>CP136059.1:144677437-149477437 GCA_032464435.1 Aegilops umbellulata | reverse complement strand
CTTGATATGCCAAAAGTAATCGCATGAAATATACAGTAAAGCCAGTGTGATGTGTGTGGCTAGAACTAGTCTGACTACACGTCCTCATATAACATATCAAGGACGCACCATCTTACCAGATTAACCATTCATCTTACCAATGCAGTGTGGGAAGAAATAAGTATTGTGACTACGTATCCAAGCAATTGATGCCATGGAATCCTTCGGACAACCTTGTAAGCGAAAAAGAAGTTGCAGTGTGCCTGTACAAAGAACTAGCGTAAGTTCAGTTACCTGCTTCTCGGAATTTTAGTAAGCCACTTATTGCAAAATTGTTCAATTACGTTGCTTGGCTTAATTTAGTTTTCTACTGATTACGTAATGCCACAGCATGTTAATCCTATTATAGACTACGCCTATCTATGTGTTTGATACTTACTGTTAAGAATTACCTATTTACCTGAACTTAAATAGCTACTTGTTTGTTTAACTGCTTTGCTGCTGCAACAACGTGTTACAATGGTGTTAATAACTACTTTTTAGCATCGAATTGAAACTCTTTAATTCCTTGTTTTTTTAACTGGTTGGTTGTTATAACTCCCAGTTGAGATGTTTTGCTAACTTCAACTTTTCTGAATCCAATTGGAACTTTAATGGCAAAACAGGTTAGCCCAAGATAAAAGAGTGAGGTCCCCATGGACGTTGTATCATCCCACATCAGTGGCACTAGCCCAATCGTGCATTATGAATTGCCAACTGCTGATGCTCTAGAGGCTAAAATAGTTGTACAAAGAGATTCTGCTTCTACACTTAGATATGAAGTTACCATGTTGAGGGGGCAAACAACACAATCAGTAGCAGTACTGAAGACAACCATTAAATATTTGGTGGATTTCAAAACAAAGCAGGCTGAGACTGACAACATTGTTAAGGTCCTAAAGGAAAAAAGGAAATTAAATTCCCACTTGGTGAATCATAGGTGAAATGTTCTTTCCATCGTTGAATAACCTTTCTGTTGTTTGTTCATGTAATCAATCAAACCATTTGTTTTACGGATCAAGTAATAATTGTTTTTTGTTTTTTGTTTTTCGGTTTGTAATTTTATTTGAGCACAAGTCTATATTAATTGATAAGAGTCGGAGAAATTTCATTTTGATTGTTGTGCCAGACCTACAAATATTCCAATCGGGCTGAATGTGCATTCATCAATAATAGTAGTATAGATGGATCATAAGTGTCACGCATCGGAAAGGGCCAAGATGCTGTAGTAGCTTGGCTAAAAAAAGGATGTTGTTGTAGCAAAGAAAAGTACATCGGCCTGGCTTATGTATGTTAGTTGATATTATTGATCCATATACACTATAAGTGTTTATATGTCTATTAGTTATGTACATTCTTGGTTGATTGACTCGGTATTTCAATCTTGATACATCGCTTGTGTGCATATCTAAATGGGAGTACACATTATGCTGCGTGTGACATTTGAGTTGGACATGAAGTGTTCCAAATATTCGAATTCACCATAAACTGGATTATAGCTTCTGAATTTGTGTATCGGCATTTGTAAAACATATTCATATATAATAGTGGAATACATCTTTGTCGTCCTTTTTAAGATATATAAAAACACATAGAACGATTTATAAAGATTCGTATAGGAATACAAAATGGATTCGAATTTAGTTGCCAGGATAAATGTGGATGCTTATTGTCCCAAAATTCGAAACAAGCGGCAAAATGTCCACTCCCACGTCGGCTGTCCGAAGCCAAGTGTTTGGGAGATGGAAATTACTGTCTACCCATTACACGGACAATCCATCGGCCCGATTTCCACTTCTCTAAATAGGGGTAGGATAGTTACTTCAATTAGACGTGACACAGCCGCCTCTGAGCCCATTCCGACATGGTGGGCGCCAAACATGGGCGGCAAAATACATTTGATTCAAGCTCATCCGAAAGACCTCTGTTTCTGCCTCCATTTCCCCATTCATACACAGTGGGCGGCAAAACAAACTCGACTCGGCCGAAATCGATGTAGGCAAATATTTTCAATAGGGCAGGTTTGTAACTTCACTCAGACATGACACAACCGCCCTGATACGTCTTCGTCGTATCTACTTTTCCAAACACTTTTGCCCTTGTTTTGGACTCTAACTTGCATGATTTGAATGGAACTAACCCGGAATGACGCTGTTTTCAGCAGACTTTCCATGGTGTTATTTATGTGCAGAAACAAAAGTTCTCGGAATGACCTGAAACTCCACGGAACATCTTTTTGGATAATATTAAAAATACTGGAGGAAAAATCCACGTCAGGGGGCCCATACCCTGTCCACGAAGGTGAGGGCGTGCCTGCCCCCCTGGGCGCGCCCCCTACCTCGTGGGTCCCCTGACGCTCCACCGACCTCAACTCCAACTCCATATATTCACTTTTGGGGAGAAAAAAAATCAAAGAGAAGGCTTCAGCGCGTTTGACGATACGGAGCCGCCGCCAAGCCCTAAAACCCCTTGGGAGGGCTGATCTGGAGTCTGTTCGGGGCTCCGGAGAGGGGAATCCATCGCCGTCATCATCATCAACCATCCTCCATCACCAATTTCATGATGCTCACCGCCGTGCGTGAGTAATTCCATCGTAGGCTTGCTGGACGGTGATGGGTTGGATGAGATCTATCATGTAATCGAGTTAGTTTTGTTGGGGTTTGATCCCTAGTATCCACTATGTTTTGAGATTAATGTTGCTATGACTTTGCTATGCTTAATGCTTGTCACTAGGGCCCGTGTGCCATGATTTCAGATATGAACCTATTATGTTTTCATGAATATATGTGAGTTCTTGATCCTATATTGCAAGTCTATAGTCACCTACTATGTGTTATGATCCGTCAACCCTGAAGTGACAATAATCGGGACCACTCCCGGTGATGACCGTAGTTTGAGGAGTTCATGTATTCACTATGTGTTAGTGCTTTGGTCCGGTACTCTATTAAAAGGAGGCCTTAATATCCCTTAGTTTCCATTAGGACCCCACTGCCACGGGAGGGTAGGACAAAAGATGTCATGCAAGTTCTTTTCCATAAGCACGTATGACTATATTTGGAATACATGCCGACATTACATTGATGAATTGGAGCAAGTTATGTGTCACCCTATGTTATGACTGTTACATGATGAACCGCATCCGGCATAATTCTCCATCATTGATCCAATGCCTACGAGCTTTTCACATATTGTTCTTCGCTTATTTACTTTTCTGTTGCTACTGTTACAATCACTACAAAACCCAAAAATATTACTTTTGCAATTGATACGTCTCCAATGTATCTATAATTTTTGATTGGTCCATGCTATATTATCTACTATTTTGGACAATATTGGGCTTTATTATCCACTTTTATATTATTTTTGGGACTAACCTATTAACCGGAGGCCCAGCCCAGAATTGCTGTTTTTGCCTATTTCAGTGTTTCGAAGAAAAGGAATATCAAACGGAGTCGAAACGGAATGAAATCAACTGGAGAAGTTATTTTTGGAAGGAAAGCTACCAGATGGACTTGGACCCCACGTCAGGAGAGAAGGGAGGTGCTCACGAGGGTGGGGGCGTGCCCCCTGCCTCGTGGGACCCCCGAAGCTCCACCGACGTACTTCCTGCACCCATATATACTCACGTACCCTAAAACTTCCAGAACGGAGATTAGATCGGGAGTTCCGCTGCCGCAAGCTTCTGTAGCCACCAAAAACCAATCGGGACCCTATTCCGGCACCCTACCGGAGGGGGGAACCCTCACCGGTGGCCATCTTCATCACCCCGGCGCTCTCCATGACGAGGAGGGAGTAGTTCACCCTCGGGGCTGAGGGTATGTACCAGTAGCTATGTGTTTGATCTCTCTCTCTCTCTCTCTCTCTCTCTCTCTCTCTGTCTCGTGTTCTTGATTTGGCGTGATCTTGATGTATCACGAGCTTTGCTATTATAGTTGGATCTTATGTTGCTTCTCCCCCTCTACTCTCTTGTAATGGATTGAGTTTTCCCTTTGAAGTAATCTTATCGGATTGAGTCTTTAATGACTTGAGAACACTTGATGTATGTCTTGCCGTGCATATCTGTGGTGACAATGGGATATCACGTGATTCACTTGATGTATGTTTTGGTGATCAACTTGTGGGTTCCGCCCATGAAACTATGCATAGGGGTTGGCACACGTTTTCTTCTTGATTCTCCGGTAGGAACTTTTGGGCACTCTTTGAAGTACTTTGTGTTGGATTGAATAGATGAATCTGAGATTGTGTGATGCATATAGTATAATCATACCCACGGATACTTGAGGTGACATTGGAGTATCTAGGTGACATTAGGGTTTTGGTTGATTTGTATCTTAAGGTGTTATTTTAGTACGATCTCTAGGGCTGTTTGTGACACTTATAGGAATAGCCCAACGGATTGATTGGAAAGAATAACTTTGAGGTGGTTTCGTACCCTACCATAATCACTTCGTTTGTTCTCCGTTATTAGTGTCTTTGGAGTGACACTTTGTTGGATGTTGAGGGATAGTTATATGATCCAATTATGTTATTATTGTTGAGAGAACGTGCACTAGTGAAAGTATGAACCCTAGGCCTTGTTTCCTAGCATTGCAATACCGTTTACGCTCACTTTTACCACTTGTTACCTTTCTGTTTTTATATTTTCAGTTTACAAAAACCTATATCTACCATCCATATTGCACTTGTATCACCATCTCTTCGCCGAACTAGTGCACCTATACAATTTACCATTGTATTGGGTGTGTTGGGGACACAAGAGACTCTTTGTTATTTGGTTGCAGGGTTGCTTGAGAGAGACCATCTTCATCCTATGCCTCCCACGGATTGATAAACCTTAGGTCATCCACTTGAGGGAAATTTGCTACTGTCCTACAAACCTCTGCACTTGGAGGCCCAACAACGTCTACAAGAAGTAGGTTGTGTAGTAGACATCAAGCTCTTTTCTGGCGCCGTTGCCGGGGAGGTGAGTGCTTGAAGGTATATCTTTAGATCTTGCGATCGAATCTTTTTGTTTCTTGTTTTAGCACTAGTTTAAAGAAAACTAAAAAAATGGAATTGAGTTTGTCTCATACGCTTCACCTTTTTAATATCTTTCGTGAGTATGATGGAAAACAAAATTGTGCCAAAGTGTTAGAAGAAGAATGCATTAAAATGTTTGGCACTAAATCTTTGAATTATGAGCATGATTGCAATGTTGTTACTATGAACTTATTAAAATATCCATAGTACTAATAATGATTGCACTAGTTATGATGAAAATTCCTCCTATAAAGATGTCAATTTTTGTGGAGTGCACTGGGCTTGCAAGTACACACCAAATAGGGAAGATAGATATTGCAGGAGGCATAAGTACTTACAAAAAAAATTGTTGCAAGAAGAGCTAGATGCATGTGCTGAAAATTTATTTTTTCTTAGCCCTACTTGTGAACTTTGCAATGAACGTGATCATTTTAGTACCCAATGCAAATTGTTCCATGATCATATCGTGTCCAAAAATTGTGATGACTTGATTTCCCTTGCACATCATAATGAACTTAGTTTGCTCTTGGGTTATGAAGAACTTAAACGTATAAATAAGGATATTCCAAAATTTGCCCTTGATAAGGTTCTCCATTTTGATCTAGAGAAAATTTATATGTATTGTGCGGTGAATTGCATTGAAAATCCTTATATTTCCAATTACATAAAGAAAAGAAAACAAATAGAAGATGAAGAGACTACTAATGAGAGGGAGGAGACTTCCCAATATCCTCCTATTATTTCTTATGATGAATCAGGTAAAGAGGAGGAGCCTTCTACTCAACCAATCTCATTAATAAGGAGCTCCAAAAAGAATATTGAACCCCCACATGATGTGGTAAAGAAGAAGAAAAGAAAAAGGAAGATAGGTAAAAAGGTATCTCTCCCAAATAATGTTGCTCTTATTATTGTTGTGCCTCATGAAAATGAATAAAAAATAATTGTGGAAGATGATGCACTTGATGATGATATCGTTATGCCTATTGCTTGTTGTGATGATTATGATTGGGAAGATAATGATACTTCTTATGATCTTGAAAATCTTTTTGGTACTTGCTTACAAGAATATAATAATTGCTATACTATTGGTGCTATCCATGCTATTAATGATGAGAGTGTTATGCTTATGATATGAAAGGGCCCAAGCTTGGGGAAGCTATGTTTGATGAGGATGACATATTTGAGAATATATTTGCTATAATTAATGTTTGTCCCAAGCTTGGGGATGCTATGTTTAATAATGATAATATTTTTAGCCTCCCAAGTTTTGATATGCAAAGTTGTTATGATGATAGCATGCCTTTCACCTATGATCATTATATTGATGAAAGTGGGTTTGGAAGAGTGTCAACTTTAGTAAGTAGTGATCCCACTATTTTGGAGGATGTTTAATCTTATAATATTTATGAAAGTGGATTTGGAGAGGTCATGCCTTTATTTAGTGATGTATCCACTATTTCGGAAGAGGTTTCAATCGATTATGATGAGAACAAAGTTGCTACTTATGATGATTATTGTGATAAAACTTATGCTATAAAAAGTAGTGATGATTATATTTATAAAACTTGTCATGATTATGATTACCCTTTCTCTGAACATTACTCTTTTAATGTGGAAACAATTTGTAGTATTCAAGTCCCTTATGATACTCCCACTACTATTGATGAGAAGAATTTTGCTTATGTGGAGAGTAATAAAATTTCTATGCTAGTAGATCATGAAAAGGATGCTTTAGGTGCTGGTTATATTGTTGAATACATTCATGATGCTACTGAAAATTATTATGATGGAGGAATATATGCTTGTAGGAATTGCAATAATATCAAGTTTCCTCTCTATGTGGTTTAAATTTTGAAGTTGTGCTTGTTTTACCTTCCTATGCAAGTTGATTATTGTTCCCATAAGTTGTTTGCTCACAAAATCCCTATGCATAGGAAGTGGGTTAGACTTAAATGTGCTAGTCATATTATTCATGATGCTCTCTTTATGTTTCAACTCTTATCTTTTATCTGAGCATCATTGAAATCATCATGCCTAGCTTGGGGTGTTAAACGATAGCGCGTGTTGGGAGGCAACCCAATATTATTTTAGTTTCTTGCTTTTTGCTTATGTTTAGGAATAAATAATCCATCTAGCTTCTGTTTAGATGTGCTTTTATGTTTTAATTAGTGTTTGTGCCAAGTAGAACCTTTGGGAAGACTTGGGTGAAGTCTTTATGATCATGCTGTAAAAAAACAGAAACTTTAGCGCTGACGAGATTAGCTTAAACTTTTTACTGGAGAGTGCTATTTAGTTGATTATTTTTTCAGATGATTACTATACAAATTACTCAGGTCCACCAATTTATTTTAGAATTTTTGTAGTTCTAGAAATTTCTATTATTTACAAATTACTACAGACTATTCTGTTTTTGATAGATTCTGTTTTCATTGTGTTGCTTGCTTATTTTGATGAATCTATGGCTAGTAAAATAGTTTATAAACCATAGATAAGTTGGAATATAGTAGGTTTAACACCATTATAAATAAAGAATGAGTTCATTACAGTACCTTGAAGTGGTATTTTGTTTTCTTTCGCTAACGGGGCTCACTAGTTTTCTGTTAAGTTTTGAGTTGTGAAGTTTTCAAGTTTTGGGTAAACATTCGATGGACTATGGAATAAGGAGTGGAAAGATCCTAAGCTTGGGGATACCCAAGGAACCCCAAGGTAATATTCAAGGATAACCAAGCGTCTAAGCTTGGGGATGCCCTGCAAGGCATCCCCTCTTCCGTCTACTTCCATCGGTAACTTTACTTGGAGCTATATTTTTATTCACCACATGATATGTGTTTTGCTTGGAGCGTCATGTCATTTTATTTTTCTTTGCTTGCTGTTTGAATAAATTACCAAGATCTGAAATTCTTAAACTTTAGAGAGTCTTCACATGGTTGCATAATTACTCGACTACTCATTGATCTTCACTTATATCTTTTGGAGTAGTTTGTCGTTTGCTCTAGTGCTTCACTTATATCTTTTAGAGAACGATGGTGGATTTGTTTTATAGAAACTATTTATATCTCATGCTTCACTTATATTATTTTGAGATTCTAAATAGCATGGTAATTTGCTTAAATAATCTTAATATGCTAGGTATTCAAGACTAGTAAAAACTTTCTTATGAAGTGTGTTGAATACTAAGAAAAGTTTGATGCTTGATGATTGTTTTGAGATATGGAAGTAGTGATATTAAAGTCCTGCTAGCTGAGTAGTTGTGAATTTGAGAAATGCTTGTGTTGAAGTTTGCAATTCCCATAGCATGCATGTATGGTAAACGTTATGTAACAAATTTGAAACATGAGGTGTTATTTGATTGTCCTCCTTATGAGTGGCGGTCGGGGACGAGCGATGGTCTTTTCCTACCAATCTATCCCCCTAGGAGCATGCGTGTAATGCTTTGGTTTTTGATGACTTGTAGATTTTTGCAATAAATATATGAGTTCTTTATGACTAATGTTGAGTCCATGGATTATACGCACTCTGACCCTTCCATCATTGCTAGCCTCTTCGGTACCATGCATTACCCTTTCTCACATTGAGAGTTGGTGCAAACTTCGCCGGTGCATCCAAACCCCGTGATATGATATGCTCTTTCACACATAAACCTCCTTATATCTTCATCAAAACAGCCACCATACCTACCTATTATGGCATTTCCATAGCCATTCCGAGATATATTGCCATGCAACTTTCCACCATCCAGTTCATTATGACACATCATTCATTGTCATATTGCTTAGCATGATCATGTAGTTGACATAGTATTCGTGGCAAAGCCACCGTTCATAATTCTTTCATACATGTCACTCTTGGTTCATTGCATATCCCGGTACACCGCCGGAGGCATTCATATAGAGTCATACTTTGTTCTAGTATCGAGTTGTAATCATTGAGTTGTAAATAAATAGAAGTGTGATGATCATCATTCAACAGAGCATTGTCCCAAAAAAAAGAAGAGAAAGGACATAAAAAAAGGGAGGCCCAAAAAAATAAAAATAAGAAGGGGAAATGGTACTATCCTTTTTTCCACACTTGTGCTTCAAAGTAGCACCATGATCTTCATGATAGAGAGTCTCTTGTTTTGTCATTTTCATATACTAGTGGGGATTTTTCATTATAGAACTTGTCTTGTATGTTCCAATGACGGGCCTCCTCAAGTGGCCTAGGTCTTCCTGAGCAAGCAAGTTGGATGCACACCTACTAGTTCCTTTTGTTGATCTTTCATACATTTATAGCTCTAGTGCATCCGTTGCATGGCAATCCCTACTCCTTGCATTAACATCAATCGATGGGCATCTCTATAGCCCATTGATTAGCCTCGTTGATGTGAGATCTTCTTCTCCTTTTGTGTCTTCTCCACATAACCCCCATCATCATATTCTATTCCACCCATAGTGCTATATCGATGGCTCACGCTCATGTATTGCATGAAGGTTTATAAGTTTGAGATTACTAGAGTATGAAACAATTGCTTGGCTTGTCATCGGGGTTGTGCATGATGAGAGCATTCTTGTGTGACGAAAATGGAGCATGAATAAACTGTATGATTTTGTAGGGATGAACTTTCTTTGGCCATGTTATTTTGAGAAGACATAATTGCTTAGTTAGTATGCTTGAAGAATTATTGCTTTTATGTCAATATGAACTTTTATCTTGAATCTTTCGGATCTGAATATTCATATCACAATTAAGAAGAATTACAATGAAATTATGCCAACTACCATTCCACATCAAAAATTATCTTTTTTATCATTTACCTACTCGAGGACGAGTAGGAATTAAGCTTGGGGATGCTTGATTCGTCTCCAACGTATCTATAATTTTTGATTGCTCCATGCTATATTATCTACTGTTTTGGACAATATTGGACTTTATTATCCACTTTTATATTATTTTTGGGACTAACCTATTAACCGGAGGCCCAACCCAGAATTGCTGTTTTTTGCCTATTTCAGTGTTTCGAAGAAAAGGAATATCAAACGGAGTCGAAACGGAACGAAATCAAATGGAGAAGTTATTTTGGAAGGAAAGCTACCGGATGGACTTGGACCCCACGTCAGGAGAGAATGGAGGTGCTCACGAGGGTGGGGGTCGTGCCTCCCCCCTCTAGGGCGTGCCCCCTGCCTCGTGGGGCCCCCGAAGCTCCATCGACGTACTTCCTGCACCCACATATACTCACGAACCCTAAAACTTCCAGAACAGTTATTAGATCGGGAGTTCCGCCACCGCAAGCTTCTGTAGCCACCCAAAACCAATCGGGACCCTGTTCCGGCACCCTGTCGGAGGGGGGGGGGAACCCTCACCAGTGGCCATCTTCATCATGCCGGTGCTCTCCATAATGAGGAGGGAGTAGTTCACCCTCGGGGCTGAGGGTATGTACCAGAAGCTATGTGTTTGATCTCTATCTCTCGTGTTCTTGATTTGGCATGATCTTGACGTATCGCGAGCTATGCTATTATAGTTGGATCTTATGTCGCTTCTCCCCCTCTACTCTCTTGTAATGGAATGAGTTTTCCCTTTGAAGTAATCTTATCGGATTGAGTCTTTAATGATTTGAGAACACTTGATGTATGTCTTGCCGTGCATATCTGTGGTGACAATGGGATATCACATGATTCACTTGATGTATGTTTTGGTGATCAACTTGCGGGTTCCGCCCATGAACCTATGCATAGGGGTTGGCACACGTTTTCATCTTGATTCTCCGGTAGGAACTTTCCGGCAATCTTTGAAGTACTTTGTGTTGGATTGAATAGATGAATCTAGGATTGTGTGATGCATATCGTATAATCATACCCATAACTTGAGGTGACGTTGGAGTATCTAGGTGACATTAGGGTTTTGGTTGATTTGTATCTTTAGGTGTTATTCTAGTACGAACTCTAGGGCTGTTTGTGACACTTATAGGAATAGCCCAACGGATTGATTGGAAAGAATAACTTCGAGGTGGTTTCGTACCCTACCATAATCTCTTCATTTGTTCTCCGTTATTAGTGTCTTTGGAGTGACTCTTTGTTGCATGTTGAGGGATAATTATATGATCCAATTATGTTATTATTGTTGAGAGAACTTGCACTAGTGAAATTATGAACCCTAGGCCTTGTTTCCTAGCAATGCAATACCGTTTACGCTCACTTTTACCACTTGTTACCTTGCTGTTTTATATTTTCAGTTTACAAAAACCTATATCTACCATCCATATTGCACTTGTATCACCATCTCTTCGCCGAACTAGTGCACCTATACAATTTACCATTGTATTGGGTGTGTTGGGGACAGAAGAGACTCTTTGTTATTTGGTTGCAGGGTTGCTTGAGAGAGACCATCTTCATCCTACGCCTCCCACGGATTGATAAACCTTAGGTCATCCACATGAGGGAAATTTGCTACTGTCCTACAAACCTCTGCACTTGGAGGCCCAACAATGTCTACAAGAAGAAGGTTGTGTAGTAGACATCAGCTATCATTACCGTTACTTCCATATTACTTTGCTACTAAATACTTTGCTGCAGATACTAAGTTATCCAGGTGTGCTTGAATTGACAGCTCAACTGCTAATACTTGAGAATACTCTTTGGCTCCCCTTGTGTCGAATCAATAAATTTGGGTTGAATACTCTACCCTCAAAAACTGTTGTGATCCCCTATACTTGTGGGTTATCAAGACTATTTTCTGGCACCGTTGCCGGGGAGCATAGCTCTATTCTTTGAGTCACTTGGGATTTATATCTGCTAGTCACTATGAAGAACTTGAAAGACGCGAAAGCAACAATTTATCCCTCAGCTACGAGGGGAGGTAAGGAACTGCCATCTAGCTCTGCACTTGATTCACCTTCTGTTTTGAGTAAGCTTGCGACACCTAAACCTGCTTGTGCTATTCGTTCTGATATGTCGCATGTTATTGATGATGCCACTTCTGCTATGCATGATATTTATGATGAAACTATTTCTATGCTTGATACTACTGTGCCACTTGGTGAATTTCTTGATGAACAACTTGCTAGGCCTAGAGAGAATGAAATTATTGATAATATTGAAGAAAGTGATTATGAAGACTCTCCCATTAATAAATATGAATTGCATGTTGTTCCTGAGGATTATGTTTTGGAAAAAGAAGCTGCTAGAGCTATTTTAGCTTCCAATGATAGATACAAGCTCAAGAGGTCATTAGCTAAATGGAAGCAGCAATCTCTTAATACTAGAATGAAACATGACCCTGCTTTTGCTACTTCACCTATCTGTGTTACTGATAAGGATTATGAATTCTCTGTTGATCCTGATATAATTAGTTTGGTTGAATCTGATCCTTTTTATGGCTATGAATCTGAAACTGTTGTGGCACATCTTACTAAAATAAATGATATAGCCACCCTGTTCACTAATGATGAGAAATCTTGCTACCTTTATATCCTTAAAATATTTCCGTTCTCATTAAAGGGTGATGCTAAGATATGGTTTAATTCTCTTGATCCTGGTTGTGTGCGTAGTCCCAAGGATATGATTTATTACTTCTCTGCTAAATATTTCCCTGCTCATAAGAAACAAGCTGCTTTAAGGGATATATATATAATTTTGTGCAAATTGAAGAAGAGAATCTCCCACAAGCTTGGGGGAGGCTTCTCAAGTTACTTAATGATTTGCCTGATCATCCTCTTAGGAAAAATGAAATACTTGATATCTTTTATAATGGACTAACGGATGCTTCCAGAGAAAGAACACCGGATGAAGCTGAAATTCTATTTAATAATATTTTGACAAATGAAAATAATTGGACACTTCCTGAGCCTGCTGCTGGGCCAATTCTCGAGCCTATTCCTAAGCCAACTCCGAAGAAAAGAGGTGTTCTATTTCTCAGTCCTAAAGATATGCATGAGGCAAAGAAATCTATGAAAGAAAAAGGTATAAAAGTGGAAGATGTTAAGAATTTACCTCCTATTGAAGAAATACATGGCCTTAATTTACAGCCTGTCAAAGAAATATATGATCTTAATCCATCACCTATTGAAGAAACACATGTTCTTGATAACCCGACACAGGTAGTAAAGGTAAATTCTCTCTATAGATTTGATGAAGGTGATATTCCTCACTATAAGTCTGCTAGACAATGCTTAGAAGAGTTTGATAATTTTATTGTCAAACAAGAGAATTTCAATGCTTATTTTGGTAGAAAATTGAAATACAATTCAAATATGCTTGAACACTTGGGTGATTATATGTCTAGAGTTAAAGGTGAACTTAAACTCATTAGTAAACATGCTTCTATGGTTACCACTCAAGTAGAACAAGTACTCAAGGCTCAGAATGATTTGCTCAGTGAATTGAATAGTAAGAAAAATGACTATGCTGTTAGAGTGGCTACTAGAACTGGTAGAATGACTCAGGAACCATTGTATCCTGAAGGCCATCTGTCGGTGTCAAAACCGGCGGATCTCGGGTAGGGGGTCCCGAACTGTGCGTCTAGGCGGATGGTAACAGGAGACATGGGACACGATGTTTTTACCCAGGTTCGGGCCCTCTCGATGGAGGTAAAACCTTACTCCTGCTTGATTGATATTGATGATATGGGTAGTACAAGAGTTGATCTACCACCAGATCAGAGAGGCTGAACCCTAGAAGCTAGCCTATGGTATGATTGTTGTTGTTGTGTCCTACGGACTAAACCCTCCGGTTTATATAGACACCGGAGGGGGCTAGGGTTACATAGAGTCGGTTACAAGGAAGGAGATCTACATATCCGTATTGCCAAGCTTGCCTTCCACGCCAAGGAGAGTCCCATCCGGACACGGGATGAAGTCTTCAATCTTGTATCTTCATAGTCCAACCGTCCGGCCAAAGGTTATAGTCCGGCTGTCCGGATACCCCCTAATCCAGGACTCCCTCAGTAGCCCATGAACCAGGGTTCAATGACGATGAGTCTGGCGCGCAGATTGTCTTCGGCATTGCAAGGCGGGTTCCTCCTCCGAATACTTCATAGAAGGTTTTGAACACGAGGATCCTGTCCGGCTCTGCAAAACAAGTTCCACATACCACCGTAGAGAGAATAATATTTCCACAAATCAAATCTGCTGACGTATCCCGTAATGTGACATCACACCACAGACAAGCCTTTATTCGAATCGTTTTTTACAGCCAACCTCAGAGCGTTTCGCAAGGCGGTTTCCTTGGCACGTCTTGTCAAAGAAGAGATCGTGTCCCCTTATCGCGGGATTCTCATCAGTACGGACGTGGGTAACCCAACCACGCCATCAATTACGGTGCTTAGGGGATAAGCGAGTTTTACCAGGTGTTGGGGGAAATCTGCCTCCACGAACACCTATGGGGACCGAGCCCCTTTCTTGGTTCGGCGGGGGGCGGAGGTCGCGCGAAGAGCGGATCGAGGCGATGCACACAAGGGATTTTACCCAGCTTGGGCCGCAAGGATGCGTAAAACCCTACTGCTGCTTTGTGGTTTGGTATTGTGTTCCTGCTCGGGAGCGTGTGGTGCTACAGTACACGCGAGCTACTGGCGAGGCCGAGCGTAGCGATGGGTGTCCTCCCCCTCCTACGTGCGCATGGGGCCTCCTTTTTTATGCTCAAGGGGTTAGCCACGGGTGGCAGCGCAGGTGGGGGCAAAAATGGGAGAATGCTGTAGTGGGTACAGCTGCCTGCACAGTGGCTGTACAGTGCTATCATACCTAACTCTGACGGCAGGGGACAAGGGCATTAAATGCCCGTCCGCATCGCCCAGACGGTGCAGGAAAGGGGACCGTCGGGAGCGCCACCATTTGCCACGATGGCTACTCTGTCAGCGTCGCTTCGCCACCGCATGCCCCTGGCTGCGCAGCCTCTCGCCACGTACGCCTGGAACGGCCCCAGAGCGACGCGTGGGTGGATGAGCTGGAGCGCAGGCGCGGGGTGGTGACTTGCCACGGCAAGCTCCTTGCCGCGGCTGATGTCTTGTCGCGCCCGGGAGCTTGTCGCTCACTGGTCCTTGCCGGGACACGGAGCGCGTCGCAGCAAGTATCTTGTCGTGTCTCGGTCGGCCTTCCCGGCAAGCTCCTCCTGCCGGGGTCTTGTGCTTCGAGCGGTCGTCCCGGCAAGCTCCTCTTGCCGGGGCCTGGCTCTCTTCGGGTGGCCTTCCCGGCAGACTCCTCCTGTCGGGGCCTTGGCTCAAATACTTTGTTCTTGGATGGCCCAAAATGGGACCACGGAGAGTCTTGGCGATCGCCTGGCAAGCCTTGTCGCGGGGTGCTACGACTGCCCGTGGACAAGTTCGGGATACTAAGGTACCCCTACTTTAGTACACCGATAGGAGCCCCCGGGCCTGGGCCATACACGGTGCCGAGCGCTGTTCGGCCAGGCCCAAAACAGTGCAGGGGTACGCGCGGTCTAGGTCACGCTGCATCTGCTTCTGCGTCTACCACGTCCTCCCCGAACGGCACGCGTCGAACGCGGCATCGTGGGGAGAGGCGTGCGTGACGTGGGCGGCGTGCGCGGGGCCGAACCCCGTAGGCATGCGTCACGTCGCAATAAAGGGGGACGGTTCGCGCTAGCTCCATAAGTGGAGGGAGGCGTGGAGGCGTGGCTTGTTCGCTGGACGGGGCCGAGGCACGGTTTTCGAGGCGCCCGCTCCCCACGATCACGGGGTGGGGAGAGGTCGCCTCATCTGTCGCCTCGGTCCTGCGCGTCATCCACGCGGCTCCCATGCACCCGGGGTTGCGGATTGTGGAGGCAGGAAACCGGGCCGTCGCGGGTCGGGGCAGCAGGTCGGCCCCAGTCGCCTGGCCTTCCTGCGTCTTGATTGGCTGAGCGGGGCAGTCGAGCCCCGACCCTGCTCCTTTATGAAGAGCAAGAGGGGGCGACGGGAACCCACACTCCTCCATCTCTTCTTCTCTTCATCCTCTGACCCCCTCTCTCCATTCGCCATGGAGAAAGGGAATCCTGGCCCTTCATCTGTGGCGGCGAGGGTTGCCGCCAGGCAGCGCCCCCCTCCTCCCCTTGCACCTGCGGTGGCGGAGCTAGCCGTAAGGGGAAGGGGGAGGGGGCGAGGTCGTGGACGAGGGCATGGACGAGGCCGAGGTTCTCCGGGAAGAGGCGGGTGGGGCGACGCGCCGGCCTCGCCTCCGCCAGCGGCTCCTCTTCCCACGACGGTCCACCTCGGGGACGATCCTTGCGAGTTCTTCGTCAGGCTGCGCCGGGCGCCTCGCCGCCGCCTCCGCCTCGCGGCTCCCTTCGCAAGCGTGATGGAGGTGGAGCAACCCGAGACGATAAGGCTGCGCATGAAGGGCTGCGGGATCAGCGGCACGCGGGTCCACGTCGAGTCCCCATCCCCCGGCGTAGTGTATCTTGGCCGAGGGTGGAAGACATTCGCCCGTATCCACAGCTTGACGGAGGGGTTCACCCTCCATTTTAAGTTGATGGAGGGCGATCTCCGCTCCGTCAAGGCCTTCGGGGACTTCGGGACCCGGGCCCGGTGCTGCGTGGATAGCTCCTCCGACAGCGAAGGCTCCTCCTCGAGCGAGAGTGACGAGGAGGGGAGCGACAACAACGACGAGGGCAACGGTCGTCGGGATGACGGGTCCGACTAGGTGCCGGTCGCAGCTCCGTGTGGCACCGGCGACCCCATCATCCGTGTCGCCGGCTCCTTGAGCTTCTCGGGGTCGTCTTCCCGGGCGGCTGGAGTGGCGAGGCTGCGGAAGAGGAGGAGGACTGGCGGCAAGGCCGTCAACTCGGAGTACGAGGGCTAGGTGCCCCCGACAGCGTGTTGACGTCCCGCTGCCTCATCTTCGAGCTCCATTTCCGGCGCCGCCGCCTCCATCGAGCCTCCAGAGCCCCCGGACGGCCCTCTGGGCGTTCTGTTGGTGTCTTCTGCCACCCGTAGCTCGCCTAGGCGCCCCTTTTGCCCTTTTCGCCTCCTTGTCCTACCTCCTGAGGAGAGAGACAAGAAAGGGATTATGGGCATCTTATCTTTTTTCAATCTGTAAGCCCTCGGGCCTTAGCTGTGTTTAAAACTTGTAATCCCATCTTTCATGTTTCTCATTCTCTCTGAACTGTACCTGAGCGGAATGTTTTGAATGAAAAGGGGATGTTTGCCGGGCCATTTGTTCCGTGGGTAAAACCCACGCCAAGGAGCGAATCCTTTGTATCGTTAAGATAGACACTTCTTTGCCCGGCAACAGGCCCTGCCGTCTTCCCGCGCCACTCGACCTCTCTCACGCCTTTGGCGGAGGAAGGGATGAAGCAGGTTCGGGCCCCTCGTTCCGCCCCTTTGCCGCCGCGACTACTACCAAAACGGGCCCCAGGAACACGCTCTGGGGCCTGTCGTTAAGGGAGCACGGTAGCTTTTAGGAGGAAACAAGGCTTTCGTATTCCACAGTTCACAAGAGAATGCATGACAAGGGATGCAAAAACTTATCTGGGATTGCAGCCCCCGGCAACTTTGGCTTGCCGCGGGCGAATCTTCGTACTTGCAGCCCCCGGCAACACTGGCTTGCCGGGGACCAGATGCTGGCCCGCCCTTCTTCTCTTCTTCGCCCTTAAGCGGTCTGGCCAGGATATGCGAAACCCTGCGAACCAAAGGAAACGAAGGAACAGGAAAAAGGACGCAGACTCGACCCTAACCAAGGACGAGACTCGACTCAGCATGCATGCTAAAACTTAGGGCGCCAGCGCTTCATTTACTGCTGCTCAGGGTCTGCGCCTGGCTTTGTACAAAGGATTACATGCAACTGCGGCAAGACTTGTACAAAAGGTTGGTTGCCGGGCGGGGCCCAACAACCGCGCCTTACGGGCAAAACTTACGAAGATGCTCGATGTTCCAGGAGTTGCTCACCGGAAAGCCATCTTCGGTCTCAAGGCAGACAGCGCCAGGCCTAGTGACTCGTTTCACCCGGTAAGGGCCTTCCCACTTCGGCGTCAACTTGTTGGAATTCTTAGGAATGAACACGCCGAAGAACAAGGTCGCCTTCCTCGAGACTTCTGGCTTTAACTTTGCGGCTATGGTAGCGACGCAAAGCTCGCAGGTAGCGAGGGGCTCGCACAGCAGCCTGAAGACGATCTTCCTCAAGGAGCAGCGCGTCATCTTCACGCAGCCGCTCTTGCTCAAGCTCATCATAGGCGAGCACTCGACGTGACCTGTATACGAGTTCCGTGGGGGTAACTGCTTCTGCTCCATAGACTAGAGCAAATGGTGTCTGGCCAGTGGCTTGATTTGGCGTCGTTCTGATCGACCAAAGAGCCATCGGCAGCTCCTCGATCCAGTTTCTTCCGCACTTGTGCAGCCTGTCGAAAGTTCTGGTCTTGAGCCCGCGCAGTACTTCGGCATTGGCCCTTTCAGCTTGACTGTTGCTCCTAGGATGAGCAACATAAGCGAAGCAGACTTTGGGGCCGAGATCTTGGACATATTGCATGAAGGCGCGGCTCGTGAATCGTGTACCGTTGTCGGTGATGTTCCTATTGGGGATCCCGAAGCGGCAGACAATCAACCTGATGAACTTGATGGCTGACTGTGCTGTCACCTTCCTCACTGGTTCCACTTCCGGCCACTTTGTGAACTTGTCGATTGCGACGTACAAGTACTCAAAGCCCCCGACAGCTCGGGGGACGGGGCCGAGGATGTCGAGCCCCAAGACCGAAAATGGCCAGGATAAAGGGATCGTCTGGAGAGCTTGAGCTGGCTGGTGTATCTGCTTGGAATGGAACTGGCACGCTTCACACGTGGTTACTTGTGCAGTTGCATCCTGGAGGGCTGTCGGCCAAAAGAAACCTTGCCGGAACGCTTTGCCGGCAAGTGCTCTTGCGCCAATGTGGTGACCACATATGCCTCCATGTATCTCTACCAACAGGTGTTGTCCGTCTTCCCGGGAAATACACTTCAATTTTACACCGTTGCGCCCTCTTCTGTACAGTGTGTTGTCGATGAACTGGTACATACTCGAGCGCCGGGCTACTCTTTCCGCTTCTTCTTGCTCTTCGGGAAGTTCTCCGTTTTGGAGGAAATGGACAGTCTGCTGCGCCCATGATGGAGCCTGTGGCTCGACAACAAGGACTGAAGGCACATCTGCTGCTGCGGGAACGTCCGCTTCTACGGCGAGGATATGGGGCTCAGCCGGAGCTTGACGTTCCCCGGGAAGCTTGCCGGAGCAAAACTTGTCGGGAGCGCCTGCTTCTACGGAACAAACCCTGGGGTTTTCCGGAGCAGACGGCTCCTCAGCGCTCTTGGCGTCGATCTTGGGGACCTTTTTGGCGGCGGCTCCGGGGAGCTCTGCTGTAAGATAGTCGCTGGAGCCCAACCTCCTCTTCTTGCTCTGTCTGGTTGATGGCGTTACGGATGGCTGAGTCAGCTTGAGCACAAAGGTTCCTGGTTCCACAGGTAACTTAAATGCTGCGCACTTTGACAGGCCATCAGCGATGTCGTTCTCAGCTCTTGGAATGTGTTCCATTTGCAGGCCGTCAAAGCTCTCTTCTAGCTTCCTCACTTCACCAACTTACGCTTCCATCAACGGGCTCTAGTAATCCTTGTTCACTTGGCGGACGACAAGCTGCGAGTCACCCCTGACAATGAGCTTCTTGATCCCAAGTTCTGCCGCGATCCTGAGACCGGCAAGCAAACCTTCATACTCTGCAGTATTGTTGGTCGCTTGCTCCATGGGGAAGTGCATCTGGACTACGTACTTGAGGTGCTCTCCGGTGGGCGCGACAAGTAACGCGCCAGCACCGGCGCCTTGCAACGAGAAAGCACCATCAAAGTACATCAGCCACTCTTTGCTTGCTTCTTTGGCGGGGATGCTCGTCTCTGGGATATCTTCGTCCGGTGTCGGTGTCCACTCTGCTATGAACTTCGCCAATGCTCTGCTCTGGATAGTCGAGGTGCTCTCGAACTGGAGACCGAAGCTCGATAGTTCTAGTGCCCACTCGACAATCCTGCCTGTTGCTTCTGGATTCTGTAGTATCCTCTTCAGCGGAAAGCGGGTGACAACTGTAATCTCGTGTGCTTGGATGTAATGGCGCAGCTTTCTCGAGGCCGTAAGGAGGCTGAAAAGCAATTTCTGCACACCAGAGTACCTTGACCTAGCCCCCTGCAAAAGGGAGCTGACAAAGTAAACTGGGCGCTGCACCATTTTCTTCTTCTGCACCTCCACTTGCTCCTGCGCAGATTCATCCTTGTCGGGGCCAGAGCTTGTCGGGGAAGCCCCCTGCTTGTCGTTGGACGTGCTTGCCGCGGTTGCTGGCTCAACATCTGCCTCCCTCTCCGCTACTAACGCAGCACTAACCACTTGATTGGTTGCCGCCAGGTATAGTAGCAACTTCTCTTGTGGTTTAGGCGCGACAAGTATTGGAGCGGAGGACAGGTATTTCTTCAAGTCCCGCAGCGCAGCCTCCGCTTCCGGAGTCCATTTTACTAGACCCGGCTTTTTCAAAATTTTGAAAAAGGCAGGGCGCGTTCCGCAGACTTGGAAATAAACCTGCTGAGAGCCGCGACGCAGCCGGCAAGCCTTCGTACGTCCTTGACACGTGTTGGTGCTTCAATCTGCTCGATGGCCTTGATCTTGTCTGGGTTGGCTTCGATTCCTCGCTGAGACACGAAGAACCCGAGAAGCTTGCCGGAAGGAACTCCGGACACGCACTTCTCGGGGTTGAGCTTGAGGCTGATCCTGCGCAGGTTCGCAAAGGTCTCTTCTAAGTCTTGGATCAGGGTTGCCCTGTCTCTGCTCTTGACCACTATGTCATCCATGTAGGCCTCCACATTTCTGTGGATTTGTGGCTCAAAAGCGGTGTGGACAACCCTTGGAAATGTTGAACCAACATTCTTCAGTGCGAAAGGCATCCGCACGAAGCAGTACATGCCACATGGAGTGATGAACGCGGTCTTTTCTTCATCTTCTTCAGCCATGAAGATCTGATGATATCCTGAGTAGGCGTCAAGAAATGAAAGCAGGTCACATCCGGCCGTGGAGTCAACAATCTGGTCAATGCGCGGCAAGGGAAAGGGATCCTTGGGACAAGCTTTGTTAACATGAGTGAAGTCGATGCAAAGCTTCCATTTCCCATTTGCTTTGCGCACGACAACAGGATTGGCCAACCACGTCGGATGGAGCACACCTCTGACGAGGCCTGCCGCTTCCAACTTCTTGATCTCTTCTGCAATGAACTCTTGGCGCTCCACCGCTTGCTTCCTGACTCTCTGCTTGACGGGCCGCGCATGAGGATAGACGGCGAGGTGGTGCTCAATTACTTTCCTGGGAACGCCGGGGATGTCAGATGGTTGCCAGGCAAACACATCGACATTCGCCCGCAGGAAGGCAATGAGCGCGCTTTCCTATTTGGGGTCGAGTGTGGCACTGATGGTGAAGGTACCACCAGTGCCGTCCTCCTTGGCGGACACCTTCTTGGTCGTTGGCGGAGCTGCCATTGTCTTCTTACTCTTGCCGGTGGAGCTCGATGGCGCGTCCTCGACGGTAGCACAGCACTCCGAAGAGGTGCGCTTGCCGGAGTGGGCGCGAGAGCACTTGCCGGGCTTGGTCCTCTTCTTCCCTCCGGGAGCTTGAGCGGCAAGCGGCTTGTGATCCGCTGCGGCTGCTGCTTCCCGGTAGATCTTGTCGGCACAGATAAGGGCATCCTTCTTGTCGCCGGGGACAGAGATGATGCTTATCGGGCCTGGCATCTTGAGCATGTTGTAGGCGTAGTGAGAGGCCGCCAAGAACTTGGCGAGCGCTGGACGGTCGAGAATTCCATTGTAGGGCAATGGAAAATCGGCAACGTCAAAAGTGATCCTCTCTGTCCTGAAGTTTAGCTCGCTGCCAAATGTCACTGGCAACGTTATCTTCCCCTTCGGCTTGCTCCTTCCCTGGTTGATTCCTTGGAACGTGTCGGTCTCTTCGAGCTTGCTGTCGGGGACTTGGAGTTTCCGGAGCACAGCGGAGGAGATCAGGTTCAAGCTGGCCCCGCCGTCAACTAGCATCCTGGTGACCTTGAGGTTGCGGACTGTTGGTGAGACCAACAACGGCAAGCACCCGATCGCAGTTGTGCGATCAGGGTGGTCCTCAATATCGAAGATGATAGGCGTGCTGGACCATTTCAGAGGCTTGCGCGACTCGACAGGTGGTTCCGCTGCATTGACTTCCCGCGCCCACTGCTTGAACTGGCGGTGAGAAGTATGCAGGGAAGCACCACCGTCTACGCACAAGACTTCTGTGGCTTTCTGAAACTCCTGCTCACTGGGCTCGACGACATCCATGTCTTCGTCTTCGTCGTTGTCTTCGTTCTTGTTGCGGCCGCGGGGAGGTCGGTCCGCTTGCCGCTGCTTGTCCTTGTCACGGCGCCCTCCGTGGCCGGGGCGCTTCGTGCCTGATCCTCCGCCACCTCCCCGGGCTCCCTCCTTGCCGCGCCGCTCGTACTCGGCCTTTTGCAGCTCGACGAGCCGCTCGACCTGCTTGCAGCTCTGGAGGTCATGGCCCTTGGTGCGATGGATCTTGCAGTACTGTTTGTTGGTGCCGTCCCGCTTGTCGGCGACCGCCACAGCCTGGCAGTGGGCGCATCCGGCAATCTCCTTGCCAGAGCTACCAGCCTGGGCCTTCTTGGCGGCGCCTTCATCGCCGGACTGCTCGACAACCAGTACTTCTTGGCTCTTCTTCTTCCTGTTGCTCCGCCGCCGGCCCTTCCTTGTCGGGGCGGTATCCTCACTGTCAGATTCTCTTGCTCCAGTGTTCTCTCCGGGGAGTTTCCTCCCTTGCTCAGCACGGGCACACCTGTCGGCCAGGGCATATAGCTCGCTGACGTCTTTGATCTTGCACATCGCCATCTCCTCCCGCATCCTGCGGTTACGCACGTTCTGATGGAACGCGCTGATGACCGCGGCGGGGTGGACGTCTGGGATGTTGTAGTGTACACGGCTGAATCTCTGGATGAACTTGCGCAAGGGTTCCCCTTCCTTCTGGACGAGCAGATGAAGGTTGCTCGCTTGGCCATGGGGTTTGTGGCCGCCCATAAAGGCGCCAACAAACTGATGGCACAAGTCTGTCCAGGAGGTTATGGAGTTGTCCAGCAAGTGCATGAGCCAGGATCTGACGTTGGATTTGAGTACCAGTGGGAAGTAGTTGGCAAGGATCTTGTCGTCTCGCCCTCCAGCAGCCTGCACCGCGATGGTGTAGATGCTGAGGAACTCCGACGGATGCGACTTGCCGTCGTACTTCTCTGGTACGTCTGGCTTGAAATTCTTCGTGCTGGGCCACTGGACTTGCCGCAGCTCACGGGTGAACGCAGGGCAACCCACCACGTACGGCAGGTCGCCTGGTTCCCCCGGCGCATGCATGTCGACAGAGGGCCCAGCGCGCTGGTCTGATTGACGCCGCGCTTCTCTCCGACGCTCGATGCGAGTACGAGCGCCCTCTTGCTCTCGCTCGCGAAGAACTTGGCGTTGATCGCGACGAGTGCGCGGATTCGACGACGTGGTGGAGTCGTTGTCGTGATGGTTCCGGCGAGTCGGCGATCTTGGCCTTTGGGGCGGGGAGTGCACGGTGGTCGCACCCCCGCCGGTCTTGGAGCCATCGGTTCTCGCCTGGCCGTCCCGTCGCGGCTGCGACGCGCTGTGCTGCCGCGGGGTGTCGGCGTTAGCGAAACCGATGAGGCTCTGTATCGTGGTCCTCCAGTCATCGAGCTTGTCCGCCGTTGGAGGGTAGTCTAGGAGCAGTTGAGCTCGTGCCAGAGCTTCTGCTGGAGTGGCGGGCAGTGGTGGCGAACGGCGCGTGGAGCGGGATGTGCTCGAACTTCTAACTACGTTAGAAGGAGCAACACCCGGACAAGGCAGCCGCGCCACGCTCCCGCCAGCACGTTGGTGTGAGTGCTGGCCTTGAGCGCCCTGGGATCCGCCGGTTCGATCTGGGTCCAGCGAGCGTATGGTACCGTGGGCGCAAAGACGCTGCTGGTCGCGTGCCTCCTGAGAGGGGCGCGGTGCATGTTCGGACGCCGTGGCGCCATGAGCTGGCTCGACGACGCCCGTCCCGCCGCCGGTGCCGTCCCCACCACCCGTTTGCTCCAAGGGCGGTGGGTTCGACGCGGACGGACCAGCCACCTCCGGAGACTTCTTCTTCGGTGGCATGTCGACGAAGATGATGGAGATCTAGCTGGTGCAGACGCCGGATCAGGTTCACACAACTTCGACGCCCCCTACCTGGCGCGCCAAAGATGTCGGGGGAAATCTGCCTCCACGAACACCTATGGGGGCCGAGCCCCTTTCTTGGTTCGGCGGGGGGCGGAGGTCGCGCGAAGAGCGGATCGAGGCGGTGCACGCAAGGGATTTTACCCAGCTTCGGGCCGCAAGGATGCGTAAAACCCTACTGCTGCTTTGTGGTTTGGTATTGTGTTCTTGCTCGGGAGCGTGTGGTGCTACAGTACACGCGAGCTGCTGGCGAGGCCGAGCGTAGCGATGGGTGTCCTCCCCCTCCTACGTGCGCATGGGGCCTCCTTTTATATGCTCAAGGGGTTAGCCACAGGTGGCAGCGTAGGTGGGGGCAAAAATGGGAGAATGTTGTAGTGGGTATAGCTGCCTGCACAGTGGCTGTATAGTGCTATCATACCTAACTCTGGCGGCAGGGGACAAGGGCATTAAATGCTTGTCCGCATCGCCCAGACGGTGCAGGAAAGGGGACCGTCGGGAGCGCCACCGTTTGCCACGATGGCTACTCTGTCAGCGTCGCTTCGCCACCGCATGCCCCTGGGTGCGCAGCCTCTCGCCACATACGCCTAGAACGGCCCTAGAGCGACGCGTGGGTGGATGAGCTGGAGCGCAGGCGCGGAGTGGTGACTTGTCGCGGCAAGCGCCTTGCCGCGACTGATGTCTTGTCGCGCCCGGGAGCTTGTCGCTCACCGGTCCTTGCCGAGACGCGGAGCGCGTCGCAGCAAGTATCTTGTCGTGTCTCGGTCGGCCTTCCCGGCAAGCTCCTCCTGCCGGGGTCTTGTGCTTCGAGCGGTCGTCCCGGCAAGCTCCTCTTGCCGGGGCCTGGCTCTCTTCGGGTGGCCTTCCCGGCAGGCTCCAGCGCCTTACGAGGTGCGAGAGAAGAAGATCAAGAAGAAGGCCACGGAACCCGAAAGAGTTCTCGGTGCTAGGTTTTATCGGACTCATCGTCCGATAACTCCGAGACGCACTCCTACCATGAAAACGAGGAGGCGGGAGATAGGAAGAGGAAGATAGGAAGAGGAACGCCGCCCCAACTGGGGAGGCCGGAGGATCCAAGAAGGGAAGGACACTCCCTCCGGACTACTCCGCCACTACCACCGATAGCGGAGACAAGTGGCTACCCAAGGCCAAGCCCCTAGCGAGATCATAATTATTCGGACACCAGAGTAACTCGTGGCACCGTTTAGTTGCACAGCTTCTTCTAACGCCGGATACGGTTATGCAGTCCGTCCTGGGCCCGTATCGATGTATCCTCGTCGAGTGGTTCTTTGGATCCGTCGGCCAGGAGCAGCGGAGGATCACTTCCGACCGCCTCCACCCCTCTCCCTACGGACAACGCCGAGGTGTTGTCTCAAAGGGCACCAAGCTGACGGGAGGTAGTCCTGGAGGCGCCTCAAGGCGACCTTCCGGACTCCAGGCACAATGGGAGCAAGGCTCCCAAGGGCTCCAAGTTCGGCCCTAGGCCGAATACCGCACCGGACCCTCCAGTGGTTCCAGACTCCGGCAGGCGGCCCCCTACTAAGAGGGGTGAGCCTCCCGTGCTGGTGACCTCTGTCCACCCGGAGGCACCGGATAATTTGCTGGAGGTGCTTAACGGCGCCTCCATCGACGAGGAGCACCGCACTGGTAATGTAAGTCAGTCCTTCTAAAGCCTTTATCCTCAACTTCTATTTAATTTTCTCAAACTCCCTTTCATTTACAGCTGTTTAGTTTGTTATTTCTACCAAAATGCATATTCGCAAGAACCGTAAGTTCTAAGTTTAATTGTAAAACCAAATTCCTTATTCATACCATGCACATTACTCAATACTCCCTATATGTATGCTTGTTTTTGTGGATCTATAATCCAGTGTGTGGTGAAGCAGCCCACGTTTGCACCTTGTCATCTCCTGTTTTATCTTACTGATGTGGTTGATGATATGAACAACATGCCATGCACATTACCCAAAATAGAACAAATGATTTTCTTTGCCCTTCATCTATGCTTGTTATGTTGACATGGTAATCCAGTAGTGTGGTGAAGCTCCCCGCATTATGAACAATGCCAAATTATGCTATTGATATTTTTAACTTACTCTATATTTTTTTAATTTGAAATTGGATGGAATTGACATCATAGTTATGATCTTTGTTTATACACATGCAAAACATGTCATCTCTTTGCTTTGTTTCAGGGTGATATGCCTGATGGCACGCACAAGTCTGCTGAAGGCTGTGAGACAAACCCAACATATATTGCAGCAGAAGGCAAACCATCTTGAAGATAGCAAGACAACCCCAAAGTCTTGTCTTGATGCAGTGTTCAAGTTACTTGAAACTAGTAGTTAGACAAGCCCACAGAATTCGTTGTCTGAATCAGTTCGACTTATTCAGTCCCAAGTTCTAGCAAAAAGGCATCTGCAACTCAACTTCGACTTGAAGTCATATCTCTAAGAAAGATTGCGGAGAACACCAATGAGAACCTCATCGCTGAACAGCTACACCTGGAAGCTATGACTGACATGCTAGGCCTGTCTCACAGCCTTGCTCAGCAGCTTGCGCAGCAGTTCCCGCGCAAGGCTAACCTTTCTTGAACTGTCTTGGAAGTGGTCTCGGTTCACTATTATTTTGTTACGCTGCAATGGTGCCCAATTTTTGTAGTCTGCTTCTTCGTTGCGCGTTATGATCACTGATGGCAAACTTTGATGCCCAATGGATGTAATATACCATAAATCCTTTATTGTATAGTGTAGGTTTGTTCTTACTTACTATGCCGTAATTTCTTTATTGTATAGAGTAGGTTTGTTCTTAATTCCTACTATTTACTGCCATCATTCGCTATCTGAAAAATATAAGATGTAATCGACCGGGCCGAAACATTCGCTTCTAACGGGCCTGGTGTTTAGCGGGCCACAATTGGGTCGGCCTGCATCTTTCTTGGGCCCGAATCATTGGGGACTTCACACTTTGCGCGAGGCCCACAACTTACACCGGCCTATAATTTAGTTGTGCCTTTTGTGGACCGAGCGCTTAGTTTAGCCCAGGTAGCGTTGGGCCATTACCAGGATGAATATTGTACTGGCCTATTACGGCCCAGATGAAACTATGGGCCTTTAGCAGTCCGAAATGCATATTGGGCCTCAATTTTCACTAGTCGTCGACGGGCCTTCAGCAGGCTGAAATGTAGACGGGGCCTTTTTGGGCCCAGTTATATCACGGGCAGTTACCAGGCCGAAACATATCTCGGGCCTTAGTTGGCCCACTGATATCATGGGCCTTTAAGAGGCCAAAAGCTTAGTACAGACATCAATGGGCCGAATTATGCAACAGGCCATTAACATGCTCAAAGTCACGTTGGACTTAACTGTTGCCACCTTTATCACGGGCCGTTAGTGGGCCTGATGTCCTGTCGGACCATATATGGCCCATGGTCAGCACGGGCCATTCCCAGGCCAAAAGTCACACCGGGCTGAAATGGGCCCATGTCTACATCGGGCCTCAAACAGGCCGAAAGCACTGGGCTATAATTGAGCCCAAATATTCGGCGAACAATTAACTGGCCAGATCTGGCTTCGGGCCGTAAATGGGCCCAAATATTAGGCCAACAATTAACGGGCCAGATTTGGCTTTGGGCCGTAACTGGGCCTTTATTAAGCAGGCCATTATTGGGCTGGCCCACTAGTACCTGAGTAAGTATTACGGGCCTTTGAGTGGGCCGGCCTTTTTAACCCGTATGGGCCTCAGTTGGACCGTGCCACGTGTTGACGTATCATAGGCGCTTTGGGTCCAATGAGTGGATGACATCTGTCCCAATGGTGAGTCGACACATGTTTCCTCCAGCCAATGATGATTTTACACGTGGAAAATCCCCATTGGTCGGGGCTATTAACGGATTATCGGATCCAAAACCGGACCCGATAGCTTAACGGCGATCCGTTACGGTGGATGCCACGTGTCGGTCACCCTTGACGAAAGCACTTCTGTGACGCGCCATTTATCGTCATGGAAGTGGACACTTCTGTGATGATAATTTTGGTAATGTTATGGAACACTTCTACGTCAGCACAGGTATGACTATCTTGATTCTGTCATAAAATTGTCATGGATGTACATGCATGACAGAAAACGTGACCTACTGTGACAAACACGTATCATCACGGAAGTGTATTTTTTTGTAGTGTGCCATGACTAGCTATTTGGCTTCTATTGCTCCCGGGATGGTGGTTCATTTAAAAATTATCTTCCATTATCTTAATAAAGAACGACTTTAGCCTTTTGAATACAAGCTAGACACTATCTGCAACATGCAACCACATATGACACCGCGAAGTTAAAGCAAGCACCTGGGATGGTGGTTCTTGGCGAGCGAAATCATCAACTCCAGAGCTACATTTAGCATCTCCATCTGCTGACACTGCACCCTTTAAAGTGCTGAAACATGTCTTACCTACTTGCGAACAAAGCTGCAGTGACTTCTCTCTTTTCTTTCGTGTTTCTATCAACAATTTGGCAGAGGCTGAAATACCAATCCATAAAAAATCAGTGGGAGTATGGGTGAAGTGTGTGCAGAACTAGTGCACTGTAAAAGTAGCAGATAGCAGGTGGTTGAAAAATAAATGACAGGAGACCCTTGATAGCTCTACAACATTGCATGGCAAACGAAATTAGATTCTACTCCATATGATTTTGTAATATATGAGCACAGGGATGGCTTGGAAATGCAGGTACACCTCCAGCATACCACCACATGTGGCCCTATCAAAATAGTAGTCAACTGAAAATAAATAAGCCAGACGATTTTATCTAAACCGTCCGATCTACAAGGAA
The DNA here is from genome assembly GCA_032464435.1 of Aegilops umbellulata. Lineage (NCBI taxonomy): Eukaryota > Viridiplantae > Streptophyta > Magnoliopsida > Poales > Poaceae > Aegilops > Aegilops umbellulata. The sequence goes on along the minus strand of CP136059.1, from coordinate 149,448,406 downwards.
CAGGCAGATGGCCTTCGTCTACCTCCCGCCAGTCATTGTTGACGATCTTTCTCGAACCGCCAACAACCACCGTCCCAGACCCCTGCTTCCACCACGCCACCCTAACCACGACCTCACACGAGAACTGTACTTGGTAGCGCCCCCCAGCCATCCCCTTAAGCCCGGCCAACCTCCAGATCGGGCGCCAGTAGCTCCTAGGCCCCACACGCCCCTAAGATAAACACCAAGGTGCTGCTTCCCCAGCATACTAGGGCCTATTACACCCAGAAATGCTTCCTTTAATTGGGAATAAACTGACCAGGAATTGAAATCCGGGGTCGACGGACCTCTAGCTAAGGTGAAATAGTATATGGGGAGAAACATTCTGCATCGCGAGTTACTAGGAACATCTAGTATCAGGAAGAAGGCGCAGGAAGAAGCGTTCAACTAGTGTCTTATTTCGGATGAATACCGTGCAACTAGAGACGTAAGATTTGCATGAATAAGGGAAGAGGAGTACTAGTTCAGTGTTGTGTCCTCCTGATTTCGCAGCGAAGTTCTTCTTTTTACCGGGGGAACCGATGTTGTGGAGGATGGTGGAGCCTTGGACCAACCCATGGCCAAATTGTTGACTGTTTTGTGGTGGTCGTCTGCCGATGGAGGGGAAGCAGATCCGAGGCGGCGTAGGACGGTGTGACAGGAACAACTCCGGTGAAGTGGACGGTGGCGACGTTGGAGCGACAGCTATGAGGCGCAAGACGACATGGTTGAACTAGCTTGGGTACAATGCATGTCGGCTTCCTAGAAGAAGCTCGGCCTCGGCTTCAACTACTAGTCGTGGTGGGCGTTGCAGTTGCAGTCGCAGTCGATGGTGACGTTGGGGTATCGGCTCCAGCATCATGGAGGAGGGCAGCGGTTGATGTGTGGGATGGGGTGGCGGACGGAGGAAGCTATGGTTTCGCGGCTGGTGGAGAGGCAGTTCTTGTGCCCATGGAGTACAAATGGGGAATTAGAAGGGGGCGGGGGGAATCTAAGGGGCAACCATGTTTCGGTCCAGGGCGTGGTTGTTTTTTAACAGATGGGACACACTTCCTTGAAATTTGGGGAAAGTACAAACTTTGCCCCCTCTTAAATTTCAGACCTACTGCGAGTCAGGGGTTGGACGGTAATCCCAGGTGTCCCAAGTAGTAGGCGGGAGCGATTTCGGCCGAGCGCATGTGTGTTTAGGTGGCCATGGTGTATGAATGTTTTCAGAGGCGGTTGTGTGGCGCCTAGATGAAGTTACAAACCTACCCCGGTTTAGACCTTTGGATGTCGGGATGGTAGGTTTCACAGGGCGGAGTTAGGAAAGTAATTTCCTTGTACCAAACATTGGTCTCACGCGGTTTCAGGCAAGTAGAGGCTCTTTTGTCGCTTCGTTCGAAATTTTGAAATAGAAGCATTCATGTTTAGAGTACTCTTGAACTTTGGGGATTGACCTAAATAGACAACCTTAAATTTGACCTTTTATGTTTGAAAACATCATTAAATTATGCACTTCTTTTTGAAATTCTGACTCTTGAAAATCCTATAACTATGATTATTTTGGAATGAAGGGGGAAATTTGAATCTATTTTGTACACGACTATACATGTTATTATGTACAAAAGCAGAGAAAAGATTGGTGCCCCCATAATTTTGGTATGATTTACAAATGTCATGATCTCGAATTCAAATAATTGAATGGACTTCATGTTGAATTCGAATTTTTAAACCATCTTAAGTTGAATTCAAATGTATGCTACTTCCTAGCTAGCTATTTAGAATGATCATTGTGTAACTTTTGTATGTATAATATGCTTTACACACAACATGAACTATACTCACGTTTATATTCGGATTGCTAAAGTGATGCATTGTCTGGACTTCAAAATACTAACTCTATGGATCAATTATGTCGAATAATAACATAGACATGCTAAAATTCAATATAATATACATGTCTGATGGATGAATGACCGTTCCTTATGTGAATTGCAAATATGATGATCCCATCCAAATATTTGGATACAATTTATATTTTTAATCAATGTGTACATCAGTCCTTTACGTGTAGATTCACTCTCCATAGGCCCCTCCTCACACACGCGCTAACTTTCTCTCTCACACATACGTGCACACGGTGTATATCCATCAAAGGTCTCTCACACATTATCTATACGTGTTATTACCAAAATTGTTCCTACCAAAAAAATTCACATCCATAGATTCATTATTGTTTTCAATCAAAGTAAACATAGTCATATCATTAAGATCAACAGGAGCACTCTTATTAGCAAAAAAAATCATAAGCTCATCCATCTTTCCACTCATAACATTTATTTCTTCAATTGCATGCACTTTTTTTACTAGTGGAAGAACTTTTGGTATGCCATAGAGAATAATTAACCATAATATTTTCTAGGAGTTTGGTAGCTTCTCCTAAAGTAATTTCCATAAAATTGCGTCCCGCGGCTGAATCTAAAAGGTTTCTAGAAGCACAATTCAATCCAGCATATAAAATTTGTATAATCATCCACAAATTCAAAACATGAGTAGGGAAATTTCATATCATCAATTTCATCCTCTCCCGAGATTCTGCAACATGTTCATGATCAAGTTGCTTAAAATTCATAATATCGTTCCTAAAGGAGATGATCTTAGCGGGAGAAAAGTACTTGGAAATAAAAGCATCTTACACTTATTCCATGAATCAATACTATTAGGCAAAGATGAAAACCAAGTTTTAGGATGATCTCTAAGCGAGAAGGGAAATAGCTTCAACTTAACAATATCATTATCCACATCTTTTTTCTTTTGCATATCGCACAAATCAACGAAATTATTAAGATGGGATGCGGCGTCTTCATTGGGAAGACCGGAAAATTGATCTTTCATAACAAGATTCAGCAAAATGTTGGGGATCGTAGCAGAAATTAAAATTTTCCTACGCATCACCAAGATCTATCCATGGAGTATTCTAGCAACTAGGGGATAGGAGAGCATCTACATACCACTTGTAGATCCTAATGGAAGCGTTCAAGAAGAACGTGGATGATGGAGTCGTACTCGCCGTGATTCAGATCACCGATGACCAAGTGCCGAACGGACAGCACCTCCGCATTCAACACACGTACGGGACGATCGACGTATCCTCCTTCTTGATACAACAAGGGGAAGGAGAGGTTGAGGAAGAAGACTTCAACAGCAGCACGACGGCGTGGTGGTGGTGGAGAAGTAGTACTCCGGCAGGGCTTCGCCAAGCACGTGACGGAGGAGGAGAGGTGTTGGGGAGGGGAGGGGTTGCGCCTTGTTGTGTGTTGCTGCCCTCCCCTCACCCCCACTATTTATAGGGGAAGGGGCAAGGGGCCGGCCCCCTCTAGATAAGATCTAGAGGGGGGACGGCGGCCAGGGAGGGGGGCTTGCCCCCCAAGCAAGGGGGGCGCCCCCGCTAGGGTTTCCCCCCAACCCTAGGCGCATGGGCCCAAGGGAAGGGGGCGCGCCCAGCCCTCCAGGGGCTGGTTCCCTGCCCCTTGTGGCCCATGAGGCCCTCCGAGAGGGCTGGCCCCTCAAGGTGGACCCCCAGAACCTCTCTGGTGGCCCCGGTACAATACCGATATGCCCCCGAAACATCCCGGTGTCCGTATGACAACTTCCCATATATAAATCTTCACCTCCGGACCATTCCGGAACTCCTCGTGACGTCCAAGATCTCATCCGGGACTCCGAACAACATTAGATAATCACATATAAGTCTTCCTAATAACCCTAGCGTCACCGAACCTTAAGTGTGTAGACCCTACGGGTTCGGGAGACATGCAGACATGACCGAGAGGACTCTTCGGTCAATAACCAATAGCGGGATCTGGATACCCATGTTGGCTCCCACATGCTCCTCGATGATGTCATCGGATGAACCACGATGTCGAGGACTTAATCAGTCCCGTACTCAATTCCCTTTGTCTAGCGGTACGATACTTGCCCGAGATTCGATCGTCGGTATACCGATACCTTGTTCAATCTCGTTACCGGCAAGTCTCTTTACTCGTTCCCGTAACACATCATCCCGTGAACAACACCTTCATCACATTGAGCTCATTATGATGATGTCTTACCGAGTGGGCCCAGAGATACCTCTCCGTTATACGGAGTGACAAATCCCAGTCTCGATTCATGCCAACCCAACAGACACTTTCGGAGATACCTGTAGTGCACCTTTATAGTCACCCAGTTACGTTGTGACATTTGATACACCCAAAGCACTCCTACGGCATCTGGGAGTTGCATAATTTCATGGTCTAAGGAATGATACTTGACATTCAGGAAAGCTCTAGCAAACGAACTATACGATCTTTTGTGCTATGCTTAGGTTTGGGTCTTGTCCATCACATCATTCTCCTAATGATGTGATCCCGTTATCAATGACACCCCCATGTCCATAGTCAGGAAACCATGACTATCTATTGATCAACGACCTAGTCAGCTAGAGGCTTACTAGGGACATATTATGGTCTATGTAGTCACACATGTATTATGATTTCCGGACAATACAATTATAGCATGAACTATAGACAATTATCATGAACAGGGAAATATAATAATCCTTTTATTATTGCCTCTAGGGCATATTTCCAACAGTCTCCCGCTTGCACTAGAGACAATAGTCTAGTTACATTGTGATGAATCGCACACCCATGGAATTTTGGTGTTGATCATGTTTTGCTCTAGGGAGAGGTTTAGTCAACGGATCTGCTACATTCATGTCCGTATGTACCTTAAAAATCTCTATGTATCCATTTTGAACACTTTCACGAATGGTGTTGAAGCGACGCTTGATATGCCTTGTCTTCCTGTGAAACCTGGGCTCCTTCGCAAGGGCAATTGCTCCAGTGTTGTCACAGAAGAGAGTCATCGGGTCCGACGCATTGGGTATGACTCCTAGGTCGGTAATGGACTCCTTCACCCAGACTGCTTCTTGTGCTGCCTCCGAGGCTGCCATATACTCTGCTTCACATGTAGATCTCGCCACGACGCTTTGCTTGCAACTGCACCAGCTTACTGCCCCTCCATTCAAAATATACACGTATCCGGTTTGTGACTTGGAGTCATCCAGATCTGTGTCGAAGCTTGCGTCGACGTAACCCTTTACGACGAGCTCTTCGGCACCTCCATAAACGAGAAACATATCCTTAGTCCTCTTCAGGTACTTCAGGATGTTTTTTACCGCTGTCTAGTGTTCCTTGCCGGGATTACTTTGGTACCTACCTACCAAACTTACGACAAGGTTTACATCGGGTCTGGTACACAGCATGGCATACATAATAGACCCTATGGCTGAGGCATAGGGGATGACACTCATCTCTTCTATATCTTTTGCTGTGGTCGGGCATTGAGCCATGCTCAATCGCACACCTTGCAATACAGGCAAGAACCCCTTCTTGGACTGATCCATTTTGAACTTCTTCAAAATCTTGTCAAGATACGTACTTTGTGAAAGACCGATGAGGCGTCTCGATCTATCTCTATAGATCTTGATGCCTAATATATAAGCAGCTTCTCCAAGGTCCTTCATTGAAAAACACTTGTTCAAATAGGCCTTTATGCTTTCCAAGAATTCTATATCATTTCCCATCAATAGTATGTCATCCACATATAATATGAGAAATGCTACGGAGCTCCCACTCACTTTCTTGTAAACGCAGGCTTCTCCATAAGTCCATAAACCCAAACGCTTTGATCATCTCATCAAAGCGAATGTTCCAACTCCGAGATGCTTGCACCAGCCCATAGATAGAGCGTTGGAGCTTGCATACTTTGTTAGCATCCTTAGGATCAACAAAGCCTTCCGGCTGCATCATATACAATTCTTCCTTAAGAAAGCCGTTAAGGAATGCCGTTTTGACGTCCATTTGCCATATCTCATAATCATAGTATACGGCAATTGCTAACATGATTCGGACGGACTTCAGCTTCACTACGGGAGAGAAAGTCTCATCGTAGTCAACCCCTTGAACTTGTCGATAACCCTTAGCGACAAGTCGAGCTTTATAGATGGTCACATTACCATCCGCGTCTATCTTCTTCTTAAAGATCCATTTATTTTCTATCGCTCGCCGATCATCGGGCAAGTCTGTCAAAGTCCATACTTTGTTTTCATACATGGATTCTATCTCGGATTTCATGGCTTCTGGCCATTTGTCCGAATCTGGACCCGCCATCACTTCTTCATAGTTCGAAGGTTCACCGTTGTCCAACATGATTTCCAGGATAGGGTTGCCGTACCACTCTGATGCGGAACGCGTCCTTGTGGACCAACGAAGTTCAGCAGGAGCTTGATCAGAAGTATCTTGATCATTATCATTAACCTCCTCTTGAATCGGTGCAGGCACCACAGGAACATTTTCCTGAGCTGCGCTACTCTGATTTTCAAGAGGTAGTACTTCATCAAGCTCTACTTTCCTCCCACTTACTTCTTTCGAGAGAAACTCTTTCTCTAGAAAGGACCCGTTCTTGGCAACAAAGATCTTGCCTTCGGATCTAGAGAGAACTGTTTCTTTGGGATATCCTATGAAGACGCATTTTTCCGATTTGGGTTCGAGCTTTTCAGGTTGAAGTTTCTTGACATAAGCATCGCAACCCCAAACTTTCAGAAACGACAGCTTAGGTTTCTTCCCAAACCATAATTCATACGGTGTCGTCTCAACGGATTTAGACGGTGCCTTATTTAAAGTGAATGCGGTTGTCTCTAGAGCGTATCCCCAAAATGATAGCGGTAGATCTGTGAGAGACATCATAGACCGCACCATATCCAATAGAGTGCGATTACGACATTCGGACACACCGTTACGCTGAGGTGTTCCAGGCAGCGTGAGTTGTGAAACGATTCCACATTTTCTTAAATGTGTGCCAAATTCGTGACTTAAATATTCTCCCCCACGATCTGATCGTAAGAACTTTATTTTTCTGTCACGTTGATTCTCAACCTCACTCTGAAACTCCTTGAACTTTTCAAAGGTCTCAGACTTGTGTTTCATTAAGTAGACATACCCATATCTACTCAAATCGTCAGTGAGAGTGAGAACATAACGATAGCCTCCACGAGCCTCAACGCTCATTGGACCACACACATCTGTATGTATGATTTCCAACAAGTTGGTTGCTCTCTCCATTGTCCCTGAGAATGGAGTCTTGGTCATTTTGCCCATGAGGCATGGTTCACATGTGTCAAATGATTCATAATCGAGAGACTCTAAAAGTCCATCAGCATGGAGCTTCTTCATGCGCTTGACACCAATGTGACCAAGGCGGCAGTGCCACAAGTATGCGGGACTATCGTTATTAACTTTACATCTTTTGGTATTCACACTATGAATATGTGTAACATCACGTACGAGATTCATTAAGAATAAACCATTAACCATCGAAGCATGACCATAAAACATATCACTCATATAAATAGAACAACCATTATTCTCGGATTTAAATGAGTAGCCATCTCGCATTAAACGAGATCCAGATACAATGTTCATGCTCAAACTTGGCACTAAATAACAATTATTGAGGTTTAAAACTAATCTCGTAGGTAAATGTAGAGGTAGCGTGCCGACGGCGATCACATCGACCCTGGAACCATTCCCGACGCGCATCGTCACCTCGTCCTTCGCCAGTCTCCGTTTATTCCGCAGCTCCTGTTTTGAGTTACAAATATGAGCAACGGCACCGGTATCAAATACCCAGGAGCTACTACGAGCACTGCTAAGGTACACATCAATTACATGTATATCACATATACCTTTAGTGTTGCCGGCCTTCTTATCTGCTAAGTACTTGGGGCAATTCCGCTTCCAGTGACCATTTCCCTTGCAATAAAAGCACTCAGTTTCAGGTTTGGGTCCATTCTTTGACTTCTTCCTAGCAACTGATTTACCAGGCGCGGCAACCTCCTTGCTGTCCTTCTTGAAGTTCTTCTTACCCTTGGCTTTCTTGAACTTAGTGGTTTTATTCACCATCAACACTTGATGTTCCATTTTTATCTCCACCTCTGCAGATTTCAGCATTGAATACAACTCGGGAGTGGTCTTTTCCATCCCCTGCATATTGTAGTTCATCACGAAGCTCTTGTAGCTAGGTGAAAGCGACTGAAGGATTCTGTCAATGACCGCCTCATCTGGGAGATTAACTTCCAGCTGAGTCAAGCGGTTGTGCAACCCAGACATCTTGAGTATGTGTTCACTGACGGAGCTATTTTCCTCCATCTTACAGCTAAAGAACTTGCCGGAGACTTCATATCTCTCGACCCGGGCATGAGCTTGGAAAATCAATTTCAGCTCCTCGAACATCTCATATGCTCCGTGTTTCTCAAAATGCTTTTGAAGCCCCAGTTCTAAGCTGTAAAGCATGCCGCATTGAACGAGGGAGTAATCATCAGTACGTGACTGATGGGCGTTCATAACGTCCTGGTTTTCTGGGAATGGTGCATCACCTAGCGGTGCTTCTAGGACATAATCTTTCTTGGCTGCTATGAGGATGATCCTCAGGTTCCGGACCCAGTCCGAATAGTTGCTGCCATCATCTTTCAGCTTTGTTTTCTCTAGGAACGCGTTGAAGTTGAGGGTGATATTACCGTGGGCCATTTGATCTACAAGACATATTGTAAAGATTTAGACTAACTTCATGATAATTAAGTTCATCTAATCAAATTAATGAATGAACTCCCACTCAGATTTGACATCCCTCTAGTCATCTAAGTGATACATGATCCGAGTCAACTAGGCCATGTCCGATCATCACGTGAGACGGACTAGTCATCATCGGTGAACATCTCCATGTTGATCGTATCTTCTATACGACTCATGTTCGACCTTTCGGTCCTCCGTGTTCCGAGGCCATGTCTGTACATGCTAGGCTCGTCAATCCTACCTAAGTGTATTGCGTGTGTAAATCTGGCTTACACCGGTTGTATGCGAACGTAAGGACCTATCACACCCGATCATCACGTGGTGCTTCGGAACGACGAACCTTAGCAACGGTGCACAGTTAGGGAGAACACATTTTTGATATTTTAATGAGGGATCATCTTATTTATGCTACCGTCGTTCTAAGCAAATAAGATGTAAAAACATGATAAACATCACATGCAATCAAATAGTGACATGATATGGCCAACATCATTTCGCTCCTTTGATCTCCATCTTCGGGGCGCCATGTTCATCGTCGTCACCGGCATGACACCATGATCTCCATCATCATGATCTCCATCATCGTGTGTTCGTGAAGTTGTCACGTCAACTATTGCTTCTACTACTATGGCTAACGCTTTAGCAATAAAGTAAAGTAATTACATGACGATTTAAGTTGACACGCAGGTCATAAATAAATAAAGACAACTCCTATGGCTCCTGTCGGTTGTCATACTCATCAACATGCAAGTCGTGATTCCTATTACAATAACAAGATCATCTCATACATCACATACATGATTCATCACAACTTCTGGACATATCACATCACAAAGCACTTGCTGCAAAAACAAGTTAGACGTCCTCTAATTGTTGTTGCAAGTTTTTACGTGGCTGTTACAGGTTGCTAGCAAGAACGTTTCTTTCCTACGTTAAAACCACAACGTGAATTGTCAATCTCTATTTACCCTTCATAAGGACCCTGTTCATCGAATCCGATCCAACTAAAGTGGGAGAGACAGACACCCGCCAGCCACCTTATGCAACTAGTGCATGTTAGTCGGTGGAACCCGTCTCACGTAAGCGTACGTGTAAGGTTGGTCCGGGACGCTTCATCCCCCAATACCGCTTAATCAAGATAGGACTAGTAACGGCAAGAAGAATTGACAATTCGACGCCCACAACTACTTTGTGTTCTACTCGTGCATAGAAACTACGCATAGACCTAGCTCTGATACCACTGTTGGGGATCGTAGCAGAAATTAAAATTTTCCTACGCATCACCAAGATCTATCCTTGGAGTATTCTAGCAACGAGGGGATAGGAGAGCATCTACATACCACATGTAGATCGCAACGGAAGCGTTCAAGAAGAACGTGGATGATGGAGTCGTACTCGCCGTGATTCAGATCACCGATGACCAAGTGCCGAACGGACAGCACCTTCGCGTTCAACACACATACGGGACGATCGACGTCTCCTCCTTCTTGATCCAGCAAGGGGAAGGAGAGGTTGAGGAAGAAGACTTCAACAGCAGCACGACGGCGTGGTGGTGGTGGACAAGTAGTACTCCGGCAGGGCTTCGCCAAGCGCGTGACGGAGGAGGAGAGGTGTTGGGGAGGGGAGGAGCTGCGCCTTGTTGCGTGTTGCTGCCCTCCCCTCACCCCCACTATATATAGGGGAAGGGGCAAGGGGGCCGGCCCCCTCTAGATGAGATCTAGAGGGGGGCGGCGGCCAGGGAGGGGGGCTTGCCCCCCAAGCAAGGGGGGCGCCCCGACTAGGGTTTCCCCCAACCCTAGGCGCATGGGACCAAGGGAAGGGGGCGCGCCCAGCCCTCCAGGGGCTGGTTCCCAGCCCCTTGTGGCCCATGAGGCCCTCCGAGAGGGCTGGCCCCTGAAGGTGGACCCCCGGAACCTCTCTGGTGGCCCCGGTACAATACCGATATGCCCCCGAAACTTCCCGGTGTCCGTATGGCAACTTCCCATATATAAATCTTCACCTCCGGACCATTCCGAAACTCCTCGTGACGTCCGGGATCTCATCCGGGACTCCGAACAACATTTGGTAATCACATACAAGTCTTCTTAATAACCCTAGCGTCATTGAACCTTAAGTGTGTAGACCCTACGGGTTAAGGAGACATGCAGACATGACCGAGACAACTCTTCGGTCAATAACCAACAGCGGGATTAGAATACCCATGTTGGATCCCACATGCTCCTCGATGATGTCATAGGATGAACCACGATGTCGAGGACTTAATCAATCCCGTACTCCATTCCCTTTGTCTAGCGGTACGATACTTGCCCGAGATTTGATCGTCGGTATACCGACACCTTGTTCAATCTCGTTACCGGCAAGTATCTTTACTCGTTCCCGTAATACATCATCCCGTGAACAACACCTTGATCACATTGATCTCATTATGGTGATGTCTTACCGAGTGGGCCCAGAGATACCTCTCCGTCATACGGAGTGACAAATCCCAGTCTCGATTCATGCCAACCCAACAGACACTTTCGGAGATACCTGTAGTGCACCTTTATAGTCACCCAGTTACGTTGTGACGTTGATACACCCAAAGCACTCCTACGGTATCCGGGAGTTGCATAATTTCATGGTCTAAGGAATGATACTTGACATTCAGAAAAGCTCTAGCAAACGAACTATACGATCTTTTGTGCTATGCTTAGGTTTGGGTCTTGTCCATCACATCATTCTCCTAATGATGTGATCCCGTTATCAATGACATCCCCATGTCCATAGTCAGGAAACCATGACTATCTATTGATCAACGAGCTAGTCAACTAGAGGCTTACTACGGACTTATTGTGGTCTATGTATTCACACATGTATTATGATTTCTGGACAATACAATTATAGCATGAACTATAGACAATTATCATGAACAGGGAAATATAATAATCCTTTTATTATTGCCTCTAGGGCATATTTCCAACAGAAAGCAGTATAAATTTCACAAGATTCCGCATTAGCATCGGGAGAAATTGGAGTACTAATAAAATCATTATTATTGGTGTTGGAAAATTCGCACAATTTAGTATTATCTTGAGCCATCGTGACAAAGCAAGCAATCCAACATACGAGCACACAAAAAGCAGGCGAATAAGACAAACGGAAGAAGGGCGAAGAAAAGGTGAATCTTTTTGAAAATCGTTTTAAAAGTGGGGGAGAGGAAAACGAGAGGTGAATGGAAAATAATGTAATGTGAGGAATGAGATTTTATGATAGGTACTTGGTATGTCTTGGCTTGGCATAGATCTCCCCGGCAACGGCGCCAGATATTCTTCCTGCTGCCTCTTGAGTTTGCGTTGGTTTTTCCCTTGAAGAGGAAAGGGTGACGCATCAAAGTAGAGTTAGTATTTCCCTCAGCATTTGAGAACCAAGGTATCAATCCACTAGGAGATAACGCTCAAGTCACCGAATACCTTCACAAAAAACACCAACTTGCACCCAACACGATAAGGGGTTTTCAATCCCTTCACGATTATTTTCAAGTGAGATCTGATAGAGATGGATAAACGGTAAAGTAATATTTTTGGTATTTTTGGTTTATGGAATGGAAAGCAAAAGATTGCAAAGTAAGTAAATAGGGAACTAAAATTGTAGATTGGAAACTTATATGATGTAAAATAGACCTGTGGGCCATAGGTTTCACTAGAGGCTTCTCTCGAGATAGAAATTATTACGGTGGGTGAAAAATTGCTGCCAAGCAATTGATAGAAAAGAGCAAAGTTATGACGATATCTAAGGCAATGATCATGAATATAGGCATCATGTACGTGTCAAGTAGACCAAAACGATTCTGCATCTAATATTATTACTCCACACATCGACTGCTATCCAGCATGCATCTAGAGTATTAAGTTCATAAAGAACGGAGTAACGCATTAGGCAAGATGACATGATGTAGAGGAATTAACTCAAGCAGTTTGATGAAAACCCCATCTTTTTATCCTCGATGGCACAATACAATACGTGCCTTGCTCCCCCTACTGTCACTAGGAATGGACACCGCAAGATTGAATGAAAAGCTAAGCACTTCTCCCATTGCCAGTTAAACCAATCTAGTTGGCCAAACCAAATCGATAGTTCGAAGAGACTTGCAAAGATATCAAATCATGCGTATAAGAATTCAGAGAAGATTCAAATAATATTCATAGATAAGCTTGATCATAAATCCACAATTCATGGATCTCGGCAAACATACCGCAAAAGAGTATTACATCGAATAGATCTCCAAGAACATCGAGGAGAACTTTGTATTGAGAATCAAAGAGAGAGAAGAAGCCATCTAGCTACTAGCTATGGATCTGTAGGTCTATGATAAACTACTCACCCTTCATCAGAGAGGCAATGGTGTTGATGTAGAAGCCCTCCGTGATCGAATCCCCCTCCGGCAGGATGCCGGAAAAGGCCCCAAGATGGGATCTCACGGGTACAAAAGGTTGCGGCGGTGGAAAAATGGTTTCGTCGCTCCCCTAGTTGTTTTTAGGGTATAAGAGTATATATAGGAGGAAGATCTAGGACAGGGGATCCTCGAGGCTCCCACAAGGTTGAGGGGCGCGCCCCACCCCCTGGCACGCCCTCCACCCTTGTGGCTACCTCGAGGCTCTACTAACTTGCACTGCAAGTCTCCTGGGTGTCTTCTGGTCCTAGAAGAATCATGGTGAAAGTTTTATTTCGTTTGGACACCGTTTGTTATTCTTTGCTGCGAAACTCTAAAACAAGGAAAAATTAGAAACTGGCACTGGGCTCTAGGTTAATAGGTGAGTCCCAAAAGTCATATAAAATAGCAGATTAATGCATATAAAACATCCAAAAATAATAATATAATAGCATGGAAGAACAAAAAATTATAGATACGTTGGAGACATATCAGCGGGTCACGGAGACACTCAGCTTCCTACTGTTCGCCCCATCAGTGAGCTCAACCAACACGACATCGTCGCCCGCTCCGGTGCGAGCCAAGATCCACTTGGTGTACCGTTTAGAGGGGCGGAGACAGGACGCATGGCTTGCCCCTTGCTGGGCGAGCGCGGTGATGTCTACTACACAACCTTCTTCTTGTAGACGTTGTTGGGCCTCCAAGTGCAGAAGTTTGTAGCACAGTAGAAAATTTCCCTCAAGTGGATGACCTAAGGTTTATCAATCTGTGGGAGGCGTAGGTTGAAGATGGTCTATCTCAAACAACCCTGCAACCAAATAACAAAGAGTCTCTTGTGTCCCCAACACACCCAATACAATGGTAAATTGTATAGGTGCACTAGTTCGGGGAAGAGATGGTGATATAAGTGCAATATGGATGGTAGATATAGGTTTCTGTAATCTGAAAATATAAAAACAGCAAGGTAGCAAGTGATAAAAGTGAGCGTAAATAGTATTGCAATGCTAGGAAACAAGGCCTAGGGTTCATACTTTCACTAGTGGAAGTTCCCTCAAGAATAATAACATAATTGGATCATATAACTATCCCTCAATATGTAACAAAGAGTCACTCCAAAGTCACTAATAGCGGAGAACAAACGAAGAGATTATGGTAGGGTACGAAGCCACCTCAAAGTTATTCTTTCTGATCGATCTATTCAAGAGTTCATACTAGAATAACACCTTAAGACACAAATCAACCAAAACCCTAATGTCACCTAGATACTCCAATGTCACCTCAAGTATCCACGGGTATGATTATACGATATGCATCACACAATATCAGATTCATCTATTCAAACCAACACAAAGTATTTCAAAGAGTGCCCCAATGTTTCTACCGGAGAGTCAAGACGAAAACGTGTGCCAACCCCTATGCATAAGTTCGCGAGGTCAGGGAACTCGCAAGTTGATCACCAAAACATACATCAAGTGGATCACGTGAATATTCCATTGTCACCATAGATAAGCACATGCAAGACATACATCAAGTGTTCTCAAATCCTTAAAGACTCAATCTAATAAGATAACTTCAAAGGGAAACTCAATCCATCACAAGAGAGTAGCGGGGGAGAAACATCATAAGATCCAACTATAATAGCAAAGCTCACGATACATCAAGATCGTATCACCTCAAGAACACAAGAGAGAGAGAGATCAAACACATAACTACTGGTACATACCCGCAGCCCCGAGGGTGAACTACTCCCTCCTCGTTATCCAGAGCGCCGGGATGATGAAGATGGCCACCAGTGAGGGTTCCCCCCGGCAGGGTGCAGGAAAAGGGTCCCGATTTGTTTTTGGTGGCTATAGAGGCCTGTGGCGACAGAACTCCTGATCTATTATGTTCCTCGATGTTTTTAGGGTATATGGACATATATAGGAGAAAGTAGTTGGTCAGGGAAGCCACGAGAGGCCCACGAGGGTGGGGGTGTGCCCATGGGGGTAGGGCACGCCTCCCTGCCTCGTGGCTTCCTCGAAGCTTCCCTGATGTCTACTCCAAGTTTCCTGGATTGCTTCAGTTCCAAAAATAACTCCCCCAAAGGTTTCATTCCGTTTGGACTCCGTTTGATATTCCTTTTCTTCGAAACACTGAAATAGGCAAGAAAACATCAATTTGGGCTGGGCCTCCGTTAATAGTTTAGTCCCAAAAATAATATAAAAGTGTTTAGTAAAGCCCATAAACATCCAAAACAGATAATATAATAGCATGAATACTTCATAAATTATAGATACGTTGGAGAAGTATCACGTGAAAAAACCCTGAGTGGCACCGTTGACCCGCAATGACAGCATCCGCACGGGAACAGCCTGGCCAACCGAGAGCTTGGTAGCCAGGAATAGCTCTGTTTGCATCAGATCCCTCTGGAAACGGGCCCAAGATGGCGAGAGCCCAACAATGCTCCATTTGTCTCTTCCGAAAGTCGAGCGGTGTCGTGCTCTGCCTCCCACTCCATGCCAGAGACGGCGGCCGAAGCAGTGGTGAGAGCTCAGTTGTTGCTGGACTTTCCTCCAGTAGTAGACAAAATGGATGAGTGGAGAGCTACCATCCAAAGTCTCCTTGGATTTGCTGAGATTAACAAGTCACCGTGTGCGGAGCCATCGCGATACCCGCAGGCGATGCCGGTGGCCAAGATGGGAGGACTGCACCCACGGAGTAGTCCCCTCTCTAACCGCCGACCCAAGGGAAGCTGCAGCGAGCTGAGCAACCCGAAGATGTTGATAATCATGATGAGGCATCGATGTCTTCATCTGACCCGCGACTCCAGCAAGATCATGTCAAGTGCTAAGAGACAGGAGGAAGGAAGACGCTCGCGTCACCAATGAGCGGCATCGCGATACAAGCCGTCAGTCAGACAGGCGTAATGGAGCCAATGTCAATGAACTCGCGCCCAGTGCTGGCCTGTACCTACCTTACGAAGTAGGCTGCCCAGCCTTCACTCATGAGCTACGGCAAGTCCACTGGCCATCCTCTCGCACCTTCAAGCCTGACTTGCCGGAGAAGTATGATGGAATGTTGAACCCGGCAGACTTTTTGGGCATCTATACGATTGGCTCTCAAGCCGCTGAGGGAAGGGACGGAAAAGTGTTTGCCAACTACTTGCCACTGGCTCTCAAGCTAAATGTCAGATCCTGGCTGATGCACTTGTCGGAGGATTCCATCTCCTCTTTGGAAGATTGGTGCAACGAGTTCGTTGGCGCCTTTATAGGTGGCCACCAAGAACCGGCCTAGTGACCTACAAACCCTTCTGCAGAACGAGGGGGAGAGTTTCACTACAAAAAAAAAGAAACATCCGTGACATTTTGGGCCGAAAGAATTTTTTTTCTGTCATACATATGACACTTCTATGACGATAATTGTGACAAAACCCGGTATCATCATAGATGTGGTGGGCTCCTACTTCTATGACAAAAAATCATGACATAAAATGGGCTTTCCGTCCTGGGCGGGCCGGAGACGCAGCTGCATGACATTCTTTGGGCCGTCCATGACGGAAAAAACAGTGGTAGAAGCGAGGGGGAGGAAAATTTCGGGGAGTTCCCGGTTACGGTGGGAGGTCGGGGCCGAGCGATGCGCGTTTCTCTCGTACACGTAAGCGCGTGTGTGCGAGGCGTTGGCTCTAACTGAACACGAGCGAGGCATTGGGCTGTAACTGAACTAG
This sequence comes from Aegilops umbellulata, assembly GCA_032464435.1. Lineage (NCBI taxonomy): Eukaryota > Viridiplantae > Streptophyta > Magnoliopsida > Poales > Poaceae > Aegilops > Aegilops umbellulata. The sequence continues at coordinate 149,431,620 of CP136059.1, read as the reverse complement.
AGCGGTTGCACTACAGGCTATGCGTTACTGAACCCGAGCGATCCATCGATGGCTGTTAACTGAACCCGATCGAGTGATTCCTTCGCTACTGCTGCTAACTGAAGCTGATCGATGCTGCCTTTGGGATGAATAGTGAGCGTTGCCGAGGGGGTTGGATGAATAGTGAGCGGTGGCGTTACCTCTGGATGAATAGGACCCCGTGGTGTGGTGGAGGGCTGGATGAACAGTAGATGGTGGAGGGGTGCCCGTGGAGGGGTGGTTGAACAGGACCACGTGGTGTGGAGGGCTGGATGAACAGTAGACGGTGGAGGGGTGCCCGTGGAGGGGTGGTTGAACAGGACCCCGTGGTGTGGAGGGCTGGATGAACAGTAGATGGTGGAGGGGTGGTTGAACAGTAGCCGATGGAGTAGCGTGCGGTGGAGGCTGGATGAACAGGAGCCGGTGGAGGCTGGACGAGGTCGACGGTAACCCGTGGAGGCTGGAGGAGGTCGACGGTGGAGATGAACAGTATCCCGTGGAGGCCCCTTTTTGCAGTACGCCACACCCCTCCCGATGAACAGGACCCCTGTTTCGACTGTAGCGCTCCAACACAAGTATGTTTCCTCCATTTTGCGGTACGCCACACCCCTCCCGATCACCAGGACCCCCGTTTCGACCATAGGAGGTCCGTTTCTATCGTTTTGCGGTACGCCAGACCCCTCCCGATGAACAGGATCCTGTTTCGATCGTAGGAGGTCCGTTTCCTCCTTCTGCGGTATGCCAGGCCTCGTTTCCATCGCATGTTCCGTCCAAGCCCTCCCGATGAACACGACCACACATTCCGTTCCGACCCAGCCGGTTGGCTCCCACGCGTTCCGTTGCCTTCCGATGAACACGACGCATTCTGTTGCCTCCCCATGAACACGACGACGACGATGTTTCTCTGTTCCGACCCAGCCATGTACATGAGCCCTCGCCGTATGTATGCGCGAGTAGGCGTTCGAGACCCCACCCGTATGTACACATACGTGGCCGTATTTTCTTTCTTGCACCCTAGCCGCTGTACATACGTGTACATGTTACGTGCGCGCCTCTACTACGACACGTGCGTGCCTCTACATCCACCAGTATATATGTACGTACACGTTCGCGACCAGAATGACAATGCTACGTACGCTTCGACCAGGTGGGTCCCGACTGTCAGGCACTTCCTTGCGTGCGAAGATGTAGCTCGTGGGTCCGAGCAGTCAGGGGGGCGAATCGTTTTTTTCGGACGCACTTCCTTGCGTGCGAAGATTAGCTGGTGGGTCCCATCAGTGAGGGGGAAACGTTTTTTTCGCGAAATACGGTGGCCCGTCTGGTGGGTCCCCGCTGTCAGGTGGAGGAATCATTATTTTGCGCGTGATAAGGAGGCACTTCCTTGCTGCGACCATGGACCAAGCTGTCAGCCTCTCCACGTACAGTCCACGTCCGATGGAAGTCGTTCCTTGACCACGTTGACCATGCCGCGCCGAGAGCACCACGGCGGTGGACAACGGCGAGGACTAGGAAGGGGGCGACGCATCAGTGGATGACCACGCGAAGAGGAGGATGAGGGTTCACTGGTTCGGCTGCGATGTGAGGCTGCTGTCGCTGTAGAATAACTGGGGGTGTGGGTGAATAGAGGGATGGCTTGGCCAATGGTGGGAGTAGTAGGGGTGGTGAGGCCTCCGCGACATCACAGCCGGCCACGGGAGGCAGGAGCACGCGGCACGACCGGCGCTGGTTGGGGCGGCTGGAGCAAGAAGACCAGAGTTTGAAGAAGCACTATGGCCGTTGGATGAACATCGTACGGTAACACGAGCTAGAATCGTTCATATTGACTAAGTTGACAAAGCCCTCCATCCCCGTCAACTTGGTAGGCCCACAAGTTAGCCTCCCAGTATGCTGGGTTCCAGCAGGCAGGGGGAATATTCATTTTTTTTGTGCATAATAAGGAGGCACTTCCTTGCGTGCGAAGATAGCTGGTGGGTCCGACATGTCAGTGGGGGGCACATTATTTTCGCGAAATACAGAGGCCCTTCCGGTGGGACCCAGATGTCAGGTGGAGGAATCATTATTTTGCGCGTAATAAGGAGGCATTTCCTTGTGTGCGGCCGTGGACCCAGCTGTCAGCCTCTCCACACAGAGTCTACTTCCGATGGTGTCGTTCGTTGACCACGTTGACCACGCCGCGCCGAGCGCATCCAAGGTGGTGGACGACGGCGAGGCCTCGGACAGCAACGAGCCGGAGATGGGAAGACCCGGGACTAGAGTCGCAGATGGAGAGGTGTACGAGGGTTAACTGTTTCTAGTGTGGTGTGGTTCGGCAGTCAGTGGAGAAGAAAATGAGGTGTGGAGGGGTGGAGGGATGGCCTGGCCAATGGTGGAGTAGCGCTTCATAGCGAAGCGTGCTATGCAAAGCTGCTAGCAGCAGGAGGCGGGAGGTAGTCCCGACGGCGCTGGAGGAAGAAGACGAGAGATGGAAGATGGATGCCGGTCGTTGGATGTAAATCCAACGGGTAACATGTCAGAATCATTCGTTGACTAAATTGACAACGACTTGCGTTGGCTTCGACCTATTGGCCCACATTTCAGCCTCAAAAAATGTGGCACGTATTCAACCCATTTTTTCATAATTACAGTCTTTTTTCTGCGCGGTAGAATTTACAGTCAATTTGATCTTTTTTTCGAAATACAGCCATTAGCTAGGCTGGGTGAACAAATAATGTAGCGTCCATGCGGCCCGTTTAAAAAATTACAAGTCATTTGCACTTTCTCGAAATACACGATTTTGCTGGGCTGATTCTAATTATAAAGTTGGGTTGGGCCACCAATGTTATCAAAACATAAAAAGGGGCTGAGCATTTTGTTATAAATATATTTAAATAATAAGTGATATTATTACATTCGTCCTTAAATCTTACCAAGCTTTTGTACACAATCACTAGGATTTTCGTGCCAAAACAATCCAGGATTTTATTTGTTAAGAAATTATTTTTATAAGTTTATAAGATGTGGGATATTGTTTGCTTACATATATAATTATCTGTTAAATATATGATACAATAAAAATAATATATAATAACATATAAAATAATTTTTTTTAGAAAAACAGGGAGCATCTCCCCGGTTCCATTGCTGAGAACGAAACCACAACATATTCTGATACAGCAGCTCAAAGAGCAGTTCGAAAGCAATGGTAGAAAAGCTACAAACTAGGGGGGTGGATGAACAAGTTCTCTGAATAACACAAATCACCCGAGCGGTGCCAAAGGCAGAGTGGATAGAGCAGTCAAATGACATAAGGAGGGTCCAGTGAAGCCTTCATGGTCTTCAGCTGAGGGGCCGTGTCAGCCTGCGGTGACCAGTAAGGAAGCGAAGACACCGGGATGGAAGGCGTAGCATGGTGGATGTCCCTCTTTTTCGGTGCCATGTGCCCATCATCTTCATCAGAGATCTTGAGACGAGCCCACGGGTCTAGCCCCAGAGCAGGTCGAGCCTTGTTCAGCCACAAGTGATCGCCAACGGTTTCTGGAGGGATCTTGTTAGGGTTTCCATGAAGCTCATCAACTTGTCCTTGTCTGATCCGTAGGAGAGAATCGCCCAGCTCGTCACCATGTTCATGATCAACCTCAAGATCTGCGGAATGGAAATCCAGGATGTGTTACTGAAAATCATAGCATTTCTATATTTCCAGAGGCACCAAAGGACAGCTGAGCTAAGAGTGTTTAAAACTGAGCACTTTTTGGTAGCAATCCAGAATCTGGCGACAGATTCGAAGGATGAGCCAATCTGACTAGAGAAATATTCCTCAATGTGGGCCCAGAGATGTTTAGCAACTATACATTCAAAAAATAGGTGAGAACAAGACTCTTGTTCCAAGCAGTAAACACAATCAAGGGGTTTGATGATGTGTCTCTTCCTAAGTTTATCCCTAGTCATCAATTTTTTTTGGAGAGAAGCCAGAGAAATACATGAATTTTAGGGGGAACTCTCAATTTCCAGACAGCAGGGATAAACACGGGTTGAATGCCTCTAAAGTTGATAACATGGTAGAGGGAGCTGAAGGAATACTTCCCCTTATTGTCCAGCTGCCAAATCAGGGCATCCGGCTCGGCAATAAAGGTAATGCTTTTGGCAATTTCCTCCAACTAGAACCATTGTTCCATGAGACTATCACTAAAGTTCCTTCTAAAAGAGAGTTTTAGGCATTGACTGTCCCAAACTTCATTGACACTTTTGTTAAGCTCATTGCAGACAGAGTAAATAGGCCAAAATTGGACTGCTAGGGGGGATGTGCCAAACCAAGTATCATCCCAGAACCTGGTTCTGCTCCCATCCCCTATGTTCCATCTGCAGCCAAATTTCACAGCATGCATAATAGATTTTAATCCTTTCCAGAATCTAGAGGTCTTAGGTTTGGATGAAGGGACAAAAATATTAGGTTTATTTCCTCGGTATTTATGGGAAATAAGAAGCTTCCAGGGTTTCAGGTCTTCCTCATAGTATCTTTTAATCCAAGATCCTAGAAGACAGATTTTTATTTTCTTGGAGGTTAGGTATGCCTAGGCCTCCAAAATCTTTTTTCATAGAGACTAGGGCCCAACTAGCAAGGTGTAGCTTCCGATTTCCCTCAAAATCATTCCACAAGCAATGAGACATCTATGAATTGATGTGGTTGACTGCCCATTTAGGGAACTTGAAGAAGGAGAGGAGATACACTGGGATGCTAGCCAAATAAGCTTGTATGAGGATCAATCTACCTCTGTAAGAGAGAAGTTTGCCCCTCGACCCAGCAATCCTTTTAATGATTTTATCCAGAAGGGGTTGGATATCCTCTCTCCTCAGTTTATCATAGTGGACAGGGATACCTAGGTACTTAATGGGGAAGTTACCTTTATTACAGACTACAATAGAGAGGAAGTCAGCTAACTCCTGATCATCCATGTTGATAGGAATGAGTTCACTTTTAGAGTAGCTGATTCTCATGCCCGAGACTTGTTCAAAACAGGTTAGAACAGTTTTCAGATTGCTAGCATGTGTGGAGTCATTGTCTAAGAAAAGGATGGTATCATCTGCATATTGAAGGCAGATGATGCCACCAGGGCAGACCTCAGGACAAAGCCCTGCAATTAGACTATGATCAGCAGTTTTGCTCAGCATTTTAGTAAGAACGTCCACTACTCAATTAAACAAAAGAGGGGAGATGGGGTTACCCTGCCTAAGGCCTTTACCAGCAAGGAAAAATCACTTTCACAATTATTTAACTTGACCCCAACAAACCCCCCATGAGTAAGTTGTTGGATCCAACTCTCCTCTATGAAAGGCTTGGAAAAGATCTAAGAGATCATTTTTCACCAAGTCCCAAAAATGCTGGTAAAACAAGAAGGGAATCCATCAGGACCAGGAGCCCCATCAGGATAAGAGGTAAAAATGGCTTCCTTCACCTCTATCTCTGAAAAAGGCGCTTCTAGCAGCTCATTTTCAGCAGGAGAGACTTTTTCAGAAGCAGAGAAAAAAATGTTTTGTAGAGAGAATCCAGAAGGGTTTTCTTTCTTAAACAGGTCTTTGTAGAAGTCACTAGCCACTTTCAGCATCTCATCTACCTTAGTATCAGGGCCATCAAGGGAGTGAATGAGGGTTTTCCTCCTCCTCTGGTTAGCTACTGCATGGAAGTAAGCAGTATTTCTATCACCCTCCTTAATGTTCCTATCTTTAGACCTTTGTTTGGCTTTGATTTCTTCTTGAAGCCAAATTTTCTTGAGCTCTCCATGGACAAAGTTTAATCTATTAGTCTCAGCCTCATAGAGGTCAGTGGTTCCTGCCTTAATATCTAGAGAATCAAACTCAAGGAGGAGAAGCCTTTTGTATCTTCTAAGATTAGCTTCCTCATTGGAGTTCCACCCTTTGGTAGTTCTTCTAAATCTCCTGATTTTGATCTGCCAATTTTCTAGGGGGTAGCTACTCCCAGTAGGCTCATTCCAGATTTTCCTGACTAGCTCAGTAAAATCTTCTCTAAGCAACCACCACTTTTCAAATTTAAAACTATTGCTCTTTGAAGTTTGGTTAAGACCAGAGTCCTAGAGCAAAGTAGTGTGGTCACTACCACATCTGGGCAGAGCTCTACAACTAGAAAGGGGAAAGAAACTATCTAATTCTGTGTCACAGAAAATTCTGTCAATGGTGGACATATCCTGGAGTAGCACTTCCAACATATCTAGCAGAACTGTGAGTTTTCCTTTTGACAGGGCAATTCTCAACTTTATGGGTAACCATTTTGCAGATAAAACAACTCTTGGGCTTGACTCATTTATCCAAATGATGCCCTAGTTCCCCACAGTTGTAGCAGATCACCTCAGAGTATGCCATACGGCCCAAAGCAGGGGCAGGAGCAGCTTTCTGGATGTCCTATCTCTTCTTTTGCTGATTCTTGCCTTGAGGTTTCCCACTGATCTGAAAGTCAGAACCACCAGCAGATTGATCTTGGGCAATTACAGGAGCCTGCCCAGATTGTGCCCCCATTTGGGGTGGTGGTGGGTCGTACCACTGCCCAACCGGCGCTCCCCCCCATTGTGATAGGGGAAATTCATCGGAGTTCCTGGTTCCTTCTCATCCTCCAGCCAGATTTTGTCTCTCAGGAAACAGAAATAACCACCAAACAGCTCAATTGAAGCAGATTGCAAGCCTAATTTCAATCTGCTGCAGGTTTGGGGGAGAGGTAAGGTAGGGGATCCACCTGCTCCGGCTCGGGTGGCGTGCTGGTGGGCATGAGTCCAGTCAAGCATTCCCATCTTGCAGCATGGCGTGGATCTCCAGAACTCACTTCTCCTTTCGCCCATCGAACGAACGCAATCGGTGGCTCACTGGGGTGGGGCATCCTGTGCTTCTCTGAGAAATCACCTTCGAAGTAGATTCGCAAGGCTAGATTTAGCAGCTCCCAATCCACATGATCCTTGCACATCCGAGTATACCTGCGCGAGTGAGAGAACGGATTCGGTCCCTCCTCTGCTTCCCTCCATTCGCGCGTGCACTGGGTCCAGGAGAGAGCGTCGTCGCGGATCCGCATTGCCCGCTCCCTCCATCTCCTCCCTCGAGTCTCCCGCAGCACCACCGGCGTGATGGAGTTGAGCGGCTGGAGCATCCGCGGGAAGGCTTTGTAGACATGTGGGGGATGCATCTTGTACATCTGCCTGTCTTCCAGCCATTCCCCCATGGATATCGCCGGCCACTCCATGGGGCGCGCGAGCGGACTTGCTGAGGGGGGCAGGCGCGCCCGGAGTCAGGAGGCGGGGGGTGGCCGCGAGATCTATGGCGGCGGCGAGGGTGGAGGTAGTGGCGGGGGCGGCGGCGAGGGTGGAAGTGGTGGCGGGGGCGAAGGGGATCGCGAGAGGGGTCATCTATTTGCCAATTATGTGAACTATATAGTCAACATATAAAATAATTTAAATACATATAATATAGTTAGAAGGGAAACATAAGTTGGACGTGGCGTTCCTATTCTTATATAGAAAAATAGAACAGACCTCTGCGTTTTCTTCAAAAAAATACATAAATTGGGATGCCAAAAATAAAACCTCGGATGGGAGGTCCATAGGCCAGTCGATACATGATGACCCTAAGAAAATACAAACAGGCCTATGGACCTCCCATCCGAGGTCGTGGGCTGCGCATGTTAAAAATGAAAGCCTAGACGGGGCAGCCCAAAACTACGTCCAACACTTGCCAAAACTTTGTCCCTTGTTTTCTCTGTGTTTTGCACACTCGACATTGTGTGGGCATTTTGACTGTGCATCATATGAAGATGTGCTATGCATGAATGTTGATCAGCATGATTTTAACTGGCTGGTAGTTCCATTTTCGACCATGAATAAAACTTCGAACATGATGTTAACCCTATTTGAAAAGGCCGTGTTAATATAAATGCCCTGCCTCTGAAAGTTGTAGTTTCTTATTAGTTTCTTATCTGAAACTGAACTTGCAGTTTCTTATCTGAAATGGAAACTTGCAGTTTCTTCTCTGAGAATCACATTGTCTGCATTTTATACTCCTATGAAACTACATTTTTCTAAGTGCTAAAATTAGATCTCTAGAATTCATAAAATACTTCCTATGCTCAATAATGTAAATCTGTAATTCAAAAGACATTCATATCTGAAAGTACTCTCAAAATACACAACACAAAACACAATTCACAACCTGCAAATACTGACAACCCTAAGCTCCTCCTTACAATTCACAACCTGCCCAACTATTCGGCTGGGGGGGGGGGCAGCCCCCTCCTATTCCTTGGCAGCAGACAGCCGCCCCGTGAGATGATGTGAACGGTGAGGGAGGCGATGGCGGGGAAGCATCGTCGGGCCAACTACTTTTCTCCTCTTGCAGTCGGGTTCGGTCGACGAAGACTCCACCGGCTCGCTCTGGCAGGACACCCACACAAACGACACCCTATAGATGCTCGATCCTTCAATCTCTAGTGGACACTCCATCTGGGATCGATACTCCCACCACCGCTCCCTGACGATCGGATTCAGTGAATCTGTTTGCTCCATGGCCCAAAGGAGCATCTCTATGCACTCCGGCGCGACTCCCTCCGGGACTATCACCGCCTTTTCGCTCTGTTGCACATATTTGGCCATGGATGTCGCCGTCGCCGCTAGTTGGTCCTTGTTGTCAAACCAAGACTGTATCTCCAACATCCTAGCTAGCTTCACAGGGTCGCCGTCTGCAATCCTCACGCATCGGTTGTACTCCTCCATCGATCTACTTCTCTACAGCACCTTCACTCGCCGGCAGTGGTTTTTGAATGGAAGAGGAGAGGAGCAGCACTGGTCTTGGATTAGAACGGGAGAGGAGCGACGCTGGTTTTGGACTGGAACAGGAGAGGAGGGGCGGTGGTTTTGAAATGGAAGAGGAGACAAGCGGCGCTGCATTTAGATTGGAACAGGAGAGGAGCGGCGGTGGTTTAAGAGGAGAAGAGCGGAAGAGCGGCGCTGGTCTTGGAAGTATTTTTTTGTTGTTTTGCGTATTTTGGGTCAAAGTTTGACCACGTACTGTATTTGACAAGCAAACTATGAATGCATGTCACCAAAAATTGTATCGTTTGGTTCATATCTGAATGTACTTTAAAATTATACTCCCTCCATTTTTGTATACAAGGCCACAAACTCATATTACAGGTACCAAGGTAAAAATCAATGCTATGTTTGAGTCAATGTTGCAAGCTAGCTTGTCACCTTGATTTTCGTGTTAATTAATGTGGTTTTTCTCTCCCAAGCACAACAAGCCAACCCTCTTACTCCTCATTGGTTGATTAATGTTGGGAATGCAAGCTAACCTTCTCACTCCCGCATGCACACAAGGGATATTAATGTTCTCGGGTGCTAGTACGAGGCAAACACCATCAATTTTGCCTCAGTTAATGTTAGTGGCCTTGTATAGTTGCAAATTGTAATTTTGATAGTGGCCTTGTATACAAAAATGGAGGGAGTATTATTTTTACAACGTATAACATATATTTTATGTGTGAAAATCATGGTCAATTATGACCTAGAATAAAAGGGATTCTAGTTAATGTCGGTTCGCTTTCTTAATTGAAGGGTAAATTGATTTTCATTTTGATCTAGTCACAGCGCACCGGCCCACTCGTCTGGGGTGCGACGCAAATGCGATGGGCGTGTCTATGGTCGGTTCTCAATTGCCGTCCCACATGTGTGTGCAAACGCAATATGACGCGCGTTCCATTCGGAGAGCAGCGTGCCAGACCGACCGACCATCTGGGGTGCGACGCGAATGCGGCGGGCATGCTTTATATTCCGTACATGTGTACCGCCTTTTTCTAGACGCTTTGCTCCATGGCGTGGGCGCAATCCATGGATACAAAATTAGTATACTGTATACTATTTAAAAGTCGAGGGCGGGGCTTTTCCTCCGCGGTAGGCGGCGGGGCAGTTCCGCCTAATCGGTTTGACAGAGACGCGAGAAGACGAGGGAGTAGGCTGCTCCAAACTTAGGGCTGTGTGATTTGACAGCGAGTTATTGCTAGATAGGTGGGGCCCCATGATTTGACTTGCCATTATCATTTTAACTGCGGCGCTACTGATTCCTGACCACCTCGCCTCTCCCAATGCTCCACCATGTAGTAGAGGCTGGCTCTTGCATGAGAGCCCACTTCTCCACTTTTTGCTTGCCTCTCTTTCCTCCACATATGCAAAAATGCCATGTAAAGCGCACTATTGTACTACTTACTTTTACTTGCTCCTACAGGTGCTTAAGCTTGCCACATAGGCATAAAGTCTAATGTGGCAAGTTAATCTAGAAGAGAGAGACTAGTTTGGTGACCCAAGGAAGAAATGGTGCTAAGCGCGTGTACCTAGGTGAAAAGACAATTTTGAGTCTATAGCTAATTAAATGAAGCAAACTTAGCAACACCATTTCATTGGAAGAGGTCACTCCTTGGAAAATGCAATAAATACTAGTAGTACAAAGAAAGAGATAGAGAGGAGTAAAAAAATACACTTATAGCCAACCGTATAGCCAACCTTGTTGTAGTATGAGTGACTAAGTGATGACTATGTATGGCATGCCAACATCAGCTAGCCTAACGCACCGTGTTAAATCTCCAAGGGCGCGACCGCGCGAGCGACGCGACGGTCGTGGTAGGCGCGACCATGATATGGGCTGCTGGCAGCCCTTGGATCTAACATCAAACGGTCGCATGCTAAGTTGCTGAACGTTTGCAAAATAACCCTCCAGGATAGGATATTCACCCATAGGTCTAGAATCACGCCATGCAATCATTCGATCTTAGATCCGAGGGCTCTCGGAAGCCCGTATCATGGGAGAATGGAAAGCCACTACCCTGCCGTTCGCACGTTGGCAGTTCGCTCCTACTCGTCCCCGCACGTCCTTCAATACTACGATGGTTCGCTCCTAGTCGTCCCGTCCATTCATATTACGGCAGTTCCACTAATCCTAACCCTCCTCCCAAATCCATGGCGTCCCAAATCTCCACGATCGGCGGTGAGTACAATGTTAGAACCATCACCGGCGATGAGTTCGACGTCATCTACACCCGTTCTTCTGCGACGGTGAAAGGATGCCTTTCTCGCTTCAGACGCATGTTCGAAAACTCATATGATGAGTGGGTCCCTGGGCTAGATATTGAGTACACCACAGTCCTGGGACGAGAGAAGGATCTAAAGGACGAAGAGAGGAAGAAGCCCGCCATGATCCAGGTTTGCGTGCATGAATTATGCTTGGTCTACCACATATGCCATGCCGACGTTGAGTGCCAGGATTTTAAGGACTTCCTCGGGAGCAACCTAGTCAAATTCATTACTATAGACTTTGGTAACGACAAAGAAGTCCAGCGTCGGATAGGCCTCATTGTAGGAAACACCATCGACCTCCAGAAGAATAGGCTGGTGTCCTCTCTTCAGCCTTCAATGCTGAGCCTGGCAGGAGCCATGGTTCATCCTTCGTACGGTAAACTGGAGAAACCTCCATACACGTTTAATCGTAATGCATGGCAGCGGAATGTACTAGATATAGACCACATCCACTACGCTGCAATGGATGGCTACCTTTGCTTCAATATCTACAAGGGTTGGATGAAGAGCAACAGCCAAGTGTGCGGTTCAAGCAAAGAAATATCGGCCAAGAGGAAGAGGGACAAGGATGAAGTCGAGGACGTGGACGAGGACTCCGAGTAAGGTGGCAGTGTCGTTGCTCATGGTGGTTCTAATGCAGTGTCCACCGGAATAGTTGCAAAGTTTAATTTCAGGTGTGCTTAATTTAATTTGAGGGGTGTGTTGTGTTGAGCCCCCAGCAGAACTATGTTATGTTTCTTCTCGTTACTTTAACTCTTCAGTACGTACATACTAGTATTTCTTACATTTCATCTTTTAGTTGGTATAGTACTACCAGTCGTTTCTTCACATTTTATACGTACAATGTATATGGCCAACATCATATAGCCAGTAGTTTAGTTGTCAAGGAATTTCAGGGTGCTTAGTTTTGTCAAAGAATTCCAGGATGCTTAGAGGGTGCTTGGATCCAAGGGACTTATTTTAGTCTAACTAAAAGTAGTCTCTTTAAGAGGCTAAAGTTCCAAGCATCCCTGGCTAAAGAGGGGCTAAAACTAGTCTTGAGACTAAACTTTTTTAGTCAGGGGTACCCCTACTAAAATGTGGATTAGTCCTGTCTCTACTCATTTAACTCCTCTCCTTTAACACGGGCGAGTTCTAGATTGGAGGGTTTGGAGGATAATAAATGCCCATTAACTTGATTTTAGCCTTTTTAGTATTTGGATCCAAGCATGGGTGAGGCTAGCATGTTTTAGGCCCACTACTTTTAGTCATGGGACTAAAACGTATCCAAGCACCCTCTATTGTGACTAGCCTTTTTAATAGTACTATATGCATAATTTGGCGACGAGCGCTCTCTATATGTACCACCTTTTTCTTAATTTCAAGTTTTGCTCCATGGCGCAATCCATCGATACTACAGCTGTACAAAAGTATACATTTTTTAAAAGGCTAGAGGGCGGGGCAGTCTAGCTTGGTCGGTTTCACGAGAGGCGAGGGCCTTTGTGATTTGACGGCTCATTACTGCTGGAAGCGCGGGGCCTTCTGATTTGACTACTCGTATAAATGCGCCGACGACCTGATGGAGGAGGAGCAAAGAACCGTGCGGTATACTCAAGTTTCCCACTAGAGTAGTATTGCGATGGAGGAGCACGAAACACGGCAGCCCAGTGCCATATGGAGATAAAAAATGATCTAATTTGCTAGTAATCTCATTGTTAGCATTGTTCTATTCATTCCCTAAAAAAACCGTTGTTCTATTCATGCCTCGCAGAGAACGTGACACGTGCGGCGAAACACCCGAAGCAAAAGATGAAACACAGGAGCAAAATAAGAAGGAAGATTATCACCCCAAATGATCTAATTCGCCGCGGAGTCGTAACTGCTTCTTCATCGCCTCCACGACCTCCATCTCCTTGCGTGTCTCCTCCGCCATCATCTTCATTCTGTCCATGACGCGGGATTTCTCGACACGAGGCTTCATCATCTGTTCCATGGCCGTATTACGTACCTTGACAGTAGGCGGGTGCTTGATGCGGAGCTTCGCCAACTCCTCCTTCTGTTCCATGACAAGGGCTTGCAGCCTCTTCATCGAGGAACTACTATTCTCATGCAGCTTCTTCTAGCCGGCATTCTTCTCCTTCAACAGGTCGATCTCGTGGCAGAGCTTCGCATTGTCCTCCCGAAGTCGCAGGATTTCATCGGTCGCCTTCTTATCCGAGGTAATGCTCTTCTTTAGCCGCATCACCATGCCGGCGGTCAACTCCCCCTGCTGATTGAGCTCAGCGGGCATGTCGTCGAGGCTCTCCTTCAGCAACTCCATCAAGCCTTGGATGAACTCCTTCTTCTTATTGAGGTGCTTATTGAGCTGATCGGGCATGCCGTCGAGGGATAACGACTCCAGCTCCGCCTGCTCAGCATGTTCTCCTCCGCGGCTAGGGCGCTCCTGGGAGCCATCGCCTGCCCGTGAGAGATCTTTCGAGGTCTCTGCGTGGCGGCGAGCCCTCTTTTTTTCCGCAGCCTTGGTTCCGCTCCCTTGTTACGAGTAGTTCTCGACCGAGAGCTCTTCTCACCGGCCATCGCAACGACGGACGAAGAAGAAGCACTTATGAGGAGGAAAGGTAGAGTAATTTTCGGTTAGGTAGTTCCCCTTTTTATAACCTAAGTACTAGCACTAGTACTAATACCTGCATAGTGGGAACACGTTCAGGTTTGGTACGTACTAGTAGGTGTGAGCAGGCTTTCGAATGTGATGGGAACAAGGTAAAGATTAATTGATGGTTTTGGTTTTGAGGCCCGAAACGGCTCCCGATGAGTTTAGCGGAACATAAATTTCAAGTACTACACTGCTCAAATGCGTAAATATTATGTTAGTATCAAAAATTGGCACAAATACGAAGGAGATCAATGGAAGTACTACTAGCAACCCACGATTTAACTACTCGCATGCGCGCAGTGGAGTAATAATGTCTTTCTTCCGCCCTCACGTCCAGTCAATTTTCATGCGCTGTATTAATTGACCATCAATGAAGTGAATGACTTTACACCCGTCAAATTATCACATGGGGTGGATCTTGGTACAAAATTGTGTCCGCCCGTGTACCCGTGTGTGCGTGCGAGGGAATGAGTGCGTGCGTGGCGTGCGTGCACACCTTCGCTTCATGCATGTACCGCCAGTATGGCTCAGGGAGGACGAGTACATTCTTCTGGAACCAGCAGCACGTCACTGTGATCAATCCACGCAAGGAGGTTGCGACAACGCCTCCACATGTGCCACATGGCTTCATGAACTGTAAGAGAGACACTGTTTAGCGTGCCATTGGTATTCTAATTTACGTGTTTTGCACATACTCGAAGTACTACTAAGGTACACGTGCACTGCACGCATCAGATTTTGCAACCAAATTATGAATAAACACCACACTATAGCATGTAAGCTCTGAGTCATATATGCCTGATGTAGCCCTTCGTTTAATTCTTATAGTTCATCTCATTCAAAATCAATTAGTTTTTATAAAAAAGCTAAGAACGCGGGGATAGGAAAAACATGGGATTATAGTGGAATGTCGTCTTGAATCCTACAGGATTGTACGAGTGTTTGATTGTGCATAGAAAAAATGCAGAATTCTTTCAAAGAGGTTTGAGTGGATGGGATGTTTCCTATGAAATCTAGTGCAAATGAATCATATGAAAAAATTCCTATGGTTTACAATCCTACGAATCAAACAACCAAGATAGGAAAAATTCCTAATGATTAGAATCCACCAAAATTCCTTTTAGAATCCTTTGAATCAAAGAAGCCCTTAATCTATTTTATGATTCATGGGATTGTGCATTGTAAAGCATAAAGTAAAAACAAATAATGGCAATTCAACTAGAAAAAAAAGCTTGGGCAGTTATGATACGGAAGATTCTAGAACAAAAGAGAACCACTGTTATTTTGAGGTTTGTGCATTATGCTTAAGTTCAACCATGGAGTCTGCTAGATTGTACATGTGGCAAAATCCGGCGGGGGGCTAGAAGATGGTGCGAGGGGCCGAGTGGAGGGATACTATGAAGGAATCCACAAGAGCGAGATCAATATTTAGAGAGAGGGGGCGAACACGTGCGTTGTTGCATGCAGTGGCGGAGCCATGAAAAATAAATGAGCTAGGGGGCCAAGCATTGCTAATCCTTTACGAGGAGGGTTAATTCATGAACTTAAACCATTTTTAGCAGCAATTGTCTAATGATCACATTCATATTAGCCTCGATATATAGTGATGTTAGGGGGAGGGGGGCAGGGCCCTTACTGCCCCTGTCTTCGCCATTGTGCACGCGTATGAGAGATGAAGCGGAAGGCATGGATGACGAGAGGGGGACGTTGGATATATAATTAATGTGGGTGTATTAGCTATATATGTTAATCCTATATAGAGAGGTATAGATTGATTGATGTGGACGTGGGAAAGAGGGTGAGACCTCACTGGATATATCGATTGATCGGTTTGTGTGGAAAACTATGAATGACCTAGCTATATACACACATACATAGAGGAACATAGATCATTGCGCATGCACGCGTGAGAGATAAAGAATGCCCGATATGATGGAGAGGGGGATGTGTGTGGGTGTGTGCCTTCATGGGAGACCGACCTGAAGAAAAAGATTGCATGCGTGCGATGGATAATGCCGACTGGTAGTGTGTGTGCATGCATGCACGAGAGAAAGTTAGTGGTACAATTATAAAGAGAAGACTACTGTGTGGGTGTAAAAGAATAGGTGAGGTCAGAATCAATGTAAATTTGAATTCAAATATTTGAATAAAAGATCCTGATGTTCAAAACCCATGAATGCATGAATATAACGGAGATCTGTGCGGTGTGGTTTGGAAACGAGCATGTTGTAATGTATACACATTGACCAAGGTCAGACTGATTTGAATTTGAGATACCGATGGCCGACATCATTTGGCCACGTCGCGTCCATGCATGGACACACTATTCTAATTGGAGATGATGGGCGGCTTTCGCATCACATATCTATATCTATACCCCTATATATATTATATATTATATTTTTTTATATTGTGTGTAGGTAACTTTAACTTTGAAAGATGGTCGTTGGATGAGGCGAATCTGATGGTCCAAACATGGCAAATTTGAGCACTACTGGCCGTTGGATATAATCTAGATTCCACCCGATTTCGCCACATGTATAATCTAGAAGACTCCATGGTTGAACTTAAGCATAATACACAAACATCAAAGCACAAGCACTTCTTATTTGTTCTAGAATCTTCCGTATCAAAATTGCCCAAATGTTTTTCTACATGATTTGCCATTATTTGTTTTTACTTTATGTATTACGACGCACAATTCCATGAATCTTAAAATAGATTAGCTTTCTTACAAAAACTAGATGATTTTGAATGAAATGAACTATAAGAATTAAACGAACATCTACATCATGCATATACGACTCAAAGCTTGCATGCTATAATGTGGTATTTATTCATAATTTGGTTGCCAATTCTCATGCGTGCAATGCACGTTTACCTTACTCTATTCTAAATGGTGTTTGTATGTGTGTTGTGCGTGTTGAGGTGCAAATTGTCTTTTTTTTGGTACACGTTAAGCTTGTTCTTCCGAAATTTCAAGCCGCGCCTTGTTATGCCGAAACTTAAAGCTAGCGTCTCTGTCTATCGTGCTGCGAAACTCCTGCCTCTTCAACCCGCGCCTTGTTAGCCCAAAATATATAAGATATATCTTTGTCTCGTTGTGCTCCGATAACTCCCTCCATTTCAACCGCGCCTTGCTATTCCGAAATTACAACGCGCGCGAAAACTCCCACCTCATGTGAAATCCCAACACGCGAAATGCCCGTGGTACCCCTGAACTGAAAGAACCGCCTCAAATCGATGGTGGTACTTTCGTAACTTTCCCCACATTTTGGACAAGCGCGTCTCTAAGCCATGGTTCCCCACTGCCATCCCATCCGCCCACCCATTCGTACACCGAGGCCATGAAAACCGGCAACGAAACCCCACACCCTGATCCATCCGCCACCCAGCCGGAGCCTCTTCCCTGACGACGTCGTCCACAGCAACACCTCGACGTCCCTGATCCACCGTACCAGATGAGGATCCGTCGTCGATCTCATCATCCCGCTGGTTCAGCCACCCTGTCCTCCACCTCCAAGGAGCTGCCCCGACGTTCCCCTCGTCTTTCGCGCCACCGCCATTCCCACACCGGCGTCTTCACCTGCACCACCGGAAGAGCATCATCATCATCGTTTCCTCGGATGAAGCTGCGGCCTAATCGGCGCCACCAAAGAGGTTGTACACAAATTGCCGCATTTTCTTCTTGATTCGATCTCACGGCGACGCTCGGTCTCGAGCCGACACGGCACGACTCCATCCACGGCGGCGTCGCGGGCCACTTCCTCCACGGCGTCGCTCCTTCGGCGGTGACATCCACATCAGTAGGAGCTGCTGCTGCTTTAGCTCTCACTCGCGCTGCTGCTCTGCTCTTGCTCTTGGTCAACTGCCTGGTCTGCTCTTGCTATTGCTCTTGCTCGGGCTGCTGCTCTCTCTCTCTCTCTCTTTCTCTTACTTGCGATGCTGCTCCGATTTAGCTACACTTCAGTCGACTGAATCAACTTTTGGTCAGTCGATTTTCAGGGGGTGGGAGGGGGCTCACCGGGATGAAGGAAGAACCAGCCGCTGTGGGGAGGGGGCTCGCCGGAGAGGTACCCCACTATCTATCTTAGGGTTCAGGATGGGGGCGATGGTCGCCGGCAGTGGCAAGGCGTTGGCGGGGCGGTGGCGTGGGGATCGCCGGAGAAAAAGCTCGGCACGGGCTGGGGGGGGGGGCTAGAGGGATGGCTGGGGCGGCGGTGGACCGGCGGTGGGGAGTGTTTTAGGGGCGGGCGGGGCGGCGCACCGCCGGCCCCGGGCGGCGGGGGGCTGCTGTTTGGCCGGTGGTGGCTAGTGGCTCAGGGGGGTGGAGGTTGAAGATGAACTGCAAGCCTTTGATTTCCTATCCAACAGCTGCAAAATCGACTAACTAGAGATGAAAAAGTCAGTCGACCGATGTGTAGCCTCACCTTGCTAGTGCATTCAGTTTTCACAGCAAAATTCAGTTTCGACAGCAAAATTCAGTTTCGACAGTTAAGTTCAGTTTTGACAGTTAAGTTCAGTTTCGCCAGTTAAATTCAATTTCGACAGTTAAGTTCAGAGATGAGCGGCTGATGTATTTTACATCTAGCACTTTGTTTTTATGTATTTTACGTCATGTATTGGAGATGCTATTAGAATTCGACTCAGGTTAACATTCTTCGTTGTCTCTCTTGTCCTGCTTCATCCTCGGCGTCGTACAACTCACCAGAGCTGCTCCAACGATGAAACCCTCCATCACAGCGGAGCAGTACCTCGGGCTCCATCTCCAGACGCCTAAGATCTTCTTCCCCTCCTCCGACAGCCAAGTCAGCCGGAGCATCCTCACCGGCCAACCCAATCACGCTGAGATCGACATGGCTTCGCCAAAGAGGTTGTACACTCGTTGCATCTCTTTTTTAGTCTACATGTTATATGTATTGTCCACTAAGCACTCGTAGTAACGGGAAATACGATTATTCTATCCTACTATATGGGCCAGAAGTGAAAACGAGGTGGAATCATATTGGATGGCCCAGATGACGCTACTAGGCCTAATTCGGATAGGGCTTAACGGGCCTTGGGTTAGCGGGCTGTAAATGGGCTATATGCGAACAAGCCGTTAACAGGCTTTCCATGGGTCGGCCCGCCACCTTTTGACCAAGTCAAACGGGCCGGCCTTTTCACAGGAATGGGCCTCTGTTGGGCCCTGCCACGTGTCGACGTATCATAGGCGCCTTCCGTCCAATGAGTGGATGACATTTGTCCCAACGATGAGCTGACACGTGTTTCCTCCAACCAATGATGATTTTACACATGGAAAATCCCCATTGGTCGAGCTTGTTAATGGGTTATCAGATCCAAAACCCGACCCAATAGCTTAAGGGCGTTTTGTTATGGTGGATGCCATGTGTCGGTCACCCTTGACAAAAGCACTTCTGTGACGCGCGATTTACCGTCATGGAAGTGGACACTTCCATGATGATAATTTTGGTAATGTCATGGACCAGTTCTACGACAGCACATGTATGACTATCTTGATTCTGTCATAAATTTTTCATGGATGTACGTGCATGACAAAAAATGCGACCTACTGTGACAAACACGTATCATCACGGAAGTGTATTTTTTTTGTAGTGTTTGCGCAAGTATTTTCGGAGGTTCAGTCGAGTGCACCGCAACATTCCAAAGATACACCCGGCAGATGTGATTGTCGCATTTCATACAAATGTGCGCAATCACAGAATGCGGGCCAAGATGGATGTTAGGTGTCCCAAAACCGTCAGCAAGCTCTACACATAGGCGGACAAGTGCGCTTGTGTTGAAGAAGGAAGAAGGCTTCCAGGGGAAGAATCTGGTGTTGAAGTTGACTTAGAAGACGACGACGACCCTACCACCCCCAGGAGGAAGAACAAGAAGCGCAACAAGAAGCAAAAGGAGAAAGTAGTGATGGCCATTGAGAGCGCGGGTGATCTTAGCTCCGGCAAGAAAGCAAAAACTAAGACGCCCGGTGTCGGTGTCAAAACCAGCGGATCTCGGGTAGGGTGTCCCAAACTTTGCGTCTAAGGCGGATGGTAATAGGAGGTGGGGGACACAATGTTTACCCAGGTCCGCCCCTCTGGATGGAGGTAATACCCTCACTACTAGGGAAAAAGCCTATACACAGAATCTTACCAGTAGCGCTGTACAAAATCAAACGCTACTGCTACTTAGTAGCAGCGCGCGTAAGTAAACCACGCTACTGCTATGACTTTAGCAGTAGCGCGTACTATCGAAAAGCGCTGCTGCTATGTTTGAACTAGGCGCACATGGCTAGCCCAACCTAGCAGTAGCGCGTATAGTGGCCCGGCGCTACTGCTACTCTCCTTAGCTGTAGCGCACTTACGTGTAAGGCGCTGCTGCTAACGGAAATAAAATAAAGTGAAAAACAAGTAGAAAAGTAAATGAAAATGAAAGAAATAGAGAAAGGAGAAAGGGAAAAAAATAAAATGTAAAGAAAATAAAAGAAAAAAGGGGAAAAGGAGAAAGGAATAGCAGTAGCGGGTTTCAGGAAACATGCTACAGCTAACTTAGCTATAGCGCGTTTCCGGAAACGCGCTACCGTTACGTTTCACTTAAACATCGGTCCCCCCCCCCGCTCGGCGACCACTTCCCCCAAATCCCTCGCCCTCGCCGCCGTCTCCCAAAATCGCCGTCGCCCCACTTCGCCGCCGCCGCCCGAGGCCGCCCTCAGCCTCACCGCCGCCGCCCAAGGCCGCTCTCAGCCTCACCGCCGCCGCCCGAGGCCGCCCTCAACGTCACCGTGACGCCCTCCACCTCATCGTCGCCCGAGCCCGCCCAGGACCGCCGTTGCCCGTGCCCGAGCCCGCCCTCTCCACCCCTGCCTCCGTCACCTCCCCGCCACCGTCTCTCCCCTCTCTCTAAGTCCCCCACCCCTCCCCCACTCATCTCTCTCTGTATTTTAGAGAAAAAAATTAGATGTTAATTAGATGTTTTTCAGTTAGGGCACTAGAGTTTTGCTAGGTTAATTAGGTTAGTAGTGCTGCTAGTAGTATTGGTACAGTAGGTTAATTAGGTGATGTTAAATGAATAACCTAAATGAATGAAATTAGTAGTTAACTGAATTTTTTTCCTTTCATCATTATAGAGCATTAAAGTTAACTGAATTTTGTTCTATTAGTAGTTAAATGAATTTTCTTCTACACTTTGTTTTTGAATTAGCTTGCGAAATTTGGACATGTGGTTGCTCGTGTATATTTGGACACTGTTTCCAGGGAATGATGCTTAGTGGACTATGTTTTGCCGGAATGTTGATTCATTTCTTTTCCGGCAAGTTTCAGGTTCTCGATTTGTCCACTTTTTAGCAAAGGTCATGCCGAAATTTTCCGTGAATTTCGGCATGACTTATGCTACAAACTAGGACATATCGAGTGCCCGTGATTTGCTGCACCAGGAAGGAGTCAACATTCCTGCAAAACAATAGCCCTTTTTTATGTCATTATTCATTTTATTAGGTCTAGAATTAATTGACTAGATTTAATCATAGGAAACATGGCTAGCAACGATGAAGGACAGGTTTCTGGTGATTGCGACGACGCCTACTGGGCGGCAGACGAATTTTTTAGCCTTACCGATGATCAACCGATGTTATTGCTGGGCCCACCGGTGGCATCGGGGACTGAGACCGACACGCAGACCGGTGCTGAGACTGAGACCGGCGCTCAGACTCAGACCGGCATCGAGACCGGCACCGAGACTGAGACCGGCGCTGCCTCGGGGAGCGGAGCCGGTGTAGAACCGAAAGCAAAGAGGCAACGGGTTCCTAACAAACTTAGGACTACTAGAGTGGTGGTCACGAAGGTGGACGACAGCAATTTTGAGCCAACAGCGCCCGAGGAAGCGCGTCGATGCTACGGCAATTAAATAGGTTGCATCGTACGGACAACCGCCACCATCAATGATGAGAAACTACATAAGATAGAAAATATGAGGAGCTCCCTCCTAAAGAAGTTTCACCAGATATTCTTGTTCCCGGTCCGGAATGAGAATGATTATAAAGATCCAGATGAGGACCCGACAATGAAGAAGATAAACAAACACGCCATGACCAAGTTTAGCGACGCGTTGGCCGCCTGGATAATCGAGTGAAAGCAAGGATCATCGACAAGAAGGAACCCTATTCCGAGATTGTCCAGGATAATCCGACAATCACGGAAGAGCATTTTCAAATATTCAAGGAGGCTTGCGAGGCCGAAGATGCCAAAAAAAGTCTAAGTACATGAATGGGCTTCAAGAGAGGAACTTTGGGAGCCACCACCTCGGAAGCCGTGGTTACGGCGGAAAGAGGTCCAAATGGGCCAAGGAGGACGCGGAAGCCGCGAGTCTGGGCATCCCAGACCCCTTGGCGGAGTTCACCGTCCCGCAGGAGCATGACGTCCTTAGGGCCCGTCACCGTTGGGACCCAGTGAAAAAGGATTACGAGACAACACCGGTCATTACGGAGTTCATGAGACCGCTGGTAATTTTAGTTTCTGATCAATTCGACTGCACACGTTAGTCATATTTGTAAACGATCGTTGTGCCTTTTACAGAGAGAGCAGCACAGGAATGTGGCCGAAAGCGACTCGCCGTCTGAGGCATTGGCGAGGCCCAAGTAGGACAATCCATTCAACCGGGCGTTGAACATATTGAAACAACAACTGGTGGATACTCGACCGTCGTATGGACGCGTGCACGGTGTCGGAGATGGCGCCACATGGAAGAAGTACTACCGTGAGACCACGGAGGAGAGAAAGGAAAGATGGAGGTTAAATGAAGAAAACATCGACAAGAGGGTTGAGATTGCGGTTGAGAAGAAATCAACTGAGACATTCGCAACAGTGGTAGCTGTCGCAAAACAGGTAGCTATAGATATTTCTACTACCTTGGTTCCGGCCGTTTTCAATTGGACCAGGCAAAATCTAGAAAAAATGCAGCGGACTTTCCCCTTGCTGACTTCTTGGCGGGGAGCAGCTCGACTAGCATTGCACCAGCACCTGCAGCTGCACCTGATCCCACACCGGCTCCCGCACCGGACGTGCTAGGCGGTGCTTCATCTTTGGCTGAGCTCGACACCCTCACGGTATCTGTCACACCGTCCCCCTTCAATATAAATGTATAATCTCCCGTTTTTGTTGCCTTTCAGATGTCTCACATCGCAGTCTTTTCTTTGCAGGCCGACGAAACCCTGTACACCATATTGTACACCATCGGCGACCAGAAGTTGGACGTGGGGAAGGCGACGATAATGGAGCCGAAGGAACCATTGTTCCATAGCCAGCCAATCCCCCCGAACGTCTTCAAGGTTTCCATGGCCAGTGTCAAACCGGGCCACGAGAATTTGCCTGCTCTAGTACTACTGGGGGATGACGACGAGACACCGCAGCGGCTTGGTGATTGTTGCAATGATGGGTGGGTCTTGTTGTGGCCAAAGAGTCTGCTTCGTCTGGAGGCGGCCGGGATCACACCCATAAGCATGCAGCCTCAGCAAGGTATGAACATCAACACCCCACCTACCCAATTAGCGTCGGGTGTCGGGTTGGGTGATAGCGGACGGGGTAAGGAGGAGGCTCCATTAGTCGTTGATGACGTCGCCATGGATGAGGATGAGGACGACGATGGCGCTGCTGAACAATATGTCTATACTGGCGCCTCCTCAGGGTTTGAGTGTCATGAGTCGGTGCCTGAATTGTCATCTCAACATATTATGGACGACCTTCCGGTAGTAAAGAAGTCTAGGAAGAGAGCGAGGAAAGGCAAAAAAGCTGTATCTATGATCCAGCAGCCTCGGCTTCAGGACCGTATAGATATCCCTGATGCGGATAAATGGCATGTCGCCGGTCAACCAATCCTACCTGCAACAGCGCTACGGGCCAGATTCGGCGATCTAAAGAGACTTCATGATGATGTGCTATGGGTAGAGAAAGACCTCATCGCCTCGAAAGATCCAGGATACCCACTCTACGTGCTTAACGTTCCGCGGCAAATGTCATACGTCGACAGCTTCCTCGCGGATAAGTTCTTCCTCCGATTCGATTACATATTCGACATGTTTCACGTGAAGAAGCTGGATTTTACGTTTGTCCGCCTTTATGCCTTGCACATGAACTACATCATCGGGGTTGAGCAGATATCTCATATCTGTGTCGCTGACCTGTACTACATGCATGAGGGCTTCTTGGGAGTCCGCGCAAATCACTGTGAACACGCGAGGGATTACATCATCAGTTTCATGCTCGCCAATAAGAACACGGGGGCGATTCTCGTGCCTTATCATCCCGTGTATGTCATCCGCGCTGCTATCCTTCCTTCGATTTCAATCATTCATTTGCACGGTGGAGGCTAATTAATTTGAGGACTTATTTTGCGCAGCGGCGGGCGCGCCGTCCTCATCATCCTCTACCCCCGATTCTCACACGCTCTTTACTTGGACTCGTCGGAGAACATTCACAAAAAGGATTACACCCACATCAAGGATGTTCTCGATAGTGGTATGTATTACTACCAATCAATGGGTGGAGAGTTCAGGGACAAGAAGATGAGGGGCGGCAGGGTTGCCTTCGGCCATAAGACCGACTTCTGCTGCATCCAGCAACCGAACGATTCTCTTAATGATGGATTCTGTGTCCTACACCACATGCTGGAGTACAGACGGGATCACCAGAACCTTCGCATGGCACCTTCTTCTGGCGATGCCCATATTCTACAATGGGCAAAGGACATAGGAGATATCGAGGATCATCGACTTTGAGCTGAGTTCTATAACATCCAGCGCGAACTTGCCCAAATCATCATGAAGGAGGTCGTCGGAAAAACAGGGATGTTCTACGGAGAAGGACAAATGTCGCGGGAAGACGTCCGAACATGGATATCCTCTCAGGGTCTCGAGCTGAAGCCTTTCACTACAGTTGGGGACTATCTCCCTGGCTTGGATGGATGGAACGACATGTTGGAGTGATTGTCGATATATGACAGTGTGTCCATTTAGTCCATACTTTATGTATGACAAAACTTTGAGTTATGCACAGTGAAACTTTATTTGTGATGTAATTAAACCGTCCTCCTCCTCGACTAGCGAAAATCACTCTAGTTAGGGCATTTTGGGGTACGATGAACTTTGTTATTTATGCTTATGATATGTTGTTTCTATTTTTGCCATGTATGTCTCTTTCTGTTGCTCAACTATATATCTTGGATATCATCGACTCATGGGATGATGCAGGTGCATAGATCATAGATGGCGAAGAAGTGCTATGCTATATATATATATATATATATATATATATATATATATATATATATATATATATATATATATATACGACAAGTGGCCGGAGTGTTAGGCCCTTCCGCTTTCCGAGTGACAGGCAGTAGTTAGTTTAGAGGTTCACGCTAATGCGAGAGAGGGATACGAACTCATGTTCTCAAAGTGATAGCTCTTCTCGTGTATATCATTGTTTAGATGGATGACGATGTATTTGCATATCATTCGAGACTTGTATCGCTATTTTCGAGATGATGACGAGAGACCACTTTGTGTTGAATGATGATTATGATGATGACATGATTTGATGAGACTAATTGTATGTATATGCTATGATTACATTTGTATGTGTATGATATGCTAAAGATTATTGTATAAAGCCTATTCAAATACAAAAAAAATATGCAGGCAAAAAACTAATAAATAAACTAGTAGTAGCGAGGGGGGAAATTTAGTAGTAGTGCCGCATTATCAGTAGCGCGTCCTAGCAAACAACGCTGCAGATAATATCAGTAGCGCCCTTTCCCAAAGAGCGCTACAGCTATTCATGTATAGCAGTAGCGTGGGACAACCGGCGCTACTGCTATATGTTAGCCGTAGCGCCTTATTAGTAGCGCCGGTGCCCACGCTACTAAGAGGCCCAAAACCCTCGCTGCTGCTAGGCTTTTCCCTAGTAGTGCCTACTTCCTGCTTGATTGATCTTGATGATATGAGTATTAAAAGATTTGATCTACCACAAGATCGTAGAGGCTAAACCCTAGAAGCTAGCCTATGATTACGATTGTAGTTGTCCTACGGACTAAACCCTCCGGTTTATATAGACACCAGAGGGGGCTAGGGTTACACAGAGTCGGTTTCAAGGGAGGAGATCTACATATCTGAATTGCCAAGCTTGCCTTCCATGCAAAGGAGAGTCCCACCCGGACACGGGACGAGGTCTTCAATCTTGCATCTTCATAGTCCAATAGTCCGGCCAAGGTACATAGTCCGGCTGTCCGACGACCCCCTAATCCAGGACTCCCTTAGTAGCCCCTGAACCAGGCTTCAATGACGATGAGTCCGGCGTGCAGATTGTCTTCAACATTGCAAGGCGGTTTCTTCTCTAGATTCCGAATGCCTGTTGAGTAGTGTCCGGCTTCCCATGAATGTTGCACTGCTCGGCTTCTGTGCCAAATAATGGCTATCTTCCACGTGTCGAGCGAGTGCGAGAAGTTGGGGCATTTTTACACTTGCCACCCTAACCATGTGAGTAAATTGTCTATTTGAAGAGCCGGGGATACCCCGATCCAGATCACACCATCCTCCCACAGCGAGTATCCATCAGAGCGCGCCCGGAAAAGCCCATCCCATCATGGTCGGCCATCGCAGCTCCTCCTCTCGCTCCCGTCACACTAAGCTAGGCAATTGGGAGAAGTGTTCTGTCCCCCCACAGCCAATTACTAGAGTTACAGACCCGGGGGTTTCTTCCTCCTCCGTATATGGTCCCCGTCCGAGCCGGACTAGCCACTTACAATGGCGGGGAGCAAGTGGAGAGCTTTCCCAACCCATCCATGGGGGAGCGGGTATGCCTTGTCCCTTACTTTATTGAGGGGACTCGGATTTCCAATCCATCCGTTCCTCTGCGGGCTCCTGGAGTTCTACGGCCTCCAGCTGCATAACTTTACTCCCGCCTCCATTTTACACACCGCTGGCTACGTCGCATTTTGCGAGTTGTTTTTGGGCTGCGAAGCTCATTTCGAGCTATGGAAGAGGCTATTCTGCCTCGTACCCCGTACACAGGAGGGGTCAGTATATCAAGTGGGCGGAGACGAGATATGGCGCATCGCCGGGACCGGATACTTGTCCGGTACTTTGAAGAAGACATCCGAAGACTATCCTTCGGAGTACTTTTATATGGAGGACGTCCCCCTTCCGGACCCTATTCGAATGGGCCTTCCCGAGTTTAATAACGCCCCTTTGAAGAAACGCCGCAACTGGCACCCTCGGAGCCCCAAGGAGGAAGATAACAGAGAGGTCCTTTAACTGATGGGCCGGATGAAAACGCTGGCCAAATCAGGACTGACAATAATTGAGGTTATGTTAATATGTGTAATGCGGGGGGTGCAGCCACTTCAATATCGGGGACAACCCATGTGGCACTTCAATGGAGAAGACGATGCAACCCGCTGCGGTCGTAAAGGTCCGGACTCCGCCGCTGCTCTAGCGAAAATACTGTCCGATTTATATAAAGGAGAGGAAGAGGAGTTCATCCGCATTAAGTCACAGGATGGATTCTCCATGTACAACCCCCCGAACTGGGTGAGCCGCTACTTTTTACTCCAGACCTTCCCGAATTCTTTATCATAAATATTTACCTTGCTATTTCACAGCAGGAACTGCGAAAAGCCGTGAGGGAGGTCCACAGCCCGTCTCCACAGCCAGAGGACCCGAACCGGGCCCTCGACCCCGGACTCGAAGAAGATCCGGACATATTTGTGGAGCTTATCAACATGACGTTCTATCAGTTAGGCTGCGACGGTGCCTTGGTGGCCATCATAGCCGATTATCCTGGACTGCTCCCTGCATCGCATGTAAGTAAAACCGAAGTCCCAACTTCCGAGAAGGATCCCTTTTTTGCACTTAACCCACCGCACACATATGGTGTCTTACAGGGAAGGCCCTCGGGACGCCATGCCGTACCCGCAGTGACTCACCCACAAGGGGCACCGAAACCGGGTAGGCTTAAAAGGAAGGCGGTCAGGACTGAGACACCGTTAAAAGAATCCTACTTCGTGGTTGTCGTCTTTAAAATATAATAATGTCCATGGTTCCTGGCAGGAAAAATGCTCGCCGGACGGTATCCGGAGAGCCTGCCGGCCATGCCTCCACCGATCGGGCTCCAAAGCCAGACTCAGAGGCATATGATGATGTGGGGACAACTCCGGATGTTCCTCCTACAGAGGATGTGGATAGGCTGTCCGCTACGAATTCCGAAGTGGAGAGTGCCATGAATCACAGGCATCGCCG
This sequence comes from Aegilops umbellulata, assembly GCA_032464435.1. Lineage (NCBI taxonomy): Eukaryota > Viridiplantae > Streptophyta > Magnoliopsida > Poales > Poaceae > Aegilops > Aegilops umbellulata. The sequence goes on along the minus strand of CP136059.1, from coordinate 149,403,593 downwards.
GGCCGTACTCCGTGACCCTGGTTTCTCCGAAGAGGCGTTCAATGCCTTCAACTCAGGAGACGCGTACATCCGAGCTACTCAAAATGGTCTTGCCAGAGCCACATACCAGTATGTAAAGGATATACGGGTAAGAAAATCTGATAATTATGTATATCAGTAGCCCCTGAGACTTGAAATAGTTGGCACAACTGATTTAGGGATCATTATTTGCGTAGGTTCTTACGGAGAAGAATACCTAGTTGTCTCAAGAGCTGGAGGAGTGCAAAGCCCAGCTATGGGCCGTAGTTGCCGCAATGAAGGAGTCCGAGAAGGCCCCATCTGGTAACACTTGTTTCTATCGAAAAGAAGGACATCTATGAGGTAGCATTCGGCATGCATGAGAATCTAACAATATATTCTGCAGATGATCCCGGAGTGAAACCGAAGGTCATATGGGGGGATGAGCAACATGGTCAACGACAGCTAGAGGCTGGCAAGTGCATGCTTATGCAGGTTAGGCGGGAGAAAACGATCTCCAAGATGCCAACATCCGGCTGGGCGTTGAACTGAAAGATGTCCGGGCCCAGCTTGCTAACTCCGTAAAGGAGAATAAGAGGCTTCGACGTGGCATTTTTTGTAAGTGCTTGAACAAACTTTTATAGAGTTCAGCAAACAAATCGGCTAAAAGAGTTATACCTGTAGGTATGCTGACGGGTCATCCCGCAAAGGAGATGCCCGGCTCTGCGAGTAATCTTCTGCCATAGCTCTCACAACTGCACGAACAAGTTCGACAGGTGATGCAGGGCATTGCCCAGGCCTTGTGGCAAACCACCTCCCTGCCAGGAGGCATGGGAGAGCTCGTACAGATTCTTAAGGGAGCGCGGTGACGCTTTCGATTATGGAAGATATCTGCCTGCCGACAAGGTGCAAGGGAAGCCTGGGCCATGGTGAAGGCTCGATATAGCAAGGCTGACCCGAACCACATGGCCGAGGTCGGACCTGTCGGGTCTGATGGGAAAGAGATACCCGTCAGTTTGTTGTATGACCAGCTGAAGTTAGCCGCAAAGTATTCCCAACAGGGTTGTAGGCTACACAGCCTGTTGGATGGTATAGAAGAAGAATTTAGTTAGTCCAAGTGACTGTGTACTTCAAGTGACATATATTGTCCCTAGCCGATTGTAAATCATTTGTCATGGCGGACCTTTTCGCTTCGACCTCCAGACCCGATAGTTCGGAATGTATCTGAATACCCGCTCAGTTATGTAAAAACCGGGGTATGCGTGGAAACCAGGCATAGGGGTCATAAGTGCTTGAACAGACAAGTACCCAACTAGCTATGTTATATTACATGGATATTAAGAAACATCTTCCAGGGAGAATAGTTCCGTTAAGGGTTCCTTTCCCTGGGTACGCATGCATTAATGTGCATGTCCGTACTGCGAAAAGAGACACATGATATAAACATCTGGGGGCATGTATTTAAATAAGTGAAAGTTATCTTTTGTTCACCGACTGAATATTCCCTTAAGAACACTATCTTTTGGCTTCACCCAGTTTGAGGTACACATCCGGCAGACCCGGTAGTAACAACCCCAGAGGTGCTCCCCTTATGCCCTAGCCGAATTAACGGGAACGTAGGGCATAAACACAAGAGAAAGGCAACCCAACTTGGCCAAAACTTAAGTCATATCGATGCATATAATGGTGAAGAAAAGGTACATGTGGAAAAGTAACACATGTGCGGGGGGCATAGAGCCCGAAACATAGTTATATTAATCTCATGTATAAGAAGCCCCCAGGTATAAGGAGCACGCCTAGCGCATCAAGATTGTGTAGTCAAGACCCATTAACCTTTTAAGGTCGTGAAGAAAAAGGGGAGAAAGAAAGAAAGGACAGATAATGGATATATATATATATGTATATATATATATATATAATTGACAGAGGTAAGGAGACGAACACAGAGTTCGTCACTAGGCATAGAACCTTCGGAGTCTAGCTGCGTTCCATGGGTTTGGCTCGAGTCGATTGTCCGATGCATCGCGCAGACGGTACGCTCCATCGGTCAGAACTTTGTCAATAATGAAGGGACCTTCCCATTTGGGCTTGACCTTGTCCTTTTTCTTCTCTGGTAGGCGTAGAACAAGTTCGCCGATGTTATAAGTTGTGGCCCGTACTTCTCTGCTTTGATACCGTCGAGCCAGTTGCTGATTGAATGCGGAGCGAGCTTTTGCCACGTAACGCTCCTCCAGGGCCTCCAAACTGTCCTGCCGATCAAGCTCGGCTTCTTTCTCTTCGTACATGCACACTCGAGGTGAGTCGTGAATGAAGTCGCAGGGCAGTATGACATCTGCGCCGTACAACATAAAAAACGGTGTGTATCTGGTAGTGCGATTCGGCATGGTCCACAGCCCCAATAGTACGGAGTCGAGCTCCTCGACCTAGTGCATATCTGATTCCATCAAGGATCGCGCTAATCTGGGTTTAATGACGCTCACAATAAGACCATTTGCTCGCTCGACTTGACCGTTTGTTTGGGGGTGATAGACGGAGGCATAATCGAGCTTAATGCCCATGTTGCCGCACCAAGTTTTTACCTCGTCGGCTGTAAAGTTCGAGCCATTATCGGTGATGATGCAGTGGGGGACACCGTAACGGTGTACAACCCTAGATATGAAGTCTATCACTGGTCCGGACTCAGCCGTTTTAACTGACTTGGCTTCTATCCATTTGGTGAATTTATCCACCATGACCAATATGTACTTTTTGTTATGGCTTCCTCCTTTAAGGGGTCCGACCATATCAAGCCCCCAGACCGCAAAGGGCCAAGTAATGGGCATTGTTTGGAGAGCGGTAGGTGGCATATGGCTTTGATTTGCAAAAGGCTGGCACCGACGCAATGTTGGACGAGGTCCTTTGCGTCTGCTCAGGCAGTCAGCCAGTAAAAACCTGTATGGAAGGCCTTGCTTACAAGGGCCCGAGCTGCGACATGGTGGACGCCGAACCCAGCTCTGCCAAAAGTTGCCGTCCTTCCTCTTCGGAGATGCACCTTTGAAGTACTCCGGTTGCGCTTTTCTTATAAAGCTCTCCCTCGTGGACCTTGTAGGCTTTAGACCGCCACACAATGCAACGTGCCTCGTTTGGGTCCTCAGGGAGTTCTTGCCTAGTTATGTAAGCCAAGAAGGGTTTTGTCCACAAGGCGATGACAGCCATAATCACATGGGCCGAAGGTGTTATTTCAGTGGCAGAGCCTCCGATTACGTCAGAGTGTTCGAGATCTGGCATTGTGGCCGGATCCGGACTATTGTTGCCGGTATCCCCATCCCACATCACGGATGACTTAAACAACCTTTCCAAGAAGACATTAGGTGGGACAGGGTCGCGCTTAGCGCCGATGCGGGCGAGGATATCCGCCGCTTGATTGTTTTATTGGACCACATGGTGGAATTCGAGCCCCTCGAACTGAGCTGACATTTTAAGGACGGCGTTGCGGTAAGCCGCCATTTTGGGGTCCTTGGCGTCAACCATTTATTTGAGATATTGCGAGGTTCGAATCCCCACGCATCTCTAGGTGTTGAATGCCCATGGAGACTGCCATGCGGAGACCATACAACAGGGCCTCATATTTTGCTGCATTGTTGGAGTCTGTGTATTATATTTGGAGTACATATTGGACTGCATCTCTGGTGGGGGATGTCAGGACGACGCCTGGCCCCAGACCAGCCAGCATCATAGAGTCGTCAAAGTGCATGATCCAATTAGAGTACGCGCCGTACTCTCTAGGGAGTTCGGCTTCCGTCCATTCGGCGACGAAATCAGCCAGTACTTGTGAATTAATGGATCGTCGTGGTTTGTATGTTATGTCGAACGGGAGTTGATAGCCCATTTAGCAATCCGGCCCATGGCATCGCGGTTATTTATTATGTCCTTGAGTGGTACTTCGGAGGCCACCGTAATTGAACACTCTTGAAAGTAGTGTCATAGTTTCCGGGATGACATGAAGACCGCGTATGCTATCTTCTGATAATGTGGGTACCGTGATTCACGTGGAGTGAGGACAGTGGATACGTAGTATACCAGCTTTTGAAGCGGGGACTTATGTCCGTCCGTCTCTTGTTCGACGACGGGCACTGCACTTATGACTTGGTGTGTTGCCGCTATATATAACAGCATTGGTTCGCCGACATTTGGCGCGGCCAAGATTGGGTTGCTGGCCAAGACGAATTTTATTTCTTCCAATTCGGCCGTGGCCGCATTCGTCCACTCAAAGTGTTCACTGTGTTGAAGAAGGCGATAAAGAGTTAGTGCCTTTTCTCCCAATCGGGAGATAAAGCGGCTTAAGGCAGCCATGCATCCTGTTAATTTCTGGATTTGCTTGAGGTCTATTGGGAGAGCCAACTGTGACAGAGCTCGAATTTTAGCCGGATTTGCTTCAATTCCTCTATCGGAAACGATGAAGCCCAAGAGCTTTCCGACGGGCACGCCGAAAACGCATTTTTCTGGATTGAGCTTGATGTCATATGTTCGGAGATTGTCGAACGTAAGCCTCAAGTCGTCTATTAAAGATTCGATGTGTCTGGTTTTGATGACCACATTGTCTATGTATGCCTCCACTGTTTTGCCGATTTGTGTTTCCAGGCATGTCTGAATCATGCGTTGATAGGTTGCACCGGCGTTTTTTAGCCCGAAAGCATGGTGTTAAAACAGAAGGGGCCGTATGGAGTGATAAATGTCGTTGCGGCTTGATCGCACTCCGCCATCTTAATTTGATGGTATCTGGAGTATGCGTCGAGGAAACACAATGACTCGTGTCTTGCGGCAGTGTTGATAATTTGATCGATGCGGGGGAGGGGGAAGGGATCCTTGGGGCAAGCCTTGTTAAGGTCCTTGAAATCGACACATAGGCGCCAGGATTTGTCCTTCTTTGGTACCATCACCAGGTTTGCTAGCCAGTCCGGATGTTTTATTTCTCTAATGAATCCGGCCTCGAGTAACTTGGCTAGCTCTTCTCCCATGGCTTGTTGCTTAGGCTTAGAGAAACGCCGAAGAGTCTGCTTGACTGGCTTGAACCCCTTTAGAATGTTAAGGCTATGCTCGTCCAGCCTACATGGGATTCCTGGCATGTCTGAAGGATGCCAGGCGAAGATGTCCCAATTCTCGCGCAAGAACTCCCGTAGTGCGGCGTCTGTTGTGGCGTTCAGCTGTGTCCTGATGGATGCTGTTTTTGTAGGGTCCGTTGGGTGGACCTGGAATTTGCCTATTTCGTCCGCTGGTTTAAAAGAGGTGGACTTGGGTCTTTTGTCGAGTATCACGTCGTCCCTGTCCACTATGGCGCGCAGCGCAGTTAGTTTTTCAGTCGCAAGGGCTTCGGATAACGCCTCGAGGGCTAGTGCGGCGGTTTTATTTTCGGCGCGGAGTGCTATGTCCGGATCACTAGCTAGAGTGATGATTCCATTGGGCCCGGGCATTTTGAGCTTCATGTACCCATAATGGGGTATAGCTTGGAAGATCGTGAATGCCTCCCGCCCTAAAAGGGCATGGTATCCGCAACTGAACGGGGCCACTAGGAATGTGATTTCTTCGGACCTATAATTCTCCGGCGTGTCGAATACCACATCTATTGTGATTTTTCTCGCACATCATGCCTCCCGACTAGGGATGATTCCTCTGAAGGTCGTGCTGCTTTGCTCAATGCGACTCTTGTCTATTTCCATTTGGCTAAGAGTTTCCTCGTAGATGAGGTTTAATCCGCTGCCACCGTCCATGAGCACTTCAGTAAGCCGGAAGCCGTCCACAATTGGACTAAGGACCAAAGCGGCTGGTGCTCGGGCTGTTCGGACTTGAGGTTCGTCACTGACATTGAAGGTTATGGCCGTGTCGTTCCATGGATTTATTGCTGCAACGTGGCAGACTTCGGCAAGGCTGCGGACTGCTCGCTTCCGCCTATTATTTGAGCCGAAGGTCTCGAAGACTGTCAATATTGTATTGTTATTTTCCACGGGATGGTGCTCTGTTGTATTGTTGATGAGGAGATCCTCGCCGCTCTTCGCCACCTACCGGAGTATCCAACATGCTCTAAGGCTGTGTGTAGGCATGGTATCCGATGTACTGTGAATTTTGCATCGCCCATTGAGCCATCCCTCCAATACAGTTCCACGCCCTATAGTGGGCTTTGGCTTCTTTGTAATTGGATCGGGTGACTTATGAGAGTACACCCTTTTAGTTCGGACGGGGGGTTTAGTGAGAGCTGGAGGATCCCAGAATTTTGTTTGGGTTTTCCAGGCGCTTTCCATCGCACAGTACTTCTGTACTATGTCCGCCAAGTCAGCGAAGTGTGCTATGTCACAGCGACTTATGGCGTTGAGGATTCCCTTGTCCGTGCAATTTTTACAAAAGAATTAAATTGCGTCTTCCTCGCGACAGTCCTTGAACTTGCTCATTACAAGGAGGAATCTGGCCCAATAGTGATGTACTATCTCTTGGGGCTCTTGTCTAATGTGGGAAATATCACTTATTTCTGGGTGGGTGGGTAGATTTAGGTCCAAACCCTGACCCGATCTAAGACCCAGGGGCGGAAGAGTTTCTGAGCTTTGCAGTACGGGCTCCGGGATCTTGCCCAATAGTTCTGGCCCACTGTCTAATTCTAGGTTTGAAGCTTGGGCCATGTCCTCCCGTGGACGGGTATCCGGCTCAGAGAGCTCGGGAATCCGGAGATATTTTGTCCTCAAAATAGAGGAAGAATTGCTACATTGCTCCTCCACCACCGCTATCTGATGGGTGACCGACGGAGAGATAATCTCCCTTTGGTCGGGTTTAAGCCCGATCTGATCATAGTCCGTAGTGACTCCCTGGGCGGCGATGTGATCCAAGAGCTCGTTCAAGGAAGAGAGCTCTATTGGATACATCTGCTCGGCGAATCCCGAGCCGACGTGGCGGCTGTTTTTTATGACCCGAGAAGTCATCGTGGGCGCGACGGCCGAACAGGCGGTCATGACGAAGCCGCCTAGTCGGAGAGTTTGGCCTACAGCCAGGGCTCCCCATGAGGTAATGTTGTCCTTGACAACAAGATGAGCCATCAAGCCTTATCGTGATGGCACAGTGGAACTCTCAATGAAAGCACCAATGCCGGTGTCAAACCGGTGGATCTCGGGTAGGGGGTCCCGAACTGTGCGTCTAAGGCGGATGGTAACAGGAGGCGGCGGACACAATGTTTACCCAGGTTCGGGCCCTCTCGATGGAGGTAATACCCTACTTCCTGCTTGATTGATCTTGATGATATGAGTATTACAAGAGTTGATCTACCACGAGATCGTAGAGGTTAAACCCTAGAAGCTAGCCTATGATTATGATTGTTGTTGTCCTACGGACTAAACCCTCCGGTTTATATAGACACCAAAGGGGCCTAGGGTTACACAGAGTCGGTTACAAGGGAGGGGATCTACATATCTGAATTGCCAAGCTTGCCTTCCACGTGAAGAAGAGTCCCACCCGGACACGGGACGAGGTCTTCAATCTTGTATCTTTATAGTCCAACAGTACGGCCAAGGTACATAGTCCGGCTGTCCGAGGACCCCCTAATCTAGGACTCCCTCACCCGGCAAGGAAACTACTCCTTGCGCTGAATGCCGGGCGGAAGCGGCTGCTGATAAACCGGCAAGTCTGCCTGGCAGTACTTCAAGATTCATAGGACCAAGGGTCATGAACTTCAAGATTGCAAGCAAGTTGAGCCGTTGGTTGAGAAGCAGAAGGCTAAATATGAAAGGCGCGACAAGGAGAGAAATCATAATGGTACTGGCGGGAAAGGCCGTGGTGGTCATAACGGACACCACGATATGCTTGATCAGCAGAAAAAAAAACCCGCCAGGGGCCGTGAGAAGAAGGAAAATGAGGACGACAGCGAAAAAGAGCATGACAAAACCAGTGAACATGAGTTTCGGAGAGCTATTGAGGCGATGTGCATTGACAGGGGTGCATCTTTGCACTCCTCTCACCGCCAACTCAAGCAGTGGGCGCGTGAGGTTAATGCTGCAGAACCACTAGCAAGCGCTCAAGAACCACTTAAATGGTCTTGCACACCCATAATTTTGGACATTGAGGATCATCCAGACCGCACTACCGCAGAAGGATGCTTGCCGTTGTTGGTTTCACCAACAATCCGCAACCTAAAGGTCACCAAGATGTTACTTGATGGTGGGACATGATTGAATCTGATTTCTCTCATTGTGCTGAAGAAACTCCAGATTCCTGATGAAGACCTGAAGAAGACTGGCACTTTCTAAGGGATCCACCAATGGAGGATCCAGACGAAAGGAAAGATTACCTTGCTAGTGACGTATGGCAGGGAAATAAACATCAGGACCGAGAAGATTGTGTTTGATGTCATTGAGCTCCCCATACCATTCAACGGGATCCTTGGTTGCCCCGCGCTGGCCAAGTTCATGGTAGCATTGTCGGGGGAAATCGGCCTCCACGAGCACCTATGGGGACGGAGCCCCTTTTCGGTTCGGCGTGGGGCGGAGGTTGCACAAAGAGCAGATCGAGGCGACACACACATAACGATTTTACCCAGCTTCGGGCCGCACGGATGCGTAAAACCCTATTGCTGCTTGTCTGGTTGATTCGAGTTCTTGCTCTGGAGCGCAAGAAGCTACAGTAAGTCGGAGCTGGACGTAGACGAGGGTCTACCGGTTCTTTCCTTCGGGGTCCCTCCCCCTACGTGCGCATGGGCCTCCTTTTATATGCTAAGGGGTTCCCCCAGGTCGCGACGCAGGTGAGGGTAAAAATGGCAAGGAACTATGCGAATAGTGGCCGCACAGTGCTATCGCACCTAACTCTGACGGCGGGGGACAAAGGCATTAAATGCCCGTCTGGATCGCCCGAACAGTACCGAGGTGGACCGTTGGGGGCGCCTCCGCTTGCCACGGGGGCTACTCTGCCAACGTCGCATGCCACCGCGCGACTCAGGTTGCGCGGCGCCCCACCACGTGCCTTTGGGGAAGCTCCAGAGTGACGCGTGGTCAGGTGAGCTGGAGCGCAGGCCTGAGGTGGTGGTTTGCCGCGGCAAGTGGCTTGCCGCGGTGGTTGTCTTGCCGCACCTGAAAGCTTGCCGCTCGTCAGGCCTTGCCGGGGCGCGCGGCGCGCCGCGGCGGGCTTTTCTTGGGGTGCCTTGGCTTGGTCGTCCCGGCGAGCTCCTCCCGCCGGGGCCTTGGTGCTTCGGCTTAGTCGTCCCGGCAAGCTCCTCTTGCCGGGGCCTTGTCGCCTTGGCCCGGCAAGTTCCTCTTGCCGGACCTCGCCTCCTTGGCCCGGCAAGCTCCTCTTGCCGGGGCCTGGTCTTCTAGGCTCGATCACTTGGCCTTCGTCCGGCCCATAAAGGGCCGTGGAGACTCTTGTCGCTCCCCTGGCAAGCCTTGCCATGGGACGCTACTACTGCCCGTGCACAAGTTCGGGGTACTAAGGTACCCCTACTTTAGTACACCGACAGGAGCCCCCGGGTCTGGGCCATACACGGTGCCGAGCGTTGTTGGGCCAGGCCCTAACAGTGCACGGGCACGCGTGGCCTGGGTTGCGCTGCTCCTCCGACAGCGAAGGCTCCTCCTCGAGCGAGAGTGACAAGGAGGGGAGCGGTCGCCGGGATGACGGGTCCGACTAGGTGCCGGTCGCAGCTCCGCGTGGCACCGGCGTCCCCCATCGTCCGCGTAGCTGGTGCCGTGAACTCCCCGGGGTCGTCTCCTTGGGCGGCTGGCGTAGGGGGGCTGCGGAAGAGGAAGAGGGCGGGCGGCAAGGCCGCTGCCTCGTCTTCCAGCTTCGCCCCAGACGCCGTCACCACCCCTGCTCGCGGCGACGACCACCGGGGTCTTCTCTCCGGCCCGGCAAGCTCCTCTTGCCGGGGCTTCGTCTTCTCGGGCGGCCGGAGTGGCGAGGCTGCGGAAGAGGCTAGTGGCAAGGCCGTCAACTCGGAGTACGAGGGCTAGATGCCCTCGACAGCGTGTTGACGTCCCGCAGCCTCCTTTTCGAGCTCTGCTTCCGGCGTCGCCGTCTCCATCCGGCCTCCGGAGCCCCCGGGCGGAGCCCCGGATGCTCTCTTGGCGTCTTCTGCCACCCGTAGCTCGTCTAGGCACCCCTTTTGCCCTTCTCGCCTCCTTGCCCTACCTCCTGAGGAGAGAGACAAGAAAGGGATCACGGGCACCTTATCTCTTTTTATCTTGTAAGCCCTTGGGCCTTAATTGTGTTTAAATCTTGTAATCCCATCTTTCATGTTTTTCATTCTCTCTGAGCTGTACCTGAGTGGAATGTTTTTAATGAAAAGGGAGTGTTTGCCGGACCATTTGTCTCGCGGGTACATCCCGCAGCAAGGAGCGAACCCTTTGCATCGTTAAGATAGACACTTCCCCGCCCGGCAACGGACCCTGCCGTCTCCCCGCGCCCCTTGGCCCTCCTCACGCTCTTGGCGGAGGCAGGGAGAAGGCGGGTTCTGGCCCTTCGCTTCCTCCTCTTGCCGCCGCGGCTACTATCAGAAGCGGGCCCCGGGAACGCGCTCCGGGGTTTGTCGCTTAAGAGAGCACGACAGCTTTTAGGAGGAAGCAAGGTTTTCGCATTCTGCAGCTCACGAGAGAATGCATTATAAAGGATGTAAAGACTTATCTGAGGTTGCAACCCCCGGCAACTCTGGCTTGCCGGGGCGCGGGTGCTGGCTCGCCCTTCTCCCCTTCTTCGTCCTTAAGCGGCTCGGCAAGGGTATGCAATTCCTGCGAGCCAAAGGGGAAGGACGGGAAAAAGACGCGGACTCGACCTCTAAGTTAGGGGTTAGCGACTGTTAGGCACTACTAACCCTAACCAAGGACGAGACTCGACTCAGCATGCATGCTAAAACTTGGGGGCGCCAGCGCTTCATTATCTGCTGCCAGGGTCTGCGCCTGGCTTTGTACAAAGGATTACATGCAACTGCGACAAGACTTTGTACAAAGAGTTGGTTGCCGGACGGGGTCCGACAACCGCGCCTTACGGGTAAAACTTGCGAAGATGCTCAATGTTCCAGGAATTGCTCACCGGAGTACCATCTTCGGTCTCGAGGCGGACGGCGCCGGGCCTCGTGACTCGTTTCACCCGGTAATGGCCTTCCCACTTTGGCGTCAACTTGTTGTGTATCTTGGCCGACTGAACGCGCCGAAGAACAAGGTCGCCTTCCTCGAGGCTCCTGTCTTTAACTTTGCGGCTATGATAGAGACGCAGAGCTTGCTGGTAGCAAGCGGATCGCACAGCAGCCTGGAGACGATCCTCCTCGAGGAGCAGTGCGTCATCTTCACGCGACCGCTCTTGCTCAAGCTCATCATAAGCGAGCACTCGAGGTGACCCGTATACGAGTTCCATGGGGGTAACTGCTTCTGCTCCATAGACTAGAGCAAATGGTGTCTGGCTGGTGGCTCAATTTGGCGTCGTTCTGACCAACCAAAGAACCGCCAGCAGCTCCTCGATCCAGTTCCGTCCGCGCTTGAGCAGCCTGTCAAAACTTCTGGTCTTGAGCCCGCGCAGTACCTCGGCGTTGGCCCTTTCCGCTTGACCGTTGCTCCGGGGATGAGCAACAGAAGCGAAGCAGACCTTGGTGCCTAGGTCTTGGGTGTACTGCATGAAAGCATGGCTTGTGAACTGCGTACCGTTGTCGGTGATGATCCTGTTGGGGACCCCGAAGCGGCAAACAATCGACCTGAAGAATTTGATCACGGACTGGGCTGTCACCTTCCTCACCGGTTCCACTTCTGGTCACTTTGTGAACTTGTCGATGGCAACGAACAAGTACTCAAAGCCCCCGACGGCTCGGGGGAAGGGGCCGAGGATATCAAGCCCCCAGACCGAGAAGGGCCATGACAAAGGGATCGTCTGGAGAGCTTGAGTTGGCTGGTGTATCTTCTTGGAATGGAACTGGCACGCTTCACACTTGGTTACTTGTGCAGTTGCATCCTGGAGGGCTGTTGGCCAGAAGAAACCTTGCCGGAACGCTTTGCCGGCAAGTGCTCTGGCGCCAATGTGGTGTCCACATACGCCTCCGTGTATCTCCGCCAACAGCTCCTGTCCGTCTTCCCGGTGAATGCACTTCAATTTCAACCCATTGCGTCCTATTCTGTACAGTGCGCCGTCGACGAACTGGTACATACTGGACTGCCGGGCTACTCTTTCCGCTTCTTCTTGTTCTTCGGGAAGTTCTCCTGTCTGGAGAAAACAGACGATCTGTTGTGCCCACCTCGGAGCCTGTGGCTCGACGACGAGGACTAAAGGCATGTCGGCGGCTGCGGGAACATCAGCTTCTATGGCGAGGACTTGGGGCTCAGCCAGAGCTTGACGTTCCCCGGCAAGCTTGCCGGGGCATGGCTTGCCGGGAGCGCCTGCTTCGTCGGGACAAACCCTGGGGCTTGCCGGAGCGGGCAGCTCCTCAGCACTCTTGGCGTCGATCTTGGGGACTCTCTTGGTGGCGGCTTCGGGAAGCTCTGCCGGGAGATAGTCACCAGAGACCGATTTTCTCTTCTTGCTTGGCCCAGTCGATGGTGTCACGGATGGCTGAGTCAGCTTGAGCACAAAAGTCCCTGGTTCCACAGGTAGCTTTAGTGCGGCGCATTTTGACAGGCCGTCGGCGATGTCGTTCTCTGCTCTTGGAACGTATTCCATTTGCAGGTCGTCAAAGCGCTCTTCCAGCTTCCTAACTTCATCAACGTAAGCCTCCATCAACGGGCACTGGTAATCCTTGTTCACTTGGCGGACGACGAGCTGCGAGTCACCCCTGACAATGAGCTTCTTGATCCCAAGTTCCGCCGCGATCCTGAGACCGGCGAGCAAACCTTCATACTCTGCCGTATTGTCGGTTGCTTGCTCCTTGGGAAAGTGTATCTGGACGATGTACTTGAGGTGCTCTCCGGTGGGCGCGATGAGCAGCACGCCGGCACCGGCGCCTTCCAGCTAAAAGGCACCATCAAAGTACATCAGCCACTCTTTGGTTGCTTACTTGCCGGGGATGCTCGTCTCTGGAATTTCTTCGTCCAGTGTCGGCGTCCACTCTGCCAATGCTCTGCTCTGGATGGTCGATGTGCTCTCGAACTTGAGGCCAAAGCTTGATAGTTCTAGTGCCCACTCGACAATCCTGCCTGTTGCTTCGGGATTCTGCAGTATCCTCTTAAGCGGAAAGCGAGTGACCACTGTGATCTCGTGTGCTTGGAAGTAATGGCGCAGCTTCCTCGAGGCCATGAGGAGGCCGAAGAGCAATTTCTGCACACCAGAGTACCTCGACCTAGCCCCCTGCAGGAGGGAACTGACGAAGTAAACTGGGCGCTGCACCATCCTCTTCTTCTGCACTTCCCCTTGTGCTTGCGCAGATTTTCCTTTGCCGGGGCCAGAGCTTGTCGGGGAAGCCCCCTGCTTGTCGTCGGACGCGCTTGCCGTGGTTGCTGGCTCGTCATCAGCTTCCCTCTCCGCTACTAACGCAGCACTAACCACTTGATTGGTTGCTGCTAGGTAGAGTAGCAACTTCTCTTGCGGTCTAGGCGCGACAAGTATAGGAGCAGAGGACAGGTATTTCTTCAAGTCTTGCAGCGCAGCCTCCGCTTCCGGAGTCCATTTTACTGGGCCTGCCTTTTTCAAGATTTTGAAAAATGGCAGGGCGCAGTCCGCAGACCTGGAAATAAACCTGCTGAGAGCCGCCACGCAGCCGGCAAGTCTTCGCACGTCCTTGACACGCGTTGGTGCTTCAATCTGCTCGATGGCCTTGATCTTGTCGGGGTTGGCTTCGATCCCACGCTGAGACACGAAGAACCCGAGAAGCTTGCCGGAGGGAACTCCGAACACGCACTTCTCGGGGTTGAGCTTGAGGCTGATCTTGCGCAAGTTCGCAAAGGTCTCTTCCAAGTCTTGAACCAAGGTTGCCTTGTCTCTGCTCTTGACCACAATGTCGTCCATGTAGGCCTCCACATTTCTGTGGATCTGTGGATCGAAAGCAGTGTGGACAACCCTCGCAAACGTCGAGCCTGCGTTCTTCAGTCCAAAAGGCATCCGCACAAAACAGTACGTGCCGCATGGAGTGATGAACGCAGTCTTCTCTTCATCTTCTTTGGTCATGAAAATCTGGTGGTACCCGGAGTAGGCGTCGAGGAATGAAAGCAGGCCACATCCGGCCGTGGAGTCAACAATCTGGTCGATGCGCGGCAAGGGAAATGGATCTTTAGGGCAAGCTCTGTTGACATCGGTGAAATCGATGCAAAGCCTCCACTTCCCGTTTGCTTTGCGCACGACAACAGGATTGGCCAACCACGTCGGATGGAGCACGCCTCTGACGAGGCCTGCCGCTTCCAACTTCCTGATCTCCTCTGCGATAAACTCTTGGCGCTCCACCGCTTGTTTCCTGACTTTTTGCTTGACGGGCCGCGCATGAGGACAGACGGCAAGGTGGTGCTCAATCACTTCCCTGGGAACGCCGGGGATGTCAGATGGTTGCCAGGCAAACACATCGACATTCGCCCGCAGGAAAGCAACGAGCGCGCTTTCCTATTTGGGGTCGAGAGTGGCACTGATGGTGAAGGTACCACCAGTGTCGTCCTCCTTGGCGGGCACCTTCTTGGTCGCTGGTGGAGCAGCCGTCGTCTTCTTGTGTTTACCGGTGGGGCTCGATGGTGCGTCCTCAACGGCAGCGCAGCGCTCCGAAGAGGCGCGCTTGCCGGAGTGTGCGCCAGAGCATTCGCCGGGCTTGGCCTTCTTGCCGGGAGAGCTCGATGGCACGTCCTCGACAACAGCGCAGCACTCCGAGGGGGCGCGCTCGCCAGAGTGGGCGCCAGAGCACTTGCCGGGCTTGGTCTTCTTGCCGGCGGGGCTCGATGGCACGTCCTCGACGGCAGCGCAGCACTCCAAAGAGGCGCGCTTGCCGGAGTGGGCGCCAGAGCACTTGCCGGGCTTGGTCTTCTTGCCGGCGGGGCTCGATGGCACGTCCTCGACGGCAGCGCAGCACTCCGAAGAGACGCGCTTGCCGGAGTGGGTGCCAGAGCACTTGCCGGGCTTGGTCTTCTTGCCGGCGGGGCTCGATGGCACGTCCTCGACAACAGCGCAGCACTCCGAAGAGGCGCGCTTGCCGGAGTGGGCGCCAGAGCACTTGCCGGACTTCTTCTTTCCCCCGGAAGCTCCAGCGGCAAGTGGGCCGCGGGCCGTTGCTGCTGTTGCGTCCCGGTATATTTGGTCGGCGCAGATAAGGGCATCCTTCTTGTCGCCGGGGACAGAAATGACGCTTATCGGGCCAGGCATCTTGAGCATGTTATACGCGTAGTGAGAGGCCGCCATGAACTTGGCGAGCGCTGGTCGGCCGAGGATCCCGTTGTAAGGCAACGGAAAGTCAGCGATGTCAAAGGTGACCTTCTCAGTCCTGAAATTCAGCTCGCTGCCAAATGTTACCGGCAGCGTGATCTTTCCCTTCGGCTTGCTCCTTCCCGGGTTGATTCCTTGGAATGTGCCGGTTTCTTCGAGCTCGCTGTCGGGAACTTGGAGTCTCCGGAGAACAGCAGAGGAGATCAGATTCAAGCCGGCCCCGCCGTCAACTAGCATCTTAGTGACCTTGAGGTTGCGGACCGTTGGGGAAGCCAACATCGGCAAGCACCCGACCGCGGTTGTGCGATCAGGGTGGTCCTCAATGTCGAAGATGATAGGCGTGCTGGACCATCTCAGGGGTCTGCGTGACTCGACGGGTGGCTCCGCTGCATTGACCTCCCGCACCCACCGTTTAAGCTGATGGTGGGAAGCGTGCAGGGAGGCACCGCCGTCCACACTCAAGACCTCAGTGGCTTTCTGAAACTCCTGCTCGCTGGTCTCGGGGTCTTCCATGTCTTCGTCGTCGTCATCGTCTTCGTCCTTGTCGCGTCCCCGGGGAGGTCTGTCTGCTTGCCGCTGCTTGTCCTTGCCGCGGCGCTCCCCCGGGCCGGGACGCTTCGTGCCGGATCCCCCGCCGCCTGCTTGGGCTCTCTCCTTGTCGCGTCGTGCGTACTCGGCCTTCTGCAGCTCGACGAGTCGCTCGACTTGCTTGCAACTCTGGAGGTCGTGGCCCCTGGTACGGTGGATCTTGCAGTACGTCTTGTCGGTACCGTCCCGCTTATCGGCAGCAGCCACCGCCCGGTAGTTGGCGCACCCGACAACCTCCTTGCCGGGGCCTCCCGCCTGGGCTTTCTTGGCGGATCCCTCGCTGCCGGACTTCTCGACAACCAGCACCTCTGGGTTTTTCTTCTTTTTGCCGTTCCGCCGCCGGCCTCTCCTTGCCGGGGCGGTACCTTCACTGTCGGATTCTCCTTCTCCAACACTTTCTCCGGGGAGCTTCCTCCCCTCCTCAGCGCGTGCACACTTGTCGGCCAGGGAATAAAGCTCCCTGACCTCCTTGATTTTGCACATCGCCATCTCCTCCCGCATCCTGCGGTTGCGCACGTTCTGGTGGAACGCGCTGATCACCGCGGCTGGGTGGACGTCTGGGATGTTGTACTGCACACGGATGAACCTCTGGATGAACTTGCGCAAAGGCTCCCCCTCCTTCTGAACAAGCAGATGAAGGTCGCTTGCCTGGCCATGGGGTTTGTGGCCGCCCGTGAAGGCGCCAACGAACTGATGGTATAGATCTGGCCAGGAGGAGATGGAGCCGTCCGGCAAGTGCATGAGCCAGGATCTGACATTGGGCTTGAGTACCAGCGGGAAGTAGTTGGCAAGGATCTTGTCGTCCCGTCCCCCGGCAGCCTGCACCGCAATGGTGTAGATGCCGAGGAACTCCGACGGGTGTGACTTGTCGTCGTACTTCTCGGGCACGTCGGGCTTGAAGTTCTTCGTGCTGGGCCACTGGACTTGCCGCAGCTCGCGGGTGAACGCGGGGCAGCCTACCGAATACGGCAGTTCGCCTGGTTCCCCCGGTGCGTGCATGTTTCCAGAGGGCTCAACGCGCTGGTCTGATTGATGCCACGCCTCTCTTCTGCGCTCGATGCGGGTTCGAGCGTCTTCTTCCCTTCGTTCGTGAAGGACTTGGCGTTGGTCGCGGCGAGTTCGCGGGTTCGACGACGCGGTTGAGTCGTTGTCGAGGTGAGCCCGGCGAGTCGGCGGCCGCGGCTTCTGGGGCGGGGAGTGCACGGTGGTCGCACCCCCGCCATTCTTGGCGCCATCGGTTCTCGCCTGGGTGACTGGCCGCGGCTGCAACGCGCTGTGCTGCCGCGGAGTGTCGTCGTTGGCGAAACCGATGAGGCTCTGGATGGTTGCCCTCCAGTCGTCAAGCTTGTCCGCCGTCGGAGGGTAGTCTAGGAATAGCTGAGCTCGTGCGAGAGCTTCAGCTGGGGTGGCGGGCAGAGGCGGCGAACGGCGCGAGGAGCGGGATGTGCTCGAACTCCTAACTATGTTAGAAGGAGCAGCACCCGGTCCAGGCAGCCGCGCGACGCTCGTTCCGGCACACTGGATCGCATGCTGGTCCTGAGCGCCTTGGGACCCACCAGCACGGTCTAGGTCCAGCGAGCGTATGGTACCATGGGTACCATGACGCTGCTGGTTTCGCGCCTCCTGAGAGGGGCGCAGGGCGAGCTCGGACGTCGCTGGACCAAGAACTGGTTCGACGGCGCCCGTTCCTCCGCCGGCGTCCTCCCCACCACCCGTCTGCTCCATGGGCGGTGGGTTCGACGCTGACGGACCGGTCACCTCCGGAGCTTTCTTCTTCGGCGCCATGCCGGCGCAAACAATGAGAGTCTGGCTCGCGCGGACGCCGGATCTGGTTCACACAACCTCGACGCACCTCCTACCTGGCGCGCCAAGGATGTCGGGGGAAATCGGCCTCCACGAGCACCTATGGGGCCGGAGCCCCTTTTCGGTTCGGCGGGGGGCGGAGGTTGCACAAAGAGCAGATCGAGACGACACACACACAACGATTTTACCCAGCTTCGGGCCGCACGGATGCGTAAAACCCTACTGCTGCTTGTCTGGTTGATTCGAGTTCTTGCTCTGGAGCGCAAGAAGCTACAGTAAGTCGGAGCTGGACGTAGACGAGGGTCTACCGGGTCTTTCCTTCAGGGTCCCTCCCCCTACATGCGCATGGGCCTCCTTTTATATGCTAAGGGGTTTCCCACAGGTAGCGACGCAGGTGAGGGTAAAAATGGCAAGGAACTGTGCGAACAGTGGCCGCACAGTGCTATCGCACCTAACTCTGACGGCGGGGGACAAAGGCATTAAATGCCCGTCTGGATCGCCCGAACAGTACCGAGGCGGACCGTTGGGGGCGCCTCCGCTTGCCACGGGGGCGACTCTGCCAACGTCGCATGCCACCGCGCGCCTCAGGTTGCGCGGCGCCCCGCCACGTGCCTTTGGGGAAGCTCCAGAGTGACGCGTGGTCAGGTGAGCTGGAGCGCAGGCCTGAGGTGGTGGTTTGCACTTGCCGCGGTGGTTGTCTTGCCGCACCTGAAAGCTTGCCGCTCGTTAGGCCTTGCCGGGGCGCGCGGCGTGCCGCGGCGGGCTTTTCTTGGGGTGCCTTGGCTTGGCCGTCCCGGCGAGCTCCTCCCGCCGGGGCCTTGGTGCTTCGGCTTAGTCGTCCCGGCAAGCTCCTCTTGCCGGGGCCTTGTCGCCTTGGCCCGGCAAGCTCCTCTTGCCGGACCTCGCCTCCTTGGCCCGGCAAGCTCCTCTTGCCGGGGCCTGGTCTTCTAGGCTCGATCACTTGGCCTTCGTCCGGCCCAGAAAGGGCCGTGGAGACTCTTGTCGCTCCCCTTGCAAGCCTTGCCGCGGGACGCTACTACTGCCCGTGCACAAGTTCGGGGTACTAAGGTACCCCTACTTTAGTACACCGACAAGCATCCCACTATGCGTATAACACTTGAAATATGCATGGTCCTATGGGGGTCATTACCATCCCATCGGATAAGAGAGATGCAGTCATCTGTGTGGATAAGATTTATATAGACATGGTAGTAGTGGAGGACATCTGGACCTCAGCTCCCGCCAAGGGAGAGAAGAAAGTGAAGGGAACCAGCAAGGATGCTGACAAGTTCCCCGAGAAGCATGCATCTTTCGAGTGCACTGCACCCGGTAGTGACTTGCTGGAAGTTCAGCTGGCAAAAGATCCAAGGCTGCTCCCCCTGCAACCAAGAAAGTTCCAGTGTGACAGGATGGCATTGATGGTACGTTCACCATTAGTGCTACCCTTGAAAACAAATAGGAAAGCGCGCTCCTTGCCTTCCTGCGGGCGAATGTTGATGTGTTTGCCTGGAAACCATCCGATATCCCCGGTGTTTCCAGGGAGGTAATCGAGCACCACCTTGCCGTCTGTCCTCATGCCTGCCATGTCAAGAAAAAAGTCAGGAAGCAGGCCTTGGAGTGGCAACAGTTCGTTGCTAAGGAAATTAAGAAGCTTGAAGCAACAAGTTTGGTCCGAGTAGTACTGCATCCAACTTGGTTAGCAAATCCAGTGGTGGTGCGCAAGGCTAACGGGAAGTGGATACATTGTATTGACTTCACTTACTTAAAGAAACCTTGTCCGAAGGATCCCTTCCCCTTGCCACGCGTTGATCAGATTTTTTATTCCACTTTAGGATGTGATTTGCTTTCCTTCCTCGATGCGTACTCTGGGTACCACCAGATCTGCATGGACAAAGAGGACGAAGAAAAGACCGCCTTTATTACGCCGTGTAGCACGTACTGCTTTGTACGTATGCCTTCCGGGTTAAAAAAAACTGGTTCCACATCCATGAGGGTCATCCAGATTGGTTTCGAACTATAGCTACACAGGAATATTGGAGCATATATGGATGACATAGTAGTCAAAACCAAGGACAGATCTACACTCGTGGAAGATTTAGAAGAAACCTTTGCAAATCCGCGGAATTTCAACTTGAAGGTCAACCTAGAAAAATGTGTGTCTGGCATTCCGTCCGGCAAGCTTCTTGGGTTCTTTGTATCTCAGCGAGGGATAGAAGCCAACCCCGACAAAATCGAGGCAATAGAACATATTCAAGCTCTGAAAACCATTAAGGGTGTGAGGCGTCTGACTAGTTGTGTGGCCGCACTAAGTAGATTCATTTCAAAATCCGCTGATCGTGCCTTGCCGTTCTTAAAAATATTGAAGAAGGCTGGTCCAATGAAATGGACGCTAGAGGCCGAGGCTACGCTATAGGATTTGAAATTTTACCTTTCCGCTGCTCCAACCCTGGTCGCACCCAAACCGCGAGAGCCATTGCTGATGTATCTAGTGGCAACGAATCAAGTGGTTAGTGACGTCCTAGTGGAACAAAGGAAGTGGATAGCGAAGAAGCTACTGCGACGGAACTTGCTAGTGAAGAACCAGCTTTATCCCTGGAAAGATTTGGCGGCAATAATGAAGGGGAACCATAGATCAGCGCTGATGAGCAGAAAGGGGTTGCGAGAAAGAAGATGGTGCAGCGACCAGTTTACGTTGTTAGCTCTGTCTTGCAGGGGGGCTAGGTCAAGGTATTATGGAGTCCAAAAGTTAATCTTCGGCCTCCTTATGGCCTTGAGGAAGCCGTGCCATTACTTTCAAGCTCACGAAATCACAGTTGTGACCACCTTTCGCTGCATAGGATCTTGAGGAACCCCGAAGCCACCGGCAGGATAAGGGAATGGGCTTTGGAACTGTTAAGCTTTGCTTTGAAGTTTGAGAGATCAGCAACTATACAAAGTAGAGTGCTACCATAATTCATAGCAGAGTGGAGGCCGACACCTGATGAAGAGATTATTGAAACTGCTCTCCCCGGCAAGGAAGCCCCCAAGGAATGGATCATGTACTCTGACGATGCGTTCTCGCTCCAAGCTGTTGGCGTGGCAGTATTACTCATTGAGCCTATCGGTGCCAAAACCGGCGGATCTCGGGTAGGGGCTCCCGAACTGTGCGTCTAAGGCGGATGGTAACAGGAGGCGGGGGACACAATATTTACCCAGGTTCGGGCCCTCTCGATGGAGGTAATACCCTACTTCCTGCTTGATTGATCTTGATGATAATAGTATTACAAGAGTTGATCTACCACGAGATCGTAGAGGCTAAACCCTAGAAGCTAGCCTATGATTATAATTGTTCTTGTCCTACGGACTAAACCTCTGGTTTATATAGACACCAGAGGGGGCTAGGGTTACAAAGAGTCGGTTACAAGGGACGAGATCTACCTATCCGAATTGCAAAGCTTGCCTTCCATGCAAAGGAGAGTCCCACCCGGACACGGTACGAAGTCTTCAATCTTGTATCTTCATAATCCAACAGTCCAGCCAAAGTACATAGTTCGGCTGTCCGAGGATCCCCTAATCCAGGACTCCCTCAGTAGCCCCTGAACCAGGCTTCAATGACGATGAGTCTGGCGCGCAGATCATCTTCGGCATTGCTAGGCGGGTTCCTCCTCCGAATACTCCATAGAACATTTTGAATACAAAGATCGTCTCTAGCTCTGCAAAACAAATTCCACATACCACCGTAGACAGTATAATATTCCACAAATCTAATCTGCTGACAACTTTTCATAACGCGACATCCTGCCGTGGTCCGGTCATTACGAACAATTTTCCCAGCCTGCCACTGCACTATTGGTAGGCGGTTTTATTGGCACGTCTCATTATCACGGGATTCTCCTTATCACGGGATTCTCATTAATACGGGTGTGGGTAACCCAATCATGCTTGCTAGTATGACTCCTCGATTTTAGGCAAGTTCCAAAACGGCCACGCGGAGGACGCTTGATATTCACCCTCTTTATAAAGGGGCCAAGGCCTGTCCTTTTCTTATCGCGCTCGATCCTTCCCTTCCCCACCTCGATTTCCAACACCCAAGGCACAGGCTAAGCGCTTCGAACCTTCAATCATGTCCGGATCCAACCTTCAAGGCCGGTGGATGGCCTCCTCTGTCACAGAGGAGGACATCAAGAAGCTAAGAGAAGCTAGGTATCTGACCGCCGAAATCTCGCACAGGCTGCCTGCTCAAGGGCAGGTCATCCCCACTCCCGAACCCAATGAGAGTGTCGTATTTTTTTCCCACTTCCTCTGAGGGCTAGGCTTTAGTCTTGATCACTTTGTTAGAGGGCTTATGTTCTATTACAAGCTCGATTTCCATGATCTAGCTCCAGATTCCATCCTCCACATCTCGTCATTTATCGTCGTGTGTGAGGCCTTCCTCCGCACCACCCCCCACTTCGGCTTATAACTTAAGACCTTTAATGTGAAGCCGAAGATGATCAATGGGCGACACGCAGAATGCGGAGGTGCCATAATAAGCAAAGGCGTCGATGCTCCATGGCCAAAGGGTTCCTTCCCGGAGATGTCCAACTTATGGCAGCGGGAGTGGTTTTACATCATAGCTCCCCAAACTACTAAGTGGGTAGCTGCCCCCGCCTTCCGTTCGTCCCCCCCCCCCCCCCCCCGCCACAACTGGCCTCATGGGTCAACAAGGGGCTGGACTAGGGCCAGTTAATGACATGATGACATTGCAGAGTCACATACGAGATCTCCTCAAGAGAGATGTCAGCCTTGTCAAGGTAATGCAAGTCATGCTAGTTCGTCGGGTCCTGCCATGCCAACGTCGACCTCTCCGTATGTGGGAGTTCAACCCGAAAGGACCGCGAACTATTCAGCAATTCTTCAGCGTGACGCTCGAAGAGATGTATGGATTGTTCTTCGGATCATGAATAAAGTGTTCGGACACCACCGACGATGCGGGTCTAAACTGCAATCGTCTAGATATCCATGTAAGTAATTCTGCGGCTGAACATGTTGTCTTTTCATTTGTCACAACATCATTCTGAAAAAATCGCTCTTGGCCAGGACTTGATAAGAAAGGCGAAGATGTTCAGGTGTTCAGCCCCCCTTCCCGAAGGCTCACCAGATCCTGTAGTAGCCAGGATGCTTGAGCACGCGCCTTATCAAGTGCCATCAGGGGAAGATAAAGGGAGGAATAAAGAAGCCGAAAGCAGGCCTCACGCATTACTCATCCAAACCGGGGGAGTTAGTGTCTCCGCGAAGGAGGATAATTGGGGAGAAGAATCTAAAATCCCCTCTCCCCAAGGAAGGAAATGGACCGCCTCTGAAGACTTGGAAACGAGGGTTTCCAAACGAGGGAAAAAACCTTCGCAAGGGAGCCCTTCCACGGAGGGCATCCTTACCGCACCGTGCCCGCAAGGGGGTCAGCCCTCCACCGAGCTGTAAGTGAACAAGAGTACTGTTGGTAGATATATCCTGCTTTATCACCGAGGACAATAACCGAGACATATGTCTTGCAGTCCAGATCATAGCCCTTCTCGATAGAGTTCGTCTTCGGGTGATCTTCTTCTGGAGATGATGGAGAGCAAAACGCCTCCCCCTGTCTCCCTGCCTCATGGGGCAGATGACCCTAAGGTGTCGTCACGGAGGATTTCTCCTGATCCGCCAAGGCCAGAAGGTAACCCTTCGGCCGTCTGAAGTCCGGACTTCTCGGCTCCTAAGGAGAGCAACAGAAAGAATCTGGGACTATCAGGTGTCGTGGTAGTAAGACTGACAGTAGAATAGGGGGTAAGTATGGAGAGGCAAGATCATAGCTATGGTGAAGTTGTACAAACGAGTGTTATGAGTTCAGGCCCTTCTCAGAGGAAGTAATATATCCCTACGTCTCGGAGCCCGGAGGCGGTCGACTGGATTATGTGTATGTGTGTTTACAAGGGTGTGAACCCTTGTCCCAGAGGAGGGGGGTGGCTTATATAGAGTGCGCCAGGACACCAGCTCCCCTCCGTTACACAGGGTTCAATGTTCATAAGGAGAGAACATTATAGGTAACGTCTGTAATAAAGTGCTATAAATAATCATTAAATATAAGAGTAAACGCCCGACCGTTGTTGCGTAGAGCATCTTTAGGTCTTCTGAACGTCGAGTGGTTTAATGGTCGAGTGACCTAAGTAAGGATGGGTCTCCGAGTGAATGGAAGGTTGAGTGGATTTCACTCGACGCCTTTGTTGGGTCCCCTCTATTTACTCTTGAACTTCCTTGCTCTTATTACAAGAACCTTACGTAGGACGTATTGGTCAGGCCTATTACCCTACCCCAGGTTTATGTCCTCATCATTAGCCCCCGAATGGATTGAGGTCCGAGTGACAAGAAGGGTGAAGTTGGCCTTGCCTTTACTCTTGCTTTGACTCGCCTTCATCTCCAAATGGAGGCCAGTTGTTGGAACTTCGGCTTCGTTTCATTCGCCTTGATCGATTCAGAAATTGACCACTAGTTTTTATAATGTCATACTAGTGATATCCTTGATGCGGAATCTTTGGCGTGATCGGTTGAAAAGGATCCCAGATTTCGCGGGATTCGAAATTTTGGTGGAAGCGCGCCAGGCAGAGCACGCCGTGGTAAGTGGAGTAGATAAATAGGACGTTTCAATTTCTGTGCCACTTTTTTACCACGTATCCCGTGTGCGATTGTTGGGGTATTTGACAGGATCGCTCGGGCCCACACGTGAGCCACTCGGAAGTAGGCCTTTAAAAGCGGCGCGGCCGAGGAGTCTACATTGTGCGCGTCCATTCCCTTTCTCCTTCCTCTCGCTCCTCCACCTCGTTCAGCCTCTCCACTCTCGATGCCGCTGCTCCGTCGCCATGGGGAAGGAGAAAACGACGGCGCTAGAACGCACGAAGAAGGGGACGGGGCGGCGAAAAGCCATAAGACAAATCGGGGGTCTTCATCGCGCTCGGGGCTGCCGTCGGGTTGGATCTAGGGAGATTGGATCCAATCCTCGCTTCGGCGGGAAGACTTGGACGATATGGCCGAGTTAGGGCTGATCGTCCATGAGTCTGCGCGGCTGCCGGAGGGGGAAACGGAGCCGCAGCCGCGACCGGGTGAGTGTGTTCTCCTTGCCACTCATGTCGACCGCGACTTCTCGCTTCCTCCACATCCCTTCTTTCGAGATTTCTTGAATTTCTTTGGGGCCCAACTCCATCATATTACTCCCAACACCATCACATATCTTGCTGCATTCATCCATGTGCGAGAATTTCCTGGGGTGTCGACTGCACTGGGGGGCTTTTCAAGCACATCTTTACCATCCGCTCTCAAACAGTGAAGAAAGCAAACTCGAACAACGAGAAAACACACATTATTCAGATGTGTGGGGGTCTGGGTATCCAGAAGAGGAAGAGGAGTTCCTTTCCTTCGATGACTCTGCCGGAGTCGGTCAGGGGATGGCAGTCGACCTGGTTCTACTGCCAGGATATCGTGACCCCAGGCCAGTCGACTGGGCTTCCCCCTTTCTCTTTTGATCGTGTTCAAACTCCATCTTCGTTGAAAGTGACTGCCACGGAGAAGGCGGAGATGGGCATGCTGGTCGAGAGAGTAGTTCAACTGATCAACCAAGGTGTCACCGGCATGGATCTGCTAGAGGTGTTCCTCAGTCGGTGCATCCAACCACTCCAAGCTCATGACTACTCCATGTGGATGTACTCCGGGGCTGGTGACACCGCTCGGGTTCATCCGGAGTAGGTGCGGCCAAAACAGTGGCCCAGTGGCTGAGGAGTATCCCCGGGAACAAGGACAACCCCAGGGACGCCAGGAGAGTCAACCCTTTCAGCGACAGCAACCTGCCACACAAGGTTTGGCCATTACAACTGAGTTTTTCGACGTGTTTTCCGACTGTTTGTTGATCCGACTGACTTCCATTCGGCTCCTTGTTTTGTAGATTTACACGGAGATGTACTCAATGCCCAATGGTGAACAAGCTCTGGAGCAAGACCAAGAGGGCGAGGGCAGCACGGAGGAGAGCGGCGAGTGGGAGTCACCAGCCGACGATGATGAAGATGAGAGCGATGAGTCGGACGATGAGGAAGTAGCCGACTCACCACCTCGTTCTGAACGTCGATCCAAGCAGCACCATGATCCCGCGGGCAGGCGCGACAAAGCTGTGGCGTCGAGCGCTCCATCTCAAAAGCGCGCTCGGTCTTCGACTCCAGAATTGGCTGAGAAGGTCACCAAGCAGCCCAAGATCAATCCTTCGAAGGCTCGGAAGACCTTTCCTAGAATCAAGATGGACGTTCCTATTGCTTCTGGGTAAATGTTCTTCCCGTATTTTCTTGTTCCGACGGATTCTCTTGTACTGACCGAGTGGATTATGATCTTTTACAGCCCGGCCTCAACTGCGACTGATATGGACATTGACAAGACCCCAGATGACAAGGAAACCGACGACGCAGCTACCTCCAAAGCCAGTATGTCTGCCCGACTCAAATTTATTTGGACGACTGGATTGTTTATCAGCTATCTGTATGACTTTCTCTGTTTATTGCAGCTCCACAGGACGTTGTTGTGCTCCCGGACGATGAAGAAGAAGTGTCGCTGATGGGGAGGAGGAGGAAGGACAAGGAACTGGGTGGGAAAGTGCCTGAGGTCCAGGTTCCTCAGTCGACCGTGATGCCTGGGACGGCAGTCGAGTGATCGACAGATCCGGCTCAAACCAACATCACTTTCGCTGTCCCGTTGTCGACTGATTGCCCATCAGGATCAGCAGCTCAGCCTTCTGTTGCACCAATACAACTCCACGCTTCAGATCCAGCGGCTGCTTCGATTGCTCTGCCAGCATCGCTTTTGACGGCGTATGAAACTCTGGACGACCCACCGACTGCCGCCAAGGAAGCTCTTCTTCAGTTGAACCTTGTGATGGGGCAAATGAAAGTGGTGCACGAGGCCAGTCAGGTGGCCTTCAACGTCGGAGCTGCTCTGTAGACCAATGTCCAGGTTAGTTGATTTCCGATTGATCATATTTCTCATCTGATCACCCACTAGGGTGTGACTGTTTTGAAATTGTATAAGTCACTTTGGGTCGACTTGAGCTGAATCTTTCAACTAGTGGGGGCACTCTGAGTGCACCCACTGGGTATAGTCCCCGAGACCATAGTTGATTGCGGGCAGTCGACTGTGGTCTGAGAATCTGATTTTTTTTACAACTCGCGCTGGGCGGCCCATGCCGAGTGGAACCAGAACCAGTGGGGGCACGCTAAGTGCACCCACTGGGTGTAGTCTCCGAGACCATAGTTGACTGTGGGCAGTCGACTGGGTCTGAGAATCTGAATTTTTTTGAACCAGTGGGGGCACGCTAAGTGCACCCACTTGGTGTAGTCCCCGAGACTGCCATTGAATGTTTGATTTGGTGGTAGTCTTAAAGTAACTGTCGCGGTGATGTCTCTTATTTCAGTCGACTGACATGTCTTATGTATTGACCGCAGAAATCTTATGATCTCGGTGCTTAACTTTCTACACTAATCAAGCAACAAATCAGCCTCAACCTTGATCTGGAACTGGCCAGAAAGAATCTCAAGACTGCTCGTGATGAAGTAGCTGCCTTGGAAGGTAACCAATCATCAACTGTCTATCTTACTGCTGCTTTCACTTTTCCTTTCCATTTTTTGAACCGAGTGACTCCACTCGAGTATATGTATGTAGTGAAAACCGTCAACTCCAAGCCTATCTGAAGAATGTTATTTCTTTAGAGAAAATGAAGCGGGCTTTGGAGAAGAAGGATCTGGATCTTGCTACTGCATACAAGGAAGCACGAGAGAAAACTGCGCTTGCCGACAGGAAGCTTGCTTCAGTCGGCAAGCTAGAAGAAGAGAATTCCAAACTGAAGACCGTTGTTTCTGATGCCAATCGGGAGGTCGAGCGACTGAAGAAGGACAAGGACAAGCTGACCGACGAGCTTGGGAGCCTCAAAGTTAAGAAGGGCGAGTTGGAGTCTTATCTGGGCCTGCATGCTGCAAAGCTGGTCTTAAACCTTGAAGGTACGGATGATTGGCTGACTTATTTCTGTAGACTGTCGGGTATGATTATATCGTCGACTCACCATTTACTCGAGTGTGCAGAGTTTTTTCAAGACTTTTAAGCGGAAACTAGGCGGGTCTCGATCCCATAAATTGTCCAGTCAAGGATGATGTTGCGATTAATGTGTTGCGGTTGGAATCTTGCATGGACAACACGGTTGCTTATCTTGCCCGCCTGAAAACAGTGATGACTCGGGTTGATGCTGAACTCTGGCCTCAGGCGGAACTGTCTCAAGATCTCGAGTCTCTGATGGCTCGACTGAACCAAATACCCAACCGAGTGCAAGAATGGAAGAAGTCATCTGCTCGCTGTGGCGCTGATGTCGCGTTGTCCCTGGTCCGAGTGCACTTCAAAGACGTCAAAGAAGACAAGATGGCGGAACTCAAGGTTGCTAACACAAAGAGAAACACTTTCCAGTCCTTCATGGACACTTTCCTTGACGCCGCCACTCGCATTGCAGACAGCATAGACCTTGACAGTTTCTGCGACCCAGCCAGTCCTTCTCCTAACGCGTGACCAAGAAACATTATGCTCCACCATTATTTGCCTCGGAATGCCGAGTGATTGTGTAACCGTTAAACTAGTTCGGGCTTGATACTCGAATACTTTTGATCCGTGATCCGAACTTTTAGGATCTATCTGAACTTGGTGTATTTCTGAATATGCTTGTATTTGCCTTCGAGTGGAATTTGCTCTTCACTCGGAATAATCTTTATACTTGAGATGCAGCTATTGTACCTATGGTGCAGCTCCATGGAGAAGGTTGCAGTCGACCTGCACCTAGTCGTTCTTGCGGATAGGGATGGAGCACACGTTGTACTTGTGGCGCAGATCTGAGGGAGAAGGTTTCAGTCGACCTGCACCTCGTCGTCCTTGCGGATAGGGATGGAGCGCACATTGTACTTGTGGCGCAGCTCCAAAGGAGAAGGTTGCAGTCGAACGGCACCTCGTCGTCATTGCAGATAGGGATGGAGCGCACATTGTAGTTATGGCGCAACTCCGAATGAGAAGGTTGTAGTCGACCTGCACCTCGTCGTCCTTGCGGATAGGGATGGAGCACACGTTGTACTCGTGGCGCAGCTCCGAAGGAGAAGGTTGTAGTCGACCTGCACCTCGTCATCCTTGCGGATAGGGATGGAGCGCACGTTGTATTTGTGGCGCAGCTACGAAGGAGAAGGTTGCAGTCGACTTGCACCTCTTCGTCCTTGCGGATAGGGATGGAGCGCATGTTGTACTCTTGCCGCAACTCCGAAGGAGAAGGTTGCAGTCGACCTGCACCTCGTCATCCTTGCGGATAGGGCGTGTTTCAAACTTAGGAGAACACTGGACTGCAACTAAGCCTCCGAGTGGGAAGGTTTCTCACCACTCGGTAGGATTTTTGAAACATAGGCGAGTACTGAACTGTAGCTAAGCCTCTGAGTGAGAGGTTTGCTCACCACGCGGTATGATTTTTGAAACTTAGGCGAGTACTGGACTCCAGCTAAGCCCCCGAGTGAGAGGTTTTCTCACCACTCGGTCGGATTTTCGAAACTTAGGAGAGTACTGAACTGCAGCTAAGCCCCCGAGTGAGAGGTTTGCTCACCACTCGGTAGGATTTTTGAAACTTAGGCGAGTACTGAACTGCAGCTAAGCCCCCGAGTGAGAGGTTTGCTCACCACTCGGTACGATTTTTGAAACTTAGGCGAGTACTGAACTGCAGCTAAGCCCCCGAGTGAGAGGTTTTCTCACCACTCGATAGGATTTTTGAAACTTAGGCGAGTACTGGACTGCAGCTAAGCCCCCGAGTGAGAGGTTTTCTCACCACTCGGTAGGAATTTTGAAACTTAGGCGAGTAGTGGACTGCAACTAAGCCCCCGAGTGAGAGGTTTTCTCACCACTTGGTAGGATTTTTGAAACTTAGGCGAGTACTGGACTGCAGGCAAGCTTCCGAGTGAGACGTTTGCTCACCACTCGGTAGGATTTTTAAAACTTAGGCGAGTACTGGACTGCAGCTAAGCCTCTGAGTGAGAGGTTTGCTCACCACTCAGTAGGATTTTTGAAACTTAGGCGAGTACTGGACTGGAGCTCGGCCCCAGAGTGAGAGGTTTGCTCACCACTCGGTAGGATTTTTGAAACTTAAGCGAGTACTGTACTGCAGCTAAGCCTCTGAGTGAGAGGCTTGCTCACCACTTGGTAGGATTTTTGAAACTTAGGCGAGTACTAAACTACAGCTAAGCCCACAAGTGAGAGGTTTGCTCACCACTCGATAGGATTTTTGGAACTTAGGCGAGTACTGAGCTGCAGCTAAGCCCCCGAGTGAGAGGATTGCTCACAACTCGGTAGAATTTTTAAAACTTAGGCGAGTACTGGACTGCAGCTAAGCCCCCGAGTGAGAGACTTGCTCACCACCCGGTAGGATTTTTGAAACTTAGGCGAGTACTGGACTGCAGCTAAGCCCCCGAGTGAGAGGCTTGCTCACCACTCGGTAGGATTTAAACTTAGGCCAGTACTAGACTGCAGCTAAGCCCCCGAGTGAGAGGTTTGCTCACCACTCGGTAGGATTTTTGAAACTTAGGTGAGTACTGGACTGCAGCTAAGCCTCCGAGTGAGAGGCTTGCTCACCACTCGGTAGGATTTTCAAACTTAGGCGAGTACTGGACTGCAGCTAAGCCCCTGAGTGAGAGGCTTGCTCACCACTCGGTAGGATTATTCAAACTTAGGCGAAACGGATTCGCGGCTAAGCCCCCCGATTGAGAGGCTTGCTCATCACTCGGTAAGATTTTTCAAACTTAGGCGAAACGGATTCGCGTCTAAGTCACCCACTTGGGGATTTGAGACGCAAACATACACAACAACAATCGTTTAAGAAGACTGTAAAGCTCTTTTCTTTGATAAACAAACTACAAAGGTATTTCTTATTACATCTCATAAGAATGAGTACTTAAGTATAAAAGGAGCAGAGCAGCTTGGTACCTCTCCAACGTATCTATAATTTTTGATTGCTCCATGCTATATTATCTACTGTTTTGGACCATATTGAGCTTTGTTTTCCACTTTTATATTACTTTTGGGACTAACATATTAACTGGAGGCCCAGCCCAGAATGGTTACTTTTTGCCTATTTCAGTGTTTCGAAGAAACGGAATATCAAACGGAGTCCAGACGGAATGAAACCTTCGGGAACGTGATTTTCTCAACAAATATGATCCAGGAGACTTGGACCCTCCATCAAGAAAGGAGGGAGGCGGTCACGAGGGTGGAGGGCACCCCCCTAGGGTGCGCCCCTGCCTCGTGGGCCCCCCTTTGCTCCACCAACATACTCCTTCCTCCTATAAATATCCACGTACCCCCAAACGATCAGATACGGTGCCAAAAACCTAATTCCACCGCCGCAACCTTCTGTACCCACGTGATCCCATCTTGGGGCCTGTTCCGGAGCTCTGCCGGAGAGGGCATCCACCATGGAGGGCTTCTACATCATCATAGCCCCGCCAATGAAGTGTGAGTAGTTTACCTAAGACCTTCGGGTCCATAGTTAGTACCTAGATGGCTTCTTCTCTCTTTTTGGATCTCAATACAATGTTCTCCCCCTCTCTCATGGATATCTATTTGATGTAATCTTCTTTTTGCGGTGTGTTTGTTGAGACCGATGAATGGTGGGTTTATGATCAAGTCTATCTATGAACAATATTTGAATCTTCTCTGAATTCTTTTATGTATGATTTGTTATCTTTGCAAGTCTCTTTGAATTATCAGTTTGGTTTGGCCTACTAGATTAGTTCTTCTTGCAATGGGAGAAGTGCTTAGCTTTGGGTTCAATCTTGCGGTGACCTTTCCCACTGACAGTAGGGGCAGCAAGGAACGTATTGTATTGTTGCCATCGAGGATAACAAGATGGGTTTTTTATCTTATTGCATGAAACTATCCCTCTACATCATGTCATCTTGCTTAAGGCGTTACTCTGTTTTTAACTTAATACTCTAGATGCATGCTGGATAGCGATCGATGAGTGGAGTAATAGTAGTAGATGCAGGCAGGAGTCAGTCTACTTGTCTCGGATGTGATGCCTATATACATGATCATGCCTAGATATTCTCATAACTATGCTCAATTCTATCAATTGCTCAACAGTAATTTGTTCACCCACCGTAGAATACTTATGCTCTTGAGAGAAGCCACTAGTAAAATCTATGGCCCTGGGTCTATTCTAATCATATCAATCTCCAATCACTTTATTATTGCTTTGCTTTTTACTTTACATGCATCACCCTTTCCTCTTCAAGGAAATCCAAGGCAGCGCTCAAGAGGTAGCAGGAAGATTTCTGGCACCGTTGCCGGGGAGTCTATGCAATAGTCAACATACCAAGTACCCATCACAATCCCTTATCTCCCGCATTACTTTATTTGCCATTTGCCTCTCATTTTCCTCTCCCCCATTTCACCCTTGCCGTTTTATTCACCCTTCCTCCGTTCAATCTTGTGTTACCATGTGGCTTCTTTTTGCTTGCATCTTCGCTTGCTAAAAGTTTATGGATCCTCATTCACTTGCTAATCTCTTTAAGAGATCCAATTATGATGAACCTATTGCTAGTGAATTGAGTGCACTAGATTATCTTTATAAGGTTTTTCTTGAAATTCGTGAATCTAAAAATTGTAATGAAGTACTTTATGAAGCGATTCATGATAGATCTTTGAATAAAAAGCATGATTGCAATGATTTTACTATAAATTCTATTGATGTCAATTGTGCTAAAATATGCAAAATCCTAAGCTTGGGGATGCTAGTTTTGCTATGTCCTCTCCTTGTTGCAATGATCATGATTGGGGTGATAGTTCTTCTTATGATCTTGAAAATTTATTTAAGCCCCATGATGAATATGAGATTGATAATAGTGTTTGCAATATTAATGAAAGTGGGTTTGGAGGAGTGTCAACTTTAGGTCCCACATGTTTGTAGAATGTTCAATCTTATGAAATTTTTGATAAAAGTGGGTTTGGAGAGGTCATGACTTTAGTTAATGATAATCCCACTATTTTGGAAGAGTGTCAACTTTGCATGCATGTGGATCGTATTGAAAATATTTTATGCGATACCTATTTTGTTGAATTTGCTTATGATCCCGCATGTAATTATTATGAGAGAGGAAACTATGGTTGTAGAAATTTTCATGATAATAAATTACTTCTCGTTATGTTGAGATTGCTATTGTTTCTTTCCGCTTCCTTGCATATGCTAGTTTTTGCTTGCCTTGATAATTTGTTTACCTATAAGATGCCTATGCATAGGAAGTATGTTAGAATTAGATGTGTGTTTTCACATGCTATATTATTCTCTCTTTGTGCTTCAATTCTTATCTTTTGTGTGAGCATCATTGAAATCTCAAGGCCTAGCTAGGGGCGTTAAATGATAGCGCTTGTTGGGAGGCAACCCAATTTATTTTTAGTTTTTTTTCTTTTTGCTTATGTCTAGGAATAAAACTTTGTTCTAGCCTCTGGTTAGATGTGTTTTTATGTTTTAACTAGTGTTTGTGCCAAGTTAAACCTATAGGATCTTCTTGGATGATATTATTTGATCTTGCTGTAATTTCCAGAAACTTTCTGTTCACGAAAACAATTGTTACAAATCACCAAGACGTGCAAAAATACAGATTCCAATTGCTGCTGATAAATAAACAAATTTCCTAGGACTTCCTATTTTGGCAGATTTTTTGGAGTTCATAAGTTTGCGTTAGTTACAGATTAATGCAAACTGTTCTGTTTTTGACAGATTCTGTTTTTCGTGTGTTGTTTGCTTATTTTGATGAATCTATGGCTAGTAAAATAGTTTATAAACCATAGAGAAGTTGTAATACATTAGGTTTAACACCAATATAAATAAATAATGAGTTCAGTAAAGTACCTTGAAGTGGTCTTTTGTTTTCTTTCGCTAACAGAGCTCACGAGATTTCTGTTGAGTTTTGTGTTGTGAAGTTTTCAAGTTTTGGGTGAAATCTTTTAATGGATTATGGAACAAGGAGTGGAAAGATCCTAAGCTTGGGGATGCCCATGGCACCCCCAAGATAATCCAAGGACACCAAAAAGTCAAAGCTTGGGGATGCCCCGGAAGGCATCCCCTCTTTCGTCTTCTTCCATCGGTAACTTTACTTGGAACTATATTTTTATTCACCACATGATACGTGTTTTGCTTGGAGCGTCTTGTCTGATTTGAGTCTTTTCTTTTTAGTTTACCACAATCATCCTTGCTGTACACACCTTTTGAGAGAGCCATACATGAATTGGAATTTGATAGAATACTCTATGTGCTTCACTTATATCTTTTGAGCTTTAGAGTTTTGCTCTAGTGCTTCACTTATATGTTTTAGAGCACTGTGGTGGATTTGTTTTATAGAAACTATTGATATATCATGCTTCACTTAAATTATTTTGAGAGTCTTAAATAGCATGGTCATTTGGTTAATACTAATAATAAGCTTGGTATTCAAGATTTGTAAAACTTTCTTTTGAGTGCGTTGAATACTAAGAAAAGTTTGATGCTTGATAATTGATTTGAGATATGAAGATGGTGATATTAGATTCATCCTAGTTGAGTAGTTGTGAATTTGAGAAATACTTGTGTTAGAGTTTGTGATACCCGTAGCATGCACGTATGGTGAACCGTTATGTGATGAAGTCGGAGCATGATTTATTTATTGATTGTCTTCCTTATAAGTGGCGGTCGGGGACGAGCGATGTTCTTTTCGTACCAGTCTATCCCCCTAGGAGCATGCTCTTAATACTTTGCTTTGATAACTTGTAGATTTTTGCAATAAGTATATGAGTTCTTTATGACTAATGTTGAGTCCATGAATTATACACACTTTTCTTCCTTCCACCATTGCTAGCCTCTCTAATACCGCGCACTTTTCGCCGGTATCATACACCCACCATATACCTTCCTCAAAACAGCCATCATACCTACCTATCATGGCATTTCCATAGCCATTCCGAGATATATTGCCATGCAACTTTCCACCGTTCCGTTTATTATGACACGCTCCATCATTGTCATATTGCTAGCATGATCATGTAGTTGACATCGTATTTGTGGCAAAGCCACTATTCATAATTCTTTCATACATGTCACTCTTGATTCATTGCATATCCCGGTACACCGCTGGAGGCATTCATATAGAGTCATATTTTGTCCTAAGTATCGAGTTGTAATTGTTGAGTTGTAAGAAAAATAAAAGTGTGATGATCATCATTTTTATAGCATTGTCCTAAGTGAGGAAAGGATGATGGAGACTATGATTCCCCCACAAATCGGGGTGAGACTCCGGACGAAAAAAAAGAGGCCATAAAAAAGAGAAAAGGCCCAAATAAAAAAAGAGAAAAAATGAGAGAAAAAGAGAGAAGGGACAATGTTACTATCCTTTTACCACACTTGTGCTTCAGAATAGCACCATATCTTCATGATAGAGAGTCGCTCATTTTGTCACTTTCATATACTAGTGGGAATTTTTCATTATAGAACTTGGCTTGTATATTCCAATGATGGGCTTACTCAAAATGCCCTAGGTCTTCGTGAGCAAGCAAGTTGGATGCACACCCACTTAGTTTCTTTTGTTGAGCTTTCATATACTTATAGCTCTAGTGCATCCATTGCATGGCAATCCCTACTCACTCACATTGACATCTGTTGATGGGCATCTCCATAGCCCGTTGAGACGCCTAGTTGATGTGAGACTATCTTCCCCCCTTTTGTCTTCTCCACAACCACCATTCTATTCCACATATAGTGCTATATCCATGGCTCACGCTCATGTATTGCGTGAAGATCGAATTTTTTTGAAAATGTCAAAAGTATGAAACAATTTCTTGGCTTGTCATCGGGGTTGTGCATGATTTAAATACTTTGTGTGGTGAAGATAGAGCATGGCCAGACTATATGATTTTGTAGGGATAACTTTATTTGGCCATGTTATTTTGAGAAGACATAATTTCTTCGTTAGTATGCTTGAAGTATTATTATTTTTTATGTCAATATGAACTTTTGTCTTGAATCTTTCAGATATGAAT
Organism: Aegilops umbellulata; assembly: GCA_032464435.1. Classification (NCBI taxonomy): domain Eukaryota; kingdom Viridiplantae; phylum Streptophyta; class Magnoliopsida; order Poales; family Poaceae; genus Aegilops; species Aegilops umbellulata. The sequence continues at coordinate 149,367,797 of CP136059.1, read as the reverse complement.
ATTCATACCACAATTAAGAAGAATTACATTGAAATTATGCCAAGTAGCACTCCGCATCAAAAAAATTCTTTTTATCATTTACCTACTCGAGGACGAGCAGGAATTAAGCTTGGGGATGCCTGATACGTCTCCAACGTATCTATAATCCACTCGGCGAGGAAATATGCAATTGCTTTGGACTTGATAGATTTCTTTGCCTCAAACTTGATAACAAGGGAAGGAGTTCAATCGCCCACTTTGCCACTCGACCAGTTGCATCTCTGTTGTTCAGAATCTCTGATAATGGAGCGTTGCTGACGAATGTAATGGACTGGTCAGAAAAGTAGTGAGCAACCTTCTTCGTGGTCATATAAATCCCATAAACAAGCTTCTGATAATGTGAATATCTTTGCTTTGATGGAGTCAGAACTTCAGAAACATAATATACTAGGCGCTGAACTTTATAGGCTTTTCCTTCTTCTTCCCGCTCGACCGTAAGTACTGTACTGACAACTTGTCCAGTGGCTGCAATGTAAAGCAGTAAAGGCTCTTCGCTGATTGGGGCAGCAAGCACCGGCTGGGTGGAAAGCAAGGCTTTGAGCTCTGCAAATGTTGCATCAGCTTCAGGAGTCCACTCGAACTTATCAGACTTCTTCATCAGTCTGTAAAGAGGCAATGCCTTTTCACCGAGGCGAGAAATGAATCGACTTAAGGCGGCCAAACAACAAGTAAGCTTCTGGAAATTGTGCACACGCACAGGGCGCTTCACCCGGAGTATGGCGCCAACTTTCTTTGGGTTAGCATCGATCCCTCATTCGGAAACGAGGAAACTGAGTAACTTACCGCCAGGAACTCTGAATGTGTACTTTGACTGATTGAGCTTGGTATCATACCTTCTGAGGTTGGCAAAAGTTTCAGCAAGGTCAGTCAGTAGGTCGGAACATTGACGTGACTTGACCACAATGTCATCCATGTATGCTTCCACATTCTGACTGATTTGAGTGAGTAAACACTTCTGAATCATCCTCATGAATGTGGCTCCAGCGTTCTTCAGGATGAATTGCATGGTGACATAACAGAAGCATCCGAATGGAGTAACGAAAGTCGTTTTTGTTTCATCGGGTCCATAAAGTCAAATCTGATGATACCCGGAATAAGCATCCAGAAAAGACAATCGCTCACAACCCGCAGTCGAGTCGACGATTTGGTCGATGCGGGGGAGAGGAAAGTGATCTTTTGGGCAGGCCCGATTGATGTGCTTGAAATTAATGCACATGCGAAGTGAGTCGTCCGTCTTGGGAACCATGACAACATTGGCGAGCCACTCGGAGTGGTAGATCTCTCGGATAAACTCAGCTGCCAGGAGCCGAGCCACTTCTTCACCAATTGCTTTTCTCTTCTGTACGGCGGACCGTCGAAGAAGTTCCTTGACTGGTTTCACTTTTGGGTCGACTCGCAGACAGTGCTTAGCCAGCCCCCTGGGAACACCCGGCATGTTAGAAGGTTTCCATGCAAAGATGTCCCATTTCTCACGGAGGAACTGGATGAGCGCTTCTTCCTATTTGGAGTCGAGTGTTGTCGAAATGTGGGTCGGGGCAGCATTGGGATCGGTCGGGTGAATATGAATCAGCTTCGTTTCACCAGACGACTGAAATGCAGAATCTGTGGCAGGCTTCTTAGCTCGCAACCAATCACTCGGATCTGCATTTTTCTGATACTCCTGCAATTCTACTACTGTCATTTGTGCATCGGCAATCTTTGAGCCCTTCTGGAAGCACTCTTTTGCCTTCTTACGATTGCCAGCGATAGTGATCACTCCTCTAGGACCATGCATCTTCAATTTGAGGTACACGTAACATGACGAGCCATAAAACGTGCATAAGCAGGCCTGCCCAGAATAGCATGATAAGTACTCTAGAAATCCACGACTTCAAACGTTAGCTTTTCTTTGCGGTAATTCTTGGAATCACCGAAAACCACATCGAGGGATATCTGGCAGAGTGATTCAGCCTTCTTGCCAGGAATAACCCCATGGAAACTCATGTTGCTTTCACTGAGTCTGGACATCGGAATGCCCATTCCCTTCAAGGTCTCCGCATACAATATATTAAGGCCACTACCACCATCCATCAGAACCTTAGTCAACCAACTACCTTTGACAACCGGGTCGACCACCAACGCTTGCCTCCTAGGGGTGGCTATGTGCGCTGGGTGATCAGATTGGTCGAATGTAATGGCAGCCTGAGACCACTTCAAATAACTGGGTGTCGCTAGAGCGACCATGTTCACTTTTCTGTTGATGACTTTCAGTCGACTTTTGCTCTCAACATCAGCAAAAATCATCAGAGTGGACTTGATGTGGGGGTAACCATCATCGTCTTCCTCTTTATCCTCAACTTTGTCCGACTCTTTTTCCTTCTCTTTGGGTTGTTTCTCACGGAACTACTGGATTAGGAGCCGACACTGTCGAGTGGTATGTTTTGGGTAAATGAGATTACTCTCTTCATCTTTCTTGGTGTGAATGTGACATGGTAAATCCAACACATCATTTCCATCTTCATCTTTTACTTTCTTGGGGTTCCATGGCCCTTTGGGCTTCCCGTTGAACTTTCCTTGAGTCACGGCTAAGGCTTCTCTGGGTGCAGCTGCCTCGGCTTTGCGCTTCTGCTTCCGACTGGAGTTCCCTCCTCCGGTTTCGTGGGCAACTATTTTCTGCTTGCCACTCCGGAGCCGATCCTCCTCTTCACCATTAGCATACTTCGTGGCAATTTCCATCATTCGACTCGGAGACATATCTCCGGTCCGACCGAACTTCAGATACAATTCTCGAGACTTGACACCTTCCTTGAAGGCACAAACTGCTTGGTGATCTAACACATTCTCCACCGTGTGGTGCAACGTGATCCATCTCTGGATATAATCCATCAAGGATTCATTCGGCTTCTGCACACACGATTGTAGCTCTGTTAGCCCTGCTGGCCATTTGCATGTACCTTCAAATGTTCTAACAAACACTCGGGCAAGCTCTTCCCAACTATAAATACTGTCGGGTGCTAACTGATTCAACCATGCTCAGGCCGAGCCCTCCAACATCAGAGGAAGGTGCTTCATCGCCACTTCATCATTGCCACCACCAATCTGCACAGCCACTCGATAGTCATCAAGCCAAGTGTCAGGCTTAGACTCACCAGTGAACTTGCTGACTCCAGTCGCCAACCTAAAGTTGGGAGGAATCACTGCCACTCTGATGGCTCTGCTGAAACACTCGGGACCTGAAACATGCACTCTGCTGCCGGTCGGATAATCTCTATCGTGGCCATCTCTGTGTGCCCTGTTCCTCTCAACCAGACCTTGAATGAGAATAGAAATCGCGTCAAAGCCCGGCTCCTAGGGGTAGACTGGAATCCTTCGCCCACCATTGTGAGGGCGTCTGTCATCGTGTTGCCGAGGCGCGTATGACCCACTCCTTGGAGGAGGCGTGGGCACCCGACGATGATCATCGCGGTCGAGTCGGTGATCATACTGCTCACGGTTTCTGTACTGATCCCATCAATCTCCACGTCCCTCACACCTTGGGGGCGATCTTGGGCTATGAGCCGACTGAACTGTGTCTGCCATTACATATCTACTATGAATCATATTCCGAGACTGTGACATTGCTGTGTTCTGCTCTCCCACTGCCCAGAGCAAAGCTTGGATCTGCATCAAAACTGTACCAGCTTCCGACTGGGAACGCTGAATTGACTCTGCTATTCGGGCCGCAGCTGTGAGATTCTGGATCGGAGTTCGATATACCTGAGTTGGAGGCGGAAAAAGTTGTCGTCGACTGGACTCAGGAACCCGCTGCCAAGCATGCTCGTCGAGTGCGTGCTGGAGGTTCTCCAGTTGAGTGCGCTCAGCCAAGTTGGCCAGGCGTACCTCCTCCAAGGCCCGGGCCTCGGGGGTTTCTCCAACGATAGGATTATGAAGTGCATCCATATTACGGCGGCGAAGTTCTTCCCTCTGTTGTGAAGAGATAGGCTCGGGGCGGTACTCCTCGTGGACATGCGACGGATCGCCTCCTCCATCACCACCATCGTCGCAGGGGAAGCCAGGTGGACTGCGTGGTCCGTTGACCATCAAGACTTCCGCCGCGGGGTCACTACTGTCGCACTCGGATGCAGTCTCGATGGAGCCAGTCGAACAGGCTGTAGAGAGTTTCGTCGGGCTCGATTGTCGCGACTTGTGGGGTGGCCGACTGGTGAGCCACCGCGTGCCTCACCCACCGCTGGAGCCGCGACCGACCGGAACGCTTGCACCGGCGAGTAGCAGTGGATGAAGACGCCACAGAAGCCGACCGATACTGGGTTGACGGCTTCCATAGAAGGACGCCATGGACGCACGCGCGAAAGGGCGTTGCCCGGCGGACGGGGAGCGGCTCCATGTTGAGTGGAGCCTCTTGGAGCCAAGCGGAGTCGTCGGCGACGAACACGAGCGCGCCAAGACGGATCTCGCGGCCCTTGGCCAATCCTCTGCCTGAAATCATACTGATGGGGATCAGAAAAATTGCAACTTCTCCAATAAGTCGCTAAGACACCTGCCCCACTGTGGGCACCAACTGTCGTGGTACTAAGACTGATAGTAGAATAGGGGGGTAAGTATGGAGAGGCAAGATCCTGGCTATGGTGAAGTTGTACACACGAGTTTTACGAGTTCAGCCCCTTCTCGGAGGAAGTAATAGCCCTACGTCTTGGAGCCCGGAGGCGGTCGACTGGATCATGTGTATGTGTGTTTACAGGGGTGCGAACCCTTGTCATAGAGGAGGGTGTGGCTTATATTGAGTGCGCCAGGACCGCAGCTCCCCTCCGTTACACAGGGTTCAATGTTCATAAAGAGAGAACGTTACAGGTAACATTTGTAATAAAGCGTTATAAATGATCATTAAATATAAGAGTAAACGCCCGACCGTTGCTGCGTAGAGCGGCTTTAGGTCTTCTGCACGTCGAGTGGTTTAATGGTCGAGTGACCTAAGTAAGGAGGGGTCTCCGAGTGAATGGAAGGTCAAGTGGATTTCACTCGACGCCTTTGTTGGGTCCCCTCTATTTACTCTTGAACTTCTTTGCTCTTAGGACAATAACCTTAGATAGGACGTATTGGTCAGGCCTATTACCCTACCCCAGGTTTATGTCCTCATCATCCGGTGCACAACTGGATGCCCTCATGGATCTTCTGGAGCAAGCGGCTATCTCCGAGGCGCATCGTACGTTACTGGGTATGGTGGTTGAGAGGATTTCATCCGCCAAAAGTGGTTTGCATGAAGCTTTTACAAGCCTGCTAAGAGGCTTTGACGTACGCAATGTAATATATATATATTTTTTGATGGTACCGCACACGCTAGGTGTGCCCTATAAAGATAGTAGCCCCTCAGACTCTGGTTGCTGTCCAGAGGCGGCAAACAGAGGATCATAGTCCCAGGTAAGGATCATGCTGCTTTCGTGTGTATGCGGCTTAGGGTCCGGTGGCTGGCCGGGCTGCTGAGTTTGCCAAACTGAGGTGGCAGCTTGACGCGGCAGATGCCGACATCGCGCTTGTGAACAAGCGGCTTGACGAGGCACAGGGTATGTATTTTTGGGTGGTCAACGGATATTAAGAGGAGCATGATGCTAGTATCTATAATATTCTGTGACTGCAGATGGAGCTGCCGCTGTGGAGACCCTTCGGGCGGAGCTTGCCCAAGCCAAGGAACAAGCCAGGAGAAGTGATGCGACCGCCCTAAAGGCGGCTGAAGAGTCAAGAGCCGAACAGGCTGCTCATCGCCAGAGCGAAGATAAAATGGCCAAGATGGTTGTTGAGCTGAAAGATGCTGCCTGCCGGTATGAGCTTCTTGAAAAGGAAAGCCAAGCGAAAGCGGTGGACCTGAAAAAAGCCATGGAAGTAGCCAAGGCAACCCGCTCTAAATCAGAGCGGCGAAGGAGGAGCTCCATCAAGCCGGAGATATCAAGGCTGGGAAGCCCTTTTTGTTGCGGACAAAGTTCGGAGATCCGAAGTATGCCCCTCTGGATCAATTATGGAGTGTCGCAGACGCGTACTTGGACTTGGCAACGAGTGCTACTGATGCAACTGAGTTTTTCAAATATCAGAAAATCATGAAGTGGAAAAATTGTTCTGGTCGCAGTTCGGTGCTTCAACGCGTCCGCTGCTGTTAAATGAACAAATGGCCGAGTGGATTGAGCTCCATAGGTTGTCCGGACTTGCCATGAGGTCTGTCGTGGATCATCTTTGGCCGGAAGGACCAAGGCCGAATATTTATTTTGGCTTAGTGCAACGATTCCTTGGTCCTGTGCCGCATATCGACGCTGTAAAGAGGTCGACGTGCATAGAGGGTGCGCAGATGGCTCTTGCCCATGTTAAGACATACTGGGCAGAGATGGAGGCCACCGCTATTGCAACCCGGGGTCTGGCCATAGGCCAGGTCCCAGCCGAGCACTATTTTAAAGAAGTCCTAGAAGGCGCTCGTTTAATAGAGGCTCAGTGCTCGAAGAGTATCATGTTCGAGTGACATGTATTCCAATTGTAAAAACAATGCTATTTGGATTATAAAGGTTGTGTTTATACTTTTTCCTGAAAGTATTATGATGCATCCTGTGCGGCCGTTTATGTATGTATATAACCTGAAAGTTTGCAGTCGTCGGCTTCAGCCCCCATGCATATAATGCGGGGGTGTTCGGAAAAGCGTGTATTCACACTTGATCCAATGTCTTGGTCCATTAAGGAGGTGATAGCGCGGCGAACAAGGCAATTGGACTATATTGCTTTAACACTTTCACTTAGCCATAGGAGTTTGACGGTGGGGCTACTATATAGCCCCTGGTACTTCTGTGCTCATCCAAATATGGTGCACGTACATACATGACCGGGAAACCGGTCCTTCATTAACGTGGAGGAATCGTGAAGATTCCGCTGAGTCATCGAGTGGTTGACCAGTCTCGCGCTTTATCATGACAGTCAGTTTTCGGCTTTCTCTAGTGAGGTGCTAATCCAGATGAACCAGGGCACAATCGCAGCAGTTCTCCTGGTGCCACCTTAGCCGATAGAGCGGAACATAAGGTAGCAAAACACGGGAGCCGGGCAAACCCAACTATTGACCAAAAACATGATTCGGAGCTGATGCATATAAGGCCAAACTCGCGACGCCGAACACTACCTAAGGTATTCGGACTTTACAACATATACTAGGCTGAGTAACGCCCTCGATAATGAGCCCTAAATTTCTAGGTACGTGCATTAGTCTGACGTGACGAAATGCCAATTAAGCGAGCATCCCTCTCGGTTGTGTTGGGTATCCGAAGGGTGTGAAGCAAGAAGAGACAGTAAAAAGGTTTACACGGGGTCTTAATCTAAAAAGAAACCTTTGAGCGGGGCCCTACTGCACGCCTGTGCCTGTGTCTTCGTTGTGCCGTCTCCTGGAAGGGTGTAGCACGATTATCATCTGTATAAGAGAAAAACCCAGGTGAAAGTCTACGTGCGAAAAATTGGTTATTCTTAATGAACAATTAAAATGCAATATAAATAGGGTCTATCTGAACTGTAGTCCTTTTTACATGCGGGAAGCCCCTAGTGCCACCTATGGGGGTATATCCATCGACCCAATCTCAGGTTTATCTAAGTTGTTACAGCTAGTGGTGCGCCGGACTCGTCTAGCCGTGTCCGCGGTCTTGACGACCGATCATTTATTCTGGTTGGAGAGGCCGTTCAGCGTTCGACTGCTAGAGCCGCCACACATTCCTCCGCACGTAAGGAACACTCTGTGTTTCCGCTAACTATGATGATGCCACGTGGACCGGGCATCTTAAGCTTAAGATAAGCGTAATGTGGTACTGGATTAAAACGAGCGAAGGCCATTCTTCCGAGTAGTGCGTGATAGCCGCTTCGAAATGGAGCGATGTTGATGGTTGATACTTCGCTTCGGAAGTTGTCGGGAGAACCAAATACAACCTCTAGTACTAGAGAGCCCATGCAGCGGGTCTCTAGGCCTGGTATTACTCCTTTAAAGGTAGTATTGCTTTGGCTGATTCTTTTTAGGTCTATCCCCATTTTGCGGACGGTGTCCTGATATATCAGATTAAGACTACTGCCGCCGTCCATAAGGAATCAGGTGAGATGGTATCCATCGATTATTGGGTCTAGCACCCAGGTAGTAGATCCTCCGCGCCGGATACTAGTCGGGTGATCCCTGTGATCAAAAGTGATCAGGCAGGCTGACCAAGGGTTGTACTCGGGGGTGACGGGTTCCATGGCATATATGTCTCGGAGTGCGCATTTGCGCCTCCACTTCGGTATGTGAGTTGCGTAAATCATGTTCACTGTTTTGACCTCTGGTGGGAATTTTTCTGTCCCACAGTGTTTGGCTGGCGAGGCTCATCCTCGTCTTCACTTGGTGTATCCATCGCCATGTGTTTGGCGTTTAGCTTGCCGGCCTACTTGAAGACCCAACATTCTCTGTTGGTGTGATTTGCAGGTTTGTCGGAGGTGCCATGAATCTTACATAATCTGTCAAGCATCTTGTTTAGGCTGGACGGTCCATCTCTGCTGCCCTTAAATGGCTTTTTTCGTTGATCGGGTTGAGAGCCCATGAATCCGGCGTTTACCGCCGTGTTGTCTGGGTTGTCTTCATTGTTTTGACTCTTGCTTTTATTGCGTCGTGGTTTCCCATTACCATCCCTGACTTCGGATGTGCCTGGGTCGCTGTTGCCGCTACGGGCCAGCCAACTATCTTCGCCCGCGCAAAAGCGGGTCATAAGGCTTGTTAGGGCTGCCATTGTCCTCGGTTTTTCCTGGCAGAGGTGTTTGGCGAGCCATTCGTCCCGGACACTGTGTTTGAAAGCCGCTAAGGCTTCGGCATCCGGGTAGTCGACGATTTGATTCTTCTTAGTGAGAAATTTGTTCCAAAGCTTTCGGGCTGACTCTCCAGGCTGTTGAATTATATGACTTAAATTGTCTACATCCGGAGGTCGGACATAGGTCCCTTGAAAATTAGCCCTAAAAGCATCCTCAAGCTCTTCCCAACTTCCAATTGAGTTTTCGGGGAGCCTTTTCAGCCAGTGCCGAGCTGGTCCTTTCAACTTGAGGGGCAGGTATTTGATGGCGTGGAGATAATCTCTGCGAGCGATGTGGATGTGAAGGATGAAGTCCTCAATCTAGACCCCAGGGTCTGTCTTTCCGTCGTATGCCTCTATGTTCACGGGTTTGAATCCCTCTGGAAATTCATGATCCAGCACCTCATTGGTGAAGCATAGGGGGTGCGTGGCACCTCTGTATTTGGATGTGTCATGGCATTCTGACGGTTGCAGTGTTCGATTTTGATTCCGAGCTGTTATTCGGTCAGCATAGTCGTTTGGTCGGCCATGATTCTGTGCCGAAGCGTGCTTCCTAGATCCCTAGATGGATCTGGTCATACCGGCTTTTTGGTGCAAGTCCTCACATAAATCGTGTGTTGACTTATGTGCGACATCGTTAGCCGCCCTGTCGCGGCCATTGGGTGGTCGATCCGGCTGATCGGCCGTTTTATTTTTCGGCTGTATTGGCTCTAAAGCCTCGTCGTCGAATCCAGGCAGCAGCTTGCGCTTTGGATAGCTCTTTGTGTGGCGACTGCTATCGTACTTTTCTTCAGTGTCAAGCACTTTGTTCCATCTACTGTTGAGTGTATTTTGCGCGGCCTTAAGCCTTTGCTTCTGCTTCTTCAGACTCCTAGCAGTGGCAATAAGCCTTCTATGGAGGTTCTCTTGTTCCAAGTGCCTTTCTGGGATGATGTGTGCATCGTCGTCCGGACAGTTCTCCTGTCCGGAGACAGGTTGATGAGCTTTACCCTCGGCGTTGCCGTGATTGGACAGCGGCTCCGTACTATGTTCGCCATCCGCTGGCTCGTCCTGCTCTGTCGCTGGGTCCATGTGGTCATTGTTTCCTTTGGAGTCGACCGGGGTATTATTCTTTCTTGCGGTGTTATCGCTGTTTTTGCTGAGGCAGGATTTGGAGCGGCGCCTACGTTGTCGCTTTGGTTGCTTCTCGAGGGGATTATCCTTTGTTGCATCCTTCCGTTCCTCGTCTTTGTCTTCTTTGGGTCAATCCACCATGTATATATCGTGTAATGAAGTGGCTGTCCAGTGCCCTGTGGGCGGTGGTTCCTGTTCCTCTCCTGCATGGTCGTCCATACCGTCGATGTCTTCGGAGTCGAAATCAAGCATGTCGGTTAAAACGTCGACAGTGGCTATTAAGTGGGTGGTGGGTCGGGAACGAATTTCTTTGTCGTCCACTTCCCACTCGAACCAGACATAGTTCGGTCGAGGGTCTCGTGACAAGGATAGAGACCTTAATGAATCTAGCACGCCGCCCAAGGGTGAGTGCTGGAAAATATCCACGGAGGTAAACTCCATGATCGGTGCCCAATCAGATTTGATATGCACGGACGCAAGCGGTTCGGAGTCCGTGGCCGGGGACGAATCCAAGGGTTCGGCAACACAGGTCTCATAAGAGGTGAAGTCAGTATTTGGCTCTAACGCCGCTGAGTGTGCGACCTCCGTGGAGGGGTCCATCCACCCATCCTCGGACGGCACGATCTGCTCCGGATTGAGGACCGGAGTAGCCACAGTGGTGATCTCCCGAACACCGTCCGACAGCAGAGCTAAGTCGTGCTTGTCGTGACTGTGCGGGGCACCTGACATGGCCTCGAATCCGTCGAAGATTACGTCTCTGCGGATGTCGGCAATATAGTTTAAGCTTCCAAACCTGACCTGACGGCCAGGGGCGTAGCTCTCGATCTGCTCCGGATGGCCAAGCGATTTTGCCCGCAGTATGAAGCCGCCGAATACGAAGGTCTGTCCGGGGAGAAAAACCTCACCCCGGATCACATCGTTGCCGATGATCAAAGGAGCCATCAAGACTTATCGTCACGGCACAGTGGAACTCTCAATCAAAGCACCAATGTCGGTGTCAAAACCGGTGGCTCTCGGGTAGATGGTCCCGAACTATGGATCGTGGGTAGATGGTACCGAACTGTGCGTCTAAGGCGGATGGTTACAGGAGGCGGGGGACACAATGTTTACCCAGGTTTGGGCCCTCTCGATTGAGGTAATACCCTACTTCCTACTTTATTGATCTTGATGATATGAGTATTACAAGAGTTGATCTACCACGAGATTGCAGAGGCTAAACCCTAGAAGCTAGCTTATGATTATGAATGTTGTTGTCCTACGGATTAAACCCTCCGGTTTATCTAGACACTGAAGGAGCTAGGGTTACACAGAGTCGGTTTCATGGGAGGAGATCTACATATCCGAATTGCCAAGCTTGCCTTCCACGCAAAGGAGAGTCCCACCCGGACACAGGACGAAGTCTTCAATCTTGTATCTTCATAATCCAACAGTCCGGCCAAAGTACATAGTCCGGCTATCTGAGGACCCCGTAATCCAGGACTCCCTCAGTGCCAATCGGAGAACATCTCAAGTACATCATCCAAATACATTTCCCCAGAGAAGATGCCACTAATAACACAGTAGAATATGAAGGCCTCCTTGCTGGGCTCCAGATTGCTATAGAATTGGGAATCAAGAAGTTCATCATACGCGGCGACTCCTAGCTCGTTGTGAAGCAGGTGAATAAGGATTATCAGACCCACTGATGGAGTCGGAGAGGTGAGGAAGTTGGAGGAACACTTTTACGGGCTGCAAGAGCACGTGCCTCGCGCAGATGACAACATCATTGATCACCTATCAAAGTGTGTTGCACAGAAGCTTCATATGGATCCAGAAACTTTTTTGCTCCACCTCACCCAACCATCGGTTTCTCCATCAGCTTTGGCCAGGAAAAGAAGAAAACTCAACACCGGCAAACATTTCCCGGCAGAGTTCCCTGAAGCTGCTAGTGAGAATGTTATCGGGAAAGATCCTATGCTGGCTGGTCGACCACTCTCTCCAGCAAAATCCCAAGTTCTTGCTATCGAGGAAAGCACTCCCATAGTGGAAGAGATGCCTTTAGTCCTTGTCGTCGAGCCCCAGGCTCCGGCATGGGCGCAGCACATAGTCCAATTCTTGCAAACTGGAGAAATTCCTGACGACCCAAAGGAATCTGAGAAAGTGGCCCGACAATCGAGTATGTACCAGTTTGTGGACAACATTCTATACGGAAAGAGGCCGAGCGGCGTGAAGCTGAAGTGTATCAATCAAGAAGATGGACTAGTGTTGTTGGCGGAGATACATGGAGGTGTGTGTGGCTCACATCTAGGATCAAGAGCACTTGTTGGAAAAGCATTCCGGCAAGGATTCTACTGGCCCACCGCCCGCTGGGATGCTACTGAGTTCGTCACCAAGTGTGAAGCACTGCAGTTTCATTCTAGGAATATTCATTAGCCAGCTCAATCCTTGCAGACCATCCATATATCCTGGCCTTTCGCGGTCTGGGGGCTTGACATATTGGGCCCTTTTCCCCGTGCTACCAAGGGCTTTGAATTTTTGTACGTGGCTAGCGACAAGTTTACAAAGTGGCCCGAAGGTGAGGCGGTGAGAAAGGTGACAGCGCAATCAGCTATCAAGTTCTTCGAGGGACTGGTGTGTCGTTTTGGAGTTCCCAATAGAGTAATCACCGACAATGACACCCAGTTCACAAGCCGCGTCTTCATGCAGTACATCCAAAGCCTTCGAAGTAAGGTCTCTTTTGCCTCTGTTGCACACCCAAGGAGCAATGGATATGCCCAAAGGATGAATGTTGAAGTGCTCCTAGGGCTGAAGACACGAACTTTTGATAGATTGCGAAAATGAGGCGGGTGCTAGATTGATGAGTTACCAGTGGTTCTTTGGTTAATTAGGACGACACCAAATCGAGCCACTAGCCAGACTCCCTTCTCCCTCATATATGGGGCAGAAGCAGTGCACCCCATGGAACTCATATACGTGTCACCTCGGTACTTGCCTACGATGAGGTAGCGCAAGAGCAGCTACGGCATGACGATGCCATGCTCCTCAAGGAAGATCATCTCCAGGCAGCTGTACGTGTTGCATGATACCAGCAAGCCCTGCGTTGCTATCATAGCCGCATGGTTCATGCCCGGAGCCATGAGGAAGGTGACCTTGTCCTTAGGCGTCTTCAGCCCGCCAAGGGTTCAAACAAGTTGACACCAAAGTGAGAAGGCACTTACTGGGTAGTACGTGTTACCAGACCTGGTGCAGTCCGTCTAGAGACCAAAGATGGCATTCCGGTGCAAAACTCATGGAACGTTAAGCATCTTCGTAAGTTCTACCCATAAGGCGCAGTTGTTGGGCCTTGCCCCGGCAACCTGTTTTGTACAAGCATAGTCCCCAGGACTTGTAACCCTTTGTACAAAGCCAGGCGCAAACCCTCTGCTAAAATAATAAAACGAAGCGGTGGCACAAAACTTGCATGCATGTTTTCTTAAGCATGGCTTTATTGTGATTACAATAAATCCTAGTATAAGGTGACTAATCCATTATGAAGTATCATATGCAATTGTTTCTCCCCTATCCTTCTTTATGAAGTTAACAACATGGTTCCACCGCTGATGGAATCCCCGGGAAGAAGAGTGAGAACGAGCCCGCATGTTGATCCGCGATAGTTTTTCTTATCGAAATTGATAAAGAGAACAAAGAATGCAGATAAGTGCACCCCAGCACTCCATACTGTGTTCACGTATGAAAAGCATGTATGTAGGGAAACCTTGTCGCCTCCAGCATCTATGTTCCCATATTTTGATTTAAGTCTACTCGGTCAGGAAGGTTGCTGCGACATTTGGGGGGATCGGCAAGGGGCCAGCCTATGTTTATGCTCCTAACCCATTTTGAACCCATCAAACAAGGTTTAGTAGTAGCTATAATCAAGGTCGGCGGGATACTTTGCCGGAGAACCTTGTTTAATTGAAAGTACTGAAGGATCATGCTTTAGCATGTTTTGGCACATGCACAAAACCCGACAATCATTATTTTTCCATTAATACATAGATAAATCAGTACATACCATACGGTACGCAAACATGGATGGGGGATTACATGATTTAAACTAAAACTTGGCAAGTGCCTACATCTTTTAATATGAAAAATGATAAGTGCCCCGCAATGCCTTTCTTCTCCCTCTCCTCCTAGGAGTTGCATCGAGAAGGAAAGAACACAAAAGGAGCGCCTGGGCAAAAACCCAGCCCGACCCTGTGAGGGCCCACGGGACGCTGCCTGACAAGATCGGGAGGGCGCCTCCCCAGCAAGGAAGAAGAGGTCGGGGACAGGGAGAATGGCTAAGCGATGCCCTGGACACCTTCGCCAGGACTAGAGGAACGCGACAAGAGGGACACCGGTAGGGAAGACGAAGCCGGAGTCCACGAGGAAACCTGTTGGGGTCCAGCTGGAGGAAGAAGTGTCGACTAGGCCAAGCACCCCTAGCAAATCGCTCTGCTGGGGTCCAGCTGCAGATGGTGGTGCTGCCGGCACATAGCTGACGTGACTGTGCGTCTGGCGCTCATCCGGAGTCCGAGTTGTCGTCCTCATGCTTGACAGCCGGGGAATCGGCATCACCATCTTTGCCGTTAGTATCCTCTTCGCCTCTATCGCTCTAGGAGGAGCTTTCGTCATCAGTCGAGCTCTCCGCGCATCATCTTAAGCGAGTTCCGAGCGTCTGAAGACCTTGATGAAGGGTAGATCAGCCTCCACCAACTTGAAGAGGAGGACATGTCCTTCCGCCAGATTGTGGAAGAGGGCAAACATTTTCCAGCAACGTCTGAGAAGCATCACGTGTGGGGCGGGAAACTCAATGTCCGCCCACGCCGCACTTGCAACAGCCGCTCATGCGCAACCCCAGCCTGAATGTCTGCTCAACCTCCATTATCCTAGCGAAGGGACGAGGTAGCCATAGGCAGCTGCGAGGGGGTTCGTGCAACCTGACAATAAACTCCAGCATCGTATCTCCTACATGGCCCACCATTGAGGTCGAAGCGACTAGGGGAAGCACGACCGGTGCCCCATCGCGTCCGTCCCAGCCCCGAGTGCCTCGTCGACCACGATCGCGCCCTGCGGGTTCGCCTTGCGCACTAGATCCTGCCCCTACGTCCATAATGGGGGCAGGAGCATGGTGCCGAGAGGAAGCCTCGTCGCCGCCTTCAGAGCACAGGCACACCCCTTCCCCTCGTCATGATGAGAAAGAACACAAGAAGAAGAAGGAGAAGGTGCATGGATAAGCGTCGCCATCCCCCCACTCGCACTCCCTTTAATAGCGGAGCGGGGCATGGAACTGGCTCTCCACTACCTGGGACAACCGCCCCACTCCTCCAATCGGGCCTATCTACACCACTGACGGTGTCCAGATTCGCGGGCCACCCCTCAGCGCCAATCCAGGGCGCTACGCTTTCTGCCATGGCACACGTTCTCGTGCCCTGCGCATCCGCCACCAACTCTGCACCATACATGTAGCACGTGTGGAGGAAACGACAGGCGTGGTGGGTAAGGTGAAATGGCAGTTACCCCCGGATCATGTGCAGACACTCTAATCGACCCCCATGAACGTGGGCGTCCTCTAGCCTACGGCATGGGTGAACCCATGTCGTTTGGACGTCACACGACTCGCGGGGAGCTTGGAAGTTTACTCAATTCTTGGTTAATGAAGAAGCAAAGAAGATCCCAAAGACATGGATTCCACCGTGGCAAGGCCAAGGTGCCAGCCTGTGCATTGTTTGGGCCTACCCCAATGATGCACGACAACACGTACGGGCCAGGCCCTGGGGCTCCTGTCGATGTAGCAAATATTCATGTTTGCTAACCGAACTCATGCACAGGCGTGCTGACGATCATACATCCAGCACCAATGCGTGACATAATGATAAACCAGAGAAGCCGTTTTTGGTGAGATCAAGGAGAGGATTAAGAAGTGCAAGTCAACAGAAAATCACCTCAAGGGAACCTCCCTTGCCGGGCAGGAGAGCCTAGCCAGGTCGAGGTAGCCCCGAAGGACAAGTCTAATTCGCCCCGGCAAGGTATCTTGGGCCGCCAAGACCAGAGCCCGCCAGGCTCCTTGACTGGCAGGCTTTCACCAAGATGCCACCGCTCCACCTCATCGCACCCAAGTCATTAACTAGTGCAATGTCAAGGTATCAAGCAATCAGGTGGATCCTATCAAGCACGTGGCAACATGATAAATGAGAGATTAGCTTTATTGACACCCATCCAGAGGATGTGTCACGCTAATAAGAAGAGGCAGATAAGTGACACGACAGGCTTGCAGGGCTTCAACCTCATCACGACACCTAGCAATGCATTCAAATGACTGTTTTGCCATTGTGGTCGCCTCTTTAGCTATAAAGGAGGCCCGAGGGAACCTAGCAAAGGGTTCGAACCTTTCAACCCCCCACACTTGTACACGCGTAGTTGCACTCCCCTCGGCACCCTTGCCGAGCTAGTGCACTTCGTGTCTTCGTCCTCGTCAAGTTCAATCCACCACAGTAGGAGTAGGGTTTTATGCTAAAAAGCGCTCCGAACCTGAGTCAAAGAGAGTTGTCCATCGCCGTGTTGTCGCGTGTTGTAACGCCCCGAGACCGACGCTTCAGATGCCTTCCATGTATTTCGAGTTTCGCCATGTGTTTTAATTGCTTTGTTGCATTCATCATGTCATATCTTGCTTTGCATCATGTCGTCATGTCATCATATCATTAATTTTTGCAACTCAACTAAACAAATCATATGGATCTCTGGTCCATTTAAATCGAGGGATGTTCACAATGGTGACTTCTCTTTATAACATATCCTCCTAATAATTATGGAGCTATTATTAAATATTCAATTCTTTTGGAATTAACCATAACCAACGTGTAAAATCAATCCTATGCCTTTTCTGCTTCGAGTCGATCTCTCTAACCTTGCCAATAATTCTTTCCCATTTATCGAGGTTCTTCCTATTTTCCCAACAGTTTTGGACTCTTTAATACCTTGAACTTATTCAAACCATTTGAATTAAATTCAAATGGATTTGAATTTAGATCTTTCAATCATGGCCTTTTCTATTTTCTTAGAACAAGCATATTTTTATGAGTAAGGGAAAATTACCCCCATGAGCAAATTCTTTCCTTAACCCTCTCTTTATTTTTCTTCTCTCTAATTTGTTTTTTCCTAAAGAAAATAAGAATAAGAGGGAGAGAGGAGCAAGCCTAGCTGCAGCCTCAGACCGGCCGGCCCAAGGTCCAGCCAAGGCCCAACCCTAGCGCCTATCTAACCCTAGCCCTGATCCCCTCCTCTCGATCCCTTGGTCTCTCCCTCCTTCCCCCCGCTCGCGCCGCTAGAGAGGAGCGAGAGCCTCTCGCTCGATCCCGCAGCGCCGCCACCTCACTACCTCCTCCTCCTTCGTTCCTCCCTCCAGCGCTGCCAGGAGAGGAACTCCCGCGCCCGAGTCATTCTCTCCCACGATCCCCCCTCGTCCTTCGCACCCTGTTGCTGCTCCCAGCGCTGGAGACCCCTCCGATCGTGCCAACCCTGCTGCCAAGCGTTGCCGGCCTCTCCTTCCTCCATCTCCGGCTTTCCTCAGTTAGTCCTACGTTGGTGCTCCCCAGCATCTGCGCCCGAGGCCGTGGGCTCCTCGTCCCGATTCATGGGCGAATTGCCGGAGCCATGTCAAGCCGTTGTCCACTGCCTCGCCAGCGCCGCCTTCCTCTGCATCCTACTCGTCCTGGACCTCCCCTAGAAACTCTCGCTGCCGTGTCGAGTTCCTGCTGCCGCTCCTGCCTTGCTGGAGTGCTCCGCCGCGCCATGTCCTCGCCGCTGGCCTTCCCTGGGTGTAGGATCAGAAGTATGTCTAGATGGGGGGTGATTAGACTACTTGACCAAATAAAAACTTAACCTTTTCCCAATTTTAGTTCTTGGCAGATTTTAGCAACTTTTAGGACAAGTCAAGCAATCATCAGACAATTCAAGCAAGCATGCAAAGAGTATATAGGCAGCGGAAAGTAAAGCATGCAACTTGCAAGAATGTAAAGGGAAGGGTTTGGAGAATTCAAATGCTATTGGAGACACGGATGTTTTTCCCGTGGTTCGGATAGGTGGTGCTATCCTACATCCACGTTGATGGAGACTTCAACCCACGAAGGGTAACGGTTGCGCGAGTCCACGGAGGCCCCCACCCATGAAGGGTGCATGAAGAAGCAACCTTGTCTATCCCACCATGGCCATCGCCCATGAAGGACTTGTCTCACTAGTAGTAGATCTTCATGAAGTTGGCGATCTCCTTGCCCTTACAAACTCCTTGGTTCAACTCCACAATCTTGTCGGAGGCTCCCAAGTGACACCTAGCCAATCTAGGAGACACCACTCTCCAAGAAGTAACAAATGGTGTGTTGATGATGAACTCCTTGCTCTTGTGCTTCAAATGATAGTCTCCCCAACACTCAACTCTCTCTCACAGGATTTGGATTTGGTGGAAAGAAGATTTGAGTGGAAAGCAACTTGGGGAAGGCTAGAGATCAAGATTCATATGGTAGGAATGGAATATCTTGGCCTCAACACAAGGGTAGGTGGTTCTCTCTCAAAACATATGAGTTGGAAGTGTAGATGTGTTCTGATGGCTCTCTCCACGAATGAAGAGGAGGTGGAGGAGTATATATAGCCTCCACACAAAATCCAACCGTTACACACAATTTACCAATCTCGATAGGACCGAATCAACAAACTTGGTCAGACTGAAATAGTAAACCTCATGACCGTTAGAGATTTTCGGTGGTACTGACATGCAACTTGGTAGGACCGATATGGTTAGGGTTAGGGCATAACGTAATCTCGGTGAGACCGATTACACAAACTCGGTGAGACCGATTTGGTAATAGGCTAACCAGAGAGTTGGTCAGGTAAACTCGGTGGGACCGATTTGCTCTTTCGGTGAGACCGAAAAGTTACAAAAGGGGAAAAGAGAGTTTACATTGCAATCTCGGTGGGACCGATCCGCTCTTTCGGTGAGACCGAAAAGTTACGAAAAGGAAACAGAGAAATTGCAATCCCATCTCGGTAAGACCAGGATCCCTATCGGTAGAACTGATTTGCTAGGGTTTGGCAGTGGCTTATGACATGTGAAACTCGGTGGCGCCGGATGGAAAGAATCGGTAGGACCGAGTTTGGCTTAGGGTTTAGGTCATTTGTGGATATGGGAAAGTAACTGAGGATTTTGGAGCATATCATTAAGCACATGAAGCAAAAGTCTCATTAAGCAACACCTCATCCCTCCTTGATAGTATTGGCTTTTCCTATGGACTCAATGTGATCTTGGATCACTAAAATGTAAAATGAAGAGTCTTGAGCTTTTGAGCTTGAGCCAATCCTTTGTGCTTAGCATTTTGAGGGCTCCACTTTCACCATCCATGCCATGCCAATCATTGAGCTTTCCTGAAATAATTGTCTTGGAATAGCATTAGCTCAATGAGCTATATGTTGTTATGAATTACCAAAACCACCTAGGGATAGTTGCACTTTCAATCTCCCCCTTTTTGGTAATTGATGACAACATATAGATCAAAGCTTCGACAAATGATAATAAGAATGAATTATCTCGTCGCTTTGAGAAGTATGTGATAAGTTAGAGCTCCCCCTAAATTTGTGCATATTTAAAATTTGCTTTGGACTGCGAATGCACAAAGAGTTAGAATTATGGGTTACTCTTCCATGTCACATACATCTTGGTGGAGCGCTCAAAATGATAATAATGAAATACATGCACTCATAACCAAGGAAAAGTGAATGGTCACATAAGATAGATAAGATATATCAAGCATGCATAAGTGTAGCTTATGATCAAACACATGATCATCAATGTCTCACAAGCATATCAAAGTGTCTCGACCAAAAGCAAACAATGTTTGAAAAACCACCAAATAAAGCAAGAGAGAAAAACAACACTCTCTCTCTCGAAGCCTATGATCTATACATTTTTCTCCCCTTTTGGCAACAAGTTACCAAAAAGTTCCTAGAAAATGCATAGTGCTAAATCGACACTCAGGCTTGATCTTCTGGTGGTGGTGGAGTCTGGATCACTCCAAGGACGAAGGCTTCTGTAGACGTGGTCGGAGCTGGAGCTGAGGTAGATGCTGGAGCTGGTTGGGCTGGTGATGTGGCTGGAGCTGAGGCGGTGGCTCTTGTGTCACGAACTGGCACTGCACTGGACCTCTGAGCTCGTGGCACTCTAGCAAATGCATCAGTGGTAGTCTTCCCTTTCCTCTCCTACATATCATCTTGAAGTTGCTCCACTGCAGACTGAATCTCTGTCACTTTGATATCCAAGTCATAGAACTTTTGTTCTACGATTTCTCTCTAAGCTCTCCTGATTCTGATTGTGGGTGGCCAGTCCTTTCTCTATCATCAGGGTGGATGCAATCAAGTAACTGAGCTGCTCTTGCTTGGTTTTCAACAAATATTTAGATGCCTCCTCTTGAGTTGGCATATTTGCAGCTTTCTCCTTCCTTGCCTTCTCCTTATGTAATTGTGCATGGGCTGAAGATGGTTCATCCTTGTTCATCACAACTTCATTATCTTCAAAATCTAGATGAATAGGCAAATGTTCCTTGTCCAAGAGGTATGTGCCTGTGCTCATCTTGGAGTTAATCAGCTCCTGGATCTGAGGGGCATATCCACAGCTCCTCATCTGGTCTGCTGCAGTCCTCTTGATTGTTTCTACCATGAGGCTCATGACTTTGAATTTTTGTGGCACATCAAATATATGAAGCAAATTGATTGCATGGCCTCTGATCATCTTGTGATCACCTGACTTGGGCAACAAGGTGTGCCTCAGTATCCAACTGATGGTTGGCAATCCTGACAGAAGATAATGTACTGATCCAAACTTGAAAGTGTCAAGTGCCTTGTTTGGGATATCTTTGTACATTTTTGATATAGAGTTGTGGTCCATCTTCTTCTTGGCATAAATGTCTAGGTCATTCTCATGCTCCTCTGGGGCATTGATGAGCTGTGCCCACTCAGCAACTGTTGATTGGTACCTCGTACCTTCAAACATCCATACAATTCTGCCATCTGGATAAAAATGTGCCGTGGAGTAGAACTGCATGATCAGCTCTTCATTCCACTTTTTGAGCTTCTGCCCAACAAAGTCAGCTACTCCACATGCCTTGAAGATGTCTTGCACTCCAGGGTAGTGCTCTTCATTGTCCTTGATGTATTCCCAGTCGACCCATCTCATATCACACACAATGGGCTTCTTGTCCAATAAGACTGTCTCATAGAAGTCCTGCTGTTCCTTAGTGTGGAACCTGTAGTCAACAGCAGTCCTGCTCCTGGTAGCATATGGATCCTCTGCTCTCCACTTTCTCAGTCCTGAGTCTCTTCTGATCTTCATATCCTCAGCCACAGGATGAGCATCATTGTGGTATGGGATCTTGGGCTTCAACTTTCTGAGAACTTGGCCTTCCTCTTCTTATGGAGTGTCAGGCACTGGGGCCTTGTTCTCCTCAGCTGCTGTGATGCTCCTTGTATTTATCTTTGGAGCTGTCTTGGCCTTTGATGCTGCCTTGGGTGCTTCCTTGGGATTAGATGCAGTAGCCCCTGATTTGATAGCATCACCCATTAGCTTGGGTGCCTTAGGTGCTGGTGCAGCAACCTCTTCTTCTTCCTCCTCATCAGAAGAATGTTGTTCAAATTCAGCCATGGGATCAACTTTCTTGCACCATCTGCCTCTTTTCCTTTCCTTCTTCCCTTCAGCAGCAACTGACTCTTTGGGTGCAGGCTTCTCAGGAATCTTTGTTGAGGCTCTTGCCTTTGGCATGGGCTGCCTGTCTGCTGGCATTTTGACCTTTAAGCCTGGCTTGGTGCTCTGTCTTGAGCCATGCTCTTTCTTGAGCACAACTTTCTTGGAAGTTGCTTCCTCTTCTGCCACATAGTCCTCATCCTCTGATTCTGAGGTTCTCTTCTTCCTTTGTCTTGTAGCAGCTTTTGGCAGGTTGCTAGGGGTGCTCCTGCTGCCTTCATCTGAAGAACTGGAGGGACTAGTGCCCTCACTCATCTGCACTGGCTGTTCTGACATGTTCTGGCTATCACTCTGGTCTGACATGATGAACAAGCTAACTGCTGACCCTGTGAATAGTTTATAGATGAGGTAGAGTGGATGAGCATCACAAAATGCAGAGATTTTTGCAAAAGAATGATTCAAAAACTTAGTTTTAGTTTCCCACAGAAATCATTTCGGATCTACCGATTTTTAAATTCGGTGATACCGAAGTAGTTTTTGGAGCCTAAATTGGTGAACTCGGTCAGACCGAGTCACAGTTCGGTGGCACCGAGACTGCTAGGGTTTCACAAAGTTCCAAAATCGGTCACACCGATTAGCAATACTCGGTCAGACCGAGTCTCACTTGTGCAATGGCATGAGCAAAATCGGTGGGACCGAGTTTTTCACCTCGGTGGGTCCGAGATGGTTTCGGCGGAAACCTAACCCTAAAATTTAAGAATCACACCTATTCTACGAATTCATTTACTGGATAGGAGTTTATCAAACGTGGCTAGAATCAATATGATCACAATGTGCTAGGAATCGGATTGGGGAATAGCACAAAGATCGAGTCCATACCCTAGTTTGGCGGAGACTCGCTACGGCGGCAACGGCGGGGTTGAATCCCGTTGACGGCGACGGAGACCAGGGACTGGAGGCGGCTGGCGGCGAGGAGACGATCCGGAGACCACGTTGGTAGAGCGAGCTATCGCGCGGGCGAAAGGGTTCGGAGAAAATTCCAAAATTTTGCCCGTGTCTATATATAGCCCGACCCTGTCGGTGTGACCGAGTGGAACAACTCGGTGGCACCGAGATGCAAAACTGTATACAGTTATTGCAACTCGGTGTGACCGAATGGTTCAAATCGGTTGCACCGAGATCGAAAACATAGATCAACTTAATGATCTCGGTAAGACCGAAAGTGGGGTATCGGTCAGACCGAGAATCACAAAGAGGTTTTGGAAGTTTAAGTCTATGACGAATCGGGGACTCCGAGTGCTCCTCACACAGAGTGGTTCGAATCTGACTTGATCAATTTTGTGATGTAGCATGAATAGAGTTTGAGACGAGAAAAGCATAGATAGCTAGAGAAGGTTCTTAGGCATTCTTGTCCATCCACTTGGCAAAAGAAAAATAAAGCCAAACAACCAAAACAACAAGTGGATGTCCTCGAATGAATAAAATATGCAACCAACATGCTCACACAATAAAATGGCAATTGAAATATGTGACAAAGCATGCACAACCAATTCTAGCATCTATCAAGCAATTGGCGATGACTAGGTCATCTATATATGAGTATATTGACTTAGGAGTCAAATGAGAACACTTTATCATAGGTCATACTCATCGTTTAAGCTCAAGTGGGGTTACCACTTTTACATAAAGCATTGTTGTGTTCACATCATTAGAGTTGCTTTAACTCAAGTCTTAGAGTAAAGCTCTCCCTACATGTGATATCCCCCCTAAGAGGGATGAACTAACCTTGGGTTTTGTCGATGATGACTTCATGTAGATGTTGAAGATATGGATGCTCAATGTTGATGTAGATCACTTGGAGCTATCCTTTTGAGTGAATTGCACTTTCAATACCATGGGTTAGTCCCACAAGGAACAAAGAAGGATATCCATAGACATAGAGTGATGCACACACAAGATGATGTCTATGAAAGCTTTTAGGTTACCTTGTCCCTTGACTTACCAACAAGAGGGTTTGTGACTCCTTGAACTAGTGCAAGATGTGGAAGTTGATTGCACTTGTTCTTGCCAAAATGATAAGAGTGAAGTATGTTGGCGGAGTCACCCTCGAGAACTCTCTAGTTCTTCTTCTTTTGGATCCACACCATCTTGAGGGGAATCCTTGGAGTTGTAGTCGTACTTGATGAAGTGGAACTTGAAGTAGTCTTGGGAATCCACTTGACTAAGGTCTTGGGAGCTTCTTCAAATGCATCAATTTCCTCTTGAAGCTTGTCCTTGCCTTTTTGCTTGTAGTCTTGTGGTGGAAGATCATCTTGAGTTTGTGTCCCCTTGAAAGAAGTAGGATCATACTTCTCTTGTTGTGGAACAAACTTTGTCTTGGGGTATTGATCTTCTTCCCACTCAACTCCATTGGCATTGAACTTTCGTTCAAAGCCAACACCTTGATTCTTCCGGTGCCTTCCTTGCTTGCGTACAATTTCCTCGAATTTCTTACTACCGGCAAGGCTTTTGTACACTCCTTTCTCTATGATTCCCTTCAATAAGCTATTTTCTTGCTCAAGTGTAACTTGGCTAAGAGAATCATTAGTGGAATCAAGAGAACTACTAGAAGCAACAATATTGGATTTAACATAATCATTGTTACTACTAGAGGAAGAATCTTTCTTGTTCTTGTTACTAGACTTGACTTGAGGCATGTAAGTGGATAGGAGTAAACACTTGGCAATGTAAGAAGAACTTTTCTTGCGGAGATCATCATTGATTGCCTTTAAAAACTCATGCTCTTGCTCAAGATTGAGCTTTTCAAAGAGTAACTTCTCATGAGCTCTTAAAAGTTCTTGATGATCTTCGAAGATAGTTTCATGAGCTAACTTAAGAGTATTTAGTTCTTTAGTTAGAGCCTCAATTTTATCCTTATCATTGTCATTCGTTTTATCTTGATTAGCATGATTAATTAACGTTTCATCATAGTATTCATCACTAGAGTTGCCAACAAGTAAATCATCATCACCTAACAAGTCATCTTCATCACTATTAAAATCAACATACTCAGGGTGAGTTACCTTAGGACCTTTGGCCATGAAGCATCTTCCAATTCCTTCATTTGGTGAGTCAAATATGTCATAGGAGTTGGTTGACACAAGTGCTAGACCAGCAACACCTTCATCTTGAGTATATTCGGAATCGGAGTGATAACTTCTCTCGGAGTGGTTGTCGGAGTCGGAGCCGGATACCCATTCACCAACATGAGCTTGATGTCTTCGTTTTGTGTAGCTCCTTGATGGTTTTTCCTTTCTTTCCGAATCCTTGCTTATCCGTGAGTATCTTCGTTCATAACGATCATCTCTACTCCTTCTCTCTCTTGATGCTGATTCTTCTCTTTTGCTTCTTCTTTTTGGAGACTCCTTTTGTAGGGAGTCGTACACTCATTGGAATAGTGTCCGGGTCTTCCACAATTGTAGCAGTTTCGCTCTCGACTAGAAGATCTTTTGTCATTGTAGGACCTTGACTTCGAGCTTCTATAATTGCTTCTACTCTTGTAGAACTTGTTGAAGTTCTTCACCATTAAGCTCAATTCTTCATTGAAGTTTTGTTTCTCACTTGATGATGTGGGGGCTTCACATGAGGCTTTGTAGGCACCACTTGATCTGTTGTGAAGTTCCTCTTTATCCTTGAGCGACATCTCATGAGCAACAATTCTTCCAATGACCTCCGTTGGCTTGAGATCTTTGTAATTTGGCATCATTTGGATCAATGTGCACACGGTATCATATTTTCCATCCAAGGATCTTAGGATCTTCTTGATGATGAATCTATCGGTCATCTCTTCACTCCCTAAGACGACAATCTCGTTTGTGATGAGAGCAAGCCTAGAGTACATTTCAGCGACACCTTCACCATCCTTCATTTTGAACATGTCAAGTTGACTTTGAAGCACATCCAATTTGGATTCCTTGACGGAGTCGGTACCTTCATGCATATCAATCAAAGTATCCCAAATTTCCTTTGCATTCTCAAGACGACTGATTTTGTTGAATTCTTCGGGGCACAATCCGTTGAAGAGAATATCACAAGCTTGAGAGTTGTATTGTAGCATCTTCAACTCATCCACGATAGCTTCACGGTTTGGTTCTTTCCCATCAAAGAAGTCACCTTGCAAACCAACACACACAATAGCCCAAACGGCGGGGTTATGTCTAAGAATATGCATTTTCATTTTATGCTTCCAACTAGCAAAATTAATACCATCAAAGTAAGGACCTCTACGGTGATAACTTCCCTTGCTAGACGCCATACTCTCCTAGGTTGTGAAACCAAGGCTATGACCACCATAAGCTATGGAAATCAAAGCAAATGGAGAACAAAGCTCTGATACCACTTGTAGGATCGGAAGTATGTCTAGAGGGGGGGTGATTAGACTACTTGACCAAATAAAAACTTAACCTTTTTCCAATTTTAGTTCTTGGCAGATTTTAGCAACTTTTAGGACAAGTCAAGCAATCATCACACAATTCAAGCAAGCATGCAAAGAGTATGTAGGCAGCGGAACGTAAAGCATGCAGCTTGCAAGAATGTAAAGGGAAGGGTTTGGAGAATTCAAACGCTATTGGAGACACGGATGTTTTTCCCGTGGTTCGGATAGGTGGTGCTATCCTACATCCACGTTGATGGAGACTTCAACCCACGAAGGGTAACGGTTGCGCGAGTCCACGGAGGGCTCCACCCACGAAGGGTCCATGAAGAAGTAACCTTGTCTATCCCACCATGGCCATCGCCCACGAAGGACTTGCCTCACTAGCGGTAGATCTTCACGAAGTAGGCGATCTCCTTGCCCTTACAAACTCCTTGGTTCAACTCCACAATCTTGTCGGAGGCTCCCAAGTGACACCTAGCCAATCTAGGAGACACCACTCTCCAAGAAGTAACAAATGGTGTGTTGATGATGAACTCCTTGCTCTTGTGCTTCAAATGATAGTCTCCCCAACAATCAAATCTCTCTCACAGGATTTGGATTTGGTGGAAAGAAGATTTGAGTGGAAAGAAACTTGGGGAAGGCTAGAGATCAAGATTCATATGGTAGGAATGGAATATCTTGGCCTCAACACAAGGGTAGGTGGTTCTCTCTCAGAACATATGAGTTGGAAGTGTAGATGTGTTATGATGGCTCTCTCCACCAATGAAGAGGAGGTGGAGGGGTATATATAGCCTCCACACAAAATCCAACCGTTACACACAATTTACCAATCTCGGTGGGACCGAATCAACAAACTCGGTCGGACCGAAATAGTAAACCTAGTGACCGTTAGAGATTTTCGGTGGGACTGACATGCAACTCGGTAGGACCGATATGGTTAGGGTTAGGGCATAACGTAATCTCGGTGAGACCGATTACACAAACTCGGTGAGACCGATTTGGTAATAGGCTAACCAGAGAGTTGGTCAGGTAAACTCGGTGGGACCGATTTGCTCTTTCGGTGAGACCGAAAAGTTACAAAAGGGAAACAGAGAGTTTACATTGCAATCTCGGTGGGACCGATCCGCTCTTTCGGTGAGACCGAAAAGTTACGAAAAGGAAACAGAGAAATTGCAATCCCATCTCGGTAAGACCGGGATCCCTATCGGTAGAACCGATTTGCTAGGGTTTGGCAGTGGCTTATGACATGTGAAACTCGGTGGCGCCGGATAGAAAGAATCGGTAGGACCGAGTTTGGCTTAGGGTTTAGGTCATTCGTGGATATGGGAAAGTAGCTGACGATTTTGGAGCATATCATTAAGCACATGAAGCAAAAGGTTCATTAAGAAACACCTCATCCCTCCTTGATAGTATTGGCTTTTCCTATGGACTCAATGTGATCTTGGATCACTAAAATGTAAAAGGAAGAGTCTTGAGCTTTTGAGCTTGAGCCAATCCTTTGTCCTTAGCATTTTGAGGGTTCCACTTTCACCATCCATGCCATGCCAATCATTGAGCTTTCCTGAAATAAT
This sequence comes from Aegilops umbellulata, assembly GCA_032464435.1. Lineage (NCBI taxonomy): Eukaryota > Viridiplantae > Streptophyta > Magnoliopsida > Poales > Poaceae > Aegilops > Aegilops umbellulata. Next base: position 149,340,143 of record CP136059.1, on the reverse strand, counting down.
TGTCTTGGAATAGCATTAGCTCAATGAGCTATATGTTGTTATGAATTACCAAAACCACCTAGGGATAGTTGCACTTTCACTGGGCCCGTCGTTGTTGAGCTAGGAGCCTCGTTTGAATGCCGCATCCTCATCAAGCAAGCCTGCCATCCACGGCTGCGAGCAGAAGCGCTACTGCTCGTCTTCGTTGACACAACAGGAGCTCCACTGCTGTGTCTCTTTGCCATTTCGTGAGCATAAGAATCATCTGTCGCCAAGTTCATCTACGGTGGCCATACGGACCGCCAAGTTCGACTACGATCCATCAAGACCACCGTGCTGCACGTCAACATGGGTACGACCACGAACGGCTACCTCCAGATGGATTTCGTCAAGTTCCGATTCAACAAGTGTACCTCTACCGTCGACCCTCGAAGAACCGTGGACGTCAAGCTTCTCGTCGTGACCCTGAACATCTACGAAAATGGTGTACGACTACTACCGTGGCCGAAGACCCGTGTACGACTACCGTTGCCGTGTACCACTACTTCCTCTACTTTGCCCCGAACAAGAACCATCCCATTTGCACGCTTCGAAGGTATAACCCCGAGACAACCGCCGTGTACCGAATGCATGTGTTGTATGAGGTGCACCCTTTGTCTGCACCGTGTCCGATTTGCCACTCGTTTCCCTGCCACTAACCCGTGGGAACCCGGTAGTCGGGACCACCCCACCATCTTGCTTTACTCGCTCACGCCCTATTTTCTCACCGGCATCTCAATCGAGTTACCGGAACCGGGATGTTGCCATGGCATCATTTTTGTTTCGTCGCCATGGCACCCCTTTCTTTCTACCACGGTGACAAATGCTTCATAAAATGCTCTTATCAACATTTTCATAAATATTGCATAAACCTTGCACATCTCATTCGCATCATGATAATAACATTTGAATGTTTAACATTGCTGTTGCACCAAATTGATAAATGCATATGAGGATTCTCCAGACTTGTTGTTTGTTGTTCCGGCCTCATTTAAACTTGCCTAGATAGGTAGTTTTCATATGCTTCACCCCTTGCCATGTTTAATAACATTTAATATTGTTGGGTACATAAACGGGAGAGAACTAAATAAACTAGTGTGGTGTTTCATCAATATGCAACTCGTTGCATATTGAGCTCCACTTAACTTGTAGTATTGTTTGTTGCACTTTGTCATGCCTTGCCTCATTAAACCGGACATGCATCATACTTGATTGCGCAGCATGCCATGTTTATGTGATGGTTGTTTACCATGTTGTTTGCTTCTTTCCGGTGTTGCTTCTTCGGGTTAGTTCCGATAACATCGCGTTTGTGAGGATTTGTTCGACTTTGTCCGTTTGTCTTCTTCATGGACTCGTTCTTCTTCCTCGTGGGATTTCAGGCAAGATGACCATACCCTCGAAATCACTTCTATCTTTGCTTACTAGTTGTTCGCTCTATTGCTATGCCGCGCTAACTTCCACTTGCTATATCATGCCTCCCATATTGCCATGTCAACCCTCTAACCCACCTTTCCTAGCAAATCGTTGTTTGGCTATATTACTGCTTTTGCTCAGCCCCTCTTATAGTGTTGCTAGTTGCAGGTGAAGCTGAAGTTTGTTCCATGTTGGAACATGGATATCTTGGGATATCACAATATCTCTTATTTAATTAATGCTTCTATATACTTGGTAAAGGGTGGAAGGCTCGACCTTATGCCTGGTGTTTTGTTCCACTCTTGCCGCCCTAGTTTCCGTCATATGGGTGTTATGTTCCTTGATTTTGCATTCCTTACGCGGTTGGGTGATTTACGGGACCCCCTTGACAGTTCGCTTTGAATAAAACTCCTCTAACAAGGCCCAACCTTGGTTTTAACATTTGCCACCTAAGACTTTTTCCCTTGGGTTCTACAGACTCAAGGGTCATCTTTATTTTAACCCCCGGGCCAATGCTCCTCTGAGTGTTGGTCCAAAATAGAGCCCTTTGCAGCGCCACCTCGGGGAAACCTGAGGCCTTGTTTTAGTTGTACGGACTGCTCATCCGGTGTGCCCTGAGAACGAGATATGTGCAGCTCCTATCGGGATTTGTCGGCACATTCAGGTGGTTTTGCTGGACTTGTTTTACCATTGTCGAAATGTCTTGTAACCAGGATTCCGAGTTTGATCGGGTCTCCCTGGGAGAAGGAATATACTTAGTTGATCGTGAGAGCTTGTGATGGGCTAAGTTGGGACACCCCTGCAGGGTATAAACTTTCAAGAGCCGTGCCCGCGTTTATGTGGCAGATGGGAATTTGTTAATATCCGGTTGTAGAGAACTTGACACTTGACTTAATTAAAATACATCAACCGCGTGCGTAGCCGTGATGGTCTCTTTTCGGCGGAGTCCGGGTAGTGAACACGGTTCTTGTGTTATGGTTGTGCGTAAGTAGTTTCAGGATCACTTCTTGATCATTTCTAGCTTTACGACCATTGCGTTGCTTCTCTTCTCGCTCTTATTTGCGTATGTTAGCCACCATATTTGCTTAGTGCTTGTTGCAGCTCCACCTCATTACCCCTTTCCTACCCATAAGCTTAAATAGTCTTGATCTCGCAGGTGTGAGATTGCTGACTCCTAGTGACTCACAGATACTTCCAAACTGTTGCACGTGCCGGCGATACCAGTGCAGATGACGCAACCGAGCTCAAGTAGGAGCTCGATGAAGATCGTGTTCGTTGTGTTGTTTCTTTTCCTGTTAATCAGTTGTGGAGCCAAGTTGGGATGATCGAGGATCTAGCATTTGGGGTTATCTTCTTTTCATTTGGATTTGACCGTAGTCGGTCTATGTCTGCATTTTGAATGATGTATGATTTATTTAAGTATTGTGTGAATTGGCGATTGTAAGCCAACTCTCTTTATCCCATTCTTGTTCATTACATGGGATTGTGTGAAGATGACCCTTCTTGCTACAAAACCTACAATGTGGTTATGCCTCTAAGTCGTGCCTCGACACGTGAGAGATATAGCCGCATCGTGGGCGTTACAAGTTGGTAATCAGAGCCATCCCTGACTTAGGAGCCCCCTGCTTGATCGAATCGCTGACGTTGTTGAGTCTAGAACAAAAGTGTTTTGAGTCTTAGTATTATATATATCGGAGAGTAGGATACTCCTCAGTCCCTTCGTCGCTCTGGTGAGGCCTCCTGACATAGATATTTTGACTTTCCTCTTCTCAAATTTCACTATTTTTTTTCTAGGATCACGCGGGTATCTTCGAATCGTTCCGAAGGCTTTGTGACGAGAATATTGTTCTTGGTGCCGCCTGACATTTAGGAGTTGTGGCAGTGTCCCGGGGAGTTCAGCTCCAAGGTGTTGTCGTCACAATTTTATCATTGCAGTTCTGGAATACCTGAGTTTCGCCGACATCGAAAATCTCTTTTATGCAGTTGTTGGTGAGATAACCTCGACGCCACCCAGTACTGGGGCGGGAGTTCGGGAGTATTGCCATAACTCGTATAACGGATGCTTTTCAAAGGTTGAGGTAAACGATTTCCGAAGGTTTCTTGGTTATGTGTTGAAGGATGGATATGGCTGGATGTTGGATTTGCTAGTTTGGGTGAGATATTATGCTTCCCCTGTATCCCCAACACCTGATTGCATAACCAGTATTTTCGTTAGTTTATAAGTGGCAATTCAAGTATCCCGTAGGATATCTTTCCAACACACACATGATATGATATGGGATCTATCATATGTTTGTTTCTGGCTTATTTCCTAAGCCGATCCTTTGTTTTGTTTTGGGTTGTGGTATTCGAGTTGCTTCAAAGTCAAATGTGGATTCCATACCTTTTCTGAATGGTGTTCTCATATTTCTATGGGAGTGCTAATCCTTCTTGATCATCGAGATTGTCATGCCAATTCTTTTCCAACCGGTGTGCTTCTCTCTAAGTAAGTTCGATCATTCCAACATTCGCAAGATCAATTCTAAGCTTTTTTCTCAATGGTGTTCGTTTCATCCGACCCAAGTTGCCTTTGTTTTTCCCATCCTCCCACCCTTTTTCTTCTTGGAGTCAGATTTCTTAATCAAGTATCCTTTTATTAGTGAGAAGTCTCTCCATTCTTTTCCGTAAATGTTCTTACATGGTGATTCTCATGAAGATGCCAACGGAGCTTCAAGTTCATCATTCTTCATTCTTTTCTTCTCCGGTGGATTCAATTCAAGCTTTCTCGATCATATCCTTTCCTCGTTTCAAATGCTTTCCCATGCCGGTGCACCTTCTAATCCTTCATCTCTCTCTAGGAAGTGCCGAAGATATCTCAGAAGATTCACGTTTCCAATCTTAATCCGTTCAAGCTATTTGGAGATAATTATCTCATTCAAGCCATTTAATTCAACCGACGCAATCTCTCTTTAAATCGTTCAACAGTGTTACTTTTTAGTGGCCCCCAACCCACAGGTCTTTTCCCAGGATCTTACCTGACTCTTCTAACTTTTCCGGTGTTATTCTCAATAAATTTTGAAGTTTAACGTAAGAATGAATTCTCATCAGTAAAATGTATTTCTCCAAGATCTTTCAAATTACTTTCATCGTTGGTTCAACCTTTCTAATCTTCATCCTGGAGTATCTCAACAATTCATGGTGGTGTTTCTCGTCGTCATTCTCGGATTTCGAAGACCGAAGAGGAGTTCCTCTTAAATCCTTACCCATTCTTGCTAAGATGTGTAGTTCAAGCTTGATGCCGTCCTCTCATAATTGTTTTCAACTGTGAAAATTCTTTTTACCCATCCGGAGCATTCCATGAGTTATTCCCATTTCTTTCCTCCGGATCCCATCATCTCAGAAGTTTTCAATCCAGCTTTCAGCTCTCGTTCTCCAACTCTTACCGGTGCTTCGTTGAAGACTTTCTCAAGTTTGCGCTATATCTATCTTAATCCTTTCTATGAGAATAAGTAGTATGCCAAATCCGTTGCTTGTGATCAATTTAAATTGGTGAAGGATGCGCATAACGTAATTCTTATTCTTGTTTCATCCAAGTGATTAATTCCTTCCGCCGGAGTTCATTCATGGTATCAAGTCTCGATTCAAGTTGCTCACCTTCTTTTCCGAAGTTCCAAGTTTTCGTCGATGTCTCGTCACGAAGATCCATCTAAATCATTGCAAGGCTTCACCTTGTGTTTTCAAATTCTCTTTTTTTATCATCCTTTTATTACCGGAGTTCTTCATGGAGTTTCTACATGGTGGTTCATTAAGGATTCTTTTCATTCTTCAACTGTTCTTCAAGAATTATTTTTTTCACGGAGTTAAGATCCACCAAGCTCTACTCTCAAATAAACATGATGTTCAACACATGTCTTGTTTTGAGGAGTTCAAGTATTCTTCATCTTGCCTTCCAAAGTGCAATTCTTTCTACAATATCTTTTGAGGTGGAGTTATGTCGTTCTTGACAATTTCCCTTTGTGTTTCATGATTCACAAGTTTTCAAGAGTGACATATTCCAAACCCAATCATTTTCAATTCGTTCACGGATCTTTTCAGCCCATAAATCTCTTCATTGAAGTTATCTTGGTTTATATTTCACCTAAAGCTTTCCCTAAGGATTGTTGCTATTTATGGTGCTTATAAATGACCCAAGTTCTTCATTTATCCTCCCGGTGAAATAAGTTTCTCGTCTCCTTGTTCATACCGATCCAATCTATTGTTTCCATTAGTGGTAGAATTTCACCTCATAATTTTGAGAAGTTTTCCATAAACCCACTACAAGTTTATTCATTTCGTTGTTGGTTTTCCAACAACTCCGTTATAACCTTCTTGGAAGGATGCTCTCCAAGCTCTTTTGTGCCAGAATTTGCATTTTCTTCTCCATTCTTTCATTCCAATGATCTATCTTCTATTCTTTCTTTCGGAGGCATTGTGACATTGCTCTCTTCACTCATCATCTCGATTTGTGAGGATCATGTTCTTTTCATGCTTATCCATTTAACTGGAGTGTTGTGTCCTCTGCTCAAGTACTTTTCATCTTATCAAGTCTTGCATCTCTTCTCAACCAGAGTGATGTCTGAAATCTTTCTTACCCCTTGTGCCATTCTTTCAATAGTTCTGGAGGCAGTGTGTTGTTGTTTTCATCAAGTATCCTCTCATCTTGTCAAGTTCATGTTCAATTCCTTCTATTTACAGTCGGAGTGCTGTCCAAATTATATCATTCTTATTCCTTCTCTATCTTGTTTTAATCAGAGTGGTGTCAATATCTATCTTGTCACTTAACCTCACGGTTCTTGTTGTATCCCATGTTCTTCTTATCTTATGGAGTGTTCGCAATCTCGTTCATCTCTATTCTATTCTTCTTTCAATTTGTTCAACCTCTCAAGGTTCATCGGTTTCACTCGTTTGTCAAAGAAGCAACTTAGTTTTACCTTTTCTCTTCCTCTTCCGTTTCTCTCCGGTGCCATCCTAGATCTCGGGATGAGATCCTCTTATAGTGGTGGAGTGTTGTAACGCCCCGAGACTGACGCTTCAGATGCCTACCATGTATTTCAAGTTTCGCCGTGTGTTTCAATTGCGTTGTTGCATTCATAATGTCATCTCTTGCTTTGCATCATGTCGTCATGTCATCATATCATTAAGTTTTGCAACTCAACTAAACAAATCGTATGGATCTTTGCTCCATTTAAATCGAGGGATGTGCACAATGGTGACTTCTCTTTATAACATATCCTCCTAATAATTACGGAGCTATTATTAAATATTCCATTCTTTTGGAATTGCCCATAACACACGTGCAAAATCAATCCTATGCTATTTTTTCTTCGAGTCGATCTCTCTAACCTTGCCAATAATTATTTTCCCATTTATCAAGGCTCTTCCTATTTTCCCAACATTTTTGGACTCTTTAATACCTTGAACTTATTCAAACCATTTGAATTAAATTCAAATGGATTTGAATTTAGATCTTTCAATCATGGCCTTTTCTATTTTCTTGGAACAAGCATATTTTTATGAGTCCGGGAAAATTACCCCCATGCACAAATTCTTTCCTTAACCCTCTCTTTCTTTTTCTTCTCTCTAATTTGTTTTCTGCTAAAGAAAATAAGAATAAGAGGGAGAGAGGAGCAAGCCCAGCTGCAGCCTCAGGCCGGCCGGCCCAAGATCCAGCCAAGGCCCAACCCTAGCGCCTATCTAACACTAGCCCCGATCTCCTCCTCTCGATCCCCTGGTCTCTCCCTCCTCCCCCCCCCCCCCCCCCCGCTCGTGCCGCAAGAGAGGAGCGAGAGCCTCTCGCTCGATCCCGCAGCGCCGCCACCTCACTACCTCCTCCTCCTTCGTTCCTCCCTCCAGCGCCGCCAGGAGAGGAGCGCCCGCGCCCGAGTCATTCTCTCCCTCGATCCCCCCTCGTCCTTCGCGCCCTATCGCTGCTCCCAGCGCCGGAGACCCCTCCGACCGTTCCAACCCCGCCTCCAAGCGTCGCCGGCCTCTCCTTCCTCCATCTCCGGCCTTCCTCGCTCCGTCCTACGTTGGTGCTCCCCTACATCTGCGCCCGAGGCCGTGGGCTCCTCGTCCCGATTCATGGGCGAATTGCCGAAGCCGCGTCAAGCCGCCGTCCACTGCCTCGCCAGCGCCGCCTTGCTCTGCATCCTACTCGTCCTGGACCTCCCCTGCAAACTCTCACTGCCGTGTCGAGTTCCTCCTGCCCCTCCTGCCTTGCTGGAGTGCTCCGCCGCGCCAAGTCCTCGCTGCTGGCCTTCCCTGGGCCCGTCGTTCCTGAGCTAGGAGTCTCGTTTGAACGCCGCCTCCTCATCAAGCAAGCCTGCCGTCCACGGCTGCGAGCAGAAGCGCTACTGCTCGTCTTCGTTGACACCACAGGAGCTCCATTGCTGTGTCTCTTTGCCGTTTCATGAGCATAAGAATCATCTGTCGCCAAGTTCATCTACGGTGGCCATACGGACTGCCAAGTTCGACTACGATCCATCAAGACCACCGTGCTGCACGTCAACATGGGTACGACCATGAACGGCTACCTCAAGATGGATTTCGTCAAGTTCCGATTCAACAAGTGTACCTCTACCATCGACCCTCGAAGAACCGTGGACGTCAAGTTTCTCGCCGTGACCCTGAACATCTACGAAAATGGTGTACGACTACTACCGTGGCCGATGACCCATGTACGACTACCGTTCCCGTGTACCACTACTTCCTCTACTTTGCCCCGAACAAGAACCATCCCATTTGCATGCTTCGAAGGTATAACCCCAAGACGACCGCCGTGTACCGAATGCATGTGTTGTATGAGGTGCACCCTTTGTCTGCACCGTGTCCGATTTGCCACTCGTTTCCCTGCCACTAACCCGTGGTAACCCGATATTCGGGACCACCCCACCATCTTGTTTTACTCGCTCACGCCCTATCTTCTCAGCGGCATCTCAATCGAGTTACCGGAACCGGAATGTTGCCATGGCATCATTTCCGTTTCGTCACTGTGGCACCCCTTTCTTTCTACCACGGTGACAGACGCTTCATAAAATGCTCTTATCCACATTTTCATAAATATTTCATAACACTTGCACATGTCATTCGCATCAGGATAATAACATTTAAATGTTTAACATTGTTGTTGCACCAAATTGATAAATGCATATGAGGATTTTTCGGAGTTGTTGTTTGTTGTTCCGGCCTTATTTAAACTTGCCTAGATAGGTAGTTTTCATGTGCTTCACCCCTTGCCATGTTTAATAACTTTTAATATTGTTGGGTACATAAACGAGAGAGAACTAAATAAATTAGTGTGGTGTTTCGTCAATATGCCACTCGTTGCATATTGAGCTCCACTTAACTTGTAGTATTGTTTGTTGCACTTTGTCATGCCTTGCCTCATTAAACCGGACATGCATCATACTTGATTGCACATCATTCCACGTTTTATGTGATGGTTGTTTACCATGTTGTTTGCTTCTTTCCGGTGTTGCTTCTTCGGGTTAGTTCTGATAACATCGCGTTTGTGAGGATTTGTTCGACTTTGTCCGTTTGTCTTCTTCATGGACTTATTCTTCTTCCTTGCGGGATTTCAGGCAAGATGACCATACCCTCGAAATCACTTCTATCTTTGCTTACTAGTTGTTCGCTCTATTGCTATCCCGTGCTACCTACCACTTGCTATATCATGCCTCCCATATTGCCATGTCAACCCTCTAACCTACCTTTCCTAGCAAACCGTTGTTTGGATATGTTACCGCTTTTGCTCACTCCCTCTTATAGCGTTGCTAGTTGCAGGTGAAGCTGAAGTTTGATTCATGTTGGAACATGGATATGTTGGGATATCACAATATCTCTTATTTAATTAATGCTTCTATATACTTGGTAAAGGGTGGAAGGCTCGGCGTTATGCCTGGTGTTTTGTTCCACTCTTGCCGCCCTAGTTTCCGTCATACCGGTGTTATGTTCCTTGATTTTGCGTTCCTTACGCAGTCTGGTGATTTATGGGACCCCCTTGACAGTTTGCTTTGAACAAAACTCCTCCAGCAAGGCCCAACCATGGTTTTAATATTTGCCACCTAAGCCTTTTTCCCTTGGGTTCTGCAGACTCAAGGGTCATCTTTATTTTAACCCTCCGGGCCAATGCTCCTCTGAGTGTTAGTCCAAACTAGAGCCCTTTGCAGCGCCACCTCGGGGAAACTTGAGGCCTGGTTTTAGTTGTACGGACTGCTCATCCGGTGTGCCCTGAGAACGAGATATGTGCAGCTCCTATCGGGATTTGTCGGCACATTCGGGTGGTTTTGCTGGACTTGTTTTACCATTGTCGAAATGTCTTGTAAAAGGGATTTCGAGTTTGATCGGGTCTTCCTGGGAGAAGGAATATCCTTCGTTGACACTGAGAGCTTGTGATGGGCTAAGTTGGGACACCCCTGCAGGGTATAAAATTTCGAGAGCCATGCCCGCAGTTATGTGGCAGATGGGAATTTGTTAATATCCGGTTGTAGATAACTTGACACCTGACTTAATTAAAATACATCAATCGCGTGTGTAGCCGCGATGGTCTCTTTTCGGCAGAGTCCGGGAAGTGAACACGATTCTTGTGTTATGGTTGTGTGTAAGTAGTTTCAGGATCACTTCTTGATCATTTCTAGCTTCACGACCGTTGGGTTGCTTCTCTTCTCGCTCTTATTTGCGTATGTTAGCCACCATATTTGCTTAGTGCTTGCTGCAGCTCCACCTCATTACCCCTTTCCTACCCATAAGATTAAATAGTCTTGATCTCGCAGGTGTGAGATTGCTGAGTCCTCGTGACTCACAGATACTTCCAAACAGTTGCAGGTGCCGACGATACCAGTGCAGATGATGCAACCGAGCTCAAGTGGGAGATCGATGAAGATCGTGTTCGTTGTGTTGTTTCTTTTCCTGTTGATCAGTAGTGGAGCCCAGTTGGGACGATCGGGGATCTAGCATTTGGGGTTATCTTCTTTTCATTTGGATTTGACCGTAGTCGGTCTATGTGTGTATTTTGAATGAAGTATGATTTATTTAAGTATTGTGTGAAGTGGCGATTGTAAGCCAACTCTCTTTATCCCATTCTTGTTCATTACATGGGATTGTGTGAAGATGACCCTTCTTGCGACAAAACCTACAATGTGGTTATGCCTCTAAATCGTGCCTCGACACGTGAGAAATATAGTCGCATCGTGGGCGTTACACATGTTGCTTCTGCTCTTTGTGCAACATGGTCGTCCCCTTGTTGAACCACAAAGGGGCACCCATGCCCCATAGGTGATCGTGCTTCCACGCCGACACAAGCATAACCTATATGTAGCAATATGAATCTACAACATGACATTTTTTTGAAAGAAAGTTCGAGCTTTATTCATTAGAAATAATCATTACATCGTTTATAAGGATTGGTACAATTGCATTATGTGGTTCCTCAAACCAATCAGAAATGAATGAGAATCTAGCCAACTTGGCAAGTTCATGAGCAACTTTATTTGCTTCTCTATTACAATGCTTGAATCTAGAAATTGGAAAATCGCAAGCTAAGTGAAAACAGTCATAAAAAATTGCAGTTGCTGTCCCCGACGATCGTCCTCCTTCATTCATGGTCTCGATCACCTCCATATTATCCGAGTTAATAATTATGCGATTACAACCCATCCTTTGCGCAAGCGATAGGACAAATTTTAACGCCAAAGCTTCAGCCATCAACACATCTGCACACCAGTCAATCTTACCATTCCCCCCCGATGAACCTACCTTTGTCATCTCTTAAGACAGCCCCGATCGTACCCCTGAGAAGGTCGTGGTCAAAAGAAGCATCAACGTTAAGTTTAACCAATCCCGTCGAGGGGTTAGACCATCCTCATCTTTTCATGGAAGCCTTCGGCGAGGAGGCATTAACAAAATTGGCAGCGAGAGCGCGTATCCCCATGGATATCTGTTGTGCATTCTGAGTAGTCTCATTGTGTACCAATTTGCGCCTTTCCCACCACAAGTACCACGCTGACATGGCAATCATGTCACGCACATTACGAGTGCCCATAATACATAGTTCCCGATCTCGTAATGAAAGTAAATATTCCAACATTGCCTCACCCGCATAGTCTATTTTACAAGTTCTGTCGATAATATCGTCCATCCCTAGTCTTATCCAGACTTCTTTTGCTCTGTCACATAGAAACAACAAATGTTTTGTGTCTTCTGGCCCAGATGAGCAGGCAGGACACTTAGGCGAGACTTTCACATGTCTATTAGCTAAGTTAACACGACACGGAATAGTGCCGTGAAGTGTATGCCAAATAAATATTTTAACCTTTGCTGGACAAGCAAGTTTCCAAATCCTCGCCCAAATAGGATTGACCGTGGTACGTCCCATCCCATTGATATATCGTAATTTGTTCCCATATTGGTGGTCCCATTCCACAAAATAAGCAGACCGAATAGAAAAAATCCCATTTTTTGTGAAATTCCAAGCTACGAAATCTGGCATATCATGTTGCGATATCGGGATCATAATCACTCGCTGAACATCAATAGGCCATAGAGTCTGTCTGAGAAGATCTTCATCCCAACTATTTAGGATTAGATCAATCAAATCTGCTACCTTCCAAAACAACTGGCCTCCCTTAGGGGTAACAATTTTACGGTTTGCACAATTTGGAATCCATGCGTCCTCCCAAATTTCAATATTTTGCCCATGTCCCACTCGCCAAATATGACCATGCTTCCAGGAGCTCACTCCCGCCATAATACTTTGCCAGGTGAATGAAGATCCCTTCTCCAGGTCAGTGTTCAACAAGTCACCGTTAGGATAGTATTTGACTCTCAAAATAGTAGCACATAGAGAATCCGGATTCTCGAGAAGACGCCAAGCCTGTTTAGAAAGCATAGCCAAATTGAAACAATGGATATCCCGAAAACCCATTCCTCCTTGGTTCTTGGGTACACACATTTTCCACCAAGCCATCCAATGCATCCTCCTTTGGTTGTCCTCATCTCCCCACCAGAAATGCGCCATCGCGTCAATAATTCCTTTGCAATTTTTTTTAGGAATTTTAAAGACCAACATTGCATAGGTGGGAATAGCTTGAACAACTGCTTTAAGTAAGATCTCCTTTCCTCCAGACGACAGAAGTTTTTCCTTCCAACCACTAATTCTCTGAACAATACGATCGATTAAGTATTGGAAACAATCGGTTTTATCTAAACCCACATTGGCCGGTAGTCCTAAATATTTGTCATTCAAGGCCTCAGTCATTATATTGAGAATTGTACACATTTGTTCTCTAGTGTCCACTCCCGTATTAGGGCTAAAAAAGATGCTGGATTTGTCGACACTGACCATCTGCCATGAAGCTGCGCAATACGAATCTAGAACTGATTTTAATGTTTCTGCACTTTGCAAATTTGCTTTCATAAGGATTAAGGAGTCGTCAGCAAAAAGAAGGTTCGTGACAGATGGGGCATCTTTGCAAACCTTTACTCCTGAAATATTCCCATTTTCTTCCGCATGCGTTAGTAAAGCTGTGAGACCCTCCGTGCATAAAGAAACCAACACTATGAAATCTTGGATAAAATCATCTACAAAATAAGAGTAAAACTAGGTAAAAAATATGTTATGCAACAAAGAACCCTAATAGATTTGTTCACAAATAAGAAAGTATTTCATTTGACATCTAGAATAAAGGAACTATGCAACAACATGTGACATGGATGGAAATGGATATGTGAACCATATCTAAGATATATCCATGCAAAGTGAAAATTAAAATAATCAATACATGAGGTAGTTTATGATTCAACAAACAAAGCAAAACCTAGAATGATCCTATGGAATTATAAACATGATGAACATTCAACAAAATTGTACGCATGCAAAGAAAGGACTATACAACAAAACATGGAAAACTTATTTGAAATAACTCTCCTTCATAAACAAATAAATCTAACAACTCATATGTGACACCAAAAATTATGAGAGACATTGGACGAACGTATGGAAATATCAAATTACAAAAAGATCATTGAACTAGAAAGCCCCTTGTATTCTACCGCAAAAATGACTACAAAAATATGTATTGTACCGCTTGCAAGATTAAACTATCAATCTAACTCCACAATATCATTACTACAACCACAAAAAACATTTCATATGTTGACCACAAGATCATTTGATGGACTGAAAATAAAAAGTCAACCCGATACCATTAAGTCGAATTCGGTTTTGTACACATGCGGCCAACGACATAGATAAGTTCAATCATGATGTCTACGGGATACACTAGGAAATGACAAGTACGCGTGCGAAAGGATTTTGATAGAAGCTAACCAAGTTTGACGGAATGGTGCGATGAACTGGACAAACAGTGTAGACGGACATGTGAAATTCTTTGCCCGTGATCGATGGGACGCGTTCCTTCTTCCGTGAATGGAATCATAGTGTGGAGGGGAACCTTCTTGCGCAAGGTCATGGATAGAGATGGCCCGAGTCAACGGGATCGAGACCATGCATCCATGGAGCTTCAAAAGTTCAGTGAGGGTTCTTGGGCAAACGGGGAAGAGAGAGGGCATGAGGACTCGTGGGAATGACAAAGGAGACCCTGGAGCACGTCTAGATATCGTCGAAACTGAAAACGATTGGGATTTCTTGGAGTTGGAGGAGGCTGCATAGTGGTTGTACCTACACTTCTCTTCTCTGTAACGTGAGCACATGTACGTGTGGGTGGAGGAAGAAGATGAAGTGATGGGGGTGGAAGAGGAGGTGGAGGTGCACGATAAGCCTCTCAGTTTTGGAAACCTTATGTGTTTATCGAATTAAGAAGGGCATCAAATTCCTCACATCCTTTCCTTTTCTTCTCTACATGTATGTTACCATTGATGTTTCCTCTTTCCATGAGTTCTTGTGAACGTACAATGTACAAAGAAAGGAGAAGAGGGCTAGCTCGCCAATAATCACGGAAGTGGCTAGTCCCCAAAGACTACCACTACATGCATGTGTCCCAAACATATATATGTATGGAGAGGTGTATTTTTAAATACACAATGGAATAACTTTGATGTGGCACCGTGATTTCGAACTAGAAATCCCCACACTTAGTGAGGGTTATTAGGTTGACGATGCATATGTATGTTACATCACACTTCAAGCCGACGACGGTGATTCATGCATGCATGCGTGCATAGTATATGCGCACAAACTTAATTAGGTCTGAATCTCACCGTGACCTACACTACGATAACATGAACCAAATGAAGAATCCACTATGGTAACCAATCTTATTGTCGGTCAAGGTGATCATGGATGTCCACGCTGGCCCATGAATATATAGGCTTGTCGCTGATAACCAAGCGAGGGAGTGTACCATTCGAAGATAGCCACTACATGCATATATATGGAGGTGATGTGTGCATGCATGTTTGAATACCATTTCACAATATTGCTGTGGCGCGTGCGTCGAAAATTGTACAGTCCCCACATAGAGTGAGATCGGTTCATGATGTGTCATTGCACTAGCCACTTCGACTCGATGGGAGGGATTCATGCGTACACATGCATGTGTGTGTGCTCAAACTGTATCATGTCATCCTAGAGCATGACCTATATATATACCGTATTACAAGCAAAAAAAATCCCTCCTAAGTCAAATTAACCTCTCTCGTTGTCAGGTGATAACCCACAAGTATAGGGGATCGCAACAATTTTTAAGGGTAGAGTATTCAACCCAAATTTATTGATTCGACACAAGGGGAGCCAAAGAATATTCTCAAGTATTAGCAGCTGAGTTGTCAACTCAACCACACCTGGATAATTTAGTATCTGCAACAAAGTAATTAGTAGCAAAGTAATATGGAAGTAACGGTAACGATAGCAAAAGTAATATTTTTGGGTTTTGTAGTGATTTTAACAATAGCAACGGAAAAGTAAATAAGCTAAGAACAATATGTGAAAAGCTCGTAGGCATTGGATCGGTGATGGAGAATTATGCCGGATGCGGTTCATCATGTAACAGTCATAACATAGGGTGACACAGAAGTAGCTCCAATGCATCAATGTAATGTAGGCATGTATTCCGAATATAGTCATACATGCTTATGGAAAAGAACTTGGATGACATCTTATGTCCTACCCTCCCGTGGCAGCGGGGTCCTAGCGGGAACTAAGGGATATTAAGGCCTCCTTTTAATAGAGTACCGGACCAAAGCATTAACACATAGTGAATACATGGACTCCTCAAACTATGGTCATCACTGGGAGTGGTCCCGATTATTGTCACTTCGGGGTTGCCGGATCATAACACATAGTAGGTGACTATAGACTTGCAAGATAGGATCAACAACTCAGATATATTCATGAAAACATATTAGGTTCAAATCTGAAATCATGCCACTCGGGCCCTAGTGACAAGCATTAAGCATAGCGAAGTCATAGCAACATAAATCTCAGAACATAGTGGATACTAGGGATCAAACCCTAACAAAACTAACTCGATTACATGATAAATCGCATCGAACCCATCACCATCCAGCAAGCCTATGATGGAATTACTCACACACGGCGGTGAGCATCATGAAATTGGTGATGGAGGATGGTTGATGATGACGACAGCGACGGATTCCCCTCTCCGGAGCCCCGAACGGACTCCAGATCAGCCCTCCCGAGAGAGTTTAGGGCTTGGCGGTGGCTCCGTATCGTAAAACGCTATGAATCCTTCTCTCTGATATTTTTCTCCCAGAACACGAATATATGGAGTTGGAGTTGAGGTCGGTGGAGCTCCAGGGGGGCCACGAGGCAGGGGGCGCGCCCAGGGGGGTAGGGCCCTCCCCCACCCTTGTGCCCAGGGTGTGGGCCCCCTAACCTTGATTCTTTCGCCAATATTTTTTATTATTTCCAAAAATAATCTCCGTGAAGTTTCAGGTCATTCCGAGACTTTTGTTTCTGCACATAAATAACACCATGGCAATTCTGCTGAAAACAACGTCAGTCCGGGTTAGTTCCATTCAAATCATGCAAGTTAGAGTCCAAAACAAGGGAAAAAGTGTTTGGAAAAGTAGATACGATGGAGACGTATCAACTCCCCCAGGCTTAAACCTTTGATTGTCCTCAAGCAATTCAGTTGATAAACTGAAAGTGATAAAGAAAAACTTTTACAAACTCTGTTTGCTCTTGTTGTTGTAAATATGTAAAGCCAGCATTCAAGTTTTCAGCAAAGATTATGAACTACCCGTATTCAAAATAACATTTAGGTCTCATGTTTACTCATTTCAATGGCATAATCAACTAGCGAGCAATAATAATAAATCTCGGATGACAACACTTTCTCAAAACAATCATGATATGATATAACAAGATGGTATCTCGCTAGCCCTTTCGGAAACTTCAAAACATAAATGCAGAGCACCATTAAAGATCAAGGACTGACTAAACATTGTAATTCATGGTAAAAGAGATCCATTCATAGTCATACCCAATATAAATTAATAGTAATGCATGCAAATGACAGGAGTGCTCTACAGCTGGTGCTTTTTAATAAGAGGGTGATGACACAACATAAAATTAAATAGATAGGCCCCTCGCTGAGGGAAGAAGGGATTTGTATAGGTGCCAGAGCTCAGTTTTAAAGTAGAGATAAATAATATTTTGAGCGGCATACTTTCATTGTCAACATAACAACCGAGAGATGGCGATATCTTCCATGCTACACACATTATACGCGATTCCCAAACAGAATGGTAAAGTTTATACTCCCCCTCCACCAACAAGCATCAATCCATGGCTTGCTTGAAACAACGAGTGCCTCCAACTAGCAACAGCCCCGGGGGAGTTTTGTTTGCAATTAATTTGATTTGATTTGCATAAAGCATGGGACTGGGCATCCCGGTGACCAGCCATTTTCTCGTGAGTGAGGAGAAGAGTGCACTCCTCTTGAGAATAACCCGCCTAGCATGGAAGATACAGACAACCCTAGTTGATACATCAGCTATTCGAGCATACAAAACAGAATTTCGTTTGAAGGTTTGGTGTTTGGCACATACAAATTTACTTGGAACGGCATGTAGATACCGCATATATAGGAAGGTATAGTGGACTCATAAGGAATAACTTTGGGGTTTAAGGGATTGGATGCACAAGTAGTGTCGGGGAAGCTGCCTCCGCGAGCACCTATGGGGACGGAGCCCCTTTTCGGTTCAGCGGGGGGCGGAGGCCGAACGAAGAGCAGATCGAGGCGAGGCACACGAGCGGTTTTACCCAGCTTCGGAGCTCTCCGGAGAGATAATACTCCTACTGCTGCTTTGTGGTTTGTATTGAGTTCTTGCTCGGGAGCGCTGAGTGCTACAGTACACACAAGCGGCTAACGAGACCGAGCGTGAGTATTCTACTGTCCTCCCCTTCTAAGTTGTGCATGGGCCTCCTTTTATATGCTCAAGGGGTCTCCAACATGTGGCAATGTAGGCAAGGGAAAAAATGAAAAAGGTGCTGCGGTAGGTACAGCTACCTACACAGTGTATCATACCTAACCCTGACGGCAGGGCACAAGGGCATTAAATGCCTATCTACGTTGCCCAAACAGTGCAGAAAAGGGACCGTCAGGGACGCCACCGCTCGCCACGATGGCGATCTTGTCAGCGCCGCTTGCCACAGTGCACCCCTGGCTGCACAGCCTCCCGCCACGTGCGCCTGGAAGGGTCTCAGAGTGACACGTCGGTGGGTGAGATGGAGCGCGGGTACAGAGTGGTTGCTAGCCGCGGCAAGCGTCTTGCCGCGGCAGTTGTCTTGCCGCGTCCGGGAGCTTGTCGCTCACCGGGTCTTGCCGGGACGCGTGGCGCGTCGCGGCAAGTTCCTTGAGATGCCTTGGTTGGCCTCCCCGGCAAGCTCCTCTTGCCGGGGTCTTGTGTTTTGAGTGGCCTTCCTGGCAAGCTCCTCTTGCCGGGGCCTTGTCTCCTTGACTTAAACACTTTGTTCTTGAATGGCTGAAAAGGAACCAATAGGTCCTTGGCGATCACCTGGCAAGCCTTGCCGCGGGACGCTGCGACTGCCCGTGCACAAGTTCGGGATACTAGGGTACCCCTACTCTAGTACACCGACAAGTAGTATTCCCTCTTAGTATAAGTGAAGGCTAGCAAAAGACTGGGAAGCGACCAACTAGAGAGCGACAATAGTCATGAACATGCATTAAAATTAATGAACATTGAGTGCAAGCATGAGTAGGATACAATCCACCATGAACATAAATATCATGAAGGCTATGTTGATTTGTTTCAACTACATGTGTGAGCATGGGCCAAGTCAAGTCACTTCAATCATTCAAAGGAGGATACCACCCTATCATACCACATTGCAACCATTTTAATAGCATGTTGGCACGCAAGGTAAACCATTATAACTCATACCTAATCAAGTATGGCACGAGAAACTGTAATCTCTAATTGTCATTGCAAACATGTTTATTCATAATAGGCTGAATCGGGAACGATGAACTAATCATATTTACAAAAACAATTGCCTTTCATACCAGCTTCTCCCATCTCAATCAGTCCATCATATATCGTCATAATTTCCTTTCACTTGCACGACCGGACGATGTGAATAATAATAATAATAATGCACGTGCACTGGACTAAGCTGTAATTTGTGAGCATTCAATAAACAGGAGAAGACAAGGCAATATGGGCTCTTAGTTAAATCAACAATAATGCATATAAGAGCCACTTCAACAATTTAATCATGGTCTTCTCCTATCGAACCCCAAAGGAAAGAAAAGAAATAAAACTATTTACACGGGAAAGCTCCCAACAAGCAAAAAGAAGAACAAGAAATCTTTTTGGGTTTTCTTTTAATTATTACTACTACAACAAGAAAATGAACTAACTAAAATCTACTACTATTTTTTTTGTTTTTCTTAAGGTTTATTAAACACACAAGAAGAAAGCATAAAAGGGAAATAAACTAGCATGGATATTACAGTGCAAAAGTATGAGCACCGACATCTAGCAATGAGTGTGTGAACATAAATGTAATGTCGATGAGAAGTACATACTGCCCCAAACTTAGGATTTTGGCCTAAGTTGGTCTATTGCCACGGATGGCCTGGCGGATACCCAAAGTTGTAGTTGGGGTCCAACTGAGATGCAGCAGTCATTGCATCGCGGGCTGCAGCTTGGAGGCGAGCTATCTCAGCCCTCCTCTTATACTCTTCCGCCTCCTCTCTGGTTATAAAATATCTCCCTTTTGCCTGAAAGTCAAATAAAGTTGAATCCGCAACGCATTCCATAGATAATTTGACTAGTTTTTATGTTTTCATGAATCTCAGATTATGAACAGCATCGTAATGATTATGAGCTTGCGTGCATGAAAAGAATAAAGCAGAACAATGCCATGGCTGTCAAACTTGGCATTAAGGGACTGAAATCAAGTCTGGATGCAATGCAATGCAAACGCTCTCCACCTATAGATTCATGCTCAGAATATGATCCTAACAGTGATTCTGAGCTAGAGGGAGACCTAAGTCAATGTAGCTCCCTAGTGGAGGAGTCAGAGGAAGATGCCCTATCTTATTCACCCATCAAGGTGCTTGCTCTAACTTTCCAAGGTTATATTTGTCGCACATATTTTTCAACTGATGATTTGCATTGCTTCTACTTTGTTTAACTGCCTTTAGCTTACTTTACACATCGTGTATGTGAATACGCCCTGGCTATCCATTTTCAGTACATATTCCATCTGTCATCATACCATATTTATCCATTCAAATGTTGTTCTTGTGTATCAGACGTTCAAAAGGAAGAGGGTGATTGCTGATCGTGGAGGAGCACAAGCAAAGTGTTTGGAAAAGGTAGTGGCATATGATAAATCAAATAGCCCATTAGGTGTAGTTGCAATATCACCTGACCCACAAAACACCCCAACTCTACCAGACTCTAGCCCTACTACACTGATCATTTCTGATGCCCCTACTCAGCAGACCCCAACTGCAGCAACCATTATGATTATGCCAGTTGACATAGCACTAGCTCTACGACGCAAAACCCCCCATTCCAGCAAAGAGTACACCCAATCCAGTTGCCAAATCCCTTGTCGAACCAGAGATAGCCGCAATTGCAGTAAATAGGACCCCTGTTCCATTTCTTCCCAGTTTAGAAGACAAAGCTTATGTTGTTGTCAGGAACTTTGTGTGCATCTTTCCTTCATGGAAATATTACACCGCAGACATAGAACAATTTTCAGTCTTCCTTCGCAACTTACGTGTAAGTAATGTACTAATGTTATTCATGGTCATTGTTGCATATGTTTCTGCTGACAGAAGACACAAGATTTCATTCTTTTAAATAGGAGAGGACCAAACTGGATTGTGAAGACGAGCAAGGGTTGGTTGTCCTTTTCAACACTCGTTGATGAAGTATCGTTCCTACCTGAGGCAAGTGCACTTCGATGGCAAGCCTCTAAACGAAATTTCTGTAAAGTCTCTGGTGCTACATTTAACCGACGGTGACTGGAATAATCTTGTTACATGTTCGTCTCGGCTGCAGCGTAAGCTACTATCTAGGATATCACATCACAATTTGAACTACATTACTGCATTTGCCTTAAAGTCTCACTTGTAAGAAAACTGTTAGCAGAAGAACATTCATTCTCAAGGGACCACAGAATCTCGCAACTATACTACACACTGCATTGCTCTTGTGAGTACCTCTTGCCCTGTATGACCATACTTTCTTTCATAGCTGTTTGATTATGTAACATCACTGCACATGTTAGCCTCGTTATCGTCCATTTGGTGGACATTATAAGATCCGTATGGACTCTTACATAAATTTAGAATCAACCCAATGCTTTTGAAGAGGTTTAGATATACAGTCCTCTTGTAAGGACTGAACGTCGTCTATCATTGTACTTACATTAACAGCTACTCCCTCCATCCCATAATATAAGAACATTTTGTACAGTACACCAATGTTCAAAACACTCTTGTATTATGGGAAGAGGGATTGGTTCATTGTGTAGCATTCTGCATCTTATCTCCCTCGCCCACCATTTACTAAAAAAGATCAGATATATATTTAATCTGACCAAAAAGTAGAATACACAGACAATGCCAGAGCAGAAGTGTAGCCCACTGCTCTTGTCTGTACATTTTGTCCTGTAATGCTTGTACTTCCAGGGATTGGTACTTGATTATGTAGCATCAATCTGCATCTTATCTTCGTTATCCTCTGTCCCTTCCAGTATTATCATATCTATAATTACTCTCTACAAAATGTAGAGTACAGGCAATGCTTATGAAGAAGATTCTGTGCTGAAATTCTTGAGTTATCCTTCCCTTGACATGGAGAAGGGAATTATAAAGCCGATGTTAACTATTAATGTAAGTCAGTCCTTCTAAAGCCTTTATCCTCAACTGCTGTTTAATTTTCTCATACTCCCTATCGTTTACTATTGTTTAGTTTGTTGTTTCTACCAAAATGCATGTTCGCAAGAACCGTAAGTTCTAAGATTAATTGTAAAACCAAAATCCTTATTCATACAATGCACATTACTCAATACTCCCTATATGTATGCTTGTTTTTGTGGATCTATAATCCAGTGTGTGGTGAAGCAACCCACGTTTGCACCTTGTCATGTCCTGTTTTATCTTTCTGATGTGGCTGATGATATGAACAACATGCCATGTGTGACACTCCAAAAAAATTTATTTGGTTTTAGCAAAAACCTTGCTGGTTTTTCTTTTGTGGATTGAGAACTATCAATTTTTTTAGAAAAACAATCCTCTTAAAAGTCTTTTTCTTTGGCTAGGATTGTTATTTCTGTTTTCTTCTTCAAACTTTGGGTTTAACCTTTTTAAATCTTCTCCTCTGATTGGTTCTCTTCTCAAATTATTTTTGGGAGTTTAATCTTTTCTTTTTAAAAGGAAAACTCTATGAAAATTTGGGATTTTCATTCTTTTGATAACCACCCATGACCTTGTGTTTTTGCCCATGAAGTGAAACCACTCCAAAACCTCCTCTCCTCCTTGTTAACAACCCAAGTTCCCTGTCCCAAGTCATCCAAACAAGTTTTGGATTTTTTTTTGATTATTTCACCTCTCAATTCTTTTCTGATGTTTAGTTTGAGCCTGACCCATTTACAAAGCAAGTACCCTATAGCTTTTGTATCTGGACCTCAAACCAACTCTTCTGGCTAGTCCTTTGTACCCACAACCCAGAACCATCTTGATCCACTCATCTTCTTTTCAAATATTTCAACTTACACTCCCTGCAAGTTTGGACCAGATTTGCCAAATTTGCTGAAATTCATATCTACACTTCTCCAATAATTCCACCAAAAATCAGGCAGCCTATTGGAGCAATGAGAAGTCACTCTACCAAAAATCAGACCAAGGAAAAATCCCTACATGCCTAGATCATTCTGTCGAACACCTTGCATGCACTGTTTCAGTTCATATTCAGTTAAATTCAGACTTTCAGTGTCGATCTTCTTCAGATGAGTGCAGTCACATGCTCACAGTGCCCCTTGGCACGTTGCTCACCGCCTGGCATGCTTGTCCGGAGCCCCGCACGCGCGCTTGGCAGCTTCCCGGCGTCGGTGGCGCCCTGGCCCGCCTGCCACCAGGGGGCTTCCCGGCGCCCGAACCACCGTAGCAGCAGACAGGGAGCAGAACGGTGGCTCAACGCTGTTCACCACCGCCCAAGCCCCCTGGTGGCTCCGCGTGGCCATCTCCGCGCCAGCACACGCATGCAGCACCGTCGCCGTGGCGCGGCACGCGCAGAGCACGCTGTCTGCCGCCGACGGGCCCGCGCCGCCACGTTCCGTCGAACTCCACCTAAGCAAGTAAATCCCGGCGCGGTTGGCACCTAAACGGACTCAGTGGACCTCCACGACGAAGCTCAACTCCTAAACCCTCCCGACCAAGCACTGCGCCGCCGTAATCCATCGCCGGAGAACCCCGTTCTCGGCCACCGCCTCGGATCGCCTATAAAAGGGGACCCCGAGCTCCCCCTCGAGCACACACACTCCCTGCACCTCACATACACCCCGCCTGGCCACTGGAGGGGCCTCGAGGAGCTCTTCTTCCTCGACTCCGGCCACTTCCCCCGCCTCTGGCTCCAGCTGCGTTCACTACGGTGAGGCCATCTCCGGTGTCTAAACTCCGTCTACAGCCCTCTTCCACGCCCCGTACCCTAACCCCCTGGTCAATTTGAACATTGGCAGCCCCTTCGGCGAGCTCCATCCTCGTCCGAACCGCCGTCCGCCGGAGCAGGGGCCACCGTCGACACAGTGCACGCCGGCGACCACCACGACCACCACCCGACGCGGAATGGTGCCCTGAACATGGAGGTAACCTTCGATCCCCCTGCCTCGCCATGGATCGCCGCCGGTGATCGCCGCGGCTCTCTGGCGCCAAAGGCGCCGTCCCGTTTTCAAACCCGACGGGTGGGACCGCCCCGTCAGGTTTCTCTTCTTTTTTCGAATCGTTTTCTGAAAGCGTATTCGGGCAAAATACGTCTTCTCTTCTGAGCCGGCGTATTTGAGACTAAAACGTTTTCTGCTTTTATAAATAGAACCCTGAGAAGTTTCTGTTTCATTACAGATGGGTCCCTAGACAAAAACCTCTATAACTTTTTAACAGAAACATATTTTTGAGTAATTCTTTTTCTGTTCTCTTCAAAATTTTGTCTAGTTGTTTATCAGATTTATTTAAAAACTATTTGGTTTAATTTCTGTACACCTCTTGGTATTTACGATAGTGCGTGTATCCTCTTTATACCGTAGATACCGATGGAGGTGACGGGACCGCAAACTTCACCGAGCTAGACTCCGACTACTCTGAACCAGGCAAGCATGTTTGAACTTTTGATATGATGAGTGTCTTGGCATGTTTTGCATTTAGTTAGTTTCATGGCATGTTGTGGAGCATACCGATGAACTGTATATTATGCATTGTTGAGACAAGTAAGTTCGATGATCCATACATTGTTGGATGTGAGTATGCAAGGCCATGTGTTGGCATGAAGGTGGGTAAGATGGCAGTGTGGTAGCATGCCAGTCTTATGCCATGCAGGTTTACTTCAGTACCAACCCGTATCGGTTGGGCTCCTATCCATTTCCCCTCCCTGTACTACCACATGTTTCTCGAAAGGGATATGGTTTAGTAAGTCGCAAACCGCTTTCTTGGTACACACCAAAAAGGAGAGGCCGGGATGATGGTTCCATGGCCCTGGATTAAAGCCAGTCATCCGGTCAGGGGGCATGGGTGTTTCCGGTTGGGACCGAGAGGGGGGCACCCCTTAGAGCACGCATATATAAATTTGATCCCATGCTATTCGAGATTGTGATCTCCCCGTCTCAAAAGTTTTTCTTGGACGATGTCGAGGGTGATTCCTGGCATCGAGAGGTTGGATGGGTGTGTACTGGTTAGCTGTGTTTCCTTCTGAAATACCGTAAACGGAACTAGTCCTTGTGACTACGGAAATCCGTTAACTGTTAGAAATTTTGTACAAACTCTGCGGGAGTCATATATCCTCAAATCATCTTATCTATATCCAAGTTCCGTGCTAACTGACATGTGCCAGTTTTGGTGACAGATTATCCGGTGGGACCATGAGCACTAAGATCAGTTAAATGTTTATTCTTGTGGATTAACCCGTTTATTTTCAAGAGTTGAATTATAATTATTTTTCCTTGTTAGTAAAGCCCTTTATGTGGTGTCCCTCAGACGCCCGACTGCGGCATATCTTTTAAAGCCCTTTATGTGGTGTCGCTCAGACGCCCGACTGCGGCATTTCTTTTAAAGCCCTTTATGTGGTGTCGCTCAGACGCCCGACTGCGGCATTTCTTTTAAAGCCCTTTATGAGGTGTCGCTCAGACGCCCGACTGCGGCATTTCTTTTAAAGCCCTTTATGTGGTGTCGCTCAGACGCCTGACTGCGGCATTTCTTTTAAAGCCCTTTATGAGGTGTCGCTCAGACGCCCGACTGCGGCATTTCTTTTAAAGCCCTTTATGTGGTGTCGCTCAGACGCCCGACTGCGGCATTTCTTTTAAAGCCCTTTATGAGGTGTCGCTCAGACGCCCGATTGTGGCAATTCTTTCTTTTATTTTATTGATTACCTTTCGAGGCGTCGCTTCAGACACCCGATCGGTTCTTCCTTTATTTTTACTGTTGGGATTTCCGGCGGACTTCCGCCATTTCCCTTTTTACTTACCCTGCCTAATATTACTTTGAATGTGCATTGGTAATTTAATCGTGACGCACTCATGCATGCATTTGTTATATCTTACGTCCGAACTGTCTTGCGAGTACTTCAAAGTACTCACTGGCTTGTTGATTTGGCCAGATGCTGACGAAGGTGATCTCATGGATGAGGAGTTCGATAGCGAGTCCGACGCCTAGAGGAGTCCCAGTCAGTCTCGTGCGACCCTGGACTTGGTCTCTGTTTTATACCCGCTTCCGCAACCCAAATAAATTCATCGAGCCTCACCTCGACGCTCGATGGGATGTTTGTTTGAGAGTCACATATACACTCCCCACTGTGTTACTCCACCACTACCCTATTTGCGAGTCAGTAGTATGCCACCACTCCCTTGTGTCATAATCGCCTTTATGTATAATTATTGGCACGCTTGTAATAAATTGTTGAGCATCATCAGCTGAACCCTGTAATATATTTGATGCTACTGGCTTATTGTATCAAAAGTTTGTCTACCAGTGAGGAGGTTTTATCTCAAACTGGTTCTGAAGATTGGTTTCTCAATAAATATTTTTATTGGAAAACCGGTCGTGACAAGCTTGGTACTAGAGCCAAGCTGACTGTAGGAAGACACTAGGTGCGATCGCTAATCGGTTATTAATCATATTAGAGCCCATTTATGTTATTACAATTGTAGACATTTTTTTTTGACATTCAGCATATATTTATGATCTGACTCTTCAGAGTTTTTGCCTACTTTCTGTAGATGGCCGACAACAGCTGCGAGTCTCAGACCTTCGCCAACGTGCCCGATGGGTTCGTCAAGCTTCTATCCTTCGTCGTTTAGGTCGCGATGGGGCCATCTGTGCGCCCGGTCGTCTCACTTTGCCAGCACAAAGTCAACGACAGTCTGACCATGCACCAGGCCTCGGTGTAATTTAGGGGAGGGCGTGGTGAGTTACGCCGCTTCCGGTTCGTGGGTAGAGCCATGCCCACGGAGAAGCATGCCATCCAGATGGCAGCCCGCGAGTCGATAGCTCGCCTCAGGGATGTCCTTCCCGTGATGAAGGCTCGTCGTTACTGCTATCTTCCATGCCACGTGCCTTACACCTGTCACTACGCATACTCCTGCCCTAGAGGAGAACGAGACGAGGCCTTTGAGATGCTTATTGAGTATCTTCGGGCTCTGGAGGCCGCCTTCGACAACTTGGTGGACGACTTTGTGGCCGCCCGCATGGACTCAGTCCATGGCTGTGCTGCCAACAGGAGGGAGCTCCTGCCCATAGCACCGCCACTGACTTATGCCTCATCATCAGCATCTTATGCACCTGCTCGTCGCCTGCCTTCTACTGAGGAGTTCAACCAGGTCATTGCGCCCACTCCAGCGCGCACTGCACCGCCCCTCACGCCGACTCCTATTCGTGTTATTCCACCCCTGGCACCCGCTCCATCTACTCGGCGCAGCGCTACTCGTATGGAACCTATTAGCGAGGAGGAAGTTGAGTCTCCAGTCTCGCTACGCCTCACCCTTGGCAGGGCCAAGGACATCATCAACATCTCCGACTAAGTACGCTTAGCCGTCGCGCGTTGTACTGCCATGTAAGATATGGGAAGTAGCCTGTTTGCGCATCATTGTCGGTGTACTAAAGTAGGGGTACCTTAGTACCCCGAACTTGTGCACGGGCAGTCGTAGCAGCCCGCGGCAAGGCCTGCCAGGCGATCGCCAAGACCCTCAATGGTCCCTTCTTGGGCCATTCAAGAACAAAGTATTTGAGCCAAGGCCCCGACAAGAGGAGCTTGCCGGGAAGGCCACCTGAAGAGAGCAAGGCCCTGGCAAGAGGAGTTTGCCGGGACTACCGCTCGAAGCACAAGACCCCGGCAAGAGGAGCTTGCCGGGAAGGCCATCCACGGCACGACAAGGACCCTGCCACGGCGCGCCCCGCGCCCCGGCAAGGCCCAGTGAGCAACAAGCTCCCGGGCGCGACAAGACATCCACCGCGGCAAGGCGCTTGCCGCGGCAAGTTACCACCTCGTGCCTGCGCTCCAGCTCACCCACCAACGTGTCGCTCTGGGGGGCATCCCAGTCACACGTGGCGGGAGGCTGAGCAGCGAGGGGCATGCGGTGGCGAAGCGAAGCTGACAGGGTAGCCATCATGGCAAACGGTGGCGCTCCTGACGGTCCACTCCCCTGCTCCGTCTGGGCGACGCGGACGGGCATTTAATGCCCTTGTCCCCCGCCGTCAGAGTTAGGTATGATAGCACTGTACAGCCACTGTGCAGGCAGCTGTACCCACTACAGCATTCTACCATTTTTGCCCTCACCTACGCTGCCACCTGTGGGTAACCCCTTGAGCATATAAAAGGAGGCCCCATGCGCACGTAGAGGGGGAAGACCAATCTTTACGCTCGACCTCGCCGGCGGCCCGCGTGTACTGTAGCACCGCGCGCTCCCGAGCAAGAACACAATACAATCCACCAAGCAGCAGTAGGGTTTTACGCATCTTTGCGGCCCGAAGCTGGGTAAAATCCCCCTGTGTGCACCGCCTCGATCTGCTCTTTGTGCAACCTCCGCCCCTCGCCGAACCAATAAGGGGCTCGGTCCCCATAGGTGTTCGAGGAAGCCGATTCGCCCCGACAATCATATAGGAAATGGAGAAGTGCACTAGCCTAAATAACATGTCAGGAATATATACGCATATCCTGAGTGACGTATTGTATGATTATCGCCCGCGTGTAAGATACGTAATGAGCAGTCTTTCTCCGTGCGCAAATTAAATGGTTTTCCCTAGTAATCTTGGCTATTTGGTTTCTTTGCCAACCTTGTGCTTTTATGGATTTATTTTTTTCTCGTTTGCTTATGGGTTTCGCAAAATATATTCCCAGAGTGAAAAATGTCTCGTCCTTGGACTCGCTCCATGCCAGCTCCGCCAGAGGAAAATTATGGCACTCAAGCAGACAACAATTTTGCACAAGGGCAGTCGAACCAATATTATGACAATCAACCAGGCAACAATTTCACTCAAGGTCAATCAAGTCAACAGGGTAGTGAGACGGCACTATCTCAAATGTGTCGCCTTTATGAACAAAGTCAGCAACAACATCGTGAAATGATGAACCAAGTCATCGACATGGGAAATCACCATGGACAGTATCAACAACATTCTAAATTATCCGAACTACAGAAGACACGTCCCCAGACATTTGCTCACACTGACAAGCTGCTTGAGGCCGAAGACTGGCTTCGTGATATGGAGAGAAAATTAAGTATTGCAAAATGCTCAGACCCAGAAAAAGTACTGTATGCACCGCATTATCTCACGGGAGCAGCCGCATCCTGGTGGGAGAATTTCCTGCACATGCATCCCAACGAAAATGATATAACCTGGGATGATTTCAAGGAAGGCTTCCGTGGTGCACATATTCCTAAAAGTATTATGAAAATCAAGAAGAGGGAGTTCGATGACCTCAAACAACGGAACATGACAGTATCTGATTACAACAGTCAGTTTACTCAATTGTCTCGCTACGTAAACGAAGAGCGTATGACTGAAAGCAAGAAAATGGAGAAATTCCTTGACGGCCTAGCGCCTGCGCTTAAATGCCAACTGGTCATACACACTTTCCCAGATTTTAAGACGCTGGTGGATAAAGCCATTACTCTGGAAAATGAGAGACGCAGTTTGGAAGATATCCGCAAGCGAAAAAGGGACCAGACTAACCAGGCTCGCAATCACCGAAGCAAGACAAATTTTCAAAAAGGTGGAACACACAAGTCTGCATCCAACGCCTCACGCCCAATCAAGAATTTCCATGCAAGGGACAAGGAGTTCACATATCGCCCCGACGTTACTTGTTACGCCTGCGGAGAAGAAGGAAACTATGCCAAGCAGTGTCCCAAGCCTAGAAACTCAGCACCAAAGCCGAACAACGGCAGCAGTAATCCAGCACCCAAACGAAACAATTTCAATCCCAACAACAACCACAGGAAGGGTCATCTGAACCACGTAACCAAAGAGGAGGCACAAAATGCTCCGGATATCGTACTCGGTACGTTTCCTGTCAACACAATACCTGCAATGGTTTTGTTTGATTCTGGAGCTTCTCATTCTTTTGTTTCGAAAAGTTTTGCTTTGCGAAATAATTTTTCGATGCTTCCTTTGGAGAAATCCATGATCATCAAGTCCCCTGGGATTCAGCAAGTTACTCAGAGTTACTGTCAGGATGTGATTATTGAGTTCGAAGGGCTGAAGTTTTACGCAAACCTTATTGTGTTGGAAAATAAGGGACTAGATGTCATCCTTGGGATGGATTGGCTAACCACAAATAAAGGTTTCATTGACTGTTTCAACCGGACCGTAATACTCACGCATCACCTCGGGAAGACAATAAGGGTATCCGCCAAGGAAAGGAAAATACCCAGGCAACCAAGACTGAATAAGGTAGATGTTTCTGAGCTAAGCAAGGTTCCAGTAGTATGTGAATTTCCAAACGTATTCCCCGATGAGCTACCAGGCATGCCACCAGACCGAGAGATAGAATTCAGCATTGAGTTAGCACCAAGAACCACCCCCATATACAAGAAACCATACAGAATGGCACCGTCCGAGTTAGTTGAGCTGAAGAAACAAATCAAGGAATTGCTAGACAAAGGATATATTCGGGCCAGTTCCTCACCTTGGGGATCACCAATTTTATTTGCCAAAAAGAAAGATGGAACACTGCGATTGTGTATTGACTACCGAGCACTTAACATGGTCACGGTCAAGAACAAATACCCGATGCCAAGAATAAATGATTTATTCGATCAGCTCGCTAAGGCCAAGGTATTCTCAAAAATTGACCTAAGGTCAGGATACCATCAATTAAAGGTACGAACAGAAGATATCCCCAAGACAACATTCACCTCCAGATATGGACTGTATGAGTTCACAGTAATGCCTTTTGGATTAACAAATGGTCCTGCATATTTTGTTCACCTCATGAACAAAGTATTTATGAAGTTTATGGACAAGTTCGTTGTGGTATTCATCGACGATATTCTAGTATACTCCAAAACACCAGAAGAGCACGCTGAACATCTCAGAATTGTACTAGGAGAACTCAGGAAACATCAATTATATGCCAAATTCAGCAAGTGCGAATTTTGGCTAAGGCAAGTAGGCTTTCTAGGCCACGTGCTAACCCAAGACGGTATCGCCGTGGACCCGGAGAAAGTAAAGGCCGTACTTGGCTGGAAGTCACCAGCCAGCGTAACGGACATTCGAAGTTTCTTGGGAATGGCAGGATATTACCGCAGATTTATTGAAGGATTCTCCACCATAGCCAAACCTATGACACAGTTACTCAAGAAGGAAAATAAGTTTGAATGAACAGAAGCCTGCGAGAAAAGTTTCCAAGAGCTAAAGAGGAAATTAACAACAACACCAGTATTAATTGTGCCAGACATACACAAGAATTTTGAAGTATATTGTGACGCGTCCAGGAAAGGTCTCGGATGCGTGTTGATGCAAGAAGGCAAGGTTGTCGCATACGCTTCAAGGCAACTTCGCAAGCATGAGGAAAATTATCCCACTCATGACTTAGAGATGGCAAAAGTCATGCATGCACTTAAGGAATGGAGGCATTTCCTACTTGGAAATCGATGTGAAATATATACAGACCACAAAAGTCTCAAATACATTTTCACGCAGCCAGAATTAAATTTACGGCAATGACGCTGGTTCGAATTAGTAAAGGATTATGATGTCGGTATCCACTACCATCCAGGTAAAGCAAATGTGGTGGCCGATGCTCTTAGTCGGAACCCCAGCTCCAACAAAAGCAGTCTGCACGGCTTGAGACCCGAATTCCAACAAGAATTTGCCAGACTTAACTTATTGATGGTAGCAGAAGGCACCATATCAAATTTGGAGATACAACCCGACCTTGTGGAGAAAATTAAAGAAGCTCAGCCGGGTCACCCAAGTATAGAAGGTATAAAAAGAAAGGTGAGTAAGGGCAAAGCCTCAGAATTCGTCGTAGACAATGGAGGAATACTATGGTACGGGGAAAGACTCTGCGTACCAAACATAGAAGATCTTAAACAGCAAATTTTGGCTGAAGCCCACACCGCCCCATATTCAATTCACCCTGGAGGGACCAAAATGTATAAAGATATTCAAGAAAGATTTTGGTGGCACGATATGAAGAGGGACATCGCTACCTTCATTGCATGTTGCGACTCATGTCAACGCATAAAAGCTGAGCATCAGAGACCAACCGGATTACTGCAACCAAACAAATTACCTAAGCGGAAATGGGATGAAATAGGGATGGATTTCATTGTCGGACTACCTCGGTCACAACACGGAAATGATGCCATACGGGTTATCACCGACAGATTAACCAAAGTGGCACACTTTATTCGAGTAAAGACGACCTACACCACTCAGAGGCTTGCCAAGATATATCTTGCCCGTATAGTTTGTCTGCGCGGTGTCCCAAGGACTATAATATCCGACAGGGGCACTCAGTTCATTTCGAGATTTTGGGATCACTTACAACAGGCACTGGGAACTCAGTTAGCCTTCAGTACAGCTTACCACCCCCAGACAGATGGGAAAACGGAACACATAAACCAGATCCTAGAAGACATGCTGAGAGCATGTGTCCTCACATATGGAACCAGTTGGGAAGAAAGTCTGCCATACGCCGAGTTCGCATACAACAATAGTTACCAGGCCAGCCTGCAAATGGCACCATTTGAGGCCTTATACGGACGGAGATGTCGCACCCCGTTAAACTGGTCAGAAACCGGAGACAGCCTCATCTTCGGACCAGACCTGCTCAGAGAAGCCGAGGAGAAAGTCAAGCTAATCAGAAATAGAATCAAGACCGCCCAAAGCCGACAGAAGAGTTATTACGATCAGAAGCATCGTAGGGTCAGCTTTGAACCCGGAGAGTTTGTGTACCTACGAGTATCCCCTATGAGGGGATTACAACGATTCAAGATAAAAGGAAAGCTAGCGCCAAGATTTATCGGACCATTCTGTGTATTGGCACGAAGAGGCACAGTGGCCTACCAACTAGACTTACCTAAGGAACTATCAGATATCCACAACGTGTTCCATGTTTCGCAGTTAAGGAAGTGCATAAGCAACCCAGAGAAACAAGTATCCCATGAGAACATTAACGTGCAACAAGACCTCACTTATCGGGAATGTCCAGTGAAGATACTAGAGGAGTCTGAAAGGAGGACCCGACAAAAGACCATTAAATTTTTCAGAGTTCAGTGGAGCAATCACACTGACAACGAAACAACTTGGGAAAGAGAGGTTTTTCTTCGAGCAGAGCATCCGCACTTATTTGAGGGACAGCTGAAATCTCGGGGACGAGATTTTTCCTAAGGGGGTAGGTGTTGTGACACTCCAAAAAAAATTAGTTGGTTTTAGCAAAAACCTTGCTGGTTTTTCTTTTGTGGATTGAGACCTTTCAATTTTTTTTAGAAAAACAATCCTCTTAAAAATCTTTTTCTTTGGCTAGGATTGTTATTTCTGTTTTCTTCTTCAAACTTTGGGTTTAACCTTTTTAAAACTTCTCCTCTGATTGGTTCTCTTCTCAAATTATTTTTGGGAGTTTAATCTTTTCTTTTTAAAAGGAAAACTCTATGAAAATTTGGGATTTTCATTCTTTTGATAACCACCCATGACCTTGTATTTTTGCCCATGAAGTGAAACCACTCCAAAACCTCCTCTCCTCCTTGTTAACAACCCAAGTTCCCTGTCCCAACTCATCCAAACAAGTTTTGGATTTGTTTTTTGATTATTTCACCTCTCAATTCTTTTCTGATCTTTAGTTTGAGCCTGACCCATTTACAAAGCAAGTACCCTATAGCTTTTGTATCTGGACCTCAAACCAACTCTTCTGGCTAGTCCTTTGTACCCACAACCCAGAACCATCTTGATCCACTCATCTTCTTTTCAAATATTTCAACTTACACTCCCTGGAAGTTTGGACCAGATTTGCCAAATTTGGTGAAATTCATATCTACACTTCTCCAATAATTCCACCAAAAATCAGGCAGCCTACTGGAGCAATGAGAAGTCACTCTACCAAAAATCAGACCAAGGAAAAATCCCTACAAGCCTAGATCATTCTGTCGAACACCTTGCATGCACTGTTTCAGTTCATATTCAATTAAATTCAGACTTTCAGTGTCGATCTTCTTCAGATGAGTGCAGTCAGATGCTCACAGTGCCCCTTGGCATGTTGCTCGCCGCCTGGCATGCTTGTCCGGAGCCCCGCACGCGCGCTTGGCAGCTTCCCGGCGTCAGTGGCGCCCTGGCCCGCCTGCGCCGGCGTGTCTTGTGGCGGCCGAACCACCGTAGCAGCAGACAGGGAGCAGAACGGCGGCTCAACGCCGTTCACCACCGCCCAAGCCCCCTGGTGGCTCCGCGTGGCCATCTCCACGCCAGCACACGCATGCAGCACCGTCGCCGTGGAGCGGCACGCACAGAGCACGCTCTCTGCCGCCGACGGGCCCGCGCCGCCCCTTCCGTCGAACTCCACCTAAGCAAGCAAATCCCGGCGCGGTTGGCACCTAAACGGACTCAGTGGTCCTCCACGACGAAGCTCAACTCCTAAACCCTCCCGACCAAGCACTGCGCCACCGTAATCCATCGCCGGAGAACCCCGTTCTCGGCCACCGCCTCGGATCGCCTATAAAAGGGGACCCCGAGCTCCCCCTCGAGCACACACACTCCCTGCACCTCACATACACCCCGCCTGGCCAATGGAGGGGCCTCGAGGAGCTCTTCTTCCTCGACTCCGGCCACCTCCGTCCTCCTCTGGCTCCAGCTGCGTTCACTACGGTGAGGCCATCTCCGGCGTATAAACTCCGTCTGCAGTCTTCCACACCCCGTACCCTAACCCCCTCGTCAATTTGAACATTGGCAGCCCCTCCGGCGAGGTCCATCCTTGTCCGAACCGCCGTCCGCCGGAGCAGGGGCCACAATCGACACAGTGCACGCCGGCGACCACCACGACCACCACCCGACGCGGAATGGTGCCCTGAACACGGAGGTAATCTCCGATCCCCCTACCTCGCCGTGGATCACCGCCGGCGACCGCCGCGGCTCTCTGGCGCCAAAGGCGCCGTCCTGTTTTCAAACCCGACGGGTGGGACCGCCCCGTCAGGTTTCTCTTCTTTTTTTGAATCGTTTTCTGAAAGCGTATTCGGGCAAAATACGTCTTCTCTTCTGAGCCGGCGTATTTGAGACTGAAACACTTTCTACTTTTATAAATAGAACCCTGAGAAGTTTCTGTTTCATTACAGATGGGTCCCTAGACAAAAACCTTTATAACTTTTTAACAGAAACTTATTTTTGAGAAATTCTTTTTCTGTTCTCTTCAAAATTTTGTCTAGTTTTTTATCAGATTTATTTCAAAATTATTTGGTTTAATTTCTGTACACCTCTTGGTATTTACGATAGTGCGTGTATCCTCTTTATACCGTAGATACCGACGGAGGTGACGGGACCGCAAACTTCACCGAGCTAGACTCCGACTACTCTGAACCAGGCAAGCATGTTTGAACTTTTGATATGATGAGTGTCTTGGCATGTTTTGCATTTAGTTAGTTTCATGGCATGTTGTGGAGCATACCGATGAACTGTATATTATGCATTGATGAGACAAGTAAGTTCGATGATCCATACCTTGTTGGATGTGAGTATGCAAGGCCATGTGTTGGCATGAAGGTGGGTAAGATGGCAGTGTGGTAGCATGCCAGTTTTATGCCATGCAGGTTTACTTCAGTACCAACCCGTATCGGTTGGGCTCGTATCCATTTCCCCTCCCTGTACTACCACATGTTTCCCTAAAGGGATATGGTTTAGTAAGTCGCAAACCGCTTTCTTGGTACACACCAAAAAGGAGAGGCCGAGATGATGGTTCCATGGCCCTGGATTAAAGCCAGTCATCCGGTCAGGGGGCATGGGTGTTTCCGGTTGGGACCGAGAGGGGGGCACCCCTTAGAGCGCGCGTATATAAATTTGATCCCATGCTATTCGAGATTGTGATCTCCCCGTCTCAAAAGTTTTTCTTGGACGATGTCGAGGGTGATTCCTGGCATCGAGAGGTTGGATGGGTGTGTACTGGTTAGCTGTGTTTCCTTCTGAAATACCATAAACGGAACTAGTCCATGTGACTACGGAAATCCGTTAACTATGAGAAATTTTGTACAAACTCTGCAGAGTCATATATCCTCAAATCATCTAATCTATATCCAAGTTCCGTGCTAACTGACATGTGCCAGTTTTGGTGACAGATTATCCGGTGGGACCATGAGCACTAAGATCAGTTAAATGTTTATTCTTGTGGATGGACTAACCCGTTTATTTTCAAGAGTTGAATTATAATTATTTTTCCTTGTCAGTAAAGCCCTTTATGTGGTGTCGCTCAGACGCCCGACTGCGGCATTTCTTTTAAAGCCCTTTATGTGGTGTCGCTCAAACGCCCAACTGCGGCATTTCTTTTAAAGCCCTTTATGTGGTGTCGCTCAGACGCCCGACTACGGCATTTCTTTTAAAGCCCTTTATGTGGTGTCGCTCAGACGCCGGACTGCGGCATTTCTTTTAAAGCCCTTTATGTGGTGTCGCTCAGACGCCCGACTGCGGCATTTCTTTTAAAGCCCTTTATGAGGTGTCGCTCAGACGCCCGACTGCGGCATTTCTTTTAAATCCCTTTATGTGGTGTCGCTCAGACGCCCGACTGCGGTATTTCTTTCAAAGCCCTTTATGAGGTGTCGCTCAGACGCCCGACTGCGGCATTTCTTTTAAAGCCCTTTATGTGGTGTCGCTCAGACGCCCGACTGCGGCATTTCTTTTAAAGCCCTTTATGAGGTGTCGCTTAGACGCCCGACTGTGGCAATTCTTTGTTTTATTTTATTGATCACCTTTCGAGGCGTCGCTTCAGACACCCGATCGGTTCTTCCTTTATTTTTACTGTTGGGATTTCAGGCGGACTACCGCCGTTTCCCTTTTTACTTACCCGGCCTAATATTACTTTGAATGTGCATTGGTAATTTAATCGTGACGCACTCATGCATGCATTTGTTATATCTTACGTCCGAACTGTCTTGCGAGTACTTCAAGGTACTCACTGGCTTGTTGATTTGGCTAGATGTTGACGAAGGTGATCTCATGGATGAGGAGTTCGATAGCGAGTCCGACACCTAGACGAGTCCCAGTCAGTCTCGTGCGACCCTGGACTTGGTCACTGTTTTATACCCGCTTCCGCAATGCAAATAAATTCATCGAGCCTCACCTCGACGCTCGATGGGATGTTAGTTTGAGAGTCACGTATCCACTCCCCACTGTGTTACTCCACCACTACCCTATTTGCGAGTCAGTAGTATGCCACCACTCCCTTGTGTCATAATCGCCTTTATGTATAATTATTGGCACGCTTGTAATAAATTGTTGAGCATCATCAGCTCAACCCTGTAATATATTTGATGCTACTGGCTTATTGTATCAAAAGTTTGTCTACCAGTGAGGAGGTTTTATCTCAAACTGGATTCTAAAGATTGGTTTCTCAATAAATATTTTTATTGGAAAACCGGTCGTGACACCATGCACATTAACCAAAATAGATCAAATGATTTTCTTTGCCCTTCATCTATACTTGTTATGTTAACATGGTAATCCAGTAATGTGGTGAATCTCCCCGCATTATGAACAACGCCAAATTATGCTATTGATATTTTGAACTTACTCTTTATTTTCTAATTTGAAATTGGATGGAATTGACAGCACAGTTATCATCTTTGTCTATACACGTGCAAAACCTGTCATCTCTCTGCTTTGTTTCAGGGTGATATGCCTGATGGCACGCACAAGTCTGCTGAGGGCTATGAGACAAACCCAACATATATTGCAGCAAAGATGGCAAAATATCTTGAAGATAGCGAGACAACCCCAAAGTCTTGTCTTGATGCAGTGTTCAAGTTACTGGAGACTAGCTGTCAGAAAATCCCACAGAATTTGTTGTCTGAATCAGTTCGACTTATTCGGTCCCAAGTTCTAGCAGAAAGGCATTCTACAACTCAACTTTGACATGAAGTCCTATCTCTAAGAAAGATTGCCGAGAACACCAATGAGAACCTCATCGCTAAACATCTACACCTGGAAGCTATGACCGACATGCTAGGCCGGTCTCACAGCCTTGCTCAGCAGCTTGCGTAGCAGTTCCCGCGCAAGGTTAACCTTTCTTGAACTGTCTTGGAAGTGGTCTCGGTTCAGTATTATTTTGTTACGCTGCAATGGTGCCCAGTTTTTGTAATCTGCTTCTTCGTTGCACGTTATGATCACTGGTGGCGAACTTAGATGCCCAGTGGATGTAATATACCATAAAACCTTTATTGTATAGTGTAGGTTTATTCTTAGTTGCTATGATGTAATTTATTTATTGTATAGAGTAGGCTTGTCTTAATTCTTACTAGTTACTGCCATCATTCGTTATCTGAAAAAAAATCAGATGTAGTCGACCGGGCCGAAACATTCGCTTCTAATGGGCCTGGTGTTTAGCGGGCCACAATTGGGCCGGCCTGCATCTTTCTTGGGCCTGAATCATTGGGGCCTTCACACTTTGCGTGAGGCCCAAAACTTACACCGGCCTATATTTTAGTTGGGCCTTTTGTGGACCCAGCGCTTAGTTTGGCCAAGGTAGCGTTGGGCCATTAACAGGCTGAATATTGTACTGGCCGTTTACGGCCCAGATGAAACCATGGGCCT
The DNA here is from genome assembly GCA_032464435.1 of Aegilops umbellulata. Taxonomy (NCBI): domain Eukaryota; kingdom Viridiplantae; phylum Streptophyta; class Magnoliopsida; order Poales; family Poaceae; genus Aegilops; species Aegilops umbellulata. The sequence continues at coordinate 149,301,744 of CP136059.1, read as the reverse complement.
TTAGCAGGCCAAAATGCATATTGGGCCTCAATTTTCACTAGTCGTCGACCGGCCTTCAGCAGGCTAAAATGTAGACGGGGCCTTTTTGGGCCCCGTTATATCACGGGCAGTTACCAGGCTGAAACGTATCTCGGGCCTTAGTTGGCCCACTAATATCATGGGCCTTTAGGAGGCCGAAAGCTTAGTACAGACATCAATGGGCCGAATTATGCGACTGGCCTTTAACAGGCTCAAAGTCACGTTGGTCTTAACTGTTGCCACCTTTATCACGGGCCGTTAGTGGGCCCGATGTCCTGTCGGACCATATATGGCCCATGGGCAGCACGGGCCATTCCCAGGCCGAAAGTCACACCGGGCTGAAATGGGCCCATGTCTACATCGGGCCTCTAACAGGCCGAAAGTCACTGGGCTGTAATTGGGCCCAAATATTCGGTGAAAAATTAACGGGCCAGATCTGGCTTCGGGCCGTAAATGGGCCCAAATAGTAGGCCAACAATTAACGGGCTAGATCTGGCTTTGGGCCGTAAATGGGCCTTTATTAAGCATGTCGTTATTGGGCTGGCCCACTAGTACCTGAGTAAGTACTACGGGCCTTTGACTGGGCCGGCCTTTTTAACCCATATGGGCCTCTGTTGGGCCGTGCCACGTGTCTACGTATCATACGCGCTTTGGGTCCAATGAGTGGATGACATCTGTCCTAATGGTGAGCCGACACATGTTTCCTCCAGCCAATGATGATTTTACACGTGGAAAATCCCCATTGGTCGGGGCTGTTAACGGGTTACCGGATCCAAAACCGGACCCGATAGCTTAACGGCGTTCCGTTATGGTGGATGGCACGTGTCAGTCACCCTTGACGAAAGTACTTCTGTGATGCGCCATTTATCATCATGGAAGTGGACACTTCCGTGATGATAATTTTGGTAATGTTATGGAACACTTCTACGATAGCACAACTATGACTATCTTGATTCTGTCATAAATTTGTCATGGATTTACATGCATGACAGAAAACGTGACCTACTGTGACAAACACGTATCATCACGGAAGTGTATTTTTTTGTAGTGTGCCCTGACTAGCTATTTGGCTTCTGGTGCTCCCGGGATGGTGGTTCATTTAAAAATTATCTTCCATTATCTTAATAAAGACCGACTTCGGCCTTTTGAATACAAGCCCTACAACATTGCATGGCAAACGAAATTAGATTCTACTCCAAATGATTTTGTAATATATTAGCACAGGGATGGCTGGGAAATGCAGGTACACCTCCAGCACACCACCACATGTGGCCCTATCAAAATAGTAGTCAACTGAAAATAAATAGGCCATACGATTTTTTCTAAACCGTCTGATCTACAAGGAACATGCAGATGGCCTTCGTATACCTCCCGCCAGTCATTGTTGACGATCTTTCTCGAACCGACAGCGACCACCATCCCAGACCCCTGCTTCCATCGCCCCACCCTAACCACGACCTCACACCAGCGCCGTACTTGGCAGCGCCCCCCAGCCATCCCCTTAAGCCCAGCCAACCTCCAGATCGGGCACCAGTAGCTCTTATGCCCCCCACACCCCTAAGATAAACACCAAGGTGCTGCTTCCCCAGCGTACTAGGGCCTGTTACACCCAGAAATGCTTCCTTTAATTGGGAATCCACTGACCAGGAATTGAAATCCAGGGTCGACGGACCTCTAGCTAAGGTGAAATAGTATATGGGGAGAAACCTTCTGCATCGCGAGTTACTAGGAACATCTAGTATCAGGAAGAAGGGGCAGGAAGAAGCGGTTAATTAGTGTCTTCTTTCGGATGAATACCGTGCAAGGAGACACGTAAGATTTGCACGAATAAGGAAAGAGGAGTACTAGTCCACTGTTGTGTCCTCCTGATTTCACGGCGAAGTTCTTCTTTTTTCCGGGGGAACCGATGTTGTGGAGGATGGTGGAGCCTTGGACCAACCCATGGCCAAATTGTTAACTGTGTTGCGGTGGTCGTCTATCCGTGGAGGGGAAGCAGATCCGAGGCATCGTAGGACGGTGTGGCGGGAACAACTCGGTGAAGTGGACGGTGGCGATGTTGGAGCGACAGCGATGAGGCGCAGGACGGCATGGTTGAACTAGCTTGGGTACAATGCATGTTGGCTTCCTGGAGGCAGCTCGGCCTCGGCTTCAACTACTAGTCATGGTGGGCGTTGTAGTTGCGGTTGTAGTCCATGGGGATGTCGGGGTATCGGCTCCGGCATCATGGAGGAGGGCAGCGGTTGATGTGTGGGATGGGGTGGCGGACGGAGGATGCTGAGGTTTCGCAACTGGTGGAGAGGTAGTTCTTGCGCCCATGGAGTACGAATGGGGAATTAGAAGGGGGCGGGGGGAATCTAAGGGGCAACCATGTTTTGGTCTAGGACGTGGTTGTTTTTTTAACAGATGGGACACACTTGCTTCAAATTTTGGGAAAGTACAAACTTTGACCCCTCTTAAATTTTGGACCTACTGCGGGTCAGGGGTAGGACGGTAATCCCAGGTATCCCAAGTAGTAGGCGGGAGAGATTTCGGCTGAGCGCATTTGTGTTTAGGCAGCCATGGTGTATGAATATTTTTTTAGAGGCAGTTGTGTGGCGCCTAGATGAAGTTACAAACCTACCCCGGTTTAGACCTTTGGATGTCAGGACGATAGGTTTCATGGGGCGGAGTTAGAAAAGTAATTTCCTTCTACCAAACATTGGTCTCACGCGCTTTCGGGCGAGTAGAGGCTCTTTTGGCGCTTCGTTCGAAATTTTGAAACAGAAGCATTCATGTTTAGAGTACTCTTGAACTTTGAGGATTGACCTAAATAGACAACCTTAAATTTGACCTTGTATGTTTGAAAACATCATTAAATTATGCGCTTCTTTTTGAAATTTTGACTCTTGAAAATCCTATAACTATGATTATTTTGGAATGGAGGGGGAAAATTTGAATCTATTTTGTACACGACTATATATGTTATTATGTACAAAAGGAGAGAAAAGATTGGTGCCCCCATAATTTTGTATGATTTACAAATGCCATGATCTCGAATTCAAATAATTGAATGGACTTCATGTTGAATTCAAATTTTTTAAACCAGCTTAAGTTGAATTCAAATGTATGCTAGTTCCTAGCTAGCTATTTAGAATGATCATTGTGTAACTTTTTTATGTATAATATGCTTTACACACACAACATGAACTATACTCACGTTTATATTCGAATTGCTAAAGTGATGCATTGTCTGGACTTCAAATACAAACTCTATGGATCAATTATGTCGAATAATAGCATAGACATGCTAAAATTCAATATAATATAGATGTCTGATGGATCAATGACCTTCCTTATGCGAATTGCAAATATGATGATCCCATCCAAATATTTGGATACAATTTATATTTTTAATCAATGTGTACATCAGTCCTTTACGTGTAGATTCACTCTCCATAGGGCCCTCCTCACACATGCGCTAACTTTCTCTCTCATGCATACTCGCACACGGTGTATATCCATCAAAGGTCTCTCACACATTATCTATACACGTTATTACCAAAATTATTCCTACCAACAAAATTCACATCCATAGATTCATTATTGTTTTCAATCAAAGTAAACAAAGGCATATCATTAGGATCAAAGGAGCACTCTTATTAGCAAATAATTTCATAAGCTCATCCCTCTTTCCACTCAAAACATTTATTTCTTCAATTGCATGCACTCTTTTACTAGTGGAAGAACTTTCGGTATGCCATAGAGAATAATTAACCATAATATTATCTAGGAGTTTGGTAGCTTCTCCTAAATTAGTTTCCATAAAAGTGCATCCCGCGGCCGAATCTGAAAGATTTCTAGAAGCAAAATTCAATCCGACATATAAAATTTGTATAATCATCCACAAATTCAAACCATGAGTATGGCAATTTTGTGTCATCAATTTCATCCTCTCCCAAGATTGTGCAACATGTTCATGATCAAGTTGCTTAAAATTCATAATATCGTTCCTAAGGGATATGATCTTAGTGGGAGAAAAGTACTTGGAAATAAAAGCATCTTTACACTTATTCCATGAATCAATACAATTAGGCAAAGATGAAAACCAAGTTTTAGCACGATCTCTAAGCGAGAAGGGAAATAGCTTCAACTTAACAATATCATTATCCACATATTTTTTCTTTTGCGTATCGCACAAATCAACGAAATTATTAAGATGGGATGCGACATCTTCATTGGGAAGACCGGAAAATTGATCTTTTATAACAAGATTTAGCAAAACAGTATTAATTTCACAAGATTCCGCATTAGCATCAGGAGCAATTGTAGTACTAATAAAATCATTATTATTGGTGTTGGAAAATTCACACAATTTAGTAATATCTTGAGCATCGTGACAAAGCAAGCAATCCAACATACGAGCACACAAAAAGCAAGCGAAGAAGACGAACGGAAGAAGGGCGAAGAAAAGGCGAATCTTTTTGAAAATCGTTTTAGAAGTGGGGGAGAGGAAAACGAGAGGTCAATGGAAAAGAATGTAATGTGAGGAATGAGAGTTTATGATGGGTACTTGGTATGTCTTGGCTTGGCGTAGATCTCCCCGGCAACGGCGCCAAAAATTCTTCCTGGTACCTCTTGACTTTGCGTTGGTTTTTCCCTTGAAGAGGAAAGGGTGACGCAGCAAAGTCGAGTAAGTATTTCCCTCAGCATTTGAGAACCAAGGTATCAATCCAGTAGGAGATAAAGCTCAAGTCACCGAATACCTGCACAAAAAACACCAACTTGCACCCAACGCGGTAAGGGGTTGTCAATCCCTTCAGTGTTATTTACAAAGTGAGATCTGATAAAGATGGATAAACGGTAAAGTAATATTTTTGGTATTTTTGGTTTATGGAACGGAAAGTAAAAGATTGCAAAGTAAGTAAATAGGGAACTAAAATTGTAGATTGGAAATTTATATGATGTAAAATAGACCTGGGGGCCATAGGTTTCACTAGAGGTTTCTCTCGAGATAGAAATTATTTTGGTGGGTGACCAAATTACTGCCACGCAATTGATAGAAAAGCGCAAAGTTATGACGATATCTAAGGCAATGATCATGAATATAGGCATCACGTACGTGTCAAGTAGACCAAAACGATTCTGCATCTAATACTATTACTCCACACATCGACTGTTATCCAGCATGCATCTAGAGTATTAAGTTCATAAAGAACGGAGTAACGCATTAGGCAAGATGACATGATGTAGAGGAATTAACTCAAGCAGTATGATGAAAACCCCATCTTTTTATCTTCGATGGCAACAATACAATACGTGCCTTGCTCCCCCTACTGTCACTGGGAAAGGACACCGCAAGATTGAATGAAAAGCTAAGCACTTCTCCCATTGCCAGTTAAACCAATCTAGGTGGCCAAACCAAATCGATAGTTCGAAGAGAATTGCAAAGATATCAAATCATGCATATAAGAATTAAGAGAAGATTCAAATAATATTCATAGATAAGCTTGATCGTAAATCCACAATTCATCAGATCTCGGCAAACATACCGCAAAAGAGTATTACATCGAATAGATCTCCAAGAACATCGAGGAGAACTTTGTATTGAGAATCGAAGAGAGGGAAGAAGCCATCTAGCTACTAGCTATAGATCTGTAGTTCTATGATAAACTACTCACCCTTCATCGGAGAGGCAATGGTGTTGATGTAGAAGCCCTCCGTGATCGAATCCCCCTCCGGCAGGATGCCAGAAAAGGCCCCAAGATGGGATCTCACGGGTACAGAAGGTTGCAGCGGTGGAAAAGTATATATAGGAGGAAGATCTAGGTCAGGGGATCCTCGAGGCTCCCACAAGGTTAGGGGGCGTGCCCCTCCCCTGGGCACACCCTCCACCCTTGTGACTGCCTCGAGGCTCTTCTGACTTGCACTCCAAGTCTCCTGGGTGTCTTCTGGTCCTAGAAGAATCATGGCGAAAGTTTTATTTCATTTGGACTCCGTTTGTTATTCCTTTTCTGCGAAACTCTAAAACAAGGAAAAAATAGAACCTGGCACTGGGCTCTAGGTTAATAGGTTAGTCCCAAAAGTCATATAAAATAGCAGATTAATGCATATAAAACATCCAAAAATAGTAATATAATAGCATGGAACAACAAAAAATTATAGATACGTTGGAGACATATCAGCGGGCCACGGAGACACTCAGCTTCCTACTGCTCGCCCCATCGGTGAGCTCAACCAACACGACATTGTCGCCCGCTCTGGTGCGAGCCAAGATCCACTTGTTGGACCTTTTAGAGGGGCAGAGACAGGACGCGTGGCTTGCCCCTTGCTGGGCGAGCGCGATGATGTCTACTACACAACCTTCTTCCTGTAGACGTTGTTGGGCCTCCAAGTGCAGAGGTTTGTAGGATAGTAGCAAATTCCCCTCAAGTGGATGACCTAAGGTTTATCAATCCGGGGAGGCGTAGGTTGAAGATGGTCCGTCTCAAACAACCCTGCAACCAAATAACAAAGTGTCTCTTGTGTCCCCAACACACCCAATACAATGGTAAATTGTATACGTGCACTAGTTCAGCGAAGAGATGGTGATACAAGTGCAATATGGATGGTAGATATAGGTTTTTGTAATCTGAAAATATAAAACAGCAAGGTAGCAAGTGATAAAAGTGAGCGTAAACGGTATTGTAATGCTAGGAAACAAGGCCTAGGGTTCATACTTTCACTAGTGCAAGTTCCCTCAACAATAATAACATAATTGGGTCATATAACTATCCCTCAACATGCAATAAAGAGTCACTCCAAAGTCACTAATAGCGGAGAACAAACGGAGAGATTATGGTAGGGTACGAAACCACCTCAAAGTTATTCTTTCTGATCGATCTATTCGAGAGTTCGTACCAGAATAACACCTTAAGACAAAAATCAACCAAAACCCTAATGTCACCTAGATACTCCAATGTCACCTCAAGTATCCATGGGTATGATTATATGATATGCATCACACAATCTCAGATTCATCTATTCAAACCAACACATAGTACTTCAAAGAGTGCCCCAAAGTTTATACTGGAGAGTCAAGACGAAAACGTGTGCCAACCCCTATGCATAAGTTCACGAGCTCATGGAACTCGCAAGTTGATCACCAAAACATACATCAAGTGGATCACATGAATATCCCATTGTCACCACAGATTAGCACATGGAAGACATACATCAAGTGTTCTCAAATCCGTAAAGACTCAATCCGATAAGATAACTTCAAAGGGAAACTCAATCCATCACAAGAGAGTAGAGGGGGAGAAACATCACAACATCCAACTATAATAGCAAAGCTCGCGATACAGCAAGATCGTACCACCTCAAGAAGACAAGAGAGAGATCAAACACATAGCTACTGGTCCATACCCTCAGCCCCAAGGGTGAACTACTCCCTCCTTGTCATGGAGAGCGTCGGGATGATGAAGATGGCCACCAGTGAGGGTTCCCCTCCCCCCGGTAGCGTGCCGGAACAGGGTCCCGAGTGGTTTTTGGTGGCTATAGAGGCCTGCGGCGGTGGAACTCCCGATCTATTATGTTCCTCGATGTTTTTAGGGTATATGGACATATATAGGTGGAAGAAGTCGGTTAGGGGAGCCACGAGGGGCCCACGAGGGTGGGGGCGTGCCCAGGGGTGTAGGGCGCGGCTCCCTGCCTCATGGCTTCCTTGAAGCTTCCCTGACATCTACTCCAAGTCTCCTGGATTGCTTCCGTTCCAAAAATAATTCTCCTGAAGGTTTCATTCCGTTTGGACTCCGTTTGATATTCCTTTTGTTCGAAACACTGAAATAGGCAAGAAAACAACAATTTGGGTTGGGCCTCCTGTTAATAGGTTAGTCCCAAAAATAATATAGAAGTGTTTAGTAAAGCCCATAAACATCCAAAACAGATAATATAATAGCATGAATACTTCATAAATTATAGATACGTTGGAGACGTATCACGTGACAAAACCACGACTGGCACCGTTGACCCGCAACGACAGCATCCGCATGGGAACAGCCTGGCCGACCGAGAGCTTGGTAGCCAAGAATAGCTCTGTTTGCACCAGATCCCTCTGGCAACAGGCCCAAGATGGCGAGAGCCCAACAATGCTCCCTTTGTCTCGTCCAAAAGTCGAGAGCGGTGTCGCGCTCTGCCTCCCACACCATGCCAGAGACGGCAGCCGAAGCACTGGTGAGAGCTCAGTTTTTGCTGGACTTTCCTCCAGTAGCAGACAAGATGGATTAGTGAAGAGCTACCATCCAAAGTCTCCTTGGATTTGCTGAGATTAACAAGTCACTGTGTGCGGAGCCATCGCGGTACCTGCAGGCGACGCCGGTGGCCAAGATGTGAGGACTGCACCCACGATGCAGTCCCCTCTCCGCCCGCCCGCCCAACGTATGTCGCAGCAAGCTGAGGAACCCGAAGATGTTGGTAATCATGATGAGGCATCGATGTCTTAATCTGACCCGCGACTCCAGCAATATCATGTCAAGTGTTAAGAGACAGGAGGAAGGAAGATGCTCGCGTCACCATTGAGCGGCGTCGCGATACACGACGTCACTCAGACAGGCGCAATGGAGCCAATGTCGACAAACCCGCGCCCAGTGCTGGCCGGTACCTACCTTACGAAGTAGGCCGCCCAGCCTTCACTCGTGAGCTACGGCAAGTCCATTGTCCATCCTCTCGCACCTTCAAGCCTGACTTGCCGGAGAAGTATGATGGAATGTTGAACCCGGTAGACTTTTTGCGTATCTATACGATTGCCTCTCAAGCCGCCGGGGGAAGGGACAGAAAAGTGTTTGCCAACTACTTGCCACTGGCTCTCAAGCCAAATGTCAGATCCTGGCCGATGCACTTGCCGGAGCATTCCATCTCCTCTTTGGAAGATTTGTGCAACGAGTTCGTTGGCGCCTTTATAGGTGGCCACCAAGAACGAGGGCAACCAGTGACCTACAAACCCTTCTGCAGAAAGAGGGGGAGAGTTTGCGCAAATATTTTCAGAGATTCAGCCGAGTGCACCGCAACATTCCAAAGATACACCTGGCAGACGTGATTGTCGCATTTCATACAAATGTGCGCAATCGCAGAATGCGGGCCAAAATGGATGTTCGGTTTCCCAAAACCATCAGCAAACTCTACACATTGGTGGAAAAGTGCGCTCGTGATAAAGAAGGAAGAAGGCTTCCAGGGGAAGAATCTGGTGTTGAAGTCGACTCAGAAGACGATGACAACCTTTCCACCCCCAGGAGGAAGAACAAGAAGCGCAACAAGAAGAAAAAGGACAAAGCATTGATGGCCATTGAGAGCGCCGGTGATCTTAGCTTCGGCAAGAAAGCAAAAACTGAGATGCCCGGTGTCGGTGTCAAAACCGGCGGATCTCGGGTAGGGGGTCCTGAACTGTGCGTCTAAGGCGGATGGTAACAGGAGGCGGTGGACACAATTTTTACCCAGGTTCGGGCCCTCTCGATGGAGGTAATACCCTACTTCCTGCTTGATTGATCTTGATGATATGAGTATTACAAGAGTTGATCTACCACGAGATCGTAGAGGCTAAACCCTAGAAGCTAGCCTATGATTATGATTGTTGTCGTCCTATGGACTAAACCCTCAGGTTGATATAGACATCGGAGGGGGCTAGGGTTACACATAGTCGGTTACAAGGGAGGAGATCAACATACCCGAATTGCCAAGCTTGCCTTCCATGCAAAGGAGAGTCCCACCCGGACACGAGACGAGGTCTTCAATCTTTTATCTTCATAGTCCAACAGTCCGGCCAAGGTACATATTCCGGCTGTCTGAGGACCCCCTAATCCAGGACTCCCTCAGTAGCCCCTGAACCAGGCTTCAATGACGATGAGTCCGGCGCGCAGATTGTCTTCGGCATTGCAAGGCGAATTCTTCTCCAGATTCCTAGTACCTGTCACGTAGTGTCCGGCTTCCCATGAATGTTGCACTCCTCGGCTTCTGTGCCTAATAATGGCTATCTTCCACGTGTCGAGCGAGTGCGAGAAGTTGGGGCATTTTTACACTTGCCACCCTAACCATGTGAGTAAATCGTCTATTTAAAGAGTTGGGGATCCTCAGCTCCAGATCACACCATCCTCTAACAATGAGTATCCATCAGAGCGCACCTTGAAAAGCCCATCCCATCATGGCCGGCCATTGCAGCTCCTCCTCTCGCTCCCATAGCACTAAGCCAGGCAATTGGGAGAAGTGTTCCGTCCCCCAAAGCCAATTAGTTGAATTACAGACCCAAGGGTTTCTTCCTCCTCGTATATGGTCCCCGTCTGAGCCGGACTAGCCACTTACAACGGCGAGGAGCAAGTGGAGAGCTTTCCCAACCCATCCATGGGGGAGCGGGTATGCCTTGTCCCTTACTTATTGAGGGGACTCGGATTTCCAATCCATCCGTTCCTCCGCGGGCTCCGGGAGTTCTACGGCCTCCAGCTGCATAACTTTACTCCCGCCTCCATTTTACACATCGCTGGCTACGTTGCATTTTGCGAGATGTTTTTCGGCTGCGAAGCTCATTTCGAGCTATGGAAGAGGCTATTCTGCCTCGTACCCCGTACACAGGAGGGGTCAATATATCAAGTGGGTGGAGCCAAAATATGGCGCATCGCTGGGACTGGATACTTGTCCGGTACTCCGAAGAAGACATCCGAAGACTGGCCTTCGGAGTGGTTTTATATGGAGGAAGTCCCCCTTCCGGACCCTATTCGGATGGGCCTTCCCGAGTTTAATAACGCCACTTTGAAGAAACGCCGCAACTGGCGCCCTCGGAGCCCCCAGGAGGAACATAACAAAGAGGTCCTTTACCTGATTGGCCGGATGAAAACGCTGGCCAAATCAGGACATATAATAATTGAGGTTATGTCAATATGTATAATGCGGGGGTGCAGCCACTTTAATGTCGGGGACAACCCATGTGGCACTTCAATGGAGAAGACGATGCCACCCGTTGCGGTCGTAAAGGTCCGGACTCCGCCACTGCTCTAGCGAAAATACTATCCGATTTATATAAAGGAGAGGAAGAGGAGTTCATCCGCATTAAGCCACGGGATGGATTCTCCATGTACATCCCCCCGAATGGGTGAGCCGCTACTTTTTACTCCATACCTTCCCGCATTCTTTATCATAAATATTTACCTTGCTATTTCACAACAGGAACTGCGAAAAGCCATGAGGGAGGTCCACAGCCCGTCTCCACAGCCAGAGGATGCTGACCGGGCCCTCGACCCTGGACTCGAAGAAGATCCGAACATATTTGTGGAGCTTATCGACAGGACGTTCTATCAGTTAAGCTGCGACAGTGCCTTGGTGGCCATCATAGCCGATTATCCTAGACTGCTCCCTGCATCGCATGTAAGTAAAACCGGAGTCCCAACTTCCGAGAAGGATCCCTTTTTTGCACTTAACCCACCGCACACATATGGTGTCTTACAGGGAAGGCCCTCGGGACGCCATGCCGACCCTACAGTGACTCACCAACAAGGGGCGCCAAAACCGGGTAGGCTTAAAAGGAAGGCAGCCAGGACTGATACGCCGTCGTAGAGGTATGAAAAAGAATCCTGCTCCCTGGTTGTGGTCTTTAAAATACAATAACGTCCATGGTTCCTGGCAGGAAAAACGCTCGCTGGACGGTATCCGGAGAGCTTGTCGGCCATGCCTCCACCAGTCGGGCTCCAAAGCCTGACTCATAGGCAGATGATAATGTGGGAACAACACCGGATGTTCCTCCTATAGAGGATGCAGATAGGCTATCCGCTACGAATTCCAAACTAGAGAGTGCCATGAATCACAGGCGTCGCCGGGCCGTACTCCGCAACCCTCGTTTCTCTGAAGAGGCGTTCAATGCCTTCAACTTAGGAGACGCATACATCCGAGCTGCTCAAAATGGTCTTGCCAGAGCCACAGACCAATATGTAAAGGATATACGGGTAAGAAAATCAGATAATTATGTATATCAGTAGCCCCTGAGACTTGAAATAGTTGGCACAACTGATTTAAGGATCATTATTTGCGTAGGTTCTTACAGAGAAGAATACCCAGTTGTCTCAAGAGCTGGAGGAGTGCAAAGCCCAGCTATGGGCCGCAGTTGCCGCAATGAAGGAGTCCGAGAAGGCCCCATCTGGTAACATTTGTTTCTATCGAAAAGAAGGAAATGTACCAGGTAGTTCGGCATGCATGCAAATCTAACAATAGATTCTGCAGATGATCCCGGAGTGAATCCGCAGGTCGTACAGGGGGATGTGCAACATGCTCAACAACAGCTAGAGGCTGGCGAGCGCGTGCTTACGCAGGTTAGGCAGGAGAAAAACGATCTCCAAGATGCCAACACCCGGCTGGGCGTTGAACTGAAAGATGTTCGGGCCCAGCTTGCTGACTCCGTGAAGGAGAATAAGAGGCTTCGACATGACATTTTTAGTAAGTGCTTGAACATACTTTTATAGAGTTCTGCGAAGAAACTGGCTAACAGAGTTATATCTGTAGGTATGCTGAAAGGTCGTCCTGTAGAGGAGATGCCCGGGTCTGCGAGTGATCTTCTGCCAGAGCTCTCATAACTGCACGAACAAGTTCGGCAGGTGATGCAGGGCATTGCCCAGGCCTTGTGGCCAACCGCCTCCCTGCCAGGAGGCATGGGGAGCTCGTAGAGATGCTCAAGGGAGCGCAGTAGCGCTTCCGATTATGGAAGATATCTACCTGCCGACAAGGTGCAAGTGAAGCCTGGGCCGTGGTGAAGACTCGATATACCAAGGCTGACCCGAACCACATGGCCGAGGTCGGACCTGTGGGGTCTGATGGGAAAGAGATACCCGTCAGTTTGGTGTATGACCAGGTGAAGTTAGCCGCAAAGGATTCCCAACAAGATTGTAGGCTAGACAGCCTGTTGGATGGTATAGAAGAAGAATTTAGTCAGTCTAAGTGAGTGTGTACTTCAAGTGACATATATTTTCCCTAGCCAGATTGTAAATCATTTGTCATGGTGGACGTTTTCGCTTCGACCTCCAGACTTGATAGTCCGGAGTGTATCCGAATACCCACTCAATTATGTAAAAACCGGGGTACGCGTGGAAACCAGGCGCAGGGGTCATAAGTGCTTGAACAGGCAAGTACCGAACTAGCAATGTTATATTACATGGATAGTAAGAAACATCTTCCAGGGGGAATAGTTCCGTTAAGGGTTCCTTTCACTGGGTACGCATGCATTAATGTGCATGTCCGAACTGCAAAAAGAGACGCATGATATAAACATCTGGGGGCATGTATTGAAATAAGTGAAAGTCATCTTTTGTTCACCGACCGAATATTCCCTTAAGAATGCTAACTTTCGGCTTCACCCAGTCTGAGGTACACATCCAGCTGACCCGGTAGTAACAATCGCAGAGCTGCACCACTTATGCCCTAGCCGAATTAACGTGAACGTAGGGCATAAACACAAGAGCAAGGAAACCCAGCTTGGCCAAAAATTAAGTCATATTGATGCATATAATGGCAAAGAAAAGGTACATGTGGAAAAGTAACACATGTGCGGGGGGCATAGAGCCCGGAACATAGTTATATTAAGCTTCTGTATAATAAGCCCCTAGGTATAAGGAGCACGCCTAGCGCATCAAGATTGTGTAGTCAAGACACATTTTAACCTTTTAAGGCCGTGAAGGAAAAGGGGAGAAAGAAAGAAAGGACAGATAATGAATATATATATGTATATATATATGTATATATATATATATATATATATATATATATATATATATATATTGATGGAGGTAAGGAGACGAACACAGAGTTCGGCACTAGGAGTAGAACCTTCGGAGTCTGGCTGCATTCCATCGGTTTAGCTCGAGTCGGTTGTCGGATGCATCTCGCAGACGGTACACTCCACCGGTCAGAACTTTGTCAATAATGAAGGGACCTTCCCATTTGGGCTTGAGCTTGTCCTTTTTCTTCGTTGGTAGGCGTAGAACGAGTTCGCCGATGTTATAATTTTTGGCCCGTACTTCTCTGCTTTGATACTGTCGAGCCTGTTGCTGATAGAATGCGGAGCGAGCTTTTGCCACGTAACGCTCCTCCTCCAGGGCGTCCAAACTGTCCTACCGATCAAGCTCAACTTCTTTCTCTTCGTACATGCACACTCGAGGTGTGTCATGAAAGATATCGCAGGGCATTACCTCCTCTGCGCCGTACACCATAAAAACGATGTGTATCCGGTAGTGCGATTCGGCGTGGTCCGCAGCCCCCATAGTACGGAGTCGAGCTCCTCAACCCAGTGCATATCTGATTCCTCCAAGGATCGCACTATTCTGGGTTTAACGTCGCTCATAATAAGACCATTTACTTGCTCAACTTGACCGTTTGATTGGGGGTGATAGACGGAGGCATAATCGAGCTTAATGCCCATTTTGCCGCACCAAGTTTTTACCTTGTCGGCTGTAAAGTTCGAGCCGATATCGGTGATGATGTTGTGGGGGACACTGTAATGGTGTACAACCCCAGATATGAAGTCTATCACTGGTCCGGACTCGGCCATTTTAACTAGTTTGGCTTCTATCCATTTGGTAAATTTATCCACCATGACCAATAGGTACTTTTTCTTATGGATTCCTCCTTTAAGGGGTCCGACCATATCAAGCCCCCACACCGCAAAGGGCCAAGTAATGGGGATTGTTTGGAGAGCGGTAGGTGGCATATGGCTTTGGTTTGCAAAATGCTGGCAACCGACGCAATGTTGGACGAGGTCCTGTGCGTCTGCTCGGGCCGTCGGCTAGTAAAAACCTGTACGGAAGGCCTTGCTTACAAGGGCCCGAGCTGCGGCGTGGTGGCCACCGAACGCAGCGTGAATTTCTGCCAAAAGTTGTCGTCCTTCCCTTTCGGAGATGCACCTTTGAAGTACTCCGGTAGCTCTTTTCTTATAAAGCTCTCCTCGTGGACCTTGTAGGCTTTGGACCGTCGCACAATGCAACGTGCCTCGTTTGAGTCCTCAGGGCGTTCTTGCCTAGTTAGGTAAGCCAAGAAGGGTTCTGTCCATGGGGCGATGACAGCCATAATCACGTGGGCCGAAGGTGTTATTTCAGTGGCAGAGCCTCCGATTACGTCAGAGTGTTCGGGATCTGGAGTTGTGGCTGTATCCGGACTATTGTTGCCGGTCTCCCCTTCCCACACCACGGATGGCTTAAACAGCCTTTCCAAGAAGATATTAGGTCGGGCAGGGTCGCGCTTAGCGCCGATGCGGGCAAGGATATCAGCCGCTTGATTGTTTTCTTGGACCACATGGTGGAATTCGAGCCCCTCGAACTGAGCTGACATTTTGAGGACGGCGTTGCGGTAAGCCGCCATTTTTGGGTCCTTGGTGTCAAAGTCTCCATTTATTTGAGATATTAAGAGGTTCGAATCCCCATGCACCTCTAGGCGTTGAATGCCCATGGAGACTACCATGCGGAGACCATGCAACATGGCCTCATATTTTGCTGCATTGTTGGAGTCTGTGTATAATATTTGGAGTACGTATTGGACTGTATCTCCGGTGGGGATGTCAGGATGACGCTTGCCCCTAGACCAGCCAACATCTTAGAGCCGTCAAAGTGCATGATCCAATTAGAGTACACGTCGTACTCTTTAGGGAGTTTGGCTTCCGTCCATTCGGCGACGAAATCAGCCAATACTTGTGACTTAATGGCTTGTCGTGGTTTGTATGTTATGTCGAATGAGAGAAGCTCGATAGCCCATTTAGCAATCTGGCCCATGGCATCACAGTTATTTATTATGTCGTTGAGTGGTAGTTCGGAGGCCACCGTAATTGAACACTCTTGAAAGTAGTGTCGTAGTTTTCAGGATGCCATGAAGACCGCGTATGCTATCTTCTGATAATGTGGGTACCATAATTTCCATGGAGTTAGGAGAGTGGATACGTAGTATACTGGCTTTTGAAGTAGGAACTTATGTCCGTCCGTCTCTCGTTCGACGACGAGCACTGCGCTTACGACTTGGTGTGTTGCCGCTATATATAGCAACATTGGTTCGTCGACATTTGGCGCGGCCAAGATTGGGTTGCTAGCCAAGACAACTTTTATTTCTTCCAATCCGGCCGTGGCCGCATCCGTCCACTGGAAGTGTGTAGTGCGTCGAAGAACGCGATAAAGAGGTAGTGCCTTTTCTCCCAGTCGGGAGATAAAGCGGCTTAAGGCAGCCACGCATCTAGTTAATTTCTGGATTTGCTTGAGGTCTGTTGGGATAGCCAACCATGACAAAGCTTGAATTTTAGCCAGATTTGCTTCAATTCCTCTATTGGAAACGACGAAGCCCAAGAGCTTTCCGGCGGGCACGCCAAAAATGCATTTTTCCGGATTGCGGTTGGTGTCATATGTTCGGAGATTGTCGAACGTAAGCCTTAAGTCGTCTATTAAAGATTCGATGTGTCTGGTTTTGATGACCACATCGTCTACGTATGCCTCCACTGTTTTGCCGATTTGTGTTTCTAGGCATGTCTGAATCATGTGTTTATAGGATGCACCGGCGTTTTTGAGCCCGAAAGGCATGGTCTTAAAACGGAAGGGGCCGTATGGAGTGATAAATGCCGTTGCGGCTTGATCGGACTCCTCCATCTTAATTTGATAGTATCTGGAGTATGCTTCGAGGATACACAATGAGTCGTGTCCTGCGGTGATGAGGACATCAATACCATTGTTACACCCACAGCCCCTGCTGCTATACATACTGGACCAATTACTAGAGCTCACGCACGCCAATTGAATTATCAGGTACTTTCGTTTCTTGGTAATGATTCTAATGTTCATGAGAATATGATGCTGCCTAAATTGGATACATTTGTTTTTCTTACAAATGAAGGGCCTAGCTTGGAGAAAAATGATCATTGGCGCAAGAACAAGCATGGAGTTGATGGCATGCGCAAGGGAGACAAGAACAGAGTTTAAACTGATGATTTCAGGACTTTGAAGCCACCATAATGAGTGCATGAAGCCTTGGAAGAAATATACAAGATGCCACTTCATAATTTTCGTCCAGAGGCTATTCTAGGTGCCGCGTCACCTTCTTTTTGGGCCAGGCCCATGTAATTTCGAAATACTTCAATATAGGCTGTTTTTAGAGTCGGTGTGTGTGAGGAAACAAGAGTTAGGGTGGGTTTCGGACCCCTCCTCCAAGGGCCACGAAATTCCCCCCTCTTCCTCCATATATACAGCCCCTAGGGCCTCGGTTAGACTTTGGGTTTTGTTTAGATTAAAAGTTCGCCATAGCTGCAACTTCGCGTACTTCGTTTGTGTTCAACGACCAGACCAAGGCGTCACAGAACCCCACTTTGATCAATAAAGCTTTCCTCTTATATTCACAATATCCAGATTGCAATCTTAGTTTCTTGCTTGTTCTTCGTTTGCCTGCAGGAAATAGACCTTCGTGGTCAGGTTGATCGTGCTCCAGCGTGGTCAATAACCTCTCGGAGTTGGTTTAGCGATTGCTAAGGCGCGACGTCCTCGCACGTTCGTAGTCGGATCGTCAAAGTGGACTTCCTCCAAAACCATAGCCACCATCTCATCGAAAGACGGGACACCTTTGCCTCTATAAAGTGGTATCAGATTTCTAGGTTGCTCGGTGAGATTTTACAGTTTTTCGTAGTTTAGATCGAGTCTGTTCTTCATACCTATAGTCCACGACAAAGCCAAAAAAAATTAGGGTTAGTTCATCCCATCCGAACCAATCTGAGCCTTTGCATAATCTTTTCTGTATTTGCTTTGTTGAATTTGCGGTTGCATCGCCGTGTCAAGTTGCTGGTCTTAGCGTCTAGTCCTTTAGAGTTTCGAGTTCTGTTCACAGGTTGTCACGTCGCCACTGCCATATATCACCACCACCGCATCATCATCATCGCTGCTGCCATATACCACCACTGCACCAACTTCATCACCGCTGCCATATACCACCACCACATATTCATCGCCAATCCGAGTCCATATACGCCACCACATATCCGCCGCCATCACACCAATCCGATTCCACCTACAACATATATCCGCCTCCAGTCCAAGTTCCACCAGATTCATCACCGCCACCAGTCCGAGTTCCACCAGATTCCTCTCCGCCACCAGTCCTATTCCGAGTCCAGTATTTTGTTACTCTGTTATAGATTTCTAGATCATGCCATACTCCGAGTCGTGACAGAGAAGGACTCCCCAACTTTCGTGCTACCCGGAGAACAAAAATAGTTCCAGTTTCAAAAAAAAAAACTAAGTCTGGAAAATTCTGGCTTGGCAGTTTTTAGGACATTTGTAGACTTTTTCGAATAAAATTTGTTGCGGACCAAAAAAAAGAGGAAAAAAAAGTGCAAAAAAAGTGAAAAAAAAGAAAAAAAATTCAGAGTGTGCTCCTCCCTTGTTTACGTGCAACGCCGTGATTTTGTTAGTGTTCTAGGCTCGCGTCTCTAATACGGTCTAGCCTAGGACCAGCACAGTACCGTCGTTGAGCGTTTATTCAACTTTGCATCTCTGAATTGATTATTGCTGACCCTTTTTGCTACCATACTATAAGCCTTCCCAGCTCCACATACATCTACGTCGTGCGTTTGACTCTCCCTGGCAATCGCTCTATCCAAGCTTTTGAGAGTTTTGACTACATCGGTTGCCGATCACCGGCTGCTGCTGGGTAAGAACTGGTAAGAATTTGAGAGTTGCTTGACGGATTTGTGACTGTCCACCACACCACCAGCACCACTTCCTAGTAGTCTGTCGAATCATTCTTGTGTGTTTCTATTGCTGCTAACCATGGCAGGATCACAAGCCGACGAGACTGACTGGGAGAACATGACAAACAAAGCGTTACATGATAAGTTTCAACAAATGATGAGTGGACAGGTGGAAGATGTGCTAAATAGATTTGAAGAGGCCATGGAGAAGATAGATGGCATTGAGAAGGCATTCGAAACAAAGCTTGATAACAAGTTTAATGAATTGCTCACGCGTCTATCACCACCACCACCGGCTGCACCTAACGCACCTCTACAACAACA
Source organism: Aegilops umbellulata (assembly GCA_032464435.1). Taxonomy (NCBI): domain Eukaryota; kingdom Viridiplantae; phylum Streptophyta; class Magnoliopsida; order Poales; family Poaceae; genus Aegilops; species Aegilops umbellulata. The sequence continues at coordinate 149,282,714 of CP136059.1, read as the reverse complement.
ACAACGACTACCTCCACATCGCGAAACAGCCCTCCGCCGAGCGACCCGGGTCCCTCTTCAGCCTGGCCAAGCTGCTGGTGCTGCTGTTGATACTTCTATGGATCCTGCTGCTGATGTGGGGGAGGATGATTATGTGGGAGATTACGAGGATGAGGTTGATCAACATTAGAACTACGTGCAACCACCAGCACCACAACCACCAGGTCGTCCACATGCAAATAATGGCAATGTTAGGGCTCCCCCTCAGGTACGAGATCATGACCATCTCCCTAAACTGAAATTGAATATTCCACCATTTGAGGGTAGATATGTTCCTGATATATATCTTACTTGGGAGTTAGAAACTGAACAACGATTTACATGTTTACAATATCCTGAGGAGAGACGTGTTCCTGCTGCTGTTTGTGCTTTCACTAGCTTTGCATGTGTTTGGTGGTCTGAACATTGTAGATTATATCCTATTCCAGCTACTTGAGCTGCTTTGAAAACTTCTATGCGAACTCGTTGGGTTCCACCATATTATCAACGTGAATTACTTCAAAAATTGCAGCGCTTAAGACAAGGAAAAAATTCGGTAGAAAAATATTATCAGGAATTATAAACTGGCTTGATTAGATGTGTTATTGTTGAGGAGAATGAAGCTATGCTTGCACGTTTTCTAGCTGGATTAAATAGAGAGATTCAGACCATTCTAGACTATAAGGATTACAATAATATCACTTGTTTATTCCATCTTGCTTGTAAAGCTGAACGTGAAGTGCAAGATCGACAGGCATTGGCGCGAACTAACTTTTCTGCAGGTCGACCTTCATCATGGACACCACGTGCATCATCTACTTCCACACGTTCTGCTACACCGGCACCTCCGTCGGCTGCCACCTCCAACCTGATACAATAAAGCAGGCACAATCACCACTATCTGCCAAGAGCACACCTTTTGGGCCTGCAAAGAGCTCTTCTTCATCCATGGCATCATCATGGCAAACACATGATATTATTTGTCGACGTTGCAAGGGTGGAGGTCATTATGCGAGAGAATGCCCATCTAAGCGTGTGATGATTGTTACTGAGGATAGTGGGTATGAGTCCGCTAGTGACTATGATGAGGAGACGTTGGCTCTTATTACACATGAAGAACACGGTGGAGATGATTCTAATCATGAGACGCAATACATGGCTGCTGAAGATGCTGACATGTATGAATGTTTAGTTGCTCAATGTGTTTTGAGTGTGCAGGTCATGCAAGCTGAGCAAAATCAGAGGCATAATTTGTTCCATACAAAGGGAGTTGTGAAGGAACGTTCTGTTCGCGTCATCATAGATGGAGGGAGCTGCAACAAATTGGCTAACATGGAGATGGTGGAGAAGCTATCTCTCACCACAAGACCACATCCACATCCTTACTACATCCAATGGTTCAACAACAGCGGCAAGGTTAAGGTAACACGTACTGTTCGTGTGCATTTTAGTATCTCTACATATGTTGATTATGTTGATTGTGATGTGGTACCTATGCAAGCATATTCCTTATTACTTGGTAGACCATGGCAATTTGATAAAAATTTTGTACACCATGGTAGAAACAATTAGTATACTCTTGTTCATAAGGATAAAAATATTACTTTGCTTCCTATGACTCCTGATTCCATTTTGAAAGATGATATTAATAGAGCTAATAAAGCAAAACAGGAGAAAAATAAGAGTGAAAATCAGATTGTGGCAAAAGAATTTGAGCAACAAATGAAGCCTAATAATAAACCATCTAGTGTTGCATCTGAAGTTAAATTGAAAAGTGCATGTTTACTTGCCACCAAATCTGATATTGATGAGCTAGATTCTAGCAAATCTGTTTGCTATGCTTTTGTGTGCAAAGTGCATTATTTTCATTCGCGGACGTGCCTTCCTCTTTGCCCCCCTGCTGTCACTAACATTTTGCAGGAGTTCGCCGACGTCTTCCCACAAGACGTGCCACCGGGATTACCACCTATTCGAGGGATTGAGCATCAAATTGACTTAATTCCCAGTGCATCGCTACCCAATCGTGCACCATACCATACCAATCAATAGGAGACGAAGGAGATTATGCGTCAAGTACAGGAGCTGCTCGACAAAGGTTATATACGCGAATCTCTTAGTCCTTGTGCTGTTCCTATTATACTAGTGCCTAAAAAGGATGGTACATCACGTATGTGTGTTGATTGTAGAGGCATTAATAATATTACTATTCGTTATCGTCATCCTATTCCTAGGCTAGATGATATGCTTGATGAATTGAGTGGCTCTACAATATTCTCCAAAGTTGATTTGCGTAGTGGATACCATCAAATTCGTATGAAATTGGGAGATGAATGGAAAACAACATTTAAAACTAAGTTTGGTTTATATGAGTGGTTAGTCATGCCTTTTGGGTTAACTAATGCACCTAGTACTTTCATGAGACTAATGAACGAAGTTTTACGTGCTTTCATTGGACGATTTTATGGTAGTCTATTTTGATGATATACTGATTTATAGCAAATCTTTGGAAGAACATTTGGAACATTTACGTGCTGTTTTTTAATGCTCTATGTGATGCATGTTTGTTTGGTAACCTTGGGAAGTGCACCTTTTGCACCGACCGAGTGTCTTTTCTTGGCTATGTTGTTACTCCACAGGGAATTGAAGTTGATAAAGCCAAGATTGAAGCTATTGAGAGTTGGCCACAGCCCAAAACGGTCACACAAGTGAGGAGTTTTCTTGGACTCGCCGGTTTCTATAGGCGTTTTGTGAGAGATTTTAGCACCACTGCTGCACCTCTCAATGAGCTTACAAAGAAGGATGTGCCTTTTGTTTGGGGTACCACACAGGAAGAAGCCTTCGCGGTATTGAAAGATAAGTTGACACATGCTCCTTTACTTCAACTTCCTGACTTTAGTAAGACTTTTGAGCTTGAATGTGATGCTAGTGGAATTGGATTAGGAGGTGTGTTATTACAAGATGGCAAACCTGTTGCATACTTTTCTGAAAAATTGTGTGGGCCTAGTCTGAACTATTCTACTTATGATAAAGAATTATATGCTCTTGTTCGGACTTTAGAGACATGGCAACATTATTTATGGCCCAAAGAATTTGTTATACATTCTGATCATGAATCTTTGAAACATATTAAAAGTCAAGCTAAACTGAATCGTAGACATGCTAAATGGGTTGAATTCATTGAGACTTTCCCTTATGTCATCAAACACAAGAAGGGTAAATAAAATGTTATTGCTGATGCTTTGTCTCGTCGCTATACTATGCTTTCACAACTTGACTTCAAAATATTTGGTTTGGAGACCATCAAAGATCAATATGTGCATGATGCCGATTTTAAAGAAGTAATGCAGAATTGTAAAGAAGGAAGAACATGGAACAAGTTCGTTGTTAATGATGGTTTTGTGTTCCGCGCTAACAAGCTATGCATTCCTGCTAGCTCTGTTCGTCTTTTGTTGTTGCAGGAGGCGCATGGAGGAGGATTAATGGGACACTTTGGCGTGAAGAAGACGGAGGACGTACTTGCTACACATTTCTTTTGGCCAAAGATGAGACGGGATGTTGAGCATTTTGTTGCTCGCTGCATTACATGTCAAAAAGCTAAGTCACGACTCAATCCTCATGGTTTATATATGCCTTTGCCTGTGCCTAGTGTTCCTTGGAAGGATATATCTATGGACTTTGTTTTAGGTTTACCTCGAACAAAGAAGGGGAGGGATAGCATATTTGTTGTCGTGGACAGATTCTCAAAAATGGCACACTTTATACCATGTCATAAAAGCGATGATGCTATTAATGTTGCTGATTTGTTCTTTCGTGAAATTATTCGCTTGCATGGTGTGCCAAATACTATTGTTTCAGATCGTGATACTAAATTTCTTAGCCACTTTTGGAGATATTTATGGGCTAAGTTGGGGACTAAACTGCTTTTTAGTACTACTTGTCACCCCCAAACTGATGGACAAACTGAAGTAGTCAATAGAACATTGTCTACTATGCTTAGGGCTATTTTGAAGAATAATAAGAAAATGTGGGAAGAATGCTTGCCTCATATTGGATTTGCTTATAATCGTTCATTGCATTCTACTACTAAGATGTGCCCTTTTGAAATTGTGTATGGTTTCCTACCTCGTGCACCTATTGATTTGTTGCCTCTTCCATCTTCGGAGAAGGTTAATTTTGATGCTAAAGAACGTGCTGAATTGATTTTAAAAATGCATGAGTTAACTAAGGAAAACATTGAGTGTATGAATGCTAAATATAAACTTGCTGGAGATAAGGGTAGAAAACATGTTGTGTTTGCACCTGGAGATCTTGTTTGGTTACATTTGCGTAAGGATAGATTTCCTAATTTGCGCAAATCAAAGCTAATGCCACGTGTTGATGGTCCTTTTTAGGTGTTAGAGAAAATAAATGATAATGCATATAAACTTGAGTTGCCTGCAGATTTTGGGGTTAGTCCCACTTTTAACATTGCAGATTTGAAGCCTTATTTGGGTGAGGAAGATGAGCTTCCATCGAGGACGACTTCATTTCAAGAAGGAGAGGATGATGAGGACATCAATACCATTGTTACACCCACAGCCCCTGCTGCTATACATACTGGACCAATTACTAGAGCTCGCGCACGCCAATTGAATTATCAGGTACTTTCGTTTCTTGGTAATGATTCTAATGTTCATGAGAATATGATGCTGCCTAAATTGGATACATTTGTTTTGCTTACAAATGAAGGGCCAAGCTTGGAGAAGGATGATCATTGGAGCAAGAACAAGCATGGAGTTGATGGCATGCGCAAGGGAGACAAGAACAGAGTTTCAAGTGATGATTTCAGGACTTTGAAGCCACCATAATGAGTGCATGAAGCCTTGGACGAAATATACAAGATGCCACTTCATAATTTTCGTCCAGAGGCTATTCTAGGTGCTGCGTCACCTTCTTTTTGGGCCAGGCCCATGTAATTTCGAAATACTTCAATATAGGCTGTTTTTAGAGTCCGTATGTGTGGGGAAACAAGAGTTAGGGTGGGTTTTGGACCCCTCCTCCAAGGGCCATGAAATTCCCCCCTCTTCCTCCATATATACAACCCCTAGGGCATCGTTTAGACTTTGGGTTTTGTTTAGATTAAAAGTTCGCCATAGCTGCAACTTCGCGTACTTCGTTTGTGTTCAACGACCAGACCAAGGCGTCACAGAACCCCACTTTGATCAATAAATCTTTCCTCTTATATTCGCAATATCCAGATTGCAATCTTAGTTTCTTGCTTGTTCTTCGTTTGCCTGCAGGAAACAGACCTTCGTGGTCAGGTTGATCGTGCTCCGGTGTGGTCAATAACCTCTCGGAGTTGGTTTAGCGATTGCTAAGGCGCGACGTCCTCGCATTTTCGTAGTCGGATCGTCAAAGTCGACTTCCTCCAAAACGATAGCCACCATCTCATTGAAAGACGGGACACCTTTGCCTCTATCATGCGGTAGCATCGATAATTTGGTCGATGCGGGTTAGGGGGAAGGGATCCTTGGGGAAGCCTTGTTAAGGTCCTTCTTGGGTACCATCACCAAGTTTGCTAGCCAGTCCGAATGTTTTATTTCTCTAATGAATCCGGCCTCGAGTAACTTGGCTAGCTCTTCTCCGATGGCTTGTCGCTTAGGCTCAGAGAAACGCCGAAGAGTCTGCTTGACCGACTCGAATCCCCTTAGAATGTTAAGGCTATGCTCGTCCAGCCTGCGTGGGATTCCTGGCATGTCTGAAGGATGCCAGGCAAAGATGTCCCAATTCTCGCGCAAGAACTCCCGCAGTGCGGCGTCTGCTGTGGGGTTCAGATGTGCCCCGATGGATGCTGTTTTGTAGGGTCCGTTGGGTCGACCTGGAATTTGACTATTTCATCCACTGGTTTAAAAGAGGTGGACTTGGGTCTTTTGTCGAGTATCACGTCGTCCCTGTCCGCTCTGGAGCGCAGCGCACTTAGCTCTTCGGTCGCAAGGGCTTCGGATAACGCCTCGAGGGCTAGTGCGGCAGTTTTATTTTCGGCGCGGAGTGCTATGTCCGGATCACTAGCTAGAGTGATGATTCCATTGGGTCTGGGTATTTTGAGCTTCATGTACCCATAATGGGGTATAGCTTGGAAGATCGTGAATGCCTCCCGCCGTAAAAGGGCGTGGTATCCGCTACTGAACGGGGCCACTTTGAATGTGATTTCTTCGGACCTATACTTCTCCGGCATGGCGAATACCACATCTAGTGAGATTTTCCCGCACATCGTGCCTCCCGACTAGGGATGATTCCTCTGAAGGTCGTGTTGCTTTGCTCAATGCGGCTCTTGTGTATTTCCATTTTGCTATGAGTTTCCTCATAGATGAGGTTTAATCCGCTGCCACCGTCCATGAGCACTTTAGTAAGCCGGAAGCCGCCCACAATTGGACTAAGGACCAAAGCGACTGGTGCTCGGGCTGTTCGGAATTGAGGTTTGTCACTCGCATTGAAGGTTATGGCCGTGTCGTTCCATGGATTTATTGCTACAACATGGCAGACGTCGGCAAGGCTGCGGAGTGCTCGCTTGCGCCTATTATTTGAGGCGAAGGTCTCGAAGACTGTCAATACTGCATTGTTATTTTCCACGGGATGGTGCTCTATTGTATTGTTGATAAGGAGATCCTCTCCGCTCTTGGCCACCTGCCGGAGTATCCAACATGCTCTAAGGCTGTGTGTTGGCATGGTATCCGGTGTACTGTGATTTTTGCATGGCCCACTGAGCCATCCCTCCAATACAGTTCCATGCCCTGTAGTGGGCTTTTGTTTCTTTGTAATTGGATCAGGTGACTTACGAGAGTACACCCTTTTAGTTCGGACGGGGGGTTTAGTGAGAGCCGGAGGATCCCAGAATTTTGTTTGGGTTTCCAGGCGCTTTCCATCACATAGTAGTTCTGTACTATGGCCGCCAAGTCAGCGAAGTGTGCTATGTCACGGTGACTTATGGCGTTGAGGATTCCCTTGTCCGTGCAATTTTTGCAAAAGAATGAAATTGCGTCTTCCTCGTGACAGTCCTTGACCTTGCTCATTACAAGGAGGAATCTGGCCCAATAGTGATGTACTGTCTCTCGGGGCTCTTGTCTAATGTTGGAAAGATCACTTATGTCTGGGAGGGTGGGTAGATTTAGGTCCAAACCCTGACCCGATCTGGGACCCAGGGGCGGAGGAGTTTTCGAGCTTAGCAGTTCGGGCTCCGGGATGTTGCCCAATAGTTCTGGCCCGCTGTATGATTCTAGGTTTGAAGCTTGGGCCATGTCCTCCCATGGACGGGTATCCGGCTCGGAGAGCTCCGGAATTCGGACATAGTTTGTCCTCAAAATAGAGGAAGAATCGCTACATTGCTCCTCCACCACCGCTATCTGATGGGTGACCGACGGAGAGTTAATCTCCCTTTGGTCGAATTTAAGCCTGATCCGGTCATAGTCCATAGTGACTCCCAGGGCGGCGATGCGATCCAAGAGCTCGTTCAAGGAAGAGAGCTCTATTGGATCCATCTGCTCGGCGAATCCCGAGCTGATGTGGAGGCTGTTTTTGATGACCCGAGAAGTCATCGTCGGCGCGATGGCCGAACGTGCGATCATGACGAAGCCGCCTAGTCGGAGAGTTTGGCCTACAGCCAAGGCTCCCCCCAAGGTAATGTTGTCCTTGACAACAAGACGAGCCATCAAGCCTTATCGTGACGGCACAGTGGAACTCTCAATGAAAGCACCAATGTCGGTGTCAAAACCGACGGATCTCGGGTAGGGGGTCCCGAACTGTGTGTCTAAGGCGGATGGTAACAGGAGGCGAGGGACACAATGTTTACCCAGGTTCGGGCCCTCTCGATGGAGGCAATACCCTACTTCCTACTTGATTGATCTTGATGATATGAGTATTACAAGAGTTGATCTACCACGTGACCGTAGAGGCTAAACCCTAGAAGCTAGCCTATGATTATGATTGTTGTTGTCCTACAGACTAAACCCTTCGGTTTATATAGACAACGGAGGGGCTAGGGTTACACAGAGTCAGTTATAAGGGAGGAGATCTACATATCCGAATTGCCAAGCTTGCCTTCCACGTAAAGGAGAGTCCCACCTGGACATGGGATGAGGTATTCAATCTTGTATCTTCATAGTCCAACAGTCTGGCCAATGTACATAGTCCGGCTGTCCAAGGACCCCCTAATCCAGGATTCCCTCACCCGGCAAGGGAACTGCTCCTTGCGCTGACTGCCGGGCGGCAGCGGCTGCTGATAAACCGGCAAGTCTGACCGGCCGTACTTCAAGATTCATAGGACCAAGGGTCATGAACTTCAAGACTGCAAGCAAGTTGAGCAGTTGGTTGAGAAGCAGAAGGCTAAATATGAAAGGCGCGACAAGGAGAGAAATCATAATGGTACTGGCGGGAAAGGCCGTGGTGGTCGTAATGGACACCACGATATGCTTGGTCAGCAGAAAAAAAGACCCGCCAGGAGCCGTGACAGGAAGGAAAATGAGGACGGCAGCGAATATGAGCATGACGAAACCAGTGAACATGAGTTTCAGAGAGCTACTGAGGCGATGTGCATTGACAGGGGTGCATCTTTGCACTCCGCTCACCGCCTACTCAAGCATTGAGCGCGTGAAGTTAGTGCTGTAGAACCAGTAGCAACCACTCGAGAACCACTTAAGTGGTCTTGCACACCCATCATTTTGGACATTGAGGATCATCCAGACCGCACTACCGCCGAAGGATGCTTGCCGTTGTTGGTTTCACCAACAATCCGCAACCTCAAGGTCACCAAGATGTTGGTTGATGGTGGGTCAGGATTGAATTTGATTTCTCTCATTGTGCTGAAGAAACTCCAGATTCATTATGAAGACCTGAAGAAGACTGGCAGTTTCCAAGGAATCTACCAATGGAGGATCCAGACGAAGGGAAAGATTACCTTGCCAGTGACGTATGGCAGGGAAATAAACTTCAGGACCGAGAAGATTGTGTTTGATGTCATTGAGCTCCCCTTACCATTCAACAAGATCCTTGGCTGCCTCGCGCTGGCCAAATTCATGGTAGCATCCCACTATGCGTATAACACTTGAAATACGCATGGTCCTATGGGGGTCATTACCATCCCATCAGATAAGAGAGATGCAATCATCTGTGTGGATAAGATTTTTATAGACGCGATAGTAGTGGAGGCCGTCAGGACCTCAGCTCCCGCAGGAGAGAAGAAAGGGAAGGGAACTAGCAAGGATGCTGACAAGGGCCCCGAGAAGCGCGCATCTTTCAAGTGCACTGCACCCGGTAGTGACTTGCCGGAAGTTCAGCTGGCAAAAGATCCAAGGCTGCTCCCCCTGCAACCAAGAAAGTTTCGGCACGACAAGATGGCAGTGATGGTACGTTCATCATTAGTGCTACCTTTGACAACAAATAGGAAAGCGCGCTCGTTGCCTTCCCGTGGGTGAATGTTGATGTGTTTTCCTGGCAACCATCCAATATCCCCGGTGCTTCCAGGGATCTAATCGAGCACCACCTTGTCGTCTATCCTCATGCCTGCCATGTCAAGCAAAAAGTCAGGAGGCAAGCCTTGGAGCTACAACAGTTCATTGCCGAGGAAATTAAGAAGCTTGAAGCAACGAGTTTGGTCCGAGTAGTACTGCATCCAACTTGGTTAGCAAATCCAGTGGCGGTGCGCAAGGCTAGCGGGAAGTGGAGACATTGTATTGACTTCACTTACTTAAAGAAAGCTTGTCCGAAGGATCCCTTCCCCTTGCCGCGTGTTGATCAGATTTTTTATTCCACTTTAGGATGTGATTTGCTTTCCTTCCTCGATGCGTACTCTGGGTACAACCAGATCTTCATGGCCAAAGAGGACGAAGAAAAGACCGCCTTTATTACCTCGTGTGGCACATACTGCTTTGTACGTATGCCTTCCGGGTTAAAAAGAACTGTTTCCACATCCACGAGGGTCGTCCAGATTGGTTTCGAACTATAGCTACACAGGAATATTGAAGCGTATCTGGATGGCATAGTAGTCAAAAACAAGGATAGATCTATACTCGTGTAGATTTAGAAGAAACCTTTGCAAATCTGCAGAATATCAGCTTGAAGCTCAACCCAGAAAAATGTGTGTCTTGCATTCCGTCCGGCAAGCTTCTTGGGTTCTTTGTATCTCAGCGAGGGATAGAGGCCAACCCCGACAAAATCAAGGCAATAGAACAGATTCAAGCTCTGAAAACCATTAAGGGTGTGAGGCATCTGACTGGTTGTATGGCCGCATTAAGTAGATTCATTTCAAAATCCGCTGAGCGTGCCTTGCCATTCTTCAAAATATTGAAGAAGGCTGGTCCAATGAAATGGACCCTAGAGGCCGAGGCTGCGCTACAGGATTTTAAATCTTACCTTTCCTCTGCTCCAACCCTGATCACACCCAAACCGCAAGAGCCGTTGCTGATGTATCTAGCGGCAATGAATCAAGTGGTTAGTGATGTCCTAGTGGCACAAAGGGAAGTGGATAGCGAAGAAGCTACTGCGACGGAACTTCGTAGTGAAGAACCAGCTTTATCCCTGGCAAAACTTGGCGGCAACAAAGAAGGGGAACTGTAGATCAGCACTGATGAGCAGAAGGGGATTCCGAGAAACAAGATGGGGCAGCGACTAGTTTACTTTGTTAGCTCCGTCTTGCAGGGGGCTAGGTCAAGGTATTCTGGGGTCCAAGAGTTAATCTTCGGCCTCCTTATGGCCTCGAGGAAGCCGTGCCATTACTTTCAAGCTTACAAAATCATAGTTGTGACCCACCTTTTGCTCCAGAGGATCTTGAGGAACCCCGAAGCCACTGACAGGATAAGGGAATGGGCTTTGGAACTGTCAAGCTTTGCTTTGAAGTTTGAGAGCACAACAACTATCCAAAGTAGAGTGCTACCATAATTCATAGCATAGTGGACGCCGACGTCTGAAGAAGAGATTATGGAAACTGCTCTCCCCGGCAAGGATACCCCCAAGGAATGGATCATGTACTCTGGCGGTGCTTTCTTGCTCCAAGCTATTGGCGTGGCAGTATTACTCATTGCGCCTGTAGGTGTCAAAACCGGCGGATCTCGGGTAGGGGCTACCGAACTGTGCGTCTAAGGCGGATGGTAATAGGAGACGGGGGACACACTGTTCACCCAGGTTCGTGCCCACTTGATGGAGGTAATACCCTACTTCCTGCTTGATTGATCTTGATGATATGAGTATTACAAGAGTCGATCTACCACGAGATCGTAGAGGCTAAACCCTAGAAGCTAGCCTATGATTATGATTGTTGTTGTCCTACGGACTAAACCCTCCGGTTTATATAGACACCGGAGGGGGCTAGGGTTACACAGACTCGGTTATAAGGGAGGAGATCTACATATCCGAATGGCCAAGCTTGCCTTCCACGCAAAGGAGAGTCCCACCCGGACACGGGACAAAGTCTTCAATCTTGTATCTTCATAATCCAACAGTCTGGCCAAAGTACATAGTTCGGCTGTCCGAGGACCCCCTAATCCAGGACTCCCTCAGTAGCCCCTGAACCAGGCTTCAATGACGATGAGTCCGGCACGCAGATTGTCTTCGGCATTGCAAGGCGGGTTCCTCCTCTGAATACTCCATAGAAGATTTTGAACACAAGGATCGTGTCTGGCTCTGCAAAACAAATTCCACATACCACCGTAGAAAGTATAATATTCCACAAATATAATCTGCTGACAACTTTTCATAACGCGACATCCTGCCGTGGTCCGGTCATTACGAACCGTTTTCCCAGCCTGCCACTGCACATGTTGCGAGGCGGTTTCATTGGCACATCTTGTCGAAGCAGAGATCGTGTTCCCCTTATCACGGGATTCTCATTAATACGGGCGTGGATAACCCAATCGTGCTTGCTAGCACGACTCCTCGATTTTAGGCAAGTTCCAAAACGGCCACGCGGAGGACGCTTGATATTCATCCTTTTTATTAATGGGCCAAGGCCTGTCCTTTTCTTATCGCACTCGATCCTTACCTTCCCCCACCTCGAATTCCAACACCCAAGGCTCAGGCTAAGCGCTTCGGACCTTAAATCATGTCCGGATCCAACCTTCAAGGCCGGTGGATTGCCTCCTCTGTCACAGAGGAGGACATCAAGAAGCTAAGAGAAGCCAGGTATCTGACCGCCTAAATCTCGAACAGGCTGCCTACTCAAGGGCAGGTCATCCGCACTCCCGAACCCAACGAGAGTGTCGTATTTGTTTCCCACTTCCTCCGAGGGCTAGGCTTTATTCTTGATCCCTTTGTTAGAGGGCTTATGTTCTATTACGGGCTCGATTTCCATGATCTAGCTCCAGATTCCATCCTCCACGTCTCCTCGTTTATCGTCGTGTGTGAGGCCTTCCTCCGCATCACCCCCGACTTCGGCTTATGGCTTAAGACCTTCAATGTGAAGCCGAAGATGATCGATGGGCGACACACAGAATGCGGAGGTGCCATATTATGCAAAGGAACCGATGCTCCATGGCCAAAGGGTTCCTTCCCGGAGATGTCCAACTTATGGCAGCGAGAGTGGTTTTACATCACACCTCCCTGAATTACTAAGTGAAGCCGAAAGCGCGCCTCACACATTACTCATCCAAACCGGGGGAATTAGTGTCTCCGCGAAGGAGGATAATCGGGGAGAAGAATCTAAAATCCCCTCTCCCCCAGGAAGGAAAAGGTCCGCCTCTGAAGACTTGGAAACGAGGGTTTCCAAACGAGGGAAAAAACCTTTGCCAGGAGGCCCTGCCCCGGAGGGCATCCTTACCGTACCGTGCCCGCAAGGGGGTCAACCCTCCACCGAGCTGTAAGTGAACATGAGTACTTTTGGTAGATATATCATGCTTTATCTCCGAGGACAATAACCGAGACGTATGTCTTGCTGTCCAGATCGTAGCCCTTCACAACAAACTTCGTCTTCGGGGGATCTTCTTCCGGAGATGATGGAGAGCGAAACGCCTCCCCCTGTCTCCCCGCCTCATGGGGCGGACGACCCTGAGGTGTCGTCACGGAGGATTTCTCCTGATCCGCCAAGGCCAGAAGGTAACCCTTCAGCCACCCGAAGTCCGGAGTTTTCGGCTCCTTAGGAGAGCAACAAAAAGAGTCCGGGACTGTCCGGTGCACAACTGGACGCACTGATGGGTCTTCTGGAGCAAACGACCATCTCAAAGGCGCATCGTACGTTAATGCGTATGGTGGTTGACAGGATTTCATCCGCCAAAAGTGGGTTGCATGAAGCTTTTACGAGCCTGCTAAGGGGCTTTGAGGTACGCAAAGTAATATATATATATATATATATATATATATATATATATATATATATATATATATATATATATATATATATATATATATATATATTTGACGGTACCGCACACGCTAGGTGTGCCCTATACAGATAATAGCCCCTGAGACTCTGGTGGCTGTCCAGAGGCGGCAAACAGAGGATCATAGTCCCAGGTAATGATCATGCTGCTTTCGTGTGCAGGCGGCTGAGGGTCCGGTGGCTGGCCAGACTGCTGAGTTTGCCGAACTGAGCTGGCAGCTTGACACTGTAGATGCCGACATCGCGCTTGTGAACAAGCGGCTAGACGAGGCACAGGGTATGTATTTTCAGGTGGTCAACGGATATTAAGAGGAGCATGATGCTAGTATCTATAATATGTTGTGACTGAAGATGGAGTTGCCGCCGTGGAGACCCTTCTGGCGGAGCTTTCCCAAGCCAAGGAACAAGCCAGGAGAAGTGATGCGGCGCCCTAAAGGCGGCCGAAGAGTTATGAGCCGAACAAGCTGCTCATCGCCAGAGCGAAGATAAAATGACCAGGACACTACTACAAAAACAGCTATAGCCAATATGGACACTAATGGCGCACTGTACATGTGGTGCGCCATTACTAAATACTAATGGCGCACCATGTGTTGGTGCACCATTAGTGTGCAAATACTAATGGCGCACCACATCCCACGGTGCGCCATTATTATTTTTTTTAATTTTTTCAAAACTACTAATGGCGCACCGTGGGAGAGGTGCGCCATTACTAACTTGACATAGTAATGGCGCACCACACCCACCGTGCTCCATTAGTAGTTTTGAAAAAAAAAATAAAAAAAAATAAAAAAATATGTTAGTAATGGCGCACCGTGGGTGTGGTGCGCCATTACTAGTTTAACTAGTAATGGCACACCACCCCACGGTGCGCCATTACTAACTTGGCCCAAAAGTTCCCGAATGCAGCCCTCCCTCCCCCCCCGCCCCCGAGGACTGCCTTTTCAGTTTTAAAAAAAATAAAAGAAAATGATAAAAATGTCAAAAAAATAAAAGAAAATAAGTTTCCCATGTGAAATGTGGTCTAGTTGTTGGGAAATATTTACAAATATGAATTTCGACTTTATTTGCAAAATCTTTCTGGAAATTTGTAAATTGGGCATAACTTTTGCATACGAACTCGGATTAAAAAGTTTTATATATGAAAAATCATCTATTCGAAAAGTTACATCCGAATATAACTAGGGGAACCCCGTTAAACATTTTCAAAATCCTCAAAAACCTAACAGAGAAAAAAAGATACGGGGCTTTTAAGATCTGGATAGGCAAAAAAATTCAAACTTACTAATGGCGCACCTACCCATGGTGCGCCATTATTATCTTCCCGCCTTCAAAATTCAAAATAAGTCAAAAAAATAAAAAAAGTTACTAATGGCGCACCTGCCCATGGTGCGCCATTAGTATCTTCCCTCCTTCAAAATTCAAAATAAGTCAAAAAATAAAAAAAGTTACTAATGGCGCACCTGCCCATGGTGCGCCATTAGTATCTTCCCGCCTTCAAAATTCAAAATAAATAAGAAAAATAAAAAAAAAGTTAGTAATGGCGCACCTGCCCGCGGTGCGCCATTACTATGCCGTATATATGGCTGGGCGTGGTCCTCTCCTCCTTACCTCTTCACTCTTCTCCTCTACTCCACCTCTCCTCCACTCCATCTCCTCCTCTCCTCCACTCCATCTTCCCTTGTCTCCTCCACCATACTACCCTCCTCCTCTCCGGCGACCTCCTCCTCCTCCTCTCCAACGACCTCCTCCTCCTCTCCGGCGACCTCCTCCTCCTCTCTGGCAACCTCCTCCTCCCTCCTCTCCTCCCCTCCCCTCCCCTCATGGTTTCTCCTTCCACCTCTCCGGTGAGCTCCTCCTCCCTCCTCTACGGTGAGCTCCTCCAACCTCCTCTACGGTGAGCTCCTCCTCCCTCCCTCCTCTCCGGTGAGCTCCTCCTGCCTCCTCTCCTCCCATCCCCTCATGGTCTCTCCTTCCTCCTCTCCGATGCTCCGGTGAACTCCTCTCCGGCGACCTCCTCCTCCTCCTCTCCGGCGAACTCCTCCTCCTCCTCTCCGGCGATGTAGGCGAGCGCCTCTCCGGTGACCTCCTCCTCCTCCTCTCCGGCGAACTCCTCTCCGGCGAACTCCTCTCCGGCAAAAGAACGTACAAGATCCAAAAACATGAACAAAATTTGAAATAATATCGTGCCAAAAAACGAGCAAAAAAAACGAGCAAAAAATGGGCAAAAAATTCACGATCCATATCCAAATTCAAAATTCAAAAATAGCAATGGTGCACGGTGGGGGTTAGACGGTGCGCCAATACTATTTTCCCGCCTTCCAAATTCAAAAATACTAATGGCGCACCAGTGGCCTATACTAATGGCGCACCAGTGGCCTGTACTAATGGCGCACCGTGGCCTATAGTAATGGTGCACCGGTGGTGCACCATTAGTATACCAGATACTAATGGCACACCAGTGGTGCGCCATTAGTAAAAACTACTAGTGGCGTGATACTAATGGCGCACCGGTAGTGCGCATTAGTAGGCAAAACCGGTGCGCCATTAGTAGGCCTTTTCCTAGTAGTGAGATGGACGTTGAGCTGAAAGATGCCGCCGACCGGTATGAGCTTCTTGAAAAGGAAAGCCAAGCGAAGCAACGGACCTGATGAAAGCCATGGAAGCAGCCAAGGAAACCCGCTCTAAAATCAGAGCAGCGAAGGAGGAGCTCCGTCAAGCCGGAGATATCATGGCTGGGAAGCTGTTTTTGTTACGGACAAAGTTCAGAGATCTGAAGTATGCCCCTCTGGATCAATTATGGAGTGCCGCAGATGCGTACTTGGACTTGGCAACGAGTGCTACTGATGCGACTGAGTTTTACAAAGATTAGAAAGATCATTAAGTGGAAAAGTTGTTCTGGTCGTAGTTTAGTGCTCCAACGCGTCCGCAGCTATTAAATGAACAAATGACCGAGTGGGTTGATCTCCATAGGTTCTCCGGACTTGCCATGAGGTCTGTCATGGATCATCTTTCGCCGGAAGGACCAAGGCCAAATAGTTATTTTGGTTTAGTGCAACGATTCCTTGGTGTTGTGCCGCATATCGAGGCTGTAAAGAGGTCGACATGCATAGAGGGTGCGCGGACGCCTCTTGCCCATGTTAAGACATACTGGGCAGAGATGGAGGCCACCGCTATTGCAACCCGGGGTCCGGCCATAGGCCAGGTCTCGGCCGAGCACTATTTTGAAGAAGTCCTAGAAGGCGCTTGTTTAATAGAGGCTCAGTGCTTGAAGAGTATCATGTTCGAGTGACATATATCCCAATTGTAAAAACAATGCTATTTGGATTATAAAGGTTGTGTTTATACTTTTTCCTGGAAGTATTATGATGCCTCCTGTGCGGCCGTTTATGTATGTATATAACCTGAAAGTTTGAAGTCATCGGCTTCAGCCCCCACGCATATAATGCGTGGGTGTTCGGAAAAACGCGTATTCACACTTGATCCATCGTCTTGGTCCATTAAGGAGGTGATAGCGCGGCGAACAAGGCAATCAGACTATATTGCTTTAACACTTTCACTTAGCCATAGGAGTTTGACGGTGGGGCTACTATATGGCCCTTGGTACTTCCGCGCTCATCTGAATACGGTGCGCGTACATACATGACCAGGAAACCGGTCCTCCATTAATACGGAGGAATCGTGAAGATTCCGCTGAGTCATCGAGTGGTTGACCAGTCTCGCGCTTTATCATGACAGTCAGTTTTTGGATTTCTCTACTGAGGTGCTCATCCAGATGAACCAAGGCACACTCGCAGCAGTTCTCCCGGTGCCACCTTAGCCGATAGAGTGGAACGTAAGGTAGCAAAACACGGTAGCCGGGCAAACCCAACTATTGACCAAAGACATGATTCGAAGCTGATGCATATAAGGCCAAACTCGCGACGCCGAACACTCCCTAAGGTATTCGGACTTTACAACATATACTGGGCTGAGTAACGCCCTCGATAATGAGCCCTGAATTTCCAGGTACGTGCATTAGTCTGATGTGACGAAATGCCAATTACGCCAGCATCCCTCTCGGTTGTGTTGGGTACCCAGAGGGTGTGAAGCAACAAGAGACAGTAAAAAAGGTTTACACAGGGTCTTAATCTAAAAAGAAACCTTTGAGCGGGGCCGTGCTAAACGTCTGTGCCTGTGTCTCCGTTGTGCCATATCCTGCAAGGGTGTAGCACGATTATCATCTGTAAAAGAGAAAAACCCAGGTGAAAGTCTTCGTTAGAAAAATTGGTTATTCTTAATGAACCCTTAAAATGCAATATAAATCGGGTCAAGCCGAACTGTAGTCCTTTTTACATGCGGGAAGCCCCTAGTACCACCTATGGGGGTATATCCATCGACCCAATCTCAGGTTTATCTAAGCTGTTACAGCTAGTGGTGCGTCGGACTCGTCTAGCCGTGTCCGCGGTCTTGACGACCGATCATTTATTCTGGTTGGAGAGGCCGTTCAGCGTTCGGCTGCTAGAGCTGCCACACATTCATCCGCACATAAGGAACGCTCTGTGTTTCCACTAACTATGATGATGCCCACATGGACCGGGCATCTTAAGCTTAAGATAAGTGTAATGCGATACTGCATTAAAACGAGCGAAGGCCGTTCTTCTGAGTAGTGCATGGTAGCCGCTTCGGAATGGAGCGATGTCGAAGGTTAATACTTTGCTTCAGAATTTGTCGGGAGAACCGAATACAACCTCTAGTACTAGAGAGCACGTGCAGCGGGCCTCTGGGCCTGGTATTACTCCTTTAAAGGTATTATTGATTTAGCTGATTCTTGTCGGGTCTATCCCCATTTTGCGGACGGTGCCCTGATATATCAGATTAAGACTACTGCCGCCGTCCATAAGGACTCGGGTGAGATGGTATCCGTCGATTATTGGGTCTAGCACCAAGGCAGCCGATCCTCCGTGTTGGATACTAGTCGGGTGATCCCTGTGATCAAAAGTGATCGGGCAGGCCAACCAAGGGTTGTACTCGGGGGTGATAGGTTCCACGGCGTATATGTCTCGGAGTGCGCATTTGCGCCTCAACTTCAGTATGTGAGTTGCGTAAATCATGTTCACTGTTTTGACCTCTGGTGGGATTTTTTTCTGTCCCCCAGTGTTTGGCTGGCGAGGCTCATCCTCGTCTTCACTTGGTGTATCCTTCCCCTTGCGTTCAGTGTTTAGCTTGCCGACCTGCTTGAAGACCCAGCATTCTCTGTTGGTGTGATTTGTAGGTTTGTCGAAGGTTCCATGAATCTGACATAGTCTATCTAGAATCCTGTTTAGGCTGGACGGTCCATCTCTGCTGCCTTTAAATGGCTTTTTCCATTGACTAGGTTGAGAGCCCCTGAATCCGGCGTTTACCGCCGTGTTGTCTGGGATGTCTTCATTGTTTTGACGCTTGCTTTTATTGCCTCGTGGTTTCCCATTACCATCCCTGACTTCGAATGTGCCTGGGTCGCTAGTGCCGCTACGGGTCAGCCAACTGTCTTCGCCCGCGCAAAAGCGGGTCATGAGGCTTATTAGGGCTGCCATTGTCCTCGGTTTTTCCTGGCCGAGGTGTCTGGCAAGACTTTCGTCCCGGACACTGTGTTTGAAAGCCGCTAAGGCTTCGGCATCCGGGCAATCGACGATTTGATTCTTCTTAGTGAGAAATCTGTTCCAAAGCTTTCGGGCTGACTCTCCGGGCTGTTGAATTATATGACTTAAATCGTCTGCATCCGGAGGTCGGACATAGATCCCTTGAAAATTAGCCCTAAAAGCATCCTCAAGCTTTTCCCAACTTCCAATTGATTTTTCGGGGAGGCTTTTCATCCAGTGCCGAGCTGGTCCTTTCAACTTGAGGGGTAGGTATTTGATGGCATGGAGATCATCTCCGCGAGCCATGTGGATGTGAAGGATGAAGTCCTCAATCCAGACCACAGGGTCTGTCGTTCCGTCGTTTGCCTCTATGTTCACGGGTTTGAATCCCTCTGGAAATTTGTGATCCGGCACCTCATCAGTGAAGGATAGGGGGTGCGCAACACCCCTGTATTTGGATGTGTCATGGCATTCTGATGGTTGTAGTGTTCGGTTTTGATTCCGAGCTATTATTCGGTCAGTATAGTCATTTGGTCGGCCATGATTATGTGCCGGAGCGCGCTTCCTAGATCCGTAGATGGATCTGGTCATACCGGCTTTTTCGTGCAAGTCCTCACGTAAATCATGTGCTGACTTATGTATGACATCGTTAGCCTCCCTGTCGCGGCCACGGGGTGGTCGATCCGGCTGATTGGCCGTTTTATTTTTCGGCTGTATTGGCTCTAAAGCCTCGTCGTCGAATTCAGGCAGCAACTTGCGCTTTGGATAGCTCTTTGTGTGGCGACTGCCACCGTACTTTTCTTTAGTGTCGAGCACTTTGTTCCATCTACCGTTGAGTGTATTTTGCACGGACTTAAGCATTTGCTTCTGCTTCTTCAGACTCCTCGTGGTGGCAATAAGCCTTCTATGGAGGTTCCCTTGTTCCAAGTGCCTTTCCGGGATGATGTGTGCATCATCGTCCGGACGGTTCTCCTCTCCGGAGATACGTTTATGAGCTTTACCCTTAGCGTCGCCGTGATCGGACAATGGCTCCGTACTATGTTCGCCGTCTGCTGGCTCGTCCTGCTCTGTCGCTTGGTCCATGTGGTCGTCGTTTCCTTTGGAGTCGACCGTGGTATTATTCTTTCTTGCGTTGTTATCATTGTTTTCGCTGAGGCAGGATTTGGAGCGGCGCCTACGTCGTCGCTTTGGTTGCTTCTCGAGGGGATTATCCTTCGCCGCATCCTTTCGTTCCTCGTCTTTGTCTTCTTTGGGTGTATCCACCATGTATATATCGTGTAATGAAGTGGCTATCCAGCGCCCTGTGGGTGGTGGTTCCTGTTCCTCTCCTGCATCGTCGTCCATACCGTCGATGTCTTCGGAGTTGAAATCAAGCATGTCGGTTAAATCGTCGACAATGGCTATTATGTGGGTGGTGGGTGGGGAACGAATTTCTTCGTCGTCCGCTTCCCACTCGAGCCGGACATAGTTCGGCCGAGGGTCTCCTGACAAGGAGAGAGACCTTAATGAATCTAGCACGTCGCCCAAGGGCGAGTGCTGGAAAATATCCGCGGAGGTAAACTCCATGATCGCTGCCCAATCAGATTCGATAGGCACGGACGCAAGCGGTTTGGAGTCTGTGGCCAGAGATGAATCCAAGGGTTCGGCAACCAAGGTCTCATAAGAGGTGAAGTTAGTAATCGGCTCTAACGTCGCTGAGTGTGCGACCTCCGTGGCAGGGTCCATCCACCCGTCCTCGGACGACACGATCTACTCCGGATTGAGGACCGGAGTAGCCACAGGTGTGATCTCCTGAACACCGTCTGACAGCACAGCTAAGTCGTGCTTGTCGTGACTGTGCGGCGCACCTGACATGGGCTCGAATCCGTCGAAGATCAAGTCTCTGCGGATGTCGGTAGTATAGTTTAAGCTTCCAAACCTGACCTGACGGCCAGGGGCGTAGTTCTCGATCTGCTCCAGATGGCCAAGCCGCCGAATACGAAGGTCTGTCCAGGGAGAAAAACCTCACCCTGGATCGCATCGTTGCCCATGATCGAAGGAGCCATCAAGCCTTATCGTGATGGCACAGTGGAACTCTCAATGAAAGCACCAATGTCGGTGTCAAAACTGGCTGATCTCGGGTAGGGGTTCCCGAACTGTGCGTGTAAGGCGGATGGTAACAGGAGGCGGGGGACACAATGTTTACCCAGGTTCGGGCCCTCTTGATGGAGGTAATACCCTACTTCCTGCTTGATTGATCTTGATGATATGAGTATTACAAGAGTTGATCTACCACGAGATCGTAGAGGCTAAACCCTAGAAGCTAGCCTATGATTATGATTGTTGTTGTCCTACGGACTAAACCCTCCGGTTTACATAGACACGGAGGGGGCTAGGGTTACACAGACTCGGTTACAAGGGAGGAGATATACATATCCGAATTGCCAAGCTTGCCTTCCACGCAAAGGAGAGTCCCACCTGGACACGGGACGAAGTCTTCAATCTTGTGTCTTCATAATCCAACAGTCCGGCCAAAGTACATAGTCCGGCTCTCCGAGGGCCAGGAAAAGAAGAAAACTCAACACCAGCAAACATTTCCTGGCAGAGTTCCCTGAAGCTGCCGGTGAGAAGGTTATCGGGGAAGATCCTATACTAGCTGGTCGACCACTCTCTCCAGCATAATCCCAAGTTCTTGCTGTCGAGGAAAGCACTCCCATAGTGGAAGAGATGCCTTTATTCCTTGTCGTCGAGTCCCAGGCTCCGGCATGGGCGCAACACATAGTCCAATTCTTGCAAATTGGAGAAATTCCTGAAGACCCAAAGGAATTTGAGAAAGTGGCCCGACAATCGAGTATGTACCAGTTTGTGGACAACATTCTGTACGGAAAGAGGTCGAACGCGTGAAGCTGAATTGTATCAGTCAAGAAGATGGACTAGTGCTATTGGCGGAGATACAAGGAGGTGTGTGTGGCTCACATCTGGGATCAAGAGCACTTGTCGGAAAAGCTTTCCGGCAAGGATTCTACTGGCCCACTGCCCTCTGGGATGCTACTGAGCTCGTCACCAAGTGTGAAGCACTCCAGTTTCATTCTAGGAATATTCATTAGCCAGCTCAATCCTTGGAGACCATCCCTATATCCTGGCCTATCGCAGTCTGGGGGCTTGAAATATTGGCCGCTTTTCCCCGTGCTACCAAGGGCTTTGAATTTTTGTATGTGGCTAGCGACAAGTTTACAAAGTGGACCGAAGTAGAGGCGGTGAGAAAGGTGACAGCGCAATCAACTATCAAGTTCTTCAAGGGCTGGTGTGTCGTTTTGGAGTTCCCAATAGAGTAATCACCGACAATGACACCCAGTTCACAAGCCGCGTCTTCATGCAGTACATCCAAAGCCTTCAAAGTAAGGTCTTTTCGCCTCTGTTGCACACCCAAGGAGCAACGGACATGCCGAAAGGATGAATGCTGAAGTGCTCCTAGGGCTGAACACAAGAACTTTTGATAGATTGCGAAAATGAGGCGGGTGCTAGATTGATGAGTTACCAGTGGTTCTTTGGTCAATTAGGATGACACCAAATCGAGCCACTGGCAAGACTCCCTTCTCCCTCATATATGGGGCAGAAGCAGTGCTCCCCATGGAACTCATATACGGATCACCTCGGTACTTGCCTGCGATGAGGTAGCGCAAGAGCAGCTACGACATGACGATGCCATGCTCCTCGAGGAAGATCATCTCCGGGCAGTTGTACGTGTTGCACGATGCCAGCACGCCCTGCGCTGCTAGCACAGCTACACGGTTCATGCCCAGAGCCTTGAGGAAGGTGTCCTTGTCCTTAGGGGTCTTCAGTCCACCAAGGGTTCAAACAAGTTGACACCAAAGTGAGAAGGCCCTTACTGGGTAGTACGTGTAACCAGACCTGGTGCAGTCTGTCTTGAGACCATAGATGGCATTCCGGTGCAAAACTCATGGAATATTAAGCATGTTCGTAAGTTCTACCCGTAAGGCACAGTTGTCGGGCCTTCCCCCGGAAACCTGTTTTGTACAAGCATAGTCCCCAGGACTTGTAACCCTTTGTACAAAGCCAGGCGCAGACCCTATGCTAAAATAATAAAATGAAGCGGTGGCACAAAACTTGCCTGCATGTTATCTTATGCATGGCTTTATTGTGATTACAATAAATCCTAGTATAAGGTGACTAATCCATTATGAAGTATCATATGCAATTGTTTCTCCCCTATCCTTCTTTATGAAGTTAACAACATGGTTCCACCACTGATGGAATCCCAGGGAAGAAGAGTGAGAACGAGCCCGCATGTTGATCCTCGATAGTTTTTCTTATCGAAAATGATAAAGAGAACAAAAAATGCAGATAAGTTCACCCCAGCACTCCATACTGTGTTCACGTATGAAAAGCTTGTACGTAGGGAAACCTTGTCGCCTCCAGCATTTATGTTCCCATATTTTGATTTGAGTCTACCCGGTCAGGAAGGTTGCTGCGACATTTGGGGGGATTAGCAAGTGGCAGCCTACATTTACACTCCTAACCTGTTTTGAACCCATCAAACAAGGTTTAGTAGCAGCTGTAATGAAGGTCGGCCGAATACTTTGCCGGAGAACCTTGTTTACTTGAAAGTACTGAAGGATCATTCTTTAGCATGTTTTGCCACATGCACAAAACCCGACAAGCATTATTTTTCCATTAATACATAGATAAACAAGTACATATCATACGGGACGCAAACATGGATGGGGGATTACATGATCTAAACTAAAACTTGGCAAGTGCCTACATCTTTTAATTTGAAAAATGAGAAGTGCCCCGTAATGCCTTTCTTCTCCCTCTCCTCCTAGGAGTTGCATTGAGAAGGAAAGAGGGCAAAAGGAGCGCCTGGGAAAAAACCCAGCTCGACCCCGTGAGGGCCCACGGGACACAGCCTGACAAGATCGGGAGGGCGCCTCCCCATCAAGGAATAAGAGGTCGAGACAGGGAGAGCAGCTAGGCGATGCCCTGGGCACCATCGCCAGGACTAGAGGAACACGGCAAGAGGGACACCGGTAGGAAGATGAAGCCGGAGTCCACGTGGAATACTGTTGGGGTCCAGCTGGAGGAAGCAGTGTCGACTAGACCAAGCACCCCCGGCAAATCGCTCTGCTGGGGTCCAGCTGCAGATGGTGGTGCTGCCGGCACCTAGCTGACGGTGACTATGCGTCTGGCGCTCAACCGGAGTCTGAGTTGTCGTCCTCATGCTTGACAGCCGGGGGCTCGGCATCGCCATCTTCGCCGTTAGTATCCTCTTCGCCTCTATCGCTCGACGAGGATCTTTCATCATCAGTCGAGCTCTCCGCGCATCACCCTGAGCGAGTTCCTGAGCGTCCGAAGACCTTGATGAAGGGTAGATCAGCCTCCACCATCTTGAAGAGAGGACATGTCCTTCCGCCAGATGGTGGAAGAGGGGAAGATTTTCCAGCAACGTCTGAGAAGCATGACGTGTGGGGCGGGAAACTCAACGTCCGCCCACACCTCACTTGCAGCAGCCGCTCATGCGTAACCCCAGCCTGAACGTTTCCTCAACCTCCATCATCCTAGCGAAGGGACGAGGTAGCCGCAGGCGGCTGCGAGGGGGTTCGTGCAACCTGACGATAGACTCCAGCGTCGTATCTCCTACATGGCCCACCATTTAGGTCGAAGCGACAGGGGGAAGCACGACCGATGCCCCACCGCGTCCGTCCTAGCCCCGAGTGCCTCGTCGACCCTGACCGCACCCTGCGGCTTTGCCTTGCGCACTAGATCCTACCCCTACGTCCACAATGGGGGCAAGAGCATGGTGCCGAGAGGAGGCCTCGTCGCCGCCATCGGAGCACAGGCACACCCCTTTCCCTCATCATGATGAGAAAGAACACAAGAAGAAGTAGAAGGTGTATGGATGAGCGTCCCCACCCCCCCACTTGCATTCCCTTTAATAGCGGAGCGGGGCATGGAACTGGCTCTCCACTACCTGGGACAACCGCCCCACTCCTCCAATCGGGCCTATCTGCACCACTGACGGTGTCCAGATTGGCGGGCCACCCCTCAGCGCCAATCCAGGGCGCTTTGCTTTTTGCCATGGCACACGTTCCCGTGCCCTGCGCATCCGCCACCAACCCTACGCCATACATATAGCACGTGTGGAGGAAACGACATGCGTGGTGGGTAAGGCGAAATGGCAGTTACCCCCGGATCATGTGCAGACACCCTAATCGACCCCCATGAATGTGGGAGCCCCCTAGACTACAGCATGGCTGAACCCATGTCGTTTCGACGTCACATGACTCGCGGGGAGCCTGGAAGTTAACTCAATTCTTGGTTAATGAAGAAGCAAAGAAGATCCCAAAGACATGGATTCCACCATGGCAAGGCCAAGGTGCCAGCCTGTGCATTGTTTGGGCCTACCCCAATGATGCCCGGCAACACGTACGGGCCAGGCCCGGGGGCTCCTATCGGTGTAGCAAACATTCATGTTTGCTAACCGAACTCATGCACAGGCGTGCTGACGATCATACATCCAGCACCAATGCGTGACATAAACATAAACCAGAGAAGCCGCTTTTCGTGAGATCAAGGAGAGGATTAAGAAGAGCAAGTCAACAGAAGATCACCTCAAGGGAACCTCCCTTGCCGGGCAGGAGAGCCTAGCCAGGTCGAGGTAGCCCCGAAGGACAAGTCTAGTTCGCCCCGGAAAGGTATCTTGGGCCGCCAAGAACAGAGCCCGCCAGGCTCCTTGACCGGCAGGCTTTCACCAAGATGTCACCGCTCCACCTCATCGCACCCAAGTCATTAACCAGTGCAGTGTCAAGGTATCAAACAAACAGGTGGATCCTATCAAGCACGTGGCAGCATGATAAATGAGAGATTAGCTGTATTGACACCCATCTAGAGGACGTGTCACGCTAATAAGAAGAGGAAGATAGGCGACACGGCAGGCTTGCAGGGCTTCAACCTCAGCAACGACACCTAGAAATGCACTCAATGCACTTTGTCCTAACTGCTAGAGTTAGGTATGATAGCCCTGTTGGCTATCTAATCACATTCAAATGACTGTTTTGCCATTGTGGTTGCCTCTTTAGCTATAAAAGGAGGCCCGAGGCAACCTAGCAAAGGGTTCGAACCTTTCAGCCCCCCACACTTGTACGCGCGTAGTTGCACTCCCCTCGGCACCCTTGCCGTGCTAGTGCACTTCGTGTCTTGATCCTCCTCAATTTCAATCCACCACAGCACGAGTAGGGTTTTATGCTAAAAAGCGGCCCGAAGCTGAGTCAAAGAGAGTTGTCCGTCGTCGTGATGTCCCGTGTTGCTTCTGCTCTTTGTGCAACATGGTCGTCCCCTTATCGAACCACAAAGGGGCACCCATGCCCCATAGGTGATCATGCTTCCATGCCGACACAAGCATAACCTATATGTAGCAATATAAATCTACAACATGACATAAATAAACCGACACTATGAAATCTTGGATAACATCATCTACAAAATAAGAGCTAAACTAGGTAAAAAATATGTTATGCAACAAAGAACCCTAATAGATTTGTTCGCAAATAAGAAAGTATTTCATCTGACCTCTAGAATAAAGGAACTATGCAACAACATGTGACATGGATGGAAATGGATATGTGAACCATATGTAAGATATATCCATGCAAAGTAAAAATTAAAATAATCAATACATGATGTAATTTACGATTCAACAAACAATGCAAAACCTAGAATGATCCTACGGAATTATAAACATGACGAACATTCAACAAAAGTGTACGCATGCAAAGAAAGGACTAGACAACACAACATGGAAAACTTATTTGAAATAACTCTAGTTCATAAACAAATAAATCTAGCAACTCATATGTCATACCAAAAATTATGAGAGACATAGGACGAACGTATGGAAATATCAAATTAGAAAAAGATCATTGAACTAGAAAGCCCCTTGTATTATACCGCAAAAATGACTACAAAAATATATATTGTACTGCTTGCAAGATCAAACAATCAATCTAACTCCACAATATCATTACTACAACCACAAAAAACATTTCATATGTTGACCATAAGATCATTTGATGGACAGAAAATAAAAAGTCAACCCGATGCCATTAAGTCGAATTCGGTTTCATACACATGCGCCAACGACATAGATACGCTGAATCATTTTGTCTACGGGATACACTAGAAAAGGACAAGTACGCGTGCGAAAGGATTTTGATAGAAGCTCACCAAGTATGACGGAATGGTGCGATGAACTAGACGAACAGTGTAGATGGACATGTGAAATTCTTCGCCTGTGATTGATGGGACGCGTTCCTTCTTCCCTGAATGGAATCATAGTGTGGAGGGGAACCTTCTAGCGCAAGGTCATGGATAGAGATGGTCCAAGTCACCGGGATCGAGACCTTGCGTCCATGGAGCTTCAAAAGTTCAGTGAGGGTTCTTGGGCAAAGGAGCAAGAGAGAGGACATGAGGACTCATGGGAATGATAGAGGAGACCCTGGAGCACGTCTAGATATCGTCGAAACTGAAAACGATTGGGATTTCTTGGAGTTGGAGGAGGGTGCATAGTGGTTGTACCTACACTTCTCTTCTGTGTAACGTGAGCACATGTACGCGTGGGTGGAGGAAGAAGATGAAATGATGGGGGTGGAAGAGGAGGTGGAGGTGCTCGATAAGCCTCTTAGTTTTGGAAACCTTATGGGTTTACCGAATTAAGAAGGGCAGCAAATTCCTCACATCCTTTCCTTTTCTTCTCTACATGTATGTTACCGTTGATGTTTCCTCTTTCCATGAGTTCTTGTGAACGTACAAAGTACAAAGAAAGGAGAAGAGGGCTAGCTCGCCAATAATCAAGGAAGTAGCTAGTCCCCGTAGACAACCATTGCATGCGTGTGGCCCAAACTGTCGGGACCCCGATACTGAGTCACACCGATCTAGCATGTAACACATCATATCACTTTGCGGCCTCACGCACGGTATTCCCACGGGTGCCACCTTACCTGGCCCGGGACCGTTCGCGCCTTTTGGCTCACGAATATGATAGCGTCGCTAGCATCCATATGACAAAGAACCCGGGCCGACATGGCTAGTCGCGAATCCAAAGCGGCACTAACCCATGAGGACAGGCATACATGAATCACATCGAGCATGTCGGTCATCAACGTGTGAATCTGGGCTGTAGCACTGGGCTAACAGGACTCCGGTAACCCGGGCTGTAGCAGGCTAGGCAGGACTCCGGATGTCACCGCATGACATTTCCCCGAAGGGACAGACATAGGAACGAAATGAAACATATGCCGGCCAGTCAAGTGTTCCGAGCAGTAGTGCTGGGCTAGGAGAACTCCGGT
Source organism: Aegilops umbellulata (assembly GCA_032464435.1). Lineage (NCBI taxonomy): Eukaryota > Viridiplantae > Streptophyta > Magnoliopsida > Poales > Poaceae > Aegilops > Aegilops umbellulata. The sequence continues at coordinate 149,254,413 of CP136059.1, read as the reverse complement.
GAACCGGGCTGTAGCGGACTACTATCGCTCAGAAAGCACTAGACTACATTTCCCCATATGATAGGCTGCCAAGGATAAACAACTAGATTGTCGGATCCCACACATAGCAATACACGTTACACGTACGCATAACATGCAAGTATGTGCTGTACAACATGGCATCACAACATAACGCAGACAAATATAGATAAAGGCTCAGAAGAGCCACAAAGCATTAAATACAAGCAAGGGTAACATGACCCATCATTCAGATCATACAAGCAACAAGCGGAAGCATTACATGTCTGAGTACAGACAGCTACAAATGAAAAAGGCTGAAGAGCCCGACTATCTACAACATCCGATCAAGATCGTAGCTGAGGTACAAGCTACTCGTCGAAGTCCAAGCGGAACTACTAGTAAGACCAAAGTCTCCGCTGCAAAACATAAATAAGGCAAACGTGAGTACAAAGGTACTCAGCAAGACTTACATCAGATCCTATCATACATGGATTTGTAACAAGAAGGTAATGTGGGGTTTAGTTGCAGCAAGCCAGCTTTGACTCAGTGGCTATCCTGTACTACGACTGCTGGCAACTCTTTGAGGTGGCGCACACGAGTCCACTAATCACCACATCAATATACTACTATGGATTCATCCCCGTCTCACTACGAGAAGGCCATCCATAGCACTCACACTTATCTTGAGCATTTTAGAGTATCCACTTTAAGTTGTCTATGTACCACGTAAGCATCCAAGAAGTCCATAACCGACGACACGTCTATTCGAATAGATCATGACAACCCTGGAGGGGTGTACTTCTTCACACATGCTCTCGCCACTTACCGCCATGTACATGTCATGTATCTCGGCAACCTTCAAGCGGAAGCCTGGCGAGGGAGTCGTCCACGACCTGACTAACCACACAAGACTCTAGTCCAGGTTTATCGCCTATTCGGGTTCCATCCGCAAGGAGATCCGACCGGGGTGTCGCTCACGGCCCCAAAGGATGTGTGCAGGGTTCCCAAGCCCACCTCGCTGGATGGATCTACGCTTGGTACACCATGCCACTTGTGCCTAGTCTGTCCCAAGCCCACCTGGCCGGGTGCCACTTGGTAGACTACTAACACTACCTACAAACACCAGAAACTATTTGCAACTCCTGGACAGAGACCAAGTCGGTTAATAAGTCGAGAGGGGTCGAGTTACCGGAACCCAATGTGTGGTAGTATCTAGTCATTGGACAACATACACAGAACTCAGTGCTTAAGGACGGTTCCAATGAGACAACCCACCATGTACTCCTACATGGCCTCTCACCGCTACCTTTACCAAATCGTGTTCACACACTTAACTCTCAGCACTAGAACATATCGTAACACTCCAATTCATTCCCAATGAATCAGACCTGACACAACTCTAAGCAATAGCAGGCATGGCATGGTAGGAACACAACATGGCTCAATCAACTCCTACACATGCTAGTGGGTTTCAACTATTTACTGTGGCAATGACAGGTCATGCAAAGGAATGGGTTCAACTACCGCAGCACAAAGTAGCAGTTGATTCGCGGTTGTCCTAATGCAATAAAAGAGAGCAGGAGCGAGAGAGTGTGATCATATCGGAATGAACAAGGGGGTTTGCTTGCCTGGTAGATCAACAAGGAAGGCACTGCTCCTTAGACAGGTACTCGGGATCGGTCTCCGGAGCAGGACCTATCGAGAAGGAACGGTGTCGACAATCAGAATACAAGCATATGCAACAATATGATGCATGATCATGGCATGAATATGTGATGTTGTTTGAGCTAATGCAGTTAGAGTTCATTTGGTTGAAGTCCATTTGAACCAAAGATTCAAATGCATTTCCAAGGTAAGTCCTTTATAAATGCCATTATATTGTTTCACTTATACAGCAAGTTTAAGTTGGTTTGTCATGCGTGAAACTGGTACAGATGGTTAGATTGAATTTTTCTGATAATTTTTCATATATAAATTATTTCAATCTGAGCTACGGTTGAATTGATATGAAAATTTGAAGTTTTGAACATTTTCTAGAATTTCCTGTTTTAAAATAATTCCAGAAAATAAATAAATGCGTCAGCATTGCATCATGCTTGCGTCAGCATTGCGTCATGCTTGCGTCAGCAAGTCAACAACGCTGACTGGGGTCAAACCTGACGTGTGGGGGCCCACTGTCAGTTAGTTAACAGGGGGGTTATTTCTAATCTAACTTAGATTAGTGGCGCTGGGGCCCACTGTCAGTCTCAGGGGTTAATTAAGCGGTGGTTAGCACTAAGCTAATCACCTGGCAGGTCGGGCCCACATGTCAGGACGGCGAGGTTAACGCCGGCGACCTCTGGACGCGGCGGCGTCCGCGTTACAGGCCATGGGGGCGGCGACTAAGGGCACCGGGGCGTAGCCCGGGCTCTCGCGCAGCCAGCGGAGCAGGTAGGGGGAGCTGGGGTGGCCGGAGCTCGCCGGAGCGGAGCTCGGGGCGGCGGCAGGGGCACGGCTTCGGCAGCAGAGGGGCTAGGGGGCGCTGGAAGAGCAAGGAAGAGGGGGGGGTTCGACGGCGGGGCTCACAGCGGACTTGCAGGGCTGCTCGTTGTGGCCGGGGACGCGCTGGGGACGACGGAGCGGCGATGGCGGTCTACGGAGTCCGGAGGCAAAGACGATGGCGATGGCGGCGCTCGAGGGCTTACTGCGTCGCGTGGCTCGACGGGGAGGTAGTAGACGGCGGCGCGGAGCTTGCAGACACGGAGAGAGGGCGAGGGGGAGGCGGTGGCTACGGCAACGACAAGCGGCGGCGACGGCAGCGCTCGGGCGTGAGCGAGAAAGCGAGGGAGAGGAGAGGAGAGGTCTGGGGAGAGTGAGAGGGTCCGGGGGGCGCGTGGCCTCGTCCAGACGCATCGGCGAAGGGACAGGCAGGCAGGGAGGGAGGAGGTGGCGTGGCGCGGCCGTGCGCGCGCGTCGGGCACGCGCCCATCCTCCTGGCAGGAGGAAGACGACAGGGGGAGAGGGGACAGGTGGGCTGGGCTGGCCAACTGGAGCTGGGCGCAGGTAAGTTTTTTTCCATTTTTCTTTTCTTTTCTATTTTATGACATTTGTTTTGATTTAATAAAAATACTAAACCATTTTATTTTATTATGCCAATTTTGGTAGGGGCTAATGGTATTATTCCAGAGCTCCTCAACAAATGGCACAATTTTGGACATATAATATATATATAACATTTATATATCCAATGCAAATAATTATGCATTAATTCCAAATGCTCAAAATAAATACTTATGAGCTCACAAAAATATTGGTTTGATTTTTATCTCTGTCCAATATTTTCAGAGAGCAACATAAACATTTTCTTGGACCTTTTTGGAGCACTTTTTATCTGAGTCATTTCCAGAAATAATTTCTGAGGGTTTCACAAATCCTCATTTCAAATTTAAATGGAAATTAAACATGATGCAGACATGAAGGGCTAGCCTAGGTCATACCAGAACTAGGGGTGTGACACAAACATATATATGTATGGAGAGGTGTGTTTTTCAATACACAATGGAATAACTTTGATGTGGCACCGTGATTCCGAACTAGAAATCCCCACACTTAGTGAGGGTTATTAGGTTGACGATTCATATGTATGTTACATCACACTTCAAGCCGATGACGGGGATTCATGCATGCATGCGTGCATAGTATATGCGGTCAAACTTAATTAGGTCTGAATCTCACTATGACCAATACTACGATAACACGAACCAAATGAAGAATCCACTATGGTAACCAATCTTGTTGTCTGTCAAGGTGATCATGGATGTCCACGCGGGCCCATGAATATATAGGCTTATCGCTGATAACCACGCGAGGGAGTGTACCATTCGAGGACATCCACTACATGCATATATATGGAGGTGATGTGTGCATGCATGTTTGAATACCATTTCACAACATTGCTGTGGCGCGTGCGTCGAAAATTGTACAGTCCCCACACAGAGTCAGATCGGTTCATTATGTGTCATTGCACTAGCCACTTCGACTCGATGGGAGGGATTCATGCGTACACATGCATGTGTGTGTGCTCAAACTATATCATGTCATCCCAAAGCATGACCTATATATATACCATATTACAAGCAAAAAAATAATCCCTCCTAAGTCAAATTAACCTCTCTCTTTGTCAGGCGATAACCCACAAGTATAGGGGATCGCAACAGTTTTCGAGGGTAGAGTATTCAAACCAAATTTATTGATTTGACACAAGGGGAGCCAAAGAACATTCTGAAGAATTAGCAGCTGAGTTTTCAATTCAACCACACCTGGATAACTTTTTTTTGACTGGAAACCGTGAGGCAACAGCCCCACAGCAATTTATTAAAACCCAACCACCAAATAAACAAAGAGGTTCTGGAGAAAAGTCTAACTATAGAAGTAGGGGCCTACTTACCTATTGAGCTATTTACAACATATACAAAAATATATACATGGATATATACAGCCAATTAGGGCAAAGAATTAACCCAAGCTAACAGCAGAGGGCTAAGACTAGATTTGAATTTGTGAGAGTGCAGAGTAGCATCATGAATAAAATTCCTCTTCCAAGCAGCAAAAGATGGCCTTTCATGCCTGAATATTCTGCCATTTCTGAGGAGCCAAATATTCCAAGCTGCTAGATAAACAATCTCCCTGAAGAAAGGTTTGCCAAAGCTTTTCCTGGCGGCAAATAGGCATTGAGCTTGTGTTAAATCAGCTATCCATTGGATGCTCAAGTAGTTCCATACCCTTGTGCTGAATTGGCATGTGAAGAAGAGATGATCTCTATCTTCATGGGCATGGGAAAAACATAACGGACAGGTGTTATCATCCTGAGGGGATCTCCAGTGCCTTCTCACTAGCATGTCCCTAGTATTGAGTCGATCATTTAGCATCAACCATGCAAAAACTTTTATCTTCATTGTTGCCTTACTTTCCCAAATCCACTTGGTTGGAGTATGTGTGGCCATATGAGAATGCATGACAGTGTAATAACTCTTTGCAGAGAAAACACCTTTACCAGGTGTCCATGACCAAAAATCTGGAATCTGTACATCAGCATGAAGGTCAAGAAGACCAGACTGGACAAAGTTCAGTTCTTCCATTGCCTCTAGCAACAAGGGTAGATGAAAAAGGTCAGCCATATTAGTTGTGTTGAGAACCTCGCGTACAGACACCTTGTCATCAATTACAAAAGAGAACAATCGTGGAAATATCTCTCTGAGGGGAGTAGATGAGCCTAGGAACACCCAAGCATCAAACCAAAAAAGAACAGAGTCCCCCATGTTGACAGTTACCTCTGAGTGGAGTCTGAAAACTTCACTGAGCTTTAGGATATCTCTCCACCAATATGAACCACATAAAAGTGTGCCATGAGGAACAGCGCCATCATAGTAAGTGTTCCAGATGAGAGTAACCCATGGAATATCTGCTTTGTTGTAAAACTTGGATAGATGCTTGGACAAAAGAGCTCTGTTTTGGATGCTGAGATTGACTATCCCCATGCCACCTTTATCTTTGGGTCTGCACACAAGTGGCCAAGCTGCAAGTGATTGCCTAGGAGTATCAGAATTTACTCTCCATAAGCACTGCCTCATAATCCTTTCAAGCTGTTTTATAATGCCAGCTGGCAAACTTAAACTGCAGAGAAAGTAAATAGGCAAGGAGGATAAAACTGACTGAAGGAGTTGTAACCGAGCACCCTGATTGAGGAGACTTGAGCTGGCAGATAACCTTCTTTCAACCCTGTCAACCACAGGAAATAGGTCTTGGATTGTAGGTTTCGTTGTTCCCACAGGAAGCCCCAGATATGTAAAGGGGAGTGTCCCAACTTGGCAGCCGAAAATAGCAGCCAGCCTGGCAATTTCTGCGTCATCCACATTAATAGGCAATATGCATGATTTATGGAAATTTACTCGAAGACCTGTGGAGGCATGGAAGTCTTGAAGCATTTCCTTGAGGGCTAAAAGTTGTGAATCCACAGCAGGTACAATGAGAAGGGTGTCATCATCATATTGCACTATAGGGAAGTCAGGATCATGAGATGCAATAGGTAATGAAAGAACTCCAGATCTAAGCATATTGTTGACCAAGGTTTGTAGCAGATCAGCTGCAAGAACAAACAAAAGGGGTGACAGTTGGTCACCTTGCCGTACTCCCCTTTTACAGATAAATTGCTTTCCAATCCACTTGCTATCAAAACCTTTGTGATGCAGAAGTCTGAGAATGAGGTCATGCTCAACAGTATCAAAGGCTTTGGCAAAATCCAATTTGAGAATTAAAATGGGCTTCTTGGACTTGTGGCACTGATGGATATATTCTAAAGCCCAAGCAATACAATCTTGTATGGATCTACACTTAAGGAATCCATACTGATTCTTGTGAATGCACTTTAGGATCACCCCCTGCAATCTATTGGCCAATAGTTTCGTCAAGAACTTTAGACAAGTATTAGTCAACGAAATAGGTCTGAAATCATTAGGACTTTCAGGTGAAAGCTTTTTTGGAATTAGGGTGATTAAAGACCCATTGATGCTGCTAATAGTGATCTTGCCATCATAAAAATCCTGAAATAGCTGCAAGAAATCATCCTTAATGATGTGCCAGCATCGTTTGACAAACAAACCAGTAAAACCATCAGGACCAGGTGCCCTGTCAGTAGGCAGAGACTTTAGCACCTCATTTATTTCCTCTTCAGAAAAAGGAGCAGATAAGTTGTCCATATCATCCACTTTATCAATCAACGAGGCTAAGTCAAACTTCATATCAATCCCCTCACAAACACCCATTCTGTCCTTGAAAGTGCCCCATAACATGCCAGCCATCTGATGATGGTCAGAGACAACATCACCATTTTCATTCAACAGAGAGGAAATGGAATTCCTCCTGAAACGTTCAGTTGCCATTGCTTGGAAGAACTTAGAGTTCTCTTCCCCAACTTTTATCCACCGAATAGTACACCTCTGTTTCCAGTATAAAAACTGCAGATGGAGTAATTCCTCAATATGAAGTTTTACTATTTTCCTAAAGTTAAATTCAGGTCTCGTTAAAGGCCTTAACTCCTCAAGATTATCAAAAAAGATGACCACCTTGTTACAAGCTGTAATGGCTCTCTTGAGTTTGGAGAGGCTGATGTACCAACGCTTAAGAGCATTGCGAAGCCTTTTGAACTTTTCTGTCAAACGAGCTGCAGAATTTGTTTTCTTTGTTGGGGCACTCCAGGATTGTTCCACACAGTCAAAGAAACCTGGCAGATCCACCCAATAATTTTCGAACCGAAAGATTTTGGCCTTGGGAATAGATGTTGCAATGGAGACAACACAAGGTACATGATCCGAGGCTGTTCTTGCTAAAGGGAGGACCATTGTATTAGGATAATCATTTATCCAAGTGGAGGAAGTAAAAAACCAGTCCAAATGCTCCAGCAATGGGTTTTCTTGCATATTAGACCATGTGTATGATCTTCCTTTTAGAGGTAACTCAAGGAGACCAAGGTGTCCAATGACTTCATTGAAAAGAAAGATATCATTTATGTCTCCCCCTGGCAAGTTTCTATTGTCAGGAGATCTAATGAAATTAAAATCTCCCACAAGTAGCCATTTATCATCAGTTGGAATATCCAGATCATACAACCATTAAACAAAATTATCTCTAGGCTATCCTTGACAAGGCCCATAAACATTGACCAAGGTCCATTGACTTGCATTATGGGCAGAGATGAATGAGACTATGATACCAAACGGCTTAATAAGTGTGCCACTGAACATATTAGAACACCACAGCACAAGTATTCCACCAGAGGCACCAGAAGAAGGTGAATAAACAAAATTATCAAATCTTCTCGGGCAAAACTTTCTAATCGCACGTTGATCAAAGAAGTTACATTTAGTTTCCTGAAGACAGATGATAGAGCACTGGCTTTCTTCAATTTTCGCCCTAACACTTCTCTGCCTATCTTCAGAGTTTAAGTCTCACACATTCCAACAGAGAACCTTCCAATCTCTAGTTTGGTGTGCATTCATGAGCAGACAATAAAAAGAGGCAGAGATAATAGCTCACTGCATAACAGTGAAACAAAAGGCCATAGATAACACCATCCACATAGACCAGAGAGTAGACCAAAGTGCAGACGACAGACAAGAGGGAAATAAGGTTCAGACAACTGGCATGACAAGGGACATGCCTCCCTGTATAACAAATAAGAGACTTAATCGTCATGGGAAACTGCAGGCGCGGGGGCAGTGTCGGAAGAAGCCATAAGCTTCTCCGTAGTCATCTTCTCAGCAGTGACTCCAAGGGCTGCTCCAATCGTCTGCAGTGTGGCAATTGGGGTTGGAGGGGGAACCTGATCTTGAGCTGCATTGTCTTGTGGCTTGTCCTGCGAGGTTGGAGTGGAGTCAACCTTTAACTTCTTGGCTCTGGGTCTTCGGAGAGGCTTGGGCTTGGGAGACAGAGCAAATATGGGCTTAAAACCCTGAGACTTGGCAGCACTCCTGGTCACCCTTCTGTCAGAAAGTCTTAAGCAGCCCGAACAACTGAAGGTCGATTCTTTCTGGCACGAGCTTTTCTGGTTGGTTGCACTATAGAAGAAAAGGCGCAGGTCAAACTGTCTGAAGCTTGACTTTCCTGAGTAGGTGGTTCGAAGAAGGGCACACTGTCCTCTGACGCTTGTGCAATAGCCCTTGTGCATGCGTTCTCCAAGAAAAGTCTCCTAGCCGTGCGTTGAGGTAGCAGATGTTGGTCAGCTGGTGGAAAGCAGAGAGACAGCGTAGGATCAAAAGCCACTGTCCAAGATCTCTTTTGCTGTGACAAACCTGGATAACTTAGTATCTGCAGCAAAGTAATTAGTAGCAAAGTAATATGGAAGTAACAGAAATGATAGCAAAAGTAATATTTTTGGGTTTTGTAGTGATTGTAACAATAGCAACGGAAAAGTAAATAAGCGAAGGACAATATGTGAAAAGCTCGTAGGCATTGGATCGGTGATGGAGAATTATGCCGGATGCGGTTCATCATGTAACAGTCATAACATAGGGTGACACAGAACTAGCTCCAATTCATCAATGTAAAAGAATTTGCTTATGGAAAAGCACTTGCATGACATCTTTTGTCCTACCCTCCCGTGGCAGCAGGGTCCTAGCAAAAACTAAGGGATATTAAGGCCTGCTTTTAATAGAGTACCGGACCAAAGCATTAACACATAGTGAATATATGGAGTCCTCAAACTATGGTCATCACCGGGAGTGGTCCCGATTATTGTCACTTCGGGGTTGCCGGATCATAACACATAGTAGGTGACTATAGACTTGCAAGATAGGATCAAGAACTCACATCCATTCATGAAAACATAATAGGTTCAGATCTGAAATCATGGCACTCGGGCCCTAGTGACAAGCATTAAGCATAACAAAGTCATAGCAACATCAATCTCAAAACATAGTGGATACTAGGGATCAAACCCTAACAAAACTAACTCGATTACATGATAAATCTCATCCAACCCATCACCGTCCAGCAAGCCTACGATGGAATTACTCTCGCACGACGGTTAGCATCATGAAATTGGTGGTGGAGGATGGTTGATGACGACGACGGCGACGGATTCCCCTCTCCCGAGAGTGTTTAGGGCTTGGCAACAGCTCCATATCGCAAAATGCGATGAATCCTTCTCTCTGATTTTTTTCTCCCCGAACACGAATATATGGAGGTGGAGTTGAGGTCGGTGGAGCTCCAGGGGGGCCACGAGGCAGGGGGCGCGCCCAGGGCGGTAGGGCGCACCCCCCACCCTCGTGCCTAGGGTGTGGGCCCCCTAACCTTGATTCTTTCGCCAATATTTTTTATTATTTCCAAAAATATTCTCCGTGAAGTTTCAGGTCATTCCGAAAACTTTTGTTTCTGCACATAAATAACACCGTGGCAATTCTGCTGAAAACACCGTCAGTCCATGTTAGTTCCATTCAAATCATGCAAGTTAGAGTCCAAATCAAGGGAAAAAGTGTTTGGAAAAGTAGTTACGATGGAGACGTATCAACTCCCCCGAGCTTAAACCTTTGCTTGTCCTCAAGCAATTCAGTTGATAAACTGAAAGTGATAAAGAAAAACTTTTACAATCTCTGTTTGCTCTTGTTGTTGTAAATATTTAAAGCCAGCATTCATGTTTTCAGCAAAGATTATGAACTAACCATATTCACAATAACATTTAGGTATCATTTTTACTCATGTCAATGGTATAATCAACTAGCGAGCAATAATAATAAATCTCGGATGACAACACTTTCTCAAAACAATCATGACATGATATAACAAGATGGTATCTCGCTAGCCCTTTCTGAAACTACAAAACATAAATGTAGAGCACCTTTAAAGATCAAGGACTGACTAAACATTGTAATTCATGGTAAAAGAGATCCAATCATAGTCATACCCAATATAAATTAATAGTAATGCATGCAAATGATAGCGGTGCTCTCGAGCTGTTCTTTTTAATAAGAGGGTGATGACTCAGCATAAAAGTAAATAGATAGGCCCTTCGCAGAGGGAAGCAGGGATTTCTAGAGGTGCCAGAGCTCGATTTGAAAGTAGAGATAAATAATATTTTGAGCGGCATACTTTCATTGTCAACATAACAAGCAAGGGACGGCGACATCTTCCATGCTACACACATTATAGGCGGTTCCCAAACAGAATGGTAAAGTTTATACTCCCCCTCCACCAACAAGCATCAATGCATGGCTTGCTAGAAACAACGAGTGCCTTCAATTAGCAACATCCCCGGGGGAGTGTAGTTTGCAATTAATTTGATTTGATTTGCATAAAGCATGGGACTGGGCATCCCCGTGACCAGCCATTTTCTCGTGAGTGAGCAGCAGAGTCCACTCCTCTTGAGAATAACCTGCCTAGCATGGAAGATATGGACATCCCTAGTTGATACATGATCTATTCAAGCATACAAAACAGAATTTCATTTGAAGGTTTGGTGTTTGGCACATACAAATTTACTTGGAACGGCAGGTAGATACCGCATATAGGAAGGTACAGTGGACTCATAAGGAATAACTTTGGGGTTTAAGGGATTGGATGCACAAGCAATATTCCCGCTTAGTACGAGTGAAGGTTAGCAAAAGACTAGGAAGCGACCAACTAGAGAGCGACAACATTCATGAACATGCATTAAAATTAATGAACATTGAGTGCAAGTATGAGTAGGATATAATAAACCATGAACATAAATATCATGAAGGCTATGTTGATTTGTTTCAACTACATGTGTGAGCATGTGCCAAGTCAAGTCACTTGAATCATTCAAATGAGGATACCACCCCATCATACCACATCACAACCATTTTAATAGCATGTTGGCACGCAAGGTAAACCATTATAACTCATAGCTAATCAAGCATGGCACGAGCAACTATAATCTCTAATTGTCACTGCAAACATGTTTATTCATAATAGGCTAAATCAGGAATGATGAACTAATCATATTTACAAAAACAAGAGAGGTCGAGTTCATACCAGCTTCTCCCATCTCAATCAGTCCATCATATATCGTCATAATTGCCTTTCACTTGCACGACCGAACGATGTGAATAATAATAATAGTGCACATGCATTGGACTAAGCTGGAATCTACGAGCATTCAATACACACGAGAAGACAAGGCAATATGGGCTCTTGGTTAAATCAACAATAATGCATATAAGAGCCACTTCAACAATTTAATCATGGTCTTCTCCTACCGACCACCAAAGGAAAGAAAAGAAATAAAATTATTTACACGAGAAAGCTCCCAACAAGCGAAAAGAAGAACAGGAAATCTTTTTGGGTTTTCTTTTAATTATTATTACTACATCAAGAAAATAAACTAGCTAAAAGCTACTGCTATTATTTTTGTTTTTCTTAAGGTTTATTAAACACACAAGAAGAAAGCATAAAAGGGAAATAAACTAGCAAGGATATTACAGTGAAAAAGTATGAGCACCGACATCTAGCAATGAGTGCGTGATCATAAATGTAATGTCGGTGAGAAGTACGTACTCCCCCAATCTTAGGCTTTTGGCCTAAGTTGGTCTATTGCCACAGATGGCCTGGCGGGTATCCAAAGTTGTAGTTGGGGTCGTACTGAGATCCAGCAGTCATTGCATCGTGGGCTGCATCTTGGAGGCGAGCTATCTCAGCCCTCTTCTTATACTCCTCCGCCTCCTCTCTGGTTATAAAATATCTCCCCTTTGCCTGAAAGTCAAAGAAAGTAGAAGTAGGGAGAGCGACGTGACAGGTGCGTCGTCTATCAAAGATTAGTCGGTACTGGAGGAACTGATCGTTCCTCTCAACAAAATGATGACGAACCATACCCTCATAATCCAAATAACCAGGAGGCAACTCAATATCATCCTCACGTATGGTTACACCAAGAAAATTAGCTATATGGGTTGCATAAATTCCACCAAAGAAATCTCCATTAAATCTATTATTATGCCACCTACGTGCAACAATGGCTCCCAAATTATAATGTTTATCTCCTAATACAGCACTCCTAAGAACACTGAGATCAGGGACACATATGTGACATGCTTCATCCTTACAATTTATGCACCTACCTATGAAGAGAGCAAAATAATGTATAGCAGGAAAATGGATGCTCCCTATGGTAGCTTGTGCTATGTCTCTAGATTCCCCCACAGTTATACAAGCAAGAAAGTCTCTAAATTGAGATTTGCAGGGTTCACTAGTACTACCCAATTGTGGAAGTTTGCAAGCAGTGGTAAAATCCTCTAAGTCCATAGTATAAGAATTTTCATAAAGATCAAACAGGACAATTTGAGAATTGCGTGAAGATGAAAATTCAAACCTCCTCACAAAGGAACTAGTGAGATAGCGGTACTGGCGACACTTTTCCGCCTCGAAGCTCACAAGATAAGTGTTACTCAAATATGCGTTAAATTCTTCCTTAATTCCTGCTTGATCCATGAAGTCCTCTGAAGGCCATTCACAAGCCCGTACTGGAGCGTCCCTTGGTGGTTCATCGTCAGCATCGCGCATTGCAAGCCTGGGTCCTTGCTTCCTTGAAGAACCACCTTGGTACATTTTCCTAAACATATTTCCTCCTCTGAAAAATTTCTGAAATTTTTAGTAACTTCAAATAAAAGTGAACCAAGCTCAACAAAATTGATAGCAACTACTCCTACAAGTGCCTAGAGCCTATATCATGCATTAGAACTACTTGGAACCATATAAATTTGACATGCAAGCTCAAGAACATGTTCACCTAGGCAGCACAAATTTGCAAAGAATAAAGCACTAGAACAAAAACTAATTGGACCAATGGAGGAGTCACATACCAAGGAACAATGCCCCAAAGCAGTTTTGTGAGAGGTGCTTTTAGCAAGGAGATCGAAAATCACAGCAAAATGAGCTAGAACTCGTGCTTGAGCTGGATGGTGATTTTTTCGGGAGGAAGAAGAAGTGTGTGGGTGCAGGAATAAGTGGAGGGGAGGCACCATGGGCTCACGAGGCAAGGGGGCGTGCCTAGGGGGTGGGCGCGCCCTCCACCCTCGTGGCCAGGTGCTTGCTACCCCTGCTGTGTTCTGAGTGCCAGATATTCTTAAATATTCTAGAAAAAATCATATTTCATTTTCAGGGCATTTGGAGAAAATTTTAATTTCATGGTATTTTTATATTGCATAGATAATTCAGATAACAGATAGAAAATACTATTTTTACTTTATTTCAACTAAATAACAGAAAGTAAAAGGAGGGTACAGAAGGTTGTGCTTTCTAACCTCATCCATCTCATGTTCATCAAAAGGAATCCACTAACAAGGTTGATCAGGTCTTGTTAACAAACTCATTCCGAATCGCATGAAACCGGAGAAATTTCGAAAAACACTATCTTACCTCAATAGGGATATGCACATCCCCAATAATAAGAATATAATATCTCTTTTTGACAGCGGGAACAGGAAATTCAAAACCTCCAAAAATAATCGATGGAACTTTTCCAATAGAATTGATACTGCGGACTTGAGGTTGTTTCCTCGGAAAGTATACCGTATGCTCATTACCATTGACATGAAAAGTGACATTGCCTTTCTTGCAATCAATAATAGCCCCTGCAGTATTCAAAAAGAGTCTTCCAAGAATAATAGACATACTATCGTCCTCGGGAATATCAAGAATAACAAAGTCCTTTAAAATAGTAACATTTGCAACCACAACAGGCACATCCTCACAAATACCGACAGGTATAGCAGTTGATTTATCAACCATTTGCAAGGATATTTCAGTAGGTGTGAACTTATTCAAATCAAGTCTACGATATAAAGAGAGAGGCATAACACTAACACCGGCTCCAAGATCACATAAAGCAGTTCTAACATAATTTCTTTTAATGGAGCATGGTATAGTGGCTACTCCTGGATCTCCAAGTTTCTTAGGTATTTGACCCTTAAAAGTATAAATAGCATGCATGGTGGAAAATTCAGCTTCCGGTATCTTTCTTTTATTTGTAACAATTTCTTTCATATACTTATCATAAGGATTCATTTTGAGCATATCAGTTAATCGCATGCGCAAAAAGATAGGTCTACTCATTTCAGCAAAGCGCTCAAAATCCTCATCATCCTTCTTCTTGGATGGTTTGGGAGGAAAAGGCATGGGTTTCTAACCCCATGGTTCTCTTTCTTTACCGTGTTTCCTAGCAACAAAGTCTCTCTTACCATACCGTTGATTCTTTGATTGTGGGTTATCAAGATCAACAACAGGTTCAATTTCTACATCATTATCATTGCTAGGTTGAGCATCATCATGAACATCATCATTAACATTATCACTAGGTTCGTGTTCATTACCAGATTGTGTTTCGGCATTAGAAATAGAAATATCATTTGGATTCTCAGGTGTTTCAGCAATAGGTTCACTAGAAGCATGCAAAGTCCTATCATTTATCTTTTTCTTCTTCTTAGGAGGACTAGGTGCATCTACATAATTTCTCTGAGAATCTTGCTCAATTCTCTTAGGATGGCCTTTAGGATACAAAGGTTCCTGAGTCATTTTACCAGTTCTAGTAGCCACTATAACATCATAGTCATTATTCTTATTATTCAGTTCATTGAGCAAATCATTCTGAGCTTTAAGTACTTGTTCTACTTGAGTGGTAACCATAGAAGCATGTTTACTAATGAGTTTAAGTTCACCTTTAACTCTAGACATATAATCACCCAAGTGTTCAAGCATATTTGAATTGTATTTCAATTCTCTACCAACGTAAGCATTAAAATCTTCCTGCTTAACCATAAAATTATGAAACTCTTCCAAACATTGGCTAGCAAACTTAGTAGGAGGTATTTCAGCTTTATCATATCTATAGAGATAATTTACCTTTACTACCTGTGTCGGGTTATCAAGATGATGTGTTTTTTCAATAGGTGATGAATTAAGATTATATATTTCTTCAACAGGCGGTAAATTAAGACCATGTATTTCTTCAACGGGAGGTAAATTCTTAACATCTTCAGCTATAATACCTTTTTCCTTCATAGATTTCTTTGCCTCTTGCATATCTTCAGGACTGAGAAATAGAACACCCCTTTTCTTCGGAGTTGGTGTCGGTGGGAACGACACCTATGGGATCACAAGAATCCCTACTACGGTTGTGGGGCGCGGGGTCGTGAGAAGAGAAGATCAAGCAGATAGCACACGGTTCATTTATCCAGGTTCGGGCCACGAGGATGCGTAAAACCCTACTCCTGCTTTGGTGGATTGTATAACTATGGCCTTGAGCTAGCTATGGGGCGAGAGGAGCTCCAAAAAGCCGAATCCTCTTCCTGGTCGCCTTGGGCCTCCTTTTATAGGGAAAGGGGTTGCCACAGTGGCACACAGGAGGTGGAAAGGGTACAGTGACGTGAGGTTATCCCTCACATTACATGACAAGGTGCATTTAATGCACCTTGCTTAGGTGTCCTTGCTTTATCGGGGACGGGGGAGAGCCCTGTCTCGTCCGTCGCCTCTCCCTCTTGTGTCGACACGCGCCCTGGCCAGCGGTGCCTGCGATGCCATGTAGGCAGGCAGGCAGCTGAGGAGGCGCAGTGGTGGGTCTCCACGAAGATCTTCATGCCGTCACGCAGGTGCCTTCCCAGCTGGTTGGGTCGGCAGCTGCATGCGAACGGCGGTGGAGGTGTGACTGGCGCGGGCCTGATGGTGGCCCCATGGGTGTTCTTGGCAAGGGCCTTGCCGGGGCCCCGGCAAGGGTCTTGCCGGGGCACCAGCTGTCATCCCTGGCAAGGCTCTTGCTGGGGGCCTTGTGGTCCTCCTTGGCTGGGATCCCGCCAAGGGTCTTCATCTTCTGATCTTGAATGTCTTCACAAAGATCTGCATGCCACCACGGAGATGTCTACCGAATCCCTGCCCCCATGGGGGCGGTGGACTCAAAGGTGACTTTCTTCGTAGGTGTGGGGCGATCTGCTACGGCAAGGGTCTTGCCGGGTTTGCTGAAACCGCCTCCCGGCAAGGATCTTACCGGGAGAGTCCGCTTCTTCCCCTTTGCTCTTTGTGGTCTTGGTCATGGCGTCGTCTTGCTTCTCTCGAGCTTCGGTCTTACCTTGGCTCATTTCCCTTGCCTTGCTCAGTGTGGTGGTGCCCATGGCTTAGACTGCCCGTGCACAGTTATAGGGGTACAAAAAGTGTACCCCTCTTTTTGTACACCGACAGGAGCCCCCGAGCCTGGCCCACACGTAAGCGCAATCGCGTCGTTGGGCTAGGCCCAAAAACGATGCTCGGGCAGGCGGGGCGGTTTTTACCGCGGTAAGTTCCTTCACGTGCTTCGCCTCCCATGACTCCCGCGCGTGGCGCGGCGTGGGGAGGCGCGGGTGACGTGGGTGGCATGCGTGGGGCTGAGCTCTGCACGCATGCGTCACATCGTAGTAAAGGGGGCGGTTTGCGCCTTCCCCATAAACGGAGCGAGGCGTGGAGGCGCGGCCCATTCACTGAACGGGGCCGAGGTGTGGTCTTCAAGGCGTCCACTCCCCACGACCCACAATCACGGGGCGGGGAGAGGTCGCCTCACCCGTCCCTCGGTCCTGCATGCCTGCCACGTGCCTCCCATGCGCTTGGGGTGGCAAACGGCGGAGGCGGGAAACCGGGCCGCCGCGGGCTAGGGCAGCAGGTCGGCCCTGGTTCCCTGCGCCTTCCGCGTCTTGATTGGCCGAGCGGGGCTGCCGAGCCCCCACTCTGTTCCTTTATAAAGAGCGGGGGGGGGGATGGCGTCCCGCATTCTTTCATCTTCTCCTTCCTTCAGCTTCTGCCCCCCTTCCATCCGCCATGGAGAGAGGGAATCCTGGTCCTTCAATGGTGGCGGCAAGGGTCGCTACTCGACAACGTGTCCCTCCTTCTCCTGCACCCGCGGTGGCAGAGCCAGCCGCGAGGGGAAGGGGGAGGGGCGAGGCCGTGGGCGAGGCCGTGGGCGAGGCCGGGGCGCTCGGGGAAGAGGAGGACAGGGCGGCGCGCCGGCCTCGCCTCCGCCAGCAGTCCCTCCCCCCATGGAGGGCCACGTTGGGGATCACCCTTGCGAGTTCTTCGTCAGGCTACGCAGGCCGCCTAGCCGTCGCCTTCGTCTCCCGACTCCATTCGCGCAGGAGATGGAGCTGGATCCGCCGGAGTCATTGCGGCTGCACATGAGGGGTTGTGGGATCAACGACACACGGGTTCGCGTCGACTTCCCAGCCCCTCACGTGATGTATCTTCGTCGGGGATGGAAGACGTTCGCTCATATCCACCGCTTGACAGAGGGGCTCACTCTCCATTTCAAGCTGATGGAGGGCGGCCTCCTCTCCGTCAAGGTCTTCGGGCTCTTCGGGACCCGTGCAAGTTGCTGCGTGGAGAGCTCTTCTGATAGCGAAGACTCCTCCTCGGGCGGGAGTGACGAGGAGGATAGCGGCAGCGACGACGAGGGTAGTAGGCGGCAGGATGACGGGTCTGACTAGTTGTCGGGCGCCGCTTCGTGCGGCACCGGCGACCCCATCACTACTAGGAAAAGGCATGCTAGTGGCGCACCGGATTTGCCTTCTAATGGCGCACTGCTAGTGCGCCACTGGCATCACGCCATTAGAATTAAATTCTAATGGCACACCACTGGTGCGCCATTAGTATCTGGTGTTCTAATGGCGCACCACTGGTGCGCCATTAGAGTGCCTCCCAGGGGGGCATATGTACCCATGTGCTTTGGCACTCTAATGGCGCACCCGCAGCCAATGCGCCATTATTGTGATGATCACAATGCGCCATTAGTGTCTTGTGTGGTGCGCCATTAGTGTGAATATTAGATTTTTTTTTTGCTTTTCTGATTTTTGCACAGGTTACAAAAAATATTATGGGACAGAATATAGACAGCAGCACACAGCAACATCAGATTCATCAAATACAATAGTCTCCGAATACAATTCATCATATTAGTCTCCGAATTCAAAAGATCGGACAAAGATAAAACATTACAAGTCTCAAGACCGCGAGTATCGAGTTTACCTTCACATTACAAGTCGACATCGATCATCTAAACTACCATCACATAGAAGAGAGCTGTGGTCATCACGATGAGCATCATCGTGATCAAACTGGTCTTCATCCGGTTCCTCCAATGCTCCCTCCTCTCTCCCGCTAGATAGATGGCGTATCTAGATTCGGCCTCCGCCCTAGTGGTGTACCCTTTGTAACTGTTACCGCTGAAATGGTGAACCTGTCTCCGACACTCCTCCCAGTCATCGTAGACTCCGGGAACCTTACCCTTGTACACGACATCCGGCGGCATCTCTATGCACAAGCCAAACAACAGACAATACATAAGCAATATGTAAGTATGCAACAAAAGGATCGGAAGAGAAAAGCAAGACATTAATAGCACGATTCATAGTCCTACTAATAAATAGCATCGATTACATCTAAGTTGAACAAATGTCCAAACCAAAGAGACATACGAATTCATTAAAGTTTAATTACAACATGAGCCAATCAATGTTTCAGAACTACACATCACTACTTTTGACTCGACTCATCGGACAAGAGCGTGGGTGAAGCCGCCGTCTGTCGTGATGGTCATGAAATCACGGTCGTTGTCACCCTGCATTTGTAGCGTCTCATCTATCTCACTGTTGGACGGTTGATATCTGAGGAAGCTCTGCCCCGCGGTATGAAGGACATCTTGATGGATGATGTCCGCAAACTCCGACTGGATGCGAAAGAATTCTTGTCTGAGGTCCGCGTCCTGGACTGCCGACAAGCTCGCGGCCCAATCTTTGAGATTATCTGGTAGCAGAAGGTGATGATGGTCCCTTACGATCGCCCGCATGTGATGGAGGGCGTAGTAGGCATCCTTCTGACCGCCAGGCGGCTGCTTGACGCAGCAGAACTTCGTATTGTGTGAGAACATGTGCTTGCCGTACTTACGAACTGGCCTGGTGAAGGTGCCTCCAGATTTGGCGTAGCCGGGGAGAACATCATCAAGAACTTTCTTGACATTTGTGTAGTCTATCTTGGAGTTACGGTTCGGGTCGAAATACTTGGCCATGGAATATTTCGGGCTTAAGAGGATGAGTGTGCAATGTGTGTCACTGCACAGAACACGGAATGTTAGAACAAAAAAGAACGACCGAAATCTAAGAAATCATATGTTACGGGGCGGTTAAGGGATGACATACTCGGGAAAGTAAGCCACAAGGAAGTTATCCTTATCTGCGTTTGCCAGAATGACGCCTTCGAGGTGTGACCTCGCAACTTGGCGGTCCCCAGCGCTGCTCAAGTGCTTGGCACACATGTAGAAGGGGTCGACTATCATGATGCCCGGGGTCTTGTCTCTAATGATCCGCATCTGCATGCTCAGCGAAAACAGCTGAACTAAGGTGTAGTGCAGCGGATGAAGGTTAAACATAGCAAAGATGTCATCAAACCGCAGGACGATCGTACCCCCGATGTCGCCATCCACAAAGCCCTTGCTCTCTGGCACCTTGGCCACGAAAACCGGGTATGCCACATCCTTCTCTCTGAGACGCCGCTTCTCCAAAGAAAGAGAATTGTCGTGCAGACTCCGCATAGCACCGGTTGCAGCATTCAACATATTTGGCGGTAGCATCGCCCTACCCGCCACATGCACCCTCCTCGAGATATCTTTAGGTGAAGGTGGCCCGTCCTGAGCACGGATCGAACTCGGTGCCGGCTGGCTCGCACCGGCGCCCTTGCTAGTCTTTCGTTTCCGTCCCTTCTTCTTGATCTGCTGTAATGGGACCGAGTTCTGCTCACAGACCGCCTTCTTCAGCGTGTTGGGCTGATAATATTTCGCGCCTCAGCTATCTGAGGCTCGGTGAAGGCGGGAGCTGGAGGCGTGTCCTGAGAACTGAACGCCAGACGACGCTTGTTGCAATTGGATTTCTCCGCCGTACCAGCTAGATCGCGGTGGTCTTGGTTGGGTTCTTGAGAAAGAGGCCCGCAGAATTCGTCAGCGTACCCATGTTCGGCAAAGTAATTATCCACTTTGGTAAATGTACCGTCGTCGTTGTCGTCGCCGTACGGATCCTGTGCCATAGGGCTGTCCGGATCCTGTGCCATAGGGATGTCCGACAGGTCCAGTAGCATTGCGGCGTTCTTGCATGGCTTGGCGCCGGCACGACTGGCGGTCTTGTCTGTGGGGTGGTATCCCCCGCCCCCAAACGAATCTGGCTCTTCGGCCATAGCAGGGGCCAGTTTACGCAGGTGTCGAGGGTCATCTCATCTTCTTCGTCGGCCCCAGCGGGTCGAATCGGAGGTACCAGCTCGTCGCAGCCTGGCAGCACCCGGACCACTTCAACCCTATACATTGTGGGTGGCATCGGATTACCGTGGAACATGGGGTTGCCCGGTTGAACGATTCTGCCCTTGGCGACATCGACCAACACGGCGCCCACGAAGTGCAGAAGAGTGCAAGGAATGTCGGCGGTGACCTGCGAAAACATGTATAGGGCGTCAGGGATGCCCAGTCAAAGGCAAGGAGATGAAGTCATCGGTCGAGAGGCTTAGTTACCGTGATGCCGTCGAGCTCGGCTAATGTCGAGGCACCGCCAACGGCGGGCGTGCAACTGACGGAGGGGGAGCTTGCTGGCGAGGTGCCGGCCGGCGTACACCCGGGTGCATTAAGCTCCAATGCCCGTGCCGGCGCCGGAGACACGAATACCGCCTCTGCCGGAGACACCAATGGTGCCGCCGCCGGAGACACCAATGGTGCCGCCTGCGTGCTGTGCGAGTTGCTGGCCGTGAAGCTGGGAACCGGGGGAGGCCCCTTTTGGCCGCCCGCAATCCACGTCGTCAGCCCATGAATCAACGTAGGCACCATGGCGTTGAGCGTCGTTCCAAGTTGTTGTTGCACTTGCTCTTGGACAAGCTCCGGAATCCGCGCCACATGTTCCTTGAGTTCTTCAACCTCGCGCGTCTGGCTTTCCGAGCTGGTCTTTTTCTCCTTCCGCACACCAGCGGTATAGTATGACCCCCATTTTGTGGACAAGCCTTTGCCGGCCACACGACCAGCTGACGTCGGCTTATTGAGCTTATCCTTGTTTTTCATTAGGTTCAACGCCCTATTTAAAGGGGTGTCGAAAGGGGAGCTCTTAGACGACCCCGCGCTACTGCTTTCATTGTCCTGCGAAAGGAACGTGAACCATTTAGAAATATTGGGGATTAATTAGAGTGCAACCATATGGAGCTAATTACGCGGGGGTGTATTCCTTACCAGAAGAAGCTCAAGCGCCCTGGTCTTCGGATCCGTGGTAAGCACCTTTGTTATCGGGTCCTCCTTGTACCGGGCCCTGACATAGTTCCTGGTCTGCTTGTCACCGCTGCATTTCTCGAAGCGGGGTGGTAGGCCTTGCTCGGCATGCTCCGCGTCCTCCTTGTCCCATATAGGCTCCGCCACTCTGTAACCGCCGGGACCGAGTTTGTGTTCCCCTAAGTTTAACTCCCGCATTTCTTTCCCCCACTGACTTGATTCGGAGGTTGCGGGGCTCTGGCACTTGATCTTGAACTCCTTGTACTCATCTTCGCTCATCAAAGGATATTTCGCCTTGATCTTGTCATAACTATCACCTTTATCAATCATTCTCTTCACCGCGCTTCTCCAAGTAGACAGGGCCGTGCTCATCTTCGTGAGGGCGGCACTGTTCACTTTATTCCCTGAGAGGCGTGTGTTTTCAAATTCGGCGGGGAACTTGCGTCGTTCGCACAGCTTCGTGAAGAGGAGGTTGCGCAAATTCCCTTGGTCCTTATGCCTAAGGTTCTCGGTGTTGATCGAGACGGTGCTCCGGAGAATGCACCCGAGCTGAACCGAGTACCCCTTGACTATATGTTTGGGCTCCGTTGGATTCCCGTCGGAGTCCACTTGAGTGAATTCCTCCTTGACGGTGCGGAGCGCATTCGGGCACCGGTCCTTCCTTTGCTTCTTCGGTTGGCTGCCATCTATGTGTGCGCCGCCATCATCAGTGGTGGCATCCTCGGCGGCACCATCAGTGGTGTCATCCCCGACGCCACTAGGGGTTGTGTAATCAGGATCGGTGTCTTACGCGGCGTCATCATAGCGGTGAGGTTGTTCCTCTAGCTCTTGGGATAGCTCCCAGGATTGCTTGCCGCCCGAACCACCGGCCTCATCGCTGTGGGCCATGTTTTGCTCTAAATAGGAAAAAAGTTTGGTCAAAAAGTTGGTTATTGTCAAGGAACAAGATCATGGTCTCATCATTTAGGGTTTGTCGACACCGAGGCACCCTAAAAGCCTAGGCTTTCATCATTTAGGGTTTGTCGACGCCGAGGCACCCTAAAAGCCTAAGCGTACATCATTTAGGTTCTCATCGACACCAAGGCATCCGGGGCAGCCAAGTTAAGTTTTCGTCATTTAGGGTTTATTGATGCCAAGGCACCCTAGGTTGGGCCTAATCACTTGGCTCTATTGCCACCTATGGTTTAATACAGCAAGAATAAAGGGGTAGTTGATCCTACTTAATTAAGTACTAAGATACCCCGGCCCATGCATTAGTAGCAAGTACCTAATATGTCCGATTTTTAGCAAAGTCATGCTAAAATTCATGGAAAATTTCAGCATGACCTTTGCTGAAAATAGGACATATGGAGTACCCGAATTTGCCGGAATGGAAGTTAATCGACATTCTGGCAAACTCAAGGGCCTCTCGGGGTACCTGCAAAATCATCACGGCACGAAGGGCCTCTCAAGGGCCTCAAGCAGCAGCGGCGTCTCCCAGGACCCCATTTTTTTGCTAAATTTCTTTGAGCAACAATCAGAGCAGAAAATTCAGCATATTTCTATACAATAGCACTGTAAAGATGAAGAACAGTTCTACAGCAGCCCATTTATATACAATAGCATCTTTGGTCATACCAATTTCTGAAACAATTCAAAGATGAAGAAATTAACTATGTATAGTTTATTCTTTTTGTACCAGGAACTATTTTAGTTTATTATTTATTGTACCAGGGAGGAATATAACAATCTTTTTTGGTATATATCCTAGTTATAATACTACAGGAAAGGAGGATCCTCATACACATATATATGTGCATAAAAATCGTAAAAATTCAAAATCACTTGAAACCTGATCACTCGGACCACACCACATGCCACAGCATACATAGTACATGGAGTTGACAATTCAGTTGCAATCATGTAGTAATGGATTGTTCTACCTAGCAGGTTGTTAGAAATGGATTGTTCTACCTAGCAGGTTGTTGGAAATTCATTTGCTTTTTTCATTAGGGCTGGCAACAAGACATGGTCAAATTTCAATTAAGATTATCTATTGGTTCAAGACTGGCAACAAGACTTGTTCTACAAAATCAATTATCTATTGAGTAGTTCTTGTGCTCATCTAGTAGCAACATCTTTCATACATGATCAGTAGTCATGTACCAAATTTTTATTTAAACTGAATTTGCAAATCACCAAGAGCTCTACTAGTTTCAGACTAGATTTACACTAAATACACTAGAGTATTTGACCAGTAGTCAGTTACATTTACACTAGACTGAAGAAATTGCTGCATCAATAGACTGAAGAAATTGTGTTGTCAGTTAGGGACTGAAGAAAATGTGTTGCAGATTTTGATTTGCTTGCTGGTCTTAGGTTAACTCCATAGAAGAGTTTTGTACCGATTCAGTTAACTGACAGCAAGTAACATCATGTTCTAACAGCAACAGTTTTGGAGTACTACTCCAAAATCCTCCTAGTTGTAGCTCACCTAAATGGTTGAATTCAAAGAACTACAGTGGCCTTCAGTGATTGAGAGCTTAAAATTTCCAACAATCTGAACAAACAAAGTAAAAAAGGATCAGTATCTCATTTCAGCTGATTTATTCTTCATAAGCATAGGCTTTGTTTGTTGGAAACTAGCCAGTGAAACTGAAATTTAACAGTAAACTGAATTACTGTCATTTAACAGTAAACTGAATTTTAAACTGAGTACTGGAGTAAGCTTGCTGGAGTACAAATTTATGCATTAGTCCATATATTTTGAAATACCTACTGCTATGAGCTATGTCAATAGGGCTACTCCAGTGCACATCACTGCCCAGAGCAAACTGAAACCCACTCTTCTCTCTCTACCCAACGGGCTAATCTATATGAATGCAGTTTTATCAACGGGCCATATATCGATAAGAACGATTGTTGCTGCCTATGAAGCACAACACAGATGTATGGCATGAACAAATTCAATCTACAATGAGACTGAAGCATCTAGAAGATCAAAGTAATCATGTCAAATTGCAAAAAAATTCATTTGTTTAAGAATGTTTGGCACTTTAACTAGAATCATGCATTGGTGCAAAGTTGCTCCTGTACACTATAACATCTGAAAGATGGAGATCACAGAGTTGCATCTAAAAGATGGGTTGGATCGAGGAAAAAATGGGGGCGAGGGGGAAGATGGAATTGGGGGCTCTGTACCTGCGGCGGCTGCGGCTGGAGGACGGGGCCGTGGACGAACTCGAGGGCGGGGGCACCTGGTGCTCCTCTCGTTGATGGGGAAGGGGAGAGGCTAGAGGCAAACCCTAGCCGCCAAGCGCACGAGTGCTGCAGCTAGGTGGAGTAACCTCTGCCGGAGACGACGGAGTAGGTGGCCGACGTCGTGGTTGGTGAGGAGCAGGTGGCCGGCGTCGTGGTTGGTGAGGAGAGCGCGAGGAAGAGCTCCCCGTCCAAGGAGGTGGTTGGTGCCTTGGCGGCCGGCGGCGGCGGAGGCCTGGAGGATGTGGAAGAAGGCGCAGACGACGAGGAGGAGTCC
The DNA here is from genome assembly GCA_032464435.1 of Aegilops umbellulata. Classification (NCBI taxonomy): domain Eukaryota; kingdom Viridiplantae; phylum Streptophyta; class Magnoliopsida; order Poales; family Poaceae; genus Aegilops; species Aegilops umbellulata. The sequence continues at coordinate 149,229,112 of CP136059.1, read as the reverse complement.
GGCGAGGGTCGGGGCGGCTGGGTTGGGGGCGCGGGGGCGGCGGGGGTGGAGTCCGGTTGTCGGGGCGACGGCGTCGTGGGTCGGGGCGGCGCGCGGGTGGATCTGGTGGCGAGGGAGAGAGGGTCGAAGGGGACCTGGCGAGAGAGAGGGAGGATATCTAGGGGGAGGGTTCTAATGGCGCACCGTCCAGTCGTGCGCCATAAGTATGACTATTCTAATGGCGCACCACCCCTCGGTGCGCCATTAGAATTTTGTTTTAATCTAGCCCACTAACCATATATACAACCTAACACTATCTACAACAGAACCCACCCACTAGCCCGACTGGTCAGCACGCAGCACACACACCAGGAGGTCCTGGGTTCGATTCCCAGGCTCCCCAATATTTTTTTATGCATTTTAAATGCTGTTTTTTATATTTATTTGTGTTTAAATAAGTTCAAACTTGTTTAAATCATAACAGGCTCCTTCAGCAGCGGCTCTGGCGCCTTTCGCTTCTTTCCCGGCAGTGGGCAGTCTTCCCAATTTTTCAACAGCTTGTCTATTTCCTCGCCGCTCCTCGTACACGGGCGTTTTCGGGGTTCGGTTTCACCATCGAACAGATCCTTGCGTTTCCTCCACGAGTCATCGTCGCGAAGCCACCTTCGATGTCCCATGAACACGGTTTTTGAAGACCCGGGATCTCTATCTAGCTGGCGATACGTTGTGTCATCCATGCACCTTACGCATCCAGAAAATCCGTGGACTACCTGCCTCGCGAGATATCCGTAACCGAGATAGTCGTGCACCGTCGTGAGCAGTGCGGCTCTCATAGGGAAATAATCTTTCTCCGCGGCGTCCCACGTATTGGCTGGTGTTTTCCACAGTGTGTCTAGCTCCTCCTTCAGCAGCCCCAGATACAGATTGATGTCATTCCCTGGTTGTTTCGGCCCTTCAATTAGCATACTCATGTGAATGTACTTCCTCTTCATGCACAACCAGGGGGAAGGTTGTACATCCACAGAAACACAGGCCAGGTGCTATGTGTGCTTCTCTGGCTGCCAAACGGATTGACTCCATCGGTGCTCGCGCCCAGCACGATGTTCCTTGGATCCTTCCCAAATTCTGGGTATTCAAAGTTCAACGCTTGCCACTGGCTCGCATCCTTAGGGTGACTCAGCATCTTGTCTTTTTTATTTATCTCCGGATCATTTCCGTCATCTTCCCGCTTCTTCTCCTCCCTATCCGCGTGCCAACGCAGGAGCTTTGCTACCTTAGGGTCCGCGAAATACCGCTGCAGACAAGGAGTGATCGGAAAGTACCACACCGATTTTCGAGGAGCTTTCTTCCTCTTCTTGTATCGAGTGACGCCGCACATCGGACATATGGTAGACTCCGCGTGCTCATCCCGATAAATGATACAATTGTTCATGCACACATGGTATTTCACGTGCGGTAAATCCAGAGGACACACGATTTTCTTCGCCTCCTCGAAACTGGTCGGGCACTTGTTCCCCTTGGGAAGACGTTCGTGCCAAAATGACATGTTCTCGTCGAAGCATGCGTCGGTCATTTTGTGTTTTACCTTCATCTCCAGAGCCATGAGCGTTACTTTCAGGCGGGTATCCTCGGGCCTGCATCCTTCATACAATGGAGTAACCGCGTCTATCTGCAGTTGATCCAGCTTGGCTTTCTCTGGGGCGGCAGCTCTTGCGTTATCCGTCTGCTTGAGAAGCAGCTCTTGAATATGAGGGTCCTGCACCCAGCCTCCATCGTCGTCTGCTCCGGCATCTTCATCTTCATGATCATGCCCTTCGTCTTGATCTTCCTCATCATCATGTACGACATCTTCTACATGATGACTGTGTACAGCACCACCGTCGTGATCATGTCCTGGAGGTTCTTCGTCTTCTCGCCCGCCCTCGCCGCGGTGGTAGTTGTCTTGTTGCCCTTCCTCATTTCTTGCCCGGCCCCGGCCATGGACGACTTCATAGTCATCTTAATCACCTTGCCACCGATAGCCATCCATGAAACCACGCAAGAGCAGGTGGTCCCGCACCTGCCCGGAATCCGGGTAGGCAATAAGGCTCTTCAGCTTGCATCTTCGACACGGACATCTTATCTCCGTCTCGTTCTTTTGAAGCATCTCGGCCTTCGCGGAGCTCAAAAACCTATTCACGATGCCTTCAGTCATCATGCGGACCATGGTCGCCTGCGGGGTAGAGCAAAACGATATGTTAGAACCAAGAAAAAATTTGGCATGACCTTCCCTAAAAATAGGACCAAAAAGAATGCATAGTGCCAAAATTATCGCCGAAACGGAAATGAATCAAAACATTCCGGCAAAATATTGGCAACTATCGCATTTCAAATACCGGTACCTTCAAACACAAACATATATGCAACACCACAAACACATGCAACACCACAAACATACATAGATCTAGATAGGCCACAAAAAGTGCATGTGCACCTTGTTGGAGCGAGCTAGGGAGAAAAAAAGTAGATCTACATCATGAAGATAGCTTTCCCTTACTTACCTATCAAAAAAAGGTAATTTCACCACTTAATTTTGTTGAATCTATGGTGGAAATGAGGTGAGGAGGAGGAGATGGCCAAAAGCTTGGAGAAGGAGGTGGATGGAATGAAGTGGGGAAAGTGAGTGGGTAGGTGTGGGCTGTCCAAAAGATCTTGTTGGGGTTCCAGGTTACTAATGGCGCACCACAAGCAAATGTGCCATTAGTAACCCTGGTTACTAATGGCGCACCAGCAGGTGGTGCACCATTAGTAGTTTTGCAAAAAAGTAAAAAAATATATATATACTAATGGCGCATCTTCTCAAAGTGCGCCTTTACTAGTTCAAACTAGTAATGGCGCATTGTGAGAAGATGCGCCATTAGTAGTTTTGCAAAAAAAAGAATAAAACAAAATTTGCAGTAATGGCGCACTGTCTGCTTGGTGCGCCATTAGTAGTTATAACTAGTAATGGCGCATTATGGACCAGATGCGCCATTAGTATGTATGGGAAAATGGAAAAAAAAATTCATACTAGTGGCGCACCCTGTTTCCGATGCGCCATTAGTGTCTTCCACACTAATGGCGTATCACCAACAGGTGCGCCATTAGTATATACTAGTGGCGCACTGCTTCCCTGGTGCGCCATTAGTATCACTCTTATCTTTAGCCCTTTTCCTAGTAGTGCATCATCTGTGTCGCCGGCTCCCTGAACTTCTCGGGGTCGTCTCCTTGGGAGGCTGGTGTTGGGAGGCTGCGGAAGAGGAAGAGGGCGGGCAACAAGGCCGTCAAATCGGAGTACGCGGGCACCGACGCCTTCGACGCGTGCTGACGTCCTGCCGCCTCGTCTTCGAGCTCTGCTTCTGGCACCACCATCACCATCCAGCCTTCGGACGGCCACCGAGATGTTCTCTTGGTGTCTTCTGCCACTCGTAGCTTGCCTAGGCGCCCCTTTTTCCCTTTTCGCCTCCTTGACCTGTCTCCTGAGGGGAGGGACAAGAAAGGGGTTACCGGCACCATATCTCTTTTTAGTTTGTAAGCCTTCGGGCCTTAGCTGAATTTAAAACTTGTAAACCCATCATTCATGTTTTTCATTCCCTATGGGTTGTACCTGAGTGGAATGTTTTGAATGAAAAAGGGATCCTTGTCGGGTCATTTGTTTGTGGGTAGAACCCACGACAAGGAGTAAATCCTTGATATCTTTAAGATAAACATTTCCTTGCCCGGCAACAGGCCTTGCCATCTCCCCACTTCTCTCGACCTTTCTCACGCCTTTGGCGGAGGCAGGGATGAGGCGGGTTTAGGCTCCTTGTTTCATCCTTTCGCTGCCGCGACTACGACCAAACCTGGCCCCAGGAAGGAGCCCTAGGCCCTAGAGTTAGGGGAGCATGGTAGCTTTAGGGAGAAACGAGGTTTCACATACCTCAGTCCATAAGGGAATGCATGATAAGGGATGAAGAACTTATCTGAAGTTGTAGCCCCCGGCAACTCTTGTTTGTCGTGGATGAATCTCTGCTCTTGCAGCCCCCGGCAATACTGGCTTGCCGGGGTCTAGACGCCGGTCTGTCCCTCTTCTCTTTTTCGTCCTCAAGTGATCCGGCAAGGATATCTGTGAGTCCTGTGAACCAAGGAAGACAAAAGAACAGCAAAGAGACGCACACTCGACCTCTAAGCTAGGGGTTAGTCGCCGCTAAGCACTATCAACCCTAACCAAGGTCGAGACTCGACCTAGCATGCATGCTATAACTTAGGGCGCCAACGCTTCATTTATTTATGCTCAGGGTCTGCGCCTGGCTTTGTACAAAGGGTTACATGCATCATCGGCAATGCTTGTACAAAAGGTGCCTTGCCGGGGGGCCCGGCAAGCCGGGCCTCATGGGTAAAACTTGCGAAGATGCTCAATGTTCCAGGAGTTACTCACCGGAACGGCATCTTCGGTCTCTAGGCGGACTGCGCCGGGCCTGGTTACTCGTATTACCCGGTAAGGGCCTTCCCACTTTTGCGTCAACTTGTTGGAATTCTTGGCCGATTGAACATGCCGAAGTACAAGGTCGCCTTCCTCAAGGCTTCGGGCATGAACCTTGCGGCTATGGTAGCGGCGCAAGGCTTGCTGGTAGCATACTGCTCTCACAGCCGCCCGAAGACGATCTTCCTCAAGGAGCATTGCGTCATCTTGCCGCAGTTGCTCTTGCTCAAGCTCATCATAAGCGAGCACTCGAGGTGACCCGTATATGAGTTCAGTGGGGAGAACTGCTTCTGCCCCGTATACTAGGGCAAAGGGTGTCTGGCCGGTGGCTCGATTTGGCGTCGTCCTGATCGACCAAAGAACCGTCGGCAACTCATCAATCCAGCGCCTTCCACTCTTGTGCAGCCTGTCAAAGGTCTTGGTCCTTAAGCCTCGCAGTACTTCAGCATTTGCCCTCTCAGCTTGACCATTGCTTCGTGGGTGAGCAACGGAAGCGAAACAGACTTTGCTGCCGAGGTCTTGGATATATTGCATGAAGGTGCGGCTTGTGAATTGTGTGCCATTGTCGGTGATGACCTTGTTGGGTACACCAAAACGACACACTAGTCCCTTGAAGAACTTGACGGCTGGCTGAGCTGTGACCTTCCTCACTGCCTCCACCTCCGGCCACTTTATGTACTTGTTGATTGCAACGTACAAGTAGTCAAAGCCCCCGACAGCGCGGGGGAAAGGGCCCAGTATGTCGAGCCCCTAGACCGAGAAGGGCCAGGAGAGAGGAATGGTTTGAAGGGCTTGAGCTGGCTGATGAAGCTTCTTTGAATGGAACTGACACGCTTCACACCTGGTGATTAGTGTCGTCGCATCCTAGAGGGCGGTGGGCCAGAAGAAGCCTTGCCGAAATGCCTTGCCGCCAAGGGCCCTTGACCCAATGTGGGATCCACATATGCCTCTGTGTATCTCCGCCAACAGCTCCAGCCCTTCCTCTCGAGGGATACACTTCAATTTCACACCGCTCGGCCTCTTTCTGTACAGGACGTCATCGACGAACTGGTACATGGTAGAGCGACGGGCTACCTTTTCCGCTTCTTCCTGCTCCTCAGGAAGTTCCCCTGTTTGGAGGAATCGGACGGTATGTTGTGCCCACGCTGGAGCCTGGGGCTCGACGGCAAGGACTAAAGGCATTTCCTCCGCTATAGGAGCGGCTGTCTTGACGGCAAGAGCTTGACGCTCCGCCGGAGCTAGCCGTCTCGTGGAGGGCTCAGTGTCCCCGGCAACATCCTTGCCGGCGGCTCTGGGGAGCTTGGCGGGAAAGTACTTGCCGGGCCCTGATTTCCTCCTATTGTTCTGCTATGTTGATGGATCAATGGATGGCTGAGTTAGCTGAAGCACAAAGGTACCTGGTTCCACAGGTAGCTTGAGGACAGCGCGTTTTGACAGGTAGTCGGTGATATCGTTCTCCGCTCGGGGAACGTATTCAGCCTGTATACCATCGAAACGCTCTTCCAACTTTCTCACTTCATCGACGTAGGCCTTCATCAACGGGCTATGGTAATCCTTGTTGACTTGCTTGACGACAAGCTGCGAGTCGCCTCTGACAATGAGTTTCTTGATTCCGAGGTCTGCCGCGATCCTAAGACCGGCAAGCAGCCTCCTTACTCTGCCGTATTGTTTGTCAACACCTCCCTGGGGAAGTGCATCTGGATCACGTACTTGAGGTGCTCTCCGGTGGGCGCGACAAGCAGTACGCCAGCCCCGGCGCCTTGTAAGGAGAAAGCTCCATCAAAGTACATGATCCAATTGCAACTTGTCTCCTTGCCGGGGAGAGAAGTCTCTTGGGCTTCTTCGTCAGGCGTTGCAGTCCATTCTACAATGAACTCCGCCAGGACTCGGCTCTGAATCGCCGAAGTACTTTCAAACTTGGGGCCAAAGCTGGACAACTCTAGTGCCCATTCCACAATTCTTCCCATTGCATCTGGATTGTGCAATATCCGTTGCAGAGGGAGGCGAGTGACGACAGGGATCTCGTGTGCCTGGAAGTAGTGATGCAGCTTCCTCGAGGCCATAAGAAGGCCGAAGAGCAGTTTCTGCACGCCGGAGTACCTTGATCTAGCTCCCTGCAGGAGGGAACTAACAAAGTAGACCGGGTGCTGCATCATTTTCTTCTTCGGCGGCACTTCAACTGGTTGTGTCCTCTCTGCATTGGTGGCGTCGGGCTCTGTCGCTGCCATTACCTCGTCGTCAACCTCTCTCTGCGCCACTAGTGCCGCGCTGACCACCTGGTTCGTTGCCGCCAGGTATAGCAGCACCGACTCATGTGGCCTAGGCGCAACTAGTATTGGCGTGGACGAGAGGTACTTCTTCAAATCTTGCAATGCTACTTCGGCTTCTGGCGTCCACTCCATCGAGCCCGCCTTTTTCAGGATCCTGAAAAAGGGAAGGGCGCGCTCGGCAGACTTGGAAATGAACCTGCTCATGGCGGCGACGCAACCAGCAAGCCGACGCACATCCTTGATTCCCTTGGGTGCTTCAATCTGCTCTATAGCTTTGATCTTGTCCGGATTGGCCTCTATCCCACGCTGTGACACAAAGAACCCGAGAAGCTTGCCGTACGGGATGCCAAAGACGCACTTCTCAGGGTTCAGCTTGAGATTGAGCTTGCGCAGGTTTGCAAATGTTTCTTGCAAATCTGGTATGAGGGTTGCCCTATCCTTGGTTTTGACCACTATGTCATCCATATAAGCTTCCATATTTCTATGGAGCTGGGGTTCAAAACCAATCTGGACCGCCCTCGCAAACGTCGAATCAGCACTCTTCAACCCGAAAGGCATCCGCGTGAAACAATAGGTACCACATGGGGTGATGAATGTTGTTTTCTCTTCGTCTTCTCTTGTCATGAAGATCTGGTGGTAGCCGGAGTAGGCATCGAGGAATGACAACAGATCACACCTAGCTGTGGAGTCAACAATCTGGACGATGCGCGGCAACGGGAAGGGGTCTTTAGGACAAGCCTTATTGATATATGTGTAATCAATACACAGCCTCCACTTCCCATTTTCCTTGCGCACCATGATCGGATTGGCCAACCACGTTGGATGGAGCAGTCCTCTTACCAAACCCGCTGCTTCCAGTTTCCGGATCTCTTCTGGGATGACTTCTTGTCGTTCCAAAGCTTGCTTTCTGACCTTCTGCTTGACGGGCCGCGCATGAGGACAGACAGCAAGGTGGTCCTCAATCACCTCCCTGGGAACGCCGGGGATGTCGGAAGCTTGCCATGGAAACACATCGACATTCGCCCACAGGAATGTGACGAGCGCGTCTTCCTATTTGTCATCAAGGGTGGAGCTTATGGTGAAAGCCCTCCCGTGCCGTCATTGACAGAAACCTTCTTGGTTCACGGCGGTATGGCCCTGGGCTTCTTGTTTCCGCCGGTGGAGCTCTCTGGCACGTCCTCGACAGGAGCGCTAAACTCCGAAGAGGTGCGCTTGCCGGAGTGGGTGTCCAAGGTTTCACCGGTCTTCTTCTTCTTCTTCCCACCCGGGGTCCCAGCGGCTGGAGCAAGTGCCCTAGTAGCGGCAGCTGCTGCAACTGCTTGCTGGTATAGTTGGTCAGCGCAAATTAGCGCATCTTTCTTATCGAAGGGGATGGTGATGATCGTCACAGGTCCTGGCATCTTCAGGGTGTTGTAGGCGTAGTGTGACGCCGCCATGAACTTGGCCAGCGATGGGCGGCCAAGGATCCCATTGTAGGGCAAGGGGATCTTGGCAACATCAAACACGATCCTCTCCATCCTGTAGTTCAGATCGCTTGCAAAAGTCACGGGCAGCATGACCTTTCCCTTGGGTTGGCTTTTTCCCGGATTGACCCCCTGAAACGTTCCCGTCTCTTCGAGGTCTCCATCAGGAATCTGCAGTTTCTCGATCACGGCAGGCGAGATCAAGTTCAGACCGGCCCCGCCATCGACTAGCATCTTTGTCACCTTGAGGTTGCGTATTGTTGGTGAAACCAACAATGGCAAGCACCCGACTGCAGTAGTGCGATCAGGGTGATCCTCAGTGTCAAAAATGATAGGTGTGCTAGACCACTTCAGTGGCCTTTGGGCATGAAACGACGGCTCTGCCGCTGTAATCTCTCGCACCCACTGTTTAAGCCGGTGGTGAGAAGTATGCAGCGAGGCGCCGCCGTCGATGCACATGGCCTCTGTAGCTTTCTGAAACTCTTGGTTGCTGGATTCGTCGTCTTCTTCGTGATCGTCGTCTTCTGGCTTTCTGTCATGGCCCCGGGCGGGCCTCTCCTGTTGTTTATCCTTGCCGCGCCCGCCTAGCCGTCATGCTTCTTGCCGGACCCCTGAGCACCGTCTTGGCACTTCTCCTTGTCCCGCCTCTCATATTCAGACCTCTGCTTCTCAGCGAGGAGCTCGACCTGTCGGAAGTCTTGGAGAGCATCGCCTTTGGTGCGATGGATCTTGCAGTAACGCTTGTCGGAGTTTCCTGGCTTCTCGGCAGCCGCCAAGGCCCGCAGGCGACACATCCGGCAATTTCCATGCCTGGGTCATCTGCCTTGGTTTTCCTGGTGGAGCCGGTGTCATCAGATCCCTCGATGGCAAGCACGGCTTTACCTTTGCGCTTCCTGTTGCGGCGCCGGCCCTTCTTCGCCGGGGCGGCAGTATCCTCATCTGAGGAGTCGGTTTCCATGTCGGCATCTTCGCCGGGTACTTCCTTCCCTCTTCAGCTCGGGCACATCTGTCAGCAAGAACATAGAGTTCTGCTACATCTTCCACCTTGTTCATTGCCAGCTCTTCGCGCATCTTGCGGTTACGCACGTTCTGATGGAACACGCTGATGATGGCGGCAGGGTGAACATCAGGGATATTGTATTGTATCCGGCTAAACCTCTGTATATACTTGCGGAGACTCTCGCCTCCCTTCTTGGGAATGACGTGCAGGTCGCTCGCTTTGCCATGTGCTTGGTGGCATCCAGTAAAGGTGCCCACAAACTCATGGCACAAATCCGACTAGGAGGAAATAGAGTCTGCCGGCAAGTGCATCAACCATGACATGGCGTTGGGTTTAAGAGCCAACAGGAAGTAATTCGCAAGCACCTGATCGTCGCGGGCTCCGACAGCTTGCATCGCGATGGTGTAGATGCTGAGGAACTCGGACGGGTGTGGTGAGTGGGCCACTAGAACTGCCGCAGCTCACGGGTAAAAGCCGGACAGCCTACACCGTAAGGTAGGCCTCCAGGGCTCTCCGGTGCTGGGTGGTTCACAGAAGGCCTTGCTCGCCTGTCTGACTGGTGGCGCGCTCCGCACCGGCGCTCGATAGTGGTTCGAGCGTCTTCATGTTCTTGTTCCCGAAGGACTTCGCGCTGGTCACAGTGGGTCTGCGGGTCGGACAACGCTATGGAGATTTCATCGCCCATAACGTCGCGACGGGCTGGCGTCCGTGGTACCGGGCGAGGAGGAGGCGAGTGCACCGTGTTCGCGGCTCCGCCGGCTTTCCTGCCACTGGTGCGTGGGACTCCGTCGGAGCATCGACCCGGGGGCTCCACTGGACTCGGTTCGTCTTTGTTGGCCACCGCAACAAGGCTTCGGATAGTGGCCCCTCATTCGTCGAGTTTCCCAGTAGTGGGAGGAAAATCGAGGTGCAACTGCGCGCGCGCCAGGGCTTCTGCTGGCGTTGGTGGCAGCGAAACTTGCACGGATCGCGACGCGCTTCGGCTTCTGACCATGTCAGAAGGAGCTCTATCACGACCCCACGGTCGCATGCCATCTTCACCAGCGCCTCGGCGAGCGGGCCGGTCTTCCACATCCCGGGAGTGGCGCTCGGGGCTCTTCCCGCGGCGATGCCTGGGGTCTTCGGTGTGATTACGCCGTTCGTCGTGCGCGGCTTGAGAGGAGCGCACTGGCGTGGGAGTCTTGGAAGCCCTCGCATCGCCTTCGGGCGGGGTGGCAGCGATCTTGGAAGGCCCCGCGCCACCCGCGAAGGGCCTGGCTCCGTCCTTGGATTTGGCGGCGTGCGGCCCGTTACCAGGCGCACGAACATCGCCGCCTCCCAAACTCCGGCTGCTGGGACGGTGTTGGTGTTCACGAACGGCGCCCCGGGTCCTTTATGCGACCGGTCCGCTGCTCGCCCGCGTCGGGACGGGATGTCCGGCTTCCGACGGGCGAACCGCCACCGTCGTCTTCTTCTTGGGCTCCATGACGATGAAGAAGCGTCAAACTAACTGCAAAAGCCGATTCTCACAACTGGGTCCCCTACCTGGTGCGCCAAAGATGTCGGTGGGAACCACACCTATGGGATCACAAGAATCCCTACTACGGTTGCGGGGCGCGGGGTCGTGAGAAGAGCGGATCAAACAGATAGCACACGGTTCGTTTATCCAAGTTCGGGCCGCGAGGATGCGTAAAAACCTACTCCTGCTTTGGTGGATTGTATATCTGTGTTCTTGAGCTAGCTATGGGGCGTGAGGAGCTCCAAAAAGCTGAATCTTCTTCTTGGTCGCCTTGGGCCTCCTTTTATAGGGAAAGGGGTTGCCATAGTGGCACACAGGAGGTGGAAAGGGTACAGTGATGCGAGGTTATCCCTCGCATTACATGACAAGGCGCATTTAATGCACCTTGCTTAGGTGTCCTTTCTTTATCGGGGACAGGGGAGAGCCCTGTATCGTCCATCGCCGCTCCCTCTTGTGTCGACACGCGCCCTGGCCAGCGGTGCCTGCGATGCCATGTAGGCAGGCAGGCAGCTGAGGTGGCGCAGTGGTGGGTCTCCACAAAGATCTGCATGCCGTCACGAAGGTGCCTGCCCAGCTGGTTGGGTCGGTAGCTGCATGCGAACGGCGGTGGAGGTGTGACTGGCGCGGGCCTGATGGTGGCCCCACGGGTGTTCTTGGCAAGGGTCATGCCGGGGCACCAGCTGTCATCCCCGGCAAGGCTCTTGCCGGGGGCCTTGTGGTCCTCCTTGGCTGGGATCCCCCCAAGGGTCGTCATCTTCTGATCTTGAATGTCTTCACAAAGATCTGCATGCCACCACGGAGATGTCTCCCGAATCCCTGCCCCCATGGGGGCGGTGGACTCAAAGGTGACTTTCTTCGTAAGTGTGGGGCGAGCTGCCACGGCAAGGGTCTTGCCGGGTTTGCTAAAACCGCCTCCCGTCAAGGATCTTACCGGGAGAGTCCGCTTCGTCCCCTTTGCTCTTTGTGGTCTTGGTCTTAGCGTCGTCCTGCTTCTCTCGAGCTTCGGTCTTACCTTGGCTCACCTCCCTTGCCTTGCTCAATGTGGTGGTGCCCCTGGCTTAGACTGCCCATGCACAGTTATAGGGGTACAAAAAGTGTACCCCTCTTTTTGTACACCGATAGTTGGCTTAGGAGTTGATTCAGGAAGTGTCCAATTATTTTCATTGGTCAACATATTATTCAATGGAATTTCAGCTTGATCCGTAGTTCATTCCCTAAAAACGCAACCAGCACAACTATCCAGGTGGTCTCTGGAAGCATCGGTTAGTCCATTATAAAAGATATCAAGTATTTCATTTTTCTTAAGAGGATGATCAGGCAAAGCATTAAGTAATTGGGGAAGCCTCCCCCAAGCTTGTGGGAGACTCTCTTCTTCAATTTGCACAAAATTATTTATATCCCTTAAAGCAGCTTGTTTCTTATGAGTAGGGAAATTTTTAGCAGAGAAGTAATAGATCATATCCTGGGGACTACGCACACAACCAGGATCAATAGAATTAGACCATATCTTAGCATCACCCTTTAATGATAATGAAAATATTTTAAGGATATAAAAGTAGCGAGTTATCTCATCATTAGTGAACAGGGTAGCTATATCATTTAATTTAGTAAGATGTGCCACAATAATTTCAGATTCATAGCCATAGAAAGGATCAGATTAAACCAGAGTAATTATATCAGGATCAATAGAGAATTCATAATCCTTATCAGTAACAAAGATATGTGAAGTAGCATAAGCAGGATCATATTTCATTCTAGCATTCAGAGTTTTTTTTAAGATTAGCTAATAATTTCTTAAGATCACTTCTATCATTGCAAGCAAGAAAGTCTCTTTTAGTTTCTTCATCCATAACATAGCCCTCGGGCACAACAGGCAATTCATATTTATTGGGAGAGCCTTCATTATCACTTTCATCAACATTATCAGTTTAAATAATTTCATTCTCTCTAGCCCTAGCTAGTTGTTCATCAAGAAATTCACCAAGTGGCACAGTAGTATCAAGCATAGAAGTAGTTTCATCATAAGTATCATGCATAGCATAAGTGGCATCATCAATAACATGCGACATATCAGAATTAATAACAGAAGCAAGTTTAGGTGTCGCAAGCTTACTCAAAACAGAAGGTGAATCAAGTGCAGAGCTAGATGGCCGTTCCTTACCTCCCCTCGTAGTTGAGGGATAAATTTTTGTTTTCGCGTATTTCTAGTTCTTCATAGTGGCCAACAGATATAAATCCCAAGTGACTCAAAGAATAGAGCTATGCTCCCCGGCAACGACTCCAGAAAATAGTCTTGATAACCCACAAGTATAGGGGATCGCAAAGTTTTCGAGGGTAGAGTATTCAACCCAAATTTATTGATTCGACACAAGGGGAGCCAAAGAATATTCTCAAGTATTAGCAACTGAGTTGTCAATTCAACCACACCTAGATAACTTAGTATCTGCAACAAAGTAATTAGTAGCAAAGTAATATGGAAGTAACGGTAACGATAGCAAAAGTAATATTTTTGGGTTTTGTAGTGATTGTAACAATAGCAATGGAAAAGTAAATAAGCGAAGAACAATATGTGAAAAGCTCGTAGGCATTGGATCGGCGAAGGATAATTATGCCGGATGCGGTTCATCATGTAACAGTCATAACATAGGGTGACACAGAACTATCTCCATTTCATCAATGTAATGTAGGCATGTATTCCGAATATAGTCATACATGCTTATGGAAAAGAACTTGCATGACATCTCTTGTCCTACCCTCCCGTGGCAGCGGGTTCCTAGCGAAACTAAGGGATATTAAGGCCTCCTTTTAATAGAGTACTGGGCCAAAGCATTAACACATAGTGAATACATGGACTCCTCAAACTATGGTCGTCACCGGGAGTGGTCCCAATTACTGTCACTTCGGGGTTGCCGGATCATAACACATAGTAGGTGACTATAGACTTGCAAGATATGATCAAGAACTCACATATATTCATGAAAACATAATAGGTTCAGATCTGAAATCATGGCACTCGGGCCCTAGTGACAAGCATTAAGCATAACAAAGTCATAGCAACATCAATCTCAGAACATAGTGGATACTAGGGATCAAACCATAATAAAACTAACTCGATTACATGATAAATATCATCCAACCCATCACCGTCCAGCAAGCCTACGATGGAATAACTCACGCATGGCGGTGAGCATCATGAAATTGGTTATGGAGGATGGTTGATGATGACGACAGTGACGGATTCCCCTCACCTAAGCCCAGAACGGACTCCGGATCAGCCCTCCCGAGAGTTTAGGGCTTGGCGGCGGCTCCGTATCGTAAAACGCGATGAATCCTTCTCTCTGATTTTTTTTCTCCCCGAACACAAATATATGGAGTTGGAGTTCGGGTCGGTGGAGCTCCAGGGGGCCCACGAGGCAGGGGGCGTGCCCAGGGGGTAGAACGCAGCCCCCACCCTCCTCCCCAAGGTGTGGGCCCCCTCACCTTGATTCTTTCACCAATATTTTTTATTATTTCCAAAGATAATCTCCATGAAGTTTCAGGTCATTCCGAGGACTTTTGTTTCTGCACATAAATAACACCATGGCAATTCTGCTGAAAACAACGTCAGTCCGGGTTAGTTCCATTCAAATCATGCAAGTTAGAGTCCAAAACAAGGGAAAAAGTGTTCGGAAAAGTAGATACGATGGAGACGTATCATCAGGCAAAAAGTAGTGATGGACCAAGCGGGCCCACAGATGGAAAGCATTGATATCGTTGCTAATTGCTTAAGTGGGTGCGAGAGGACAACCACCTTCGCTTTGCATGTGGGACAAACATATGTTGAATACCCAAAATGCACAACTTTGATGTTCCACATGCCTCAAAAACTGTAAACCCCCCACACAGAGCGAGGTTCAGAAGTGTACTACATATGATGGTCCTCTTCCCCCTCTTTGAAGCATACTATATGCTCATACCATAATACAACCCAAAAGAATCCTCCTCAGTGGTGAAATTAATTAACCTCTCCTGATGTAGGTCAAAGTGATGCATGCATCGACGATGGCCTCGTGGGCCCACAGATGGAAGCGTCACACGTGAGTGTCCTAGCTAGGATAACCACCACCTGCCTGCATGTGGGCCAAAGAGGTAGTGTTGTTTGATGTTTGAATAGCCAATTTCACAACTTTGATGTGGCACGCGCCTCGGAAACCAAAAAGTCCTGACCCTAAGTGAGGTGTACTTGTTCATGGATGGTACGTATAGTATATATGCTAGGCCCCTCCAACCTCTTCGACGCGTACTATATACCTCCATAACACAACAAAAAAAAGATTCTATCTTCCTGGTCAAATTAACCGCACCGACGGCTGTTCGTCGTAGTGATGGAAGACGACCTCGTGGGCCCACAAAAAGTGTCACACGCAAGTATCGAGTGCCGTGTAGGACAACCATTGACTGCATGTGGCCAAAACATGTATGTATGAAAGGGTTGTGTAATGTTATAAATAAAAAATTCACGACTCTCATGTGGGACCTGCCTAACAAAACGGCCAACCCACACGGTGGCTCACAACTCGTAGTGTACTGCAAGCCACCCGCCACCCCCTAGACGCACACCTCCCCCCCCCCACACACACCGCGAATCCACCGCAACTACGATGCATGTTAAATTATCCCGCGGTGAACATATGTTACCAAAGGAGGGACGTTTTAATTTTAAAAAAATAGAGATCACTAAGACATTTTAGCACATTAATTGATCGATTTTCTGTGGTTATAATGTGCAAAAATCAAATTTGAGCTACATGCACACGTGACAGTGCACCTAAATGGATTGCAAAAACACATGTGTGTCATCGGGTGCATGTTTTACTCCCCGTGCAAGAAATTTCAAACATTGAGAATCTTTATTTTTAAATTCTAGTACATCCAAAACTTATTTGAAGTTCATGGAACTTATCGTGTTGTCAGATGGACACCAATACAAAGTGGTATTGTACTTTTTTTGTGTAAAATTTGAGACCAGTTTTGATGTAATCTTTATCTAATTACAAATGGGAGATTATTATAATTGGGAACCAATATACAAAATGGATTATTTATTCGAACCGTGGTCGTTAGACCAACAATGGATACGTGATATGCTTCGGTTAAGCAATAAAACGACATCATTAATCATCCAAATAGAAAAACAATATACGTGCTGCCACGCGACCCATGTGCCGTGCGAGCAGGCGTGTGTTGATAGGACGCATGCGAGCAGTCCGCCGTGCAGGAAGACGGGAAGGCATGCGTGTAGGTGTACGAGTTTACAGAGGCGTGCTCACTTCGCAGTGTCATCGGGAGACGTGTGAGTAGCTGTGTGAAACGACGGTAGGCATGCCAACAGTCCAGTGCGTAGGCTCACCGGGAGGCGAGCCAGCGGTTTGATCGCCGCATGCCTCTCTCTCACTACTCCGTATTAATGGTGCTCCCAAGCGGCCGCACCCCCCATCCTTGCCACATACACAATCCTCTCTCTCCGCTTGCATCCTCGATGCCGCTCTCAGTCCTCAAAGCCGTCAGTGTATGAGGATGCCACCGAAGCGCCCCATCGGAGGGAGTGGCGACGCCGGGGCTGCTGAAGCACCGGAGAACAACACGGAGTTGGAGATAGAGGTTGCCATCATCGGCGGCGAATTATCGCCACACCCTAACGTCATCGACGGCGTAGAGCTTCCACAGCCAGAGGCGGCATTCCACACCGACTCTTGTGATGACTCGGGTGACGACCCCGGCGACGATTCGGTCGAGCACTCCGGTGACGACTACGACGACGATGGACAACTGGTTAGTCATCTATACCCATTTATGTGTCAAATAGATCCTAGGGTTTCTATGGTTACTCCTGCCTCCCCCTGTTTGGAATAGAAATCCTATGCTTATGTTATCCCAATCCATGAAATCCGAGTAAGTTTCGTTTGATCCGTGTAGTGTATTTATTGTTTGAATGGTACAAGTGATAAGTGATTAGTTGTTTCATCTGTGCAAATGATTTCTGCTAGTAATCCGACTAGGGTTAGTGTTCGTGCTAATAATTCCTAGCCAGGACTTGACAATTGAGTTTGAATGACCTACATATATGTTTGTGCCATTATTTTCTTCAAGATTTGTCTGTACATAGATGGCCGTGCTTAAAGATCGAACCAAAATATCTGGATATGTATAAATAAATAGTCATAAATTCCTAATCCTACTTCACGGCATGTAAACATTGATTTGATTCCAAATTTGTTTTACTATTTGTATAGGTGCTACCTGACGATGTGGACAACAAAGGATGGAGATGGCCAGAGGAGGTACTAGAGGCAAATCCCGAGGGATCTTTATGCGGGAAAGCATTACAGGCGTATTAGGACCTGGAACGGCGGCTATCGATGGCCATTCTGCAACCACAAGCTTCATGACGCGTATCTAAGTGTTCTGGGGCATGCAAGCGTACGGGCCGTTGGCTCCTTCAAGCAGAAGTATTCTCATAGGGTGGCGCACGACACATATGCCGAGTACCTGGAGAAGCTTCCGGATCATGCCGTCCTATGAGATTAGATGTGGGATCGAACTGTGTATGCTTGAGTATGCTTAATGACGGTTGAACTATGTACTTATGATTGAACTATGCTTGTGTTCACTTATTATCTATGTATGAGTATATTTAATCTATGTTTACTTATGTCTAAATGTGGTATATGGATGCAATCAGTTCAGTTGATGGAATCTACCTCCGTCCTGGTTTATTGGTCCCCTTTGTAATTTGTGTTAAATTTTGACCAAAGAATTAACTGACAAAATGTTACTGCAGGTCAGCAAAAATTATATCGTTGGATGCATATTTTAACATAGTGTTCAATGATATAATTTTTGTGACATGCATAAAAATTTATTAGTTAAATATTTGATAAAAATTTGGTACAAATTACAAATGGGACAAATAAAGCAGGACGGATGTAGAAAATGATTCACACAAGGTTCCCAAAATTGGAACCATGTGCAATGACTTTCTTTTTGCCTGTTGCATCAATCACACGCGGTTCGCTATAGCAAACCGTTGCCTCTGAAATTCTTTGTGCGATAGAAAACCCTCACCACCCAATTCAAAAAAGAAAAAGAAAACCCTCACCATCCCCACGTCACGAAAACTCTCACCCCGCCTGCCACCCCCTCCGGTCCCCATTCACACCTGCGCAAGCTCCTCCGCGTCTATGCATGGCACCGCCTATTGCGGCGGTAACCGCTTAGCTTGAGGCCTGCTGCTGCCGCCAGGCTGCCGGCAAAGCCCACCGCATTTCACCACTTCCGCTTGCCGCCGCCTATCGCCATCGACTTTCTTGACCCTTCCCGCGGTCGACCCAGCTCCGCTCGGTCGGGGAATCTGCCGTACTCGCGGTGCTCCGCTCGGGACGGCCGCACCGCCACTCCGTCGCTGAACTCGGCCAGCTCATCATCCCATGCCAGTCGTGCTCCCATGGACGCGCAGGCTGCGGTGTGCATGGCGCGCGAACTCCTGCACTACCGCCCCATCGACGACCTCTACGAGGACTGGCTGGACCGCATCGCCGAGCTTGTTAGTGCCGTAGGGGGCTCCCCCGCACCGTCCCTCTCGCTGCCTCGTCCACCGCAAGCTACAGGGGACGTAGCTCACGGAGCACGTCCACCACCTCTGCACCAAAAAGGCGCCCTAGCGCCAAGGCACGAGGCTCCGAGGCACGACCAACCGCGTCCGGCGCCCGTGCGCGAAGAAGGAAGGTGCCAAGAAGTCCCTCGCCCGCAAGAGAACGCTCCACTGCTCCCCACACTGCCGCGTTAAGATTGCTTGTTGCGGCAGGGCCCCGTGCCGCTTGCCGTGGCGGCACGCGGGCGCCAAGACCAAGCTCCACCTCCAAGACGGGCCCCGGTGACCACGGCCGGTTGCCGCGCCTTCACCCCCGAGCTGCGTAGCGTCGCCTGGCCGGGCAAGTTCAAGCCGGATCTGCCTCCTTGTTACGACGGCACCCCCGACCCTGTGGACTTCCTGCAGCTCTACGAGCTGAGCATCGAGGCGGCCAACGGCGACGAGAAAGTCATGGCGAACTGGTTCCCAATGGCGCTCAAAGACGGCGCTCGTTCGTGGCTCCTGAACCTGCCTCCAGGCTCGATCTCCTCCTGGGATGAGATGCGCGACTGCTTCGTTGCCAACTCCCAGGGCACGCGCGACCATCCCCCGGCCGCGGGTGACCTGTGCCGTGTCAACCAACAACCAGGAGAGACCCTCCAGAAGTAAATCCAGCGCTTCAACAACATTTATCTCAAGATCCCCAAGGTGACGGACGAGGCCATCATCTCGGCGTTCTCCGATGGCGTTTGTGACGTCAAAATGAAGGAGGAGCTCACCATCCACGAGGAGTTATGCACATCCCTGGAGCTTTTCAACCTGGCGACCAAGTGTGCAAAGGCCGAGGAAGGGCGCCTTTCCCTTCTCGAGCACCCAGCTGCCGACCTGGAGGAGAAGAAAGCCAAGGTCAAGGATGTGAAGTGTAAGGGAGCAGCCGTACTCGCAGTAGAGCCGGGCACGAAGCGCGACAGGGACCAGCGTGACTCATCCAAGAGCAGCCGACCGTTCTGCCCCTTCCACAACGTGCACAGTCACAACACCAACGATTGTCAGGAGATCAGGGCCATTCGCGATGGATGCTTCGGTCGACGCCCCGAGCGCAACGGCCGGGGCTACTGTCGAGGAGGAAGACGTGGCGGAGGACAGTGGGACGACCATTGCCCACGCTAGGAGTGGCGCGACCGGCCTCGTGAGGACCGCTGGCAGGATCAGCCTCGCAAGGGTGCCTGGAGGGATCATCCTTGCGAGGACCGTCATTAGGGCAATGCTGGGCTTCCTCCGCTACCGCCACCACCAAGAAGGAACGACGACCACCATCAAGACGAGGGGGATGGGGGGCTTCCAGGAGCCGCGTGCTATCGCGTGCATCTTGGGCTGAGCTCAAGCCCCAGCCTCACAACGAATCTTCAAGCAGTTTTCTCGTGAGGTGAACGCAGTCCTCCCCAAGCTCGAGGCCACACGCCCGCTCAGTTGGTCCATGTGCGCCAGCACTTTCAGTTTGGCAGATCAGCTCAAGTGTGCCGCCACTGTTGGCATTGCCCCGATGCTCTGTTCACCCGTCATCAGCAACGTGCAAGTCACCAAGACTCTCATCGACGATGGCGCAGGGCTTAACGTCTTGTCCGTCGAAACGTTGGACAACCTTCAAGTGCCCTACGACCAGCTTCAGGCTACCAAGCCTTTCTCAGGAGTAACCGACGGTTCCACCACACCGATAGGGCATGTCCGCCTCCCTATCACCTTCGGAGAACGCAACAACTACAACACCAAACTCATCGACTTCGACGTCGCACACATCCGTCTGCCATACAATGGCATCCTCGGGTATCCATCCCTGGCCATGTTCATGGCGGTGACGCACCACGGCTACAATGTCCTCAACATGTCAGGGAGCAGCGGGATCATCATAGTCCCCTGCGAAGAAAGAGATGCAGTGTGCTCCCTCGAGCGCGCTTTCCAAGCAGCGTCAATCGAAGGCCTCGACAACAGTGCATCTTGATACCCTCCTGAGGATGTCCCCAAGAAGAAGAAGCAGCTACTCCGTGCAGGACCTCGAGAGGGTGGCATCGCGAAAGGTACCTCGTCAGGATCAGCGCCCACACCTAGGGCACCTCCCTCCCTCACATAGGAAGGCGTGCCCGGTGCCCTCCTTGGGCAGGGCTCGGGGGCTCTCTTCTGGAGGGCCTCAGACCTTGCCAACATCGTGAGGGAGGCGCTCGGGCACCATCTGGAGGCGTGCTTTGTGGCACGTTTCCCTCAGGAGGACGCAAGGCGAGGAGCGCCCACCGCTCAGGAGTTCATTAAGACCACTCAGGAACTGCAGGATGCGAGAGCCATGCGCGGCGACCGCCGCTCACCGGGCGCAGTGCCCCATCCAGGCGAGGATGCTGGGCTCCGCATCTGCATCGACGTCCCGGGGCTCAACCGGGCCGCATCTCAGGAGCCCTTCTGGCCTTCGCGCGTGGGACGCTGCGAGGGCCCACCGCACAGCTACGTTCACATGTCTTTGGGCCTGCGAGCGTGGCATCCGCCTATCAGCGCAACCTGCGGCGTGTCCTGGTGTCTCAGGAGGCCAGGCACCACGCCGTCCTGACGGAGATGGAGATAGTCCTCAAGGAACTGCCTGGACCCCCAGAGCCTCCCGAGGCTCAGGGCCCTGGTGGCTCATGAGAAGCAACCCCTTCGCCACGTACCTTCGGCTGCCCCAATATCCCTTCATCAACATAGCAGGTGACATTTTCCAACTTTATCTAGCTGGGAGCACCCTCAGGGCTGCATTATTCCCAGGTCGTGTGGGTCCATCCCTGTGGCATGTATCCCTTTTTATGTCTTTAGCCTACCTTGTTGGGGGCGTCCCTCGGGCTGCATCATCCCCAAGCCGCTCGGGCCTGACCAAGTGGCATGTATCTTCCCTGCATTTACTTGAGCAAGTTTGCTTTCCATGCCTAATCTATACATGATTATCACTTGCCTGATTGTCCCCACCACAGGAGCCGCGCACCGATCGTCCTTCTTTGGGACCCTTCGTGTGAGAATGTTTAGGCACGAGGTTTGTGCTCGGGCCCGTCCCTGCAACATCGATAAATCCAACGGTTGAGCTCTGTCTGGCGGGCCGGCCCCATTCACGTCACCTCCTGGGGCCGTTAATGCTTGGCCTTCTCACGTGATAACCTCATGAGATTCATTCGGCGCAAGTTGTCTAACCACCTCGCAGGACCCACACAGCAAACAGGAACTAAGACCATGCGCAACCCGCCTTGAGGTAGGGCCTCATGAGTCCCGCGCTGGCTCATGAGTGCCGAGACACACCTCGTCTAGCCCTGCCATGCAAGCCACGTGTCTGGGCGGGGCTGTACACGCCGCAGGGGATCTCCGCAGTAGGGAGTCCCCTTCCACGTACCAGTGGAAGCACCATGCTCCGTGCTGGCCGTCGACACTACCGAGGAGGGGCTATACCCGTGCAAGTGCGGAAGCGCTATGCTCCACGCTGGTGATAAACAACTGAGGGCGGCCCCACGGTAGCATCAACCTCAGCGAGCCCCTAAGCTCAGTGTTCGTCCTCCCACAACACCTCCCCTCAGGAAAGTCGCGCGAGGGGGCTGGGCACAGCGGCTACGCTCGGCTCATGCACAAGCGTACGCCACCCAACCAGGTTCCCTGGACCTGGTCCTCGCACGCCCCTCCCAAGCCAAGCCTCGGCGAGGGCAAAGGTATGAAGGGTGTTTGCACGTCAAGGGGGACTCCTGAGCATCGCGACTCAGGAGCCTAACTGGTCACATAGCCCCTCACTCCTTGGTTCCATCCTAGTCTCCGGTCGGCCCAGCGGCGGTTGAGGTATGCGGGGGGCTGGGCTCTGCCGACGTAGAACACTAAATCCACCCTCGCGTCTCCTTCCTATAAGTTGTTTGCACGTCAAGGGGGACACCTGAGCATCGCGACTCAGGAGACTAACTGGTCATGTAGCCCCTCACTCCTTGGTCTCATCCTGGTCTCCGGTTGACCCAACGGCGGCTGAGGTATGCGCGGCCGGGCCCTGCCGACGAAGAACGTAAAGCAAATAGGAAGAAAATCGCAAAATCTCAAAGCAAATATTACAAGCCATATTGTTCTCCCAAGTACTAAACACAGGTTTAAACGCCTCCGTGAGGCATCATCCGTGTTGCAGGAATAAAACAGGAAAGCAGCCATAGGTCACCCCTGGACACCGTCGTCTCCCACCAAAGGTGCTCCTTCCTTGGTGGCATCACCTCCACCCGTGCCACCGGTCGAAGGCACGAGAGAAAAGGCGCGGAACTTCTTCAGCAGGGCCTCCACCCGACCTTTCACGGCAGCGGCGACAACCATATAGTGTTAATCAGCCACTTGCTCCAGCAGCTTGTCAAGGAGAGCTGTAGGGTCATGAAGATGGAGGTGGCTGAAGACCCGCGTCAGCGCTGTTGAGGAAAGAACGCGGGCTTCTTCCTCGGCCATGGGACCGATACCGCTCACAACCTCCTCAAGCGCGGCAACCAAGTAGGGAAGCAACTGGGCGGGGCCGTCCTTGTCGGTGGTTAGCGGCCACTCCAAGCCCTTCTCATAGAGTGACTTCAGAGCCTCACGAGACCACTTCTCGAGAAGCGCGAAGGCCGCGCGGTCCTCAGCCAGAACCTTCACCTTCGCGGCAAGTTCGACTTCCTCCGCCTTCACCTTCCATTCTAGCTCCTCTAGTCGGCCGCGCTCAATGGCTCGCGCCTTTGCCGACTACTCCAGCTTGGTGTCGCGACGCTTGGCGGCGTCCTCCCGGGCCTTCATCTTCCCCTCCTCCGCCTGACGCCTTTCCAAGATCGATTCCAAATCATTTTCATTGTTGGCTCAACCTCTTCATTTTCATTCTCCCGGAGTACCTCAACAATTTTTTTGATGGTGTTTCTTGTCGTCATTCTCAACATTTGAAGACCGAAGAAGATTTTTTTTCTCTTAAATCTTGTCCGTTCTCCCGGAGATTCGCGGTGCTAGCGTGATGTTATCCTATCAAATTGTTCCCAATTGTGCAATTCTTTTCATCCATCCGGAGTATTTCAGGAGTTGCCTTCTCTCTCGATCATTCGGAGGTCATCTTTCCGGAATACTTCTTCATTCTAAGTTTTCAGCTTCGTTCTCTCAATTATTCTATATCTGTGCCCCTTAGTTCGTCTCAATATTCTTCCGGTGCTTCGTTCAAGTATTCTTCAATCAGTTTGCGATCTCTTCGTTCTATTGTCTCTAAATTCCCTCAAGCATCTTCGTGTTTTCCTAATTCTTCCTGGTGATTTTCCATTCCCTTTTGTCATTCAATTTTGAATTCCTCCGGTGGTTCGTTGAAGATTTCTTTTTTGTTGTTATCGTATCAATTCATTCATTCTTTCCAATCCTACCGGTGGTTCAAGAAGACTTTCTCAGATTTTTGTGCTATATCCCCGTTAATCTTTTCCCAATGTGAATAAGTGGTATGGAAATCCATTGCTTCGCATTAATTTAATTGGTGAAGGATAAGCATAACTTAATTCTTATTCCTCTTTCATCAAGTTGATTAATTCTTTCCCTCGGAGATTTTTCATGACGAATAATCTCTTGATTCCAAGTTGTTCATCTTTTCGTTTCCGGAGTTCCAAGTTTTTCTCGAATGCTTCATCGTGAAGCTCCATTTAAATCATCGCAAGGTTTCATCTCGTTCTTTTCAACATTCCTTTCTTTTAATCCTTTTAATACCGTAATTCTTCGAGAGTTCTTCACGGTGGTTCGTCAAGGATTTAATTCATTCTTCAAGTGTATATCAAGATTCTTGTTGGAGCTCAAGTATTCCTGTTGCATACCGGAGTGCAACTAGTTCTTCCTTGTCTTTCGGACATGTTGCTTCGCATCTTTTCTTTCGTTTCAAGTACACAATCATTTTTGTTTGTGGCCGGTTATCACCTCATAATTTTGAGATGGCTTCCATAAGCCCACAACAAGATAAATCTTTTAATTGTTGATTTTCCAACAACTCTGCTCAACCCTTCTTCGTAAGGATGCTCTTTCTATTTTAATTGGGAGAGTTTCTGTGTTCTCCTCCTTCATTTCATTCCATTCTTTCGTTTCTTCCGGAGGCGTTGTGTTGATCCTTTTGTCAAGGATTGCCCAATCTTGTCAAATGCATGATGATTCCTTCCAGTTAACCGGAGTGTTGTGTTCTCATTCGAGTTCTCTCATCTTATCAAGTTTTCCTTCTCTTTTCTACCGGAGTGCTGTCCAAATTCTATCATTCTTGTTCCTTGGCTATTACGTTATAACGGTGTGGTTTCATATTCTCTTTGGTTTGTTAAGCTCTGGTTTCATGTCTTTCAACCTACAAGGTTCTCGTAATGTTCCTTGTTCCTCTCTTTCAACGGAGTGTTCTCAACTTCATTCATCTTCGCCGTATTCTTTCCTTGAAATTGTTTGATCTCTCAAGGTTCGTGGTTTCACTCGTTTGTCAAAGAAGCAACTTTTTTTTACCTCTTGCTCTTCCTCTTCTCTCTGGTTCCATCCTTAGATCTCGGGACGAGATCTTCTGTTAGTGGAGGAGAGTTGTAACGCCCCGAGACCGATGCTCCAGTTGCCTTCCATTTATTTTGTTATTGCCATGTATGGGTTTCCATGATTGTCATAATAAATTGTTGCATCATCATGATTGTGTTATCTTTTCTTCTCACTTTGTGCATTACATCTTCATGTATGTTGCCATGTGCATTTGCATCCATCATGTTCATGTTGCCTTGTTTCCATTTGTGTGCTTGGGCGTGACAACGCGGGCGAAGGGCATCAGCCGGTCTTTAAGGTCACGGGGGGCACCGATGACGGGGGCTGCCCAGCCCCCAAAGCCGCGGCCAGCATCACCAAATGGGACGCCGACACTCATCGTGGACATGCCCCCGCACAGGACGCGTCAACTGTTGGAAATATGCCCTAGAGGCAATAATAAAAGCATTATTATTATATTTCCTTATTCATGATAATTGTCTTTATTCGTGCTATAATTGTGTTAACCGGAAATCGTAATACATGTGTGAATAACAGACAACAACATGTCCCTAGTGAGACTCTAGTTGACTAGCTCGTTGATCGACAGATAGTCATGGTTTCCTGACTATGGACATTGGATGTCATCGATAACGGGATCACATCATTAGGAGAATGATGTGATGGACAAGACCCAATCCTAAACATAGCATAAGATCGCATAGTTTGTTTGCTAGAGTTATCCAATGTCAAGTATCCTTTCCTTAGACCATGAGATCGTGTAACTCCCGGATACCGTAGGAGTGCTTTGGGTGTGCCAAACGTCACAACGTAACTGGGTGACTATAAAGGTATACTACGGGTATCTCTGAAAGTGTCTGTTGGGTTGACATGGATCGAGACTGGGATTTGTCACTCCGCTTGACGGAGAGGTATCACCGGGCCCTCTCGGTAGTGCATCATCACAATGAGCTCAAGGTGATCAAAGTGTTTGATCACAAGGATCATGCATTATGGAACGAGAAAAGTGACTTGCCGATAACGAGATTGAACGAGGTATTGGGTTACCGACGATCGAATCTCGGGCAAGTAAAATACCGATTGACAAAGGGAATCATATACGGGATTAATTGAATCCTCGACATCGTGGTTCATCCGATGAGATCATCGTGGAGCATGTGGGAGCCAACATGGGTATCCAGATCCCGCTGTTGGTTATTGCCCGAGAGCCATCTCGGTCATGACTGCATGTCTCCCGAACCCGTAGGGTCTACACACTTAAGGTTCGGTGATGCTAGGGTTGTGAAGATATGTATGTGCAGTAACCCGAATGTTGTTCGGAGTCCCGTATGAGATCCCGGACGTCACGAGGAGTTCCGGAATGGTCCGGAGGTAAAGAATTATATATAGGAAGTGCTATTTCGGCCATCGGGACAAGTTTCGGTGTTATCGGTATTGTACCGGGACCACCGGAGGGGTCCCGAGGGTCCACCAGGTGGGGCCACCTGCCTCGGGGGGCCACATGGGCCTTAGGGGGTGCGCCTTGGCCCACTTGGGCCAAGGGCACCAGCCCCAAAAGGCCCATGCGCCAAGAGAGAAAAAAAAGGGGAGAGTCCTACAAGGGGAAGGCACCTCCGAGGTGCCTTGGGGAGGATGGACTCCTCCCCACCCTTGGCCGCACCCTTCCTTGGAGGAAGGGGCAAGGGCTGCGCCTCCCCTTCTCCCTTGGCACTATATATAGTGGGGAAAAGGAGGAGCAAACCAACCCTAATGCCCTGGCTCCTCCCTCCTCCCTGCAATACCTCCTCCTCCTCCCGTAGTTGCTTAGCGAAGCCCTGCCGGAGTTCTGCTGCATCCACCACCACACCGTCGTGCTGGATCTTCCTCAACCTCTCCTTCCCCCTTGCTGGATCAAGAAGGAGGAGACGTCTCCCGTCCCGTACATGTGTTGAACGCGGAGGTGCCGTCCGTTCGGTACTAGATCATCGGTGAATTGGATCACGGCAAGTACGACTACCTCATCCACGTTCACTTGAACGCTTCCGTTGCGATCTACAAAGTGGTATGTAGATGCTATCTAATCTGAATACTCGTTGCTAGATGAACTCATAGATGGATCTTGGTGAAACCGTAGGAAAATTTTTAATTTTCTGCAACGTTCCCCAACAGTGGCATCATGAGCTAGGTCTATGCGTAGTTCTTCTTGTGCGAGTAGAACACAATTTGTTGTGGGCGTAGATGTTGTCAATTCTTCTTTCCGTTACTAGTCAATCTTGATTCAGTGGTATTGTGGGATGAAGCGGCCCGGACCAACCTTACACTTACGCTTACGTGAGACCAGTTCCACCGACAAACATGCACTAGTTGCATAAGGTGGCTAGCGGGTGTCTGTCTCTCCTACTTTAGTTGGATCGGATTCGATGAACAGGGTCCTTATGAAGGGTAAATAGAGATTGACAATTCACGTTGTGGTTATTACGTAGGTAAGAAAACGTTCTTGCTAGCAACCTATAACAGCCACGTAAAACTTGCAACAACAATTAGAGGACGTCTAACTTGTTTTTGCAGCAAGTGCTTTGTGATATGATATGGCCAAAGTTGTGATGTATGATGAATGATCTATATGTGATGTATGAGATGTTCATGCTATTGTAATAGGAATCACGACTTGCATGTCGATGAGTATGACAACCGGCAGGAGCCATAGGAGTTGTCTTTATTTTTGTATGACCTGCGTGTCATTGAGAATCGCCATGTAAATTACTTTACTTTATTGCTAAACACGTTAGCCATAGTAGTAGAAGTAATAGTTGGCGAGCAACTTCATGGAGACACGATGATGAAGATCATGATGATGAAGATCATGGTGTCGAGCCGGTGACAAGATGATCATGGAGCCCCAAGATGGAGATCAAAGGAGCTATGTGATATTGGCCATATCATGTCACGTTTATTATTTGATTGCATGTGATGTTTATCATGTTTTGCATCTTGTTAACTTAGAACGACGGTAGTAAATAATATGATCCCTCATAATAATTTCAAGAAAGTGTTCTCCCTAACTGTGCACCGTTGCTAAGGTTCGTCGTTCCGAAGCACCACGTGATGATCGGGTGTGATAGGTCCTTACGTTCGCATACAACGGGTGTAAGACAGATTTACACACGCAAAACACTTAGGTTGACTTGACGAGCCTAGCATGTACAGACATGGCCTCGGAACACAGAAGACCGAAAGGTCGAGCATGAGTCGTATAGAAGATACGATCAACATGAAGATGTTCACCGATGTTGACTAGTCCGTCTCACGTGATGATCGGACACGGCCTAGTTGACTCGGATCATGTAATACTTAGATGACTAGAAGAGGGATGTCTATCTAAGTGGGAGTTCATTAAATAATTTGATTAAATGAACTTTATTATCATGAACTTAGTCTAAATATTTACAATATGTCTTGTAGATCAAATGGCCAACGTAGTCCTCAACTTCAACGCGTTCCTAGAGAAAACCAAGCTGAAAGACGATGGTAGCAACTATACGGACTGGGTCCGGAACCTGAGGATTATCCTCATAGCTGCCAAGAAAGATTATGTCCTAAGAGCACCGCTGGGTGACGCACCTATTCTCCCTGCAGAACAAGACGTTATGAACGCTTGGCAGTCACGCTGCGATGATTACTCCCTCGTTCAGTGCGGCATGCTTTACAGCTTAGAGCCGGGGCTCCAAAAGCGTTTTGAGAGACATGGAGCATATGAGATGTTCGAAGAGCTGAAAATGGTTTTCCAAGCTCATGCCCGGGTCGAGAGATATGAAGTCTCCGATAAATTCTTTAGCTGTAAGATGGAGGAAAATGGTTCTGTCAGTGAACACATACTCAAAATGTCTGGGTTGCACAACTGCTTGACTCAACTGGAAGTTAATCTCCCGGATGAAGCGGTCATTGACAGAATCCTCCAGTCGCTTCCACCTAGCTACAAGAGCTTTGTGATGAACTACAATATGCAGGGGATGGTAAAGACCATTCCTGAAGTATATGCTATGCTGAAATCAGCAGAGGTAGAAATCAAGAAGGAGCATCAAGTGTTGATGGTGAATAAAACTACTAAGTTCAAGAAGGGCAAGGGTAAAAAGAACTTCAAGAAGGACGGCAAGGAAGTTGCCGCGCCTGGTAAGCAAGTTGCCGGGAAGAAGCCAAAGAATGGACCCAAGCCCGAAACTGAGTGCTTTTATTGCAAGGGAAGTGGTCACTGGAAGCGGAACTGCCCCAAATACTTAGCGGACAAGAAAGCCGGCAAAACCAAAGGTATATGTGATATACATGTAATTTATGCGTACCTTACCAGTACTCGTAGTAGCTCTTGGATATTTGATACCGGTGCAGTTGCTCACATTTGTAACTCAAAACAGGAGCTGCGGAATAAACGGAGACTGGCGAAGGACGAGGTGACGATGCGCATCGGGAATGGTTCCAAGGTCGATGTGATCGCCGTCGGCACGCTGCCTCTACATTTACCTACGGGATTAGTTTTAAACCTCAATAATTGTTATTTAGTGCCAAGTTTGAGCATGAACATTGTATCTGGGTCTCGCTTAATTCGAGATGGTTACTCATTTAAATCCGAGAATAATGGTTGTTCTATTTATATGAGAGATATGTTTTATGGTCATGCTCCGATGGTTAATGGTTTATTCTTATGAATCTCGTACGTGATGATACACATATTCGTAGTGTGAATACCAAAAGAATTAAAGTTGATAACAATAGTCCCACATATTTGTGGCACTGCCGCCTTGGTCACATAGGTGTCAAACGCATGAAGAAGCTCCATGCAGATGGACTTTTAGAGTCTCTTGATTATGAATCATTTGACACGTGCGAACCATGCCTCATGGGTAAAATGACCAAGACTCCGTTCTCAGGAACAATGGAGCGAGCAACCAACTTATTGGAAATCATACATACCGATGTGTACGGTCCAATGAGTGTTGAGGCTCGCGGAGGCTATCGTTATGTTCTCACCCTCACTGATGACTTGAGTAGATATGGGTATATCTACTTAATGAAACACAACTCTGAGACCTTTGAAAAGTTCAAGGAATTTCAGAGTGAGGTTGAAAATCAACGTGATAGAAAGATCAAGTTTCTACGATCAGATCGTGGAGGAGAATACTTGAGTCATGAATTTGGCACACACTTGAGAAAATGTGGAATAGTTTCACAACTCACGCCGCCTGGAACACCTCAGCGTAATGGTGTGTCCGAACGTCGTAATCGCACTCTATTAGATATGGTGCGATCTATGATGTCTCTTACCGACTTACCGCTATCTTTTTGGGGCTATGCTTTAGAGACTGCCACATTCACTTTAAATAGGGCTCCGTCGAAATCCGTTGAGATGACACCATATGAATTATGGTTTGGGAAGAAACCTAAGCTGTCGTTTCTAAAAGTTTGGGGATGCGATGCTTATGTCAAGAAACTTCAACCTGAAAAGCTCGAACCCAAATCGGAAAAATGCGTCTTCATAGGATACCCGAAAGAAACTGTTGGGTATACCTTCTACCTCAGATCCGAAGGCAAGATCTTTGTTGCCAAGAATGGATCCTTTCTAGAGAAAGAGTTTCTCTCGAAAGAAGTAAGTGGGAGGAAAGTAGAACTTGATGAAGTGTTACCTCTTGAACCGGAAAATGGCGAAACTCAAGAAAACGTTTCTGAGGAGCCTGCACCAACTAGAGAGGAAATTAATGATGATGATCAAGATGCTTCGGATCAAGCTGCTACTGAAATTCGAAGGTCCACAAGGACACGTTCCGCACCAGAGTGGTACGGCAACCCTGTCTTGGAAATCATGTTGTTAGACAACGGTGAACCTTCGAACTATGAGGAAGCAATGGCGGGCCCGGATTCCGACAAATGGCTGGAAGCCATGAAATCCGAGATAGGATCCATGTATGAAAACGAAGTATGGACTTTGACTGACTTGCCCGTTGAACGGCGAGCCATAGAAAATAAATGGATCTTTAAGAAGAAGACAGACGCGGATGGTAATGTGACCATCTATAAAGCTCGGCTTGTCTCTAAGGGTTATCGACAAGTTCAAGGAATTGACTACGATGAGACTTTCTCACCGGTAGCGAAGCTAAAGTCCGTCAGAATCATGTTAGCAATTGCCGCATAATATGATTATGAGATATGGCAAATGGATGTCAAAACGGCATTCCTTAATGGTTTCCTTAAGGAAGAATTGTATATGATGCAGCCGGAAGGTTTTGTCGATCCTAAGAATGCTGACAAGGTGTGCAAGCTCCAACGCTCGATTTATGGGCTGGTGCAAGCATCTCGGAGTTGGAACATTCGCTTTGATGAGATGATCAAAGCGTTTGGGTTTACACAGACTTATGGAGAAGCCTGTGTTTACAATAAAGTGAGTGGGAGCTCTGTAGCATTTCTCATATTATATGTAGACGACATACTTTTGATGGGAAATGATATAGAACTCTTGGACAGCATTAAGGCCTACTTGAATAAAAGTTTTTCAATGAAGGACCTTGGAGAAGCTGCTTATATATTAGGCATCAAAATCTATAGAGATAGATCGAGACGCCTCATAGGTCTTTCACGAAGCACATACCTTGATAAGATAAAGAAGAAGTTCAATATGGATCAATCTAAGAAGGGGTTCTTACCTGTGTTACAAGGTGTGAAATTGAGCTCAGCTCAATGTCCGACCACGGCAGAAGATATAGAAGAGATGAGCGTCATCCCCTATGCCTCAGCCATAGGTTCTATTATGTATGCCATGCTGTGTACCAGACCTGATGTAAACCTTGCCGTAAGTTTGGTAGGAAGGTACCAAAGTAATCCCGGCAAGGAACACTGGACAACGGTCAAGAATATCCTGAAGTACCTGAAAAGGACCAAGGAAATGTTTCTCGTTTATGGAGGTGATGAACAGCTCGTCGTAAAAGGTTACGTCGACGCTAGCTTCGACACAGATCTGGATGACTCTATGTCACAAACCGGATACGTGTATATTTTGAATGGTGGGGCAGTAAGCTGGTGCAGTTGCAAGCAAAGCGTCGTGGCGGGATCTACATGTGAAGCGGAGTACATGGCAGCCTCGGAGGCAGCACATGAAGCAATTTGGGTGAAGGAGTTCATCACCGACCTCGGAGTCATACCCAATGCGTCGGGGCCAATCAAGCTCTTCTGTGACAACACTGGAGCTATTGCACTTGCAAAGGAGCCCAGGTTTCACAAGAAGACCAGGCACATCAAGCGTCGCTTCAACTCCATTCGTGAAAATGTTCAAGATGGAGACATAGAAATTTGTAAAGTGCACCCGGATCTGAATGTCGCAGATCCGTTGACTAAACCTCTCCCTAAGGCAAAACATGATCAGCACCAGAACTCTATGGGTGTTCGATTCATCACAATGTAAATAGATTATTGACTCTAGTGCAAGTGGGAGACTGTTGGAAATATGCCCTAGAGGCAATAATAAAAGCATTATTATTATATTTCCTTATTCATGATAATTGTCTTTATTCGTGCTATAATTGTGTTAACCGGAAATCGTAATACATGTGTGAATAACAGACAACAACATGTCCCTAGTGAGCCTCTAGTTGACTAGCTCGTTGATCGTCAGATAGTTATGGTTTCCTGACTATGGACATTGGATGTCATCGATAACGGGATCACATCATTAGGAGAATGATGTGATGGACAAGACCCAATCCTAAACATAGCATAAGATCGCATAGTTCGTTTGCTAGAGTTATCCAATGTCAAGTATCCTTTCCTTAGACCATGAGATCGTGTAACTCCCGGATACCGTAGGAGTGCTTTGGGTGTGCCAAACGTCACAACGTAACTGGGTGACTATAAAGGTATACTACGGGTATCTCTGAAAGTGTCTATTGGGTTGACATGGATCGAGACTGGGATTTGTCACTCCGCTTGACGGAGAGGTATCACCGGGCCCTCTCGGTAGTGCATCATCACAATGAGCTCAAGGTGATCAAAGTGTTTGATCACAAGGATCATGCATTACGGAACGAGAAAAGTGACTTGCCGATAACGAGATTGAACGAGGTATTGGGATACCGACGATCGAATCTCGGGCAAGTAAAATACCGATTGACAAAGGGAATCGTATACGGGATTAATTGAATCCTCGACATCGTGGTTCATTCGATGAAGTCATCGTGGAGCATGTGGGAGCCAACATGGGTATCCAGATCCCGCTGTTGGTTATTGCCCGAGAGTCGTCTCGGTCATGACTGCATGTCTCCCGAACCCGTAGGGTCTACACACTTAAGGTTCGGTGACGCTAGGGTTGTGAAGATATGTATGTGCAGTAACCCGAATGTTGTTCAGAGTCCCGGATGAGATCCCGGACGTCACGAGGAGTTCCAGAATGGTCCGGAGGTAAAGAATTATATATAGGAAGTGCTATTTCGGCCATCGGGACAAGTTTCGGTGTTATCGGTATTGTACCGGGACCACCGGAGGGGTCCCGAGGGTCCACCAGGTGGGGCCACCTGCCTCGGGGGGCCACATGGCCCTTAGGGGGTGCGCCTTGGCCCACTTGGGCCAAGGGCACCAGCCCCAAAAGGCCCATGCGCCAAGAGAGAAAAAAAAGGGGAGAGTCCTACAAGGGGAAGGCACCTCCGAGGTGCCTTGGGGAGGATGGACTCCTCCCCACCCTTGGCCGCACCCTTCCTTGGAGGAAGGGGCAAGGGCTGCGCCTCCCCCTCTCCCTTGGCCCTATATATAGTGGGGAAAAGGAGGAGCAAACCAACCCTAATGCCCTGGCTCCTCCCTCCTCCCTGCAACACCTCCTCCTCCTCCCGTAGTTGCTTAGCGAAGCCCTGCCGGAGTTCTGCTGCATCCACCACCATACCGTCGTCCTGGATCTTCCTCAACCTCTCCTTCCCCCTTGCTGGATCAAGAAGGAGGAGACGTCTCCCGTCCCATACGTGTGTTGAACGTGGAGGTGCCGTCCGTTCGGTACTAGATCATCGGTGAATTGGATCACGGCAAGTAAGACTACCTCATCCATGTTCACTTGAACGCTTCCGTTGCGATCTACAATGTGGTATGTAGATGCTATCTAATCTGAATACTCGTTTCTAGATGAACTCATAGATGGATCTTGGTGAAACCGTAGGAAAATTTTTAATTTTCTGCAACGTTCCCCAACAGTGGCATCATGAGCTAGGTCTATGCGTAGTTCTTCTTGTGCGAGTAGAAAACAATTTGTTGTGGGCGTAGATGTTGTCAATTCTTCTTGCCGTTACTAGTCAATCTTGATTCAGCGGTATTGTGGGATGAAGCGTCCCGGACCAACCTTACACTTACGCTTACGTGAGACCAGTTCCACCGACAAACATGCACTAGTTGCATAAGGTGGCTGGCGGGTGTCTGTCTCTCCTACTTTAGTTGGATCGGATTCGATGAACAGGGTCATGCGTGAGGGGACGAGGGCCCGGGCCGGGCCTCTTCTCCCTTTCCGTCTTCGAATGAGTCCTAGGGCGCTCCCGAGGCATCCTGAGACCATGGTGAAGTGTTGCTGGTCGTGGCGGGCATCGCCTCCCGCAGGGCACGGTCTAGGGGCACCCCACTTGCGCGCCGGCCCACGCGATTGCTCTCGCGGGCGGGTGTTCCTCCTTCATTCCTGCTCCATAGCCGTCGGTGGCGACGGTGGGGACCTGATGGCTAGGGGTGCAGGGCCAGGTTCCTGCCCCCGCGGTCCCGAACCCCCGGCCGCCGATATCTGATGGTGTATGGTGTTGGGTGCAGCCCAGAGACCACTCTCGGATGGATCTTCGCTGTGGACAGCGCCTTGATGCGGGTGAGCCGGTGGCAGCTAGACGGAGTCGTATGCCGGGTTCAGCGGATCATACCCCACATCGTCCTCGTAGGCCATCGTGGGCCTTGCACACACGGGCGACCGCACGCGGTTGGGGCAGCCCCCAGTCTCTGGAGACATTATGCGGAAGCAGAACGGCTCGGCCCCGGTGGCGGTGGCGTCGAGGAGTTTGGCCACCTGAGGAGCAGTGCGTCATGGCCGGCGTCGAGCAACCGGCATCTCAGTAGTTCCCTTGCTACCAGCAGCGTGGCACTGAAGTTTGCCGTCTCGCGTCGGTCCCGAGAGTTTGCCGCGGCGTGGCCGGCAGCACGCGCCACTGCACGGTTCTGGCGCCGCGTGGGCGGTGGAGGCTGCCGGTCTCCAAGCGGCGGGTCGACGACGCTCATCGTGCCGCCGGCGCCGATCAAGGCGGGGTGGCGGCGCGTCCCCTGGCCGAAGGGCGACACTCGAGCGGTGCGTGTGCCGCGTCCTTCGGCGCGCGTCATCTGCGCCTCCGCCATCAGAGGCGTCGGAACCGAGGTATGCCGGGTCGTTTAATAAGAACGAGGCGAGGTCATCGGAGAAGCGAGATTTCGACACGCCCCCTACCTGGCGCGCCAAATTTCGGATTTTGGGCTCCGCAAAACCCTTAAGATTCAAACACAGGGGCGTGACGAAGATCTCTCCCACTACACGTCAACCTAGTGCCTCGCTCTTCTCCTGGTGGTGGGAATGGGATGCAAGCAAGCAAGCAAACAAGTAGAACACACAAGAGTTTACCCATGTTCAGGCCACCTTGCGATGTAAAACCCTACCTCCTGATTTGGTGGATTGGCCTCACGAGGGCACGAGTATGAACAAGTACATTGGTTTCCTGAGCTCAGGAGGCGAGCCCAAGAAGGATGAGTAAGTTGGTGTTCTTGCTCCTTTGCTTTGCTAAGTGCTAATGGGTCCGTCTCCCAATGGGTCGTCCTTCCCTATGCTAGGAACCCTAGCTACTTATATAGACGGCCAAGGTCCTCTTCCCACGAAATGTTTAGGCGGGAAGGGAATCCCACAACGGCCATTTGAGCGGGAACACAAGGACGCTGCTATCCTGACAAAAGGTGGTCTTCGCCTGCAAAGAGGGCAGGTGGTGACATGGTGGTGGGCTCGGCGATGACATCCTGCCTACTGTCCTTGCGGTCTTCGGTCTTGTTGCACCAAAGGGGAAACCTTTGTCTCGCCCCTCGGGAACCTGCGCCTATGCGGTCTCCTTTGCACCGATATGGAAACTGCGCCCGCTGGCGCGCGCTGGCATGGTTCGTCATGGCTTGCGCCACTGCCTCCTCCTGAGGCAGCTCTAGCCTTGAGATCTCCGCCCTCTCGAAGCAGCCTAGCTGAGGCCACTCTCAGAAGAGGTCTTGGTCACCCCTCTGGAACAGTCTAGGTGAGGCCTCTCCCTGAGGAGGTCTTGGTCGTTCTCCTCGCTAGGGTTGGCCTCCCTCGCGAGGGTCTTGAGCAGCTGGTCGATCAGCTGGGCCTTACCGGGTCGCACTAGGAACGTGACATGGGGCGTAGGCAGGCAAGTCTAGATACCCTCGTTCCCAGTACGCCAACAACGCATTTGCGCGCTAGGGCGCTGGGGCTGGAGCAGTGCTCATCTCGCCCACTTAGGACAAGCTCTACGACGCCGTGCAGCTCTGCTTCCAGCAGGGTGAGAAGGTCTCCAACAACATAGCAGGGTACGAAGGCCTCATAGCTGGCCTTAAGGCTGCGGTGGCCCTGGGGGTGAAGCACCTCACCATCAGGGGCGACTCACAGATTCTCGTCAACTTCTCCAACAAGGTATACGAGCCGAGGGACGAGCACATGGAGGCATACCTCGCGTAGGTATGCAAAAATTGAAAAACAGTTCTTGGGCCTAGAATTGCAGCACGTGCCCCGTAGGACCAACAAGGAGGCCGACGACATCGCCAAGAGAGCATCCAAGCCACTGCCCCAAGAGCCTGGCGTCTTCGAGGAGCGTCTCTTCAAGCCGTCGGCAACACCACCACTTTCAAGGCCGGCGCCGCCTCGGGAAGAGCTCCCCCAACCACCTGCCTCGGGAGCCCGACCTATGGCCCGACCTCGGGAGCACGCCTACTCTTGGAGCTCGAGCCTCAGGAGGGGTGCTGGACCAAGGAGTTCAAGGAATACCTGACGCAAGGGACACTGCCGGAGAAAGAGGAGGACGCAGAGCGCATGGCCCGGCAGGCCACGGCGTACTGCATCCAGGACGGTGAGATATACAGGAAGCAGTCGAATGACATTTCCCTGCGTTTTATCTCTAGGGCACAGGGGAAAGAGCTGCTAGCTGACATACACGGTGGAGACTGCAAGCACCACTCGTCGTCACGAACCCTCATCGGCAAGGCGTTCCACAGCGGGTTCTACTGGCCTACATCATTCAACGATGCGGCTGTGCTGGTGAGGTCCTGCGAGGCCTGCCAATTCCACGCCAAGCAGATCCATCAGCTGGCTCAGGGCCTCCAGACCATCCCGCTCTCGTAGCCATTCGCAGTATGGGGGATGGATATCTTAGGCCCGTTTCCCCGAGCGTCTGGGGGCTACCGCTACATCTATGTCGCCATCGACCTGTTCACCAAGTGGGTGGAGGTAGAAGCTTGTCTGCACCATCCCGTCCGGATCCGCAGTCAAGTTCATCAAGGGTCTCGTTAGCCGGTTCGGGGTCCCCAATCGCATCATCACCGACAATGGCTCACAGTTCACTAGTAATCTCTTCAAGACATATTGCGCTAACCTTGGAACACAGATCTTCTACGCTTCGGTGGCACACCCCAGGAGCAATGGTTGATACGTCTCCAACATATCTATAATTTTTTATTGTTCCATGCTATATTATATTCTGTTTTGGAAGTTAATGGGCTTTATTATACACTTTTATATTATTTTTGGGACTAACCTATTAACCGGAGGCCGAACCCAAATTGCTATTTATTGCCTATTTTAGTGTTTCGCAGAAAAAGAATATCGAATGGAGTCCAAATGGAATGAAACCTTTGGGAACGTGATTTTCGAAACAAACGTGATCCAGAGGACTTGGACCCTATGTCAAGAAAGCTTTAGGAGAGCACGAGGCAGGGGGCACGCCTACCCCCCTGTGCGCGCCCACCACCCTCGTGGGGCCCACGTTGCTCCACCGACGTACTTCTTCCTCCTATATATACCTACATACCCCCAAACTATCAGATACTGAGCCAAAAAACAAATTCCACTGCCGCAACCTTTTGTACCCATGAGATCCCATCTTGGGGCCTTTTCCGGCGCTCCGCCGGAGGGGGCATTGCTCATGGAGGGCTTCAACATCAACACCACAGCCTCTCCGATGATGTGTGAGTAGTTTACCTCAGACCTTCGGGTCCATAGTTATTTGCTAGATGGCTTCTTCTCTCTCTTTGGATCTCAATACAAAGTTCTCCTCGATTCTCGTGGAGATCTATTCGATGTAATCTTCTTTTGCGGTGTGTTTGTTGAGATTGATGAATTGTGTGTTTATGATCAAGTTTATCTATGAACAATATTTGAATCTTCAGATTTGAATCTTCTCTGAATTCTTTTATGTATGATTGGTTATCTTTGCAAGTCTCTTCAAATTATCAGTTTTGTTTGGCCTACTGGATTGATCTTTCTTGCAATGGGAGAAGTGCTTAGCTTTGGGTTCAATCTTGCGGTATCCTTTCCCAGTGACAACAGGGGCAGCAAGGCACGTATTGTATTGTTGCCATCGAGGATAACAAGATGGGGTTTATGTCATATTGCATGAGTTTATCCCTCTACATCATGTCATCTTGCTTAAAGCGTTATTCTATTCTTTTGAACTTAATACTCTAGATGCATGCTGGATAGCGGTTGATGTGTGGAGTAATAGTAGTAGATGCAGACAGGAGTCGGTCTACCTGTCACGGACGTGATGCCTATATATATGATCATACCTAGATATTCTCATAACTATGCTCAATTCTATCAATTGCTCAATAGTAACTTGTTCACCCACCGTAATACTTATACTCTCGAGAGAAGCCACTAGTGAAACCTATGGCCCCCGGGTCTATTTTCCATCATATTATTCTTCCAACACTTAGCTATTTTCTTTGCTTTTTATTTTACTTTGCATATTTATTTCTCTTTATCATAAAAATACCAAAAATATTATCTTATCATATCTATCAGATCTCTCTCGTAAGTGACCCTTGAGGGATTGACAACCCCTTTATCACGTTGGTTGCGAGGTTCTTATTTGTTCATGTAGGTACAAGGGACTCGTGTGTGGTCTCCTACTATATTGATACCTTGGTTCTCAAAAACTAAGGGAAATACTTATGCTACTTTACTGCATGACCCGTTCCTCTTCAAGGGAAAACCAACGCAGTGC
The DNA here is from genome assembly GCA_032464435.1 of Aegilops umbellulata. Classification (NCBI taxonomy): domain Eukaryota; kingdom Viridiplantae; phylum Streptophyta; class Magnoliopsida; order Poales; family Poaceae; genus Aegilops; species Aegilops umbellulata. Next base: position 149,190,045 of record CP136059.1, on the reverse strand, counting down.
TCAAGAGGTAGCAATGGTCAAGCCGAACACGCCAACGCGGAGGTCCTGAGAGGCCTCAAGACTAGGACCTTCAAGAAGATGCTCGAGGCCTGTGGCAGGGGTTGGCACGACGAGCTTTGGTCCATGTTGTGGTCCATCCGCACCACCGCCACCAAGCCAACGGGCGAGACCCCATTCTTCCTCGTCTACGGAGCAGAACCAGTTCTTCCTCAGGAGGTCAAGCATCGCTCCATGCAGATCCTGGCATTTGATGAGAGGCATTAGGACACCATGCGGATGATGGACCTTGTGCTAGGGGAGGAACGCCGCCGTGAAGCCACGCTTCAAGTGGCAAGATACCAGCAAGCGCTGGGGCGGTATCACTGCCGCAGCATCCGCTCCAGGATGCTCGAGGTGGGTGAGCTCGTCCTAAGGCGGGTGCTCTCCACGGAAGGGTTGCGTAAGCTCTAACCCATGTGGGAGGGCCCGTTTAGGGTCGCCCACGTCTCCAGGCCTGGTGCCATGCGCCTGGAAACACAGGACGGGGTCCCCATCCAGAACGCTTAGAACATCGAGGACCTCCGGAAGAAAGGCCGACGCCTGTGAAGCAAGGCCCAGTGCCTGTGAAGGTCTCCACTCGTGACGCTCTCACGTAATAATGAGTGGGGCTGTACATGCCCCGGAGTCTCAGGAGTGCCGCCCTCGGGCCTCGGGGGCTCCCTCCCACGTCCTAGGGGCAGCACTTAGCTCCGCGCTGGAGAGAAGACAAGAAGAATAGACTGGGTGCCGGACTAGCTTTTCATTTTCTTTCTGTAGTTGGCTTGCCCCTCTTTATGAAAATTTGCTTTCTGGTGTTCCCTGCTGGCTTGGTTCCATCTCCTTTCGCCCCGTTTCTGCCTTCGGTTCCTTGTTTTGACATGTCCTCTCTCTCGCATGCCTCGTGACGGGGCTGGACAGGTGCCCTCGTGAGTGTTTTTCCTTTTTTTGCGAGGCAACCTCGTTCGAGCTTGCAAGTTGGCGCACATCTCTCAATGCGTGTCCCTCGGGTACCGTGATGCGAAGCGCTAAGTCGTGGCCAGCAGCGCTTGCGACAATGGCTCGGAAGAATAAGAGTTTCCTAACCAATTTTTGCAGTTCCTAGACGCCTCCCAAGCCAAGGAGGCCTCGCCAGGTACTGGGAAATGCGCGCCTCATGAGGCGAAAACTACTTCAAGAACGTCAAGCTAAGTTATTTCTACGCACCTACATAAAATGTTGATGCTGCAACACGACACAGGAGAAATAAACATAGTATAGCAACTTGGAAACCATGGTTCGTTGCACGCCCCTACGGGGCCCCATACTTGTCTCTCTCTTAATGCAGGAAGAAAAGAAAAGAACGAAACAAAACAGGCGCGTGCCCCTGCAGCAGTTCGCGAGGACGGACCCATGGTGATCTCCTGGGATCAGCCAGACCACTCCTCGCACCTCACTGGGGCGCGGCGACGAGACGACCCGCTGCCGCCCTCAAAGCGGGAACGGCGGCATGACGACTGGTCATAGCCGCCGCTGTTGGAGCTGTCGCCAGAGGAAGAGTCGCCGTAGCTAGACGAGCAGCGGCCAGCGCCGAGGGCAAGACCATCCTCACCCTCGTCACGACCATCGCCAAGACCAAGCACCTCGCCGCCGTCATTGTCCTCAGGGCAGCACCAGACGTGGCAGCCGTCCTCTTTGAACAACCTCACGTAGAGGGTCGCATTGCCATCGTACTTGAAGTGGATGGTGCACCGCTTGCCCAGGCTGCGCGCGCGGGCAAACGTCTGCCAGCCGCGGGCCAGGGCTGCGTTGCCCGCGGCAGAGACCTCAACTGCGACACATGAAGCCTTGCTGCAGCAGTCGTCCGCTTGCAGCCAGAGCCCGCCTAGACTAGCGGCCGGCAGCTCACCGGCGAAGAAGCGTGGGAGCTGAAGCCAGGTGCCGTGCGGGTTATGCGACCACACGACGAACTCCGACAGCACTTCCACCAAGTGGAAGCATGGCCGGGGAGGCCGAGCGACCATGGCGCGCCTCCCTTCATGGACAGGGCTGCCATGACCTGGGCGACTCCCACCATGCAAAGAGGCGACGCCGCGACCGCGATGAGCCACGGCGGGGGTCGTGGTGTGCTTGCGGGGACGGCCGCGCCCCCTCTTGGGCGGCAGAGAGCCGGGCCCCTCCTGGCGGGCCTTCCCCTTCTCTGCGGCCGAGAACCTCTTTGCAGGCAGGAATAAGAAGAAGCAAGCAAAGCAGGAAGAGATGAGCAATGGGGGCTCCGCCCCCTCCTCATTTATAGCGGGTGAAGGCCAACTGGCGATCCCCACGATCATAGATAATGATGATTTTTCTCTGCATGCAGCAAGGACTCGTCAAGTCGGGCAGTTGTCGAGGCAACGTGGGGAAGCGGAGACGCCAACATCCAATCAATCGCCATGCGTCAAGCGAGGCCGCAGGCTATTGGGGTCCGGGGCGATCCGCACTTGCCCCTTGGCTTCGCCTCAAAGCCAAGTCCGAGCGTGCCTTGCGCCCAGGGGCTACTGTCGACGTCCTAGGAATTTGGGTCCCCAGACTTTCCTGCCTGCGGCCCACGACATGGCTCCACTAGCAGGCCTGTGCGGCCCATATTCATCAGAAAACACTCAAGACCCTAACGAGGGGCCAAGCCTCCTCAGGCGGATGACGCAAGACCTCCTCGGGGGCGGCCTCCCCAGGCTGGCTGGCGAGGGGCGGAGAGATCAAGGAAAGGGGTACCTCGCGAGGTTCCTTTTACGTAAGCCTTTATAACCATGACAGTCAGGCGCCAGCGTGCGTAGGTGTCCTCGTTTCCTCTTTGGTGCTAAAGAGGCAAGCACAGGCGAGGAGTCCCGAGCATCGGGCAAAGGTTTCCATATCGGTGCAACAAGACCAAGACCAGCCGGACGACAGGAGAAGGTCACCGTGGAGCCCAAGACGGCGTCACCACCAGAGCCTTTGGCAGGCGAAGACCACCTTTAGTCAGGATAACTTGTACTTGTTGTCTCCCTTTGAATTTGGCCGTTGTGGGACCCCTTCCCACTCAATACTTGGGAAGAGGACCAGGGCCTCTATAAATAGGACGAGCCACCACCATAGAGGGGGATCGATGGAACACACACAAGCTCACCGAGCACCAGAGCACCTCTCCTCAGGAGGATGTTCTTTCCTTTATATCTATTCATCCTCAGCCCAAGAGGCAATCCACCACACCACACTGGAGTAGGGTATTACACCACATCGATGACCCAAACTAGTATAAACTCTTGTGTCTCTCGTTCTTTGGATTCGTCGAGCTAAGCCTTGCGATCATTGTGAGGGCGAGTTAGGGAGAGAGAATCTTCATGCGCACCCCAGTGTTCAAACCTCTAGGGTTTGCCAGAACCCGAAATCCGACAATTTCTTCGATATTGTTTATTCAAAAATAGTTGACAACTAATTTCTATTAACAGCTTATTGCCATTCAAGCAAACATGTCCGACGCTTGGTAGACATGACCGTCCAATGTCCCGGGGCTGAACTAAATTGCGAGGAGATAAGTCATTATGTTGCATGGCTTGAGGATCTTGATGCTGTGAAGACAAATTAATTTCCTGGTCTTAAAAATCTTAGTACTCAAAACGTGCAACCGATAGTGATCCTATTGAACTATGGTCACATATATTTAGGAAAGATGGTAAGATTTTTACTATTAGTCCTCAATGCATCTTTTGCATACATTATTTTTAATCTAAAATTCATTACTAAGTATGTTAGTATACAATGTTATTCAACAGGGACTCCCGATGACAGTTGTGCCTTAGTGGATCGAGACTAAAGGTCACATGTCAATGATTAGCTTACGACCAAGACATCCTATATTGCACATGACTGCATTCAGGATTTCTTGAACCGAGGAATACTTAATAGTGCATGACTGGAAAAGAATTGTGAATGATCGCAGAGAAGTACTAGGAGGCAGCATTAAGAAGCGCAACCCACGATTAGGAGGTAGGTTCATCTGCATGCTCCAACATGATGAAGCAGGAGTGCTACACATGTTCTATGCTATTTTACCTAAGAGAGAGAGCGGCATGAGTGATTAGCTAGCTAGAATAAGATTGAAGATGATGATGTGCTACACTATGACTATGATGATTAAATAGCTAGTGTTGGTGGTAGTGACTATGATGATTATTATTAGCTAGTGTTGGTGGTGATTAGATAGCTACACTATGACTATGATGATTATTAGCTAGTGTTGTTGGTGATGATATGATGCATGAGTTTTTATATTAATATGATGATGATGATGATCATCATGATTATCATGATGATTTGTTATTATGATCATGATTAGTTACTATATCATTGATGGAAGGAACACGGATTAGATTCATGTGGATGGATCAAAAGTTGGATTAGTAGGATTGTCGTCCTAATTCAACTTTTGATTCATCCAAACGAATCTAATCCATGTTTCTTCCTCACAATGATCTATTAATTCATCATGTACATAATGATGTAACAACCTCTTAATTGGTACTGCATCAAAATTTGTATAACGGCGTATAAATCCACTAAAAAACAGAATACCAGTTGCGGTGGTGAGCGAACACGCTGCTACTAGTTATATTAGCAGTAGCGCTGGAAACAACATACGCTACGGCTATGTGTATTAGCAGTAGCGTGTGTCACACGTGCTACTGCTAAGGAATAGTTGTAGCGCCTTACTAGTAGCACGGTGCCCCGCGCTACTAGTAGGCATTAAACCCGTGCTACTACTAGGGTTTTCCCTAGTAGTGTGTAAGAAATGGTTCATCATAAGTCTTTCGCCAGTACTATAGTAAAAATTCTCAGTTAATCTCATAAATGGCAAGCGAGAAATCTAATGGAGCAAAAGCATACATGGAAGATTCTAGACTAAACAATAAATGTATACACTTTTATTCAAGCGCGATACTCTAATAGAGCAAGATCAGGGATGGAAGGTTCTATACAATATAAATAAGAAGTCTCCACATCTTAGACAGCGGATTGCATTGAGCGAAGACTAATGATCAACATTTAACTTGGTAATGCATATGTCCAGGTGAACCTCCTTGGAGTTCCCGTGCACCATCCTAGGGGAAAATCATACTATGCGTCTTCCATGTCCACATCGGCGGGAACGTCGCAGCTCGGCACAGTCCCAGTCAGCGTGATGGAGTTGTTGTGGGCGCCCACGTACCTCTAGGGGGTAGTAACAGTGAGCACGCACCCATACATTGGCCTCGTGTTAGTTTTAGCGTCAGCGGCGTCGCCCCTGACGCACACTACAGAGACGGGGCGGCAGCCTGCGCGGGCCTCGCCGGTGCCCACGATCAAGAGGAAGATGTTGTCATCCTCCTTCGAGACTAGCAGACGGCGGTGATCCTCCAGCGACTCCGGCATGGCGAACGGGTAGCATGTCTCGTACTTGATGTTCACCGCCGCACGCTAGTAGTGATCGACGGACGGTTGCATGAGGTGATGCATGAGGCTCGCCGGCGAGCCCCAAAACGACAATGTGCACCCATAACAGTAGCAGCAGGGTGCGTGCGTGCATCTGTAACTATGCTCTGCCAGCGAGTGCTGGTCGACGTACCTCTCTAGCCGAAACTCTTGTAGACGCAGGGCACCTTGGAGGCATCGACCAGGCCGACCAAGAAATGGGAGCGGCTGTAGGGGACGTTGCGCCAGGTGAATATATGAAAAAGTTACTACAAGATTAAATCCGAATAAGCACAAAATAAATCATGTCGGCTATAACAGAGATTAAACAAATCATGTGGAGTAGCATAGTAGATGAACAGATCGAATCTCGGACATAGACTAGAAACATGAATTCTACCACGATTTCGACTAGGAAGGACAGAAACACATATGGTGCAAAGGGAGCAGCACCGTTGGCGTTGAGGTTGTCGCCCATATCATTGAGGAAGAGGTTGCCGAGGTCGGGGAAGAAGACATCGTCGGTGAACTCGTCACTGCCCACAGTTGCGCGAGTGTGCTCCCCAAATTTCAACAGCGCCCGCAAAATGGAGCACCGGAGGGAGTGGCTGTAGGGGACGTTGCGGCCGCCGAATGTACCATAGGAGTAGCACACGAAGCAGTAGATGGTGCTCCTCCCCAGTCTCTATCTCTACTCTTATGTAACATCCCTAGCCATGCTATGCGCTTGGACTAGCTTGGTTGTTGCATCATGTCTAAATTTATTTTAAACTTGAAATGGGGATTTTTCAAACCCTAGCACTAAATCAATCCATCTAGGCTTGATTGAAATCCTTCTCAATAAACCCAAAATGTCCCTAAGAGAAGTTCATGATTTCTGGTTAAGGTGAAAACCTCTCCCAAAATGATGAATATATTTCTAGGTCATCTTTGGATTTTTTAATTAACACAAAAGTATTTGAATTGGAGCCGTTTAAATGCTATATATTTTTTAAATGGTCCAAATATTCTGAAGTTATTTGTGCAGTCCTGAAATAATTCAGTCAACCTCCAAAATAATAATCAGAATTATCTAAAATGATTTAGTTCCTAAACTAAATAAGAACAAAGAAAACAAAATAGAAAAAGGAAAACAGGAAAAGGAAAAGGCTTACCTGGCCTTACCTACAGCCCAACTAGGCAAAGCTGGCCCGGCCCACTGGCCGTGCCAGTCACCACCAACCTCTCGCCAGAAGGACGAGAGGCGCGTGGCCGCCGTGCGCCAGCACGCGCCCGAGCCACCTCCTGCTTTCGACGAGGCTGGTTGGCTGGAGACGCCACTTAACCCCCCCCCTCGACCCCTCTGGTCTGTGCACTCCTCCTCTCCCCTCCTCTGTCTCTCTCGCACACAGCCACCGAACACCATCGCCGCCACGCTCGCTGCCACCATGGCCACAGCCATCCCCGAAGCTCTCCGACACAACCCCGAGCTCTGACACGATGTTGTCGTCCTCCCCGCCGTGCCACACGACGCCGGACGCCTTAGAGCGCCATTATCGACACCATCTTCGTCCTCTGCACCGACGGCCGCCGTCGACCGATTTGTTGTTACCAAGCCGTCCCCGAGCATGCTGGGATCACCGACAACCTCGCCGTGAGGTCCTCTACCGAACCCCCCTTCCCCGTGCTCGATATCCTAGCGTAGCCCCCATCTCCTTCGATGCCGAGACCTCGTCGGCGCTGGTCATGTCGCGGCCGTTGTTTTAGCCCGCCTCTGTCCAAGCTGAGCACACCATCGCGCTCAACGCATCTCCAGGAGCCCGTAGCCAGCACCAGCTCCTCCCGACGTGCCCTACAGCCACCTGCTCGATCTCACCCGAGCTCCGGCCACCGCCGCGAGCTCGACTCCGGCGAGCACCCGCACCCCTGCCGCTCCTCCCAGCTCCGTTTGATGCGGAAAAGCATGGGATTCCTCCTGGTAGTCTCCCCGCACCTAAACGCAACCCCTAGCACCGCCCAGCAGCAGCTCCGCCGCGCGAAATGGTTGCCGCCGGCCACAGTCTGGCATGGACCTAGCCCCACTGGTCAGCCTCTATTCCTGCCTTGTCACACTGACGTGCGGGCAGTTCAGGTCAGGTTTGACCTGAACTGCCCCTGTTGACTTGATGATGTCACAACAACGTCATGGTGACGCAGTTATACGTTTTCGGAATAAAATAAACTAGATAATTCCATAAAATAGTATAAACTTCTAAAAATCATAGAAATTCAACTATATATAACTCCAAATGAAATAATTTATATATGAAAAATTATCAGAAAAATGCAATCTAACCATCTATATCATTTTCTTGCATTTCAAACTAAGTTCTACCTGTTGTATAGGTGAAAACATGATAATGGCATTTTAAATGCTAAATATGGAGTTTGCATATAAACCGTTAGTTCATATGGACTTCATTTAAACTGTTGCTAGGTGAATTAGTGTAAATCATAACATTCTTGACATGTCATGATCATGCATCATATTGCTGCATTGCATTGATTGTGTTCTTTCTCTGTTTGCCCTCTCATGGGACGTAGTTTCGATGATGAGTTCGATGACACTGATGAAGAACTATACTATCTTCAGAAGTGCCAGGCAAGCAAAACCCCCTTGTTCATTCCGATACAATCCCACTCTCTCGCTCCTTCTCTCTTTTACTGCATTAGGACAACAACGATTCAACTGTTACATGCTGCAGTAGTTGAACCCCTTTCATCTGCATGACCTGTCATTGCCATAGTAAATAGATGAGACCCACTAGCATGAGTAGGAGTTGTTTGAGTCTTGATGTGCCTACTCATTCATGCTTGTTGTCATGCCTGCTACTGCTTAGAGTTGAGTCAGGTCTGGTTCATCAGGGAGGAATTGGAGGTGTGTGAACATGTTCTACTGTTCAGAGCTAAGTATGTGAACATGATTTGGTAAAGGTAGTGGCGAGAGGCCATGTAGCAGTACATGGTGAGTTGTCTCATTGAAACTGCCCTCAGGAACTGAGTTCTGTGTTTGTGATCCATGAACAGCAACTACCACACGTTGGGCCCGAAACCAATGGACCCTTTCGACTTATTAATCACCTTGATCTCTGTCCAGGAGTTGCAACTAGTTTCTGGTGTTTGTATGATATGTGTTGGATGCCGTGCGTAGCGCTGACCCTAGTGGTGGGCTACGATGCGGTAGATACACCGTGGCCCGGTGTCCCGGGCGCCTGTTTGGTGTCTCGAGAACACTGCACACATCGTTTGGGGTTGTGAGCGAAACCCTGGCCGGATCACCTCTCGGATGGAACCCGAATAGGCGATAAACCCGGACTAGAGACTTGTGTGGTTAGTCAGGTCGTGGCGGACACCCTCGCTGTTATTCCGCTTGAAGGTTGCCGAGTACATGTCGTGTAAACGGTGATAAGTGGTGAAAGCTTGTGTGAAGAAGTACACCCCTGCAGGGTCAACATCATCTATTCGAATAGCTGCGTCCGCGGTAAAGGACCTCTGGGTTTCCTATACAGTTCATAGACAAGTGAAAGTGGATACTCTAAAATGCTCAAGATAAGCGTGAGTGCTATGGATGGTGTTCTCGTAGGGAGACGGGAGTGAATCCAAAGTGGTGTATTGATATGGTGAATATGTGGACTCGTGTGCGCCACCTCAAATAGTTACATGCAATCATAGTTTAGGACAGCCACCGAGTCAAAGCTGGCTTGCTGCAGTTAAACTCCACCACTCTCCCTTTGTTGATACCGATGCATATGTAGCTAGATCTGATGTAAGTCTTGCTGGGTACATTTGTACTCACGTTTGCTTAATTTATGTCTTGTAGAGAGACTTCTGTCTCACTAGTAGTTCCGCGTGGACTTCGATGTTTAGCTTGTTACCTCAGCTACGATCTTGTGCCCTCGGTAGGGTCTTGTAGTTAGTCAGGCTTCTCAGCCTTTTCCATTTGTAGTTGTCTGTACTCAGACAAGATGAGCTTCCGCATGTGCTATTGCTTGTATGACTTGAATGCTGGGTCATGAGACCCATGTTTGTAATATCTGACTCTTCAGAGTCTTATGAAAAATACTTGAGTCATAGAGTTTTGTTGTGATGCCATGTTGTATTTACTATATTTACACATATCGGGCATATTGTGTGTATGATTGAAATGCTTAGTATGTGTGGGATCCGACAACCTAGTTGTCTATCCTTGGTAGCCTCTCTTATGGGGAAATGTAGTCCAGTGCTTCCACCGAGCCATGGTAGTCTGCTACAGCCCGGTTTAGCGGAGTCCTGTTAGCCCAGTTGCTACTGCTCCGGAACACTTAGACTGGCCGAAATGTGTCCTTCTTCGATCCTGTGTCTGTCCCTTCCGGGAAATGTCACGCGGTGTCTTTCGGAGTCCTGTTAGCATGCTATAGCCCGGATTCCCGGAGTCGTACTAGCCTAGTTGCTACAGCCTGAATTCACTCGCTGATGACCGACACGTTTGTTGTTGGGTCATGTATGCTTGTCCATGTAAGTTAGTGCCACTTCGGGTTCACAACTAGTCATGTTTTCCCGGGTTCTCTGTCATATGGATGCTAGCGACACTATCATATACGTGCGCCAAGAGGCACAAACGGTCTCGGGCCAGGTAAGGTGGCACCCGCGGGAATACCGTGCGTGAGGCCGCAAAGTGATATGATGTGTTACATGCTAGATCGATGTGACTTAGGATGAGGGCCCTGGCAGCTTTGGAATCAAAGCCTGACAACCTGTAGGATTACGAAGCCAAACTAGTCGAAGTTGAGTGTACAAATGCTTTAGTTATATAAGGGAATTGATTGTGGAAGGGAACGTAAGGCTATTTTTACTCCTTTACCTTACGCCCTGCTGATCCGAGTCATCCTCTTCTCTTTTACGGGGTTCAAGAACTAGGCTTCTCATCTTTCTATTAGGATCACGTGTTACTAATCTGTAGACTTATAAGATTGTTGGTTTCAAGCCCTAGTTCAGTTCCTACTACTTCTGTGTGTTGACAGTTGATCTCAGAACCTTGATATTGCGATGTTAAGTGGTTATGCCACCATTTTGCAGAATGTCTAAAATCTTTTCGAGCGTTTACAGTCGTTATGTTGTCCGAGTTATCCCAGGTTTCTAAACAATCCGATGCATTTGTAAATCCCTTCTTCTCATTCCCGATGTTCCTTTGGGCCAGATTAAGCACACTAATCGGTCCGTTGAGGTACTCCGTTTCCTTGACATGTATGTTGGAGTTAGTATTGTGACCCTAGGTGTCTTCGAGAACCACTCAATAATCTAGCAATGTTTTGTGTTCCCTGTGTGATGATTCTGGCCCCCATTCTTGAAAGCATCCCATGATTCCATTCAGTTAGTAGTCCTTCTATTTCTGGGTTCTTAAGCCCAAGATTAACTCTACTTACCTCGTTTTGATAGTGTTGCTCGTACCTTTAGGATATAAGTAACCTTTGTGATAGTTCTCGAGGTCCATGGTATTTCCTTCTTCCAAATACATGAACTACTTATGGCAGAAGTTCTTTTGAACCAAAAGATCACAACTAGAGTGCTCTTGATGAGTTCTCCACTCTACACTGTGAATCTGCCAGTTCTACCTTTCTGCATGGGTTATCAGGAAGAAATGTGGATCTTTGCTCGACATACTAATCTATGCATCCACAACTCAGAAAGATATATGTTCCTTTGAGTTGTCCCTCTCTTTAGTTGTATCCTGATCTCCATCTATCATTTGATAGTCAAGAGCATGTCATGCATTCATGCTCATCGATACCTCATATTCTTGTGGTCTGTCAAGCCATTCTATTATGGAATGACTAGGAGAAACAAACTCCAGTACCTTGTCCACTTCGAGGATTGGGTCAAAGTAGTTGTATTCCGTGGATCAAAATGTCAATCTAGCTTTTGCTCTGTTCTACCTTGGAGGGTCACCTTCTTTCATATCAAGAATGACATGAGAATTGCAGAATCTCTTATGAATTCTTGATATAGTGATACTTTCGCCATCATTACTCATTTCTTGGTCTCCGTGGTGGTTGTAACCGGAATGTCGACAGGTGAACCGTGATGTGTGGAATCAATACTCCTAGCAAACCCGTTGCTTGGTAGTTAATGGACAATAATCTCATTCTTAGCGTGTTGGTTATCGAATCACTATTCTAGGATTGATCATGCTACCTTGTTCTTATTTCTAGTGCACTCTTCAATCTTTGAGTTAGGATTGAATCCCTTGCTCTTTTGATCATGTTGTCTTGCCTTGAAAAGCAAGATCATTCTCGAGCTTAAAAACATATCGGTGGTTCGTGATTTTCTAATTATCTTCTCGCAGGTATCACTAGGTTGTCCCCTGACTATTATGTTGAGCTCGTGATCAAGTTGGTCTCTTGTAAACCACTCATTATCCAAGAATATGTGTTGGATACCCTTGAGCTAGTTGTTAAGCTAAACAACAATTTGGAGAGTTTGAAGACAAAAGCAACCCCTAGCACCTAAACGCAGCCCCTAGCACCGCAGTAGCATGTCTCGTACTTGATGTTCACCACCGCACGCCAGTAGTGATCGATGGACGGTTGCATGAGGTGATGCACGAGGCTCGCCGGCGAGCCCTAAAACGACAATGTGCACCCACAGCAGTAGCAGCAGGGTGCATGCGTGCATCTGGAACTATGCTCCACCAGCGAGTGCTGGTCGACGTACCTCTCTAGCCGAAACTCTTGTAGACGCAGGGCACCTTGGAGGCATCGACCAGGCCGTCCAAGAAACGGGAGCGGCTGTAGGGGACGTTGCGCCAGGTGAATATATGAGCAAGTTACTACGAGATTAAATCCGAATAAGCACAAAATAAATCATGATGGCTATAACAGAGATTAAAAAAATCATGTGGACTAGCATAGTAGATGAACATATCGAATATCGGACACAGACTAGAAACATGAATTCTACCACAATTTCGGATAGGAAGGACAGAAACACATACGGTGAAAAGGGAGCAGCACCGCTGGCATTGAGTTTGTCGCCCATGTCATTGAGGAAGAGGTTGCCGAGGTCGGGGAAGAAGTCATCGTCGGTGAACTCGCCACTGCCAGCAGTTGCGCGAGTGTGCTCCCCAAATTTCAACAGCGCCCGCTGTCGGTGTCAAAACCGGCGGATCTCGGGTAGGGGGTCCCGAACTGTGCGTCAAGGTCGGATGGTAACAGGAGACAAGGGACACTTTATTTTACCCAGGTTCGGGCCCTCTCGATGGAGGTAAAACCCTACTCCTGCTAGATTAATATTGATGATATGGGTAGTACAAGAGTAGATCTACCACGAGATCAAGGAGGCTAAACCCTAGAAGCTAGCCTATGGTATGATTGTGCATGATGATGGTTGTCCTACGGACTACAATCCTCCGGTTTATATAGACACCGGATAGGGTTAGGGTTACACGGAGTCGGTTACAATGGTAGGAGATCTCGAATATCCGCACACCTAGCTTGCCTTCTACGCCAAGAAAAGATCCTTCCGGACACGGGACGAAGTCTTCAACTTTATATCTTCATAGTCCTGGAGTCCGGCTGAAGGTATAGTTCGGCTAGCCGAACACCCCCTAATCTAGGACTCCCTTAGTAGCCCCTGAACCAGGCTTCAATGACGACGAGTCCGGCGCGTAGATTGTCTTCGGCATTGCAAGGCGGGTTCCTCCTCCAAGTTCTTCAAGAAGATTATAAACACCACAGAATAGTGTCCGGCTCTGCAAAATAAGTTTCCACATATTCCCATACAGAGAATAATATTAACACAAATCAAATCTGCTGACGTATCCCACAGTGCGTCATAACACTGCGGCCAAGCCTTCTATAAATTGTTTTCATTGTTCCACCTCAGCCCGTATAGCGAGGCGGTTTCCTTGGCACGTCTTGTCGAAGCAGAGATCGTGTGCCCCCTCTAACGGGATTCTCATTAATACGGATGTGGGTAACCCAACCGCGCCATTTACCGCGGCGCTTGGGAGGCAAGTGCATTAGGTAGGTGAGGACGCCCAACTGTACCTGCTTATATAAAGGGATAAGGATTCCCCCTTTTAACCTACACCTTCTTCCTCCTTCGCCAATCCATCTCTCGCGCACTCAAGCTCCAGCGCCCAAGTCCGCTCTTCTTCCTCAACCTTCTCCAACAATGTCCGGAGCGGGAGGCAAATGGATGGTCTCCTCCGTTACGGAGGCTCAAGTAAAAAGGCTAAGGAAAGCCGGATACTTATCCAAGGATATCCCGCATCGACTTCCTGATAAGGGGCAGCTTCTTCCTACCCCAAGGCCCCATGAGAGGGTGGTTTTTCTCCCCCACTTCCTCCGCGGACTGGGCTTTCCACTTAACCCATTTGTCCCGGGGCTCATGTCCTACTACGGCCTGGATTTTCACGATCTGGCCCCGAACTTCGTCCTCAACATCTCGGCGTTTATCGTCGTGTGTGAGGCCTTTCTCCGCGTCCGCCCCCACTTCGGCCTCTGGCTCAAGACCTTCAACGTCAAGCCCAAGGTGGTGTCCGGCACCCAGGCGGAGTGCGGAGGTGCTATGGTTGGCAAGATAGCCAACGTCCTCTGGTTCGATGGCTCCCTCGTGGAGTCCCTAAAGGGATGGCAGGCAGGGTGGTTGTACATCACCGAGCCCCGCGATCCGAAATGGGTCGCGACCCCTGAGTTCAGATCCGGACCCCCCACGCGGCTCATGTCCTGGAAAGAGACAGGCATGTCGTGGGGCAACGAGGAAGAAGTGACTGGGTTGCAAACATGCATCCAGTCCCTGGTGGACAAGCCAATCCAGCTTGCAAACATAGTCCAGGTCATGCTCGTTCGCCTGATCCTCCCGTGCCAAGAACGGGTTTTGCATTGTGGGAATTCGACCCGGCGCAGCACCAGACCCTCAGTAGGCTCTTCGACACGACGTATGAAGACGTCTGGAAGGAGCTAACCAAAGGCGCCGAGTCACCCACATCCGCGTCCGAGGACCGTGGATACAGCTCGCAGCGTATCGCCGCCGAGGTGAGCTATCTATACCTTTGACAGGTTCGTTAAGCTCTTCTTCATAGATTATCTCTATGCGGGATCTAAACCCCCTTTTACCTTTGACAGGCTTGGCTGGAGATAGCCGGACCAATCAACTGTCCGGCCCCTCTGCCCGAAGACCCGGCCCCAGCTCTCTTGGTGAAGCTAATGGCCCCGGCACCTTACGTGGTGCCGGAGAGGAAGGCCAAGAAGAAGAAAACCACCGGGACTCGAAAGATTTCCCGCAACATGGTGGTGTCGGACTCGTCATCCAACGAGTCCGCAACGCCCTCCTCTCGCCAAAACGAGGAGGAGGAACAAGGAAGCTCTCCCCCTCCAGCGAGGGGAGCAAAGAAGAAGAAGGCCGCCCCAACATGGGAGGCCGAGGGGTCAAGCAAAAGGAAGACCCCTCCGCCGGACTACTCCCACGACGCCGAAGAGGGTGGAGAGGAGTGGCCGGACAGGACAAAGCGTCCGGCGAAATCGTAAGTATTTATATACCGGAGTAACTCATGATACCCCTTTTCTTTGTGTGTGTGTGCGGCTTTCCCTGATATCGCACGCATTTTATGCAGCCCACCCCGGGCCGAACTCGACGACTCGTCGAGCGGCTCCTTGGATTCGTCGGACGTGAACTCTGTTCCGCCCGCGGTCTCCCCCCGCGGGGCGGACGACGCCGAAGTGGCGCCCCGCCAAGCTTCAGGGCAGGAGGAGATGGTCCTGGAGGAGCCACAAGGCAATCCTACAGACCCCAAGAGTGAAGGGGATGAAACCCACCAGGGCTCCAAGTCCGGCTTTGTGCCGGACACCGCGCCGGACTCGACAGTCCCGGTCCGCGGCGGGCGAACTCCTTCCAAGAGGAGTAAGCCGTCCGAGCCGGCGGCCTCCGTCCAACCGGAGGCGCCGGACAATTTGCTGGAGGTGCTTAAGGGCGCCGCCATCAACGAGGAGCACCGTACTGTTATAAGTACGGTGATCCAAAGGATTCAGTCGGCCAAGAGCGGACTGAATGAAGCTTGTGCTAGCCTTCTAACAGGCTTCGAGGTAAGTAAAAATGTGCCAATTTATTTACCGCATAGACAGTAGCCCCTGATGCTCTGTTCGGTGTTCGGGAAGAAAAGCGGAATAGAGGATCTAATAATTTTCGCAGGAGTCTAATAAAAAGGTCAAATATGCGTATGCAGGCTTCGCTGGTTTCCACCGCCATACTAACTGCGCAGGTGGAAGTCCTTAAAAAGGACCTCGGGCGATCCGAGCAAGAGCTCGGCCTTGCCAAACGGCAGCTCGAGGAGAGAGAAGGTAAGAAATACCCTAAAAGGAAAGGTGCCTATAGACAGGCTTGATTGCAGAAAGAAATAACAGGATTGTGCTGCTTATTGTAGGGGCCACAACTGTAACGCCCTCGATGCGGCTATATCTCCCACGTGTCGAGGCACGACTTAGAGGCGTAACCGCACTGAAAGCAGTGTCGCAAGTGAGGTAATCTTCACACAACCCATGTAATAAATAAGGGAAAAGATACATAGTTGGCTCACAGTCGCCACTTCACACAATACATAAATAAACATCCATCATTCAAGTTACACTCAAGGTCCGACTACGGTACCAAAATGAAAGAAGACTACCCCAAATGCTACACAGATCCCCGGATCACCCCAACTGGGCTCCACTACTGATCATCTAGAAAAGACACATAGTAACGGCCACGTTCCTCATTGAACTCCCAAGTGAGCTCGGTCGCGTCATCTGCACTGGCATCGTTGGCACCTGCAACTGTTGTGATAGAATCTGTGAGTCACGGGGACTCAACAATCTCACACCCGCGAGATCAAGACTATTTAAGCTTATAGGTAGGAAAGGATTGTGAGGTGGAGCTGCAGCAAGCGACTAGCATATATGGTGGCTACAACGCAAAAGAGAGCGAGAAGAGAAGCAAAGCACGGTCGTGAAGCTAGAAGTGATCAAGAAGTGATCCTAGAACAACCTACGTCAAACATAACTCCAACACCGTATTCACTTCCCGGACCCCGCCGAGAAGAGACCATCACGATTACACACGCGGTTGATGTGTTTTAATTAAGGTCAACTTCGGGTTTTCTACAACCGGACATCAACAAATTCCCATCTGCCTCATAACGGCGGGCACGGCTTTCGAAAGATAATACCCTACAGGGGTGTCCCAACTTAGCCCATTATAAGCTCTCATGGTCAACGAAGGATATTCCTTCTACCGGGAAGACCCGATCAGTCTCGGAATCCCGGACTACAAGACATCTCGACAGTAATAAAACAAGTCCAGCAAAGCCGCCCGATTGTGCCGACAAATCCCGATAGGAGCTGCACATATCTCGTTCTCAGGGCACATCCGGATGAGCAGTACGTACGACAACCGAGGATACCCCAAGTTGCCTCAGGGCGGCACCGCAAGTGGCTCTAGTTTGGACCAGCAATCGAAGGAGAACTGGCCCGGGGGTTAAAATAAAGATGACCCCTGAGTCTGCAGAACCCAAGGGAAAAAGGCTTAGGTGGCAAATGGTAAAACCAATGTTGGGCCTTGCTGGAGGAGTCTTACTCAAAGCGAACTGTCAAGGGGGTCCCATCAATCACCCAACCGTGTAAGGAACGCAAAATCAAGGAACATAACACCGGTATGACGGAAACTAGGGTGGCAAGAGTGGAACAAAACACTAGGCATAAGGCCGAGCCTTCCACCCTTTACCAAGTATATAGATGCATTAATTAAATAAGAGATATTGTGATATCCCAACAAGTAAACATGTTCCAACAAGGAACAACAAGTCCATGTTCCAACAAGGAGCAAACTTCATCTTCACCTGCAACTAGCAACGCTATAAGAGGGGCTGAGCAAAGCGGTAACATAGCCAATCAACGGTTTGCTAGGACATGGGTGGTTAGGGGCTGACATGGCAATATGGGTAGCATGATATAGCAAGTGGTTGGTATCGCAGCAAAGGCATAGCATAAGAGCGAGCATCTAGCAAGCAAAGATAGAAGTGATTTCGAGGGTATGGTCATCTTGCCTGCAAGGTTCTCAGAGTTGTCGAAGGCTTGATCCTCGTAAGCGTTCTCAAGAGGTTCCTCGTTCACTTACTCGTCTCCTGGCTCTACCCAAGACAAGAGAACAAGCAAAGGAACAACTATCAACCACAATGCAATGCGTAAGCAACATGATGCAAATCATGGCATGATATGCGAGATGTGATATGCAATGCATAAGCGTGCTCCGGAAGGACAAAAATGAACAAGGAATAATCTTGGCAAACCAAGTATGCCACTGCATAGGTGAGGTGATTTCGGTTGAAATCGATATAAAGATCAACGGAATCGGATGCACGGTTTGCAAATGACAAGCAAAATAAGAATGACAATAATCTGCCATTAACAGCATGAAGCTACTTAGCAAGCAACAAGAAATTAAGCTACTGCACCCAAACACATCAACAAAGCATATGACAGTAATCTACTCAAGATTCTTGACAAAATATGAATACTGAGCTACGGCTAAATCACAACACAACAGGTTCAAACAAGCATGGCAAAAGTGCAAAAGATAACAGGTTCACAGACTTGGTGAAAATAACAACATGCCAGAAGCTAACATCAGAATGACATGTTTGGAGCAATGAAACGACAAGATACAGGAAGAGGACATAGCGAAATAAGGCATGGCATGAATCTAATCAAGGCACTTGCCAAAAGTCCCTTACTGACCATAAGCCAAAAAGGATCAGAAAATATGATTACACCCATGTCAATTAAGCAAATTTCATTACAGGTTTCAGACTTCGCAGAAAACTAGACATGTCAAAAACAGATAACAAGTAGGCATGTTTACGAGCTCTATGCACTCACTACAGAGCATTGCATGATAAACTAATCATACATACATCAAGAAGACATGGCATAAAAACTAGACATGACACGAATAACATCATAGCATGCAAGGATCAACTACAACAAGCTTGGCAAAATCGAATAACATGTAGACAATCTGCCAGCAACATTTTATAGCAAAAGTAGAGCTCGATTGACTCAAGCTATGGCACTCCATAATTACCAACAAAGACATGGATGGATTGATAAAATCCATATGTTCAAAACACTCTTACTGATCATGCTCAAAAGAGCCATAGATCTCTCTGAAACAACATGAACACATGGCATATAAATAACAGTAGGCAGGGACTTAGTGAAATCACAAAGTCTATGAAATCAGCAACATTAAGTGCCCTAGTTTGCATGCTTGTGCTAGTCACCACAAAGACCACAAAAATACATGGCATAATTCTCTGGAAAGGTAACATGGCATATTACAAAACTCATGTAGGACTCAACTTCATAGGGTGCACACATCAATCATGGCAAAAATGACAAAAGTGCATTTTCTGATAAGAATCAGAAACTAACATCACATAGCCCTCTTCTAACAGCATTTCGGGTATCAAGATGAGCTCAAATGAAAATGATGCAATAGAATGAAATGATGTACTCATCGGGGTGAACAATTTGACATATTATACGCATGAAACGGAGCTACGGATGCCGAGATATGATGCGATGAACATATGACAATATAGCAAAGATTTCGGGACTTAGAAGAAAAAAATGAGAGGGGGAAAAGTCAACCCAGGCGCACGCGAACCGAGGCGGGCGGCGGAGCCGCCGGAGAAGGAGCGGAGATGGTGGGGACGGCCGGATCCGGGCTGCGCCGGCCCGGATTTGGTGCGGGCGGCGGCGGAGGAGGCGGGGGCGGCAACGCGGCGGCCGGCGTTGCGTGGGACGCGGCTGCGCGGCGGCGGAGACGGCGGCGGGCGGCGGCGCGGCGCGGCCGGAGTCGGCGGCGGGGCGGCGCGACAGGCGGCGGCCGGCGCGGCGCGGGACGGCCGCGCGGGAGGCGGAGAGGCGAGGCGCGGGCGGGCGGCGGAGCCGGGCCGGGAGGGCCCCGCACGGGCCTCGCGCGCCCGCAGGGTCGGCGGCGAGTGGGGCGGCGGCGCCCCACGTGTCGGCCGCTGGTTGGCCCGGGGCGGCGGCGCGGACACGTCCGGCGCGGCGCGGACACGTCCGGCGGTGGCGGGGGAGAATTTTTAGGGTTAGGGTGGTTTGATCCGGAAATGGGGGAGGGGGAGGCCTTTTTATAGGTAGAAGGAGCTAGGAAGCTCCAAATGGAGTGCGGTTTTTGGCCACGCGATCGTGATCGAACGGCGGTGGACATGGGAGTGTCTTAGATGGGTTATTGGGCTGTTTTGGAGGGGTTTTGGGCTGCAACACACACGAGGCCTTCACGGTTACCCGGTTAACCGTTGGAGTATCAAACGACCTCCGATTGACCCGAAACTTGACAGGTGGGCTACCGGTGCTATACCAAGGCCGCTTGACAAACTTCGGTCCATTAAGAGAATGTTTAATACCCGCTCACGAAGAAATGTAAAAGGGGACGCTGGGGGACATAGGAGCGCCGGATTGCAAAACGGACAGCGGGGAAAATGCTCGGATTCATGAGACGAACACGTATGTGAATGCGATGCACATGATGACATGATATGAAATGCATGACATGAACAAAATGCAAACTGACGGGAAACCGAACCATAGAGGGAATATCATAACACATAGCCGAAAATGGCAAGAGTTGGATTACAAATATGGCAAGTTACATCCGGGGTGTTACAACACTCCACCACTACGAGAGGATCTCGTCCCGAGATCTAGGACTGAAAGAACTCCGGATACTCGGAACGTAGGTGGTCCTCACGCTCCCAGGTGGCTTCTCGGTCTGAATGGTGTGACCATTTAACTTTCAGGAATTTGATTGACTTGTTGCGAGTCTTGCGCTCAGTTTCTTCAAGAATAGCAACGGGATGCTCATGATAGGACAAATCTTCTTGAAGATCAATCTCTTCGAAGTTGATGGTGCGCTCAGGCGTCTTGAAGCACTTGCGAAGCTGTGACACGTGGAAGACATCGTGCACATTTGCAAAGTTGGAGCGAAGCTCAAGTTGATAGGCGAGATCGCCTCGTTTGCCGATGATCTTGAAAGGGCCCACGTATCTAGGGGCAAGTTTCCCCTTGATACCGAAGCGACGAGTTCCTTTCATTGGAGAGACGCGGAGGTAGACATGGTCTCCGATCTCGAATGCCAAATCATGATGTTTGCTATCGTAATAGCTCTTCTGGCGCGATTGCGCGGCTTTGAGGTTCTCACGAATGACCTTGCACATAGCCTCAGCCTCTGAAATCAAATCGTTGCCAAGAAGTTGGCGTTCGCCCGTCTCAGACCAGTTGAGAGGAGTACGGAACTTTCTGCCATAGAGAATCTCAAATGGGGCTTTGCCCGAGCTGGCTTGAAAGCTGTTGTTGTAAGAGAACTCAGCATAAGGAAGGCAATCCTCCCACTTCATGCCGAAAGAGATAACACAAGCTCTGAGCATATCTTCAAGAATTTGGTTGACACGCTCGACTTGTCCACTAGTTTGTGGGTGGAAAGCTGTGTTGAAGCGAATGTTGGTGCCCATGGCCTTCTGAAAAGAATCCCAAAACTTGGAGGTAAAGATGCTGCCACAATCTGAAGAGATCAATTGTGGAATGCCGTGCAAGGAGACAATTCTGGAGGTGTAAAGCTCTGCCAGCTGCGCTGCTGTGATAGACTCTTTGATAGGAAGAAAATGAGCCACTTTGGTGAGCTTGTCAATGACGACGAAGATAGCATCATTTCCACGCTTGGACTTGGGAAATCCAGTCACGAAGTCCATTTCGATATGATCAAACTTCCATTCTGGAATAGCAAGAGGTTGGAGAAGACCAGCTGGTCGTTGGTGTTCTGCTTTCACCCTTCTGCAGACATCACATTCATTCACGAATTGAGCAATCTCTCGATTCATTCGAGTCCACCAATACGACTGCTTGAGGTCATGGTACATCTTCCTACTTCTAGGATGAATTGACAGAAGAGAGTTGTGTGCTTCGTTCATAATGACTTTACGAAGATCTCCCTTTGGAACCACGATCCGGTCCTCGAAGAAAAGAGTATCTCTGTCATCAACTCGATAGCACTTGTATTTGGAAATGCCCTTGTCAATACCACGTTTCACCTTCTTCACCATGGTATCCTACAGTTGTGCCTCACGAATCTGATCTTCCAAAGTAGGAGAGACGATGAGGTTGGCAAGAAAACCTTGAGGGACAACTTGGAGATTCAACTTGTGGAAAGCCTCACAGAGATCCGGTTGAAAGGGCTTGAGGATTAAGCTGTTGCAGTAAGCCTTCCTACTCAAAGCGTCTGCAATCACATTAGCCTTGCCTGGAGTATATTCAATACTCGGATTATACTCTTGAATCATTTCGACCCATCGAGTTTGCCAGAGGTTGAGGTGGGGCTGAGTGAAGATGTACTTGAGACTCTTGTGATCGGTGAATATGTCCACTTTCCTTCCCAACAGGAGATGTCTCCATGTTATTAGTGCGTGGACAACTGCCGCCAACTCAAGATCGTGAGTGGGGTAGTTCCTTTCGTTGGGCTTCAACTAACGAGAGGTATAGGCCACAACCTTCTTCTCTTGCATTAACACGGCACCGAGGCCTTGAAGAGAAGCATCACAGAATACTTCATAAGGCTTGGATTCGTCAGGAGGAGTCAAAACTGGAGCAGTGACAAGTTTCTCTTTGATAGTGTTGAAAGCCACGTCACACTCAGGAGACCAGACATACTTCACATGCTTCTGGAGGAGGTTGGAAAGAGGCTTAGCAATCTTAGAGAAATTCTCAACGAATCTTCGGCAATAGCTTGCAAGTCCAAGAAAACGGCGAACCTGCTTGACATTCTGAGGAGGTTCCCAATTCAAAACTGCAGACACCCTCTCTGGATTAATAGCAATGCCCTTGGCAGAGATGATATGACCAAGATAAAGAACTTCATCAAGCCAGAGTTCACATTTGGAGAACTTCGCATATAATTTATACTCTCTGAGCTTGTCGAGCACCAGTCGCAAATGTTTGGCATGATCCTTCTTATTCTTCGAGAAAACCAAAATATCATCGAGATAGACCAAGACAAATTCGTTGATGTAGGGGTTGAAGATGAAATTCATCAATCGAGTGAATGCTGGAGGAGCATTGACAAGGCCGAAAGACATGACAGTATATTCATAAGAACCAAAGCTTGTTCTGAATGTTGTCTTGGGAATATCTTCTTCACGAATTCGAATTTGATGATAACCCATACGAAGGTCAAGCTTGGAGAACACTTTAGCACCTTTAAGTTGCTCGAATAGCTCATTGATGTTGGGAAGTGGGTACTTGTTCTTGATAGTCTTCTTGTTCAATGGACGGTAATCGACGCAAAGTCGGTCCGTGCCATCCTTCTTCTTGACAAAAAGAACACCACAACCCCAAGGAGAAGAACTCGGTCTGATCAGACCCAGACGCTCTTGTTCATCGAGTTGTTTCTTCAATTCCTTCAACTCATCTGGTCCAAGCTTGTAAGGACGCCTGAAAACGGGTTCCGTGCCAGGCTCAAGATCAATAACGAATTCAACTGGCCGGCGGGGAGGCATACCCGGAAGCTCTTCTGGAAAGACATCTTGGTACTCACAAACGACTGGAATCTGATAGATAGCCTCCAATTCACCATTCTCATTGATAGAAAACAACCGAATGGTATCATCACGAGCGGCATAGATGATCACATCGTCAGAAGAGTGAGTCAATTTAATTTCCCTGGCAGCACAATCAAGATGAGCCTTGTGCTTAGAAAGCCAGTCCATCCCGAGAATAAGATCAATATCAGAGCCACCAAGAATAACTGGTTTAGCCAGAAATCTATAGTCGCCCATCTTGGTACCGACATTCGGAACCAAAACTCGAGAAGTCATCTACTTACCCGGGACACAATCTTCAACGGAATAGGAATCTTTTCTGTCACAAACTCATGCTTGGCAACAAAAGGTCTCGAAATGAAAGAAAGCGATGCACCAGTATCAAATAAGACTTTTGCAGGAATATCATTAACTGAGAGATTACCCATTATGACATCTGAAGACTCCTCCGCTTGAGCTGCATTCAACATGTTCACCTTGGCGTGCTTAGGATTATGCTTGACCACTACATTGTTGGAAGATTTCACAGGAGGAGGAGGCGGAAGGCGCCTTTGGTTGAAGCACTTGTTCGCATAGTGACCCTTCTGCTAACATTTGTTACAAGTCACCTCTGAGAGCGGACGATGGTAAGGAGCACTTGGCCTTGGAGCTTGATTCTGAGACTTGTTCTGATATCCAGGGTTGGGTGGGTGGGAAGATCCACGACCACCTGAGTTCTTGTGCTGATAAGGCTGACGGAACGGAGGAGGAGGAGGCAACCAGAACTTCTGTTGCTTAGCTGCCACAAGTGAGGAAGAAGAAGACTGAACTGCATCTCTGACTCTCTTCTTAGATGCCTCACACTTGAGCTGAGCAGCTTCTTGTTTCAGCGCCATGTTGTAGAATTCATCATACTTTAATGGCTCGAAAAGCACGAGAGCAAGTTGCAGATCTTCTCTGAGACCACGCCTGAATTGGTAGATCATACTCTTCTCATCAGGGATATCTTGCCTCGCAAAACGAGAGAGCTTCTGGAACTGAGTGTTGTATTGATAGACAGACATGTTGCCTTGCTTGAGATTGCGGAATTCCTCACGCTTACTCTCAACAACACTTTCTGGAATGTGGTGAGCTTTGAAGTCACGGCGGAAATCATCCCAGGTAATCACACGACCTCCTCTGGAATCTTTGTATTGCTGGAACCACTCAGCAGCTTGATCTTTGAGTTGAAAAGAGGCAAACTTGACAAAGTCCTCAGGTCTGACATTGCTGCACTCGAAATGCTTGCTGATATCCACGAGCCAATCATCGGCGTCTGTGGCCTCGACACAGAAGCTGAAGGTCTTTGGCTGATTAGCAAGGAACTGATTGAGTGAAGCGAAGTTCGGCTGATTGTTGCCTTGGCCTTGATTTTCCTGATTACCTTGCCCTTGGTTGCGATCTTGCAAGAGCTGTATTAGAATCTGAGCATTGGCATTTGTGGCAGTCATCAAGGCTTGCCATGCCTCCGGAGGCGGAGGTGGTGCCGGAGGGTTAGCCTGACTTCCTTCATTGCGTTCCGGATTCTGACGCGTTGGCGGAGCCATCCTGAAGAGGGTGACATCCATTAGCATCTTGACAGATATATTCAAGCTGAATCAAAGGAACGAAATTGCAACATATAGTCTTCACAATAAACATTTGAACGAGAATGAACGAATGAATTCCAAAGTAAAGCATCACACTTCCATAAGCTGAGAAGCCACTTAGAAAAAGGTATGAAATAAAATCAACAAGGTACGGATGTGAACAAATACTTGGTAAGGATTACCCAATCACAAACCAAATATCTGCGGAAGAAGTACTAGAGCTACATGAATTCCCACTTATAAACTCCCGAAACTTTCTGGTTATGCAATCAGGTGTTGGGGATACAGGGGACACAAAATATATCACCCAAACTAACAATACCTAGATCTAGCTGTATCCATCCTTCAACACATAACCAAGAAACATCGGAAATCATCTACCTCAACCTTCGAAAAGCATTCGTTATACATGTCATGGCAATACTCCCGCACTCGCCTCAGTACTGGGCTATCAGGGTTATCTCACCAACAGCTGTACAAAAGAGATTTTAGATGTGGCCGTACTAAACTCAGGTATTCCAGAACTGCAACGATAAAATTATGACGACAACACCTCAGAGCTCAACTCCCCGGGACACCTCCTCTAAAACCCCTGCTGACGGGAGGCAACCAAGACAATGTTGTCATCATAAAACCATCGGAACGATTGTAAGATACCCGCGTGATCCTAAATTTTTTAGTGAAATTTGAGAAGAGAAGAGTCAAAACTCTACGTCAGGATGCCTTACCAGAGCGATGAGGAGACTGGGAAGAAAAAAGAATTCCTAAACTCTCCGATATATAATTCCTAAATGACTCAAAACATTTTTCTAGACACAACTCGGCCGCTAAAAACGATCAATCAGTGGGTGCTCCTAAGGTCGGGGAAGGCTCTAATTACCAACTTGAATCCCCTCGATGCGGCTATATCTCCCACGTGTCGAGGCACGACTTAGAGGCATAACCGCATTGAAAGCAGTGTCGCAAGTGAGGTAATCTTCACACAACCCATGTAATAAATAAGGGAAAAGATACATAGTTGGCTTACAGTCGCCACTTCACACAATACATAAATAAACATCCATCATTCAAGTTACACTCAAGGTCCGACTACGGTACCAAAATGAAAGAAGACTACCCCAAATGCTACACAGATCCCCGGATCACCCCAACTGGGCTCCACTACTGATCATCTGGAAAAGACACATAGTAACGGCCACGTTCCTCATCGAACTCCCAAGTGAGCTCGGTCGCGTCATCTGCACTGGCATCCTTGGCACCTGCAACTGTTGTGATAGAATCTGTGAGTCATGGGGACTCAGCAATCTCACACCCGCGAGATCAAGACTATTTAAGCTTATAGGTAGGAAAGGATTGTGAGGTGGAGCTGCAGCAAGCGACTAGCATATATGGTGGCTACAACGCAAAAGAGAGCGAGAAGAGAAGCAAAGCACGGTTGTGAAGCTAGAAGTGATCAAGAAGTGATCCTAGAACAACCTACGTCAAACATAACTCCAACACCGTGTTCACTTCCGGACCCCGCCGAGAAGAGACCATCACGGTTACACACGCGGTTGATGTGTTTTAATTAAGGTCAACTTCGGGTTTTCTACAACCGGACATCAACAAATTCCCATCTGCCTCATAACCGCGGGCACGGCTTTCGAAAGATAATACCCTGCAGGGGTGTCCCAACTTAGCCCATTATAAGCTCTCATGGTCAACGAAGGATATTCCTTCTACCGGGAAGACCCGATCAGTCTCGGAATCCCGGACTACAAGACATCTCGACAGTAATAAAACAAGTCCAGCAAAGCCGCCCGATTGTGCCGACAAATCCTGATAGGAGCTGCACATATCTCGTTCTCAGGGCACATCCGGATGAGCAGTACGTACGGCAACCCAAATATTCCGTAAAATCCCCCAAATATTCATATTAACTCCAAATTGAATGATTCAAATTCCAGTGATGCTATAATCATTCTCTACCTCATAGAGAAGCTTGCACATTTTTCCAGAGAACTTTCCTTCACACATATTTAGTAAATCCCAATTTTCTTAATTAAGTGATAAACTTTTGAAAATCACAGATATCCCTTTTTTGATCCAAATTCCATGATTCCAATTTCTTTGTGCTTCTAAGTTCCTAAATTAGGTCATGAACATTTTTATTAATACTTTCTGTACCACATAAATTAATGAGCCATTTCTTCATATTTATCAACTTTGCAAATTCATAGGAAATTCATTTGAACTCCACATCCAGTGAAACCAATTCCTAGATGCTTCTATAATCATCCTTTGTTAAATGGGTGCCTTTACTCAGTTTTCAAAATAATTCTTCTGTACACTTCTTGCAATT
The DNA here is from genome assembly GCA_032464435.1 of Aegilops umbellulata. NCBI lineage: Eukaryota > Viridiplantae > Streptophyta > Magnoliopsida > Poales > Poaceae > Aegilops > Aegilops umbellulata. The sequence continues at coordinate 149,162,993 of CP136059.1, read as the reverse complement.
CCATAAACCCCTTGATTCCATCATATCGAAGTGTTTAGAAATATACATAGATCCACTTCCAATGAAATCACTTTGGTCATTCCTCATATGACCAGAGGTATCCAATAAAACTCAACTTCATATTTTTAGAGCACATTAATTCTTGCCTTGTTGTGTTGCTTATTTTGATTGTTTCTGACGTTAGTTGCCGAAGTAGACGGAGTACTTGGAGAAGGACCAGAAGATCTCAAGACTCTGATGAACCAGGCAAGCAACCCTTTGACCATGTCTATGAAACCCTTTTTATGCATGTCGTATAGCACTTTATTAGGGTTGCTTCGAAATCATGATGAGATGGTAACCACTTTGGTGGGTTGCCTTCGTTACTTCCTCGTTGATACCTGCATTATGCATGACCCTACCTTCTTATGAGGGTTATGCCGGTGGGAGTAGATAGGATGCTAAAGTAGTTGCTACGCAAAAAGGGACGGGAATATGCATGGTGATGGAGGCAAAGTATTTTCAAAGGACTTTCCGAAAACCCCGTCGGGTGCCACTTATGCCCGAGGGGATTGATGAGTTGGGTAACCACTTGATGACGAAGTGGTGTACCGAGGCAAGTGTGTGTTGTTTTTCAAAACGGATTGGTTTAAGTTGCGACCGTTATTCCAACCTTACATGCGCAACCACTCTACCCTTATATGGGAAAGGGCATTATTGATTACCTAGGCTGATACTAGCTTGGAGTCCGCATTACTAGTGACGGGGGCGAGTTGGTGCTCTCTCTCGGGACGGGGTCATGCCAGGTAGGGCGACCATGACTGTCTTTACAGGGCACCGGATACACCGTTGTGTCCCCTCTCGGATGTTACGATCTCGAGCGAGTCTCGTATGATGTACATCGTGAGGATACAGAATAACGTGTGGACTCCTTGTTAGTGTCGTCTATGGAACGGTAGTGATCGGGTGCTTACCCCGGGTACTTGAGGTATCGCGGGTCGTGGATGACACGGAAGTTCCGCGGATCTTGTGGGTAAAGTGTGCAACCTCTGCAGAGTGTAAAACTATTCGAATAGTCGTGTCCACGGTCAAGGACAGTTGGGTAACCGCTCTTGGGCTACGTCCACTTGTTTTCAACCAGTGTGTGTGTGGGAAGAACTACTTGGGTCAAGTCAAGGACTTGACATGATTGAGTTGGGTTGGCGCCCACTCTATTTATGTTGACTTCTGTAACCTGTCATCATGGTTACTTGAATTCTCCTGATGCACGTCTTACAAGTTGTTGAACATGTCATTGCACTCAAAACTGGCTTTCTGCAAAATCTTACCTATATCATGCATAGTTGTATCTTGAGCCAAAACATGGGTTGCTTGCGAGTACATTCAAAGTACTCATTGGCTTGCCACTGGTTATTTTATTGGCCAGGCATGAAACAACAGGATATGATGAAGAATACTTCGTGACGAACATGCGAGCTAGGACGCTTCCCAGTCAGAATGCCTGTAGGGTTAAGGTAGATGGCATGGGTCCAAGTTATCGATGAAGATTTCCGCTGCTTGTGTTTCATTTGATGTTCAGCCCTTAAGGCTTTATCTATGTAAGACTCGACCACAATGGTCATAATTTGTGTAAGACGGTATGTATGGATGTAAGACTCTTGTTATTCAGCTTCTGTGTGTTCAGTGAGCATTGATCTCTGGGATCACTGTACACGTGCATTCGGTGATCACGACTTATGAGTCGGGGTCCCCACAGAGCTGGTATCAAAGCCATCCTGACTGTAGGAAGCCTTAGTTAGCATGGTCGTTAGTTAGGGTAAAACTACTTTAAGAAATATCACTAGTTTTCAAAAACTTTCTATACTTCTCTTCCCTTCTAAGTTTTTCAAAAACTAGGGTATGCTTTCCTTGTTGATCTCTTCCCCTTCAAATATTTTTAAATGGTCGCTAGAATCCTTAATGCCCTGACCACGGGATTCCTTGTAATCCTCCTGGATAATCTAGAAGGAAGACGCCTTGCCAGACACTCACCCACCTCTTCCGAACACAAGATTGGCGATGCAACAACAAGACGATGCCAACAGAAGATATGCCCTCGAGGAATGAGGACATGAAGACCTAGAGGATGGTGACACCTTTGAATTTGCCCCAGGATGAAGCAATCTTTGCCTACAATGATCAGGGCATAGGATATTCAAGATCATAATATACATCGCTAGTAGAGCAACCCTGTCATTATCAGTGTTGTGTCGGCAACCACCGGTGGATGAGAACCTCACCATTGGTCCGCCTCACTATAGTGAGCAGGAAAAACGGTTCTCGGCATCCCCCGCTCTCGGTGACGATACTGGCAACAGTGTGTCGGGCAGATTGGACCTCTACTATGCCTTGTTAATGTCATTGCATAAAGGATTGCCTACCTGATACCCTCGATGCCTTAGAAGGCAAAAGGGATCGTCATAAAAAAAAAGACAAGAGGACACCAAGTTAACGCCAGCTACGAGGAGCCACCTTCACCCCATCACTTCAACAGGCAAGAAGTTGTTGAAGAATCTTCAGGCTCAACCTGGATCGTTTCATCGAACAACTACAAGAGACGTAGCAACACCTGAGGAAAACTCAGAAGACTGCATGAGGCACAAGGCACGACTACTGAATCCGAGAACCCCTAGGGTAGGATGAGTCGTGTACCCCCTATGCGCAGTCGAGTCTGTATGATGGTTCAAATAGAACCATGATTATGTGTTGCTTGTTTTTATTTGTTTGTGTTTTGATTGAAGTCGCACTTTTGCCCTAGGCAACAAGTACGTGACTATATCACCTGCCTTATTTTGTTGTTTGTGTTTGGCCCTTTTTGGCACTTGTTTGTTTGCACCTGCACTATAGAACCCCCTTTAGGCATTCCCCTCCTCTATGCTACTTCTCCCTCTCATCCCTCTTATCAACTGAAGGCTAGCAAGAGAAGATGCACCAAGAATTCCACCTCGGCAGCCAGCTAGCACTGAAGACTTTTTGTTGCAGCCTCCTCGACCAAGTGAAACCCCGTAGAGTTATGTTTAACCCTCCAGACTAGAAACCCATTCCTAGACCCTTCGAGACTTCACGAGATACCCCAGCTCGAGTCCTTAACCATGTGCTTAACCCATAGAATTGCAAGAGAACCGGTTAAGCCTCTGTAGACCTTGCACAACACTGGGTTCATTATGGAACTAGTGGACATAGTGAACGAGTACAATATCATCCTAATACAGCACCAGAACTGACGATGCCATAGGAAAGACCAGTTTAAGGATATGGGAATAGAGGACAAATGACTTGACGAGTCTATATCAATGACTTTGAGGAATCATCTGAGACTATTTGGTGGATTATGAGGCTTTCATGTTGGTAGATGAACGTAGCTGGATCATGATTATAGAGTAGCATAGCTTTCCCCTGGATAAATTGGATTTTGTTGGACAATTAGATCGCAAGCTGAGATTCTTGGAGCAATAAGAACTTGACTTGATCAGAGGATATCAATAGGAGATTGCTGACATTACGATAATGACTTGGGGGAATAGATAGGAATTCTCGTTGGACACGAGATTTGGATTCAATATGTAATTCTAGTTGAGTAAAGATGATGAGTGAGTCTACATGGTTCGGAGTAAATTGGATTTAGACTGATGATCTCGATCATTATACCATGTTTCTTGGAGGACAATAAACTAGGAGATTGGATTAATTGTCGGAGTTGATATAAGCTTGACCTTGGAGTTTACTTGACCATGATAATGGAAATTGGTGGACTTACTATAGTAGAGACAGCCCTTTCATGTATTTGGGGACTATAGGACAATAGAAGATCACGTGGAACACCATAAACATTGGATTTGTAGTGATTAATGGAAGTTAATGGGTTGTTGGAGTTGATTCATAGGAAGGAAACAAGATCTTGCAGTGGCTTATGACGTGTTTCCTTAGGATAGAGATGCTTTATCATGGACCTCGGATCAATATACTGAGCACTTGGATTGTGGTGATTAAATTCAAGCTTAGCAGCTTATATGCTCTACCCATGGATTTTTAGGGGTAGCCATACATATGAGTTTGGGGGATCGTAGACATATATGATTTTGTTAGACCTTCTCTCAGGAGTCATGATGATATGAATAGCATGAGTGATGATTGGAGTTGACCTATAGGAGATGATGCTATTGCATATATGATGTGATTTATTTAAATGACTAGGTAGAACAATTGGCATCTCAGGAACCGTGCTTAAGGATAAGGTGACAAACGTTCACTCACACATTAGAATCCTTAAAACCCTTAAAACCTACCAAGCCACAACATGGTCGGATCATGACCATGGGCTTTGGCTCTAGGCCAAGTAGACCCTGGCCAATACTCAACCGTGACCATCACCAATGCCTCAGCCCACTTTACGTACCCCATAGACTTCATGGAGTGCTTGGACAAGTTAGTTGCCATCTTTCCTTGATGACATACTTGCCTACCCGAAGACGGAAGAAGAACCGTTCAGCTGGTTAGGGAACATCTGAAGATCGCCATGTCCAGGAGGAAGAAGTACACCAACCACCATCTTCAAGAAGTATACCTCCACATCAAAGACCAGGCATATCTGCTAACCACTTGTCTCAAGGGAACCAAGCATTTTCATGACAAGGAAACCCATGCCAAGATTCATCGGCCCTCTTCGAGATCACTCCAAGGTTCAACAACCCCCTTTTGAGATCACTTCGAGATGAAGAGTAGACGGCTACCAACTGGAGTTACCACCTGAGTTACCCACTGTGCACAACGTTTTCCACACGACACACCCCCGAAAGTGTCTCCAACTTCCTAACAAGCCCGATCCCTACCAGGGTATCAATCACCGAACCATTGACCCCCATCTCAACCTGACCTAACGCGAGAGACCCCTTAGGAACCTGGATCAAGCAAGAACATCATACACGAAGCCACACCATCAAGTACTTCAAGGTTCAATGGGGCACCACTCGGAAGCAGAAGCAGTATGAGGACGTGAAGACTACCCCAGATCCAAGTTTTTGTATTCCTTTCCGCGCCTAGTCTGGGAATCTCGGGGACGAGATTCTTGTAAGGGGGGTAGGTCTATCACACCCTAATTTTCATGCCACAACACTTAAGCTAATAAATCATGATAAAATGTGGTTTGACAAAAACTTTTGAGTGTCTTGTCTTTGCTTTGATTGAATGTTTGACTGTTGTTTGCAAGTGCTGTAAAAATCAAATAAAGTATCCAACTCTTATACTCCTTCTCCTTGATCCAAAACCTCTTCCCAATGATCATGCCATGTGTATAGTGCAATATAGTATTTTCTTACAAAAATAATTTGGCCAAATAGTATTTTCAAAAATTAGTTTTTCCAAAAACCCCTTGATTGAGGATTGCACTGCAAGTACTTAATTAAGGGCAGTAAAAATCTTTCCAAAAATATTTTTGACTCCTATTAGATATAGGTTACCCAGAAACCACAAAAATATAATTTTAAAAGTTATTTTCCAATTTTATTTTTTTTATTTAAAGGCTTTTTCTTAAGGCCAGAAATGGTCTTAAATAGGTTAAAATTATTTTAAAGCTTTAAAAATATTTGAGAAAAATTAGGGAGATTCAATGGACATATATTTTCCATATATATGAGTTTCAACATATGGTCATGATCAAAATATTGGACAAAACCTCCCAAAACCATTTCTGCCCATTTCAAGGATTTGAAATATTTCTACAGGAAATATTTTCATAAAAATCCAAGAAAATTCTAGCATGTCACATATGACATTTTTGATGATCTTGCGAAGTACCATGTCATGGAGAACAGTATAACCCTATGAAACCCTCTCAAAACCACTTCTGTCCTTTTTCAAGTTTGAACAACTTTGTACTGTCAAACATTTCCAAATGCTCTCAAACTAGGTGCACACTCTCAGATGGTGTAATAATGAATCTAGACCAAATGGCACAAGTTGGAGAGAATTTTATCTTGATCAAAGTACCCCAAAACCCTCTCTGACCAGAATCAAATTTGAACAAGTTTGTACTGCCAACTTTTTCTCCTTGATGCCAACTTTTGTGGACATGTTCAAATCCTCAAATGATGACACTACACCAAGTGGTGCATCAAGGAGAATAGATTTGCATGACTAAATCTTGGTAAAGCCATTTCTGCTGATTTCTAGGGTTTACCAAAGTTACATTGGCAACTTTGCCCAAATGAGCTCAAATTAGGTGGAACACCCTAATTATATGTGTCATTTTACCCTGTAGAGTCTCATGTCCAATGGAAATTATCTACTTGCCCAAACCATTATCAAACACCTTCCGACACTTTTCCAAAATGCCATGTTTGACCTCTTCCACAAATCTCCATGGGCTCAACTTTGTTCCACAGCTGCTACTGACCCTATCCTACCTCCAGTAACTCTCCTCCATCATCAGCTCAATTATTTGGGGGTAACACCCACCTCTTTCTCTCTCTGTTCACCCATGGCGACACCTCCTCTCTGTCCCATTTCAATATTGAGCATACCACCTAGCATCTCTCCACCCCAGAGCTTCCAAGGAAGCCCCAAGACACAAGTGGACATGCCCCTGACCTTTTAAAATGTCCATGCTGGCCATATGCATGCTCTGGAGCACGCTACAGTGCGCCCTTGCACTGTAGCTGCCCTCTGCCCGATGCCTCCGACCACCTCGGCCCTCCCCCGCACGTCTACCGACGCGCCTCGACGTCCGCAGCACGCTACACCCCTGTCCCCCTCCTCCTTCTCCCTCCTCCTGCCCCTGCTCGCACGCGCGCCGGCCGCCCGAGTACACCAGTGAGCAAGCTAATACGCGCGGTGCTCCTGACCCTCCTGCTCTCTCTCTTCTCTCCCCTAGCTCTGGACCGAATCCAGGAACACCCCAGACTCACTGCGACGAGCTCCCGTGGCCCGTAGCGACGAGCACGAGCTCGCCGGCGCACGAACCCACGGTGCACCAACGCCTTGCCATATAAGGCCACCCCCGTGCCCTCTCTGGCCTCCCTTCGTCCTCTCTCACTCCCAGTGACCCCCCGGACCAACCCACTCCCCTACTCGAGCCCTCCATCGCTCCCCATGGCCGGAGCCGAGCCGCCGGACTCCTCCTAAATTCGCGCCCACCTCTCCTCCTCCTTCCCTCTGGACCACACTAGAGCATCCACCATCACCGCGAGCCCCTCCCGTGCTTCTCCCTCTCCTCCCGGTCGCCGTAGCGCCGTAACCACCGCCGCCGCCGACCTCCTCCGCCGCGGCCAACGCCGTGCTCGACCCTGAGCTCCTCGGCGGTCGTGCCACCCATGGATGGGCGCGACATCACCTCCTGAGCACGCCAGTGGGCAGATCATCGCCGGAGATGCCCTGTAGCACCGGCGACCGGCGTCGAGCGCCTCCTCTATCTCCTATCGCACCCACGCGGGTGGTGGAGGACGAACCTGACAGGCGGGCCCCGCTCGTCAGTGGCCCAGCAACGAGGCCACACTGGCAACTGGAGGCGCATTCGGTTTCTCCCGCGTCCCCGCAGCGAAGGCGTGCTCCGGCTGGGCGCCTTCGACGTCGCCTTGTCGTCTGCGTGGCCGAGCCGCTGGGCCGGCCCAATGCGCTACAACGCTATGCTGCGCTCGGTGCGCGGTATAGGTATAACCCCCACTTCCTTTGTCTTTTTCTTTTTCCAGATATTTGTAAAATCCCCCAAATATTCATATTAACTCCAAATTGAATGATTCAAATTCCAGTGATGCTATAATCATTCTCTACCTCATAGAGAAGCTTGCACATTTTCCAGAGAACTTTCCTTCACACATATTTAGTAAATCCCAATTTTCTTAATTCTGTGATAAACTTTTGAAAATCACAGATATCCCTTTTTGGATCCAAATTCCATGATTCCAATTTCTTTGTGCTTCTAAGTTCCTAAATTAGGTCATGAACATTTTTATTAATACTTTCTGTACCACATAAATTAATGAGCCATTTCTTCATATTTATCAACTTTGCAAATTCATAGGAAATTCATTTGAACTCCAAATCCAGTGAAACCAATTCCTAGATGCTTCTATAATCATCCTTTGTTAAATGGGTGCCTTTACTCAGTTTTCAAAATAATTCTTCTGTACACTTCTTGCAATTCCATAAACCCCTTGATTCCATCATATCGAAGTGTTTAGAAATATACATAGATCCACTTCCAATGAAATCACTTTGGTCATTCCTCATGTGACCAGAGGTATCCAATAAAACTCAACTTCATATTTTTAGAGCACATTAATTCTTGCCTTGTTGTGTTGCTTATTGTGATTGTTTTCGACGTTAGTTGCCGAAGTAGACGGAGTACTTGGAGAAGGACCAGAAGATCTCAAGACTCTAATGAACCAAGCAAGCAACCCTTTGACCATGTCTATGAAACCCTTTTTATGCTTGTCATATAGCACTTTATTAGTGTTTCTTCGAAATCATGATGAGATGGTAACCACTTTGGTGGGTTGCCTTCGTTACTTCCTCGTTGATACCTGCATCATGCATGACCCTACCTTCTTATGAGGGTTATGCCGGTGGGAGTAGATAGGATGCTAAAGTAGTTGCTACGCAAGAAGGGACGGGAATATGAATGGTGATGGAGGCAAAGTATTTTCAAAGGATTTTTGAAAATCCCGTCGGGTGCCACTTATGCCCGAGGGAGATGATGAGTTGGGTAACCACTTGATGACGAAGTGGTGTATCGAGGCAAGTGTGTGTGTTCTTTTTCAAAACGGATAGGTTTAAGTTGCGACTGTTATTCCAACCTTACCTGCGCAACCACTCTACCCTTATATGGGAAATGGCATTATTGATTACCTAGGCCGACACTAGCTTGGAGCCCGCATTACTAGTGACGGGGGAGAGTTTGTGCTCTCTCCTGGAACGGGGTCGTGCCAGGTAGGGTGACCATGAGTGTCTTTACAGGGCACTGGATACACCGTTGTGTCCCCTCTCGGATGTTAGGATCTCAAGGGAGTCTCGTATGATGTACATCGTGAGGATACGGAACAACGAGTGGACTCCTTGTTAGTGTCGTCTAGGGAAAGGTAGTGATTGGGTGCTTACCCCGGGTACTTGAGGTATCGCGGGTCATGGATGACATGGAAGTTCCCCGGATCTTGTGGGTAAAGAGTGCAACCTCTGCAGAGTGTAAAACTATTCGAATAGCCGTGTCCACGGTCAAGGACAGTTGGGTAACCGCTCTTGGGCTACGTCCACTTGTTTTCAACCAGTGTGTGTGTGGGAAGAACTACATGGGTCAAGTCAAGGACTTGACATGATTGAGTTGGGTTGGCGCCCACTCTATTTATGTTGACATCTGTAACCTGTCCTCATGGTTACTTGAATTATCCTGATGCATGTCTTACAAGTTGTTGAACATCTCATTGCACTCAAAACTAGCTTTCTACAAAATTTACCTATATCATGCATAGTTGTATCTTGAGCCAAAACGTGGGTTGCTTGCGAGTACATTCAAAGTACTCATTGGCTTGCCACTGGTTATTTTATTGGCCATGCATGAAAGAACAGGATATGATGAAGAATACTTCGTGACGAACATGCGAGCTAGGACGCTTCCCAGTCAGAATGCCTGTAGGGTTAAGGCAGATGGCATGGGTCCAAGTTATCGACGAAGATTTCCGCTGCTTGTATTTCATTTGATGTTCAACCCTTAAGGCTTTATCTATGTAAGACTTGACCATAATGGTCATAATTTTTGTAATACGGTATGTATGGATGTAAGACTCTTGTTATTCAGCTTCTGTGTGTTCAATGAGCATTGATCTCTGGGATCACTGTACACGTGCATCGGTGATCACGACTTATGAGTCTGGGTCCCCACATCAATATGGCTTTGTTATTGTTGATGATTATTCTCGTTACACATGGGTAAATCTTGTTACTTACAAACATGAAGTTCAGGAAGTGTTCAAACGATTTTCCTCGAGGGCTTCAGCCAACTTTGGTGTGAAGATCAAGCACATCAGAAGTGACAATGGAACTGAGTTCAAGAATTCGGGTCTCGATGACTATCTTGATGAACTTGGTATTACTCATGAGTTATCTGCTCCTTATACTCCTCAACAGAATGGTGTAGTGGAGCGCAAGAACAGGACTCTTGCTGAGATGGCTCGCACTATGCTTGATGAATACAAAACGCCTCGTCGTTTCTGGATCGATGCAATTGATACTGCGTGCCACATCATCAACAAAGTATATCTTCACAAATTCTTCAAGAAGACTGCCTATGAACTCCTCACTGACAAGAAACCCAATGTGAGTTATTTCAAAGTCTTCGGTGCTAAATGCTGGATTAGAGATCCTCATCACAATGCTAAATTTGCACCGAAAGCACATGAAGGTTTTATGCTAGGTTACGGAAAGGACTCGCACACCTACAAAGTCCTCAACAACGTTCTTCACAAGGTTGTTGAAACTGTAGATGTGCGGTTCGATGAAACTAATGGCTCGCAAAGAGAGCACCTACCTTCTATCATAGATGAACTAGCACCTGAGGATTCTATCAAGTTCAAGGCTACTGAGGATGTCATTCCTACTGAAGAATCTGCTGAAGAATTCATTCCAGAACGTGAAGAACGTTGAGCTGATGCACCTGAGGAAAATGTAGAAAAAATTGATGCTGAAGAAAATGTTGATCAAATTCCTCAACGACAACCAGCTCATCCTCGCGTTGCCAAAGAAGTGCAAGTGGAGAAGATCATCGATGACATTAGAGCACCAAGTCCTCTCACACGCTCAAAAGCTTCACATTTATCTAACTTTTGTGAGCACTATGATTTTGCCCAATAAAAGCCTATACGGAAAGCCTTGCTAACAAGGGACCGAGCAGCAGCGTGATGACCACCGAGTCCGGCGTGAATTTCGGCCAGAAGATTCCGCCCTTCCTCTTCGGAGATGCACCTTTGAAGGACTCCGGTAGTGCTTTTCTTATAAAGCTCTCCCTCGTGGACTTTGTAGGCTTTAGATCGCCGCACTATGTAGCAGGCCTCGTTTTGGTCCTGTGGAAGTTCCTGCCTAGTAAGGTAGGATAGGAATGGTTCTGTCCACGAGGCGATAATCGCCATTATTACGTGGGTTGAAGGTGTAATTTCGTTGGCAGGACCTCCAATTATGTCAGGTTATTCGGCGTCGAGAGGTGCGGCTGCGTCCGGGCTGTTAATTGCGGGTTCCCCCTCCCATGTTACGGATGGCGTGAACAATCTTTCCAAAAAGATGTTGGGGGGACTGCATCGCGTTTTGCTCCGATGCGTGCCAGGACGTCCGTTGCTTGATTATTTTCGCGGGCTATATGGTGAAACTCTAGCCCTTCGAACCGAGCTGATATTTTTAGGACGACATTGCGGTAAGCTGCCATTTTTGGATCCTTGGCGTCGAAATCGCCATTTATTTGGGAGATCGCGAGGTTCGAATCCCCGCGTACCTCTAGGCATTGAATGCCCATGGATACTGCCATCCGGAGACCATGTAAGAGGGCCTCATATTTGGTTGCATTGTTGGAGTCCGTGTACATGATTTGGAGTACATATTGAACTGTGTCTCCTGTGGGGGACGTCAAAACGACGCTAGCCCCTAGTCCGGCTAACATTTTGGAGCCGTCGAAATGCATGATCCAGTTTGAGTATGTGCCGTACTCTTTAGGGAGTTCGGCCTCCGTCCATTCTGCGACGAAGTCAGCCAACACTTGCGATTTGATAGATCGCCGTGGCTTATAGGTTATGTCGAATGGGAGGAGCTCAATGGCCCATTTTGCTATCCGACCCATTGCATCGTGGTTATTGATGATGTCATTTAGTGGTACTTCCAAGGCTACTGTAATCGAACACTCTTGAAAGTAGTGTCGTAGCTTCCGGGATGCCATGAATACCGCGTATGCAATTTTCTGATAGTGTGGGTACCGTGATTTGCACGGACTGAGGACAGTGGACACGTAGTAGACCGGCCTTTGGAGGGGGAATTTGTGTCCGTCCGTTTCCCGCTCGACGATGAGCACTGCGCTGTCAACTTGATGGGTTGCCGCGATGTACAATAGCATTGGCTCGCCGGTGTTTGGCGCGGCCAGGACTGGGTTTGTTGCCAATATGGATTTTATTTCATCGAGTCCACCCGTGGCGGCATCAATCCACTCGAAGTGTTTGGTGCGCCGTAGGAGGCGGTAAAGGGGCAGCGCCTTTTCACCCAAGCGGGAGATGAAGCGTCTTAGAGCCGCCACGCATCCGGTTAATTTATGTATTTGTTTGAGGTCTTTTGGGACATCCAATTGTGACAAAGCTCGTATCTTGGCTGGATTTGCTTCGATTCCTCTACCGGATACAATGAAGCCCAAGAGCTTTCCGGCTGGAACACCGAAGGTGCATTTCTCCGGATTGAGCTTGATGTTGTATTTTCGGAGGTTATCGAATGTAAGCCTCAAGTCGTCTACTAGAGATTCGACATGTTTTGATTTGACGACCACATCATCCACATACGCCTCCACTGTTTTGCAGATCTGGTTGGCTAGACATGTTTGTATCATGCGCTTATATGTTGCGCGGACGTTTTTCAGCCCAATGGGCATTGTGTTGAACCAGAATGGGCCGTATGGTGTGATGAATGCTGTTGCGGCTTGGTCTGATTCTGCCATCTTGATTTGATGGTAACCGGAGTATGCGTCGAGGAAACACAACGAATCATGTCCTGCAGTGGCATCGATAATTTGATCGATACGAGGGAGGGGGAAGGGATCCTTTGGGCAGGCCTTATTAAGGTCTTTAAAATCGACACACATGCGCCAGGATTTGTCCTTCTTTGGTACCATCACCAGGTTTGCTAGGCAGTCCGGATGTTTTATATCTCTAATGAATCCAGCTTCCAATAACTTGGTTAGCTCCTCTCCCATAGCCTGTCTCTTCGGTTCGGAAAAGCGCCGAAGGGCTTGTTTGACAGGTTTGAATCCTTTCTAGATAATTAAGCTGTGTTCGGCCAGCCTGCGTGGGATTCCTGGCATGTCTAAAGGGTGCCAAGCGAAAATGTCCCAGTTCTCTCGTAGGAACTCTCGCAGTGCGGTGTCTACATCAGGGTTCAGTCGTGCCCCGATGGAAGCTGTTTTATTAGGGTCCGTTGGATGGACCTGGAATTTGACTATTTCGTCCGCTGGTTTGAAGGATGTGGATTTGGATCTCTTATCGAGTATCACATCATCCCTATTAACTGTGGAGCGCAGCGCAGTCAGTTCTTCGGCCGCTAAGGTTTCGGATAGTGCCTCAAGGGCCAATGCGGCTGTCTTGTTTTCGGCGCGGAGTGCTATGTGCGTATCACTAGCGAGAGTGATAATTCCGTTTGGCCCAGGCATCTTGAGCTTCATGTACCCGTAATGGGGTATGGCTTGGAAGACTATGAATGCCTCCCGTCCTAAAATAGCGTGGTATCCGCTATTGAACGGGGCCACCTGGAACGTGACTTCTTCGGACCTGTAATTATCCGGCGTGCCAAACACCACATCTAGTGTGATCTTTCCTGTGCAGCGCGCTTCCTGACTGGGGATTATTCCTCTAAAGGTTGTGCTGCTTCGCTCGATGCGGTTCCAGTCTATTTCCATCTTTTGGAGGATTTCCTCATAAATGAGGTTCAATCCGCTGCCTCGATCCATGAGTACCTTTGTGAGGCGAGAGCCGTCCACTATGGGACTGAGGACCAATGCGACTGGTGCTCGGGCTGTTTGGAATTTAGGTTCGTCACTCGCGTTGAAGGTGATAGCAGTGTCGCTCCATGGGTTTATTGTTGCTACTTGATAGACTTCGGTGAGGCTGCGGAGTGTTCTTTTTCGCATATTATTTGATGCGAAAGTTTCAAAGACTGTGAGAACGGTACTGGTGTCCTCGGGCTGGCTTTCTTCGGCCTCTGAAATTAGGAGGTCCTCGCCAACTTTGGCCACCTGCCGGAGTATCCAACATGCTCTAAGGCTGTGTGTGGTTGTGGCGTCCTCTGTGCTGTGAATTCTACAGGGTCCATCAAGCCACCTTTCTAGTACCGTTCCATGCCCTGTAGAGGGTTTTGGATTTTTATATTTAATCCAGGTGTCTTACTATGGTGCACCCTCTTAGTTCAGACGGGACTGCTATTCAAGGCCGGATTGTCCCAAAATTTTATTTCGGTTTTCCAAGCGCTTTCCATCGCACAATACTTTTGTACTATGGACGCCAAGTCAGCGAAGCATGCATATCACGATGACTTATGGCGTTAAGTATTCCCTCGTCCATGCAGTTACTGCAAAAGATTGAAATTAAGTCTCCCTCGCGGCAGTCCTTTGTTGTGTTCATAACCAGGAGGAATCTGCCCAGTAGTGATGTACTGTTCCCTGGGGCTTTTGCCTGATTTGGGAAAGATCGCTTATGTTCGGGCGGGCGGGTGGCGTTGAATCTGAGGCCTCACCCAATTTACGATTCGGGGCCCGAAGAGCTTCCGAACTCTGAAGTCCGAAACCTTGGATGTTATCCAACGAATCTAGCCCGTTGCCTGATTGTAAGCTCAGGTCTTGAACTGTATCCTCCCCTCCGCGGGTGTCCGGCCTGGAGGGTTCGGGAATTCGGAAGTATCTTGTCCTTAGAATAGATGAAGGGTCGCCGCACTGCGCCTCTACCACGACAACGTGGTGGGTGACTTGGGGAGTGTTAATTTCTCTTAGATCGGGTTTAAGCCCAACCTGGTCGTAATTTGTAGCGACCCCCAGTGCAGCGATGCGATCCAAGAGCTCATTTATGAAAGAGAGCTCCATTGGATCCAGCTGCTCGATGAGTTCTGAGCTGACGTGAAGATTGCTTTCGATGACCTGAGAGGTCACTGTCGACGCAACGGCCGAACAGGCGGTCGTGAGAAAGCCACCTAGCCGGAGGGTTTGGCCGACAACCAAGGCTCCCATAGTAGTGGCGCAGTCTTTAAAGACGGGAAGAGGCATCCTTCCTGATTGCGATGGCACAGAGGAACTCTCAATGAAAGCACCAATGTCGGTGTCAAAACCGGCGGATCTCGGGTAGGGGGTCCCGAACTGTGCGTCAAGGCCGGATGGTAACAGGAGACAAGGGACACGATGTTTTTACCCAGGTTCGGGCCCTCTCGATGGAGGTAATACCCTACTCCTTCTTTGTCGGGTGGTTGGTGCGACATATGCCAACAGTTGGCTTATCTGTGTGGGAGCCAGTAAGACGTCGCCGGTGCCTGTAAGCGGGATAAGGCGAAGACATGCACGGCGGCGAATCTTACCCAGCTTCGGGGCTCTCCGTGGAGATAACACCCCTACTGCTGCTCTGTGGGGTCTCTGCATGATCACTCGATGAACAAGTAACTACAAGGTGCTCATCGAGCTATTTGGCGAGAGGAAGAAGAAGGGCAAGGCTAGCTCTACTCTTCTCTCTATGTGTGTTGTAACCTAGATCAGATCAACCCTTTGGATGGGTGCCCTGGGGGGTTTATATAGGCCTACCCCCTGGGGGTACAATGGTAATCCGGCTGGGCACGGGTCCCAGCCATCAGTGTCTACGCCCACCGGCTTCTGCGCCGGCTGCTGGGGCCCGCCGGCTGGTGGGCCCCGCCAGCTGCCGGCATCTTGGCCGACAGGCAGGCCCTACTGCCTAGGGCCCTGTCGGCGGCCGATTACTATTGCCTCAATCCTGATGATGAGGGCTTTGTCGAGGTAAGCGTGGCTACAGTTCCCGCCGCCTGGCGGGCGATCGCTGTAGCCTCACGTCGTCTTGTCTCCTTAATGGGGCGCCTCCTTCGAGGGAGGGGGCGAGCCGGCTTGGGGAAGCCGGCCTTGTCTTGGACCGACTGGAGGAGGCCTGGCCGCCTTCGGGTGTCTCTCTGCCCAAGAGGGCCCACCGCCCATGGACCGCGCTGACAGCCCACTGTGGATGGCGTCATAGTTATCATGGCAACAGTGCCGCGCCAGACGGGTTAGGGCTCCTCCGTACGGCGCACTGTGCCAGGCGTGCTCCGGGTTTCGGGGGTGGCTGGCTTTACTGTAGCCACGCCCTGTCCCTTCTCCATTATTTGGATGCGGGCCTCGAGGGTACGATCTTGACCGCGTCGTGGGAGCCGGCTTCTTGGAGTCGGCCTTCTCGTGGCCGGCTTCTCGGAGCCGGCCCTCCCGCGGCTTTCTTCATGAGGGTTAAGGCCGGGCCTCCTTCCGACAGACGGCCTAAGAGGCAGTCGGCGGGGGGAAGGCGGCCCCGCGTCTTGGTTTCTTGGAGGCCAGATCGGCTCATAATTTTTTCTGAAGTGCTAAGGGGAGCCGGCTAGGCTACCCGTGGTCATTTACCCCGACAGTGGTCCCCAAAGCTGGTCACGCTTTGAGGTCGGCAGGGGGACGAGAAGCTCGGTC
The DNA here is from genome assembly GCA_032464435.1 of Aegilops umbellulata. Taxonomy (NCBI): domain Eukaryota; kingdom Viridiplantae; phylum Streptophyta; class Magnoliopsida; order Poales; family Poaceae; genus Aegilops; species Aegilops umbellulata. Next base: position 149,146,576 of record CP136059.1, on the reverse strand, counting down.
AGCTTCCTACCTTGATAAGCCGGCATCTGGGAGCCGGCTTTGCTTATGCGCGCCGCCTTGAGGGGGCGTCGTGGTCTCGTCAGCGGTAATGTGGGCCAACCCGCGCGCTGACCGCGCGCCTCCCTGCGTGTCACATGGCAGAAAAGTCCTGCCATGGCGCGTGCGCAACAGGACGTCGCCGCAGGCCCGGGCCCGCCACTCCTGGCCTCAGCCCAGGCGCAGATCTTCTGCGGCCCAAGGTGGGCTGTTTGCCTTCCCGCGGCGGTTTCGCCACGCCGTCAAGGCGCAGTTATAGCGGGACGTGGGGGAGTGGGCGCAGTTAATCCCACGTCCCCCACACCACGCCTCCTCGGCTCCGCCGCGAGGGTCTATAAGTAGGGGGAGGAGAGGTAGCGGCAAGGGCTCACATGCTCTCCCTCGCTCCACCCTTCCTCGTCTTCTTTACTTACTCTCTCTGCCACCACAGCGCCTCTTCACCGCGCCATTCCGCCGCAGCGAGGTCGCACGCGCCTCCGTCGCCATCGCATCTTGTTCCTCACCGCACCGCTCCAATGGCGTTGTCGAGCTCGTGGGACGGCTCCAACATCCTCGACGAGCACATCGAGTTCCTCCGCCGGACGCGGCGTCTGCCCGGCGAGAACTACGTGCGGGTCCGGCGCGCGCCGGAGAGGGAGATCTCGCCGGCACCGGAGGAGCGCGAGCGGGTGGTTTTCCGCTCGCACTGCATACGCGGCTTTGGCCTCCCGGCGAGTGGATTCCTGCGCTCCTTCCTCGAATTTTATCACCTTCAGCCGCATCACCACACCCCCAACGCCGTGATGCTGCTGTCGGCCTTCGTCACCCTCTGCGAGGGTTTTCTGTGCGTTCTCCCCACCCTGGAGCTTTGGGGAGAATTCTTCCAAAGCAAGCTCAGCACCGTCGTCGCGGGCGTGCCCGCCCCATGCGGAGCTTTCATCGCCATGAGGTGGACGGGCGAGAACAATCCGTTCCCGTCCATCCCGGTGATCTAGTCGGTGAAGCTTTGGCAAAAATCCAACTTCTATGTGAGGAACGTCACCCCGCAAGGCGACTTTGTCAACCTGCCGGCTTACGTAGCCGGCCCGCCGGCTTCGAGGCCGGCCTCATGGAGCTACCGGGCCAGGACGCTGTCCCAGGCCGGGAACGCCGCCATCGCCCAACTCCGGGTGATGGTCCAGTCGGAGGGCCTAGTCGGAGCCGACCTGGTGGCCGCCTTCGTGGAGCGCCGGGTACTTCCGCTCCAAGGTCGGCCGCACATGATCTGCGAGATGAGCGACCGCTTCGACCCATGCCGGCTGAGCACCAGGGAGATGCCTCATGCCGAGGTGTCCTACCTGGTGAACTATATCGCCAACTGCAAGCTCGCCGAGGATTGGCGATTCGGCAAGGAGCCGTACTCTCGCGCCAACCCTCCGCCTGTCATAAGTACTTCCTCTTTCTTTCCTTTGGTGTCGCCGGCTTCGATACGGCCGGCCTCTGATCAGCCGGCCTGTTTTCTGCAGAATCCCCTACTTCCGCCGGCGGCGGGGGCCGTGGGGGCAGAGCGCCAGTTCCTCCCCGACCGCACGGTGGATGACGTCGATGATCCGGATCTTGGGGCGGCCGCCATGGAGGACGCCGCCGCGGGGGAAGGAGACGAGGCAGGCGGCGCGGGGCTCGGAGCCGGCATCGAGGGCTGGGCGGACGACGATGAGGTCGAAGCCGTCCCACACCGCCAGCCGGCTCCGGAACTTCAAGGCGAGGGCCCTTCTGCCGCGCCGGCCGCCCGTGGCGCCGCGCCGAAGCGCCGGGCCATGTCGACCTACTTTGGCAGCCGGCTGAAGAAACCCAGGGGCACCGCCGCGGCAACCAAGCGGGATGAGGCGGCCGCGAAGGCGGACCGCTTCCAAAAGGTCGTGAAGCGGCCGCAGGAGGTTTCGGCGTAAGTGTTAATCGTCTTGTATTCTTGTCGTATTCTTCGATTGGAGTTCTTCTAAATTCTTTCTTGGTTGACAGGCGAGGGCGCCGCTTTCCCTTGAACGGGGTCCTGCCGGCTCCGTGATTGAATCGGCCGAAGGGTCTTCGAGCTCCCGCCGTGTGGATCCCCGCACCGACCTCATGGAGGCTACAGAGCGGAATGCGTAGGAGGCGCGGGAGGAGCGGGAAGCGTCGGAGCGAAGGGCCGCCCAGGCGGTGAAGGAGCAGGCCGACGCGGCGGCAAGGCCCAGGTGGAGGCGACGGCCACGGAGAGGAAGGCGGAGGCTTCGCGCAACCCGCCGCCACAGCTCATCATTCCGCTCCGCAGCGTGGCTCCCGCCATCCTCGTGCCTCCGCCAGAAGGAGCCAACCGCGGTCGGTCGGGGGCAGAGCGGAGGGAAGACAATGTGATTGTCTTGGAGGAGGTGCCGCGGACGGCGCCGATTGGGGCGGGCTAGGGCGGCCAGCCGGCTGCGGCGCCGGTTCAGCCGGTTGGGAGCGAGCCGGCAGCAGGAGCCGGCCTGGTGGTGCAGCCGACATCACGCCGGCGTGCGGGGGAAACTAACCCCGTGCCGGAGCCGGACCGAGCTGCGAGCGCTAGCCGGACGGCGGAGGCCCTGGAGGCGGCTAGCTCTAGTACGTCCGAGTGGACGCCCAGCGGGGGATCGGCCGAGCTGAACGCGGCGGCCCAGGAGGTCCGGGGCCGGCTTCAGGCTCATGCCACCGCGCTGCAGCGGTATACTCGAGATTTCCTTGCGACGCGGGCCGTCGTCCGGGTGAGTCTTCTAGCCTTGGTTGTTTTGCTTTTTTGATTTCTTCCATGGGGGCACGTCAGCGCACCCACTTGGTGTAGTCCCCGAGTTTCGAGTCGGCTGCTGAGCAGACGACTTGGAACTTACTAGGTCCTGGCAGTTATCTTATTCCTGCATCTTGTCTGATCTTCCAGGAGTACCATAACCAGAGCACCGCTGCCTTCGACTCCCAGGCTCAGGAGCTGCGCCAGAAGATCGAGGATCTGTCCGACAGCCGGAGTACGTGCTCTGTTTTGTTCATATCCTGTGTGGGCGCGTCAGCGCACCCACTGGGTGTAGTCCCCGAGATCCGGGACGACTGCTGAGCAGTCGGGTCGGATCTTCCCCAACGACTTCTTCCTTATTATTTCTGAAGGAAATATGCCCTAGAGGCAATAATAAAGTTATTATTTATTTCCTTATATCATGATAAATGTTTATTATTCATGCTAGAATTGTATTAACTGGAAACATAATACATGTGTGAATACATAGACAAACAGAGTGTCACTAGTATGCCTCTACTTGACTAGCTCATTAATCAAAAGATGGTTATGTTTCCTAGCCATGAACAAAGAGTTGTTGTTTGATTAACGAGATCACATCATTAGTTGAATGATCTGATTGACATGACCCATTCCATTAGCATAGCACTCGATCGTTTAGTATGTTGCTATTGCTTTTATCCATGACTTATACATGTTCCTTTAACTATGAGAATATGCAACTCCCATTTACCGTAGGAACACTTTGTGTGCTACCAAACGTCACAACGTAACTGGGTGATTATAAAGGTGCTCTACAAGTGTCTCCGAAGGTACATGTTGAGTTGGCATACTTCGAGATTAGGATTTGTCACTCCGATTGTCGGAGAGGTATCTCAGGGCCTTCTCGGTAATGCACATCACATAAAGCCTTGCAAGCATTTGCAACCAATGACTTAGTTGCGAGATGATGTATTACGGAACGAGAAAAGAGACTTGCCGGTAACGAGATTGAACTAGGTATTGGATACCGACGATCGAATCTCGGGCAAGTAACATACCGATGACAAAGGGAACGACGTATGTTGTTATGCGGTCTGACCGATAAAGATCTTCGTAGAATATGTAGGAGCCAATATGGGCATCCAGGTCCCGCTATTGGTTATTGACCGGAAACGTGTCTCGGTCATGTCTACATTGTTCTCGAACCGTAGGGTCCGCACGCTTAACGTTACGATGACAGTTATTATGAGTTTATGCATTTTGATGTACCGAAGGAGTTCGGAGTCCCGGATGTGATCACGGACGTGACGAGGAGTCTCGAAATGGTCGAGACATAAAGAATTATATATTGGAAGCCTATGTTTGGACATCGGATGCATTCCAGGTGAAATCAGGATTTTACCGGAATACCGGTATGGTTGATGTTATTTGCACGAGTAGAACACAAGTGAGTTGCTAGTCCTAATAGGACTAGGGAAGGGGGGAGGCGCACAGCCCATGAGGGCAGCCCTCTCACCTCTTCTCCAAGGCCCATGTTGGCCCATTATGCTCCCGGGGGGTTCCGGTAACCCTCCCGGTATTCCGGTAAAATCCTGATTTCACCTGGAATGCATCCGATGTCCAAACATAGGCTTCCAATATATAATTCTTTATGTCTCGACCATTTCGAGACTCCTCGTCACGTCCGTGATCACATCCGGGACTCCGAACTCCTTCGGTACATCAAAATGCATAAACTCATAATAACTGTCATCGTAGCGTTAAGCGTGCGGACCCTACGGTTCGAGAACAATGTAGACATGACCGAGACACGTTTCCGGTCAATAACCAATAGCGGGACCTGGATGCCCATATTGGCTCCTACATATTCTACGAAGATCTTTATCGGTCAGACCGCATAACAACATACGTCGTTCCCTTTGTCATCGGTATGTTACTTGCCCGAGATTCGATCGTCGGTATCCAATACCTAGTTCAATCTCGTTACCGGCAAGTCTCTTTTCTCGTTCCGTAATACATCATCTCGCAACTAACTCATTGGTTGCAAATGCTTGCAAGGCTTTATGTGATGTGCATTACCGAGAAGGCCCTGAGATGTCACTCCGATTGTCGGAGAGGTATCTCAGGGCCTTCTCGGTAATGCACATCACATAAAGCCTTGCAAGCATTTGCAACCAATGAGTTAGTTGCGAGATGATGTATTACGGAACGAGAAAAGAGACTTGCCGGTAACGAGATTGAACTAGGTATTGGATACCGACGATCGAATCTCGGGCAAGTAACATACCGATGACAAAGGGAACGACGTATGTTGTTATGCGGTCTGACCGATAAAGATCTTCGTAGAATATGTAGGAGCCAATATGGGCATCCAGGTCCCGCTATTGGTTATTGACCGGAAACGTGTCTCGGTCATGTCTACATTGTTCTCGAACCGTAGGGTCCGCACGCTTAACGTTACGATGACAGTTATTATGAGTTTATGCATTTTGATGTACCGAAGGAGTTCGGAGTCCCGGATGTGATCACGGACGTGATGAGGAGTCTCGAAATGGTCGAGACATAAAGAATTATATATTGGAAGCCTATGTTTGGACATCGGATGCATTCCAGGTGAAATCAGGATTTTACCGGAATACCGGGAGGGTTACCGGAACCCCCCGGGAGCATAATGGGCCAACATGGGCCTTGGAGAAGAGGTGAGAGGGCTGCCCTCATGGGCTGTGCGCCTCCCCCCTTCCCTAGTCCTATTAGGACTAGGAGAAGTGGGGCGCCCCCTCTCTCTCTCTCTCCCCCTTGAAGAATCCTAGTCCAACTAGGATTGGGGGGGGAATCCTACTCCCAGAGGGAGTAGGACTCCTCCTGCGCCTCCCTCCTTTGGCCGGCCAGCCTCCCCCCTTTCATCCTTTATATACAGGGGCAGGGGACACCCCAAGACACACAAGTTGATCTACGGATCGTTCCTTAGCCGTGTGCGGTGCCCCCTTCCACCAAATTCCACCTCGATCATATCGTTGCAGTGCTTAGGCGAAGCCCTGCGCCGATAACACATCAAGATCGTCACCACGCCGTCGTGCTGACGGAACTCTTCCCCGACACTTTGCTGGATCGGAGCCCGGGGATCGTCATCGAGCTGAACGTGTGCCAAGAACTCGGAGGTGCCGGAGTAACGGTGCTGTGATCGGTTGGATCGCGAGGAGAACGTACGACTACTTCCTCTACGTTGTGTCAACGCTTCCGCTTCGGTCTACGAGGGTACGTAGACAAACACTCTCCCCTCTCGTTGCTATGCATCACCATGATCTTGCGTGTGCGTAGGAATTTTTTTTGAATTTACTGCGTTCCCCAACAGTGGCATCCGAGCCTAGGTTTTATGGTTGATGTTATTTGCACGAGTAGAACACAAGTGAGTTGTGGACGATACAAGTCATACTGCCTACCAGCATGTCATACTTTGGTTCAGCGGTATTGTTGGATGAGACGATCCGGACCAACCTTACGCGTACGCTTACGCGAGACCGGTTCCCTCGACGTGCTTTGCACAGAGATGGCTTGCGGAAGACTGTCTCTCCAACTTTAGTTGAACCGAGTGTGGCTACGCCCGGTCCTTGAGAAGGTTAAAACGGAGTCTATTTGACAAACTATCGTTGTGGTTTTGATGCGTAGGTAAGATGAGTTCTTGCTTAAAGCCCGTAGCAGCCACGTAAAACATGCAACAACAAAGTAGAGAAACGTCTAACTTGTTTTTGCAGGGCATGTTGTGATGTGATATGGTCAAGACGTGATGCTAATTTTATTGTATGAGATGATCATGTTTTGTAACCGAGTTATCGGCAACTGGCAGGAGCCATATGGTTGTCGCTTTATTGTATGCAATGCAATCGCGATGTAATGCTTTACTTTATTGCTAAACGGTAGTGATAGTCGTAGAAGCATAAGATTAGCGAGACGACAACGATGCTGCGATGAAGATCAAGGTGTCGCGCCGGTGACGATGGTGATCATGACGGTGCTTCGAAGATGGAGATCACAAGCACAAGATGATGATGGCCATATCATATCACTTATATTGATTGCATGTGATGTTTATCCTTTTATGCATCTTATCTTGCTTTGATTGACGGTAGCATTATAAGATGATCTCTCACTAAATTATCAAGAAGTGTTCTCCCTGAGTATGCACCGTTGCGAAAGTTCTTCGTGCTGAGACACCACGTGATGATCGGGTGTGATAGGCTCTACGTTCAAATACAACGGGTGCAAAACAGTTGCACACGCGGAATACTCAGGTTTAACTTGACGAGCCTAGCATATACAGATATGGCCTCGGAACACAGAGACCGAAAGGTCGAGCGTGAATCATATAGTAGATATGATCAACATAATGATGTTCACCATTGAAACTACTCCATCTCACGTGATGATCGGACATGGTTTAGTTGATTTGGATCACGTGATCACTTAGAGGATTAGAGAGATGTCTATCTAAGTGGGAGTTCTTAAGTAATATGATTAATTGAACTTTAATTTATCATGAACTTAGTACCTGATAGTATCTTGCTTGTCTATGTTGTGTAGATAGATGGCTCGTGCTGTTGTTCCGTTGAATTTTAATGCGTTCCTTGAGAAAGCAAAGTTGAAAGATGATGGTAGCAATTACACGGACTGGGTCCGTAACTTGAGGATTATCCTCATTGCTGCACAGAAGAATTACGTCCTGGAAGCACCGCTAGGTGCCAGGCCTGGTGCAAGAGCTACACCAGATGTTATGAACGTCTGGCAAAGCAAAGCTGATGACTACTCTATAGTTCAGTGTGCCATGCTTTACGGCTTAGAACCGGGACTTCAACGACGTTTTGAACACCATGGAGCATATGAGATGTTCCAGGAGTTGAAGTTAATATTTCAAGCAAATGCCCGGATTGAGAGATATGAAGTCTCCAATAAGTTCTATAGCTGTAAAATGGAGGAGAATGGTTCTGTCAGTGAGCATATACTCAGAATGTCTGGGTATAACAATCACTTGATTCAACTGGGAGTTAATCTTCCGGATGATTGCGTCATTGACAGAATTCTCCAATCACTGCCACCAAGCTACAAGAGCTTCGTGATGAACTATAATATGCAAGGGATGACCAAAACTATGCCCGAGCTCTTCGCGATGCTAAAAGCCGCGGAGGTAGAAATCAAAAAGGAGCATCAAGTGTTGATGGTTAACAAAACCACTAGTTTCAGGAAAAAGGGCAAAGGGAAGAAAAAGGGGAACTTCAAAAAGAACAGCAAGCAAGTTGCTACTCAAGAGAAGAAACCCAAGTCTGGACCTAAGCCTGAAACTGAGTGCTTCTATTGCAAGCAGACTGGTCACTGGAAGCGGAACTGCCCCAAGTATTTGGCGGATAAGAAGGATGGCAAGGTTAACAAAGGTATATGTGATATACATGTTATTGATGTGTACCTTACTAATTCTCGCAGTAGCACCTGGGTATTTGATACTGGTTCTGTTGCTAATATTTGCAACTCAAAACAGGGGCTACGGATTAAGCGAAGATTGGCTAAGGACGAGGTGACGATGCGCGTGGGAAATGGTTCAAAAGTCGATGTGATCGCGGTCGGCACGCTACCTCTACATCTACCTTCGGGATTAATATTAGATCTAAATAATTGTTATTTAGTACCAGCGTTGAGCATGAACATTATATCTGGATCTTGTTTGATGCGAGACGGTTATTCATTTAAATCAGAGAATAATGGTTGTTCTATTTATATGAGTAATATCTTTTATGGTCATGCGCCATTAAAGAGTGGTTTGTTCTTACTTAATCTCGATAGTAGTAACACACATATTCATAATGTTGAAGCCAAAAGATGCAGAGTTAATAATGATAGTGCAACTTATTTGTGGCACTGCCGTTTAGGTCATATCGGCGTAAAGCGCATGAAGAAACTCCATACTGATGGGCTTTTGGAGTCACTTGATTATGAATCACTTGGCACTTGCAAGCCGTGCCTTATGGGCAAGATGACTAAAACACCGTTCTCCGGTACTGTGGAGAGAGCAACAGATTTATTGGAAATCATACATACTGATGTATGTGGTCCAATGAATGTTGAGGCTCGTGGCGGATATCGTTATTTTCTCACCTTCACTGATGATTTAAGCAGATATGGGTATATCTACTTAATGAAACACAAGTCTGAAACATTTGAAAAGTTCAAAGAATTTCAGAGTGAAGTGGAAAATCATCGTAACAAGAAAATAAAGTTTCTACGATCTGATCGTGGAGGAGAATATTTGAGTTACGAGTTTGGTCTACATTTGAAACAATGCGGAATTGTTTCGCAACTCACGCCACCCGGAACACCACAACGTAATGGTGTGTCCGAACGTCGTAATCGTACTTTACTGGATATGGTGCGATCTATGATGTCTCTTACCGATTTACCGCTATCTTTTTGGGGTTATGCTCTAGAGACGGCCGCATTCACGTTAAATAGGGCACCATCAAAATCCGTTGAGACGACGCCTTATGAACTGTGGTTTGGCAAGAAACCAAAGTTGTCGTTTCTTAAAGTTTGGGGCTGCGATGCTTATGTGAAAAAGCTTCAACCTGATAAGCTCGAACCCAAATCGGAAAAATTTGTCTTCATAGGATACCCAAAGGAGACTATTGGGTATACCTTCTATCACAGATCCGAAGGCAAAATTTTTGTTGCCAAAGTCGGAAACTTTCTAGAGAAGGAGTTTCTCTCGAAAGAAGTGAGTGGGAGGAAAGTAGAACTTGATGAGATAACAGTATCTGCTCCTTTATTGAGAAGTAGTACATCACAGAAATCTGTTTCTGTGACACCTACATCAAATAGGGAGGAAGCTAATGATAATGATCATGAAACTTCAGATCAAGTTTCTACTGAACTTCGTAGATCAACCAGAGTAAGATCCGCACCAGAGTGGTACGGTAATCCTATTTTGGAAGTCATGTTACTAGACCATGATGAACCTACGAACTATGAAGAAGCGATGGTGAGCCCAGATTCCGCAAAATGGCTTGAGGCCATGAAATCTGAGATGGGATCCATGTATGATAACAAAGTGTGGACTTTGGTTGACTTGCCCGATGATCGGCAAGCAATAGAAAATAAATGGATTTTCAAGAAGAAGACTGACGCTGATGGTAATGTTACTGTCTATAAAGCTCGACTTGTTGCAAAAGGTTTTCGACAAGTTCAAGGGATTGACTACGATGAGACTTTCTCACCCGTAGCGATGCTTAAGTCTGTCCGAATCATGTTAGCAGTTGCCGCATTTTATGATTATGAAATTTGGCAAATGGATGTCAAAACTGCATTCCTGAATGGATTTCTGGAAGAAGAGTTGTATATGATGCAACCAGAAGGTTTTGTCGATCCAAAGGGAGCTAACAAAGTGTGCAAGCTCCAGCGATCCATTTATGGACTGGTGCAAGCCTCTCGGAGTTGGAATAAACGCTTTGATAGTGTGATCAAAGCTTTTGGTTTTATACAGACTTTCGGAGAAGCCTGTATTTACAAGAAAGTGAGTGGGAGCTCTGTAGCATTTCTGATATTATATGTAGATGACATATTACTGATCGGAAATAATATAGAATTTCTGGATAGCATAAAGGGATACTTGAATAAAAGTTTTTCAATGAAAGACCTCGGGGAAGCTGCTTACATATTGGGCATTAAGATCTATAGAGATAGATCAAGACGCTTAATAGGACTTTCACAAAGCACATACCTTGACAAAGTTTTGAAAAAGTTCAGAATGGATCAGGCAAAGAAAGGGTTCTTGCCTGTGGCACAAGGTGTGAAATTGAGTAAGACTCAATGCCCGACCACCGCAGAAGATAGAGAGAAGATGAAAAATGTTCCCTATGCTTCAGCCATAGGCTCTATCATGTATGCAATGCTGTGTACCAGACCTGATGTGTGCCTTGCTGTAAGTTTAGCAGGCAGGTACCAAAGTAATCCAGGAGTGGATCACTGGACAGCGGTCAAGAACATCCTTAAGTACTTGAGAAGGACTAAGGATATGTTTCTCATTTTTGGAGGTGACAAAGAGCTCGTCGTAAACGGTTACGTCGATGCAAGCTTTGACACTGATCCGGACGATTCCAAATCGCAAACCGGATACGTATTTACATTAAACGGTGGAGCTGTCAGTTGGTGCAGTTCTAAACAAAGCGTCGTGGCGGGATCTACATGTGAAGCTGAGTACATAGCCGCTTCAGAAGCGGCCAATGAAGGAGTCTGGATGAAGGAGTTCATATCCGATCTAGGTGTTGTACCTAGCGTATCGGGTCCAATGAAAATCTTTTGTGACAATACTGGTGCAATTGCCTTGGCAAAGGAATCCAGATTTCACAAAAGAACCAAACACATCAAGAGACGCTTCAAACTCCATCCGGGATTTGGTCCAGGTGGGAGACATAGAGATATGCAAGATACATACGGATCTGAATGTTGCAGACCCGTTGACTAAGCCTCTTCCACGAGCAAAACATGATCAGCACCAAAACTCCATGGGTGTTAGAATCATTACTTTGTAATCTAGATTATTGACTCTAGTGCAAGTGGGAGACTGAAGGAAATATGCCCTAGAGGCAATAATAAAGTTATTATTTATTTCCTTATATCATGATAAATGTTTATTATTCATGCTAGAATTGTATTAACTGGAAACATAATACATGTGTGAATACATAGACAAACAGAGTGTCACTAGTATGCCTCTACTTGACTAGCTCATTAATCAAAAGATGGTTATGTTTCCTAGCCATGAACAAAGAGTTGTTGTTTGATTAACGAGATCACATCATTAGTTGAATGATCTGATTGACATGACCCATTCCATTAGCATAGCACTCGATCGTTTAGTATGTTGCTATTGCTTTTATCCATGACTTATACATGTTCCTTTAACTATGAGAATATGCAACTCCCATTTACCGTAGGAACACTTTGTGTGCTACCAAACGTCACAACGTAACTGGGTGATTATAAAGGTGCTCTACAAGTGTCTCCGAAGGTACATGTTGAGTTGGCATACTTCGAGATTAGGATTTGTCACTCCGATTGTCGGAGAGGTATCTCAGGGCCTTCTCGGTAATGCACATCACATAAAGCCTTGCAAGCATTTGCAACCAATGAGTTAGTTGCGAGATGATCTATTACGGAACGAGAAAAGAGACTTGCCGGTAACGAGATTGAACTAGGTATTGGATACCGACGATCGAATCTCGGGCAAGTAACATACCGATGACAAAGGGAACGACGTATGTTGTTATGCGGTCTGACCGATAAAGATCTTCGTAGAATATGTAGGTGCCAATATGGGCATCCAGGTCCCGCTATTGGTTATTGACCGGAAACGTGTCTCGGTCATGTCTACATTGTTCTCGAACCGTAGGGTCCGCACGCTTAACGTTACGATGACAGTTATTATGAGTTTATGCATTTTGATGTACCGAAGGAGTTCGGAGTCCCGGATGTGATCACGGACGTGACGAGGAGTCTCGAAATGGTCGAGACATAAAGAATTATATATTGGAAGCCTATGTTTGGACATCGGATGCATTCCATGTGAAATCAGGATTTTACCGGAATACCGGGAGGGTTACCGGAACCCCCCGGGAGCATAATGGGCCAACATGGGCCTTGGAGAAGAGGTGAGAGGGCTGCCCTCATGGGCTGTGCGCCTCCCCCCTTCCCTAGTCCTATTAGGACTAGGAGAAGTGGGGCGCCCCCCCTCTCTCTCTCTCCCCCTTGAAGAATCCTAGTCCAACTAGGATTGGGGGGGGGAATCCTACTCCCAGAGGGAGTAGGACTCCTCCTGCGCCTCCCTCCTTTGGCCGGCCAGCCTCCCCCCCTTCATCCTTTATATACGGGGGCAGGGGACACCCCAAGACACACAAGTTGATCTACGGATCGTTCCTTAGCCGTGTGCGGTGCCCCCTTCCACCAAATTCCACCTCGATCATATCGTTGCAGTGCTTAGGCGAAGCCCTGCGCCGATAACACATCAAGATCGTCACCACGCCGTCGTGCTGACGGAACTCTTCCCCGACGCTTTGCTGGATCGGAGCCCGGGGATCGTCATCGAGCTGAACGTGTGCCAAGAACTCGGAGGTGCCGGAGTAACGGTGCTGTGATGGTTTGGATCGCGAGGAGAACGTACGACTACTTCCTCTACGTACGACTACTTCCTCTACGTTGTGTCAACGCTTCCGCTTCGGTCTACGAGGGTACGTAGACAAACACTCTCCCCTCTCGTTGCTATGCATCACCATGATCTTGCGTGTGCGTAGGAAAATTTTTTGAATTTACTGCGTTCCCCAACAATTTCTTCCTTTGTCTTCATGCTTGCAGGGGCCAATGCCGACTTGAGGGAGCAGCTCGGCGGAGCCCAGACCGCCCATCGAGCCAAGAAGGCCTAGCTCAACGCCTTAGTCCAGGAGCGTGACCGCCTGGTCAAAAAGTTGGCCGACCAGGAGGAGAGCCACAAGGCGGCCCTGAAGAGGGCGCAGGACAGCGAGGCCGCCCTCAAAGCCGAGTTCGAGACCGAGGCGGCGGGCTGGGCCGAGGCGAAGCAAGCGCTGAGCGAGGGTTACGGCCGGATCGAGGATCTGATCGACGGTGAGACGCCTTCCTTACTCCTTGCTTGCCCCCTTGCCCTCTGGTTCGTCTTCTGATTTGTGCTGCTTTTGTTCTTTGCGTAGACTACTTCCCCCGCTACTCCGTCATTGCCACCCAGACCATCGAGGCCCACCGCGAGGCACGCCGGCAGGCGGGGGTCGAGGTCGCGCCGGACGCGAGCCGGACATCTGAGGAGCAGCTCTTGGCGATTCAAGCCTCGTTGCAGTCGGTACACCGCATGCTCCGCCGCCTCCAGCGTGCTGGGGCGCAGGTGCTGGCCGCCCTCTGGCCAGGTGAAGCGATTCCCCGCACCCCGAGCTGGACTGCCGACTGGCTGGAGGTGGTAGTCGGCCGTTTTGAGGCCTGGAAGGCCTCTGCTGCTCGATCTGGTGCCAGGCGGGCGCTGGAGTTCGTCCGGGCCTGGTACCCTGGGCTAGACTTGGAGCAGCTGAGGACTTGGCGGGCGGAGGCTGATGAAGAGCTGGTGGAGGTGCGGCCGGCTATCATCCAGCATGCTTCGGCTCTTGCCAAGTTTACCGACACCAGCGTCTTCGCTCCTGTGGTGGACGACGACGGTGTCGCCCAGCCAGAGGAGTGGTTCGGGCTGAACCCGGCGGAGGGTGAAGACTCGGTGGAGGAGGTCGCCTCCAGTGACGAAGGTGAAGACGAAGAAGGGGAGGAGGGTGAAGACGTTGAGCCGGCCGGTGAAGCAACCAGCCAGCCTCAGCATGACCGTGCCTCCAGCAACGAGGCGCGCGCTGGCGCGCCCTCTGCGGGAGGCGGTGATCATGCCGAGGTTCACCAGCCGGCCACTCCTCCAGCCGGCGCTACTGTCTCCACCGACCTGCCCGACTCGCCAGTCGTCCCCCTGGCTTGATCTGCCATCGTTGCTTTTCCTTCTTGTTACTCTTTGAACAATTTCTATTAAGCTTGCGCAGTTCCACCCACTGGGGGTGTATTCAAACTATGTTGAATGCTGGCCTTTTCAAGGCCTTTTGTGTAAATATAATCATGCATGTGTTTGGTTTCCATTCTCGTATGCTTTTTATCCTTAGGCTGTTTCCTTTGCCGCCTTCCCCTGATTGCTGCCTTCCCAGCCGGCAGCTGCTATGCAGTCTGTGGCTAAGGAAGGACTCGGCTTTCTTTTTTGGGGAAGGCAAGTACTCGAGCTTTCTTAGATTGTGGCGAAGTGAATGGAAGCCGGCCGACCGGCTACTCTTGTAGTCGGTCGGCAGTAGGAAAAAGTCGGCTTTTGTTATATTGGTCCGTTAGTCCCTAGCCGTTTTTCGTGTGGGCGTCCTTTCCTGCCTTTGGCTCTTGCCAGCCGGACATCCGATTCTTCGAACTGCGACTTTTGGCAAGAGAGGGCTCTGGAGCCGGCACACTACTTGTCTGACCGCGGGTAGGACTTCTAATATAACTCAAGGCGGCCAGTCCCCGGGCCAACTAGTCGAACCCGGTGCCGGATGAGAGAAGTGAATGTAATGACATAATCATAAGCATGATACTCTTCATTCATAGATGAAAGATGGCAGTCCCCGAGTTCTCCTCGGGGGGCCTATTGTCTCATACTTAGTACAAAAGTTAGCGTGATACATACTGCATTTCAACTGTAAAATCTTCGGTGGAGGTTGGCGTTCCATGGTCGTTCCGACTCCTTGCCGGAGTCATTTCTCTTTCGTGCCTTCGGCTTCTGTGCGTCGATCAGGTAGTAGGAGTCATTTCCTAGCGCTCTGCTGATGACGAAGGGGCCTTCCCAAGGGGCCGAGAGCTTGTGCTGACCGGCTGTTCGCTGGATTAGCCGGAGCACAAGGTCGCCCTCTTGGAAGGATCTTGGCTTGACCTTCCGGCTGTGGTAGCGACGCAGACCCTGCTGGTAGATGGCGGACCGGCTGAGGGCTAACATCCGGCTTTCTTCCAACAGGTCGACGCCGTCTTCTCGTGCTTCCTTGGCCTCCGTCTCCGTGTACATGGTTACCCGAGGCGAGTCGAACTCGATGTCGGTTGGGATGACTGCCTCGGCACCATATACGAGGAAGAAAGGAGTAAAGCCGGTTGACATGTTTGGGGTAGTGCGCAGACTCCAGAGGACGGCCAGCAGCTCATCGAGCCAGCAGCCGGCCGAGCGCTCCAGTGGCATGACTAGTCAGGGCTTGATGCCGGAAAGGATGAGGCCGTTGGCTCGCTCGACTTGGCCGTTTGACTGCGGGTGGGCAACGGACGCTAAGTCCAGTCGGATGCCCTGCGTCGCGTAGAAACGTGCCAATGCCCCCTTGGCAAAATTGGTGCCGTTGTCGGTGATGATGCTGTGCGGCATGCCGTACCGATTTGTTATATCTGCGATGAATGTCACGGCAGTCGGCCCATTCAGCTTCTTGATCGGCTTTGCTTCGATCCACTTGGTGAACTTGTCCATGGCGACAAGAAGATGTGTCATGCCGCCGCGCGCCGTCTTGAATGGGCCCACCATGTCCAAACCCCAAACGGCAAAGGGCCAAGTGAGGGGAATGGTCTTGAGTGCCGAAGCGGGCAGGTGTTGCTTGGATCTGAAGACTTGGCACCCTTTGCAGTGTTTGACTAATTCTTTGGCGTCGTCCAAAGCAGTCGGCCAAAAGAATCCATGGCGGAAAGCTTTGGCGACTAGTGATCTTGAGGCCGCGTGGTGGCCGCATTCACCTTGGTGGATGTCTTTGAGGATTTCTATGCCCTACTCTTACTCGACGCATAGCTGGAAGACTCCAGTGACGCTGCGCCTGACGAGCTCTCTGTTGACGATTGTGTATGCTCCGGATCGGCGTTGGACTTGTCTTGCTTCTGTCTCGTCAGCCGGCAGTTCATGGTTTGTCAGGAAGTTGAGGATGGGCTGGGCCCATGATGGAGCTGTGACTTCTTCTATTGCCAACGCGGCTACTGCAACCAGGGTGGGCGGGCTGGGTTGTGAAATGCTGGAGCCAGCCGCCGCCTGCGGTGCTGGTGCAGTCCCCGGGCCGACTACCGCAGTCCCCGAGCCGGGTTCAGAAGTCCCCGGGTTGGGTGCGACTACGGAAGTCCCCGCGCCGCCTACTGAAGTCCCCGGGCCGCCTTCTTGGCTCTTCAAGCGGGATCCGGCTGCATCGGGGCTAGGCGGCACGAAGATGGAATCGGACTCTAGAGACGGCTTGATAGACGGCTTGAGGAGGCGTTGTAGAGAGATGCCGGTTGGTATTGCCTGCCGAGTGGAGCCTATTCGCGCCAGGGCATCTGATGGCCCGTTGTCGGCTCGTGGTACGTGGAGGAACTCGCATCCTTCAAAGTACCCACTAATCTGCTGGACGGGGAAGCGGTAGCTTGCCATGTTTGCGTCCTTGGCGTCCCAATCGCCGGATGAATGCTGGACTATCAAGTCTGAGTCGCCGTAACATAGGATCCGGCATATGCCGAGCTCTTTGGCAAGCCGGAGCCCGTGTACAAGCGCCTCATACTCGGCCACGTTGTTGGAGGCGGCAAAGTGAATTTGCAGCGTGTATCTGAGCTTGTCGCCTTTGGGAGAGGTGAAGACGACGCCGGCAACCAAGCCGGTGAGCATCTTGGACCCGTCGAAGTGCAGGCGCCAGTGAGTGGAGTCGGGAGCCGGCGGCAGGTACTGGGTCTCGGCCCAGTCGACGAGGAAGTGGGCCAATGCTTGGGATTTGATGGCAGTGCGAGGCTGGTAGAAGATCGTGTAAGGGGCCAGCTCGATGGCCCATTTCGCCACCCGGCCGGATGCATCCCGGCTGCCTATGATCTCGGCGAGTGGGGCGGTGCATACGATCGTGATGGGGTGCTCTTGGAAGTAGGGCTTCAGCTTCTTGGCGGCAAAGTACACGCCGTAGCACATCTTCTGGTAGTGCGGGTAGTTCTGCTTCAAGGTAGACAACACCTCGCTCAAATAGTATACCGGCCTCTGTACCGGCTGGGCTCGACCCTCCTCTGGGCGCTGGACTACGATGACGGTGCTGACCACCTGGCTGGTTGCAGCGATGTAAAGGAGCATGGGCTCTTTCTCAGTCGGCGCTGCCAGGACAGGCGGCGTGGTCAGCATCTTCTTCAGCTCGTGAAAAGCTTGGTCGGCTTGGTCGTTCCACTCAAAGTGAGTGGTCTTCTTCATGAGGCGGTAGAGGAGGAGAGCCTTCTTTCCGAGCCGCCTGATGAAGCGGTTCAGGGAAGCCAAGCATCCGGTGAACTTCTGGACGTCTCGCAGCTTGGTGGGAATCGCCATTCTCTCAATGGCCTTGATCTTCACTGGGTTGCATTCGATGCCGCGTTCGGAGACCAGGAAGCCTAGGAGCTGGCCGGCTGGCACTCCGAACACGCATTTCTCGGGGTTGAGCTTGATCCGGAATCGGCACAGGTTCTCGAATGTTTCCTTGAGGTCATTCAGCAAGGTGCTGCGCTTCTCCGTCTTCACCACAATGTTATCCACGTAGACATGGGCATTTCTGCCGAGCTGCTTGAGGAGGCACTTCTGCATGCATCGTTGAAAAGTGGCCCCGACATTTCTCAAGCCGAATGTCATGGTCAGGTAGCAGAAGGCTCGGAATGGCGTGATGAAGGCGGTCTTCAGGCGGTCGGCCGGGTCCAACTTTATCTGGTGGTATCCGGAGTAAGCATCCAAGAAACTCAACAGCTCGCATCCGGCTGTGGAGTCTATCACTTGATCTATCCTTGCCAGGGCGAAAGGATATTTAGGGCAGGCTTTGTTGAGGCTCGTGTAGTCTATACACATGTGCCACTTGTTGTTCTTCTTCAGCACGAGGACCTGGTTGGCGAGCCACTCCGGAAAGAACACCTCCACGAGGAAGCCGGCAGCCAGAAGTCGGGCTATCTCTTCTCCTACAATCCTTCTCTTTTCCTCCGACAGTCGGCGGAGGGGTTGTTTGACTGGATTCGCACCTTCTCGGACGTGTAATTTGTGCTCGGCGAAATACTTCGGAACACCCGGCATGTCCTTGGGGGACAATGCAAAGATGTCCCGATTCTCACGGAGGAAATCGGCGAGCTCGCCTTCCTATTTGCTGTTTAGGTTTTCCCCAATGACGGCAAACCTCTCCGGGTGCTCGGGGTCAAGAGGTATCTTCTTTGTTTCCTTGGCCGGTTGGAAGGAACCTTGGGCATCACATTCTTTGGGATCGGGGGACAGGGCCGGCTGCTTGCCTGCCATGGCCACGACCCGGTCCAGCTTCTTCTTCACTTCGGCAATCACAAGGGACTCGGCCAGCCGGCTGCTGGCTGCTACGCACTCAGCCGGTTTCTTGTAATCGCCGACTATGGTGATGATGCCCTTGGTGCTCGGCATCTTCATCTTGAGGTAAGCATAGTGGGGAACAACCATGAACTTGGCCAAGGCAGGTCGACCAAGCAGGGCGTGGCAAGGGCTCTCAAGGTCCACCACTTCAAACCAGACGGCCTCCCTGCGGAAATGATCCTTGTCCCCAAAGAGGACATCAATCCTGATCTTGCCAATGGGAGCACAGGACAGGCCGGATACGATGCCGTGGAACACAGTCCAGGAAGGCGTGAGCTGCTTCGTCTTGACGTTGAGCTTCTTCAGGGTGTCAAGGTACAGGATGTTAATGCTGCTCCCGCCGTCTATCAGCATGCGGGAAAAGCGGGCGGCGTGTCTGTCTGTTGCAAGGGTGGCATCCAGAACCAGTGCATAAGAGCCAGGAGATGGCATCACCTCTGGGTGGTCGGCCCGGCTCCAGCTGATGGGTTTTTCTGACCAGTGCATGTGCTCGGCGGGGTTGGCGGCAACTGTGTTGACTTCCTGGTGCTCTCGGCGCCTGCTACGCCGGTCTTCAGGCTGGCTTGTGAAGATGACATAGGCGGCATGCTCGTCGGGGAACTCATCGTGCACGGCTCCGACTGCTGGCCGAGCGGCCGGCTGCTGCGGAGCCGGAGGCGGCGGACCAGCAGGTGGAGGCGGCAGGAGCCCTTCACCTTTGGAGATTCGGGTGAGCCAGTGGCACTTCCGGGTTGTGTGGTTGGACGGCTTCGCACCACTATGGAACTTGCATGGGGCATCGAGGGTTTGCTCGTAGGAGAAGGCCGGCTGCCAAGCCGGCCTGCTGCCTTTCTGCTTCTTGGGTGCGGGCCGCCCTTCAGATTGCTCGCCCTCGACCGTGGCCACCTGCCGACTGGTGGAAGGCGGCATGGGGCCCTTGCGTTTGTGGTCGTTTTGGTACGAGCGTCGGCCGGAATCCCCAGCCGGCGTCTTGGGCGCCGGGTTGAGTACATTCCCGAACGCATCCACCTGGAGCTCGGTCTTCATTGAGGAGTCGGCGGTGGCGTACTTGTCCGCTATGACCAGAAGCTCGTCGAGGGTAGTCGGCTCGTCATAGAGGAGCTTGTGCTTGAGGAGGGTGCCCTCTCGGCACCCGGCTATGAAGTATTCGATGGCTTGCACCTCATGCACCCCTTCACAAGAGTTGCGGAGCTCGGACCAACGTGTGAGGTAGTCGCGAGTGGACTCGGCAGGGCCTTGCACACACAAGGAGAGCTGTCTGGGCTTGGGAGCCCGCTTGTTGGTGCTGGTGAAGTTGCGAACGAAGGCTTCTGTGAAGTCTAGCCAGTTGTTGACGTTGTATGGCTTGAGGCTGTTGAGCCAGGTCCGGGCCGTGCCTTGGAGCATGAGGGGCACGTACTTCAAGGCAACGCGCCTGTTGCCGTTCGCGATGCGTACACGATGGAGTAGTCGATCAACCAATCTTCCGGCTTCACAGAGCCGTTGTATTTGGGTGTGTCTCTTGGGAGCGAGAACCCTTTGGGGAAGGGCTCGTCGCGGATGCGGGGGCCGAAACAGGGCGGGCCGACATCATCTTCTTCTTCTAGCGCCAGGGATCGCGCTAGTCGGTCAATCCGATGGCGAGCATCATTCTCGCTGACTCCTTCGCGGCGATCTAGTCGGCCGCTGAGAGTTGGATGCATGACGGGCGGCGGGGTGGGATATCTTTCCCCGCGAGGCGGAGGCGGAGGCGGATTTCCCCACCGCTTCACGGCTCGAGGGCGGCATTCTGCGTCTCGCTCGATGGAGATCCGGGTTCGGCTTCGGCTGGCAGCCGGCTCTTTCTCGCGTCGCGCGCGGGTTTTACCCGCAGTCGTTGTCCGGGACGTTGCCCCGCGCTCTTGGTGCGGCGGAGGGCTTTCCGCGCGGGCGTCGACTTCGTGCTGCTGTGCAGCCGTATCAATCAGCTGCTGGATGCGTCTGGTCATGTAGGGGAGCTCTTTGGCCCCCAGTCCATCCAGCTCGTCTACGGCCGCCTGGGCGGCGCGCAGGTTCTCGAGTGGGGTGGCATAGACTGGGCGGTCGGCCCCAAACATGTCGGCGATGACAGCGCCACGCTTCCTAACGACGCCGGCTCGGCTCGGTCCGCCAGGAGGCGGCGTGCCGAAGGCAGCGCGATCGACTTCACGCTGGTGGGTCTCGGTGAGGCGTCTCACGGAAGCTAGCTTCCGGCCCTCCGCTAGGAGGGCGAGGCGGCGTGCCTCCAGTGCTTCGGCGTCGGCATCGGCCGGGAGAGGTCTGGACAAGTCGTGGGTCACCGCTCGCGGGGCGTCGTGGGCGTTCTTGCAAGAAGCGTCGCCGTGGCTGATGACCATCACCTCGGCGGTGGCACCGTCACAGCCATCGGCTCGGGGAAGCGGGTCGTCGTAGATCACGACGTTGGTGGGGAAGGCGTCGGGCGAGGCAGTGTCGGAGTCGAAATGCATCGGATCGGTGGAGCCAATAGACTCCTGGTCCACAGCAGGCTCGCTGGAGACGTGGAGCTGGCCAAGGAGTTCGACGAGGCGGTCGGTGCCCGCGTCGGAGGCGGTCTCGTCGGAGATGAGGGCCTCACCAAGGGGATCGGCGAGGTTGCTCGCTGCACAGGCGTTGGTGACGCCTTGTAGCGCGTCGTGGCAAGCGCCATCGGGCGTGCCGGGCTGGTTACGCTCGCTGGGGAGGAAGAAGGTTGCCGTCCAGAACAGGTCTCCGGACGACGGTGCACCTGGCCCCACGGTGGGTGCCAAATGTCGGGTGGTTGGTGCGACATATGCCAACGGGTGGCTTATCTATGTGGGAGCCAGTAAGACGTCGCCGGTACCTGGAAGCGGGATAAGGCGAAGACAGGCACGCCGGCGAATCTTACCCAGCTTCGGGGCTCTCCGTGGAGATAACACCCCTACTGCTACTCTGCATGATCACTCGGTGAACAAGTAACTACAAGGTGCTCCTCGAGCTGTTTGGCGAGAGGAAGAAGAAGGGCAAGCTAGCTCTACTCTTCTCTCTATGTGTGTTGTAACCTAGATCAGATCAACCCTTTGCATGGGTGCCCCGGGGGGTTTATATAGGCCTACCCCCCGGGGGTACAATGGTAATCCGGCTGGGCGCGGGTCCCAGCCGTCAGTGTCTACGCCCGCCGGCTTCTGCGCCGGCTGGTGGGCCCCGCCGGCTGCCGGCATCTTGGCCGACAGGCAGGCCCTACTGCCTAGGGCCCTGTCGGCGGCCGATTACTGTTGCCTCAATCCTGATGATGAGGGCTTTGTCGAGGTAAGCATGGCTACAGTGCCCGCCGCCTGGCGGGCGATCGCTGTAGCCTCACGTCGTCTTGTCTCCTTAATGGGGCGCCTCCTTCGAGGGAGGGGGCGAGCCGGCTTGGGGAAGCCGGCCATGTCTTGGGCCGACTGGAGGAGGCATGGCCGCCTTCGGGTGTCTCTCTGCCCAAGAGGGCCCACCGCCCATGGACCGCGCTGACAGCCCACTGTGGATGGCGTCATAGTTATCATGGCAACAGTGCCGCGCCGGACGGGTCAGGGCTCCCCCGTACGGCTCACTTTGCCAGGCGTGCTCCGGGTTTCGGGGGTGGCAGGCTTTATTGTAGCCACGCCCTGTCCCTTCGCCATTATGTGGATGCGGGCCTCGAGGGTACGATCTTGACCACGTCGTGGGAGCCGGCTTCTTGGAGTCGGCCTTCTCGTGGCCGGCTTCACGGAGCCGGCCCTCCCGCGGCTTTCTTCATGAGGGTTAAGGCTGGGCCGCCTTCCGACAGATGGCCTGAGAGGCAGCCGGCGGGGGGAAGGCAGCCCCGCGTCTTGGTTTCTTGGAGGTCGGATCGGCTCGTAATTTTTTCTGAAGTGCCAAGGGAAGCCGGCTAGGCTACCCGTGGTCATTTACCCCGACATGCTTGATTAATATTGATGATATGGGTAGTACAAGAGTAGATCTACCACGAGTTCAAGGAGGCTAAACCCTAGAAGCTAGCCTATGGTATGATTGTGAATGATGATGGTTCGTCCTACGGACTACAACCCTCCGGTTTATATAGACACCGGATATGGTTAGGGTTACACAGAGTCGGTTACAATAGTAGGAGATCTTGAGTATCCGCATCGCCTAGCTTGCCTTCCACGCCAAGGAAAGTCCCTTCCGGACACGGGACGAAGTCTTCAATCTTCATAGTCCCGGAGTCAGGCGAAGGTATAGTCCGGCTACGCGAACACCCCCTAATCCAGGACTCCCTCAGTAGCCCCCGAACCAGGCTTCAATGACGACGAGTCCGGCACGCAAATTGTCTTCAACAATGCAAGGCGGGTTCTTTCCTGAATTCTGTGTACCTGTATGAATAATGTCCGACTTTTGTAATGTAGTGCTCCTCGGCTTCTGCGCCCAATAATGGTTGTCTTCCACGTGTTGAACGAATGCGAAAAGCCTGGGGCGTTTTTACATCCACACCCCTAGCCATATAAACGAGCCGCCTATTTAACGGGATGAGGATTTAGATCCAAACCGCATCCTCCCCTCTCCGCGAGCTATCATCAGAGCTTTCCCAGCTAAAGTCCATTCCAACATGGCCAGCCGTCGCAGCTCCTCCCCTCGCCCCTCCGGTCCTAAGCCCGGGGACTGGGAGAGTTGCACCATTCCGCATAGCGAGTTAGTGTCGCTTTAGGCCAAGGGATTTCTCCCTCAGGCATACATGGTCCCGGTCTGAGCCGGTATCGCCACCTACAATGGCGGAAAACAAGCGGAGAACACCCCCAATCCTTCTAAAGGAGAACGGGTGTGCCTTGTTCCCTATCTGATAAGGGGACTAGGATTTCCAATTCATCCATTTCTCCACGGGCTTCTGGAGTTCTACGGCCTCCAGCTGCACCATCTCACACCCGGCTCCGTGTTACATATTGCGAGCTTCTTTGCCCTTTGCGAGCTATTTTTAGGCATCGAGGCTGATTTCGCGCTGTGGAAGAAGATATTCTGCCTGGTGCCCTGTTCTCAAGAGGGGTCTATATACCAAGTGGGCGGAGGCGAAGTATGGCGCATCGCCGGGACCGGATACCTATCCGGAACCCCAAAGAAGGCGTCCGAGGACTGGCCTTCGGAATGGTTTTACATAGACGACGTCCCACTGCCGGACCCTATCAGGGCCGGTCTCCTGAGTTCAACAATGCTCCATTGAAGAAACGCTTGAGCTGGCGTCCACGGAGCTCTCAGAGAGAAAGCGACAGAGACGTCCTTTACCTGATGGGCCGGATAAGACCGTTGGCTCATTCCAGACTAACCATGATCGGAGTCATGGCCGCATGCATTATGCGAGGGGTGCAGCCGCTTCAATACAGAGGCCACCCCATGTGGAATTTCAATGGGGAGGATGACGCCACGCGTTACGGTCGTAAGGGGCCGGCCTCGGCTGCTGCCCTAATAAAGATTTTGTCCTCTTTGTACAAGGGGGAAAAGGGGGAGTTCCTCCGCGTTAACCCGCGGGCCGGATTCACTATGTACGAACCTCCAAGTTGGGTAAGCGAACAATTGTGCTTGCCCATTTATTTTATACTTCCATGGTCAGATACGTAGTCTGACGACTTCAATGCAGGAACTGCGACAGGAAGTGAAAGATATAAGCAGCCGCCCTCCACAACCCGAGGACCCAAAACGGTCCCTCGATCCGGACTCTGAAGAGGATCCGAACATATCGGTGGAGCTTATCGACGGGGTGTTTCATCAGCTAAGCAAGGACAATACCTTGGTCTCTATTGTGGCTGATTACCCCAGGTTAATACCGGCCTCCCAGGTGACAGAAACCGGAGTTTTTATTCCCTTGAGGGGGATTCCATTTTCCCGTATTCCGGCGTTTCTAACAACAACCGTGTTTCACAGGGGAGATTTCCGAGGCGGGAAGCCGAACCTACGGCGGCTAGCCAACGAGGGGCCGCAGGGCCCCGTGGGGAAAAAAGAAATGCAGTCCGGACCGAGATGCCGGCGCAAAGGTATTACACACCCTCCGTTTCCGCGGTGTTATTCTGTCAGGGCATATTAACGTTCGTGCTTTCTTCAAGACAAAGAGACCTCGCCGGACTATATCCGGAGAGGCTGCCAATCGCGCCTCCACCAGCCAGGTCCCAGCGACCGGCCAGGAAGCGGAGGCGAGCACAAGGTGTGCACCGGGCACTCCTCCGATAGAGGATGCGGACAGGCTGTCTGCCACAAATTCTGAAGTGGAGAGTGCCATGAACCACAGGCGTCGCCGGACAGTTTTACGCAGCGCTTGTTTCTCCCAAGAGGCTTTAGATGCCTTTAATTCGGGAGATGCGTACCTCCGTGCCACTCAAGATGGTTTAGCCAGAGCCACGGAGCAGTATGTGAAAGACATACGGGTAAGAAAATTTTGCTTAAATATATATATATATACCAGTAGCCCCCGAGACTTGAAACAGTTAAAGTAACTGATTTAAGGATCATATAACATGCAGGTTCTTACAGAGAAGAACACCGTGCTGTCCCAGGAGCTGGAGAAGTGCCAGACCCAACTAGAGTCCGCACTAGCCGCAGCAGGGGAGCCCAAAGGGACCCCCTCAGGTAAGATACACTTCGAAAGATTAGTATTGTTCGGTTTGGGTGCAAATCTGACAATTCATGTTGCAGATGGCATCGGACTTGATCCGGAGAAGCAACAACTCTTACGCCGGATAAAGGCCGGTGAGAGTACGTTGACAAAGGTGAGGCGAGAGAAGAATGATCTCCAGGATGCCAACACCAAGCTAGACGTTGAACTTAAGGACGTTCGTGGCCAGCTGTCGGACTCTAGAAGGAGAATCAGCGGCTTCGACGCGACATATTTAGTAAGTGCTTGAACGAACTTTGAAAAATGAGTTCGGCGAGGAAGTCGAATAATAGAGTATTGTCTGTAGGTATGCTCACAGGTCGTCCTGCAGAGGAGATGCCCGGTTCTATGGGTGGCCTTCTTCCCGAACTCCTGCAACTGCACGAGCGAATTCGGCACGCAATGCAAGGCATTGCCCAAGCCTTATGGCCTGCCCACTCCACGCCCGAGGGCCTTGGGGAGCTTGCGGAGAAGCTGAAGGGAGCTTGGCGGCGCTTCCGGTTATGGAAGATATCAGCCTGCCGACAAGGCGCTAGGGAGGCCTGGGCCATGGTGAAGACCCGTTTTACGAAGTCTGACCCAAACCATATGGCCGAGGTCGGACCAGTGGGGCCTGACGGGAAGGAGATCCCTGTAAGCTTAGTGTACGGCCAAGTAGAATTGGCCGCAAAGTATTCCCAGCAGGACTGTAAATTAGACAGCCTGTTAGATGGTATAGAGGAGGAATACAATCAGTCGAAATGACTATGTACTTTTGAATTGACATATGTAATGCTTTCTAGTCGGATTGTAGATCGTTTGTCGTTGCCGATCTTTTCGCTTCAACCTCGGGACCTGACGGTCCGGAGTGTGTCCGAATACCATAGCAGGTATACAAGAACCGTGGTATGCGTGGAGACCAGGCGTAGGGGTCATTAGTGCTTTATCAGACAAGTGCCCAACTAGTTATGTTATATTACATGGTTAGTAAGAAACATCTTCCAGAGAGAATAGTTCCGTTAAGGGTTCCTTTCGCTGGGGAGGCATGCCCTAAAGTGCATGTCCGAACTGCGTAAAAAAACGTAGAAAAAGCATCTAGGGGCGCATGAAAAGTAATAAAAAGATCATCTTTTATTTCACCGACCGAATATTCCCTTAAGAACGCTAGCTTTCGGCTTCACCAAGTCTGAGGTACACATCCGGCTGACACGGCAGTAACAATCACAGAGTTGCTCCCTTTACCGCCTAGCCGAACAATCGGGAACGTAGGGGTAAGCACAGGAGCCAGGCAACCCAGCTTGGCTAAAACTTAAGTCGTATCGATGCATATAATGGTGAAGAAAAAGGTACATGCGGAAGTTCGACACATGTGTGGGGCATGAAGCCCGTATGAATAAGCTTCTGTTAAAGAAGCCCCCAGGTTAAATGAGCGCAAGTGGCGCATCATGTAGTGAGCCTTTTAAGGGCTATAAAGAAAAAAGAGGGGAAGGAGAGAAATATAAGACAGAAAAATGTAAAAAATGGGCAGGGGAAGGAGACGAACACGGAGTCCGGCGCTAGGCATAGAATCTTCGGAGACGTGTGGCGTTCCACGGGTTCGGCTTGAGTCGGTTATCCGACGCATCTCGCAGGCGGTATGCTCCACTAGTCAGGACTTGGTCGATTATAAATGGACCTTCCCATTTGGGCTTGAGTTTGTCCTTTTTCTTATCCGGCAGGCGTAGAACTAGTTCGCCAACATTGTAATTTTTGGCCTGTACTTCTCTGATTTGGTATCTTCGGGCCTGTTGTTGATAAAATGCGGAACGGGCTTTTGCCACGTCACGCTCCTCCTCCAAGGCGTCCAGGCTGTCCTGCCGATCGAGCTCGGCTTGTCTTTCTTCGTACATGCGCACTCTAGGTGAGTCATGAATTATGTCGCAGGGCAGAACTGCCTCTGCGCCATACACCATAAAGAATGGTGTGTATCCGGTGGTGCGATTTGGCGTGGTCCGCAGCCCCCAGAGTATGGAGTCGAGCTTTTCTACCCAGTGCGTGTTAGATTCCTTGAGGGACCGCACTAGTCTGGGTTTGATGCCGCTCATGATAAGACCGTTTGCACGTTCGACCTGGCCATTGGTTTGTGGGTGATAGACTGAAGCATAATCGAGCTTGATGCCCATGTTTTTGCACCAGAGTTTTACCTCATCGGGTGTAAAGTTTGTACCGTTATCGGTTATGATGCTGTGGGGGACGCCATAACGATGTACAACCCCGGATATGAAGTCTATCACAGGTCCGGATTCAGCTGTTTTAACAGGCTTGGCTTCTATCCATTTGATGAACTTATCCACCATGACCAGTAAGTATTTTTTCTTATGGGTTCCACCTTTAAGGGGTCCGACCATGTCAAGCCCCCAGACCGCAAAGGGCCAGGTGATGGGTATAGTTTGGAGTGCGGTGGGTGGCATATGGCTTTGGTTGGCAAAAAGTTGGCAACCAACACATCGTTGGACTAGGTCCTGAGCGTCTGCCCGGGCTGACGGCCAATAAAAGCCTGTACGGAATGCCTTGCTAACAAGGGACCGAGCAGCAGCGTGATGACCACCGAGTCCGGCGTGAATTTCGGCCAGAAGATTCCGCCTTTCCTCTTCGGAGATGCACATTTGAAGGACTCCGGTAGTGCTTTTCTTATAAAGCTCTCCCTTGTGGACTTTGTAGGCTTTAGATCGCCGCACTATGTAGCGGGCCTCGTTTTGGTCCTCTGGGAGTTCCTGCCTAGTAAGGTAGGCTAGGAATGGTTCTGTCCACGGGGCGATAACCGCCATTATTACGTGATCTGAAGGTGTAATTTCATTGGCAGGACCTCCAATTATGTCAGGTTGTTCTGCGTCGAGTGGTGCGGCAGCGTCCGAGCTGTTAATTGCGGGTTCCCCCTCCCATGTTACGGATGGCTTGAACAATCTTTCCAAAAAGATGTTGGGGGGTAGTGCATCGCATTTTGCTCCGATGCGTGCCAGGACGTCCGCTGCTTGATTATTTTCGCGGGCTATATGGTGAAACTCCAGGCCTTCGAACCGAGCTGACATTTTTAGGACGGCATTGCGGTAAGCTGCCATTTTTTGATCCTTGGCCTCGAAATCGCCATTTATTTGGGAGATCGCGAGGTTCTAATCCTAGAGTACCTCTAGGCGTTGAATGCCCATGGATACTGCCATCCGGAGACCATGTAGGAGGGCCTCATATTAGGCTGCGTTGTTGGAGTCCGTGTACATGATTTGGAGTACATATTGAACCGTGTCTCCTGTGGAGGACGTCAAAACGACGCCAGCCCCCAGTCAGGCTAACATTTCGGAGCCGTCGAAATGCATGATCCAGTTTGAGTATGTGACGTACTCTTTAGGGAGTTCGGCCTCCGTCCATTCTGCGACGAAGTCGGCCAATACTTGCGATTTGATAGCTCGTCGTGGCTTATAGGTTATGTCGAACGGGAGGAGCTCAATGGCCCATTTTGTGATCCGGCCCGTTGCATCGCGGTTATTGATAATGTCATTGAGTGGTACATCCGAGGCTACTGTAATCGAACACTCTTGAAAGTAGTGTCGTTGCTTCCGGGATGCCATGAATACCGCGTATGCAATTTTCTGATAGTGTGGGTACCGTGATTTGCATGGAGTGAGGACAGTGGACACGTAGTAGACCAGCCTTTGGAGGGGGAATTTGTGTCCGTCCGTTTCCCGCTCGACGACGAGCACCGCGCTGACAACTTGATGGGTTGCCGCGATGTACAATAGCATTGGCTCGCTGGTGTTTGGCGCGGCCAGGACTGGGTTTGTTGCCAATATGGATTTTATTTCATCGAGTCCGGCCGTGGTGGAATCTGTCCACTCGAAGTGTTCGGTGCACCGTAGGAGGCGGTAAAGGGGTAGCGCCTTTTCTCCCAAGCGGGAGATGAAGCGGCTTAGAGCCGCCACGCATCCGGTTAATTTCTGTATTTGTTTGAGGTCTTTTGGGACATCCAATTGTGACAAAGCTCGTATCTTGGCTGGATTTTCTACGATTCCTCTACCGGATACAATGAAGCCCAGGAGCTTTCCGGCTAGAATGCCGAAGACGCATTTCTCCGGATTGAGCTTGATGTCGTATTTTCGGAGGTTATCGAATGTAAGCCTCAAGTCGTCTACTAGAGATTCGACATGTTTTTATTTGATGACCACATCATCCACATAGGCCTCCACTGTTTTGCCAATCTGGTTGGCCAGACATGTTTGTATCATGCGCAGATATGTTGCGCCCGTGTTTTTCAGCCCAAAGGGCATTGTGTTGAAGCAGAATGGGCCGTATGGTGTGATGAATGCTGTTGCAGCTTGGTCTGATTCTGCCATCTTGATTTGATGGTAACCGGAGTATGCGTCGAGGAAACACAATGAATCGTGTCCTGCAGTGGCATCGATAATTTGATCGATACGAGGGAGGGGAAGGGATCCTTTGGGCAGACCTTGTTAAGGTCTTTAAAATCGACACACAGGCGCCAGGATTTGTCCTTCTTTGGTACCATCACCAGGTTTGCTAGCCAGTCCGGATGTTTTATATCTCTAATGAATCCGGCTTCCAATAACTTGGCTAGCTCCTCTCCCATAGCCTGTCTCTTCGGTTCGGAAAAGCACCGAAGGGCTTGTTTGACAGGTTTGAATCCTTTCTCGATATTTAAGCTGTGTTCGGCCAGCCTGCGTGGGATTCCTGGCATGTCTGAAGGGTGCCAAGTGAAAATGTCCCAGTTCTCTCGTAGGAACTCTCGCAGTGCGATGTCTACATCAGGGTTCAGTCGTGCCCCGATGGAAGCTGTTTTATTGGGGTCCATTGGATGGACCTGGAATTTGACTATTTCGTCCGCTGGTTTGAAGGATGTGGATTTGGATCTCTTATCGAGTATCACATCATCCCTATTAACCGTGGAGCGCAGCGCAGTCAGTTCTTCGGCCGCTAAGGTTTTGGATAGTGCCTCAAGGGCCAATGTGGCTGTCTTGTTTTCGGCGCGTAGCGCGATGTTCGGATCACTAGCGAGAGTGATAATTCCGTTTGGCCCAGGCATCTTGAGCTTCATGTACCCATAATGGGGTATGGCTTGGAAGACTGTGAATGCCTCCCGTCCTAATATAGCGTGGTATCCGCTATTGAACGGGGCCACCTGGAACGTGACTTCTTCGGACCTGTAATTATCCGGCGTGCCGAACACCACATCTAGTGTGATCTTTCCTGTGCAGCGCGCTTCCTGACTGGGGATTATTCCTCTAAAGGTTGTGCTGCTTCGCTCGATGCGGTTCCAGTCTATTTCCATATTTTGGAGGGTTTCCTCATAAACGAGGTTCAATCCGCTGCCTCCATCCATGAGTACCTTTGTGAGGCGAGAGTCGTCCACTATGGGACTGAGGACCAATGCGGCTGGTGCTCGGGCTGTTCGGAATTTAGGTTCGTCACTCGCGTTGAAGGTGATAGCAGTGTCGCTCCATGGGTTTATTGTTGCTACTTGATAGACTTCAGTGAGGCTGCGGAGTGTTCTTTTCGCATATTATTTGATGCGAAAGTCTCGAAGACTGTGAGAACGGTACTGGTGTCCTCGGGCTGGCTTTCTTCGGCCTCTGAAATTAGGAGGTCCTCGCCAATTTTGGCCACCTGCCGGAGTATCCAACATGCTCTAAGGCTATGTGTTGGTGTGGCGTCCTCTGCTATGAATTCTACAGGGTCCATCAAGCCACCTTTCTAGTACGGTTCCATGCCCTGTAGAGGGTTTTGGATTTTCGATATTTAATCCGGGTGTCTTATTGTGGTGCACCCTCTTAGTTCGGACGGGATTGCTATTCAAGGCCGGATTGTCCCAAAATTTTATTTCGGTTTTCCAAGCGCTTTCCATCACATAGTACTTTTGTACGATTGACGCCAAGTCAGCGAAGCGTGTAATATCACGACGACTTATGGTGTTAAGTATTCCCTCGTCCGTGCAGTTACTGCAAAAGATTGAAATTGCGTCTCCCTCGCGGCAGTCCTTTGTCCTGTTCATAACCAGGAGGAATCTGGCCAAGTAGTGATGTACTGTTTCCTCAGGCTTTTGCCTGATTTGGGAAAGATCGCTTATGTTCGGGCAGGCGGGTGGCGTTGAATCTTAGGCCTCACCCAATTTACGATTCGGGGGCCGAAGAGCTTCCGTACTCTGAAGTCCGGAGCCTTGGATGTTGTCCAACGAATCTAGCCCGTTGCCTGATTCTAAGCTCAGGTCTTGAACTGTATCCTCCCCTCCGCGGGTATCCGGCCTGGAGGGTTCGGGAATTCGGACGTAGCTAGTCCTTAGAATGGATGAAGGGTCGCCGCACTGCGCCTCTACCATGACAACGTGGTGGGTGACTTGGGGAGAGTTAGTTTCTCTTAGATCGGGTTTAAGCCCAACCTGGTCGTAATTTGTAGCGACCCCCAGTGCGGCGATGCGATCCAAGAGCTCGTTTACGAAAGAGAGCTCCATCGGATCCAGCCGCTCGGCGAGTTCTGAGATGACCTGAAGGTTTCTTTCGATGACCCGAGAGGTCACAGTCGGCGCAACGGCCGAACATGCGGTCGTGAGAAAGCCACCTAGCCGGAGGGTTTGGCCGACAGCCAAGGCTCCCTTAGTAGTGGCGCCGTCTTTAAAGACGGGAAGAGGCATCCTTCCTAATTGCGACGGCACAGAGGAACTCTCAATGAAAGCAGCAATGTCGGTGTCAAAACCGGCGGATCTCGGGTAGGGGGTCCCGAACTGTGCGTCAAGGCCGGATGGTAACAGGAGACATGGGACATGATGTTTTTACCCAGGTTCGGGCCCTCTCGATGGAGGTAATACCCTACTCCTCCTTGATTAATATTGTTGATATGGGTAGTACAAGAGTAGATCTACCACGAGATCAAGGAGGCTAAACCCTAGAAGCTAGCCTATGGTATGATTGTGTATGATGATGGTTCGTCCTACGGACTACAACCCTCCGGTTTATATAGACACCGGATAGGGTTAGGGTTACATAGAGTCGGTTACAATAGTAGGAGATCTTGAGTATCCGCATCGCCTAGCTTGCCTTCCACGCCAAGGAAAGTCCCTTCCGGACACGGGACGAAGTCTTCAATCTTCATAGTCCCAGAGTCCGGCGAAGGTATAGTCCGGCTACCCGAACACCCCCTAATCCAGGACTCCCTCAAAGATCATCGATGACATTAGAGCACCAAGTCCTCTCACACGCTCAAAAGCTTCACATTTATCTAACTTTTATGGGCACTATGATTTTGTCTCTATCACAGAGCCCGCTAACCTAGATGAAGCATTTCTGGAGCCTGAGTGGATTCAGGCCATGCAAGAAAAATTACATCAATTCAAGGTCGACAATGTCTAGGAACTGGTCAAACGTCAAGATCCTCACAAGCACAATATCATTGTCCCAAAATGGATCTACCGCAACAAGCAAGATGAAAATGGCCTTGTGGTGAGTAATAAGGCACGGCTTGTAGCTCAAGGCTACACACAGGTTGAAGGAATTGATTTTGTTGAAACTTTTGCACCTGTTGCTAGATTTGAGGCTATTCGCATATTCCTTGCTTGTGCTAACCATCATGATTTCATCTTATATCAAATGGATGTGAAAAGTGCATTCCTCAGTGGTAAGCTTGAGGAAGAAGTATATGTTGCTCAACCCCCAGGTTTTGAAGATCCAAAGAATCCTGACAAAGTCTTCAGACTCAATAAGGCCCTCTATGGCCTCAAGGAGCCCCCCCGGGCATGGTATGATACTTTGAAGGAATTCCTCATGAAGAATGGCTTCACACCTGGTTCACTCGATCCCACTCTTTTTAATAAATCTTATGATGATGAACTGTTTGTGTGCCAAATATATGTTGATGATATTATCTTTGCCTGTACTGACCAACATTATGGTGATGAATTTGCCTATATGATGAGTGAAGAATATCAAATGTCTATGATGGGAGAGTTGAAATTCTTCTTAGGTCTTCAAATTCGTCAACATCGCAATGGCATATTCATATCTCAGGAGAAATACGTCAAGGATGTACTAAGGAAATTCGGCATGCAAGATTGCAAAGGAGTCAAAATTCCAATGCCCACAAATGTCCATCTGTGCACTGATGAAAATGGTATTGACTTCGGTCATAAGGTATACCGCTCCATGATTGGTTCTTTATTGTACTTCTGTGCATCTAGGCCAGATATAATGCTTAGTCTTTGCATGTGTGCCTGATTTCAAGCTACACCGAAGGAACACACCATAAGGCTGTGAAGCATATTCTTCGATATCTAGCTCACACACCAACACTAAGATTATGGTACCCCAAGGGCTCGACTTTTGATCTCATTGGATATTCTGACTCTGACTATGCTTTTTTTACTATAAACAGTAGGGTAAAACCCCACTGCAATTTTTATTAATAAAGAAAGCAGAGTAACAAAAAGGTCTGATAGGCTTGAGGTAAGCCCAAGAAGCAAAAAAGACTAAAACCTAAAACCTAGAGAGCAAAGGAAGAAAGAAAAAGAAAAGAAAAGAAAGGAAAAAAAAACAAACCACCAACTAGCCTAAGAATAAATAAATTACAATAGGCTTTCAAGCCAAACTGAAAATTGCCTCTACTACTTCTTCCTCATTCTAAATTTTAGAAGCTTTAGTTCCTCCAAAAATATGAACTTCCACCCTTGGAAGGAAGGTGCAATGCTTTCAAAAATCTTATTGTTTCTGGTGATCCATATGGCCCATGCTCCAAGTATGATTATCTCCATGTAAAATGGATACCTAAGTTTGTCTTTAAGATCTTGGAACGCTTCTAACACAAACAAGTTTGGAGTTCTTGTTGGACAAATGAAAACCCAGCATTGTTGAAGAAATTGACAGCCCCAAAAGAGATGATGTAGTGTTTCTTGTTGCTGACAGCCTCCAACATCACAATTGTAATCCTCCAACACAAAAAATTTCTTCTAAGTAAATTTCTTTTGTTGACTCGATCATGAAGAAGTTTCCAAAAGAAAACTTTATGCTTTGGGTGGCATGAACTCTGCCAGATCCAGTAGAATTGTGGGGTTGTGTGTTTGTGACTAATTAAGACTTTATACGCTTTGATAGACGAATAGTGTTATGTCCCCCAAATGTAACTCCATGTGTCTAAAGAGACTAAATGCTCAGATTGCCTCATGGCTATGCAAATGTCTTCCATTTGTAAGAATTCCTCATAAGCTTCAGTTGTCAAAGGGAGGAAGAATAGGTCCTGTAGGTACTGAGTCTGCAATACTTGTTGGATATGTAGCTGGGGGTTTCTGACAAAATAGAACAAGTGAGGAAATTGGTGTTTAAGTATTGCTTGGTTCCATATATCATCCCAAAAGAAAGCAGAGACACCATCTCCCACATTACATCCAGCAATAGCTTTGTACTGATCAATGAGAGCTAAGTTGGACTTCCACCAGAATGACCCAATCATGTTGTCCCCTGGTAATTTGCCATCACTATAGTATGTTTCCCAAATCAGGTTGACCCAAGGAATATCATGTCTGTTGAAGAATTTGTGAAGGTTTTTCATGAGCAGGGTTTTATTATGTGTAAAGATGTCTAGAACTCCCAATCCTCCCTAGTCTTTTGGTCTACACACTGTGGTCCAAGCAACCAAGGCAGGTCTTTTTCCGCCATATCAGGGCCTCTCCAAAGACAGTGTCTCAAGTACTTGATGATCTATTTTTTTATTGTAATAGGTATGTCCAGACAGCACATGAAGAAAACTGATAAAGATGTCATCACTGACTTGACCAACATTAATTTTCCATCTTGGGTCATGAATATAGAGATACCAGCCAATCTTTTTGCAATCATGTTAACTAGGGGGAGACACTGCTCAACAGTTGGTTTGTATATTCCCAAGGGCATACCAAGGTAAGTGAAGGGGAATTGTCCTCTAGCACACTGCAAGGTGTTTGTATAAATTTCTACCCTGTCTTCAGCAATATTCAAGGGTACCATGATGGACTTCCCATAATTAACTTTGAGCCCAGTTGCTGTGGCAAAAGAATTCAGAAGTGCTTTTAAACAGAACAACTGCCTAGAATCAGCTTGCATAACCACTAGGGTGTCACCTGCATATTGCACAATTGGGAAGTGAGGGCATGAGTTTACTTGAAGTGGAGTAGTGATCAGGTTTAATCTCATGGCTTTATTAAGAATGGATTGTAACAAATCAGCAGCCAACACAAAAGTTAAAGGAGAGTAAGGGTCCCCTTGCCTTACTCCTTTGCTTATGTAAATTCTTTCCCCAGGAACTCTATTGAGTAGTACAAAAGAACATGCAGTTGTGAACAGAGCTTCCATCCAGGAAATCCATTTATCTCCAAATCCTTTAGCTCTAAAAATATCAATGATTGCAGCATGCTCAATTGTATCAAAAGCCTTCTCAAAATCTAGTTTAATTACTAAGAGTTCCTCCTTAGATTTATGACACTGGTGAACATATTCATATGCCCAACCCAGGCAATCCTGGATAACTCTATCCTTGAGGAAGCTATATTGATTAATATGCACCAGTTGTAGAATAAATCTTTGCAATCTATTGGCCAACAGTTTTGTAATGATTTTCAAAACACCATTAAGCAAAGAAATTGGCCTAAAGTCATTTGGAGAAAGTGGCACCTCTTTTTTTGGTACTAGAGTGATGAAAGAGGAGTTAATGCTTTGAAGATTTACATTCACAGCATGAAAAGACAATATAAGCTCAAAGACATCAGTCTTAATAATGTCCCAACAACTTTTAATAAACTGATTATTGAATCTATCTGGCCCTGGTGATTTATCTGTAGGCAGGTTTTTGACCACTTCTTCAACTTATTCTTGAGAAAAAGGCATTTCTAGATCAATGAAGATTTGGGGGTCCACTGTGTTTTCATAAAGATCATTGAGGTCAAAGTGCATTGAGTATCCATTAGATTGCCCCAATCTATTTCTAAAAGCCTCCCATAGGATTGCAGCCTTTCCATCATGATCTGTTACTTCAACTTGATCTTTGTTCTTCAGCATAGCAATCTTATTGTGTCTATGATTAATAGAGGCTTTAGTGTGGAAAATTTTGTGTTTTCATCTCCAAACTTTACTCTTTTAATTTTCCCTCTCTATTTCCAATAAATCTTCTGATCATTGAGCACAGTTAATAAGTACTCCTTGAGCAAGGTCCTGCAATTATTTTCAAATAGTGTAAGGCCCCTGAATTCCTCAATCATATCCCAAAGAAATATACAACCATTTAGTTCTGCAATTTGCTTCTTATGACAGGCAAGGTTTTTGGCCCACATCTTTAGTGCTCTTCTGACATTCTTGAATTTTTAGCACAATCTGAATGACCTACTGGAATAGTCCAAGCAGTCTGAACCGCCTGTTTAATAGAGCTATGGTTAAGCCAATAGTTTTCAAATCTGAAAACTCTAGACTTTGGGATGTTTGTGCCAATTTTTATCATGCAAGGCAGGTGATCAGAAATTGGTTTAGCCATGGGAAGAGCCAAAGTATCTGGATAGCTAGTCATCCAAGCTGCAGAGGTGAAAAACCAATCTAATTTTTCCAGTAGAGGTTTTCCTGCATGTTGCTCCAGCTAAACTGCCTGCCTTTTAGAGGTAGTTCAATCAGGCCAAGTTCACTTATTGCCTCATTAAACATGAGCATTTCATTTACATCCCCTCCAGGTCTGTTTCTGTCTTCAGGTGTTCTGATGAAATTAAAATCCCCCATGATAATCCAATCTATACCATTAGGCATTTGAATATTACCAAACCAGTCAATGAACTCAATTTTATCCTCATGATTGCAAGGACCATAGATGTTTGTGAGGATCCAACTTTTGGAAGATGCCCTGCAGGTGAACTGAATGGATAATGAGAATTTATTTTGAAACATTAGCTCCACAGAGAACAGAGCTCCATTCCATGCAGTCAGTGTACCACCTGATGCCCCAATGGAAGGTAAGTACTCAAATTTATTAAACCTCTGAGGACAAACTTTATGGATATAGGCCAGATCAAAGTTTTCCCTCTTAGTTTCCTGTAAGCACACAATCCCAGCAGCACTTTCCTCCACTTTTTGCCTGATGGCCAACCACTTATCTGAGGAATTAATGCCCCTCACATTCCAGTTTAAGATATTCCAGGTTCTATTGTTATTCATTAAAAATCAAGTCTATGTTACTGAGATCAACAGGGCCCATCCCCTGATGACTATCCCAGGCCACAAAGTTATTGGGCTCCACAAAAAGGACAAAGTACTGAAAGCAAGGGGAAACATTCCAGCAGGATACATAAGCAAATGACCAGGTAAACCAGAACAACCATAAATGTGGCCCAGAAGTTTCCATAGCATCAGATAGAGAAGTAGTCTCTTCCACAAGGAGATACCAGAGCTGACACAGCAGCAAAGTGCTGGTAACATACAAAAGTTGCCTACCAGGGCAAACAAGCATTGTGCAGCAGTTGCAAGCATTACATTTGACTTCATACATAAGACAAATAATTCCCAAAAGAGAATAGTAGGCCATCCTACTATCTATCACAGGCTGATGTTGCAGACACATCATCACACAGGCCTGGGCTTGGCTGCTTCTACTGTGGCCTTGGACACCTTATCCACCTCTTCCTGCCCCTTCTTCTTGGGTTTCTTCGACAACTTCTCCTGAATCTCTTCCTCAGCAACCTTACAGAAAGATTTAGACGGGTTTTTAACCACTGAATTGTGAATAATTGGAGGTATGGCATTACATGGTAAACAAGACTGAGTATCACAAGATTTTCTTCTATATCCATTGTTATTCTTTTTAATCCTGTCACTTCTTCTTACCTCGGTTTCCACCATAGGTTCTTTCTCCCTTCTTTTCCTTGAGATGGCCTCTCCAAGTGGCAGGACTTTATTTGGAGACACCTGTTGAAGAGGACTACTAGCCCCAGTAGAAGAATGAGCAGCAGGGCTAATACCTTCATTTTCTTCGCCTAGGCCCAGGATGAAATCCTTACATGCAGGTGCCTGAGAAGTTGTACATCCATCAAGTATATGAAAAAGCAGAGTTTCTTCTTTCTCACAATTAGCAGTCAACAATTTCCAGATATCACACCTGAGAAAATGCATTGTCCAACCAAACTTGTCAGGTGTCAATAGCAAATGAATTATGAAGTTAAACCAACTTACTGGAATTTCAATTTTGAAAGTTGGGGCAACTCCTTGGGTTGCTGGTGCAAAGTGCTTTATCCATAAATCAAGCCCTTCTTCAGAGATTAAATGTGAGCCATCAATGACTTGCAAAGCATGATCTTGGGCCAATGAATGTAATGCAAGAAAGGAAGGAGAACTTGGCAAAGAGAAGGACCCATAGTTACCTCTAGGGTTAACTTCAGATGAGGAACCAATGTGAGGGATTGGAACATCAGCTTTGACCTTGATATCTGGTATATGAACTTGATGTGAAGGAATAGAGTCTGCCACAATTGCATAGCCAGCAACTTCCAATGGCACTACACAATTATCAGTAGTAGGGACCTCCTTTAAATTCTCAGGCTGCTTGTCTGGGTGTACAATGGGCAAAGAGGTGCCAGAAGCTTCAATATCTCTGACAGAAGAGGGCATATCTGGATTGGGAACTGACTGAAGGGATTGTTGAGCTACATCAACCACTGGTTGCAGAATTTGTTGTTCTACAGCAACCACATTTAGTGTCAGGTCAGCATGCTCCATGATCTCATTATGTGGCTGATCACCATTAGGCTGGAAAACATGTAAATCCTCCTCTTCTTCAACTGCATTATAAGCCAATGCAATGTTAAGAAGCCCTTGACCAATAGGAGGGACCTGAGCACCTTGGTTGACCTCCTCACTGGCAGAGTGGGCCAAGGATAGCAAACCATCAGATAGAGAAATTGTAGTAGTAGTGCTGCTGTTAGGAGCCCCTTCTTCTGCCAAAGCTGGAATTTCAATTTGAGGCTGGTGTGGAGGGACAGGGGCTGGTTGAGGGAAAGCCCAGTGATCCTCTTGCTCTGCTTGTTGTTCCCAATCATCCCAGTCTTCTTTAGGAGCTTGAATATTATGATTAGGCAGTGGTTGAAAACCTGGGAAATCATTAGCATGCTGGGGTACAGGGTGTGGGTCTACACCTTCAGGTGGAAAAGGGTCCTCATCTGCAAGCCCACCCCCCAACATTTCCTCAAGAAGCACTTCAACAGAGCAGGTCCAGGATTCGTCCTCAAATAGTTCTCCTTCAGACCATCTGATACTTTTAGGGATGTCAACAAGCTTTGTGACTCTAGCCTTGACCAGAATCTTACCCTTCAGAGCATCTTCTTTCTCCCAACTAATGATCTTGCCCCACTTTGAAATCGCAGAAGCAATGTCTTCAGTGTTACAGAAATCAAAGGGGACCCCACAAACAGCAACCAACAAGTTTTGTTGAAATGAACCCGACGCCAATTCCTTCCTTGATTGTGCTTTGTAAAAGAAATAAAAACATCGCCAAAAGCATGCGGACCCTGCTGAATGAGCCTATCTCTATCTCTGACATGCGTGAACCTGACATAAGCTTCTCCAAAAGGACAATGCTGGATTTCTCTAAAGCCTACTTGCCCAACTCCCTGAAGAAACTCTTCGAGAACCTCACGCACATTTGGGAAAAATACCTCATCTGGATGCGGGTGGATACTGGCAATCGCCCAGTCTTCGTGTCGTCTCGGGCGATGAGGAACAATTGCTCGAAAAACCCCATTGCGGTCTTCAATCACCTGAATCTGAAAGCCATGAGGAACGAATGGTTGAGGGTCTATGAGAAACGACTCTGACTATGCTGGTGATTGTGTGGACCACAAGTCAACATCTGGTATATGTCATTTCCTCGGACGATCTTTGGGTTGTTGGTCCTCGAAGAAACAGAACTGCGTATCACTGTCTACTGCTGAAGCTGAGTACATTGCTGCTGGTTCTTGCTGTGCTCAACTGCTACGGATGATGCAAACTCTCAAGGACTATGGCGTCAACGTGAAGAATGTGCCCCTCCTCTATGACAATGAGAGTGCCATCAAGATTGCTCACAACCCAGTTCAGCACTCGAAGACAAAGCACATTTAGATTCGTCATCATTTTCTTCGTGATCATGTGTTGAAGGGCGGCATTTCTATTAAGCACGTGAAGACTGAAGAACAGCTAGCCGATATCTTCACAAAGCCCTTGGATGAGAAGAGATTTAGCAAGTTGCGGTGTGAGCTAAATATCTTAGAATCTTCGAATGTTCTTTGAAAAGGACACTCATCCTAACACTTATGCCAAATTGATGACTTAGATGTGCAACACATGAAGAAACCTTTTTCTTCAATCAATGAAGAATAACACTCTAAGTGTGAAGAAATTAATGAAGAATTTGATTCTCTGAACCCTACGACAATTGTACGCGGTGTCTTAAATCATCATTCTTATACGGTGGGTCACGCCACCACAGAAAGTTGAAAATATTCAATTTGAGTTTTTTTGTTTTGAAATTCCTCAGCTATTCAAATTCTTCAACTTTGCAAAATCTTCACTTGTTACGTCATTTTTTCTTCATTGGCTATATATATATATATGAGTTTATGTCCTCTACATCATTCACTTATAGCTAATTCTTCAAGTTGGTTTTTCTGCTAAGTGAATGTGATCTGACCCTTCCCCCTCTATGCTATACTCAACCCAATCTATTCACAAATTCTTCATGTGCGTTCTATTTGAAACTCGTTCAAAATCTTCACTGTGTCCTTGTCAGTTGAAGAAATTGCGAACGGTACGTTAAAACTAAACTTATCCAAATTTTTGGTTTTGCCACTCAAACTGTTCCGCATCCCATGATACACTATTCTATTCACCCACGATCTAACACGATCTCCAGTTCACAGAACGTGGGTGACACATGTCGTGCGAAGGAGAAGGGTCAGTGGCACGTTCGTCCTAAATCTTCGGGTGAACAGTTTTTCACCATGGATATAAATACCCCCTCTCACCTTCCTCACTTCCTTTACTCCGCTCGAACTCTCTCCCTCGCTCGAGCTTCTCAAACCATAGCGCCGCCGCTACTCCATCGTCGCCGGTGAGGAAGATCTTCACTGCCTCGACCTCGTCGCCATCGTACTCGCGCCGCCCGCAGAAATCTTCACTCCGCTGCCGCTGTAGCCATCTTCCTCTGCCGAGTTAGGGCGTGGAAGATCTACACAGACGAACTTCACTTCTCCATCCTACTATTCGTCGTGTTCTTCATTCAGGGTAATTAAAAGTTACTTTTACAGCCCTCCTTGATTCGAATGTTTTCTACAAAATCTTCAAAGGTGTTTTCTTCAAATCCTCACACACTAAAACACCTCACAAGTCATCTGTTCTTGATTCGATTCTCTAAGCATCATTTTTCTTCAAGATTCCTCAATTGTATGGATCTTCAATCGATACAACTCTGGAACGTAAGACAAAGAACGCTTAGTGAAATTCTTCAAGACTCATATGGACAAATTCCTCAAACTTGTTCTTTTTGGAAAACCTTCTAAGAACGCATATGACCTTTCCAAAATTCCTCGCAACTATACTCTGTTCACAGGTACTCATGCCAGGTGCTGAATCACTAGGTTCTCATCAACTTAACTCATTTGCAGCGTCCCTCGAAGAAAACTTGCATATTTTTTCAGAGAATTCGATTGTTCAAATTCCTCAACTAAAGAATATGGCAGACAGTAAGAGGCCACAGAAAGGAGGAAAGAAGCCTGAGGTCATGACTGCCTTTGAGATCCGTGATGACATCTACAAAGAATATTGCACTCCAGATGAGCCAAGTTTGGTAAGGAAAACAAAAATCAGCGCAAGGTGCGCATACAGAGGATTGAAAGGAGATGGGCAAGAGAATGGAGGGAGTACAGGTATGTAACTCCAAAGTATATGAAGAAATTCGCGCTCAATCCTCCATGACCAAGAGCTCCATTGGCACCTGGCCAAGTAGGAGATCCCACCAGCATCAAACGCGGTGAGGACTTTCCTGAAGAATGGGCCAAGTGCCAGTCCAAGTTGGCCAAACAAGCAAAAGAAGCAGTGAAGAAATTCAATGAAGACTCTGCTGCTGCTGCTGCCACTAAGGACTCTATCAAGCCAAAGAAATCAATGGGAAAGAAGCCTGCACACAAGCCAAGTGCTTCACCAATAGCGCCCTGAAGGCCAAGTTCCTCAGCTATGCCCTCACGACCAGAATCTTCAAAGTCCTCAAGACCAATTCCTCATGACGCTCCTGCTCCGCCCAAATCCTCAGCTCCTCCACAGTCCTCAGTAGTTCCGACAAAGTCCTCACCACCTGTGCATCTGGCCTCGTGCCAAAGAACTGCAGACATCTCTATTGCCTCTGGTGCCTCAGCAAGTTCGTTAGCTGCACCAAATTCTTCATCAGGCCCAACTCTGCTGAAGACAAAGGCTACTGCTAGACGAGGTCCTCGCCCAAGTCCTAAGAAGAAGAAAGTTGTTTTCCAAGTGCCGTCTGAAGAAGACGAAGCTGATGATGATGAAATTGCAGAAATCATTAGAGATAGACAAGTCAGGGCCGCTAGAGCTAAAGGCACAAATGTGCCACTACTTTTGGATCCGAGGCTGATCCTAGATTACATTGATCCCTAGCACAAGCACCCAAACACTCCTAAGCCAGATTTCAATTTGACACCTGGTCAAAATCATATGCTGACTCATTTCATCCAAGAGGAGAAATGGAAATATGAGCAGGCTAGGCAGATCAAGAAGGCTCAGTACAAGAAGGAGAAATTTCTGAAGACCAACGTTGTTAAAATGACAACTGATGAACTTATCAAAATCCAGTCTGAAATCAAAACCCTCAGCGACAACTTCAATGCCTACTATGATGATTGGCAAGGAGCCAAAGTTAGGTTTGTAAAACTGACTGAGAAGTTCACCAATGTTGCAGCCCCATCGCAACATGAAATTCCTCAGGCTGCAGCATCTGCTCAGCCTACTGAAGAACATACTAGCACCGCTGATGACTTTTAGGCTGCTGAAGAAAATGCTAGTTCCAGGGCTGATGACTCCATTCCAGCCACTGACGAAATTGCCAGGGCATCCACTAGTGGTGCGTTTGAAGAAACTGAAGAAGTCAGGGCAACTGCATCAGTTTCACCTGAAGCACATCAACCTAATTCCTCTGCACATCCTGCTCCTACACCAACTCCAATCTTCCATCTATATCAGATATGAAGAAGACCAAGGCTGCAGAGCGTGCTGCAGTGAAGAAAAGGAAAGCATCAGCTGCTTCAGGTTCTTCAGCTCCGAAGAAGATGAAGCCTATGACAAGTTCATTTGCTAATCCAATTGATATTGTTCCAATCTCAACCATGCCATCAAAGGACCTTGTTCCGTTTGGTGAAGACTATGAGATCCCCAGCGAATCTGATGAAGAAAATCATTCAGCTGCTTCGTCACAGAAGATTTATGAAGAAATTGCAGTGGATGCGATCCCTTCTACACCTGTTGTATCCTCGCCAATGCCTCAATTCACAGCTAAAGAGGCTGGCGTTGAAGAATTGGTAGATGAAGACATGGATATTGGAAGTACTACGCCTGTGATGAACGATGACTTTTGGGAAAGTCATCACCCCAATTCCCCACTCTTCAC
Organism: Aegilops umbellulata; assembly: GCA_032464435.1. Lineage (NCBI taxonomy): Eukaryota > Viridiplantae > Streptophyta > Magnoliopsida > Poales > Poaceae > Aegilops > Aegilops umbellulata. Next base: position 149,102,638 of record CP136059.1, on the reverse strand, counting down.
CCCGCTACAGCAAATTCCTTAGTCCCCTGCACCGACCGTTCAAATGGGCTCTGAAGAAATTCATCCCACCTCGTCTGTGCATGAAGAAATTCCAGCCACTAGTGCTGATGAAACTACTGCTGCTGATCATATGACAACCCAGACTGCAACTGAAGACGAACCAGAAATTCCTCAGCCTGATGAACCTGAGATTGCGATTCCTGAGGTCGTGATGCAACTCACTGACACTCCTCTGCCCAAGCCAAACGATCCGTTCTCAAGGAAGCAGAAGTTCAAGGCTGAAGACTTCTTTGGCGAGCATGTATTCTTCACTGACTACAACCCGTATGATTCTGCTCGCATAAGGAAGAGGCGGTTGTGGACTGCTAGTCAAGCCAATTTCTATTCCTCAGTGCTATTCAACAAAGACAAAGTCTTCGATCGTGCACATATTCCTCACGTGGACATGGAATCTCTGCCTTGCTTCGAGACAGTCCTTAGTGTTCTTCATGATGCTGGACTATTAAACTTCTGCACTGAGATATGTGATTGGAATGAAGAACTCATTCTTCAATTCTATGCGACGCTGCACATCACAAGAAATTATGAATATGTGAACTCTTGGGTGCTGGACTGGATGTCAGAAAAAACTCACTACAAGGAAACATCAACTGAATTGCTTCGTGCCCTACCACTCAGTCCTCCCCTTGATGGTGCTCGTTGCGTCGACAGTGAACCCGAGCTTACAAATCACTACATGCAAGTTCTGAATAAGCCTTTGAAGCCAGGGCAGGCCCCTCGAACCAAATTCCTCGTCAAGGAATTATTGTATGTGCCTCGGACTGTCTATCGCATTTTGTCGAAGACATTGAGTCCTATGAAAGGCCATGACTCAAATGACAAAGAAGTCGTTGGCATCATGAAGAATTTGATTTTCAATATCATTCATGGCGTTCCCATCAATTTTCATGATTTCTTCATGAGGACTCTGGCCAATATTGCTATGTCACCATTTGAGCTGAAGCCTTATGCACCTTGGATTATGAGATTCATCAGAACAAAGTCTTCACTCAATTACAAAGTTGATACTCTGAACCACTTCAGCTACTTGCCTCCTATTGAAGTCCTCAAACGGACATTTTCCTTAGCTGATGACAAAGGCAAGGCAGCTGCTGTGATAGATGAAGGCATTCGTCCATTGGATGGTCAATTTCGCAAGGTGCATCCTATTCAACCAATGACGACTCTGCCACACATGACTCTGCCGCCAACAACTCTACCAAGCAAAATCCTCAAGCCACAGCACCCAGGGTGATGACTGATCGTGAGTTACTCCTCACTCTTCATTAGGAAGTTGATCACAATCATAAATGGGTCAAGCGTCAGTTTGATTCAATTCTTCACAACATGACCTCTACACACAATGCAGTCAAGAAAAACCAATACTACCTCCATGAAACCTTCAGCCGCACCTGGGCTGTTCTGCCTCATGTCTACAGCAAAGAAGATCTGAAGAAAATGGGTCTCAAGGAAGAATTTGACTGGACTGCACCTCCTCTGAAGAAATTCAAGAAGGTCAAAGTTCCTTCTTTGGTGGCCAGCTCCTATTCTTCATCGTGTGACACTGATGAACATGAAGACTTGGACGACACTGCGGCAGGCCCTACTACGACAACCGACCCCGACAACGCTGCCACTCCTTCATCAACTTGATTATCTTTAGGGGCGTTAGTCCTCAGTTTCGATCCTATTGGTCATTCAATGACAAAGGGGGAGAAATTTGAGTTAGTCTTCAAGCGGGTCTATTATATGGGTGTTTTTTTGCTAAGTTACAACTCTCGTTCTTCTGAAACTTTATTGGATCGAGTTGTAAACTTAAACTCGATGGGGGTCTGATACTTCTGCTATGTTATTATGCATGCTTATTCCTTGTTAATATTAATGCACGCATGCTGAATTACATCAGTCACCATAGTTTTCATCATTCGTTTCAAATTCTTCATTTTATATGTCAAATGCGTGTATGAATTACAAGATATAGGGGGATATCTCCATGATTCAACTCTTCAAGTGTGCATTGCTTCAAAAGCAAATTCCTCACTATGCACAACTTCAGGGGAGTTCTTCTATATCTTGCTATCAAATTCCTCAATACCAGCATTTACACTTCATATGTTTATCCCTGTTGAAAACTTAACCTATATTGTCATCAATCACCAAAAAGGGGGACATTGTAAGTACATCTAATGCCCCTTATTGATTTTGGTGTATTGAAGACTTATAGGTTAAGGGACTAATGCATTTGTGAGTGTACACATGTCTATAAGTATATAAGGAGTTTCATATTTACAGAGAGAGTCGACCCCTAAAAATGAAGTTCTTTGACTGAAGACTTTGGTATTCTGAAGACTTTCTGAAGACTTTGAAAGTGAAGAAATTGGTGTGACCTTGAAGACTTGGTTTTCATTCGAGGAACATGAAGCGTGAAGACTTTTGTTTTCATAGTTTCATTTTCTCTTTCTTGAGTCATAGGAAACACCGTACTGTTAAAGGGGTTCGAGGAAATACTAAGGAAAATTTCCATGTGATGCTCAACTCAAAATCCTACACCTACCAATCCCTTCGAGTGAAGCCATTGGAAATCTCATATAGCTCAGTCAATTTCTTCAGTGACAGAGACGAAGTTCTTCTGGTCACTGAGGAATTTGCTCTGACTGGGGAGTTAGGAATTCGCCAGTGCGGATTTCCTACACAGTGAGGAACATGATAGCCCTGAGGAATTTGAACCTCAAATTTCCAACCGTTGCTGTGCTACGCGCCAGCTGTCCCAAAATATCTTATCCACCTAACGGTCATATCATTGATGGCCATTTATGTCTTATCATGTCGGGCTGCTCCCTAGGCTATAAATAGCCGCCCCCTACAACCACTAGCTAGTTGGCTGCTCCGAGAGAAACTGACACTTGTCATTTGAGAGCAACCCATCCTCTGAGGACTTTGAGCGAAAATCATCAAGTGAGGAAAACCCAAACCCAAACACCTACAAACCCAAAGTGATTGAGCATCACTAAAGAGATTGATCCTGCATGGATCCGATGCTTATTACCTTTGAAGATTGTGCTTCTTCCAGACGGTTAGGCGTCATGGTCTAGAGCATCCAAGAGGAATTGTGGATCGCCGAGTGACCGAGTTTGTGAAGGTTCGGAAGTCAACTGAAGACTTACCACGAGTGATTGGACGAGGTCTGTGTGACCTTAGTTCAAGGAGAATACGGTGAGGATTGTGTGTCCGGGACTGTGTGTCCTCAGGTTTAAATACCTAGCCGCTCCAACCAGATGTACAACTGAGACAGCAGTTGGAACTGGTCTACCAAATCATTGTCTTCACCAGTTCAATTTCTTGTGTTGTGTGCTTGTCATGTCTGTGTTTGCAGATTTTGACTAAAGACTTTCTCAATTTCCTCAGTTCAATTTCTTTAGTTTGTTTGTCTTCATCCTGTGTTATCCTGTGATTACGCTTTCTGTACTCTGTGCTTGTCTTCATTTCATCATGATGACTATTCTTGTCTTCTGCTATGTTTACTTCTGGGTACTTATTCCGCTTCAAGTAGTTCTTCACTAAGGATTTTCCTCACTAGCAAATTCCTCAGTGAAGAATTCATAAAAATCGCCTATTCACCCCCCCCCTTTACTCAATATAACGCACTTTCAAAACGCAGCCCCTAGCACCGCCCAGCAGCAGCTCCGCCGCACGAAATGGTCGCCGCCGGCCACAGTCCGGCGATGATGACGTGGCGCGTCATTAGCAGTTAATCACCTGCTAATTAACCCCATGACACACTTACAGACATCCCCACGCCCTTAATTAACCTGGATCAGTTTCTGTTTAGGATTAGATTAAGTCCAGTGGGCCCCGGCTGTCACGTTTAACCTGCCCAGTCAGCATTGACCTGGCCCCACTGGTCAGCCTCTGTTCCTGCCTTGTCACACAGACGTGCGGGCCCCACAGGTCAGGTTTGACATGAATTGCCCATGTTGACTTGATGATGTCACAGCGACGTCATGCTGAGGCACTTATACATTTTCTGGATTAAAATAAACTAGAAAATTATCTTCTAAACTTCTAAAAATCATAGAAATTCAGCCGAACTCCAAATGAAATAATTTATATATGAAAAATTATTAGAAAAATGCAATCTATCCATCTGTATAATTTTCATGCATGTCAAACTAAGTTATACCTGCTGTATAGGTTAAAACATGATAATGTCATTTTAAATGCTAAATATGGAGTTTGCATATGAACCCTTAGTTCATATGGACTTCATTTAAACTGTTGCTAGATCAATTAGTGTAAATCACAACATTCTTGATATGTCATGATCATGCATCATATTGTTGCATTGCATTGATTGTGTTCTTTCTCTGTTTACCGGTATTTGTCCCCTCTCAGCAGACGTAGTTTCGATGATGAGTTTGATGACACTGATGAAGAACTATACTATCTTCAGAAGTGCCAGGCAAGCAAAACCCCCTTGTTCATTCCAATACAATCCCACTCTCTCGCTCGTTCTATCTTTTACTGCATTAGGACAACAACGATTCAACTATTACATGATGCGGTAGTTGAACCCCTTTCCTCTACATGACCTGTCATTGGCACACTAAATAGATGAAACCCACTAGCATGAGTAGGAATTGTTTGAGCCCTGATGTGCCTACTCATTCATGCTTGCTGTCATGCCTGCTACTGTTCATGAATTGGAGGTGTGTGAACATGTTCTACTATTCAGAGCTAAGTGTGTGAACACGATTTGGTAAAGGTAGCGGTGAGAGGCCATGTAGAAGTACATGGTGGGTTGTCTCATTGAAACCGTCCTCAGGAACTGAGTTATGTGTTTGTGATCCATGAACAGCTACTACCACGCATTGGGCCTGAAACCAATGGACCCTCTCAACTTATTAATCGCCTTCTCTGTCAAGGATTTGCAACTAGTTTCTGGTGTTTGTAGGATATGTGTTGGATGCCGTGTGTAGCGCTGACCCTAGGGGTGTGCTATGATGCGGTAGATACACCGTGGCCCGGTATACCAGGCGCCCGTTTGGTGTCTCAAGAACCCTACACACATCCTTTGGGGCTAAGAGCGAAACCCCCGTAGGATCTCCTCGTGGATGGAACCCGAATAGGCGATAAACCTGGACTAGAGACTTGTGTGGTTAGTCAGCTCATGGCCGACACCCTCGCTGGTCTTCGGCTTGCAGGTTGCCGAGTACATGTCGTGTAAATGGCGATAAGTTGTGAAAGCGTGTGTAAAGAATTACACCCCTACAGGTTTAACATCATCTATTCGAATATCCGCGTCCGCGGTAAAGGACCTCTTGGTTGCCTATTCAGTTAGACAAGTGAAAGTGGATACTCTAAAATGCAAGATTAGCGTGAGTGCTATGGATGTCGTTCTCGTAGGGACACGAGAGCGAATCCGTAGTGGTGTACTAATATGGTGAATAGGTGGACTCGTGTACGCCACCTTAAAGAGTTACTTGCAGTCGTCGTTTAGGGTAGCCACCGAGTCAAAGCTGGCTTGTTGCAGTTAAAATCCACCCCCCCCTTTGTTGATACCGATGCATACGTAGCTAGATCTGATGTAAGTCTTGTTGGGTACATTTGTACTCACGTTTGCTTAATTTATGTTTTGCAGAGAGACTTCGGTCTCACTAGTAGTTCCGCATGGACTTCGACATTTAGCTTGTTACCTCAGCCACGATCTTGTGCCCTCTGCAGGGTCTTGTAGTTAGTCAGGCTTCTCAGCCTTTTCCATTTGTAGTTGTCTGTACTCAGACAAGATAAGCTTCCGCATTTGCTATTGCTTGTATGACTTGAATGCTGGGTCATGAGACCCATGTTTGTAATATCTGACTCTTCGGAGTCTTAGGAATGAATACTTGAGTCGTACAGTTTTGTTGTGATGCCATGTTGTATTTACACATATCGAGGATATTGTGTGTATGATTGAAATGCTTGGTATGTGTGGGATCTGACAACCTAGTTGTCTATCCTTGGTAGCCTCTCTTATGGGGAAATGTAGTCTAGTGCTTCCATTGAGCCATGGTAGTCTGCTACAGCCTGGTTTAGCGGAGTCCTGTTAGCCCAATTGCTGCTGCGCCGGAACACTTAGACTGGCCGACATGTGTCCTTCTTCGATCCTGTTTCGGTCCCTTCGTGGAAATGTCACGTGGTGTATTTCAGAGTCATGTTAGCCTGCTACAGCCCGGATTTCCAGAGTCCTGCTAGCCCAGTTGCTACAGCCCGAATTAACTCGCTGATGACCGACACGTTCGTTGCTGGGTCATGTATGCCTGTCCCTGTAAGTTAGTGCCACTTTGGGTTCACGACTAGTCATGTCGGCCTAGGTTCTCTGTCATATGGATGCTAGAGACACTATCATATACGTGAGCCAAGAGGCGCAAACGGTCCCGGGCCAGGTAAGGTGGCACCCGTGGGAATACCGTGCGTGTGGCCGCAAAGTGATATGATGTGTTACATGCTAGATCAGTGTGACTTAGGATCGGGGTCCTGACATCTTATCTCTATCTCTACTACTCTTCTTTCTGTTTTATAATACTAGTAGCTGTCAAATCAAATAGTACTGCACTGCCCACTGCACGCCCGGCTGAACACGCCTCCTTGCCTCCATCAAATGCCTCCGTTAAACCCGCATGCAAACCAAGAAACCTACTCCGACCCGCGAGAGGAAATTTGCCGGTTGCCGTTGGAGAATAATAGAGTCACGTCCAATCCATTTGAGTTAATTGCATGTATGATTCTCCCTCTATAAGAAGTTAATTGCATCCTTAATATTGTATTCTAAGTACTCCGTGGGTTCCAGTGTCAGTACAGTGTACATGACTTGCAGGCTGGCTACAGGTTCATACAGAAAGTTAAAAAGAAACAAATCCATCCTTAATCTTGTATTGTAAGTACCTATGGGTTCCACGACCAGTACAGTAGCAAAAGAAGTATATATTAAAAATAAACAAATAAAGTTTAGGACAGAATTCGAACTCAGGTCATCACGTTGCGAGAATCTGGCCCGGACCAGTACACCAGGTGTTCGTTGTGGACGATGTAAGATATAAAACTTTATAGCAATGAGACCATCCATTGCAACGGATCCAAAGTAGAATAATACATATTCACAAATTTGAAAGAAAAAATTTAGTTTTGATATATATATATATATATCACTAAAAATATCTTATGTTTCACTCCAAATATATTCTTTGGGCTGTTTTGATGAGGTAAGGGAGGAATGTGGTTGGTTTCAAGATACTAATTGGTTTTGTGTAAACTGGAGCAGAGAAGTGGGAATTTTTGCAACGGGCCACAACTTACATCACAGTTGTTAGTTTCAGATCTAATGGTCAGAAATGGCGGATGGCAGACACACCATCATCACCAATTGAGTCTTTTATAGGAGTAGAGAAAAACCGAGTTGGTGATAGTGGTGTGCCAGCCATGTTATAATATAAACCATCCGATCTAAATCTGATGGATAGAAAGCAAACTATGACAATTTTACAAAAGATACCTTGCCTTGTTCATCCTTATCTCCCACAACCTCATTGCTGAGCAATTAAAAAAGGTAGTCTCTGGAACAATCTAGCATGGTGGCCGCTCCCAGCGCCGTCCATCCCCATGCCTCCACCCAAGCCGACCACCAGTCACCACCACGCCCCACTCCTCCTCACCTTATCTCTCATCTTTCTCGAGATATCATTTTTTCGATGAAATGGTCGAGATACCATTTTTTTGATAAAATTCTCAAGATATCATTAGTTTTTACACATGGTATTACTCCTGCATGGGTCAATCACAACAGGTTTTTTGTAAAAAAATGCATCTTCATGTTCCATGCAATGCACAGGCATCTTGCTAGTTTTTTTGCATATAGTTCCAAACACCACGTAGACACAGTCTTTGAACATTTTACAGCTATGTTAGTATCGTTGTTAGTGGTCAGCCGGTGCAAGTTATAGCCCCAGGTGTTTTAACCTTTTTTTAGCAATTTTTTGCCACGAGCTCAATCCTGGTGAATCCCACATAACCGTCAAATTTCCATCCGACGGTGGCCTTTTTTTAAGGCATAGTATTTGACAAAACCGCCACCCTTACACACGTACTGTAACTGCGTCGTGGGCGTTTGCAACTGCCATGTCTCCCAGCGAACGTTTGCTAGGGATTGGAGTTAGCACCGATGGCGGTTCGTAGTTGTTCCACGCTCAGGCATTCAAGTGTGTAACTATTTTAGATTAGAATATACTACTCCTCCGGTGCTAGTAGTAGATCAGAGTCCTACACCACTACTCTATATGCAAACTAGGGCATAGTAGTAGGTAGTGTGATCACTCAAGCAAGTTGTTTGACATCGATATGACCCTATGCTGCTGGTATGTGTCTCATAAGTCAAGCGGCGTGTTGTAGTCATCAGCACCTGCCCACTTCCCGCAGCATATATTCGCTTCTTCATCTTTGTCCGAACATAATTGTCCAATCTTCCATCCCTGCTGAGGCGCCTCCCCTCTCTTCCAAACCCAAGCACTAACAATGGCAGAACCAAGCAGCGTCCGCCAAAAGAGTAGATGGAATTGTCTCCTCACAGAGGTAATCAAGCTCATTGTATCGCGTGTGGTCAATCTCAGTACCATGCCGCTCGCCACGTGCTTGTCGGAGCTATACCGTTTACTCAAAGCCCTTAGGCTGGTGCTTTTTAAGCCATCTCCTTGCTTGCTGATGCCGCCTGAACTTCAGAAAGGGCGTGTCACGCAGCACAACAATCATAGGGTGGCGTGCATCAACCGCCTTGACTGCGATCCAATCCCCGTCACCCTCAACTGCATTAACGATATGTACTGGGTGGGCACGAACACGTCTTGGATGGTGCTCATCGATGGTCGCGGTAGCTGGATGATCGTGGAGGTCTACACCCGGCGATCGATTCCCCTTCCTTTGATTAACACTGCACTACTTTGGCATCGTGACCTAGAATACTCGGAATCTTACAATAGCCAACATCATACCAAGTTTCATTTGCTCAAGGTTGTAATCTGCCAAGTGCCCACAAGATTTGCGAATTATAAAGACTTGAGGCTAATTGCGTTCTTCAACCATGGTCTCGCCTTTCTAACAGGTCACTGCGGCAAGTGGATAAATCTGCGCGTCCATCACTAGATCATACATCCTCCATGGTTCTCTGAGACACATGGGCTTAATTTACACCGTCGACTCCTTCTATGGCTGGACGTATTGCTGGCCTACTCCAGTCAACGCGACAAACGGCTGTTACAGCTATATGTTACTTTCCTATGATATCATCATGGCTTGCTTATATTACTGTCAACGTTTACTGAAAAAATATTCATGCTCATAACATGCTGTTCTTAAGATTGACTACATTAAGATCCCTTTTTCATTTGACTCCAGCTTGATCTGATGTTGTAGACCGCGTGGTGTCCCTGCCCTTCCTAATCCCAGAACCTTTCAAAGAAAAGCGAAAGGGCAATTGCAGGTGGTTCCTGGCTCAATCAGCTGACGATGAACGATTGATGACGATCGTTCGCACGTACCGGACGTCCTGTTTCGTGGGATACAATCACAATCACTTCAAGGTCTTTGAGCAGGATCCCAGCTTCTCTGGGCCTTCAGGAATTTCTGACTGGAGGTTGGTAAGTAGCCTTGGTACACGCTCTCTGTTTATCGGACAGAATTATCTGATTAACTAGGAGATAACCAACGACAAGTGTCGTGATGGCTGCGCGGTTTCGTTCATTAGGCAAAACTGTGTCTACACATCGTACCATGCGTCTCTGCATGCACCATACCCTGATATGTGCCGCCACGCTCTGCAGCCCAAAGTAGGAGAGAGGGTCGGAAGTATCAGACTTCGCCCTGCTGGCTGGAGTTTCCCCCGCCAGGCACCCATCTGGTTCATGCTGTCAGCCAATCTCCACAGCTTAATAAATAGTAACATCTAACTAAGCCAGTTAGTTAGATCCATACACTTGGTGTAGTAAGATCTTTATTTAGTTTGATGCATACACTTGTTCTTGTTTGGTAGCCGTTTTGTAATGATGGCTGATGTTCGGTTTGGAAGAGAGAGCTGCTTCTTTACTCTTCTGGCCTGCTTATTACTTCTGTTGCACCCCAGCCCTGGTTGTTGATGCTACTATTTTCAATGTACAATCAGTAATATATTTCGTCTGTTGGTTTAATAAATGTGTTGTTAGAACGAGAAACACAATGTTTTGCAAGTCGTTGCACGGTCCGATCCTTTAGTGCCTCGTAACGTACATAGCGCGTACTATTTTTGGCACGGAACACATTTTCCACTTATTGATAACATGCAACCCACTGATGAAGGCTTAATAGAGGAGCCCATAATTAACTAGAAGGGAGGCTCTCAAATGAATCCGGCCTAGGTACATGCTCATAGTCCCCTAAACATAATAAAGTAAATAAATAAAGCTAAATGCTCATGCACGAGGATACTATTTCCAATTATAGTGTCATTACATTCAGTCAATATTATTCTTAGTCAAAGATAGCGACCAGTCTTCTTTCTCCCACCATTTTCTTCCTACTACCAGCGGGCCCATGCAAATCATAGTCAACGTCATAAGTAGATATTTTCCCGTTCCGCAATAGCTACCATGCACTGCTTGGGTGTACCGCTTTTGCTCGTTTTAATGCGGTCCCACATTACGCCTATGTAAAACTTAAGATGCCCGGTACACGTGGCATCATCACGATGAATGGAAATACGGAAATCTCCCTTCATACAGAGTAGCATACTACGGCTACTGCAGCCAAAGTACAAAGCGGCCTCGTCAAGCCGTGTATCTCATCGACCACCAAGCCGCCGGTCTCTATTAAACAGGACCGACCAATCTCAGAGCTGGATTAGCAGTTCGGCCTCCATCATTCGCCTGATATACCCGCGAAGTTTGTACCACGCATACATAATTACACACTTAAAATACCCTGGTCATCGGGGAGGCACATTATGGATAGGCCTACCATGCAGTTCACACTCCCATAGCTTTTTTCCTTTTTATAACTATTTTTTATCTTTTACCAGAGGTGACTCAAATCCTAGTCATCTTACGGACTCTTTCTGAGTTCGGCTTCGTCAAATAACTAAAGGCTATTCCTGCCAAGGAGTCCTTTCGCCGAGGCAAGGCAGCGCAGACGTGCGACAGGAGGTCCAAATGATTTTTTGTAGACCGCACTCTTTATTTCAAACATGTAGAGTGCCTTTTTCCTCAGCCCCCGACCCCTAGCATGTTAAATAGCCCGGGTAGCGGCATTATAGTCTGCAAGATCGCATTTGATGTATCAATCAGATTCAAGTGAACATAGTCCATATTCAGTATTTGTCTTTTCTAAAAACTGAATTTTGCTTCTCCGGTTGTTTCACGCACGCACCTCGGCACAAATTGCCAGGGGCTCGACATGGCAATATATGAGTTACCGACAAGTCCGAAAAGCTTTATAGCACACTTCGGCATCACGAGTTTGACCTTATATGCATCAGCCCTGAATCATGTCTTTCGCCAATAGTTGGGTTGCCCGGCTCCTGTGCTTACTACCTTACACTCCATCCTATCAGCTAAGGTAGTAAAGGGAGAACTACTGCGGTTGCATTTCCGGTTCTGGTCAAGCGCCTGAGTAGAGATAGCCGAAAATTGACTGTCATGATGCGGGGAGAGCTGGTTAACCATTTGATGACTTATCAGAATCTTTCACGATTCCCTCTGTATTACACGAAGGACCATTCTTCTGGTCACCTACGTAACGCACCGTATTCGGATAACCGCGTACATACAAGGGGCTATATCATAGACCCACCGTCAAACTCCTATGGCTAAATGGAAGTGTTAAAGCCCTATAGTCTGATTGCCTAGTTCGCTGCATTAACACCTCCTTCATGGACTAAGACGTTGGGTCAAGAGTGATCACGTGCTTTTCCGAACACCCATGTATTATATGCGAGGGGGGCGAAGCCGACGACTGGCAAACTTTCAAATTATTCAAAAAACTGCTGCACAGGAGGAATCAAAAATTTTAGGCAAAAAAAAGCATAGCCTATAATATATCATATTATTGTTTCTACAATTTTGGTACATTCCATCGAATATCATATCCTTCAAGCATTGACCCTCTATCAAGCGGGGACACTCTAGGACATCTTCAAAATAATGCTCCGGCATGTGATGGTCCATGCACCCAGGTGGGCTCTTTGCTGCAATATCGGTGGCCTTCATCTTCGCCCAGTACGTCTTGACACGGGCAAGGGCCATCCGTGCACCTTCAATGCATGTTGACCGCTTAACAGCGTCGATACGCGGCACCGCATCAACAAGTCGCTGCACCAAACCGAAATAACTATTCGGAATTGGCTCAGTCGGCCACAGTCGGACCATGACGTCCTTCATGGAAAATCTGATATCTTGCGGAATCGCGACCAGAAAAGCTTCTCTGTTGCATGTCCTTCTTGCGATTGGTAAAACTGCGCCACATCAGAGTCACTCTTCGGCAAATCCAAGAATACGTATGGAGAACTCCACATTTGATTAAGCGAGACATACTTCAGATCACATAATTTAGTCTGTAATAAGAAGGGCTTACCAGCCGCTATCTCCCCAGCTTGCCGAATCTCCTCCCGAGCCGCTCTAGACTCGGATTGTGCTTCTCTCGCCTCTTGTAAGGCCTTGTCGAGATCGGCCGTTTTTGCCTTGTTATCCTTATCAGGTAATTCGCATCGGACAGTGGCATCCTTTATCTCGCGCGCCATGGTAGTTATTATCTCCTCACACCAGCGTTGAGCAGCCTGTTCGGCCTTTAAATCAGCAGCTGCCTTCTCCGTAGCTGCACTACTCATCCTGGCTTGCTCCTTGGCATGGGCGAGCTCAGCCCGAAGGGTCTCAACCGCGGGAACACTATCTACAGTTATGCATATCTTAGTATATAATTCTCAGATTCGTGCTCATGTTATTATACATACATATACTGACTTCCCCAAAACATACCTTGCGCCTCGTCGAGCCACCTGATAATTAGCGTGATGTCGTCATCTGCCACATCATCTTTCTGCTTCAGACCTGCAACCTCTGAAGCATGGGAAGTTGCCATGGATGTAACAACCTATGTTTCAGTTAATTAGATTATTTCCTAGAAATTTCTTTTTTGATCCTCTCATCGCGTGCCTTTGGACACCAACCAGAGTCTAAGGGGCTACTATCTATACACAGGTGCATTTTTCACGTACAGTGCAATTGAAGATATTATGTACCATACCTCGAAGCCTCTGAGCAGGCTTGTGAAGGCTTCAATCAGCCCGCTTCTCGCGGACAGAATCCTCCTGACTACCGTACTGTCGGTGTACTAAAATAGGGGTACCTTAGTACCCCGAACTTGTGCACGGGCAGTCGTAGCACCCCGCGGCAAGGCTTGCCAGGCGATCACCAAAACTCTCCGTGGTCCCTTTTTGGGCCATCAAGAACAAAGTATTTGAGCCAAGGCCCCGGCAGGAGGAGCTTGTCGGGAAGGCCACCCGAAGAGAGCAGGGCCCCGGCAAGAGGAGCTTGCCGGGACGGCCGCTCGAAGCACAAGGCCCCGGCAACAGGAGCTTGCTGGGAAGGCCGACCAAGGCACAACAAGAGACTTGTTGCGACGCACCACGCGTCCCGGCAAGGACCGGTGAGCAACAAGCTCCCGGGCGCGACAAGGCATCGACCGCGGCAAGGCGCTTGCCGCGGCAAGTCACCACCCCGCGCCTGCGTTCCAGCTCATCCACCCACGCGTCGCTCTGGGGCCGTTCCAGGCGTACGTGGCAAGAGGCTGCGCAGCTAGGGGCATGCGGTGGCAAAGCAACGCTGACAGGGTAGCCGTCGTGGCAAACGGTGGCGCCCCTGACAGCCCCTTTTCTGCACTGTTTGGGCGACCTAGACAGGCATTTAATGCCCTTGTCCCCTGCCGTCAGAGTTAGGTATGATAGCACTGTGCAAACAGTTGTACCCAACACAACGTTTTCCAGTTTTACCCCTGCCTACGTTGCCACCTGTGGGTAACCCCTTGCGCATATAAAAGGAGGGAGGGAGGAAGGAGACCACTCACGCTCGGTCTGATTAGTTGCCTGAGTGTACTGTAGCACTCAGCGCTCCCAAGAACACAATACAAACCACAAAGCAGCAGTAGGGTTTTACGCATCCGTGCGGCCCGAAGCTGGGTAAATCCCCTTGTGTGCATCGCCTCGATCCGCTCTTCGCACGACCTCCGCCCCCCGCCGAACCAGAAAGGGGCTCGGTCCCCATAGGTGTTCGTGGAGGCAGATTTCCCCCGACATCTTTGGCGCGCCAGGTAGGGGGCGTCGAAGTTGTGCGAACCTGATCCGACGTCTACACAGGCTAGATATCCATCATCTTCATCGACATGCCACCGAATAAGAAGGCTCCGGAGGTGGCTGGTCCATCCGCGTCGAACCCACCGCCCTGGAGCAAACGGGTGGTAGGGACGGCACCGACGGCGGAACGGGCGTCGCCGAACCAGCTCATGGTGCCATGGCGTCCGAACATGCACCGCGCCCCTCTCAGGAGGCACGGGACCAGCAGCGTCTTGGCACTCACGGTACCATACGCTCGCTGGACCCAGATCGAGCTGGCGGATCCCAGGGTGCTCAAGGCCAGTATACACCCCAACGTGCTGGCGCGAGCGTGGCGTGACTGCTTGGTCCGGGTGTTGCTCCTTCTAACGTAGTTAGAAGTTCGAGCACGTCCCGCTCAACGCACCGCTCGCCACCGCTGCCCGCCACTCCAGCAGAAGCTCTAGCACGAGCTGAACTGCTCCTAGACTACCCTCCAACGGCGGACAAGCTCGATGACTGGAGGGCCATGATACAGACTCTCATTGGCTTCGCTAACGGCGACACCCCGCGGCAGCACAGTGCCTCGCAGCCGCGGCAGGTCGGCCAGGCGAGAACCGATGGCGCCGAGACCGGTGGGGGTGCGACCACCGTGCATTCTCGGCCCCAAAGGCCAAGATCGCCGACTCACCGGGGCCATCACGACAACGACTCCACTACGTCGTCAAATCCGCGAACTCGTCGTGATCAACCTCACGTTCTTCACGAACAAGAGCAAGAGGACACTCGTACGCGCATCGAGCGTCGGAGAGAAGCACGGCGTCAATCAGACCAGTGCGCTGGGCCCTCTGTCGACATGCATGCGCCCGGGGGACCAGGCGACCTACCGTACGCGGTACACTGCCCTGCGTTCACCCGTGAGCTGCGGCAAGTCCAGTGGCCCAGCACGAAGAATTTCAAGCTAGACGTACCAGAGAAGTACGACGGCAAGTCGCATCCGTCGGAGTTCCTCAGCATCTACACCATTGTGGTGCAGGCTGCTGGGGGGCGGGACGACAAGATCCTTGCCAACTACTTCCCGCTGGTACTCAAATCCAACGTCAGATCCTGGCTCATGCACTTGCCGGATAAATCCATAACCTCCTGGACAGACTTGTGCCATCAGTTTGTTGGCGCCTTTACAGGCGGCCACAAACCCCATGGCCGAGCGAGCGACCTTCATCTGCTCGTCCAGAAGGAAGGGGAATCCTTGCGCAAGTTCATCCAAAGATTCAGCCGCGTACACTACAACATCCCAGACGTCCACCCTGCCATGGTTATCAGCGTGTTCCATCAGAACGTGCGTAACCGCAGGATGCGGGAGGAGATGGCGATGTGCAAGATCAAAGACGTCAGCGAGCTATATGCCCTGGCCGACAAGTGTGCACGTGCTGAGGAAGGAAGGAAACTACCTGGAGAGAACACTGGAGCAGGAGAATCTGACAGTGAAGATACCGCCCCGGCAAGGAAGAACCGGCGGCGGAGCAACAGGAAGAAGAAGAGCCAAGAAGTACTGGTTGTTGAGCAGTCCGACGATGAAGGCGCCGCCAAGAAGGCCCAGGCTGGTAGCTCCGGCAAGGAGGTTGCCGGATGCGCCAGCTGCCAGGCTGTGGCGGTCGCCGACAAGCGGGACGGCACCAACAAACAGTACTGCAAGATCCACCGCACCAAGGGCCATGACCTCCAGAGCTGCAAGCAGGTCGAGCGGCTCGTCGAGCTGCAAAAGGCCGAGTACGAGCGGCGCGACAAGGAGAGAGCCCGGGGAGGTGGCGGAGGATCAGGCACGAAGCGCCCCGGCCAGGGAGGACACCGCGACAAGGACAAGCAGCGGCAAGCGGACAGACCTCCCCGTGGCCGCGACAAGAACGAAGACGACGACGAAGACGAAGACATGGATGATGTCGAGACCAGTGAGCAGGAGTTTCAGAAAGCCACTGAGGTCTTGTGCCTAGACGGCGGTGCTTCTCTGCATACTTCTCACCGCCAGCTCAAGCAGTGGGCGCGGGAAGTCAATGCAGCGGAACCACCTGTCGAGTCGCGCAAGCCTCTGAAATGGTCCAGCACGCCTATCATCTTCGATATTGAGGACCACCCTGACCGCACAACTGCGATCGGGTGCTTGCCGATGTTGGTCTCACCAACAGTCCGCAACCGCAAGGTCACTAAGATGCTAGTCGACGGCGGGGCTGGCTTGAACCTGATCTCCTTCGCTGTACTCCAGAAACTCCAAGTCCCTGACAGCGAGCTCGAAGAGACCGACACGTTCCAAGGAATCAACCCGGGAAGGAGCAAGCCGAAGGGGAAGATAACGTTGCCAGTGACATTTGGCAGTGAGCTGAACTTCAGGACAGAGAGGATCACTTTTGACGTTGCCAATTTCCCATTGCCCTACAATGGAATTCTCGATCCTCCAGCGCTCGCCAAGTTCATGGCGGCCTCTCACTACGCATACAACATGCTCAAGATGCCAGGCCCGATAAGCATCATCTCTGTCCCCGGCGACAAGAAGGATGCCCTTATCTGTGCCGACAAGGTCTACCGGGAAGCAGCAGCCGCAACGGATCACAAGCCACTTGTTGCTAAAGCTCCCGGAGGGAAGAGGAAGACCAAGCCCGGCAAGTGCTCTGGTGCCCACTCCGGCAAGCGCACCTCTTCGGAGTGCTGCGCTACCGTCGAGGACGCGCCATCGAGATCCACCGGCAAGAGTAAGAAGTCAATGGCAGCCTCGCCAACGACCAAGAAGGTGCCCGCCAAGGAGGACGGCACTGGTGGCACCTTCACCGTTAGTGCCACTCTTGACCCCAAATAGGAAGGCGCGCTCATTGCTTTCCTGCGGGCGAATGTCGATGTGTTTGCCTGGCAACCATCTGACATCCCCGGTGTTCCCAGGAAAGTGATTGAGCACCACCTCGCCGTCTGTCCTCATGCGCAGCCCGTCAAGCAGAGAGTTTGGAAGCAAGCGGTGGAGCGCCAAGAGTTCATCGCAGAAGAGATCAAGAAGTTGGAAGCGGCAGGCCTTGTCAGAGGCGTGCTCCATCCGACGTGGTTGGCCAATCCTGTTGTCGTGCGCAAAGCAAATGGGAAATGGAGGCTTTGCATCGACTTTACTGATGTTAATAAAGCTTGTCCCAAAGATCCCTTTCCCTTGCCGCGCATTGACCAGATTGTTGACTCTACGGCCGGATGTGACCTGCTCTCATTTCTTGACGCATACTCAGGGTACCATCAGATCTTCATGGCTGAAGAAGATGAGGAGAAGACCGTATTCATCACTCCATGTGGCACGTACTGTTTCGTACGGATGCCTTTCGGTTTGAAGAATGTTGGTTCGACGTTTGCAAGGGTTGTCCATACCGCTTTTGAGCCGCAAATCCACAGAAATGTGGAAGCCTACATGGATGATATAGTGGTCAAAAGCAGGAACAGGGCAACCCTGATTCAAGATTTAGAAGAGACCTTTGCGAACCTGCGCAGGATCAGCCTCAAGCTCAACCCCGAGAAGTGCGTGTTTGGAGTCCCTTCCGGCAAGCTTCTCGGGTTCTTCGTGTCTCAGCGAGGAATCGAAGCCAATCCAGACAAAATCAAGGCCATCGAGCAGATTGAAGCACCAACACGCGTCAAGGATGTACGAAGGCGTGTCGGCTGCGTCGCGGCTCTCAGGAGGTTTATTTCCAAGTCTGCATAACGCGCCCTGCCATTTTTCAAAGTTTTGAAAAAGGCGGGTCCAGTAAAATGGACTCCGGAAGCGGAGGCTGCGCTGCAGGACTTGAAGAAATACCTGTCCTCCGCTCCAATACTTGTCGTGCCTAAACCACAAGAGAAGTTGCTGCTGTACCTGGCGGCAACCAATCAAGTGGTTAGTGTTGTGTTAGTAGCGGAGAGGGAGGCAGATGATGAGCTAGCAACCGCGGAAAGCGCGTCCAGCGACAAGCAAGAGGCTTCCCCGACAAGCTCTGGCCCCGACAAGGATGAATCTGCGCAGGAGCGAGTGGAGGTGCAGAAGAAGAGAATGGTGCAGCGCCCAGTTTACTTTGTCAGCTCCCTTCTGCAGGGGGCTAGGTCAAAGTACTCTAGTGTGCAGAAATTGCTTTTCGGCCTTCTCATGGCCTCAAGAAAGCTGCGCCATTACTTCCAAGCACATGAGATTATAGTTGTCACCCGCTTTCCGCTGAAGAGGATATTGCAGAATCCAGAAGCAACAGGCAGGATTGTCGAGTGGGCACTGGAACTGTCAAGCTTCGGTCTCAAATTTGAGAGCACTTCAACTATTCAGAGCAGAGCATTGGCGGAGTTCATAGCAGAGTGGACACCGACGCCAGACGAAGAGATCCCAGAGACGAGCATCCCCGTCAAAGAAGCAAGCAAAGAGTGGCTGATGTATTTTGATGGTGCTTTCTCGCTGCAAGGCGCCGGTGCTGGCGTGGTGCTTATCGCACCCACCGGAGAGCATCTCAAGTACATAGTCCAGATGCACTTCCCCAAGGAGCAAGCAACCAACAATACTACAGAGTATGAAGGTTTGCTCGCCGGTCTCAAGATCGCGACAGAACTTGGGATCAAGAAGCTCATTGTCAGGGGTGACTCACAGCTTGTCGTCCGCTAAGTGAACAAAGATTACCAGAGTCCGTTGATGGAAGCGTACGTTGATGAAGTGAGGAAGCTAGAAGAGCGCTTTGACGGCCTGCAAATGGAACACATTCCAAGAGCTGAGAACGACATCGCTGATGGCCTGTCAAAGTGCGCGGCACTTAAGTTACCTGTGGAACCAGGAACCTTTGTGCTCAAGCTGACTCAGCCATCCGTGACACCATCAACCGGACAGAGCAAGAAGAGGAAGTTGGTCTCCGGCGACTATCTTCTGGCAGAGCTCCTCGGAGCCGCCGCCAAGAAGGTCCCCAAGATCGATGCCAAGAGCGCTGAGGAGCCGCCTGCTCCGGCAAACCCAAGGGTTTGTTCCGTAGAAGCAGGCGCTCCCGACAAATTTTGCCCCGGCAAGCATGCCGGGGAACGTCAAGCTCCGGCTGAGCCCCAGATCCTCGCCATAGAAGCGGACGTTCCCGCAGCAGCAGATGTGCCTTAAGTCCTTGTTGTCGAGCCATAGGATCCAGCATGGGCGCAGCAGACTGTCCATTTCCTCCAGAACGGAGAACTTCCCAAAGAACAAGAAGAAGCGGAAAGAGTAGCCCGGCGCTCGAGTATGTACCAGTTCGTCGACAACATGCTGTACAGAAGAGGGCGCAACGGTGTGAAATTGAAGTGTATTTCCCGGGAAGACGGACAAAAGCTATTGGCAGAGATACATGGAGGCATATGTGGTCATCACAGTGGCGCCAGAGCACTTGCCGGCAAAGCGTTCCGGCAAGGTTTCTTCTGGGGACAACAGGAAGCCGCCGCCGCGCCCCTCTTCACCAGCTGCCGACAGTGAGCCATCGTTTCGCAGCTCATGTCTTCAAAGTCTAGAGAAAGCATGTATTTCAGAGAACAAATTCGTAGTTATACTAGGGCACACAGCATTTAGAGTACTCTGAAATTCAGTTCTGAAAATTTTTGTTAGATAGTGGCTACACTAATCTAGAGTAGTATCCTAATCTGATGGAGTACTCGATTTAAAACTCCTGGAGCATCATGACAGAAAGATGCAGTATTATTTACTAAGGCATCATGACAGAATGATGCATTCAACACCTGGAAGAATAACACAAGTTGTAAATTAAATAACATTCTCTGTCATTTACTTACTGTAGATTCTTCAAAATTTTATATATGCCAATGTATCTACTGTTGTAGCTTGCTCAGAATAGAGGATGACCAGCGGCAGTTTGTGCAGTTGTGTTGTGTAGTATGACAAAACATGTAAATGTACATTACATTGTTGCTCAACACCATTTAAAACTCTGTCAAATTCAGACTGACCATAGAATGCAGTAACAAAAATTTAGATTGGTGTTGGAATGCAGTCAAAATTCAGACATGTAGCCTTGCAAGCAAAAGTATATTTGTCGTGCTATAACCTTTTGCTCAAAGTGGGTGGATGGATCTACCTCAGCCATTTCTACTACTACTTGTGAGGAGAAGTAGTGATGCCGATTGACGCAACATATATGGCAGTTGACACAATCAGTCGGAGATGCATATAATTTGCTAGAGCATGCGAGAATAATATCTGAATCAAGAATATATAACTCTTCGAAGCACAAGAAATGGGAAAACAAAATTGTACAATCTTTTTATGAAGATATGCCAAACTCCTCAACAGTTGGTTAGTCTAATTAGGGTAAAATAATAGGATACTTTGTTAAATTAGAAGTCGTCAACATGTTGTTGTATCCTGTATGATGTATGTGATGCTGCTGATTTATGGTTTTTTATCAAGAGGCCAAACATTCATCTAGTTTTGCTATGAACTGTTGCTAATGTATGATGTAGTTGCTTCACCTGCTATCTTGCTTACGATTTTGCACTGTGTCGTTTAAGAGTTTTTAGATGAACGTCTATAGTGCTTTTTCTTCTCTGCTAACTCCGTTCTGGAGTTGTTGTTGGCCGGTAACAGCATGTTTGAAGTACAATTGTTACCAATGTGGGCTTGTGGAATCCATGACAAAAGTCTTGAGTTGGATTCAGTCATATGATTTTGTGCTATTTCACATTTCCACCGGTACTTGGTCATTGCTGGTAGTCTCATTGTGATCTTCTGAAATGACCCATTGGCGACTTCATTACGCGGGGATAATGATTTTGCAGGTACTCCGAGAGGCCCTTGAGTTTGCCGGAATGTCGATTAACTTCCGTTCTGGCAAATTCGGGTACTCCATATGTCCTATTTTCAGCAAAGGTCATGCTGAAATTTTCCGTGAATTTTAGCATGACTTTGCTAAAAATAGGACATATGGGGTACTTGTGACTAATGCATGGGCCGGGGTATCTTAGTAGTTAATTAAGTAGGATCAAGTGCCCCGGCGTACTTGTGACTAATGCATGGCTTTTAGGGTGCCTCGGTGTCAGTAAAAACCGAAATGATGAAAGCTTAGGCTTTTAGGGTGCCTCGGCGTCGAAAAACCCTCAATGATAAAAGCTTAGATTTTAGGATGCCTCGGTGTCGACAAACCCTAAATGATGAGACCATGATCTTGTTCCTTGACAATAACCAACCTTTTGACCAAACTTTGTTTCTATTTAGAGAGAAACATGGCCCACAACGATGAGGCCGGGGGTTCGGGCGGCAAGGCATTCTGGGAGTTGTCCCAGGAGATGGAGGAACAACCTCACTTGTATGAGGACACCGCCTTCCCCGCCGATCCTGAGACCACTGATGGTGCCGCCGAGGATGACCCCACTGATGCCACCACTGATGGTGCCGCCGAGGATGCCACCACTGATGATGGCGGCGCACGCACAGATGGCAGCCAGAAGAGGCAACGGAAGGAACGGCGCCCGAACGAATAGTCAAGGGGTACTCGCTTCAGCTCGGTGCATTCTCCGGAGCACCGTATCGATCAACACCGAGAACCTGATGCATCCTGACCGAGGGAATTTGCGCAACCTCCTCTTCACGAAGCTGCACGAACGATACAAGTTCCCCGCTGAATTTGAAAACACAAGCCTCAAAGGGAATAAAGTGAACACTGCTGCCCTCACGAAGATGAGCAAGGCCCAGTCTACTTGGAAAAGCAATGTGAAGATAATGATCGAGAAAGGTGAGAGTTATGAGAAGATCAAGGAGAAAAATCCTTCGATCACCGAAGATGACTACAACGACTTCAAGATCAATTGCTCGAGCACCGCACACTCCCAATCAAGTCAGTGGGGGAAAGAAATGCGGGAGCTGAACTTAGGGGAACACACACTCGGTCCCGGCGGTTATAGAGTGGCGGAGCCTATATGGGACAAGGAGGAGGCGGACCGTGCCGAGCAAGGCCTACCGCCCCTCTTCGATAAATACGGTGACAAGCAGACCAGGAACTATGTCAGGGCCTGGTATAAGAAGGACCCGAAAACAAAGGAGCTTACCACGGATCCGAAGACCAGGGTGCTAGAGCTTGTTCTGGTAAGGAATACACCCCCTCGTAATTAGCTCCATATGGTTGCATTCTAATTAATGAAGCCAAATTTCTAAATGGTTCACATTCCTTCCGCAGGAGACTGAAAGCAGTAGCGCGGGGTCGACTAAGAGCAACCCTTGGGACACTACTCTAAATAGGGCGTTGAATGTAATGAAGAACAAGGATAAGCTCAGTAAGCCGACGTCAGCTGGTCGTGTGGACGGCAAAGGCTTGTCGACAAAATGGGGGTCATACTATAACACTGGTGGGCGAAAGGAGAAAAAGACCAGCTCGGAAAGCCAAGCACACGAGGTTCAAGAACTCAAGGCACAGGTGGCGCGGATTCCGGAGATTGTCCATGAGCAAGTGCAACAACAACTCGCAGCGACGATCACCGCCATTGTGCCTACCTTGATCTCGGGGTTGAGTGCGTGGATTGCGGGCGGCCAACAGGGGCCGCCCCCGATTCCTAGCTTCACGGCCAGCAATTCGCAGAACGCGATGCCGAGGCCATTGGTGTCTCCGGCGGAGGCGGCATTGGTATCACCGACGCCGGCACGGGAGCTTAATGCACCCGTGTGTACGCCGGCCGCCACCTCTGCAGCAAGCGGCCCCTCCGTCAACTGCACGCCCGCCGTTGGCGATGCCTCGACATTAGCTGAGCTCGACGCCATCATCACGGTAACTAATTAAGCCTCTCTCGGCCGAGGACTTCATCTCCTTGCCTTTGACTGGGCATCCCTGACGCCCTACATGTTTTCGCAGGGCGCCGCCGACGTTCCGTGCACTCTCCTGCACTTCGTGAACAACGAGTTGGTCGATGTCGCCAAGGGCAAAATCGTTCAACCGGGAAACCCCTTGTTCCACGGTACCCAGATGCCACCCAACTTATTTAGGGTTCAACTTGTTCGGGTGCTGCCAGGCTGCGACGAGTTTCTACCTCCGATTCGACCCGTCGGGGCCGACGATGGTGATGTGATGACCCTCAGCGCCTGCCTGATCGGCTGGCCCCTGCTTTGGCCGAAGAGCCAGATTCGTTTGTTGGTGGAGGACACATCTCCAAAGACAACACCGCCAGTCGTGCCGGCGCCAAGTCGGCCCCATGGCAAGACCGCCGCAATGGTGCCGGACATCCCTATGCCACTGGATCCAAACATGCATATGGCACAGGATCAGAACGACGACGACGACGATACATTCGGCAACGTCGATCAGTACTTTGCCAATCATGGGTACGGTGGCGACTTCATGGAGCCTCCTTCTCAAGAACCCAACCCAACAAAAGACGTGCGCGATCTAGCTGGTACCGCGGAGAAGCCAAGTTGCAACAGGCGTCATCTGCCGTTCAGCTCTCAGGAGACGCCTCCAGCTGCCGACTTCACCGAGCCTCAGATAGGCGAGGTGCGAAATATTCTCAGCCCCAACACACTCAAGAAGGCGGTCTGTGAGCAGAACTCAGTCCCATTACAGGAGAAGAAGAAGGCACGCAAAAGAAAGACAAACAAGGGTGCGGGCCAGCCGGCACCGAGTACGATCCATGCTCAGGACAGGCCACCTTCACGTGAGGATTTAATGAGGAAGGTGCATGTGGCGGGTAGGCCGATGCTACTGAGAAATATGCTCGATATTGCAGCCGGTTCTATGCGGAGTCTGCATGACAGTGTTCTTGCTTTGGAGAAGCGGCGTCTCAGAGAGAAGGATGTGGCATACCCGGTTTTCGTGGCCAAGGTGCCAGAGGGCAAGGGCTTTGTGGATAACTCCATCGGGGGTACGACCGTCCTGCGGTTTGATGACATCCACACTATGTTGAACCTTCATCCACTGCACTACACCTTCGTTCGGCTATTTTCGCTGAGTATGGAGATGCGGATCATTCGTGACAAGACCCCGGACATCGTGATAGTCGACCCCTTCTACATGCATGCCAAGATCTTGGGCAGCGCTGGGGACCGGCAAGTCGCGAGTTCTTACCTCGAAGGCGTCATTCTGGCAAACCCATATAAGGATAACTTCCTCGTGCCTTACTTTCCCGAGTAAGTCCTCCCCTCAACCGTCCCGTATCATACGAATTCTTAGATTTCGATCGTTTTTCTTTTAACATTCCGTGTTTTCTGCAATGACACACATTGCACGCTCATCCTCCTAATCCCCAAATATTCCATGGCCACGTATTTCGACCCGGACTGTCAGTCGAACGTAGACTACACAAATGTCAAGAAGGTTCTTGATGATGTTCTCCCCGGCTACGCCCAATCTGGAGGCACCTTCAACAGGCCTATTCGTAAGTACGGCAAGCACGTGTTCTCCCACAATACGACGTTCTACTGCGTCAAGCAGCCGCCTGGCGGTCAGAAGGGTGCCTACTACGCCATCCATTACATGCGGGAGATCGTACGGGACCATCATCAACTTCTGCTACCGAGTAAACTCAAAGATTGGGCCGCGAGCGTGTCAGCAATCCAGGACGCGGACATCAGACAAGAATTCTTTCGCATCCAGTCGGAGTTTGCGGAAATCATCCATCGAGATGTCCTTCATACCTCGGGGCAGTTCTACCTCAGAAATCAACCGTCCAACAGTGAGTTAGACGGAATGCTACAAATGCAGGATGACAGCGCCCATAATTTCATGACTCCCACGATAGACGGCGGCTTCATCCATGTTCCGGCCCCTTGAGTCGAGTCGAAAGCAGTGATGATGTGTCTAGTTCTGAAACATCGATTGGCTCATGTTGTAATTAAACTTTAATGAACTTGTAGTATGTTTCTTTGGTTTCGAGAGTCGTTCAACTTAGATGTAATCGATGCTATTAATGTCTTGCTTTTCTCTTCCGATCGTTCTGTTGCATACTTATATATTGCTTATGTATTGTCTGTGAATTGGTACTAACGTTTCGTTTGGCTAGTGCATAGCGATGCCGTCGTCTGTCGTGTACAAGGGTAAGGTTCCCGGAGTCTACGATGACTGGGAGGAGTGTCGGAGACAGGTTCACTGATTCAGCGGAAACAGTTACAAAGGGTACACCACTAGGGCCGAGGCCGAATCTAGATACGCCCGCTATCTAGCGCGAGAGGGGAGGGAGCGTTGGAGGAACCGGATGAAGACGAGTTTCATCGTGATGATGCTCATCGTGATGACCGCAGCTCTCTTCTATGTGATGGTAGTTTAGATGATCGATATCGACTTGTAATGTGAAGACAAACTTGCTACTCGCAGTCTCGAGACTTGTAATATAATGTTCTATCTTTGTTCGGTCTTTTCAATTCGGAGACTAATATGATGAATTGTATTCGGAGACTAATATGATGAATTGTATTCAGAGACTAATCTTCTATTGTATTCGATGAATCTGTTGTTGATGTGTGCTGTCTATATTTTGTCCAATTATACATTTTGCAACCTGTGCAAAAAAACAGAAAATTAAAAAATTAAAAAAACCCTAATATTCATACTAATGGCGCATCACATAATAGTGCGCCATTAGTATTCCAGAGGATACTAATGGCGCATCCTTAAGCAGTGCGCCATTAGTATGCCGAGGTTACTAATGGCGCATCACGTTGTGGTGCGCCATTAGTATGCCAAAGCACCTGGCTATACATGGCCCCTGGGAGGCATACTAATGGCGCACTGTGCCCTATACTAATGGCGCACCGGTGGTGCGTCATTAGTATACGAGATACTAATGGCGCACCAGTGGTGCGTCATTAGTAAATATTACTAATGGCGTGCTAGTAATGGCGCACCACTAATGCGCCATTAATGGCCAAATTAGGTGCACCATTAGTAGCCCTTTTTCTAGTAGTGTGGCCCAGGCCCGGGGGCTCCTGTCGGTGTACTAAAATAGGGGTACCTTAGTACCCCGAACTTGTGCACGGGCAGTCGTAGCACCCCGCGGCAAGGCTTGCCAGGCGATTGCCAAAATTCTCCGTGGTCCCTTTTTGGGCCATCAAGAACAAAGTATTTGAGCCAAGGCCCCGGCAGGAGGAGCTTGTCGGGAAGGCCACCCGAAGAGAGCAGGGCCCCGGCAAGAGGAGCTTGCTGGGACGGCCGCTCGAAGCACAAGGCCCCAGCAAGAGGAGCGTGCTGGGAAGGCCGACCAAGGCACGACAAGAGACTTGCTGCGACGCGCCACGCGTCCCGGCAAGGACCGGTGAGCAACAAGCTCCCGGGCGCGACAAGGCATCGACCGCGACAAGGCGCTTGCCGCGGCAAGTCACCACCCGGCGCCTGCGTTCCAGCTCATCCACCCACGCGTCGCTCTGGGGCCGTTCCAGACGTACGTGGCGAGAGGCTGCGCAGCCAGAGGCATGCGGTGGCAAAGCGACGCTGACAGGGTAGCCATCGTGGCAAACGGTGGCGCCCCTGACGGCCCCTTTTCTGCACTGTTTGGGCGACCTAGACGGGCATTTAATGCCCTTGTCCCCTGCCATTAGAGTTAGGTATGATAGCACTGTGCAAACAGCTGTACCCAACACAGCGTTTTCTAGTTTTACCCCCGCCTACGTTGCCACCTGTGGGTAACCCCTTGCGCATATAAAAGGAGGCCCCAAGCGCAACGTAAGGGGAGGGAGGGAGGAAGGAGACCACTCACACTCGGTCTGATTAGTTGCCTGAGTGTACTGTAGCACTCAGCGCTCCCAAGAACACAATACAAACCATAAAGCAGCAGTAGGGTTTTACGCATCCGTGCGGCCCGAAGCTGGGTAAATCCCCTTGTATGCATCGCCTCGATCCGCTCTTCGCGCGACCTCCGCCCCCCGCCGAACCAGAAAGGGGCTCGGTCCCCATAGGTGTTCGTGGAGGCAGATTTCCCCCGACACGTACCCATTAAGGTAACGTTGTTCCTCTGAGATGGACACATGTTGCAACGTGTCCATCAATGTATCCGGCGCCGCCGGATCCCTGGAAGTGGCTGCGGGAGTACGAACTCCCTTCGAAGGGATATGTTCACTTGAGCCTAGAGTTGTCTTCGGCTGTAAACCAGGTAGTATGGGGCCTTTATTGTTGATCCCCGAAGGGGTTGCACGCCCCGGAACCTGGACTACTGAAGTATCACCTTCGGGCGTGGTCTTCATCGTCCCTCGCACCACTTGCTGATCAGAAGAGATCCTCCGAGACAACACCTCAAAGTCATCCGCCCTATTGGGCGAGCAGGTATGTGGGGGCGTCTTTCTTTCCATCATCTCCGGAAGAAGATCCCCCAAGGAGGAAGACTGTTGTGGAACACTGCATGCCGGACTGCAAACATATATTTTAGATGTTACCCTTGTAAGTGGAAAGGAACATGATATGTTTAATACACCCTTGTTCACTTACGATTCGGCTAAGGGCTTGTCCTTAGGGAGGAACTGCGCGAGAACGTTGTCTTCCAAGCCCGAACCACCTGACATGGACATTTTCCCTCACCTAGGAGCCTTTACCTCCAAATCTTCGGAGGCGATCCTTTTCTTCCAATAGGAGAAGGTGTCGGGGAACGTTGCAGAAAATTAACAATTTTCCTACGGTTTCACCAAGATCCATCTATGAGTTCATCTAAGCAACGAGTCATGGGGAAGAGATTGCATCTACATACCACTTTGCATCTACACACGTATGGTCAGCGTAACGTCTCCTTCTTCTTGATCCAGCAAGGCAAAGGAGAGGTTGGGGAAGAAGACTCCAGCAACAGCACGACGGCGTGGTGATGGTGGAGCCGCAGTACTCCGACAGGGCTTCGCCGAGCTCTTACGGAGGAGGAGGAAGTGTTGGAGAGGGAGAGGTAGGCGCCAGGGCATAGGGTCTTCAGCCCCCTCTCCCCTCCCCCCTTTATAAAACCCCTTTGGGGGGGCGCCGGCCCTAGGAGATGGAATCTCCTAGGGGGGGCGGCGGCCAGGGAGGGGGGCTTGCCCCCCAAGCAAGGGGGGCGCCCCCTTTAGGGTTTCCCCTCCCAACCCTAGGCGCATGGGCCCTTGGGGGGGAGGCGCACCAGCCCACTATGGGCTGGTTCCCTCCCTCATACAGCCCATGGGGCCCTCCGGGATAGGTGGCCCCACCCGGTGGACCCCCCGGGACCCTCCGGTGGTCCCGGTACAATACCGATAACCCCGAAACTTGTCCCGATGTCCGTATGATGACTTTCCATATATAAATCTTTACCTCTGGACCATTCTGAAACTCCTCGTGACGTCCGGGATCTCATCCGGGACTCCGAACAACATTCGGGTTACTGCATATACATATCTTCACAACCCTAGCGTCACCGAACCTTAAGTGTGTAGACCCTACGGGTTTGGGAGACATGCAGACTTGACCGAGACGGCTCTCGGGCAATAACCAACAGCGGGATTTGGATACCCATGTTGGCTCCCACATGCTCCACGATGATCTCATCGGATGAACCACGATGTCAAGGATTCAATTAATCCCGTATACGATTCCCTTTGTCAATCGGTATTTTACTTGCCCGAGATTCGATCGTCGGTATCCCAATACCTCGTTCAATCTCGTTACCGGCAAGTCACTTTTCTCGTTCCGTAATGCATGATCCCGTGATCAAACACTTTGATCACACTGAGCTCATTATGATGATGCATTACCGAGATGGCCCGGTGATACCTCTCCGTCAAGCGGAGTGACAAATCCCAGTCTCGATCCATGTCAACCCAACAGACACTTTCAGAGATACCCGTAGTATACCTTTATAGTCACCCAGTTACGTTGTGACGTTTGGCACACCCAAAGCACTCCTACGGTATCCGGGAGTTAAACGATCTCATGGTCTAAGGAAAGGATACTTGACATTGGAAAACTCTAGCAAACGAACTATGCGATCATTATGATATGTTTAGGATTGGGTCTTGTCCATCACATCATTCTCCTAATGATGTGGTCCCGTTATCGATGACATCCAATGTCCATAGTCAGGAAACCATGACTATCTGTCGATCAACGAGCTAGTCAACTAGAGGCTCACTAGGGACATATTGTTGTCTGTTATTCACACATGTATTACGATTTCCGGATAACACAATTATAGTACGAATAAAGACAATTATCATGAATAAGGAAATATAATAATAATGCTTTTATTATTGCCTCTAGGGCATATTTCCAACAGTCTCCCACTTGCACTAGAGTCAATAATCTAGTTACATTGTGATGAATCGAACACCCATAGAGTTCTGGTGCTGATCATGTTTTGCCTTAGGGAGAGGTTTAGTCAACGGATCTGCGACATTCAGATCCGTGTGTACTTTACAAATCTCTATGTCTCCATCTTGAACATTTTCACGAATGGAGTTGAAGCGACGCTTGATGTGCCTTGTCTTCTTGTGAAACCTGGGCTCCTTTGCAAGTGCAATAGCTCCAGTGTTGTCACAAAAGAGCTTGATTGGCCCCGACGAATTGGGTATGACTCCGAGGTCGGTGATGAACTCCTTCACCCAAATTGCTTCATGCGCTGCCTCTGAGGCTGCCATGTACTCCGCTTCACATGTAGACCCCGCCACGACGCTTTGCTTGCAACTGCACCAGCTTACTGCCCCACCATTCAAAATATACACGTATACGGTTTGTGACTTAGAGTCATCCAGATCTGTGTCGAAGCTAGAGTCGACGTAACCTTTTACGACGAGCTCTTCGTCACCTCCATAAATGAGAAACATTTCCTTGGTCCTTTTCAGGTACTTCAGGATATTCTTGACCGCTGTGCAGTGTTCCTCGCCGGGATGACTTTGGTACCTTCCTACCAAACTTACGGCAAGGTTTACATCAGGTCTGGTACACAGCATGGCATACATAATAGAACCTATGGCTGAGGCATAGGGGATGACACTCATCTCTTCTATATATTCTGCCGTGGTCGGACATTGAGCTGAGCTCAATTTCACACCTTGTAACACAGGTAAGAACCCTTTCTTAGATTGATCCATATTGAACTTCTTCAATACTTTATCAAGGTATGTGCTTTGTGAAAGACCTATGAGGCGTCTCGATCTATCTCTATAGATTTTGATGCCTAATATATAAGCAGCTTCTCCAAGGTCCTTCATTGAAAAACTTTTATTCAAGTAGGCCTTAATGTTATCCAAGAGTTCTATATCATTTCCCATCAAAAGTATGTCGTCTACATATAATATGAGAAATGCTACAGAGCTCCCACTCACTTTCTTGTAAACACAGGCTTCTCCATAAGTCTGTGTAAACCCAAACGCTTTGATCATCTCATCAAAGCGAATGTTCCAACTCCGAGATGCTTGCACCAGCCCATAAATCGAGCGTTGGAGCTTGCACACCTTGTCAGCATTCTTAGGATCGACAAAACCTTCTGGCTGCATCATATACAATTCTTCCTTAAGGAAACCATTAAGGAATGCCGTTTTGACGTCCATTTGCCATATTTCATAATCGTAGAATGCGGCAATTGCTAACATGATTCGGACAGACTTCAGCTTCGCTACCAGTGAGAAAGTCTCATCGTAGTCAACCCCTTGAACTTGTCGATAACCCTTAGCGACAAGCCGAGCTTTATAGATGGTCACATTACCATCCACGTCTGTCTTCTTCTTAAAGATCCATTTATTTTCTATGGCTCGCCGTTCAATGGGCAAGTCAGTCAAAGTCCATACTTTGTTTTCATACATGGATCCTATCTCGGATTTCATGGCTTCCAGCCATTTATCGGAATCCGGGCCCGCCATTGCTTCCTCATAGTTCGAAGGTTCACCGTTGTCTAACAACATGATTTCCAAGACAGGGTTGCCGTACCACTCTGGTGCCGAACGTGTCCTTGTGGACCTTCGAATTTCAGTAGGAGCTTGATTAGAAGCATCTTGATCATCATCATTAATTTCCTCTCTAGTCGGTGCAGGCACCTCAGAAACGTTTTCTTGAGTTTCGCCATTTTCCGGTTCAAGAGGCAACACTTCATCAAGTTCTAATTTCCTCCCACTTACTTCTTTCGAGAGAAACTCTTTCTCTAGAAAGGATCCATTCTTGGCAACAAAGATCTTGCCTTCGGATCTGAGGTAGAAGGTATACCCAACAGTTTCTTTCGGGTATCCTATGAAGACGCATTTTTCTGACTTGGGTTCGAGCTTCTCAGGTTGAAGTTTCTTGACATAAGCATCGCATCCCCAAACTTTTAGAAACGACAGCTTAGGTTTCTTCCCAAACCATAATTCATACGGTGTCGTCTCAACGGATTTCGACGGAGCCCT
Source organism: Aegilops umbellulata (assembly GCA_032464435.1). NCBI lineage: Eukaryota > Viridiplantae > Streptophyta > Magnoliopsida > Poales > Poaceae > Aegilops > Aegilops umbellulata. Next base: position 149,070,965 of record CP136059.1, on the reverse strand, counting down.
ATTTAAAGTGAATGCGGCAGTCTCTAAAGCATAACCCCAAAAAGATAGCGGTAAGTCGGTAAGAGACATCATAGATCGCACCATATCTAATAGAGTGCGATTACGACGTTCGGACACACCATTACGCTGAGGTGTTCCAGGCGGCGTGAGTTGTGAAACTATTCCACATTTTCTTAAGTGTGTGACAAATTCGTGACTCAAGTATTCTCCTCCACGATCTGATCGTAGAAACTTGATCTTTCTCTCACGTTGATTTTCAACCTCACTCTAAAATTCCTTGAACTTTTCAAAGGATTCAGACTTGTCTTTCATCAAGTAGATATACCCATATCTACTCAAGTCATCAGTGAGGGTGAGAACATAATGATAGCCACCACGAGCCTCAACACTCATTGGACCGCATACATCGGTATGTATGATTTCCAATAAGTTGGTTGCTTGCTCCATTGTCCCTGAGAACGGAGTCTTGGTCATTTTACCCATGAGGCATGGTTCGCACGTGTCAAATGATTCATAATCAAGAGACTCTAAAAGTCCACCTGCATGGAGCTTCTTCATGCGTTTGACACCTATGTGACCAAGGCGGCAGTGCCACAAATATGTGGGACTATTGTTATCAACTTTAACTCTTTTGGTATTCACACTATGAATATGTGTATCATCACGTACGAGATTCATTAAGAATAAACCATTAACCGTCGGAGCATGACCATAAAACATATCTCTCATATAAATAGAACAACCATTATTCTCGGATTTAAATGAGTAGCCATCTCGAATTAAACGAGATCCAGACACAATGTTCATGCTCAAACTTGGCACTAAATAACAATTATTGAGGTTTAAAACTAATCCCGTAGGTAAATGTAGAGGCAGCGTGCCGACGGCGATCACATCGACCTTGGAACCATTCCTGACGCGCATCGTCACCTCGTCCTTCGCCAGTCTCCGTTTATTCCGCAGCTCCTGCTTTGAGTTACAAATGTGAGCAACTGCACCGGTATCAAATACCCAAGAGCTACTACGAGTACTTATAAGGTACACATCAATTACATGTATATTACATATACCTTTGGTTTTGCCGGCCTTCTTGTCCGCTAAGTATTTGGGGCAGTTCTGCTTCCAGTGACCACTTCCCTTGCAATAAAAACACTCAGTCTCGGGCTTGGGTCCATTCTTTGGCTTCTTCACGGCAACTTGCTTACCGGGCGCGGCAACTTCCTTGCCGTCCTTCTTGAAGTTCTTTTTACCCTTGCCCTTCTTGTACTTAGTGGTTTTATTCACCATCAACACTTGATGCTCCTTCTTGATTTCTACCTCTGCTGATTTCAGCATAGCATATACTTCAGGAATGGTCTTTACCATCCCCTGCATATTGTAGTTCATCACAAAGCTCTTATAGCTAGGTGGAAGCGACTGGAGGATTCTGTCAATGACCGCTTCTTCCGGGAGATTAACTTCCAGTTGAGTCATGCGGTTGTGCAACCCAGACATTTTGAGTATGTGTTCACTGACAGAACTATTTTCCTCCATCTTACAGCTAAAGAATTTGTCGGAGACTTCATATCTCTTGACCCGGGCATGAGCTTGGAAAACCATTTTCAGCTCTTCGAACATCTCATATGCTCCATGTCTCTCAAAACGCTTTTGGAGCCCCGGCTCTAAGCTGTAAAGCATGCCGCACTGAACGAGGGAGTAATCATCGCAGCGTGACTGCCAAGCATTCATAACGTCCTGTTCTGCAGGGAGAATAGGTGCGTCACCCAGCGGTGCTCGTAGGACATAATCTTTCTTGGAAGCTATGAGGATGATCCTCAGGTTCCGGACCCAGTCCGTATAGTTGCTACCATCGTCTTTCAGCTTGGTTTTCTCTAGGAACGCGTTGAAGTTGAGGACTACGTTGGCCATTTGATCTACAAGACATATTGTAAAAATTTTAAACTAAGTTCATGATAATAAAGTTCATTTAATCAAATTATTTAATGAACTCCCACTTAGATAAACATCCCTCTTCTAGTCATCTATGTATTTCATGATCCGAGTCAACTAGGCAGTGTCCGATCATCACGTGAGACGGACTAGTCAACATCGGTGAACATCTTCATGTTGATCGTATCTTCTATACGACTCATGCTCGACCTTTCGGTCTTCTGTGTTCCGAGGCCATGTCTGTACATGCTAGGCTCGTCAAGTCAACCTAAGTGTTTCGCGTGTGTAAATCTGTCTTACACCCGTTGTATGTGAACGTTAGAATCTATCACACCCGATCATCACGTGGTGCTTCGAAACAACGAACTGTCGCAATGGTGCACAGTTAGGGTGAACACTTTCTTGAAATTATTATGAAGGATCACCTTATTTACTACCGTCATTCTAAGTAAACAAGATGCAAAACATGATAAACATCACATGCAATCAAATAATAAACGTGACATCATATGGCCAATATCACATAGCTCCTTCGATCTCCATCTTGGGGCTCCATGATCATCTTGTCACCGGCTTGACACCATGATCTTCATCATCATGATCTCCATCATCGTGTCTCCATGAAGTTGCTCGCCAACTATTACTTCTACTACTATGGCTAACGCGTTTAGCAATAAAGTAAAGTAATTTACATGGCGTTTCTCAATGACACGCAGGTCATACAAAAAATAAAGACAACTCCTATGGCTCCTGACGGTTGTCATACTCATCGACATGCAAGTCGTGATTCCTATTACAATAGCATGAACATCTCATACATCATATATAGATCATTCATCATTCATCACAACTTTGGCCATATCATATCACAAAGCACTTGCTGCAAAAACAAGTTAGACGTCCTCTAATTGTTGTTGCAAGTTTTATGTGGTTGAATTAGGGTTCTAGCAAGAATGTTTTCTTACCTACGTTAAAACCACAACGTGATTTGTCAACTTCTATTTACCCTTCATAAGGACCCTTTTCATCGAATCCGCTCCAACTAAAGTAGGAGAGACAGACACCCGCCAGCCACCTTATGCAACTAGTGCATGTTAGTCGGTGGAACCGGTCTCACGTAAGCGTACGTGTAAGGTTGGTCCAGGCCGCTTCATCCCACAATAACGCTGAAGCAAGATAAGACTAGTAGCGGCAAGAAAAGTTGACAACATCTACGCCCACAGCAAATTGTGTTCTACTCGCGCAAGAAGAACTACGCATAGACCTAGCTCATGATGCCACTGTCGGGGAACGTTGCAGAAAATTAAAAATTTTCCTACGGTTTCACCAAGATCCATCTATGAGTTCATCTAAGCAACGAGTCATGGGGAAGAGATTGCATCTACATACCACTTTGTAGATCGCGAGCGGAAGCGTTCAACGAACGGGGATGATGTAGTCGTACACACCGTGATCCAAATCACCGGAGATCCTAGCACCGAAAGCACGGCACCTCCGCTTTCAACACACGTACGGTCAGCGTAACGTCTCCTTCTTATTGATCCAGCAAGGCAAAGGAGAGGTTGGGGAAGAAGACTCCACCAACAGCACAACGGCGTGGTGATGGTGGAGCCGCAGTACTCCGACAGGGCTTCGCCGAGCTCTTACGGAGGAGGAGGAGGTGTTGGAGAGGGAGAGGGAGGCGCCAGGGCATAGGGTCTTCAGCCCCCTCTCCCCTCCCCCCTTTATATAACCCCTTGGGGGGGGCGCCGGCCCTAGGAGATGGAATCTCCTAGGGGGGCAGCGGCCAGGAAGGGGGGCTTGCCCCCCAAGCAAGGGGGGCGCCCCCTTTAGGGTTTCCCCTCCCAACCCTAGGCGCATGGGCCCTTGGGGGGGAGGCGCACCAGCCCACTATGGGCTGGTTCCCTCCCTCATACAGCCCATGGGGCCCTCCGGGATAGGTGGCCCCACCCGGTGGACCCCCCAGGACCCTCCGGTGGTCCCGGTACAATACCGATAATCCTGAAACTTGTCCCGATGTCTGTATGATGACTTTCCATATATAAATCTTTACCTCCGGACCATTCCGAAACTCCTCGTGACGTCCGGGATCTCATCCGGGACTCCGAACAACATTCGGGTTACTGCATATACATATCTTCACAACCCTAGCGTCACCGAACCTTAAGTGTGTAGACCCTACGGGTTCGGGAGACATGCAGACATGACCGAGACGGCTCTCGGGCAATAACCAACAGCGGGATCTGGATACCCATGTTGGCTCCCACATGCTCCACGATGATCTCATTGGATGAACCATGATGTCAAGGATTCAATTAATCCCGTATACGATTCCCTTTGTCAATCGGTATTTTACTTGCCCGAGATTCGATCGTCGGTATCCCAATACCTCGTTCAATCTCGTTACCGGCAAGTCACTTTTCTCGTTCCGTAATGCATGATCCCGTGATCAAACACTTTGATCACACTGAGCTCATTATGATGATGCATTACCGAGAGGGCCCGGTGATACCTCTCCGTCAAGCGGAGTGACAAATCCCAGTCTCGAGCCATGTCAACCCAACAGACACTTTCAGAGATACCCGTAGTATACCTTTATAGTCACCCAGTTACGTTGTGACGTTTGGCACACTCAAAGCACTCCTACGGTATCCGGGAGTTACACGATCTCATGGTCTAAGGAAAGGATACTTGACATTGGAAAACTCTAGCAAACGAACTATGCGATCTTTATGCTATGTTTAGGATTGGGTCTTGTCCATCACATCATTCTCCTAATGATGTGATCCCGTTATCGATGACATCCAATGTCCATAGTCAGGAAACCATGACTATCTGTCGATCAACGAGCTAGTCAACTAGAGGCTCACCAGGGACATATTGTTGTCTGTTATTCACACATGTATTACGATTTCCGGATAACACAATTATAGTACGAATAAAGACAATTATCATGAATAAGGAAATATAATAATAATGCTTTTATTATTGCCTCTAGGGCATATTTCCAACAGAAGGGATGTCAGCTTCTCCTTCTCTTTTGTCTTCGGAAGAGGGACTTCCAATCTCCCCGGACATAGTGTCTGGTGTGCCTTTGGAATGGAGGCCACCTTTGGCCTTCTAGCTCTCCTCCTTGTCCTCCTTCGCCGGCACTTGATATGGCGCTGGAACCAACATCCTTGTTTACAAAGGATCAGCTGGGTCTTCGGGAAGAGGGGCCGAACACCTAATTCGTTCCGCCTTCTTTATCCAGCCCTTTTCAAAGATTGTTTTCTCAGTATATTATTGTTACGAGATATTTAACTGAGATGTGTTTAGGAGTCGAGTGCTTACCGTGGTATCCGAATGGTTGCAGTTAAGGCCGATATCTTGGGTGGTATCCGGCCACTATTTTTGTGTCCCGAAGAATAACTTCCACATTCCTATGTGCGTCGTGCTGAAGAAGTGCTGAATGGTCCACGGTCCTTCCGGATTGAAATCCCACATGCGAAGGGGATATCGCTGGCACGACAGGAGCCGGCGGACTAGCATTACCTGGATTACATTGATCAGGCCGGTGTCCTTTTCGAGGAAGCTCCGAATGCGGCTTTGTAGCGTCTGCACTTCATCAATTGATGCCCAGTCCAGCCCCTTACTAATCCATGATGCAAGCCATAGTGGAGGGCCAGATCGGAACGCAGGTGTAGCTGCCCACTTGGTACCACGGGGTTCAGTGATGTAAAACCACTCCCACTGCCATAGGTTGGAAGTTTCCATGAAAGAACCTTTTGGCCAAGGATTATTGGTGAGCTTGCTCACCGTAGCACCACCACACTCCGCTTGCTTCCCCTCGATTACCTTCGGCTTCTCATTAAAGGTCTTGAGACATAAGTCGAAGTGTGGGGGAATGCGGAGAAAGGCCTCACACATGACAATGAATGCTTAGACGTGAAGAAAGGAGTCCGAAACTAGATCGTGAAAGTCTAGCCCGTAATAGAACATGAGTCCAAGAACGAAGGGGTGGATAGCGAACCCTAGTCCCAGGAGGAAGTGGGAAATGAATATGACCCTCTCGCCGGAACTGGGAGTAGGAATAACCTGCCCTTTAGCAGGGACCCTGTGGAGGATTTCCGCGGTCAAGGTTCTTGCCGCCAGGAGCTTCGCGATATCCTCCTCTGTGACGGAGGAGGCCATCCACCGGCCTTGAGGGCAGGGTCCAGACATGGCTGAGAGGCACAGAGCAATTGAGTTGAAACCTGGGAGCTAGAACTTTTAGTTGGAAAGGTTGAGGAAGAGGTAGGCGTAAAGTAGAAAGATGGGTCCATGCCCCTTTATAAAGGCAATGAATATCAAACGTCTCCTCATGGGACTTAAAGTCTGCCTATTTCCAAGGGATCATGCCAACCGAACGGTTGGGTTACCCATGCCAGTATTGATGAGAATCCCGCAATAAGGGGACATGATCACTACTTTGACGAGACGTGCCAATAAAACCGCATCTCAAAATATGGAGCAGGAGGCTAAAAAAGGTTCGAAATAATGACCGGGCAGGGACGTGATGTCACGCTACAAAAGTTGTCAGCAGATTGGACTCGAGAAATATTATACTCTCTGCGGTTGTGTGTAGTACTTGTTTTCAGAGCCGGACACATCCGAAGGATACTTTAGAGTAATCGGTGGAGGAACCCGCCTTGCAATGCCGAAGACAATCTGTGCGCCGGACACCTCGTCATTGAAGCCTGGTTCAAGTGCTACTAATGGAGTCCTGGATTAAGGGGTCCTCAGGCGTCCGACCTATTGGACGTGGGCCGGACTGATGGGCCGTGAATATACAAGATAGAAGACTCTCTCTTGTGTCTGGATGGGACTCTCCTTGGCGTGAATGGCAAGCTTGGCATTCAGATGTGAAGATTCATTTCTCTGTAACTGACTTTGTACAACCCTAGTCCCCTCCAGTGTCTATATAAACCTGACGGTTTAGTCCGTAGAGGCAATCATAGTCATACATGTTAGACTTCTAGGGTTTTAGCCATTACGATCTCGTGGTAGATCAACTCTTGTAATACTCATATTCGTCAAGCTCAATCAAGCAGGAAGTAGGGTATTACCTCCATAGAAAGGGCTAGAACCTAGGTAAACATCGTGTCCCCTGTCTCCTGTTACCATCGACCTTGGAGGCACAGTTCAGGACCCCCTACCCGAGATCTGCCGATTTTGACACTGACATCAGCGTGTCCCTAAGCCCGCTAACCATCCCTGCATCTCCACGGTGAGGCGTTGACCTGATTCTCCTGGCCCCATCGTCCCTCATATCCTCTAGCCATCGTCCCCGAGAGCTCCTCGACGCCGGCCATGTCGCCACTACCGCTGCAGCCATTGAAGCTTGCACCTGAATGTTTCCCCGTGCTCAGCAGGCTCCCAGGAGCCAAGCACGCCCACCCATTCAACCTTCTGTGCCCACTAGCGCCCAACCGAACATGCCCGTAGCTCCGGCCGCCGCACTTGCCATCGCCGTAGTGCACCCCAACTGCTGCCGCTTGCTGATATGGATGCGCGCGAGCCTGGGCATCTTGTAGATGACCTCCGCCGCCTGTTCGGTCGCTGGACGGTAAAATCTGACGCCCTGCGTCGTGTTTTGCATCGTCGGCGTCGAGCCGCCGGCCTGTTTAGGCCTTTTGACCAGGGGTTGACCACCCCAGGTCGCTGACATGTGGGTCCTGGCCCCGCTATCTTTTTAGTTAGGTTTATTTTAAAGCTAGTTAACTATGTTAAGTAGTTGTGTCACTGACCAGTGGGTCCCACTGGTCAGGTTTGACCCGGATGACCCTGCTGACCTGCTAACGTCACGATGGCATCATGCTGATGTTGTAAATATTTTTTGGTATGTACTAGCAAATGGGCCCGTGCATTGCAACGGGTGAAAAACACTTCCTAATCTAATAACCATGATTCCAAACTTTAGTAGGTCCATGCCCTTTATTTCAACACATGGCATCCCATCTGTGTTTCTATTTATCTTTCTTCCCACTCTCTTCGATGGTGTCCTGGGTGTTGACATCAACACAACACGTTTGAATGTTCTCAATCTGAAGATGTCTCTGTCAGCATACGATGCAAATGAGTCAGTGCGTTGCAACAGGTGAAAAAAACACTCACCAATCTAATGACCATGAATTCATAGGTCCATGTCCTTTATTTCAACACATGACATCCCATCTGTGTTTCTATTTATCTTTCTTCCCATTCTCGTCGATGTTGGCCTCAGTGTTCAAACCATCACAACACGATTGAATGTTGTCAATCTTAAGAAGTCTTCCTTTTGGCATAGGATGATAAATCTATTTTTTATATGAAGTTTTTAGATATTGTTTTTTTCACCATCCTGGTTTTGCCGAAGTGTTCATTTTCAATTCGGAGCGGCACCGATATGAAGGAAAGACTGGTCATGCGTTGTTGGTTAAGCTTTCATCGCAAACAACATTTTTCAAAATTGGTAACAGTTAAAAATAATATCATATTAAGATTCTACATATTTTTCTAATCAAATTTCATATATAATATGTTAAATTTGGCGTTAGGGTTAAAAAGTTATGAATTTTAAAAAATATATTTAATATGTACTGCGGGTTTATTATCAAAAGCTTGAAGGGGTTTTCTGAAAAATAGCATGACGGACCAAGAATATCTATTTCTTTTATTAGTAGGTATAGAAAATAAATCAGAAATGGTTTATTTATTTCGTAAAATGTTATAAACTTCTAAAAAATCATATAAAATCAACCGTAACTCCAAATGAAATAATTTATATATGAAAAATTATCAGAAAACTCCAATCTATCCATCTGTACCATTTCCTTGATTGTTAGAATAACTTTTGTTCACTGTTTAGGACAAGTCATATAAAGGGCATTTAAACCTTCACATGTGGAGTTTGAATTTGAACCTAGGGTTCAAACCAACTTCATTTTACTTGTTGCTAGTTGCATTAGCTCAAATCATATAATATTTCCATGTCATTATCATGCATCATAATTGTTGCATTGCATTGATTGTGTTCTTCCTTGTTTCTCGGTATTTGTCCCCTCTCAATAGACGTGGTTCCGATGATGAGATCGATGACATCGATGAAGAGTTATATTATCTTCAGAAGTGCCAGGCAAGCAAAACCCCCTTGTTCATTTCGATACAATCCCACTCTATCACTCTTGCTCTCTTTTACTACATTAGGACAACAACGATTCAACTGTTACATGCTGCGGTGGTTGAACCCCTTTTCCTCTGCATGACCTGTCATTGCCCAGTAAATAGATGAAACCCACTAGCATGAGTAGGAGTTGTTTGAGCCCTGATGTGCCTTCTCGTTCATGCTTGTTTGTCTTCCTGCTGTCGGCGTTCTGGGAACGGGGGTCCCCAGACTTGCCTGCCTGCGGCCTGCGGCGTGGCTCGAGTGGGGGCCCAACCTGGCCCATCTTCATCAACACAAGGCTCAAGACCCTCGCGAGGGGCCAAGCCTCGCGAGGCGGACGACACGACGCTTCCTCAAGCACGACCTCCTTAGGCTGGCTCGCGAGGAGGCGGAGAGATCAAGGCAGGGTACCTCACGAGGTGCCCGTGACACAAGCCATGACGATCAATGATGCCAGGCGGGCGCCAGCCCGCGCAGCGTCCCCCTTTCCTCTTTGGTGCAAAGGGGGCAAGCGCAGGCGAGATGATCAAGCAAAGGCACCCATTTCGGTGCAACGAGACCAAGACCACCTCCGCGACAAGGAGGAAGTCACTATGGAGCCCAGGACGGCGTCACCACGGGGCCTTTGGTAGGCGGAGACCAACTTTAGTCCGGATAAGTGTACCAGATGTTCCCCTTCAAATTGGCCAACTATTGGCGCCCTTCCCGCTCAATATTTGGGAAGAGGCCCAGGGCCTTTGCCTATAAATAGGGCTAGCCATCCACAGAGTAGAGGCATCTAGAATCCGATCTGATCGAGTAGCAAGGAACCAGTAGAAGCAAGTAGAGAGAGAGAGAGAGAGAGAGAGAGAAAGAAGGGCGATCGAACTCCCCCTAGCAGTTCATCCCCTAGCCAAGAACAGGCCCTCGCGAGGTCGTTCCCCCTTGTACTGTTCTTCCTCATCAGCCCAAGAGGCAATCTACCCACCACACTGGAGTAGGGTATTACACCACAATGGTGGCCCGAACCAGCATAAACCCTGTGTCTCTTGTGTTGTTCTTGCAGTAGTTTAGACCCTTACGAGACGGAGAGGTAGAGGGCTCGATCTCCGCGCACACCCTAGAGTTCGAACCTTAAGGGTCTACCGGAACCCGTGATCCAACATTTGGCGCGCAAGGTAGGGGTGCGCCGGAATCTGTCTTCCACTGCTCCGCTCTCCTCCGACGTCGAGCTCGTGTCATGCCTCGCTGGTGGACGTCCTCGCCGTCCCCCGTCGCACGCCGTCAACACCACCACCGGCCCAGCGGGAGGTGAGCAGCAAGCACCACCCCGGCGCCTGTCTATGCGACCGGGCTGCCGCACCACAACGTCGACGCCCCCGGTCGTCGCGGCCCTCCTGGGCGGCTCGCAGGCGCCACCCACAAGCCGCCACGTCAAGCCGTTTGCCCGCCAGATCGGCGTCGTTTCTGCACGGCAGGGGGCTCCCACGGACCGGGCGGCGCGCGAGGCTGGCCTAACCTTCAACTTGGAGGACCACCCCGCCAACTTGGCCAGCTCGGGCGCGCTCCCCCTGTTGTGCACCCCCACCATATGCAAGGTGGCCGTCACCAGAACCCTCGTCGATGGCGGCGCGGGCCTCAGCGTGCTTTCGGCCGAGACCTTCAACCTCCTCCGCATACCCCGGGAGCGGCTGCAACCCAGCCGATCCTTCTCAGGCGTCGGGGGCGGGTCGTCCGACTCCTTGGGACAGATCCGGCTCCCGGTGACCTTCGGCACCTACGACAACTTCCGCATGGAGATGGTCGACTTCGACATCGCCCCCATCGGCCTCCCTTACAATGCCATCCTCGGCTACCCGGCACTGGCTTAGTTCATGGCCGCCATGCACCCGGCGTACAACCTCATGAAGATGCCCGGGAGCAACGGTACCCTCACCGTGCATGCAGACACCGGGGACGCCCTGCAAGTACTCAAGCTCGCCTTCAAGACGGCGGCATCGGCACAGCCCGCCGACGCGGGGACCCCTGAGCCCAAGGGGGCTGCGCCTACCAAGAAGAAGCAGTTGTTCACCCAGGACAAGGCAGAAACCAAGCAGATACCCGTCGACGAAGACGGATCCTCCAGCGCCACTTTCACCATTGGCGCCAACCTGGGGCCTGAGCAGGAGGAGGCCCTGGTCAAGTTCCTGCGTGCAAACAAGAAAGTGTTTGCTTGGGAGCCCGATCAGTTGGCAGGGATCCCCAGGGACGTCATCGAGCACCACCTCAACGTGTGCCCAAATGTGCGCCCCGTGAAGCAGAAGGCCAGGCGGTAGTCCGCAGAGAAGCAGGCCTTCATCGTCCAAGAGACCCGCAAGTTGGAAGCCGCTGGAGTCATTCGCGAGGTCCGGTACCCAGACTGGTTGGACAACCCTGTCGTTGTGCCCAAGAAAGGGGGGAAGGAATGCATGTGTGTCGACTTCACCAACCTCAACAAGGCATGCCCGCAAGATCCGTTCCCGCTCCCTCGCATCGACCAGATCGTCGATTCCACCGCCGAGTGCGACCTGTTGTGCTTCTTGGATGCCTTCTCCGGATATCACCAAATCAAGATGGCGATAGAAGACGTTGAGAAGACCGCCTTCTTGACCCCGTGCGGGGTATACTGCTATACATGCATGCCATTTGGACTAAGCAACGCAGGGGCAACCTTTTAGCGGCTGATGCACATCACCTTGGGCCCACAGCTCGGGAAGAATGTAGAAGCGTACGTCGATGACATTGTGGTAAAATCTCGAGAGGCCCGGACCCTGATACAAGACCTGGAGGAGACCTTCGCGAGCCTCGACGTAGTGAACCTGCGGCTCAACCCGGAGAAATGTGTGTTTGGCGTTCCCTCGGGCAAGATTTTGGGATTCCTCGTGTCTCACCGTGGCATCGAGGCCAACCCCGAGAAGGTCAAGGCGGTCGAGGACATGAGTCCGCCAAAGCCCTCAGAGAAATGCAGAAGCTCACTGGGCGTGTGACCGCGCTAGGGCGCTTCATCTCCAAGTTGGGGGAACGAGTGTTGCCTTTCTTTCAGCATATGAAGAAAAAGGGGCCCTTTGAATGGACTGAAGAGGCAGATAAGGCATTTCAAGATCTCAAGAGGTACCTAACCAGTCCCCCAGTCATGGTGGCTCCGCGCCCTCAGGAGCCTCTGCTGCTTTACCTTGCCGCCACTCCCTACTCTGCCAGCGCAGCACTGGTGGCAGTTAGGGAGGAGCGCCAGGCCAAGACCATGGCGGCAGCCCGAGGCCAGACGAGACGGGAGCAGGGGAAGCTCGAGGGAGCCGAAACTACAGATGGAGAGAGTCAGCTGCCGAGGGACGCACCAGAGACAGGAGAGGCGGCATGCCCGGATGGTCCACCTCCCGAGGCCACAACATCTCGTGAGGTGCCCTCACCTCCCGAGGGTGCCGCAACCCAAGCTGCTCTCAGCCTTGTTGAGCACCCGGTCTACTTCGTTAGCACGGTGATACGGGACATGAGGGCACGATACCCGATGCCTCAGAAGCTCCTCCTCGCGCTGCTGGTGGCCTCGCGCAAGCTGCAGCACTACTTCCTGGAGAGGGTGCTCTGGAGCCCTAACTCAGCCGAAAGGGTCGCGGAGTGGAACATAGAGTTGCAAGCGTTTCAGCTCGAGTTCAGCACAACTAGGGTCATCGAAGGAGCCGCGTTGGCGGATTTCGTGGCGGAATGGACAGAGGCGCCGGGCCCCAAGGATGACGAGGATCGCTCCCTCTCCCCAGGGAGCGAGGCGCCAGAAGGCTAGGTCATGTACTTCGACGGGGCATTCTCCAGGCACGGTGCGGGGGCTGGTGTTGTGCTGATATCACCCACTCAGGATAAGCTTTGCTATGCAGTACAACTCTATTTCCAAAAAAGGAGAAAAGGTCTCCAACAACATAGCAGAATATGAGGGACTGATAGCCGGGTTGAAGGCCGCAGCGGCCCTGGGAGTGAAGCGCCTCACCGTCAAAGGCGACTCGCAGCTCCTAGTCAACTTCTCCAACAAGGTGTACGAGCCGAAGGATGAGCATATGGAGGCCTACCTAGCAGAGGTCCGCAGGATGGAAAAGCAGTTCTGGGGGCTGGAGCTGAAGCATGTGCCCCGTGGCACCAACCTGCAAGCTGACGACATAGCCGGACAGGCGTCCAGGCGGCTGCCGCAGAAGCCCGACGTCTTCGAAGAGCGGCTCTTCAAGCCTTTAGCGCAGCCAACGCTATCAAGCACAGCTCAGCCTCGAGAGGAGCTCCCTCAGCCGCCAGCCTCGGGAGCCCTGGCCTGCGGGCCGACCTCAGGAGCATGTTTGCTCCTGACGATGGAACCTCAGGAGGAACGCTGGATCACCGAGCTCCGAAATTACCTGACACATGGGACCCTGCCAGAGAAGGAAGAGGAAGCAGAACGTGTGGCACGGCAGGCCACGGCATACTGCATCAGAGACGGAGAACTCTACCGGAAGCGACCCAACGAAGTATCTCTGCGCTGCATCTCCAGGGAGCAAGGAAGGGAACTACTGGGGGACATACACGGTGGAGACTGCGGACACCACTCGTCATCATGAACACTTGTCGGCAAAGCATTCCGTAGTGGGTTCTATTGGCCCACCGCGCTCAACGACGCGATCGAATTGGTAAAGGCTTGTGAGGCCTGCCAGTTCCATTCCAAGCAGATCCATCAGCCAGCGGGGAGCCTGCAGACTATACCCCTCTCGTGGCCATTCGCAGTTTGGGGATTGGATATTCTGGGCCCGTTCCCTCGGGCGCCAGGGGGCTACCGTTACCTCTACGTCGCCATTGACAAGTTCACAAAGTGGGCAGAGGTGGAGGCTGTCCGTACCATCCCCGCAGGCTCCGCGGTCAAGTTCATCAGGGGTATCGTGAGCCGGTTCGGGGTGCCGAACCGCATCATCACAGACAACGGTTCGCAGTTCACCAGTAACCTCTTCAAAACATACTGTGCTAACCTTGGAACGCAGATATGCTACGCTTCGGTGGCACACCCGCGAAGCAATGGGCAAGCCGAACGAGCCAACGCGGAGGTCCTGAGAGTCCTCAAGACCAGGACATTCAAGAAGGAGCTGGAGGCCTGTGGCAGGGGTTGGTATGATGAGCTCCAATCCGTGATGTGGTCCATCCGCACGACCGCGACCAAACCAACCGGGGAAACTCCGTTCTTCCTGGTCTACGGAGCCGAAGCAGTCCTTCCTCACGAGGTTAGGCGTCGCTCCGCGCGGGTCCTAGCGTCTGACGAGGCGCAGCAGGATGCCATGCGGGGGATGGACCTCGTGCTGGGGGAGGAACACCGCCGGGAAGCCGTGCTGCGAGCGGCAAGGTACCAACAGGCGCTACGACGATATCACTGCCGCAACATCCGCCCCAGGACCCTCGAGGTAGGAGACCTCGTACTCAGGCGGGTCCTCTCCAGGGAAGGGCTGCACAAGCTCTCTCCCATGTGGGAGGGCCCGTTCAAGGTTATTCATGTTTCCAGGCCTGGCTCCATGTGCTTGGAGACTCAAGAGGGGGAGCCGATCCAGAACGCGTGGAACATCCAGCACCTCCGGAGGTTTTACCCCTAAAAGGCCCTGAGCCTATGAAGAAGGCGAACGCCTGTGAAGATCGCATCTCTTTTTGGAAAAGGCCCTGAGCCTATGAAGAAGGCGAACGCCTGTGAAGATCATCTCTTTTTGGAAAAGGCCCTGAGCCTGTGAAGAAGGCGAACGCCTGTGAAGATCATCTCTTTTTGGAAAAGGCCCTGAGCCTGTGAAGAAGGCGAACGCCTGTGAAGATCATCTCTTTTTGGAAAAGGCCCTGAGCCTGTGAAGAAGGCGAACGCCTCTGAAGATTATCTCTTTTTGGAAAAGGCCATGAGCCTGTGAAGAAGGCAAACGCCTGTGAAGATCATCTGTTTTTTGGAAAAGGCCTTGAGCCTGTGAAGAAGGCGAACGCCTGTGAAGATCATCTCTTTTTGGAAAAGGCCCTGAGCCTGTGAAGAAGGCGAACGCCTGTGAAGATCATCTCTTTTTGGAGAAGGCCCGGAGCCTGTGAAGAAGGCGAACGCCTGTGAAGATCATCTCTTTTTGGAGAAGGCCCGGAGCCTGTGAAGAAGGCGAATGCCTGTGAAGCTCATTACCTCTAAGGAGAAAGGCCCGGAGCCAGTGAAGAAGGCCAATGCCTGTGAAGCCCATTACCTGTAAGGAGAAAGGCCCGGAGCGTGTGAAGAAGGCCAATGCCTGTGAAGCTCGCTGCCCCGTGACACTCTCACGTAATAATGAGTGGGGCTGTACACGCCCCGGAGTCTCAGGAGCGCCGGCCTCAGGCCCTGGGGCTCCCTCCCACGCCCAGTGGTAGCACTTAGCTCCGCGCGGGTGAGAAGACGTCGAAGACTAGACTAGGTGCCGGACGCGGCATTTTCATTTGCTTTCCGCATTTGACGTGTTTTACTTGCATTTGAAGTCTTATCGAAGCTATCGCCGTTGTTGATTTGTGGTTTGTCGATTTTCGCTCCTCGTTTTGATTTTCTCTCATGAAAGCCTCGCGAGGGATGGGGCTCGAACGCCCTCGCGGGCGTTTTTGCTCTAGTCATTTAAAGGTTTCACGGCCCGGGCTCTCTACAGGAGCACCCCTCTGGTCCGTGCCCCTCGGGCACCGCGACATACACACGCGGCCTGGGTCGGTCGCCCCCCAGCTGGGGCTGCAAACTACGTACGCGAGGTCAAATAGTTGAGAAGCGCAACAACAAAATTAAGGTAATGGCTACAACGGCAATAATTTTCAACACGCCCCCACGGGGCTCCACGCAGCTGTCTTATCTTACACAGGAAGCAAAAGGAAAAAAGGGCGAGCCCGGCGCGCCCCGCCCCGCATCGGTCTACGGAGGCGACACCAGATGCCTCCGGAGCTCAGGCGGACTCCCTCTCGCGCTTCACCGGAGCGCGATGACGGGTGGCTGAACAGCCACCCCCCAAGCAGGCGCGGAGGCGAAGGGGCTGGCTGCGGCCACCGCTGGAGGAGCCACCTGAAGGGCAGTAGGCGAAGCTTGGGGAGCCTCAGGCTCCGCCAGCTGAGCGGGCACTGTCTCCTTCATCGTCGTCCTCAGGGCAGCATCCTGCGCGGCGACCGTCTTCGCCAAACACCCTCACGTAGAGGGTGCTGTCGCCATCGAACTTGAAGTGCATGGTGCACCGCTCGCCCAGGCCGCACGTGCGGGCAAACGTTTGCCAGCCGCGGGTCAGGGCCCCATTCCTGGAAGGGGAGACCTCGAGCGAGACCCAAGAGGCCCTACTGCAGCAGCCGTCGGCCTGGAGCCAGAAGCCATACCGGGCGCCGGCCGGCTGCTCGCTGATGAAGAAGCGAGGGAGCTGGAGCCAGGTGCTGGTCGGGTCCGCCGGCCACACGACGAACTCCGGCAGCACCTCCGCCGAGCGAAAGCGCGGCCTGGGAGGCCGCGCAGCCACAGCCTGCCTCTCCATGGCAGCCGAGCGCTCACCACCACGCGGAGAACCACCCCTGTGCCCACGGGGAGCCACAGCGGGGACCGCGGGATGCTTATGGGGACGACCCCGGCCGCGCTTGGCCGGAGGGGAGTCGGGCCCCGCCCGACTAGCCTCCCCCTTCTCCGCAGCTAAGAACCTCTTCGGAGCCATGCGAGCGGCGGCGGCGAAGGAGAGGAAGAAGAAGAGAAGCGGGAAGGGATGGACTGGCGGAGCTTGTGCGGCCTTGCACTTATAGCCGGAAGAGGCCAACCGTCAAGCACCACGATCACAGGTAATGATGACCCGTATCTATGCATGCAGGGACTAGTCAAGTCACGCAGTTTCCGAGGCGTCGTGGGGAAGTGGAGACGCCCACGTCCTGTCAAACCGCCACGCGGAGCCCAAGGCCGCATGCTCTTAGGGCCTGCGGCGCTTCGCCCTTGCCCTTTCGCCTCTCGGCACGTCCATCTCCATGCGCACCTTGGGCCCGGGGGCTACTGTCGGCGTTCTGGGAACGGGGGTCCCCAGACTTGCCTGCCTGCGGCCTGCGGTGTGGCTCGAGTGGGGGCCCAACATGGCCCAACTTCATCAACACAAGGCTCAAGACCCTCGCGAGGGGCCAAGCCTCGCGAGGCGGACGACACGGCGCTTCCTCAAGCACGGCCTCCTTAGGCTGGCTCGCGAGGAGGCGGACAGATCAAGGCAGATTGCCTCACGAGGTGCCCGTGACGCAAGCCATGACGATCAAGGATGCCAGGCGGGCGCCAGCCCGCGCAGCGTCCCCCTTTCCTCTTTGGTGCAAAGGGGGCAAGTGCAGGCGAGAGGATCAAGCAAAGGCACCCATTTCGGTGCAATGAGACCAAGACCAGCTCCGCGACAGGGAGGAAGTCACTGTGGAGCCCAGGACGGCGTCACCACAGGGCCTTTGGCAGGCGAAGACCAACTTTAGTCAGGATAAGTGTACCAGATGTTCCCCTTCAAATTGGCCAATTGTTGGCACCCTTCCCGCTCAATATTTGGGAAGAGGCCCAGGGCCTTTGCCTATAAATAGGGTTATCCACCCACAGAGTAGAGGCATCTAGAATCCGATCTGATCGAGTAGCAAGGAACCAGTAGAAGCAAGTAGAGAGAGAGAGAGAGAGAAGGGCGATCGAACTCCCCGTAGCAGTTCATCCCCTAGCAAGAACAGGCCCTCGCGAGGCCGTTCCCCCTTGTACTGTTCTTCCTCATCAGCCCAAGAGGCAATCCACCCACCACACTGGAGTAGGGTATTACACCACAATGGTGGCCCGAACCAGTATAAACCCTGTGTCTCTTGTGTTGTTCTTGCAGTAGTTTAGACCCTTACGAGACGGAGAGGTAGAGGGCTCGATCTCCGCGCGCACCCCAGAGTTTGAACCTTAAGGGTCTGGCAGAACCCGTGATCCGAAACCTCCTACTACTTAGAGTTGAGTCAGGTCTGATTCATCGGGGAAGAATTGGAGGTGTGTGCACATGTCCTACTGTTGAGAGCTAAGTGTGTGAACACGATTTGGTAATGGTATCGATGAGAGGCCATGTAGGAGTACATGGTGGGTTGTTTCATTGAAGCCGTCCTTAGGAGTTCTGTGTTTGTGATCCATGGTCAGCTACTACCACACATTGGGGTCCTTAATTGACTCTCTCGACTTATTAACCGCCCCTGTCCTTTGTCCAGAAGTTGCAAGTAGTTTCTAGTGTTTGTAGTATGCTGGATGTCGTGCCTAGCGCTGACCCGAGGATTGGGCTATGACACGGTAGGCACGTGGCCCGGTGTACCGAGTCATCCATTTGGTGTCTCGGGAACCCTGCACACATTGTTCGGGGCTGTAAGTGGAAACCTCGGCCGGACTCCCTGCGGATGGAACCTGAATAGGCGATAAACCTGGACTAGGGACTTGTTTGGTTAGCCAGGTCGTGGCCGACACCCTCGCCAGGCTTCCGCTTGAAGGTTGTCGAGATACATGATGTGTAGATGGCGGTAAGTGGCGAGAGCATGTGTGAAGAAGTACACCCCTGCGGGGTTAACATCATCTATTAGAATAGCCGCTTCCATGGTAAAGGACTTCTGGGTTGCCTGTATAGTTCATAGATAACTTGAAGTGGATACTCCAAAATGCACAAGATAAGCGTGAGTGCTATGTATGGCGTTCCAGTAGGGAGATGGGAGCGGATCCATAGTGGTGTATTGATTTGGTGAATATGTGGACTCGTGTGCGCCACCTCAAAAGAGTTAATTGCAGTTGTAGTTCAGGATAGCCACTGAGTCAAAGCTGGCTTGCTGCTGTTAAACTCCACCGCCCCCCTTTGTTGATACTGATGCATATGTAGCTAGTTCTGAGGTAAGTCTTGCTCGGTACATTTGTACTCACGTTTGCTCAATTTATGTTTTTGCAGAGAGACTTTAGTCTCACTAGTAGTTCCGCGTGGACTTCGACGTTTAGCTTGTTAGCTCAGCTACGATCTTGTACCCTTGGGAGGGTCTTGTAGATAGTCAGGCTTGTAAGCCTTTTTCATTTGTAGTTGTTTGTTCTCAGACATGGTACGCTTCCAATTCTTGTATGCTCTGTATGTTTGGTCAAGTGACCCATGATTGTAATTCTTACTATGTATAACTCCTCAGAGCCTTCTGAATAAATACTTCAAGTTGTAGAATTTTGTTGTGATACCGTATTATATTTGCACATATCGAGCATATTGTGTATGATTTTGAAATGCTTGGTATGTGTGGGATCCAACTATCTAGTTGTTTATTCTTGGTAGCCTCTCTTATGGGGAAATGTCTCCTAGTGCTTCCACTGAGCCATGGTAGCTTGCTACTGCTCCGGAACACTTAGGCTGGCCGGCATGTGTCCTTCTTCGTTCCTGTGTCTGTCCCTTCAGGGAAATGTCACATGGTGTCTACCGGAGTCTTGTTAGCCTGCTACAGCCCGGATTCTCCGGAGTCCTGTTAGCCCAACTGCTATAGCCCGGATTCACTAGCTGATGACCGACACGTTCGTTGCTGGGTCATGTATGCTTGTCCCTATAAGTTAGTGCCACTTTGGGTTTACGACTAGCCATGTCGGCCCGGGTTCTCTGTCATATCGATGCTAGTGACACTATCATATACGTGAGCCAAAAGGCACAAACGGTCCCGGGTCAGGTAAGGTGGCACCCGTGGGAATACTGTTCGTGAGGCTGCAAAGTTATATGATGTTTTACATGCTAGATCGGTGTGACTTAGGATCGGGGTCCTGACAACGTTGGTATCAGAGCCTGACTGCCTGTAGGATTACCAAGCCAAACTGGTTGAAGTTGAGTCCAAAAATGCTTTAGTTATATAAGGGAATTGATTGTGGAAGGGGACCTAAGGCTCTTTTTACTCCTTTAGCTTATGCCCTTCTATCTGAGTCAACTTGTTCTTTTCTGCGAGGATTAAGAACTAGGCTTCTCATCTTTCTATCAGGATCACGTGTTACTAATCCGTAGACTTATAGGATTGATGGATTCAAGTCTCAGGTCAGTTTCTACTACTTCTGTATGTTCGTAGCTGCCCTCAGAACCTTGATATTGTGATGTTGAGTGGTCATGCCACTATTTTGCAGGATGTCTCAAATCTTTTTGATCATTTACAGCTGTTATGTTGTCCGAGTCATCCCATGTTTTGAAATAGTCTGATGCATTTGCAACTCCCTTCTTTCCATTCCTGATGTTTCTTTGGGCTAGTTAACCACACTAATCAGTGAGTTGAGGTACTATGTTGCCTCGACATATATGTTGGAGCTATTATTATGACCCTAGGTGTCTTAGAGGATCGCCTAGTAATCTAACTATGTTTGTGTTCCCAGTGTGATGATTCTGGCCATCATTCTCGAAAGCATCCCGTGATGTCACTTAGTAGGCATTCTATTCCTGGGTCCTTGAGCCCGAGATTCACCCTACTTACTTCATATTGATAGTGTTTGCTAGTTCCTTTAGGATATTAGTAACCTTTGCGATAGTCCTCGAGGTCCGTGGTATATCATTCTTCCTATACCATGAACCAACATGGCAGAAGTTCTTTTGAACCAAAAGATCACAACCAGGGTGCTCCTAATGAGCACTCCTTTGTACATTCTCAATCTGCCAGTCCTTCCTCTTCTGCATGGGTTATATGGAAGAAATATGTTGAACTTGTTCGACATGCTAATCTATATATCCACAACTCAGAAAATCGTATGTTCCTTGAGTTGTCCCTCTTTTGTTGTTTTTCCGACCTTCGTCTGTCAATTGATAGTCAAGAATATGTGTGCATTCATGTTCATCGACGCCCATTACTCTTATGGCCTGCCAAGCCTGTCGGATTGCGGGTTCCGGCAAAACCTTGAGGTTCGAACTCTGGGGTGCGCACGAAGATCTCTCTTCCCCTAGCTCACGCTCTCACCACGATCTCAAAGCTTAGCGCGCCGAACCCGAAGAATAAGGGACACAAGAGTTTATACTGGTTCGGGCCACGGATTTGGTGTAATGCCCTACTCAAGTGTGGTGTGGTGGATTGCCTTGTAGGCTGGGATGAAAAAGTATAAGGGAAGAACTACCTCCTGAGGAGAGGTGTTCTTGAGCTCGGTGAGCTTGTGCGGTTGAGGGTGATCTGAATGATCCGTCCCCTTGCTAGGGTGGTGGCTAGTCCTATTTATAGAGGCCCAGGTCCTCTTCCCAAATATCAGGCGGGAAGGGATCGCGCAACGGCCAATTTTAAGGGGGATAGCTAGTACAAGCTATCCTGACAAAAGGCGGTCTTCCCCTGCCAAAGCCTCTAGTTGTGACGCCGTCATGGGCTCCGTGATGACCTCCATCCTGCCGTCCTGCTGGTCTTGCCCTCGTTGCACCAATATGGAAACCTTTGCCTGATGCCTCGGGACTCCACGCCTGCGCCTGCCCCTTTAGCGCCAAAGAGGAAACCAGTATTCTGCGCCCGCTAGCGCCTGCCTGGCCTTGGTCATCATGGCTCACGTCACGGGGTCCTCACGAAGTGCGCCTCGCCTTGATCTCTCCGCTCCTCGCGAGCCAGCCTAGTGAGGCTGCCCCTAAGGAGGTCTTGTGTAGTCCGCCTCGCGAGGCTTGGCCCTTCGCGAGGGTCTCGAGTGTTTGCCGGTGAAGATGGGTCATACCAAGCCGCTAGTGGAGCCACGTCGTGGGCCGCAGGCAGGCCAGTCTGGGGACCCCCGTTCCTAGAATGCCGACAGTAGCCCCCTGGCCCAAGGCGTGCTCGTACTTGTCTTTGAGGTGAAGCCAAGGGGCAAGTGCGGAGCATCGCGGGCCCCAACCGCCTGCATCCTTGATTGATGCGTGGCAACTAACGGGATGTTGGCGTCTCCGCTTTCCCACGCTGCCTCGACAACTGCCCGACTTGATGAGTCCCTGGTGCATGCATAAAAGCCATCATTATGTGCGATTGTGGAGGTCGGCGATTGGCGTCCTCCAGCTATAAATGGGGAGGGGGCCAAGCCACCGTCGCCATCTCTTCCTCCATTCCGCTTGCTTCTTCTTCCTTGCTCCTTGTTTCACTACTAGTAGTGACACCCATGGCGCCGATACGGAGGTTCTTGGCCGCCGAGAAGGGAAAAGCCCCCTGCGAAGAGACGGGGTCACTCCCGCCGATGAAGAGGCTGTCCCGCCGCTGAGACTTCGCCTCAAGGACGGAGGTGACAACGACTTGGCATGAGCGGCCCCCTCCCGGATATTCGTTGCCTTTGTATGGCCAGACAGAGGGCTCCAGAGGAGGAGGCGGCAATCAACGCCCACCGTGTTGCTGCTATGGTGGCTGCACCACAGTGGCACGCGCCGCCGCCCCAGGAACCCACGCCGAGGGCTCCCCGTGCGAACTGGTGGTGTGGGCGGCGATGCCCCCGCGCTCCTGGATTCACTTCCCACAGTTTTTCTCTGCTGAGATATCGCCGAGGGGGTCCCCTTGGGCTGTGGCTACAGCACGCCAAGTGCGATGCCCCGGCGATGGCGGCGGAGGTTGAGGTCGTCTCCCCGGGCAAGATCTTCATGACTCGCGGATGGGGTGAGGTCGCCCGAGTTTGCCGTGCGGAGGGCGCCCTCACCATCCACTTTGAATACGATGACCCCTCCAAGAGGTTTTTCAAGGTCTTCGACGAGGAAGTCCGCCGCCTAGAGTGATTCCCTGGAGGGGGTCGTCGGGGTGACACAGCGGCAGGAGCCGGGCCAGCCGCTGGCCTCTCCAACTGTTCCTCCAGCAACAACGATGGTGGTTGGGAGTCTAGCGACTCTCCTGAGCCCTACAAGACTCAGGAGACGAGTGATGACAACTACGTGTCCCCCGAGCTCTAGCCGTTCCTGGAGCGCAGGAGCGGCGTCCGCCCGCCGCCGTCGTTGATCTGGATGGAGTTGGCGTCGGCTTCTCGTGGCCCACTGTGGATGATGGAGCCGACGGCGTTGACGTTTGTAGATAGGGCTCCTAGAAACCTTCTTCTTTTGTTCCCTGTGAGGAATCGAGATGAACCCCATGGGGGCGTGTAAAGGATCTGTAGTGCCTTTTGTTAATATTGTCCATATTATGAAGATTTATGACTGCATGTCCTGCTTCGGCTAAGTCTCCCCTTTCCAACCTCGTGGTAGCTTGGTGCTCTACACCGATGGGTCCCGGTCCCCAGGCAGGCTGCAGCCGTCGCTGGAATGCCAGGTCGCGATGCCGTGGTCAAGGCCAGGAGGTGAGCGGCCCGAGGTCCAGTAAGAGCTCCTGAGGCGCGACGCTCAAGAGGTCCCCGTTAGCATGCAAGCAGCTACCTAAAGTTAGGAAAGGAAGGCGGCGGCGCTGTAGCTAGGCTGCAAGAGATGGGAATCCTATGCCGCAGCGCTTGGCCAACCCGAGTGCGAAACTTATCTTAGCGGTCCAGAGTCGATTCCTTGTGCAGCGTCAGATTCGTGCGCCAATGGCCATAGTATAGCCGGGTTAGGCCCGTGCGAGCTTCCCCCTCTTTTTCACGCTCTGCCGTGTGCCCTACGTCCTAGGGTCCCGGCCCTGAAGCAAGCTCAGCCGCCGCTGGTATGCCAGGTCACGATGCCGTGGTCAAGGCCAGGGGGTGAGGGCTCGTTTAGAGAGTTTCAGTGATTTCTATATCAAAATTAATTCTTTTTGGCACTCAAGGGAATATTTCTACGAATCACCTCCCGAAAGGTGTCCCATTATGGAGCAATGGCAATTATCTCCTCGTTACTTTGAAACCAAGCACCATCCTACTCCAGCGTGGAATTGTTGCCTACCAGATTGAACCTTCAGCATCTGCGTCCTTCCCTCGTTCTAGATGTGTGTTTTGAGTCTCAAATCAAAAGGTCTTCTAAGGTCTCATTTCGTGATTTCATCGTGAGTTGCTCAATCTTTGAGGAGATCAATTCTTGTAGGGTTTTCCATTCTCTTGGTCTTCGCGTTGGATGACGTTCTCGAAAGCAAGGATGCCAAGATCAACATGATGCAAGCAATCAACATTCTTATGAAATGTAATCTGGAACGTGAAGATTGTGTTAGGTTTGTGTCCCCTCTGTCTTCTTACCTCACGTCTTGAATCTCGGGACGAGATTCTTGTTTAGCGGGGGTGAGTTGTCACAACCCTAGAATTTGGTTGTAACTAGTTATATCAGCACCCATGCATCATGTCCAAGTTTAAATGAATTCGAAATGGGGAATGTTCAAACCCTAGCACCAAATGGAACTAAACTAGGTTCAAGTTAAAAATATTTTCAATAAACCCAAAATGACTTCAGAAAAGTTCATCATTTTTGAAATTGGTGAAAACCTCTGACAAAATTGGTACACATCTTTCCTAGGTCATTTATGGTTTTCGGGTTAAATCATAAGTATTTGAATTGGAGCATTTAATGGCTATAAATATTTTAAATGCTCCAATAATTCTGAACATATTTGAGGGCTCTTAGTAAATTTCTTAAAATTTCCCACAAATTTTATCAGGAGTTTTAAAAATGGTTTAGTATTATTACTAAACTAAAACCAGAAAAGAAAATTAGAAAAATAGAAATAAAAGAGAGAGAGAGAGAGAGAGAGAGAGAGAGAGAGAGAGAGAGAGAGAGGCCACTTGGGCCAGCTTACGTGGCACAGCCACCTGCCCCGGCACTGTGCCGACCCAGCCTACCGGGTCGTCTGCCAGTCATCCCTCTCCTATCACCAGGAGGACGAGAGGCACGTGCCCGGCGCCTGCGGCCACACACCATCGCCACCTCCTGCTTCCGTCGACGCGGGAGAGGCTCTTGGAGCCACCACGTACCACCCCGACCATCTCTCACTCCCCCATCCCTTGCCCTCCCCTTTCCTCTGTCTCTGTCACTCGCTCTCCCCCTCACGCGCCTGAGCACGCCGCCGTGAGCCATTGCGCCCACCGCCATCGCCTTGCCTCCCCGAGCTATCTAGAGCCTCCGGCACCTCTCGCTTCACCTCTGCACCGAAGGAAGGAAGCACGGAGGCCCCGAGCAGCCGCCCATCATCTTCAAGCTTTGGCTCCGGCGCCCTTCTCTGTCGATCCGGCCACTCCGGCACGTCCCCGAGCCCGCTAACCATCCCTGCAGCTCCGCGGTCAGCCGTTGACCCGATTCTCCCTTGCCCCGTCGTCCCTCGCGTCCTTGAGTCGTCGTCCCCGAGAGCTCCTCGATGCCGGCCATGTCGCCGCTACCGCTGCAGCCACTGAAGCTTGTGCCTTAGCGTTTCCCCGTGCTCAGCACGCTCCTAGGAGCCAGGCGCTTCAACCCTTTCGACCTTCTGTGCCCCTAGCACCCAACGATGAGATCGATGACACCGATGAAGAGTTATATTATCTTCAGAAGTGCCAGGCAAGAAAAACCCCCTTGTTCGTTTTGATACAATCCCGCTCTCTCGCTCCTGCTCTCTTTTACTACATTAGGACAACAACAGTTCAACTATTACATGTTGCGGTAGTTGAACCCCTTTTCCTCTACATGACCTGTCATTGCCACAGTAAATAGATGAAACCCACTAGCATGTCTGGGATTTGTTTGAGCCCTTATGCACCTACTCATTCATGCTTGTTTGCAATGGCTGCTACTGCTTAGAGTTGAGTCAGGTCTGATTCATCGGGGATGAATTGGAGGTGTGTGAACATGTCCTACTGTTGACAGCTAAGTGTGTGAACATGATTTGGTAAAGGTATCAATGAGAGGCCATGTAGGAGTACATGGTGGGTTGTTTCATAGAAGCCGTCGTTAGGACCTGAGGTCTGTGTTTGTGATTCCTGATCAGCTACTACCACACATTGGGATCCTTAATTGACTCCCTTGACTTATTAACCACCCCTACCCTCTGTCCAGGAGATGCAAGTAGTTTCTGGTGTTTGTAGTATGCTGGAGGCCGTGTGTAGCGCTGACCCGAGGGGTGGGCGGTGATGCGGTAGGCATGTGGCCCGGTGTATCGAATTGCCTATTTGGTGTCTCCGGAACCCTGCACACATCATTCGGGGCCGTAAGTGGAAACCTCGGCAGGACTCCCTGCGGATGGAACCTGAATAGGCGATAAACCTCGATTTGGGACTTGTTTGGTTAGTCAGGTCGTGGCTGACACCCTCGCCAGGCTCCCGCTTGAGGGTTGCCAAGATACATGACGTGTACATGGTGGCAAGTGGCGAGAGCTTGTCTGAAGAAGTACACCCTTTCAGGGAAAACATGATCTATTCGAATAGCTGCGTCCGCGGTAAAGGACTTCTGGGTTGCATGCAGATAACTTGAAGTGGATACTCTAAAATTCGCAAGATAAGCGTGAGTGCTATGGATGGCGTTCTCGTAGGGAGACGGGAGCGAATCCATAGTGGTGTATTGATTTTATGAATATGTGGACTCGTGTGCACCACCTCAAAAGAGTGACTTGCAGTCGTAGTTCAGGATAGCCGCTGAGTCAAAGTTGACTTGCTGTTGTTAAAGTCCACCGCCGCCCTTTGTTGATACTGATGCATATGTAGCTAGTTCTAATGTAAATCTTGCTTGGTACATTTGTACTCACGTTTGCTCAATTTATGTTTTTGCAGAGAGACTTCAGTCTCACTAGTAGTTCCACGTGGACTTCGATGTTTAGCTTGTTACCTCAGCTACGATCTTGTACCCTTGGGAGGGTCTTGTAGACAGTGAGGCTTCTCAGCCTTTTTCATTTATAGTTGTCTATACTCACACATGTTATGCTTCCATTGCTTGTATGCCATGTATGTTGGGTCATGTGATCCTTGATTGTAATTCTTACTATGTATGACTCCTCGGAGCCTTTGAGTCGTAGAGTTTTGTTGTGATGCCATGTTGTATTTGCACATATCGAGCATATTGTGTGTATGATTTTGAAATGCTTGGTATGTGTGGGATCCGACTATCTAGTTGTTTATTCTTGGTAACCTCTCTTATGGGGAAATATCTCCTAGTGCTTCCACTGAGCCATGGTAGCTTGCTACTGCTCCGGAACACTTAGGCTGGCCGGCATGTGTCTGTCCCTTCGGGGAAATGTCACGTGGTTTTTACCGGAGTCCTGTTAGCTTGCTACAGCCCGGATTCTCCGGAGTCCTGTTAGCCCAGCTGCTACAGCCCGGATTCACTCGCTGATGACCGACACGTTCGTTGCTGGGTCATGTATGCCTGTCCCTGTAAGTTAGTGCCACTTTGAGTTTACGACTAGTCATGTCGGCCCGGCTTCTCTATCATATGGATGCTAGCGACACTATCATATATGTGAGCCAAAAGGCCCAAACGGTCCTAGGCCAGGTAAGGTGGCACCTGTGGGAATGCCGTGCATGGGGCGGCAAAGTGATATGATGTGTTACATACTAGATCAGTGTGACTTAGGATCAGGGTCCTCAAGGGTATTTAGGACGGTGGAAACGATCTCGGGGCGATGGCCAGCGTTCGGGCCCGAACAGGGATGCGGCTGCCGTGTGCGAGCGAGAGAACGGAGAGGGGGAGGAGGAGCAGCAGCTCACAGCCGTTGTAGTAGGCGTAATCCCAAGGAGGACCACAAGGCCCCCGGCAAGAGCCTTGCCGGGGATGACAGCAGGCGCCCCGGTAAGACCCTTGCCGGGGCCGCGGCAAGGCCCTTGCCATGAACACCCGTGGGTCCACCATCAGGCCCACGCCAGTCGCACCTCCACCACCGTTCGCATGCAGCTGCCGATCCAACTAGCTGGGCAGGCACCTGCGTGGCGGTGTGCAGATCTTCGTGGAGACCCACCGCTGCGCCACCTCAGCTGCCTTCCTGCCTACATGGCATCGCAGGCACCGCTGGCCAGGGCGCGTGTCGACGCGAGAGGGACCGGCAAGGACACCTAAGCAAGGCGCATTAAATGCACCTAGTCATGTAAAGCGAGGGATAACCTCGCAACCCTGTACCCTTTCTACCTCCTGTATGCCACTGTGGCAACCCCTTTCCCTATAAAAGGAGGCCCCAGGCGACCAGGAAGAGGATTCGGCTTTTTGGAGCTCTCGACGCCCCATAGCTAGCTCAAGAACACATATATACAGTCCACCAAAGAAGGAGTAGGGATTTACGCATCCTTGTGGCCCGAACCTGGGTAAAGGAACCATGTGCTATCTGTTTGATCCGCTCTTTTCACAACCCCGCGCCACGCAACCGTAGTAGGGATTCTTGTGGTCCCATAGGTGTCGCTCCCACCGACAGGTGATGACTCTGTTTGGCACACCAAAACGGCAGACCAGTCCTTTCAAAAACTTGACAGCTGACTGAGCAGTCACCTTTCTCACTGCTTCCACCTCTGGCCACTTTGTGAACTTGTCGATTGCAACGTACAAGTACTCAAAGCCCCCGACGGTGCGGGGGAAGGGGCCTAGTATATTGAGCCCCCAGACCGATAATGGCCAGTAGAGAGGGATTGTTTGAAGGGCTTGAGCTGGTTGATGAAGCTTCTTTGAATGGAACTGGCACGCTTCACACTTGGTGACTAGTCCCGTCGCATCCTGGAGGGCGGTGGGCCAGAAGAAACCTTGCCGGAACGCCTTCCCGGCAAGGGCCCTTGACCCTATGTGGGAGCCACATACGCCTCCATGTATCTCTGCCAACAGCTCTAGTCCTTCCTCCCGGGGGATGCACTTGAGTTTCACACCATTTGGCCTTCTCTAGTACAGGACGTCATCGACGAACTGGTACAGGGCGGACCGACGGGCTACTTTCTCCGCTTCTTCTTGCTCCTCAGGAAGCTCCCCCGTCTGGAGGAATTGGACGGTATGTTGCGCCCATGACGGAGCCTGAGGCTCGACGACAAGGACTAAAGGCATCTCTTCCGCCATGGGAGCGATTGTCTCTACAGCCAGGGCCTGACGCCCCGCTGGAGTCAATTGCTCTTGGGTAGGCTCAGCGTCTTCGGCAGTACCCTTGCTAGCGGCCCCGGGGGGCTCGATAGGAAAGTACTTGCCGGGACCTGATTTTCTCCGCTTGCTCTGCGCCGCTGATGGATCGACGGATGGTTGAGTTAACCGGAGCAAAAAGGTACCTGGTTCCACAGGTAGCTTGAATGCGGCACGCTTTGACTGGTAATCGGCGACATCGTTCTCCGCTCGAGGGATGTGTTCCGCCTGGATACCTTCAGAGCATTCCTCCAGTTTCCTCACCTAATCTATGGATGCTTCCATTAGTGGGCTCTGATAATCCTTGTTGACTTGCCTAACAACAAGCTGCGAGTCACCCCTGGCGATGAGCTTCTTGACCCCGAGGTCTACTGCGATTCTAAGACCGGCAAGCAATCCCTCGTAGTCGGCGCTGTTGTTGGTGAATATCTCCCTGGGGAAGTGCATCTGGATCACGTACTTGAGGTGCTCTCCGGTGGGTGCAAAGATTAGCACACCGGCACCGGCGCCTTGCAGCGAGGAGGCTCCATCAAAATACATGACCCAGTTGCAGTATGCCTCGTTGCCGGGGAGAGTCGTCTGCTGGATTTCTTCATCAGGCGTCGAGGTCCATTCCGCATTGAACTTAGCTACGACTTTGCTCTGAATTGTCGAGGTACTCTCGAACTTTAAGCCGAAGCTAGACAGCTCCAAGGCCCATTCCACAGTCCTTTCGGTTGCGTCTGGGTTGTGCAGTATCCGTTGCAACGGGAGGCGGGTGACGACAGTGATCTCGTGGCCTGGAAGTAGTGACGCAGTTTCCTCGAGGCCATAAGGAGGCCGAAGAGCAATTTCTGCACACCGGAATGCCTTGACCTAGTCCCCTGCAAGAGGGAGCTGACAAAGTAAACCAGGTGCTGCATCATCTTCTTCTTGGGCACCACTTCACTCGACCGCCCGGGCATCGCCTTGGTGGCGCCAGACACTGCCGGGGGCCGTGCCTCGTCGGCACCGGGCCCTGCCGAGGGAATCTTCGGCTCGCCCTCCGCTGGTCTTGCCGCCATTGCTGCCTCCTTGTCGACCTCCCTTTGTGGCACTACTGCGGCGCTGACCACTTGATTCGTCAACGCCAGATACAGCAGCATGGTTTAGGCGCAAACAGTATTGGCGTGGAGGAAAGATATTTCTTTAGGTCCTGCAGTGCGGCCTCGGCTTCTGGGGTCCACTCCATTGGGCCCACCTTTTTCAAGATCTTGAAAAAGGGAAGGGCGCGCTCGACGGACTTGGAGATGAACCGGCTCATGGCGGCAACGCAGTCGGTGAGCCGACACACATCCTTGATCCGCTTGGGCGCCTCGATCTGCTCAATGGCCTTGATCTTGTCTGGGTTTGCCTCGATACCGCGCTGTGACATGAAGAATCCGAGAAGCTTGTCGGACGGGACGCGGAAGACGCACTTCTCAGGGTTCAACTTGAGGTTGATCTTGCGCAGGTTGGCAAACGTCTCTTCTAGATCTTGCACAAGAGTCGGGCCGTCCTTGGCTTTGACCACTATGTCATCCATGTAGGCCTCCATATTTCTATGGAGCCGAGGTTCAAAACCAATTTGGACTGCTCTTGCAAACGTTGAGCCAGCACTCTTCAACCCGAAAAACATCCGTAAAAAGCAATACATACCACATGGGTGATGAATGCTGTCTTCTCTTCATCTTCTCTTGTCATGAAGATTTGGTGGTAGCCTGAGTAGGCACCGAGGAATGATAACAGATCACACCCGGCCGTGGAGTCAACAATCTGGTTGATGCGTGGCAATGGGAAGGGGTCCTTAGGACAAGCCTTATTGATATCTGTGTAATCAATACACAGCCTCCACTTCCCATTCGCCTTGAGCACCAGTACCGGATTGGCCAACCTCGTCGGATGGAGCACCCCTCTCAACAAACCTACCGCTTCTAGCTTCCTGATCTCCTCTGTGATGAACTCCAGCCTCTCCAGAGCCTACTTTCTGACCTTCTGCTTGACGGGCCGCACGTGGAGGCAGACAGCTAGGTGGTGCTCAATCACCTCCCTGGGAATACCGGGGATGTCAGACGCTTGCCATGCAAACACGTCGACATTTGCCCGCATGAAGGTGACGATATCGCATTCCTATTTGCTGTCGAGGGCAGCGCCTATAGTGAAGGCCCCTCCCTTGCCGTCCTCCGCGATGGGCACCTTCTTGGTCTGCGGCGGCTCGGCTCTAGATCTTTTGCTCTTGTCGGCAGAGCTCTCTGGCACGTTCTCAACGGTAGCACAACACTCCGAGGAGGTGGGTTTGCCGGAGTGGGTGCGAGGTGTCTTGCCGGGATCCTTCTTTCCTCCCGGGCCATCGGCGGCAGGAGCAGGTGCATTGATGGCAGCTGCTGCAACTGCTTCCCGGTAAAGTTGGTTGGCGCAGATCAGCGCGTCCTTCTTGTCGGAGGGGATGGAGATGATGGTCAACGGCCCGGGCATCTTCAGCATGTTGTAGGCATAGTGGGATGCCGCCATGAACTTGGCCAGTGCCAGGCGGCCGAGGATCCCATTGTAGGGCAAGGGGATCTCGGCTACGTCGAAGACGATCTTCTCCGTTCTGTAGTTCAATTCTCCTCCAAAGGTCATGGGCAGCATGACCTTTCCCTTCGGCTGGGTCATCCACGAATTGACCCCTAGGAACGTGCCCGTTTCCTCGAGGTCTCCGTCAGGGATTTGCAACCTTTTGATCACGATAGGCGATATTAGGTTCAGGCCAGCCCCACCGTCAACCAACATCTTGTTCACCCTGAGGTTGCATATTGTTGGCGAAACCAACAACGGCAAACACCCGACCGCGGTAGTGCGATCAGGGTGGTCCTCGGCGTCAAAGATGAGGGGCGTGCTTGACCACTTTAGGGGCTTCTGGGCATCGAACAACGACTCCGTTGCCGTTACCTCTCA
This sequence comes from Aegilops umbellulata, assembly GCA_032464435.1. Taxonomy (NCBI): domain Eukaryota; kingdom Viridiplantae; phylum Streptophyta; class Magnoliopsida; order Poales; family Poaceae; genus Aegilops; species Aegilops umbellulata. Next base: position 149,039,099 of record CP136059.1, on the reverse strand, counting down.
TGCCCACTGCTTGAGCTGGCGGCGAGGCGCCGCCATCGACGCACATGGCCTCCGTAGCCTTCTGGAGCCCTTGCTCACCGGACTCGTCGTCCTCGTCGTGATCGTCGTCTTCTTGTTTCTTGTTGCGGCCCCAAGCGGGCCTCTCTTGCTGATTTTCCTTGCCTGGGCGGCCTCCTTGGCCACCACGCTTCTTGCCGGACCCCTCAGCACCATCTTGGTCCTTCTCCTTGTCCCGCTGAGGGAGTCCTGGATTAAGGGGTGTTCGGATAGCCGGACTATACCTTCGGCCGGACTCCTGGACTATGAAGATACAAGATTGAAGACTTCGTCCCGTGTCCGGAAGGAACTTTCCTTGGCATGGAAGGCAAGCTTGGCAATACGGATATGTAGATCTCCTACCATTGTAACCGACTCTGTGTAACCCTAGCCCTCTCCGGTGTCTATATAAACCGGAGGGTTTTAGTCCGTAGGACGAACAACAACAGAACAACAATCATACCATAGGCTAGCTTCTAGGGTTTAGCCTCCTTGATCTCGTGGTAGATCTACTCTTGTACTACCCATATCATCAATATTAATCAAGCAGGAGTAGGGTTTTACCTCCATCGAGAGGGCCCGAACCTGGGTAAAAACATCGTGTCCCTTGTCTCCTGTTACCATCTGCCTAGACGCATAGTTCGGGACACCCTACCCTAGATCCGCCGGTTTTGACACAGACATTGGTGCTTTCATTGAGAGTTCCTCTGTGTCGTCACTTTTAGGCCGGATGGCTTCTCCGATCATCAGCAGCGATGCGGTCTAGGGTGAGACTTTTCTCCCCGGACAGATCTTCATATTCGGCGGCTTTGCACTGCGGGCCAATTTGCTTGGCCATCTAGAGCAGATCGAAAGCTACGCCCCTGGCCATCAGGTCAGATTTGGAAGTCTTAACTACACGGCTGACATCCGCGGAGACTTGATCTTCGACGGATTCGAACCACAGTCGAGCGCGCCGCATTGTCACGAAGGGCATGATTTAGCTCTGCCGCCGAACAGTGTCTTGGAGGCCGCACCCGCATCGGCCTCGACAATTAGTTCGGAGCCGATCATGCCGATCAAGGACGGGTGGTTGGATGCCGCCTCGGAGGCTGAAATCTCTACGGCGATCGATTCGGACACGAGCTCTGTCCCTTGCAAAGCCCATGACTCCAAGGTGCCGGACTCCTCTCCGGACTCCGACCCCCCCCCCCCCCCCCCCCGCACCCCTGCCGATCGAATCAGATTGGGCGCCGATTATGGAGTTCATCGCCGCGGACATCTTTCAGCACTCGCCTTTTGGCGATATTCTGAATTCACTAAAGTCTCTCTCTTTATCAGGAGAGCCCTGGCCGGACTACGGTCAGCAAGGTTGGGATGCGGATGACGAAGAAATTCAAACCCCACCCACCACCCACTTTTGTAGCCACTGTCGATGATTTAACCGACGTGCTCGACTACGACTCCGAAGACATCGACGGTATGGACGCCGATGCAGGATACGGTCAGGAATCACCACCTATAGGGCACTGGAAAGCCACCTCGTCATATGACATATACATGGTGGATATCCCAAAAGAGGGCGATGGCGATGGAACAGCGGAGGATGACCCCTCCAAGAAACAGCCTAAGCGCCATCGTCGGCGGCGTCGCTCTAAATCCCGCCAAAGCAAAAACGGTGATTCCGGCACGGGAGATAATAACACTCCAGACAGTGCCGAAGAAAACCCCCTCCAGCAAAACTCAACATAGGAGGATGGAGAAGCTAGCCCTCATGAGAGAGCGACAGACAGAGAGGTCGAGGATGATAACTACATGTCTCCCTCCGAAGACGAGGCAAGCCTCGATGACGACGACTTTGTCGTGCTTGAGGATCCCGTTGAACAAGAGCGCTTCAAACGCAGGCTTATAGCCACAGCGAGCAGCCTCAAGAAAAAACGGCTACAACTTAGAGCTGATCAAAACTTGCTAGCCGATAAATGGACGGAAGTCCTAGCAGCGGAAGAGTATGAACTCGAACGCCCCTCCAAGAGCTACCCAAATCGCAGGTTGCTACCCCGATTCGAGGAAGAAGCACCTACATCACCAGTGAATGATGCGGCCGACCGGCCACCACGTGGCCGTGACAAAGAGGCCTCTCGGCCCTCCAGTCAAGCCGCACCCCGGCGCTGCTTTAAAAATACCAATGCACGGGGGAATGCGCCAGACCTGTGAGATATATTGGAGGACAAGCCAAAGCAAACAAGGTCGATCTATGGATCGCGTGAGTGCACCACGGCACGTGACGGTAATCATCACGCCGAATACAGTAAATCCGGCCGGGCTGAACACAGAAGACAAAGCTCGCTTGAGCTACGTCGTGATATAGCTCAATACAGAGGTTCCACACACCCACCATGCTTCACAGACGAAGTAATGGATCATCAAATCCCAGAGGGTTTTAAACCCATAAACATTGAATCATATGATGGCACAACAGACCCTGCGGTATGGATCAAGGACTATCTCCTCCATATCCACATGGCCCGTGGGGACGATCTACACGCCATCAAATACCTCCAAATCAAGCTTAAAGGACCAGTTCGACATTGGCTTAATAGCTTGCCAGAAGAATCAATTGTTTGCTGGGAGGACATGGAAGCCGCATTTCTTGACAATTTCCAGGGCACTTATGTGCGACCACCAGACACCGATGACTTAAGCCACATAATTCAGTAGCCAGAGGAATCGGCCAGGCAATTCTGGACACAGTTCCTAACCAAGAAAAATCAAATCGTCGACTATCCCGTCGCAGGGGCCCTAGTGGCCTTCAAGCATAACATCCGCGATGAGTGGCTTGCCCGGCACCTTGGACAGGAAAAGCCAAAATCTATGGCAGCCCTCACGACGCTCATGACCCGCTTTTGTGCAGGAGAAGACAGCTGGCTGGCTCATAGCAATAACATAACCAAGATCCCTGGTAATTCGGATGCCAAGGACAATAGTGCCAGGTCGCGTCGCAACAAGCACAAGCGCCGCATTAACGGCGACAATGCTGATGATACGGCAGTTAATGCCGGATTCCGATGCTCTAAACCCGGTCAGGGGAAAAAGGTATTCAAGAGAAATACCCCGGGCCCGTCTAGTTTGGACCGAATACTCGATCGCTCGTGCCAGATACATGGCACCCCCGAAAAGCCAGTGTCACGACCGGTTTTTCCGGGCATTAATTTCCCGAAAATGGCCGTTGCGCTCACCAGCCCCAGGATTACTGTTAGCTGATGAGACACCAACTTGATACAGAAATTCCAAGCAAAAGTACAAAATATGTAGTACAAGACCATTGTGGCCTATGAGTACAACAAAAGGTTTCTAGTGGTTGAGGGCGGAAGTGTTTTGTGGATCACCACGGTTATGGGACTCCATTTCCCACGGGAACAGCTGACCAGGTTAACTCCTATCTTCGCGAGGCTGCTATCACCGTTGCTCAGGTTCCAAAGCGGTCGTCACAACGCTCCTCCCCAAGCAATCAATCTGGCCAAGACAATAGCCAGGGACAAGCCAGTGAGTACTTTGAATGTACTCCCAAACATTAAGAACACGGGTATAGCCACAAATAATCATGCTTCAAACATTCTATAATCATACTGATAACTATGGTGTAAGGTTCATGATGCACGCGAGTATATTAATTAAGATACAGGGGTAAACAATTAAGTAAAGGGAATAACAAAACATGCCACAGTCGGGCGTCTGAGCGACGCCACATACAGGGCTTTAAAAGAAATGCCACAATCGGGCGTCTGAGCGACACCACATACAGGGCTTTAAAAGAAATGCCACAGTCGGGCGTCTGAGCGACACCACATACAGGGCTTTAAAAGAAATGCCACAGTCGGGCGTCTGAGCGACACCACATACAGGTCTTTAAAAGAAATGCCACAGTCGGAAGTCTGAGCGACACCACCTACAGGGCTTTAAAAGGAATAATCATAGTGAATATCCCGGAGGTAGAACCATCCCAAAGATATTCGATGATAACAATAATATCACGGGTTAGTCAACAATAGTAATAATCATAATCATCACAAGTCACAAGTAGTAATTCCCGTTCTGGTTTAACAGTTTCACCTTCGAAGACCGACACTAAGACCGACACTTGACCCATCCCAGACTGTAATACTTAACCATGGACACGGCTATTCGAATAGGTTTAATATCTGCAGAGGGTGTACTCTTTACCCACGAGTAACGGATTCCTTTAGTCCATCGGAACTAATTCCGTCTATGGTCTTTTAATTGAAAACACACCTGACTTGCACACACCAGCTTAACTCACCCACGACACCTGTCAAGCAAACTCTAAGTGGGGAGGCTACAACCTCAACGTAGCATGGGATCACAAAATTTATACCGCGCGCAAACTAGGGGAGCTACCCCCTTCGGCTACAACCGAAACACCCATGCCCCCGGACCAGGTGGTAAGCCTACCGGATGCAGCCGGTATCTTCCACCTTGGACTCTCTGTACGGTGTGTGCCAAGACAAGGGTTAACAACTTACTGAACCATACCCCACCTACGGTAGGGACCTGTTGCAGTACGAAACAAGTATGGGGGTTACCGAAACAAGACTCGATCTATGGCCGACTCAGGAGGTTCATAAATGTTCCCTGCATGTTTAGCACAACAACAATACTTCAACCAACAAATCACCACCCATTATACCTTACCATGCCATACTGATTATAACGTCCCGACGGAGACCGGCGACAAGCTCACACCTACCCAAGGCAAAGGCTTTCCCGGATTCCTTATCGGCGTGCATGTAAGGTACATGAGGATGATTGCCATCACATGAGTATGCTCATTTTCGACAGCAAGGAAATCACAATAATGCGTCCATGCAAATGATCATATCACATGAAATAACAATACTCCGAAATAAGGTGGTGTTATAAACGTATCAACTATCACACCAAAACTATATTCTCGGGGTTCAGAATGCTTTCATTTAGGTCGGAAAAGAAGGGTGCATCCAAAACATCTTGAAATCTTCCAAAATCCTATTTAAAGGAATATGTATGATTTAACACATACAATTAAAACAGCACAGAAAGTTGTTTGGAAAATTTTCAAAAAAATCTTAAAATAAACTAGACAGAATTTAAGAGATGTAGGAAAAAGAATCACTTCATTTGGAGTTATATTTAAAGAGTTATAGTTAGTCAAAGTTTAGTCAAATCTGTTATTTAAATTAAAACAGAAAAGAAAACGGTTTAATTAAAAACGTACACGTCGAAGGCCTATTTTTGAAATGCGCTTCCACTTATCCACCGTGGACTGCGCCTGGGTCGCTGACAGTGGGCCCGCCTGGCCCACCAGTAAGGTTTGACTAGTCCACCTCCCTCTTCTCCCTCCGCTCGAGAGGAGGGGCGTGACTCCGGCGATGCCCGCCGGCGAATGGCGGCGCTGCTCGCTAAACGGAGGCCATCCACGGATTCAGGGGGTCGAGGCGGTCACTCCGGTGGTTGCTTTGTACTCTAGGGTAGACGGAGCTGTCGACGGCGAGCTCCACGGCGGACGGTGATCGTCGGAAAAAGTGAAAATTTGCCTGCGGCGAGTCTCGACCAAGATCGAGTAGTGGAACGGGCTCACGGGAGGATGTGGGGGTTCCTGGTGGAGAGAGTGGAGAGGGGGAGGCCCTGGTAGCGCCGGAATGGTCGGGGCAATGGTGGCGGATGGAGCTGCCGGAGAGGAAGAAGACGACTCCCTTCCTTCGATTGACGGCCAAAGGGGCAAGTGTGAAGTGGTGGGAGGCTGCCTGCGTGCGGGTTTGAGCTCGGGGGCCTCTTTTATAGCACAACCGAGTCGGTTTGCGGCGGCCGTGGATAAGCTTGCCGGCGACCCCCGTTCTGTAGTTAGGGCGACGTGGCGGCGACGAACGCTAGGGGACGAAGTTGTGGATGAGCACGCACTGCTCTAGGAGGCAGGTGGAAAGCGCTGGGAGCTTGGGCGGCGCTGGCTAGCGCAGGCATGGTCGGGCAGCGGTTGCGGTCGCGAGCGTGCCGCCAAATGGCATCTGACGGCGGCGCTGTAGGACGCCAGGGAGCGGTCGGGGCCTTTTGGCGTGACGCGGTGAGGAGGGGAGTGCGAGGCGAGGTTCTGCCGTGTGGTTCAAGCCAGGGGCGCGCGACACGGCGGCTCGGTGCGTGGCTGCAGTTGGCGTGCTCTGGGCGCGCCCAGTGCACGCCCACCAGCTGCTCGGCGAAATGCCAGGGCGGCCTAGAGGGTCCCAAACCATACGAGAGTTAGCAGAACGGGGTTATAGGCTAGGGCAAATCTATGGGACATGCTTGATAGTTCAGTGACTCAAGTTCACAATGCAAACTTGGAATCATACCAGAACTGGCCATGCACTCAGGGTGTTTGATGAAATGCCATGGGCACTTAGGTAGTTCTTGGAGTGGCAAAAATCTCTAGATCAGAGTCTCTGAGGATGCATGAGAGGGTGCTGAAGTTGGTTTGCAAAAAAAAGAAACTTGCTAGTGCAAGTTTTGCAAAACTACATTCCTGGACAGGAAGTAAATGGCATCATTACATGGATCAAAAGTGTTCCAAAGAGTGCATGCTCCTGGACTTAGGGGTTTAGCAGGGTTGGCTACAAGCATGAGAAAGCACAAGATCACTAGAGCAAGAATCAAAAGGGTTGCTGTAGAAAACACAAGTCTGGTCCAGAATGAAAAAGAGGCTGGTTCACTCAAATTCTCCAGAGAACAACTCTATGTTTTTGCATAAAGTTGAATCATATGCTGCTACTAACATCTCATAATTTTGGTGGAGGCTAGAAAGAAATATTTAAATGGGTTGTAGTGCAAGCATGCCCACTGGACCAGAGAAGAAAATTAGGTGTAGGGCTCAATTTATTTCAAGAATAAAATATATTTTTGGGCAAAAGTGATTTAAAAACATCACATGACATCTCCAAATTTTGGTGGGATTTATGAGATAATTTATCACATGGTTGAAGTTCAAATATGGCCTTATAACCTTGAAAAACCATTTTTCAAGAAAAATAAAGATCAAGCAAATTTAATTTTGTAATTAGCTCTACTAATACAAGAAAAGTTTTTCCTTGAGAGGTTAAACAAGTCCAAAAACATATTTGAAAAGTTTTCACTTTGGGGAAAAACTACATAATAACAAGGTTAAGAAAAATCAAAAGGGAGCTCATAAAATAAAAGTTTTTAATTCCTGGCAAAATTTTAATTAGTAAAACAAGGTCAAAATTTTTTTTGGGTGTCACAACACTACCCCCCTTAAGAAAAATCTCGTCCTCGAGATTTGCTAAGGGTTGTTTTAAAAACTCTCCGGGATTTTTTGCGAGGGAAAACGGTTAAAAATAAAGGAGCGCATGTCACAACAAAACCATACATATTAGTAGAAGCCAAATAACTTATTCGTCGCGCAAGCTCAGGTTATCACGCATAAGTCACAATACATAATTAAATGTTGCCATAATGAACACAGCAGCGACGCCTAAAATGGAAACGGTAACTGGACGGGGTCCTGCGAGAACGTTTCTGGTACTGAGACACATTCCTCTTCTATCGGGGGAAGGGGTTTAACCAGTCGATGAATGCGTCTCTCTTGGCCAGGCCTCAGTGATCTGCCGATGGCGATCTGAGGATTTAAATCCGCGAGACTCTGGAGATAGCTCATCACATGTTGGGTGAAGCGTTCTTGAGCGATGACGTACTGGACCAGGTTAGCTAGGACTGGGTCCTTCTCAATTCGTCCATCGGGAAAAGATGACACTCCACCGGTTGCTGCACGGCTCAGAAAGTAATAATACCCTCGTTCGCTGGCATAGGGTACCGCGAATTGAAGGCGAGCAAGCGCTTCGTATGCAGTAGCTTCTATGGCCATGAGTGGGGTTGGCATAGATTTCCCCACGAAGGAGACCTCCGTTGGGTCTTGGTCTGAGTTCAAGGGAGGGATGTGCACTGCTGCCCAGTATCTCGAGGTGGAAGAGGTGATTCTCGATTTGAACAGCTCGTACTGGGGTGGCTGGGTAGCGCCCATGGTACTGCAGGTAAAATCCCACAATATCTTGACAAAACTACCCGGGGTTGCATCTGGGGTTCTCAGATGAATGCTGGGGCTCGGCATGGTGAGAAATGGTTGTGAGGGTGGTGCACGAGGTGAGAGGTGCTTTGGCAAGGTCACGCGGTGGCCTTTTATAGCACTGGAGCAGGGTCACTTTTACCATGGTGAATGGTAAGAAAACTTCCAGCTCCGCTCCACGGGTCGGAGTCAAGCTACAGATACACACATTTCACCGGGGTGACGTGTTACTGTGGGAGTCATCGGGGGTCTTTGGCAACTGTGCCTAGGGTAGAAATGCGGGCATACCCATGCAAGGCTGCAGGGGCTCACGACAGGCGGCGTTTATTTACAAGGTCACACGGTCACAAGCGAGAATACACTGGGACTCGATATTACTCGGGTGACTTAGTCTACCTTGTTCACATCCAAGCGGGCGTGCCTGATGGATGTTGAGGCGTCTCCGCGGTTCTCACCGTCGGAATTTACTGGAGTGGGTTGAGGGGCTGCAGGCTCGGGGTAGCGATGATGACCATTTCGGGGATTGTTGGCTACAACCCCGTTGGAGTGTGCTCCCAATATGCGACGAAGCACTTCTGGGGTTATCGCAACACCTTGGCCGATGGCTAGGGTAGACCTCAGGGGCTCGATCGGTTGTCCAAACAGCACGACTGGGTTGTCGGCGCTGGGCTCGTCCTCTTCTCTCGCCGGGGCTCGACAAACCATCTCTCCACGAGCTGCGATAAGATCAATAGTGATCTGATCGCACAGTTCCTCTAGTGCACTTACATAGCGCACTAGGTGCAACAACGCAGGATCTGTTTCGTGATCTCCGTTGGCAACTTGGGGTGGTCTACCATATCCTTCACGTCTGGGGTAGTAGTGGAACGAGCGACAGTCAACTCGGGGCGACAAGTGCCAGAGATGAACTATAGCTTCTCGAGCGGCTAGTTGGATGGCTTGTGGCTCAAAGGAAGTTGTTCTTCCGGTGAACCTGTAGGGGCGTTCGGGTGCTAGACCCCTACCGTAGATGTGTACAGTGGCCCAGAATTGACGGCTCTCACCGCTCATGGACCCTTGGTACACAACATATTCTGGGGGCTCTTCTAACGCATAGGCACGACGGGTGAGGTTTGCGAGTATGGTCACAAAACCTCCAAGGTTGGTTGCTGTGGTCTCATTGTGCACGACTGTGCCAGGCATTGTGGCTCGGTTTAGGATAGCGGCTGGGCTGTGCTGGTTCAGGCTAGCATGCCCTTTTTATAGGAAAAAGGGAACGGAGTCTTCCTTCGCACGCTTGCGATAAGGACTATTTAGGATGCCGGTCACTGGCGCATGAGCGACAGGTTAGGTTGATAGGTTGGGCACCGACTGCCAAAAGGTGTCGGGTCACTGTGGGGCTATCTTGCAGGAGAAGCTTGGCTGGGGTTTTGGTTATGGCTTGGTGGGTTGGTCTGTCTAGGTTTATTGACCTGGCTAGGATAGGATTAGCCAATGGTCAGCCTGGCTCTGATACCAAGTCTGTCACGACCGGTTTTTCCGGGCATTAATTTCCCGAAAATGGCCATTGCGCTCACCAGCCCCAGGATTACTGTTAGCTGATGAGACACCAACTTGATACAGAAATTCCAAGCAAAAGTACAAAATATGTAGTACAAGACCATTGTGGCCTATGAGTACAACAAAAGGTTTCTAGTGGTTGAGGGCGGAAGTGTTTTGTGGATCACCACGGTTATGGGACTCCATTTCCCACGGGAACAGCTGACCAGGTTAACTCCTATCTTCGCGAGGCTGCTATCACCGTTGCTCAGGTTCCAAAGCGGTCGTCACAACGCTCCTCCCCAAGCAATCAATCTGGCCAAGACAATAGCCAGGGACAAGCCAGTGAGTACTTTGAATGTACTCGCAAACATTAAGAACACGGGTATAGCCACAAATAATCATGCTTCAAACATTCTATAATCATACTGATAACTATGATGTAAGGTTCATGATGCACGCGAGTATATTAATTAAGTAAGTCATGGGTAAACAATTTAGTAAAGGGAATAACAAAACATGCCACAGTCGGGCGTCTGAGCGACGCCACATACAGGGCTTTAAAAGAAATGCCACAGTCGGGCGTCTGAGCGACACCACATACAGGGCTTTAAAAGAAATGCCACAGCCGGGCATCTGAGCGACACCACATACAGGGCTTTAAAAGAAATGCCACAGTCGGGCGTCTGAGCGACACCACATACAGGGCTTTAAAAGAAATGCCACAATCGGGCGTCTGAGCGACACCACCTACAGGGCTTTAAAAGGAATAATCATAGTGAATATCCCGGAGATAGAACCATCCTAGAGATATTCGATGATAACAATAATATCACGGGTTAGTCAACAATAGTAATAATCATAATCATCACAAGTCACAAGTAGTAATTCCCGTTCTGGTTTAACAGTTTCACCTCCGAAGACCGACACTAAGACCGACACTTGACCCATCCCAGACTGTAATACTTAACCATGGACACGGCTATTCGAATAGGTTTAATCTCTGCAGAGGGTGTACTCTTTACCCACGAGTAACGGATTCCTTTAGTCCATCGGGACTAATTCTGTCTACGGTCTTTTAATTGAAAACACACCTGACTTGCACACACCAGCTTAACTCACCGGTGTCTGGAATCACCCACGACACCTGTCAAGCAAACTCTAAGTGGGGAGGCTACAACCTCGACGTAGCATGGGATCACAAAATTTATACCGCGCGCAAACTAGGGGAGCTACCCCCTTCGGCTACAACCGAAACACCCATGCCCCCGGACCAGGTGGCATGCCTACCGGATGCAGCCGGTATCTTCCACCATGGACTCTCTGTACGGTGTGTGCTAAGACAAGGGTTAACAACTTACTGAACCACACCCCACCTACGGTAGGGACCTGTGGCAGTACGAAACAAGTATGGGTGTTACCGGTTCAAGACTCGATCTATGGCCGACTCAGGAGGTTCATAAATGTTCCCTGCATGGTTAGCACAACAACAATACTTCAACCAACAAATCACCACCCATTATACCTTACCATGCCATACCGATTATAACCGTCCCGACGGAGACCGGCGACAAGCTCACACCTACCCAAGGCAAAGGCTTTCCCGGATTCCTTATCGGCGTGCATGTAAGGTACATGAGGATGATTGCCATCACATGAGTATGCTCATTTCCGACAGCAAGGAAATCACAATAATGCATCCATGCAAATGATCATATCACATGAAATAACAATACTCCAAAATAAGGTGGTGTTATGAACGTATCAACTATCACACCAAAACTATATTCCCGGGGTTCAGAATGCTTGCCTTTAGGTCATGGAAAAGAAGGGTGCATCCAAAACATCTTGAAATCTTCCAAAATCCTATTTAAAGGAATATGTATGATTTAACACATACAATTAAAACAGCACAGAAAGTTGTTTGGAAAAATTTCAAATAATTCTTAAAATAAACTAGACAGAATTTAAGAGATGTAGGAAAAAGAATCACTTCATTTGGAGTTATATTTAAAGAGTTATAGTCAGTCAAAGTTTAGTCAAATCTGTTATTTAAATTAAAACAGAAAAGAAAACGGTTTAATTAAAAACGTACACGTCGAAGGCGTATTTTTGAAATGCGCTTCCGCTTATCCAGCGTGGACTGCGCCTGGGTCGCTGACAGTGGGCACGCCTTGCCCACCAGTCAGGTTTGACTAGTCCACCTCCCTCTTCTCCCTCCGCCCCAGAGGAGGGGCGGGACTCCGGCGATGCCCGCCGGCGAACGGCGGTGCTGCTCGCTAAACGGAGGCCATCCACAGATTCAGGGGGTCGAGGCGGTCACTCCGGTGGTTGCTTTGTACTCTGGGGTAGACGGAGCTGTCGACGAGAGCTCCGCGGCGGACGGTGATCGTCGGAAAAAGTGAAAATTTGCCTGCGGCGAGTCTCGATCAAGATCGAGTAGTGGAACGGGCTCACGGGAGGATGTGGGGGTTCCTGGTGGAGAGAGTGGAGAGGGGGAGGCCCTGGTAGCGCCGGAATGGTCGGGGCAATGGTTGCGGATGGAGCTGCCGGAGAGGAAGAAGACGACTCCCTTCCTTCGATTGACGGCCAAAGGGGCAAGTGTGAAGTGGTGGGATGCTGCCTGCGTGCGGGTTTGAGCTCGGGGGCCTCTTTTATAGCACAACCGAGTCGGTTTGCGGCGGCCGTGGATAAGCTTGCCGGCGACCGCCGTTCTGTAGTTAGGGCGACGTGGCGGCGACGAACGCTAGGGGACGAAGTTGTGGATGAGCACACACTGCTCCAGGAGGCAGGTGGCAAGCGCTGGGTGCTTGGGCGGCGCTGGCGAGCGCAGGCGTGGTCGGGCAGCGGTTGCGGCCGCGAGCGTGCCGCCAAATGGCATCTGACGGCGGCGCTTTAGGACGCCAGGGAGCGGTCGGGGCCTTTTGGCGTGACGCGGTGAGGAGGGGAGTGCGAGGCGAGGTTCTGCCGTGTGGTTCAAGCCAGGGGCGCGCGACGCGGCGGCTCAGTGCGTGGCTGCAGTTGGCGTTCTCTGGGCGCGCCCAGTGCACGCCCACCATCTGCTCGGCGAAATGCCAGGGCGGCCTAGAGGGTCCCAAACCATACGAGAGTTAGCAGAACGGGGTTATAGCCTAGGGCAAATCTATGGGACATGCTTGATAGTTCAGTGACTCAAGTTCACAATGCAAACTTGGAATCATACCAGAACTGGCCATGCACTCAGGGTGTTTGATGAAATGCCATGGGCACTTAGGTAGTTCTTGGAGTGGCAAAAATCTCCAGATCAGAGTCTCTGAGGATGCAAGAGAGGGTGCTGAAGTTGGTTTGCAAAAAGAAGAAACTTGCTAGTGCAAGTTTTGCAAAACTACATTCCTGGACAGGAAGTAAATGGCATCATTACATGGATCAAAAGTGTTCCAAAGAGTGCATGCTCCTGGACTTAGGGGTTTAGCAGGGTTGGCTACAAGCATGAGAAAGCACAAGATCACTAGAGCAAGAATCAAAAGGGTTGCTGTAGAAAACACAAGTCTGGTCCAGAATGAAAAAGAGGCTGGTTCACTCAAATTCTCCAGAGAACAACTCTATGTTTTTGCATAAAGTTGAATCATATGCTGCTACTAACATCTCATAATTTTGGTGGAGGCTAGAAAGAAATATTTAAATGGGTTGTAGTGCAAACATGCCCACTGGACCAGAGAAGAAAATTACGTGTAGGGCTCAATTTATTTCAAGAATAAAATATATTTTTGGGCAAAAGTGATTTAAAAACATCACATGACATCTCCAAATTTTGGTGGGATTTATGAGATAATTTATCACATGGTTGAAGTTCAAATATGGCCTTATAACCTTGAAAAACCATTTTTCAAGAAAAATAAAGATCAAGCAAATTTAATTTTGTAATTAGCTCTACTAATACAAGAAAAGTTTTTCCTTGGGAGTTTAAACAAGTCCAAAAGCATATTTGAAAAGTTTTCACTTTGGGAAAAAACTCCATAATAACAAGGTTAAAAAAAATCAAAAGGGAGCTCAGAAAATAAAAGTTTTTAATTCCTGGCAAAATTTTAATTAGTAAAACAAGGTCAAAAAAAATTTTGGGTGCCACAGCCAGCCAATCACTCCAACAAGGATTGTTGGGTGTTCAAGCAGGCAGGCAAGTTACATGCCAAAAACAGAGATCAGGGGCTACATAGCGACGACGAGGAGCAGCCCCGGCCGCCGAACAGTAGTGGACAGAAGGGATTCCCCCCACAAGTGCGGATGGTGAACATGATATACGCAACCCACATCCCCAAGAGGGAGCGGCAGCGTGCGTTAAGGGACGTATACGCAATGGAGCCAGTCGCCCCGAAGTTCAACCCATGGTCTTTCTGCCCGATGACTTTTGATCGAAGGGACCACCCCACTAGTATCCATCACAGCGGATTCGCCGCATTGGTTCTTGACCCAATCATTGACAGGTTTCACCTCACTCGAGTCCTCATGGACGGCGGCAGCAGCCTGAACCTGCTTTATCAAGATACAGTGCGAAAAATGGGCATCGATCCTTCGAGGATTAAACCCACTAAAACGACCTTTAAAGGCGTCATACCAGGTGTAGAGGCCAACTGTATAGGCTCAGTCATACTTGAAGTGGTCTTCGGATCTCCGGATAACTTCCGAAGCGAGGAGTTAATCTTTGACAGAGTCCCGTTCCGCAGCGGCTATCACACACTGCTCGGGCGAACCGCATTTGCCAAGTTCAATGCGGTACCGCATTATGCATACCTCAATCTCAAGATGCCAGGCCCTCGAGGAGTCATTATGGTCAATGGAAACACCGAACGCTCTCTCCGTACGGAGGAGCATACGGCGGCTCTCACAGCGGAAGTACAAAGCAGCCTCTCAAGGCAATTTTCCAGTCCGGCCATTAAACGTTCGGACACCGTCTAGCGCGCCCGGAGTAACCTACAGCAAGACCGCCTGACACGTTGTTAGCAGGCGTAGCAATGCGGCCCCAACCCCAGCCCTCACGAAATTACGAAACCAGTGATGCGGGTACATAACTACGCTCTGGAAATACCATGGGCACAGGGGGAGGGGCACCATCACGGCACGCCCAAAGCACGGCTTAAACCGCACTAGGGGCTGCCGATTTCTCACTTTTATCTTACTTTCAGGACTCCATCTTTCGGAAGGCCTAAGCCGGCAGTACAATTGCCGCACAAACGATGCAAGAACCAGGGAAGAAAACCACGCTGCACTATGGAACTCTAAGGTGGTCTCTATAACAAGCAGTATACCTATTTTGCACATCATTCCACAGTCCGCCCCTGGATAGGACATGTCAAATAGTCCCACATTTTGCTTATCGCACCATTTGTATCATTCTGCTGTGATCGCATCTTCTTCAAATAAACAATGCATAGCTTTTGTCTATTACTGTGTTAGTCTTTTTTAAGAATATATGTTCATTAATGACATATCGCACCCATACACTGGTACGGCCAATACACCAGGGGCTTAAGTACCCCACAACACGGTGTGAGAAGTCCGAACACTTTCACAAGTGCGGCACCCCGAACTTATAGCACTATATGCATCGGCTCCGAATCATGTCTTGGGTCAAATGTTGGGTTTGCCCGAATCCTATGTTTTGGTACCTTACGTTCCGTTGTATCGGCTAAGGTAGCGCTAGGAGAACTACTGCGATTGTGCCCCAGTTGAGCTAGGCTAAAGCACCTCAGTAGAGAAAGCTAAAACTAACCGTCATAATAAGGCGAGAGCTGGTCGCTGTTTGAGAGGTTTTCGAGTCCCTAAAGACTTCTGCCGCTTAGAGCGAGGAGTCGGCTTTGTCCGGCCCAGGCGTGCATAGCTCCCTGAACTCGGTCTTCCGAACACTAGGGGCTTCGCCGAAATTTAAAATTATAGAATTCTATGCCTAAGTGAGAGTGTTCAAGAATTATAGTCTGATTGCCTTGTTCATTGTGTTGAGCGCCTCCCTCGAAGGACCCAAGAATGGGAAAAAGAGCGCTCAAGTTTATCCCGAACACCCCAGCACTCATGGCATGGGGGCAGAAGCCGACGACTTGCCATCTCTCAAAAATTTGATAAACAGCCGCACAGAAGGTAATATTTTATATTCAAAAAGCATTGCTTAGCGCACATGAACAAGTTTTCAGCGCACAGGAAAAATAAACAAGTTCTAATAAAAAATTACATCTTTCGAGCACTCGTCCGCCATAAGGCGGGCGCCCTCCAGAACACCCTTATAGTACATCTCGGGGTGGCGATGCTCTTTGCTCGGTGGCGGCCCGTCCTTCACAAGCTTCTCCGCATCCAGCTTGCCCCAATGCACCTTAGCACGGGCAAGCGCCCTACGGGCACCTTCGATGCAGACGGAGCGCTTGATGACTTCGAGCCTTGGACAGGCCTCCACCAGCCGCCTCACCAGCCCGAAGTAGCTCCCAGGCAGTGCCTCTCCAGGCCATAGCCGAACTATGAGGCCCTTCATGGCCTGTTCGGCCACCTTGTTGAGCTCGACCAGTTGCTTCAGCTGGTCGCTCAAGGGCACAGGGAGTCCGGCCTCAGCATACTGAGACCAGAACACCTTCTCTATCGAGCTGCCCTCGTCTGCTCGGTAGAACGCAGTGGCATCGGACACGCTGCGTGGCAAATCTGCGAATGCTCCTGGAGAGCTCCGGATTTGGGTAAGTAACAATTAATGGACTTTCACATGCTTACTTTGCATAAAGAAAGCCTTACCCGCCGCTATCTTCTTCATCGCCTCAACCTCTTTGAGGGCCTCCTGGGCTTCGGCCTGGGCAGACTTGGCATTTTCAATGGCCGCCGCGAGCTCGGACTCTCGTGTCTTTGAGTCAAGCTCCAAACTCTCATGTTTTTTCATGAGAGCCTGGAGCTCTTGCCGCACCTCGCCAACCTGCGGCTCATACTTCTCCCGCTCGATGCACTCCGTGGCCATCCTCTTCTCGGTCTCGGACAGGGCTTGCTTAAGGGTTGCCACCTCCGTTGTGGCCCCTACAATAGCCACGTTAGTCCTATCACTTTTCGCAATTGCACCTTTTTATATTTAATAAGGTATTTCTTACCTTCCTTGTCCTCGAGCTGCTTCTTGGCAAGGCCGAGCTCTTGCTCGGACCGCTCGAGGTTCCGCCTTAGCGTGTCCACCTTCGCAGTCAGCGCGGCGGATGTCGGATTTCGGGTTCCGGCAGACCCTTAAGGTTCGAACTCTGGGGTGCGCGCGGAGATTCTGCCCTCTACCTCTCCGTCTCGCAAGGATCTAACCACTGAAGGAACAACACAAGGGACGCAGAGTTTATACAAGTCCGGTCCACCATTGTGGTGTAATACCCTACTCTAGTTTGTGGTGGGTGGATTGCCTCTTGGGCCGATGACGATGAACAGTACAAGGGAGAACAGCCTCGCGAGGGCGTGTTCTAGCTGGGACGATGAACTGCTAGGGGAGTTCAACCGCCCTCCTCTCTCTCTCTCTCTCTCTCTCTCTCTCTCTCTCTCTCTCTCTCTCTCTCTCTCTCTTTCTTTGCTCTGATCTTGGGTACCCGATGCCCTTATCCTGGATACCGGATGCCTCTACCCTGGGGGTGGCTAGTCCTATTTATAGGCAAAGGCCCTGGGCCTCGTCCCAAATATGAGCGTGAAGGGCGCCAACAATTGGCCAATTCGAAGGGGAGCATACAGTACCCTTATCCTGGCTAAAGTTGTTCCTCGCCTACCAAAGGCCCTGTGGTGACGCCTTTCTGGGCTCCACAATGACCTACTTCCCACCGTTGGACTAGTCTTGGTCTTGTTGCACCGGAATGGATGCCTTTGCTTGATCCTCTTGCCTGCGCTTGCTCCCTTTGCACTAAAGAGGAAAGGAGGACACTGCGCGGGCTGGCGTCCGCCCGACGCCCTTGGTCGTCATGGCTTGCGTCATGGGCACCTCGCGAGGTACCCTGCCTTGATCTCTCCGCCTCCTCGTGAGCCAGCCTGGCGAGGCCACGCCTGAGGAAGCACCGTGTCGTCCGCCCTGCGAGGCTTGGCCCCTCACGAGGGTCTTGGGTCTTGTGTTGATGAAGTTGGGCCGTGCTGGGCCTCCCTTCAGCCGCGCCGCAGGCAGCAGGCAGGCAAGTCTGGGGACCCCCGTTCCCAGAACGCCGACAGTAGCCCCCGGGCCCAAGGCGCGCCCAGACTTGGCCGTGCCGAGAGGCGAAAGGGCATGGGTGAAGCGCCGCGGGCCCTAACAGCCTACGGCCTTGGGCGCCGCGTGGCGGTTTGATTGGACGTTGGCGGCACTGTTCCCCCACGCTTCCTTATTTCGCGCCCTGCTGTGTGGACTCGCAGTTGTACACAGCCGCTCCCCTTCTTGTTGCTTGACCGTCTCTTGTTCTTCCTCCCTTTGGACTCCGACTCTTGTTTCCAATCCCATCTCACACCTCCCCCTTCCTTCCCGTCGCCATGGCTCCGACGAAGAAGGAGAAAGGGAAGAAACCCATGACTACGCCCCGCTCGCCGTTGTCGGTGAACCCCGCCGTCGGCAGATCGATCATACTCAACTGAGAGTGCCTGGATAAGCTCAGCTCGGCTCTGGCCACCACCTTCAACGAGTGTGGGAGAACGACGGCTTGACCTACGTCTCACTTCCCCACTGACAATATAATCACTGAGGTCCATTATTTCGCTGATGCCTTGTGGGCGGGTCTGGTTCCCCCCTTTTCTGATTTCTTCAAGGCCGTCCTCTCTCATTATCAGATCCATATGATGCATTTGGGTCCTGAATCCATCACCCTCCTTTCGGTCTTCGCCTTTGTTTGTGAGGCGATGATGGGCATCCCTCCTTCCGTTGCCCTGCTGCACCACTTCTTCTCTTTGCGCCTTGCTGACCCCGCTCATTGCTCAGCGTGCGTGAGCTTCGTCGCCGCGTCTGAGACTGCGGCCTCGGGGATCGACTTCAAGGTTCCCTCGCCTCCTGCGGGGTTCCGCGAACGGTGGTTGTACGTCGATGTCGGGGTGCCCGGCCCCCTGCTGGCGAAGCCAACCTCACCCCCTGTACCCAACTCGGGTTGGGTTCAGGAGACGCTTGTGATCCCCCGGCTCGCCTTCGTCTGGTGCCGCTTCACGTTCTTGAGATCGCTCGGCGTGACGGCGCCCAAGGTGGTGAAGGAGTTCCTGTTTCGCCGCATTGCCCCTCTCCAGCACCATTCTCGTCGAATGTGGGCCTTCGACGGGCATGGCGACCGCATGAGGCTCCAGGAAGAAGACCTGGCGCCTGGGGCGCTAAGGACAGTGCTCCTGGCTCTGATTGGTGACCCCAACCCGGGCAGCATCCTGCGGGGAGGGGCCCTACTGTACCTTTGCCAGAACAGGGACGACTTCATGAAGCAGATGCCCTCCTTTGACGAATGGGGGCTGTGCCCCGCTGGCTTCCAAGGGCATCGCGAGAACCCTGTGGTGGTGACCCCCCCTTCTGGTCGGTCAAGGCGAACCTTCCTCGAGCGGCGGAGCAGGGAGGCATGAGGTGGCGGAGGCCGAGAAGGCTTCTGAGGAGGTGACGGCGCCCGGCGATGCCCTCGAGGGAACGGCTCCCGAGGTCCGTGCTGCTGAAAATGTGGGCGGCAAGCAGCTACTTCCGATGCCTGGGGCTGAGGCTCCTAAGGCCCCGATCGTGCCTTCTGACGAGGTGATTGGCAGTACGCGTCGAGCAGGCGCTCCTGACGCGGTCCGCTCTGCTGCTCCGTCTTCGTCACAGGTTGATCCTTGCGCTCGTCTTCTGGGCCGCTTCCGTGTGGACTTCGAGGCCCTCCGGAGGAAAAGGGAGGCTCTGGGTGATGACTTCTCTTGTCGCTTGCTGAAGCGCCGGAAGTACTTCGCCACCGACGAGGAAGCCTTCTCCTTCCCTGGCGCATGATCCCCTTTTTGCATCTACTGATCCCTGCTTTGCAGGCCTCTTCCTGCCGAGGTCGTGGGAGCCGCTGAGGTGCCGCCTCCTTCGGCTTCTCCTCCCCCGTTGCTCCAAAACGTTCCGGGCGGCACAACTCTTGTGGTGAGGACGAACGAAGGGGGGAACCGTCCCGAGGTGCCCTGCAGCCCTTCTCTTCCTGCGATCTTCCTTCACGGGCCCTCGCTTGGCACGGCCAGCCTGCCATGGACTCCCCGCCTGGCCGCAGGCTGCGACTGGCTGAGGCGCCCCCTCCGTCCATCTTCTGAAGACGAGCTGGCCTCAGGCCGGGCTTCTGGCACGGCGCGCTCGGCCGTCGTGAGGGCGCCAGCCCCCAGCCCCCTGCCTAAAGGGGGAGTGATGGTTTGCGGCCTCCGACGCCTGCTCGGGGCGGATGACGGTACGGAAGACGTGCTCGAACACGCTCGGGAACATCGTTCTCGTCGCCAAGAGTTCCTTTGAAGGGCAACCGACACTGTGGACCTGCTTGGGAAGGAGCTCGCCGGTGAGGACGCACGTCTGGAGGCCGAGGGCCTGCGCCTGGCTGCTGGGCGGCGCGAGCTGGAGGTCGCCGGTGCCCTCGCGTGCCATCAGCGTGACCTTGATGGTGAAGAGGCTAGGGCGGCGCTGGAGGCCTCTCGGGCGGCCAGATCCCAGGCCATTGAGGGGGCCCTAGGAGCAGACCGACGACAAGAAGCAGCGGAGGAGCGGGCTCGGGAGCTCCTGGCCCGATGCCACTCATTAGAGGAGCAAGTGGAACTGCGTGAGCTGGCCCTCGCGTCGATGAGGGTGGCCTCTGGCGACCCAGCTGAGCTCCAGAGGCGCGAGGAGGCGTTAATGCTGGAAGCCGCTGAACGTACCCGCGAGTACGAGCGGCTGGAGACGAGGGAGCGCCAGGTGACGCAGGCGGAAGATGAAGTCGCTGTACGGGAGGCACGTGTCCTGGAGGAGGTTGGTCGTCGGGTGGCAATAGCGCGCCAAGGCCTCGAGCGTGAGTTTGAGAGGAAGCTGGAGTTGATCCCGGTTGAGGCTGAGGGGAGAACCGCAGCCCTGAGGGCCCAACGGGATGAGCCGACGCGGCGAGCCGACGCTTCATGGGCCGCCCTTGAGGCAGCGCAAAAGGAGTCGGCTGCTCTCCAGGCCGAGGTGCTCCGTCTTCGTAAGCAGGTGGAAGAGGCCGAGGCCGTCAAGCGTCAGAACACTGATGAGATACGCCAACGGCAGGTCCTGGAGCACGTGCACGGCCGCATGCTGGCTACGCTCAGGGAGAGGGCCAACGCAGCCTTGGGCAACGTCTGCGAGGCCGCAGTCGGCGAGCCGCACACGATCAACTATGCTGGCAACCTGCAGTTCTTCACCACCGTAGTGATGCCGCTGGAGGCGCGGTCGACCAGGGCCGACAGGTTGGTGCAGGAGAGGAGTCGCGCCCTGCTTGGGCGCGCTTTTTCCCATGTGTTCAGCCATCTTTAGGACATGGATCCCCAGTTTGACTTCGACGCCGTCATCGTCCCAGTCCCCCAGGCCGTCCGAGGCGACCTGGCGGACTGGGTGGAAAACAACATGGACGCTCTTGTGAAGGCCTTCGCTTCGTATAACGACGACGTGATCGTGGCTGCCGAGGAAGGCGGTATGGTGGATGGTCCCGGCGCCGCTGGCGACGATGCAGGTAGCGGTGGCGAGTCCAGCGACACCAGCGGCGGCTCGGGAGGTGCTCCCGAGGACGCCTTGGGGGATTTGTCAAACTGACTGTGTGTTGCTCATGTCTTTTTGCCCTGCATGGATAGAAGTCAGGTGTTTGGCCTCATGGTCGTGAGAGCATTTTGGGAGGGGAAGCCCCTCATGTAAAACTTGTGTACATCGTATTAGCAGCTATTATATTGTGCGAGCATCCGCGCCTGGCGGCTGGTTGATTTACCTTTGTGTTGCGCAGGCCCCGAGGCAGCTCGTGGGAGGACGTGGTGTCCTGAGTGTTCTCCAGTTGAAATCGTAGGACGCGCAAGTGCTGTCAGCGAGGGGCCTCACAGGCGCTGGCCCTCTTCACAGGCTCCGGGCCTTTTCATAAACGTGATAGCTTCACAGGCATTCGCCTTCTTCACAGGCTCCGGGCCTTTTCATAAACGCTTTAGCTTCACAGGCATTCGCCTTCTTCACAGGCTCCGGGCCTTTTCATAAATGCTATAGCTTCACAGGCATTTGCCTTCTTCACAGGCTCCGGGCCTTTTTCCCAAAGGGACATCGTCCGTAGGTACCAGAAAGGCCCCCGGGGAGAGATAACGGCAGTCTAAGCTGCGCACAAGCCTGGCCCAACCCGACTCGCGAGGGGCTCGCGAGGGGAGGCGGCTGTGGTGAAGCGGTAACCAGAGCGCAAGAAATAGCTCGAACAAGACTAAGCACCCCTTCCCCAAACGCACACAAATCTCAAATTAGAATCCAACTTAAATCCAACAGGGAAAAGTTACAACCAAAAGAAGAAGGCAATAAAGGCAGACAAAAGGCCGCGTCCGGCACCTAATCTAGTCTTGGACGTCTTCTCACCAGCGCGGAGCTAAGTGTTGTCCACTGGGCATGGGAGGGAGCCCCAGGGCCTGAGGCCGGCACCCCTGAGACTCCGGGGCGTGTACAACCCCACTCATTATTACGTGAGAGTGTCACGGGGCGGCGAGCTTCACAGGCACTGGGCCTTCTTCACAGGTACCGACCTTTCTTCATATCGCTAGACGAGGGCCCCACCTTGTGCCACACTCTAGTGCCATCGACGACGATCGGAAACCAGGACGCCGCCGGTGGGGTAGAGCGGTCGCCAGCGGTTCCCCCGACGACCACGGGTCCTCCACCAGGGGCAGGCCCTCAGGCGCCTCCCCAGCGGAGGGCCTACCTCTTGAGAACGCCTTGCTCCGAACGCCGCGGTGATTATGTGGGGTCCCTGCCCCTCTCCTGCAGCCCCCTGCGCCCTCTTCCCGAGGGGTAGGAGACCGTGGGAGCGGGGCAGACACTTGCGGCGGCGACCTGCACCTCCTGCGATCCATGATTAGCGTATGCCTGCTCCTGAGGGATTAGTGGTACCCGATAAGTGTCGCCTCTAACATGGCCGGCGGAGCCGCCCCGGGGTTCCTGGAAGAGCTCGGCTTCTGGTGCGTCGTCTTCCCAGCTTGGGCTGAGAAGCAAGCCTTGTTCGCCCTCATGAGCGTGCCCTTGGTCCATCATGTGTGGCACGTATTCTTCTGGCGCCGCTACCCCGAAGGTTGTGCTATATTGCTCCATGCGCCATGCGGCGCTGCTTGACGTGCCCACCACGGTGTGGTAGGGCGGCTGCCCGCCGGCGCCATGGGCTGAACCGAGTCCTTCTCCCTCACGCGCCGGGGGCGGTGGTAGCACCACTGCCAATCCGGCGCCGACGGATTCGCTGGTGTCGGGGTAGCCCAGAGGTCCGCGGGAGCGCGCGGGGCCCCCGCGCGTGCCGCCCTGGGCTTGAGACGGAAGCTGGACGGAGAAGGGGTGAGCCCCCAAAGCGGCGAAGCCCAGGAGCTCGGCGACCCGGTCCAGCAGCACGTCGCGGCCGCCTTCCAGCAGCCTACACTGCAGCAGCTCTTGGCCTACCGTGAGCGCGGCCCTTGAGTTCGCTTGTTCCAGGCGGGTGTACGGTGTAGTGGCCGCGGCATGATTGGAGGCCCTTGCTGCCGACCGCGCTTGCCGCGACGTAAGGGTTGCTGAAGCCTGTCCGCGCCGCCCGTGGCCCGCAATGCCCTGCGGACCACGAGCTGCCTGGGGCGCGGGGTCGCCCGAGGCGGGCGGCTCCGCGTGGGCGGGCCACGTCGCCCATGGATCTTGGTCACCCGCCTGGTCGCCGGACATGGTGATGATGGTGCGATGGGTCGTGGAGCGGTAGAGAGGTGGACTCCGGCGCACCCCTACCTGGCGCGCCAAATGTCGGATTTCGGGTTCCGGCAGACCCTTAAGGTTCGAACTCTGGGGTGCGTGCGGAGATTTTGCCCTCTACCTCTCCGTCTCACAAGGATCTAACTACTGAAGGAACAACACAAGGGACGCAGAGTTTATACTAGTTCGGGCCACCATTGTGGTGTAATACCCTACTCTAGTTTGTGGTGGGTGGATTGCCTCTTGGGCCGATGACGATGAACAGTACAAGGGAGAACAGCCTCGCGAGGGCGTGTTCTAGCTGGGACGATGAACTGCTAGGGGAGTTCAGCCGCCCTCCTCTCTCCATCTCTCTTTCTTTGCTCTGATCTTGGGTACCCGATGCCCTTATCCTGGATACCGGATGCCTCTACCCTGGAGGTGGCTAGTCCTATTTATAGGCAAAGGCCCTGGGCCTCGTCCCAAATATGAGCGGGAAGGGCGCCAACAATTGTCCAATTCGAAGGGGAACATACAGTACCCTTATCCTGGCTAAAGTTGGTCCTCGCCTGCCAAAGGCCCTGTGGTGACGCCGTTCAGGGTTCCACGATGACCTCCTTCCCACCGTTGGAATGGTCTTGGTCTTCTTGCACTGGAATGGATGCCTTTGCTTGATCCTCTTGCCTGCGCTTGCCCCCTTTGCACTAAAGAGGAAAGGGAGGACACTGCGCGGGCTGGCGTCCGCCCGACACCCTTGGTCGTCATGGCTTGCGTCATGGGCACCTTGCGAGGTACCCTGCCTTGATCTCACTGCCTCCTCGTGAGCCAGCCTGGCGAGGCCGCGCCTGAGGAAGCACCGTGTCGTCCGCACCGCGAGGCTTGGCCCCTCACGAGGGTCTTGGGTCTTGTGTTGATGAAGTTGGGCCGTGCTGGGCCTCCCTTGAGCCGCGCCGCAGGCCGCACACAGGCAAGTTTTGGGACCCCCGTTCCCGGAACGCCGACAGCAGACGCCAGCAGTGAAGCCTGCATACGCATATTGACTTACTTTTGTTAGACTCCTGCGAATTTTATTAGATCCTCTATTCGGTTTTTCTTTTCGAACGACGAACAGAGCATCAGGGGCTACTGTCTATGCGGTAATATTTCCACATATTTTTTACATACCTCAAAGCCTGTTAAAAGGCTGGCACAGGCTTCGGTCAGCCCGCTCTTGGCGGACTGAACTTTCTGAACCACCGCGCTGATAATGGTGCGGTGCGCCTTGTCGATGGAGGCGCCTTTAAGAACCTCCAGCAGATTGTCCGGCGCCTCCGGTTGGACGGGGGCCACTAGCTTAGTGCGCTTGCACCTCTTGGAAGGAGGTCGCCTGTCGGACTCTGGAACCTTAGAAGGTTCCAGAGCGGTGTCCGGCCTAGGGCCGGACTTGGAGCCCTTAGGGGTTCTATCCCCTTGGCGCCTGGGGTCCGGAAGGTTGCCTTGCGGCGCCTCCGGAACCACCTCCTCCTGGCTTGGAACCTCCTGGGACGCCACCTCGGTGTCATCCGTAGGGCAGGGGGAGGTAACCGTCGGAAGTGAATTTATGTCCGACGAGTCCAGGGAACCGCTCGATGACACGTCGAGCCGGTCTTTAGGTTGCCTGCATAATCATATTCGACGTAACGGAAAGCTGTGCAGTAAAGGAATACTATGACTTACTCTGGTATCCGGATACTTACGATTTCGCCGTCGTCGGCGTTGGTGGAGTATTCCGGAAGAGGGGTTTTCCCCTTCTTGGACCCTCCGGCCTCCCCAGTTGGGGCGACCTTCCTTTTCATCCCTTCCCCCACTGGAGGGGGAGGGGTATCTTCTTCTTCCTCCTCGTCTTCACGGGAGGATTCCGTCTTGGAGTCGTCGGATGACGAATCCGACACGACCACATGACGGGCACTCTTTCGAGTCCCCGTGGCCTTCTTCGTGGCCTTCTTCTCCGGCACCACATAGGGTGCCAGAGCCAGCAGCTTTGCCAATAGAGCGTTTGCTGGGTCTTCGAGCAAAGGAGCCGGACAATTGATCTATTCGGACTTCGCCTGCCACTCATGTCAAAGGAAAGGGAGCTTAGATCCCGCATAAAGTCAAACTATGAAAAGCTAAAATACCCTGTAAAGGGTAAAAACGGCTTACCGCACTAGCGTGACGCTGCGTGCTGAATCCACGATCCTCGGTAGCAGATGAGGGAGCCTCGGCGCCCTTGAATAGCACCTTTCAGGCATCTTCGTACGTCGTGTCGAAGAGCCTGCTTAGAGTTGGGTGCTGCGCCGGGTCGAACTCCCACAGGTTGAAGGCCTGTTGTTGACACGGGAGGATCCGGCGGGTGAGCATAACCTGGACTACGTTGACAAGTTTAAGCTTCTTGTTCACCAGGGTTTGGATGCATGTTTGCAGTCCAGTCACCTCTCCATTGTTGCCCCATGACAGGCCCGTCTCTTTCCAGGACGTGAGCCGCGTAGGGGGTCCGGATCGGAACTCAGGGGCTGCGACCCATTCTGGGTCACGCGGCTCGGTGATATAGAACCACCCTGATTGCCACTCCTTCAGGGTCTCCACGAAGGAGCCCTCGAGCCATAGGACGTTGGGCATCTTGCCCACCATGGCGCCTCCGCACTCCGCCTAGGTGCCGCGCACCACCTTTGGCTTGACATTGAAAGTCTTGAGCCATAGGCCGAAATGGGGGTGGATGCAGAGGAATGCCTCACACACAACGATGAACGCCGAGATATTGAGGACAAAGTTTGGGGCCAGATCGTGGAAATCTAGGGCATAGTAGAACATGAGCCCCCGGAGAAATGGGTGGAGAGGGAAACCCAGTCCGCGGAGGAAATGGGGGAGGAACACCACCCTCTCATGGGGCCTTGGGGTGGGGACGAGCTGCCCCTCTTTGGGAAGCCGGTGCGCGATGTCGTTGGACAAGTATCCGGCCTTCCTCAGTTTTTTGTTGTGTCCCTCCATGATGGAGGAGACCATCCACTTGCCTCCTGCTCTGGACATGGTTGGAGAAGGTTGAGGTGGGGAGTGCGGACTTGGGCGCTGGAGCTCAAGTGCGCGGAAATGGATAGGCAAAGGAGGAAGAAGGCGTGGGTGAGAAAGGTGGATCCTTATCCCCTTATATGGGCGGACGCAACTACGCGTCCCCACCCGCCTGGTAAAACTCGCTTATCTCCCAAGCGCCATAATCAATGGCCGGTTGGGTTACCCACGCCCGTACTGATGAGAATCCCAGAATAAGGGGACACGATCTCTGCTTTGACAAGACGTGCCAAGGAAACCGCCTCGCATAACATGCTGAGGTGGGACAATAAAACGATTCGAATAAAGGCTTGGTTGGGGTGTGATGTCACGCTACGGAATACATCAGCAGATTAGATTGGTGTAAATATTATTCTCTCGATGGCAATATGTGGAAACTAATTTTTGCAGAGCCGGACACTATCCTGGTGTTCGAAATCATCTATGAAGTACTTGGAGGAGGAACCCGCCTTGCAATGTCGAAGACAATCTGCGCGCCGGACTCGTCATCATTGAAGCCTGGTTCAGGGGCTACTGAGGGAGTCCTGCATTAGGGGGTGTTCGGATAGCCGGACTATACCTTCGGCCGGAGTCCTGGACTATGAAGATACAAGATTGAAGACTTCGTCCCGTGTTCGGAAGGGACTTTCCTTGGCGTGGAAGGCAAGCTTGGTGATATGGATATGTAGATCTCCTACCATTGTAACCGACTCTGTGTAACCCAAGCCCTCTCCGGTGTCTATATAAACCGGAGGGTTTTAGTCCGTAGGACGAACAACAATCATACCATAGGCTAGCTTCTAGGGTTTAGCCTCCTTGATCTCGTGGTAGATCTACTCTTGTACTACCCATATCATCAATATTAATCAAGCAGGAGTAGGGTTTTACCTCCATCGAGAGGGCCCGAACCTGGGTAAAAACATCGTGTCCCTTGCCTCCTGTTACCATCCGCCTAGCCGCATAGTTCGGGACCCCCTACCCGAGATCCGCCGGATTTGGCACCGACACCCGCCTTTCGTACTCAACCTTTTGCTTCTCAGCAAGCAGCTCGACTTGTCGGCAGTTCTGGAGATCGTGGCCCTTTGTGCGGTGGATCTTGCAGTATTGCTTTCCGGAGCTTCCTGGCTTGTCGGTGGCCGCCAAGGCCCGGCAGGCGGCGCACCCGGCAATCTCCTTGCTGGGGGTGTGTTCCTTGACCTTCTTACCGGCACCGGTGTCGTCAGATCCCTCAACGGCAAGCACAACCTTGCCTTTGCGTTTCTTGTTGCGATGTCGGCCCTTGTTCGTCTGGTCGGCGGTGTCCTCATCGGTAGAGTCGGTTTCCGCGCCGGCGTCTTTGCCGGGGTACTTCCTTCCCTCTTTGGCTCGGGCGCACCTGTCGGCCAGAACGTACAGCTCGGCCACATCCTTAACCTTGGTCATCGCCAGCTCCTCACGCATCTTGCGATTGCGCATGTTCTGATGAAACGCGCTAATCACGACGGCGGGATGAACGTCAGGGATGTTGTACTGCACCCGGCTGAATCTCTGGATGTACTTGCGCAGGCTTTCCCCTTCCTTCTGGGGAATGATATGCAAATCACTGGCCGGGCCATGAGCTTGGTGGCCTCCTGTGAAGGCGCCAACGAACTCATGGTATAGATCTGACCAGGAAGAGATGGAGTCCGCCGGCAAGTGCATCAACCAAGACATTACATTGGGTTTGAGCGCCAGCAGGAAGTAGTTGGCAAGAACCTTGTCGTCGAGAGCCCCAGCGGCCTGCATCGCGATGGAGTAGATGCTGAGGAACTTGGACGGATGGGTCTTGCCGGTGTACTTCTCGCCGACGTCGGGCTTGAACGTGCGGTGGGACGGCCACTGGAACTGCCTCAGCTCACGGGTAAAAGACGGGCAGCCCACCTCGTAAGGTAGGCCGCCAGGCTCCCCAGGTGCCGGGTGGTTTATAGCATGTCCCGCCCGCTTGTCCGACTGGCGGCGAGTTTTGCGCGCGGCGCTCGATGGTGGTTCGAGCGTCTTCGTGAGCTCGCTCACGAAGAACCTAGTGCTGGTCGCGGAGGGTCCGTGGATCGGACGACGCTATGGAGATGTTATCACCAACATGGTCGCGATGGACCGACGCCCGTGGCGGCTAGCGTGGAGGAGGAGAGTGCATAGTGGCCGTAGCTCCCCCGGTCCTCCCAGCGCCAGCATGTGGTGGTTCGGAGGAGCGCCGAGCCGAGGGCCCTGCCGGTCACGGATCGTCTTTGTTCGCGACGGCGATGAGGATCCGGATAGTGGCCCTCCACTCATCGATCTTCTCCGCGGCAGGAGGGAAGTGGAGGAGCTAATGCGCACGCGCTAAGGCTTCCGCTTTCGTGGGTGGCGGTGACAGCTGAGTGGATCGCGGCGCGCTTCGACTTCTAACCATGTTAGAAGGAGCTCCGTCACGACCCAGCGTCTGCGTACCATTTTCACCAGTGCTTCGGCGAGCATGTTCAACTCCTTCGACTTGACGATGACGCACAGGGCTCTTCCCACGATGGTCCCCAGGGTCACCAATGTGGTGACGCCGTTCGGCGCGCACACCATGGGGAGAACGCGCGGTGGTCGCCGGTGTATGCGTTCTGGAGGTCACCGCGGTGCCCGGAGTCGGCGCAACGACACCCCCAGAGGGCCCCGCGCCGCCTGCAGGGGGCCCGGCTCCTTCCTTGGGTCCGGCGGCGTGCAGCCGGTCATCTGGTGCACAAACGATGCCACTCGCCAGGCTCCAACTGGCTGGGTTGTGCTGGTGCTGGCGGGCTGCGGCCCGAGTCCTATCCGCGACCAGTTCACTGCTCGTCCGCACCGGCACGGGCTGTTCAGCCCCCAACGAGCCGATCGCCGTGGCCGTCTTCTTCTTAGGGGCCATGGCGACGAAGAATCGCTAGGCTAACTACCAGACCAGATTCTCACAATTGCGCCCCCTACCTGGCGCCCCAAAGATGTCGGTGGGAAACGACACCTATGGGATCACAAGTATCCCCATTGCGGTTGCGGGGCGCGGGGTTGAGAGAAGAGTGGGTCTGACAGGGAAGCACGCGGTTCGTTTATCCAGGTTCGGGCCGCGAGGATGCGTAAAACCCTACTCCTACTTTGGTGGCTGTATTCTGTGTTCTTGAGCTAGCTACGGAGTGTAACGAACTCCAAAAAGCCGAATCCTTCTCCTGGTTGCCTCGGGCCTCCTTTTATAGGAAAAAGGGGCTGCCGCAGTGGCACACAGGAGGTGGAAAGGTCTACAGTGGCACGAGGTTGTCCCTCGTATTACAGGACAAGATGCATTTAATGCATTGCTTAGGTGTCCTCTTACTTTATCGAGGACGGGTTCGAGGCCTGTTCCATCCATCGCCGCTCCTCCAGGCTTCGACACGCGCCCTGGCCAGCGGTGCATGCGGTGCCATGTAGGCAGGCAGGCAGCTGAGGTGGCGCGATGGTGGAGCCTCCACGAAGGGCTGTATGTACCCACGCAGGTGCCTGCCAAGCTGGTTGGGTCGACAGCTGCATGCTAACGGCGGTGGAGACTTGGCTGGAGCGGGCCTGATGGTGGCCATGCTGGCGTGCTTGGCGAGGGCCTTGCCGGGTGGCCCGGCAAGGGTCTTGCCGTGGCGCGCAGGCGTCCCCGGCAAGGATCTTGCTGGGGGTCTTGTGGGTTCCTTCGGCGAGGATGGCTGCCTTCCCATCCTCACACTATTTTGACTATTCTTTGTCTTCACAAAGATCTGCATGCCACCACAGAGGTGCCTCCCGAGCCCTGTCCCAACACATGTGTTGAGTGTTGGTGGGCTCGAGGGTGACTCGCTCGGCTGGCGTGGGCTAGCTGCCCCGGCAAGGGTGTTGCCGGAGCCGCTGGGGCTGCCCCGGCAAGGATCCTTGCCAGGGAAACCTGCTTCGCCCATCTGATCTTTGTGGCCTTGGTCCTCGTCGTTGCTTTCCATCATCTTGGGCTTCGGTCTTACCTCGGCTGACCTCCTCCGCTCTGCTTTTGTGTAGCCGTGGGCGTAGCTCCGACTGCCCGTGCACAGGTAAAGGGGTACAAAAATGTGCCCCCTAGTTTTGTACACCGACAGGAGCCCCCGGGCCTGTGCCTTACATAAGCGCGACACGTTGTTGGGTTAGGCCCAAAACGGTGTGTGGGCAGGCGGGGCGGTTGTTACCGCGGTAAGATTTTTCACGTGCTGTGCTTCCCACAACCCGCGTCCGCGGTGCGGCATGGAGGGGCATGCATGACGTGGGCGGCATGCGTGGGGTGGTTTTCACACGCATATGTCCTATCACAGTAAATAGGCGGCTCGCGCCTTCCCCGTGAAGGGAGGGAGGAGTGGAGGCGCAGCTCATTTACTGAATGGGGCCGAGGCGCAGTCTTCAAGGCGTCCACTCCCCACGATCACGGGGTGGGGAGAGGTCGCCTCACTTGTCCCCTCGGTTCTCCACATCTGCCACGCGTCTTCCATGCGCTCGGGTGGTAAACGGTGGAGGCGGGAAACTTGGTCATCGCTGGTTGTTGCAGCGGGTCGGTCCTGGTTCCCTGCGCCTCTCGTATCTTGATTGGCCGAGCGGGGCAGCCGAGCCCCAACCCCGTTCCTTTATAAAGAGCGGGAAGGGGGATGGCATTCTGCATTCTTCTATCTTCTCCTTCCTTCTGCTTCTGCTCCTTCCTTCCATTCATTATGGAGAAAGGAAATCCCAGTCCTTCGACAGTGGCGGCGAGGGTCGCCGTATGACAGCGCGTCCCTCCTCCTCCTGCGCCTGCGGTGGCAGAGCCGGCCGCGAGGGGAAGGTGGAGGGGGCGAGGCCGGGGCAGAGGCCGCAGCGTTCGAGTAAGAGGTGGACGGGGTGGCGCGCGGGCCTCTCCCCCACAAGCAGCTCCTCCTCAGATGGAGGGCCACGCTGGGGACAACCCCTGCGAATTCTTCGTCGGGCTGTGCCGGCCGCCGCGTCGTCGCCTTCGCCTCCCGACTCCATTTGCGCGAGAGATGGAGCTGGATCCGCCGTAATCATTGTGGCTGCATATGAGGGGCTGCGGGAACAGCGGCACATGGGACGACGTGGAGTTCCCTGCCCCTGACGTCATGTATCTTCACCGAGGGTGGACGACCTTCGCTCGTCTCCACAGCTTGGCGGATGGGCTCACTCTTGATTTCAAACTAATGGAGGGTGGCCTCCTCTCCGTCAAGATCTTCGGGCACTTCGGGACTCGCGTAAGGTTCTGCGTGGACAGCTCTTCTGACGACGAAGATCCTTCCTCGAGCGAGAGTTGCGAGGAGGACAGCGACAGCGACGACGAGGCCAGCGGGCGGCAGGATGACGGGTCCGACTAGGCGTCGGGCACCGCTCCGAGCGGCGCCAGCGACCCCATCTTCCGCGTCGCCGGCTCCTTGAACTTCTCGGGGTCGTCTCCTTAGGCGGCTGGCGTTGGGAGGCTGCGGAAGAGGAAGAGGGCGGGCGGCAAGGACGTCAAGTTGGAGTACGCGGGCACCGATGCCTTCGTCGCATACTGATGTCCTGCCACCTCGTCTTCGAGCTCAGCCTCCGGTGCCGCCATCACCATCCATCCCTTGGACGACCACCAAGATGTTCTCTTGGTGTCTTCTACCACTCGTAGCTCGCCTAGGCACCCCTTTTGCCCTTTTCGCCTCCTTGACCCGCCTCCTGAGGAGAGGGACAAGAAAGGGATTACGGTCATCTTATCTCTTTTTACTCTTGTAAGCCTTCAGTCCTTTGTTGACTTTAGAACTTGTAATCCCTTGTTCATGGTTTTCATTTCGTATGAACTGTACCTGTATAGAATGTTTTTTGAATAAAAAAGGGATGTTTGCCGGG
Organism: Aegilops umbellulata; assembly: GCA_032464435.1. NCBI lineage: Eukaryota > Viridiplantae > Streptophyta > Magnoliopsida > Poales > Poaceae > Aegilops > Aegilops umbellulata. The sequence goes on along the minus strand of CP136059.1, from coordinate 149,006,793 downwards.
CTTTTCGTTCGTAGGTAAAACCCATGACAAGTAGTAAATCCGTGTTACCTTTAAGATAAACGTTTTCTCGCTCGGCACCAGGCCTTGTCGTACCCCAACTTCGCTCGACCCATCTCACGTGCTTGGCGGAGGCAGGGATGAGGTGGGCTTAGGCTCCTCGCTTCATTTCCTTGCTGCCACGATTACGGCCAAACTCGGTCCCAGGAAACGAGTCCTGGGGTCCGAAGTGAGGGGAGCTCGGTAGCCTAAGGATAAAACAAGGTTTCACATACCTCAGTCCATAATGAAACGCATGATAAGGGATTAAAAACTTATCTGAATCTGCAGCCCCCGGCAACCTTGGCTTGCTGCGGGTGTATCTTTGCTCTTACAGCCCCCTGCAATACTGTCTTGCCGGGGCCCAGGCGTCGGTCTGTCTTGTTTCTTCCAAAGCAGCTCGGCAAGGATATTCATGTGTCCTGCAAACCAAAGAAGACAGAGAAGAACAGAAAGACGTGCACTCGACCTTGAAGCTAGGGGTTAGCCGCCGCTAAGCACTATCAACCATAACCAAGGACGAGAGTCGACCTATCATGCATGCTATAACTTAGGGCGCCAGCGCTTCATTTATTCTAGCTCAGGGTCTGCGCCTGGCTTTGTACAAAGGGTCACATGCCTTGCGGCAAAGCTCGTACAAAAGGTGGCTTGCCGGGAGGCCCGACAAGCCTCGCCTTGTGGATATAACTTGCGAAGATGCTCGATGTTCCAGGAGTTGCTCACTGGTATGGCATCCTCGGTCTCCAGGCGGACTGCGCCAGGCCTGGTGACTTGTATTACCCGATAATGGCCTTCCCACTTCGGCGTCAACTTGTTGGAATTCTTGGACGACTGAACACGCCGAAGAACAAGGTCTCCTTTCTCAAAGCTTCGGGCATGAACCTTGCGGCTATGGTAGCGGGGCAAGGCTTGCTGGTAGCGTGCCGCTCTCACAGCCGCCGGAAGACGATGTTCCTCAAGGAGTGTCGCATCATCTTGGCACAACTGCTCTTGCTCAAGCTCATCATAAGCGAGCACTCGAGGTGACCCGTATATGAGTTCCGTGGAGAGAACTACTTCTGCCCCGTATACCAGGGCAAAAGGTGTCTGGCCGGTGGCTTGATTTGGCGTCGTCCTGATTGACCAAAGAACCACCGGCAGTTCATCAATCTAGCGCCTTCCGCTCTTGTGCACCTTGTCGAAAGACTTTGTCCTCAGGCCTTGCAACACTTCAGCATTTGCCCTCTCCGCTTGGCCGTTGCTCCCTGGGTGTGCCACGGAAGCAAAACAGACCTTGCTGCCGAGGTCTTAAATGTATTGCATGAAGGTGTGGCTTGTGAACTGCGTGCCGTTATCGATGATGACTCTGTTTGGCACACCAAAACGGCAGACCAGTCCTTTGAAAAACTTGACAGCTGACTAAGTAGTCACCTTTCTCACTGCTTCCACCTCTGGCTACTCTGTGAACTTGTCGATTGCAACGTACTAGTACTCAAAGCCCCCGACGGTGCGGGGGAAGGGGCCAGTATATCGAGGCCCCAGACCGAGAATTGCCAGGAGAGAGGGATTGTTTGAAGGGCTTGAGCTGGTTGATGAAGCTTCTTTGAATGGAACTGGCACGCTTCACACTTGGTGACTAGCGCCGTCGCATCCTGGAGGGCGGTGGTCCAGAAGAAACCTTGCCGGAACGCCTTCCCGGCAAGGGCCCTTGACCCTATGTGGGAGCCACATACGCCTCCATGTATCTCTGCCAACAGCTCCAGTCCTTCCTCCCGGGGGATGCACTTGAGTTTCACACCGTTCGGCCTTCTCCGGTATAGGACGTCATCGACGAACAGGTACAGGGCGGACCGACGGGCTACTTTCTCCGCTTCTTCCTGCTTCTCAGGAAGCTCCCTCGTCTGGAGGAATTGGACGGTATGCTACACCCATGCCGGAGCCTGAGGCTCGACGGCAAGGACTAAAGGCATCTCTTCCGCCATGGGAGCGACTGTCTCTACAGCCAGGGCCTGACGCCCCGCTGGAGTCAATTGCTCTTGGGCAGGCTCAGTGTCCGCGGCAGTACCCTTGCCGGCGGCCCTGGGGGGATCGGTAGGAAAGTACTTGCCGGGGCCTGATTTTCTCCGCTTGCACTTCCCTGCTGATGGATCGACAGATAGTTGAGTTAACCAGAGCAAAAAGGTACCTGGTTCCACACGTAGCTTGAATGCGGCATGCTTTGACAGGTAATCGGCAACGTCGTTCTCCGCTTGGGGGACGTGTTCCGCCTGGATACCGTTAAAGCATTCCGCCAGTTTCCTCACCTCATCTACGTATGCTTCCATCAATGGGCTCTGATAATCCTTGTTGACTTGCCTGACAACGAGCTGCGAGCCACCCCTGACGATGAGCTTCTTGACCCCGAGGTCTGCCGCGATTCTCAGACCGGCAAGAAATCCCTCGTACTCGGCGCTGTTGTTGGTGACATCTCCCTGGGGAAGTGCATCTGGATAACGTACTTGAGGTTCTCTCCGGTGGGTGCGACGAGTGCTTCTGAATCACGTACTTGAGGTGCTCTCTGGTGGCTCAATCTCTGGATGTACTTGCGCAGGGTCTCCCCTTCCTTCTAGGGAACGATATGCAAATCACTGGCCTGGCCATGAGCTTGGTGGCCTCCTGTGAAGGCACCAACAAACTCATGGCACAGATCTGACCAGGAAGAGACGGAGTCCGCCGGCAAGTGCATCAACCAAGACATTACATTGGGTTTGAGCGCCAGTAGGAAGTAGTTGGCAAGCACCTTGTCGTCGCGAGCCCCTGCGGCCTGCATCACGATGGTGTAGATGATGAGGAACTCGGACGGATGGGTCTTGCCGGTTTACTTCTCGCCGACGTCGGGCTTGAACATGCGGTGGGACGGCCACTGGAAGTGCCTCAGCTCATGGGTAAAAGTCGGGCAGCCCACCTCTTAAGGTATGCCGTCGGGCTCCCCCGGTGCCGGGTGGTCCGTAGCATGTCCCGCCCGCTTGTCCGACTGGCGGCGTGTTCCGCGCCGACGCTCGACGGTGGTTCGGGCGTCTTCGTGAGCTCGATCCCGAAGAACCTGGCGCTGGTCGCGGAGGGTCCGTGGATCGGACGACGCTATGGAGATGTGTTATCACCAGCATCGATCGTCGCGACGGGGCGACGCCCGCGGCGGCTGGCAAGGAGGAGGAGAGTGCACCGTGGCCGCAGCTCCCCCGGTCCTCCCAGTGCCAGCATGTGGTGGTTCGGAGGAGCGCCGAGCCGAGGGCCCCGCCGATCGCGGATCGTCTTTGTTCCTGACAGCGACGAGGCTTCGGATAGTGGCCCTCTACTCATCGAGCTTCTCCATAGCAGGAGGGAAGTCGAGGAGCAGCTGCGCGCGCGCCAAGGCTTCCGCTGGCGTGGGTGGCGGTGACAGCTGAGTGGATCGCGGCGCGCTTCGACTTCTAACCATTTTAGAAGGAGCTCCTTCATGACCTAGCGGCTGCGTGCCATATTCACCAGCGCTTCGGCGACCGTGTTGAACTCCTTCGTCTTGCCGATGACGCACAGGGCTCTTCCCACGACGGTGCCCAGGGTCACCAACATGCTGACGCTGCTCGGCGTGCTCACCATGGGAAGAACGCGCGGTGGTCCCCCAATGTATGTGTCCTGGAGGTCGCCGCGCCGCCTCGAGTCGGCGCAACGACACCCCCGGAGGGCCCCGCGACGCCTGCGAGGGGCCCAGCTCCGTCCTTGGTTCCGGCGGCGTGTAGCCGGTCGTCGGGTGCACGAACGACGCCACTCGCCAGGCTCCGACTAGCTGGGTTGTGCTGGTGCTCGCGGGCTGCGGCCCGAGTCCCATCCGCGACCGGTCCACTGCTCGTCCGCACCGGCACGGGCTGTTCAGGCCCCAACGAGCCGATTGCCGTGGCTGTCTTCTTCTTAGGTGCCATGGCGACAAAGAATCGCTAGGCAAACTACCATACCAGATTCTCACAATTGCGCCCCCTACCTGGCGTTGCAAAGATGTCGGTGGGAAACGACACCTATGGGATCACAAGAATCCCTACTGTGGTTGTGGGACGCGGGTTTGAGAGAAGAGCGGGTCTGACAGGGAAGCACGCGGTTCGTTTATCCAGGTTCAGGCCGCGAGGATGCGTAAAACCCTACTCCTGCTTTGGTGGCTGTATTCTGTGTTCTTGAGCTAGCTACGGAGTGTAATGAGCTCCAAAAAGCCGAATCCTTCTCCTGGTCGCCTTGGGCCTCCTTTTATAGGAAAAAGGGTTGCCACAGTGGCACACAGGAGGTGGAAAGGTCTACAGTGGCATGAGGTTATCCCACGTATTATAGAACAAGGTGCATTTAAGGCATCGCTTAGGTGTCCTCTTACTTTATCGGGGATAGGGGCGAGGCCCATCCCGTCCGTCGCTGCTCCTCCAGGCTTCGACACGCGCCTTGGCCTGCGGTGCATGCGGTGGCATGTAGGCAGGCAGGCAGCTGAGGTGGCGCGGTGGTGGAGCCTCCACGAAGGGCTGTATGTAGCCACGTGGGTGTCTGCCCAGCTGGTTGGGTCGGCAACTGCATGCGAATGGCAGTGGAGACTTGGCCGGTGCGGGCCTGATGGTGGCCCTACTAGCGCACTTGGCGAGGGCCTTGCCGGGTGGCCCGGCAAGGGTCTTGCCGTGGGGCGCAGGCGTCCCCGGCAAGGATCTTGCCGGAGGTCTTGTGAGTTCCTTCGGCGAGGATGGATGCCTTCCCATCCTCACTTGATCTTGACTATTCTTTGTCTTCACAAAGATCTGCATGCCACCACAGAGGTGCCTCCCGAGCCCTGTCCCAACACATGTGTTGAGTGTTGGTGGGCTCGAGGGTGGCTCGCTCGGCTAGCATGGTGAGCTGCCTCAGCAAGGGTCTTGCTGGGGCCGCTGGGGCCGCCCGAGCAAGGATCCTTGCCGAGGAAACCTGCTTCACCCATCTGATCTTTCTGGCCTTGGTCCTCGTCGTTGCTTTGCATCGTCTTGGGCTTCGGTCTTACCTCGGCTCACCTCCTCCGCTCTGCTTGGTGCGGCTGTGGGCGTGGCTCCGACTGCCCATCCACGGGTAAAGAGGTACAAAAATGCGCCCCCTTGTTTTGTACACTAAAAGCTCACGAAGTCCCGGCCGGCTCATACACGTGTCTGGCTCGGAGACTAACTACATATGCCTTACAATACAAGTCATACATACATGGTGGTTCCTCCACCTATGCCTTAAGTCACCTATGGGTCTTGGGCCATCAACAGACACGTATGATCTGCCATCTTCATTGGTAAGCCGCTAGTGGTATATCCCAGCCCCTCCTTGGCGGTTCATACCTAGTAGTTGTATCCCCGACATTAGGTCCCAAGTTGATTTGAACTTGTTCACATAAATCTTCAATACGCGACTTGTCAAAATCTTGCACCGCCTTGTTTGATATACCTTGCGGTAAACTGCGCTGAAGTCAGCTCACAGAATTTTCTTAAACCAGCATGACATCACTTCGCATTAACTTCGCATGTGTCCCAAAACATCTTAATTGATACTTATCTTAATGAACCTCCCGAAAACCGAGGCGTCCATATAGCCATATGATGATTTTGGCCTCCTCGATTCCCACACATGCCTTACAGCCACCCCTTTATAAATAGGGGCAAAGGGACTTTATCATTTTCCCCTTTGTCTCCTCCTTCGTCTTCCTCCTTTGCATGGTCGCTCCAGTGCTCGAACTCCGCCGTCGCGACCTCCGACCACTGCAACAACGCAGGCCGCTGCATCAACCTGAACGGACCAGAGAACTGCGGTGAGCCACCGCTGTCCATCTATAACTGCAAGTGCTTCTCTTCCTCCACTTCAAATTTGTATTAGGGTTCGGGCTCGTTCATCGGCATTCTTACTGTTCTTCGTCGTTCCCTTCAACCTTAACGGTTTTTAATCTGGATAGACTATAAACCTTGCGCGGAACTAGTTTTAGCATTCATTTTTATCAATAGAAGAACATCTCCCCGTAGAAGATCTCATTGAAACGTCCACGCTCTCCACTGTCGCCACCTTAAGTTTAGAATTTTACTGCCTTTTAAGAACCGTGGTAGATCCAAAATTATTGCTCCTTCTTGTAAAATCTGTTTGTCCAACACTTAGCCAAACATGAAGTACGGTAACTGCTATGGCGGCTTATACCGCAAACTATGATCCATCATAAGACACTAAATCTTGTTAAACCTCAACCATACTTGCTCATAAATTTAATTCTGCAACATATATCTTGACTATTAAACTATATCGGGCTTACTAGCAAAATCCTTAACCCAGTAGGTACCATTAGTCCCCTTTTTAAGCCGCCAATACTTCAATGTTCATCACCGGCTTAATTTGTCAATTGTGCATAGCATTTTATCTTTGAATCAATGGTCCAGTTTAATAATATGACCTTAAGCCGGTAATATTTCCTTCCTTTAAGACCTTCTTCTTCAAGATGGTCAAAACTGTCACTGCTTGCAATTGGCTTATTGCCCGGGTTACGGAGGAAGACTTGAACACATATGTTCAGACTGGCATTTTAGCCAAGAAAGAAGCCATCCACTTGAGGGTTCCGGGTAACGAATCTCGCCCTGATCCCAAAGATGATGAAGTGGAAGTTTTTATGGATCATATGGTCCGGAGCTTCAGTCCTCCCGGCTCAAGATTCTTTTGAGATGTACCGCACTTCTTTAAGCTTCACCCACAAGATATCGGACCAAACTCTGTCTCAAACATCTACAATTTCCAAGTGTTCTGCGAGGTTTACCTTCAACAAGAGCCTACCGTAGAACTATTCAGAGAGGTCTACTATTTGATGGCATATCCATACAACACCAAAAAGAGGTCATTTTCCGAGCTGCTAATCTGCCCAGTCACCCCAAAGACTGGAACCAGACATGGTTTTATTGCCAAGACACCTCGCCAGAAGGAGAAAATCCCCTGCCGAGTTACCGCGCTAGGCGGCTCGGTAGCAGACATCATCTTCCGGACCATATCAGCACAGCAGAATGGAAGAAATATGTATCAACTTTCAGAAAGATCCGGGCTCTGATGGCTAACGGCTTGACCGGAATCGATCTAGTTCGTTGTTGGATCAACTGGAGTGTCTTGCCTCTAACCATCTGAACTGGTTTAATTTGTGAATATACCGGCAAACTGACAGATCCTCAGCATCATTGTCAGATTGAGATCACTGAGGAAGACATCAATAACATGACCAATACATGTTGAATGAGAGCTTGGAAGATTGCAGTCAATTCGGACAGAGTCCTTTCTGTACTTTGAATAACCAGCCAGTTGTAAGTTTCTAATCAAGCTCTTACTGAATCATATTTTCATTTACCTTGCTCGTACTCATTCAATGTTTACAGGCTGTATCATGTTTTTGGGACAAGAAACTACCTGAAAAACCAAAGAAGACCTGGACAAAGACTATGTCTATCAAAAAGATGACGATGATGAGTCGGAGGTAGAACTTGATTCCCTTGGCTCATTTTTTGTACATCTTATTGACAATGACCATTACCAGGATGAAGCGGACGACAGCCATGTAGACGATGCAGAGGTAATTATTCTTTCCTCTGGCTCAGAACCTCTACCAACACAGAAAACCCGACAAGCAAGCTGGAAAGTAAGATTTTCTCACCCTTTAGCTCACTTGGATCCCAACTTTCTTTTGAAGAAGCAGCAACATGAAGTTCACCGTACAAACCGGAATAGTGGCGGTGGAGTCTTATCCTCCGGCTTACCGAATACTCCGGCACCTCGCAAACGTCGACAGGAAGTCTCAAAATTTTCTAACTTAGATTATCCCAAGGTGGGTCTGATTCGCCAACCTCTTAACCCGTCTGCTTCAAATTATAAGGGAACGTCTCACTCTTCCTCCGGCGATGTCGGATTTTGGGTTCCGGCAGACCCTTAAGGTTCGAACTCTGGGGTGCGCGCGGAGATTACGCTCTCTACCTCTCCGTCTCTGTCACATCGCTAGTTCTGGTATGAACTAGGCTAGCCCTTCATGTGTGCATCATGTTTAAATTTCTCAGAATCTTGAAATGGGGGTGATCAAACCCTAGCCCTTTAAAATCCAAATAGGTCCAGCTTAAAAAAAATGCATTCAATGAACCGAAAATGCTTCCATCAATGTCTGGTAAATTTGGCAAGGCCTTTGGTCCAAACAAAAAATAGTGAACATTTTGTGGATTATTTTGGGCACTGAATTTAAATCATTATTGTATTTGCATTTGGAATTATATTCATAATATGTGGAATATATTTCAAAATACCCTGAAATAATTTATGTGCATTTGGCTGGGCCCATTGTGGCAACACAAATATCATTGGAGTTTGGCACTAGTTTTAAATTTTGCTTAGATTTAAAAAAGTGGCAAAGATTTAAATAAAAACAAAAAAACAGAAATAGAAAAGGGAAGGAACAGATCTTACCTGGACTTACCTTGAGGTCCACCAGAGACACCAGCCCACCTGCGCAGCCCACCTGGCGGCCCATCTGAGCTGGCCGGCCCAGCCCACCTCCGCCTCTCTGTCATCTTCCTCCCCCTCGCCCCGAAGCAGCTCGGTGGTGAGCGCCGACGCCACCCTTGCCACCTCCTGCTTGCCACCAAGGCACCCCCGATGCGTCTGGACACGCCCCGCGGCCCCCTTTGTCTCTCTCGTCGCTCTCTGCTCTCTCCCGACCCCCTTCCCCCTTCTCTGCTTCCTCTCCCGAGCACACTCGAGCGAAGCTCGTCGTCGCCAGCAACGTTTGCCGCGCCCACCGAGCTCGCCTGACCTCCCCACCGTATCCCTAGGCTCCGCCGCGGCTCCGCACGTCGACGAGAAGAACAAAACAAGCCCCGGGAGCCCCTCAGCCTCGCCATCACCGTCGTCCTCATCCTCGGGAGCCGACCACCACCATCGTCGATTCGCCGGCCACAGGACATCCCCGAGCAAGCCGAACTCATCATTGTGATCACTGTGAGCTGCACCGTCGTTTCCCCCTAACCCCGCGGCCTAGCGCTCGCTGTAGCGCCGTTTTCCATGATGCCCGAAGCACGCCGCCGCACGAGCTCATCGCCGACGAGGCTCCGGTGGCCAATCGGCCCCGTTCAAATGCCCATTGACTTTGTGAGAGCCTGCAGAACGCGTAGGTGCTACCCGCTGATCCTCTTGTGCATGGTGCCGTCGTTTTCATCGGCGCCCGAACTCCAGCGGCCGCAACCGAGCTCGCCGCCGTCGACTCCGGCGGCCGCAACCGAGCTCGCTGCCGTCCACTCCGGCCACCCCAGGACCGGAGACCACCACCATCCGACGCGCCATCGCACCAGCTCTCCGTAGGGCCAAAGGGCGCACCGAACGGTGCACTGTAGGCGAAACCCTAGCCACCCCGGTGTGTCTCCGCCGTGTTTTTGGTCGTCGCCGGCGAAACTCCGGCGACCCAACGTGGCGCATTTAGTTAACACTAATGACTCCTTTAGCTGGTCACTGTGCCACTGACGGATGGGCCCCACGCGCTAATTAACCCCGGAATTTATTCCCTGTTTAACTTAGACTAACCCACCGGGCCCACATGTCAGGTTGACTTTGCTGACGTGGCAGTTGACCAGGCCCACCTGTCAGCCACACAAACCAGCCCGGGTCACTAACCAGTGGACCCCCCGGTCAGGTTTGACCTAGGGCAGCCCTGTTGACTTGCTGACGTCACCTAGACGTCATGCTGACGCAGTAACTCATTTTCTAGATTTATTCTTATATAGGAAATTCCAGAAAATGTTGCAAACTTCTAAAAATCATAGAAAATCAACCGTAACTCCAAATGAAATAATTTATATATGAAAAATGATCAGAGAAATCCAGTCTATCCATCTCTACTATTTTCATGCATGTTTGAGCAACTTATACCTGCTGATCAGGTCAAATCAATTAAATGGCATTTGAATTTCGCATATGGAGTTTGAATTTGAATCTTGGATTCAAAGCAACTTCATTTAACTTGTTGCTAGTTGCATTAGGCCAATCAACAGCATATTACCATGTCACATTCATGCATCATATTGTTGCATGGCATTGATTGTGTTCCTTCTTTGTTTGTCGGTGTTTGTTCCCTCTCGCTAGACGTGGTTTCAACGATGAGTTCAATGACACCGATGAAGAGCTATACTATCTTCAGAAGTGCCAGGCAAGCAAAACCCCCTTGTTCATTCCGATACAATCCCACCCTCTCGCTCCTGCTCTCTTTTACTCCATTAGGACAGCAACGATTCATATGTTATTTGCTGCGGTAGTTGAACCCCTTATCCTCTGCATGACCTGTCATTGCCACCGTAAATAGATGAAACCCACTAGCATGAGTAGGAGTTGCTTGAGCCCTGATGTGCCTACTCATTCATGCTTGTTTGTCATGCCTGCTACTGCTTAGAGTTGAGTCGGGTCTGATTCATCAGGAATGAATTAGAATGGTGATGAACATGTCCTACTGTGTGTGAGCTAACTGTGTGAACACGGTTTGGTAAAGGTATTGGTGAGAGGCCATGTAGGAGTACATGGTGGGTCGTCTCATTGAAGCCGTCCTCAGGAACTGAGTTCTGTGTTTGTGATCCATGAAACAGTTACTACCACACATTGGGATCCTTAGTTGACTCTCTCGGCTTCTTAATCGCCCTTGTCCTCTGTCCAGGAGTTGCAAGTAGTTTCTGGTGTTTGTAGTATGCTGGGGGCCGCATGCAGCGCTGACCGTAGGGGTGGGCTGTGTTGTGGTAGGCACGTGGCACGGTGTACCGGGCGCCCGTTTGGTGTCTCGGGAACCCTGTACACATCGTTCGGGGCCGTATGTGGAAACCTCGGCCGGACTCCCTGCGGATGGAACCTGAATAGGCGATAAACCTGGACTAGAGACTTGAGTGTTTAGGTAGGCCGTGGCCGACACCCTCGCTGGGCTTCCGCTTGAAGGTTGCCGAGTACATGTCGTGTAAACGGCGATAAGTGGTGAGAGCGTGTGTGAAGAAGTACACCCCTGCAGGGTTAACATCATCTATTCGAATAGCCGTGTCCGCGGTAATGGACTTCTGGGTTGCCTATAACAGTTCATAGACAAGTGGAAGTGGATACTCTAAAATGCGCAAGATAAGCGTGAGTGCTATGGATGGCCTTCTCGTAGGGAGACGGAAGTGGATCCATAGTGGTGTATTGATATGGTGAATATGTGGACTCGTGTGCGCCACCTCAAAAGAGTTACTTGCAGTTGTAGTTCAGGATAGCCACCGAGTCAAAGCTGGCTTGCTGCAGTTAAACTCCACCACCCCCTTTTGATATTGATGCATATGTAACTAGTTCTGATGTAAGTCTTGCTGGGTACATTTGTACTCACGTTTGCCTATTTTATGTTTTGCAGAGAGACTTCAGTCTCGCTAGTAGTACTGCTTGGACTTTGACGTTTAGCTTGATACCTCAGCTACGATCTTGTGCCCTCCGCAGGATCTGGTAGATAGTCAGGCTTCTCAGCCTTTTTCATTTGTAGATGTCTGTACTCAGACATGTTAAGCTTCCGCATGTGCTTGTTGCTTGTATGCTCTGAATGTTGGGTCATGAGACCCATGTTTGTAATATCTCGCTCCTCGGAGCCTAGTGAATAAATACTTTGAGTCGTAGAGTTATGTTGTGATGCCATGTTGTATTTACACATATCGAGCATATTGTGTGTATGATTGAAATGCTTGGCATGTGTGGGATCCGACAATCTAGTTGTTTATCTTTGGCAGCCTCTCTTATGGGGAAATGTAGTCTAGTGCCTCCTTGAGCCATAGTAGTCTGCTACAGCCCGGTTCACCGGAGTCCTGCTAGCCCAGCACTACTGCTCAGGACACTTGACTGGCCGGCATGTGTTTCACTTCGTTCCTCTGTCCGTCCCTTCGGGAAAATGTCACGCGGTGACATCCGGAGTCCTGTCTAGCCTGCTATAGCCCGGGTTACCGGAGTCCTGTTAGCCTAGTGCTACAGCCCGGATTCACACGCTGTTGACCGAGATGCTCGAGGTTGATCCATGTATGCCTGTCCCCATGGGTTAGTGCCACTTTGGGTTCACGACTAGCCATGTCGGCCCGGGTTCTCTGTCATATGGATGCTAGCAACACTATCATATATGTGAGCCAAAAGGCGCAAACGGTCCCGGGCCAGGTAAGGTGGCACCCGTGGGAATACCGTGCGTGAGGCCGCAAAGTGATATGATGTGTTACATGCTAGATCAGTGTGACTTAGGATCGGGTTCCTGACGGCGTTGGTATCAGAGCCTGACTGCCTGTAGGATTACCAAGCCAAATTGGTCGAAGTTGTGTCTAGAAATGCTTTAGTTATGTAAGGGAATTTATTGTGGGGTGGAACATAAGGCTCTTTTTACTCCTTATACCTCATGACCTTCTGATCTGAGTCAACCTATTCTCTTCTACGGGGATTAAGAACTAGGTCTTCTCATCTATCTATCAGGATGACGTGTTATTAATCTGGAGACTTACAAGATTGTTGGATTCGATCCCCTGTTAAGTTTCTACTACTTTTAGTACGTTGTCAGTTGATCTCAGAACCTTGATATTGTGGTTTTGCGTGGTTATGCCACAATTTTTGCAGGATGTCTCAAATAATTTTGAGCATTTATAGCCGTTATGCTGTCCGAGTCATCCCAGGTCTCTAAATAGTCTGATGCATTTGCAAATTCTTTCTCTCCATTCCCGATGTCCTTTTTGGTCAGAATAGGCACACTAATCGGTCTGCTGAGGTACTCCGTTGCCTTGACGTATATGTTGGAGCTACTATTATGACCCTAGGTGTCTTATGAAACCATCTAGTAATCTGTCCATGTTTTGTGTTCCCAGTGTGATGAATCTGGCCACCATTCTCGAAAGTATCCCGTGATGCCATTTAGTAGTAGGTATTCTATTCCTGGGTTCTTGAACCCGAGATTCACCCTACTTACTTCATGTTGTTTGTATTTGCTAGTTCCCTTAAGATATTAGTAACCTTTGCGACAGTCCTCGAGGTCCGTGGTAGTTCCTTCTTCCAAATACTACGAACCGCTTATGACAGAAGTTCTTTGAACCAAAAGATCACAACGGGAGTGTCTCGATGAGCTCCCCATTCTATATTGTGACACTGCCAATCCTACCTCTCTGCATGGGTTATCCGGAAGAAATATGTTTAACCCGTTCGACATGCTAATCTATGCATCCACAACTCAGAAAGTTATATGTTCTTTGAGTTGTCCCTCCTTAGTTGTTTTCTGACCTTCGTCTATCAATTGATAGCCAGGAGTAGTTGTGCATTCGTGTTATCAATGCTTATTATTTCCGTGGTCCGTCGAGCCGTTCTATTTTAGAATGACTAGGAGAAACAGACTCCAGTACCTCATCCATATCTAGGATTGGGTCAAAGCAATTGTATTCCGCAGATTAAGAATGCTAATCCAGCTTCTAGTCTGTTCTACCTTGGAGTATTACTCTATTTATGTCAAGAATATTATAGGAATTGCACCATCTCTTATGAATTCTTGATGCAATGATACTTCTCACCATCATCATTCATTCCTCGGCCCTCGTATTGTTCTAATCGGAATGCCGACAAGTGAATTGTGATGTGTGAAATCAATGCTCCGAGCAACTCGTTGCTTGGTAGTAAATGGAAAATATTCTCATTCTTAGTGTGTTGGTTACTAAATCATCATCCTAAGATTAATCGTGCTACCTAGTCCTTATTTCTGGTGCACTCTTCGATCCGTGAGTTGGGATTGTGTCGATCCCTCACTCTTTTGATCATACCGTCTTGCCCTGAAAAAAAAAGGTTGTTCCCGAGCTTAGTAACATATCGGTGGTTCGTGATTTTCCGAATATCTTCTCGGAAGTATTACCAGGTTGTCCCCTGACTGTTATGTTGAGCTCGCGATCAAGTTGGTTTCTTGTAAACCACCCCTTCTCCAAGAATCTGTGTTGGATACCCCTGAGCTAGTTGGTTAAGCTAAACAACAACTTGGAGAGTTGGAGGATAAAGGCTTGTCTGACCTAGTTCATGTTAAGGGATATCTTTGTGTGTGTGTGTGTTGAAGAAAGATGATATCTTCACCAATTGGTCCTCGTAATCAGTTGTTAGATTTATTGTCTTGTCAAAACTTTGACTTGAGTGTGGGCTATCGTCAGGTCAAATCAGAACCAACGATGTTCGTAATGTTGTCTTACTCGTGGTTGATCCCTCGAGCATACACCATTACATATTTTGGTCTGACCAATGCTATCACCGTGTTCACATGATGGAGGAAGTCCAGTGATATGGAAATTCCGCTGAGTTGTTGATTGAGCCCATCAGCAGCATTTTGTCTCCCCCATGATTCGTGTTAAACATTAAGCTAGTGTTGGAAACTTTGTAAGCAATGCCTTCATGTTCCGTTCATGAAGCATATGCTTGGATGGAAGAAATGACTTCCTCGAATTCATGTGCATTTGGTGTAAGTTGCCGCTATGAATTTGAGAAAGGTTTGTTTTGTTTCCTCTGGAATCATCCCAAGTTAGTCACGCATATGTGCGAAGTACTCTATGGTTTGATAGGTTGGCCGCCTCCATTCTATATGTGTTCCTATCACACCAAGCCACTGATTGATTTGTTCAAGGAAAAGAAGTTTCTTCTTAAGAGCAAGACTTATAGAAGGACTTCCATATTCTCGATGATGGTTCCCCCACCTGAACTTGGTAGTGTTTTATTATAAGACTACCACGTGGTCATGCTTGTCCTGGGCAGCATGTTCACAGGTTTGTAGCAGAACCAGCTCATGTTTTGGAGCTTGCTATCGTAGTTCATCTCCTGAGAATCTCGCAACGTCATCTCGTCGGCTTGTGTTGCAACTCTCCTTTTCAGACATGTGAGTCTGAAGTATCTTGTTTCTAACCAGATCTGAATCTCAGGAAGATAGGATGGTTGGAACTTCTCCAAGGTCTATGATGTAGGTTCCGACAAGGTTGATGATCTGGCCGACACACCTAGCCAGAAGATCTATCATTGTAGTATCTTAATTGAGCTATTTGACCCTCTTCTCCATGAGGATTCCGTGCGACTTATTCTAGGAGTTGTTCCTTAGGGATTCTTGTGCTATCAGTTTTCCTTGATTTTGCTATAACCATTCAGACGGTGGAATCACTCTCGACTGTTGAGTCATTTCCCAGTTACCAGAATCATTCCTAGCATTTGCATTTTGTTCCTATCTTGCACCATCTTTGTGCCATTTCACTATGGGCTGCCTCCTTAGTAATTCTCATTCAGGATCATCTTCAAAAGTGGTCCTTCCATGGGTACCATCCATTTCCAGTGATAAGCAAAAATCACTCATTGCGTTGTCTTCAACAAGGTAGTCCACATCATCCATTCTGGTCTGAGTATGCCATTCTTTGACTTCGTTCAAACGATCAATTGTGAATTTCCTCAGGCTGGCATAAAGAGTTTCAATGATCGTTGTATCAAAAGTAATTCTTTTTGCCACTTAAGGGAATAATTGTACGAGTCACCTTCCCTAAGGTGCCCCGTTATGGAATCATGGCAACTAACTCCTTGCTACTTTGAAACCCATGCACCATCTTCTTAAGCGTGGAATTGTTGCCTACCAAATTGAACCTTCGTCGTCTATTCCTCTCCATACCTCTTGATGTGTGTTTTGTGTCTCAGCTCAAGGAATGTTTCTACGTCTCATTCCGTGAGTTGATATTTTGTTCATTAAGATCGATGATCCTTTCTTGTGAGGTTGTCTTGCTCTCTTGTCGCCCTGTTGGATGAAGTTCTCAAAGCAAGATCTCAAGATCAAGATGATGATCGAATCAACGTTCTTATGAAGTGCAACCTGGATCGTGAAGATTGTGTTAGTTTGCGTTCCCCTTTCATGTTACCCTACGCTTGAATCTCGGGACGAGATTCTTGTTTAGTGGGGGTGAGTTGTCACATCCCTAGTTCTGGTATGCACTAGGCTAGCCCTTCATGTGTGCATCAGGTTTAAATTTCTCAGAAACTTGAAATGGGGGTGATCAAACCCTAGCACTTTAAAATCCAAATAGGTCCAGCTTAAAAAAATGCATTCAATGAACCCAAAATGCTTCCATCAATGTCTGGTAAATTTGGCAAGGCCTTGGGTCCAAACCAAAAATAGTGAACATTTTGTGGATTATTTTGGGCACTGAATTTAAATCATTATTGTATTTGCATTTGGAATTATATTCATAATATGTGGAATATATTTCAAAATACCCTGAAATAATTTATGTGCATTTGGCTAGGCCCATTGTGGCAACATAAATATTTCATTGGAGTTTGGCACTAGTTTTAAATTTTGCTTCGATTTAAAACAATGGCAAAGATTTAAATAAAAACAAAAAAACAGAAATAGAAAAGGGAAGGAACAGATCTTACCTGGACTTACCTTGAGGTCCACCAGAGACACCAGCCCACCTGCGCAGCCCACCTGGCGGCCCGTCTGAGCTGGCCGGCCCAACCCACCTCCTCCTCTCTGTCGTCTTCCTCCCCCTCGCCCCGAAGCAGCTCGGTGGCGAGCGCTGACGCCACCCTTGCCACCTCCTGCTTGCCACCAAGGCGCCCCCGATGCGTCTGGACACGCCCCGCGGCCCCCTCTGTCTCTCCCGTCGCTCTCTGCTCTCTCCCGACCCCCTTCCCCCTTCTCTGCTTCCTCTCCCGAGCACACCCGAGCGAAGCTCGTCATCACCGGCAATGTTTGCCGCGCCCACCGAGCTCGCCTGACCTCCCCACCATATCCCTAGGCTCCGCCGCGGCTCCGCACGTCGACGAGAAGAACAAAACAAGCCCCGGGAGCCCCTCAGCCTCGCCATCTCCGTCGTCCTCATCCTCGGGAGACGACCACCGCCGTCGTCGATTCGCCGGCCACAGGACATCCCCGAGCAAGCCGAACCCATCATCGTGATCACCGTGAGCTGCACCATCGTTTCCCCCTAACCCCGCGGCCTAGCGCTCGCTGTAGCGCCGTTTTGCATGATGCCCGAAGCACGCCGCCGCACGAGCTCATCGCCGACGAGGCTCCGGTGGCCAATCGGCCCCGTTCAAATGCCTGTTGACTTTGTGAGAGCCTGCAGAACGCGTAGGTGCTACCCGCTGATCATTCCGTGCATGGTGCCGTCGTTTTCATCGGCGCCCAAACTCCGGCGGCCGCAACCGAGCTCGCCGCCGTCGACTCCGGCCACCCCAGGCCCGGAGACCACCACCATCCGACGCGCCATCGCGCCAGCTCTCCGTAGGGCCAAAGGGCGCACCGAACGGTGCACTGTAGGCGAAACCCAAGCCACCCCGGTGCGTCTCCGCCGTGTTTTTGGTCGTCGCCGGCGAAACTCCGGCAACCCCACATGGCGCACTTAGTTAACACTAATGACGCCTTTAGCTGATCACTGTGCCACTGACGGATGGGCCCCACGCGCTAATTAACCCCGGAATTTATTCCCTGTTTAACTTAGACTAACCCACCGGGCCCACATGTCAGGTTGACTTTGCTGACGTGGCAGTTGACCAGGCCCACCTGTCAGCCACACAAACCAGCCCGGGTCACTCACCAGTGGACCCCCTCGTCAGGTTTGACCTGGGGCAGCCCTGTTGACTTGCTGACGTCACCTAGACGTCATGCTGACGCAGTAACTCATTTTCTAGATTTATTCTTATATAGGAAATTCCAGAAAATGTTGCAAACTTCTAAAAATCATAGAAAATAAACCGTAACTCCAAATGAAATAATTTATATATGAAAAATGATCAGAAAAATCCAACCTATCCATCTGTACTATTTTCATGCATGTTTGAACAACTTGTACCTGCTGATCAGGTCAAATCAATTAAATGGCATTTGAATTTCGCATATGGAGTTCAAATCAATTAAACTTGTTGCTAGTTGCATTAGGCCAATCAACAGAATATTACCATGTCACATTCATGCATCACATTGTTGCATGGCATTGATTGTGTTCCTTCTTTGTTTGTCAGTGTTTGTTCCCTCTCGCTAGACGTGGTTTCAACGATGAGTTCGATGACACCGATGAAGAGCTATACTATCTTCAGAAGTGCCAGGTAAGCAAAACCCCCTTGTTCATTCCTATACAATCCCACCCTCTCGCTCCTGCTCTCTTTTACTGCATTAGGACAACAACGATTCATGTGTTATTTGCTGCGGTAGTTGAACCCCTTATCCTCTGCATGACCTGTCATTGCCACAGTAAATAGATGAAACCCACTAGCATGAGTAGGAGTGGCTTGAGCCCTGATGTGCCTACTCATTCATGCTTGTTTGTCGTGCCTGCTACTGCTTAGAGTTCATTCGGGTCTGATTCATCGGGAATGAATTAGAATGGTAATGAACATGTCCTACTGTGTGTGAGATAAGTGTGTGAACACGATTTGGTAAAGGTATTGGTGAGAGGCCAGGTAGGAGTACATGGTGGGTTGTCTCATTGAAGCTGTCCTCAGGAACTGAGTTCTGTGTTTGTGATCCATGAAACAGTTACTACCACACATTGGGATCCTTAATTGACTCTCTCGGCTTCTTAATCGCCCTTGTCCTCTGTCCAGGAGTTGCAAGTAGTTTCTGGTGTTTGTAGTATGCTGGGGGCCGCACGCAACGCTGACCGTAGGGGTGGGCTGTGTTGCGGTAGGCACGTGGCACGGTGTACCGGGCGCCCGTTTGGTGTCTCGGGAACCCTGTACACATCGTTCGAGGCCGTATGTGGAAACCTCGGCCGGACTCCCTGCGGATGGAACCTGAATAGGCGATAAACCTAGACTAGAGACTTGAGTGTTTAGGTAGGCCGTGGCCGACACCCTCGCTGGGCTTCCGCTTGAAGGTTGCCGAGTACATGTCGTGTAAACGGCGATAAGTGGTGAGAGCGTGTGTGAAGAAGTACACCCCTGCAGTGTTAACATCATCTATTCGAATAGCCGTGTCCGCGGTAATGGACTTCTGGGTTGCCTATAACAGTTCATAGACAAGTGGAAGTGGATACTCTAAAATGCGCAAGATAAGCGTGAGTGCTATGGATGGCCTTCTCGTAGGGAGACGGAAGGGGATCCATAGTGGTGTATTGATATGGTGAATATGTGGACTCGTGTGCACCACCTCAAAAGAGTTACTTGCAGTCGTAGTTCAGGATAGCCACCGAGTCAAAGTTGGCTTGCTGCAGTTAAACTCCACCACCCCCTTTTGAGACTGATGCATATGTATCTAGTTCTGATGTAAGTCTTGCTGGGTACATTTGTACTCACGTTTGCCTAATTTATGTTTTGCAGAGAGACTTCAGTCTCGCTAGTAGTACCGCTTGGACTTCAACGTTTAGCTTGATACCTCAGCTACGATCTTGTGCCCTCGACAGGATCTAGTAGATAGTCAGGCTTCTCAGCCTTTTTCAATTGTAGATGTCTGTACTCAGACATGTTAAGCTTCCGCATGTGCTTGTTGCTTGTATGCTCTGAATGTTGGGTCATGAGACCCATGTTTGTAATATATCGCTCCTTGGAGCCTAATGAATAAATACTTTGAGTCGTAGAGTTATGTTGTGATGCCATGTTGTATTTACACATATCGAGCATATTGTGTGTATGATTGAAATGCTTGGTATGTGTGGGATCCGACAATCTAGTTGTTTATCTTTGGCAGCCTCTCTTATGGGGAAATGTAGTCTAGTGCCTCCTTGAGCCATAGTAGTCCGCTACAGCCCGATTCACCGGAGTCCTGCTAGCCCAGCACTACTACTCGGGACACTTGACAGGCCGGCATGTGTTTCACTTCGTTCCTGTGTCTGTCCCTTCGGGGAAATGTCACGCGGTGACATCCGGAGTCCTGCCTAACCTGCTACAGCCCGGGTTACCGGAGTCCTGTTAGCCCAGTGCTACAGCCCGGATTCACACGCTGTTGACCGACATGCTCGAGGTTGATCCATGTATGCCTGTCCCCATGGGTTAGTGCCGCTTTGGGTTCACGACTAGCCATGTCGGCCCGGGTTCTCTGTCATATGGATGCTAGCGACACTATAATATACATGAGCCAAAAGGCGCAAACGGTCCCGGGCCAGGTAAGGTGGCACCCGCGGGAATACCGTGCGTGAGGCCGCAAAGTGATATGATGTGTTACATGCTAGATCAGTGTGACTTAGGATCGGGGTCCTGACAGTCTCGCAACGATCTAAACTACTGAAAGAACAACACAAGAGACACAAGGTTTATACTGGTTCGGGCCACCGACGTGGTGTAATACCCTACTCCAGTGTGGTGTGGTGGATTGCCTCTTGGGCTGATGAGGATGAACAATACAAGGAAGAACAGCCTCGCGAGGGTCTGTTCCTAGCTGGGGCGTTGAACTCCTAGGAGGAGTTCAACCGCCCTTCTCTCTCTCTTTCTGTCCGATTGCCTCTACTTTGATTCGTCGATCTCCGTCCCCTCTACCCTGGGGGTGGCTAGTCCTATTTATAGGCAAAGGCCCCGGGCCTCTTCCCAAATATTGAGCGGGAAGGGCGCCAACAATTGGCCATTTTGAAGGGGAACATCTGGTACACTTATCCTGACTAAAGTTGGTCCTCGCCTGCCAAAGGCTCTGCTGGTGACGCTGGCTCGGGCTCCACGATGACTTCCTCCTTGTCGCGGAGCTAGTCTTGGTCTCGTTGCACCGAAATTGATGCCTTTGCTTGATCCTCTCGCCTGCGCTTGCCCCCTTAGCACCAAAGAGGAAAGGGAGGACACTGTGAAGGCTGGCGCCCGCCTGGCGCGCTTGGTTGTCATGGCTTACGTCATGGGCACCTCGTGAGGTACCCCTCCTTGATATCTCTGCCTCCTCGTGAGCCATCCTGATGAGGCCGTGCCTGAGGAAGCTCTGCGTCGTCCGCCCCGCGAGGCTTGGCCCCTCGCAAGGGTCTTGGGTCTTGTGTTGATGAAGATGGGCCGTGCTGGGCCTCCTTTGAGCCACACCGCAGGCCGCAGGTAGGCAAGTCTGGGGACCCTCGTTCCCAGAACGCCGACAGTAGCCCCCGGGCCCAAGGCGCACCCGGACTTGGCCATGCCGAGGATCGAAAGGGCAAGGGCGAAGCGCCGCGGGCCCTAACAGCCTGCGGCCTTGGGCACTGCGTGGCGGTTGATGGGACGTGGGCACCTTCGCTTCCCCATGACGCCTCGGTGATCGCGCGGATTGGAAAAGTCCCTGCATGCAAATCGTGTCATGATTACCTGGGATCGTGGGGGTCGATGGTTGGCCGTCGCCGGCTATAAGTACAGAACGGCGCGCGCCATTCCAGTCCATCTCTTCTTGCTTCTCCTTCTTCCTGGTCCTTACTCTGTCTTGCTGCAATGGCTCCGTCGCGGAGGTTCTCGGCCGCAGAGAAGGGGAAGGCTCACCAGGTTGAGCCCGCCTCTCCCCTGCCCAAGCGTGGACGTGGGCGCCCTCGCAAACACCCTGTGGACATGGTTCCCAGCACGGTGTCGGGCAGACAGTTGCGGTCGGGGGCGCGCTTCGGTCGCGCGTCCCCCTAGGCCGCGCTTCCATGCTGCAGAGGTGCTGCCGGAGTTCGTTGTGTGGTCAGCGGAGCTGACCGGCGCCCGGCTTCAACTCCCTTGCTTCCTCCTCGGCGAACTCCCGGCTGGCGCCCTGGGTGGCCTCGGGCTTCAGGCGGACGGCTGCTGCAGCCGGGACTCGTGGGCTTCACTGGAGGCCTCCTCGTCCGGGAGCCTGGCCTTGACCCATGGTTGGCAGACGTTTCCCCACGCGCGTGGCCTGAGCCGTCGGTGCACCCTGCACTTCAAGTTTGACGGTGATGCCACCCTCTACGTGAGGGTGTTTGGGGAAGATGGTCGCCGCGCAGGGTGCTGCCCTGAGGACGACGACCGCGGCCGGGAACCCAGCCCCAGCGACGAAGGAGACGACAGCGCTCGCGTGGTCGGCGGCGCTCAAGGTTCCCCAAGCTTCTCCGGCTCTTCTTCAGGCGGTGATTCTTCTAGCAGTGGCCGCGGCCAGCCCCCGCGCCGCCGCGCCGGCTTGGGGGGTGGTGGCGCTGTCGGCTTTCTAGGAACGGGGGTCCCCAGACTTGCCTGCCTGCGGCCTGCGGCGTGGCTCGAAAGGGGCCCAGGACGGCCCATCTTCAACAACACAAGACCCGAGACCCTCGCGAGGGCCAAGCCTCGCGGGACGGACGACACGATGCTTCCTCAGGCACGGCCTCGTCAGGCTGGCTCACGAGGAGGCGGAGAGATCAAGGCGGGGTACCTCACGAGGTGCCCATGACGCATGCCATGACGACCAAGGGTGCCAGGCGGGCGCCAGCCCGCGTAGTGGCTCCCTTTCCTCTTTAGTGCAAAGGGGGCAAGCGCAGGCGAGAGGATCAAGCAAAGGCATCCATTTCGGTGCAACGAGACCAAGACCAGTCCAATGGTGGGAAGGAGGTCATCGTGGAGCCCAGAATGGTGTCACCACAGGGCCTTTGGCAGGCGAGGACCGACTTTAGTCAGGATAAGTGTAGCAAATGTTCCCCTTTAAATTGGCCAATTGTTGGCGCCCTTCCCGCTCAATATTTGGGAAGAGGCCCAGGGCCTTTGCCTATAAATAGGACTAGCCACCCCCATAATAAGGCATCGGCGAATTGATCGGCAATGAGACAGACACACACACAGAGACAGAAGGGCGGCTGAACTCCCCTAGCAGTGCATCATCCCAGCTAAGAACAGGCCCTCGCGAGGCTGTTCTTCTTTGTATTGTTCATCATCATCAGCCAAAGAGGCAATCCACCCACCACAAACTAGAGTAGGGTATTACACCACAATGGTGGCGCGAACTAGTATAAACCCTGTGTCTCTTATGTTGTTCTTTCTGTAGTTAGATCTTGGCGAGACGGAGGGGCAGAGGGCATAATCTCCGCGCGCACCCCAGAGTTCGAACCTTAAGGGTCTGCCGGAACCCGAAATCCGACATTTGGCGCGCCAGGTAGGGGTGCGCCGGAATCCACATTTCTACCACTCCACGTCCAGTCGCATCGTCATCACCATGTCCGGCAACCAGGCGGGCAACCCGGATCCATGGGCGGCATGGCCCGCCCGCGCGGAGCCGCCCTCCTCGGGCGACCCCGCGCCCCAGGCAGCTCGTGGTCCGCAGGGTGCTGCAGGCTGCGGGTGATGCGGACAAGCTTCAACAACCCTCACGCCGCGGCAAGCGCGGCCGGCGGCAAGGGCCTCCAATCACGCCGCGACCACGACACCATACGCCCGCCGGGAGCAGGCGAACTCGAGGGCCGCGCTCACGGTGGCCCGAGAGCTGCTGCAGTGCAGGCTGCTGGAAGGTGGCCGCGACGTGTTGCTAGAGCGGGTTGCCGAACTCCTGGGCTTTGCCGCTTCGGGGGCTCATCCCTTCTGCATCCAGCTCCCGTCTCAAGCTCAGGGCAGCACTCGCTGGGGCCCCGCACGTTCCCGCGAGCCCCAAGGCTACCCCAACACCAGCGAATCCGTCGGCGCCGGACTGACGGGGGCGCCACCCCAGCCGCCGACGCGTGAGGGAGAGGAACTCGGCACGGCCCACGGCGCCAGCGGGCAGCCGCGCTACCACCCCGCGGTAGGCACGTCAAGCAGCGCTACATGGCACATGGAGCCCTACAGCACAACCTTCGGGATGACGGTGCCGGAAGAATACGTACCCCACATGATGGACCAAGGGCACGCTCACGAGGGAGAACAAGGCTCGCTTCTCAGCCCAAGCTGGGGAGACGAGACACCAGAAGCTGAGCTCTTCCTGGAGCCCCGGGACGGCTCCATCGGCCACGCTGGAGGCGACAACTATCGGGTACCACTAATTCCTCAGGAGCAGGCGTACGCGAATCATGGATCGCAGGAGGTGCAGGTCGCCGCAGCAAGCAGCTGCCCCGCTCCCACAGTCTCCTACCCCTCGGGAGGAGGGCGCAGGGGGCTGCAGGAGAGGGGCAGAGATCCGACTTCACCACCGTGCCGTTCGGAGCAAGGCATTCTCAGGAGGTAGGCCCTCCGCTGGGGAGGCGCCTAAGGGCCTGCCCCTGGCGGAGGACCCGTGGTCGTCGGGGGAACCGCTGGCGACCGCTCTACCCCACCGGCGGTGTCCTGGTTTCCGGTCGTCGTTGGTGGCACTAGAGTGTGGCGCAAGGCGAGGCCCTCGTCTGGCGATATGAAGCAAGGCCGGTACCTGTGAAGAAGGCCCAGTGCCTGTGAAGCTCGCCGCCCCGTGACACTCTCACGTAATAATGAGTGGGGCTGTACACGCCCCCGAGTCTCAGGGGTGCCGGCCTCAGGCCCTGGGGCTCCCTCCCACGCCCAGTGGACAGCACTTAGCTCCGCGCTAGTGAGAAGACGTCCAAGACTAGATTAGGTGCCGGACGCGGCCTTTTGTCTGGTTTCATTGACTTCTTCTTTGGTTGTAACTTTTCCCTGTTGGATTTAAGTTGGATTCTAATTTGAGATTTGCGTGTGTTCAGGGAAGGGGTGCTTAGTCTCGTTCAAGCCATTTCTCGCGTTCTGGTTACCGCTTCACCACAGCTACGTCCCCTCGCGAGCTCCTCGCGAGTCGGGCCGGGCCTGGCTCTTGCGCGGCCTAGACTGCCGCTATTGCTCCTTCTCGGGAGGAATTTCCGGTCCCTGCGGCGGATGTACCTTCGGGAAAAGGCCCGGAGCCTGTGAAGAAGGCGAATCCCTGTGAAGCTGTCGCGTTCAGGAAAAGGCCCGGAGCCTGTGAAGAAGGCGAATGCCTGTGAAGCTACCGCGTTTAGGAAAAGGCCTGGAGCCTGTGAAGAAGGCGAATGCCTGTGAAGCTGTCGCGTTCAGGAAAAGGCCCGGAGCCTGTGAAGAAGGCGAATGCCTGTGAAGCTATCGTGTTTAGGAAAAGGCCCGGAGCCTATGAAGAAGGCGAATGCCTGTGAAGCTATCGCGTTTAGGAAAAGGCCCAGAGCCTATGAAGAAGGCGAATGCCTGTGAAGCCATTACATGCGGGAAAAGGCCTGGAGCCTGCGAAGAAGGCCAAGGCCTGTGAAGTCCCCCGCCAGCGACACTTGCGCGTCCTATGAATTTAACTAGAGAACACTCAGGACACCACGTCCTCCCACGGGCTGCCTCGGGGCCTGCGCGAAACAAAGGTAAACCAGCCAACCGCCAGGCGCGGGTGCTCGCGCAATATAATAGCTGCTAATGCGATGAATACAGGTTTTACATGAGGGGCTTCCCCTCCCAAAATGCTCTCACAGTCATCAGGCCAAACACCTGAGTTCTACTCGCGCAGGGTAAAAAGACATGAGCGATACATACTCACTCGGAAAAATCCCCCAATGCGTCCTCAGGAGCACCTCCCAAGCTGCCGCTGGAATCGTTGAACTCGCCATCGCTGCCTGCATCGCCACCAGCGGCATCAGGGCCGTCCACCACACCGCCCTCGTCAGCAGCCACGATCACGTCATCGTCGTCCGAAGCGAAGGCTCTGACAAGAGCGTCCACGTTGTCTTCCACCCAGTGCGCCAGGTCGCCTCGGACGGCCTGGGGGACTGGGGGATGGCGGCGTCAAAGTCGAAGTGGGGATCCATGTTCCGGAGATGGCTGAAGACACGAGAAAAGGCGCGCCCGAGCAGGGCGCGGCTCCTCTCCTCCACCAACCTGTCGGCCCTGACCGACCGCGCCTCCAGCTGCGTCACCACGGCGGTGAAGAACTGCAGGTTGCCAGGATAGTTGATCGTGTGCGGCTCACCGACAGCCGCCTCGCAGATGTTGCCCAAGGCTGTGTTAGCCCTCTCCCTGTGCGTAGCAAGCATGGGGCCGTGCACGTGCTCCAGGACCTGCCACTGGCGTATCTCATCAGCATTCTAGCGCTCGACGGCCTCAGCCTCCTCCACCCGCTGACGAAGACGGAGCACCTTAGCCTTGGAGGCATCCAACTCCTTTTGCGCTGCATCAAGGGTGGCCCTGGAAGTGTCGGCCTACTGCGTCGCCTCATCCCGTTGGGCCCTCAGGGCTGCGGTTCTTCCCTCAGCCTTGACCCGGATCAACTCCAGCCTCCCCTCGAACTCACGCTTGAGGCCTTGGCACGATGTCGCCACCCGATGACCAACCTCCTCCAGCACACGTGCTTCCCGTACGGCGACATCATCTTCCGCCTGCATCACCAGGCGCTCCCTCGTCTCCAGCCGCTCGTACTCGCGGGTGCGTTCGGCGGCTTCCAGCATCAACGCTTCCTCACGCTTCCGAAGCTCAGCTGGGTCGCCGGAGGCCACCTTCATCGGTGCAAGGGCCGCCTCGCGCAGTTCCACTTGCTCCTCCAATGAGTGGCACCAGGCCAGGAGTTCCCGAGCCCGTTCCTCCGCTGCTTCTCGCCGTCGGTCGGCTCCCCGGGCCTCCTCAGCGGCCTAGGATCGAGCCGCCCGAGGGGCCTCAAGCGACGCCTTCGCCTCTTCATCATCAAGGTCACGCTGATGGCGCGCGAGGGCGATGGCGGCCTCCAGCTCGCGCCTCCCTGCGGCCAGGCGCAGGCCCTCGGCCTCCAGGCGCGCATCTTCACCAGCGAGCTCCTCCCCAAGTAGGTCCACCGCGTCGGTCGCCCTTCGAAGGAACTCTTGGCGACGAGCACGACGGTCCCGAGCGCGCTCGAGCACGTCTTCCACACCATGATCTACCCCAAGCAGGCGCCGGGGGCCACAAATCGTCGCTCCCCCTCCGAGCAGGGGGCTGGGGGCTGGCGCCCTCACGACGGCCGGGCGCGCCGTACCAGAAGCCCGGCCTAGGGCCAGCCCATCTCTAGAAGAAGGGCGCAGGGGGCGCCTCACACAGTCACAGCCCGCGGCCAGGCAGGAAGCCCACGACAGGCTGGTTATGCCAAGAGAGGGCCCGCAAAGAAAGATCGCAGGAAGAGAAGGGCTGCAGTGCGCCTCGGGACGGTCCGCCCCTTCATTCGCCCTCACCACAAGAGCAGTGCTGCTCGGAGCACTTGGGCAAGACGGGGGAGACAAAGCCAAAGGAGGCGGTGCCTCAGCGACTCCCACGAGCTCGGCCGGAAGAGGCCTGCGGAGCAAGGATGTAAGTGCATCTAGTGCCCCTTAGTGATTTTGGTGTATTGAAGACTTATAGGTTAAGTATCTAATGCGTTTATGAGTGTACACAGATCTATAAGTGTATGAGGAGTTTGATATTTACAGAGAAAGTCGACCCCTAAAAATGAAGTTCTTCGACTGAAGACTTTGATATACTAAAGACTTTCTGAAGACTTTGAAGGTGAAGAAATTGGTGTGACCTTGAAGACTTGGTATTCATTCGAGGAACATGAAGCGTGAAGACTTTTGTTTTTGTAGTTTCATTTTCTCTTTCTTGAGTCATAGGAAACACCGTACTGTTAAAGGGGGTCGAGGAAATACTAAGGAGAAAATTTCCATGTGATGCTCATCTCAAAGCCTACACCTACCAATCCCTTCGAGTGAAGCCATTGGAAATCTCATACAGTTCAGTCAATTTTTTCAGTGACAGAGATGCAGTTCTTCTGGTCACTGAGGACTTTGCTCTGACTGAGGAGTTAGGAATTCGCCAGTGTGAATTGCCTACACAGTGAGGAACATGATAGCCCTGAGGAATTTATACCTCAAATTTCCGACCGTTGCTGTGCTGCGCGCCAGCTGTCCGAAAATATCTTGTCCACCTAACGGTCATATCATTGAAGGGCATTTATGTCTTATCATGTCGGGCCTTCTCCCTAGGCTATAAATAGCCGCCCCCTACAACCACTAGCTGGTTGGCTGCTCCGCGAGAACTTGACACTTGTCATTTGAGAGCAACCCATCCTCCGAGGACTTTGAGCGAAAATCATCAAGTGAGGAAAATCCAAATCCCAAACCCAAAACACCTACAAACCCAAAGTGATTGAGCATCACTGAAGAGATTGATCCTGCGTGGATCCGACGCTTGTTACATTTGAAGATTGTGCTTCTTCCAGACGGTTAGGCGTCAAGGTCTAGAGCATCCAAGAGGAATTGTGGATCGCCGAGTGACCAAGTCTGTGAAGGTTTGGAAGTCACCTGAAGACTTACCACGAGTGATTGGGCGAGGACTGTGTGTTCTTAGCTCAAGGAGAATACGGTGAGGACTTGGTGTCCCGAGCTGTGTGCTCAGGACTGGGTGTCCGGGACTGTGTGTCCTCGAGTTTAAATACTCAGCCGCTCCAACCAGATGTACAACTGAGACAGCAGTTGGAACTGGTCTACCAAATCATTGTCTTCACCAAGCTTACTGGTTCTATCTCCTCAACACTTTCATTTCCTCATTAATGTGTTGTGTATTTGTTCATGTCTGTGTTTGACGACTTTGACTGAAGACTTTCTCAATTTCCTCAGTTCAATTTCTTTAGTCTATTTGTCTTCATCTTGTGTTATCCTGTGTTTACGCTTTCTGTACTCTGTGTTTGTCTTCATCTCATCATGATGACTATGCATGTAATCTGCTATGTTTACTTCTGAGTACTTATTCCGCTGCTAGTAGTTCTTCGCTAAGGAATTTCCTCACGAGCAAATTTCTCAGTGAAGAATTTCATAAAAATCGCCTATTCACCCCCCCTCTAGTCGATATAACGCACTTTCAATTGGTATCAGAGCAAGGTACTCCCTTGTTCTGTGTGATTTTGGTTTAACCGCCTGGAGTTTTAGTTATGTCGACCGCAGATATGATCAAGGTCTCTACTAGGTGTCCTACCTTCGATGGGACGGACTACCCCTACTAGAAGAATAAGATGCGAATGCATCTTGAGGCAATTGATAACGATCTCTGGTACATTGTGGAAAATGGTGTTCCCTCCGTCACTCCCTCACTGAACGCTACCGATGTGAAGAGATTCAAGCAACTCGACTCCCAAGCGAAGAATATCATATGTGGCCATCTGAGTAAGGGTCAGTATGGTAGAGTGAGTGCTTTGGAAACTGCAAAGCTTATCTGGGATAGGCTATCCAAGGTCAATGAAGGAGTTTTAGCTCAGCGTGACTCAAGAGTTGATGTTCTTCGTAATCTCTTCAATCGCGTCAAAAGATTCGACAATGAAAATGTGCAGCAAACCTTCGATCTCCTCACTGACATCTCAAATGAGCTTCAAGCACTTGGTGCCACTGACATCACCGACCATGAGGTGGTGAAGAAATTTACTGAGATCGCTTGATTCCTCATTTGACACTCTGGAACTGATGATATAAGAGCGTGGTGATTACAAGTCACTTGACCCCGCTGATATTCTCGAGAGGCTAAACACTCATGAGTTCCAGCTTGCTGAGAAGAGAGATCTCTACGGTACAAGCTATAGCAGATCACGTGCACTGAAGGCCAAGGTAGTATCTGAGTTCGAAGATGAAGACTCTGGTAGCAGCCTTGGTGATCCTGAAGAACTGAGTCGTGATCTAGCACTGCTTGTGAAGAAATTCCAGAAGTTCTCAAGACGTGGTCGCTTTGGAAAACCCTCAAGGAGCAATGATTCCTCATCCAGTGAATATAAGAAGAGGCTTTGTCACAAGTGCAAGAAACCAGGACATTACATCCAAGACTGTCCTTAGTGGGAAAAGGAATCAAAGAAGAAGAAATACAAGGATTACAGTTCTGATGATGCGAAGAAAAAGAAGAAGTCCTCAAAATTTTCATCATCAAAATCCTCAAAGTCTTCGTCTCACAAGAAGAGCAGCTCCAAGAAGGCTCGGGCATTCATTGGCAAGGAAATGGACTCTGAGGCTGAATCTGAAGAAAATGAGGAAGAAGAACAATCTGAAGATTCTGAGTCTGGTGTGGCAAGCCTAGCCCTCGCTACTGCATTCGTCAGCAAATCCATCTTCAACACTGAAGAAAGTGAACTCACCAACAAGGCTGATGAAAGCAGTGATGACTACGCTCCCACCTATTGCTTCATCGAAAAGGGTGCCAAGGTACTCAAATACGCCTCCTCTGAATCTAGCGATGACGAATCTGATGAAAAACTTAAGCCTAGCTACTCTAAACTTGCTAAGATTGTTGTGCAACAACAAAAGGCATTTGAAAAGGTTCAAAACATGCTAGACAAAAGTGATGATATGTTGGGTGAAGAATTGGATCGCACTAAGGCCTTAACTGAAAATCTTCAGAGACTTCAGACCAGGTTTGACAACCTTCAAAATCATCATAACACTCTCTTATCTGACCATGAGAAGCTTTCTTATGAATATCTTCAAAAGAAGCAAGATCTTGAGAAGCTAAGAGAGAGTTATGAAGATCTTCAGAAGGAGCGCGATTCATTACTTGCTCAACAAATCAGCGCAGCTCAGGAAGAATATATTCCTCCATGTTTAAAATGCATTGAACGAGAATCTGCTAATTCCTCACCTGAATGTTCAAATGCTTTAAATGTTACAAATTCTTCACCTGCCTCTGCTATCACTAATTCCTCATCTGAGGACATTGCTAGTATTACTGACGATGCAGGCCTGAAGGAATTGTACATAACAGGCATGTACAAAAGCCTCAAAGGGCATCAGACTCTTTGTGATGTGCTTAAAAAGCAGATCCTCAACAGGAACCCTAGGAAAGAGGGTATTGCCTTTGAGAGGAAACTCAATGCTGATGGTACATATTGGAAGCCTGAGCAATACCCCAAAACCTCATGGGTTGCTGCAAAAGGACCTCCAGTTGATCCATCTAATTTATCTGGCTATACATGTGAATCTTCTCATTCTTCTGATGAGTCTTTTGACTCCAACTATAAACTGTTCAAAAATCAGAATGGTGAAGTATTTGCTAGATATGTTGGCACTAACTGCAGGAACGGTTCTCCTGTGAAGAAAATCTGGGTTCCCAAAAGGTGCCTTGAAAGTCTTCAGGTGAATGTCCTCATGACACCACCTGTGAGGAAAAGGAACCTCAGATCAAATTCTTCATATGGACCAAATTCTTCATATGAGCATTATTCTTCATATGGATCCAAGTCCTCATACGGACCAAATTCCTCAAGGGGATCAAATTCCTCACATGGATCAAAGTCCTCATATGAACATCATCATGCTAACAACTCTGTTTCGCAGGGAAGAGCCAAGGGCTATGAATATGAGCATTATTCTTCGAATTATTATGTTCATAAGTCCTCGAAGAATTTCTCTGCTTATGCATATGCTTACCCTAACCCCTCTTATGTGAAACGAAATGGTTTGGCTGCTTTGCCACAATTCTCATATGGAGCTCGCAGAGTGATAAACTCTTTGCCACCCCTTCAGATGTGGGTGGTGAAGAAAAGGAACTAATCCCTTCTGCAGGGTCAGGTCTCCAGACATGAAATAACGTCTGAAGAATTTGCTGGGGACCTGACAAAAAGTGCCTGAAAGGACGCAGGCTAACCATGATGAAATGAACTTTCATTTCACACGTCCTCCCTCTGTTTTATCTGTCTACTACTTGATGAAATTGATCTGATGAATTGTGATATCATATTCTTCAGTGCTCAAGTATATGAGGTCGTAAGTTGCACTAATTCATCTGCAGGATGATCAACCCAAAGCCACTGAATGGGTACTTGATAGTGGATGTACAAATCACATGACTGGTGACAAGAATCTGTTAATGGATGCTCCCTTATCAGCGTCACACATGAAGCATATCATCTTCGCTGATAAAAGCAAAAGTCAGGTATTAGGTCTTGGTAAGGTTGCTATCACAAAGGATCGACACATGGACAAAGTCATGCTTGTTGAGTCCTTAGGATATAATCTTATGTCTGTCTCAATGCTTTGTGATCTTGATATGGTTGTTATCTTCGGCAAGTATCGTTGTGTTGTGTTTATGGAAGATGACAATTCCAAAGTCTTCGAAGGCTTTAGGAGAGGAGACTTGTATATTGTTGATTTCTCTGCAGATTCACAACCAGCTGTGTGCCTACTTGCAAAAGCTTTAGAAGGATGGCTATGGCATCGACGACTTGGTCATGCAGGCATGAGGAATTTGAACACGCTTGCGAAGAAGAAACATGTCATTGGCATTGAGAATGTCAAATTCCTCAAGGATCACTTGTGTGGTGCCTGTGAAGCTGGAAAGATGACAAAGGCCAAGCATCCAGCGAAGACTATCATGACCACTACTCGTCCATTTGAATTGCTTCACATGGATCTCTTCGGTCCTAACCATTATTCCTCTGTTTCGAATGAAGCATCTCAATATGGCTTTGTTATTGTTGATGATTACTCTCGTTACACATGGGTACACCTTGTCTCTTACAAAACTGAACTGCAGGAAGTCTTCAAACGATTTTCCTCGAGGGCTTCAACCAACTTTGGTGTGAAGATTAAGCACATCAGAAGTGACAACGGCACTGAGTTCAAGAATTCGGGTCTCGATGACTACCTTGATGAACTTGGTATTACTCATGAGTTATCTGCTCCTTATACTCCTCAACAGAATGGCGTCGTGGAGCGCAAGAACATGACTCTTGCTGAGATGGCTCGCACTATGCTCGATGAGTACAAAACCCCTCGTCGTTTCTGGGTTGATGCAATTGATACTGCGTGCCATATCATCAACATAGTATATCTTTACAAATTCTTCAAGAAGACTGCATATGAACTCCTCACTGACAAGAAACCTAATGTAAGTTATTTCAAAGTCTTCGGTGCTAAATGCTGGATTAGAGATCCTCATCACAACTCTAAATTTGCACCTAAAGCACATGAAGGTTTTATGCTTGGTTACAGAAAGGACTCGCACACCTCCAGAGTCTTCAACAATGTTCTTCACAAGATTTTCGAAACTGTAGATGTGCGGTTCGATGAAACTAATGGCTCGCAAAGAGAGCACCTACCTTCTGCGTTAGATGAACCTGCACCTGAGGATTCAATCAAGCACAAGGCTACTGAAGATGTCATTCCTACTAAAGAATCTGCTGAAGAATTCATTCCAGAACGTGAAGAACGTCGAGCTGATGCACCTGAAGAAAATGCTGAGGAAATTGATGGTGAAGAAAATGCTGATCAAATTCCTCAACGACAACCAGCTCACCCTCGCATTGCAAAAGAAGTGCAAGTGGAGAAAATCATCGATGACATTAGAGCACCAGGTCCTCTCACATGCTCAAAAGCTTCACATCTATCTAATTTTTGTGGGCACTTTGCTTTTGTCTCTATCACAGAGCCCACTAAGGTAGATGAAGCATTTCTGGAGCCTGAGTGGATTCAGGCCAGGCAAGAAGAATTACATCAGTTCAAGCTCAACAACGTATGGGAACTAGTCGATCGTCCCGATCCTCGCAAGCATAACATCATTGGCACAAAGTGGATCTACCGCAACAAGCAAGATGAAAATGGTGTTGTGGTGAGGAATAAGGCACGACTAGTAGCTCAAGGCTACACACAGGTTGAAGGAATTGATTTCGATGAAACTTTTGCACCTGTTGCTAGACTTGAGGCTATTCGCATATTGCTTGCTTATAATCATGATATCATCTTACACCAAATGGATGTGAAAAGTGCATTCCTCAATGGTAAGCTTGAGGAAGAAGTATATGTTGCTCAACCACCAGGTTTTGAAGATCCAAAGCATCCTGACAAAGTCTTCAGACTTAACAAGGCGCTCTATGGCCTCAAGCAGGCCCCACGGGCGTGGTATGATACACTGAAGAAATTCTTCATGAACAAAGGCTTCACACCCGGTTCACTCGATCCTACTCTGTTTACTAAATCTTATTATGGTGAACTGTTTGTGTGCCTAATATATGTTGATGATATTATCTTTGGATGTACTGACCAACGTTATAGTGATGAATTTGCCTATATGATGAGAGAAGAATATCAAATTTCTATGATGGGAGAGTTGAAATTCTTCTTAGGTCTTCTAATTCGTCAACAACGCAATGGCATATTCATATCTCAGGAGAAATACCTCAAGGATGTCCTGAAGAAATTCGGCATGCAAGATTGCAAAGGCATCAAAATTCCTATGCCCACAAATGGTCAACTATGCACTGATGAAAATGGTACTGACTTCGACCATAAGGTATACCACTCCATGATCGGTTCTTTATTGTACTTATGTGCATCTAGGCCAGATATAATGCTTAGTGTTTGCATGTGTGCATGATTTCAAGCAGCACCGAAGGAATCACACCATAAGGCTGTGAAGCATATTCTTCGATATCTATCTCACACACCAACACGAGGATTATGGTATCCCAAGGGCTCGGATTTTGATCTCATTGGATATTCAGATTCTGACTATGCTGGTGACCGTGTGGATCGCAAGTCAACTTCCGGTACTTGTCATTTCCTCGGACGATCATTGGTCTGTTGGTCCTCGAAGAAACAGAACTGCGTATCACTATCTACTGCTGAAGCTGAGTACATTGCTGCTGGTTCTTGATGTGCTCAACTACTATGGATGAAGCAAACTCTCAAGGACTATGGCATCAACGTGAAGAATGTGCCTCTCCTCTGTGACAATGAGAGTGACATCAAGATTTCTCACAACCCAGTTCAGCACTCGAAGACAAAGCACATTCAAATTCGTCATCATTTTCTTCATGATCATGTGTTGAAGGGCGACATTTCTATTGAGCATGTGAAGACTGAAGAACAGCTAGCCGATATCTTCACTAAGCCCTTGGATGAGAAGAGATTTTGCAAGTTGCGGTGTGAGCTAAATATCTTAGAATCTTCGAATGTACTTTGAAAAGGCACTCATCCTAACACTTATGCAAAATTGATGACTTAGATGTGCAACACATGAAGAAACGTTTTTCTTCAATCAATGAAGAATAACACTCTAAGTGTGAAGAAATTAATGAAGAATTTGATTCTCAGAACCCTACGACAATTGTACGTGGTGTCTGAAATCATCATTCTTACACGGTGGGTCACGCCACCACAAAAGTTGAAAATCTTCAATTTGAGTTTTTCCTCAACTTTTGAAATTCTTCAGTTTTTTTTTAATTCTTCAAACTTTACAAAGTCTTCACTTGTGCCGTCGTTTTTCTTCATTGGCTATATATATATATACATATATATATATATATATATATATATATATATATATATATATATGGTTTTATGTCCTCTACAACATTCACCTATAGCTATTTCTTCAAGTTGGAACTTTTCTGCTAAGTGAATGGGATCAGACCCTTCCCCTCTATGCTACACTCAATCCAATCTATTCACAAATTCTTCATGTGCGTTCTATTTGAAACTCGTTCAAATTCTTCACTGTGTCCTTGTCAGCTGAAGAAATTGCGAACGGAAAGTTAAAACTAATCTTATCCAAACTTTTGGTTTTGCCGCTCAAACCGTTCCGCATCCCACGATGGATTATTTTATCCACCCACAATCTTACACGATCTCAACCACACAGTACGTGGGTGACACATGTCGCAAGAAGGAGAACGGCCAGGGGCACGTTCGTCCCAAATCTTCGGACAAATAGTTTTTCACTACGGCTATAAATACCCCCCTTCGCCATCCTCACTTCTTTTACCCCGCTCGATCTCACTCCCTCGCTCGAGCTCTCCAAACCCTAGCGCCGTCGCTACTCCATCGTCGCCGGTGAGGAAAAGCTTGACTGCCTCGACCTCATCGCCGTCGTACTCGCGCCGACCGCAGAAATCTTCACCTCCGCCGCCGCCGTAGACGTCTTCCTCCGCCAAGTTAGGGCGTGGAAGATCTGCATCGACGAACTTCACTGTTCCAACTCCCAGTTCGTCGTGTTCTTCGTTCAGGGTATTTAAAAGCTAATTTTACTGCCCTCGTTGATTCGAAATTTTTCTACAAAATCTTCAAAGGTGTTTTATTCTTCAAATCCTCACACACAAAACACCTCACATGCTATCTGTTCTTGATTCATTTCCCTAAGCATATATAAAGCGCTTAGTGAAATTCCTCAAGACGAATCTGGTCAAATTCCTCAACCTTGTTCTTTATGCAAAAACCTTTGAGAACGCATATGACCTCTTCAAATTCCTCGCAACTATACTCTGTTCACAGGTACACATGTCTGCTGCTGAATCATTAGGTTCTCATCAACTTAACTCATTTGCAGCGTTCCTCGAAGAAAAGTTGCACACTTCTTCAGAGAGTTCAATTGTTCAACTTCCTCATCTGAAGAAAATGGCTGAAGGTAAAAGGCCACAGAAAGGAGGAAAGAAGCCTGAGGTGATGACAGCTTTTGAAATACCTGAGGATATCTATGATGACTGCACGCCTCATGAAGCTAAGTTTGGCAAAGAAGATAAAAATCAGCGCAAGGTGCGAATCCAGAGGACTGAAGGGAGATGGGCATGTGAATGGAGGGAGTACAGATATGTTACTCCAAAGTACATGAAGAAATTTGTTGTAAACCCTCCATGCCAAAGACCACCATTGGCACCTGGCCAAGTGTCTGATCCCACCAGCATCAAGCGTGGTGAGGAATTTCCTAAAGAATGGGCCAAGCGCCAAGCTAAACTGGCAAGGCAAGCCAGAGAAGCAGTGAGGAAATTCAATGAAGACTCTGCGGCTGCTGCTACCGCCACTGAGGCCTCGGTCAAGCCGAAGAAAGCAATGCTAAAGAAGCCCGCTCGCAAGCCAAGTGCTTCATCTTCAATGCCCTCACGGCCAAGTTCCTCAGCTGCGCCCTCACGGCCAGAATCTTGAGAATCTTCAAAGCAAATTCCTCATGCTGCTCCTGCTCCACCAAAGTCCTCAGCTGTCCCGACAAAGTCCTCAGCACCTATGCATCTGGCCTCATGCCAAAGGACGACTGGCATCTCTATTGCCTCTGGTGTTTCAGCTAGTTCTTCAGCTGCACCAAATTCCTCAGCAAGGCCCTCACTACTGAAGAAAGAGGCTACTGCTGGACGCGTCACTCGCACAAGTCCTCAGAAGAAGCAGGTAGTCTTCACTGTGCCATCTGATGATGATGAAGCTGATGAGGAAGAACTTACTGAAATCATCAGGGACCGACAATAACGGGCTGCTAAAGCCAAAGGCACACCTGTGCCCCTGCTATTGGATCCAAAGGCGATCCTAGATTATATTGATCTCTGGCATAAGGATCCTCACACACCTATGCCTGATTTCAAGCTGACACCTGGTCAAAGCCACATGTTGACTCACTTCATCCAAGAGGAGAAGTGGAAATATGATAAGGCCAGAGAGATCAAGAAATCACAGTACCTCAAGGAGAAGCTACTGAAGAAAAATGTTCTCTCAATGAAGCCTGAGGAACTTGTCAAGATGCAGGCTGAGATCAAAGCCCTCAGCCACAAATTTGACTCCTACTATGCTGATTGGAAAGGAGCCAAGGTCAGATTTGTGAGGCTGACTGATACCTTCACCAAGGGTGCAACCTCAACGCCACAAATTCCTCAAGCTGAAGCATCTGTTCAGCAAACTGAAGAACATGCCAGCACCGCTGATGAAGTTCAGGCTGCTGAAGAAAATGCTAGTTCCAAGGCTGATGACTCTGCTCCAGCCGTTGATGAAATTGCCAGGGCATCCACTAGTGGTGCGCCTGAAGAAATTGGAAAAACCAGGGCAACTACATCAGTTGCGCCTGAAGAAAATCAACCAGATTCCTCAGCTCCACCTACGCCTACGCCAACTCCAATTCTTCCATCTGCATTAGATGTGAAGAAAACAAAAGCTGCAGAACGAGCTGCTGTGAAGAAAAGGAAGGCATCCAATGCTTCAGAATCTTCAGCTCCCAAGAAGATGAAGCCGATGACAAGCTCTTTTGCAAATCCCATTGATGCCATTCCTATCTCCTCCGTGCCATCAAAGGACCTTGTTCCTTTTGGTGAAGATTATGAGATCCCTAGTGGATCAGATGAAGAAACTCAATCTGCTGATTTGTCAGAGCAGATTGATGAAGAAATTGAAGCGGATGCAATCCATTCAACCCCAATGGTCTCATCACCAATGCCTTAGTTTGATGCTGAAGAGGCTGGTGTTGAAGAAATTGATGAAGATGTGGATATTGGAAGCACCACTCCAGTGATGAATAACGACTTTTGGGAAAGTCAGCATCCCAATTCCCCACTCTTCACTCCCCTGCAGCAAATTCCTCACTCCCCTTCACCAACAGTACAATTGGGCTCTGAAGAAACTCGTCCCACTGCATCTGTGAGTGAAGAAATTCCAGCCACTAGCGCTGAAGAAACTGCTGCTGATACAGACAAGGTGACTGCACCTGAGGAAAATCCTGAAATTCCTCTGGCTGAAGAACCTGAGATCGTAATTCCTGAGGTCGTGATGCAACTCACTGACACTCCTCTGCCAAGGCCAAAGGATCCGTTCTCACGCAAACAGAAATTCAAGGCTGAAGACTTCTATGGCGAGCACGTGTTCTTCACTGAATACAATCCATATGACTCTGCTCGCATAAGGAAGAGGCGTTTCTGGACTGCCAACCAAGCAAATTTCTATTCCTCAGTGCTTTTCAACAAGGACAAAGTCTTCGACCATGCACATATTCCTCACGTGGATATGGAGTCTATGCCGTGCTTCACGCCAGTCCTCAGTGTTCTTCACGACGCTGGGCTGCTCAACTTCTTCACAGATATATGCGATTGGAATGAAGAGCTTATTCTTCAATTCTATGCAACATTGCACATCACCGGCAACTCTGAAGATATAAATTCATGGGTTTTAGACTGGATGACTGACAACACCCACCATAAGGCCCCTGCATCTGAATTGCTTCGGGTCCTTCCTCTGAGTCCACCCACTGAAGATGCTCGCTGTGTGTACAACGAACCTGAGCTTTCAAAGCATTATATGCAAGTGCTGATGAAGCCTTTGAAGCCAGGGCAGGCTCCTAGAACCAATTTCCTCGTCAAGGAATTGATGTATGTGCCAAGGACTGTCTATCGCATTCTGATGAAGACAATGAGTCCCATCAAAGGCCATGACTCGTCTGATGAAGAAGTCGTTGGCATCATGGAGAATCTGCTTTTCAACATCATCCATGGCGTTCCCGTCAACTTCCATGATTTCTTCATGAGGACTCTGGCCAACATTGCTATGTCACCATTTGAGCTGAAGCCTTATGCACCTTGGATAATGAAATTCATCAGGATAAGGTCTTCACTCAACTACAAAGCTGAAACGCTCAACCACTGCAGCTACTTGCCTCCCATTGAAGTCCTCAAACGGACATTTTCCTTAGCTGAAGAAAAAGGCAAGGCCACAGCTGTGATAGATGAAGGCATTCGTCCATTGGATGGCCAATTTCGCAAAGCTGCATCTTACTCCACCAATGATGACTCTGCCACACATGACTCTGCTGCTAACACTGCCAAGCCAAATCCTCAAGCCACAGCACCCAGGGTGATGACTGATCGTGAGTTACTCCTCAGTCTTCATCAAAAGGTTGATCGCAATCACAAATGGGTCAAGCGTCAGTTTGGTTCAATTATTCACAACATGACTTCCACACACAATGCAGTGAAGAAAAACCAGTACTACCTTCATGAAACCGTCAACCGCACCTGGGCTGTTCTATCTCAAGTGTACAGTGCTGAAGACTTGGAGAAAATGGGTCTTAAAGAAGATTTTGACTTGGAGAAAATGGGTCTTAAAGAAATACAAGAAGGTCAAGGTTCCTTCTTTGGTGGCCAGCTCATATTCTTCATCGCGTGCGACTGATGAAAATGAAGACTTGGACGAGACTGCAGCAGGCCCTACTTCAACGACAACAACGCTGGCGCTCCTTCATCAACTTGAAAATCTTCCGGGGCGTTAGTCCTCAGTTTCGATCCTTTTGGTCATTTGATGACAAAGGGGGATAAATCTGAGTTAGTCTTCAAGCGGGTCTATAATAAGGGTTTATTCGTTTTTTTAAGTTACAACTCTCGTTTTTCCGAAACTTTTATTGGATCGAGTTGTAATCTTAAGTCCGATGGTGCGCTGATACTTTTGTTGCACTTTGCTTTGATACTTGGATGCGCTATTCTGCATGCTTATTCCTCGTTAATATTATTGCACGCATGTTGAATTACATCAGGCACCATATTTCATCATGCATTTCAAATTCTTCATATTATACATCAAATGCGTGTATGAATTACAAGATATAGGGGGAGATCTCCATGATTCAACTCTTCAAATGTGCATTGCTACAGAAGCAAATTCCTCACTATGCACATCTTCAGGGGGAGTTCTTCTATATCTTGCAATCAAATTCCTCAATATCAGTATTTACACTTCATATATTTATCCCCGTTGAAAACTTAACCTATGTTGTCATCAATCACCAAAAAGGGGGAGATTGTAAGTGCATCTAGTGCCCCTTAGTGATTTTGGTTGTCACATCCCACCTAGCTCATGCATTAGAGTGTGCATCATGTTTACTTTTGACAGAAATTTGAAATGGGGAAGGCAGAACCCCCAGCACCCCTCCTGAAATCAACTAGGGTTTACTAAAAATATTTTCAATGAACCTGAAATGCCCTTCTAAAATGTTCACTCTCTTTGTCTTGGGTTGAAACCTCTGGCAAAAATGGTGCATATTTTTCTAGGTCAACAGAAGGTCATTGAGTTAATGCATAAGTATTTGAATTTGGGCATTTTAAAATTTATAAAATATTTCAAATGCTCAAATATCTCCAAACTAAAATGTTCCTGGCTGGAAATATTCTAACTAAGGACCAGATGCAGTTTGGTGAATTTTGGAAGTGTCTGAGTATTTTTAATAAGTCCACAAAGTTACAGAAAAATAGAAAATGGAAATAAATGGGAAAACTTACCTGCACTTACCTCCCTGGCCTGGCCCAGTGGCCAACAGGCCGGCCCAGCCGACTGGCCAGCGCCAGTCGTCGTCTCCACCGCGCCAGGAGGACGCCGGGCGCGTGGTCGCCGCACGCCGCGCGCATGCGCGCCATGACAGCTGCCTGCCTGCCCCTCCCCTCCTCGCTCTGGCCTTCGGACGACGCCACGCGCCGCCCCGACCACCTCGCCCTCTCTCTCACTCTCCCTCCTCCCTGGATGTCGTCCTCTCCCGCGAACGCCGAGCGCCACCGTCGCCGCTGCTCGCCGTAGCTGTAGCCACCGCCTCCCCCTCGACCTCTCTCTGCGCCCGAGAGCTCCGCCACGACCCCCTCGTCCTCTGCGTCAAGCCACAAGACGCCGGACGCCCCGTGGAGTCGCCCCCATCGTCTTCCTCGTCGCCGGCCGCCGCAGATCGTCCCCGCCCGCACGTCGCTGTCCGGCTGTCCCCGAGCTCGTCGTCGACGCCAACGAGCCCGCTGTGAGCCTCTGCTTCGATTCCCCCTCCTCCCCTGCCTTCCCGTGCCCCGCAGCGCTGCGCCCGCTCAAGGCCGACTCCGGCCGCCGCCCTGAGCTTCGCTCCGGCGAGCTCCAGCGCCCCCGCAGCCTTCCACCTGCCCTGCTGGATGCGGACAACGACGGGCTACGCCCCGGTGGTCTCCGCGCGTCCATTCGCCGCCTGTAGTGCAACTCCGGTGAAGAACCGCCGCGGCTCGAGGTCGTCGCCGGCGAAACTCCAGCGAGGCCGACGTGGCGTCATTAGCGCCTAATCCCGCAACCTAAACCCCCCCTAAGCCACTGACCGTGGGCCCCAGGGCCAAGTCAAACCCCGGTCAGCGCGGGTTTGACCGGGTTTAGCCTCTGTGTCACTGACGTGTGGCCCCCACACATCAGGTTGACTAGTCAGCGCTGTTGACTTGCTGACGCAAGCATGATGCAGTGCTGACGCAATTATTTATTTTCTGGATTTAATTTAAAACAGGAAATTCCAGAAAATGATATAAACTTCTAAAATTCATATCAATTCAACCGTAGCTCAGTTTGAAATAAGTTATATATGAAAAATCATCAGAAAAATGCAAGCTATCCATCTGTACCAGTTTCGTGCATGAAAAACCAAGTTAAAACCACTGTTTAGGCACTACAAGATGATACACTAATATGATCTTAATAAATGAGTTTCCATTTGAATCTTTGGTTCAAATGGGTTCATTCCCTTCTAGTTTAACTTGCACTAGGTCAGGACACATTCATATTGCCATGTCATAGCATGCATCATGTTGTTGCATATCGCCATGTATTGATTGTGTTCCGATGTGTTCATCGTGGTAGGTTCTGCCTCCGAGGATATCTCCGAGTATCCAACTGAAGGGCAGTATCCCACGACCACTCCATC
Source organism: Aegilops umbellulata (assembly GCA_032464435.1). Lineage (NCBI taxonomy): Eukaryota > Viridiplantae > Streptophyta > Magnoliopsida > Poales > Poaceae > Aegilops > Aegilops umbellulata. The sequence goes on along the minus strand of CP136059.1, from coordinate 148,964,601 downwards.
AGGCAAGCAACTCGTTGATCATTCCGATACAAACCCATGTTCTCGCTTCTGCCCTCGTTTACTGCATTAAGACAACGCGTTTCCAAACTGCTGTGTGTTGCGGTAGTTGAACCCACTTCCTTTGCATGACCTGTCATTGCCACAGTAACTAGATGAAACCCACTAGCATGTGTAGGAGTTGATTGAGCCAATACATGTGTGTGTGTGTTCCTACCATACTATGCTTGCTATGCTTAGAGTTATGTCAGGTCTGGCTCATCGGGATGATGATCCGGAGTGAAAGGTTGTATCGTTGTCAATAGTGTGGAAGTGTTGAACACGATTTCGTAAAGGAATCGATGGAAGGCCATGTAGGAGTACATGGTGGGTTGTTTCATTGAGGCCGTTCTTAAGAACTGAGATCTGTGTGTGTGATTTAAGACTCAGCTACTACCACGCATTGGGCCCGAAACCAATGGACCCTCTCGTCTTCTTGATCACGCTTGTCCTCTGTCCAGGAGTTGCAAAGTAGTTTCTGGTGTTTGTAGCATGCTGGGGGCCGCACGCGGCGCTGACCATCGGGGTGGGCTGTGTTGCGGTAGGCACGTGGCACGGTGTACCGACTCGCCCGTTTGGTGTCTCGGGAACCCTGTTCACATCGTTCGGGGCCGTTAGTGGAAACCTCGGCCGGACTCCCTGCGGATGGAACCCGAATAGGCAATAAACCTGGACTAGAGACTTGAGTGTTAGGTAGGCCGTGGCCGACACCCTCGCTGGGCTTCCGCTTGAAGGTTGCCGAGTACATGTCCTGTAAACGGCGATAAGTGGTGAGAGCGTGTGTGAAGAAGTACACCCCTGCAGGGTATAAATCTATTCGAATAGCCGCGTCCGCGGTAAAGGACTACTTGGTCACCTATACAGTTCATAGATAAGTTAATTGGATACTACTAAAAATCTCAAGATAAGTGTGAGTACCGCGGATGGCCTCTCGTAGGATGGCGAGAGAGGATCCACGGTGGAGTATTGAGATGGTGATAGTGGACTCGTGTGCGACAAATGATTTACAAGTGGTGTCTATCATAGGATAGTTTAGCCAAGAGTCAAAGCTGGCTTGCTGCAATAACCCCACTACCTTTTTGAGAATGTGCATGTATGATAGGTTCCTGTTGTAAGACTTGCTGAGTACCTCCGTACTCATGTTGCTTTAATCATGTTTTTCAGACGACTGCACCAACCCCTCTGATGGGTTCTATGTAGACCTCGACGTTGACGAGTGACTTATCACCCAGGTGGTGATCCAAGACTTGTGAAGGGTCGTTGTAGATAGACAGGCTTCGTCAAGCCTTCTTACTTTCTAGTGTCTGTACTCAGACTACTTTGCTTCCGCATGTGCTTGTATGTTTGTATGACTTGAGTGTTGGGTCATGTGACCCCTATTTGTATGGATGATATGTATGGCTCCTCGGAGCCTTTTAAATAAAGTACTTGAGTCGTAGAGTACTGTTGTGATGCCATGTTGTATTTACTCATATCGGACATATTGTGTGTATGATTGAAATGCTTGGTATGAGTGGGATTCGACTATCTAGTTGTTTATCCTTGGCAGCCTTTCATATGGGGAAATGTAAGTCTTATGCCTCTGAGCGATAGTAGTCCGCTACAGCCCGGTTCACCGGAGTCCTGCTAGCCCAGCACTACTGCTTGGACACTTGACTGGCCGGCATGTGTTTCACGTCGTTCCTATGTCTGTTCCTTCGGGGAAATGTCACGCGCTGTTATTCGGAGTCCTGCCTAGCCTGCTACAGCCCGGGTTACCGGAGTCCTGTTAGCCCAGTGCTACAGCCCGAATAAATACGTTGATGACCGACATGCTCGATGTGATTCATGTATGCCTGTCCTCATAGGCTGGCGCCGCTTTGGGTTCACGACTAGCCATGTCGGCCCGGGTTCTCTGTCATATGGATGCTAGCGACACTATCATATACGTGAGCCAAAAGGCGCAAACGGTCCCGGGCCAGGTAAGGTGGCACCCGTGGGAGTACCGTGCGTGAGGCCGCAAAGTGATATGATGTGTTACACGCTGGATCGATGTGGCTTAGGATCGGGGTCCTAACAGCGTTGGCATCAGAGCCGGACTGCCTGTAGGTTTGCTAAGCCAAACTGGTCGATGTCGAGTCTAGAAATGCTTTAGTTATATGTAGGGGAATTGATTGTGGGAGGGAACGTAAGGCTCTTTTACTCCTTTACCTTATGCCTTCTATTCTGAGTCATTCTCTTCTCATTCTACGTGGGTTAAGGACTAGGCTCTCTGCTCTCTATCAGGTTCACGTGTTACTAAATCCGTAGTAACTTATAGGATTGTTGGACACAACCCAGTTCAGTTCTACTAAAGTTTAGTATGTTGCCAATTGAACCAGAACCTTGATATGTTGTTGTTGAGTGGTTTCGCAAACTGTTGTGGATGTCTCAATTCTTTTTCTGAGCATTTACAGCCGTTATGCTGTCCAATTTCATCCAGAAATTCTAATGCCTTTGCACTATTTTGTGCTTTCAGATGGCTACCCGTCCCCAAAACCAAGTGGTTCGTCTGACCCGTTGCATCGGTGTATGTGGTCATACCGCCATGTTGGTTCGAGTGATGGTTGAGGCAGGTTACCGATGGTACCCGGAATACACCGTCGAAGAGCACTTTAGAGATTTTAACCAGAGCCAATATCTGTGCACGGTCAGGATATATCCATCATATCCCGGAGCCACGGAACCACTCCACCGTTCTTATGGACTCGGGATCACTATTGGGATGTCCGTTCAAGATGCAGCCTACTTGATGATGACCATTATGCGAGCTAGAACTGCCTTGTTGAGCAACACTGAATTTCGCTACATGCCAGCATCCCTCCCTGGGGCGCATGGTTACCTTCAGGGCATGTACAGTGATGCATCCCATGAGGACTCACTCCTTTGCACCACTACTGAGATGTTGGAAGATAAGGACCGTGAAAACCGGGCCTTGCGTATGGAGCTCTTTAATGCTCGTGCTGATCATTGGGCCACCTTGACGAGGTTTGCACCTGCGGTGCAAGCCGGATACATGGACACGAGAGACTTGTACCCTGTGCGGGCTAGTCTGCCAGACTTCATGGAATGGCGTGAGGTGGGAGGCATCACCCCTCCTCGTGGGCCTCTTCTGCCGCCATCTGTTGGACCGAGGCCGCACCCAAGTCCCTATGGTCCACAAGCACCGCAGGACCGTCTGTTCCCAGATGACCATGTTCCGCTTCCAGGTCTGGGTGGTGACTTCTATGAGGACATCTACGGAGCCGTCTGAGCTAGTAGTAGTCTCGCTAGTATTGTAATAGTTGTATGTCCACCGTCCTGCGTGATTGTGGAATATAACTTAGTGTGTATCAATTCCGGAGGTGTAGAAAAATAATGTATAGGAGCTTGGAATGCCTCCGATGAGATGTAACGTCTTTCGTCTTAGTTGTACTTCAGCTTGAGCTTGTACTAAACTATGTATGATGTGTATGACCGTTGGTATATATATGGCAGTTTCTATATTACCATGTCATACGGATGATCATCTCTGCATTCCTTGTTATCCATTACATTCCGCACTTCTTTGGCCAGATTTTGCCATCCTGGTTTAAATCATTGTTTTGTTTTCCTAGGATGGTCAACACCCGCAGCAACCCTGCTGCTCCGGAGCAGGGAGAAGCTAGTGCACCTAGAGAGGAAAGTCTGCCTCAACCACCTTCTCTGGCCGAAGTGATGCTGGAGGCAGAGCGCAACAGGCGCGACACCAATCGCTTGCTAGAGCGGATTGAGCAGAACACTGCATGCCAGCAGAGGATCAATTCGGTGTCCATCAATGACTTTGTCAAGCTGTACCCGCCAAAGTTCAATCATTCCATCGAACCTCTCGATGCGGATGACTGGCTCCGCAGCATCGCTCACAAGCTACGTTCTGCCAACGTAGCTGAAGATGATAAAGTCACCTTTGCTGCCTATCACCTTGAAGGCCCTGCCAGCCTTTGGTGGGAGAAATATTAAGCTATGCACCCGGTCGGCCAACTCACTACTTGGGCTGATTTCAGTGCCGCTTTTCGTGACCATCATATTCCGGAAGGTCTCATGGATCGCAAGAAGGAGGAGTTCTGTAACTTCACCCAGGGGAAGCTGACTGTGGATGCATACAGTCGCGAGTTTGGTAAGCTTGCACGCTATGCTCCCGAAGAGGTATCCACCGATGCCAAGAAGCAGGCAAGGTTCCGCAAGCCCTGAGCTTCGTCGTGACCTTCGTCTGCATGAATGCACTTCCTTTCCGAAGCTAGTCAATAAGGCCATCAGTGCCGAGACAGGGCAGAATGATTTTGAAGCTTCACGCAAACACTCCCGTGACTATGGTTCATCATCCGGCTCTGGATCTCAGAAGCGCCGGGTCTGGATTCCAAATTCTGCTATGCCACCCAGGTATACCACGAGGCCATCCTTTGAGGCGCCTCGTCCCAACCAACAACATGTGCCGCCCAAGACTTTTGGTGGCCCCACTGTCAATACTGCTCCACGCCCCAATATGATAACTTGCTTCAAGTGTGGTGAGCCGGGCCACTACATCCGTGAGTGTCCCCAGAACAACCCCAGCCAGTTCGGAAAGTCTGTTGGACGTGGTAAGTCAACAGCGAAGGTGCTTGTCGCCAAGCCAGCCACCACTGCTCGTGGCCATGTCAACTACGTTTCAGCTGAAGAAACTCAAGAGGACCCCAACGTCGTTCTTGGTACGCTCCTTGTTAATTGCCATCCGGCAACTGTTCTCTTTGATACTGGAGCATCTCATTCATTTATTTCTGAGAGCTATGCTCGTTTGCACAACACCACCTTTTGTGACATGCCCACCTCCATGGTAATTCAAACCCCTGGTTCTAAGTGGCAAACCTCTAGAATCAGCCATGGAAATGAAATTCTTGTTGACAGATTGGTCTTCCTTGCGTCACTAATAGCTCTCAAGTCCTCAGACATAAACATCATCTTGGGTATGGACAGGATGTCATCTCATTACGCCAAGATTGACTGCTCAACTAGAACTGTTCAACTTACCCATCCATCGGGCAAGACAGTCAATGTTTTGACCCGAGTATCGGAGCGTCAGCTCTACTCTCTAAATGCCAATCCCCTTCCAGACCTCGAAGATATTCCGGTAGTCCATGACTTCCCGGATGTCTTTCCAGAGGAACTGCCAGGTGTTCCACCTGACAGATATGTCGAGTTCGTGATAGACCTTGTTCCAGGAACCGTCCCAATCTCTAGGAGACCTTATAAGATGGCACCCCTAGAACTAGCTGAGCTTAAGAAACAACTCGATGAGTCCTTGCAAAAGGGTTTCATCCGTCCTAGTTCATCTCCATGGTCTTGCCCCGTCCTCTTCGTCAAGAAGAAGGATGGAACGGATCGGATGGTTGTGGATTATCGACCTGTCAATTTGGTCACTATCAAGAACAAGTATCCGCTCCCCAGGATCAACGACCTGTATGACCAGCTCGCTGGATCCTCAGTCTTTTCCAAGATGGATTTGAGGTTGGGCTACCATCAAATCAAAATCAAGAACAGGGACATTCCCAAAACGGCTTTCGTTACTCGCTACGGCCAATACGAGTACACCGTCATGTCCTTCGGGTTAACCAATGCTCCAGCCACCTTCTCTCGGTTAATGAACTCGATCTTCATGGAGTATTTGGATAAATTCGTTGTGGTTTACCTCGATGATATACTCATCTACTCCAAGAATGAGGAAGAACATGCCGAACATCTAAGGCTAGTATTGATGAAACTTCGAGAGCATCGCCTTTGTGCCAAATTCTCCAAGTGCGAATTCTGGTTGCCAGAAGTGACCTATCTGGGCCATGTAATCTCTGGCAAGGGCATTGCTGTCAATCCCGAGCGAGTTCAAGCTGTCCTTGACTGGACTCCACCTGAAACGGTTAAGCAAGTTCGGAGTTTTCTTGGTTTAGCGAGCTATTGCCGCCGCTTCGTCGAGAATTTCTCCAAGGTTGCTAAGCCTCTAACTGAACTCCTCAAGAAAGATAAAAAGTTCGAGTGGACCCCACAGTGCGAGTTCAGCTTTCAGGAACTGAAAAGACGCCTGACATCTGCTCCCGTACTGGTACCACCAGATTTCTCTAAGGACTTTGTTATCTATTGCGACGCCTCGCGACAAGGACTAGGTTGCATACTCATGCAAGATCGTCATGTGATTGCCTACGCTTCTCGACAGTTGCGTCCACATGAGGATAACTATCCCACACATGATCTAGAGCTTGCAGCAGTAGTCCATGCACTCAAAACCTGACGACATTACCTTCTGGGTAATCGTTGCGAAATTTACACTGATCACCAAAGTTTGATATATATCTTCACCCAACTGGATTTGAATCTCAGGCAAAGACGTTGGGTCGAGTTGATCTCGGATTACGACTTAGGAATAACTTACACCCCAGGCAAAGCCAATGTCACGGCCGATGCACTAAGTCGTAAATCTTATTGTAACAACCTGATGTTACAACAAGGTCAACCACTTCTCCACGAGGAATTTCATAAGCTTAACCTTCACATTGTTCCTCGAGGATTCCTTTCCACCCTGGTGGCGAAACCTAACCTTACGGATCAGATCATCAAGGCACAAAAGGTGGATCCGGGAATTTCCCGTATCAAGAGAAACATCAAGAAGGGCGTTGCAGATTGTTTCTCCATTGATGATCAAGGTGTTGTGTTCTTTGGAAACCGTCTAGTGGTTCCCAAGGTACGCAACTTGAGACGATTGATCCTTAAGGAAGCTCATGAATCCCCTCTCACCATTCATCCCGGTAGCACTAAGATGTATCAAGACCTACGCCAGAGGTTTTGGTGGACTAGGATGAAGAGAGAAATCGCTCAATACATTGCAACTTGCGACGTCTGTTGTCGTGTTAAAGCAGAGCATCAACGGCCTGCTGGCACCCTTCAACCATTGGAGATTCCTGAATGGAAATGGGATAAAATCGGTATGGATTTCATTACCGGGTTTCCCAGAACCAAAAGAGGGAATAATGCTATCTTCGTTGTTGTCGATCGTCTTTCCAAAGTAGCCCACTTCTTACCTGTTCGCGAGAGTATAACCGCTAGCCAGCTAGCTGATTTGTACATCTCTGGAATAGTATCAATCCATGGTGTTCCATTGGAAATTAATTCAGACCGTGGAAGTCTTTTCACCTCTCGATTTTGGGAAAGTTTCCAAAATGCTATGGGGACTCGTCTCTCCTTTAGCACCGCCTTCCATCCGCAATCAAGTGGTCAAGTAGAACGAGTCAATCAAATTCTGGAGGATATGCTCCGAGATTCTGTCATCTCTTTCGGTATGAATTGGGAGAAGTGCCTTCCATTCGCCGAGTTCGCTTATAACAACAGTTATCAAGCTAGCTTGGGTAAAGCTCCTTTCGAAGTTCTTTATGGACAAAAATGTCGAACGCCTCTTAACTGGTCAGAAACCGGCGAGAGACAACTCTTTGGCCCGGACATGATCCAGGATGCAGAAGAGCAGGTTCGCATTATTCGTGAGAAGTTGAAAACCGCCCAATCCCGACAAAAGAGTCAGTATGACCGCAAGCATAAGCCCATGGCTTATGAAGTCGGCGAGATGGCTTACCTTCGGGTTACACCTTTAAAGGGAACGCATCGATTCGGTATCAAAGGCAAATTGGCTCCTCGTTACATTGGACCCTTTCGCATTCTTGCCAAACGAGGGGAAGTTGCCTACCAACTGGAACTACCTCCGCATCTCTCCAGAGTTCATGATGTCTTCCACGTTTCTCAACTCAGGCGTTGCTTCACGGATCCTATCCGTGGAGTGGACCACGAAACGCTTGATCTCCAAGATAACCTCACCTATCGGGAATACCCCGTTCGTATCCTTGATCAAGCCGAGCGTACCACTCGACGCCACAATATCAAGTTTCTCAAGGTTCAATGGTCACACCATTCCGAGCAAGAAGCTGCATGGGCAAGGGAGGATCGTCTTCGACTTGAGTATCCCACCTTCTTTCCGATAGATCCTAAATCTCGGGACGAGATTCTTTTGAGTGGGGGTGAGTTGTCACATCCCACCTAGCTCATGCATTAGAGTGTGCATCATGTTTACTTTTGACAGAAATTTGAAATGGGGAAGGCAGAAGCCCCAGCACCCCTCCTGAAATCAACTAGGGTTTACTAAAAATATTTTCAATGAACCTGAAATGCCCTTCTAAAATGTTCACTCTCTTTGTCTTGGGTTGAAACCTCTGGCAAAAATGGTGCATATTTTTCTAGGTCAACAGAAGGTCATTGAGTTAATGCATAAGTATTTGAATTTGGGCATTTTAAAATTTATAAAATATTTCAAATGCTCAAATATCTCCAAACTAAAATGTTCCTGGCTGGAAATATTCTAACTAAGGACCAGATGCAGTTTGGTGAATTTTGGAAGTGTCTGAGTATTTTTAATAAGTCCACAAAGTTACAGAAAAATAGAAAAGGGAAATAAATGGGAAAACTTACCTGCACTTACCTCCCTGGCCTGGCCCAGTGGCCACCAGGCCGGCCCAGCCGACTGGCCAGCGCCAGTCGTCGTCTCCACCGCGCCAGGAGGACGCCGGGCGCGTGGTCGCCGCACGCCGCGCGCATGCGCGCCACGGCAGCTGCCTGCCTGCCCCTCCCCTCCTCGCTCTGGCCTTCGGATGACGCCACGCGCCGCCCCGACCGCCTCGCCCTCTCTCTCACTCTCCCTCCTCCCTGGATGTCGCCCTCTCCCGCGAACGCCGAGCGCCACCGTCGCCGCTGCTCGCCGTAGCTGTAGCCACCGCCTCCCCCTCGACCTCTCTCTGCGCCCTAGAGCTCCTCCACGACCCCCTCGTCCTCTGCGTCAAGCCACAAGACGCCGGACGCCCCGTGGAGTCGCCCCCGTCGTCTTCCTCGTCGCCGGCCGCCGCAGATCGTCCCCGCCCGCACGTCGCTGTCCGGCTGTCCCCGAGCTCGTCGTCGACGCCAACGAGCCCGCTGTGAGCCTCTGCTTCGATTCCCCCTCCTCCCCTGCCTTCCCGTGCCCCGCAGCGCTGTGCCCGCTCAAGGCTGACTCCGACCGTCGCCCTGAGCTTCGCTCCGGCGAGCTCCAGCGCCCCCGCAGCCTTCCACCTGCCCTGCTGGATGCGGACGACGACGGGCTACGCCCCGGTGGTCTCCGCGCGTCCATTCGCCGCCTGTAGTGCAACTCCGGTGAAGAACCGCCGCGGCTCGAGGTCGTCATCGGCGAAACTCCGGCGAGGCCGACGTGGCGTCATTAGCGCCTAATCCCGCAACCTAAACCCCCCCTAAGCCACTGACCGTGGGCCCCAGGGCCAAGTCAAACCCCGATCAGCGCGGGTTTGACCGGGTTTAGCCTCTGTGTCACTGACGTGTGGCCCCCACACGTCAGGTTGACTAGTCAGCGCTGTTGACTTGCTGACGCAAGCATGATGCAGTGCTGACGCAATTATTTATTTTCTGGATTTAATTTTAAACAGGAAATTCCAGAAAATGATATAAACTTCTAAAATTCATATCAATTCAACCGTAGCTCAGTTTGAAATAAGTTATATATGAAAAATCATCAAAAAAATGCAAGCTATCCATCTGTACCAGTTTCATGCATGAAAAACCAAGTTAAACCCACTGTTTAGGCACTACAAGATGATACACTAATATGATCTTAATAAATGAGTTTCCATTTGAATCTTTGGTTCAAATGGGTTCATTCCCTTCTGGTTTAACTTGCACTAGGTCAGGACACATTCATATTGCCATGTCATAGCATGCATCATGTTGTTGCATATCGCCATGTATTGATTGTGTTCCGATGTGTTCATCGTGGTAGGTTCTGCCTCCGAGGATATCTCCGAGTATCCAACTGAAGGGCAGTATCCCACGACCACTCCATCAGGCAAGCAACTCGTTGATCATTCCGATACAAACCCATGTTCTCGCTTCTGCCCTCGTTTACTGCATTAAGACAACGCGTTTCCAAACTGCTGTGTGTTGCGGTAGTTGAACCCACTTCCTTTGCATGACCTGTCATTGCCACAGTAACTAGATGAAACCCACTAGCATGTGTAGGAGTTGATTGAGCCAATACATGTGTGTGTGTGTTCCTACCATACTATGCTTGCTATGCTTAGAGTTATGTCAGGTCTGGCTCATCGGGATGATGATCCGGAGTGAAAGGTTGTATCGTTGTCAATAGTGTGGAAGTGTTGAACACGATTTGGTAAAGGAATCGATGGAAGGCCATGTAGGAGTACATGGTGGGTTGTTTCATTGAGGCCGTTCTTAAGAACTAAGATCTGTGTGTGTGATTTAAGACTCAGCTACTACCACACATTGGGCCCGAAACCAATGGACCCTCTCGGCTTCTTGATCACGCTTGTCCTCTATCCAGGAGTTGCAAAGTAGTTTCTGGTGTTTGTAGCATGCTGGGGGCTGCACGCGGCGCTGACCATCGGGGTGGGCTGTGTTGCGGTAGGCACGTGGCACGGTGTACCGACTCGCCCGTTTGGTGTCTCGGGAACCCTGTTCACATTGTTCGGGGCCGTTAGTGGAAACCTCGGCCGGACTCCCTGCGGATGGAACCCGAATAGGCGATAAACCTGGACTAGAGACTTGAGTGTTAGGTAGGCCATGGCCGACACCCTCGCTGGGCTTCCGCTTGAAGGTTGCCGAGTACATGTCGTGTAAACGGCGATAAGTGGTGAGAGCGTGTGTGAAGAAGTACACCCCTGCAGGGTATAAATCTATTCGAATAGCCGCGTCCGCGGTAAAGGACTACTTGGTCACCTATACAGTTCATAGATAAGTTAATTGGATACTACTAAAAATCTCAAGATAAGTGTGAGTACCGCGGATGGCCTCTCGTAGGATGGCGAGAGAGGATCCACGGTGGAGTATTGAGCTGGTGATAGTGGACTCGTGTGCGACAAATGATTTACAAGTGGTGTCTATCGTAGGATAGTTTAGCCAAGAGTCAAAGCTGGCTTGCTGCAATAACCCCACTACCTTTTTGAGAATGTGCATGTATGATATGTTCCTGTTGTAAGACTTGCTGAGTACCTCCGTACTCATGTTGCTTTAATCATGTTTTTCAGACGACTGCACCAACCCCTCTGATGGGTTCTATGTAGACCTCGACGTTGACGAGTGACTTATCACCCAGGTGGTGATCCAAGACTTGTGAAGGGTCGTTGTAGATAGACATGCTTCGTCAAGCCTTCTTTCTTTCTAGTGTCTGTACTCAGACTACTTTGCTTCCGCATGTGCTTGTATGTTTGTATGACTTGAGTGTTGGGTCATGTGACCCCTATCTGTATGGATGATATGTATGGCTCTTCGGAGCCTTTTAAATAAAGTACTTGAGTCGTAGAGTACTGTTGTGATGCCATGTTGTATTTACTCATATCGGGCATATTGTGTGTATGATTGAAATGCTTGGTATGAGTGGGATTCGACTATCTAGTTGTTTATCCTTGGCAGCCTTTCATATGGGGAAATGTAAGTCTTGTGCCTCTGAGCGATAGTAGTCCGCTACAGCCCGGTTCACCGGAGTCCTGCTAGCCCAGCACTACTGCTTGGACACTTGACTGGCCGGCATGTGTTTCACGTCGTTCCTATGTCTGTTCCTTCGGGGAAATGTCACGCGCTGTTATTCGGAGTCCTGCCTAGCCTGCTACAGCCCGGGTTACCGGAGTCCTGTTAGCCCAGTGCTACAGCCCGAATAAATACGTTGATGACCGACATGCTCGATGTGATTCATGTATGCCTGTCCTCATAGGCTGGCGCCGCTTTGGGTTCACGACTAGCCATGTCGGCCCGGGTTCTCTGTCATATGGATGCTAGCGACACTATCATATACGTGAGCCAAAAGGCGCAAACGGTCCCGGGCCAGGTAAGGTGGCACCCGTGGGAGTACCGTGCGTGAGGCCGCAAAGTGATATGATGTGTTACACGCTGGATCGATGTGGCTTAGGATCGGGGTCCTGACATTGGTGTATTGAAGAATTATAGGTTAAGTATCTAATGCGTTTATGAGTGTACACAGATCTATAAGTCTATGAGGAGTTTGATATTTACAGAGAAAGTCGACCCCTAAAAATGAAGTTCTTCGACTGAAGACTTTGATATACTGAAGACTTTCTGAAGACTTTGAAAGTGAAGAAATTGGTGTGACCTTGAAGACTTGGTATTCATTCGAGGAAAATGAAGCGTGAAGACTTTTGTTTTCGTAGTTTCATTTTCTCTTTCTTGAGTCATAGGAAACACCGTACTGTTAAAGGGGGTCGAGGAAATACTAAGGAGAAAATTTCCATGTGATGCTCATCTCAAAGCCTACACCTACCAATCCCTTCGAGTGAAGCCATTGGAAATCTCATACAGTTCAGTCAATTTCTTCAGTGACAGAGACGCAGTTCTTCTGGTCACCGAGGACTTTGCTCTGACTGAGGAGTTAGGAATTTGCCAGTGCGAATTGCCTACACAGTGAGGAAGATGATAGCCCTGAGGAATTTATACCTCAAATTTCCGACCGTTGCTGTGTTGCGCGCCAGCTGTCCGAAAATATCTTGTCCACCTAACGGTCATATCATTGAAGGGCATTTATGTCTTTTCATGTCGGGCTGCTCCCTAGGCTATAAATAGCCACCCCCTACAACCACTAGCTGGTTGGCTGCTCCACGAGAACTTGACACTTGTCATTTGAGAGCAACCCATCCTCCGAGGACTTTGAGCGAAAATCATCAAGTGAGGAAAATCCAAATCCCAAACCCAAAACACCTACAAACCCAAAGTGATTGAGCATCACTTAAGAGATTGATCCTGCGTGGATCCGACGCTTGTTACCTTTGAAGACTGTGCTTCTTCCAGACGGTTAGGCGTCAACGTCTAGAGCATCCAAGAGGAATTGTGGATCGCCGAGTGACCAAGTCTGTGAAGGTTTGGAAGTCACCTGAAGACTTACCACGAGTGATTGGGCGAGGACTGTGTGTTCTTAGCTCAAGGAGAATACGGTGAGGACTTTGTGTCCCGAGCTGCGTGCTCAGGACTGGGTGTCCGGGACTGTGTGTCCTCGAGTTTAAATACTCAGCCGCTCCAACCAGATGTACAACTGGGACAACAGTTGGAACTGGTCTACCAAATCATTGTCTTCACCAATCTTACTGGTTCTATCTCCTCAACACTTTCATTTCCTCATTACTGTGTTGTGTATTTGTTCATATCTGTGTTTGAAGACTTTGACTGAAGACTTACTCAATTTCCTCAGTTCAATTTCTTCAGTCTGTTTGTCTTCATCTTGTGTTATCCTGTGTTTACGCTTTCTGTACTCTGTGTTTGTCTTCATCTCATCATGATGACTATGCATGTAATCTGCTTTGTTTACTTCTGAGTACTTATTCCGCTGCTAGTAGTTCTTCGCTAAGGAATTTCCTCACGAGCAAATTTCTCAGTGAAGAATTTCATAAAAATCGCCTATTCACCCCCCCTCTAGTCGATATAACGCAATTTCAAAGGATCAATAGACGCAACAAGGGGATCGGGAGCCAGAAAAGGAGAAGGCTTACTCGTCAGTCGCGAAGTATTTCCGGCGCTTCAGCAAGCGACAAGAGAAGTCATCACCCAGGGCCTGCCTTTTCCTCCGGAGGGCCTCGAAGTCCACACGGAAGCGGCCCAAGAGAAGAGCGCAAGGATCAACCTGCGATGAAGATGGAGCATCAAAGCGATCCGCGTCAGGGGCGTCTGCCTGACGCGCGCTGTCAATCGCTTCGCCAGAAGACGCGGCCGGGGCCTCAGGGGCCTCAGCCCCAGGCGCTGGGAGCGGCTGCTTGCCGCCCTCAGCCTCGGCAGCACGGGTCTCAGGAGCTGCCCCATCGAGGGCATCACCAGGCGCAGTCACCTCATTGGGAGCCCTCTCGGCCTCAGCCGTCTCATGCCTCCCTGCTCCACCACTCGAGGAGGATTCGCCTTGATCGACCGGAGCCTCATGCGATCATCATGCCCACTGAAGGCCCACATTCGGCGGGAGTGGCGTTGGAGAGGGGCAATGCGGCGCAACAGGAACTCCTTCACCACCTTGGGCGCTGTCACGCCGAGCGACTTCAAGAACGCGAAGCGGTGCCAGACGAAGGCGAGACGGGGGCTCTTGAGCGTCTCCTGGCTCCAGCCCGCATTGGGTACAGCAGGCGAAGTTGGTTTCGCCAGCAGGGGGCTGGGCACCCCGACATCAACGTACAACCACCGCTCGCGGAACCCAGCTGAAGGCGAAGGAAGCTTGAAATCGATCCCTGAGGCTGCAGTCTCAGGCGCGGCGACGAAGTTCACACACGTCGAGCATTCAGTGGGTCGGCAAGGCGCAAAGAGAAGAAGTGGCGCAGCAAGGCAACGGAAGGAGGGATGCCCATCATCGCCTCGCAAACAAAAGCAAAGACCGAAAGAAGGGTGATGGATTCAGGACCTAGATGCATCATATGGATCTGGTAATGGGAGAGGACGGCCTTGAAGAAATCAGAAAAGGGGGAACCAGACCCGCCCACAAGGCGCCGGCAAAATAATGGACCTCAGTGATTATCCTGTCAGTGAGGAAGTGAGACGTAGGCCAGGCCGTCGTCCTCCCTGTAACGCCCCGGATCTGATGCGCCAGGTGTCTGCCTGTTATTCGCCTTCATTGCCATGTCATGTGCTTGCGTGTTTGCACTTTGCCATGTCATCATCTTCATTTCATATCATGTCATCATGTGCATCTCATTTTGCATACGTGTTCGTCTCATGCATCCGAGCATTTTCCCCGTTGTCCGTTTTGCAATCTGGCACTCCTATGTCCCCCAGCGCCCCCTTTTACCTCTTTTCGTGTGCGGGTGTTAAACGGTCTCGGAATGGACCGAGGTTTGCCAAGCGGCCTTGGTATAGCACCGGTAGACCGCCTGTCAAGTTCCGTGCCATTTGGAGTCCGTTTGATACTCCAACGGTTAACCGGGTAGCCGTAAAGCCTCTTTTGTGTTGAAGCCCAACACCCCTCCAAAACAGCCCAATAACCCATCCTAGCCCCCTTCATCCTCTCGGTCATTCACTCACGATCGCGTGGCCGAAAACCGCACTCCATTTGGAGCCTCCTGCCTCCCTCTACCTATAAAACTAAACCTCCCCCGAAATTCCCGCAGTCCAAACCCTAGCCATCTTCCTCCTCCAGCAGCCGGACGTGTCCGTCCCGCCGTCGGACGTGTCCACCGCCTCCAGCCACCTCACTCCGACCAACCGTGCGCCGACACCTCAGCAACCGTCGCCGCCCGGCCAATCCAGGGGCGCCATGTGGCCTCCGTCGGCCCTCCTCTCTCCTCACCGCAGCCGCCGACCCACGGAGCCCGTCGTGGGCCCGCGCAGGCCCGGTTTGCCGCCGCCGCGGCCCGAGCATGCCGCGCCGCCCGCCGCCCTTGTGAGCTCCGTCGCCCTCCGCCGGCCATGCTCCGTTGCGCCGCCCGCGCCCCCGTGAGCTCCGCCACCGCGCGTCCTCGCCCCGCCACTGTGAGCCCTCGCCGGCCCCGCCCGGCTCCGCCTCCGCTCCTCCCGCGGCGCCCCCGCACGTCCCTGCTCTGGACATCGCCCGCTCCGCCCGCCCGCCACCCAACCCCGGCGAGCGCGCCCCGGCCGCGCGCCTCTCCGCCCGCGCCCTCGCGCCCCACCTCGCCGGTCTCTCCTTCTACTCCGGCGACCCCGCCAACTCCGGCCATCCTCAGGCGAGATCCGCCCGGGTGGATGAGATCCACCCGTTCGCAGATCCAAACGCATCGTCCCCGCGCCCGGATCCCACCGTCCCGGGTCGAGCCCGTTCGAGTTGACTTTTCGCGGAGGAGAAAATATTTCTAAGTCCCCAGTTTCTTGCATTTTCATGCCCTGTTCAACATGCCATAACCCTCTACATACTGCTCGGATTCATGCATATAATATATCGAAATGTTCATCTGGTGATGCTATACATTTGGTTCCATTGAGCCATGTTCATTTGAGTTCATCTAGATGCCCTAATCATCGTTGCAAAACTGCTATATGATGTTAACTGCTATCTGTTAACAGAACATGATCATTTGTCATTTTTGTATCTTTTTGTGTGATTTTCTTTTGAGCATGAAGTCTACATGTGTTTTGAACTATGCCATGCCATCTTTACAGGGGTGTATTCCATGTATTTTTTTGTGATCTCTGTGGTGACTAGCACAAACATGCAAACTAGGGATCATAATGTTGCTGATTTCAGGGACTTAGTAATTTCACCAAGTCACATCCTGCTGTTATTTTTATGCCATGTGTTCATGTTGTTTCAGAGAGATCTATGCCTCTTTTGATCATGATCAGTAAGGATGTTTTGAACATATGGATGTTCTCTATCCATCCGTGCCTTTTTTTGCAATTATGGAGTGACATAGCTTGACTCAACCGAGCTCTACTTTTGCTATAAAATGTTCCTGGCAGATTGTTTACGTGTTATTCAATTTTGCCATGGTTGTTGTAGTTGATCCGTGCATGCTATGTTGTTGTTCTTGCCATGTATAGATTCTATGCCATGTCTTGTTTTTTGGTGTATGCTTCCTTTGTCATGAAATTCCTCGTACTGAGTGCATTGAGCTAGTTTACATGTCTATTTGATATCTGATTTTGCCATGTCCAGTTTTCTGCCAAGTCTGAAATCTGTAACGTAACTTGCTATATTTACATGGTTGCCATAATATCTTCTGATCCTTTTTGGCTTATGGTCGGTAAGGGAATCTTGTTAAATGCTTTGAGTAGATTCATGCCATGCTCTAGTTTGACATGATAGATTGCTGTAACATGTTTTTTGATAGCTCTGAATATTGCAACCTGATGTTATTATTTGCAATCTTGCCATGTCCTTTTGAGCATGTTCCAGTAGTTTCTGGAGATAGCTCAGTGTTCATCTTTTTTCATGCTTTGCCTGTACATCATGTACATGCCTTTTGTTTTCATGTTGAAATCTTGTAGCATGTTGTTTTGGTGCTTGCAAGATGCCTAGTTGCTGTTATGGACAGTTTGGTGCTATATATCATTTGGAGTGTATGTGTTGCACCGTTGCTCCGTTTTGAGCATGCTCTATATGAAACTTGCTTAGAATTGCATGTAGCTTCATATTATCATGTTGCATCCTTGTCTTGAGTGTGTTTGCTTGATGTTGGTATGCATTTTGCATCAATGCCATGTTTACCTTGTTTTGCTCATATCTCCTAGGCCGTAGCTCCGAATCTAATGAACTTTATATGTAACTTGACTAGAATTTCGCGTAGATCATGTTGGTGCATCTTAACTTACTGTTTAACAAACTTGAACATCAGGTTATTCAGATCTGGACCAATTTCGAAATTTGCATATGTGAACTTACCGGAGTTGTTCTATGTTGTTTCCAGCCTCATTTAAACTTGCTTTGATGTGTTGCTCTTGTATGCATCATTCCTTGCCATGAGTAACTTCATGTAGCCTTGTCATGCATAATATTTGGTTGAGCATCATGCCTTGTTCATGTGTGGTGTGTTTACCTTGTTGTGTGCTTCTTCTCGCTAGTTCCCGTTTTGTTGCGATAGTGAGGATTCGTTCGTCTACGCTTGGTTCGTCTTCGTGGCATCATCTTCTTCATGGACTCGTTCTTCTTCCTTGCGGGATTTCAGGCAAGATGACCGTTACCTTGGATCTCATTACTATCATTGCTATGCTAGTTGCTTCGATCTATTGCTATGTTGCGTTACCTACCACTTGCTGCTCAAGCCTCCCATATTGCCATGAACCTCTGACCTTTGTTACCCTTCCTAACAAACCGTTGATTGGCTATGTTACCGCTTTTGCTCAGCCCCTCTTATAGCGTTGCTAGTTGCAGGTGAAGATGAAGATTGCTCCATGTTGGATTATGTTTATGTTTATTGTTGGGATATCACAATATCTCTTATATTATTAATGCATCTATATACTTGGTAAAGGGTGGAAGGCTCGGCCTTATGCCTGGTGTTTTGTTCCACTCTTCCCGCCCTAGTTTCCGTCATATTGGTATTATGTTCCCGGATTTTGCGTCCCTAACGCGGTTGGGTGATTTATGGGACCCCCTTGACAGTTCGCCTTGAATAAGACTCTTCCAGAAAGGCCCAACCTTGCTTTTACCATTTGCCTCACCACCACCTATCCCTTTCCCTTGGGTCGACCAGCCCGAGGGTCATCTTTATTTAGCCCCCCCGGGCCAGTGCTTCTCTAAGTGCTGGTTCGAACCGAGTAGACTGCGGGGCCACCTTGGGGAAACTTGAGGATTGGTTTTACTCGTAGGATGTCTCATCCGGATGTGCCCTGAGAAAGAGATATGTGCAACTCCTATGGGGATTTGTCGGCACATTCGGGCGGCTTTGCTGGACTTGTTCAACTCGCCCCGGGTCATATATGTGAAATATGGAATTGTACAATCAGGAATAGCATGAAGAGCTGCCACCAGCTGTTCTTCCGTGTCACGGACAGTAACATCTTCCTATGTAGGCAGTTTGACTTAAGGATTATGCAGAATATCAAGGAAAATATTGGGTGGCACCTGCTTACGCTTGGACCCCAGCTGGCGTAAAGCATCAGCCGCCTTGTTTTTCCTTCGATCAACATGCTCTACTTGACAGCCCTTGAAATGACCAGCAATAACATCAACCTCTCGGCGATAAGCCGCCATGAGTTGGTCTTTTGAATCCCAAGTGCCAGAAACTTGCTGGGCTACCAAATCTGAGTCACCAAAACACGTCACCCGGCTTAAATTCATCTCTTTAGCCATCTGAAGACCATGGAGCAAGGCTTCATACTCAGCTGCATTGTTAGTACAAGGGAACATCAACCTTAAAACATAACAAAATTATCACCTCGTGAGGAAGTCAAAATAACTCCAGCCCCCAAGCCTTCCAACTGCCTGGATCCATCGAAGTGAATAGTCCAATATGTGCTATCCGACTTCTCCTCAGGCATCTGTAGCTCTGTCCAATCATTTTCGAAGTCCACAAGTTCTTGAGATTTGATCGTTGTGCGAGGCATATATTTCAAACCATGGGGTCCAAGCTCAATGGCCCACTTGGCTACCCGACCTTTGGCTTCTCTGTTTTGAATAATATCCCCTAGAGGAGCAGAACTAACCATAGTGATGGGATTACCCAGAAAATATTGCTTGAGCTTTCGACTAGCCATGAATACCCCATATACAAGCTTTTGCGAATGCAAATACCTCTGCTTGGACTCAATGAGCACATCACTGATGTAGTAAACTAGCCTCTGAACCGGATATTCCTTGCATGAATCCTTTCTTTCCACCAGAATCGCCACATTGACAGCTCGGCTATTAGCAGCCGCATATAACAACAAGGTCTCTTTATCAATGGGAGCAGCAAGAACCGGCGGCTCAGCTAACTATAGCTTCAAGGCCTCAAACGCCTGATCAACAACATCACTCCGGACAAAGTGATCTGTCTTCTTCATCATCTGGTATAGAGGGATAGCCTTCTCACCCAACCGGCTTATGAACCGGCTCAAGGCTGCTATACGACCCACCAGACGCTGAACATCATTGATACAAGCCGGTTTAGCCAGGGAAGTGATGGCCTTTATTTTCTCCGGGTTAGCTTCAATGCCCCATTCAGAAACCAGAAATCGTAAGAGCTTGCCTGCTGGTACGCCAAACACACACTTGGCCGGGTTAAGCATCATCTTATAGACCTGGAGATTGTCAAAGGTCTCTTTCAAATCATCTATCAAGGTGTCCTTCTTCCTGGACTTCACCACAATATCATCCACATAAGCATGAACATTGCGCCCAATCTGATCATGAAGGCAATTTTGCACACACCGCTGGTAAGTCGCCTGGGCACACTTGAGCCCAAAAGGCATAGACTCATAAAAGAAGGCTCCAAAGGGAGTGATGAAGGTTGTCTTCTCCTGGTCCTTAACTGCCATTTTGATCTGATGATAACTAGAATAAGCATCCAAAAAGCTCAAACGCTCATAAACCATCGTAACATCAATAATCTGATCAATACGGGGGAGAGCAAAGCGATCAGCCGGACATGCCTTGCTAAGATCCATATAATCCACACACATGCGCCAAGTGCCATTTTCTTAAGTACCAACACCGTGTTAGCCAACCACTCAGGATGAAAAACTTCAACAATGAACCCAGCCGCCAAGAGACGGGCCACTTCTTCACCAATGTCCTTGCGCCTCTCTTCATTGAAACGGCGAAGGAATTGTTTGACCGGTTTAAACTTTGGATCAATATTGTGAGTGTGCTCAGCGAGTTCCCTCGGTACACCCGACAGATCTGAAGGCTTCCATTCAAAGATGTCCCAGTTCTCATAGATGAACTCAATGAGCGCGCTTTCCTATTTCAGATCCAAATTAGCATTCATGTTGAACTGCTTAGATGAATCGCCAGGAACGAAGCCAACCAGCTTAGTGTCATCTGCCCAATTAAATTCAACAGGGGGTCATGCTATGTTGTTGGCTTCTTCAAAGATGTCATATCTGCCAGGTCAACATTATCCTTGTAAAATTTCAATTCTTCTGTTGCATAGACAGACTCAACATAAGCGGCATCGCCTTCCTCACACTCCAAGGCTATCTTCCGACTTCCATGCACTGTGATGGTGTCCTTGTGTCCCAACATCTTAAGCTACAAATAAACATAACAAGGCCTTGCCATGAACTTGGCATAAGCCGGCTGCCCAAACAGAGCATGATAAGGGCTCTTGATTTTAACTACTTCAAAAGTCAACTTCTCAGATCTTGAATCATAATCATCTCCAAAAGACACCTCCAAAGATATTTTGCCCACTGGATACGCCGACTTACCAGGCACCACACCATGAAAGACAGTGTTTGATGGCTTCAGATCTTTGTCAGTCAAGTTCATGCAACGAAAAGTTTCATAATACAGAATATTGATGCTGCTACCCCCGTCCATGAGTACTTTAGTAAATCTATACCCTCCAGCCTGAGGTGCCACCACCAGAGCCAAATGACCCGGATTATCAACCCTGGGCGGGTGATCCTCTCGACTCCAAAGAATAGGGTGTTCAGACCACCGCAAGTTACGGGGAATCGCTGGCTCAACTACGTTCACTGCCCTTTTATGAAGTTTCTAATCCCGCTTGCATAAACTCGTGGTTAAAACATGGTACTGTCCACTAAACTGCTTTAGGTTACTCTTATAACCAGACTGCTTGCTGCTGATTCACTTGACCCGACTGTTGATTATAACCACCTTGATTGCTTTGACCCTAGAAATCGGAATTAGAACCGCCACCACCAAAGCCCGACCCATGGGAGCAGGATCCTGAACTGCCGTTCGGGCCATGATTGTTCTTGAAAAGATTGGAAGCCTTGAACTCCTTCATCATAAATCAATCCTTCCACAGATGAGCGGTCGACTTCTCCCGTGTACCGTGCCTCGGACAAGGTTGATTCATCACCACTTCGAGGTTGAATTTTGATCGTCAAGGCTGGGTCGGCCTTCCTTTGAGACGCTGATTATTATTCTGCGCACTGTTCTTAGCCACAAAGTCTAGATTACCGTCGGCCTTACGCTTACCATTACCACCTTGGCTTGCCGTATTATACTGCTTCCCCTTTGTATTACTGCTCCTTTTCCCCTTAACAGCCTTGCATTCATTAGATTCAGGGTCTTTGGTACTATCAGAGCCGGCATACTTGACAAGAGCCACCATGAGCTCCCCCATGTCATTGCAGTGGCGCTTAAGCCGTCCAAGCTTCTGATTATGGGGAGGAAACAACAATTTTTCTCCAACATCAAAACCGCTGAGTCGATGCTGATATTGTATGACGAGTGTATAATAGTTTAGGTCCGGCGTACCCAGTGGGTTGTTGACTTGCCCTAACCTTGGAAACAAGATCCCAAATCCAGGATTGACATAGGCTGGTTGCACGTGTCTTTGAAATTTTGGATAAAACGGGCCTTCAGCTCCGCCCATGACCCAATGGAGTTGGCGGTGAGCCCTTTCAGCCAAGTGTGAGTCGGCCCGTCCAGCATCATGGTGAAATATTTAGCACATGCGGCATTTCTAACATCCAGCATCTCCATGGCCATCTCATAACTTTCAATCCAAGCTTCAGGGGGTTGATCTCTTGTGTAATTAGGCAGCTGGCGAGGACCCCTGAAATCCTTGGGTAAACGCTCATTACGCAGAGCCGGCACTAAACAGGGCACACCCATGGTCCTAGAGGTTACGCCTGCTTCCACCGAAGCTGACGGATAAACCGGAGAATACAGATGAGCTGCTTGCTGAGCCGCCAGCTCGGCCTCCCGACGCGCTCTGCCCTGATCCACCAAAGTCTGACCATTGGCACCATCACATGTCGGGTCATGCCCATGAGGCCGGTTACGGTGCTGTTCTGTAGGATCTAGAAGTAGGCGTGTCTAGAGGGGGGGGGGTGATTAGACACTTAGTGCCAAAGTTGCAGTTTTTAAACTTTTTCGGTTTGAGTGCAGTTTTAGGCACAATTTCAACATACACAATACATATCAAGCAAGCATGCAAAGAGTATATGAGCAGCGGAATGTAAAGCATGCAACTTGCAAGAATGTAAAGGGAATGGTTTGGAGAATTCAAACACAATTGGAGACACGGATGTTTTTCCCGTGGTTCGGATAGGTGGTGCTATCCTACAACCACGTTGATGGAGACTTCAACCCATGAAGGGTAACGGTTGCGCGAGTCCACGAAGGGCTCCACCCACGAAGGGTCCATGAAGAAGCAACCTTGTCTATCCCACCATGGCCATTGCCCACGAAGGACTTGCCTCACTAGCGGTAGATCTTCACGAAGTAGGCGATCTCCTTGCCCTTACAAACTCCTTGGTTCAACTCGACAATCTTGTCGGAGGCTCCCAAGTGACACCTAGCCAATCTAGGAGACACTACTCTCCAAGAAGTAACAAATGGTGTGTTGATGATGAACTCCTTGCTCTTGTGCTTCAAATGATAGTCTCCCCAACACTCAACTCTCTCTCTCTCATAGGATTTGGATTTGGTGGAAAGAAGATTTGAGTGGAAAGCAACTTGGGAAGGCTAGAGATCAAGATTCATATGGTAGGAATGGAATATCTTGGCCTCAACACAAGGGTATGTGGTTCTCTCTCAGAACATATGAGTTGGAAGTGTAGATGTGTTCTGAGGGCTCTCTCCACGAATGAAGAGGGGGTGGAGGGGTATATATAGCCTCCACACAATATCCAACCATTACACACAATTTACCAATCTCGGTGGGACCGAATCAACAAACTCGGTCGGACCGAAATAGTAAACCTAGTGACCGTTAGAGATTTTCGGTGGGACTGACATGCAACTCGGTAGGACCGATATGGTTAGGGTTAGGGCATAACGTAATCTCGGTGAGACCGATTACACAAACTCGGTGAGACCGATTTTGGTAATTAGCTATCCAGAGAGTTGGTCAGGCAAACTCGGTGGGACCGATTACTAAACTCGGTGAGACCGATTTTGGTAATGAGTTGACTAGAAAGTTTGCATTGTAATCATGGTAGTACCGATTGCCTAAACTCGGTGAGACCGATTTTGACAATGGACATACACAGTGAGATTGCAATCCCATCTCGGTGAAACCGAGATCCCTATCGGTAGAACCGATTTGCTAGGGTTTGGCAGTGGCTTATGACATGTGAAACTCGGTGGCGCCGGATAGAAAGAATCAGTAGGTCCGAGTTTGACTTTGGGTTTAGGTCATATGTTGAAGTGGGAAAGTAGCTGAGGGCTTTGGAGCATATCATCAAGCACATGTAGCAAAAGGCTCATCAAGCAACACCTCATCCCTCCTTGATAGTATTGGCTTTTCCTATGGAAATTGAAAGCCTTGGAAATCATCCCTCATCAAGCACATGTCTATATTCCGAAAGTTGAAATGAGGAAATTGAAAGCCTTGGAAATCATTTAAGTAAAAGGGCAAGAAACCCTAAAATTCCAATCAGTAAATCCAAAATGCCCTAGAAATAGCTCTGACAATTTTGGCAAGAGTTATAAATCAAACCAAAATTTTGGCACATTTCTAAGGAATTATTTGGGCTCTGATTTCAAATCAATATTCTATTTGAATTTGGAGTTATATTCATAATATATAATGAATATATTTTCAAATACCCTGAGATATTTTATGTACATGAGGAGTAGACCTTAAGTGACATAAAATTATCCAGGGGAGTTTTGGCACAGTTTTCAAATTTGTTTGAATTTGAATTCAGTGGCAATTAAATAAAACAAAACAGAAGAAAAATAAAAAAGAGCAGAAGACCTACCAGGGAGACTACTTGTCTTACCTGGAGCTGGCCTAGTTGGCCCAGCCCACCAACCCACCTTGCCAGTCATCCCTAACCTCTGCCAGTAGGTAGAGGCGGGACAGCGCACGCGCGCGTGAGGCGCCACGCCTCCTCCCTGCCCGCCTGCCTCACCGAGGCGCCTCGAAGCCCTCCTCGGCGCCGCTCGGGACCCCCTGCAGCCCTCTCCTCTCTCCCTGGACCTCTTTCCCTCCTCTGCTCTCTCCATACGACGCCACCGAACACGCCCATCGCCGCCGTTCGCCGTTGCCGTGACCACCGCCGTCCCGACGATGCCCCGAGCTGCTCCCGAGCTCCTTCACCTCGTCGCCAGCCCCCTCACCGAGCCACGCGACTAGAAGACCCCCGAAGCTCCGCCCCCGACATCTTCTTCTTCCTCAGGTCGCCGAGATCGCCGGCGACCTCCTGCCGTCTCCAGACCCTCCCCGAGCTCCCCGAGGCCACCGTCGCAACCGCCGTGAGCCACTGACTCTCCTTCCTTCCTCCGTTTTCCGACACACGTCGTAGCCGCCGCGCCACTTGCGCCCGATCGCCGGCCACCGCCCCGAGCTCGTTTCCGACGAGCTCCGGCCTCCCTAGCCACTGCTGTTTGCTGTGCTGGATGCGTGAGAGCTCCAGCTCCCCGCGGGTGCCCTCCGCCGCTCGTTTGGGCGCCGGGAGAGTGAAACCGAGCCCTCCGCCGCGCCTGTGGCCACCGGCGACGAGCCGCCGGCTGGTTAGGCCCTATTGACCAGGGGTTTGACTTCCCCCTGACACGCGGGCCCTGTTGACCAGGGGTTTGACTTTCCCACTGACACGCGGGCCCGACCCTACTAATTAATCTAGTATTAGCGCTAATTAAACCAGGATAGTTTAGTTAGTAACTGACACACGGGGCCCACTGGTCAGTTTGACCTGGACCGCCCCGTTGACCCGCTGACGTCACAGTGACGCAGTGCTGATGCAGTTAATTATTTTCTGGATTTATTCTTATTCAGGAAATTTCAGAAAATAATGCTAACTTCAAAAATTCATAGTAATTCAACCGTAACTCCAAATCAAACAAATTATATATGAAAAATTATCAGAAAAATTCAATCTATCCATCTGTACTGGTTTCATGCATGTTAGAACAATTTAACCTTGCTGTTTAGATAAAACATGATAATGCACTTATATGAGTTCATAATTTAGGCTTGTATTTGAATCCTTGATTCAAATAAGCTCAAAACCTTCTGGTTGTAGTTGCATTAGCCAAAACACACACATTTTGCCATGTTATATCCATGCATCATATTGTTGCATTGCATTGATTGTGTCCTTCTCTGTTTGCCGGTAACCGTCCCCTCTCAGTCGACGATGTTTCCGACGATGTGATCGATGACACCGATGAAGAGCTATATTATCTTCAGAAGTGCCAGGCAAGCAAAACCCCCTTGTTCATTCTGATACAATCCCACTCTCTCGCTCCTGCTCTCTTTTACTGCATTAGGACAACAACGATTCAACTGTTACATGCTGCGGTAGTTGAACCCCTTTCCTCTGCATGACCTGTCATTGCCACAATAAATAGATGAAACCCACTGGCATGAGTAGGAGTTGTTTGAGCCCTGATGTGCCAACTCATTCATGCTTGTTGTCATGCCTGCTATTGCTTAGAGTTGAGTCGGGTCTGATTCATCGGGAATGAAAGGGAATGTGGTGAACATGTCCTACTGTTGAGAGCTAAGTGTGTGAACACAATTTGGTAAAGGTAGCGGTGAGAGGCCATGTAGGAGTACATGGTGGGTTGTCTCATTGCAGCCGTCCTCAGGAACTGAGTTCTGTGTTTGTGATCCATGAACAGTTACTACCACACATTGGGCTCCGAGCGCTCCAAGCCCTCTCGACTTATTAATCAACATGATCTCTGTCCAGGAGTTGCAACTAGTTTCTGGTGTTTGTAGGTAGTGTTAGTAGTCTACCAAGTGGTACCCGGTACAGGTGGGCTTGGGATAGACTAGGCACCGTGACACGGTGTACCAAGCGTAGATCCACCCATCGAGGTGGGCTTGGGAACCCTGCACACATCGTTTGGGGCCGTGAGCGACACCCTGGCCGGATCTCCTTGCCGATGGAACCCGAATAGGCGATAAACCTGGACTAGATACTTGTGTGGTTAGTCAGGTCATGGCCGACTCCCTCACCCGGCTTCCGCTTGAAGGTTGCCGAGGTACATGACGTGTACAGGGCGATAAGTGGCGAGAGCGTGTGTGAAGAAGTACACCCCTGCAGGGTTATCATTATCTATTCGAATAGCCGGATTCCTCGGATATGGAAACTTGGACCCCATGCATAGTTCATAGACAAGTGAAAGTAGATACTCTAAAATGCGCAAGATAATCGTGAGTGTTATGGATGGCGTTCTCGTAGGAAGACGGGAGCGGATCCATAGTGGTGTATTGATATGGTGAATATGTGGACTCGTGTGCGCCACCTCAAAAGAGTTACTTGCAGTCGTAGTTCAGGTTAGCCATTGAGTCAAAGCTGGCTTGCTGCAGTTAAACTCCACCACCCCTTTATTGATACCGATGCATATGTAGATAGTTCTGATGTAAGTCTTGCTGGGTACATTTGTACTCACGTTTGCCTATTTTATGTTTTTGCAGAGAGACTTCAGTCTCGCTAGTAGTACCGCTTGGACTTCGACGTTTAGCTTGATACCTCACCTACAATCTTGTGCCCTCGGCAGGATCTAGTAGATAGTCAGGCTTCTCAGCCTTTTTCATTTGTAGATGTCTGTACTCAGACATGTTTAGCTTCCGCATGTGCTTTGACTTGTATGCTCTGAATGTTGGGTCATGAGACCCATGTTTGTAATATCTCGCTCCTCGGAGCCTAATGAATAAATACTTGAGTCGTAGAGTCTTGTTGTGATGCCATGTTGTATTTACACATATCGAGCATATTGTGTGTATGATTGAAATGCTTGGTATGTGTGGGATCCGACAATCTAGTTGTTTATCGTTGGCAGCCTCTCTCATGGGGAAATGTAGTCTAGTGCTTCCTTGAGCCATAGTAGTCCACTACAGCCCCGTTCACCGGAGTCCTGCTAGCCCAGCACTACTGGTCAGGACACTTGACTGGCCGTCATGTGTTTCACTTCGTTCCTGTGTCTGTCCCTCCGGGGAAATGTCACGCGGTGACATCCGGAATCCTGCCTAGCCTGCTACAGCCCGGGTTACCGGAGTCCTGTTAGCCCAGTGCTACAGCCCGGATTCATACGCTGTTGACCGACATGCTCGAAGTTGATTCATGTATGCCTGTCCCCATGGGTTAGTGCCGCTTTGGGTCCACGACTAGCCATGTCGGCCTGGGTTCTTTGTCATATGGATGCTAGCGACACTATCATATACGTGAGCGAAAAGACGCAAACGGTCCCGGGCCAGGTAAGGTGGCACTCGTGGGAATACCGTGCGTGAGGCCGCAAAGTGATATGAAGTGTTACATGCTAGATCGGTGTGACTTAGGATCAGGGTCCTGACAGCTTTGGTATCAGAGCCTGACTGCCTATAGGATTACCAAGCCAAACTGGTCAAAGTCGAGTCTAGAAATGCTTTAGTTATGTAAGGGAATTGATCGCGAACTGGCATACTAGCGACGGCTGAGACCAGCTCGAGGGCCGGGACCCGAGGACGTAGAGCAGAAAGGGGAGCAGAGGCGAGGGAGAAGGGGCACGCGAGGACCTCGTCAAGCAACTCCTTTCAAATTACCCCCGGACCCGACGACACGCTGTGGGCAATCTCCGATTCTCAAGATAAGTCACCATCCAAAGCGTTGGCTACCGTGGCACTGCCCCCGCACCTAAAGTGACTCCGTACTAGCGACGTTGCTTCTCTTTCTCACCAAACGACGGCTGCTTGGGCGCCAAAGGGGACCTCCTGAGCATCGCGACTCAGGGGCTCTTACCGGACCCTGGGTCGCTCACCTCCTGGCCTTGACCACGGCATCGTGACCTGGCATACCAGCGACGGCTGACGCCGCCTTGTGACTGGGACCTATCGACGCAGAGCGCCAAGCCCTCGCGAGGTGCGAAAGGGAGGACCGAACTATGACGGAATTTGCGATTCGCACAGATCCATAGCAAGGGTTACATATTAACGACAAGGATCACAGCCGCCTTACAAGCCCCTATGGGGCACAATGTGATTCCTCGCAGGGAACGGATCCTAAAGGGTGCTAACTACACGCGCCCTTGCAAAAGATGCCATCATCAACAGTGGGCCGTCAAGCACCGGCGCCAACCCCATACAGATCAGGACCGGCGGCGACCAAGCGAGCCTGCCCTGCTCCGGGAGCGGCGTTGGCTCATGGGCTCGTAGCTGTCGTCGCTCGTCTCCGGCATCGTGAAGACCTCACTGGGATCGCTGGATCCTCCGGCGCTCCCGTCGCTCGTGGAGCTGTCCAGGGGGCGGTTGGCGGGCCCAGCCGTCACCATAGCGAGGACCTGGCCGCCTCCTCCGGGGCAGCACTCCAGCCGGCGACCGTTCGCGTCGAAGACCTTGAAGAACATCACCGAAGCACCGTCGTACTCCAGGTGGATCGTGAGGGCGCCCCTCGTTCTGCAGCACCGAGCGATTTCGCCCCAGCCGCGAGTCATGAAGACCTCGCCCGGGGCAGTGATCGCGACCTCTGCCTCGGTCGCGGGAGTGCTGCAGTCGGCGTGCTGCAGCCACAGTTCCAGGAGTCTTCCCCGCGGGAAGAAGGAGGCGAAGAAGGGAGGAAAGCGAATCCAAGTTCACAGAGGCATGGCGGCGTGGAGCACGAGCTCGCGGGAGGAGCCCTCGGCGTGGACTCCAGGAGGAACGACCCACACCTTCGTGACCCTCCGGTGCCGGCGACGGCGCTGGCCGAGGGGATCGGCATCTCCTCCTAGGCCCTCGGCATGGGCATACAAGTGAAGCGGGAATCCCGGCGGAGGCCGCTCGTACCAAGGCCTCGGCACCACTAGGCGGACCTCCTCGTCTCGGTCGAGCAAGGCAAGCCGTTTCTTTGGCGGGAGCGGGTCTGGTCCCTCTTGAGGAGCCTTGCCCTTCTCCGCCGCAGAAAACCGGCGAATCGGAGCCATCACACCAAGACGGAGCAAGAATCAAGGCGAAGGAGAAAGCAAGGGGAGATGGACTGGAAGGGCATGCGCGGAGCCGTACTTATAGCCGGCGGAGGCTAACCGTCGGCCTCCACAATCACAGGTAATCATGACTCGATTTGCATGCAGGGACTTGTCCAATCCGCGCGATTGTCGAGGCATCGTGGGGAAGCAGAGACACCCACGTCTTTTCAAACCTCCACGCGGCGCCCAAGGCCGCAGGATGTTAGGGCCCGCGGCGCTTCGCCCTTGCCCTTTCGCCTCTCGGCACGGCCAAGTCCATGCGCGCCTTGGGCCCGGGGGCTACTGTCGGCGTTCTGGGAACGGGGGTCCCTAGACTTGCCTGCCTGGCCTACGGCGTGGCTCAATTGGGGGCTTAGCGTGGCCCATCTTCATCAACACAAGGCACAAGACCCTCGCGAGGGGCCAAGCCTCGCGAGGCGGACGACACGGCGCTTCCTCAAGCACGACCTCCTTAGGCTGGCTCGCGAGGAGGCGGAAAGATCAAGGCGGGTACCTCACGAGGTGCCCATGACGCAAGCCATGACTACTAAGGGTGCCAGGCGGGCGCTAGCACGCGCAGCGTCTCCCTTTCCTCTTTAGTGCAAAGGGGGCAAGCGCAGGCGAGAGGATCAAGCAGACCAGGACCAGTCCAACGGTGGGAAGGAGGTCACCATGGAGCCCAGGACGGCGTCACCACAGGCCCTTTGGCAGGCGAAGACCAACTTTAGTCAGGATAAGTGTACCAGATGTTCCCCTTCAAATTGGCCAATTGTTGGCGCCCTTCCCGCTCAATATTTGGGAAGAGGCCCAGGGCCTTTGCCTATAAATAGGACTAGCCACCCTCAGGGTAGCAAGACCTAGTTAGAACCTGATCCAGCATCTAGAGAGAGAGAGAGAAGGGCGATCAAACTCTCTTACCAGTTCATCCCCTAGCCAAGAACAGACCCTCGCGAGGCTGTTCTTCCTTGTACTGTTCTTCCCCGTCAGCCCAAGAGGCAATCCACCCACCACACTGGAGTAGGGTATTACACCACAATGGTGGCCCGAACCAGTATAAACTCTGTGTCTCTTGTGTTGTTCTTGCAGTAGTTAGATCCTTACGAGAGGGAGAGGTAGAGGGCACGATCCCCACGCGCACCCCAGAGTTCGAACCTCAAGGGTCTGCCGGAACACGTGATCCGACAACTAGGCCTTCTCATCTATCTATTAGGATGACGAGTTACTATGTTAGAGACTTTTATGATTGTTGGTTCCAGGCCTCAGTTCAGTTTCTACTACTTTTAGTATGTTGTCAGCTGAACCAGAACCTTGATATGATGTTTTTAAGTGACTATGCAAATCCTTGTGAATGTCTCAAATCTTTTTCTGAACATTTACAGCCGTTATGCTGTCCGAGTCATCCCAGGTCTCTACATAGTCTGATGCATTTGCAAATCCTTTCTTTCCGTTCCCGATGTCCTTTTGGGCCAGATTAAGCACACTACACGGTTTGTGAGGTACTCCGTTGCCTCGGAGTATATGTTGGAGCTACTATTATGACCCTAGGTGTCTTATGAACCATCTAGGAATCTAGCCATGTTTGGTGTTCCAGTGTGATGATTCTGGCCACCATTCTCGAAAGCATCCCGTGATGCTATTTAGTTGTAGGTATTCTACTCCTGGGTTCTTGACCCAAGATTCACTCTACTTACCTCGTGTTGATAGTGTTGCTCGTACCTTTAGGATATTAGTAACCTTTGCGATAGTCCTCGAGGTCCGTGGTATTTCCTTCTTCCAAATACCATGAACTTCTTATGGCAGAAGTTCTTGTAAACCAAAAGATCACAATCAGAGTGCTCTTAATGGGTTCTCCATTCTATATTGTGACTCTGCCAGTTCTACCTTTCTGCATGGGTTATCCGGAAGAAATATGTTGAGCTTTGTTCGACATACTAATCTATGCATCCAACTCAGAAAGTGATATGTTCCTTGAGTTGTCCCCCTTCAGTTATACTCCGACCTTCATCTATCAATTGGTAGTCAAGAGTATGTGTGCGATGGTGTTCATCGATGCATATTATTCTTGTGGTCCGTCAAGCCGTTCTAATTCGGAATGACTAGGAGAAACAAACTCCAGTACCTCATCCATATCTAGGGTTGGGTCAAAGCAATTGTATTCCGCGGATGAAAATGCCAAACCCGCTTTTCCTCTGCTGTACCTTGGAGTGTTACCATCTTTATGTCAAGAGTGTCATGAGAATTTCCCCACCTCTTATGAATTCTTGATGCAGTAATACTTCTTGCCATCATTGTTCATCCCTCGGTTCCCGTGTTATTGTAACCGGAATGCCGACAAGTGAACCGTGATGTGTGAAATCAATACTCCTAGCAACTCCGTTGCTTGGTAGTGAATGGACCATACTCTCATTCTTAGCGTGCTGGTTATTGAATTATCATTCTAAGACTGATCGTGCTACCTTGTCCATATTTCTGGTGCACACTTCAATCAATGAGTTAGGATTGTGCCAACCCCTCACTCTTTTGATCATATCATCTTGCCCTGAAAAGCAAGGTTGTTCTCGAGCTTAGTAACATACCGGTGGTTCGTGATTTTCCGAATATCTTCTCAGAAGTGTTACCAGGTTGTCACCTGACCGCTATGTTGAGTTCGTGATCAAGTTGGTTTCCTATAAACCACCCCTTCTCCAAGAATCTGTGTTGGATACCCCTGAGCTAGTTGGTTGAGCTAAACAACAACTTGGAGAGTCGGAAGATAAAAGCTTTGTATGGCTTAGTTCACTCCGAAGGGATATCCTTGTGTGTGTGTGTGTTGAAGAAAGATGATATCTTCCTCGATTGATCCTCGTGGTCAGTTGTTGAACCTATTGTCTTATCAAAACCTTGATTCAAGTATGGGCTATCGTCAAATCAAATCAGAACCAACGATGTTCGTAATGTTGTCTTACTCGTGGTTGATCCTCGAGCATACACCATTACATTTTCTGGTCTGACCAATGCTATCACCGTGTTCACATGATGGTGGAAGTCCAGTGATATGGAAATTCCGATGAGGTGTTGTTGAGCCCATCAGCAGCATTTTGTCTCCCCCATGATTCATGTTGAACATCAACCTAGTGTTGAAAACTTTGTAAGCATTGCCTTCATGTTCCGCTCATGAGGTATATGTTTTGGTGAAAGAAGCGACTTTCTCCAAGTTCACGTGCATTAGGTGTAAGTTGCCGCCATGAATTTGAGAAAGGTTTGTTTTGTTTCCTCTGGAATCATCCCAAATCAGTCATGCATACGTGCGAAGTATTCTATGGTTTGGTAGATTAATTACCTCCACTCCATATGTATTCCCTAGCACACCAAGCCACTGATTGATTTGTTCAGGGAGAAGAAGTTTCTTCATAAGAGCTAATCATATGACTTATGCAAGGACTTCGATATCCTTGATGATGGTTCCCAACTAGGACTCGGTAGTGTTTCATTGTAAGACTACTATGTGGTCATGCTTGTCTGGGACAGCATGTTCACATGTGTTCAACAGAACCAGTTCATGTTTTGGAGCATGCTACCGTAGTTCATTTCCCGAGAATCTGGCAACGTCATCTCGTCGGCTTGTGTTGCAAACTTTCTTTTCCAGACATGTTGTCTGGAATATCCTGACACCAACCAGATCTGAATCTCAGGCAGATATGATGGTTGGAACATGTCCCAAGAATTATAATATTGGTCTCTCGGTAACCCGGTAATGTGGATGTCGTGGCCAACCCACCTAGCCGGAAGGCCTATTATTGCAATATCTTGGTTGAAGAAGTTGGTCACCTGCCCATAAGGATCTCGCAGGATCTGCCTCCGTAGTTATTCCTTATGGATTCTTGAGCTTTCGAAGTCCGACCTTTTACTTGATGTTCTAGTCATCAAACCATATCTATAGATGGGTTGTGCTAGCACATCAAGGAGAACATTAGAAGCGGAGTGCTAAATGTCTCTCGGTCGATCATCCAGATTTCGCTCCCTTGGCCTCGCTAGGGTCAAATCTGAGAAAGGGGTGTCTTTCTATGCATCTGCATTGTCCAACACTATTCGTCAAGGTAGTAAGATGTGCTGCCAGGATCCTTGACACGGATGTTGGTAAGACCTTGATGACTATGGAAATGCTCAAGTTCTTGAGAGCACGTGTAAGCAATCATCCATTGCGTTGCCTTCAACAAGGTAGTTCACATCATCCATCCTAGTCCGAGTATGCCATATCTTCGAGCTCTTTCAAACGATCAATTATAAATTGCCTTAAGCTGGTATGAAGAGTTTCAATGATCTATAGATCAAAAGTAATTCTTCTTGCCACTTAAGGGAATAGTTCCTCGAGTCACCTTTCCCAAGGTGCCCCATTACGGGATCATGGCAATTATTTCCTCGCCACCTTGAAAACTTTGTCATGTGTTTCACTCCATCCCTCTGGACGAATGCTTTGTGTCTCAGCTCGAGAGATGTTTCAATGTCTCACTCGATGAGTGATCCTGAGTTGTTCGATCTTCGAGAAGATCGATCCTTCTAGAGTTTTCCCTTTCCTCTCATTGTCATGTTAGTTGGAGTTCTCAGAGCAAGACACCGAGACAAAGATGGTGATCGAATAAACGTTCATTTGAAGTGCAACATGGATCGTGAAGATTGCGTTAGTTGCGTTCCCCCATCATCTTACCCTACGCTTGAATCTCGGGACGAGATTCTTGTTTAGTAGGGGTGAGCTGTCACATCCCTAGCTTCTGGTAATGCTCTAGGCTAGTTTCATGTGTGCATCATGTCTATATTCTGAAAGTTGAAATGAGGAAATGAAAGCCTCGGAAATCATTTTAATAAAAGGGCAAGAAACCCTAAAATTGCAACCAGTAAATCCAAAATGCCATAGAAATAGCTCTGGCAATTTTGGCAACAGTTATAAATCAAACCAAAATTTTGGAACATTTCTAAGGAATTATTTGGGCTGTGATTTCAAATCAATATTCTATTTGAATTTGGAGTTATATTCATAATATATGATGAATATATTTTCAAATGCCCTGAGATATTTTATGTACATGAGGAGTAGACCTTAAGTGACATAAAATTATCCAGGGGAGTTTTGGCACTGTTTTCAAATTTGTTTGAATTTGAATTCAGTGGGAATTAAATAAAACAAAACACAAGAAAAATAAAAAAGAGAAGAAGACCTACCAGGGAGACTACCTGTCTTACCTGGAGCTAGCCCAGTTGGCCCAGCCCACCAACCCACCTTGCCAGTCATCCCTAACCTCTTCCAGTAGGCAGAGGCGGGACAGCGCACGCGCGCGTGAGGCGCCACGCCTCCTCCCTGCCCGCCTGCCTCACCAAGGCGCCTCGAAGCCCTCCTCGGCGCCGCTCGGGACCCCCTGCACCCCTCTCCTCTCACCCTGGACCTCTCTCCCTCCTCTGCTCTCTCCATACGACGCCACCGAACACGCCCATCGCCGCCGTTCGCCGTTGCCGTGACCACCGCCGTCCCGACGATGCCCCGTGCTGCTCCCGAGCTCCTGCACCTCGTCACCAGCCCCCTCACCGAGCCACGTGACTAGAAGACCCCCGAAGCTCCACCCCCGACATCTTCTTCTTCCTCGGGTCGCCGAGATCGCCAGCGACCTCCTGCCGTCTCCAGACCCTCCCCGAGCTCCCCGAGGCCACCGTCGCAACCGCCTTGAGCCACTAACTCTTCTCCCTTCCTCCGTTTTCCCTATCGCACGCCGTAGCCGCCGCGCCACTTGCGCCCGATCGCCGGCCGCCGCCCCGAGCTCGTTTCCGACGAGCTCCGGCCTGCCTAGCCGCTGCTGCTTGCTGTGCTGGATGCGGGAGAGCTCCAGCTCCCCGTGGGTGCCCTCCGCCGCTCGTTTGGGCGCCGGGAGAGCGAAACCGTGCCCTCCGCCGCGCCTGTGGCCACCGGCGACGAGCCGCCGGCTGGTTAGGCCCTGTTGACCAGGGGTTTGAGTTTCCCCCTGACTCACTGACACGCGGGCCCGGCCCTACTAATTAATCTAGTATTAGCGCTAATTAAACCAGGGTAGTTTAGTTAGTAACTGATACACGGCGCCCACTGGTCAGTTTGACCTGGACCGCCCCGTTGACCCGCTGACGTCACAGTGACGCAGTGCTGATGCAGTTAACTATTTTCTGGATTTATTCTTATTCAGGAAATTTCAGAAAATAATGCTAACTTCAAAAATTCATAGTAATTCAACCGTAACTCCAAATCAAACAAATTATATATGAAAAATTATCAGAAAAATTCAATCTATCCATCTGTAGTGGTTTCATGTATGTTAGAACAATTTAACCTTGCTGTTTAGATAAAACATGATAATGCACTTATATGAGTTCATAATTTAGGCTTGTATTTGAATCCTTGATTCAAATAAGCTCAAAACCTTCTGGTTGTAGTTGCATTAGCCAAAGCACACTCATTTTTCCATGTCATATCCATGCATCATATTGTTGCATTGCATTGATTGTGTCCTTCTCTGTTTGCCGGTAACCGTCCCCTCTCGGTCGACGATGTTTCCGACGATGTGATCGATGACACCGATGAAGAGCTATATTATCTTCAGAAGTGCCAGGCAAGCAAAACCCCCTTGTTCATTCTGATACAATCCCACTCTCTTGCTCCTGCTCTCTTTTACTGCATTAGGACAACAACGATTCAACTGTTACATGCTGCGGTAGTTGAACCCCTTTCCTCTGCATGACCTGTCATTGCCACAGTAAATAGATGAAACCCACTAGCATGAGTAGGAGTTGTTTGAGCCCTGATGTGCCTACTCATTCATGCTTGTTGTCATGCCTGCTACTGCTTAGAGTTGAGTCGGGTCTGATTCATCAGGAATGAATTGGAATGTGGTGAACATGTCCTACTGTTGAGAGCTAAGTGTGTGAACACGGTTTGGTAAAGGTAGCGGTGAGAGGCCATGTAGGAGGACATGGTGGGTTGTCTCATTGCAACCGTCCTCAGGAACTGAGTTCTGTGTTTGTGATCCATGAATAGTTACTACCACACATTGGGCAGAAGTTGCAACTAGTTTCTGGTGTTTGTAGGTAGTGTTAGTAGTCTACCAAGTGGTACCCGATACAGGTGGGCTTGGGACAGACTAGGTACCGTGGCACGATGTACCAAGCATAGATCCACCCGTCGAGGTGGGCTTGGGAACCCTGCACACATTGTTTGGGGCCGTGAGCGACACCCCGGCCGGGTCTCCTTGCGGATGGAACCCGAATAGGCGATAAACCTGGACTAGAGACTTGTGTGGTTAGTCAGGTCGTGGCCGACTCCCTCGCTCGGCTTCCACTTGAAGGTTGTCGAGGTACATGACGTGTACAGGGCGATAAGTGGCGAGAGCGTGTGTGAAGAAGTACACCCCTGCAGGGTTATCATTATCTATTCGAATAGTCGGATTCCTCGGATATGGAAACTTGGACCCCTTGCATAGTTCATAGACAAGTGTGGGGACCCCGACTCACAAGTCGTGATCACCAAATCCACGTGTACAGTGATCCCAGAGATCAATGCTCACTGAACACGCAGAAGCTGAATAACAAGAGTCTTACATCCATACATACCGTCTTACACAATTTATGACCATTATGGTCAAGTCTTACATAGATAAGCCCTAAGGGCTGAACATCAAATGAAACACAAGCAGCGGAAATCTTCGTTGATAAGTAGAACCCATGCCATCTGCCTTAACCCTATAGGCATTCTGACTGGGAAGCGTCCTAGTTCGCAAGTTCGTCTCCAAAGAATTCTTCCTCTAACTCATGTTCTTCCATGCCTGGTCAATTAAATAACCAGTGGCAAGCCAATGAGTACTTTGAATGTACTCGCAAGCAACCCATGTTTTGGTTCAAGATACAACTATGCATGATATAGGTAAATTTTTGCGGAAAGCTAGTTTTGAGTGCAATGACATGTTCAACAACTTGTAAGGCATGCATCAGGAGAATTCAAGTAACCATGAGGACAGGTTACAGATATCAACATAAATAGAGTGGGCACCAACCCAACTCAATCATGTCAAGTCCTTGACTTGACCCAAGTAGTTCTTCCCACACACACTGGTTTGTAAACAAGTGGACGTATTCCAAGAGCGGTTACCCAACTGTCCTTGACCGTGGACACGGCTATTCGAATAATTTTACACTCTACAGAGGTTGCACACTTTACCCACAAGATCCGGGGAGCTTCCGTGTCATCCACGACCCGCGGTACCTCAAGCACCCGGGGTAAGCACCCGATCACTATCTTTCCCTAGATGATACTAACAAGGAGTCCACTCGTTGCTCCGTATCCTCACGATGTACATCATACGAGACTCGCTCGAGATTGTAACATCCGAGAGGGGACACAACGGTGTATCCGGTGCCCTGTAAAGACAGTCATGGTCGCCCTACCTGGCACGACCCCGTCTCGAGAGAGAGCACCAACTCTCCCCCGTCACTACTAATGCGGGCTCCAAGCTAGTACCGACCTAGGTAATCAATAATGCCCTTTCCCACATAAGGGTAGAGTGGTTACGGATGTAAGGTTGGAATAACGGTCGCAACTTAAACCAAACCGTTTTGGAAAAAAACACACACTTGTCTCGGTACACCACTTCGTCATCAAGTGGTTACCCAACTCATCATCTCCCTCGGGCATAAGTGGCACCCAATGGGGTTTTCGAAAAGTCTTTTGAAAGCACTTTGTCTCCATCACCATGCATATTCCCGTCCCTTTTTGCGTAGAACTACTTTAGCATCCTATCTACTCCCACCGGCATAACCCTCATAAGGAGGTAGGGTCATACACAATGCAAGTATCAACGAGGAAGTAACGGAGGTGACCCACCAAAGTGGCTAGCACCTCATCATGATTCCAATGCAACATCAACAAAGTGCTATATGACATGCATAAAAAGGTTTCATAGACATGGTCAAAGGGCTGCTTGCCTGGCTCAGCAAAGTCTTCTGGGTCTTCAAAGTCTTCTGGTCCAACTCCTTCGTCAGCAACGCAATCTATCGCCGCAAAATAATAACGAGAAAAATAAGGCAATAATAAAACAGAAAAATCAAAGTGCTCAGAAAAATGTCAAGTCATTTTTGTAAAATACTAGGTGGAAATCTAAGAAGGGGAAAATTCCTAGTTTTGGATTTGGAGTTGTAGAACAGGAGAAATGGATTTTCAAAGGCATATTTAAATGCTTAAAATCACATTTAAATATTTATAGTAAAGAAAAGTTGGTTGGATTTGAATGAAGTTGCACCATTAAATAGGTTGCAATATTCTAGGAATTTAGAAATTGGAATTAATTTATTTGGACTACTATTTTGTCCTGTGGAATATTTGGAAAAAGAGACAGAAAAGAAAAAGAAAAAGGGCACTGTGCCTGCTGGGCCAGAACAGCCGCAGCGCAGCAGGCCCAACAGAGAGGCGGCCCAGCGCACCCGTGCACGCGCGCGCCAGGTTTAAACCTGACGAGCGGGGCCCAGGCGTCAGGGCGAGGGGCTGACAGACGGGGCCCACGGCCATCGTCATCAACCCTAGGCCAGAGGGGTCGGCGAGCTCACCGGCGACGGCGCAGGGCACGGCTGGACTCAGTGTCGTGTCGCCGTTCGGGTGGAGGTGGCGGGCGTCATCGGAGCTGCCTGGTTCGCCGGTGACGAGGTCTCGCGGCGGAGGAGCTTCGGGTGGTGGTCGCTCCGGTCGATTCCGGCAGCTACAGAGACGGGAAGCAAGGGGGAAATGATCAGTGGGCTGCAGGGGTTCCAGATCGAGGCAAAGGAGGAGCGGGGGAGGCTTCTACCTCGCGAATTCCGGCGAGCCGACGCGGCGGAGCTTGAGCCCGATCTCGAGCTCGGGCTGCTCTGGAGGCGAACTGGGGGTGCAGGGGGATGTTTTGGCGGTGCAGAGAGCGAGTGGTGAGGATGGAAGGGCTCGGGGAGGCCTTTATATAGGCGAACGGCGGTCCACCGTGGGCTCGTGCGCCGGCGGGTTCGTGCTCGTTGCTACGGGCCTCGGGAGGGTGCTGCGCCATGTCTAGGGTGCTGGTGGGGGTTGACTACGTCCAGGGGAATGAAGAGAGGGAGTGGGGAAGCGACAGGGGCAGAGCGCGTGTGAGCCGCGCCATTGGCGCGCTCGGGCGGCCGGTGTCCGTTAGCGTGGAGGCGCGGGGAGGAGGAGAGAGGAGGGGACCGACCGCGTAGCGTGTCGCGGACGTCGAGGCACAACAGCAGGCGCGCGGGGGAGGCTCGAGGTGGTCGGGGGCGTCGGGCAGAGGGCGGCTACAGTTTGGGAGCGCACTGTAGCGTGCTCCAGAGCGTGCCTTTGGCTGCCATGGCATTGTTTAAATGGCAGGGGTGTGCCCACTAGTGTCTAGCAGGTCTAGGGGGGAGTAAAGAAGAGGAGAGGGGCATTGGATTCCCTGGATGGCCACTGGAGTGAGGAGGGCGGTGAGGAAGACGGGGAAAGTGGCTGTCCAGAGAGAGAAAGAGGGGGGTTTCACCCCTCAATTTTTGAGCTGGGGACTTGCCATTGTTACTGGAGGTGAAAGGGGTCTAGGGGGAGCTGTGGTAAAAAGTGGAGCTCACCAAGAATAATGGAAGGGGTCCAAACAGTGGTTTTTGCAAAATGACAGAAGGTGTTTGATGTTGGTTTGGGCAAGAAAATGATCTCCAATTGCCATAATACTCCACAGAGTGAAATGACACATATAATTAGGGCCTTCCACCAATTTGGAGCTTAATTGGGCAAAGTTGCCAATGCAACTTTTCTAAACCCTAGAAATGAGCAGAAATGGACTTGTGTAGATCTAGTTGAGCAAATCACTTCTCCTTGATGCACCACTTGGTGTAGTGGCCTCATTTGGTCATGTGAACATGCTGACAAAAGTTGGGGTTAAGGAGAGAAAGTTGGTAGTACAAACTCGATCAAATTTGATTATGGTCAGAGAGGGTTTTGGGTCATTTTCTTGAACCAAAATGATTCTAGTTGACATGGGGCTTTGCAAGGTGATCACAATATGCATTTGTGACTTGCTGGATTTTTCTTGGATTTTTGTGAAAATATTACCTGTAGAAATATTTCAAATCCTTGAAATGGGCAGAAAATGGTTTTGGGAGGTTTTGTCCAATATTTTGATCATAACCATGTGTTGAAACTCATATATATGGAAAATATATGTCCCTAATTTTTCTCAAATATTTTTAAAGCTTTTAAACCATTTTAACCTATTTAAGACCATTTCTTGCCTTAAGAAAAACCCTTTAAATAAAATAGGAAAATAACTTTCAAAATTATATTTTTGTGGTTTCTGGGTATCCTATATCTAATAGGTGTCAAATATATCTTTGGAAATATTTTTACTGCCTTTAATTAAGTATTTGCAGTGAAATCCTCAATCCAGGGGTTTTTGGAAAACTAATTCTTAAAAATACTTTTTGGCGAAATTATTTTTGTAAGAAAATACTATATTGCTCTATACACATGGCATGATCATTGGGCGGAAGTTTGGGACAAGGAGATGAAGTATAGAAGGTGGAGTAGTTGACTAACAAGAGCACTTGAAAAACCACTCAGAGAAAACCAACTTCAAAATAAAAGCCAAATAATGCAAAAGTTTTTGTTGGTCCAAATTTTCATGCGTTATTAATGCAAATGATATGTTACAAAATGCAGGGTGTGACATCCCCGTTCTCTGAACGCTTCCGCTCGCGATCTACAAAGGTATGTAGATGCATCCGATCACTCGTTGCTACATGAACTCATAGATGGATCTTGGTGAAACCGTAGGAAAATTTTTGTTTTCTGCAACGTTCCCCAATAGTGACATGTGGCCCTGCGAATGCCCGCCGACGCCACGAAGAATGTCCTCCTGGAGGTCGCACTCGTCGTGAGGTGTAGGTGTACAAAAGGGGGGGTATAATTTTTGTACACCTATGACAGTGCACGGGTAGTCTGAGCCATGGGCGCCACTGCACCGAGCCCGACAAGGGACGTAGAACCAAGGTAAGGCCGAACCCAAAGAGGAGCAGAACGACGCCAAGACCAAGACCACAAAGAGAAAAGGGTACGAAGCCGGCCCCCTTGGCAAGATCCTTTTGCCGGGAGGCGGTTTTTGCAAACCAGGCACGACCCTTGCCGTGGAAGCTCGCCCCACACCTACTGAGCAGGTCACCCTTGAGTCCACTGCCCCCATGGGGCAAGGATTCGGGAGGCATCCCCGTGCTAGTAAGCAAATCTTTGTGAAGACATTCAGGATTAGATGCACACTTTAGAAGACGATGGTATGTTACAAAATGCAGGGTGTGACAACAAGTGAAAGTAGATACTCTAAAATGCGCAAGATAAGCGTGAGTGCTATGGATGGCGTTCTCGTAGGAAG
Source organism: Aegilops umbellulata (assembly GCA_032464435.1). Lineage (NCBI taxonomy): Eukaryota > Viridiplantae > Streptophyta > Magnoliopsida > Poales > Poaceae > Aegilops > Aegilops umbellulata. The sequence continues at coordinate 148,922,661 of CP136059.1, read as the reverse complement.
ACGGGAGCGGATCCATAGTGGTGTATTGATATGGTGAATATGTGGACTCGTGTGCGCCACCTCAAAAGAGTTACTTGCAGTCGTAGTTCAGGTTAGCCACTGAGTCAAAGCTGGCTTGCTACAGTTAAACTACACCACCCCTTTATTGATACCGATGCATATGTAGATAGTTCTGATGTAAGTCTTGCTGGGTACATTTGTACTCACGTTTGCCTATTTTATGTTTTTGCAGAGAGACTTCAGTCTCGCTAGTAGTACTGCTTGGACTTCGACGTTTAGCTTGATATCTCAGCTACGATCTTGTGCCCTCGGCAGGATCTGGTAGATAGTCAGGCTTCTCAGCCTTTTTCATTTGTAGATGTCTGTACTCAGACATGTTTAGCTTCCGCTTGTGCTTTGACTTGTATGCTCTGAATGTTGGGTCATGAGACCCATGTTTGTAATCTCTCGCTCCTCGGAGCCTAATGAATAAATACTTGAGTCGTAGAGTCTTGTTGTGATGCCATGTTGTATTTACACATATCGAGCATATTGTGTGTATGATTGAAATGCTTGGTATGTGTGGGATCCCACAATCTAGTTGTTTATCCTTGGCAGCCTCTCTTATGGAGAAATGTAGTCTAGTGCTTCCTTGAGCCATAGTAGTCCGCTACAGCCCGGTTCACCGGAGTCCTGCTAGCCCAGCACTACTGCTCAGGACACTTGACTGGTCGGCATGTGTTTCACTTCGTTCCTGTGTCTGTCCCTTCGGGGAAATGTCACGCGGTGACATCCGGAGTCCTGCCTAGCCTGCTACAGCCCGGCTTATCGGAGTCCTGTTAGCCCAGTTCTACAGCCCAGATTCATACGCTGTTGACCGACATGCTCGAAGTTGATTCATGTATGCCTGTCCCCATGGGTTAGTGCCACTTTGGGTCCACGACTAGCCATGTCGGCCCGGGTTCTTTGTCATATGGATGCTAGCGACACTATCATATACGTGAGCCAAAAGACGCAAACGGTCCTGGGCCAAGTAAGGTGGCACCCATGGGAATACCGTGCGTGAGGCCGCAAAGTGATATGATGTGTTACATGCTAGATCGGTGTGACTTAGGATCGGGGTCCTGACACTTAGATAAAGATACAAAGAATAGCAAGTAAAGCTTGGGAAGAACATGTAACAAACATAGGCTCCCCCTACATGTATGCAATCATGTGAATACAGAATATAGAAGCATGTGAGAGCATAATCATGACAGGGTAGGCAATGTATTACATGTGTCTTGGCCATATGCATCAGATCAAAAGATTATTAAGAGAAATACCTTCGTGCTTATGAGTCCTTCTTGCAAACAGTATGTACAAGAGCAAGAATTCCTCATACTCATGATTCTGATGCATATACTTACCTTGTAGTCTTGAGTTGACTAAGGATGGAATGAACCTGCATAAACAAGGTTAGGTAACACAGGTACATCCACTAGCCCGAGCAAACCAAAAGAAACCACAAGAATACCAAGACTGGGATGACATGTAAAGAGTGAGTACAAGGTACCACATTGGATTAGACATGTCCCCAAGAGTAAAGATATGCAATGAATTTGAATGATTTCTTTCCCTTAGATGTCTTGCTCCCCCTGAATCTGGCATGGGATATTGGGAGAAGATAGGGAACAGAAAATCAGAGCTGAAAGATATGAATGAATAAAACTTAATTCAAATGAGTACATATGAACATGTCTTTCCCCTAAAAAGACATGTGGCGTCTCTCCTCTTGAACATCATGCATCTGGGATCCTTGAGTATTCTCTCCCCCTGGAGATTTCTTTCTCCCCCTTAATATTTGGGATCCTTGAGTATTCTCTCCCCCTTAGTACTTTCTCCTTTGTAGGTGATAATCTTTTGGTGTGATCTCTTTGATGTGATCTCTCTCCCCGATGATAAGCTTTGATGTGATCTCTCTCTCCCCCTTTGACATCAATTTCCAAGAAGGTTTTTCTAGAATCCGTCGAATAGGTTTGGTCCTTGAGACTCAGCACAAAGCAATGGATAAAACTGTGATGCTTGTAGAGGACAAGATTCATTGAGTGGAGCTGGATCAGAAGAAATATAGAATATGTGGCAAACTGTTTTTCCTGTTACGAGATCGGTGGCACCGAGTGGCATGTTTTGGTGGTACCGAAGGGATTCGGTTGGACCGAAAATGACAATTCGGTGAAACCGAGTTCATCACAGAGAAAACTCTTGTCACCTCAGCTCACTAGTCAAGTAAGATCTCACAAAGATTTGCAATGAATTAGCTGAAAGATTTGCAAGGAATTTGATGCAGAGATATGCAGAACAAGAATGAAAAAGAAAAGAATGAAAGTTTCTAGATGAAGTTTTTTTTGTAAAAGAGGGAAACAAATATGCAAGGGACAAATGCAATAACACAAAAAGAACACAAGAGAACTTCATCTAGAGTTGGGCGGTGACATAGTCACCTATGTTAGAGTATATTGACTTAGGAGTCAAGTGAGAACACTTGATCATAGGTCATACTCATCGTTTAAGTTCAAAATGGGGTTACCATTTTTTGTTTAAGCATCTTGATGTATTCACATCTTCTGGAGTTGCTTTAACTCATGACTTGGAGCAAAGCTTCTCTAAGATGGAACAACATACATTGGGTGGTGGTGTGGATCTTGCTCATGTAGTTGAACTTGTGTGGGTGCTCGAAGTTGATATAGCTCATCATGAGTTCGGAGCACCCCTTGGAATTTGAGTTCATCTACCTACATGGGTTAGTCTTGCAAGGAAAAACACTTGTATATCCAAAAATGACAATCATGGAGCTCAACATAGAATTTGTCCAAGGATATGTTCGAATGGTTTTGTGCTTCCTTGTCGTCAACCACCGTTGTGTAGAGACTTGGTGATGTAGAGATCGCTCAAGATGTGAGTGAGTTGCAATCTCATAGAATTAGATTCAACCAAGTACCTACATGGGTTAGATAACATGCAAGATACAAATATATCCAAGACATAGGATAGTCATCATAAGAGATATATCATGGATTAGCCATAAGATCATGTCTTGCATGTATCCAATGGAGTTTCTATTCCAAGTTCGAAGCATCAATGATGTTCAATTCTCCTCTCAACCTGCAAAACACTTTCTCATCAAGTGGTTTAGTGAATATATCCGCTAATTGCTTATCGGTGCGAACATGCTTAAGATCAATGTCACCCTTAGCAACATGATCTCGAATGAAATGATGACCAACTTCAATATGCTTAGTTCGAGAATGTTGCACAGGATTATGACCAATTTTGATAGCACTTTCATTGTCACAAAGCAATGGAACATGTTTCACATAGACCCCATAATCTTTAAGAGTTTGGGTCATCCAAATAATTGAGCAAAACATGAACCTGCGGCAATGTATTCCGCTTTAGCGGTAGATATGGATACCGAGTTTTGTTTCTTGGAGGACCAAGATACAAGAGATCTACCAAGAAATTGACAAGTACCCGAAGTGGACTTTCTATCAACCTTGTCTCCAGCATAATCCGAGTCGGAATAGCCAACAAGATCAAAAGAGGACGTCTTAGGATACCAAATGCCAAAATTTGGTGTATGAATTAGGTATCTCATTATCCTTTTCACGGCCTTAAGATGACATTCTTTAGGAGCAGCTTGATATCATGCACACATGGACACACTTAGCATAATATCGGGACGTGAGGCACATAGGTATAACAATGAACCAATCATAGAGCCATAAACCTTTTGATCAACCGGTTCACCATCTTTGGTCAAGTCATTATGTCCACTAGTAGGCATGGGTGTAGACATACCTTTGCATTCTTGCATATTGAACTTCTTGAATAAGTCTTTGGTGTACTTCGTTTGAGATACAAATTTACCTTCTTTATTTTGCTTGATTTGCAAACCGAGAAAGAATTTGAGTTCACTCATCATTGACATCTCAAACTTCTCTGACATTAGCTTTCCAAACTTTTCACTAAAAAGAGGGTTAGTTGAACCAAATATAATATCATCAACATAAATTTGGCATACAAATAGTTCTCCATTATCCCTTTTAGTAAAAAGTGTGGAATCAATTTTTCCAATTTCAAAACCACTTCCAATAAGAAATTTGGTCAAGCATTTATACCATGCTCTAGGAGCTTGTTTAAGACCATAAGGAGCTTTGTGAAGTTTGTAAACAAGATTAGGTTTCTTAGGATTGACAAAGCCGGGGGGTTGTTTGACATAAACTTCCTCCTCTATTTCACCATTTAGAAAAGCACTTTTAATGTCCATTTGGTACAAGGTGATATTATGGTGATTAGCATAGGCAAGTAAGATGCGAATGGAATCGAGTCTAGCAACGGGAGCATATGTCTCACCATAGTCCATACCTTCGACTTGTGTGTACCCTTGGGCGACGAGACGTGCTTTGTTGCGAACCACTTGTCCATCTTCATCTTGCTTGTTGCGAAACACCCATTTGGTACCAATGATGTTGTGGTTGTTGTTGGGCTTCTCAACCAGTGTCCAAACTTGGTTTCACTCAAAGTTGTGTAGCTCTTCATGCATAGCGTTTATCCAATCCAGATCTTCCAATGCTTCTTCAACCTTCATAGGTTCAATGCTAGAGATGAATGAATAGTTTTCACAAAAGTTAGCTAAACGAGTTTTTGAGCGAGTAATTCTCCCGGTTTGGATATCATTGTAGATTTGCTTGACGGGATGATCTTTGGCAATTCTTGCTCGAACTCGTGAAAGCTTTTGCTTGGGTCTTTGTTGAACATCTTCTTCATCTTGTTCATCTTCTGGGTCTTCTTCATTGTTGACGTTGTTGTTCACTTGTCGTGGTGGAGAAGGAGGTTGTTGATGTTCGTCTTGATGCGTTTCCTCGTTTACTTCATCTTGGCGTGTCCCACTTGTGGATGCTTCCGTGTCAACTCTTGGTTCACCTTGTCGTGAAGTAGAAGCTTCCACTTGGACAGACGAGGTATTCTCCTTCACCTCCGTTGGACGAATTTTGCTAATAGACAAGTCTTGGATTGCTTCTGAAGGGTCTTTGTCTCCTACATCAATTGGCAATTGCTCTACTTGTGAGCCATTAGATTCATCAAACTTCACATCTACCGTTTCTTCAACCTTTCGGGTGAAATTGTTTTAGACACGGTAAGTGTGAGAGCTTGACCCATAACCAAGTAGGAAACCTTCATTAGATTTAGGAGCAAACTTTGAACGACGATGCTTATCAAGAATGTAGCACTTTGAGCCGAATACTCGAAAGTATGCAACTTGGGGTTTGTTACCGGTGAGGAGCTCATATGCCGTCTTGCCAAGTAGCTTGTGAAGATACAAGCGATTTGTTGCATGACAAGCTGTCTCAACCGCTTATGCCCAAAAGTGCTTCGGCGTCTTGTACTCATCAAGCATCGTTCTCGCCATTTTGATGAGCGTCCGGTTCTTCCTCTCAACAACTCCATTTTGTTGAGGTGTGTACGTAGCCGAGAACTCGTGTGAAATCCCTTCTTTGTCAAGAAAGGTGTCCACATTTGCGTTCTTGAACTCCGTTCCGTTGTCACTCCGAACCTTCTTGATCTTCACGTCAAACTGATTTCGGGCCTTCCTAGCGAAGTTTTTGAAGATCTTTTGGACCTGCGATTTATCATCAAGAAAGAACACCCACGTAAATCTTGAAAAATCATCAACTATAACTAGACCAAAAGAATTTCCACCGAGACTCTTGTAGGCATTGGACCAAAAAGATCCATATGAAGTAGCTCGAGTGGCCTCCTTGTGGTCATGATGTTCGTCACGGGATGCCTTCCTCCAACCTGTTTACCTGCTTGACAAGCACTACAAAGTCTATCCTTATCAAATATGACATTGTTAACTCCAAGGATATGATTTCCTTTAATAAGCTTGTCAAGGTTTCTCATGCCAACGTGACCTAGTCGTCTATGCCACAACCAACCTTTTGAGGATTTAGCAATAAAGCAAGTTTTAGGTTATGCCTTTTTAGACAAATCGACAATGTAAATGTCACCTCTACGTATACCGGTAAAAACCATTTTATGATTGTCTCGACGAAACACTTGGCAATCTACCTCAGTAAATAGGACATTCAAACCGAAATCAGCAAGTCTAGATACTGAAAGTAAGTTGTAGCCAAGAGATTCAACAAGCATGACATTTTGAATGGAGCTATCGTGTGAGATGGCCACCTTACCAAGGCCAACCACCTTACCCTTTGAACTATCACCAAAGGTGACATATTTTCGGGGGCCGTCATTTTCAGCAAGCTCACGGAACATCTCTTCATCTCCGGTCATATGATCAGCACATCCACTATCAAGAACCCATTCCTTTCCTCCTGACACATATCCCTGAAGATTTGCCATAAGACCAAAATGTCTCATTGCATCATCAAGATCGGAGTCACTATCATCATCTTCATCATAGTATCCATGTTCAACATCATCTTGTGATTGATCATATCCTAGAGAGGGTAATTCATTAGATAAATGATCATCAAAGTGGTCACTTTTATGAATTCTTATAGATTCGGATATGGTATCACCAATGATTCCAATATTTCCTTTAGCACGCATGAGATTGGTAAGCTCAAATAGACAATTACCAAAACTAGGATCACTAGAGTTCATTTTACTCAAGGCAATAGATTTATGGAGAATTTCATCCAAATTTTTCAAGGAGTAATTGGGGAATCATTCCTCAAGAAATTTCCATATAGTATAAGCACACTTGAGAGTAGGCAAACATCTAATCAAGTTTCTAGGCAAGCCTCTAATGATGAGCTCAACGGTTCTAAGATTGTGAATCATGTCAATATCTTCATCTAGGGTGGGATGCATAGGATCAACATGAGGTGCACAAGGACTAGCAATATACTTGTTCAAATGATATTGATTGAAAATCACAAGCATCTCATTTTTCCACTCATGAAAATACTCTCCATCAAGAATAGGCACTCTATGTCTAAGACTCCCTAAAGTAGACACATCCATCTTCCTCCAATGGTGATTAAACCAAGGCAATGGAGACCAAAGCTCTGATACCACTTGTAGGATCTAGAATTAGGTGTGTCTAGAGGGGGGTGATTAGACACTTAGTGCCAAAGTTGCAGTTTTTAAACTTTTTCGGTTTGAGTGGAGTTTTAGGCACAATTTCAACATACACAATACATATTAAGCAAGCATGCAAAGATTATATGAGCAGCGGAATGTAAAGCATGCAACTTGCAAGAATGTAAAGGGAAGGGTTTGGAGAATTCAAACGCAATTGGAGACACGGATGTCTTTCCCGTGGTTTAGATAGGTGGTGCTATCCTACATCCACGTTGATGGAGACTTCAACCCACGAACGGTAACGGTTGCGCGAGTCCACGGAGGGCTCCACCCACGAAGGGTCCACGAAGAAGCAACCTTGTCTATCCCACCATGGCCATCGCCCACAAAGGACTTGCCTCACTAGTGGTAGATCTTCAGGAAGTAGGCGATCTCCTTGCCCTTACAAACTCCTTGGTTCAACTCCACAATCTTGTCGGAGGCTCCCAAGTGACACCTAGCCAATCTAGGAGACACCACTCTCCAAGAAGTAACAAATAGTGTGTTGATGATGAACTCCTTGCTCTTGTGCTTCAAATGATAGTATCCCCAACACTCAACTCTCTCTCATAGGATTTGGATTTGGTGGAAAGAAGATTTGAGTGGAAAGGAACTTGGGAAGGCTAGATATCAAGATTCATATGGTAGGAATAGAATATCTTGGCCTCAACACAAGGGTAGGTGGTTCTCTCTCAGAACATATGAGTTGGAAGTGTAGATGTGTTCTGATGGCTCTCTCCACGAATGAAGAGGTGTTCCAAGACTAGCTTAATGTTCAACATGAATCATGGAGGAGATAAAATGATGTGAACTAGGTGATAGCATTGGTCATACCCAAAAGAATATAATGTTGTGTGCTCGAGGAATAACCACGAGTAACACAACATTCTGGAATTCGCTGGTACTGATTTGATTTGATGATAACTCAAATCAAATGGTTTAATAAGACAATAGATCCAACAACTGAACATGAAGGTTAATCAATGGAAGTATCGTCTTTCTACAACACACACACAAACACAAAGATATCCCTTTGGAATGAACTAAGTTAAGCAAAGCTTTTACCTTCCAACTCTCTAAGTTGTTTTCTAACTCAACCAACTAGCTTAGGGATATCCAACACAGATCCTTGGATAAGGGGTATTTTATAAGAAAACTTACTTATCGCGAACTCAACATAGCGGTCAGGTGACAACCTGGTATTACTTCCGAGAAGATATTCGGAGAATCATGAACCACCGATATGTTACTAAGCTTAGGAACAATCTTGCTTTTTAGGGCAAGACGATATGATTGAAAGAGCAAGCAATTAGCATAACCCAAACTCATTAATCAAAGGGTGCACCAAGAAAATGGACTAGGTAGCACAATCTATCTTAGAATGATGATTCAATAACCAACACGCTAAGAACGAGAATATTGTCCATTAACTACCAAGCAACAGATTTGCTAGGAGTATTGATTTCGTATATCACGATTCACTTGTCGGCATTCCAGTTACAGTAACACGGGAACCGAGGAATGAACAATGATGGCAAGAAGTAGTCACTGTGTCACGAATTCATAAGAGGGTTATACTCCATGGTAGAACAGAAAAAAAGCTAGATTGGCATTTGATCTGCGGAATACAGCTATTTTGACCCAATCCTAGAAATGGATAAGGTACTGGAGTTCGTTTCTCCTAGTCATTGCGGAATAGAATGGCTTGACGGACCACCAGAATAATAGGCATCGATGAACGAATGCACGCCTACTCTTGACTATCAATTGATAGACGAAGGTCAGAAAAAAACTAAAGAGGGACAACTCAAAGAAACATACGATTTTCTAAGTTGTGGGTGCATAGGTTAGCATGTCGAACGAGTTCAAAATATTTCTTCCGGATAACCCATGCAGAAAGGTAGAACTGGCACAGTCACAACATAGAATTGAGAACTCATCAAGAGCACTCTAGTTGTGATCTTTCAGTTCAACGAGGAACTTCTGCCATAAGTAGTTCATGGTATTTGGAAGAGGAAAATACCACGGACCACAAGGACTATCACAAAGGTTACTAATATCTTAAAGGAACTAGCAAATACTATCAACATGAAGTGAGTAGGGTGAATCTTGGGCTCAAGAACCCAGAAATAGAATGCCTACTAACTAAATGGCACCACGGGATGCTTTCGAGGATGACGGCTAGAATCATCACACTGGGAGTACAAACATGGCTAGATTACCAGGTGATTCTCTAAGACACCTAGGGTCATAATTTGGCCCAAAGGAACATCGAGAACGGAAAGAAGGGAGTTGGAAATGCATGAGACTATTTTGAAACCTGGGATGACTCGGATAGCATAACGGCTGTAAATGCTCAAAAAGATTTGAGACATCCTGCAAAATGGTGGCACAACCACTCAACATCACAATATAAAGGTTCTGAGATCAACTATCAACACACGAAATAGTAGGAACTGAAATGAGGCTTGTAACCATCAATCCTATGAGTCTACGGATTAGTAATACGTGAACCTGATAGAAAGATGAGAAGCCTAGTTCTTGATCCCTGTAGAAAGGAAGAGGTTGACTCAGATCATTTGTGCATAAGGTAAAGGAGTAAAAAGAGCCTTACGTTCCTTCCCACAATCAATTCCCCTACATATAACTAAAGCATTTCTAGACTCGACTTCAACCAGTTTGGTTTGGTAATCCTATAGGAAGTCAGGCTCTGATACCAAAGCTGTCAGGACACCGATCCGAAGTCACACCGATCTAGCATGTAACACATCATATCGCTTTGCGGCCTCATGCACGGTATCCCCACGGGTGCCACCTTACCTGGCCCGGGATCATTTGCGCCTTTTGGCTCACGTATATGATAGTGTCGCTAGCATCCATATGACAGAGAACCCAGGCCGACATGTCTAGTCGTAAACCAGAGGTGGCACTAACTTACAGGGATAGGCATACATGACCAATCAATGAACGTTTCGGTCATCAACGTATGAACCCAAGTTGTAGCAAGCTACAAGGACTTAAAGGAACAACATGTAACATTTCCCCGAAGGGACAGACACGGAGCCGGCCACCTAAGTGTTCCGGAGCCGTAGCAAGCTACCATGGCTCAGTGGAAGCACTAGGAGACATTTCCCGGTAAGAGAGGCTACCAAGAATAATCAACTACGTTGTCGGATCCCACACATACCAAGCATTTCAATAACATACACACAATATGCTCGATATGTGCAAACACAACATGGCCTCACAACCAAACTCTATGACTCAAAGTATTTATTCATTAGGCTCCGAAGAGCTAGGTATTACAAACATGGGTCTGATGACCCAACATTCAAGTCACACAAGCAAGAAGGACAGGCGGAAGCATAAACATGTCTGAGTACAGACATCTGAAAAGAGAAAAGGCTAGTAAGCCTATCTATCTATAAGGCCCTCCAAAGGGTACAAGATCGTAGCTGAGGTAACAAGCTAAATGTCAAAGTCCACGCGGAACTACTAGTGAGACTGAAGTCTCTCTGCAAAAACATAAATTAAGCAAACGTGAGTACAGATGTACCCAGCAAGACTTATATCAGAACTAGCTAAATATGCATCAGTATCAACAAAGGGGGTGGTGGAGTTTAACTGCAGCAAGCCAGCTTTGACTCAGTGGCTATCCTGAACTACATCTGCAAGTAACTCTTTTGGGGTGGCGCACACGTGTCCACATATTCACCAAAGCATTACACCACTATGGATCTGCTGCCGTCTCCCTACGAGAACGCCACCCATAGAACTCACGCATATCTTGTGCATTTTAGAGTATCCACTTACACTTGTCTATGAACTGTATAAGCAACCAAGTAGTCCTTTACCACGGACGCGGCTATTCGAATAGATGTCGTTAACCATGAATGGGTGTACTTCTTCACACACGCTCTCGCCACTTACCGCCATGTACACATCATGTATCTCGGCTATCTTCAAGCGGAAGCCTGGCGAGGGTGTCAGCCACGACCTGACTAACGACACAAGTCCCTAGTCCAGGTTTATCGCCTATTTAGGTTTCATTCATAGGGAGTCCGGCTGAGGTTTCCACTACGGCCCCAAACGATGTGTGCAGGGTTCGCGGGTCACCAAACGGGCGACTAGGTACACCGAGCCACATGCCTACCGCATCACAGCCCACCCCTCGGGTCAACACTGCGCACGACCTCCAGCATACTATAAACACCAGAAACTACTTGCAACTCCTGGACAAAGGAGAGGGGGGGTTAATAACTCGAGAGGGTCCATTGGTTTCGGGCCCAACGTGTGGTATTAGCTGATCTTAAATCACATACAAAGATCTCAGTTCGTAAGGACGGTTCCAATGAAACAACCAACCATGTACTCCTACATGGCCTCTCATCGATTCCTTTACCAAATCATGTCCATACACTTAGCTCACACACAGTAGGACATGTTCATCACCATTCCAATTCATCCCCGATGAATCGGACTTGACTCAACTCGAAGCAGTAGCAGGCATGACAAACAAGCAAGAATGAGTAGGCACATCAGGGCTCAAACAACAACTACTCATGCTAGTGGGTTTCATCTATTTACTGTGGCAATGATAGGTCATGCAGAGGAAAGGGGTTCAACTACCGCAACATGTAATAGTTGAATCGTTGTTGCCTAATGCAGTAAAAGAGAGCAAGAGCAAGAGAGTGGGATTGTATCGGAATGAACTAGGGGGTCTTGCTTGCCTGACACTTCTGAAGATAGTATAGTTCTTCATCGGTGTCATCAATCTCATCGTCGGAACCACGTCTACTGAGAGGGGACTAATATCAGCAACAGAGAAGGAACACAGTATGATGCATGATCATGACATGACAATATGTTGTGGTTTGAGCTAATGCAACTAGCAACAATTTAAATTAAGTAGATTTGAATCCAAGATTCAAATTCAAACTCCATATGTGGATATGCAAATGCCATTTATTTGATTTGTCCAACTCAGCAGGTATAAGTTGTTCCAACATGCATGAAAATGCCATAAATAGATTCTTTGGATTTTTCTGATCATTTTTCATATATAAATTATTTCATTCTAAGTTATAGATTATTTTCTATGATTTTTTGAAGTTAAAATCATTTTCCACATGTTCTGGTTATTTAGAAATAAAAAAATCCAGTAAATGATTTACTGCACCAGCATTACATCACGCTGACGTCAGTGGTCAATGGAGCGGGCCGGGTCAAACCGACTAGTGGGTCCGGCATGTCAGTTACAAACTAAAGTATCCTGGTTTAATTAGCACTAATCCTACACTACTAGGGAAAACCCTAGCAGTAGTGCGGGTATTTTGCCTATCAGTAGCGCGGGACGATGCGCTACTGATATGGCACTAAAGCTAACGTGTAGTAGTGGCGCCTGTCGACCCATGCTACTGCTATACATGGCTAGCAGCAGAGCGCTTTAGTGCAGAGCGCTGCTGCTAATATCTGCATCGCTTTTTAGCAGGAAGCGCTCCTGGTAAGGCATCACTACTGCTAACTTTGCTCCCCTCGCTACTGCTTGTTTTATTAGTTTCTGTTTTTTTTCTGCATATTTGTTTTGTATTTGAATAGGCTTTATGCAATAATCTTTAGCATATCAGACACATACAAAAGTAATCATAGCATATACATACAAATAGTCTCATCAAATCATGTCATCATCATAATCATCATCAAACACAAAGTGGTCTCTCGTCATCATCTAGAAAATAGCGATACAAGTCTCGATTACTTGCAACTACATCGTCATCCATCTAAACAATGATATACGCGAGAAGAGCTATCACTTTGAGTGAGAGAGGAACTATGCAATACATGAGTTGGTATCCCTCTCTCGCATTAGCGTGAACCTAAACTAAGTACTGCTTGTCGCTCGGAAACCGGAAACCGGTACACCTGGCCTGACACTCCGGCCACTCGTCGTATATATACTCCTGGCATAGCACTTCTTTGTGATCGATGATCTATGCACCTGCATCGTCACATGAGTCGATGATATGCAACATATATAGTTGAGCAACAGAAACTGACAGACTTGGCCAAAATATCATAAGCATAAATAACAAAGTTGATCGTACCCAAAATGCCCTAACTAGAGTGATCGTCGCTAGTCGAGGAGGACAGTTTAATTACATCACAAATAAAGTTTCGTCGTGCATAACTCAAAGTTTCGTCATACAGAAAGTATGGACTAAACGGACACATTGTCATATATCGACAATCACTCCAACATGTAGTGCCATCCGTCCATGTCAGGGAGATAGTCCCCTAGCCTAGTGAAAGGTTTGAGGTCGAGACGCTGAGCGGCTACCCATGTTCGGACGTCTTCCCGCGACATTTGTCCTTCTTCGTAGAACATCCCTGTTTTCCCGACGACCTCCTTCATGATGATTTGGGCAAGTTCGCGCTAGACGTGATAGAACTCAACTCGAAGTTGATGATCCTCGATATCTCCTACGTTCTTTGCCCATTGTAGAATATGGGCATCACCGGATGTAGGTGACATGCGAAGGTTCTGGTGATCCCGTCTATACTACAGCATGTGGTGTAGGACATAGAATCCATCGTTAAGAGAATCACTCGGTTGCTAGATGCAGCAAAAGTCGGTCTTATGGCCGAAGGTGGGCCTTCTGTCCCTTCTCTTCTTGTCCTTGACCTCTCCACCCCGTGCGTCATAGTAAAACATAGCACTGTCGAGAACATCCTTGATGTGGGTGTAATCCTTTTTGTTAATGTTCTTCGACGATTCCATGTAAAGAGCGTGGGAGTATCGGGGTAGAGGATGATGAGGATGGCGCGCCCGCCGCTGCGCAAAATAAGTACACCTCAAATTAATTAGCCTCCATCGTGCAAATGAATGATTAAAATCGAAGGAAGGATATCCACACGGATGACTTACAGGGGACGATAAGGCATGAGAATCGCGTCCTTGTCCTTATTGGCGAGCATGAGATTGATGATGTATTCCCTCGCTTATTCATGGTGCTCTGCGCAGACTCCGAAGAAGCCCTCGTGCATGAAGTACGGGTCAGCGACACAGATATGAGGTATCTGTTTAACCCCGATGATGTAGCTCATGTGCAAGGAATAAAGGCGGACGAACATAAAATCCAGCTTCTTCACGTGAAACATGTCGAATATGTAATCGAATCGAAGGAAGAACTTCTCCGTGGGGAATGTGTCGACGTACGACAATTGCCGCGGAACATTAACCACGTAGAGTGGGTATCCTGGATCTTTCGAGGCCATGAGACTAGTATAAATCTTGTGTCCCTTGTGTGTTCTTCTTCCCGACCTAGATTTCTTGCAAGCTATTGAAACGTGAGTCGGTAGGGGAAATATCTTCGTGCGCACCCCAGAGTTCGAACCTTAAGGGGCTGGCAGACCCTTGAGGTTCAAACACTGGGGTGCGCATGAAGATCTCTGTTTCTCCCTAGCTCGCTCTCGCAACGATCTCAAGGCCTAGCTCGATGAACCTAAAGAACAAGAGACATGAGGGTTTATACTGGTTCGGGCCACCATTGTGGTGTAATCCCCTACTCCAGTGTGGTGTGGTGGATTGCCTTGCAGGTTGAGGATGAACAGTACAAGGGATGAACAACCTCCTGAGGAGAGGTGTTATTGAGCTCGGTGAGCTGGTGTGTGCGAGGATGGTTTGAATGATCCGTCCCCTCCTATGGTGGTGGCTAGTCCTATTTATAGTGGCCCTGGTCCTCCTCCCAAATATCAGGCGGGAAGGGATCCCACAATGACCAATTTGAAGGGGGACAACTAGTACAAGTTATCCTGACAAAAGGTGGTCTTCGCCTGCCAAAGGCTCCGGTGGTGACACCGTTGTGGGCTCCGCGGTGACCTCCGTCCTGCCGTCCTGCTAGTCTTAGTCTTGTTGCACTAATATGGAAACCTTTGCCTGATGCCTCGGGACTCCTCGCCTGCACTTGCCCCTTTAGCACCAAAGAGGCAGCGGGTACTCTGCACCGGCTGGCGCCCGCCTGGCCTTGGTCGTCACGGCTCACGTCACGTGCGCCTTGCGAGGTGCCCTTTCATAGATATCTCCGCTCCTCGGGAGCCATCCTCGGGAGGCTGCCCCTGAGGAGGTCTTGTGTGGTCTGCCTCATGAGGCTTGGCCCTCGCGAGGGTCTTGAGTGGTTTTTGATGAAGATGGGTCGTACCTAGCCGCTGGATGAGCCACACCCTGGGCTACAGGCAGGCAGGTCTGGGTACCCCTGTTCCCAGGATGCCGACAACAATCTAGACACCATATGCAACATGCAACCACATATCACGCTGCCAAGTTAGGGAAAGCATCTGCGATGGCGGTGTATTGGAAATGTGGTCATCAACTACAGAGCTATGTTGACTTTATTCATCTAACCTTGTTGTTTCTTAAGAATCATGTGGGGAGGTTGACACTGCAATCTTTAAAGGAGGGACTTTTCTAAAAGTAATCCACAGGCCTGACTGCCTCATCATAAGTGATTGATGAGGGATACACATGAACATTAGTTTAGTTAGGACCTAGAGTATATCGACCACAGGGGGAGTGAATGGGAGATCAAAATTTCTTTCAAAAGTTTTGAAACTTATTACAATCACAGCAGCGAAATAGAGTAATGAAGGAAATAAACGGAGTCAATCTTCTTTGTCAGAAGTATATTCCTCGATGAAGGATGTAATGAAACTACATGCACGAGAAATGACAGGTTTAACTACAATGAGGGTAATGAAACATGCAAACAAATGTAGTAGAACAAGACACAACATGGTGCATACAATGATCACGAGTAAATAGAAGGAATTAGATGGTGACAAAAAATACAGGAGATGAAAATGAAACAGAATGAGCACGGATACACGAGATGTCAACAACAGAACGAAATGATCAAATAAAATATTAGCACAGAGCACGAATATAAACTGCTGAAGGAAATGTAGTAGAGTAGATTGGACTAGTGGTGCTCAATGGCGATAGGGATATTTGGTAGACCAATTCACCCTTCGTCCAAAGGCTACCTCTGGTTGGAGGGGCTGTGACTTAACACGGAAGATAAACTCTCTTCACCCTATTCTCCTTTAATGGAGAGTTGATCAGACTCAGGTTGATGTCTCTCGTGGTAGATCCTTGTCAGCGATCTACAAACCTTCGGTCGGCCTTCAGGAACCATAATCACTTTTGGTTGCTAAAGATCAGGCTCGATGAAGACAACAACTCTTTAACACTCGAGCATAAACCTATACGTCTAGAGAGTGCGCATCTCTCAAGAGTAATAGGTACAAGAACTCTCACTCGGAACTATTGTGATGCTAAACCTCTGTCTAAGTTTGGTCTCTTGGCTTTTCTCTGAGTGTATCTTAAACTCAAATCACCTAGAGAGGGGTTGCTCAAATGAATCTTCTCAGAAATCTCAACAGAGCAGCTAACAGACAATGTTGGAGTGGGGTGGCTATTTATAGCCGCAGCCTTCCCAAATGGGAAGGACCAAATTGGACATTGGGATCAGCCAATGGCCGAATGACATGACTCGAACGGTCAGATTTGAGCACAACGCTAACATTACTTGCGGATCTAGTAATGCTAACTCCTCGGTCCGAGGCAAATCTCTCACAGCGAAGAAGATTACAGTCTCTTGCTCGCAAGTATTTCCTTGGAGCACAAAGAGATTTCTCTCGCAACTTTCATATATAGGATCTGGCTAAGCATCACAGCGGATCTAATAATCGAGAACCTATACCCCTCTTAATAGTACAAAGGTCCTATGACTCAAAAGAAAGAAAGAACACAACGAAATGAATACTACATCTTCACTTTTTCTTCGACTTCCATTGCTGCAGTCAATTTCTTTGGACGACAATACCGAATCAAAAGCTTTGCTTGAACACTAATCTTTTCGAGGGGTCGATTTCTACACATCAATCTTCTCGACTATATGACTTCAAAAAATATAGCTCATTCTTCTCTACACCGCAGATATACTTTGGTGAAGTTCCACGAACTCAGCACTGGAGATAGCATTCACTTTGGTTGTGTATGGACATTTCTCTTTGTATGCACTAGCAAAAAAATCAGTCCATGCTTGTTTCTGTCAACAATCTCCAAAACACAAGGTAGGCAAATATTGCACTAGCAATCTACCCCTTTTTGGCTATTGTTGACAAAACAAGTCACATCGAAGGATAGATAATGAATGGAATGTAATGCAAAGAATAATGAAAGACGAGTGATAATTACGATGATAAAATATTCACCCCCTTAAGATATGCTTCAGACCATGAAGAGCCGAAGGGAGACAATATTACTCTTTGTATGAGTGTCATTGAAAAATGATCTTATACTTGAGTTCTTTCAATGCGCTTCGACGGTGTCTGAGATGATTCCTGTCACAAAATCTTCGAAGAAGATTAGATATAGTATATGCTCGAAATATTTGTGAGGAAGAATGTAACATGAAGGTTTTCTCATAACAATATTTGAATCCACACAATATATAGACTTCCTGCATGTTAGATATACAATATGATCAGAGCAGGGAAAATAAACGAATATGTTCCTCGGAGTGGATGTGCTTCGGATGTGGTTTTCCTGTAGTACATAAGATAATAGGATGGAAAAGTTTCG
Source organism: Aegilops umbellulata (assembly GCA_032464435.1). Classification (NCBI taxonomy): domain Eukaryota; kingdom Viridiplantae; phylum Streptophyta; class Magnoliopsida; order Poales; family Poaceae; genus Aegilops; species Aegilops umbellulata. The sequence continues at coordinate 148,904,906 of CP136059.1, read as the reverse complement.
AGGAAAAACACATTGTCAGTGAAACGGATGGCATAGACACGAGGCGTCAAAGCATAGATGACTTTTTTCTTCCTACATGGTTAGATAGTGAGTGATTTTCTCCCACTAGAAAAATAAGACAAGTAGTACTGAAATTATTTCTCCCACTAGGTAACTTCATGTTCTTATTCAAGGAGCAAGTATTTTTCCATGTAAGATAGATAAGTATAGAGGGTAAACATTTCAAGGGAAAACACAGTCGATGGTACCTGCAAACAGATAGTATGAAGCAAATAACATTGTAGGGGGTTATTAACGTTACATGACGTCTGAGTATTTCAACACCACAAGCGGTGCATTATGTTCATGAAGAAAATTGTTCGAGGGAAAATCAAAAAGCGGATATAAACACCCTGCAAAAACCCCGATAGACTATCACTCGATGTAATTCGCCCCCTTTTTAACAACAAGTGTCCAAAAGGAATGAGAGAACATACAAGGAACTACTCCGTGGGAGTGTCTTTTGAATGAGAATTAAAATCACTCGACGAATCAGAATCCGGAGTGTGGAATGACCATGGAAGAAGTAGGAGTTTCAAGCATGGGCACTTGAAGACTTGGCGCGATGATCATCTGGCTTGAAGATAAGTATGCCGGCTGTGTCCGCAATTTCATCATCATGCTTGACAAATAGTGGGTCGGTTGAAGCGGAACGTTGTGGGAGCATTGGAGTTTGTCTTTGAATGCGCGGAACAGCAAGTGAGTCCAGATAGTTATAATCTTTCATGATGCCCTTCTTGGCTAAATCATTTCAAGATAAATGCTTCCCTAGTAGAGTCCATGAGCGGATCTTTGCTTCCTTCTCAAGTAGAAGAATTTGACGAGTGTGATTATGAAGCAAATTCAGCTCAGTCATTAGCTCTAGCTTCTTCTTTCTGTCCAGTTTGATGTGGCTTTTTAGTGACGGCTGAGTGCGAATGCAAATCTCATAGAGAGATGGATTTTACTTACGAGGGATTATAACCCTAGATTTCTTGATCTTCGGTGCATTTTCAGAAGCAAACGCACCCACAACAGTGTCAACAGGTTCCTTGCCTTTTCTAATATCCTTCACAATGCACATAGTGTCACGAACAGGTGACAAAATACCTTTGGAATGTAAGCCCAGAAGAATATCTCATTAATGAGTTGCTCGATCGCAAACATGATCCATGGATCATAGGGCTTCAAAGACTGGGGGTTGTCTGCTACACATGCGAGGTTTCGAATGGAAAGATGAGGAATCAAACTTGATTCCTTGAGACATGGCCAAAAGTGCATTTCCCAAGATGCCTTTGACGGAATTTGTCCTATTTATTGGTGTGAGGGTATTGCACTATGTGAAATAACACCTTGTTGTCATAGGCCAACTTCTTTAGATCAACATCAATGCATTTGTCACCAACCATGGTGGGATCCATCAGCATGTGGAGTTGTGCTTCAGATACTTCCCAGAAAAGCTGCATGTGTTCTCTATCCTTCTCATATGCACATCAAGGAATATTTATCAAGGCCAAAAACTCATCTGCTAAACATTTAATCCTTTCTCTTCCTGTCATACATTCAAGTGTCCAGGATGAGGTGTCGCAAAGATCTCCCGAGATATATAGCACAACATAGAACTGAAGGATAACCTCTTTGCTCTAGCCATGATTGAAACGCATGAATCCCTTCAGGAGAGCATGTTCAATATGTTGAATTCCATGGTGAGAGCGGGGCATTCCTTCGGGCTTAGCGAAGGTCAAAATCTTATGATTGAAGATTCTGTCTTTGACGAACAGAATCCGAGCATAATAAACGACTTGTTCCTCTGTCCAAAACCTTGGTGATAGTGATGTTATTTCTCCTTCATAAGGGCTGACCCTCAAGAACGCAAGATTCGAGAGATGAAGTTGTTCATTAAATGCAGGACCATTGGGGCCGTACTCATCTGGAAATAGCAGAAATGATTCCTAGGGATTTTTTCAAATTTCTTCATCACTGATTTCCATCGGCTAAATATCATCAGAAGTTGGCGCATTCTCATCGATTGGCTTTAATGTAGCAAGAGGCCATTTTGCTTTCTCTGGAGCTGATGGAATTAGGACACTGGTCTGACCTTCAATTTCCTTTGTTGGAACTTCTTCAGTGGCTTTCTCATTCTCATGCTAGGGCCTTTTCTTTCGGTGAACTTACAATGGGAGGAGGCATAACCACTCCTTCGGTCACTTGAGTCACTACATTTTGTCCTTCAGTCTGCTGGGGTAAAATTGGTGGTACATCTTGGTAAGGAAATACTGGTGGTACAACTGCTTGAGGTTCTTCTTCGTGAGTCATGGGCTCTCCATCATTCTTTTCTTCCCGTTCTGGCTGTGAAGCCAAAGAACCAGGAGCGAGATCAACCTCCATCTAGGTAGGGGCACCAGAGGAGGAGACCGGGGTGGTATTTCCTCAGGAAGCAACTTGCTCCCCCTCAACCTTCTCTTCGTCCTTGGTGGATCGGGATGGCTCAACTTGAATTTTCTTCAAAGGCGATGAAGCTGCCTTTTCCATCTCAATCTCTTCGTCAACTTTTTCTTCAGGAGCATGTTGCACGAACATGACATTATCTTCGTCAGGGTTGGCCAAATACATGTCCACAACATCAGATTCTTGAGCAACTGAGGTAGAAATTATAACTACCATAGGCTCAGCTTGTTGCTCGTTTTCTTCCTCGGAATGAGGGGATGGTGGTATCTGTTGTACTGGGACTGTCGGGGTAAATGACCACGGGTAGCCTAGCCGGCTCCCCTTGGCACTTCAGAAGAAATTACGAGCCGATCCGGCCTCCAAGAAACCAAGACGCGGGGTCGCCTTCCCCCCGCCGGCTGCCTCTCAGGCCGTCTGTCGGAAGGCGGCCCGGCCTTAACCCTCATGAAGAAAGCCGCGGGAGGGCTAGCTCCGAGAAGCCGGCCACGAGAAGGCCAACTCCAAGAAGCCAGCTCCCACGACGCGGTCAAGATTGTACCCTCGAGGCCCGCATCCACATAATGGCGAAGGGACAGGGCGTGGCTACAGTAAAGCCTGCCACCCCCGAAACCCGGAGCACGCCTGGCACAGTGCACCGTATGGGGGAGCCCTGACCCGTTCGGCGCGGAACTGTTGCCATGATAACTATGACGCCATCCACAGTGGGTTGTCAGCGCGGTCCACGGGCGGTGGGCCCTCTTGGGCAGAGAGACACCCGAAGGCGGACAGGCCTCCTCCAGTCGGCCCAAGATATGGCTGGCTTCCCCAAGCCGGCTCGCCTCCTCCCTCGAAGGAGGCGCCCCATTAAGGAGACAAGACGACGTGAGGCTACAGCGATCGCCCGGCAGGCGGCCGGCACTGTAGCCACGCTTACCTCGACAAAGCCCTCATCATCAGGATTGAGGCAACAGTAATCGGCCGCCAACAGGGCCCTAGGCAGTAGGGCCTACCTGTCGGCCAAGATGCCGGCAGCCGGCGGGGCCCACCAGCCGGCGGGCCCCAGCAGCCGGCGCAGAAGCCGGCGGGCCCAAGTAGCCGGCGCAGAAGACGGCGGGCGTAGACACTGACGGCTGGGACCCGCGCCCAGCCGGATTACCATTGTACCCCCGGGGGGTAGGCGTATATAAACCCCCCGGGGCACCCATGCAAAGGGTTGATCTGATCTAGGTTTCAACACACATAGAGAGAAGAGTAGAGCTAGCCTTGCCCTCCTTCTTCCTCTCGCCAAAAAGCTCGAGGAGCACCTTGTAGTTACTTGTTCATCGAGTGATCATGCGGAGACCCCGCAGAGCAGCAGTAGGGGTGTTATCTCCACGGAGAGCCCCGAAGCTGGGTAAGATTCACCGGCGTGCATGTCTTTGCCTTATCCCACTTCCAGGCACCGGCGACGTCTTACTGGCTCCCACACAGATAAGCCACCCGTTGGCATATGTCGCACCAACCACCCAACATTTGGCACCCACCGTGGGGCCAGGTGCACCGTCGTCCGGAGACCTGTTCTAGACGGGAACCTTCTTCCTCCCCAGCAAGCGTAGCCAGCCCGGCACGCCCGGTGGCGCTTGCCACGACGCGCTGCAAGGCGTCACCAACGCCTGTGCAGCGAGCAACCTCGCCGATCCCCTTGGCGAGGCCCTCATCTCCGACTAGACCGCCTCCGACGCGGGCACCGACCGCCTCGTCGACCTCCTCAGCCAGCTCCACGTCTCCAGCGAGCCTGCTGTGGACCAGGAGTCTATTGGCTCAACCGATCCGATGCATGTCGACTCCGACACTGCCTCGCCCGATGCCTTCCCCACCAACGTCGTGATCTACGATGACCCGCTTCCCCGAGCCGATGGCTGTGACAGTGCCACCACCGAGGTGATGGTCATCAGCCACGGCGACGCTTCTGGCGAGAACGCCCACGACGCCCCGCGAGCGGTGACCCACGACTTGTCCGTCCCTCTCCCAGCCGATGCCGACGCCGAAGCACTGGAGGCACGCCGCCTCGCCCTCCTAGCGGAGGGCCGGAAGCTAGCTTCCGTGAGACGCCTCACCGAGGCCCACCAGCGCGAAGTCGATCGCGCTGCCTTCGGCACGCCGCCTCCTGGCGGATCGAGCCGAGCCGACATCGTCGGGCAGCGCGGCGCTGTCATCGCCGACATGTTTGGGGCCGACCGCCCAGTCTATGCCACCCCACTCGAGAACCTGTGCGCCGCCCAGGCGGCCGTAGACCAGACGCATCCAGCAGCTGATTGATGCGGCCCTACATGACCAAACGCATCCAGCAGCTGATTGATGCGGCCGCACAACGGCACGAAGTCGACGCCCGCGCGGAAAGCCCTCCGCCGCCCCAAGAGCGCGGCGTGGCGTCCTGGACGCCGACCGCGGGTAAAACCCGCGCGCGACGCAAGAAAGAGCCGGCTACCAGCCGAAGCCGAACCCGGATCTCCATCGAGCGAGACGCAGAAGGCCGCCCTCGAGCCGTGGAGCGGTGGGGCAACCCGCCTCCGCCTCCGCCTCGTGGGGAAAGATATCCCACCCCTCCGCCTGTCATGCATCCGACTCTCAGCGGTCGACTAGTTCGCCGCGAAGGAGTCGGCGAGAATGATGCTCGCCATCGGATTGACCGACTAGCGCGATCCCTGGCGCTAGATTAAGAAGATGATGTCGGCCCGCCCTCTTTCGTCCCCCGCATCCGCGACGAGCCCTTCCCCAAAGGGTTCTCGCTCCCAAGAGACACGCCCAAATACAACGGCTCCGTGAAGCCGGAAGATTGTTTGATCGACTACTCCACCGTAGTACGCATCGCGAACGGCAACAGGCGCGTTGCCGTGAAGTACGTTCCCCTCATGCTCCAAGGCATGACCCGGACCTGGCTCAACAGCCTCAAGCCATACAGGATCAACAACTGGCAAGACTTCACAGAAGCCTTCGTCCGCAACTTCACTAGCACCTACAAGCGGGCTCCCAAGCCCAGATAGCTCTCCTTGTGTGTGCAAGGCCCCGCCGAGTCCACTCGCGACCACCTCACGCGTTGGGACGAGCTCCGCAACTCTTGTGAAGAGGTGCACGAGGTGCAAGCCATCGAATACTTCATAGCCGGGTGCCGAGAGGGCACCCTCCTCAGGCACAAGCTCCTCTGCGACGAGCCGACTACCCTCGACGAGCTTGTGGTCATAGCGGACAAGTACGCCACCGCCGAGTCCTCAATGAAGACCGAGCCCAGGTGGATGCGTCTGGGAAGGTACTCAACCCGGCGCCCAAGACGCCGGTTGGGGATTCCAGCCGACGCTTGTACCAAAACGACCACAAACGCAAGGGCCCCATGCCGCCTTCCACCAGTCGGCAGGTGGCCATGGTCGAGGGCAAGCAGCCTGAAGGGCGGCCCGCACCCAAGAAGCAGAAAGGCGGCAGGCCGGCTTGGCAGCCGGCCTTCTCCTACGAGCAAACCCTCGACGCCCCATGCAAGTTCCACAGCGGCGCGAAGCCGTCCAACCACACAACCCGGAAGTGCCACTGGCCCACCCGAATCTCCAAAGGCGAAGGGCTCGTGCCGCCTCCACCTGCTGGTCCGCCATCTCTAGCTCCGCAGCAGCCGGCCGCTCGGCCAGCAGTCGGAGCCGTGCACGACGAGTTCTCCGACGAGCATGCCGCCTATGTCATCTTCACAAGCCAGCCTGATGACCGGCGTAGCAGGCGCCGAGAGCACCAGGAAGTCAACGCAGTTGCCGCCAACCCCGCCGAGCACATGCACTGGTCAGAAAAACCCATCAGCTGGAGCCGGGCCGACCACCCAGAGGTGATGCCATCTCCTGGCTCTTATGCACTGGTTCTGGATGCCACCCTTGCACCAGACAGACGCGCCGCCCGCTTCTCCCGTGTGCTGATAGACGGCGGGAGCAGCATCAACATCCTGTACCTTGACACCCTGAAGAAGCTCAACATCAAGATGAAGCAGCTCACGCCTACCCGGACTGTGTTCCACAACATCGTACCCGCCTGTCCTGTGCTCCCATTGGCAATATCAGGATTGATGTCCTCTTTGGGGACAAGGATCATTTCCGCAGGGAGGCCGTCTGGTTTGAAGTGGTGGACCTTGAGAGCTCTTACCACGCCCTGCTTGGCCGACCTGCCTTGGCCAAGTTCATGGTTGTTCCCCACTATGCTTACCTCAAGATGAAGATGCCGAGCACTAAGGGCATCATCACCATAGTCGGCGATTACAAGAAATCAGCTGAGTGCACAGCAGCCAGCACCCGGCTAGCCGAGTCACTTGTGATTGCCGAAGAGAAGAAGAAGTTGGACCGGGTCGTGGACATGGCAGGCAAGCAGCCGGCCCTGTCCCCCGATCCCAAAGAATGTGATGCCCAAGGTTCCTTCCAGCCGGCCAAGGAAACAAAGAAGATACCTCTTGACCACGAGCTCCAGGAGAGGTTTGCCGTCATTGGGGCAAACCTAAACAGCAAATAGGAAGGCGAGCTCGCTGATTTCCTCCGTGAGAATCGGGACATCTTTGCATGGTCCCCCAAGGACATGCCGGGTGTTCCGAAGGATTTCGCCGAGCACAAATTACACGTCCGAGAAGGTGCGAAACCAGTCAAACAACCCCTCCGCCGACTGTCGGAGGAAAAGAGAAGGATTGTAGGAGAAGAGATAGCTCGGCTTCTGGCTGCCGGCTTCATCATGGAGGTGTTCTTTCTGGAGTGGCTCGCCAACCCGGTCCTCGTGCTGAAGAAGAACAACAAGTGGCGCATGTGTATAGACTACACGAGCCTCAACAAAGCCTGCCCTAAAGATCCTTTCGCCCTGCCAAGGATAGATCAAGTGATAGACTCCGCAGCCGGATGCGAGCTGTTGAGTTTCTTGGATGCTTACTCCGGATACCACCAGATAAAGTTGGACCCAGCCGACCGCCTAAAGACCGCCTTCATCACGCCATTCGGAGCCTTCTGCTACCTGACCATGACATTCGGCTTGAGAAATGCCGGGGCCACTTTTCAGCGTTGCATGCAGAAGTGCCTCCTCAAGCAGCTCGGCAGAAATGCCCATGTCTACGTGGACGACATTGTGGTGAAGACGGAGAAGCGCAACACCTTGCTGGATGACCTCAAGGAAACATTCGAGAACCTGCGCCGATTCTGGATCAAGCTCAACCTCGAGAAATGCGTGTTCGGAGTGCCAGCCGGCCAGCTCCTAGGCTTCCTGGTCTCCGAACGCGGCATCGAATGCAACCCAGTGAAGATCAAGGCCATTGAGAGAATGGCTATTCCCACCAAGCTGCGAGACGTCTAGAAGTTCACCGGATGCTTGGCTTCCCTGAACCGCTTCATCAGCCGGCTCGGAGAGAAGGCTCTCCCCCTCTACCGCCTCATGAAGAAGACCACTCACTTCGAGTGGAACGACAAAGCTGACCAAGCTTTTCACAAGCTGAAGAAGATGCTGACCACGCCGCCTGTCCTGGCGGCGCCGACTGAGAAAGAGCCCATGCTCCTTTACATCGCTGCAACCAGCCGGGTGGTCAGCACCGTCATCGTAGTCCAACGCCGAGAGGAGGGCCGAGCCCAGCCGGTCCAGAGGCCGGTATACTATTTGAGCGAGTTGTTGTCTACCTCGAAGCAGAACTACCAGCACTACCAGAAGATGTGCTACGGCGTGTACTTTGCCGCCAAGAAGCTGAAGCCCTACTTCCAAGAGCACCCCATCAAGGTCGTATGCACCGCCCCACTCGCCGAGATCATAGGCAGCCGGGATGCATCCGGCCGAGTGGCGAACTGGGACATCAAGCTGGCCCCTTACACGATCTTCTACCAGCCTCGCACCGCCATCAAATCCCAAGCATTGGCCGACTTCCTCGTCGACTGGGCCGAGACCCAGTACCTGCCGCCGGCTCCTGACTCCACTCACTGGCGCCTGCACTTTGTCGGGTCCAAGATGCTCACCGGCTTGGGAGCCGGCGTCGTCCTCACCTCTCCCAAAGGCGACAAGCTCAGATACACGCTGCAAATTCACTTTGCCGCCTCCAACAACGTGGCCGAGTATGAGGCGCTCGTACACGGGCTCCGGCTTGCCAAAGAGCTCGGCATACGCCGGATCCTGTGTTATGGCGACTCAGACTTGATAGTCCAGCAGTCATCCGGTGATTGGGACGCCAAGGACGCAAACATGGCAAGCTACCGCTTCCTCGTCCAGCAGATCAGCGGGTACTTTGAAGGATGCGAGTTCCTCCACGTACCACGAGCCGACAACGGGCCAGCAGATGCCCGGGCGCGAATAGGCTCCACTTGGCAGGCAATACCAACCGGCGTCTCTCTACAATGCCTCCTCAAGCCGTCTCCAGAGTCCGATTCCATCTTCGTGCCGCCTAGCCCCGATGCAGCCGGATCCGGCTTGAAGAGCCAAGAAGGCGGCCCGGGGACTTCAGCAGGCGGCGCGGGGACTTCAGCAGACGGCTCGGGGACTTCCGTAGTCGCACCCAACCCGGGGACTTCTGAACCAGGCTCGAGGACTGCGGTAGTCGGCACGGGGACTGCACCAGCACCGCAGACGGCGGCCGGTTCCAGCATTTCACAACCCAACCCGCCCACCCTGGTTGCAGTAGCCGCGTTGGCAATAGAAGAAGTCACAGCTCCATCATGGGCCCATCCCATCCTCAACTTCCTGACAAACCATGAACTGCCGGCTGACGAGACAGAAGCAAGACAAGTCCAACGCCGAGCCGGAGCATACACAATTGTCAACAGAGAGCTCGTCAGACGCAGCGTCACTGGAGTCTTCCAGCGATGCGTCGAGCAAGAGAAGGGCATAGAAATCCTCAGAGACATCCACCAAGGTGAATGCGGCCACCACGCGGCCTCAAGATCACTAGTCACCAAAGCTTTCCGCCATGGATTCTTTTGGCCGACTGCTTTGGACGACGCTAAAGAATTAGTCAAACACTTCAAAGGGTGCCAAGTCTTCAGCTCCAAGCAACACCTGCCGGCTTCAGCACTCAAGACCATTCCCCTCACTTGGCCCTTTGCCGTTTGGGGTTTGGACATGGTGGGCCCATTCAAGATGGCGTGCGGCAGCATGACACATCTGCTTGTCGCCGTGGACAAGTTCACCAAGTGGATCGAAGCAAAGCCGATCAAGAAGCTGAATGGGCCGACTGCCGTGACATTCATCGCAGATATAGCAACTTGGTACAGCGTGCCGCACAGCATCATCACCGACAACGGCACCAATTTTGCCAAGGGGGCATTGGCACGTTTCTGCGCGACACAGGGCATCCGACTGGACTTAGCGTCCGTTGTCCACCCGCAGTCAAACGGCCAAGTCGAGCGAGCCAACGGCCTCATCCTTTCCGGCATCAAGCCCCAACTAGTCGTGCCACTGGAGCGCTCGGCCGGCTGCTGGCTCGATGAGCTGCTGACCATCCTCTGGAGTCTGCGCACTACCCCAAACAGGTTAACCGGCTTTACTCCTTTCTTCCTCGTATATGGTGCCGAGGCGGTCATCCAAACCGACATCGAGTTCGACTCGCCTCGGGTAACCATGTACACGGAGGTGGAGGCCAAGGAAGCACGAGAAGACGGCGTCGACCTGTTGGAAGAAAGCCAGCTGTTAGCCCTCAGATGGTCCACCATCTACCAGCAAGGTCTGCGTCGCTACCACAGCCGGAAGGTCAAGCCAAGATCCTTCCAAGACGGCGACCTTGTGCTTCGGCTAATCCAGCGAACAGCCGGTCAGCACAAGCTCTCGGCCCCTTGGGAAGGCCCCTTCGTCATCAGCAGAGTGCTAGGAAACGACTCCTACTACCTGATCGACACACAGAAGCCGAAGGCACGAAAGAGAGACAACTCCGGCAAGGAGTGGGAACGACCATGGAACGCCAACCTCCTCCAAAGATTTTACAGTTGAAATGTAGTATGTATCACACTAACTTTTGTACTAAGTACGAGACAATAGGCCCCCCCGAGGAGAACTCGGGGACTGCCATCATTCATCTATGAATGAAGAGTATCATGCTTATGATTATGTCATTACATTCACTTCTCTCGTACGGCACTGGGTTCGACTAGTCGGCCCGGGGACTGGCCGCCTTGAGTTATATTAGAAGTCCTACCCACGGTCAGACAAGTAGTGTGCCGGCTGTCGGGGAAATTTGACTCCGCGAGCACCTATGGGGACGGGGCAGCTCGCTGGCCTCGCCTCCGCCAGCGGTTCCTCGTCTCATGGCGGACCATATTGGGGACGACCCTTGCAAGTTCTTCGTCCGGCTGCGTCGGCCGCCTCGTCGTCGCCTTCGTCTCCCGACCCCATTTGCGAGCGAGATGGAGTTGGATCCGCCCGAGACACTGAGGTTGCACATGAGGGGCTGTGGAATCAGCGGTACGCGAGTCCGCGTTGACTTCCCGGCCCCTAATGTGATGTATCTTGGTCGAGGGTGGAAGACGTTCGCCCGTATCCATAGCTTGACGGAGGGGCTCACCCTCCATTTCAAGCTGATGGAGGGCGGTCTCCTCTCCCTCACGGTCTTCGGGTGCTTCGGGACTCGGGCAAGGTGCTGCATGGAGAGATCCTCCGATAGTGAAGACCCCTCCTCGGGCGAGAGTGACGAGGAGGACAGCGGCAGCGACGACGAGGGTAGCGGGCGGCAGGATGACGGGTCCGACTAGGTGTCGGGCGCCGCTTCGTGCGGCACCGGCGACCCCATCATCCGTGTCGCCGGCTCCTTGAGCTTCTCGGGGTCGTCTCCTTGGGCGGCTGGCGTAGGGACGCTGCAGAAGAGGAAGAGGGCAGGCGACAAGGCCATCAACTCGAAGTACGTGGGCACGACGCCCTCGACAGCGTGCTGACGTCCTGCCGCCTCGTCTTCGAGCCCTGCCTCCGGCGCCGCCATCACCATCCAGCCTTTGGACGACCGCCGAGATGTTCTCTTGGTGTCTTCTACCACCCGTAGCTCGCCTAGGCGCCCCTTTTGCCCTTTTCGCCTGCTTGACCTGCCTCCTGAAAAGAGGGACAAGCAAGGGATTACGGGCACCTTATCTCTTTTTAATTTGTAAGCCCTCGGGCCTTAGCTGCCTTTAAAGCTTGTAATCCCATCTTTCATGTTTTTCATTCTCTATGAACTGTACCTGAGTGGAATGCTTTTTTATGAAAAGGGGATGCTTGCCGGGTCACTTGTCTTGTGGGTGGAACCCACGCCAAGGAGAGAATCCTTTATATCTTTAAGATAGACACTTCTTTTCCCGGCAGCAGGCCCTGCCTTCTTCCCACGTCGCTCGACCTTTCTCACGCTTTTGGCGGAGGCAGGGATGAGGCGGGTTCAGGCTCCTCGTTTCGTTCCTTTGCTGGCGCGACTACGACCAAACCTGGCCCCATGAACGAGCCCTAGGGCCTAAGGTAGGAGAGCACGATAGCTTTTAGGAAGAAACGAGGTTTCGCATACCTCAGTCCATAAGAGAATGCATGATAAGGGATGAAAAACTCATCTGAGATTGCAGCCCCCGGCAACTCTTGTTTGCCGTGGGTGAATCTTTGTACTTGCAGCCCCCGGCAACACTGGCTTGCCGGGACTGGCTTGCGGGGGTCCAGATGCTGGTCCGTCCTCCTTCTCTTTTTCGTCCTCAAGTGGTTCGGCCAGGATATGCGAGCCCTGCGAACCAAGGGAAATGAAAGAACGGCCAAAGGACGCACACCCGACCTCTAAGCTAGGGGTTAGTCGCTACTAAGCACTATCAACCCTAACCAAGGACGAGACTCGACCCAGCATGCATGTTATAACTTAGGGCACCAGCGCTTCACTTATGCTCAGGGTCTGCACCTGGCTTTGTACAAAGGATTACATGCAACAGCGGCAAGACTTGTACAAAAGGGTGGTTGGCGGAACAGGGTCCGGCAACCGCGCCTTATGGGTAAAACTTACGAAGATGCTCGACGTTCCAGGAGTTGCTCACCGGAATGCCATCTTTGGTCTCAAGGCGGACAGCGCCAGGCCTAGTGACTCGTTTCACCCGATAAGGGCCTTCCCACTTTGGCGTCAACTTGTTAGAATTCTTGGCGGAATGAACGCGCCGAAGAACAAGGTCGCCTTCCTCAAGACTTCTGGCGTTAACTTTGCGGCTATGGTAGCGGTGCAAAGCTTACTGGTAGCAAGCAGCTCGTACCGCAGCCTGAAGACGGTCTTCCTCAAGGAGCAGCGCATCATCTCGTCGCAGCTGCTCTTGCTCAAGCTCATCATAAGCGAGCACTCGAGGTGACCCGTATACGAGTTCCGTGGGGATAACTGCCTCTGCTCCAGTGGCTCAATTTGGCGTCGTCCTGATCGACCAAAGAACCACCGGCAGCTCCTCGATCCAGTTTCTTCCGCACTTGTGCAGCCTGTCGAAAGTCCTGGTCTTGAGTCCACGCAGCACTTCAGCATTTGCCCTCTCCGCTTGACCATTGCTCCTCGGGTGAGCAACAGAAGCGAAGCAGACCTTGGCGCCAAGGTCTTGGACATACTGCATGAAGGTGCGACTCGTGAATTGCGTACCGTTGTCGGTGATGATCATGTTAGGGATCCCGAAGCGTCAAACAATCGACCTGAAGAACTTGACTGCTGATTGTGTCGTCACCTTCCTCACTGCTTCCACTTCTGGCCACTTTGTGAACTTGTCGATTGCGACGTACAAGTACTCAAAGCCCCCGATTGCTCGGGGGAAGGGGCCGAGGATGTCGAGCCCCCAGACCGAAAATGGCCAGGATAAAGGGATCGTCTAGAGAGCTTGAGCAGGCTGGCGTATCTGCTTAGAATGGAACTGGCACGCTTCACACTTGGTTACTTGTGCAGTTGCATCCTGGAGGGCTGTCGGCCAAAAGAAACCTTGCCGGAAAGCTTTGCCGGCAAGTGCTCTTGTGCCAATGTGGTGACCACAGATGCCTCCATGTATCTCTGCCAACAGCTTCTGTCCATCTTCCCGGTGAATACACTTCAATTTCACACCGTTGAGTCTTCTTCTTTACAGTGCGTTGTCGACAAACTGGTACATACTTGACTGCCGGGCTACTCTTTCCGCTTCTTCTTGCTCTTCGGGAAGTTCTCCTGTCTGAAGGAACGGACGATCTGTTGTGCCCATGCTGGAGCTTGTGGCTCGACAACAAGGACTAAAGGCATATCTGCTGCTGCGGGAACATCCGCTTCTACGGCGAGAACCTGCGGCTCAGCCGGAGCTTGACGTTCCCCGGCAAGCTTGCCGGAGCAAAACTTGTCGGGAGCGTCTGCTTCAACGAAACAAACCCTGTGGCTTGTCGGAGCAAACTGCTCCTCAGCACTCTTGGCGGTGATCTTGAGGACCTTCTTGGCGGCGGCTTCGGGAAGCTCTGCCGGAAAATAGTCACCATAAATCAACTTCCTCTTCTTGCTCTTTCCAGTTGACGGCATCACAGACGGTTGAGTCAGCTTGAGCACAAAGATCCCTGGTTCCACAGGTAACTTAAGTGCTGCGCACTTTGACAGGCCATCGGCAATGTCGTTCAGAGCTCTTGGAACATGTTCCATCTGTAGGCCGACAAAGTGCTCTTCTAGCTTCCTCACTTCATAAACGTAAGCTTCCATCAACGGACTCTGATAATTCTTGTTCACTTGGCGGACGACAAGCTGCGTGTCACCCCTGACAATAAGCTGCTTGATCCCAAGGTCTGTCGCGATCCTGAGACCGGCAAGCAATCCTTCATACTCTGCAGTATTGTTTGTTGCTTGCTCCTTGGGAAAGTGCATCTGGACTACGTACTTGAGGTGCTCTCCGGTGGGTGCGACAAGCAGCACGCCAGCACCAGCGCCTTGTAGCGAAAAGGCACCATCAAAGTACATCAGCCACTCTTTGCTTGCTTCCTTGACGGGGATGCTCATTTCTGGAATTTCTTCGTCGGGCGTTGGCGTCCACTCTGCTATGAATTCTGCCAATGCTCTGCTTTGGATAGTTGAAGTGCTCTCAAACTTGAGGCCAAAGCTTGACAGTTCCAGTGCCCACTGAACAATCTTGCCTGTTGCTTCTGGAGTCTGCAGTATCCTCTTCAGCGGAAAGCGAGTGACAACTGTGATCTCATGTGCTTGGAAGTAATGGCGCAGCTTTCTCGAGGCCATAAGAAGGCCGAAAAGCAATTTCTGCACACCAGAGTACCTTGACCTAGCCCCCTGCAGAAGGGAACTGACAAAGTAGACTGGGCGCTGCACCATTTTCTTCTGTATCTCCTCGGGTGCCTACGCAGATCCATCTTTGCCGGGACCAGAGCTTGTCGGGGAAGCCCCCTGCTTGTCGCTGGATGCGCTTGCCATGGTTGCTGGCTCATCATCTGCCTCCCTCTCCGCTACTAACGCAGCACTAACCACTTGATTGGTTGCTGCCAGATACAGCAGCAACTTCTCTTGTGGCTTAGGTGCAATAAGTATTGGAGTGGAGGATAGGTATCTCTTCAAGTCCTGCAGCGCAGCCTCCGCTTCCGGAGTCCATTTCATTGGACCTGCCTTTTTCAAAATTTTGAAAAACGGCAGGCCGCGCTCAGCAGACTTAGAGATAAACCTACTGAGAGCCGCCACGCAGCCAGCAAGTCTTCGTACATCCTTGACGCGCTTCGGTGCTTCAATCTGCTCAATGGCCTTGATCTTGTCGGGATTGGCTTCAATTCGCCGCTGAGACACGAAGAATCCGAGAAGCTTGCCGGAAGGGACTCCAAACACGCACTTCTCGGGGTTGAGCTTGAGGCTGATCTTGCGCAGATTTGCAAAGGTATCTTCTAAATCTTGAATCAGAGTTGCTTTGTCCCTGCTCTTGACCACTATATCATCCATGTAGGCTTCCACATTTCTGTGTATCTGTGGTTCAAAAGCGGTATGGATGACCCTTGCAAATGTTGAACCAACATTCTTCAAACCGAAAGGCATCCGTATGAAACAGTATGTGCCACATGGAGTGATGAATGCGGTTTTCTCCTCATCCTCTTCTGCCATGAAGATCTGATGATATCCTGAGTATGCGTCAAGAAATGAAAGCAAATCACACCCGGCCGTGGAGTCAACAATCTGGTCGATGCGCGGCAAGGGAAATGGGTCTTTGGGACAAGCTTTATTGACATCGGTAAAGTCGATACAAAGCCTCCATTTCCCGTTTGCCTTGTGCACGTCTACAGGATTGGCCAACCACGTAGGTTGGAGCACTCCTCTGACGAGGCCTTCTGCTTCCAACTTCTTGATCTGTTCTGCGATGAATTCTTGGCGCTCCACTGCTTGCTTCCTGACTTTCTGCTTGACGGGCCGTGCATGAGGACAGATGGCAAGGTGGTGCTCAATTACTTTCCTGGGAACACCGGGGATGTCAAACGGTTGCCACGCAAACACATCGATGTTCGCCCGCAGGAAAGCAATGAGCGCGCTTTCCTATTTGGGGTCGAGAGTGGCACTGATGGTGAAAGTACCACCAGTGCCGTCCTCCTTGGCGGACACCTTCTTGGTCGCTGGCGGAGCTGCCATTGTCTTCTTACACTTGCCGGTGGAGCTCGATGGTGCGTCCTCGACGGTAGCGCAGCACTCCGAAGAGGTGCGCTTGCCGGAGTGGGCATCAGAACTTTTGCCGGACTTGGTCTTCTTCTTCCCCCCGGGAGCTTCAGCGGCAAGTGTCTCGCGATCCGTTGCGGCTGCTGCTTCCTGGTAGGTCTTGTCGGCACAGATGAGAGCATCTTTCTTGTCGCCAGGGACAGAGATGACACTTATTGGGCCTGGCATCTTCAGCATGTTGTACGCGTAGTGAGAGGCCGCCATGAACTTGGCGAGTGCTGGACGGGCGAGAATCCCATTGTAAGGCAATGGAAAATCGGCAACGTCAAAAGTGATTCTCTCAGTCCTGAAGTTCAACTCGCTGCCAAATCTCACCGGCAGCGTGATCTTCCCCTTCGGCTTCCTCCTTCCCGGGTTTATTCCTTGGAATGTGCCGGTCTCCTCGAGCTCGCTGTCAGGGACTTAGAGATTTCGGAGCACAACAGAGGAGATCAGGTTCAAGCCGGCCCTGTCGTCAACTAGCATCTTAGTGACCTTGAGGTTGCGGATAGTTGGTGAGACCAATATCGGCACACACCCGACCGCAGTTGTGCGATCAGGGTGGTCCTCAATATCAAAGATGATAGGCGTGCTAGACCATTTCAGAAGCTTGCGTTACTCAACGGGTGGTTCTGCCGCATTGACTTCCCACACCCGCTGCTTGAGTTGGCGGTGTGAAGTATGCAGAGAAGCACCGCCGTCAACGCACAAGACCTCTGTAGATTTCTGGAACTCCTGCTCACTGGTCTCATCATCATCCATGTCTTCGTCGTCGTCGTCTCCATCCTTGTCGCGGCCGTGGGGAGGTCTGTCTCCTTGCCGCAGATTGGCTTTGCCGCGGCATCCTCCCCAGCCGATGCGCTTCGTACCGGATCCTCCAGCACCTCCTTGGGCTTTCTCCTTGTTGCGTCGCTCGTACTCGGCCTTTTGCAGCTCGACAAGCTGCTCGACCTTCTTGCAGCTCTGGAGGTCATGGCCCTTGGTGCGGTGGATCTTGTAGTACTGTTTGTTGGTGCCGTCCTGCTTGTCGGCGGCTGCCACAGCCCGGCAGTTGGCGCATGCGGAAACCTCCTTGCCGGAGCTACCATCTTTGGCTTTCTTGGCGCCACCATCGCTGCCGGACTGCTCAACAACTAGCACATCTTTGCCTTTTCTCTTCCTGTTGTTCCGTCGCCGGTTTTTATTTGCCGGGGCAGCATCATCGCTGTCAGATCCTCCTGTTCCTGTATTCTCTCCGGGGAGTTTCCTTCCTTCCTCAGCACGTGCACACCTGTCGGCCAGGGCATACAGCTCACTGACATCTCTGATCTTGCACGTCGCGATCTCCTCCCGCATCCTGCGGTTACGCCCGTTCTGATGGAACGCGCTGATCCGCGGCAGGGTGGACATCTGGGATGTTGCGTTGCACTTGGCTGAATCTCTGGATGTACTTGCGCAGGGGCTCTCCTTCTTTCTAGGCAAGCAGATGAAGATCACTCTCCTGGCCATGATGCTTGTGGCCGCCTGTTTCCTTCTTTTCTTGTCGTTGTTGATCGTGTTATGAAAACAGTCTGTTAGAGCCGCGACAAGCTATCTTGTAATATATAACTTTATTTTGGGTAGTGATTGCAATGTTATTTCCTTTACTTGACTCCTTCCTTTGTATGTGTTTGCCCTATGATTTTAGGGAACTTGCCGGCGCAGGCACCCTTGCCGCAAGCGCTGAGTGCGGGACGTCAGCAACCTGCTGGCAGTGCTGTTGCCGACAAGAAACCTTGTCGTAACTAGTCGCAGCTCGCTTAAGTTGTTGAGCAAACTCGAAACAAAGTAAGGGCGCGACTCTAGTCGCAGCACACTTAAACTGTTGAGCGAACTCGAAACAAAGTAAGGGCGCAACTAGGCACGAGCCGGTTCCTTCGCACACAGGTTTTCCATACAAAGCATGGTCGTTCAAGGAAGATAACTTAAAAAATTTAAAAACATCTGATTGCTCAAACTTTGGCAACTTAGCTTTTCTGTCGTTTGCTTCCCGGCAAGGCGCGACTTTCTTGAACGACGCCTGGTCCATACCATTATCTTCCCCTTCCCCCCCGGCAAACTTGTGGGCGAAGGAACCTTCATTTCCTTGAGAAAAAAGGAAGTACAGAAAATAATAATATGGAGCCTTATGGCTCGTTATTGCTTACCGGGGGTGTTTGCTGCACAAAGTGTCAGATAACTCATGCAAAAAAAGCATGAAATTGACAAGATGTGCGGAGCACATGAGCTTTTATTTATGCACATGAGCTGCGGCAAGTCTAGTGGCCCAGCACGAAGAATTTCAAGCCAGATGTACCCGAGAAGTACGACGGCAAGTTGCATCCGTCGGAGTTCCTCAGCATCTACACCATCGCGGTGCAAGCTGCTGGGGGGCGGGACGACAAGATCCTTGCCAACTACTTCCCACTGGTGCTCAAACCCAACGTCAGGTCCTGGCTCATGCACTTGCCAGACAACTCCATATCTTCCTGGGCAGACCTATGCCATCAGTTTGTCGGCGCCTTTACAGGCGGCCACAAGCCTCATGGCCAGGAGAGTGATCTTCATCTGCTTGACCAGAAAGAAGGAGATCCCCTGCGCAAGTACATCCAGAGATTCAGCCAAGTGCAACGCAACATTCCAGATGTCCACCCTGCCGCGGTCATCAACGCGTTCCATCAGAACGTGCGTAACCGCAGGATGCGGGAGGAGATGGCTATGATCAAGATCAGAGACGTCAGTGAGTTGTATGCCCTGGCCGACAGGTGTGCACGTGCTCAGGAAGGGAGGAAACTCCCCTGAGAGAATACAGGAATAGGAGGATCTGACAACGATGATGCTGCCCCGGCAAATAAAAACCGGCGGCGGAACAACAGGAAGAGAAAAGGCAAAGATGTGCTAGTTGTTGAGCAGCCCGGCAGCGACGGTGGCGCCAAGAAAGTGAAAGATGCTAGCTCCGGCAAGGAAGTTGCTGCATGCGCCAACTGCCAGGCTGTGGCGGCCGCCGAGAAGCAGGACGGCACCAACAAACAGTACTGCAAGATCCACCGCACCAAGGGACATGACCTCCAGAGCTGCAAGAAGGTCGAGCAACTGGTCGAGCTGCAAAAGGCCGAGTACGAGCGACGCGACAAGGATAAAGCCCAAGGAGGTGCTGGAGGATCCGGTACGAAGCGCACTGGCCGGGGAGGACGCCACGGCAAGGCGAATCAGCGGCAAGGAGACAGACCTCCCCGCGGCCGCGACAAGGATGAAGATGACGACGACGAAGACATGGATGATGACGAGAACAATGAGAAGGATTTCCAGAAAGCCACAGAGGTCTTGTGCGTTGACGGTGGTGCTTCTCTGCATACTTCACACTGCCAACTCTAGCAGTGGGTGCGGGAAGTCAATGCGGCAGAACCACCCGTTGAGTCACGCAAGCTTCTGAAATGGTCCAGCATGCCTATCATCTTTGATATTGAGGACCACCCTGATCGCACAACTGCGGTCGGGTGTTTGCCGATGTTGGTCTCACCAACTATCCGCAACCTCAAGGTCACTAAGATGCTAGTTGACAGCGGGGCCGGCTTGAACCTGATCTCCTCCGCTGTGCTCCAGAAACTCCAAGTCCCTGACAGCGAGCTCGAAGAGACCGGCACATTCCAAGGAATCAACCCGGGAAGGAGCAAGCCGAAGGGGAAGATCACGCTGCCGGTGACATTTGGCAGCGAGTTGAACTTCAGGACTGAGAGGATCACTTTTGACGTTGCCGATTTTCCATTTCCTTACAATGGGATTCTCGGCCGTCCAGCGCTCGCCAAGTTCATGGCGGCCTCTCACTATGCGTACAACATGCTGAAGCTGCCAGGCCGGATAAGTGTCATCTCTGTCCCTGGCGACAAGAAAGATGCTCTTATCTGTGCCGACAAGATCTACCGGGAAGCAGCAGCCGCAACGGATCGCGAGACACTTGCCGCTGAAGCTCCTGGGGGGAAGAAGAAGACCAAGTCCGGCAAGAGTTCTGATGCCCACTCCGGCAAGCGCACCTCTTCGGAGTGCTGCGCTACCGTCGAGGACGCACCATCGAGCTCCACCGGCAAGTGTAAGAAGGCAATGGCAGCTCCGCAAGCGACCAAGAAGGTGTCCGCCAAGGAGGACGACACTGGTGGTACTTTCACCATCAGTGCCACTCTCGACCCCAAATAGGAAAGCGCGCTCATTGCTTTCCTGCGGGCGAACGTCGATGTGTTTGCGTGGCAACCGTCTGACATCCCCGGTGTTCCCAGGAAAGTAATTGAGCACCACCTTGCCGTCTGTCCTCATGCGCGGCCCGTCAAGCAGAAAGTCAGGAAGCAAGCAGTGGAGCGCCAAGAATCCATCGCAGAAGAGATCAAGAAGTTGGAAGCAGCAGGCCTCGTCAGAGGAGTGCTCCATCCTACGTGGTTGGCCAATCCTGTTGACGTGCGCAAGGCAAACGGGAAATGGAGGCTTTGTATCGACTTTACCGATGTCAATAAAGCTTGTCCCAAAGACCCATTTCCCTTGCCGCGCATCGACCAGATTGTTGACTCCACGGCCGGGTGTGATTTGCTTTCATTTCTTGACGCATACTCAGGATATCATCAGATCTTCATGGCAGAAGAGGATGAGGAGAAAACCGCATTCATCACTCCATGTGGCACGTACTGTTTCATACGGATGCCTTTCGTTTTGAAGAATGCTGGTTCAACATTTGCAAGGATCGTCCATACCACTTTTGAACCACAGATACACAGAAATGTGGAAGCCTACATGGATGATATAGTGGTCAAGAGCAGGGACAAAGCAACTCTGATTCAAGATTTAGAAGAGACCTTTGCAAATCTGTGCAAGATCAGCCTCAAGCTCAACCCCGAGAAGTGCGTGTTTGGAGTCCCTTCCGGCAAGCTTCTCGGGTTCTTCGTGTCTCAGCAGGGAATTGAAGCCAATCCCGACAAGATCAAGGCCATTGAGCAGATTGAAGCACCGAAGCGCGTCAAGGATGTACGAAGACTTGCCGGCTGCGTGGCGGCTCTCAGCAGGTTTATCTCTAAGTCTGCTGAGCGCGCCCTGCCGTTTTTCAAAATTTTGAAAAAGGCAGGTCCAATGAAATGGAATCCGGAAGCGGAGGTTGCGCCGCAGGACTTGAAGAGATACCTGTCCTCCACTCCAATATTTGTCGCACCTAAGCCACAAGAGAAGTTGCTGCTGTATCTGGCGGCAACCAATCAAGTGGTTAGTGCTGCGTTAGTAGCGGAGAGGGAGGCAGATGATGAGCCAGCAACCACGGCAAGCGCATCCAGTGACAAGCAGGGGGCTTCCCCGACAAGCTCTGGTGTGCAGAAATTGCTTTTCGGCCTTCTTATGGCCTCGAGAAAGCTGCGCCATTACTTCCAAGCACATGAGATCACAGTTGTCACTCGCTTTCCGCTGAAGAGGATACTGCAGAATCCAGAAGCAACAGGCAGGATTGTTGAGTGGGCACTGGAACTGTCAAGCTTTGGCCTCAAGTTTGAGAGCACTTCAACTATCCAAAGTGGAGCATTGGCAGAATTCATAGCAGAGTGGACGCCAACGCCCGACGAAGAAATTCCAGAAATGAGCATCCCCGTCAAGGAAGCAAGCAAAGAGTGGTTGATGTACTTTGATGGTGCCTTTTCGCTGCAAGGCGCCGGTGCTGGCGTGCTGCTTGTCGCACCCACCGGAGAGCACCTCAAGTACGTAGTCCAGATGCACTTTCCCAAGGAGCAAGCAACAAACAATATTGCAGAGTATGAAGGATTGCTTGCCGGTCTCAGGATCGCGGCAGACCTTCGGATCAAGTAGCTTATTGTCAGGGGTGACTCGCAGCTTGTCGTCCGCCAAGTGAACAAGAATTATCAGATTCCGTTGATGGAAGCTTACGTTGATGAAGTGAGGAAGCTAGAAGAGCACTTTGTCGGCCTACAGATGGAACATGTTCCAAGAGCTCAGAACGACATTGTCGATGGCCTGTCAAAGTGCGCAGCACTTAAGTTACCTTTGGAACCAGGGATCTTTGTGCTCAAGCTGACTCAACCGTCTGTGACGCCGTCAACTGGACAGAGCAAGAAGAGGAAGTTGATTTCTGGTGACTATTTTCCGGCAGAGCTTCCCGATGCCACCGCCAAGAAGGTCCCCAAGACCAACGCCAAGAGTGCTGAGGAGCAGTTTGCTCCGACAAGCCCCAGGGTTTGTTTCGTTGAAGCAGACGCTCCCGACAAGTTTTGCTCCGGCAAGCTTGCCGGGGAACGTCAAGCTCCGGCTGAGCCGCAGGTTCTCGCCGTAGAAGCGGATGTTACCGCAGCAGCAGATATGCCTTTAGTCCTTGTTGTCGAGCCACAAGCTCCAGCATGGGCACAACAGATCGTCTGTTTCCTTCAGACAGGAGAACTTCCCGAAGAGCAAGAAGAAGCGGAAAGAGTAGCCCGGCAGTCAAGTATGTACCAGTTTGTCGACAACGCACTGTACAGAAGAAGACTCAACAGTGTGAAATTGAAGTGTATTCACCAGGAAGATGGACAGAAGCTGTTGGCAGAGATACATGCAGGCATCTGTGGTCACCACATTGGCGCAAGAGCACTTGCCGGCAAATCTTTCCGGCAAAGTTTTCTTTTGGCCGACAGCCCTCCAGGATGCAACTGCACAAGTAACCAAGTGTGAAGCGTGCCAGTTCCATTCCAAGCAGATACGCCAACCAGCTCAAGCTCTCGAGACGATCCCTTTATCCTGGCCATTATCGGTCTGGGGGCTTGACATCCTCGGCCCCTTCCCCCGAGCAGTCGGGGGCTTTGAGTACTTGTACGTCGCAATCGACAAGTTCACAAAGTGGTCGGAAGTGGAAACAGTGAGGAAGGTGATAGCACAGTCATCAGTCAAGTTCTTCAGGTCGATTGTTTGCCGCTTCGGGATCCCTAATAGGATCATCACCGACAATGGTACACAATTCACGAGCCGCACCTTCATGCAGTACGTCCAAGATCTTGGCGCCAAGGTCTGCTTCGCTTCTGTTGCTCACCCTAGGAGCAACGGTCAAGCGGAGAGGGCAAATGCTGAAGTGCTGCGTGGACTCAAGACCAGGACTTTTGATAGGCTGCACAAGTGCGGAAGAAACTGGATCGAGGAGCTGCCGGTGGTTCTTTGGTCGATCAGGACGACGCCAAATCGAGCCACTGGCCAGACACCTTTCACTCTTGTCTATGGAGCAGAGGCAGTTATCCCCACGGAACTCGTATACGGGTCGCCTCGAGTGCTCGCTTATGATGAGCTTGAGCAAGAGCAGTTGCGACAAGATGACGCGCTGCTCCTTGAGGAAGACCGTCTTCAGGCTGCTGTATGAGCTGCTCGCTACCAGCAAGCTTTGCGCCACTACCATAGCCGCAAAGTTAACGCCAGAAGTCTCGAGAAAGGCGACCTTGTTCTTCGACGCGTTCATTCCGCCAAGAATTCCAACAAGTTGACGCCGAAGTGGGAAGGCCCTTATCGGGTGAAACGAGTCACTAGGCCTGGCGCTGTCCGCCTTGAGACAGAAGATGGCATTCCGGTGAGCAACTCCTAGAACATCGAGCATCTTCATAAGTTTTTCCCGTAAGGCGCGGTTGCCGGACCCTGCTCCGGCAACCACCCTTTGTACAAGTCTTGCCGCTGTTGCATGTAATCCTTCGTACAAGGCCAGGCGCAGACCCTATGCATAAATAAATGCTCATGTGCTCCACACATCTTGTCAATTTCATGTTGTTTTTGCATGAGTTATCTAACACTTTGTGCAGCAAACACCCCCGGTAAGCAATAACGAGCCATAAGGCTCCATATTATTATTTTCTCTACTTCCTTTTTTTCTCAAGGAAATGAAGGTTCCTTCGCCCACAAGTTTGCCGGGGGTGAAGGGGAAGATAATGGTATGGACCAGGCATCGTTCAAGAAAGTCGTGCCTTGCCGGGAAGCAAACGACAGAAAAGCTAAGTTGCCAAAGTTTGAGCAATCAGATGTTTTTAAATTTTTAAGTTATCTTCCTTGAACGACCATGCTTTGTATGGAAAACCTGTGCGCGAAGGAACGGGCTCGTGGCTAGTTGCACCCTTACTTTGTTTCGAGTTCGCTCAACAGTTTAAGTGTGCTGCGACTAGAGTCGCGCCCTTACTTTGTTTCGAGTTCGCTCAACAACTTAAGCAAGCTGCGACTAGTTACGACAAGGTTTCTTGTCGGCAACGGCACTGCCAGCAGGCTGCTGACGTCCCGCACTCAGCGCTCGCGGCAAGGGTGCCTGCGTCGGCAAGTTCCCTAAAAGCGTAGGGCAAACACATACAAAGGAAGGAGTCACGTAAAGGAAATAACATTGCAATCACTACCCAAAATAAAGTTATATATTACAAGATAGCTTGTCGCGGCTCTAACAGACTGTTTTCATAACACGATCAGCAGCGACAAGAAAAGAAGGAAACAGGTGGCCTAGTTCGCGCGGTCGCCCTCAACCCTCTTGATCCCGCTCACCTTGTCCACAATGGGTGCGACAAGGTCCTTGAGCGCCTCCAGATCAGCGTCCGCCGGCAAGGATCTGAGGACGTTGGTGAGGTGGAGGCCCGGGTTGCGGAAGGCTACCTTCACCAATACCTTCTGAAGAGCTCCTGCGCAGATCTTGTGCGACTCGTCGGCTAGCTGCTTTCGGATCCTCTCCCGGAGTCGCTGGAGGGCCGTCGCCACGCCTTTGAAGAATAGAGTGAGCTTGGCGCTGGATGGGAGGGTCTCATCGGAGGGATACCCGAGATCCTCCATCCCAAGCTGCGCCAGCTCCTTGTCGATGTCTGCGGCAGCATTCACAAGACCCTCCGTCCACTGCTCCACAGTTTCTCTGAAATCATTCTGGATGGCGGCAATGCTCTCCAGCAGCGCCTTGTCGGCCTTGATCTCCCTCTTCAGGGCCGTCTCCTGCTCCCTGGCACCGTCCAACGTCTTGGTCAAAGCAGCCAGCTTCAGCTCAAGATCGGCGTTGGAGTCCTTGGCGGCGGCAAGCTCCTTGATCTTCTCGGCGAGACGACCCTGTAGCTCGCCAAAGGTGTAGGCATCCTTCTCGCGCTCATGCTTGAGCGCGGCAAGCTTTTCACCGCTCGCCTTGAGATCAGTCTCTAGCTGCGCCACCTTTGCCTCCAGATCCTTCTTGGCGGCCTCGGCAGCTGCGGCAGCATCCTTTGTTTCCTTGAGAGCTCCGCTGAGTGTTTGCTCGCGCGCAGCAAGCTCCTCTTCGTGGCTGTCCAGGATGGCCTTCAGCTGCACCAACTCGCCCTCCCGCGTAGATAACTCCTCGGCGGCAAGCCGCTGTTGCTCTGCAACTTCTGCCTTCTCGAGGATTAAGGCCTTCTGTGCCTCATCGAGCTGCACACGCTACGCCGCCAGCGACCGGAGAGCTGCCTGGTCGAGACCTCGGAGCTCCTCCGCGCGCTTCTCCACGTCCACCCCCGCCTTCGCGACAAGCGCTTCGCGGGACTCCAGTTTGGCCTGGCGGGCATGGTAGAGCGACACCAGCTTCCGCAGCAGTCGCTCCTCTTCAGGCTCGTCGCTGCTGCTGCTTGGCGTGTCGACCAACGTCAGCCCAGCGGAGGCAAGCACCTCCACGTCAAAGCTTTGTCCTTCGACTGGCACCCTGGACGTTGACGCCCAGGGGAGGTTGATGAAGATGCCATCGCCGGCCTTCAAGTAGACGCGTGGCCCCTGTCGCTCCTGCAGCCTCAGGGTCGTCAGTATGATCGCCAGACCCCTCGTCAGCTGCTGCGGCGGCAGCCTTGGCGGCCTATTCGCCGACGAGATCATCAGCGCCGGCCGCTTCTTCTATGGTGGCGGCATCATCAACGACAACCTCGGTCTCCATCGGCTCCACAATGGGTGGATCTGACGGTCGAAAAAGGGAGAAAAGTCAAGCAAATATCCAAAAATAAGATCAAAAGAAGAAGAACCCAAAGGGAAGTTTCGAAGCAAGAGGTTTACCTGCACTAGGCTCGGCAGTTGTGGTCTCCACCACCGGAGGACCGCTGGTGCTGTCCCTTGCCGGAGAATTCTCCCTTGCCGGAGAACTCCCCCTTACCGGAGAGCTCTCCCTTGTCAGAGGATCCGCCCTTGCCGGAGAACTCTCCCTTGGCGGCGTTGTCGAAGCAGATGTCATATCAGGGGCGGCCTCCGGGAGCTCCTGGCGAGGCTGCTCTGCTCCTACACAAGCCAACAGTCAGATATCAGCAAACAAAGAGTATCCATGCGCGCTCAACAGCGGGAAGCAAACCATATACTTACGCTGGGGGCTGCACTGGGGGCTGCTCTGAAGAACAGCTGCCGGGTCCGGCAAGCTTGTATCAGGCGCACCCCCTGCTGACATGGTGGGATCATCCTCGATGATAATCACCGGGACCTCGACTCTCTTTGCCGCTCTCTGGGCCAGAGTCCTAGGAAGGAATAAGTTCAGAGTAAAGCAAATGAGATACAAGACAAGACAACAAGTATTGAAGACATACAAGTACAACAAGAATCTTACTCTTCTTCTTCCTCGTCGGAGCTGAGCGCGGAGAAGTCAAAGCCTGGCCCTCCTTCGGCGCGAGAAGGCGGAGGAGTAGGATCCCTTGGCCGCTTGGCGGGAGCTGGAGCGGCGGACCGGGAGGACCCCACTCCAGTTGCCGCTGCGGCATGAGGTGCTTCCGCGGCAACAGAACTTGCCGCGGTGGAGCGCGTCGTGCAGCGCGGCGGGGGTTGACTCGTCCGCCGCTCCGCTACGTCCCCGGCCTTGCGAAGACGCCTTCTTGGTGGAGCCGGGGGCTCTGCTTGTGGGGCCGGCGGCTCTGCTTGAGGAGCCGGGGCTCTGCTTGCGGCAAGCTTCCTGAAGACGAAGAGGAAGAGGAGCCGATCTCCAACGAGCCGCTCGTATCCTCGGCGGGCCCGCTCGGCCCGACGTCATGCCCGGCGGACTTCTCCTCGCCGGCAACTTCCTCTCGCTCGGCAAGGCTTGCCGCCTCTGCTGCCTCTGCCTCCTCCATGGTAAATCCAAACTCGCTTGCAGCTACGGCTGCCGCCGCCTCTTCCAGCCTGGTGGCGATGCGCTTGAGCTCCTCATCGGTGGTGTCCCGGGTGAGACCCCTCTTCTCGTCGGCGTCGATCGGCACTTCTACCAAGTTGTCGAAGAACGCCCGCACGACATCATCTGCGGGCTCTATCCAGGCTGGGTCAATTCCATGTGAGTCGCACAGCGGCATCATTGCACGGATGCGGTCGAGCGAGGAGTTGTTGCACAGCGGAACGACGCCCCTCGGCAACCTGAACACTTCGGGATGCTGTGGGTCATACTTGAGCAGCTCCTGGAGCATCGAGTTGAGATCCATGACAGTGAAGTTGAAGTTGAGGCCCGGCCGCAGCCTCATGATATCCGCCGCGTTCTGGAACTCCCAGGCGGGTCTCCTCTTCTCCTGCAGGGGGGCGATGCGGCGGCGGAGGAAATCTGCGCCAACCGCTCCTACAGTAAGCCCGGCAAGCCTGAGGCGTAGGATCCGGGCGACGGCAATCTTCAGTCTGTCGTCTTCCGGGGCGAGGCTACTCCAATCACTGCCGCGCACTACTGGAGTTTGGCGCAGGGCAGTAAACGGCTGCGGGTTCTCCTCGACAATCAGGCACCAGTCTGCCCTCCACTCCTCCCACTTGCTGCGGAACTCTCCATCCAGATAAGCATCCTTCTTGCCGGCTTTTGAGATCCAGGCGATTCCGCCGGATAAAGGCTCTCCTTTCTCAACTCGAGGCGAAAAGAAGTGGCAGAAAAGGGCTACGTTTGGATGGATTCCAACAAAGTTTTCGCAGAGATGTGCGAAAACTGCCATGGTCAGGACAACATTGGGGGTGAAGTCAAGGAGGTGGAGCCCGTAGGTGTTCATGACGTCGCAGAAAAATTTGGAAAAGGGCGGTCAGAGCCCGTAGTAGAAGAACAAGGCGAAGAAAGGGTACCCAGTGGGAGCCTTTTTCCAAGCAGTGGCTGGGAATACCTACGTGCGCGGATGCGCTCGCGTCCCCGTCGACCAGAAGAGGTAGTAGAACTCCTTCAGCTCCTCCGCAGCAAGCCTGGGAGGGAAGATTGCCCGGTCCTTTCGCAACACCGCGAGCCGCTGCACCTCGGCTGACTTCACCTTCTCGGCTTTCGGAGCCATGGCAGGAGTGGTGAGGGAAGACGACGACGTTGGTGGTGCTGGTGGCGATGGGGGCGGAGCGCTGCTCTCTTTCGGCTTTGAGAAGAAGGGGAGCGACGGAGATTTTCGAGGCAGGAATAGCAACGGGCAGGTGGGCGAACTGCCCCTGTTTCCCCTGCTTATAAGGAGGGAGAGGGCGGACGCTTCGCCTTTCCGAATAAAGAAACTACCCACGACCTCTCCCACGATGCCGCAATTGACGCGTGTCGTTCGGGGAGGGCACGGTGGATACGGAGTCAAATGCGACATGACCCAGGCCGCGCGTGCCCGTGCCCTGTTTTGGGCCTGGCCCAACAGCGCTCGACACCGTGTATGGCCCAGGCCCGGGGGCTCCTGTCGGTGTACTAGAGTAGGGGTACCCTAGTATCTCGAACTTGTGCACAGGCAGTCGCAGCGTCCCGCGGCAAGGCATGCCGAGTGACTGCCAATATCCTATGTGGTTCCTTTGGAGCCATTCAAGAACAAAGTATTCAAGCCAAGAAGACAAGGCCCCGGCAAGAGGAGCTTGCCGGGAAGGCCACTCATGACACAAGACCCCGGCAAGATGAGCTTGCCGGGAAGGCCAACAAAGGCATCTCAAGGAACTTGCCGCGAGGCGCCACGCGTCCTGGCAAGACCCGGCGAGCGACAAGCTCCCGGACGCGGCAAGGCGTTTGCCGCGGCTAGCAACTACTCTGTACCTGCGCTCCAGCTCACCCACCAACGTGTCGCTCTGTGACCCTTCCAGGCGCACGTGGCGGGAGGCTGTGCAGCCAGGGGTGCACTGTGGCAAGCGGCGCTGACAAGATTGCCATCGTGGCGAGCGGTGGCGTCCCTAACGGTCCCTTTTCTGCACTGTTTCGGTGACGTAGATAGGCATTTAATGCCCATGTCCCCTGCCGTCAGAGTTAGGTATGTACACTATGTAGGTAGTTGTACCTACCACAGCACCTTTCCATTTTTTGCCCTTGTCTACGTTGCCACCTGTTGGAGACCCCTTGATCATATAAAAGTAGGCCCATGCAGAACGTAGAGAGGGGGAGGACGGCAGAACATCCACGCTCGGTCTCGTTAGCTGCTTGTGTGTACTGTAGCACACAGCGC
The DNA here is from genome assembly GCA_032464435.1 of Aegilops umbellulata. Lineage (NCBI taxonomy): Eukaryota > Viridiplantae > Streptophyta > Magnoliopsida > Poales > Poaceae > Aegilops > Aegilops umbellulata. The sequence goes on along the minus strand of CP136059.1, from coordinate 148,875,560 downwards.
TCCCGAGCAAGAACTCAATACAAACCACAAAGCAGCAGTAGGAGTATTATCTCTCCGGAGAGCTCCGAAGCTGGGTAAAAACCGCTCGTGTGCCCCGCCTCGATCTGCTCTTCGTGCGGCCTCCTCCCCCCGCCGAAGTCAGATTTCCATAGGTGCTCGCGGAGTCAGATTTCCCCGACATCTTTGGCGCGAGAGGGACCGTCAGGGACGCCACCGCTCGCCACGATGGCAATCTTGTCAGTGCCGCTTGCCACAGTGCACCCCTGGCTGCAAAGCCTCCCGCCACGTGTGCCTGGAAGGGTCACAGAGCGACACGTTGGTGGGTGAGCTGGAGCGCAGGTACAGAGTGGTTGCTAGCCACGTCCGGGAGCTTGTCACTCGCCGGGTCTTGCCGGGACGCGTGGCGCGTCGCGGCAAGTTCCTTGAGATGCCTTGGTTGGCCTTCCCGGCAAGCTCATCTTGCCGGGGTCTTGTGTCTTGAGTGGCCTTGCCGGCAAGCTCCTCTTGCCGGGGCCTTGTCTTCTTGGCTTGAATACTGTGTTCTTGAATGGCTCCAAAGGAACCACAGTGGATATTGGTGGTCACCTGGCAAGCCTTGCCGCGGGACGCTGCGATTGCCCGTGCACAAGTTCGGGATACTAGGGTACCCCTACTCTAGTACACCGACACCGGCTCCAAAGCCCTCTCTTGCCAAAAGTCACAGTTCGAAGAATCGGCTGTCTGGCTGGCAAGAGCCAAAGGCAGGAAAGGACGCCCACACGAAAAACGGCTAGGGACTAACGGACCAATATAACAAAAGCCGGCTTTTTCCTACTTCCGACCGACTACAAGAGTAGTCGGCCGGCCGGCTTCCATTCACTTCGCCACAATCTAAGAAAGCTCGAGTACTTGCCTTCCCCAAAAAAGAAAGTCGAGTCCTTCCTTAGCCACAGACTGCAGAGCAGCTGCCGGCTGGGAAGGCAACAATCAGGGGAAGGTGGCAAAGGAAACAACCTAAGGATAAAAAGCATACGAGAATGGAAGCCAAACACATGCATGATTATATTTACACAAAAGGCCTTCAAAAGGCTAGCATTCAACATAGTTTGAATACACCCCCAGTGGGTGGAACTGCGCAAGCTTAATAGAAATTGTTCAAAGAGTAACAAGCAGGAAAAGCAACGACGGCAGATCAAGCCAGGGGGACGACTGGCGAGTCGGGCAGGTCGGTTGGAGGAGTGGCCGACTGGTGAACCTCGGCATGATCACCGCCTCCCGCAGAGGGCGCGCCAGCACGCGCCTCGTTGCTGGAGGCACGGTCATGCTGAGGCTGGCTGGTTGCTTCACCGGCCGGCTCGACGTCTTCGCCCTCCTCCCCTTCTTCATCTTCACCTTCGTCACTGGAGGCGACCTCCTCCGCCGAGTCTTCACCCTCCGCCGGGTTCAGCCCGAACCACTCCTCCGGCTGGGCGACTGTCACACCCTGATTTTCATGCCACAACACTTAAGCTAATAAATCATTATAAAATGTGGTTTGACAAAAACTATTCAGTGTTTTGGACTTTGCTTGATTTGATTTTTGTGTGTTGTTGCAAGTGCTCTAAAAATCAAATAAAGCCTCCAACTCTTATAATCCTTCTCCTTGATCCAAAACCTCTTCCCAATGATCATGCCATGTGTATAGTGCAATATAGTATTTTCTTACAAAAATAATTTGGCCAAATAGTATTTTCAAAAATTAGTTTTCCAAAAACCCCTTGATTGAGGATTGCACTGCAAGTACTTAATTAAGGGCAGTAAAAATCTTTCCAAAAATACTTTTGACTCCTATTAGATATAGGTTACCCAGAAACCACAAAAATGTAATTTTAAGAGTTATTTTACTATTTTATTTAAAGGCTTTTTCTTAAGGCAAGAAATGGTCTTAAATAGGTTAAAATTATTTAAAAGCTTTAAAAATATTTGAAAAAAATTAGGGAGACTCAATGGACATATATTTTCCATATATATGAGTTTCAACATATGGTTATGATCAAAATATTGGGCAAAACCGCCCAAAACCATTTCTGTTCATTACAAGGATTTGAAATATTTCTACAGGAAATATTTTCACAAAAATCCAAGAAAATTCTAACATGTCACATATGACATTTTTGATGATCTTGCCAAGTACCATGTCATGGAGAATAGTATAACCCCATGAAACCCTCTCAAAACCACTTCTGTCCTTTTTCAAGTTTGAACATTTTTGCACTGTCAAACATGTCCAAATGCTCTCAAACTTGGTGCACATGCTCAAATGGTGTAATAATGCATCTAGACCAAATGGCACAAGTTGGAGAGAATTTTAGCTTGATCAAAGTACCCCAAAACCCTCTCTAACCAGAATCAAATTTGAACAAGTTTGTACTGCCAACTTTTTCTCCTTGACCCCAACTTTTGTGTACATGTTCAAATCCTCAAATGATGACACTACACCAAGTGGTGCATCAAGGAGAATAGATGTGCATGACTAAATCTTGGTAAAACCATTTCTGTTGATTTCTAGGGTTTACCAAAGTTACATTGGCCACTTTGCCCAAATGAACTCAAAATAGGTGGAATGACCTAATTATATGTGCCATTTCATCCTGTGGAGTCTCATGCCAATTGGAAATCATCTGCTTGCCCAAACCACCATCAAACACCTTCTGGCAGAAACTTAAAATGCATGTTTGGTCCATTTCCACTAATCTTCTTGAGTCCAAATTTGTACCACAGCCTCATATGGTACTCCTCTAACCCCATGCATCTTTCCCTGCCCGAGAAGCCATGATGAAGGGGGTGAAAAGCTCTTTTCGCCTCTCTGGACAGCCACTGTTCACCTCTCTCTCCACCTCCCCTCTCATCTACTGGCTCTCTAGGGCATCCAATGCCTTTGCCACTTTGTTTACTCCCCCCTAAAGCTCCCAGACACCAGTGGTCGTGCCCACTCCGCAAAAAGACATGACCATGTCGGCCAAAGTCACGCTCTGGAGCACCAGGGCACTGTTGCTCGGCCCTCCCGAGGTCTCCCGCAGGCCTTGGGCAGAGGTATGGTGTCCCCTGAGGTCCCCTCGACGTCCACAGTACGCCACCGCGCTGGCCCCCTCCTTTCCCTCTCTGTCCTGCCCATGCCGCACGTGCCAGAGCCACCCAAGCTCGCCAATGCGCGTGCGAGCTCGTGGCTCCACCCGGAGCTCACCCCGCTCCCTCTCTCTCTCTCTTCCTGGCGCCTTACTCCACCCCCACGAACACCGTAGACAACCCCACTCCCTCCCTCCTGGCCGCCCGAGCCGTTGCCGCGGCCACCCGTGCGCCCCGTCCATGGTGAGCCACGGGCCGGCTACTAAAGGCCGTCCCAGGCCCTCCTCGCTGCTCCATTTGCTCTGCCTCTCTCCCGAACACCCCCTGGACCAACCTGCACCTCCTCCTCGTGCCTTCCTCGCCGTGCCGAACCCCGCCACTGCCTGATCCCACCGCGACCGAGGCCTCGCTCGCTCTGGCGCTCCCCGGCAGAAACATGGTCCGCAGGTGGACGCGGGCCATCCTCCCGAGCTCGTCGGAGTCCGGGCGGTCTCCGGAGGTGGCGGAGCCACCAGAACGGGCGCCGGCAAGCGCTCGACCCTGCCTCCTCTGCCTCCTTTGTCGCGGGCGGGAGGAGGGCGACGACCCTGCGGGTGGACCCGGCAGGTCAGTGACATGCCAGCAGGCCCCTCCCGTTAAAGTGGAAGCGTGCCACCCTTTGCACCGCTTCCCCGCGGCGAAGACGCCCTGGCGCGAGTACGCCTTCGACGTCGCCCTGTCGCCCGCGTGGCCGAGCCGCTGGGCCGGCACAGACGCGTCTCGCCGTTAAATCCCGCCCAGTGCATGCTGCTGCCTCCCTAGATCCAGCCCATTTAGGTAAATGCCTTTCCTTTTTCTTTTTCTATAGACTTGTAAAATCCATAAACAATTCAAATGGACTCCAAATTTGATAATTCAAATTTCTAGTGACTCTATAAATCATGATCTACATGTTGGTGCAACATGCATAGTTTTCCAGAGACTTTTTCTTCACAAACATTTATCAAATCTTGTTTTTCCCATTTCTGTGATGAACTTCCAAATGCTATGATTCAAATTCCTAGATGTTTCTAAGTTCATAACTTAGTTTATGAACATTTTTATTAATACTTTCTGTAGCACATAAAATAATGAGCCATTTCTTCATATTTGTCAACTTTACAAATTCATAGGAAATTCATTTGAACTCCTAATCGAGTGAAACCAATTCCTAGATGCTTCTAAAATCATCCTTTTGTTGAATGGGTGCCTTTGCTCATTTTTCAAAAATATGTTTCTGTACACTTCTTGCAAATCCATAAACCCCTTGATTCCGTCATATCAAAATGTTTAGAAATATCCACTGACCCAATTCCAATGAAACCACTCTGGTTAATTTTCATATAACCAGAGATGTCCTAGAAAAGTCAAATCAATATTTTTAGAGCACTTTTATTTTCTACCTTGTTGTGTTGCGTATTGTTGTTAATTTCGACGATAGTTGACGAAGTAGACGAAATGCTCGGAGTTGGACCAGAGATACCAGAAGACCTCGAAGACTCTGTTAAAACAGGCAAGCAGCCCTTTGACCATGTCTATGAAACCCTTTTTATGCATGTCATATGGCACTTTTATTGCTTGCATCGAAATCATGATGAGATGGTAACCACTTTGGTGGGTTGCCTTCGTTACTTCCTCTTTGATACTTGCATTATGTATGACCCTACCTCCTTATGAGGGTTATGCCGGTGGGAGTAGATAGGATGCTAAAGTAGTTGCTACGCAAAAAGGGACGGGAATATGCATGGTGATGGAGACAAAGTATTTTCAAAGGACTTTTCGAAAACCCCGTCGGGTGCCACTTATGCCCGAGAGAGATGATGAGATGGGTAACCACTTGATGACGAAGTGGTGTACCGAGGCAAGTGTGTGTAGTTTTTCAAAACGGATTCGTTTAAGTTGCCACTGTTATTCCAACCGTAGATGCCCAACCACTCTACCCTTATATGGGAAAGGGCATTATTGATTACCTAGGCCGATACTAGCTTGGAGCCCGCATTACTAGTGACGGGGGAGAGTTGGTGCTCTCTCTCGGGACGGGGTCGTGCCAGGTAGGGCGACCAAGAACATTTTTATGGGGCACCGTACACACCGTTGGTACCCCGTGCCAGTGGTATGTGATGAATAAGGGAGCGAGGCTCCACAATTTTAAGTTATGAAATGTTGGGCACGGGGGTTACTACCAATCGAGTGGACTCCATGTTAGTGTCGTCTAGCGAAAGGTAGTGATCGGGTGCTTACCCCGGGTACTTCAGGTATCGCGGGTCGGGGATGACATGGAAGTTCCCCGGATCTTGTGGGTAAAGTGTGCAACCTCTGCAGAGTGTAAAACTATTCGAATAGCCGTGTCCACGATCAAGGACAGTTGGGTAACCGCTCTTGGGCTACGTCCACATGTTTACAAACCAGTGTGTGTGTTTGGATAAGTGGGAAGAACTACTTGGGTCAAGTCAAGGACTTGACATGATTGAGTTGGGTTGGTGCCCACTCTATTTGTGTTGATATCTGTAGCCTGTCCTCATGGATACTCGAATTCTCCTGATGCATGTCTTACAAGTTGTTGAACATGTCATTGCACTCAAAACTAGCTTTCAGCAAAAAATTACCTATATCATGCATTGTTGTACCTTGAACCAAAACATGGGTTGCTTGAGAGTACATTCAAAGTACTCATTGGCTTGCCACTGGTTATTTTATTGGCCAGGCATGAAAGAACATGATATGATGAAGAATACTTCAAGACGAACATGCGAGCTAGGACGCTTCCCAGTCAGAATGCCCGTAGGGTTAAGGCAGATTGCATTTGTCCAAGTTATCGACGAAGATTTCCGCTGCGATGATACACTCAAGACTCGACCATAATGGTCCTACTTGTGTAATACGGTATGTATGGATGTAAGACTCTTGTTATTCAGCTTCTGTGTGTTCAGTGAGCATTGATCTCTGGGATCACTGTACACGTGCATTCGGTGATCACAACTTATGGGTCGGGGTCCCCACTGAGCTGGTATCTGAGCCATCCTGACTGTAGGAAGACTTAGTTAGCATGGTTGTTAGTTAGGGTAAAACTATTTCCAAAACTACTACTAGTTTTCAAAACTATCTATACTTCTCTTCCCTTCTCAGTTTTCGAAAACTAAGGTATACTTTCCTTATTGACCTCTTCCCCTTCAAAACCTTTGGTCGCTAGAACCCTTATGCCCCTAACCACTGGATTCCTTGAAATCCTCGTGGATAATCTATAAGGAAGATGCCTTGCCAGACGTTCACCAACATCTCCTGAACACAAGATTGGCGACATCACAACAAGACGATACCAACAGAAGATACATCCTCGAGGGATGAGGACCTGAAGGCCCAGGAGATGGTGACACCCTTGACACTGCCCCAAGATGATGCAACCTTAGCCTACGACGATCAGGCCATAGGATATGAAAGATCATGATATACATCGCTAATAGAGCAACCATGTCTTTACCGTTGTCGTATCGGCAACCACCGGTGGATGAGAACCTCGCCATTTGGCCCGCCTCACTATAGTGAGCAGGAAAACGGTTCTCTTCATCCCCCTCTCTTGGTGTCGATATTGTCATCAACGTAACTGACATGTTGGACCTCTACTATGCCTTGTTAATGTCACTGCATAAAGGATTACCTACCTGGTACCATCGACGCCTTAGAAGACAAAACGGGATCGTCAGGATTAAGAGGACAAGAGAAGACCAAGTCAATGCCAGCTACGAGGAGCCACCTTCACCCCATCATCTCATCAAGCGAGAAGTGTTGAAGATTCTTCAGGCCAACCGGGATCATTTCATCAAGCAAGTACAAGAGACGTAGCAACACCTGAGGAAAACTCAGAAGATTGCATGAGGCACAAGGCACGACTACTAAGTCCGAGAACCCCGAGGGTAGGATGAGTTATGTACCCCCTATGCGCAGTCGAGTCCGTGTGATGGTTCGAATAGAACCATGACTGTGTGTTGCTTGTATTTAATTGTTTGTGTTTTGATATCAGTCGCACTTTTTCCCTAGGCAACAAGTACGCGACTATATCACATTCCTTACCTTGCTTCTTTTGTTTGACCCTTTCGGCACTTGTTTGTTTGCACCTGCACTATAGAACCCCCTTTACGCATTCCCCTCCTCTATGCTACTTCTCCCTCTCATCTCTCTCATCAACTGAAGGCTAGCAAGACAAGATGCACCAAGAATTCCACCTCAGCAGCCAACTAGCATTGAAGAATTTTTGTTGTGGCCTCCTCGACCAAGTGAAACCCCATAGAGTTATGTTTAACCCTCCAGACTAGAAACCCATTCCTAGACCCTTCGAGACTTCACGAGATACCCCAGCTCGAGTCCTTAAGCATGTGCTTAACCCATAGAATTGCAAGAGAACCAGTTAAGCCTCTATAGACCTTGCATAACACTGGGTTCATTATGGAACTAGTGGACATAGTGAACGAGCACATTATCATCCTAATACAGCACCAGAACTGACGATGCCATAAGGAAGACCAATTTAAGGATATAGGAATAGAGGACAAATGACTTGATGGGTTTATATCAGTGACCTTGAGGAATTATCTGAGGCTATTTGGTGGACTATGAGTCTTTCATGTTGGCAGATGAACTTGGTGGGATCATGAGTATAGAGTAGCATAGCTTTCATTACCCCTGAGTAAATTGGATTTATAGGACCATTATGATCGCAAGCTGAAACTCCTGGAAGTGCAAGGATTTGACTTGATCAGATGATATTGATAGGAGGCAGTTGATATTGCGATAAAGACTTGGAAGAATGGTAGGAATTCTCGTGGGACATGAGATTTGGATTTAAGTAGGTGAACCTAGTTGAGTATAGATGTTGAGTAAGTCTACATGGTTCGGAGTAAATTGGATTTAGACTGATGATCTCGATTATGATACCATGTTTCTTGGAGGACAATAAACTAGGAGATTAGATTTACTGTCGGAGTTTATCTAGGGATATGTATGAGCTTGATCTTGGATTTTACCTGATCATGATAATGAGAATTGATGGACTGACTATAGTAGAGACAGCCCTTTCAAGTATTTGGGGAATTACATGGACTTTAGGAGATCATGTGGAAGACCATAGACATTGGATTTGTAGAATTAATGGATAATGTAGCGATTAATGGAAGTTAATGGGCTATTGGAGTTGATTCATAGGAAGGAAACAAGATCTTGGAGTGGCTTACGACGTGTTTCCTTAGGATAGAGATGCTTTATCATGGACCTTGGATCAATAGACTGAGCACTTGGATTGTGGCGATTAAATTCAAGCTTAGCAGCTTATATGCTCTACCCATGGATTTTTATGGGTAGCCATACATATGAGTTTGAGGATTGTAGACATATATGATTTTGTAGACCTGCTCTCGAGAGTCATAAGGTTATGAATAACATGAGTGATGATTGGAGTTGACATATACGGGATGATTCTTTCGGTGACATGATGTGATTGTTTGGAAGACTAGATAGAACAATTAGCATATCAGAAACTGTGCTCAAGGATAAGATGACAAACGTTTGCTCACACACTACAATCCTTGAAACCCTTAAGCCCCACCAAGCCACAACATGGTCAGAATCACAACCATGGGCTTTGGCTCTAGGACAAGGAAACCTTGGCCAATACCGAACCATGACCACTGCCGATACCCCAACTTATACCCTATGTACCCCGTGGGCAAGCCTTCACGGAGAACTCGGACAAGTTAGTTGCCATCTTTCTTGGGTGATATACTTGCCTACCCGAAGACGGAAGAAGAACCGTTCAGTTAGTTAGGGAACATTTGAAGATCGCCATGTCCAGGAGGAAGAACTATACCAACCACCATCGTCAAGAAGTGAACTTTCCCATTGAAGACCAGATGTATCTACAAACCACTTCTCTCAAGGGAACCAAGCATTTTCATGACAAGGAAACCCACGCCAAGATTCATCGGCCCCCTTTGAGATCACTCCAAGATTTAACAACCCCCTCCGAGATCACCGCAAGACGAAAAGTAGACGGCTACCAGCTGGAGTTACCACCTGAGTTACCTACTGTGCACAACGTTTTTCCACACGACACCACTCCGGAAACGTTTCCAACTTTCTAACTAGCCCGGTCTCTACAAGGACATCGACCGCGAGCCATCGACCTCCAGCCCTATATGACCTACGCGAGGAACCCCAATTGCAATCTGGATCAAGCAGGACGACAAACACAAAGCCACGCCATCGAGTACTTCAAGGTTCAATGGAGCACCAAACGGAAGCAGAAGCAGTATGAGGACGTGAAGACTACCCCAGATCCAAGTTTCCGTATTCCTTTCCGCGCTTAGTCTGGGAATCTCGGGGACGAGATTCTTGTAAGGGGGGTAGGTCTGTCACACCCTGATTTTCATGCCACAACACTTAAGCTAATAAATCATGATAAAATGTGGTTTGACAAAAACTTTTGAGTGTTTTGGACTTTTCTTGATTTGATTTTTGTGTGTTGTTGCAAGTTCTCTAAAAATCAAATAAAGCCTCCAACTCTTATCCTCCTTCTCCTTGATCCAAAACCTCTTCCCAATGATCATGCCATGTGTATAGTGCAATATAGTATTTTCTTCCAAAAATAATTTGGCCAAATAGTATTTTCAAAAAATAGTTTTCCAAAAACCCCTTGATTGAGGATTGCACTGCAAGTACTTAATTAAGGGCAGTAAAAAATCTTTCCAAAAATATTTTTGACTCCTATTAGATATACGTTACCCAGAAACCACAAAAATGTAATTTTAAAAGTAATTTTACTATTTTATTTAAAGGCTTTTTCTTAAGGCCAGAAATGGTCTTAAATAGGTTAAAATTATTTAAAAGCTTTAAAAATATTTGAGAAAAATTAGGGAGACTCAATGGACATATATTTTCCATATATATGAGTTTCAACATATGGTTATGATCGAAATATTGGGCAAGACCTCCCAAAACCATTATTGTTCATTTCAAGGATTTGAAATATTTCTACAGGAAATATTTTCACAAAAATCCAAGAAAATTCTAACATTTAGCATATGACATTTTTGATGATCTTGCCAAGTACCATGTCATGGAGAATAGTATAACCTCATGAAACCCTCTCAAAACCACTTCTGTCCTTTTTCAAGTTTGAACATTTTTGCATTGTCAAACATGTCCAAATGCTCTCAGACTTGGTGCACATGCTCAAATGGTGTAATAATGCATCTAGACCAAATGGCACAAGTTGGAGAGAATTTTATCTTGATCAAAGTACCCCAAAACCCTCTCTGACCAGAATCAAATTTGAACAAGTTTGTACTGCCAACTTTTTCTCCTTGACCCTAACTTTTGTGTACATGTTCAAATCCTCAAATGATGACACTACACCAAGTGGTGCATCAAGGAGAATAGATTTGCATGACTAAATCTTGGAAAAACCATTTCTGTTGATTTCTAGGGTTTACCAAAGTTACATTGGCCACTTTGCCCAAATGATCTCAAAATAGGTGGAAGGACCTAATTATATGTGCCATTTCATCCTGCGGAGTCTCATGCCAATTGGAAATCATCTGCTTGCCCAAACCACCATCAAACACCTTCTGGCAGAAACTTAAAATGCATGTTTGGTCCATTTCCACTAATCTTCTTGAGTCCAAATTTGTACCACAGCCTCATATGGTACTCCTCTAACCCCATGCATCTTTCCCTACCCAACAAGCCATGATGAAGGGGGTGAAAAGCTCTTTTCCCCACTCTGGACAGCCACTGTTCACCTCTCTCTCCACCTCCCCTCTCATCTACTGGCTCTCTAGGGCATCCAATGCCTTTGCCACTTTGTTTACTCCCCCCTAAAGCTCCCAGACACCAGTGGCCGCGCCCACTCCGCAAAAAGACATGACCATGTCGGCCAAGGTCACGCTCTGGAGCACCAGGGCACTGTTGCTCGGCCCTCCCGAGGTCTCCCGCAGGCCTTGGGCAGAGGTATGATGACCCCCGAGGTCGCCTCGACGTCCACAGTACGCCACCGCGCTGGCCCCCTCCTTTCCCTCTCTGTCCTGCCCGTGCCGCACGTGCCTTGAGCCACCCAAGCCCGCCAATGCGCGTGCGAGCTCGTGGCTCCACCCGGAGCTCGCCCCGCTCCCTCTCTCTCTTTCTGGCACCTTACTCCACCCCCACGAACGCCGTAGACAACCCCACTCCCTCCCTCCTGGCCGCTGGAGCCGTTGCCGCGGCCACCCGTGCGCCCCGTCCACGGTGAGGCACGGGTCGGCTACTAAAGGCCGTCCCAGGCCCTCCTCGCTGCTCCATTTGCTCTCCCTCTCTCCCGAACCCCCCTGGACCAACCTGCACCTCCTCCTCGTGCCTTCCTCGCCGTGCCGAACCCCGCCATTGCCTGATCCCGCCGCGACCGAGGCCTCGCTCGCTCTGGCGCTCCCTGGCAGAATTTGGGTCCCCAGGTGGACGCGGGCCATCCTCCCAAGCTCGCTGGAGTTCGGGCGGTCGCCGGAGGTGGCCGGAGCCACCAGAACGGGCGCCGGCAAGCGCTCGGCCCCACTTCCTGTGCCTCCTCTATCGCGGGCGGGAGGAGGGGCGACAACCCTGCGGGTGGACCCCGCAGGTCAGTGACACGCCAGAGGGCCCCTCCCGTTTAATTGGAAGCGTACCACCCTGGGCACGGCTTCCCCGCGGCGAAGACGCCCTGACGCGAGTACACCTTCAACGTCGCACTGTCGCCCGCGTGGCCGAGCCGCTGGGCCGGCCCAGTCGCGCCTCGCCGTTAAATCCCACCCAGTGCACGCTGCTGCCTCCCTAGATCCAGCCCATTTAGGTAAATCCCTTTGCTTTTTCTTTTTCTGTAGACTTGTAAAATCCATAAACAATTCAAATGGACTCCAAATTTGATGATTCAAATTTGTAGTGACTCTATAAATCATGATCTACCTGTTGGTGCAACGTGCACAGTGTTCTAGAGACTTTTTCTTCACAAACATTTATCAAATCTTGTTTTTCCCATTTCTGTGATGAACTTTAGAAAATCACAGAGAGCTCAAATTTGATTCAAATGCTATGATTCAAATTCCTAGATGTTTCTAAGTTCATAACTTAGTTTATGAACATTTTTATTAATACTTTCTGTAGCACATAAAATAATGAGCCATTTCTTCATATTTGTCAACTTTGCAAATTCACAGGAAATTCATTTGAACTCCAAATCTAGTGAAACCAATTCCTAGATGCTTCTAAAATCATCCTTTGTTGAATGGGTGCCTTTGCTCATTTTTCAAAAATATGTTTCTGTACACTTCTTGCAAATCCATAAACCCCTTGATTCCGTCATATCAAAATGTTTAGAAATATCCACTGACCCAATTCCAATGAAACCACTCTGGTTAATTTCCATATAACCAGAGATGTCCTAGAAAAGTCAAATCAATATATTTAGAGCACTTTTATTTTCTACCTTGTTGTGTTGCTTATTGTGGTTAATTTCGACAATAGTTAACGAAGTACATGAAATGCTCGGAGTTGGACCAGAGATAACAGAAGACCTCAAAGACTCTGTTAAAACAGGCAAGCAGCCCTTTGACCATGTCTATGGAACCCTTTTTATGCATGTCATATGGCACTTTTATTGCTTGCATCGAAATCATGATGAGATGGTAACCACTTTGGTGGGTTGCCTTCGTTACTTCCTCGTTGATACTTGCATTATGCATGACCCTACCTCCTTATGAGGGTTATGCCGGTGGGAGTAGATAGGATGCTAAAGTAGTTGCTACGCAAAAAGGGACGGGAATATGCATGGTGATGGAGACAAAGTATTTCCAAAGGACTTTTCGAAAACCCCGTCGGGTGCCACTTATGCCCGAGGGAGATGATGAGATGGGTAACCACTTGATGACGAAGTGGTGTACCGAGGCAAGTGTGTGTGTTGTTTTTCAAAACGGATTGGTTTAAGTTGCGACCATTATTCCAACCGTACATGCGCAACCACTCTACCCTTATATGGGAAAGGGCATTATTGATTACCTAGGCTGATACTAGCTTGGAGCCCGCATTACTAGTGACGGGGGAGAGTTGGTGCTCTCTCTCGGGACGGGGTCGTGCCAGGTAGGGCGACCAAGAACATTTTTATGGGGCACCGGACACACCGTTGGTACCCCGTGCCAGTGGTATGTGATGAATAAGGGAGCGAGGCTCCACAATTTTAAGTTATGAAATGTCGGGCACGGGGGTTACTACCAATCGAGTGGACTCTATGTTATTGTCATCTAGGGAAAGGTAGTGATCGGGTGCTTACCCCGGGTACTTGAGGTATCGCGGGTCGTGGATGACACGGAAGTTCCCCGGATCTTGTGGGTAAAGTGTCCAACCTTTGCAGAGTGTAAAACTATTCGAATAGCCATGTCCACGGTCAAGGACAGTTGGGTAACCGCTCTAGGGCTATGTCCACATGTTTACAAACCATTGTGTGTGTTTGGATAAGTGGGAAGAACTACTTGGGTCAAGTCAAGGACTTGACATGATTGAGTTGGGTTGGTGCCCACTCTATTTGTGTTGATATATGTAGATTGTCCTCATGGATACTCGAATTCTCCTGATGCATGTCTTACAAGTTGTTGAACATGTTATTGCACTCAAAACTAGCTTTCAGCAAAAATTTACCTATATCATGCATTGTTGTACCTTGAACCAAAACATGGGTTGCTTGCGAGTACATTCAAAGTACTCATTGGCTTGCCACTAGTTATTTTATTGGCCAGGCATGAAAGAACAGGATATGATGAAGAATACTTCGAGACGAACATGCGTGCTAGGACGCTTCCTAGTCAGAATGCCCATAGTGTTAAGGCAGATGGCATGGGTCCAAGTTATCGACGAATATTTCCGTTGCGATGATACACTCAAGACTCGACCATAATGGTCCCACTTGTGTAATACGGTATGTACGGATGTAAGACTCTTGTTATTCAGCTTCTGTGTGTTCAGGGAGCATTGATCTCTGGGATCACTGTACACGTGCATTCGGTGATCATGACTTATGAGTCGGGGTCCCCACAGAGCTGGTATCAGAGCCATCCTGACTGTAGGAAGCCTTAGTTAGCATGGTCGTTAGTTAGGGTAAAACTATTTCCAAAACTACTACTAGTTTTCAAAACTATCTATACTTCTCTTCCCTTCTTTGTTTTCGAAAACTAAGGTATACTTTCCTTATTGATCTCTTCCCCTTCAAAACCTTTGGTCGCTAGAACCCTTATGCCCCTGACCACTGGATTCCTTGAAATCCTCGTGGATAATCTAGAAGGAAGATGCCTTGCCAGACGTTCACCCACATCTCCTGAACACAAGATTGGCGACATCGCAACAAGACGATACCAACAGAAGATACATCCTCGAGGAATCAGGACCTGAAGGCCCAGGAGATGGCGACACCCTTGACACTGCCCCAAGATGATGCAACCTTAGCCTACGACGATCAGGGCATAGGATATGAAAGATCATGATATACATCGCTAATAGAGCAACCATGTCCTTACCGTTGTTGTATCGGCAACCACGGGTGGATGAGAACCTCGCCATTTGGCCTACCTCACTATAGTGAGCAGGAAAACGGTTCTCTTCATCCCCCTCTCTTGGTGTCGATATTGTCATCAACATAACCGACATGTTGGACCTCTACTATGCCTTGTTAATGTCACTGCATAAAGGATTACCTACCTGGTACCATCGACGCCTTAGAAGACAAAACGGGATCATCAGGATTAAGAGGACAAGAGAACACCAAGTCAATGCCAGCTACGAGGAGCCACCTTCACCCCATCATCTCATCAAGCGCGAAGTGTTGAAGATTCTTCAGGCCAACCCGGATCATTTCATCAAACAACTACAAGAGACGTAGCAACACCTGAGGAAAACTCAGACGACTGCATGAGGCACAAGGCACGACTACTGAGTCTGAGAACCCCTAGGGTAGGATGAGTTATGTACCCCCTATGCGCAGTCGAGTCCGTGTGATGGTTTGAATATAACCATAACTGTGTGTTGCTTGTATTTAATTGTTTGTGTTTTGATATCAGTTGCACTTTTTCCCTAGGCAACAAGTACGCGACTATATCACCTTCCTTACCTTGCTTCTTTTGTTTGACCCTTTCGGCACTTGTTTGTTTGCACCTGCACTATAGAACCCCCTTTACGCATTCCCCTCCTCTACGCTACTTCTCCCTCTCATCTCTCTCATCAGCTGAAGGCTAGCAAGACAAGATGCACCAAGAATTCCACCTCGGCAGCCAACTAGCACTCAAGACTTTTTGTTGCGGCCTCCTCGACCAAGTGAAACCCCGTAGAGTTATGTTTAACCCTCCAGACTAGAAACCCATTCCTAGACCCTTCGAGACTTCACGAGATACCCCAGCTCGAGTCCTTAAGCATGTGCTTAACCCATAGAATTGCAAGAGAACTAGTTAAGCCTCTGTAGACCTTGCATAATACTTGGTTCATTATGGAACTAGTGGACATAGTGAACGAGAACATTATCATCCTAATACAGCACTAGAACTGACGATGCCATAAGGAAGACCAGTTTGAGGATATAGGAATAGAGGACAAATGACATGATGGGTTTATATCAGTGACCTTGAGGAATTATCTGAGGCTATTTGGTGGACTATGAGGCTTTCATGTTGGTAGATGAACTTGGTGGGATCATGATATAGAGTAGCATAGCTTTCATTACCCCTGAGTAAATTGGATTTATAGGACCATTATGATCGCAAGCTGAAACTCCTGGAAGTGCAAGGATTTGACTTGATCAGATGATATTGATAGGAGGCAGTTGATATTGCGATAATGACTTGGAAGAATGGTAGGAATTCTCGTGGGACATGAGATTTGGATTTAAGTAGGTGATCCTAGTTGAGTATAGATGTTGAGTAAGTCTACATGGTTCGGAGTAAATTGGATTTAGAATGATGATCTCGATTATGATACCATGTTTCTTGGAGGACAATAAACTAGGAGATTAGATTTATTGTAGGAGTTTATCTAGGGATGTGTATGAGCTTGACCTTGGAGTTTACCTGATCATGATAATGATGATTGATGGACTGACTATAGTAGAGACAGCCCTTTCAAGTATTTGGGGAATTACATGGACTTTAGGAGATCATGTGGAACACCATAGACATTGGATTTGTAGAATGAATGGATAATGTAGCGATTAATGGAAGTTAATGGGCTATTGGAGTTGATTCATAGGAAGGAAACAAGATCTTGGAGTGGCTTACGACGTGTTTCCTTAGGATAGAGATGCTTTATCATGGACCTTGGATCAATAGACTGAGCACTTGGATTGTGGCGGTTAAATTCAAGCTTAGCAGCTTATATGCTCTACCCATGGATTTTTAGGGGTAGCCATACATATGAGTTTGAGGATTGTAGACATATATGATTTTGTAGACCTCCTCTCGAGAGTCATAAGGATATGAATAACATGAGTGATGATTGGAGTTGACCTATACGGGATGATTCTTTCGGTGACATGATGTGATTGTTTGGAAGACTAGATAGAACAATTGGCATCTCAGAAACTGTGCTCAAGGGTAAGATGACAAACGTTTGCTCACACACTAGAATCCTTGAAACCCTTAAGCCCCACCAAGCCACAACATGGTCAGAATCACAACCATGGGCTTTGGCTCTAGGACAAGGAAACCTTGGCCAATACCCAACCATGACCACCACCGATACCCCAACTTATACCCAATGTACCCCGTGGGCAAGCCTTCACGGAGAACTCGGACAAGTTAGTTGCCATCTTTCTTGGGTGATATACTTGCCTACCCAAAGATGGAAGAAGAACCGTTCAGTTAGTTAGGGAACATTTGAAGATCGCCATGTCCAGGAGGAAGAACGATACCAACCACCATCGTCAAGAAGTGAACTTTCCCGTTGGAGACCAGATGTATCTACAAACCACTTCTCTTAAGGGAACCAAGCATTTTCATGACAAGGAAACCCACACCAAGATTCATCGGCCCCCTTTGAGATCGCTCCAAGATTTAACAACCCACTCCGAGATCACCGCAGGACGAAAAGTAGACGGCTACCAGCTGGAGTTACCACCTGAGTTACCTACTGTGCACAACGTTTTTCCACAAGACACCACTCCGGAAACGTTTCCAACTTCCTAGCTAGCCCGGTCTCTACAAGGACATCGACCGCGAGCCATCGACCTCCAGCCCTATATGACCTACGCGAGAAACCCCAATTGCAATCTGGATCAAGCAGGACGACAAACACAAAGCCACGCCATCGAGTACTTCAAGGTTCAATGGAGCACCAAACGGAAGCAGAAGCAGTATGAGGACGTGAAGACTACCCCAGATCCAAGTTTCCGTATTCCTTTCCGCGCTTAGTCTGGGAATCTCGGGGACGAGATTCTTGTAAGGGGGGTAGGTCTGTCACACCCTGATTTTCATGCCACAACACTTAAGCTAATAAATCATGATAAAATGTGGTTTGACAAAAACTTTTGAGTGTTTTGGACTTTGCTTGATTTGATTTTTGTGTGTTGTTGCAAGTGCTCTGAAAATCAAATAAAGCCTCCAACTCTTATGCTCCTTCTCCTTGATCCAAAACCTCTTCCCAATGATCATGCCATGTGTATAGTGCAACATAGTATTTTCTTACAAAAATAATTTGGCCAAATAGTATTTTCAAAAATTAGTTTTCCAAAAACCCCTTGATTGAGGATTGCACTGCAAGTACTTAATTAAGGGCAGTAAAAATCTGTCCAAAAATATTTTTGACTCCTATTAGATATATGTTACCTAGAAACCACAAAAATATAATTTTAAAACTTATTTTATTATTTTATTCAAAGGCTTTTTCTTAAGGCCAGAAATGGTCTTAAATAGGTTAAAATTATTTAAAAGCTTTAAAAATATTTGAGAAAAATATGGGAGACTCAATGGACATATATTTTCCATATATATGAGTTTCAACATATGGTTATGATCAAAATATTGGGCAAAACCTCGCAAAACCATTTCTGCTCATTTCAAGGATTTGAAATATTTCTACACGAAATATTTTCACAAAAATCCAAGAAAATTCTAACATGTCACATATGACATTTTTGATGATCTTGCCAAGTACCATGTCATGGAGAATAGTATAACCCCATGAAACCCTCTCAAAACCACTTCTGTCCTTTTTCAAGTTTGAACATTTTTGCACTGTCAAACATGTCGAAATGCTCTCAAACTTGGTGCACATGCTCAAATGGTGTAATAATGTATCTAGACCAAATGGCACAAGTTGGGGAGAATTTTATCTTGATATAGTACCCCAAAACCCTCTCTGACCAGAATCAAATTTGAACAAGTTTGTACTGCCAACTTTTTCTCCTTGACCCCAACTTTTGTGTACATGTTCAAATCCTCAAATGATGACACTACACCAAGTGGTGAATCAAGGAGAATAGATTTGCATGACTAAATCTTGGTAAAACCATTTCTGTTGATTTCTAGGGTTTACCAAAGTTACATTGGCCACTTTACCCAAATGATCTCAAAATAGGTGGAAGGACCCAATTATATGTGCCATTTCATCCAGTGGAGTCTCATACCAATTGGAAATCATCTGGTTGCCCAAACCACCATCAAACACCTTCTGGCAGAAACTTAAAATGCATGTTTGGTCCATTTCCACTAATCTTCTTGAGTTCAAATTTGTACCACAGCCTCATATGGTACTCCTCTAACCCCATGCATCTTTCCCTACCCGAGAAGCCATGATGAAGGGGGTAAAAAGTTCTTTTCCCCTCTCTGGACAGCCACTGTTCACCTCTCTCTCCACCTCCCCTCTCGTCTACTGGCTCTCTAGGGCATCCAATGCCTTTGCCACTTTGTTTACTCCCCCCTAAAGCTCCCAGACACCAGTGGCCGCGCCCACTCCGCAAAAAGACATGACCATGTCGGCCAAAGTCACGGTCTGGAGCACTAGGGCACTGTTGCTCGGCCCTCCCGAGGTCTCCCGCAGACCTTGGGCAGAGGTATGATGTCCCCCGAGGTCGCCTCGACGTCCACAGTATGCCACCATGCTGGCACCCTCCTTTCCCTCTCTGTCCTGCCCGTCCCGCGCATGCCCAGAGCCACCCAAGCCCGCCAATGCGCGTGCGAGCTCGTGGCTCCACCCGGAGCTCGCGCCGCTCCCTCTCTCTCTTCCTGGCGCCTTACTCCACCCCCACGAACACCGTAGACAACCCCACTCCCTCCCTCCTGGCCGCTCGAGCCGTTGCCGCGGCCACCCGTGCGCCCCGTCCATGGTGAGCCACGGGCCGGCTACTAAAGGCCGTCCCAGGCCATCCTCGCTGCTCCATTTGCTCTCCCTCTCTCCCGAACACCCCCTAGACCAACCTGCTCCTCCTCCTCGTGCCTTCGTCGCAGTGCCGAACCCCGCCATTGCCTGATCTGCCGCGACCGAGGCCTAGCTCGCTCTGGCGCTCCCCGGCAGAAACTGGGTCACGCCTCGCCGTTAAATCCCACCTAGTGCACACTGCTGCCTCCCTAGATCCAGCCCATTTAGGTAAATCCCTTTCCTTTTTCTTTTTCTGTAGACTTGTAAAATCCATAAAAAATTCAAATGGACTCCAAATTTGATGATTCAAATTTCTAGTGACTCTATAAATCATATCTACCTGTTCGTGCAACATGCATAGTTTTCCAGAGACTTTTTCTTCACAAACATTTATCAAATCTTGTTTTTCCCATTTCTGTGATGAACTTTAGAAAATTACAGCGAGCTCAAATTTGATCCAAATGCTATGATTCAAATTCCTAGATGTTTCTAAGTTCATAACTTAGTTTATGAACATTTTTATTAATACTTTCTGTAGCACATAAAATAATGAGCCATTTCTTCATATTTGTCAACTTTGCAAATTCATAGGAAATTCATTTGAACTCCAAATCCAGTGAAACCAATTCCTAGATGCTTCTAAAATCATCCTTTGTTGAATGGGTGCCTTTGCTAATTTTTCAAAAATATGTTTCTGTACACTTCTTGCAAATCCATAAACCCCTTGATTCCGTCATATCAAAATGTTTAGAAATATCCACTGACACAATTCCAATGAAACCACTCTGGTTAATTTTCATATAACCAGATATGTCCTAGAAAAGTCAAATCAATATTTTTAGAGCACTTTTATTTTCTACCTTGTTGTGTTGCTTATTGTGGTTAATTTCGACGATAGTTGACGAAGTAGACGAAATGCTCGGAGTTGGACCAGAGATACCAGAAGACCTCAAAGACTCTTTTAAAACAGGCAAGCAGCCCTTTGACCATGTCTATGAAAACCTTTTTATGCATGTCATATGGCACTTTTATTGCTTGCATCGAAATCATGATGAGATGGTAACCACTTTGGTGGGTTGCCTTCGTTACTTCCTCGTTGATACTTGCATTATGCATGACCGTACCTCCTTATGAGGGTTATGCCGGTGGGAGTAGATCGGATGCTAAAGTAGTTGCTACACAAAAAGGGACGGGAATATGCATGGTGATGGAGACAAAGTATTTTCAAAGGACTTTTCGAAAACCCCATCGGGTGCCACTTATGCCCGAGGGAGATTATGAGATGGGTAACCACTTGATGACTAAGTGGTGTACCGAGGCAAGTGTATGTGTTGTTTTTCAAAACGGATTGGTTTAAGTTGCGACCGTTATTCCAACCGTACATGCACAACCACTCTACCCTTATATGGGAAAGGGCATTATTGATTACCTAGGCTGATACTAGCTTGGTGTCAGGACCCCGATCCTAAGCCAAATCGATCCAGCGTGTAACACATCATATCACTTTGCGGCCTCACGCATGGTACTCCCACGGGTGCCACCTTACCTGGCCCGGGACCGTTTGCGCCTTTTGGCTCACGTATATGATAGTGTCGCTAGCATCCATATGACAGAGAACCCGGGCCGACATGGCTAGTCGTGAACCCAAAGCGGCGCTAGCCTATGAGGACAGGCATACATGAATC
Source organism: Aegilops umbellulata (assembly GCA_032464435.1). Taxonomy (NCBI): domain Eukaryota; kingdom Viridiplantae; phylum Streptophyta; class Magnoliopsida; order Poales; family Poaceae; genus Aegilops; species Aegilops umbellulata. The sequence goes on along the minus strand of CP136059.1, from coordinate 148,854,396 downwards.
ACATCGAGCATGTCGGTCATCAACGTATTTATTCGGGCTGTAGCACTGGGCAAACAGGACTCCGGTAACCCGGGCTGTAGCAGGCTAGGCAGGACTCCGAATAACAGCGCGTGACATTTCCCCGAAGGGACAGACATAGGAACGACGTGAAACACATGTCGGCCAGTCAAGTGTCCAAGCAGTAGTGCTGGGCTAGCAGGACTCCGGTGAACCGGGCTGTAGTGGACTACTATCGCTCAGAAGCACAAGACTTACATTTCCCCATATGAAAGGCTGCCAAGGATAAACAACTAGATAGTCGGATCCCACTCATACCAAGCATTTCAATCATACACACAATATGCCCGATATGAGTAAATACAACATGGCATCACAACAGTACTCTACGACTCAAGTACTTTATTTGGAAGGCTCCGAGGAGCCATACATATCATCCATACAGATAGGGGTCACATGACCCAACACTCAAGTCATACAAACATTCAAGCACATGCGGAAGCAAACTAGTCTGAGTACAGACACTAGAAAGAAAGAAGGCTTGACGAAGCCTGTCTATCTACATCGACCCTTCACAAGTCTTGGATCACCACCTGGTGATAAGTCACTCGTCAACATCGAGGTCTACATAGAACCCATCAGAGGGGTTGGTGCAGTCGTCTGAAAAACATGATTAAAGCAACATGAGTACGGAGGTACTCAGCAAGTCTTATAACAGGAACCTACTATACATGCACATTCTCAAGAAGGTAGTGGGGTTATTGCAGCAAGCCAGCTTTGACTCTTGGCTAAACTATCCTACGATAGGCACCCCTTGTAAATCTTTTGTCGCACACGAGTCCACTGTCACCAACACAATACACCACCGTGGATCCTCTCTCGCCATCCTACGAGAGGGCCATCCGCGGTACTCACACTTATCTTGAGTTTTTAGTAGTATCCATTTACTTGTCTATGAACTGTTATAGGCAACCCAGAAGTCCATTACCGCGGACACGGCTATTCTAATAGATCATTTATAACCCTGCAGGGGTGTACTTCTTCACACATGTTTTCACCACTTAGCGTCTGCACACGACATGTGCTCGGCAGACTTCAAGCGAAAACCGACGTGGGTGTAGACCACGACCTACCTAAACACTCAAGTCTCTAGTCCAGGTTTATCGCCTATTTGGGTTCCATCCGCAGGGAGTCCGGCCGAGGTTTCCACTAACGGCCCCGAACGATGTGAACAGGGTTCCCGAGACACCAAACGGGCGAGTCGGTACACCGTGCCACGTGCCTACCGCAACACAGCCCACCCCGATGGTCAGCGCCGCGTGCGGCCCCCAGCATACTACAAACACCAGAAACTACGTGCAACTCCTGGACAGAGGACAAGGGTGGATAAGAAGTCGAGCGGGGTCATATTTCAGGGCCCAATGTGTGGTAGTAATTGTATCATGGATCACAAACATAGAACTTAGTTCTTAAGGACGGCCTCAATGAAACAACCCACCATGTACTCCTACATGGCCTCTCATCGATTCCTTTACCAAATCGTATTCAACACTTCACTCTTGTCACCGACACAACCTTTCACTCCAGTTCATCATCCCGATGAGCCAGACCTGACACAACTCTAAGCATAGCAAGCACATCATGGTAGGAACACACACACATGTATTGGCTCAACCAACTCCTACACATGCTAGTGGGTTTCATCTAGTTACTGTGGCAATGACAGGTCATGCAAAGGAAGTGGGTTCAATTACCGCAACACACAGCAGTTTGAAACGCGTTGTCTTAATGCAGTAAACGAGAGCAGAAGCGAGAACATGGGATTGTATCGGAATGATCAATGGGTTGCTTGCCTGATGGAGTAATAGTGGAATACTGCCCTTCAGTTGGATACTCGTGGATATCCTCGGAGGCAGAACCTACCACGAAGAACACATCGGAACACAATCAACTCATGACGATATGCAACAATATGATGCATGCTATGACATGGCATTATGGATGTGTCCTGACCTAATGCAAGTTAAACCAGAAAGGAATGAACTCATCTGAACCAAAGGTTCAAATGGTAGCTCATTTAACATAGCCTAATGGTGCATAATCTTATATTGCCTAAACAGCAGGTTTAACTTGTTCTTACATGCATGAAACCAGTACCAATGGATAGGTTGGATTTTTCTGATAATTTTTCATATATAAAACTTTACATTTGGAGTTATAGATTAATTTCTATGAATTTTTGAAGTTTGGGTTAATTTCTGGATTTTCCTGTAAAAAATTAATTCCAGTAAATTAAATTACTGCGTCAGCATGAGGTCATGCTGACCTCAGCAAGTCAACAGCCGGTCCAGGTCAACTGACCAGGGGGCCCAGGGGGTTAGTGATTAATTAAACTCGTTTAATTAGTTTTAAGCTAATCTGGTGATTAACAGAAGGGGGCCCCACCTGTCATTGACTCAACAGAGTCAACCAGGTCCCACCAGTCAACGGTCAAGGTTCAACTCGCCGGCGTCTAGCCGCCGGCGAGGCCAGACGCGGCGGAGCAAAGTGGATTTGGCTGTTCTGGCCACCAAATGGGGCGCGGAAGGCATCTAGGCGCTCCTGGGAACGAGCCGCGGCTATTGGTGGAGTTAGTTGGGGTCGGGGTGGCCGGAGTTGGCGCCGGCGACGAGTTTGGCGGCGGCCGGAGCTCGGGTGAGCTCGGACTTGTCGCTAGGGGGCACGGTGAGGCGCGTGGGATAGCGCGTTGAGCTCCTGAAGGTGCGGTAGGGCTAGTGGACAAGGTGGTGCGGCCGTTGGGTGGCCGGAGCCTCGTCGGCGACGAGCTCCGCGGCGGCGCGTGCGGGTGAGCTACATGTAATCGCTACGGGGCTCGAGAGAGAGAACGGAGAGGATGGGAAGGTGGCCAGGCTCACGGTGGTTGCAGCGAGCGTCGAGGCGGGCTCGGGGAAGGTCGGAGCTGAGCGGGGCGATGATGGCGATCTCGGCGGCCGGAGTTGGGGAAGACGGGGTCGGGGGCGACTCCAGAGCGGGCGAGCGCTCGGGGCTCGTCTTGCTCGAAGAATAGGAGGGTGGTGGAGCTCGTGGACACGGTCGGGTGGCGCGGGGACGACGGTGGCTATGGCTACGACGGCGGAGCGGCGACGGTGGCGTCGGCCATGGCGAAGGGGAGCGAGGGAGGCGAGGCAGGGCGAGTGGGCGTGTCCAGGGGCTCGGGGCGGCGACGTGGAACGCGTCCAGGGCAGCGGGGCGACGAGGAGGTGAAGCAGGGCGGCGGGAAGCTGCGTGGCGCGCGCTGGTGCCGGCGTCGAGCACCTGCGCGCCTGCCTGGCCAAGCCAAGCAGCTCGCTGGCGCGGCAGCTGGGCTGGGCCGGCAGGTGGGCCGGTTAGGCACCAGGTAAGTTTTCCTCTGCTTTCCATTTTCTATTTTTCTGTAACTTTGTGGACTTATTAAAAATACCAAAACACTTCTAAAAAGCACCAAACTTCATCTGGTCCTTAGCTGGAATATTTCCAGCAAGGAATATTTTGGTTTGGAAATATTTGAGCATTTGAAATATTTTATAAATTTTAAATGCCCAAATTCAAATACTAATGCATTAATTCAATGACCTTCTGTTGACCTAGAAAAATATGCACCATTTTTGCCAGAGGTTTTAATCCAAGACAAAGAGGGTGAACATTTTAGAAGGGCATTTCAGGTTCATTGAAAATATTTTTAGCAAACCCTAGTTGATTTCAGGCGGGTGCTGGGGGTTCTGCCTTCCCCATTTCAAATTTCTGTCAGAAGTAAACATGATGCACACTCTAATGCATGAGCTAGCTAGGATGTGACAACTCACCCCCACTCAAAAGAATCTCGTCCCGAGATTTAGGTTCCTTCGGAAAGAAGGTGGGGTACTCGAGTCGAAGACGATCCTCCCTTTCCCATGTAGCTTCTTGCTCGGAATGGTGTGACCATTGAACCTTGAGAAACGTGATATTGTGGCGTCGAGTGGTACGCTCGGCTTGATCAAGGATACGAATGGGGTATTCTCGATAAGTGAGGTTATCTTGGAGATCAAGTGTTTCGTGGTCCACTCCACGGATAGGATCCGAGAAGCAACGCCTGAGTTGAGAAACGTGGAAGACGTCATGAACTCTGGAGAGATGCGGAGGTAGTTCCAGTTGGTAGGCAACTTCTCCTTGTTTGGCAAGAATGCGAAAAGGTCCAATGTAACGAGGAGCCAATTTGCCTTTGATACCGAATCGATGGGTTCCCTTTAAAGGTGTAACCCGAAGGTAAGCCATCTCGCCGACTTCATAAGCCATGGGCTTATGCTTGCGGTCATACTGACTCTTTTGTCGAGACTGGGCGGTTTTTAACTTCTCACGGATAATGCGAACCTGCTCTTCTGCATCCTGGATCATGTCCGGGCCAAAGAGTTGTCTCTCGCCGGTTTCTGACCAGTTAAGAGGCGTTCGACATTTTCGTCCATAGAGAACTTCGAAAGGAGCTTTACCCAAGCTAGCTTGATAACTGTTGTTATAAGCGAACTCGGCGAATGGAAGGCACTTCTCCCAATTCATACCAAAAGAGATGACAGAAGCTCGGAGCATATCCTCCAGAATTTGATTGACTCGTTCTACTTGACCACTTGATTGAGGATGGAAGGCGGTGCTAAAGGAAAGTCGAGTTCCCAAAGCATTTTGGAAACTTTCCCAAAATCGAGAGGTGAAAAGACTTCCACGGTCTGAGTTAATTTCCAATGGGACACCATGGAGAGACACTATTCGAGAGATGTACAAATCAGCTAGCTGGCTAGCGGTTATGCTCTCGCGAACAGGTAAGAAGTGGGCTACTTTGGAGAGACGATCGACAACAACGAAGATAACATTATTCCCTCTTTTGGTTCTGGGAAACCCGGTAATGAAATCCATACCGATTTTATCCCATTTCCATTCAGGAATCTCCAATGGTTGAAGGGTGCCATCGGGCCGTTGATGCTCTGTTTTGACACGACGACAGACGTCGCAACTAGCAATGTATTGAGCGATTTCTCTCTTCATCCTAGTCCACCAAAACCTCTGGCGTAGGTCTTGATACATCTTAGTACTACCGGGATGAATGGTGAGAGGGGATTCATGAGCTTCCTTAAGGATCAATTGACGTAAATGTTGCTTCTTGGGAACCACCAAGCGGTTTTCGAAGAAGACAACACCTCGTTCATCCATGGAAAAACATTTAGCAACTCCGCTAGCGATGTTTTCCCTGATGCGGGATATGCCCATATCGCGCTTCTGGGCAGCTATGATTTGATCCGTAAGGTTAGGTTTCGCCACCAGGGTGGAAAGGAATCCTCGAGGAACAATGTGAAGGTTAAGCTTACGAAATTCCTCGTGGAGAAATGGTTGACCTTGTTGTAACACCAGATTGTTACAATAAGACTTACGACTTAGTGCATCAGCCATGACATTGGCTTTGCCTGGGGTGTAAGTTATTCCTAAGTTGTAATCCGTGATCAACTCGACCCAACGTCTTTGCCTGAGATTCAAATCCGGTTGGGTGAAGATATAATTCAAACTTTGGTGATAAGTGTAAATTTCGCAACGATTACCCAGAAGGTAATGTCGCCAGGTTTTGAGTGCATGGACTACTGCTGCAAGTTCTAGATCATGAGTGGGATAATTATCCTCATGTGGACGCAACTGTCGAGATGCGTAGGCAATCACATGACGATCTTCCATGAGTATGCAACCTAGTCCTTGTCGCGAGGCGTCGCAATAGATAACAAAGTCCTTAGAGAAATCTGGTGGTACCAGTACAGGAGCAGATGTCAGGCGTCTTTTCAGTTCCCGAAAGCTGAACTCGCACTATGGGGTCCACTCGAACTTTTTATCTTTCTTGAGGAGTTCAGTTAGAGGCTTAGCAACCTTGGAGAAATTCTCGACGAAGCGGCGGCAATAGCTCGCTAAACCAAGAAAACTCCGAACTTGCTTGACCGTTTCAGGTGGAGTCCAGTCAAGGACGGCTTGAACTCGCTCGGGATTGACAGCAATGCCCTTGCCAGAAATTACATGGCCCAGATAGGTCACTTCTGGCAACCAGAATTCGCACTTGGAGAATTTGGCATAAAGGCGATGCTCTCGAAGTTTCATCAATACTAGCCTTAGATGTTCGGCATGTTCTTCCTCATTCTTGGAGTAGATGAGTATATCATCGAGGTAAACCACGACGAATTTATCCAAATACTCCATGAAGATCGAGTTCATTAACCGAGAGAAGGTGGCTGGAGCATTGGTTAAACCGAAGGACATGACGGTGTACTCGTATTGGCCGTAACGAGTGACGAAGGTCGTTTTGGGAATGTCCCCGTTCTTGATTTTGATTTGATGGTAGCCCAACCTCAAATCCATCTTGGAAAAGACTGAGGATCCAGCGAGCTGATCATACAGGTCGTTGATCCTGGGGAGCGGATACTTGTTCTTGATAGTGACCAAATTGACAGGTCGGTAATCTACAACCATCCGATCCGTTCCATCCTTCTTCTTGACGAAGAGGACGGGGCAAGCCCATGGAGATGAACTAGGACGAATGAAACCTTTTTGCAAGGACTCATCGAGTTGTTTCTTAAGCTCAGCTAGTTCTAGGGGTGCCATCTTATAAGGTCTCCTAGAGATTGGACGGTTCCTGGAACAAGGTCTATTACGAACTCGACATCTCTGTCAGGTGGAACACCTGGCAGTTCCTCTGGAAAGACATCCGGAAAGTCACAGACTACCGGAATATCTTCAAGGTCTGGAAGGGGGTTGGCATTTAGAGAATAGAGCTGACGTTCCGACACTCGGGTCAAAACGTTGACTGTCTTGCCCGATGGATGGGTAAGTTGAACAGTTCTAGTTGAGCAGTCAATCTTGGCGTAATGAGCTGACATCCAGTCCATACCCAAGATGATGTTTATGTCTGAAGACTTGAGAGCTATTAGTGACGCAAGGAAGACCAATCTGTCAACCAGAATTTCATTTCCATGGCTGATTCTAGAGGTTTGCCACTTAGAACCAGGGGTTTGCATTACCATGGAGGTGGGCATGTCACTAAAGGTAGTGTTGTGCAAACGAGCATAGCTCTCAGAAATAAATGAATGAGATGCTCCAGTATCAAAGAGAACAGTTGCTGGATGGCAATTAACAAGGAGCATACCGAGAACGACGTTGGGGTCCTCTTGAGTCTCTTAGCTGAAACGTAGTTGACATGGCCACGAGCAGTGGTGGCTGGCTTGGCGACAAGCACCTTCGCTGTTGACTTACCATGTCCAACAGACTTTCCGAACTGGCTGGGGTTGTTCTGGGGACACTCACGGATGTAGTGGCCCGGCTCACCACACTTGAAGCAAGTTATCATATTGGGGCGTGAAGCAGTATTGGCAGTGGGGCCACCAAAAGTCTTGGGCAGCACATACTGTTGGTTGGGACGAGGCGCCTCAAAGGATGGCCTCGGGGTATACCTGGGTGGCATAGCAGAATTTGGGATCCAGACCCGGCGCTTCTGCGATCCAAAACCGGATGAAGAACCATAGTCACGGGAGTGCTTACGTGAAGCTTCAAAATCATTCTGCCCTGTCTCGGCACTGATGGCCTTATTGACTAGCTTCGGAAAGGAAGTGCATTCATGCAGACGAAGGTCACGACGGAGCTCAGGGCTAAGTCCCTTGCGGAACCTTGCCTGCTTCTTGGCGTCGGTGGATACCTCTTCGGGAGCATAGCGTGCAAGCTTCCCAAACTCGCGACTGTATGCATCCACAGTCAGCTTCCCCTGGGTGAAGTTACAGAACTCCTCCCTCTTGTGATCCATGAGGCCTTCCGGAATATGATGCTCAAGGAAAGTAGCACTGAAATCAGCCCAGGTAGTGAGTTGGCCGACCGGACGCATAGCTTCATAATTCTCCCACCAAAGGCTGGCAGGGCCTTCGAGGTGATAGGCAGCAAAGGTGACTTTATCATCTTCAGCCACGTTGGCAGAACGGAGCTTGTGGGCGATGCTGTGGAGCCAGTCATCCGCATCGAGAGGTTCGATGGAATGATTGAACTTTGGCGGGTACAGCTTGACAAAGTCATTGATGGACACTGGATTGATCCTCTGCTGGCGTGCAGTGTTCTGCTCAATCCGCTCTAACAAGCGGTTGGTGTCGCGCCTGTTGCGCTCTGCCTCCAGCATCACCTCGGCCAGAGAAGGTGGTTGAGGCAGACTTTCCTCCCTAGGTGCACTAGCTTCTCCCTGCTCCGGAGCAGCAGGGTTGCTGCGGGTGTTGACCATCCTAGGAAAACAAAACAACGATTTAAACCAGGATGGCAAAATGTGGCCAAGGAAGTGCGGAATGTAATGGATAACAAGGAATGCAGAGATGATCATCCGTATGACATGGTAATATAGAAACTGCCATATATATACCAACGGTCATACACATCATACATAGTTTAGTACAAGCTCAAGCTGAAGTACAACTAAGACGAAAGACGTTACATCTCATCGGAGGCATTCCAAGCTCCTATACATTATTTTTCTACACCTCCGGAATTGATACACACTAAGTTATATTCCACAATCACGCAGGACGGTGGACATACAACTATTACCATACTAGTGGATATACTACTAGCTCAGGCAGCTCCGTAGTAATCCTCATAGAAGTCACCACCCAGACCTGGAAGCGGAACATGGTCATCTGGAAACAGACGGTCCTGAGGAGCTTGCGGACCGTAGGGACTTGGGTGTGGCCTTGGACCAACAGATGGCGGCAGAAGAGGCCCACGAGGAGGAGTGATTCCTCCCACCTCACGCCATTCCATGAAGTCTGGCAGACTAGCCCGCACAGGGTACAAGTCTCTCATGTCCATGTATCCGGCTTGCACAGCATGTGCAAACCTCGTCAAAGTGGCCCAATGATCAGCACGAGCATTGAAGAGCTCCATACGCAAGGCCCGGTTTTCACGGTCCTTGTCTTCCAACATCTCAGTAGTGGTGCAGAGGAGTGGGTCCTCATGGGATGCATCACTGTACATGCCCTAAAGGTAACCATGCGCCCCAGGGAGGGATGCTGGCATGTAGCGAAATTCAGTGTTGCTCAACAAGGCAGCTCTAGCTCGCATAATGGTCATCATCGAGTAGGCTGCATCTTGAACGGACATCCCAATAGTGATCCCGAGTCCATAAGAACAGTGGAGTGGTTCCGTGGCTCCGGGATAAGATGGATATATCCTGACCGTGCACAGATATTGGCTCTGGTTAAAATCTCTAAACTGCTCTTCGACGGTGTATTCAGGGTACCATCGGTTACCTGCCTCAACCATCACTCGAACCAACATGGCGGTATGACCACATATACCGATGCAACGGGTCAGACGAACCACTTGGTTTTGGGGACGGGTAGCCATCTGAAAGCACAAAATAGTGCAAAGGCATTAGAATTTCTGGATGAAATTGGACAGCATAACGACTGTAAATGCTCAGAAAAAGACTTGAGACATCCACAACAGTTTGCGAAACCACTCAACAACATCATATCAAGGTTCTGGTTCAATTGGCAACATACTGAACTTTAGTAGAACTGAACTGGGTTGTATCCAACAATCCTATAAGTTACTACGGATTTAGTAACACGTGAACCTGATAGAGAGAAGAGAGCCTAGTCCTTAACCCACGTAGAATGAGAGGAGAATGACTCAGAATAGAGGGCATAAGGTAAAGGAGTAAAAGAGCCTTACGTTCCCTCCCACAATCAATTCCCCTACATATAACTAAAGCATTTCTAGACTTGACATCGACCAGTTTGGCTTAGCGAACCTACAGGTAGTCCGGCTCTGATGCCAACGCTGTCAGGACCCCGATCCTAAGCCACATCGATCCAGCGTGTAACACATCATATCACTTTGCGGCCTCACGCACGGTACTCCCACGGGTGCCACCTTACCTGGCCCGGGACCGTTTGCGCCTTTTGGCTCACGTATATGATAGTGTCGCTAGCATCCATATGACAGAGAACCCGGGCCGACATGGCTAGTCGTGAACCCAAAGCGGCGCTAGCCTATGAGGACAGGCATACATGAATCACATCGAGCATGTCGGTCATCAACGTATTTATTCGGGCTGTAGCACTGGGCTAACAGGACTCCGGTAACCCGGGCTGTAGCAGGCTAGGCAAGACTCCGAATAACAGCGCGTGACATTTCCCCGAAGGGACAGACATAGGAACGACGTGAAACACATGCCGGCCAGTCAAGTGTCCAAGCAGTAGTGCTGGGCTAGCAGGACTCTGGTGAACCGGGCTGTAGCGGACTACTATCGCTTAGAAGCACAAGACTTACATTTCCCCATATGAAAGGCTGCCAAGGATAAACAACTAGATAGTCGGATCCCACTCATACCAAGCATTTCAATCATACACACAATATGCCCGATATGAGTAAATACAACATGGCATCACAACAGTACTCTACGACTCAAGTACTTTATTTAGAAGGCTCCGAGGAGCCATACATATCATCCATACAGATAGGGGTCACATGACCCAACACTCAAGTCATACAAACATTCAAGCACATGCGGAAGCAAACTAGTCTGAGTACAGACACTAGAAAGAAAGAAGGCTTGACGAAGCCTGTCTATCTACATCGACCCTTCACAAGTCTTGGATCACCACCTGGTGATAAGTCACTCGTCAACGTCGAGGTCTACATAGAACCCATCAGAGGGGTTGGTGCAGTCGTCTGAAAAAAATGATTAAAGCAACATGAGTACGGAGGTACTCAGCAAGTCTTACAACAGGAACCTACTATACATGCACATTCTCAAGAAGGTAGTGGGGTTATTGCAGCAAGCCAGCTTTGACTCTTGGCTAAACTATCCTACGATAGGCACCACTTGTAAATCTTTTGTCGCACACGAGTCCACTATCACCAACACAATACACCACCGTGGATCCTCTCTCGCCATCCTACGAGAGGGCCATCCGCGGTACTCACACTTATCTTGAGTTTTTAGTAGTATCCATTTACTTGTCTATGAACTGTTATAGGCAACCCATAAGTCCATTACCGCGGACACGGCTATTCGAATAGATCATTTATAACCCTGCAGGGGTGTACTTCTTCACACATGTTTCCACCACTTAGCGTCTGCACACGACATGTGCTCGGCAGACTTCAAGCGAAAACCGACGTGGGTGTAGACCACGACCTACCTAAACACTCAAGTCTCTAGTCCAGGTTTATCGCCTATTTGGGTTCCATCCGCAGGGAGTCCGGCCGAGGTTTCCACTAACAGCCCCGAACGATGTGAACAGGGTTCCCGAGACACCAAACGGGCGAGTCGGTACACCGTGCCACGTGCCTACCGCAACACAGCCCACCCCGATGGTCAGCGCCGCGTGCGGCCCCCAGCATACTACAAACACCAGAAACTACTTGCAACTCCTGGACAGAGGACAAGGGTGGATAAGAAGTCGAGCGGGGTCATATTTCAGGGCCCAATGTGTGGTAGTAACTGTATCATGGATCACAAACACAAAACTCAGTTCTTAAGGACGGCCTCAATGAAACAACCCACCATGTACTCCTACATGGCCTCTCATCGATTCCTTTACCAAATCGTATTCAACACTTCACTCTTGTCACCGACACAACCTTTCACTCCAGTTCATCATCCCGATGAGCCAGACCTGACACAACTCTAAGCATAGCAAGCACATCATGGTAGGAACACACACACATGTATTGGCTCAACCAACTCCTACACATGCTAGTGGGTTTCATCTAGATACTGTGGCAATGACAGGTCATGCAAAGGAAGTGGGTTCAACTACCGCAACACACAGTAGTTTGAAACGCGTTGTCTTAATGCAGCAAACGAGAGCAGAAGCGAGAACATGGGTTTGTATCGGAATGATCAATGGGTTGCTTGCCTGATGGAGTAGTAGTGGAATACTGCCCTTCAGTTGGATACTCGTGGATATCCTCGGAGGCAGAACCTACCACGAAGAACACATCGGAACACAATCAACTCATGACGATATGCAACAATATGATGCATGCTATGACATGGCATTATGGATGTGTCCTGACCTAATGCAAGTTAAACCAGAAAGGAATGAACTCATCTGAACCAAAGGTTCAAATGGTAGCTCATTTAACATAGCCTAATGGTGCATAATCTTATATTGCCTAAACAGCAGGTTTAACTTGTTCTGACATGCATGAAACCAGTACCAATGGATAGGTTGGATTTTTCTGATAATTGTTCATATATAAAACTTTACATTTGGAGTTATAGATTAATTTCTATGAATTTTTGAAGTTTGGGTTAATTTCTGGATTTTCCTGTATAAAATTAATTCCAGTAAATTAAATTACTGCGTCAGCATGAGGTCATGCTGACCTCAGCAAGTCAACAGCCGGTCCAGGTCAACTGGCCAGTGGGCCCAGGGGGTTAGTGATTAATTAAACTCGTTTAATTAGTTTTAAGCTAATCTGGTGATTAACAGAAGGGGGCCCCACCTGTCATTGACTCAACCGAGTCAACCAGGGCCCACCAGTCAACGGTCAAGGTTCAACTTGCCGGCGTCTAGCCGCCGGCGAGGCCAGACGCGGCGGAGCAAAGTGGATTTGGCCGTTCCGGCCACCAAATGGGGCGCGGAAGGCATCTAGGCGCTCCTGGGAACGAGCCGCGGCTATTGGTGGAGTTAGTTGGGGTCGGGGTGGCCGGAGCTCGGTTGAGCTCGGACTTGTCGCTAGGGGGAACGGTGAGGCGCGTGGGATAGCGCGTTGAGCTCCTGAAGGTGCGGTAGGGCTAGTGGACAAGGTGGTGCGGCCGTTGGGTGGCCGGAGCCTCGTCGGCGACGAGCTCCGCGGCGGCGCGTGCGGGTGAGCTACATGTAATCGCTACGGGGCTCGAGAGAGAGAACGGGGAGGATGGGAAGGTGGCCAGGCTCACGGTGGTTGCAGCGAGCGTCGAGGCGGGCTCGGGGAAGGTCGGAGCTGAGCGGGGCGATGATGGCGATCTCGGCGGCCGGAGTTGGGGAAGACGGGGTCGGGGGCGACTCCAGAGCGGGCGAGCGCTCGGGGCTCGTCTTGCTCGAAGAAGAGGAGGGTGGCGGAGCTCGTGGACACGGTCTGGTGGCGCGGGGACGACGGTGGCTATGGCTACGACGGCGGAGCGGCGACGGTGGCGTCGGCCATGGGAAAGGGGAGCGAGGGAGGCGAGGCAGGGCGAGTGGGCGTGTCCAGGGGCTCGGGGCGGCGACGTGGAACGCGTGCAGGGCAGCGGGGCGGCGAGGAGGTGAAGCAGGGCGGCGGGGAGCTGCGTGGCGCGCGCTGGTGCCGGCGTCGAGCACCTGCGCGCCTGCCTAGCCAAGCCAAGCAGCTCACTGGCGCGGTAGCTGGGCTGGGCCGGCAGGTGGGCCGGTTAGGCGCGAGGTAAGTTTTCCTCTGCTTTCCCTTTTCTATTTTTCTGTAACTTTGTGGACTTATTAAAAATACCAAAACGCTTCTAAAAATCACCAAACTTCATCTGGTCCTTAGCTGGAATATTTCCAGCAAGGAACATTTTGGTTTGGAAATATTTGAGCATTTGAAATATTTTATAAATTTTAAATGCCCAAATTCAAATACTAATGCATTAATTCAATGACCTTCTGTTGACCTAGAAAAATATGCACCATTTTTGCCAGAGGTTTTAATCCAAGACAAAGAGGGTGAACATTTTAGAAGGGCATTTCAGGTTCATTGAAAATATTTTTAGCAAACCCTAGTTGATTTCAGGAGGGTGATGGGGGTTCTGCCTTCCCCATTTCAAATTTCTGTCAGAAGTAAACATGATGCACACTCTAATGCATGAGCTAGCTAGGATGTGACACTTGGAGCCCGCATTACTAGTGACGGGGGAGAGTTGGTGCTCTCTCTCGTGACGGGGTCGTGCCAGGTAGGGCGACCAAGAACATTTTTATGGGGCGCCGGACACACCGTTAGTACCCCGTGCCAGTGGTATGTGATGAATATGGGAGCGAGGCTCCGCAATTTTAAGTTATGAAATGTTGGGCACGGGGGTTAATACCAATCGAGTGGACTCCATGTTAGTGTCGTCTAGGGAAAGGTAGTGATCGGGTGCTTACCTCGGGTACTTGAGGTATCGCGGGTCGTGGATGACACGGAAGTTCCCAGGATCTTGTGGGTAAAGTGTGCAACCTCTGCAGAGTGTAAAACTATTCGAATAGCCGTGTCCATGGTCAAGGACAGTTGGGTAACCGCTCTTGGGCTACGTCCACATGTTTACAAACCAGTGTGTGTGTTTGGATAAGTGGGAAGAACTACTTGGGTCAAGTCAAGGACTTGACATGATTGAGTTGGGTTGGTTCCCACTCTATTTGTGTTGATATCTGTAGCCTGTCCTCATGCATACTCGAATTCTCCTGATGCATGTCTTACAAGTTGTTGAACATGTCATTGCACTCAAAACTAGCTTTCAGCAAAAATTTACCTATATCATGCATTGTTGTACATTGAACCAAAACATGGGTTGCTTGCGAGTACATTCAAAGTACTCATTGGCTTGCCACTGGTTATTTTATTGGCCAGGCATGTAAGAACAGGATATGATGAAGAATACTTCGAGACGAACATGCGAGCTAGGACGCTTCCCAGTCAGAATGCCCATAGGGTTAAGGCAGATTGCATGGGTCCAAGTTATCGACGAAGATTTCCGCTGCGATGATACACTCAAGACTCGACCATAATGGTCCTACTTGTGTAATACGGTATGTATGGATGTAAGACTCTTGTTATTCATCTTATGTGTGTTCAGTGAGCATTCGATGATCACGACATATGAGTCGGGGTCCCCACAGCGACACCGTCGTCGTCCACCGCAGGAGCGAAGTCGCTGGTGTCGGTAAACTCGGCAAGAGCCGAAGCACGCTGGATGATAGCCGGCCGCACCTCCACCAGCTCTTCATCAGCCTCCGCCTGCCAAGTCCTCAGCTGCTCCAAGTCTAGCCGAGGGTACCAGGCCCGGACGAACTCCAGCGCCCGCTTGGCACCAGATCGAGCAGCAGAGGCCTTCTAGGCCTCAAAACGGCCGACTACCACCTCCAGCCAGTCGGCAGTCTGGTTCGGGGTGCGGGGAACAGCTTCGCCTGGCCAGAGGGCGGCCAGCACCTGCGCCCCGGCACGCGGGAGGCGGCGGAGCATGCGGTGTACCGGCTGCAACCGGGCTTGAATCGCCAGGAGCTGCTCCTCAGATGTCCGGCTCGCGTCCGGCGCGACCTCGACCCCCGCCTGCCGGCGTGCCTCGCGGTGGGCCTCGATGGTCTGGGTGGCAATGACGGAGTAGCGGGGGAAGTAGTCTGCGCAAAGAACAAAAGCAGCACAAATCAGAAGACGAACCAGAGGGCAAGGGGGCAAGCAAGGAGTAAGGAAGGCGGCTCACCGTCGATCAGATCCTCGATCCGGCCGTAACCCTCGCTCAGCGCTTGCTTCGCCTCGGCCCAGCCCGCCGCCTCGGTCTCAAACTCGGCTTTGAGGGCGGCCTCGCTGTCCGGCGCCCTCTTCAGGGCCGCCTTGTGGCTCTCCTCCTGGTCGGCCAACTTCTTGACTAGGCGGTCGCGCTCCTGGACTAAGGAGTTGAGCTCGGCCTCCTTGGCACGAAGGGCGGTCTGGGCTCCGCCGAGCTGCTCCATCAAGTTGGCATTGGCCCCTGCAAGCATGAAGACAAAGGAAGAAACAATAAGGAAGAAGTCGTTGGGGAAGATCCGACCCGACTGCTCAGCAGTCGGCTCGGATCTCGGGGACTACACCCAGTGGGTGCGCTGACGCGCCCCCACAGGATATGAACAAAACAGAGCACGTACTCCGGCTGTCGGATAGATCCTCGATCTTCTGGCGCAGCTCCTAAGCCTGGGAGTCGAAGGCGGCGGTGCTCTGGTTATGGTACTCCTGGAAGATCGGACAGGATGCAGGAATAAGATAACTGTCAGGACCTAGTAAGTTCCAAGCCACCTGCTCAGCAGCCGACTCAGAACTCGGGGACTACACCCAGTGGGTGCGCTGACGCGCCCCCACGGAAGAAATCAAAAAAGCAAAAACAACCAAGGCTAGAAGACTCACCCGGATGACGGCCCGCGTCGCAAGGAAATCTCGGGTATACCGCTGCAGCACGGTGGCATGAGCCTAAAGCCGGCCCCGGACCTCCTGGGCCGTCGCGTTCAGCTCGGCCGACCCCGCGCTGGGCGTCCACTCGGACGTACTAGAGCTAGCCGCCTCCAGGGCCTCCGCCGTCCGGCTGGCGCTCGCAGCTCAGTCCCGCTCCGGCACGGGGGCAGTTCCCCCGCACGCCGGCGTGATGTCGGCTGCACCACCAGGCCGACTCCTGCTGCCGGCTCGCTCCCAGCCGGCTGCACCGGCGCCGCAGCCGGCTGGCCGCCCTGGCCCGCCCCAATCGGCGCCGTCCGTGGCACCTCCTCCAAGACAATCACATCGTCTTCCCTCCGCTCCGCCCCCGACCGACCACGGTTGGCTCCTTCTGGCGGAGGCACGGGGACGCAGTGAACCACGCTGCGGAGCGGAATGACGAGCTGTGGAGGCTGGTTGCGCGAAGCCTCCGCCTCCCTCTCCGTGGCCGTCGCCTCCGCCTGGGCCTTGGACACCGCGTCGGCCTGTTCCTTCGCCGCCTGGGCGGCCCTTCGCTCCGACGCTTCCCGCTCCTCCCGCGCCTCCTGCGCGTTCCGCTCCATAGCCTCCATGAGGTCGGCGAGGGGATCCATGCGGCGGGAGCTCAAAGACCCTCCGGCCGATTCAATCACGGAGCCGGCAGGACCCCGTTCAAGGGAAAGCGGCGCACTGGTCGGTCAACCAAGAGAATTTAGAAGAACTCCAATCGAAGAACACGACAAGAATACAAGACGATTAACACTTACGCCGAAACCGCCTGTGGCCACTTCACGACCTTTTGGAAGCGGGCCGCCTTCGCGGCCGCCTCATCCCGCTTGGTTGCCACGGCGGTGCCCCTGGGTTTCTTCGGCCGGCTGCCGAAGTAGGTCGACAAGGCCCGGCGCTTCGGCGCGGCACCACGGGCGGCCGGCGCGGCAGAAGGGCCCGCGCCTTGAAGTTCCAGCGCCGGCTGGCTGTGTGGGACGGCTTCGACCTCATCTTCGTCCGCCCAGCCCTCGAGGCCGGCTCCGAGCCCCGCGCTGCCTGCCTCGTCGCCTTCCCCCACGGCGGCGTCTTCCAGGGCGGCCGCCCCAAGATCCGGATCGTCGATGTCATCCACCGTGCTGTCGGGGAGGAACTGGCGCTCTGGCCCCGCGGCCCCCACCGCCGACGGAAGTAGGGGATTCTGCACAAAACAGGCCGGCTGATCAGAGGCCGGTCTTATCGAAGCCGGTGACACCAAAGGAAAGAAAGAAGAAGTACTTACGGCAGGCGAAGGGTTGGCGCGAGAGTACGGCTCCTTGCCGACTCGCCAATCCTCGGTGAGCTTGCAGTTGGCGATGTAGTTCACCAGGTAGGACACCTCGGCATGAGGCATCTCCCTGATGCTCAGCTGGCATGGGTCGAAGTGGTCGCTCATCTGGCAGATCATGTGCGGCTGAGCTTGGACCGGAAGTACCCGGCGCTCCACGAAGGCGGCCACCAGGTCGGCTCCGACTAGGCCCTCCGACTGGACCATCACTCGGAGTCGGGCGATGGCGGCGTTCCTGGCCTGGGACAGCATCCTGGCCCGGTAGCTCCATGAGGCCGGCCTCGAAGCCGGCGGGCCGGCTACATAAGCCGTCAGGTTGACAAAGTCGCCTTGCGGGGTGACGTTCCTCACATAGAAGTAGGATTTTTGCCAAAGCTTCAACGACTGGATCAGCGGGATAGACAGGAACGGATTGTTCTCGCCCGTCTGCCTCATGGCGATGAAAGCTCCGCATGGGGCAGGCACGCCCGCGACGACGGTGCCGAGCTTGCTTTGGAAGAATTCCCCCAGAGCTCCAGGGTGGGGAGAACGCCAAGAAAACCCTCGCAGAGGGTGACGAAGGCCGACAGCAGCATCACGACGTTGGGAGTGAGGTGATGCGGCTGAAGGTGATAAAATTCGAGGAGGGAGCGCAGGAAGCCACTCGCTGGGAGGCCGAAGCCGCGTATGAAGTGCGAGCGGAAAACCACCCGCTCGCCCTCCTCCGGTGCCGGCGAGATCTCCCACTCCGGGGCGCGCCGGACCCGCACGTAGTTCTCGCCGGGCAGACGCCGCGTCCGGCGGAGGAACTCGATGTGCTCGTTGAGGACGTTGGAGCCGTCCTACGAGCTCGACAGCGCCATTGGAGCGGTGCGGTGAGGAACAAGATGCGGTGGCGACGGAGGCGCGTGCGACCTCGCTGCGGCGGAACGGCGCGGTGAAGAGGCGCTACGGCGGCGGACAGAGTAAGGAAAGAAGACGAGGAAGGGTGGAGCGAGGGAGAGCGTGTGAGCCCTTGCTGCTCCCTCTCCTCCCCCTACTTATAGACCCTCGCGGCGGAGCCGAGGAGGCGTGGTGTGGGGGATGTGTGATTAACTGCGCCCACGCCCCCACGTCATAACCGCCGCAGGAAGGCAAACAGCCCACCCTGGGCCGCAGAAGATCTGCGCCTGGGCCGAGGCCAGGAGTGGCGGGCCCGGCCCCGCGGCAACGTCCCGTCGCGCACGCGCCATGGCAGGCCTTTTCTGCCACGTGACACGCAGGGAGGCGCGTGGTCAGCGGGCCCACATTCCCGCTGATGAGACCATGACGCCCCCTCAAGGCGGCGCGCATAAGCAAAGCCGGCTCCCAGCTGCCGGCTTCTCAAGATAGGAAGCTGACCGAGCTTCTCGTCCCCCTGCCGACCTCAAAGAGCGACCATCTTCGGGGACTACTGTCGGGGTAAATGACCACGGGTAGCCTAGCCGGCTCCCCTTGGCACTTCAGAAAAAATTACGAGCCGATCCGGCCTCCACAAAACCAAGACACGGGGCCGCCTTCCCCTCGCCGGCTGCCTCTCAGGCCGTCTGTCGGAAGGCGGCACGGCCTTAACCCTCATGAAGAAAGCCGCGGGAGGGCCGGCTCCGAGAAGCCGGCCACGAGAAGGCCGACTCCAAGAAGCCGGCTCCCACGACGCGGTCAAGATCGTACCCTCGAGGCCCGCATCCACATAATGGCGAAGGGACAGGGCGTGGCTACAGTAAAGCCTGCCACCCCCGAAACCCGGAGCACGCCTGGCACAGTGCACCGTACTGGGGAGCCCTGACCCGTCCGGCGCAGCACTGTTGCCATGATAACTATGACGCCATCCACAGTGGGCTGTCAGCGTGGTCCACGAGCGGTGGGCCCTCTTGGGCAGAGAGACACCTGAAGGCGGCCATACCTCCTCCAGTCGGCCCAAGAGGGGAAGCCGGCTCGCCCCCTCCCTCGAAGGAGGCGCCCCATTAAGGAGACAAGACGACGTGAGTCTACAGCGATCGCCCGCCAGGCGACGGGCACTGTAGCCACGCTTACCTCGACAAAGCCCTCATCATCAGGATTGAGGCAACAGTAATCGGCCGCCGACATGGCCCTAGGCAGTAGGGCCTGCGTGTCGGCCAAGATGCCGGCAGTTGGCGGGGCCCACCAGCCGGCGGGCCCCAGCAGCCGGCGCAGAAGCCGGCGGGCGTAGACACTGACGGCTGGGACCCGCGCCCAGCCGGATTACCGTTGTACCCCCGGGGGGTAGGCCTATGTAAACCCCCCGGGGCACCCATGCAAAGGGTTGATCTGATCTAGGTTACAACACACATAGAGAGAAGAGTAGAGCTAGCCTTGCCCTTCTTCTTCCTCTCGCCAAACAGCTCGAGGAGCACCTTGTAGTTACTTGTTCACCGAGTGATCATGCGGAGACCCCGCAGAGCAGAAGTAGGAGTGTTATCTCCACGGAGAGCCCCGAAGCTGGGTAAGATTCGCCGGCGTGCATGTCTTCGCCTTATCTCGCTTCCAGGCACCGGCGACGTCTTACTGGCTCCACACAGACAAGCCACCCATTGGCATATGTCGCACCAACCACCCGACAGGGACACTAGAGTCAACAGGTGCATCAGTTGTTACCGATTGGATATGATGATCCTAGATAGCTTTCAACTTGCTGGATCTTTCTTGTGCTTTCTAACGCTTCTCTTCTCTTTCTCTTCGTCGAGCAAGATCTGCTTGACACTTAAGCTCCTCATTTCTTTGATCACACAGCTGAGAAATATCCATCTTCAGCGCAGAATGCCACTCAATCTTGTTGTTTCTCATAACAGTGAGGGCTTTGGTGATCTCAAGAACTTCCTTTTTCACGTCTTTTCTTTCCAACTCAGATTTGGCATCCTTCCTCATCTACTCAAGGACTTTCTTGTCCTTGACTGCCTGGTTCTTTTCCTTGGTAATTTCTTATAGCTCAGTGAAGTGCTTTGTTACCATCTTGGTAACAGCTTCAGGCAGACCCATGTTGTTCAAATCAGATGGAGTTGCATCATAGGAAGCACCTTCAATGATATCAAACGTAAGATCAAACTCATATCCCTCTGTGGAAGCAGGAACAATTGTCTTGGCGTTCTTGGCAGCAACAACAACCTTTTCATCAGGCAACAACTTTCTCTTTGCGGCAGGGGCAGCAGAACCCGAAGGTTTATCTGAAGCCACAGTACCAAGCCTTGATGATGATCTCAACCGGGGTGAAACTTTTGCTGGAGAGGGTGTTTGATATGGCTTGTCAACCAAAGCTCGTTGGTGTCACAACTAAGTGAAGCCTTTTGACTCAAAACAAATAATTTAAAGAAACATGCACAGAAACATTTTTGACTCAAAACAAATAATTTAAAGAAGCATCAAAGGAATTCATGGCATATACTTAGGATGACATCGTCGAGAGAGTTGCAATATGCCCTTGGATAGAACAACAACTTCTCTAATCTCTCTATGTATAGCACATGAATCCTAGATCCAAATGGACTGGTACGAGGAAAAATAACAAACTGTATAAGTCACAACTAAGTGAAGCCTAAAGATCTACCGCAAGAAATAAAAACAAAAGAACTTGTGTCAGGACGAACAGCCCTAGAACAGAAGCAAGACATGGCTAGTCCAGATCAGTATACCCTAACTTGGCAGTACAGATCACCTACGGAGGCGCGGGAGAGAAGAAGTACCGCACTAGCGCGACCAATGGCAGTGGAGATTCATTGGAGTTGCACGGCGAAGCACGACGCCGACAATGCATCGAGCTCGGGCTTGAGCGGAGAGTAAGAGGAGAGGTACGAGGTCGAACAGAGAAAGAAAATAGGGAGAAAGACGACGGGAGAGGGGGTTTATATAGCCCGAGGGTGAAACCGCTCCCTTCGAAATCTACGGCCGAAAAAATAGGGACGTTCCACATTCAACAGACGAGATCACGAAAGAGAGATCGTGGACACGTGCCAGCCATTTCTTGCAAAAATCTCAAAAACTGAACAAAATGCCAAAGGGTTTGAGGAAGCGCAAGTGCCAAAATAGATGAAATTTCGAATTTGATTTCATTCGCCACCAGGTACGTCGGAGTGAAATCACCTTCAGATCAAGTGCTAGACCGACAACACCTTCATCTTGAGTATATTCGGAATCGGAGTGATAGCTTCTCTCGGAGTGGTTGTTTGAGTCGGAGCCGGATACCCATTCACCAACATGAGCTTGATGTCTTTGTTTCGTGTAGCTCCTTGATGACTTGTCCTTTCTTTCCGAATCCTTGCTTCTCCGTGAGTGTCTTCGTTCATAACGATCATCTCTACTCCTTCTTTCTCTAGATGGTGATTATTCTCTTCTCTTGTAGGGAGCCGTACACTCATTGGAATAGTGTCCGGGCCTTCCACAATTGTAGAAGTTTCGTTCTCGACTAGAGGATCTTTTGTCATTGTAGGACCTTTGCTCTATCTTTGCTTCTACTCTTGTAGAACTTGTTGAAGTTCTTCACCATTAAGCTCAATTCTACATTGAAGGTTTGTTTCTCACTTGATGGTGTGAGAGCTTCACATGAGGCTTTGTAAGCACCACTTGATTTGTTGTGAAGTTCCTCTTTATCCTTGAGTGACATCTCATGAGCAACAATTCTTCCAATGACTTCCGTTGGCTTGAGATCTTTGTAATTGGGCATCATTTGGATCAATGTGCAGACAGTATCATATTTTCCATCCAAGGCTCTTAGGATCTTCTTGATGATGAATCTATCGATCATCTCTTCACTCCCTAAGCCGGCAATCTCATTTGTGATAAGAGCAAGCCTAGAATACATTTCAGCGACACCTTCACCATCCTTCATTTTGAACTTGTCCAGCTGACTTTGAAGCACATCCAATTTGGATTCCTTGACGGAGTCGGTACCTTCATGCATATCAGTCAAAGTATCCCAAATTTCCTTTGCATTCTCAAGACGGCTGATTTTGTTAAATTCTTCGGGGCACAATTCGTTGAAGAGGATATCACATGCTTGAGCGTTGTATTGCAGCATCTTCAAATCTTCCGCGGTAGCTTCACGGTTTGGTTCTTTCCCATCAAAGAAGTCACCTTGCAAGCCAACACACACGATAGCCCAAACGGCGGGGTTATGTCCAAGAATATGCATTTTCATCCTATGCTTCCAACTAGCAAAATTAGTTCAATCAAAGTAAGGACCTCTACGGTGATAATTTCCCTCGCTAGACGCCATACTCTCCTAAGTTGTGAAACCAAGGCTATGACCACCAAAAGCTATGGAAATCAAATCAAATGTAGACCAAAGCACTGATACCACTTGTAGGATCGGAAGTATGTCTAGAGGGGGGGTGGTTAGACTACTTGACCAAATGAAAATCTAGCCTTTTCCCCATTTTAGTTCTTGGCAGATTTTAGCTATCTTAGCACAAGTCAAGCATTCTCCACACAATTCAAGCAAGCATGCAAAGAGTATATGAGCAGCGGAAAGTAAAGCATGCAACTTGCAAGAATGTAAAGGGAAGGGTTCGATGGATTCAAACGCAATTGGAGACACGGATGTTTTTGGCGTGGTTCCGATAGGTGGTGCTATCGTACATCCACGTTGATGGAGACTTCAACCCACGGAGGGTAACGGTTGCGCGAGCCCACAGAGGGCTCCACACACGAAGGGTCCATGAAGAAGCAACCTTGTCTATTCCATCACGGCCGTCGCCCACGAAGGACTTGCCTCACTAGCGGTAGATCTTCACGAAGTAGGCGATCTCCTTGCCCTTACAAACTCCTTGGTTCAACTCCACAATCTTGTCGGAGTCTCCCAAGTGACACCTAGCCAATCTAGGAGACACCACTCTCCAAGAAGTAACAAATGGTGTGTTGATGATGAACTCCTTGCTCTTGTGCTTCAAATGATAGTCTCCCCAACACTCAACTCTCTCTCACAGGATTTGGATTTGGTGGAAAGAAGATCTGAGTGGAAAGCAACTTGGGAAGGCTAGAGATCAAGATTCATACGGTTGGAATGGAATATCTTGACCTCAACACAAGTGTAGGTGGTTCTCTGTTAGAACATGTCTATTGGAAGTGTAGATGTGTTCTGATGGCTTTCTCCACGAATGAAGAGTGGGTGGAGGGGTAAATATAGCCTCCACACAAAATCTAACCATTACACACAATCTGCCAAACTCGGTGGGACCGAATAGTTAAACTCGGTCGGACCGATTCGGCAAACCTAGTGGCCTTTAGGATTCTTGGTAGGACTGAGATGCAACTCGGTAGGACTGATATGGTTAGGGTTAGGGCATAACATAATCTCGGTGTGACCGATTACACAAACTCGGTGGGACTGAATTTGGTAATAAGCTAACCAGAGAGTTGGTCAGGTAAACTCGGTGGGACCGATTCGCTCTTTTCGGTGAGACCGAAATGTTACAAAAGGGAAACAAAGAGTTTACATTGCAATCTCGGTGGGACCGATCGCTCACTTCAATTAGACCGAAACGTTACAAAGGGAAACAGAGAAATTGCAATCCTATCTCGGTCAGACCGAGATCCCTATCGGTGAAACCAAATTGCTAGGGTTTGTGGCAGTGGCTATGACATGTGAAACTCAGTGGCGCTGGATAGAAAGAATCGGTGGGGCCGAGTTTGACTTTTGGTTTAGGTCATATGTGGATGTGGCAAGATAGTTGAGGATTTTTGAGCATATCACTACGCACATGAAGCAAGAGGCTCATTAAACAACACCTCATCCCTCCTTGATAGTATTGGCTTTTCCTATGGACTCAATGTGATCTTGGATCAATAAAAATGTAAAATGTAGAGTCTTGATCTTGAAGCTTGAGCCAATCCTTTGTCCTTAGAATTTTGAGGGATCCACTTTCCTCATCCATGTCATGCCATCCATTGAGCTTTTACTAAAATATTAATCTTGGAATAATGTTAGCTCAATGAGCTATATGTTGTTAGGAATTACCAAAACCACCCAGGGATAGTTGCACTTTCAATCTCCCCCTTTTTGGTAATTGATGACAACACATAGATCAAAGCTTCGACAAATGATAATAAGAGTGAAAGATATCATCGCTTTGAGAAGAATGTGATAGGCAAAAGCTCCCCCTAAATTTCTGCATATTTTAAGATTTGCTTTGGACTGCAAATGCACAATCAGTTAGGATCATGGGTTACTCTTCCATGTCACATACATCTTGGTGGAGCGCTCAAAATGATAAGTATTAAATACATGCGCTCATCACCAAGCAAAGTGAAAGATCAAAATAAGGATAAACTGGTAGTAACATCTAACGAGCATTAAGTGTAGCTTCTGATAAAACACATGATCATCAATGTCTCACAGATAAAAGCATAGTATCTCAAGCACTCAAAAGCAAATAAAGTTCAACCAAGAAGACAAGAGAGAACAAATGCAAACTCTCTCTCTCTCTCTCGAAGCCTATGATCAATACATTTTCTCCCCCTTTGGCAACAAGTTACCAAAAAGTTCATAGAAAATGCATAGCACTAAAACGACTCTCAGGCTTGGTCTTCAGGTGGTGGAGTCCGAATGACGCCAAGGATGAAGGCTTCAGTAGAAGTAGTTGGAGCTGCTCAGGTAGGAGCTGGAGCTGGTGGAACTGAGGCTATAGCTGGTGCAGAATTAGTAGCTCTGGTGTCAGGAACTGGCACCGCAGATGATCTCTGAGCTCTAGGCACTCTGGCAAATGCACCAGTTGTGGTCTTGCCCTTCCTCTCCTGCATATCATCCTGTAGTTCCTCCACAACAGATTGAATCTCAGTTACTTTCACATCTAGGTCATAGAACTTTTGTTCCATGGTTCTTTCCAGGCTCTCTTGGTTTCGAGTCACGGTGGCCAGTCCTTTCTCAATCCTCAGAGTTGATGCTATCAGGTAACCGAGGTGCTCCTGCTTGTTATTCAAAAAGTACTCAAATGCCTCCTCTTGAGTTGGCATCCTGGCAGCTTTCTCCATCTTTGCCTTCTCCTTCTTTGCTTGAGCTTGTGCAGATGATGGTTCATTCTCATTCATCACAACTTGATTGTCCTCGAAGTATGGATGGATGGGCAGGTGTTCCTTATCCAACAGATATGTGCTTGTGCCCATCTTCGAGTTAATCAACTCCTGAATTTGTGGGGCATATCCACAGCTCCTCTTTTGATCAACTGTTGTCCTCTTAATGGTCTCAACTATGAGGCTCATTACCTTGAACTTCTGTGGCACATCAAATATGTGAAGCAAGTTTATTGCATGGCCTCTGATCATTTTGTGATCACCTGACTTGGGCAAGAGAGTGTGCCTTAGAATCCAGTTGATTGTAGGCAGCCCTGACAGAAGGAAGTGAACTGATCCAAATTTGAAAGTCTCAAGAGCTTTGTCTGGGATCTCCTTGTACATGTTTGACATGGAATTGTGATCCATCTTCTTCTTGGCATAGACATCCAAGTCATCTTCTAGCTCTTCTGGGGCATTGATTAGCTGAGCCCATTCTGCAACTGTAGATTGGTATCTTGTGCCTTCAGGCATCCATACTGTCCTGCAATCTGGATAGAAATGTGATGTGGAGTAGAATTGCATTATGAGCTCCTCATTCCACTTTGTGAGCTTCTGCCCAACAAAGTCTGCAAATCCACAAGCTTTGAAGCTGTCAAGCACTCCCGGATAGTGTTCTTCATTCTCCTTGATATACTCCCAGTCAACCCATCTCATGTCACTCACTATGGGTTTCTTGTCCAGCAGCACTGTCTCATAGAAGTCTTGCTGTTCCTTGGTCTGGAATCTGTAATCAACAACAGTTCTTCTCCTTGAAGCATATGGATATGCCTCTCTCCATTTCCTCAGCCCTGAATCTCTCCTAATTTTCATGTCCTCATCCACAGGATGAGCATCGTTGTGGTCTGGAATCTTGGGCTTGAGCTTCCTGAGAACTTGTCCTTCTTCTTCTTCTTCAGCAGCAACATTAGGCACTGGGGCCTTGTTCTTCCCAGCAGCAGATATGTTCCTAGTGTTCCTCCTAGGTGCACTCTTGGGCTTGGAGGTAGCTTTGGGTGCTTCTTTGGGCTTTGATGATGCAGCCCCTAACCTTATAGCATCACCCATAAGCTTCTGTGCCTTGGGTGCTGGTGCAGCAACCTCTTCTTCCTCTTCTTCTCCCTCAGATTCTCTCCTCATGGAGGGTTTGCCAATAACTCTAGCAGTAGTGGTTCTGACTCTCTTTTTCTTCTTGTCTTGGCCACCTACTTCTTCTTTAGACTCCATGGTAAATTTCAAGGTTTTCCAGTGGCAACCTTCCTAGGCTTGGAAGTAGGAACTCTCCTTGCAGGTGCCTTCTTATGCATACCTGGTTTTGTGGCTGCAGCTGAGCCATATTCTTTCTTGAGCACTTTCTTCTTTGAGGTGGCTTCCTCTTCCTCTGCCACATAATCTTCATCCTCAGACTCAGAAGTCTTCTTGCTTGCTCTAGTGGCAGCCTTGGGCAAGTTTCTTGGGGTGCTTCTGCTACCCTCATCAGAGCTACTAGAGGGACTAGTGCCCTCACTCATGTGAACCTGCTCCTCTGATTTGTTCTGGCTATCACTTTGATCAGACATATTGCAAATACTAACTGCAGACCCTGTGAATAGAATATAGATGAGATAGAGTGGATGAGCATCACAAAATGCAGAGATTTTTGCGAAAGAATGAGTCAAAAACTTAGTTTTAGTTTTCCACAGAAAGCATTTCGGATCAACCGATTTGGAAACTCAGTGATACCGAAGCAGCTTTTGGAACCAAAACTAGTGAACTCGGTCAGACAGAGTCACAGTTCGGTGGCACCGAGACTGCTAGGGTATCACAAAGTCCTGAACTCGGTCACACCGACTTGCAATTCTCGGTCAGATCGAGAACCACATGTGCAATGGCCGTGGCCGAATCGGTGGAACCGAGTTCCGCATCCCGGTGGGTCCGAGATGGTTTCGGCGGAAACCTAAACCTAAATTTTCAAATCGCATCTATTCTAAGGATTGTTTTGACTGGATAGAAATGTTTCAATTGTAGCAAGAATCATAATGAACACAATGTGCTAGGAATCTGACGGGGATAGCACTGTGATCGAGTCCATACCCTAGTTCGGCGGTGAACTCGCTACGACGGCAACGGCGGATACGAAATCCGTTGACAGCGGCGGAGACCAGCGACAGGAGGCGGATGGCGACAAGGAAGACGATCCGGAGACCCAGTAGGCAGAGCGAGCAATGTGCGGGCGAAGAGGTTTCGGAGAAATTTCCAAAATTTTGCCCGTGAGTATATATAGCCCGACCCTGTCGGTGTGACCGAGTGGAACAACTCGGTGGCACCGAGATGCGTACTGTTGACAGTTATAGCAACTCGGTGTGACCGAAAAGTTCAAGTCGGTTGCACCAAGGTGAAAACCTAGATCGACTTAGTGATCTCGGTATGACCGAAATGGAGGAATCGGTCAGACCGAAAAGCACAAAGAAGTTTTGGAAGTTTAAGTCTATGACAAATCGGGAACTCCGAGTGCTCCTCACACAGAATGGTTTGAATCTGACTTGATCAAATTTCGTGATATAGCATGAATAGAGTTTGAGACGAGAAAAGCATAGATAGCTAGAGAGGGTTCTTAAGCATTCTTGTCCATCCACTTGGCAAAAGAAAAGAAAACCAATTAATCAAAACAACAAGTGGATGTCCTTGAATGAGTAAAATATGCAATCAACATGCTCACACAATAAAATGGCAATTGAAATATGTGGCAAAGCATGCACAACCAATTCTAGCATCTATCAAGCAATTTGCGTTGACTAGGTCATCTATATATGAGTATATTGACTTAGGAGCCAAATGAGAACATTTGATCATAGGTCATACTCATCGTTTAAGCACAAGTGGGGTTACCACGTTTACATAAAGCATTGTTGTTTTCACACCATTAGAGTTGCTTTAGCTCAATACTTAGAGTAAAGCTCCCCTAGATGTGATATCCCCCCTAAGAGGGATGAACTAACCTTGGGTTTTGTTGATGATGACTTCATGTAGATGTTGAAGATGTGGATGCTCAATGTCGATGTAGATCATTTGGAGCTATCCATTGGAGTGAGTTGCACTTTCAATATCTACATGGGTTAGTCCCACAAGGAACAAACAAGGATATCCATAGACATAGAGTGATGCACACACAAGATGATGTCTACGAAAGCTTTTAGATTACCTTGTTCCTTGTCTTACCAACAAGAGGGTTTGTGACTCCTTGACCTAGTGCAAGATGTGGAAGTTGATTGCACTTGTTCTTGCCAAGATGATGATGAGAGTGAAGTATGTTGGCAGAGTCACCCTCAAGAACTCTCTAGTTCTTCTTCTTTTGCATCCACACCATCTTGATGGGAATCCTTGTTGTTGTAGTTGTACTTGATGAAGTGGAACTTGAAGTAGTCTTGGGAATCCACTTGACTAAGGTCTTAGGAGCTTCTTCAAATGCATCAATTTCCTCTTGAAGCTTGTCCTTGCCTTTTTGCTTGCAGTCTTGTGGTGGAAGATCATCTTGAGCTTGTGTCCCTTTGAAAGAAGTGGTATCATACTTATCTTGTTGAGGAACAAACTTCGTCTTTGGGTATTGATCTTCTTACCACTCAACTCCATTGGCATTGAACTTTCATTCAAAACCAACACCTTGATTCTTCCGGTGCTTTCCTTGCTTGCGTACAATTTCCTCTAATTGCTTACTTCCGACAAGGCTCTTGTAAACTCCTTTCTCTATAATTCCCTTCAATAAGCTATTTTCTTGCTCAAGTGTAACTTGGCTAAGAGAATCATTAGTGGAATCAAGAGAACTACTAGAAGCAACAATATTGGATTTAGCATGATCATAGTTACTACTAGAGGAAGAATGTTTCTTGTTCTTGTTACTAGACTTGACTTCAGGTATATAAGTGGATAAAAGTAAACGCTTGGCAATGTAAGAAGAACTTTTCTTACGAAGATCATCACTGATTGCTTTTAAGAACTCATGATCTTGCTCAAGGTTGAGCTTTTGAAAGCGTAATTTCTCATGCGCCCTTAAAAGTTCTCAATGATCTCCTAAGATAGTTTCATGAGCTAACTTAAGAGTGTTTAGTTCTTTAGTTAGAGATTCAATCTTCTCCTTATCATTGTCATTCGTTTTATCCTGATTAGCATGATTAATTGACGTTTCATCATAGTATTCATCACTAGAGTTTTCAACAAGTAAATCATCATCACCTAACAAGTCATCTTCATCACTATTCAAATCAACATACTCAGGATGTGATACCTTTGGGCCTTTAGCCATGAAGCATGTCCAACTCCTTCATTTGGTGAGTCAAATATGTCATAGGAGTTGGTTGACACAAGTGCTAGACCGGCAACACCTTCATCTTGAGTATATTCGGAATCAGAGTGATACCTTCTCTCGGAGTGGTTGTCGGAGTCGAAGTCGGATACCCATTCACCAACATGAGCTTGATGTCTTTGTTTTGTGTAGCTCCTTGATGACTTGTCCTTTCTTTCCGAATACTTGCTTCTCCGTGAGTGTCTTCGTTCATAACGATCATCTCTACTCCTTCTTTCTCTAGATGGTGATTATTCTCTTCTCTTGTAGGGAGCCGTACACTCATTCGAATAGTGTCTGGGCCTTCCACAATTGTAGCAGTTTCGTTCTCGACTAGAGGATCTTTTGTCATTGTAGGACCTTGACTTAGAGCTTCTATCTTTGCTTCTACTCTTGTAGAACTTGTTGAAGTTCTTCACCATTAAGCTCAATTCTTCATTGAAGGTTTGTTTCTCACTTGATGATGTGGGAGCTTCACATGAGGCTTTGTAAGCACCACTTGATTTGTTGTGAAGTTCCTCTTTATCCTTGAGTGACATCTCATGAGCAACAATTCTTCCAATGACTTTCGTTGGCTTGACATCTTTGTAATTGGGAATCATTTGGATCAATGTGCACACGGTATCATATTTTCCATCCAAGGCTCTTAGAATCTTCTTGATGATGAATCTATCGGTCATCTCTTCACTCCCTAAGCCAACAATCTCATTTGTGATAAGAGCAAGCCTAGAGTACATTTCAGCGACACCTTCACCAGCCTTCATTTTGAACTTGTCAAGTTGACTTTGAAGCACATCCAATTTGGATTTCTTGACGGAGTTGGTACCTTCGTGCATATCAATCAAAGTATCCCAAATTTCCTTTGCATTCTCAAGACGGCTGATTTTGTTGAATTCTTCAGGGCACAATCCGTTGAAGAGGATATCACAAGCTTGAGCGTTGCATTGCAGCATCTTCAACTCTTCCGCGGTAGCTTCACAGTTTGGTTCTTTCCCATCAAAGAAGTCACCTTGCAAGCCAACACACACGATAGCCCAAACGGCGGGGTTATGTCCAAGAATATGCTTTTTCATCTTATGCTTCGAACTAGCAAAATTAGTTCCATCAAAGTAAGGACCTCTACGGTGATAGTTTCCCTCGCTAGATGCCATACTCTCCTAGGTTGTGAGACCAAGGCTATGACCACCAAAAGCTATGGAAATCGAAGAAAATGGAGACCAAAGCTCTGATACCACTTGTAGGATCGGAAGTATGTCTAGAGGGGGTGATTAGACTACTTGACCAAATAAAAATCTAGCCTTTTCCCAATTTTAGTTCTTGGCAGATTTTAGCTATCTTACCACAAGTCAAGCAATCTCCACACAATTCAACCAAGAATGCAAAGAGTATATGAGCAGCGGAAAGTAAAGCATGCAACTTGCAACAATGTAAAGGGAAGGGTTTGGAGGATTCAAACGAAATTGGAGACACGGATGTTTTTGGCATGGTTCCGATTGGTGGTGCTATCGTACATCCACGTTGATGGAGACTTCAACCCACGGAGGGTAACGGTTGCGCGAGTACACGGAGGGCTCCACCCACAAAGGGTCCACGAAGAAGCAACGTTGTCTATTCCATCACGTCTGTCGCCCACGAAGGACTTGCCTCACTAGCGGTAGATCTTCACGAAGTAGGCAATCTCCTTGCCCTTAAAAACTGCTTGGTTCAACTCCACAATCTTGTCGGAGGCTCCCAAGTGACACCTAGCCAATCTAGGAGACACCACTCTCCAAAAAGTAACAAATGGTGTGTTGATGATGAACTCCTTGCTCTTTTGCTTCAAATGATAGTCTCCCCAACACTCAACTCTCTCACACAGGATTTGGATTTGGTGGAAAGAAGATTTGAGTGGAAAGCAACTTGGGAAGGCTAGAGATCAAGATTCATATGGTTGGAATGGAATATCTTGACCTCAACACAAGTGTAGGTGGTTCTCTTTTAGAACATGTGTATTGGAAGTGTAGATGTGTTCTGATGGCTTTCTCCATGAATGAAGAGTGGGTGGAGGGGTATATATAGCCTCCACACAAAATCTAACCGTTACACACAATCTGCCAACTCGGTGGGACCGAATAGTTAAACTCGGTCGGACCGATTCGGCAAACCTAGTGACCGTTAGGATTTTGGGTGGGGCTGAGATGCAACTCGGTAGGACCGATATGGTTAGGGTTAGGGCATAACGTAATCTCGGTGTGACCGATTACACAAACTCGGTGGGACCGAATTTGGTAATAAGCTAACCAGAGAGTTGGTCAGGTAAACTCGGTGGGACCGATTCACTCTTTTCGGTGAGACCGAAATGTTACGAAAGGGAAACCGAGAGTTTACATTGCAATCTCGGTGGGACCGATCGCTCACTTCGGTTAGACCGAAATGTTACGAAGGGAAACAGAGAAATTGCAATCCCATCTCAGTGAGACCGAGATCCCTATCAGTGAAACCGAATTGGTAGGGTTTGTCGCAGTGGCTATGACATGTGAAACTCGGTGACGCCGGATAGAAAGAATCGGTGGGGCCGAGTTTGACTTTTGGTTTAGGTCATATGTGGATGTGGGAAGATAGTTGAGGATTTTGGAGCATATCACTAAGCACATGAAGCAAGAGGCTCATTAAACAACACCTCATCCCTCCTTGATAGTATTGGCTTTTCCTATGGACTCAAGGTGATCTTGGATCACTAAAAATGTGAAATGTAGAGTCTTGATCTTGAAGCTTGAGCCAATCCTTTGTCCTTAGAATTTTGAGGGATCCACTTTCCTCATCCATGCCATGCCATCCATTGAGCTTTTACTGAAATATTAATCTTGGACATAATGAGATGATTAGTTCTTATTCAGAACCTACACTTGCGTGGGAGATGAGAACGCATTTGCTTGTACTGAGTGAGGGTATTCCTTCGGTGAGGTCAGTGAGACACCTGTGTAGTTTGGTGATAGTCATATGAATACGCATTGAAGTTATTTCCAGAAACATGAATGTAATGATTTGTAGAGGTCCGCATGTACTCCTTCTGATGCAGGTTAAGATGATAAGCATTCGAGAATAATACTCGAGTGGACTGAGAATGACAACCATTTCCTTGTCGAGAGTTATTCTGCACAGTCAGGTTAGCCGTGACAGACAAATTTTCAACAATGCATTTCTTTACCCAGATTTTCTTCTTGGGTGAACTTGTCTCGCAGATAGTTCATATATATCAAGCAAAAACCTTACCATTCTGTTGTTTGAAGATTTTTTAATTTAAGTCATTAGACTTGTCATTGTCAACAGGAATGGGCAAAAGATAACCAGTTGAATTTTCAGGTTCGGGAGTTTTACTCCTTGCACGAACCCAAGTTGTTCGAGGATACTGCTCGGGAGTCCAATAGGATCCATCCACATTGAGTTTCTTTTCGAAACCTAACCCTTCCTTTTGAGGATTCTTGTGCAGTATGGACTTCTTGAGCACATCACATAGGGTTTGATGCCCTTTTAGGCTCCTTAGCATTCTAGTCTCAAGTAAGCCCCTTAACCTGCAATTTTCTTCAGTAATAGCAGCAAAATCCCTGGAAGAGAGGTTAGTAGTACCAACTTCAATAGTAGCAATATTTTCTATGAAAACATTGGAGGTTTCAGTATAAGAATCATCATTGCTACATTCTAAGCATTTTAAGCATGGAGGCACAAAATCATCAGGAAGTCGAACAGATTCTTTTAGTGACACAAGTTCTTGATTCCTGTTAAGGAGTTCATTTGATAAACTCTCATAGTCAATTGTAATCTATAAGTCATATCGATTGGTAAGATCATCAACAATTGATGAAAAAGCATCTTGCTCTTCGATCAACTTTTGATTCTTCTCCATCTCTTCGACCAGTAATCCTTCAGTTTTCCTGAGATTTCTCTCAAGTATTTCAAGTTCATCATGTTGGGATTTAGCGATCTTGACCAGCTTGGCATAGGAGATATATTCAGGTGAGTATTCATTCACGGATCCTTGGTGATTAGTAGATACCTGATCCTTTGATGATTTTGCCATGAGACAAAACGTGATTGGTTCATCATTGCTTGAATCATCATCATTAGTGCTTGATTCATAGGATTTCTTCAATGATTCAATGGCAATATATGTATTGCTTCTCTCAATTCTTTTCCTGAATTCTACAACATCCGATTCAGTGTCAATTGCTTACTCTTTGGAGTCTAGAGTCAGATCGGCACATGCTCTACTGAACTGTGACATCCTCTTCATATTTGATTCAATGATAGCTCTAGCTTTCACGTCATTGACTGGTCTCGTCGAAGAAGATGATGAGGGAGATTTAATTTCCTTCGAGAGCTTATTATGATGATCAACTCGTGTAGAACCACTAAAGTGAAGATATTGGTTTTCCTCCCAGCCAGGGCAATCATCGATGAGATGACCATATAATTTGCACTTAAAGCACTTCATATCTTTCGGAGGCAATCTTCTTCTTGATGATTCTGGCGCGTCAAACTCGTCATCATTTGTGAGGCACAGATTTTGCCTTTTAAGATCACTGTTAGTGTCAAAACCAGCGGATCTCGGGTAGGGGGTCCCGAACTGTGCGTCTAGGCGGATGGTAACAGGAGACAAGGGACACGATGTTTTTACCCAGGTTCGGGCCCTCTCGATGGAGGTAAAACCCTACTCCTGCTTGATTGATATTGATTATATGGGTAGTACAAGAGTTGATCTACCACGAGATCAGAGAGGCTAAACCCTAGAAGCTAGCCTATGGTATGATTGTTGTTGTTATGTCCTACGGACTAAACCCTCCGGTTTATATAGACACTGGAGGGTGCTAGGGTTACACAGAGTCGGTTACAAGGAAGGAGATCTACATATCCGTATTGCCAAGCTTGCCTTCCACGCCAAGGAGAGTCCCATCCAGACACGGGACGAAGTCTTCAATCTTGTATCTTCATAGTCCAACGGTCCGGCCAAAGGTTATAGTCCGGCTGTCCGGATACCCCCTAATGCAGGACTCCCTCAGTAGCCCCCGAACTAGGCTTCAATGACGATGAGTCCGACGCACAGATTGCCTTCGGCATTGCAAGGCGGGTTCTTCTTCAAACCCGAGCTCCTGTTAAATAGTGTCCGGCTTCTCGTAAATGTTGTGTTTGTTGGCTTCTGCGCCCAATAATGGCCATCTTCCACGTGTCAAACGAATGTGAGAAGCTAGGGCGTTTTTACATTTACAACCCTAGCTGTGTGAATGAACTGTATATTTAAAGAGACGAGGATTCTCAGATCCAAACCACACCATCCTCCCTCATCGAGCATTCATCGGAGCCCGCCTGGAAAAATCCATCCCAACATGGTCGGCCAACGCAGCACCTCCTCTCGCTCCCACAGCCCCAAGCCTGGATATTTGGAGAGGTGTTCCGTCCTGCACATCCCATTAGTGAAGCTTCAGACCCAGGGATTTCTCCCCCCAGCGTATATGGTCCTTGTTCGAGCCGGCTCGCCACCTATAATGGCGGGGAGCAGGCGGAGAGCTTTCCCAACCCCTCTAAGGGAGTGCGGGTATGCCTGGTCCCGTATTTCTTAAGGGGACTCGGATTTCCAATCCATCCGTTTCTTCGCGGGCTCCTGGAGTTCTACGGCCTCCAGCTGCATAACCTCACCCCTGGCTCCATATTGCATATCGTGGGTTACGTAGCCCTTTGCGAGCTATTCTTGGAATGCGAAGCTCAGTTCACACTATGGAAGAAGTTGTTCTGCCTTGTGCCCCGTTCACAGAGGGGGTCAATATATCAAGTGGGCGGCGCCGAAGTATGGCCCATCGCCGGGACCGGATACCTATCCGGAACCCCGAAGAAGGCATCCGAAGACTGGTCTTCAGAGTGGTTTTACATAGAGGACGTCCCTCTTCCGGATACTATTCGGATCGGCCTTCCCGAGTTTGACAATGCTCCTTTAAAGAAGCGCATGAGGTGGCGACCAAGGAGCCCTCAGGAGGAAGATGATAGAGACATTCTTTACCTGATGGGTCGGATAAAGGTATTGGCTCAATCAGGACTAACCATAATCGAGGTTATGGCAATATGCATTATGCGGGGGGTGCAGCCGCTTCAATACTGAAGCCACCCTATGTGGGATTTCAACAGGGAAGATGACGCCACCCGCTGCTGTCGCAAGGGGCCGGATTCGACCGCTGCCCTAGCGAAAATCTTGTCCGATTTGTACAAGGGGGAGGATGAAGAATTCCTCCGCATCAAGCCCCAGGATGGATTTTCCATGTTCAATCCTTCGAGCTGGGTAGGTCGCCACTTGTTACGCCCATCCGTTCCATATTCACACAATTAAATGTTTTACCTTGCAAATTCATCGCAGGAGCTGCGCAAGGCTGTAAGGGAGATCTACAGCCCACCTCCACAACCAGAGGATCCTGAGCGGTCCCTCGACCCGACCTTCAAAGAGGACCCGGACATATCTGTGGAGCTTATTGACAGGGTATTCTACCAATTAAGCAGCGATGACGCCTTGGTGGCCATTACGGCCGACTACCCTGGGCTACTCCCTGCTTCGCAGGTGAATGAGACCAAAGTCCCATCCTTTTGAAAAGGATTTGCCTTTACACACTTTACTTACCGTATACATACGGTGTTTTATAGGGAAGGCCCTTGGGACGCCATGCCGAGCCCGCGGCAACTAGCGAACAAGGGGCTCCAAGGCCGGGCAGGCTAAAAAGGAAAGTGGTCCGGACTGAGATGCCGGCGCAGAGGTATGATGCAACACCTCACTCCATGGTTCTCGTCTGTAAAGACATAATAACCCTTGTGCTTCCTAGAAAGAAGAACGCTCGTCGGACTATACTCGGGGAGGTCGGCAATCACGCCTCAACCAGTCGGGCTCCAGGGCCGGACATGGAAGTGGAAGCGAACACGAGGCGCACGCCGGATGCTCCTCCGACAGAGGATGCGGATAAAATATCTGCCACAAATTCCGAAATGGAGAGCGCCATGAACCACAGGCGTCGCCGAGCCGTACTCCGTGATGCTTGTTTCTCCAAAGAGGCGTTTGATGCCTTGAACTCAGGAGACGCGTACATCCATGCTGCTCAAAATGGTCTAGCTAGAGCCATGGACCAGTATGTAAAGGATATACGGGTAAGAAAATTTGATGATTATATATGGCAGTAGCCCCTGAGACTTGAAACAATTAGGATAACTGATTTAAGGATCATCTACTATGCAGGTTCTTACAGAGAAGAATACCCAATTGTGTCGTGAGCTTGAAGAGTGCAAGGCCCAGCTACAAGCCGCAGCTGCCACAATGAAGGAGTCCGAGGAGTCCTCCTCTGGTAACACTTTTTTCACAGTGATAGGTACCATATAGAGTGCGGTGTAGCTACAAATCTGACAATAAATATTGCAGATGATGCCGGAGTGAATCCAGATAAGCAACATCTCCTACGCCGGCTAAAGGCTGGCGAGCGCGTGCTTACAAAAGTTAGGCAGGAGAAAATCAATCTCTAGGATGCCAATACCCAGCTGAGTGTGGAACTAAAGGATGTTCGCGCCCAACTGTCGGACTCTGTGAAGGAGAATAAGCGGCTTCGACGTGGCATATTTAGTAAGTGCTTGACCGAACTTTTAAAAAGAGTTCCGCGAGGAAGCCAGCTAATAGAGTTATGTCTGTAGGTATGCTGACGGGTCGTCCCGCGGACGAGATGCCCGGGTCGGCGGGTGATCTTCTACCAGAGCTCTCACAACTGCACGAACAAGTGCGGCAGGTGATGTGATGCATTGCCCAGGCCTTGTGGCCCTCCGTCTCCCCGCCCGAAGGCTTTGGAGAGCTTGCGGAGAAGCTCAAGGGAGTGCGGCGGCGCTTCCGATTATGGAAGATATCGGCTTGCCGCCAAGGTGCCAGGGAAGCCTAGGCCATGGTGAAGACGAGGTATACCAAGGCTGACCCAAACCACATGGCCGAGGTTGGCCCTATGGGAAGGAAATCCCCGTTAGCTTAGTGTATGGGCAAGTAGAATTAGTCGGAAAGTATTCCCAACAGGATTGTAGACTAGACAGCCTATTGGATGGTATAGAAGAGGAATTTAGCCAGTATAAGTGACTATGTATTTGAAATGACATGTAAAATGTCTTCTAGCCGGATTGTAAATAATTTTTC
Organism: Aegilops umbellulata; assembly: GCA_032464435.1. Taxonomy (NCBI): domain Eukaryota; kingdom Viridiplantae; phylum Streptophyta; class Magnoliopsida; order Poales; family Poaceae; genus Aegilops; species Aegilops umbellulata. Next base: position 148,816,389 of record CP136059.1, on the reverse strand, counting down.
ATGGCGGACCTTTTCGCTTCAACCGCTGGACCCGATAGTCCGGAGTGTTTCCGAATACCCTCTCAGTTATATAAGAACCGGGGCATGCGTGGAAACCAGGCGTAGGGGTCATCGGTGCTTGAACAGACAAGTTCCCAACTAGTTATGTTATATTACATGGGTAGTAAGAAACATCTTCCAGGGAGAATAGTTCCATTAAGGGTTCCTTTCCTTGGGTACGCATGCCCTAAAGTGCATGTCCGGACTGCGAAAAAGGACACAGGAAAAAACATCTGGGGGCGCATATAAAAAATAAAAAATAAAAATCATCTTTTGTTCACCGACCGAATATTCCCTTAAGAACGCTAGCTTTCGGCTTCACCCAGTCTGAGGTACACATCCGGCTGACCCAGCAGTAACAATCGCAGAGGTGCTCCCCTTATGCCCTAGCCGAATTAACGGGAACGTAGGGCATAAATACAAGAGCCAGGCAACCCGGCATGGCCAAAACTTAAGTCGATGCATATAATGGCGAAGAAAAGGTACATGTGGAAGAGTAAGACATGTGCTGGGCATGAATGCCAGATAGATAATTTAAGCTTCTGTGTAAGAAGCCCCCAGGTATAGTGAGCGCGGTTAGCGCATCAATAGTGTGCAAGCAGGGCACAAGTTGGCTTTTAAGGGCCTCAAGAAAGAAGAAAGGGGGGAGAGAGAAAGAAAAGATAGGTAATGTATATGTAAAAAATGGACAGAGGAAGGAGACGAACTTAGAGTCCGACACTAGGTGTAGAATCTTCGGAGCCTGGCTGCGTTCCATGGGTTCGGCTCAAGTCGGTTATCCGATGCATCCCGCAGACGGTACGCTCCACCGGTCAGAACTTTGTCAACAATGAAGGGACCTTCCCATTTGGGCTCGAGCTTGGTATTTTTCTTCTCCGGCACGCGTAGAACTAGTTCGCCAATGTTATAAGTTTTGGCATGTACTTCTATGCTTTTGTATCTTCGAGCCTGTTGCTGATAAAATGCGGAACGAGCTTTTGCCACGTCGCGCTCCTCCTCCAAGGTGTCCAGACTGTCCTGCCGATCGAGCTCGACTTCTCTTTCTTCGTACATGTGCACTCTAGGTGAGTCATGGATTATGTCGCAGGGCAGAACCACCTCTGCGACGTACACCATAAAGAAGGGTGTGTATCCGGTGGTGCGATTCGGCGTGGTCCGCAGCCCCGAGAGTACGGAGTCGAGCTCCTCTACCCAGTGCGTGTTAGATTCCTTTAAGGACCGCACTAATCTGGGTTTGATGCCGCTCATGATAAGACCATTTGCTCACTCGACTTGACTGTTAGTTTGCGGATGATAGACAGAAGCATAGTTGAGCTTGATGCCCATATTGCCGCACCAGAGTTTTACCTCATCGGCCGTGAAGTTTGTGCCGTTGTCAGTTATGATGTTGTGGGGGACGCTGTAATGGTGTACAACCCCGGATATGAAGTCTATCACCGGTCCGGATTCGGATGTTTTAACGGGTTTGGCTTCTATCCATTTGGTGAATTTATCCACCATGACCAGTAGGTATTTTTTCTTATGTGTTCCCCCTTTAAGGGGTCCAACCATATCAACCCCCCAGACCACGAAGGGCCAGGTAATGGGGATTGTTTGGAGGGCGGTGGGTGGCATATGGCTTTGGTTTGCAAAAAGCTGGCAACCGGCGCAGCGTTGAACCAAGTCCTGTGCATCTGCCCGGGCCGTCGGCCAATAAAAACCTGTACGGAAGGCCTTGCTTACAAGGCCTCGGGCGGCGGCGTGGTGGCCGCCGAGTCTGGCGTGAATTTCTGCCAGGAGTTTCCGCCCTTCCTCTTCGGAGATGCACCTTTGAAGGACTCCGGTAGTGCTTTTCTTACAAAGATCTCCCTCGTGGACCCTGTAGGCTTTAGACCGCCGCACTATGCAGCGTGCCTCATTTTGGTCCTCGGGAAGTTCCTGCCTAGTTAGGTAGGCCAGGAATGGTTCTGTCCACGAGGCGATGATGGCCATTATTACGTGGGCTGAAGGTGTTATTTCGTGGCAGAGCCTCCGATTATGTCAGAGTGTTCGATATCGGGTATTGTGGCCGGGGCCGGACTGTTGTTACCGGTGTCCCCTTCCCATACTATGGATGGCTTAAAAAGTCTTTCCCAGAAGATGTTGTGTGGGACCGCATCGCGTTTTGCGCCGATGCGGGTGAGGATATCCGCCACTTGATTGTTCTCCCGAGCCACATGGTGGAATTCGAGCCCCTCGAACCGAACTGACATCCTGAGGACGGCGTTGCGAAAGGCCGCCATTTTCGGATCCTTGGCGTCGAAATCTCCATTTATTTGGGATATTGTGAGGTTCGAATCCCCACGCACCTCTAGGCGTCGAATGCCCATGGAAACTGCCATCTGGAGACCATGTGATAGGGCCTCGTATTCGGCTGCATTATTGGAGTCCGTGTACAGTATTTGGAGTACATACTGGACTGTGTCTCCGGTGGGAGACGTCAGGACGACGCCAGCCCCCAGACCGGCCAACATTTTAGAGCCGTCGAAGTGCATAATCCAATTGGAGTATGCGCCGTACTCTTTAGGGAGTTCAGCTTCTGTCCATTCGGCGACGAAATCGGCCAACACCTGCGACTTAATGGCTTGCCGAGGTTTAAATGTTATGTCGAACGGAAGGAGCTCAATGGCCCATTTGGCAATCCGGCCTGTAGCGTCGCGGTTGTTTATTATGTCGTTGAGTGGTACTTCCGAGGCCACTATAATTGAACACTCCTGAAAGTAGTGTCGCAATTTCCGGGATGCCATGAATACCACGTATGCTATCTTTTGATAATGTGGGTACCGTGATTTGCATGGAGTGAGGACAGTGGATACATAATATACCGGCTTTTGAAGGTGGAATTTATGTCCGTCCGCTTCTCGTTCGACGATGAGCACTGCGCTTACGACTTGATTAGTCGCCGCTATGTATAGCAGCATTGGTTCGCCGATGTTAGGTGCGGCTAGGATTGGATTGGTTGCCAGTATGGCTTTTGTTTCTTCCAATCCGGCTATGGCAGCATCCGTCCACTCGACGTGTTCGGTGCGCCGAAGGAGGCGATAAAGTGGTAATGCATTTTCTCCTAAGCGGGAGATAAAGCGGCTTAGAGCCGCCACGTATCCAGTTAATTTCTAGATTTGTTTGAGGTCCGTTGGGATAGCCAACTGTGACAGAGCTTGGATCTTGGCTGGATTTGCTTCAATTCCTCTACTGGAGACAATGAAGCCCAGGAGCTTTCTGGCCGGTATGCCGAAAGCGCATTTTTTCAGATTTAACTTGATGTCGTATGCTCGGAGGTTGTCAAATGTGAGCCTCAAGTCATCTATTAGAGAGTCAACGTTTTTGTTTTTTACGACCACATCATTTACGTCTGCCTCGACTGTTTTGCCGATTTGTATCTCCAAGCATGTCTGCATCATGCGTTGATATGTTGCGCCGGCATTTTTGAGCCCAAAAGGCATTGTGTTGAAACAGAAAGGGTCGTATGGTGTGATGAATACCGTTGCGGCTTGGTCGGACTTCGCCACCTTAATTTGGTGGTAGCCGGAGTATGCGTCAAGGAAACACAATGAATCGTGTCCTGCGGTAGCGTCGATAATTTGATCGATGCGGGGGAGTGGGAAGGGATCCTTTGGGCAGGCCTTGTTGAGGTCCTTGAAATCGACGCATAGGCACCAGGATTTGTCCTTCTTTGGTACCATCACCAGGTTTGCTAGCCAGTCCAGGTGTTTTATTTCTCTGATGAATCCAGCCTCCAATGACTTGGATGGTTCCTCTCCCATAGCTTGTCTCTTGGGTTCGGAGAAACGCCGAAGAGTTTGCTTGACCGGCTTGAATCCTTTTAGGATATTAAGGCCGTGTTTGGCCAGCCTGCGTGGGATTCCTGGCATATCTGAAGGATGCCAGGCGAATATGTCCCAATTCTCGCGCAGAAACTCTCGTAGTGCGGCGTCCACGGCGGGGTTTAACTATGTCCCGTTGGGTGGACTTGGAATTTGACTATCTCATCCGCTGGTCTAAAAGAGGTGTACTTGGATCTTTTGTCGAGTATCACATCGTCCCTATCCACTGTGGAGCGTAGCGCGGTTAATTCCTCGTCCACAAGGGCTTCGGATAATGCCTCGAGGGCCAATGCGGCTGTTTTGTTTTCGGCTCGAAGGGTTGTGTCCGGATCACTAGCGAGAGTGATGATTCCGTTGGGCCCAGGCATTTTAAGCTTCATGTACCCATAATGGGGTATGGCTTGGAAGATTGTGAATGCCTCCCACCCTAAAAGGGCGTGGTATCCGCTACTGAACGGGGCCGCTTGGAATGTAATTTCTTCGGACCTATAGTTCTCCGGCGTTACGAACACCACATCTAGTGTGATTTTCCCAGCACAGCGTGCTTCCTGACTGGGTATGATTCCCCTAAAGGTGTGCTGCTTTGCTCAATGCGGTTCTAGTCTATTTCCATTTTCTGGAGAGTTTCCTCATAGATGAGGTTTAACCCACTGCCGTCGTCCATTAGTACTTTGGTGAGTCAAAAGTCGTCCACAATTGGACTGAGGACCAGTGCAGCTGGTGCCCGAGCTGTTCGGAATTTAGGTTCGTCACTAGCATTGAAGGTAATAGCCGTGTCACTCCATAGATTTATTGGTGCTACGTGGCATATTTCGGCAAGGCAGTGGAGTGTTCACTTGCGCCGATTATTTGATGCAAAGGTCTCAAAGACTGTTAATACTGTATTGTTATCCCTGGGATGGTGCTCTGTGGCTTTTGGGGTGAGAAGATCCTCGCCACTTTTGGCCACCTGCCGGAGTATCCAACATGCTCTAAGGCTATGTGTTGGTGTGGAGCCTTCTGTACTATGAATTTTGCAAGGTCCGTTGAGCCATCCCTCAAATACGATTCCATGCCCTGTAGAGGGTTTTTGCTTTTTTGTAGTTAACCAGGGTGTCTTGTGATAATGCACCCTTTTATTTCGGCCTGGGTGTGTATTTGGGGCCGGATTATCCCAAAATTTTGTTTCAGTTTTCCAGGAGCTTTCCATCGCACAGTACTTTCGTAGTATGGATGCCAAGTCGGAAAAGCATGTTATTTCATGGCGACTTATGGCTTTAAGGATTCCCTTGTCCATGCAATTATTGCAGTAGAATGAGACTGCGTCTTCCTCGCGACAGTCCTTAACCTTGTTCATCACAAGGAGGAATTTGGCGCAATAATGATGTACTGTTTCCTGGGGCTCTTGCCTGATGTGGGAAAGATCGCTTATGTTTGGGTGGGTGGGTGGAATTGAATCCGAATCCTCACCCGATCTGAGACCCAGGGGCCGAGGAGTTTCCAATCTTGGAAGTTCGGGTTCCGGGATGTTGCCCGATAAGTCTGGCCCGCATCCTAACTCTAGCTTCAGGGCTTGGGTGATGTCCTCCCATAAATGGGTGTTCGGCTCGGAGAGCTTAGGAATCCGGATAAAATTAGTACTCAAGATAGAGGAAGGGTCGCCGCATTGTTCCTCCACTACCGCGATATGATTGGTGAAAGGTGGAGAGTTAATCTCCCTTTGATCGGGTTTAAGCCCAATCTGATCATAGTCCATAGCGACTCCCAAGGCGGTGATGCGATCCAAGAGCTCTTTCAGGGAAGAGAGCTCCATTGGATCCATCTGCTTGGCAAGTTCCGAGTTGACGTGGAGGTTGTTTTCGATGACTCGAGAAGTCATCTTTGGTGCAGCGGCCGAACAGGCGGTCATGATAAAACCGCCTAGCCGGAGAGTTTGACCGACAGCCAAGGCCCCTTTGGCGGTAATGTCGTCTTTAAGGACGAGACGCGACATCCTTCCCTGTGGTGACGGCACAGTGGAGATCTCAATGAAAGCACCAATGTGGGTGTCAAAACCGGCGGATCTCGGGTAGGGGGTCCCGAACTGTGTGTCTAGGCGGATGGTAATAGGAGACAAGGGACACGATGTTTTTACCCAGGTTCGGGCCCTCTCGATGGAGGTAAAACCCTACTCCTACTTGATTGATATTGATGATATGGGCAGTACAAGAGTTGATCTGCCACGAGATTAGAGAGGCTAAACTAGAAGCTAGCCTATGGTATGACTGTTGTTGTTATGTCCTACGGACTAAACCCTCCGATTTATATAGACACCGGAGGGGGCTAGGGTTACACAGAGTCAGTTACAAGGAAGGAGATCTACATATCCGTGTTGCCAGGCTTTCCTTCCACGCCAAGGAGAGTCCCATCCGGACACGGGACGAAGTCTTCAATCTTGTATCTTCATAGTCCAGCAGTCCAGCCAAAGGTTATAGTCCGGCTGTCCGGATACCCCCTAATCTAGGACTCCCTCAATCACTTAGCCTTTGTGTGAGCATTTCCAGTTCTAGGGTGATGGTGCGTTGATTTTCAACATCTTCTTCTTCATCAGAATTGCCATAGTGTGAAAGAATTTCTCCTTCACTTTCCAAAGAAGTTTTTTGATTAGCATTTTCCGGTTCAATCCTTTCTTCATGAATTGAGAGCAGTGTCATGACCTCAACATAGTGAAGCTCTCCATAGTCTGGTCTTTGTTTGATTTCAGCTACAATAGGATCAAAGGATTCATCAAGAGCGCTCAGAAGCTTGTTGACAACATCTTTATCAGTGATAGCAGTTACTCCTCGCTGATGTAGTCTTTCAATAATGTTTGTCAATCAATCTGTGAGTTCCATGGCACTTTCTTTATGAAGGCTTCTGAATCTAGTGAACATAGCACAAAGCATTTGAATGTGAGGATCTGATCTGGCAAAAAATTCTTCATGAGCATTGTTGATAGCATGCCAGATTTTCTTTGCAGTATTGAGCCATTGGAACTGAAAGAAAATGTCTTTTGTAAGACTGTTATAGATGATATCTTTTGCTTGAGCATCCAACTGCAGATTTGTTTTATCATCAGAAGTTAGATCATTTTATTGCTAAATGGTGTAGCCATCTTCCACAATCTGCCACAGGTCATAGTTGATGGCTTGAATTATGATTCTCATTCGTTCCTTCCAGTAGAGGTAGTCCTATCCGTCGAAGATAGAAAATCTTTCAGAGTGTGAGGATCTACCTGCATACGACATACTCAAAACACCAAGGATGTTAGACCTATAATAAACAGAGACAGGGAGAACCTTCTCTGATAACAATTGTTAGGACCAAGAGTATATCAACCAAAGGGGGTGAATGGGAGATTCAAAATTTATTTCGAAAGTTTTGGAACTTATCCCAATCACAGCAGCAGAATAGAGTATCGAAGGAAATAAACTAAATCAATCTTCATCGTCAGAAGCATATTCCTCGATGAAGGACGTAATGACAGTACATGCACGAGAAATGACAAGTTTAACTACGATGAGGGATATACAACATGCAAACAAATGTAGTAGAACAAGACACAACATGGTGTATACAATGATCACGAGTAAATACAAGGAATAAGATGGTGACAAATAATACAGGAGATGAGAATGAAATAGAATGGGCACAGATACATGACATGACAACAACAGAACGAAATGATCAAATAAACTATCGCCACAGAGCACGAATATAAACTGCCGCAGGAAATGCAGGTAGAGTAGATTGAACTAGTGGCGCTCGATGGCAACTGAGAGATTTGGTAGACTAGTTTAGTCTTTTGCTAAAGGGCTACGTCTGGTTGGAGGGGATGTGACTTAACATGGAAGATAAACTCTGTCCACCCCATTCTCCTTCAATGCAGAGTTGACCAGACTCAAGTAGATTTCAGTTGTGGTAGATCCTTGTCGGGGATCTCCAAACCTTCGGTCGACCTCCCCGAACCACAATCACTCTTGGTTGCTCAACATCAGGCTCGATGAAGACACCAATTATTCAACGCTCGAGCCAAAACCTATCCATCTAGAGAGTGTGTAGCTCTCAAGAGTAATAGGTACAAGAACTCTCACTTAGAACTATGGTGATGCTAAACCACTGTTAAGTTTGGGATCTTGGGTTTTCTCTCGGTGGATCTTAAACTCAAATCACTGAGAGATGGGTTGGTCAAATCAATCTTCTCAGAAATCTCAAGTAGAGGAACCAACGGAAAATGTTAGAGCGGGGTGGCTATATATAGCCGCAGCCTTCCTAGATGGGAAAAGACCAAATTGGACATCGGGATCAGCCAATGGACGAATGACACGTGTCCAGCGGTCAGATTTGAGCACAATGGTAACATTACTTGTGGAGCAAGTAATGCTAACTCCTCGGTCCGAGGGAAATCTCTCACAGCGAAGAACATTACAGTCTCTTTCTCACAAGTATTTGCCCAGAGCACAAAGTGATTTTTCTCGCAACTTTCATTGGTTTTGGCCAAGCATCACAGTGGATCTACGCATCGAGAACCTATACCCATGTTAATAGTACGGAGGTTCTATGGCTCAAAAGAAACAAGAACAACGAAATGAATTCTACGTCTTCACTTTGTCTTCGACTTCCATTGCTGCAGTCAATTTCTTGGGATGACAATACCCAATCAAAAGCTTTACTTCACCAGTAATCTTTTCAAAGGGTCGATTTCTTCACATCAATCTTCTTGACTATATGAATTCAACAAATATATCTCATTCTTTTCTGGAAGGCAGATATACTTTGGTGAAGTTCCACAAACTCAGTACCAGAGACGGCATTCTCTTTGGTTGTGTATCAACTTTTTCTCTCTGTATGCACTAGCAAACAAATCAGTCCATAGTTGTTTCTGTCAACAATCTCCAAAACACAAGGTAGGCAGATATTACACCAACAAGTTTGATGTAAGAACATGGTTAATAGACAGATGTAGTAGTATGTACCAAAAACATGTCATATTCAAAGTATAATGTGTAAGCTAAGCAGATGCATTTGACCAAATTGGAAGCAACACAAGCAAGACACCCGGCTGGAGTGGTGAGCATGATCATCGAGAACCAGAGAGCCTGGTGGGAGGCGGGCTACTTCATGACCATCATGGCTTTTTGGTTGGCTTGCAAGTGATGCCTATCTGTGTTGGGCTTATCACTAGCTCGGCCAGTGCCACTACAAAAAAAAGACACATCCGTGACATTTTGGACCGAATGAAATTTTTTTGTCATACTTATGACACTTCTATGATGATAATTGTAACAAAACCCGGTATCATCATAGATGTGGTGGGTCCTACTTCTATGACAAAAATCATGACAGAAAATGGGATTTTCGTCACGGACGGGCGGGCCAAGCTGCATGACATTCTTTGGGCCGTCCATGATGGAAAAAACCGTGGTAGAAGCGAGGGCGAGGAAAATATCGGGGTGTTATCGGTTACGGTGGGTGGTCGGGGCCGAGCGATGCGCGTTTCTCTCATACACACACGCGTGGGTGCGAGGCGTTGGGCTCTAACTGAACCTGAGCAAGGCGTTGGGCTCTAACTGAACCCGAGAGCTTGCACTTCAGGTTACGCGTTACTGAACCCGAGCGACCGATCGATGGCTGTTAACGGAACCCGATCGAGCGATTCCTTCGCTACTGCTGCTAACTGAAGTTGATCGATGCTGCCTCTGGATGAGCAATGAGTGTTGATGGGGGGGTTTGGATGAACAATTTCTGGTGGGGGTGGATGAACAGGACCCCTTGGTGTTGCCTCTGGATGAACAGCACCCTGATCAATTTAGCCGGTTGGGGCTGGATGAACAGGACCCCGTGGAGGGCAGGATGAACAAGACCACCACATGGAGGGTTGGATGAACAGTAGACGGTGGAGGGCTGTATGAACTATAGCCCGTGGAGGGGTGGTTGAACAGGAGCCCGTGGAGAGGGCTGGTTGAACATTAGCCGGTGGAGTAGCTGTTGGGGAACGTAGTAATTTCAAAAAAATTCCTACGCACACGCAAGATCATGGTGATGCATAGCAACGAGAGGGGAGAGTGTTGTCTACGTACCCTCGTAGACCGAAGCGGAAGCGTTGACACAACATAGAGGAAGTAGTCGTACGTTCTCCTCGCGATCCAACCGATCACAGCACCGTTACTCCGGCACCTCCGAGTTCTTGGCACACGTTCAGCTCGATGACGATCCCCGGGCTCCGATCCAGCAAAGCGTCGAGGAAGAGTTCCGTCAGCACGACGGCGTGGTGACGATCTTGATGTGTTACCGGCGCAGGGCTTCGCCTAAGCACTGCAACGATATGATCGAGGTGGAATTTGGTGGAAGGGGGCACCGCACACGGCTAAGGAATGATCCGTAGATCAACTTGTGTGTCTTTGGGGTGCCCCCTGCCCCCGTATATAAAGGAGCCAAGGGGGAGGGGCTGGCCGGCCAAGCCTGGCGCGCCAGAGAGTCCTACTCCCTCTGGGAGTAGGATTCCCCCCCCCCCCAATCCTAGTTGGACTAGGATTCTCCAAGGGGGAGAGAGAGAGAGAGGGGGCGCCCACCTATCCTAGTCCTAATAGGACTAGGGGAAGGGGGGAGGCGCGCAGCCCAAGGGGGCAGCCCTCTCACCTCTCCTCCAAGGCCCATGTTGGCCCATTATGCTCCCGGGGGGTTCCGGTAACCCTCCCGGTATTCCGGTAAAATCCTGATTTCACCTGGAATGCATCCGATGTCCAAACATAGGCTTCCAATATATCATTCTTTACGTCTCGACCATTTTGAGACTCCTCGTCATGTCCGTGATCATATCCGGGACTCCGAACTCCTTCGGTACATCAAAATGCATAAACTCATAATAACTGTCATCGTAACGTTAAGCGTGCGGACCCTACGGTTCGAGAACAATGTAGACATGACCGAGACACGTCTCCGGTCAATAACCAATAGCGGGACCTGGATACCCATATTGGCTCCTACATATTCTACGAAGATCTTTATCGGTCAGACCGCATAACAACATACGTTGTTCCCTTTGTCATCGGTATGTTACTTGCCCGAGATTCGATCGTCGGTATCCAATACCTAGTTCAATCTCGTTATCGGCAAGTCTCTTTTCTCGTTCTGTAATACATCATCTCGCAACTAACTCATTGGTTGCAATGCTCGCAAGGCTTTATGTGATGTGCATTACCGAGAAGGCCCTGAGATACCTCTCCGACAATCGGAGTGACAAATCCTAATCTCGAAATACGCCAACTCAACATGTACCTTCGGAGACACCTCTAGAGCACCTTTATAATCACCCAGTTACGTTGTGACGTTTGGTAGCACACAAAGTGTTCCTACGGTAAATGGGAGTTGCATAATCTCATAGTTAAAGGAACATGTATAAGTCATGGATAAAAGCAATAGCAACATACTAAACGATCGGGTGCTATGCTAATGGAATGGGTCATGTCAATCAGATCATTCAACTAATGATGTGATCTCGTTAATCAAATAACAACTCTTTGTTCATGGCTAGGAAACATAACCATCTTTGATTAATGAGCTAGTCAAGTAGAGGCATACTAGTGACACTCTGTTTGTCTATGTATTCACACATGTATTATGTTTCCAGTTAATACAATTCTAGCATGAATAATAAACATTTATCATGATATAAGGAAATAAACAATAACTTTATTATTGCCTCTAGGGCATATTTCCTTCAGTCTCCCACTTGCACTAGAGTCAATAATCTAGATTACAAAGTAATGATTCTAACACCCATGGAGTCTTGGTGTTGATCATGTTTTGCTCGTGGAAGAGGCTTAGTCAACGGGTCTGCAACATTCAGATCCGTATGTATCTTGCATATCTCTATGTCTCCCACCTGGACCAAATCCCGGATGGAGTTGAAGCGTCTTTTGATGTGTTTGGTTCTTTTGTGAAATCTGGATTCCTTTGCCAAGGCAATTGCACCAGTATTGTCACAAAAGATTTTCATTGGACCCGATATGCTAGGTACAACACTTAGATCGGATATGAACTCCTTCATCCAGACTCCTTCATTAGCTGCTTCCGAAGCGGCTATGTACTCAGCTTCACATGTAGATCCCGCCACGACGCTTTGTTTAGAACTGCACCAACTGACAGCTCCACCGTTTAATGTAAATACGTATCCGGTTTGCGATTTGGAATCGTCCGGATAAGTGTCAAAGCTTGCATCGACGTAACCGTTTACGACGAGCTCTTTGTCACCTCCATAAATGAGAAACATATCCTTAGTCCTTCTCAAGTACTTAAGGATGTTCTTGACCGCTGTCCAGTGATCCACTCCTGGATTACTTTGGTACCTGCCTGCTAAACTTATAGCAAGGCACACATCAGGTCTGGTACACAGCATTGCATACATGATAGAGCCTATGGCTGAAGCATAGGGAACATTTTTCATTTTCTCTCTATCTTCTGCGGTGGTCGGGCATTGAGTCTTACTCAACTTCACACCTTGTGCCACAGGCAAGAACCCTTTCTTTGCCTGATCCATTTTGAACTTTTTCAAAACTTTGTCAAGGTATGTGCTTTGTGAAAGTCCTATTAAGCGTCTTGATCTATCTCTATAGATCTTAATGCCCAATATGTAAGCAGCTTCACCGAGGTCTTTCACTGAAAAACTCTTATTCAAGTATCCCTTTATGCTATCCAGAAATTCTATATTATTTCCGATCAACAATATGTCATCCACATATAATATCAGAAATGCTACAGAGCTCCCACTCACTTTCTTGTAAATACAGGCTTCTCCAAAAGTCTGTATAAAACCAAATGCTTTGATCACACTATCAAAGCGTTTATTCCAACTCCGAGAGGCTTGCACCAGTCCATAAATGGATCGCTGGAGCTTGCACACTTTGTTAGCTCCCTTTGGATCGACAAAACCTTCTGGTTGCATCATATACAACTCTTCTTCCAGAAATCCATTCAGGAATGCAGTTTTGACATCCATTTGCGAAATTTCATAATCATAAAATGCGGCAACTGCTAACATGATTCGGACAGACTTAAGCATTGCTACGGGTGAGAAAGTCTCATCGTAGTCAATCCCTTGAACTTGTCGAAAACCTTTTGCAACAAGTCGAGCTTTATAGACAGTAACATTACCATCAGCGTCAGTCTTCTTCTTAAAAATCCATTTATTCTCAATTGCTTGTCGATCATCGGGCAAGTCAACCAAAGTCCACACTTTGTTCTCATACATGGATCTCATCTCAGATTTCATGGCCTCAAGCCACTTTGCGGAATCTGGGCTCACCATCGCTTCTTCATAGTTCGTAGGTTCATCATGGTCTAGTAACATGACTTCCAAAATAGGATTACCGTACCACTCTGGTGCGGATCTTACTCTGGTTGATCTACGAAGTTCAGTAGAAACTTGATCTGAAGTTTCATGATCATTATCATTAGCTTCCTCCCTATTTGATGTAGGTGTCACAGAAACAGATTTCTGTGATGTACTACTTCTCAATAAGGGAGTAGATACTGTTATCTCATCAAGTTCTACTTTCCTCCCACTCACTTCTTTCGAGAGAAACTCCTTCTCTAGAAAGTTTCTGACTTTAGCAACAAAAATTTTGCCTTCGGATTTGTGATAGAAGGTATACCCAATAGTCTCTTTTGGGTATCCTATGAAGACACATTTTTCCGATTTGGGTTCGAGCTTATCAGGTTGAAGCTTTTTCACATAAGCATCGCAGCCCCAAACTTTAAGACACGACAACTTTGGTTTCTTGCCAAACCACAGTTCATAAGGCGTCGTCTCAACGGATTTTGATGGTGCCCTATTTAACATGAATGCGGCCGTCTCTAGAGCATAACCCCAAAAAGATAGCGGTAAATCGGTAAGAGACATCATAGATCGCACCATATCCAGTAAAGTACGATTACGACATTCAGACACACCATTACGTTGTGGTGTTCCGGGTGGCGTGAGTTGCGAAACTATTCCGCATTGTTTCAAATGTAGACCAAACTCGTAACTCAAATATTCTCCTCCACGATCAGATCGTAGAAACTTTATTTTCTTGTTACGATGATTTTCCACTTCACTCTGAAATTCTTTGAACTTTTCAAATGTTTCAGACTTGTGTTTCATTAAGTAGATATACCCATATCTGCTTAAATCATCAGTGAAGGTGAGAAAATAACGATATCCGCCACGAGCCTCAACATTCATTGGACCACATACATCAGTATGTATGATTTCCAATAAATCTGTTGCTCTCTCCACAGTACCGAAGAACGGTGTTTTAGTCATCTTGCCCATAAGGCACGGTTCGCAAGTGCCAAGTGATTCATAATCAAGTGACTCCAAAAGTCCATCAGTATGGAGTTTCTTCATGCGTTTTACACCGATATGACCTAAACGGCAGTGCCACAAATAAGTTGCACTATCATTATCAACTCTGCATCTTTTGGCTTCAACATTATGAATATGTGTATTACTACTATCGAGATTAAGTAAGAATAAACCATTCTTTAATGGTGCATGACCATAAAAGATATTACTCATACAAATAGAACAACCATTATTCTCTGATTTAAATGAATAACCGTCTCGCATCAAACAAGATCCAGATATAATGTTCATGCTCAACGCTGGTACTAAATAAGAATTATTTAGATCTAATATTAATCCCGAAGGTAGATGTAGAGGTAGCGTGCCGACCGCGATCACATCGACTTTGGAACCATTTCCTACGCGCATCGTCACCTCGTCCTTAGCCAATTTTCGCTTAATCCGTAGCCCCTGTTTTGAGTTGCAAATATTAGCAACAGAACCGGTATCAAATACCCAGGTGCTACTGCGAGAATTAGTAAGGTACACATCAATAACATGTATATCATATATACCTTTGTTAACCTTGCCATCCTTCTTATCCGCCAAATACTTGGGGCAGTTCCGCTTCCAGTGACCAGTCTGCTTGCAATAGAAGCACTCAGTTTCAGGCTTAGGTCTAGACTTGGGTTTCTTCTCTTGAGTAGCAACTTGCTTGCTGTTCTTTTTGAAGTTCCCCTTTTTCTTCCCTTTGCCCTTTTTCTTGAAACTAGTGGTTTTGTTAACCATCAACACTTGATGCTCCTTTTTAATTTCTACCTCCGCGGCTTTTAGCATCGCGAAGAGCTCGGGCATAGTTTTGGTCATCCCTTGCATATTATAGTTCATCACGAAGCTCTTGTAGCTTGGTGGCAGTGATTGGAGAATTCTGTCAATGACGCAATCATCCAGAAGATTAACTCCCAGTTGAATCAAGTGATTGTTATACCCAGACATTCTGAGTATATGCTCACTGACAGAACCGTTCTCCTCCATTTTACAGCTATAGAACTTATTGGAGACTTCATATCTCTCAATCCGGGCATTTGCTTGAAATATTAACTTCAACTCCTGGAACATCTCATATGCTCCATGGTGTTCAAAACGTCGTTGAAGTCCCGGTTCTAAGCCGTAAAGCATGGCACACTGAACTATAGAGTAGTCATCAGCTTTGCTTTGCCAGACGTTCACAACATCTGGCGTAGCTCTTGCACCAGGCCTGGCACCCAGCTGTGCTTCCAGGACGTAATTCTTCTGTGCAGCAATGAGGATAATCCTCAAGTTACGGACCCAGTCCGTGTAATTGCTACCATCATCTTTCAACTTTGCTTTCTCAAGGAACGCATTAAAATTCAACGGAACAACAGCACGAGCCATCTATCTACACAACATAGACAAGCAAGATACTATCAGGTACTAAGTTCATGATAAGTTTAAGTTCAATTAATCATATTACTTAAGAACTCCCACTTAGATAGACATCCCTCTAATCCTCTAAGTGATCACGTGATCCAAATCAACTAAACCATGTCCGATCATCACGTGAGAAGGAGTAGTTTCAATGGTGAACATCACTATGTTGATCATATCTACTATATGATTCACGCTCGACCTTTCGGTCTCCGTGTTCCGAGGCCATATCTGTTATATGCTAGGCTCGTCAAGTTAAACCTGAGTATTCCGCGTGTGCAACTGTTTTGCACCCGTTGTATTTGAACGTAGAGCCTATCACACCCGATCATCACGTGGTGTCTCAGCACGAAGAACTTTCGCAACGGTGCATACTCAGGGAGAACACTTCTTGATAATTTAGTGAGAGATCATCTTATAATGCTACCGTCAATCAAAGCAAGATAAGATGCATAAAAGGATAAACATCACATGCAATCAATAAAAGTGATATGATATGGCCATCATCATCTTGTGCTTGTGATCTCCATCTTCGAAGCACCGTCATGATCACCATCGTCACCGGCGCGACACCTTGATCTTCATCGCAGCATCGTTGTCGTCTCGCCAATCTTATGCTTCCACGACTATCACTACCGCTTAGTAATAAAGTAAAGCATTACATCGCGATTGCATTGCATACAATAAAGCGACAACCATATGGCTCCTGCCAGTTGCCGATAACTCGGTTACAAAACATGATCATCTCATACAATAAAATTTAGCATCATGTCTTGACCATATCACATCACAACATGCCCTGCAAAAACAAGTTAGACGTCCTCTACTTTGTTGTTGCAAGTTTTACGTGGCTGCTACGGGCTATAAGCAAGAACTCATCTTACCTACGCATCAAAACCACAACGATAGTTTGTCAAATAGACTCCGTTTTAACCTTCTCAAGGACCGGGCGTAGCCACACTCGGTTCAACTAAAGTTGGAGAGACAGTCTTACGCAAGCCATCTATGTGCAAAGCACGTCGAGGGAACCGGTCTCGCGTAAGCGTACGCGTAAGGTTGGTCCGGATCGTCTCGTCCAACAATACCGCTGAACCAAAGTATGACATGCTGGTAGGCAGTATGACTTGTATCGTCCACAACTCACTTGTGTTCTACTCGTGCAAATAACATCAAACCATAAAAACCTAGGCTCGGATGCCACTGTTGGGGAACGTAGTAATTTCAAAAAATTTCCTACGCACACGCAAGATCATGGTGATGCATAGCAACGAGAGGGGAGAGTGCTGTCTACGTACCCTCGTAGACCGAAGCGGAAGCGTTGACACAACGTATAGGAAGTAGTCGTACGTTCTCCTCGCGATCCAACCAATCACAGCACCGTTACTCCGGCACCTCCGAGTTCTTGGCACACATTCAGCTCGATGACGATCCCCGGGCTCCGATCCAGCAAAGCGTCGAGGAAGAGTTCCGTCAGCACGACGGCGTGGTGACGATCTTGATGTGTTACCGGCGCAGGGCTTCGCCTAAGCACTGCAACGATATGATCGAGGTGGAATTTGGTGGAAGGGGGCACCGCACACGACTAAGGAACGATTCGTAGATCAACTTGTGTGTCTTTGGGGTGCCCCCTGCCCCCGTATATAAAGGAGCCAAGGGGGATGGGCTGGCCGGCCAAGCGTGGCGCGCCAGAGAGTCCTACTCCCTCTGGGAGTAGGATTCCCCCCCCCCAATCCTAGTTGGACTAGGATTCTCCAAGGGTGAGAGAGAGAGGGGGGGCGCCCACCTCTCCTAGTCCTAATAGGACTAGGGGAAGGGGGGAGGCGCGCAGCCCAAGAGGGCAGCCCTCTCACCTCACCTCCAAGGCCCATGTTGGCCCATTATGCTCCCGGGGGGTTCCGGTAACCCTCCCGGTATTCCGGTAAAATCCTGATTTCACCTGGAATGCATCCGATGTCCAAACATAGGCTTCCAATATATCATTCTTTACGTCTCGACCATTTCGAGACTCCTCGTCATGTCCGTGATCATATCCGGGACTCTGAACTCCTTCGGTACATCAAAATGCATAAACTCATAATAACTGTCATCGTAACGTTAAGCGTGCGGACCCTACGGTTCGAGAACAATGTAGACATGACCGAGACACGTCTCCGGTCAATAACCAATAGCGGGACCTGGATGCCCATATTGGCTCCTACATATTCTACGAAGATCTTTATCGGTCAGACCGCATAACAACATACGTTGTTCCCTTTGTCATCGGTATGTTACTTGCCCGAGATTCGATCGTCGGTATCCAATACCTAGTTCAATCTCGTTACCGGCAAGTCTCTTTTCTCGTTCTGTAATACATCATCTCGCAACTAACTCATTGGTTGCAATGCTTGCAAGGCTTTATGTGATGTGCATTATCGAGAAGGCCCTGAGATACCTCTCCGACAATCGGAGTGACAAATCCTAATCTCGAAATACGCCAACTCAACATGTACCTTCGGAGACACCTGTAGAGCACCTTTATAATCACCCAGTTACGTTGTGACGTTTGGTAGCACACAAAGTGTTCCTACGGTAAATGGGAGTTGCATAATCTCATAGTTAAAGGAACATGTATAAGTCATGGATAAAAGCAATAGCAACATACTAAACGATCGGGTGCTATGCTAATGGAATGGGTCATGTCAATCAGATCATTCAACTAATGATGTGATCTCGTTAATCAAATAACAACTCTTTGTTCATGGCTAGGAAACATAACCATCTTTGATTAATGAGCTAGTCAAGTAGAGGCATACTAGTGACACTCTGTTTGTCTATGTATTCACACATGTATTATGTTTCCAGTTAATACAATTCTAGCATGAATAATAAACATTTATCATGATATAAGGAAATAAATAATAACTTTATTATTGCCTCTAGGGCATATTTCCTTCAGTAGCGCACGGCGGAGGCTGGATGAACAAGAGCCCGTGGATGAACAGTCGCAGGTGGAGGCTGGAGCAGGTCGACGATGGATGGACAGTTGCCCATGGAGGCTGGAGGGCTCGACGGTGCAGATGAACAGTATCCCGTGGAGTCCCGTTTTGCGGTACGCCACACCTCTCCCAATGAACAGGACCCCGTTTCGACCTTAGCGCTCCAACACAAGTCCGTTTCCTCCGTTTTGCGGTACGCCACACCCCTCCGATCAATAGGACCCCCGTTTCGACCGTAGGAGGTCCGTTTCCTCTATTTTATGGTACGCCAGACCCCTCCCGATGACCATGATCCCGTTTCGAACATGGGCGGTCGAACACAAGGCCGTTTCCTCCGTTCTGCGATACACCAGGCCTCGTTTCCATCGGATGTTCCGTCCAAGCCCTCCCGATGAACACAACGACACATTCCGTTCTGACCCAGCCGGTTGGCTCCCCATGAACACGACGGCGCAGTTTCTCCGTTCTGACCCAGCCATGTACACGAGCCCTAGCCATATGTATGCGCGAGTAGGCGTTCGAGACCCTCCCCGTATGTACATACTTGGCCGTATTTTCTTTCTTGCACACTTGTCGTTGGACGTACGTGTACATGTTGCGTGCGCGCCTCTACTACGACACGTGCGCGCCTCTACATCGACCAGTATGTACGTACACGTTCGCGACCAGAATGAGAATGCTGCGTACGCTTCGACCAGGTGGGTCCCGACTGTCCGGCACTTCCTTGCGTGCGAAGATGTAGCCGGTGGGTCCCAGCAGTCAAGGGGGCAAATGGTTTTTTTTGCCCGGACGCACTTCCTTGCGTGCGAAGATGTAGCTAGTGGGTCCCAGCAGTCAGGGGGAATTTTTTTTTTCGTGAAATACGATAGCCCGTCCGGTGGGTCCCCACTGTCAGGTCGAGGAATAATTATTTTGCGCGTAATAAGGAGGCACTTCCTTGCTGCGGCCGTGGACCCAGCTGCCAGCCTGTCCACGTACAATCCACGTTCGATGGAAGCCGTTCCTTGACCACGTTGACCACGCCGCGCCGAGAGCACCAGGGCAGTGGACGACGACAAGGCCTAGGAAGGGGACAACGCGGAGCCAGGGAAGACGCAGCAGTGGATGCCCATGCAGAGAGGAGTACGAGGGTCACTAGTTCGGCTGCGGTGTGAGGCTGTTGTCGACGCAGAATAACAAGGGGTGTGGGTGAGTAGAGGGATGGCCTGGCCTGCGGTGGGTGTAGTAGGGTGCGGTGAGGCCTCCGCGGCATCGCAACCGGCCACGGGAGGCAGGACCAGGAGGCACGACCAGCGCTGGTTTGGGCGGCTGGAGCAAGAAGACCAGAGGTTGAATAAGCACTACGGCCGTCGGATGGACATCGTACGGTCAATGGAGCTAGAATCGTGCATATTGACTAAGTTGACAAAGCCCTCCGTCCCCGTCAACTTAGTAGGCCCACAAGTCAGCCTCCCACTATACTGGGTCCCAGCTAGTAGGGGGGTATTCATTTTTTTTTGCGTAATAATGAGGCACTTCTAGTTGGTCCGAGCTGACAGCGGGGGGAACGTTTTTTCACGAAATACGATGGCCCGTCCGGTGGGTCCCAGCAAACAGGGGGGAAACGTTTTCGCCAAATACGGTGGCTCGTCCGGTGGGTCCCCGCAGTCAGGTGGACAAATAATTATTTTCCACGTAATAAGGAGGCATTTCCATGCGGCTGCCGTGGACCCAACTGTCAGCCTCTCCACGACAGTACTCTTCTGATGGAAGTCATTCCTTGACCACGTTGACCACGCCGCACCGAGAGCACCAGGGCGGTGGACGACGGAGAGGCCTAGGAAGGGGACAACGCGGAGAGGAGTACGAGGGTTCACTGGTTCGGCTGCGGTGTGACGCTGCCGCCGCTGCAGAATAACAGGGTATGTGGGTGAGTAGAGGGATGCCTTGGCCAGCGGTGGGACTAGTAGGGGGCGGTGAGGCCTGCACGGGAGGCGGGAGCAGGCGGTCCCGCCGACTGGATTTGGCGGCTAGAGCAAGAAGATTAGAGATTGAAGAAACACGACGGCCGTTGGATTGACATCCAGCGGTTACGTCTGCTAGAATCATTTGTTGACGTATATAATAACAAAAAAAATATTGCATACGCGTCAGCTTAATAGGCCCATAAGTCAGACCATTCCCTCCTTTTTAATAATTTATATATAGCTCATTGCGACTTCTTATGCAATTTATTGCAATCTGTTTTTTTGGTTGGCTAGGGCCTATTTCGCATATTTCTGTGGGTTCCAAACTATTTTTAATACCGAAATGTTGAGCTAGATTTAAAGTACTTTGAAGATATAATTAAATTAGGTTAATGCCAAGTGAAATAGGAATCTGAAAATGTGAAAAAATCAGAAATTATAAAGTAATTGCCAATTTGTCACCTGTTTTTATATTTACAACCAATTACGTATTACTTTCAAGATTTGCAGGCGTCTTGAAAGAGTTGCAACCCATCAGGGCGTAGAAAAATAAATAGGCCTGTATTGGGTATTCTTCAGAAAAAATAAACTGGGCTCATTTTCACAAAGAGAAAATAGCTGGGCTGGTCACATGGTGAACATAAAATATAAGCCTGGGCTAGACGGGCCACAACCCAGTTCGAACCCTACTCCGTCTCAACAACAAAAAAAATACTTCTCGAGCAGCTATGTCCCAGGTATCAGCCGATCTTGTGTTGTTCTCTTGTCTATTGACTATATACGCTCACAATGTCGTGGGTCCCAGATGTCAGGAAAATACTAGGAGGAAGCATTTTATTTTTCCATACGTTGACATGGTGGGCCCGTATTGTCATCCTCTCCACGTACTTCTGCCGATTCCTGTTGTTTGTTGACCATGTTGACAATGCAAGAGGACGGTGTCGCGGCGAGCGCACCAAAGCACATGGAGGACAACGGCGAGGCCTCAGAAGTCGGCGTTAACGATTTAGGAGACGGTGGGGTGGCGATGCGTGCGTTGAGGCGTAACCAGCCGTGGGAGGCGGAAGCAGGCAGCCTCGCCGGCACTGGTTTAGTTTTGGTGGCTAGAGGAAGACAGGACTGAAGAAACACGATAGACTGTAAAAGCAGCAGGAGTACTTAACAACCTTAACTGAAACCAGCAGGGGCACTTAACAACCATAGCTGAAAGCAGTATGAGTACTTATACAGGTTCAACCATACAAAGCACGCCTCAAACAGTGCTACTTTGCCTACAGTTAACCAAGGGTGAGGCCGTCAAGCCCCAGGACAGGGCCCAGGCGCCACCCCGCACATCCACAACCCGCTGAAAGTGGCTTCATCTCGCAATGTGGTCAATAAACAGGATATTCACTTTAGAGCCATGGAAAATCAGGAACATAATCTTCTGTCCTATTCTCCAAGATAGACGGGCCTTCGTTATTTGAGACCACCCATGAATAAGTATCTTTTCACCTCCAAGGGGAATGGAGTAGGTCGACATAAACATCATGTTGTGATCAAGCGGAAGTCTGACCCGACCATGGTCAGGCATCTGTATAGGAACAATAGAACTGGGCAGTTTCTGTTTCAAGAAGATCACAGCTATAAAACTGTGTATAAGCAATAGTTTATGAACAACATATATAACAGAAAACAGCTCGTACCATAAGTTTCTCGACACAGTTGGACCTCTTCAATGAGTGCAGCAGTCGCACACATATCCCACGTGGCCTTCCAGCATTGAAACGTCCCACAAGGACCTCAAGACGATCAATAAAGTATAGGAACTTGTGGATGTCATCCTAGTCAACTTCAGTGCCATCAGTAATAGCCGAGTTGTTACAGAATAACAAACGAGCATCCTGCTT
Source organism: Aegilops umbellulata (assembly GCA_032464435.1). NCBI lineage: Eukaryota > Viridiplantae > Streptophyta > Magnoliopsida > Poales > Poaceae > Aegilops > Aegilops umbellulata. The sequence continues at coordinate 148,793,925 of CP136059.1, read as the reverse complement.
AACTCTGAAAAATCTACACGTGCCACCAATTATAAGAAAATATTTGTTCGAAGTAGCATCTTCATGAGATATTCGTCGCTACTTCTAAAGTTAATTGTGATTAGTTAGACAAAATAGGTGGATTAAGAAGTAATCAAGGCAACAAGCAAGAACCAGATACAAAACTAACATGGATGAACAATTGGAACGACGTTGGGGTGGAAGATCAAAGTGAAGATGAGACCAGGTTCTGCTATTTCCATCAACATTCGTGCGCCAACTTTCAGTCCGTAACACTTGAGAAAGTTTATCCAAGTCCGGACATAAAAAAGCAGCGATCTTCTTCGTTCATGAACCCAACTCGGAACTCATATCCATGGCTTGTCTTCACTGTGACCATTAAAGTGGTGTATTCAGTTATGGCAAGGCCGAGCATCTTGGGTACATGTGTTCTGGCAGAGCAAATAGTGCACTGCAGGAAAAATAATATGAGAACACAATGTATTCCCTATCCAAATCTAGAAATAACTTCCTCCTTCACGTCAGTGTTGACCATCGTACTGGTAGTACCTTTTATCCAACTATAGCAATCCAAATTTCCAGATTAGTCGACAGCATGTTAAAAAAAAACCCACCCTCCCGGATAGAAAAGAGGATTCTAGGAACATACTGTGCGCGTTTTAAAATCCTGTGTTAGGATAAGAAGGAACAAGTGTGGCGTCTCGCCGAGGGCGCAGAAACCTGTAGGGTCCTCGCACTTTGGGCACTGCAAATGAAACACACTAGATTTAGTAGGAAGAAAAATGCATCAAGGCGGCGGCTACCATCCTAGGATTACCCACGACCAAGGGACTTGGATTTATCGGGGATGGATGAACAATTCGTACCTGGTTCTCCATGAGAAAGCCCTATGCAATCTCCGAGAGGGGGTTTTCTCTAAACAAGCAGACGAGGGAGAAGGGGATTTAGGCCCAATGAAATATTGCCGCCTCGTCAGTCCAGCTTACTCCTAAAGCTGGAAAGGGGGGTTTGTGATTTGATGGCTCATTTGGCATTACTGCGGCGCTACGACCGGGGTGTGTCTACCGTGCAGTTGTGCACTCTAATTTGTGCATATGTCACGTGGACCCCGTTGCCGGATGTCCCACATATCAGCGAAAGGAAGTATAAAGACCGGAGTAACTAGTTACACAAAAATATATTTTTGACAGAGAGATACTCCCGCTGTAAAGAAATATACAAATCTTTTATGTCACAACTTTATACATTAGAAAAATCAAGGGGAATATATATAAAATATATAATTATAAAAAACACAGTTGTTTTTAACACAGTATAGACGAGTTGGTGATGATGGTGTGCCTGCCATCCTGCAGTACAGGCCGTCCGATTTATATCTGACGGATAGGAAGGAAACTATGGCAATTTTTCGAAAAGGTACCCACACACCTCTCTGCATTTTCAAATAAGGTCTTCCCTCGTTCATTCTTTTCTCTCACAAGATAAAATACTCATACTAATGCATCTTGATGTTACGTGAAATGCAAGGGCATTATGGGGGTTTAGCTGAGAATATAATACTCAGACAGGCTTACGGTTCTGGACTTTGGGCCACAGGCCCACCCTACATGTTTGGGGGCCCATGTGTTCTACCTTAGTGCTTTTCATATTGCAAGCGATCGGTACGACGCTGGTTTTAGATGCTGTCGCAAGGCGAATACACAAAATTGAATAAAGCACGACAATTGTGGGAATGAAACCGAACGACAGTTCCTAACCAGCAATGAGAGTTGCAATTCTATCAACGATATACCATGTGATAAATAATACTGTCGTATTACTTATACACACAGGTCACTTGTTTCACCATGCCAGATTATTATATCAAAATCTCTCGTAGGATAGATCAGTTCGGCAGTTGCGTGCTGCTACTGAAGAATTTTGAAGTTGATTTGGACCAGCTCTCCTTGCCGAGAAAGTTAGATTTTGAGATCATCCCCTACCCTAAGATATGATTTAGATTTGAACCTTGACCATACTTTAGCATCAATCATCATGCGGCCATCCTTTGTACTTACGGTATATTGAGCAGGTTCATTCACATCAAGGCTGCGCATGGTAAGAGAAACTTGGCCGCTGTCACCCGGATTGTTGAACGACTCCCTCGTTGCTCTAGAATTCTCTATTTGCAAACAAGAAGACATACCCAAACAGTTAGATCAACACAGTGAATCATGCAAAACAACATAGAAAGAAAAAAGAATGAAACACTTGGGTGGCCAATGATCCAATATCCAAACAGTTACCAAGGCTGCACCATCACCAGCACCAACACTTACCAAGAAGGTGGACATGTCGTTTTTTTTAAGGACTTTGGTATATGAAGTGCGAATTGCAGCCCAGTCTGTTGCCGATGCAACTACTCGTTCGTTTGCCGCTGCACGGGCCGGAGCAGATGCAAGTGCAAGTGTTGGTGCAGGTGCCGAAGCCGCCGCTACTGCCGGAGATGGTGCTCCTTGTAGAGCTGGTGCCGGTGTCAGAGCAGGTGCCGATGTCGATGCCCAATCATCCAGTAGATCAGCCTGATCCGCTGATGCGGTCGGTGCCCAATCCTCAACTGGATCAGACTGAGCTGTTGCCGCTGTAAGTGCTATAGCAACTTTCGGTGCTCGATCCGTTGCTGAAGGTGGTATCGATGTGCGAGACAGTGGCCATCGTGTCTGGTCTGCTATGATCAGCTTTCTAAATTGACTAGGCTTCGTGACCGTGATCCAGTTTTTTTCTTCATTTCTTTTAATTGTGAGAATGACTAATTGTGGCGGTTTTGTTAAACCAAACTGCAGTTCATCATAGGGATTTAGCTTGTACTCAGACAATAGACTGATCCATTTTTTTCGAGTAATATAAGTGATGGACAGTGCCTTCGTTACTGACACGACATAAGAAGTGAAACCTGCAAAAATAGCCATCGTAGAGCAAACCAAACGGTTTATTCTGTGATGAATGTCACATGGCAAAACCTGCATCATAAAATTGCAGGAAAAGAAAGAAACATGACATTGAAGCAATAAGATTTAGACAATAAATCAATAAGATTTACTTCATGTGACAGGAGTGAATCCTTACCAGGAAATCACTATGTTGAAGTACTAAACAGAAGATTGGTCGTCCAACTACGGGTGGCATGCAGGGGCCCCTCCTACTCCCACAAGAAGGACAGTCCAAAGGTCGTGAAAAATCGTATGGACCGAACATCCATGGGACTGGAAATCCTGGTGGGTGAGATAAACCCTGCAACACATACAGATATTGGAGTGTAACCATAATTGATAAGCCGTCCTCACAAAAAAGATTACCTGGATACTTCAAAATATAAAGACTGAATTGAGTGGACATACATTAACATAGACCGTTCTCAGGACTGACCACACACCAAAAGCGGCAGTACTAATAAACAATACAGGGTTCACAAAGAAAAATCAAGTAGTGAACAATAGTACTTACTACAGACAAGCAAAGTTGCACTAATTAAACTCTGCATACTATTTCTTGCCACCGACATATGGGATGAACCCCGCATAACTGACTAGGCCATGGACTTCGTGAGAGATATCTACATGCACCATCACCATCTCGTCAACCTTGGAGAACCTAACAGAGTGGTCTTTCCATTGATAAACATGATCATGAAGACATGCCGCATCAAATTTGTTGGGAAGCTTTACAAGAACCACACCCTTCGTAATCGAAGGCACAGCTAGGAAATTGTTGTGGTCAAGTACAGCCTCAAGAAGACGCCTGACAACAATGTTACGGAAAAACACTAGTTCAGGACACGTGGCGACAAGGACACATCAGCTGGATAGTTTAGCAGTAGAACTCATCGTCAGGTCTTCCAGTTCACGTGGAATGACTTTGAGAACTTCATCTCCACCACGGACCTGGTTCTAATTCAAATAGAAACCATATTTTATTACTACCTCCGTTCAGAAATATAAGATGATTTTCGATATTATACTCCATATATGACTACATATATGCATAGAAATGAGTGAAAAAGACACTAGAACATGTCTTCAAAGGCATGAGACCAGAGGGATTACTTGCAATATCCATAACACAAGTTACTAAGGCAAATAAACCCTCTTCAAAGGTAGCATTGATGTTCATAAAGTACTCTCTACGTCCCAAAATGCTTGTCTTAGATTTGTTTAGATACGGATGTATCCAGTCACATTTTAGTATTAGATACATCCGTATCTAGACAAATCTAAGACAAGAAAACTGGGACAGAGGGAGTAGTTGAAGATAATCTATAAGAAATCAGTGTCAAACTCTCGCATGTTTTGGTCAAAAGAGGAATTTAGAACCGTCATTTGGCACACAAAAATCACATGCAAGATCACCCAGAAAGTTGTACTACTAGTACAAGTACTGCGTGTTAGAAGAAAAAACATGATCAAGATCGAGAAAAAGATCGTCAAGAAGAGATATTACTTGGACTTGCTTAATGAGGGATCCCGGAGAGGGGGGCTTAGAAAGGGCGATGGCTTTGAGCTTGTCTGCGGTAGTCTCGGCGGGGTGCTTGCGCTTCTTCGTACAATGAGCCTCGACGGTTTTGGCCAAAGCCATAGACATCAGTTTGGCCGGGGCTCTAGCGCCCATCAAGAAACTGTCAAATAGAAATAAAAGAAAAGAAACCATAATCACAAACCCAAAAGAAGAAAAGAGAGGGAGTTATAAGATCAGTATCAGGGTTGCAAGACCGGGCCTTGGCCAGAATCAACAACATTGATGCGCTCACCTTTACTTCTTTGGGAGAGAAGAACAACGGAAGAAGCAGGTCGGGGTTTTTCTTGAAGAAATGAGGGACAAGATGAGGGAGAAGCGAGGGTTGGGTAGAGAGGAAGCTGAGAGAGAAGAGTGAAATGATGGTTGCTTCGTCCGTCCAACTTACTGCTGGAAAGGAGGGGGTTTTGTGATTTGACGGCTCATTTGGCATTACTGCGGCGCTTCAATCGTGGTAGTCTACCGTCGCTCTACTACAGAGTAATTTAGTGCATGGCTGGTGGACCCCTGATGCTGGCTGTCCCACACGTCGGCGAAAGTGAGTAATTTAGTGCATGGCTGGAGGAGGATCTGCACGGTAGAGCGTGTCCACTATTTTTCTGAACAAAAAAATGATTACAGCAAGCGTTTCCACTCTTACGACGGAGGAGTGCGAATCGCGGAAGCCACATGAACATACACAGTGCTCCTACTACTAGGCATGTGCAGTGGTTCATATGTCAGTACAACATAATCTTGTTGCTCGTGTAGTAAGATATGCCGACAACAAATGATGTTGTGCGCATGGCAACTATATGAACAGTAATGTAGTAACATAATACCGCTTTCTCGACTGTCCGGTCGAGAATGAAGGGTGAGATCAATGTTAATAGACCTAGGTCTACAGCGCACGGAGAGTACGGTGCTACAGTACTCCACGACATGAACCATATGAAGCACGAATAGGGTTCGGCGGGGTGTATGAAGGGTGCACGGGATGGGAGCAAAACTTCCCTTCTCGACCCACTTTTGGGTGTTTGGAAGAGTGCATGAAGAGTGCATGAGTTCACACTAGTAGGTTAACACAAATACACAAAGAGGAAACAACTGCGACCAAGGCGGAGGGGAAAACGAGAAAACTTAATGTCTTTTTGCTAATTAATAGCATTGCATGCATTGAACTAACCACTGCATGTCATGTTTATTAGTCTCAAGTCATTGAAAGCATGCATGGCCCGTGTCTCTTATTGGTTAATATGTCACAAAACAAGAAACGTGGAGGGAGTTAATGTACCGTGCCTAAGTTTTTTGGGATTATTTGGTTTTTGTAAGGTGACTTACACATCTTGATAGAGGAGTATATTGAGATGAGAATACAACCAAACACACCCACACTCTTTGTGCTGCAGTGACTGATCTGCATCGTCTAAGTTTGATCCAACGGTCATGTTGCGCCAAGACATGGACATGCCCATGCAGAGGGCGCTTAAACACCATCGTAGTCCCTCTGCTTCTCGAGGCGCATGACGTTGGTGATGCAAGGGGCGAAACGGCTGAAAGGCAATGCAATCTATGGGAAGGCGGAGGGAGCCAGCCGTGGAGCGAGGAATCTTTTGGTTTTCACCATGGTAAAACACCAGTCCACGACTTCTCACATCAGGGAGCAGTGGGTTTTACAGGTGGAGTCATTGTGACTAATTGCTGTCGCGCCTGCTCCCGTCAATCAAAAAATTATAAATCCTGTCGCACCTGCTCCCGTCAATAAAAAGATTAAAAATCCTACCGTACTCAAACACCAGAGCAACGCCGCAGTGGATATTTAAATTTACCTGCTGGCAAGTAGATAAAAAAGGCGTGAAAAAACAAGTGTGGCGGCGGCCTAGCTAATCGGTCAAACTAGCCCAACTAGCTAGCCACCATGCTTCAATGATGTACTCGGTGGGAAAAGTGGTCTTTCGTGATTTCATGACTCCTTTACTTGCTTCGGCGAAAACACGCGGTAGGGCATCCCACGTCAGGAAGAATATATCGATGCACCACCCGGGAGGACCCCAAAACCGCGCGGTAGGGTGTGCCATGTCTCGGCACGGAGGAAAAATGTTCGTGTAAAATTTTACTATATCGAACGTAGTACCTATGGTTCGACCTTGGGACCCAACCAGTCGGTCGAAAACACCTCACTAGCCACACAGCTTCATCATGCTAATATGGCACGGAGGATAGGTGTGGTTAGCTCCGTCTTGACCAGCCACAACGTCTCTTGTTCTAGGCGATTCTTCTATATTCCAACCTTTTTTTGGTCGTTATAACACCACGGCAAGCGAGGGTCGCTCTTCGTGTGTGCCCGTGCAAAGGTTAGATGATGGAGATAAGAGGTAGATCGCAGACCTGGGACCCACCAGTAAGTGAGTCAACGGTCATGCACGTGTTGACGAGGCACTCCCTCTACTCTACTCAATGTAATACTGTATAAAAATCAAGTTATGGGACAAAGCTAACAACCTTTGTTGTTTCAGGCTATCGACTTACACTTTGTAGTCCAGGTTGCCAGTTCGAGTCTCGTCTTTCAGATTTGTTAGTTTTAGGTCCAAATTTGATTAATGACAAGTGGGACCCCCGTGTGTTGTTCCGATATTTCAGTGTAGGATGGTTTTTTTGAACAAACACTTTGCGCGGTTAGACAAGTAACGGCACAAGTTACACGTATTTTGCAAGTTTACGAACAAAAATGACAGCGGCATAGAATATCACACCCACCCCGCAGCTTAGATGCTATGGTGATATGAGTTTTTACACCGTTGGAAGTGAGATCCAAAGGCTTGGGAGTAGTCTTTGTAATTACGCGCAATTTCCAAACTCTCCAAAGGTTTTTTGCAAATAAAACATTCAGGCCTCGTGTGTGCTGCAGCATCTTGGATCCAACGGCTGCCCGTTGCTCATATTAGGTGCTCCCCGTAACTTAATTACCCGCTACGGTGATATGAGCATCTAGGTTGTATGATCAGTGATCAGATGGCACATGCGCAATACTTGTACTTTCTGCGCAACTCCCAAACTCTCTCAGCTGTATATTGCAAAAACATTCAAACCTCCTACTATGGGCCGTTAGATCTCCGTGAACTCGTATCACCATAGAATCTACGGTGCGGGAGCACCTTATATTCTCCCGTGCGAGAAAACATAAGGTGCTCTCGCAGCTTGGATGTTATGGTGATACGAGCTTCGAGGTCGTTTGATCTGAGATCCAATGGCATCTGAGCAGTCTTTGTGCTTGTAAGCAGTGGCCAAACTCTTTGGGGGCTTTTGTGCAAAAAACCATTCGAACCACCGAGTAGGTGTTGGGTCACAAATCCAACGGCCTCGAAGAGCTTGTATCACCAAAGCATCTAAGGTGTGGTAGCACATGATATTCTTACATACAGGAGAATATGAAGTCCTCCTTCATCTTAGATGCTACGGTGATTCGAGCTTCGAGGTCGTTGGATATGGGATCCAAGGGCATCTGAGTAGTTTTTGTACAAATTGTGTGCAATTCTCAAACTCATCAAGGTTTCCTATAAAAATATTAAGACATCATGTGAGCTGCTATATCTCAGATCTACAAGCTCCAAGCAACTCATATCGGCATATCTAAGGTATGGGGGCACATGATATTCTCCCGGGGAGGAGGGGTGGGGGTGCACAACCAATCGGTGGTTGGGAGGGTGGGGACAAATATAATATAAACAAACCTAAACAAAGATTCACAATTTTATCTAAGGTCGAGGAGGTGACCCCCGACAATCATAGCTCCGCCTAATTAAACACAACATTTGCATGTACTGTAGTACTAGACTTAATATTCATGTTTCAGTTTCTTGTTCATTTTAAATACTGAATTGAGGACCATCCATGTCTTACATTTTACTCCCTTCGTTCCTGAATATTAGTCTTTTTAGAGATTTCAAACGGACTGGCACATACGGATGTATATAGACATATTTTAGAGTGTAGATTCACTCATTTTGCTCCGTATGTAGTCGCTTGTTGAAATCTCTAAAACACTAATATTTAGGAACATAAGGAGTATTTTTGAATTTGTTTCATACATGCATGGTTTGGAAAAATAGATGCACTATACTTATTGGATTGTTGTTGTGTTTGTGTGTGGGTGTCTTTGTGTGTGTGTACGTGTGTGTGTGTGTGTGCGGTCATATGCTTGATACATAGAAAGTTTTCTCACCTCCATATTTTTCATATTTTAAATTTGAATTTTCATTGAAAAACTTACCAGGGATACCATGAAATGTGAAATCCACGTTGAGATCACTATATCACAAACTCACTCTAATTCAACAACTCGTCATAAATCAATTACCATGTTGAGATTAGTATTTGCAAGGAAAATACGGGCATTGTAACACACATAGATTCGTTTGGCAATTTAAAAGGTTCCTTTCGTATTCTCGAATGGTAGGAACCAACGGCGTACCAGCCAGACCTTGGCTCGTGTTGATCCTAAAAGAAACAAACAAACCAGGCTCGTGTCCTTCTGGTGGCGTGCGTGGTACGCACATTAGGCAACCCCAACCAGTCGAGCCTCCGCGTTTATAGTCGAAATATCTTGCGGCCAGAATTCCAGCCCTAGGAAATTCCCCTCATGTCCCCGGTCCATAATGACTATCGATGAACAACGGAGGGATGCTTTAGTAACTAGACAACGTTACCTACCATGCCGAGCACAGTTCAATTCCCTCGGTCGCCGCTCGCCAAGGTCACCCGTCAACTGCTTTGCCTAGTACTACTACTACTACACCAGGATGAGCACAGAATTGAGCCCATTTGTTTATTCCTAGTACTTGAATTAATATATCAGGCAATGCACTAGTACAGAGGTATTATCCTTTTGCTCTGCATATATAACTTGTCTGAAGTCTAACTAAGCAAAATGTTTGACCAAATCCTTTCTTAAGAAATACAACGGGACATATGTCTGGCTTGAAAATTTATTGCATGATGCAGGTTATGATATTGTTTCGAATCCTGGATCTTAAATTTCAGAAAATCCAAAAGTGACCATAAATTCTTGAAACTAAGCATGGTCACGTGATATGGCACAAATATTACTTCATAATTTTTTCTTCAATTTGAGACAAGCTGCTTATGACAAGTTGCACAAATGAAGAGCCAAGGTATTTTGGAACAAAGACCTGTCACATTAAGGCGAACGCTTTCACTATTGAAACAATGGGCGTTGACGTGCCGCCACGAGTCCCGCTTCTCATCGGTAGGTGCCGTCCGAGCAAGCGTGTAAGTCGACGGGAGGCATGCAAGCAGACCGTTGTGCCGGCTGACAGGGAGGTGTGTGAGCAGACCGCTGTGCAGGCTCACCGGGAGGCGAGCCCTTTGACCAGGCTCCGCCGCCCACCTTCGTCCCAACTGCTCGCACTTTTAATGTCGTCGACGCCGCAGTTTAAAATCAACCCCGCACTACCCGGTATCGCTACAATCTTCTCTCTTCCTCTCCGATTCTCCTGTCGTCTACCTCCAACCAGCCTGACCTAAACGTACGCCATGCCGCATCACGATGTTCTGCCCTTAGTCTTCCAGTTTCCCGAGGAAGACACCCAGCCGGAGTCTCAAGAACATAAGGCGCTTTGGGACGAGCTTGAACTATCCTTGCGGGAAGACACCGTGCCTGTCCCCGCTCCCGTTCTGGCTCCCGTCGCCCCGATTGCGCCAGGGCCCATCCCCATGGCATTGATGGGTTGGGAGCCGCACATTGTCGCCAATCTTGATGCCACGGGGTTCCACGAGGTCCCCGTTGACTTTCACGCGCACGTGCACCTGCCAGCGCATACGCCTGCGCGTGCACTGACGCGCACGCCCGTGCACCTGCCAGCGCATGTGCATGCGCGTGCAATGATGTGCGCACCCGTGTCGGTGCCTGTGCACATGAATGTCTCCGTCACGCCGTTGACAGCGCCTGTCCCCGCGCGGGTGCCAGTGCCCCCCTAATTGGCATGGATGGCCGCCGTCGACCGCTTCCTTGCACCAATTCGAGTCGCCTCCTCCCGCCAGTTGACTCGCTCCGAAGTCCAGAACATTTTGGCCTTCCTTGAAGCTAGGCCAACGTCCAGGAGTACGCCAGCAATGGCACAAGCCGCCGCCATCGCCGTCGGTCAGTGGCCCGACGACACACAGAGCACGGCAGAGGAGCCGCTTTCCACCGCAAGACGCCCCCGCCGCCGCCGCGTAATCTAAATTTGCCAAGAAAAAAGTTTGGATTGCCATGCTTAACATACGAACGTTTACCATTTCCATTTATTTTAGATCGATCGTCGTATAATTTAAAGTCGGAGTCAGACTGAACAAAATCTATGGTTTGATCGATTGAATGTTCTGCTAGAGTCATATCAAATTAAATATAAAATGTCATCAAGCCACATGTATTCCTTGTCATCCAATGACCTAGACTGCTTCAATGTCGAGCGCTCAACATGTTTAGCGTGCCGTTAATTTCATGCCAAAAATAGTGCTAATCTGTGGGATCTTGAGAAGATGTGTCTAGAGGGGGGTGATTAGACACTTAGTGCTAAAGTTACAGTTTTTAAACTTTTTCAGTTTAAGTGGAGTTTAGGCACTATTTCAACATACACAATACATATCAAGCAAGCATGCAAAGAGTATATGAGCAGCGGAAAGTAAAGAAAGCAACTTGCAAGAATGTAAAGGGAAGGGTTTGGAGAATTCAAACGCAATTGGAGACAAGGATGTTTTTGTCGTGGTTCTGATAGGTGGTGCTATCCTACATCCACGTTGATGGAGACTTCAACCCACGGAGGGTAACGGTTGCGCGAGTCCACGGAGGGCTCCACCCACGAAGGGTCCACGAAGAAGCAACCTTGTCTATCCCATCATGGCCATCGCCCACGAAGGACTTGCCTCGCTAACGGTAGATCTTCACGAAGTAGGCGATCTCCTTGCCCTTACAAACTCCTTGGTTCAACTACACAATCTTGTCGGAGGATCCCAAGTGACACCTAGCCAATCTAGGAGATACCACTCTCCGAGAAGTAACAAATGGTGTGTTGATGAAGAACTCCTTGCTCTTGTGCTTCAAATGATAGTCTCCCCAACACTCAACTCTCTCTCACAAGATTTGGATTTGGTGGAAAGAAGATTTGAGTGGAAAGCAACCTGGGGAAGGCTAGAGATCAAGATTCATATGGTAGGAATGGAATATCTTGGCCTCAACACAAGGGTAGGTGGTTCTCTCTCAGAACATATGAGTTGGAAGTGTAGATGTGTTCTGATGGATCTCTCCACGAATGAAGAGGAGGTGGAGGGGTATATATAGCCTCCACACAAAATCCAACCGTTACGCACAATTTACTAATCTCGGTGGGACCGAATCAACAAACACGGTCAGACCGATTCTGCAAACCTAGTGACCGTTAGGATTTTCGGTGGGACTGAGATGCAACTCGGTAGGACCGATATGGTTAGGGTTAGGGCATAACGTAATCCCGGTGTGACCGATTGCACAAACTCGGTGGGACTGATTTTGGTAATTAGCTAACCAGAGAGTTGGTCAGGCAAACTCGGTGGTACCGATTACTAGTTGGACTGATCTTGGTAATAAGTTAACCAGAGAGTTTGCATTGTAATCTCGGTAGTACCGATTGCCTAAACTTGGTGAGACCGATTTTGGTAATGGACATACACAGAGAGATTACAATCCCATCTCGGTGAAACCGAGATCCCTATCGGTAGAACCGATTTGCTAGGGTTTGGCAGTGGCTATGACATGTGAAACTCGGTGGCGCCGGATAGAAAGAATCGGTAGGTCCGAGTTTGACTTTAGGTTTAGGTCATATGTGGAAGTGGGAAAGTAGTTGAGGGTTTTGGAGCATATCACTAAGCACATGAAGCAAGAGGCTCATTAAGCAACACCTTATCCCTCCTTGATAGTATTGGTTTTCCTATAGACTCAATGTGATATTGGATCACTAAAATGTAAAATGAAGAGTCTTGAGCTTGAAGCTTTAGCCAATCCTTTGTCCTTAGCATCTTGAAGGAGTTCACACATCCTTTAGTCCATGCCACTCCATTGTTGAACTTATCTGAAACATACTAGATAAAAGTGTTAGTCCAACAAGAGATATGTTGACACTAATTACCAAAACCACCTGGGGAGCACTTGTGCTTTCAATCTCCCCCTTTTTGGTAATTGATGGCAACATACATCAAAGCTTTAGATAAAGATATAAGGAATAGCAAGTAAAGCTTTGGAAGGACATGTATCAAACATAGGCTCCCCCTACATGTATGCAATCATGTGAATATGAAGTATAGAAGCATGTGACAGCATAACCATGATAGAGTAGGCAATGTGTTACATGTATCTTGGCCATATGCATCAGAGCAAAAGTTTATCAAGGAAAATACCTTCATGCTCACGAGTCCTTCTTGCAAACAGTATGTGCATAAGCAAGAATTCCTCATACTCATGATTCTGATGCATATACTTACCTTGTAGTCTTGAGTTGGCTTAGGATGGAATGAACCTGCACAAACAAGGTTAGGTAACATAGATACATCCACTAGCCAGAGCAAACAAAAGAAACCACAAGAATACCAAGACTTGGATGACACGTAGAGAGTGAGTACAAGGTACTACATTGGATTAGACATGTCCCCAAGAGTAAAGATATGCATTGAATTTGAATGACTTCTTTCCCTTAGATGTCTTGCTCCCCCTGAATCTGTTATGGGATATTGGGAGAAGATAGGGAACAGAAAATCACAACTGAAAGATACAAATGGATAGAGCTTAATGCAAATAAGCACATATGAACATGTCTTTCCCCCAAAAAGACATGTGGCATCTCTCCTCTTGAACATCAAGCATTTGGGATCCTTGAGTGTTCTCTCCCCCTGGAGATTTCTTTCTCCCCCTTAATACTTTCTTCTTTGTAGGTGATAAGCTTTGATGTGATCTCTCTCTCTCCCCCTTTGACATCAATTTCCAAGAAGGGCTTTCTGGCATCTGTCGAATGGGTTTGGTCCTTGAGACTCAGCACAAAGCAATGGATAAAACTGTGATGCTTGTAGAGGACAAGATTCGTTGAGTGGAGCTGGATTAGAAGAAATATAGAACAAGTGGCAAACTGTTTTTCCTGTTGTGAAATCGGTGGCACCAAGTGGCATGTTTGGGTGGTACCGAAAGGATTCGGTTGGACCAAAAACTAGAACTCGGTGAAACCGATTTCATCACAGAGAAAAACACTTGTCACCTCAGCTCACTAGACAAGTAAGATCTCACAAAGATTTGCAATGAATTATCTGAAAGATTTGCAAAGAATTGGATGCAGAAAATGCAGAACAAAAACAAATAGAAAAGAATGAAAGTTCTAGATGAAGTAAACAAATATGCAAGGGACAAATGCAATAACACAGAAAAGAACACAAGAGAACTTCATCTAAAGTTGGGCGGTGACACAGTCACCTATGTTAGAATATATTGACTTAGGAGTCAAGTGAGAACACTTGATCATAGGTCATACTCATCGTTTAAGCTCAAAATGGGGTTACCATTTTTTTAAGCATCTTGATGTATTCACATCTTGTTGAGTTGCTTTGACTCATGACTTGGAGTAAAGCTTCTCTAAGATGGAATAACATACCTTGGGTGGTGGTGTGGATCTTGCTCATGTGGTTGAACTTGTGTGGGTGCTCAAGGTTGATGTAGTTCATCAAGAGTTGGGAGCACCACTTGGAGTTTGAGTTCATCTACCTACATGGGTTTGTCTTGCAAGGAAGAGCACTTGTGTATCCAAAAATGACAATCATGAAGCTCAACATAGAATTTGTCAAAGGATATGTTTGAATGGATTTGTGCTTCCTTGTCTTCAACCACCATTGTGTAGAGACTTGGTGATGTAGAGATTGCTCAAGATGTGAGTGAGTTGCAATCTCATAGAATTAGATTCAACCAAGTACCTACATGGGTTAGATAACATGCAAGGTGCAAATATATCCAATACACATGAATAGCATCTTAAGAGAAATATTATGGATTAGTCATAAGCTCATGTCTTGCATGTATCCAATGGAGTTCCTACTCCAAGTTTGAAGCATCAATGATGTTCAATTCACCTCTCAACCTGCAAAACACTTTCTCATCAAGTGGTTTAGTGAATATATCTGCTAATTGCTTATCGGTGCGAATATGCTTAAGATTAATGTCACCCTTAGCAACATGATTTCAAATGAAATGATGACGAACTTCAATATGCTTAGTTCGAGAATGTTGTACAGGATTATGACCAATTTTGATAGCACTTTCATTGTCACAAAGCAATGGAACATGTTTCACATAGATCCCGTAATCTTTAAGAGTTTGGGTCATCCAAAGTAATTGAGCACAACATGAACCAGTGGCAATGTATTCCGCTTCAGCGGTGGATAAGGATACCGAGTTTTGTTTCTTGGAGGACCAAGACACAAGAGATCTACCAAGAAATTGACAAGTACCCAAAGTGGACTTTCTATCAACCTTGTCTCCGGCATAATCCGAGTCGGAATACCCAACAAGATCAAAAGAAGACCTATTAGGATACCAAATGCCAAAATTTGGTGTATGAATTAAGTATCTCACTATCCTTTTCACGGCCTTAAGATGACATTCTTTAGGAGCAGCTTGATATCGTGCACACATGCACACACTTAGCATAATATCGGGACGTGAGGCACATAGGTATAACAATGAACCAATCATAGAGTGATAAACCTTTTGATCAACCGGTTCACCATCTTTGGTCAAATCATTATGTCCACTAATAGGCATGGGTGTAGGCATACCTTTGCATTCTTGCATATTGAACTTCTTGAATAAGTCTTTGGTGTACTTTGTTTGAGAGACAAATGTACCTTCCTTATTTTGCTTGATTTGCAAACCGAGAAAGAATTTGAGTTCACTCATCATAGACATCTCAAACTTCTTCGACGTTATCTTTCCAAACTTTTCACTAAAAAGAGGGTTAGTTGAACCAAATATGATACCATCAACATAAATTTGGCATACAAATAGTTCTCCATTAACTCTTTTAGTAAAAAGTGTGGAATCAATTTTTCCAATTTCAAAACCACTTGCAATAAGGAACTTGGTCAAGCATTTATACCATGCTCTAGGAGCTTGTTTAAGACCATAAAGGGCTTTATGAAGTTTGTAAACATGATTTGGTTTCTTAGGATTGACAAAGCCGGGAGGTTGTTTGACATAAACTTCCTCCTCTATTTCACCATTTAGAAAAGCACTTTTAATGTCCATTTGGTACAACGTGATATTATGGTGATTAGCATAGGCAAGTAAGATGCGAATGGACTCAAGTCTAGCAACAGGAGCATATGTCTCACCATAGTCCATACCTCCGACTTGTGTGTACCCTTGGGCGACGAGACGTGCTTTTTTGCGAACCACTTGTCCATCTTCATCTTGCTTGTTGCGATACACCCATTTGGTACCAATGATGTTGTGGTTGTTGTCGGGCTTCTCAACTAATGTCCAAACTTGGTTTCTCTCAAAGTTGTGTAGCTCTTCATGCATAGAGTTTATCCAGTCCGGATCTTCCAATGCTTCTTCAACCTTCATAGGTTCAATGCTAGAGATGAATGAATAGTTTTCACAGAAGTTAGCTAAACGAGTTTTTGAGCGAGTGATTCTCCCGGTTTGAATATCATTGTAGATTTGCTCGACGGGATGGTCCTTAGCAATTCTTGCTCGAACTCGTGAGAGCTTTTGCTTGGGTCTTCGTTGAACATCTTCTTCATCTTATTCTTCTTCTTCATTGTTGGCGTTGTCGTTCTCTTGTTGTGGTGGAGAAGGAGGTTGTTGGCGTTCGTCTTCATGTATTTCCTCCTCTTCTTCATCTTGGTGTGTCCCACTTGTGGATGCTTCCATGTCGATTCATGGTTCACCTTGTCGTGAACTAGAAGCTTCCACTTGGACGGACGTGGTTCTCTCTTTCACCTCCGTTGGACGAATTTTGCCAATAGACAAGTCTTGGATTGCTTCTGAAGGGTCTTTGTCTCCTACATCAATTGGCAATTGCTCTACTTGCAAGCCGTTAGATTCATCAGACTTCACATCTACCGTCTCTTCAACCTTTCGGGTGAAATTGTTGTAGACACGGTAAGTGTGAGAGTTTGAGCCATAACCAAGTAGGAAACCTTCATGAGATTTAGGAGCAAACTTAGAACGACGATGCTTATCAAGAATGTAGCACTTTGAGCCGAATACTCGTAAGTATCCAACTTGGGGTTTGTTACCGGTGAGGAGCTCGTATGTTGTCTTGCCGAGTAGCTTGTGAAGATACAAACGATTTGTTGCATGACAAGCTGTCTCAACCGCTGCTGCCCAAAAGTGCTTCGGGGTCTTGTACTCATCAAGCATTGTTCTCGCCATTTCGATGAGCGCCCGGTTCTTCCTCTCAACAACACCATTTTGTTGAGGTGTGTACGTAACCGAGAACTCGTGTGAAATCCCTTCTTCGTCAAGAAAGGTGTCCACATTTGCATTCTTGAACTCCGTTCCGTTGTCACTGCGAACCTTGTTGATCTTCACTTCAAATTGATTTTGGGCCTTCCTAGCGAAGTTTTTGAAGATCTTTTGGACCTGCGATTTGTCATCAAGAAAGAACACCCACGTAAATCTTGAAAAATCATCAACTATAACTAGACCAAAAGAATTTCCACCGAGACTCTTGTAGGCGTTGGTAACAAAAAGATCCATATGAAGTAGCTCGAGTGGCCTCCTTGTGGTCATGATGTTCTTCATGGGATGCCTTCCTCCAACCTGTTTACCTGTTTGACAAGCACTGCAAAGTCTATCCTTATCAAATATGACATCGTTAACTCCAAGGAGATGATTTCCTTTAATAAGCTTGTCAAGGTTTCTCATGCCAACGTGACCTAGTCGTCTATGCCACAACCAACCTTTTGAGGATTTAGCGATAAAGCAAGTTTTAGGTTGTGCCTTTTTAGAGAAATCGACAATGTAAAGATCACCTCTACGTATACCGGTAAAGACCATTTTATGATTGTCTCGACGAAACACTTGGCAATCTACCTCAGTAAATAGGACATTCAAACTGAAATCAGCAAGTCTAGATACTGAAAGTAAGTTGTATCCAAGAGATTCAACGAGCATGACATTTTGTATGGAGCTATCGCGTGAGATGGCCACCTTACCAAGGCCAACCACCTTACCCTTTGAACTATCACCAAAGGTGACATATTTTCGGGGGCCGTCATTTTCAGCAAGCTCACGGAACATCTCTTCATCTCCGGTCATATGATCAGCACATCCACTATCAAGAACCCATTCCTTTCCTCCTGACACATATCCCTGAAGATTTGCCATAAGACCAAAAGGTCTCATTGCATCATCAAGATCGAAGTCACTATCATCATCTTCATCATAGTATCCATGTTCAACATCATCTTGTGATTAATCATATCCTAGAGAGGGTAATTCATTAAATAAATGATCATCAAAGTGGTTACCTTTATGAATTGTAATAGCTTCGGATATGATATCACTAATGATTCCAACATTTCCTTTCGCACGCATGAGATTGGTAAGCTCAAATAGACAATCACCAAAACTAGGATCACTAGAGTTCATCTTATTGAAGGCAATAGATTTATGGAGAATTTCATCTAGACTTTTCAAGGAATAATCAGGAAATCGTTCCTCAAGAAATTCCCATATAGTATAGGCACAATTAAGAGTAGGCAAGCTAGCAATTAGATTTTTAGGCAATCCTCTAATGATGAGCTAAACAGTTCTAAGATTGCGAATCATGTCAATATCTTCAACTAGGGTGGGATGCATAGGATCAACATGAGGCGCACAAGGACTAGCAATGTACTTGTTCAAATGATATTGATTGAAAATTACAAGGATCTCATTTTTAATCTCATGAAAATACTCTCCATCAAGAATAGGCACTCTATCTCTAAGACTCCCCAAAGTAGACTCATCCATCTTCCTCCAATGGTGATTAAACCAAGGCAATGGAGACCAAAGCTCTGATACCACTTGTGGGATCTTGAGAAGATGTGTCTAGAGGGGGGTGATTAGACACTTAGTGCTAAAGTTGCAATTTTTAAACTTTTTCGGTTTAAGTGGAGTTTAGGAACAATTTCAACATACACAATACATATCAAGCAAGCATGCAAAGAGTATATGAGCAGCGGAAAGTAAAGCAAGCAACTTGCAAGAATGTAAAGGGAAGGGTTTGGAGAATTCAAACGCAATTGGAGACAAGGATGTTTTTGTCGCGGTTCGGATAGGTGGTGCTATCCTACATCCACGTTGATCGAGACTTCAACCCACGGAGGGTAACAGTTGCGCGAGTCCGTGGAGGGCTCCACCCACGAAGGGTCCACAAAGAAGCAACCTTGTCTATCCCATCATGGCCATCGCCCACGAAGGACTTGCCTCACTAGCGTTAGATCTTCACGAAGTAGGCGATCTCCTTGCTTTTACAAACTCCTTGGTTCAACTCCACAATCTTGTCGGAGGCTCCCAAGTGACACCTAGCCAATCTAGGAGACACCACTCTCCAAGAAGTAACAAATGGTGTGTTGATGATGAACTCCTTGCTCTTGTGCTTCAAATGATAGTCTCCCCAACACTCAACTCTCTCTCACAGGAATTGGATTTGGTGGAAAGAATATTTGGGTAGAAAGCAACTTGGGGAAGCCTATAGATCAAGATTCATATGGTAGGAATGGAATATCTTGGCCTCAACACAAGGGTAGGTGGTTCTCTCTCAGAACATATGAGTTGGAAGTGTAGATGTGTTCTGATGGCTCTCTCCACGAATGAAGAGGAGGTGGAGGGGTATATATAGCCTCCACACAAAATCCAACCGTTAAACACAATTTACCAATCTCGGTGGGATCGAATCAACAAACTTGGCCAGACCAATTCAGCAAACCTAGTGACCGTTAGGATTTTCGGTGGGACTGAGACGCAACTCGGTAGGACCGATATGCTTAGGGTTAGGGCATAACGTAATCTCGGGGTGACCGATTACACAAACTCGGTGGGACCGATTTTGGTAATTAGCTAACCACAGAGTTGGTCAGGCAAACTCGGTGGTACCGATTACTAATCTCGGTTGGACCGATCTTGGTAATAAGTTAACCAGAGACTTTGCATTGTAATCTCGATAGTACCGATTGCCTAAACTCGGTGAGACCGATTTTGGTAATGGACATACACAGAGAGATTACAATCCCATCTCGGTGAAACCGAGATCCCTATCGGTAGAACCGATTTGCTAGGGTTTGGCAGTGGCTATGACATGTGAAACTCGGTGGCGCCGGATAGAAAGAATCGGTAGGTCCGATTTTGACTTTAGGTTTAGGTCATATGTGGAAGTGGGAAAGTAGTTGAGGGTTTTGGAGCATATCACTAAGCACATGAAGCAAGAGGCTCATTAAGCAACACCTCATCCCTCCTTGATAGTATTGGCTTTCCTATAGACTCAATGTGATCTTGGATCACTAAAATGTAAAATGAAGAGTCTTGAGCTTGAAGCTTTAGCCAATCCTTTGTCCTTAGCATCTTGAAGGAGTTCCCACATCCTTTAGTCCATGCCACTCCATTGTTGAACTTATCTGAAACATACTAGATAATAGTGTTAGTCCATCAAGAGATATGTTGACATTAATTACCAAAACCACATGGGGAGCACTTGTGCTTTCATAATCACATAATAACACGCAAATAATATCCTACTTAATATCCGCATGCATTTAATATTCTTACAAATTAACGTGCATTGCACGTACACACTGACTAGTGCTGCTACCACATGAAACTGGTGTTGTAACTTGTGAATGCGTCCAGATATGGTCAACGGCAACATCGCCCGCGAGTTCTTCATGTTTGCCCGTGCGTGTAAACGCAGAAGGGGAGGAGAGAGAGAGCACACATGGAACCCACCAGTAAGTGAAGGCGAATAGTACTAAAAATAATATTACCTGTTATCAATTAAATAGGCTGTGGTAATATAAAAACATTATGTGAACAAATGGAGGTACAACAAACATTGTTGTTCTACGTATGTTGCCTATTGACATGCGGCTTGAAGCCCCTGGTCGCATGTTCGATCCGCGTCCTTTATTTTTTAATTTGTATATGGGTCCAAATTTGTTTCATGACATGTGGGCCCCTCGGTGTGTAGTTTGTAGCACTTTAATTTGTGGGTCGAAATTTGTTCCATTCCAAGTGGACGATCAGTGTGTAGTTTTGTAGCTTATTTATAATAATTAAAGAGAACAACACAATTTTTTGCAATAATACCATGGTGTGACGTTGAAGGCGAGAAAGGACGTGCGAGAGAGCGATGACCGAGCCAAACAGAAATCAACTAGGGGAGTTGCGGGGGTTGCAACGGTGTTTCGAGTAGTTGTGGGCCGAATCCTACGAAAATATAATCTAAACCAACCGGAATAAATGCCTACACAAATTAATCCATGGTTGGACTGCCCCTCAAAATGTAAATAGCTCCGCCTTTGCGAGGGATGGAGAGGTAGCTTCAATGTGTGGAAGATACGGCGTGAGAAAGCGAGGTAGATCAAGAGACATATAGATAGAGAGACAAAGTGAGTGTGGTCCGACATCATTGACCAAACATATATGCTCTGGAGAGATATTGTCCGATTGAGCTTTTGGCAAGGGTGAGGGCTGTAAGATAGAGCTTGAGAGATGATCCAGTCATAGACGTGTAGATATATTTTGTGCATGGGAGGAAGCAAGGTCAATCGATCACATAGGGTCGTCCTGCGACCGAAAGAGTGAGACGGGTTGGAGAGAGTGACCTAGATAGACAATGTGCGTGAGAGAGTATACAATGTGAATAAGTCGAACTAGGCTCAAACATGGTGATATATTGTTTTTGTCCGAGAAAGAGCGAGGTCAATCGAGACATACAAAGAGAGAGAGAGAGAGAGAGAGAGAGAGAAAGGGACAGAGAGGGAGAGAGAGAGAGAGAGAGAGAGGCCTGCCATGAGGTCGAAAGAGTGGGGGCGGCTTCGATGGACCAACCTAGATAGACAATCTGCGTGAGAGAGTATAGAGTGTGTCGATCGAGGCCCAAACAGGGAGATATATCATTTGTGTGTGAAAGAAAACAAGGTTAAACGAGACTCAGATAAAGAGAGCGAGATTGAGCGAGTGTGGCCCGCCGTGCAGAAGAAAGAGTGAGTCAGTCTCGAGGGAGTGACCTAGATAGACAATGTGCGTGCATGCGCACGAGATGTTGGGGGGCTAGATAGGCAATGCATGTATTTAGCGCGAGAGGGTGAGAGGGAGAGGGAGAGAGAGAGAGAGAGAGAGAGAGAGAGCTCGGCATGGGGTGCAATGGCGGGTGTGTGAGGTAAATACATTTCGTAACAGAGTAGAAAAAGTGGGTTGTGTAGTTGAGAGAGCAAGAGATCGAAACATGGAGAGAAAGAATGGATGTGTGTTGGAAACCGATAGCTTCCTAAGGTGGTTAGGAGAGGAAGATTGACCGATACAGGAAGTATGTAGCGCGCGTGCGGGGGGGGGGGGGGGGGGGCTAAAAACAACATTTGAATGTAGATAGTACGAGACTTAATATCTATGTTTCAATTCGGTGTACATTGTAAGATTTGAACTGAGGACCATGCATATGGGTAATTATTTCAAATTCGTGCCATACTAGGTTTCGAAAAATTGACATTGACTCGATTTGTTGTACTATTTTGTAGGTCATATGTTTGAATCCATCCAAAAGTTTTCTCACTACCATGGTGTTCATCATATACATATGAATTTGTATTAAAGAAGTAGCGTGGATACAGTGAAATGCGAAATCCACATTAGAATTGGAGATCGCTATGTGACACACACTCTGATTCAAATAACTAATTATGTGACACACACTCTAATCCACGTTAGCGTGGATACCATTTCGATTTTTTTTTCAAATAACTCCTCATTAATTAATTTATAGTATCTCGCTCCGAATGACTAGTTAATGCAAGGAAAACACGGCCATGGTAATACATACAGATTTATTTGCAAATGAAAGAAGATTTGTTTGCATTCTCAAATGTAGGCGCACCAGGAAGACTATGGTCGTGTCGTGGTGGTCGCGTGTGTTGAACGGACGCTTAGCACCCAGCCACCGACTGTCGGTGTACTAAAGTAGGGGTACCTTAGTATCCCGAACTTGTGCACGGGCAGTCGTAGCACCCCGCGGCAAGGCTTGCCAGGCGGTCGCCAAGACTCTCCGTGGTCCCTTTTTGGGCCATCCAAGAACAAAGTATTTCAGCCAAGGCCCCGGCAGGAGGAGCCTGCCGGGAAGGCCACCCGAAGAGAGCCAGGCCCCGGCAAGAGGAGCTTGCCGGGACGACCGCTCAAAGCACAAGACCCCGGCAGGAGGAGCTTGCCAGGAAGGCCGACCGAGGCACGACAAGATACTTGCTGCGACGCGCTCCGCGTCCCGGCAAGGACCGGTGAGCGACAAGCTCACGGGCGCGACAAGACATCAGCCGCGGCAAGTCACCACCCCGCGCCTGCGCTCCAGCTCATCCACCCACGCGTCGCTCTGGGGCCGTTCCAGGCGTATGTGGCGAGAGGCTGCGCAGCCAGGGGCATGCGGTGGCGAAGCGACACTGACAGAGTAGCCATCGTGGAAAACGGTGGTGCTCCCGACGGTCCCCTTTCCTGCACCGTCTGGGCGATGCGGACGGGAATTTAATGCCCCTGTCCCCTGCCGTGAGAGTTAGGTATGATAGCACTGTACAGCCACTGTGCAGGCAGCTGTACCCACTACAGCATTCTCCCATTTTTGCCCCCACCTGCGCTGCCACCTGTGGGTAACCCCTTGAGCATATAAAAGGAAGCCCCATGCGCACGTAGGAGGAGGAGGACACCCATCGCTACGCTCGGTCTCGCCAGCGGCTCATGTGTACTGTAGCACCACGCGCTCCCGAGCAAGAACACAATACAATCCACAAAGCAGCAGTAGGGTTTTACGCATCCTTGCGGCCCGAAGCTAGGTAAAATCCCTTGTGTGCATCGCCTCATCCGCTCTTCGCGCGACCTCCGCCCCCCGCCGAACCAAGGAAGGGGCTCGGTCCCCATAGGTGTTCGTGGAGGCAGATTTCCCCCGACATCTTTGGCGCGCCAGGTAGGGGGCGTCTAAGTTGTGTGAACCTGAGCCGGCGTCTACACCAGCTAGATCTCCATCATCTTCGTCGACATGCCACCAAAGAAGAAGGCTCCGGAGGTGTCTGGTCCGTCCGCGTCGAACCCACCACCCTTGGAGCAAACGAGTGGTGGGGACGGCGCCGGCGGCGAAACGGGCGTCGTCGAGCCAGCTCATGGCACCGCGGCGTCCGAACATGCACCGCGCCCCTCTAAGGAGGCACGGGACTAGCAGCGTCTTGGCGCCCACGGTACCATACGCTCGCTGCACACAGATCGAACCGACGGATCCCAGGGTGCTCAAGGCCAGCACTCACACCAGCGTGCTGGCGCGAGCGTGGCGCGGCTGCCTGGTCCGGGTGTTGCTCCTTCTAACGTAGTTAGAAGTTCGAGCACATCCCGCTCCACGCGCCGTTCGCCACCACTGCCCGCCACTCCAGCAGAAGCTCTGGCATGAGCTCAACTGCTCCTAGACTACCCTCCAACGGCGGACAAGCTCGACGACTGGAGGGCCACGATACAGAGCCTCATCGGTTTCGCTAACGGCGACACCCCACGGCAGCATAGCGCCTCGCAGCCGCGGCGGGACGGCCAGGCGAGAACCGATGGCGCCAAGACCGGCGGGGGTGCGACCACCATGCACTCCCCGCCCCAAAGGCCAAGATCGCCGACTCGCCGAAACCATCACGACAACGACTCCACCGCATCGTCGAATCCGCGAACTCGTCGCGATCAACGCCAAGTTCTTCATGAGCGAGAGCAAGAGGACGCTCGTACTCGCATCGAGCGTCGGAGAGAAGCGCGGCGTCAATCAGACCAGCGCGCTGGGCCCTCTGTCGACATGCGTGCGCCGGGGGAACCAGGCGACCTGCCGTACGCGGTGGGCTGCCCTGCGTTCACCCGTGAGCTGCGGCAAGTCCAGTGGCCCAGCACGAAGAATTTCAAGCCAGACGTACCGGAGAAGTACGATGGCAAGTCGCATCCGTCAGAGTTCCTCAGCATCTACACCATCGCGGTGCAGGCTGCTGGAGGGCAAGACGACAAGATCCTTGCCAACTACTTCCCGCCGGTACTCCAATCCAACGTCAGATCCTGGCTCATGCACATGCCGGACAACTCCATAACCTCCTGGACAGACTTGTGCCATCAGTTTGTTGGCGCCTTTACGGGCGGCCACAAACCCCATGGCCAAGCGAGCGACCTTCATCTGCTTGTCCAGAAGGAAGGGGAACCCTTGTGCAAGTTCATCCAGAGATTCAGCCATGTACACTACAACATCCCAGACGTCCACCTCGCCGCGGTCATCAGCGCGTTCCATCAGAACGTGCGTAACCGCAGGATGCGGGAGGAGATGGCGATGTGCAAGATCAAAGACGTCAGCGAGCTATATGCCCTGGCCGACAAGTGTGCCCGTGCTGAGGAAGGGAGGAAACTCCCCGGAGAGAACACTGGAGCAGGAGAATCTGACAGTGAGGATAGCGCCCCGGCAAGGAAGGGCCGGCGGCCGAGCAACAGGAAGAAGAAGAGCCAAGAAGTACTGGTTGTCGAGCAGTCCGGCGATGAAGGCGCCACCAAGAAGGCCCAGGCTGGTAGCTCTGGCAAGGAGATTGCCGGATGCGCCCACTGCCAGGCTGTGGCGGTCGCCGACAAGCGGGACGGCACCAACAAACAGTACTGCAAGATCCACCGCACCAAGGGCCATGACCTCCAGAGCTGCAAGCAGGTTGAGCGGCTCGTCGAGCTGCAAAAGGCCAAGTACGAGCGGCGCGACAAGGAGAGAGCCCGGGGAGGTGGCGGAGGATCAGGCACGAAGCGCCCCGGCCAGGGAGGACGCCGCGACAAGGACAAGAAGCGGAAAGCGGACCGACCTCCCCGCGGCCGCGACAAAAATGAAGACGACGACGAAGACGAAGACATGGATGACGTCGAGACCAGTGAGCAGGAGTTTCAGAAAGCCACAAAAGTCTTGTGCGTAGACGGCGGTGCTTCCCTGCATACTTCTCACCGCCAGCTCAAGCAGTGGGCGTGGGAAGTCAATGCAGCGGAACCACCCGTCGAGTCGCGCAAGCCTCTGAAATGGTCCAACACGACTATCATCTTCGATATTGAGGACCACCCTGATCGCACAACTGCGATCGGGTGCTTGCCGATGTTGGTCTCACCAACAGTCCGCAACCTCAAGGTCACTAAGATGCTAGTTGACGGCGGGGCCGGCTTGAACCTGATCTCCTCCGCTGTGCTCCGGAAACTCCAAGTCCCCGACAGCGAGCTCGAAGAGACCGGCACGTTCCAAGGAATCAACCCGGGAAGGAGCAAGCCGAAGGGGAAGATAATGTTGCCAGTGACATTTGGCAGCGAGCTGAACTTCAGGACAGAGAGGATCACTTTTGACGTTGCCGATTTTCCATTGCCCTACAATGGAATTCTCGACCGTCCAGCGCTCGCCAAGTTCATGGCGGCCTCTCACTACGCCTACAACATGCTCAAGATGCCAGGCCCGATAAGCGTCATCTCTGTCCCCGGCGACAAGAAGGATGCCCTTATCTGTGCCGACAAGATCTACCGGGAAGCAGCAGCCGCAGCGGATCATAAGCCGCTTGCCGCTGAAGCTCCAGGAGGGAAGAAGAGGACCAAGCCCGGCAAGTGCTCTGGCGCCCACTCCGGCAAGCGCACCTCTTCGAAGTGCTGCGCTACCGTCGAGGATGCGCCATCGAGCTCCACCGGCAAGAGTAAGAAGACAATGGCGGCTCCGCCAACGACCAAGAAGGTGTCCGCCAAGGAGGACGACACTGGTGGTACCTTCACCATAAGTGCCACACTCGACCCCAAATAGGAAAGCGCACTCATTGCCTTCCTGCGGGAGAATGTCGATGTGTTTGCCTGGCAACCATCTGACATCCCCGGCGTTCCCAGGAAAGTAATTGAGCACCACCTCGCCGTCTGTCCTCATGCGCGGCCCGTCAAGCAGAGAGTCAGGAAGCAAGCGGTGGAGCGCCAAAAGTTCATCACAGAAGAGATCAAGAAGTTGGAAGCGGCAGGCCTTGTTAGAGGTGTGCTCCATCCGACGTGGTTGGCCAATCATGTGGTCGTGCACAAAGCAAATGGGAAATGAAGGCTTTGCGTCGACTTCACTGATGTTAACAAAGCTTGTCCCAAGGATCCCTTTCCCTTGCCGCGCATTGACCAGATTGTTGACTCCACGGCCGGATGTGACCTTCTTTCATTTCTTGACGCCTACTCAGGATATCATCAGATCTTCATGGCTGAAGAAGATGAAGAAAAGACCGCGTTCATCACTCCATGTGGCACGTACTGCTTCGTGCGGATGCCTTTCGGACTGAAGAATGCTGGTTCAACATTTACAAGGGTTGTCCACACCGCTTTTGAGCCACAAATCCACAGAAATGTGGAGGCCTACATGGATGACATAGTGGTCAAGAGCAGAGACAGGGCAACCCTGATCCAAGACTTAGAAGAGACCTTTGCGAACGTGCGCAGGATCAGCCTCAAGCTCAACCCCGAGAAGTGTGTGTTCGGAGTCCCTTCCGGCAAGCTTCTCGGGTTCTTTGTGTCTCAGCGAGGAATCGAAGCCAACCCAGACAAGATCAAGGCCATCGAGCAGATTGAAGCACCAACACGTGTCAAAGACGTACGAAGGCTTGCCGGCTGCGTCGCGACTCTCAGCAGGTTTATTTCCAAGTCTGCGGAACGCGCCCTGCCGTTTTTCAAAATTTTGAAAAAGGCGGGTCCAGTAAAATGGACTCCGGAAGCGGAGGCTGCGCTGCGGGACTTGAAGAAATACCTGTCCTCTGCTCCAATACTTGTCGCGCCTAAACCACAAGAGAAGTTGTTGCTATACCTGGCGGCAACCAATCAAGTGGTTAGTGCTGCGTTAGTAGCGGAGAGGGAGGCAGATGATGAGCCAGCAACCGAGGCAAGCACGTCCAATGACAACCAAGGGGCTTCCCCGACAAGCTCTGGCCCCGACAAGGATGAATCTGCGCAGGAGCAAGTGGAGGTGCAGAAGAAGAAAATGGTGCAGCGCCCAGTTTACTTTGTCAGCTCCCTTTTGCAGGGGGCTAGGTCAAGGTACTCTGGTGTGCAGAAATTGCTATTCGGCCTCCTTATGGCCTCGAGAAAGCTGCGCCATTACTTCCAAGCGCACGAGATTACAGTTGTCACCCACTTTCCGCTGAAGAGGATACTACAGAATCCAGAAGCAACAGGCAGGATTGTCGAGTGGGCACTAGAACTGTCGAGCTTCGGTCTCCAGTTCGAGAGCACCTCGACTATCCAGAGCAGAGCATTGGCGGAGTTCATAGCAGAGTGGACACCGACACCGGACGAAGATATCCCAGAGACGAGCATCCACGCCAAAGAAGCAAGCAAAGAGTGGCTGATGTACTTTGATGGTGCTTTCTCGCTGCAAGGCGCCGGTGCTGGCGCGTTACTTGTCGCGCCCACCGGAGAGCACCTCAAGTACGTAGTCCGGATGCACTTCCCCAAGGAGCAAGCGACCAACAATACTGCAGAGTATGAAGGTTTGCTTGCCGGTCTCAGGATCGCGGCAGAACTTGGGATCAAGAAGCTCATTGTCAGGGGTGACTCGCAGCTTGTCGTCCGCCAAGTGAACAAGGATTACCAGAGCCCGTTGATGGAAGCGTACGTTGATGAAGTGAGGAAGCTAGAAGAGCGCTTTGATGGCCTGCAAATGGAACACATTCCAAGAGCTGAGAACGACATCGCTGATGGCCTGTCAAAGTGCGCAACATTTAAGTTACCTGTGGAACCAGGAACCTTTGTGCTCAAGCTGACTCAGCCATCCGTAACGCCATCAACCAGACAGAGCAAGAAGAGGAGGTTGGTCTCCGGCGACTATCTTACGGCAGAGCTCCCCGGATCCGCCGCCAAGAAGGTCCCCAAGATCGACGCCAAGAGCGCTGAGGAGCCGTCTGCTCCGGAAAACCCCAGGGTTTGTTCCGTAGAAGCAGGCGCTCCCGACAAGTTTTGCTCCGGCAAGCTTGCCGGGGAACGTCAAGCTCCGGCTGAGCCCCATATCCACGCCGTAGAAGCGGACGTTCCCGCAGCAGCAGATGTGCCTTCAGTCCTTGTTGTCGAGCCACAGGCTCCAGCATGGGCGCTGCAGACTGTCCATTTCCTCCAAAACGGAGAACTTCCCGAAGAGCAAGAAGAAGCGGAAAGAGTAGCCCGGCGCTCGAGTATGTACCAGTTCGTCGACAACACACTGTACAGAAGTGGGCGCAACGGTGTGAAATTGAAGTGTATTTCCCGGGAAGACGGACATCAGCTGTTGGCAGAGATACATGGAGGCATATGTGGTCACCACATTGGCGCAAGACCACTTGCCGGCAAAGCGTTCCAGCAAGGTTTCTTCTGGCCGACAGCCCTCCAGGATGCAACTGCACAAGTAACCAAGTGTGAAGCGTGCCAGTTCCATTCCAAGCAGATACACCAGCCAACTCAAGCTCTCCAGACGATCCCTTTATCCTGGCCATTTTCGGTCTGGGGGCTCGACATCCTCGGCCCCTTCCC
The DNA here is from genome assembly GCA_032464435.1 of Aegilops umbellulata. Taxonomy (NCBI): domain Eukaryota; kingdom Viridiplantae; phylum Streptophyta; class Magnoliopsida; order Poales; family Poaceae; genus Aegilops; species Aegilops umbellulata. Next base: position 148,764,608 of record CP136059.1, on the reverse strand, counting down.
CCGAGCTGTCGGGGGCTTTGAGTACTTGTACGTCGCAATCGACAAGTTCACAAAGTGGCCGGAAGTGGAACCAGTGAGGAAGGTGACAACACAGTCAGCCATCAAGTTCTTCAGGTCGATTGTCTGCTGCTTCGGGATCCCCAACAGGATCATCACCAACAACGGTACACAATTCACGAGCCGCGCCTTCATGCAATACGTCCAAGATCTCAGCGCCAAGGTCTGCTTTGCTTCTGTTGCTCATCCTAGGAGCAACGATCAAGCTGAAAGGGCCAATGCCGAAGTACTACGCGGGCTCAAGACCAGAACTTTCGACAGGCAGCACAAGTGCGGAAGAAACTGGATCGAGGAGCTGCCGGTGGCTCTTTGGTCGATCAGAACGACGCCAAATCGAGCCACTGGCCAGACACCATTTTCTCTAGTCTATGGAGCAGAAGCAGTTACCCCCACGGAACTCGTATACGGGTCACCTCGAGTGCTCGCTTATGATGAGCTTGAGCAAGAGCGGCTGCGTGAAGATGACGCGCTGCTCCTTGAGGAAGATCGTCTTCAGGCTGTTGTGCGAGCCTCTCGCTACCAGCAAGCTTTGCGTCGCTACCATAGCCGCAAAGTTAAAGCCAGAAGCTTCGAGGAAGGCGACCTTGTTCTTCGGCGCGCCCCGTCCGCCAAGAATCATAACAAGTTGACGCCGAAGTGGGAAGGCCCTTCCCGGGTGAGACAAGTCACGAGGCCCGGCGCTGTCCGCCTCGAGACCGAAGATGGCACTCCGGTGAGCAACTCCTGTAATATTGAGCATCTTCGTAAGTTTTACCCGTAAGGCGCGGTTGTCGGGCCCCGCCCGGCAACCAACCTTTGGTACAAGTCTTGCCGCAGTTGCATGTAATCCTTTGTACAAAGCCAGGCGCATACCCTGAGCAGCAGTAAATGAAGCGCTGGCGCCCTAAGTTTTAGCCTGCATGCTGAGTCGAGTCTCGTCCTTGGTTAGGGTTGATAGTGCCTAACAGCTGCTAACCCCTAGCTTAGAGGTCAAGTCTGCGTCCTTTTTCCTGTTCCTTCGTTTCCTTTGGTTCGCAGGGTTTTGCATATCCTGGCCATACTGCTTAAGGGCGAAGAAGAGAAGAAGGGCGGGCCTGCATCTGGTCCCCGGCAAGCCAGTGTTGCCAGGGGCTGCAAGTACGAAGATTCGCCCGCGGCAAGCCAAAGTTGTCGGGGGCTGCAATCCCAGATAAGTTTTTGCATCCCTTGTCATGCATTCTCTTGTGAACTGTGGAATACAAAAGCCTTGTTTCCTCCTAAAAGCTACCGTGCTCCCTTAATGACAGGCCCCAGAGCGCGTTCCTGGGGCCCGTTTTGGTAGTAGTCGCGGCGGAAAAGGGGCGGAACGAGGGGCCCGAAACCGCTTCATCCCTTCCTCCGCCAAAGGCGTGAGAGAGGTCGAGTGGCGCGGGAAGATGGCAGGGCCTGTTGCCGGGCAAAGAAGTGTCTATCTTAATGATACAAAGGATTCACTCCTTGGCGTGGGTTTTACCCACGGAACAAATGGCCCGGCAAACATCCCCTTTTCATTAAAAACATTCCGCTCAGGTACAGTTCAGAGAGAATGAAAAACATGAAAGATGGGATTACATGTTTTAAACACAGCTAAGGCCCGAGGGCTTACAGATTGAAAAAAGATAAGATGCCCATAATCCCTTTCTTGTCTCTCTCCTCAGGAGGTAGGACAAGGAGGCGAAAAGGGCAAAAGGGGCGCCTAGGCGAGCTACGAGTGGCAGAAGACACCAACAGAACGCCCAGAGGGCTGCCCGGGGGCTCCAGAGGCTGGATGGAGGCGGCGGCGCCGGAAATGGAGCTCGAAGATGAGGCAGCGGGACGTCAACACGCTGTCGGGGGCACCTTGCCCTCGTACTCCGAGTTGACGGCCTTGCCGCCAGTCCTCCTCCTCTTCCGCAGCCTCGCCACTCCAGCCGCCCGGGAAGACGACCCCGAGAAGCTAAAGGAGCCGGCGACACGGATGATGGGGTCGCCGGTGCCACACGGAGCTGCGACCGACGCCTAGTCGGACCCGTCATCCCGACGACCGCTGCCCTCGTCGTCGCTGTCGCTCCCCTCCTCGTCACTCTCGCTCGAGGAGGAGCTTTCGCTGTCGGAGGAACTATCCACGCAGCACCGGGCCCGGGTCCTGAAGTCCCCGAAGGCCTTGACGGAGAGGAGATCGCCCTCCATCAACTTAAAATGGAGGGTGTACCCCTCCGTCAAGCTGTGGACACGGGCGAATGTCTTCCACCCTCGGCCAAGATACACTACGCCGGGGGCTAGGGACTCGACGTGGACCCGCGTGCCGCTGATCCCGCAGCCCTTCATGCGCAGCCTTAGCGTCTCGGGTTGCTCCACCTCCATCACGCTTGCGAAGGGAGCCGGGAGGTGGAGGCGGCGGCGAGGCGCCCGGCGCAGCCTGACGAAGAACTCGCAAGGATCGTCCCCGAGGTGGACCGCCGTGGGAAGAGGAGCCGCTGGCGGAGGCGAGGCCGGCGCGTCGCCCCGCCCGCCTCTTCCCTGAGCACCTCGGCCTCGTCCACGCCCTCGTCCACGACCTCGCGCCCTCGCCCTTCCCCTTACGGCTGGCTCCGCCACCGCGGGTGCAAGGGGAGGAGGGGCGCGCTGCCTGGCGGCAACCCTCGCCGCCACCGATGAAGGACCAGGATTCCCTTTCTCCATGGCGAATGGAGAGAGGGGGTTAGAGGTTGAATAGAGGATGAGATGGAGGAGTGTGGGTTCACGTCGCCCCCTCTTGCTCTTTATAAAGGAGTAGGGTGGGGGCTCGACCGCCCCGCTCAGCCAATCAAGACGCAGGAAGGCCAGGCGACTGGGGCCGACCTGCTGCCCCGACCCGCGACGACCCGGTTTCCTGCCTCCACCTTCCGCAACCCCGGGTGCATGGGAGCCGCGTGGCTGATGCGCAGGACCGAGGCGACAGATGAGGCGACCTCTCCCCACCCCGTGATCATGGGGAGCAGGCGCCTCAGAAACCGTGCCTCGGCCCCGTTCAGCGAACGAGCCACGCCTTCACGCCTCCCTCCACTTATGGAGCTAGCGTGAACCGTCCCCCTTTATTGCGACGTGACGCATGCCTGCGGGGTTTGGCCCCGCGCACGCCGCCCACATCACGCACGCCTCTCCCCATGATGCCGCGTTCGACGCGTGCCGTTCGGGGAGGACGTGGTGGACGCAGAAGCAGATGCAGCATGACCCAGGCCGCGCGTGCCCGTGCACTGTTTTGGGCCTGGCCCAACAACGCTCGACACCGTGTATGGCCCAGGCCCGGGGGCTCCTGTCGGTGTACTAAAGTAGGGGTACCTTAGTATCCCGAACTTGTGCACGGGCAGTCGTAGCACCCAGCGGCAAGGCTTGCCAGGCGATCGCCAAGACTCTCCGTGGTCCCTTTTTGGGCCATCCAAGAACAAAGTATTTGAGCCAAGGCCCCGGCAGGAGGAGCCTGCCGGGAAGGCCACCCGAAGAGAGCCAGGCCCCGGCAAGAGGAGCTTGCCGGGACGACCGCTCGAAGCACAAGACCCCGGCAGGAGGAGCTTGCCGGGAAGGCCGACCGAGGCACGACAAGATACTTGCTGCGACGCGCTCCGCGTCCCGGCAAGGACCGGTGAGCGACAAGCTCCCGGGCGCGACAAGACATCAGCCGCGGCAAGGCGCTTGCCGCGGCAAGTCACCACCCCGCGCCTGCGCTCCAGCTCATCCACCGACGCGTCGCTCTGGGGCCGTTCCAGGCGTACGTGGCGAGAGGCTGCGCCGCTAGGGGCATGCGGTGGCGAAGCGACCCTGACAGGGTAGCCATCGTGGCAAACGGTGGCGCTCCCGACGGTCCCCTTTCCTGCACCGTCTGGGCGATGCGGATGGGCATTTAATGCCCCTATCCACTGCCGTTAGAGTTAGGTATGATAGCACTGTACAGCCACTGTGCAGGCAGCTGTACCCACTACAGCATTCTCCCATTTTTGCCCCCACCTGCGCTGCCACCTGTGGGTAACCCCTTGAGCATATAAAAGGAGGCCCCATGCGCACATAGGAGGAGGAGGACACCCATCGCTACGCTCGGTCTCGCCAGCGGCTCATGTGTACTGTAGCACCACGCGCTCCCGAGCAAGAACACAATACAGTCCACAAAGCAGCAGTAGGGTTTTACGCATCCTTGCGGCCCGAAGCTAGGTAAAATCCCTTGTGTGCATCGCCTCATCCGCTCTTCGCGCGACCTCCACCCCCCGCCGAACCAAGGAAGGGGCTCGGTCCCCATAGGTGTTCATGGAGGCAGATTTCCCCCGACACCGACACCGACCCCCTCCCTTCCTCCCCCCTCCCCCACAAAAAAAGGACGACGACAAAATAAATTCGCGCTTCCACGTTTCGAATTGAAATATCTGGCAGTCCCAATTCCAGCCCTGCAAAATCTCCCTTCTCCACCGTCCCCTTCTGCGCCCAGATTGCTCAAATCCCTAATTCGCCGCCAACCCAAGCAAAGTTCAAATCGCCCCTCGTCTCGTCTCTTTCCCCACCTCTATGCCGGACGACGATGATGAAGACGACGGTCGCGCTTCACCACTCCACCGGAGCTACCTCATCTATGCCCTCGTCCACCGCACCGGGTGGTCCACCGACAACCCCGGCCGCCGCAACCAACATACCTCACAGAGACCGACTTCCACCGCATCAGGTGTGCTTCACCGACGCCGTCTCCCAGCTCACCGGGTCTACTTCACCTAGCACATCGTCGCGCCTCCGCCCCTCGAGGCCGCTGGGGCTTCACCAACGGTCTCGTCCACCGCATCATAGCGCTCTGCTGCCAGTCAAGATCTGCATTCGTGCAGGGCCAGCCAACGCTAGCGCATCACCCTCAACGGCTCTGAAGTGACCCGCACTCTAGCTAGGCGAGCATCCCCATACGCCGGCCCAAACTAGGTATCCACACATCACTCCCTTGTGCACTGTTCCGACGATGTTTGGATATGCTTTCACTTCTCTCTTAGTTTACACGCCTATCAAACTATGACTTTAACTCTTATTTCTTCTGGAGATATCATTTGAAACAAGCAAATCCATTTTTTAGCGAAGCGTGACGGCGCTACGGGATCTGGTACACATCCTGCACACCCGTATAGCCTTGTAATTATCTGTCCTCTGGTACAACAGCAAGGTCAATTCTTCTTGTTTGATCAGCCATTCACCATGTCAAAAATGCAGAGGGGCATGCAAGGAGCACAAGGCCTACACATCCGAGAAAGTGGTAAGACTTGTACAAGGCACATCCCAAGCGCAAGCAGAGATGTAGTGAGCCTGTACAACAAGCTAGCGTAAGTCCTTGCATTTCATTTAATTCATACTGGAATTCATGTATAATTTGTGTGTAGTGGTGGATTCACGAATTCAAGTTACCAGGGGAGAACATTTAACTTAAGAAATACGAAGGCACTTGCACTCCGGAAATCAACATGACTTGTGAAATGTGCAGCTACATGCACTTTGAAAACTAGCTAATGATCCAAAGTAGTTCAGATTATAAACATTAAATTATGCAAGCACCAAAAAATACAAAATGCAACATGGTGTACAAGGACTACAAACATGGTCTGTACCTGCTTGAATTATTCGTTCTCTGGCTGAAAATATCGAAGTGTAATTGCACCTATAACCAGTGCGCAAACTGCATATCAATATATCTATCATGCACAAGTCAGCCGATAGTTTCAAACAATAGATTAGAAAAGTATTTATGCTACATTCTCATGATACGGGGACTTTCTGGTAGATGGCCTCGACGTTTCATCAAGCCATGAAAATGCACTATAATTTGCTGGTCATCAATGTCTGCAAATCTCTCTGTCTCTCTCAACATAATAGATCATCATTAGACACTAAATCCTTCAATGGGAGCTTGCAAAATGCTTGCATTAGATGCCTCATTAGACACTATATGTTCATCACCAGGAGCATGTAAAATGTTTGCATCAAATCCTTCATTACCAGTCTGTTCATTAGACACTTCAGGCTCAAGAACAACATGAGCTTGGATGTTTGCACCGGAAACTTGATTAGATTCATCAGATTCAGTCAGTTAAGTATTGATTGGGGGAGTTATAAAATAAGTAGAAATTGGTTTCATTTTCTCATAGATTCCCTACATAAAAGCATTTTTACAACACCGTCAGGTTTAACTATTGGCCATAAATTGAAGAGTTGAATTAGATATAATCAGGGATGTGATGTACCTGCTCGTTGCGCATGCTACTCTTGCAAGCTGCAACTGTCCGTTTGCGCAAGCTCGATGCCATGCCCGTGCTGCCGCCGTTGCCTCCCACGCAGGCTACACCCAGGGTTGGATCTTCATCTTCTTGTCCTTCCGTTCGCTTGAAGCCTGGCGACCGCCCTCCAACGAGGGCACGAGGAAGCACTGTGTCGGTCTGTCCAGCGGCAGCTAGGTTGGGAGCGAATCAGACTAGAGGCTGGAGGGGATGGATTGGGATTTTTCCCTCTATTGATCGATATGGGAGGCACTCGTTTGGGCCGCGAGCCTGCTATAGTGCCTGCATTGCACTTATGTTATTGGCATATCCGAATTGAAACATTTTTCTTCATTTTTTACATTGCCTGCTCGTATGTTGGAATGAACAAAACTAGCTTGGGCCAACCTGGATGACTCAAACTAGGTGCACACTTTCGAGCCACCCGAGGCGGCCGCCCATACCAGCCCCTATGGTGGTGTCGCCCCTTTTTGCGGGTATGATAGGGGTAGTGAAGAATATTCAAGTGGAGCTTTTGATTTACCCACAGAATGGTTGAATTGCATGTTTCCATGAACTGAGTTCGCCAATAATGTGAAGGATGCCAGTCTTTTCATCCTATTGTAGGTTGTTTAGATCTCGATATGCCAAAAGGAATCGCATGAAATATACAGTAAAGCCAGTGTGATGTGTGTGGCTACAACTAGTCTGACTACACGTCCTCATATAACATATCAAGGACGCACCATCTTATCAGATTAACCATTCGTCTTACCAATGCAGTGTGGGAAGAAAGAAGTATTGTGACTACGTATCCAAGCAACTAATGCCATGGAATCCTTCGTACAACCTTGTAAGCGAAAAAGAAGTTGTAGTGTGCCTGTACAAAGAACTAGCGTAAGTTCAGTTACCTGCTTCTCGGAATTTTAGTTAGCCACTTATTGCAAAATTGTTCAATTATGTTGCTTGGCTTAATTTATTTTGCTACTGATTACGTAATGCCACAGCCTGTTAATCCTATTATAGACTACGCCTATCTATGTGTTTGATACTTACTGTTAAGAATTACCAATTTACCTGAACTTAAATAGCTACTTGTTTGTTTAACTGCTTTGTTGCTGCAACAACGTGTTACAATGATGTTAATAACTACTTTTCAGCATCAAATTGAAACTCTTTAATTCCTTGTTTGTTTAACTGGTAAGTTGTTATAACTCCCAGTTGAGATGTTTTGCTAACTTCAACTTTTCTGAATCCAATTGGAACTTTAATGGCAAAACATGTTAGCCCAAGATCAAAGAGTGAGGTCCCCATGGACGTTGTATCATCCCACAGCAGTGGCACCGGCCCAATCGTGCATTATGAATTGCCAACTGCTGATGCTCTAGAGGCTAAAATAGTTGTAGAAAGAGATTCTGCTTCCGCACTTAGATATGAAGTTAACATGTTGAGGGGGCAAACATCACAATCAGTAGCAGTACTCAATACAACCATTAAATATTTGGTGGATTTCAAAACAAAGCAAGCTGAGACTGACAACATTGTTAAGGTCCTGAAGGAAAAAAGGAAATTAAATTCCCACTTGGTAAATCATAGGTGAAATGTTCTTTCCATCGTTGAATAACTTTTCTGTTGTTTGTTCATGTAATCAATCAAACCATTTGTTTTAGAGATCAAGTAATAATTGTTTTTTGTTTTTTGTTTTTTAGTTTGTAATTTTATTTGAGCACAAGTCTATATTAATTGATAAGAGTCGGAGACATTTCATTTTGATTGTTGTGCCAAACCTACAAATATTCCAATCAGGTTGAATGTGCATTCATCAATAATAGTAGTATAGATGGACCATAAGTGTCACGCATCGGAAAGGGCCAAGATGCTGTAGTAGCTTGGCTAAAAAAGGATGTTGTAGCAAAGAAAAATACATCGGCCTGGCTTATGTATGTTAGTTGATATTATTGATCCATATACACTATAAGTGTTTATATGTCTATTAGATTTGTACATTCTTGGTTGATTGACTCGGTATTTCAATCTTGATACATCGCTTGTGTACATATCTAAATGGGACTACACATTATGCTGCGTGTGACATTTGAGTTGGACATGAAGTGTTCCAAATATTCGAATTCACCATAAACTGGATTATAGGTTCTGAATTTGTGTATCGGCATTTGTAAACCATATTTATATATAACAGTGGAATACATCTTTGTCGTCCTTTTGAAGATATATAAAAACACATAGAATGATTTATAAAGATTTGTGGAGCCAGTGAGGAAGGTCACAGCACAGTCAGCAGTCAAGTTCTTCAGGTCGATTGTTTACCGCTTCGGAATCCCTAACAGGATCATCACCGACAACGGTACACAATTCACGAGTGGCAAGTTCATGCAGTACGTCCGAGACCTTGGCGCCAAGGTCTGCTTCGCTTCTGTTGCTCACCCCAGGAGCAACGGTCAAGCAGAGAGGGCAAATGCTGAAGTGCTGCGTGGACTCAAGACCCGGACTTTCGACAGGCTGCACAAGTGCAGAATAAACTGGATCGAGGAGCTGCCGGTGGTTCTTTGGTCGATCAGGATGACGCCAAATCGAGCCGCTGGCCAGACACCTTTCGCTCTAGTCTATGAAGCAGAGGCAGTTACCCCCACGGAACTCGTATACGGGTCACCTCGAGTGCTCGATTATGATGAGCTTGAGCAAGAGCAGCTGCGGCAAGATGACGCGCTGCTCCTTGAGGAGGACCATCTTCAGGCTGCTGTACGAGCTGCTCGATACCAGCAAGCTTTGCGCCGCTACCATAGCCGCAAAGTTAATGCCAGAAGTCTCGAGGAAGGCGACCTTGTTCTTCGGCGCGTTCATTCTGCCAAGAATTCCAACAAGTTGACGCCGAAGTGGGAAGGCCCTTACCGGGTGAAACGAGTCACGAGGCCTGGCGCTGTCCGCCTTGAGACCGAAGATGGCTTTCTGGTGAGCAACTCCTGGAACATCGAGCATCTTCGTAAGTTTTACCCGTAAGGCGCGGTTGTCGGACCCTGTTCGGCAACCACCATTTTGTACAAGTCTTGCCGCTGTTGCATGTAATCCTTTGTACAAAGCCAGGCGCAGACCCTGTGCATAAATAAAACTCGCGTGCTCCGCACACCTTGTCACTTTCATGCCTTTCTGCATGAATTATCTGACACTTTGTGCAGCAAGCACCCTCGGTAAGCAATAACGAGCCATAAGGCTCCATACTATTGTTTTCTCTTTTCTTTTTCTCAAGGAGGGGAAGGATCCTTCGCCCACAAGTTAGCCGGAGGGGATGGGAAGATAATGGTATGGACCCGGCGTCGTTCAGGAAAAATTTCGCCTTGCCGGGGAGCAAACGACAAAAAAGCTAAGTGCCAAAGTTTGAGCAATCAGATTTTTTTAAGTTACTTTCCTTGAATGACCATGCTTTGTATGGAAAACCCGTGCGCGAAGGAACCAGCTCGTGGCTAGTTGCGCCCTTACTTTGCTTCGAGTTTGCTCAACAGCCTAAGTGTGCCGCGACTAGAGTCGCGCCCTTACTTTGTTTCGAGTTCACTCAGCAACTTAAGCGAGCTGCGACTAGTCGCCACAAGGTTTCTTGTCGGTAACGGCACCGCCAGCAGGCTGCTGACGTCCCGCACTCAGCCCTCGCGGCAAAGGTGTCTGCGCCGGAAAGTTCCCTAAAAGCGTAGGGCAAAAACATACAAAGGAGGGAGTCGAGTAAAGGGAATAGACTGTTTTCATAACATGACAAGTGACGACAAGAAAAGAAGAAAATAGGCGGCCTAGTCCGCGCGGTCGCCCTCAACCCTCTTGATCCCGCTCACCTTGTCCACAATGGGTGCGACGAGAGTCTCGAGCTCATCCAGATCAGCTTCCGGCGGCAGGGACCTAAGGACATTAGTGAGGCGGAGGCCCGGGTTGCGGAAGGCCACCTTCATCAGCACCTTTTTGAGAGCTCCCGCGCAGATCTCGCGCGACTCGTCGGCCAGCTGCTTTGGGATCCTCTCCCGGAGTTGCTGGAGGGCCGTCGCCACGCCTTTGAAGAACAAGGTGAGCTTGGCGCTAGATGGGAGGTTCTCGTCGGAGGAATACCCGAGATCCTCCACCCCCAGCAACGCCAACTCCTTGTCGATGCCTGCGGCAGCGCTCACAAGGCCCTTCGTCCACCGCTCCACAGTTCCCCTGAACTCATTCTGGGTGGCAGCGATGTTCTCCAGCAGCGCCTGGTCGGCCTCGATCTCCTTCTTCAAGGCCGCCTCCTGCTCCTTGGCGCCGTCCAGCGTCTTGATCAAAGTTGCCAGCTTCAGCTCGAGGTCAACGTTGGAGTCCTTGGCGGCGTCAAGCTCCTTGACCTTCTCGGCGAGACGAACCTGCAGTTCGCCAAAGGTGTAGGCGTCCTTCTCGCGCTCATGCTTGAGCGCGGCAAGCGCTTCACCGCTCGCCTTGAGATCAGTCTCCAGCTGCGCCACTTTCGCCTCCAGCTCCTTCTTGGCGGCCTCGGCAGCTGCGGCGGCGTCCTTTGCTTCCTTGAGGGCTCCGCTGAGTGCTTGCTCGCGCGCAGCTAGCTCCTCCTCGTGGCTGTCCAGGCTGTCCTTCAGCTGCACCAACTCGCCGTCCCGCGCAGATAACTCCTCGGCGGCAAGACGTTGTTGCTCTGCAACCTCTGCCTTCTCAAGGATGAAAGCCTTCTGCGCCTCATCGAGTTGCACCCGCTCCGGCGCCAGCGACTTGAGAGCTGCCTGGTTGAGGCCTCGGAGCTCTTCCGCGCGCTTCTCCACGTCCACCCCCGCCTTCACGACAAGCGCTTCGCGCGACTCCAGTTTGGCCTGGCGGGCGCGATAGAGCGACACCAGCTTCCGCAGCAGTCGCTCCTCCTTGGACTCGTCACTGCTGCTGCATGGTGCGTCGACCAACGTCAGCCCAGCGGAGGCGAGCACCTCCACGTCGAAGCTTTCTCCTTCGACTGGCGCCCTGGACGATGACGCCCAGGGGAGGTTGATGAAGATGCCAGCGCCAACCTTCAAGTAGACGCCTGGCTGGGGTTCCTCGGAGCCTGACGCCGCGGCAGCGGCGGCAGGATCAGCGGTCGGTGTAGCGCCTGTCGCTCCTACGGCCCCAGGGTCGTCAGTACGATCGCCGGACCCCTCGTCGGCTGCTGCGGCGGCAGCCTTGGCGGCCTCTTCACCAGGAGGATCATCGGCGCCGGCCATTTCATCGGTTGCAGTGGCGTCGTCAACAACGACTTCGGTCTCCATCGGCTCCACAGTGGATGGATCTAACGGCCGGAAAAAGAAGAAAAGTCAAGCAAATACCCAAAAAGAAGAACCCAAGGGGGGTTTAGAAGCAAGGAGTACCTGTACCACGCTCGGTGGTGGGGATCTCCGCTGCCGGGGGTTCGCTAGTACCGTCCCTTGCCGGAGATTTCTCCCTCGCCGGGGAACTCTCCCCCGTCGGGGACTTCTCCCCTGCCGGGGAGCTCTCCCTGGTCGGGGATTTCTCCCTTGGTGGCGTAGTCGAAGCAGGTGGCACATCGGGAGTGGCCTCTGGGCACTCCTGGTGGAGCTGCTCTGCTCCTACATAAGCCAATGGTCAGATATCAGCAAGCAAAGAGTATCCATGCGCGCCTAACAGCTGGAAGTACACCATATACTTACGCTGGGGGCTGCTCTGAAGAACGGCCGTCCTCTGGGGTCATCCTCGATAACGATCACCGGGACCTTGGCCCTCTTTGCCATTCTCTGGGCCAGCGTCCTAAAAAGGGATGAGTTCAGAGTAAGGCAAACGAGATATAATACAAGACATGCAAATACAACAAGGATCTTACTCTCCTTCTTCCTCGTCGGAGCTGAGCGCGGAGAAGTCAAAGCCTGGCCCACCTCCGGCGCGATGAGGCGGGGGAGTGGGATATCTTGGCCGCTTGGCGGGCGCTGGGGCGGCGGGCCGAGAGGACCCCTCCCCAGTTGCCGCTGCAGCACGAGGTGTTCCCGCGGCAACAGAACTTGCCGCGGTGGAGCGTGTCGTGCGGCGCGGCGGGGGTTGACTCGCCTGCCGCTCCGCTACGTCCCCGGCCTTGCGAAGACGCTTCCTTGGTGGAGCCGGGGGCTCTGCTTGTGGAGCCGGGGGCTCTGCTTGCGGAGCCAGAGGCTCTACTTGCGGCAGGCTGTCCGAAGACGAAGAGGAAGAGGAGCCGATCTCCAGCGAGCCGCTCGTGTCCTCGGCGGGCCCGCTCGGCCCGGCGTCATGATCGGCGGACCTCCTCTCGCCGGCAAGCTCCTCTTGGTCGGCAAGGCTTGCCGCCTCGACTGCCTCTGCTTCCTCCACGGTGAACCCAAACTCGCCCGCAGCGGCGGCTGCCGCCGCCTCATCCATCCTGGTGGCGTTTCGCTTGAGCTCATCGTCGGTGGTGTCCCGGGTGAGCCCCTTCTTTTCGTCGGCGTCGACCGGCACTTCAATCAAGTTGTCGAAGAACGCCCGCACGACATCATCCGCAGGCTCTATCCAGGCTGGATCGATTCCATGCGAGTCGCACAGCGGCATTATTGCACGGATGCGGTCGAGCGCGGAGTTGTTGCACAGCGGGACGACGCCCCTCGGCAACCAGAACACTTCGGGATGCTGCGGGTCATGCTTGAACATCTCCTGGAGCATCGCGTTGAGCTCCAGGACAGTGAAGTCGAAATTAAGGCCCGGCCGCAACCTCATGATATCCGCCGCATTCTGGAACTCCCAGGCGGGTCTCCTCCTCTCCTGCAGGGGGCAATGCGGCGGCGGAGGAAATCTGCGCCAACCGCTCCTACAGTAAGCCCGGCAAGCCTGAGGCGCAGGAGCCGGGTAACGGCAATCCTCAGTCTGTCGTCCTCCGGGGCCAGGCTACTCCAATCGCCGCTGCACACTACTGGGGTTTCGCGCAGAGCAGTAAACGGCTGGGGGTTCTCCTCAACAATCAAACACCAGTCGGCCCTCCACTCCTCCCACTTGCTGCGGAGCTCTCCCTCCAGATAAGCATCTTTCTTGCCAGCTTTCGAGATCCAGGCGATTCCGCCGGATAAAGGCTCTCCTTTCTCAACCCGAGGCGAAAACAAATGGCGGAAAAGAGCTACGTTTGGATGGATCCCGACAAAGTTTTCGCAGAGATGTGCGAAAACTGCCATGGTCAGGACAGCATTGGGGGTGAAATCAAGAAGGTGGAGCCCGTAGGTGTTCATGACATCGCAAAAGAATTCAGAAAAGGGCGGACAGAGCCCGCAGTAGAAGAACAAGGCAAAGAAGGGATACCCAGTGGGATACTTATCCCAAGCAGTGGCTGGGAGTACTTTCATGCGCGGATGCGCTCGCGTCCCCGTCGACCAGAAGAGATAGAAATCTTCCTTCAGCTCTACTGCATCGAGCCTCGGAGGGAAGATTGCCCGCTCCTTTCGCAGCGCCGCGAGCCGCTGCGCCTCAGCCGACTTCGCCTTCTAGGCCTTCGGGGCCATGGCAGGAATGGAGAAGGAGGACGACGGCGTTGGTGGTGCTGGTGGCGATGGGGACGGGGCTCTGCTATCCTTTGGCTTTGGGAAGAAGGGGAGTGGCGGAGATTCTTGAGGAAGGAACAGCAACGGCAGATGGGCGAACTGCCCCTGTTTCCCCTTCTTATAAGGAGGGATGGGGGCGGACGTTTCGCCTTTCTGAGTAAGGGAACCACCCACGACCTCCCCCACAACGCCGCAATCGACGCGTGCCATTCGGGAGGGCGTGGTGGGTGCGGAGCAAGGTACAACGCGACCCAGGCTGTGCGTGCCCGTGCCCTGTTTTGGGCCTGGCCCAACAGCGCTCGACACCGTGTGTGGCCCAGGCCCGGGGGCTCCTTTCGGTGTACTAAAGTAGGGGTACTCTAGTATCCCGAACTTGTGCACGGGCAGTCGCAGCACCCCGCGGCAAGGCCCGCCAGGTGATCACCAAGTCTCTCTATGGTTCCTTTGGAGCCATTCGAGAACAAAATATTTAAGTCAAGAAGACAAGTCCCCGGCAAGAGGAGCTTGTCGGGAATGCCATTCAAGGTACAAGACCCCGGCAAGAGGAGCTTGCCGGGAAGCCCAACAAGAGCATCTCAAAGAACCTGCCGCGACACGCCACGCGTCCCGGCAGGACCCGGTGAGCGACAAGTTCCTGGGCGCGACAAGGCAACGGCCACGACAATGCACTTACCGCGGCAGGTAGCCACTCTGTACCCGCGCTCCAGCTCACCTACCTACGTGTCGCTCCGGGACCCTGCCCAGTGTACGTGGCGGGAGGCTGTGCAGCCAGGGGTACCCTATGGCATGCAGCGCTGACAGGATCGCCATCGTGGAGAGTGATAGCGCTCCTGACGGTCCCTTTTCTGCAGCGTCTGGGCGATGTAGACGGGCATTTAATGCCTTTGTCCCCTGCCGTCAGGGTTAGGTATGACACACTGTGTAGGTAGCTGTACCTACCGCAGCATATTTACACTTTTACACTTACCTACGTTGCCACCTGTTGGAGACCCCTTGGACATATAAAAGGAGGCCCATGCACAACGCAGGGGGGGATCGATCCTCAGGGAAGCGCTCGGTCTCGTTAGCTGCTCGAGTGTACTGTAGCACTCGGCTCCCGAGCAAGAACTCAATACAATCCACAAAGCAGCAGTAGGAGTGTTATCTCTCCGGAGAGCTCCGAAGCTGGGTAAAAACCTTCCCCCGCGTGCTTCGCCTCGATCCGCTCTTCGCGCGGCCTCCGCCCCCCGCCGAATCGAGAAGGGGCTCCGTCCCCATAGGTGCTCGGGGAGCCCAGGAAAACCCCGGCATACAGGAATAGCACAACGGATAGATTGGAAAGAATAACTTTGAGGTGGTTCCGTACCCTACCATAATCTCTTCGTTTGTTCTCCGTTATTAATGTCTTTGGAGTGACTCTTTGTTGCATGTTGAGGGATAGTTATATGATCCAATTATGTTATTATTGTTGAGAGAACTTGCACTAGTGAAATTATGAACCCTAGGCCTTGTTTCCTAGCATTGCAATACCTTTTACGCTCACTTTTACCACTTATATGATGAGGTGGCTGTCCAGTGCCCTGTGGGTAGTGGTTCTTGTTTGTCTCCTGCATCGTCGTCCATAAAATCGATGTCTTCAGAGTCGAAGTCTAGCATGTCGGTTAAATCATCGACAGTAGCTACTAAGTGGGTGGTGGGTGGGCGGCGAATTTCTTCGCCAACCGCATCCCAATCCTGCCGGTCATAGTCCGGCCAGGACTCTCCTAACAAGGAGAGAAACCTTAGAGAGTTCAGTATGTCGCCGAAGGGCGAGTGTTGAAAGATACCTGCGGAGGTGAACTCCATGATCGGCGCCCAGTCAGATTCTTGGCAAGGGTGCAGGTAGTTCGGAGCCCGTGGCCGGAGAAGAAGCCGGCAACTTGGGGCCACGGCTTTCGTGAAGGGTAAGTTTGGTATTCGGCTCGATCGCCGCTGAGACCGCGGCCTCCGGTGCGGGGTCTAGCCACCCGTCCACGGATGGCGTAGCTGGCTCCGAATTAAAGGTCAGAGTGGTTGCTGGTGCGATCTCCTGAACACCGTCCGATGGCAGAGCTAAATTATGCTCATTGTGACGGTGCGGCGCGCTCGGTGGGGGCTCGAATCCATTCAAGATCAAGTCTCCGCTGATGTCGGCCGTGTGGTTCAAGCTTCCAAACCTGGCCTGGTGGCCAGGGCGTAACTTTCGATCTGGTCAGGCGAGTTGGCCCGCAGTACGAAGCCGCCGAACACGAAGATCTGTCCGGGGAGAAAAGTCTCACCCGGGACTACATCGCTATCGATGATCGAAGGAGCCATCAAGCCTAATGATGACGACATAGAGGAACTATCAATGAAAGCACCAATGTCTGTGTCAAGACAGGCGGATCTCGAGTAGGGGGTCCTGAACAATGCGTCTAGGTGGATGGTAACAGGAGACAAGGGACACGATGTTTTTACCTAGGTTCGGGCCCTCTCGATGGAGGTAAAACCCTACTCCTGCTTGATTGATATTGATGATATGGGTAGTACAAGAGTTGATCTACCACGAGATCAGAGAGGCTAAACCCTAGAAGCTACCCTATGGTATGATTGTTGTTGGTGTGTCCTACGGACTAAACCCTCCGGTTTATATAGACACCAGAGGGGGCTAGGGTTACAAAGAGTCGGTTACAAGGAAGGAGATCTACATATCCATATTGGCAAGCTTGCCTTCCATGCCAAGGAGAGTGCAATCCGGACACGGGACGAAGTCTTCAATCTTATATCTTCATAGTCCAACATTCCAGCCAAAGGTTATAGTCCGGCTGTCCGGATACCCCCTAATCCAGGACTCCCTCACCATCCTAAGAGAATTGAGCAAGATTCTCAGAGAAATAATATAGATGCACCTAGTCCTTCTAAAATGAAGAAAAAGAAAAATGATAGGACTTTGCATGCTTCTTGTGAACCTATTGCTGAACCACCTGAGAATCCAAATGATATTTCTATTTCTGATGCTGAAACACAACCTGGTAATGAACATCAACCTAGTGAAAATGTTAATGATGATGTTCATGATGATGCTCAACCTAGTAATGATAATGATGTGGAAGTTGAACCTGCTATTGATCTTGATAACCCACAATCAAAGAATCAACATTATGATAAGAAAGACTTTGTTGCTAGGAAACATGGTAAAGAAAGAGAACCATGGGTTCATAAACCCATGCCTTTTCCTCCCAAACAATCCAAGAAAAAGTATGATGAGGATTTTGAGCGCTTTCCTGAAATGATTAGACCTATCTTTCTACGTATGCGATTAACTGATATGCTCAAAATCAATCCTTATGCTAAGTACATGAAAGATATTGTTACAAATAAAAGAAAGATACCGGAAGCTGAAATTTCCACCATGCTTGCTAATTATACTTTTAAGGGTGGAATACCAAAGAAACTTGGAGATCTAGGAGTACCAACTATACCATGCTCCATTAAAAGAAATTATGTTAAAACTGCTTTATGTGATCTTGGAGCCGGTGTTAGTGTTATGCCTCTCTATTTATATCGTAGACTTGACTTGAATAAGTTGACCCCTACTGAAATATCTTTGCAAATGGTTGATAAATCAACTGCTATACCTGTCGGTATTTGTGAGGATGTGCCTGTTGTGGTTGCAAACGTGACTATATTAAAGGACTTTGTTATTCTTGATATTCCCGAGGTCGATAGTATGTCTATTATTCTTGGAAGACCCTTTTTGAATACTACAGGGGCTGTTCTTTATTGCAACAAAGGCAATGTCACTTTTCATGTTAATGGTAATGGGCATACGGTACACTTTCCAAGGAAGCAACCTCAAGTTCATAGTATCAACTCTATTGGAAAAATTCCATTGATTATTATTGCAGGTTTTGAATTGCCTCTTCCTACTGTCAAGAAGAAATATGATATTCTTATTATTGGGGATGTGCATATCCGCATTGAGGTAACATAGTGTTATTCGAAATTTCTCCGGTTCCATGTTATTCGGAATGAGTTTGTTAACAAGACTAGATCAACCTTGTTAGTGGATTCCTTTTGATGAGCATGAGATGGATGAAACTAGAAGGCACAACCTTCTGTACCCTCTCTTTATTTTCTGTTATTTAGTTGAAATAAAATAAAAATAGTATTTTCTTGTCTACTTTCTAATTTATCCGCGCAATATAAAAAAACCCGAAAATAAAAGTTCGCAAAATGCCCTGAAATTAAAATATGATTTTTTCTAGAATATTTGAGAATATCTGGAACTGAGAACACATCAGGGGAGCAAGCACCTGGCCACGAGGGTGGAGGGCGCGCCCTACCCCCTGGGCGCGCCCCCTGCCTCGTGGGCCCATGGTGGCCCCCTCCACTTATTCTTGCACCCACACACTTCTTCTTAATCCCAAAAAAATCACCAACCAGCTCAAGCACGAGTTCTAGCTCATTTTGCTGCGATTTTTCGATCTCCTTGCTCAAAGAACCTCTCACAAAACTGCTTGGGGGATTGTTCCTTGGTATGTGACTCCTCCATTGGTCCAATTAGTTTTTGTTCTAGTGCTTTATTCATTGCGAATTTGTGGTCCCTAGGTGACCATGTTCTTGAGCTTGCATGACAAATTTATATGGTTCCAAGTAGTTCTAATGCATGATATAGGCTCTAGGCACTTGTAGGAGTAGTTGCTATCAATTTTGTTGAGCTTGCTTCACTTTTATTTGAAGTTACTGAAAATTTCAGAATTTTTCAGAAAATAATGAAGAGATTTTTGAGGGGCTCATCGAGCTGAAGCTCGAAGGAAAAGCAAAGTGAAGAAGCATAGAGGCCCAAATATAATTTGGCTCACACCACGGAGGTTCGGCCGTGTGAGTAGCCTTCCAATGATTTCTTGAGAGAAGCCGGGATTTATAATGGTTTTTATGAATTGGCTGAGAATGCAGGCCTCACCGACTTCCTCCGCGACCAACGCAAACAGTATCTCATACTCCGTGATACTTTTGTGCAAAACTTCTACTATTTTCCTAAGGAATCACCTCCTTCAGTAGAGTTTCATTTATATGATGTGGTTAAGAAGATGCCACTAGATGAATTTTGCAAGGTTTTCAAAATACCTTTCGAGGGTAGTTTAGAGGAACCACATCGTAATGATGTGGATGGATTTATTGACACTATTACTGTAGGGGAAACTAGGAAGGTTTCCGATGCTAGAATCACTAGCATACATTTTCCTGTTTTATGCTAGTTTGCAATATTTGCTAGTCGTTGCTTAATTGGTCGCGGAAACTGTGGAAATCTTAGTGTCCCTGATATTATCATTTTGTTCCATGGTTTATTCTGCGATAACACTGTTAGTATGGGCGGTATTATTGCTAAATGGTTAAGTTTGAACCGTACAAAGGGCCCGTTCTTTGGAGGTATTTATGCTTCATGCCTTGCTGCATATTATAACATACCTATTACACACTATGATAAAGAAGAAAAATTGCTGCCCACTGCTTATTTAGATTATAAGAGTATGGTAGTGCATGATTTTATTGTTAAAAATAAGGAAGGGGCGCTTAAATACAAATTGTTCTTTGATAAACATCACCCTGAGACTATTATCTTGCCTGCTCCCTCCTTGTTTAATTTATCTGCAGGTCCGTATCTTGTTCCGCTGGCGGCCATTCACGCCTACCGAAACCCTACACCAGCCACGGAGCCGGAACCACAATTTGAACCTCCACAACAGTCTAATTACCAGTGGGATCCGGAGACGATTGCCAACCAGTGGCAATCAGGGTCTTCTTCATCGCAGTACGACCCTGGCTACAACTATGGATATCTGCCAGGCCATCCGTGGCAATAAACCAACTTAGGCCAAACGCGTAAGCTTAGGGGAGCACGTATTTCCCACTGACATTACATTTATGTTTACACACTCATTGCTAGATGTCGGTGCTCATACTCTTTCATTGTATTTTCCATGCTAGTTTATTTTCTTTTTCTTTCTTTATTCTCGTGTGTTTGATAAACCTTAAGAAAAAACCAAAGAAATTAGTAATAGCTTTTATGTAGTTTACTTTCTTGCTGTAGTAGTAATAATTAAAAAGAAAACCCAAAAATATTTCCCGTTCTTCTTTTGCTTGTTGGGAGCTTTCCTGTGTAAATAGTTTTATTTCTTTTCTTCCCTTTGGCGGTCGATAGGAGAAGACCATGATTAAATTGTTGAAGTGGCTCTTATATGCATTATTGTTGATTTAACAAAGAGCCCATGTTGCCATGTCTTCCCCTATTTATTGAATGCTCGCAGATTCCAGCTTAGTCCAATGCACGTGCACTCTTAATATTATTCACATCGTTTGGTCGTGCAAGTGAAAGGCAATTATGACGATATTTGATGTACTGACTGAGATGAGAAAAGTTGGTATAAACTCGACCTCTCTTGTTTTTGTAAATATTATTAGTTCATCGTTCTTGATACGTCCTATTATAAATAAACATGTTTGCAATGACAATTAGATATTATAGTTACTTATGCCATGCTTGATTAGCTATGAGTTATAATGGTTTACCTTGCATGCCAACATGCTATTAAGATGGTTGTGATGTGGTATAGTGGGGTGGTATCCTCATTTGAATGATTTAACTGACTCGACTAGGCACATGTTCACACATGTAGTTGAAACAAAATCAGCATAGCCTTCGCGATATTTATGTTCATGGTGGATTATATCCTACTCATGCTTGTACTCAATGTCTATTAATTTTAATGCATGTTCATGACTGTAGTCGCTCTCTAGTTGGTCGCTTCCTAGTCTTTTGGTAGCCTTCACTTGTACTAAGCGGGAATACTGCTTGTGCATCCAGTCCCTTAAACCCCAAAGTTATTCCATATGAGTCCACTATACCTTCTTATATGCGGTTTCTACCTGCCGTTCCAAGTAAATTTGTATGTGCCAAACTCTAAACCTTCAAATGAAATTCTGTTTTGTATGCTCGAATAGCTCATATATCAACTAGGGTTGTCCGTATCTTCCATGTTAGGCAGGTTATTCTCAAGAGGAGTGGACTCCGCTCCTCACTCACGAGAAAATGGCTGGTCACCGGGATGCCCAGTCCCATGCTTTATGCAAATCAAATCAAATTAATTGCAAACAAAACTCCCCTGGGGCTGTTGCTAGTTGGAGGCACTCGTTGATTCGAGCAAGCCATGGAATGATGCTTGTTGGTGGAGGGGGAGTATAAACTTTACGATTCTATTTGGGAACCGCCTATAATGTGTGTAGCATGGAAGATATCGCCATCTCTTGGTTGTTATGTTGACAATGAAAGTATGCCGATCAAAATATTATTTATCTCTGCTTTAAAATCGAGCTCTGGCATCTCTACAAATCCATGCTTCCCTCTGCGAAGGGCCTATCTATTTACTTTTATGTTGAGTTATCACCCTCTTATTAAAAGCACCAGCTGGAGAGCACCACTGTCATTTGCATTCATTACTGTTAATTTATATTGGGTATGACTATGAATGGATCTCTTTTACCATGAATTACAATGTCTAGTCAGTCCTTGATCTTTAAAGGTGCTCTGCACTTATGTTTTGCGGTCTCAGAAAGGGCTAGCGAGATACCATCTTGTTATATCATATTATGATTGTTTTGAGAAAGTGTTGTCATCCAAGATTTGTTATTATTGCTCGCTAGTTGATTATGCCATTGATATGAGTAAACATGAGACCTAAGAGTTATTGTGAATGTGGTTAGTCATAATCTTTGCTGAAAACATGAATGCTGGCTTTACATATTTACAACAAGAATAGCAAACAGAGTTTGTAAAAGTTTTTCTTTATCACTTTCTGTTTATCAACTGAATTGCTTGAGGACAAGCAGAGGTTTAAGCTTGGGGGAGTTGATACGTCTCCGTTGTACTTTTCCAAACACTTTTGCCCTTGTTTTGGACTCTAACTTGCATGATTTGAATGGAACTAACCTGGACTGACGATGTTTTCAGCAGACTTTCCATGGTGTTATTTATGTGCAGAAACAAAAGTTCTCGGAATGACCTGAAACTCCACGGAACATCTTTTTGGAAAATATTAAAAATGCTGGAAGAAAAATCCACGTCAGGGAGCCCACACCCTGTCCACAAGGGTGGGGGGCGCGCCCCCCTACCTCGTGGGCCCCCTGACGCTCCACCGACCTCAACTCCAACTCCATATATTCACTTTCGGGGAGAAAAAACTCAGAGAGAAGGATTCATCACGTTTTACGATACGGAGCCGCCGCCAAGCCCTAAAATCTCTCGGGAGGGCTGATTTGGAGTCCGTTCTGGGCTCCGGAGAGGGGAATCCATCGCCGCCGTCACCATCAACCATCCTATATTACACCGTCATGATGCTCACCGCCGTGCGTGAGTAAGTCCATCATATGCTTGATGGACGGTGATGGGTTGGATGAGATCTATCATGTAATCGAGTTAGTTTTGTTAGGGTTTGATCCCTAGTATCCACTATGTTCTGAGATTGATGTTGCTATGACTTTGCTATGCTTAATGCTTGTCACTAGGGCCCGAGTGCCATGATTTCAGATCTGAACCTATTATGTTTTGATGAATATATGTGAGTTCTTGATCCTATCTTGCAAGTCTATAGTCACCTACTATGTGTTATGATCCAGCAACCCCGAAGTGACAATAATCGGGACCACTCCCGGTGATGACCGTAGTTTGAGGAGTTCATGTATTCACTATGTGTTAATGCTTTGGTCCGGTACTCTATTAAAAGGAGGCCTTAATATCCCTTAGTTTCCATTAGGACACCGCTGCCACGAGAGGGTAGGACAAAAGATGTCATGCAAGTTCTTTTCCATAAGCACGTACGACTATATTCGGAATACATGCCGACATTACATTGATGAATTTGAGCTAGTTCTGTGTCACCCTATGTTATGACTGTTACATGATGAACCGCATCCGGCATAATTCTCCATCACTGATCCAATGCCTATGAGCTTTTCACATATTGTTCTTCGCTTATTTACTTTTCCGTTGCTACTATTACAATCGCTACAAAACCCAAAAATATTACTTCTGCTATCGTTACCGTTACTTCCATATTACTTTGCTACTAAATACTTTGCTTAAGATACTAAGTTATCCAGGTGTGGTTGAATTGACAACTCAACTGCTAATACTTGAGAATATTCTTCGGCTCCCCTTGTGTTGAATCAATAAAGTTGGGTTGAATACTCTACCCTCAAAAACTGTTGCGATTCCCTATACTTGCGGGTTATCACGCCCTACCTGTTAGCCCCGTTCATACACCGTGGGCGCCAACCATGGGCGCCAACCACCCTCCCCTTGCCCATAATCGCTCTGGGAAAATATTGGCGAGATGCGAGATTACCGTCGTATTCCAAACCAACGAGACGTCCAAATTTTAAATGGGGGCTAAGTTCATAACTTTCCCATATTTCAGGTAGGCGCGTCCCAAAAACATGTTTCCCCATACCTCTCCCTCCAGTTTCCCATTCATACACCGTCCATGCTAGAACACCATCCCCACACCAGCCTCCGTCTGCCACCCCATCCATCGCCACCGTCCTCCACCACATCCATCGTCGCCGTCCTCCACCACATCCATCGCCACCGTCCTCCACCATGCCAGAGCGCCTACCAAGAACGCATCGTCCACTGCTAGAGATGGACGTTTCTCATCCACGGTGTCGGACCAAGATCCTTGCATCACGTCCTCTCGCTTCATCGGCGTCGTCGTCCTCTTTGCCGGAGCCACTCACACGACCTTCTCTTCTACCGCAACGGGACTTATCCCCTGATGCACCCATCTACCATCGCAGATTTGCTTCAACGCCACCGACAGCCATCACACCCCCGATGCCTACACGGTGCCACAAGAGAGGTGGTACTTCATATCTCCTCAACTTTTTGATCTCAACCAGAAAATAGATCTTAACTTGGTTACTCTACTTTCTTTTCAGCTCTTAGAATTTAGTTCTTAGTTCGAAGCAAACAATGTCTGCTAAATATCATTTCTCCGGTTTCCCCCTTCTATGATCACTATACGATCAGAATACGTGCTTCGTGTCATAATGGCACTGCTCGACCCATCAAGCTAAACAAGCTTAGTTGTTCAAATACGAATATGATATTATTTAAACAGATTCGTTTAATTGGTCAGCTAAATGCTCCTAAAATAGTTTCGAAAATGCATGTTCGCCGCTCGGGTGTGTATCTCTAGAGGGTGCGCACGGTGGGCCGGCTCACCCTGGGATTTTGGGTCGTCCCAGGCCCCGATTCCCCTCTGTTCTGCTGTGCACTTCCGATCTCTACTCGCCCCCAGCCGCCTTCCTCGCCGGCGACTTGCCGTCTCCGGACGGCATGACTCTAGGAGGAGACACCGGACTAATAGGAGGTCAGGAGCCGCTCGCCCAACAGCGTCACCGCTGCCCGGGCGCGCCGCCGTGCCTACCTTCCCAGTCCGTTCAGGGCTCAGGCGTGCAACATGCACTAAGCCAACCCAATTTATCCTGAGGTAAGTCCTCAACACTCAGCAGCCACTCCTCGTCACCCATATTCTAATTGATTCATTACTCATTAGGCAGGACTGTCATTAGGGTTTGTTGTGTGCTTAGTGCTACCTACACTTAATTTTAGATGTATTTCAGTAATCTTTAGTACCTGTAAATTTCACAGGGTTTTCAAAATTCCAGCCCTAGGAACTGACACTAGTCATTTTGGATTGTTGGTCGCAGTGACATTGACCCAGATTACTACTGCAAGCCAGGTTTGTTGACAATTTTACTTGTCTTTATTACTCATTCGATATAATATCAAATTATTCATGTCGATTAGTTGCAAACAATAAGTGCTAGACAAACTTCTTGATTCAGATTTTGGGCGGTCTCTTACTGCAGTTACAATTCTGCATACTTGTCCTAGTAAGCTCACAAGTAAATGATGGATTCAGTACATCTAGGCTTGCCTTGTCATATTTCTTGTAAAAATTCTTTTAGGGTGGACCACCCTGTTTCTAAATACTACAACCATAGACATGAGTGAATAGTATTTCTCTATGTGATCTCTTCCCTCATGTGTGGGCAACGAACACTGCATTGTATAGAAAGAAAGTGTCATTTCCAGCTTTTACATAGGCTTTGATCTTTTATATGGAATACAATCTGCCTACTTGCTTTGCATCGCACTACCAACACTCCATCCTTGAAGCTAAATAGTATGCCACTCATAATTCCTTAGTTTATTTGTTCAAATACGAATTTCATATGATTCTAATGTTCCTACTTCAGTTTTGAAATGTGTGTCTGCCTGTTATAGAGACATAAGGGATTTGTATTTCTGTGTGTGGTCTGGTCAGCACGGTTGGGGGGTGAACTTTGCATATGCAGGGGTTTATTGGGAGACACTCTTCGAGTTGAATCTGCAATGCATTCCATAGATAATCTGACTACTTTTTATGTTTTCATGGAGCTCAGATTCTGAACAACATCATAATTATTATGAGCTTGCGCGCATGAAAAGAATAAAGAAGAACAGTGCCATGGCTGTCAAACTTGGCATTAAGGGACTGAAATCAAGTCTAGATGCAATGCAATGCAAAGGCTCTCCACCTATAGATTCACGCTCAGCATATGATCCTAATAGTTATTCTGAGCTAGAGGGAGACCTAAGTCAATGTAGCTCCCTAGTGGAGGAGTCAGTGGAAGATGCCCTTTCTTATTCACCCATCAAGGTGCTTGCTCCAACTTTCCAAAGTTATATTTGTCGCACATATCCTGCGACTGATGCTTTGCATTGCTTCTACTTTGTTGAACTGCCATTAGCTTACTTTACACATCGTGTATGTGAATACACCCTGCCTATCCATTTTCAGTACATATTCCATCTATCATGATACCATATTTATCCATTCAAATGTTGTCCTCGTGTATCAGACGTTCAAAAGGAAGAGGGAGATTGCTGATCATGGAGGACCACAAGCAAAGTATTTGGAAAAGCTAATGGCACATGATAAATCAAATAGCCCATTAGGTGTAGTTGCTATATCACCTGACCCACAAAATACCCCAACTCTAGCAGACTCTAGCCCAACTACACTGGTCATTTCCGATGCCCCAACTCAGCAGACCCCAACTGCAGCAAACATTATGATTATGCCAGTTGACATAGCACCAACTCTACGACGCAGAACCCCCATTCCAGCAAAGAGTACACCAAATCTAGTTGCCAAATCCATTTTCGAACCAGAGAGAGCCCCAATTGCAGCAAATAGGACCCATGTTCCATTTCTTCCCAGTTTAGAAGACAAAGCTTATATTGTTGTCAGGAACTTTGTGTGCATCTTTCCTTCATGGAAAGATTATACCACAGACACAGAACAATTTCCAGTCTTCCTCCGCAACTTACGCATAAGTAATGTACTAATGTTATTCATGGTCATTGCTGCATATGTTTCTGCTAACAGAACACACAAGATTTCATTCTTTTAAATAGGCGAGGACCAAACTGGATTGTGAAGACGAGCAAGGGTTGGTTGCGCTTTTCAAGCACTCGTTGATGAAGTATCATTCCTACCTGAGGCAAGCGCACTTCGATGGAAAGCCTCTAAACAAAATTTCTATAAAGTGTCTGGTGCTACATTTATCCGACGGTGACTGGAATAATCTTGTTACACATTGGTCTCGGCTGCAGCGTAAGGTACTATCTAGGATATCACATCACAATTTGAACTTCATTTCTGCATTTTCCTTAATGTCTCACTTGTACGAAAACTATTAGCAGAAGAACATTCATTCTTGAGGGACCACAGAATCTCGCAACTATACTGCACACTGAATTGCTCTTGTGAGTACCTCTTGCCCTGTATGACCATACTAATTTCATAGTTGTTTGATTATGTAGCATCACTACACATGTTATCCTCGTTATCGTCCATTTGGTGGACATTATAAGATCCGTATGGACTCGTACATAAATTTAGAATCAACCCAATGCTTTTGAAGAGGTATAGATCTGCAGTCTTCTTGTAAGGACTGAACGTCGTCTATCACTTAACTTACATTAACAGCTACTCCCTCTGTCCCATAATATAAGAACGTTTTGTATAGTACACCAGTATTCAAAACACTCTTGTATTATGGGAAGAGGGATTGGTTCAATGTGTAGCATTCTGCATCTTATCTCCCTCGCCCACCATTTACTAAAAAAGATCAGATCTATATTTAATCTTACCAAAAAGTAGAATACACAGACAATGCCAGTGCAGAAGTGTAGCCCATTGCTCTTGTCAGTACATTTTGTCCTGTAATGCTTGTACTTCCAGGGATTGGTACTTGATTATGTAGCATCAATCTGCATCTTATCTTCATTATCCTCTATCCCTTCCAGTATTATCATATCTATAATTACTCTCTAAAAAATGTAGAGTACATGCAATGCTTATGAAGAAGATTCTGTGCTAAAATTCTTGAGTTATCCTTCCCTTGACATGGAGAAGGGAATTATGAAGCCGATGTTAACTGTTAATGTAAGTCATTCCTTCTAAAGCCTTTATCCTCAACTGCTATTTAACTTTCTCATATTCCCTATCGTTTACAGCTGTTTAGTTTGTTATTTCTACCAAAATGCATGTTCGCAAGAACCGTAAGTTCTAAGTTTAATTGCATAACCAAATTCCTTATTCATACCATGCACATTACTCAATACTCCCTATATGTATGCTTGTTTTTGTGGATCTATAATCCAGTGTGTGGTGAAGCAGCCCACGTTTGCACCTTGTCATCTCCTGTTTTATCTTACTAATGTGGTTGATGATATGAACAACATGCCATGGACATTACCCAAATAGATCAAATGATTTTCGTTACCCTTCATCTATGCTTGTTATGTTGACATGGTAATCCGGTAGTGTTGTGAAGCTCCCCGCATTATGAACAATGCCAAATTATGCTATTGATATTTTGAACTTACTCTTTGTTTTCTAATTTGAAATTGGATGGAATTGACAGCATAGTTATCATCTTTGTTTATACACGTGCAAAACCTGTCATCTCTTTGCTTTGTTTCAGGGTGATATGCCTGATGGCACACACAAGTCTGATGAAGGCTGTGAGACAAACCCAACATATATTGCAGCACAGAAGGCAAAACATCTTGAAGATAGCGAGACAACCCCAAAGTCTTGTCTTGATGCAGTGTTCAAGTTACTTGAAACTAGTAGTCAGACAAGCCCACAGAATTCATTGTCTGAATCAGTTTGACTTATTCAGTCCCAAGTTCTAGCCAAAAGGCATCTGCAACTCAACTTTGACTTGAAGTCCTATCTCTAAGAAAGATTGCGAAGAACGCCAATGAGAACCTCATCGCTAAACAGCTACACCTGGAAGCTATGACCGACATGCTAGGCCGGTCTCATAGCCTTGCTCAGCAGCTTGCGCAGCAGTTCCCGCGCAAGGCTAACCTTTCTTGAACTGTCTTGGAAGTGGTTTTCGTTCAGTATTCTTTTGTTACTCTGCAATGGTGCCCAATTTTTGTAATCTGCTTCTTCGTTGCACGTTATGATCACTGGTGGCGAACTTCGATGCCCAATGGATGTAATATACCATAAATCCTTTATTGTATAGTGTAGGTTTATTCCTAGTTACTATGCCGTAATTTCTTTATTGTATAGAGTAGGTTTGTTCTTAATTCTTACTAGTTACTGTCATCATTCGCTATCTGAAAAAAATCAGATGTAGTCGACCGGGCCGAAACATTCGCTTCTAACAGGCCTGGTGTTTAGCGGGCCACAATTGGGCCGGCCTGCATCTTTCTTGGGTCGAATCATTGGGGCTTTCACACTTTGCGTGAGGCCCACAACTTACACCGTCCTATAATTTAGTTGTGCCTTCTGTGGACCCAACGCTTAGTTTGGCCCAGGTAGCGTTGGGCCATTACCAGGATGAATATTGTACTGGCCTGTTACGGCCGAGATGAAACCATGGGCCTTTTAGCAGGCCGAAATGCATATTGGGCCTCAATTTTCACTAGTCATCGACGGGCCTTCACCAGGCTGAAATGTAGATGAGGACTTTTTGGGCCCTGTTATATCACGGGCAGTTACCAGGCCGAAACATATCTCAGGCCTTAGTTGGCCCACTGATATCATGGGCCTTTAAGAGGCCGAAAGCTTAGTACAGACATCAATGGGCCGAATTATGCGACATGCCATTAACATGCTCAAAGTCACGTTGGACTTAATTGTTTCCACCTTTATCACGGGCCGTTAGTGGTCCCGATGTCCTATCGGACCATATATGGCCCATGGGCAGCACGGGCCATTCCCAGGCCAAAAGTCACACCGGGCTGAAATGGGCCCATGTCTACATCGGGCCTCAAATAGGCCGAAAGTCACTAGGCTGTAATTGGGCCCAAATATTCGGCGAACAATTAACTGGCCAAATCTGGCTTCGGGCCGTAAATGGGCCCAAATATTAGGCCAACAATTAACGGGCCAGATCTGCCTTTGGGCCGTAAACGGGCCTTTATTAAGCAGACCATTATTGGGCTGGCCCACTAGTTCCTGAGTCAGTACTGCGGGCCTTTGACTGGGCCGGCCTTTTTAACCCATATGGGCCTCATTTGGACCGTGCCACGTGATGACATATCATAGGCGCTTTGGGTCCAATGAGTGGATGACATCTGTCCCAATGGTGAGCCGACACGTGTTTCCTCCAGCCAATGATGATTTTACACGTGGAAAATCCCCATTGGTCGGGGCTGTTAACGGGTTATCAGATCCAAAACCGGACCCGATAGCTTAACGGTGATTCGTTACGTTGGATGCCACGTGTCGGTCACCCTTGACGAAAGCACTTCTATGACGCGCCATTTATCTTCATGGAAGTGGACACTTCTGTGATGATAATTTTGGTAATGTTATGGAACACTTCTACGTCAGCACAGGTATGACTATCTTGATTCTGTCATAAATTTGTCATGGATGTACATGCATGACACAAAACGTGACCTACTGTGACAAACACGTATCATCACGGAAGTGTATTTTTTTTGTAGTGTGCCTGACTAGCTATTTGGCTTTATTGCTCTCGGGATGGTGGTTCATTTAAAAATTATCTTCCATTATCTTAATAAAGACCGACTTTAGCCTTTTGAATACAAGCTAGACACTATCTGCAACATGCAACCACATATGACACCACGAAGTTAAAGCAAGCACCTGGGATGGTGGTTCTTGGCGAGCGAAATCATCAATTCCAGAGCTACATTTACCATCTCCATCTGCTGACACTGCACCCTTTAAAGTGCTGAAACATATCTTGCCTACTTGCGAACAAAGCTGCATTGACTTCTCTCTTTTCTTTCGTGTTTCTATCAACAATTTGGCAGAGGCTGAAATACCAATCCATAAAAAATTAGTGAGAGTATGGGTGAAGTGTGTGCAGAACTAGTGCACTGTAAAAGTAGCAGATAGCAGGTGGTTGAAAAATAAATGACAAGAGACCCTTGATAGCTCTACAACATTGCATGACAAACGAAATTAGATTCTACTCCATATGATTTTGTAATATATGAGCACAGGGATGGCTGGGAAATGCAGGTACACCTCCAGCACACCACCACATGTGGCCCTATCAAAATAGTAGTCAACTGAAAATAAATAGGCCAGATGATTTTATCTAAACCGTCCGATCTACAAGGAACAGGCAGATGGCCTTCGTCTACCTCCCGCCAGTCATTGTTGACGATCTTTCTCAAGCCGCCAGCGACCACCGTCCCCTGCTTCCACCGGGCTCTAGGTTCATAGGTGAGTGCCAAAATTCATATAAAATAGTAGATTAATGCATATAAAACATCCAAAGATAATAATATAATAGCATGGAGCAACAAAAAATTATAGATACGTTGGAGACATATCAGCGGGTCACGGAGACACTCAGCTTCCTACTGCTCGCCCAATCGGTGAGCTCAACCATCACGACATCGTCGCCCACTCCGGTGCGAGCCAAGATCTACTTGTTGCACCGTTTAGAGGGGCGGAGACAGGATGCGTGGCTTGCCCCTTCCTGGGCGAGGGCGGTGATGTCTACTACACAACGTTCTTCTTGTAGACGTTTCTGGGCCTCCAAGTGCAGAAGTTTTAGCACAGTAGAAAATTTCCCTCAAGTGGATGACCTAAGGTTTATCAATCTATGGGAGGCATAGGTTGAAGATGGTCTCTCTCAAACATCCCTGCAACTAAATAACAAAGAGTCTCTTGTGTCCCCAACACACCCAATACAATGGTAAATTGTATAGGGGCACTAGTTCGGGGAAGAGATGGTGATACAAGTGCAATATGGATGGTAGATATAGGTTTCTGTAATCTGAAAATATAAAAACAGAAAGGTAGCAAGTGATAAAAGTGAGTGTAAACGGTATTGCAATGCTAGGAAACAAGGCCTAGGGTTGATACTTTCACTAGTGCAAGTTCCCTCAAGAATAATAACATAATTGGATCATATAACTATCCCTCAATATGTAACAAAGAGTCACTCCAAAGTCACTAATAGCGGAGAACAAACGAAGAGATTATGGTAGGGTATGAAACCACCTCAAAGTTATTCTTTCTGATCGATCTATTCAAGAGTTCATACTAGAATAACACCTTAAGACACAAATCAACCAAAACCCTAATGTCACCTAGATACTCCAATGTCACCTCAAGTATCCACGGGTATGATTCTACGATATGCATCACACAATATCAGATTCATCTATTCAAACCAACACAAAGTATTTCAAAGAGTGCCCCAAAGTTTCTACCGGATAGTCAAGACGAAAACGTGTGCCAACCCCTATGCATAAGTTCACGAGGTCACGGAACTCGCAAGTTGATCACAAAAACATACATCAAGTGGATCACGTGAATATCCCATTGTCACCATAGATAAGCACATGCAAGACATACATCAAGTGTTCTCAAATCCTTAAAGACTCAATCCGATAAGATAAATTCAAAGGGAAACTCAATCCATCACAAGAGAGTAGCGGGGGAGAAACATTGTAAGATCCAACTATAATAGAAAAGCTCGCGATACATCAAGATCGTACCACCTCAAGAACACAAGAGAGAGAGAGAGAGAGAGAGAGATCAAACTCATAGCTACTGGTACATACCCTCAGCCCCGAGGGTGAACTACTCCCTCCTCGTTATCAAGAGCGCCGAGATGATGAAGATGGCCACCAGTGAGGGTTCCCCCCGGCAGGGTGCTGGAAAGGGTCCCGATTGGTTTTTGGTGGCTATAGAGGCCTGCGGCGGCGGAACTCCCGATCTATTATGTTCCTCGATGTTTTTAGGGTATATGGACATATATAGGAGAAAGCAGTCGATCAAGGGAGCCACGAGGGGCCCACGAGGGTGGGGGTGCACCCATGGGGGTAGGGCACGCCTCCCTGCCTCGTGGCTTCCTCGAAGCTTCCCTGACGTCTAGTCCAAGTTTCCTGGATTGCTTCAGTTCCAAAAATAACTCTCCCAAACGTTTCATTCCATTTGGACTCCGTTTGATATTCCTTTATTTCGAAACACTGAAATAGGCAAGAAGACATTAATTTGGGCTGGGCCTCCGGTTAATAGGTTAGTCTCAAAAATAATATAAAAGTGTTTAGTAAAGCCCATAAACATCCGAAACAGATAATATAATAGCATGAACACTTCATAAATTATAGATACGTTGGAGATGTATCACGTGACAAAACCATGAGTGGCACCGTTGACCTGCAATGACAGCATCCGCACGGGAACAGCCTGGCCAACTGAGAGCTTGGTAGCCAAGAATAGCTCCGTCTGCATCAGATCCCTTCGGCAACGGGCCCATGATGGCGAGAGCCCAACAATGCTCCCTTTGTCTCGTCTGAAAGTCGGGCGGTGTCGCGCTCTTCCTCCCACAACATGCCAGAGACGGCGGCCGAAGCAGTGGCGAGAGCTCAGTTGTTGCTGGACTTTCCTCCAGTAGCAGACAAGTTGGATGAGTGGAGAGCTACCATGCAAAGTCTCCTTTGATTTGTTGAGATTAACAAGTCACCGTGTGCGGAGCCATCTCGATACCCGCAGGCGACGCCAGTGGCCAAGATGGGAGGACTGCACCCACGGTGCAGTCCCCACTCCGACCACTGGCCAAGGGAAGTTGCAGCGAGCTGAGCAACCCAAAGATGTTGATAATCATGATGAGGCATCGATGTCTTCATCTGACCCGCGACCCCGGCAAGATCATGTCAAGTGTTAAGAGACAGGAGGAAGGAAGACGCTCGCGTCACCAATGAGCGGCGTCGCGATACAAGCCGTCAGTCAGACAGGCGTAATGGAGCCAATGTCAACGAACCCGCGCCCAGTGCTGGCTGGTACCTACCTTACAAAGTAGGCTGCCCAGCCTTCACTCATGAGCTACGGCAAGTCCACTGGCCATCCTCTCGCACCTTCATGTTGGGGAACGTAGTAATTTCAAAAAATTTCCTACGCACACGCCAGATCATGGTGATGCATAGCAACGAGGGGAGAGTATGATCTACGTACCCTCGTAGACCGAAAGCGGAAGCGTTATATCAACGCGGTTGATGTAGTCGTACGTCTTCACGATCCGACCGATCCAAGCACCGTTACTCTGGCACCTCCGAGTTCTTGGCACACGTTCGGCTCGATGACGTTCCCCGGGCTCCGATCTAGCAGAGCTTCGGGGAAGAGTTCCGTCAGCACGACGGCGTGGTGATGATCTTGATGTTCTACTGTCGGAGGGCTTCGCCTAAGCACCGCTACAATATGACCGAGGTGGAATATGGTGGAGGGGGGCACCGCACACGGCTAAGGAACGATCACGTTGATCAATTGTGTGTCCAAGGGGCGCCCCTTGCCTCAGTATATAAAGGATGGAGGAGGAGGAGGCCGGCCAAGCCAATTGGTGTGGCCAAGATGGGAGTCCTACTAGGACTCCAAGTCCTAGTAGGAGTCCATCAAGAGGGGAGGAAGGGAGAAGGAAGTGGAGGAGAAGGAAAGGTGGCCGGCCCCCTTTTCCCTAGTACAATTCGGACCAGAGGGAAGGGGGGGCGCAGCAGCCCCTTGGCCCTTTCTTCTCTTCCCACAAAAGCCCATCAAGGCCCATTGCTTCTCCCGTAACTACCCGGTACTCCCGAAAATACCCGAATCACTCAGAACCTTTCCGATGTCCGAATATAGTCGTCCAATATATCGATCTTTACGTCTCGACCATTTCGAGACTCCTCGTCATGTCCCCGATCTCATCCGCGACTCCGAACTTCTTCGGTACATCAAAACTCATAAACTCATAATAAAACTGTCATCGAAACCTTAAGCGTGCGGACCCTACGGTTCGAGAACAATGTAGACATGACCGAGACACGTCTCCGGTCAATAACCAATAGCGGGACCTAGATGCCCATATTGGCTCCTACATATTCTACGAAGATCTTTATCGGTCAGACCGCATAACAACATACGTTGTTCCCTTTGTCATCGGTATGTTACTTACCCGAGATTCGATCGTCGGTGTCGGGGGATATCGGCCTCCACGAGCACCTATGGGGATGGAGCCCCTTGTCGGTTCGGCGGGGGGCGGAGGTTGCACAAAGAGCAGATCGAGGCGACACACACACACACAACGATTTTACCTAGCTTCGGACCGCATGGATGCGTAAAACCCTACTGCTGCTTGTCTGGTTGATCATAGTTCTTGCTCTGGAGCGCAAGAAGCTACAGTAAGTTGGAGCTGGATGTAGACGAGGGTCTACTGGGTCTGGATTCCCCCCCTCTCTACATGCGCATGGGCCTCCTTTTATAAGCTAAGGGGTTTCCCACCGGTAGCGACGCAGGCGAGGGTAAAAATGGCAAGGAACTGTCGGAATAGTGGCCGCACAGTGCTATCGCACCTAACTCTGACGGCGGGGGACAAAGGCATTAAATGCCCGTCTGAATCGCCTGAACAGTGCCGAGGCGGACCGTTAGGGGCGCCTCCGCTTGCCACGAGGGCGACTCTGCCAACGTCGCATGCCATGCGCGCGCCCCAGGCTGCGCGGCCCCGCCACGTGTCTCCGGGGAAGCTCCAGAGTGACGCGTGGGCAGGTGAGCTGGAGCGCATGCCTGAGGTGGTGGTTTGCCGCGGCAAGTGGCTTGCCGCGGCGGTCGTCTTGCCGCACCTGAGAGCTTGCCGCTCGTCAGACCTTGCCGAGGCGCGCGGAGCGCCGCGGCGGGCTTCTCTTGGTGTGCCTTGGCTTGGTCGTCCTGGCGAGCTCCTCCCGCCGGGGCCTTGGTGCTTCGGCTTAGTCGTCCCGGCAAGCTCCTCTTGCCGGGGCCTTGTCGCCTTGGCCCGGCAAGCTCCTCTTGCCGGATCTCGCCTTCTCGGCCCGGCAAGCTCCTCTTGCCGGGGCTTGGTCTTCTCGTGTCACATCCTACCTAGTTCATGCATTAGAGTGTGCATCATGTTTTCTTTTGACAAGAAAATTGAAATGGGGAAGGCAGAACCCCCAGCACCCCCTGAATCTACTAGGGTTTACTAAAATCTTTTTCAATGAACCTGAAATGCCCTTCTAAAATGTCCATCATCTTTGCTTTGGTCTTAAACCTCTGGCAAAAAATAGTGCACATTTTTTCTAGGTCAACAAAAGGTCATTGAATTAATGCATAAGTATTTGAATTTGGGCATTTAAAATTTATAAAACATTTCAAATGCCCAAATATCTCCAAACTAAAATGTTCCTGGCTGGAAATATTCTAACTAAGGACCAGGTGCAGTTTGGTGATTTTTGGAGTTGTGCTAGTATTTTTAATAAGTCTACAAAGTTACAAAAGAAATAGAAAAGGAAACAAAAATCATAAAGACTTACCTGACGCCTGCAACCGGCCCACCTGCCGGCCCAGCCCAGCTGCCGCGCCAGCGAGCTGCTTGGCTCGGCCAGGCAGGCACGCAGGTGCTCGACGCCGGCACCAGCGAGCGCCACGCAGCTCCCCGCCGCCCTGCTTCACCTCCTCGCCGCCCCGCTGGCCTGGACGCGCTCCACGTCGACGCCCCGAGCCCCTGGACACGCCCACTCGCCCTGCCTCGCCTCCCTCGCTCTCCTCCGTCATGGCCGACGCCATCGTCGCGGCTCCGCCGTCATAGCCGTAGCCAACATCGTCCCCGTGCCACGAGACCGTGTCCAACCTCTCCGCCGTCGTTGACTTCGTCGAGCAGCACGAGCCCGAGCGCTCGCGTGCCTCGAAGCCACTACACCGACCCCGTCTTCACCGAGCATCGCCGGAGATCCCTTTCGCCGTCGCCGCCGCACCAGCTCGTCCCCGACCGCGCCGTCTGGCTCTACGAGACCGCTGTGAGCCTGGCTACCGCCCCATCCTCCCCGTTCCCTCTCTCGAGCCCCGTAGCGTCTAATTGTAGCTCGCCTGCACGCACCGCCGCGGAGCTCGTCGCCGACGAGGCTCCGGCCACCTAACGGCCACGCCACCCTGTCCACTAGCCTCACCGCACACCCAGGGCCCCGACGCATCACTCCACGCACCTCGCCGTGCCCCGCAGCCCCGGTTTCACCTTCGCCCGAGCCCCGGCGCCGCCAAACTCGTCGCCGGCGTCATTTCCGGCGACCCCGAGGCCAACTACCACCACCACTCGATGCGGCTCACCTCCCGCATCACATAGACGTGCTCCGCCGTCGATTTGGTCGCCGGAGCGCGAATCTGCACTTCCTCCGCCGCGTCTGGACGTCGCCGGCGGCTCAACGCCGGCGGAGTTGACCTGTTTGACCCCTGGGTCTATGACATGTGGGCCCCGCCCGCTAACTAATCCAGGATTAGAATTAATCTAATCTGTTTAAGCTAATGACCCTGACACGCGGGACCCACGCGTCAGGTTTGACCTGGACCGGGTCTGTTGACCTGCTGAGGTCAGCATGACCTCATGCTGACGCCACAATTAATTTTCTGGATTTATTTTTGCACAGGAAATTCCAGAAATTAATTTAAACTTCAAAAATTCATAGAAATTTATCTATAACTCCAAATGCAAAGTTTTATATATGAAAAATTATCAGAAAAATCCAACCTATCCATTGGTACTGGTTCCATGCATGTCAGAACAAGTTAAACCCACTGTTTAGGCATTACAAGTTGATACACTAATATGATCTTCATAAATGAGCTACCATTTGAATCTTTGGTTCAAATGGGTTCATTCCCTTCTGGTTTAACCTACACTAGGTCAGGACACATCCATATTGCCATGTCATAAGCATGCATCATATTGTTGCATATCGTCATGTATTGATTGTGTTCCGATGTGTTCATCGTGGTAGGTTCTGCCTCCGAGGATATCTCCGAGTATCCAACTGAAGGGCAGTATTCCACGACCACTCCATCAGGCAAGCAACCCATTGATCATTCCGATACAAACCCATGTTCTAGCTTCTGCTCTCGTTTACTGCATTAAGACAACGCGTTTCAAACTGCTGTGTGTTACGATAGTTGAACCCACTTCCTTTGCATGACCTGTCTTTGCCACAGTAACTAGATGAAACCCACTAGCATGTGTAGGAGTTGATTGAGCCAATACATGTGTATGTGTGTTCCTACCATGCTGTGCTTGCTATGCTTAGAGTTGTGTCAGGTCTGGCTCATCGGTATGATGAACTGGAGTGAAAGGTTATGTCGGTGACAAGAGTGAAGTGTTGAACACGATTTGGTAAAGGAATCGATGGAAGGCCATGTAGGAGTACATGGTGGGTTGTTTCATTGAGGCCGTCCTTAAGAACTGAGATCTGCGTGTGTGATTTAAGACTCAGCTACTACCACGCATTGGGCCCGAAACCAATGGACCCTCTCGGCTTCTTGATCACGCTTGTCCTCTGTCCAGGAGTTGCAAAGTAGTTTCTGGTGTTTGTAGCATGCTGGGGGCCGCACGCGGCGCTGACCATCGGGGTGGGCTGTGTTGCGGTAGGCACGTGGCACGGTGTACCGACTCGCCCGTTTGGTGTCTCGGGAACCCTGTTCACATCGTTCGGGGCCGTTAGTGGAAACCTCGGCCGGACTCCCTGCGGATGGAACCCGAATAGGCGATAAACCTGGACTAGAGACTTGAGTGTTTAGGTAGGCCGTGGCCGACACCCTCGCTGGGCTTCCGCTTGAAGGTTGCTGAGTACATGTCGTGTAAACGGCGATAAGTGGTGAGAGCGTGTGTGAAGAAGTACACCCCTGCAGGGTATAAATCTATTCGAATAGCCACGTCCGCGGTAAAGGACTACTTGGTCACCTATACAGTTCATAGATGAGTTAAATGGATACTACTAAAAATCTCAAGATAAGTGTGAGTACCGCGGATGGCCCTCTCGTAGGATGGCGAGAGAGGATCCACGATGGAGTATTGTGTTGGTGGTAGTGGACTCGTGTGCGACAAATGATTTACAAATGGTGTCTATCGTAGGATAGCTTAGCCAAGAGTCAAAGCTGGCTTGCTGCAATAACCCCACTACCTTCTTGAGAATGTGCATGTATAGTAGGTTCCTGTTGTAAGACTTGCTGAGTACCTCCATACTCATGTTGCTTTAATCATGTTTTTCAGACGACTGCACCAACCCCTCTGATGGGTTCTTTGTAGACCTCGACGTTGACGAGTGACTTATCACCCAGGTGGTGATCCAAGACTTGTGAAGGGTCGTTGTAGATAGACAGGCTTCATCAAGCCTTCTTTCTTTCTAGTGTCTGTACTCAGACTAGTTTGCTTCCGCATGTGCTTGTATGTTTGTATGACTTGAGTGTTGGGTCATGTGACCCCTATCTGTATGGATGATATGTATGGCTCCTCGGAGCCTTCTAAATAAATTACTTGAGTCGTAGAGTACTGTTGTGATGCCATGTTGTATTTACTCATATCGGGCATATTGTGTGTATGATTGAAATGCTTGGTATGAGTGGGATCCGACTATCTAGTTGTTTATCCTTGGCAGCCTTTCATATGGGGAAATGTAAGTTTTGTGCTTCTGAGCGATAGTAGTCCGCTACAGCCCGGTTCACCGGAGTCCTGCTAGCCCAGCACTACTGCTTGGACACTTGACTGGCCGGCATGTGTTTCACGTCGTTCCTATGTCTGTCCCTTCGGGGAAATGTCACACGCTGATATTCGGAGTCCTGCCTAGCCTGCTTCAGCCCGGGTTACCGGAGTCCTGTTAGCCCAGTGCTACAGCCCGAATAGATACGTTGATGACCGACATGTTCGATGTGATTCATGTATGCCTGTCCTCATAGGCTAGCGCCGCTTTGGGTTCACGACTAGCCATGTCGGCCCGGGTTCTCTGTCATATGGATGCTAGCGACACTATCATATACGTGAGCCAAAAGGCGCAAACGGTCCCGGGCCAGGTAAGGTGGCACCCGTGGGAGTACCGTGCGTGAGGCCGCAAGGTGATATGATGTGTTACACGCTGGATCGATGTGGCCTAGGATCGGGGTCCTGACACCGTTGGCATCAGAGCCGGACTGCCTGTAGGTTCGCTAAGCCAAACTGGTCGATGTCGAGTCTAGAAATGCTTTAGTTATATGTAGGGGAATTGATTGTGGTAGGGAACGTAAGGCTCTTTTACTCCTTTACCTTATGCCCTCTATTCTGAGTCATTCTCTTCTCTTCCTACGTGGGTTAAGGACTAGGCTCTCTTCTCTCCATCAGGTTCACGTGTTACTAAATCCGTAGTAACTTATAGGATTGTTGGTACAACCCAGTCCAGTTCTACTAAAGTTTAGTATGTTGCCAATTGAACCAGAACCTTGAAATGTTGTTGTTGAGTGGTTTCGCAAACTGTTGTGGATGTCTCAAGTCTCTTTCTGAGCATTTACATCCGTTATGTTGTCCAATTTCATCCAGAAATTCTAATGCCTTTGCACTATTTTGTGCTTTCAGATGGCTACCCGTCCCCAAAACCAAGTGGTTCGTCTGACCCGTTGCATCGGTGTATGTGGTCATACCGCCATGTTGGTTCGAGTGATGGTTGAGGCAGGTTACCGATGGTACCCTGAATACACCGTCGAAGAGCAGTTTAGAGATTTCAACCAGAGCCAATATCTGTGCACGGTCAGGATATTTCCATCATATCCCGGAGCTACGGAACCACTCCACCGTTCTTATGGACTCGGGATCACTATTGGGATGTCCGTTCAAGATGCAGCCTACTCGATGATGACCATTATGCGAGCTAGAACTGCCTTGTTGAGCAACACTGAATTTCGCTACATGCCAGCATCCCTCCCTGGGGCGCATGGTTACCTTTAGGGCATGTACAGTGATGCATCCCATGAGGACTCACTCCTTTGCACCACTACTGAGATGTTGGAAGATAAGGACCGTGAAAACCGGGCCTTGCGTATGGAGCTTTTTAATGCTCGTGCTGATCATTGGGCCACCTTGACGAGGTTTGCACCTGCTGTGCAAGCCGGATACATGGACATGAGAGACTTGTATCCTGTGCGGGCTAGTCTGCCAGACTTCATGGAATGGCGTGAGGTGGGAGGCATCACCCCTCCTCGTGGTCCTCTTCTGCCGCCATCTGTTGGACCGAGACCGCACCCAAGTCCCTATGGTCCACAAGCACCGCAGGACCGTCTGTTCCCAGATGACCATGTTCCGCTTCCAGGTCTGGGTGGTGACTTCTATGAGGACTTCTACGGAGCCGTCTGAGCTAGTAGTAGTCTCGCTAGTATTGTAATAGTTGTATGTCCACCGTCCTGCGTGATTGTGGAATATAACCTAGTGTGTATCAATTCCGGAGGTGTAGAAAAATAATGTATAGGAGCTTGGAATGCCTCCGATGAGATGTAACGTCTTTCGTCTTAGTTGTACTTCAGCTTGAGCTTGTACTAAACTATGTATGATGTGTATGACCGTTGGTATATATATGGCAGTTTCTATATTACCATGTCATACGGATGATCATCTCTGCATTCCTTGTTATCCATTACATTCCGCACTCCTTGGCCAGATTTTGCCATCCTGGTTTAAATCGCTGTTTTGTTTCCCAGGATGGTCAACACCCGCAGCAACCCTGCTGCTTCGGAGCAGGGAGAAGCTAGTGCACCTAGAGAGGAAAGTCTGCCTCAACCACCTTCTCTGGCCGAAGTGATGCTGGAGGCAGAGCGCAACAGGCGCGACACCAACCGCTTGTTAGAGCGGATTGAGCAGAACACTGCACGCCAGCAGAGGATCAATTCGGTGTCCATCAATGACTTTGTCAAGCTGTACCCGCCAAAGTTCAATCATTCCATCGAACCTCTCGATGCGGATGACTGGCTTCGCAGCATCGCCCACAAGCTACGTTCTGCCAACGTGGCTGAAGATGATAAAGTCACCTTTGCTGCCTATCACCTCGAAGGCCCTGCCAGCCTTTGGTGGGAGAATTATGAAGCTATGCGTCCGGTCGGCCAACTCACTACTTGGGCTGATTTCAGTGCTGCTTTTCGTGAGCATCATATTCCGGAAGGTCTCATGGATCGCAAGAGGGAGGAGTTCTGTAACTTCACCCAGGGGAAGCTGACTGTGGATGCATACAGTCGCGAGTTTGGGAAGCTTGCACGCTATGCTCCCGAAGAGGTATCCACTGATGCCAAGAAGCAGGCAAGGTTCCGCAAGGGACTTAGCCCTGAGCTCCGTCGTGACCTTCGTCTGCATGAATGCATTTCTTTTCCGAAGCTAGTCAATAAGGCCATCAGTGCCGAGACAGGACAGAATGATTTTGAAGCTTCACGC
Source organism: Aegilops umbellulata (assembly GCA_032464435.1). Lineage (NCBI taxonomy): Eukaryota > Viridiplantae > Streptophyta > Magnoliopsida > Poales > Poaceae > Aegilops > Aegilops umbellulata. Next base: position 148,723,024 of record CP136059.1, on the reverse strand, counting down.
AAACACTCCCGTGACTATGGATCTTCATCCGGCTCTGGATCTCAGAAGCGCCGGGTCTGGATTCCAAATTCTGCTATGCCACCCAGGTATACTCCGAGGCCATCCTTTGAGGCGCCTCGCCCCAATCAACAGTATGTGCCGCCCAAGACTTTTGGTGGCCCCACTGTCAATACTGCTCCACGCCCCAATATAACAACTTGCTTCAAGTGTGGTGAGCCGGGCCACTACATCCGTGAGTGTCCCCAGAACAACCCCAGCCAGTTCGGAAAGTCTGTTGGCCGTGGTAAGTCAACAGCAAAAGTGCTTGTCGCCAAGCCAGCCACCACTGCTCGTGGCCATGTCAACTACGTTTCAGCTGAAGAAACTCAAGAGGACCCCAACGTCGTTCTCGGTACGCTCCTTGTTAATTGCCATCCGGCAACTGTTCTCTTTGATACTGGAGCATCTCATTCATTTATTTCTGAGAGCTATGCTCGTTTGCACAACACCACCTTTTGTGACATGCCCACCTCCATGGTAATTCAAACCCCTGGTGCTAAGTGGCAAACCTCTAGAATCAGCCATGGAAATGAAATTCTTGTTGACAGATTGGTCTTCCTTGCGTCACTAATAGCTCTGAAGTCCTCAGACATTAACATCATCTTGGGTATGGACTGGATGTCAGCTCATTACGCCAAGATTGATTGCTCAACTAGAACTGTCCAACTTACCCATCCATCGGGCAAGACAGTCAATGTTTTGACCCGAGTATCGGAGCGTCAACTCTACTCTCTAAATGCCAATCCCCTTCCAGACCTTGAAGATATTCCGGTAGTCCGTGACTTCCCGGATGTCTTTCCAGAGGAACTGCCAGGTGTTCCACCTGACAGAGATGTCGAGTTCGTGATAGACCTTGTTCCAGGAACCGTCCCAATCTCTAGGAGACCTTATAAGATGGCACCCCTAGAACTAGCTGAGCTTAAGAAACAACTCGATGAGTCCTTGCAAAAGGGTTTCATCCGTCCTAGTTCATCTCCATGGGCTTGCCCCGTCCTCTTCGTCAAGAAGAAGGATGGAACGGATCGGATGGTTGTAGATTACCGACCTGTCAATTTGGTCACTATCAAGAACAAGTATCCGCTCCCCAGGATCAACGACCTGTATGACCAGCTCGCTGGATCCTCAATCTTTTCCAAGATGGATTTGAGGTTGGGCTACCATCAAATCAAAATCAAGAACGGGGACATTCCCAAAACGGCTTTCGTTACTCGTTACGGCCAATACGAGTACACCGTCATGTCCTTCGGTTTAACCAATGCTCCAGCCACCTTCTCTCGGTTAATGAACTCGATCTTCATGGAGTACTTGGATAAATTCGTCGTGGTATACCTTGATGATATACTCATCTACTCCAAGAATGAGGAAGAACATGCTGAACATCTAAGGCTAGTATTGATGAAACTTCGAGAGCATCGCCTTTATGCCAAGTTCTCCAAGTGCGAATTCTGGTTGCCAGAAGTGACCTATCTGGGCCATGTAATCTCTGGCAAGGGCATTGCTGTCAATCCCGAGCGAGTTCAAGTTGTCCTTGACTGGACTCCACCTGAAACGGTCAAGCAAGTTCGGAGTTTTCTTGGTTTGGCGAGCTATTGCCGCCGCTTCGTCGAGAATTTCTCCAAGGTTGCTAAGCCTCTAACTGAACTCCTCAAGAAAGATAAAAAGTTCGAGTGGACCCCACAGTGCGAGTTCAGCTTTCAGGAACTGAAAAGACGCCTGACATCTGCTCCCGTGCTGGTACCACCGGATTTTTCTAAGGACTTTGTTATCTACTGCGACGCCTCGCGACAAGGACTAGGTTGCATACTCATGCAAGATCGTCATGTGATTGCCTACGCATCTCGACAGTTGCGTCCACATGAAGATAATTATCCCACTCATGATCTAGAGCTTGCAGCAGTAGTCCATGCACTCAAAACCTGGCGACATTACCTTCTGGGTAATTGTTGCGAAATCTACACTGATCACCAAAGTTTGAAATATATCTTCACCCAACCGGATTTGAATCTCAGGCAAAGACGTTGGGTCGAGTTGATCTCGGATTACGACTTAGGAATAACTTACACCCCAGGCAAAGCCAATGTCATGGCTGATGCACTAAGTCGTAAATCTTATTGTAACAACTTGATGTTACAACAAGGTCAACCATTTCTCCACGAGGAATTTCATAAGCTTAACCTTCACATTGTTCCTCGAGGATTCCTTTCCACCCTGGTGGCGAAACCTAACCTTACGGATCAGATCATCAAGGCACAAAAGGTGGATCCGGGAATTTCCCGTATCAAGAGAAACATCAAGAAGGGAGTTGCAGATTGTTTCTCCATTGATGATCAAGGTGTTGTGTTCTTTGGGAACCGTCTAGTGGTTCCCAAGGTACGCAACTTGAGACGATTGATCCTTAAGGAAGCTCATGAATCCCCTCTCACCATTCATCCCGGTAGTACTAAGATGTATCAAGACCTACGCTAGAGGTTTTGGTGGACTAGGATGAAGAGAGAAATCGCTCAATACATTGCAACTTGCGACGTCTGTTGTCGTGTTAAAGCAGAGCATCAACGGCCCGCTGGCACCCTTCAACCATTGGAGATTCCTGAATGGAAATGGGATAAAATCGGTATGGATTTCATTACCGGGTTTCCCAGAACCAAAAGAGGGAATAATGCTATCTTCGTTGTTGTCGATCGTCTCTCCAAAGTAGCCCACTTCTTACCTGTTCGCGAGAGTATAACCGCTAGCCAGCTAGCTGAATTGTACATCTCTCGAATAGTATCTCTCCATGGTGTTCCATTGGAAATTAATTCAGACCGTGGAAGTCTTTTCACCTCTCGATTTTGGGAAAGTTTCCAAAATGCGTTGGGAACTCGACTAACCTTTAGCACCGCCTTCCATCCTCAATCAAGTGGTCAAGTAGAACGAGTCAATCAAATTCTGGAGGATATGCTCCGAGCTTCTGTCATCTCTTTCGGTATGAATTGGGAGAAGTGCCTTCCATTCGCCGAGTTCGCTTATAACAACAGTTATCAAGCTAGCCTGGGCAAAGCCCCTTTCGAAGTTCTCTATGGACGAAAATGTTGGACGCCTCTTAACTGGTCAGAAACTGGCGAGAGACAACTCTTTGGCCCGGACATGATCCAGGATGCAGAAGAGCAGGTTCGCGTTATTCGTGAGAAGTTGAAAACCGCCCAATCCCGGCAAAAGAGTCAGTATGACCGCAAGCATAAGCCCATGGCTTATGAAGTCGGCGAGATGGCTTACCTTCGGGTTACACCTTTAAAGGGAACCCATCGATTCGGTATCAAAGGCAAATTGGCTCCTCGTTACATTGGACCCTTTCGCATTCTTGCCAAACGAGGAGAAGTTGCCTACCAACTGGAACTACCTCCGCATCTCTCCAGAGTTCATGATGTCTTCCACGTTTCTCAACTCAGGCGTTGCTTCGCGGATCCTATCCATGGAGTGGACCACGAAACGCTTGATCTCCAAGATAACCTCACCTATCGGGAATACCCCGATCGTATCCTTGATCAAACCGAGCGTACCACTCGACGCCACAATATCAAGTTTCTCAAGGTTCAATGGTCACATCATTCCGAGCAAGAAGCTACATGGGAAAGGGAGGATCGTCTTCGACTCGAGTATCCCACCTTCTTTCCGACAGATCCTAAATCTCGGGACGAGATTCTTTTGAGTGGAGGTGAGTTGTCACATCCTACCTAGTTCATGCATTAGAGTGTGCATCATGTTTTCTTTTGACAAGAAAATTGAAATGGGGAAGGCAGAACCCCCAGCACCCCCCTGAATCTACTAGGGTTTACTAAAATCTTTTTCAATGAACCTGAAATGCCCTTCTAAAATGTCCATCATCTTTGCTTTGGTCTTAAACCTCTGGCAAAAATAGTGCACATTTTTTCTAGGTCAACAAAAGGTCATTGAATTAATGCATAAGTATTTGAATTTGGGCATTTAAAATTTATAAAACATTTCAAATGCCCAAATATCTCCAAACTAAAATGTTCCTGGCTGGAAATATTCTAACTAAGGACCAGGTGCAGTTTGGTGATTTTTGGAGTTGTGCTAGTATTTTTAATAAGTCTACAAAGTTACAAAAGAAATAGAAAAGGAAACAAAAATCATAAAGACTTACCTGACGCCTGCAACCGGCCCACCTGCCGGCCCAGCCCAGCTGCCGCGCCAGCGAGCTGCTTGGCTCGGCCAGGCAGGCACGCAGGTGCTCGACGCCGGCACCAGCGAGCGCCACGCAGCTCCCCGCCGCCCTGCTTCACCTCCTCGCCGCCCCGCTGGCCTGGACGCGCTCCACGTCGACGCCCCGAGCCCCTGGACACGCCCACTCGCCCTGCCTCGCCTCCCTCGCTCTCCTCCGTCATGGCCGACGCCATCGTCGCCGCTCCGCCGTCATAGCCGCAGCCACCGTCGTCCCCGTGCCACGAGACCGTGTTCAACCTCTCCGCCGTCGTTGACTTCGTCGAGCAGCACGAGCCCGAGCGCTCGCGTGCCTCGAAGCCACTACACCGACCCCGTCTTCACCGAGCATCGCCGGAGATCCCTTTCGCCGTCGCCGCCGCACCAGCTCGTCCCCGACCGCGCCGTCTGGCTCTACGAGACCGCTGTGAGCCTGGCTACCGCCCCATCCTCCCCGTTCCCTCTCTCGAGCCCCGTAGCGTCTACTTGTAGCTCGCCCGCACGCACCGCCGCGGAGCTCGTCGCCGACGAGGCTCCGGCCACCTAACGGCCACGCCACCCTGTCCACTAGCCTCACCGCACACCCAGGGCCCCGACGCATCACTCCACGCGCCTCGCCGTGCCCCGCAGCCCCGGTTTCACCTTCGCCCGAGCCCCGGCGCCGCCAAACTCGTCGCCGGCGTCATTTCCGGCGACCCCGAGGCCAACTACCACCACCACTCGATGCGGCTCACCTCCCGCATCACGTAGACGTGCTCCGCCGTCGATTTGGTCGCCGGAGCGCGAATCTGCACTTCCTCCGCCGCGTCTGGACGTCGCCGGCGGCTCAACGCCGGCGGAGTTGACCTGTTTGACCCCTGGGTCTATGACATGTGGGCCCCGCCCGCTAACTAATCCAGGATTAGAATTAATCTAATCTGTTTAAGCTAATGACCCTGACACGCGGGACCCACGCGTCAGGTTTGACCTGGACCGGGTCTGTTGACCTGCTGAGGTCAGCATGACCTCATGCTGACGCCACAATTAATTTTCTGGATTTATTTTTGCACAGGAAATTCCAGAAATTAATTTAAACTTCAAAAATTCATAGAAATTTATCTATAACTCCAAATGCAAAGTTTTATATATGAAAAATTATCAGAAAAATCCAACCTATCCATTGGTACTGGTTCCATGCATGTCAGAACAAGTTAAACCCACTGTTTAGGCATTACAAGTTGATACACTAATATGATCTTCATAAATGAGCTACCATTTGAATCTTTGGTTCAAATGGGTTCATTCCCTTCTGGTTTAACCTACACTAGGTCAGGACACATCCATATTGCCATGTCATAAGCATGCATCATATTGTTGCATATCGTCATGTATTGATTGTGTTCCGATGTGTTCATCGTGGTAGGTTCTGCCTCCGAGGATATCTCCGAGTATCCAACTGAAGGGCAGTATTCCACGACCACTCCATCAGGCAAGCAACCCATTGATCATTCCGATACAAACCCATGTTCTCGCTTCTGCTCTCGTTTACTGCATTAAGACAACGCGTTTCAAACTGCTGTGTGTTACGATAGTTGAACCCACTTCCTTTGCATGACCTGTCTTTGCCACAGTAACTAGATGAAACCCACTAGCATGTGTAGGAGTTGATTGAGCCAATACATGTGTATGTGTGTTCCTACCATGCTGTGCTTGCTATGCTTAGAGTTGTGTCAGGTCTGGCTCATCGGGATGATGAACTGGAGTGAAAGGTTATGTCGGTGACAAGAGTGAAGTGTTGAACACGATTTGGTAAAGGAATCGATGGAAGGCCATGTAGGAGTACATGGTGGGTTGTTTCATTGAGGCCGTCCTACAGAACTGAGATCTGCGTGTGTGATTTAAGACTCAGCTACTACCACGCATTGGGCCCGAAACCAATGGACCCTCTCGGCTTCTTGATCACGCTTGTCCTCTGTCCAGGAGTTGCAAAGTAGTTTCTGGTGTTTGTAGCATGCTGGGGGCCGCACGCGGCGCTGACCATCGGGGTGGGCTGTGTTGCGGTAGGCACGTGGCACGGTGTACCGACTCGCCCGTTTGGTGTCTCGGGAACCCTGTTCACATCGTTCGGGGCCGTTAGTGGAAACCTCGGCCGGACTCCCTGCGGATGGAACCCGAATAGGCGATAAACCTGGACTAGAGACTTGAGTGTTTAGGTAGGCCGTGGCCGACACCCTCGCTGGGCTTCCGCTTGAAGGTTGCCGAGTACATGTCGTGTAAACGGCGATAAGTGGTGAGAGCGTGTGTGAAGAAGTACACCCCTGCAGGGTATAAATCTATTCGAATAGCCGCGTCCGCGGTAAAGGACTACTTGGTCACCTATACAGTTCATAGATGAGTTAAATGGATACTACTAAAAATCTCAAGATAAGTGTGAGTACCGCGGATGGCCCTCTCGTAGGATGGCGAGAGAGGATCCACGGTGGAGTATTGTGTTGGTGGTAGTGGACTCGTGTGCGACAAATGATTTACAAATGGTGTCTATCGTAGGATAGCTTAGCCAAGAGTCAAAGCTGGCTTGCTGCAATAACCCCACTACCTTCTTGAGAATGTGCATGTATAGTAGGTTCCTGTTGTAAGACTTGCTGAGTACCTCCGTACTCATGTTGCTTTAATCATGTTTTTCAGACGACTGCACCAACCCCTCTGATGGGTTCTTTGTAGACCTCGACGTTGACGAGTGACTTATCACCCAGGTGGTGATCCAAGACTTGTGAAGGGTCATTGTAGATAGACAGGCTTCATCAAGCCTTCTTTCTTTCTAGTGTCTGTACTCAGACTAGTTTGCTTCCGCATGTGCTTGTATGTTTGTATGACTTGAGTGTTGGGTCATGTGACCCCTATCTGTATGGATGATATGTATGGCTCCTCGGAGCCTTCTAAATAAAGTACTTGAGTCGTAGAGTACTGTTGTGATGCCATGTTGTATTTACTCATATCGGGCATATTGTGTGTATGATTGAAATGCTTGGTATGAGTGGGATCCGACTATCTAGTTGTTTATCCTTGGCAGCCTTTCATATGGGGAAATGTAAGTTTTGTGCTTCTGAGCGATAGTAGTCCGCTACAGCCCGGTTCACCGGAGTCCTGCTAGCCCAGCACTACTGCTTGGACACTTGACTGGCCGGCATGTGTTTCACGTCGTTCCTATGTCTGTCCCTTCGGGGAAATGTCACACGCTGATATTCGGAGTCCTGCCTAGCCTGCTTCAGCCCGGGTTACCGGAGTCCTGTTAGCCCAGTGCTACAGCCCGAATAGATACGTTGATGACCGACATGTTCGATGTGATTCATGTATGCCTGTCCTCATAGGCTAGCGCCTCTTTGGGTTCACGACTAGCCATGTCGGCCCGGGTTCTCTGTCATATGTATGCTAGCGACACTATCATATACGTGAGCCAAAAGGCGCAAACGGTCCCGGGCCAGGTAAGGTGGCACCCGTGGGAGTACCGTGCGTGAGGCCGCAAGGTGATATGATGTGTTACACGCTGGATCGATGTGGCCTAGGATCGGGGTCCTGACACCTCGGCTCGATCACTTGGCCTTCGTCCGGGCCAGAAAGGGCCGTGGAGGCTCTTGTCGCTCCCCTGGCAGGCCTTGCCGCGGGACGCTACTACTGCACGTGCACAAGTTCGGGGTACTAAGGTACCCCTACTTTAGTACACCGACAGGAGCCCCCGGGTCTGGGCCATACACGGTGCCGAGCGTTGTTGGGCCAGGCCCTAACAGTGCACGGGCACGCGTGGCCTGGGTTGCGCAGCTCCTTAACTCCGTGCGCGTCGCGCCCTCCCCAAGTGGCGCGCGCTTATCGCGGCGTCGTGGGGGGGAGGCGAGGCGTGCGAGACGTGCGTGACGTGGGTGGCGTGCGCGGGGCTTGAGGCCCGCAGGCATGCGTCACGTCGTGCACGACTCCTTTATTTGGAAAGACGAAACGTCCGCCCCACTTTCGAGTGGGGAGGAGAGGTCGCTTCATCTGTCGCCTCGGCCCTGCTCGCCCGCCACGCGCCCTCCATGCGCTTGTGGTTGCAGTGGTGGAGGCAGTAAGCCGGGCCGATGCGGGTCGAAGTAGAGGGTTGGCCCCGTCGCCTGCCCTTCCTCTGCTTTGATTGGTCGGGCGGGGCGGTCGAGCCCCCGCTCCGCCCCTTTATAAGGAGCGGAAGGGGATGACGGGGGTCCGCACTCCTTCCTTCTTCCTTCTCTTAGATCCCTGGTCCCCTCTCCCCAATTGTCATGGAGGAAGGGAACCCTGGTCCTTCTTCGGTGGCGGCAAGGGTTGCCGCCAGGCAGCGCGCCCCTCCTCCCCTTGCACCCGCGGTGGTGGAGCCAACCGTAAGGGGAAGGGGGAGGGGCGAGGTCGTGGACGAGGCCATGGACGGGGCCGAGGCGCTCGAGGTGGGCGGGGCGGCGCGCCGGCCTCGCCTCCGTCGGCGGCTCCGTTTCCCCCGGCGGTTCATCTCGGGGACGACCCCTGCGAGTTCATCATCAGGCTGCGTCGGGCGCCTCGCCGTCGCCTCCGCCTCCCGGCTCCCGTCGCGGACGTCTTGGAGGCGGAACAACACGAGACGCTGAGACTGCGCATGTGGGGCTGCGGGATCAGTGGTACGCGAGTCCACGTCGAATCCCGAGCCCCCGGCATGGTGTGTCTTGGCCGAGGGTGGAAGACGTTCGCCCAGATCCACAGCTTGATGGAGGGGTTCACCCTCCATTTTAAGCTGATGGAGGGTGATCTCCTCTCCGTCAAGGCCTTCGGGGACCTCGGCACCCGGGCCCGGTGCTGCGTGGATAGCTCCTCCGACAGCGAACGCTCCTCCTCGAGCGAGAGTGACGAGGAGGGGAGCGACAGCGACAATGAGGGGAGCGGCCGCCGGGATGACGGGTCCGACTAGGTGCCGGTCGCAGCTCCGCATGGCATCGGCGGCCCCCATCGTCCGCGTCACTGGCGCCGTGAACTCCCCGGGGTCGTCTCCTTGGGCGGCTGGCGTAGGGAGGATGCGGAAGAGGAAGAGGGCGGGCGGCAAGGCCGCTGCCTCGTCTTCCATCCTCGCCCGAGACGCCGTCACCACCCCTGCTCGCGGCGACGACCACCGGGGTCTTCTCTCCGGCCCGGCAAGCTCCTCTTGCCGGGGCTTCGTCTTCTCGGGCGGCCGGAGTGGCGAGGCTGCGGAAGAGGCTGGCGGCAAGGCCGTCAACTCGGAGTACGAGGGCTAGATGCCCTCGACAGCGTGTTGACGTCCTGCAGCCTCCTTCTCGAGCTCCGCCTCCGGCGCCGCCGTCTCCATCCGCCCTCCGGAGCCCTGGGGCGGAGCCCTGGGGCGGAGCCCCGGATGCTCTCTTGGCGCCTTCTGCCACCCGTAGCTCGTCTAGGCGCCCCTTTTGCCCTTCTCGCCTCCTTGCCCTACCTCCTGAGGAGAGAGACAAGAAAGGGATTACGGGCACCTTATCTCTTTTTATCTTGTAAGCCCTCGGGCCTTAGTTGCATTTAAATCTTGTAATCCCATTTTTCATGTTTTTCATTCTCTCTGAGCTGTACCTGAGTGGAATGTTTTTAATGAAAAGGGAATGTTTGCCGGATTATTTGTCTCGCGGGTACATCCCGCGGCAAGGGGCGGACCCTTTGCACCGTTAAGATAGACACTTCCCCGCCCGGCAACGGACCCTGCCGTCCCCCGCTCCCCTTGGCCCTCCTCACGCTCTTGGCGGAGGCAGGGAGAAGGCGGGTTCTGGCCCCTCGCTTCCTCCCCTTGCTGCCGCGGCTACTATCCGAAGCGGGCCCCGGGAACGCGCTCCGGGGTTTGTCGCTTAAGAGAGCACGGAAGCTTTTTAGGAGGAAGCAAGGTTTTCACGTTCCGCAGCTCACGAGAGAATGCATGATAAGGGATGTAAAGACTTATCTGAGGTTGCAGCCCACGGCAACTCTGGCTTGCCGGGAGGCGGGTGCTGGCTCGTCCTTCTCCCCTTCTTCGTCCTTCAGCGGCTCGGCAAGGGTATGCAACTCCGGCGAGCCAAAGGGAAAGGACGGGAAAAAGACGCGGACTCGACCTCTAAGTTAGGGGTTAGCGACTGTTAGGCACTATCAACCCTAACCAAGGACGAGACTCGACTCAGCATGCATGCTAAAACTTGGGGGGCCCCAGCGCTTCATTGTGGCTACGGTCTGCGCCTGGCTTTGTACAAAGGATTACATGCAACTGCGGCATGACTTTTGTACAAAGAGTTGGTTGCCGGACGGGGTCCGACAACCGCGCCTTACGGGTAAAACTTGCGAAGATGCTCAATGTTCCAGGAATTCCTCACCGGAGTACCATCTTCGGTCTCGAGGCGGACGGCGCCGGGCCTCGTGACTCGTTTCACCCGGTAAGGGCCTTCCCACTTTGACGTCAACTTGTTGTGTATCTTGGCCGACTGAACGCGCCGAAGAACAAGGTCGCCTTCCTCGAGGCTCCTGGCTTTAACTTTGCGGCTATGATAGCGACGCAGAGCTTGCTGGTAGCGAGCGGATCGCACAGCAGCCTGGAGACGATCCTCCTCGAGGAGCAGTGCGTCATCTTCACGCGACCGCTCTTGCTCAAGCTCATCATAAGCGAGCACTCGAGGTGACCCGTATACGAGTTCCGTGGGGGTAACTGCTTCTGCTCCATAGACTAGAGCAAATGGTGTCTGGCCGGTGGCTCGATTTGGCGTCGTTCTGACCGACCAAAGAACCGCCGGCAGCTCCTCGATCCAGTTCCGTCCGCGCTTGAGCATCTTGTCAAAACTTCTGGTCTTGAGCCTGCGCAGTACCTCGGCGTTGGCCCTTTCCGCTTGACCGTTGCTCCGGGGATGAGCAACAGAAGCGAAGCAGACCTTGGTGCCGAGGTTTTGGGTGTACTGCATGAAAGCGTGGCTTGTGAACTGCGTACCGTTGTCGGTGATGATCCTGTTGGGGATCCCGAAGCAGCAAACAATCGACCTGAAGAATTTGATCGCGGACTGGGCGGTCACCTTTCTCACCGGTTCCACTTTTGGCCACTTTGTGAACTTGTCGATTGCAACGAACAAGTACTCAAAGCCCCCGACGGACCGGGGGAAGGGGCCGAGGATATCGAGCCCCCAGACTGAGAAGGGCCAGGATAAAGGGATCGTCTGGAGAGCTTGAGCTGGCTGGTGTATCTTCTTGGAATGGAACTGGCACGCTTCACACTTGGTTACTTGTGCAGTTGCATCCTAGAGGGCTGTTGGCCAGTAGAACCCTTGCCGGAACGCTTTGCCGGCAAGTGCTCTGGCGCCGATGTGGTGTCCACATATGCCTCCGTGTATCTCCGCCAACAGCTTCTGTCCGTCTTCCCGGTGAATGCACTTCAATTTCACCCCATTGCGTCCTCTTCTGTACAGTGCGCTGTCGACGAACTAGTACATACTGGACTGCCGGGCTACTCTTTCAGCTACTTCTTGTTCTTCAGGAAGTTCTCCTGTCTGGAGGAAATGGACGATCTGCTGTGCCCACGTCGGAGCCTGTGGCTCGACGACGAGGACTAAAGGCATGTCGGCGGCTGCGGGAACATCAGCTTCTACGGCGAGGACTTGGGGCTCAGCCGGAGCTTGACGTTCCTCGGCAAGCTTGCCCGAGCCTGGCTTGCCGGGAGCGCCTGCTTCGTTGGGACAAACCCTGGGGCTTGCCGGAGCGGGCAGCTCCTCAGCACTCTTGGCGTCGATCTCGGGGACCCTCTTGGCGGCGGCTTCGGGAAGCTCTGCCGGGAGATAGTCACCGGAGACCGATTTTCTCTTCTTGCTTGGCCCAGTCGATGGTGTCACGGATGGCTGAGTCAGCTTGAGCACAAAAGTCCCTGGTTCCACAGGTAGCTTTAGTGCGGCGCATTTTGACAGGCCGTCGGCAATGTCGTTCTCTGCTCTTGGAACGTATTCCATTTGCAGGCCGTCAAAGCGCTCTTCCAGCTTCCTCACTTCATCAACGTAAGCCACCATCAACGGGCACTGGTAATCCTTGTTCACTTGGCGGACGACGAGCTGCGAGTCACCCCTGACAATGAGCTTCTTGATCCCAAGTTCCGCCGCGATCCTGTGACCGGCGAGCAAACCTTCATACTCTGCTGTATTGTTGGTTGCTTGCTCCTTGGGAAAGTGCATCTGGACGACGTACTTGAGGTGCTCTCCGGTGGGCGCGATGAGAAGCACGCCGGCACCGGCGCCTTCCAGCGAAAAGGCACCATCATAGTACATCAGCCACTCTTTGGTTGCTTCCTTGCCGGGGATGCTCGTCTCTGGAATTTCTTCGTCCGGTGTCGGCGTCCACTCTGCTATGAACTCTGCCAATGCTCTGCTCTGGATGGTCGATGTGCTCTCGAACTTGAGGCCAAAGCTTGACAGTTCTAGTGCCCACTCGACAATCCTGCCTGTTGCTTCGGGATTCTGTAGTATCCTCTTAAGCGGAAAGTGAGTGACCACGGTGATCTCGTGTGCTTGGAAGTAATGGCGCAGCTTCCTCGAGGCCATGAGGAGGCCGAAGAGCAATTTCTGCACACCAGAGTACCTCGACCTAGCCCCCTGCAGGAGGGAACTGATGAAGTAAACTGGGCGCTGCACCATCCTCTTCCTCTGCACTTCCCCTTGCGCTTGCGCGGATCCGCCTTTGCCGGGGCCAGAGCTTGTCGGGGAAGCCCCCCGCTTGCCGTCGGACGCGCTTGCCGTGGTTACTGGCTCGTCATCAACTTCCCTCTCCGCAACTAACGCAGCACTAGCCACTTGAATGGTTGACGCTAGGTAGAGCAGCAACTTCTCTTGCGGTCTAGGCGCGACAAGTATAGGAGCGGAGGACAGGTATTTCTTCAAGTCTTGCAGCGCAGCCTCCGCTTCCGTAGTCCATTTTACTGGACCTGCCTTTTTCAAGATTTTGAAAAATGGTAGGGCGCGTTCCGCAGACCTGGAAATAAATCTGCTGAGAGCCGCCACGCAGCCGGCAAGTCTTCGCACGTCCTTGACACGCGCTGGTGCTTCAATCTGCTCGATGGCCTTGATCTTGTCGGGGTTGGCTTCGATCCCGCGCTGAGACACGAAGAACCCGAGAAGCTTGCCGGAGGGAACTCCGAACACGCACTTCTCGGGGTTGAGCTTGAGGCTGATCTTGTGCAAGTTCGCAAAGGTCTCTTCCAAGTCTTGAACCAAGGTTGCCTTGTCTCTACTCTTGACCATAATGTCGTCCATGTAGGCCTCCACATTTCTGTGGATCTGTGGCTCGAAAGCAGTGTGGCCAACCCTCGCGAACGTCAATCCTGCGTTCTTCAGTACAAAAGGCATCCGCACAAAACAGTACGTGCCGCATGGATTGATGAACACAGTCTTCTCTTCGTCTTCTTCAGCCATGAAGATCTGGTGGTACCCGGAGTAGGCGTCAAGGAATGAAAGAAGGTCGCATCCGGCCGTGGAGTCAACAATCTGGTCGATGTGCGGCAAGGGAAATGGATCTTTAGGGCAAGCTCTGTTGACATCGGTGAAATCGATGCAAAGCCTCCACTTCTCGTTTGCTTTGCGCACGACAACAGGATTGGCCAACCACGTCGGATGGAGCACGCCTCTGACGAGGCCTGCCACTTCCAACTTCCTGATCTCCTCCGTGATAAACTCTTGGCGCTCCACCGCTTGTTTCCTGACCTTTTGCTTGACGGGCGGCGCATGAGGACAGATGGGGAGGTGGTGCTCAATCACTTCCCTGGGAACGCCGGGGATGTCAGATGGTTGCCAGGCAAACACATCGACATTCGCCCGCAGGAAAGCAACGAGCGCGCCTTCCTATTTGGGGTCAAGAGTGGCACTAATGGTGAAGGTGCCACCATTGCCGTCCTCCTTGGCGGGCACCTTCTTGGTCGCTGGTGGAGCAGCCGTCGTCTCCTTGTGTTTATCGGCGGGGCTCGATGGTGCGTCCTCAACGGCAGCGCAGCGCTCCGAAGAGGCGCGCTTGCCGGAGTAGGCACCAGAGCATTCGCCGGGCTGGGCCTTCTTGCCGGCGGGGCTCGATGGCACATCCTCGACGGCAGCGCAACACTCCGAAGAGGCGCGCTTGCCGGAGTGGGCGCCAGAGCATTCGCCGGACTTGGTCTTCATGCCGGCGGGGCTCGATGGCACGTCCTCGACGGCAGCACAGCACTCCGAAGAGGCGCGCTTGCCGGAGTGGGCGCCAGAGCACTTGCCGGACTTCTTCTTTCCCCCGGAACCCCCAGCGGCAAGCGGGCCGCGGGCCGTTGCTGCTGTTGCGTCCCGGTATATTTGGTCGGCGCAGATAAGGGCATCCTTCTTGTCGCCGGGGATAGAAATGAAGCTTATCGGGCCAGGCATCTTGAGCATGTTATACGCGTAGTGGGAGGCCGCCATGAACTTGGCGAGCGCTGGTCGAGTGAGGATCCCGTTGTAAGGCAACGGAAAGTCGGCGACGTCAAAGGTGACCTTCTCAGTCCTGAAATTCAGCTCGCTGCCAAATGTCACCGGCAGCGTGATCTTTCCCTTCGGCTTGCTCCTTCCCGGGTTGATTCCTTGGAATGTGCTGGTTTCTTCGAGCTCGCTGTCGGGAACTTGGAGTCTCCGGAGGACAGCAGAGGAGATCAGATTCAAGCCGGCCCCGCCGTCAACTAGCATCTTAGTGACCTTGAGGTTGCGGATCGTTGGGGAAACCAACATCGGCAAGCACCCGACCGCGGTTGTGCGATCAGGGTGGTCCTCAATGTCGAAGATGATAGGCGTGCTGGACCATCTCAGGGGTCTGCGTGACTCGACGGGCGGCTCCGCTGCATTGACCTCCCGCACCCACCGTTTAAGCTGGTGGTGGGAAGTGTGCAGGGAGGCACCGCCGTCCACACGCAACACCCCAGTGGCTTTCTGAAACTCCTGCTCGCTGGTCTCAGGGTCTTCCATGTCTTCTTCGTCGTCATCGTCTTCGCCCTTTTCGCGCCCCCGGGGAGGTCTGTCTGCTTGCTGCTGCTTGTCCTTGCCGCGGCGCTCCCCCGGGCCGGGGCGCTTCGTGCCGGATTTCCTGCCACCTGCTTGGGCTCTCTCCTTGTCGCGTCGTGCGTACTCGGCCTTCTGCAGGTCGACGAGCCGCTCGACTTGCTTGCAACTCTGGAGGTCGTGGCTCCTGGTACGGTGGATCTTTCAGTACTTCTTGTCGGTACCGTCTCGCTTGTCGGCAGCGGCCACCTCCCGGCAGTTGGCGCACCCGACAATCTCCTTGCCGGGGCCTCCCGCCTGGGCTTTCTTGGCGGAGCCCTCGCTGCCGGACTTCTCGACAACCAGTACCTCTGGGTTTTTCTTCTTTTTGCCGTTCCGCCGCCGGCCTCTCCTTGCCGGGGCGGTACCTTCACTGTCGGATTCTCCTTCTCCGACACTTTCTCCGGGGAGCTTCCTCCCCTCCTCAGCGCGTGCACACTTGTCGGCCAGGGCGTAAAGCTCGCTGACCTCCTTGATTTTGCACATCGCCATCTCCTCCCGCATCCTGCGGTTACGCACGTTCTGGTGGAACGCGCTGATCACCGCGGCGGGGTGGACGTCTGGGATGTTGTAGTGCACACGGCTGAACCTCTGGATGAACTTGCGCAAAGGCTCCCCCTCCTTCTGAACGAGCAGATGAAGGTCGCTCGCCTGGCCATGGGGTTTGTGGCCGCCCGTGAAGGCGCCAACGAACTGATGGCATAGATCTGGCCAGGAGGAGATGGAGCCGTCCGGCAAGTGCATGAGCCAGGACCTGATGTTGGGCTTGAGCACCAGCGGGAAGTAGTTGGCAAGGATCTTATCGTCCCATCCCCCGGCAGCCTGCACCGCAATGGTGTAGATGCTGAGGAACTCAGACGGATGCGACTTGCCGTCGTACTTCTCGGGCACGTCGGGCTTGAAGTTCTTCGTGCTGGGCCACTTGACTTGCCGCAGCTCGCGGGTGAACGCGGGGCAGCCTACCAAATACGGCAGTTCGCCTGGTTCCCCCGGCGCGGGCATGTTTCCAGAGGGCTCAACGCGCTGGTCTGATTGACGCCGCGCATCTCTTCTGCGCTCGATGCGGGTTCGAGCGTCTTCTTCCCTTCGTTCATGAAGGACTTGGCGTTGGTCGCGGCGAGTTCGCAGGTTCAATGACGCGGTGGAGTCGTCGTCGAGGTGAGCCCGGCGAGTCAGCGACCGTGGCTTCTGAGGCGGGGAGTGCACGGTGGTCGCACCCCCGCCATTCTTGGCGCCATCGGTTCTCGCCTGGGTGACTGGCCGCGGCTGCGACGCGCTGTGCTGCCGCGGAGTGTCGCCGTTGGCGAAACCGATGAGGCTCTGGATGGTTGCCCTCCAGCCGTCGAGCTTGTCCGCCGTTGGAGGGTAGTCTAGGAGCAGCTGAGCTCGCGCGAGAGCTTCCGCTGGGGTGGCGGGCAGAGGCGGCGAACGGCGCGAGGAGCGGGATGTGCTCGAACTCCTAACCATGTTAGAAGGAGCAGCACCTGGTCCAGGCAGCCGCGCGACGCTCGTTCCGGCACGCTGGGTCGCATGCTGGTCCTGAGCGCCTTGGGACCCGCCAGCACGGTCTGGATCCAGCGAGCGTATGGTACCATGGGTACCATGACGCTGCTGGTTTCGCGCCTCCTGAGAGGGGCGCGGGGCGAGCTCGGACGTCGCGGGACCAAGAACTGGTTCGACGACGCCCGTCCTTCCGCCGGCGTCCTCCCCACCACCCGTGTTCTCCATGGGCGGCGGGTTGGACGCTGACGGGCCGGTCGCCTCCGGAGCTTTCTTCTTCGGCGCCATGCTGGCGCAAACGATGAGAGTCTGGCTCGCGCGGACGCCGGATCTGATTCACACAACCTCGACGCGCCCCCTACCTGGCGCGCCAAAGATGTCGGGGGATATCGGCCTCCACGAGCACCTATGGGGACGGAGCCCCTTGTCGGTTCGGCGGGGGGCGGAGGTTGCACAAAGAGCAGATCGAGGCGACCCACACACACGCAACGATTTTACCTAGCTTCGGGCCGCATGGATGCGTAAAACCCTACTGCTGCTTGTCTGGTTGATTATAGTTCTTGCTCTGGAGCGCAAGAAGCTACAGTAAGTTGGAGCTGGACGTAGACGAGGGTCTACTGGGTCTGGATTCCCCCCCTCTCTACGTGCGCATGGGCCTCCTTTTATATGCTAAGGGGTTTCCCACAGGTAGCGATGCAGGCGAGGGTAAAAATGGCAAGGAACTGTCCGAATAGTGGCCGCACAGTGCTATCGCACCTAACTCTGACGGAGGGGGACAAAGGCATTAAATGCCCGTCTGGATCGCCTGAACAGTGCCGAGGCGGACCGTTAGGGGCGCCTCCGCTTGCCATGGGGGCGACTCTGCCAACGTCGCATGCCATGCGCGCGCCCCAGGCTGCGCGGCGCCCCGCCACGTGTCTCCGGGGAAGCTCCAGAGTGACGCGTGGGCAGGTGAGCTGGAGCGCATGCCTGAGGTGGTGGTTTGCCGCGGCAAGTGGCTTGCCGCGGTGGTCGTCTTGCCGCACCTGAGAGCTTGCCGCTCGTCAGGCCTTGCCGAGGTGCGCGGAGCGCCGCGGGGGGCTTCTCTTGGTGTGCCTTGGCTTGGTCGTCCCGGCGAGCTCCTCCCGCCGGGGCCTTGGTGCTTCGGCTTAGTCGTCCCGGCAAGCTCCTCTTGCCGGGGCCTTGTCGCCTTGGCCCGGCAAGCTCCTCTTGCCGGATCTCGCCTTCTCGGCCCGGCAAGCTCCTCTTGCCGGGGCTTGGTCTTCTCGGCTCGATCACTTGGCCTTCGTCCGGCCCAGAAAGGGCCGGGGAGGCTCTTGTCGCTCCCCTGGCAGGCCTGGCCGCGGGACGCTACTACTGCCCGTGCACAAGTTCGGGGTACTAAGGTACCCCTACTTTAGTACACCGACATTCGGTATCCAATACCTAGTTCAATCTCGTTACCGGCAAGTCTCTTTACTCGTTCCATAATACATCATCTCTCAACTAACTCATTAGTTGCAATGCTTGCAAGGCTTAAGTGATGTGCATTACCGAGAGGGCCCAGAGATACCTCTCCGACAATCGGAGTGACAAATCCTAATCTCGAAATACGCCAACCCAACATCTACCTTTGGTGACACCTGTAGTACTCCTTTATAATCACCCAGTTACGTTGTGACGTTTGGTAGCACCCAAAGTGTTCCTCCGGCAAACGGGAGTTGCATAATCTCATAGTCATAGGAACATGTATAAGTCATGGATAAAAGCAATAGCAACATACTAAACGATCGGGTGCTAAGCTAATGGAATGGGTCATGTCAATCAGATCATTCAACTAATGATGTGACCTTGTTAATCAAATGACAACTCTTTGTTCATGGTTAGGAAACATAACCATCTTTGATTAACGAGCTAGTCAGGTAGAGGCATACTAGTGACACTCTGTTTGTCTATGTATTCACACATGTATTATGTTTCCGGTTAATACAATTCTAGCATGAATAATAAACATTTATCATGATATGTAAGGAAATAAATAATAACTTTATTATTGCCTCTAGGGCATATTTCCTTCAGTTTCCCACTTGCACTAGAGTCAATAATCTAGTTCACATCGCCATGTGATTTACCAGCAATAGTTCACATCACCATGTGATTAACACCCATAGTTCACATCGATATGTGACCAACACCCAAAGGGTTTTCTAGAGTCAGTAATCTAGTTCACATTACTTATGTGATTAACACCCAAAGAGTACTAAGGTGTGATCATGTTTTGCTTGTGAGATAATTTTAGTCCACGGGTCTGTCACATTCAGATCCGTAAGTATTTTGCAAATTTCTATGTCAACAATACTCTGCGCGGAGCTACTCTAGCTAATTGCTCCCACTTTCAATATGTTACCAGATTGAGACTTAGAGTCATCTAGATCAGTGTCAAAACTTGCATCGATGTAACCCTTTACGACGAACCTTTTGTCACCTCCATAATCGAGAAACATATCATTATTCCACTAAGGATAATTTTGACCGCTATCAAGTGATCTACTCCTAGATCACTATTGTACTCCCTTGCCAAACTCAGTGGTAGGGTATGCAATAGATCTGGTACACAGCATGGCATACTTTATAGAACCTATGGCTGAGGCATAGGGAATGACTTTTATTCTCTTTCTATCTTCTGCCGTGGTCGGGCTTTGAGTCTTACTCAATTTCACACCTTGTAACACAGGCAAGAACTCTTTCTTTGATTGTTCCATTTTGAACTACTTCAAAATCTTGTCAAGGTATGTACTCATTGAAAAAACTTATCAAGCGTCTTGATCTATCTCTATAGATTTTGATGCTCAATATGTAAGCAGCTTCATTGAGGTCTTTCTTTGAAAAACTCCTTTCAAACACTCCTTTATGCTTTGCAGAATAATTCTACATTATTTCCGATCAACAATATGTCATTCACATATACTTATCAGAAATGCTGTAGTGCTCCCACTCACTTTCTTGTAAATACAGGCTTCACCGCAAGTCTGTATAAAACTATATGCTTTGATCAACTTATCAAAGTGTATATTCCAACTCCGAGATGCTTGCACCAGCCCATAGATGGATCACTGGAGCTTGCATATTTTGTTAGCACCTTTAGGATTGACAAAACCTTCTGGTTGCATCATATACAACTCTTCTTTAATAAATCTATTAAGGAATGCAGTTTTGTTTATCCATTTGCCAGATTTCATAAAATGCGGCAATTGCTAATATGATTCGGACAGACTTAAGCATAGATACGAGTGAGAAACTCTCATCGTAGTCAACACTTTGAACTTGTCGAAAACCTTTTGCGACAATTCTAGCTTTGTAGATAGTAACACTAATATCAGCGTCCGTCTTCCTCTTGAAGATCCATTTATATTCTATGGCTTGCCGATCACCGGGCAAATCCATCAAAGTCCATACTTTTGTTCTCATACATGGATCATATCTCAGATTTCATGGTCTCAAACCATTTCGCGGAATCTGGGCTCATCATCGCTTCCTCATAGTTCGTAAGTTCATCATGGTCTAGTAACATGACTTCCAGAACAGGATTACCGTACCACTCTGGTGCGGATCTCACTCTGGTTTACTTACGAGATTCAGTAGTAACTTGATCTTGAAGTTACATGATCATTATCATTAGCTTCCTTACTAATTGGTGTAGTAGTCACAAGAATACATTTCTGTGATGAACTACTTTCCAATAAGGGAGAAGGTACAATTACCTCATCAAGTTTTGTACTTTCCTCCCAATCACTTCTTTCGAGAGAAACTCCTTCTCTGGAAAGGATCCATTCTCAGCAACGAATATCTTGCCTTCGGACCTGTGATAGAAGGTGTACCCAACTGTCTTCTTTGGGTATCCTACGAAGACATATTTCTCTGATTTGGGTTTGAGCTTATCAGAATGAAACTTTTTCATATAAGCATCACAACCCCAAACTTTAAGACACAACAACTTTGGTTTCTTGCCAAAACACAGTTCATACGGTGTCGTCTCAATGGATTTAGATGGTGCCCTTTTTAACGTGAATGCAGCTGTCTCTAATGCATAACCCCAAAACGATAGTGGTAGATTGGTAAGAGTCATCATAGATCGCACTATATCTAATAAAGTACGGTTATGACGTTCGGACACACCATTACACTGTGGTGTTCCACGTGGCGTGAGTAGTGAAACTATTTCACATTGTTTTAACTGAAGGTCAAACTTGTAACTCAAATATTTTACTTCTATGATCATATCGTAGAAAGTTTTATTTCTTGTTACGATGATTCTCCACTTCATTCTGAAATTCTTTGAACTTTTCAAACGTTTCAGACTTATGTTTCATCAAGTAGATATACTCATATCTGCTCAAATCATCTGTGAAGGTTAGAAAATAATGATACTTGTCGCGAGCCTTAATATTCATCGGACCACATATATCAGTATGTATGATTTCCAACAAATCTGTTGCTTGCTCCATTGTTCCGGAGAACGGCGTTTTAGTCATCTTGCCCAAGAGGCATGGTTCGCAAGCATCAAGTGATTCATAATCAAGTGATTCCAAAATCCCATCAGCATGGAGTTTCTTCATGCGCTTTACACCAATATGACCTAAACGGCAGTGCCACAAATAGGTTGCACTATCATTATTAACTTCGCATCTTTTGGTTTCAATATTATGAATATGTGTATCACTACGATCGAGATCCAATGAACTATTTTCATTGGGTGTGTATGACCATAAAAGGTTCTATTCATGTAAACAGAACAACAATTGTTCTCTAACTTAAATGAATAATCGTATTGCAATAAACATGATCAAATCATATTTATGCTCAACGCAAACACCATATAACACTTATTTAGGTTTATCACTAATCCCGAAAGTATAGGGAGTGTGCGATGATGATCATATCAATCTTGGAACTACTTCCAACTTTCATCGTCACTTCACCCTTAACTAGTCTTTGTTCATTCTGCAACTCCCGTTTCGAGTTACTACTCTTAGCAACTGAACCAGTATCAAATACCGAGGGGTTGCTATGAACACTAGTAAAATACACATCAATAATCTGTATATCAAATATACCTTTGTTCACTTCGCCATCCTTCTTATCCGCCAAATACTTGGGGCAGTTCCGCTTCCAGTGACCAGTCCCTTTGCAGTAAACGCACTCAGTCTCAGGCTTAGGTCCAGACTTGGGTTTCTTCTCTTGAGCAGCAACTTGTTTGCTGTTCTTCTTGAATTTCCCCTTCTTCTTCCCTTTGCCCTTTTCTTGAAACTAGTGATCTTGTCAACCATCAACACTTGATGTTTTTTTTTGATTTCTACCTTCGTTGATTTCAGCATCACGAAGAGCTTGGGAATTACTTTCGTCATCCCTTGCATATTATAGTTCATCATGAAGTTCTACTAACTTGGTGATGGTGACTAGAGAATTCTGTCAATCACTATCTTATCTAGAAGATTAACTCCCACTTGATTCAAGCGATTGTAGTACCCAGACAATCTGAGCTCATGCTCACTAGTTGAGCGATTCTCCTCCATATTTTAGCTATAGAACTTGTTGAAGACTTCATATCTCTCAACTCGGGTATTTGCTTGAAATATTAACTTCAAATCCTGGAACATCTCATATGGTCCATGACGTTCAAAACGTCTTTGAAGTCCCGATTCTAAGCCGTTTAAGCATGGTGCACTAAACTATTAAGTAGTCATCATATTGAGCTAGCACAACGTTCATAACGTCTGCATCTGCTCCTGCAATAGGTCCGTCACCTAGCGGTGCATCAAGGACATAATTCTTCTGTGCAGCAATGAGGATAAACCTTAAATCACGGATCCAATCCGCATCATTGCTACTAACATTTTTCAACACAATTTTCTCTAGGAACATATCAAAATAAACACAGGGAAGCAACAATGTGAGCTATTGATCTACAACATAGATATGCTAATACTACCAGGACTAAGTTCATGATAAATTAAAGTTCAATTAATCATATTATTTAAGAACTCCCGCTTAGATAGACATCCCTCTAATCTTCTAAGTGATCACGTGATCCAAATCAACTAAACCATAACCGATCATCACGTGAAATGGCTTAGTCTTCAATGGTGAACATCATTATGTTGATCATATCTACTATATGATTCACGCTCGACCTTTTAGTCTCCGTGTTCCGAGGTCATATCTTATATGCATAGCTCGTCAAGTATAACCTGAGTATTCCGCGTGTGCAACTGTTTTGCACCCGTTGTATTTGAACGTAGAGCCTATCACACCCGATCATCACATGGTGTCTCAGCACGAAGAACTTTCGCAACGGTGCATACTCAGGGAGAACACTTCTTGATAATTAGTGAGAGATCATCTTATAATGCTACCGTCAATCAAAGCAAGATAAGATGCATAAAAGATAAACATCACATGCAATCAATATAAGTGATATGATATGGCCATCATCATCTCGTGCTTGTGATCTCCATCTTCGAAGCACCGTCATGATCACCATCGTCACCGGCGCGACACCTTGATCTCCATCGTAGCATCATTGTCGTCTCGCCAATCTTATGCTTCCACGACTATCACTACCGCTTAGTAATAAAGTAAAGCATTACATCGCAATTGCATTGCATACAATAAAGCGACAACCATATGGCTCCTGCCAGTTGCCGATAACTCGGTTACAAAATATGATCATCTCATACAATAAAATTTAGCATCATGTCTTGACCATATCACATCACAACATGCCCTGCAAAAACAAGTTAGACGTCCTCTACTTTGTTGTTGCAAGTTTTACGTGGCTGCTACGGGCTTAAGCAAGAACTCATCTTACCTACGCATCAAAACCACAACGATAGTTTGTCAAATAGACTCCGTTTTAACCTTCTCAAGGACCGGGCGTAGCCACACTCGGTTCAATTAAAGTTGGAGAGACAGTCTTCCGCAAGCCATCTATGTGCAAAGCACGTCGAGGGAACCGGTCTCGCGTAAGAGTACGCGTAAGGTTGGTCCGGATCGTCTCGTCCAACAATACCGCCGAACCAAAGTATGACATGCTGGTAGGCAGTCTGACTTATATCGCCCACAACTTACTTGTGTTCTACTCGTGCAAATAACATCAAACCATAAAACCAGGCTCTGATACCACTGTTGGGGAACGTAGTAATTTCAAAAAATTTCCGACACACACGCAAGATCATGGTGATGCATAGCAACGAGGGGAGAGTATGATCTACGTACCCTCATAGACCGAAAGCGGAAGCGTTATATCAACGCGGTTGATGTAGTCGTACGTCTTCACGATCCGACCGATCCAAGCACCGTTACTCCGGCACCTCCGAGTTCTTGGCACACGTTCGGCTCGATGACATTCCCCGGGCTCCGATCCAGCAAAGCTTCGGGGAAGAGTTCCGTCAGCACGACGGCGTGGTGACGATCTTGATGTTCTACTGTCGTAGGGCTTCGCCTAAGCACCGCTACAATATGACCGAGGTGGAATATGGTGGAGGGGGGCACCGCACACGGCTAAGGAACGATCACGTTGATCAATTGTGTGTCCAAGGGGTGCCCCTTGCCTCAGTATATAAAGGATGGAGGAGGAGGAGGCCGGCCAAGCCAATTGGTGTGGCCAAGATGGGAGTCCTACTAGGACTCCAAGTCCTAGTAGGAGTCCATCAAGAGGGGAGGAAGGGAGAAGGAAGTGGAGGAGAAGGAAAGGTGGCCGGCCCCCTTTTCCCTAGTCCAATTCGGACCAGAGGGAAGGGGGGCGCAGCAGCCCCTTGGCCCTTTCTTCTCTTCCCACTAAAGCCCATCAAGGTGAAGGAAATATGCCCTAGAGGCAATAATAAAGTTATTATTTATTTCCTTATATCATGATAAATGTTTATTATTCATGCTAGAATTGTATTAACTGGAAACATAATACATGTGTGAATACATAGACAAACAGAGTGTCACTAGTATGCCTCTACTTGACTAGCTCATTAATCAAAGATGGTTATGTTTCCTAACCATGAACAAAGAGTTGTTATTTGATTAACGAGATCACATCATTAGTTGAATGATCTGATTGACATGACCCATTCCATTAGCATAGCACCCGACCGTTTAGTATGTTGCTGTTGCTTTTATCCATGACTTATACATGTTCCTTTAAACTATGAGATTATGCAACTCCCATTTGCCGTAGGAACACTTTGTGTGCTACCAAACGTCACAACGTAACTGGGTGATTATAAAGGTGCTCTACAAGTGTCTCCGAAGGTACATATTGGGTTGGCATATTTCAAGATGAGGATTTGTCACTCCGATTGTCGGAGAGGTATCTCAGGGCCTTCTCGGTAATGCACATCACATAAGCCTTGCAAGCATTGCAACCAATGAGTTAGTTGCGAGATGATGTATTACGGAACGAGAAAAGAGACTTGCCGGTAACGAGATTGAACTAGGTATTGGATACCGACGATCGAATCTCGGGCAAGTAACATACCGATGACAAAGGGAACAACGTATGTTGTTATGCGGTCTGACCGATAAAGATCTTCGTAAAATATGTAGGAGCCAATATGGGCATCCAGGTCCCGCTATTGGTTATTGACTGGAGACGTGTCTCGGTCATGTCTACATTGTTCTCGAACCGTAGGGTCCGCACGCTTAAGGTTTCGATGACAGTTATATTATGAGTTTATGAGTTTTGATGTACCGAAGGAGTTCGGAGTCCCGGAAGAGATCGGGGACATGACGAGGAGTCTCGAAATGGTCGAGACGTAAAGATCGATATATTGGACGACTATATTCGGACATCGGAAGGGTTCTGAGTGGTTCGGGTATTTTCGGAGGTACCGGGGAGTTACGGGATTACGGGAGAAGTAATGGGCCTTGATGGGCTTTAGTGGGAAGAGGAAAAGGCTGCTGCGCCCCCCCTCCCCTTTGGTCCGAATTGGACTAGGGAAAAGGGGGCCGGCCACCTCTCCTTCTCCTCCTATTCCTTCTCCCTTCCTCCCCTTTTGGTGGACTCCTACTAGGACTTGGAATCCTAGTAGGACTCCATATGCTGGCCGCACCTTTTACCTTGGCCGGCCTCCTCCTCCTCCATCCTTTATATACAGGGGCAGGGGGCACCCCAAAGACACACAAGTTGATCTACGGATCGTTCCTTAGCCGTGTGCGGTGCCCCCTTCCACCAAATTCCACCTCGATCATATCGTTGCAGTGCTTAGGCGAAGCCCTGCGCCGGTAACACATCAAGATCGTCACCACGCCGTCGTGCTGACGGAACTCTTCCTCGACGCTTTGCTGGATCGGAGCCCGGGGATCGTCATCGAGCTGAACGTGTGCCAAGAACTCGGAGGTGCCGGAGTAACGGTGCTGTGATCGGTTGGATCGCGAGGAGAACGTACGACTACTTCCTCTACGTACGACTACTTCCTCTACGTTGTGTCAACGCTTCCGCTTCGGTCTACGAGGGTACGTAGACAAACACTCTCCCCTCTCGTTGCTATGCATCACCATGATCTTGCGTGTGCGTAGGAAAATTTTGAAATTACTACGTTACCCAACAGTGGCATCAGAGCCTAGGTTTTATGGTTGATGTTATTTGCACGAGTAGAACACAAGTGAGT
Organism: Aegilops umbellulata; assembly: GCA_032464435.1. Classification (NCBI taxonomy): domain Eukaryota; kingdom Viridiplantae; phylum Streptophyta; class Magnoliopsida; order Poales; family Poaceae; genus Aegilops; species Aegilops umbellulata. The sequence continues at coordinate 148,696,647 of CP136059.1, read as the reverse complement.
TGTGGACGATACAAGTCATACTGCCTACCAGCATGTCATACTTTGGTTCAGCGGTATTGTTGGATGAGACGATCCGGACCAACCTTACGCGTACGCTTACGCGAGACCGGTTCCCTCGACGTGCTTTGCACAGAGATGGCTTGCGGAAGACTGTCTCTCCAACATTAGTTGAACCGAGTGTGGCTACGCCCGGTCCTTGAGAAGGTTAAAACGGAGTCTATTTGACAAACTATCGTTGTGGTTTTGATGCGTAGGTAAGATGAGTTCTTGCTTAAGCCCGTAGCAGCCACGTAAAACTTGCAACAACAAAGTAGAGGACGTCTAACTTGTTTTTGCAGGGCATGTTGTGATGTGATATGGTCAAGACGTGATGCTAAATTTTATTGTATGAGATGATCATGTTTTGTAACCGAGTTATCGGCAACTGGCAGGAGCCATATGGTTGTCGCTTTATTGTATGCAATGCAATCGCGATGTAATGCTTTACTTTATTGCTAAACGGTAGTGATAGTCGTAGAAGCATAAGATTAGCGAGACGACAACGATGCTGCGATGAAGATCAAGGTGTCGCGCCGGTGACGATGGTGATCATGACGGTGCTTCGAAGATGGAGATCACAAGCACAAGATGATGATGGCCATATCATATCACTTATATTGATTGCATGTGATGTTTATCCTTTTATGCATCTTATCTTGCTTTGGTTGACGGTAGCATTATAAGATGATCTCTCACTAAATTATCAAGAAGTGTTCTCCCTGAGTATGCACCGTTGCGAAAGTTCTTCGTGCTGAGACACCACGTGATGATCGGGTGTGATAGGCTCTACGTTCAAATACAACGGGTGCAAAACAGTTGCACACGCGGAATACTCAGGTTTAACTTGACGAGCCTAGCATATACAGATATGGCCTCGGAACACGGAGACCGAAAGGTCGAGCGTGAATCATATAGTAGATATGATCAACATAGTGATGTTCACCATTGAAACTACTCCATCTCACGTGATGATCGGACATGGTTTAGTTGATTTGGATCACGTGATCACTTAGAAGATTAGAGAGATGTCTATCTAAGTGGGAGTTCTTAAGTAATATGATTAATTGAACTTAAATTTATCATGAACTTAGTCCTGGTAGTATTAGCATATCTATGTTGTAGATCAATAGCTCGCGTTGTTGCTTCCCTATGTTTATTTTGATATGTTCCTAGAGAAAATTGTGTTGAAAAATGTTAGTAGCAATGATGCGGATTGGATCCGTGATCTGAGGTTTATCCTCATTGCTGCACAGAAGAATTATGTCCTTGATGCACCGCTAGGTGACGGACCTATTGCAGGAGCAGATGCAGACATTATGAACGTTTTGCTGGCTCAATATGATGACTACTTAATAGTTTAGTGCACCATGCTTAACTGCTTAGAATCGGGACTTCAAAGACGTTTTGAACGTCATGGAGCATATGAGATGTTCCAGGAGTTGAAGTTAATATTTCAAGCAAATACCCGAGTTGAGAGATATGAAGTCTCCAACAAGTTCTATAGCTAAAAGATGGAGGAGAATCGCTCAACTAGTGAGCATGTGCTCAGATTGTCTGGGTACTACAATCGCTTGAATCAAGTGGGAGTTAATCTTCCAGATAAGATAGTGATTGACAGAATTCTCTAGTCACCATCACCAAGTTAGTAGAACTTCGTGATGAACTATAATATGCAAGGGATAACGGAAAATATTCCCAAGCTCTTCGCGATGCTAAAATCGGCGAAGGTAGAAATCAAAGAAAAAACATCAAGTGTTGATGGTTGACAAGATCACTAGTTTCAAGAAAAGGGCAAAAGGAAAGAAGGGGAACTTCAAGAAGAACGGCAAGCAAGTTGCTGCTCAAGTGAAAAAGCCCAAGTATGGTCCTAAGCCTGAGACTAAGTGCTTCTACTGCAAAGGGACTGGTCACTGGAAGCGGAACTACCCCAAGTGATTGGCGGATAAGAAGGATGGCAAAGTGAACATAAGTATATTTGATATACATGTTATTGATGTGTACTTTACTAGTGTTCATAGCAACCCCTTAGTATTTGGTACTAGTTCAGTTGCTAAAATTTAGTAACTCGAAACGGGAGTTGCAGAATGAACAAAGACTAGTTAAAGGACAAGGTGACGATGTGTGTTGGAAGTGGTTCCAAGATTGATATGATCATCATCACACACTCCCTATACTTTCGGGATTAGTGTTGAAACTAAATAAGTGTTATTTGGTGTTTGCGTTGAGCATGAATATGATTTGATCATGTTAATTGCAATACAGTTATTCATTTAAGTTAGAGAACAATTGTTGTTCTGTTTACATGAATAAAACCTTCTATGGTCATACACACCAATGAAAATAGTTCATTGGATCTCGATCGCAGTGATACACATATTCATGATATTGAAACCAAAAGGATGCGAAGTTAATAATGATAGTGCAACCTATTTGTGGCACTGCCGTTTAGGTCATATTGGTGTAAAGCGCATGAAGAAACTCCATGCTGATGGGATTTTGGAATCACTTGATTATGAATCACTTGATGCTTGCGAACCATGCCTCTTGGGCAAGATGACTAAAAACGCCGTTCTCCGGAACAATGGAGCAAGCAACAGATTTGTTGGAAATCATACATACTGATGTATATGGTCCGATGAATATTAAGGCTCGCGACAAGTATCATTATTTTCTGACCTTCACAGATGATTTGAGCTGATATGGGTATATCTACTTGATGAAACATAAGTCTGAAACATTTGAAAAGTTCAAAGAATTTTAGAGTGAAGTGGAAAATCATCGTGACAAGAAAATAAAGTTTCTACGATCTGATCGCAGAGACAAATATTTGAGTTACGAGTTTGGTCTTCAATTAAAACAATGTGGAATAGTTTCACAAACTCATGCCACCTGGAACACCGCAGCATAATGGTGCGTCCGAACGTCATAACCGTACTTTATTAGATATAGTACAATTTATGATGTATCTTACCGATCTACCACTATCGTTTTTGGGATTATGCATTAGAGACAGCTGCATTCACATTAAATAGGGCACCATCTAAATCCGTTGAGACGACACCGTATGAACTATGGTTTAGCAATAAATCTAAGCTGTCGTTTCTTAAAGTTTGGGGCTGCGATGCTTATGTGAAAAAGCTTCAACCTGATAAGCTCGAACCCAAATCGGAGAAATGTGTCTTCATAGGATATCCAAAGGAAACTGTTGGATACACCTTCTATCACAGATCCGAAGGCAAGACTTTTGTTGCTAAGTTCGGAAACTTTCTAGAGAAAGAGTTTCTTTCGAAAGAAGTGAGTGGGAGGAAAGTAGAAAACTTGATAAGGTAATTGTACCTTCTCCCTTATTGGAAAGTAGTTCATCACAGAAATCTGTTCTTGTGACTACTACGCCAATTAGTAAGGAAGCTAATGATGATGATCATGTAACTTCAAGATCAAGTTACTACCGAATCTCGTAAGTAAACCAGAGTGAGATCCGCACCAGAGTGGTACGGTAATCCTGTTCTGGAAGTCATGTTACTAGACCATGATGAACTTGCGAACTATGAGGAAGCGATGATGAGCCCAGATTCCGCGAAATGGTTAGAGGCCATGAAATCTGAGATATGATCCATGTATGAGAACAAAGTATGGACTTTGATGGATTTGACCGGTGATCGGCAAGCCATAGAATATAAATGGATCTTCAAGAGGAAGACGGACACTGATAGTAGTGTTACTATCTACAAAGCTAGAATTGTCGCAAAAGGTTTTCGACAAGTTCAAGGTGTTGACTACGATGAGAGTTTCTCACTCGTATCTATGCTTAAGTCTGTCCGAATCATGTTAGCAATTGCCGCATTTTATGAAATCCGGCAAATGGATAAACAAAACTACATTCCTTAATGGATTTATTAAAGAAGAGTTGTATACGATACAACTAGAAGGTTTTGTCGATCCTGAAGGTGTTAACAAAATATGCAAGCTCCAGCGATCCATCTATGGACTGGTGCAAGCATCTCGGAGTTGGAATATACGCTTTGATAAGTTGATCAAAGTATATAGTTTTATACAGACTTGCGGTGAAGCCTGTATTTACAAGAAAGTGAGTGGGAGCACTACAGCATTTCTGATAAGTATATGTAAATGACATATTATTGATCGGAAATAATGTAGAATTATTCTGTAAAGCATAAAGGAGTATTTGAAAGGAGTTTTTCGAAGAAGGACCTCGGTGAAGCTGCTTACATATTGAGCATCAAGATCTACAAGAGATAGATCAAGACGCTTGATAAGTTTTTCAATAAATACATACCTTGAAAAGATTTTTGAAGTAGTTCAAAATGGAACAGTCAAAGAAAGAGTTCTTGCCTGACAAGGTGTGAAATTGAGTAAGACTCAAAGCCCGGCCACGGCAGAAGATAGAAAGAGAATGAAAGTCATTCCCTATGCCTCAGCCATAGGTTCTATAAAGTATGCCATGCTGTGTACCAGACCTATTGTATACCCTACCCTGAGATTGGCACGGGAGTACAATAGTGATCTAGGAGTAGATCACTGGACGGCGGTCAAAATTATCCTTAGTGGAATAAGGATATGTTTCTCGATTATGAAGGTGACAAAAAAGGTTCATCGTAAAAGGTTACGTCGATGCAAGTTTTGACACTAATCTAGATGACTCTAAGTCTCAATCTAGATACATATTGAAAGTGGGAGCAATTAGCTAAAGTAGCTCCGTGCAGAGCATTGTAGACATAGAAAATTGCAAAATACATAACGGATCTGAATGTGGCAGACCCGTTGACTAAATTTCTCTCACAAGCAAAACATGATCACACCGTAGTACTCTTTGGGTGTTAATCACATAGCGATGTGAACTAGATTACTGAATCTAGTAAACCCTTTGGGTGTTGGTCACAAATCGATGTGAACTATGGGTGTTAATCACATGATGATGTGAACTATTGATGTTAATCACATGGTGATGTGATCTAGATTCTTGACTCTAGTGCAAGTGGGAGACTGAAGGAAATATGCCCTAGAGGTAATAATAAAGTTATTATTTATTTCCTTATATCATGATAAATGTTTATTATTCATGCTAGAATTGTATTAACTGGAAACATAATACATGTGTGAATACATAGACAAACAGAGTGTCACTAGTATGCCTCTACTTGACTAGCTCATTAATCAAAGATGGTTATGTTTCCTAACCATGAACAAAGAGTTGTTATTTGATTAACGAGATCACATCATTAGTTGAATGATCTGATTGACATGACCCATTCCATTAGCATAGCACCCGATCGTTTAGTATGTTGCTGTTGCTTTTATCCATGACTTATACATGTTCCTTTAAACTATGAGATTATGCAACTCCCATTTGCCGTAGGAACACTTTGTGTGCTACCAAACGTCACAACGTAACTGGGTGATTATAAAGGTGCTCTACAAGTGTCTCCGAAGGTACATATTGGGTTGGCATATTTCAAGATGAGGATTTGTCACTCCGATTGTCGGAGAGGTATCTCAGGGCCTTCTCGGTAATGCACATCACATAAGCCTTGCAAGCATTGCAACCAATGAGTTAGTTGCGAGATGATGTATTACGGAACGAGAAAAGAGACTTGCCGGTAACGAGATTGAACTAGGTATTGGATACCGACGATCGAATCTCGGGCAAGTAACATACCGATGACAAAGGGAACAACGTATGTTGTTATGCGGTCTGACCGATAAAGATCTTCGTAGAATATGTAGGAGCCAATATGGGCATCCAGGTCCCGCTATTGGTTATTGACTGGAGACGTGTCTCGGTCATGTCTACATTGTTCTCGAACCGTAGGGTCCGCACGCTTAAGGTTTCGATGACAGTTATATTATGAGTTTATGAGTTTTGATGTACCGAAGGAGTTCGGAGTCCCGGATGAGATCGGGGACATGACGAGGAGTCTCGAAATGGTCGAGACGTCAAGATCGATATATTGGACGACTATATTCGGACATCGGAAGGGTTCTGAGTGGTTCGGGTATTTTCGGAGGTACCGGGGAGTTACGGGATTACGGGAGAAGTAATGGGCCTTGATGGGCTTTAGTGAGAAGAGGAAAAGGCTGCTGCGCCCCCCCTCCCCTTTGGTCTGAATTGGACTAGGGAAAAGGGGGCCGGCCACCTCTCCTTCTCCTCCTATTCCTTCTCCCTTCCTCCCCTTTTGGTGGACTCCTACTAGGACTTGGAATCCTAGTAGGACTCCATATGCTGGCCGCACCTTTTACCTTGGCCGGCCTCCTCCTCCTCCATCCTTTATATACAGGGGCAGGGGGCACCCCAAAGACACACAAGTTGATCTACGGATCGTTCCTTAGCCGTGTGCGGTGCCCCCTTCCACCAAATTCCACCTCGATCATATCGTTGCAGTGCTTAGGCGAAGCCCTGCGCCGGTAACACATCAAGATCGTCACCACGCCGTCGTGCTGACGGAACTCTTCCTCGACGCTTTGCTGGATCGGAGCCCGGGGATCGTCATCGAGCTGAACGTGTGCCAAGAACTCGGAGGTGCCGGAGTAACGGTGCTGTGATCGGTTGGATCGCGAGGAGAACGTACGACTACTTCCTCTACGTACGACTACTTCCTCTACGTTGTGTCAACGCTTCCGCTTCGGTCTACGAGGGTACGTAGACAAACACTCTCCCCTCTCGTTGCTATGCATCACCATGATCTTGCGTGTGCGTAGGAAAATTTTGAAATTACTACGTTACCCAACACAAGGCCCATTGCTTCTCCCGTAACTACCCTGTACTCCCGAAAATACCCGAATCACTCAGAACCTTTCCGATGTCCGAATATAGTCGTCCAATATATCGATCTTTACGTCTCGACCATTTAGAGACTCCTCGTCATGTCCCCGATCTCATCCCGGACTCCGAACTCCTTCGGTACATCAAAACTCATAAACTCATAATAAAACTGTCATCGAAACCTTAAGCGTGCGGACCCTACGGTTCGAGAACAATGTAGACATGACCGAGACACGTCTCCGGTCAATAACCAATAGCGGGACCTGGATGCCCATATTGGCTCCTACATATTCTACGAAGATCTTTATCGGTCAGACCGCATAACAACATACGTTGTTCCCTTTGTCATCGGTATGTTACTTACCCGAGATTCGATCGTCGGTATCCAATACCTAGTTCAATCTCGTTACCGGAAAGTCTCTTTACTCGTTCCATAATACATCATCTCGCAACTAACTCATTAGTTGCAATGCTTGCAAGGCTTAAGTGATGTGCATTACCGAGAGGGCCCAGAGATACCTCTCCGACAATCGGAGTGACAAATCCTAATCTCGAAATACGCCAACCCAATATCTACCTTTGGTGACACCTGTAGTACTCCTTTATAATCACCCAGTTACATTGTGACGTTTGGTAGCACCCAAAGTGTTCCTCCGGCAAACGGGAGTTGCATAATCTCATAGTCATAGGAACATGTATAACTCATGGATAAAGGCAATAGCAACATACTAAATGATCAGGTGCTAAGCTAATGGAATGGGTCATGTCAATCAGATCATTCAACTAATGATGTGACCTTGTTAATCAAATAACACCTCTTTGTTCATGGTTAGGAAACATAACCTGTCACATCCCTAGTTCTGGTATGCTCAAGGCTAGCTAGTCATGTGTGCATCATGTTTAAATTTCATTTAAATTTGAAATGGGGATTTGTGAAACCCTCAGAATCTTTTCTGGAAATGACCCAAATAAAAATTTCTCCAAAAAGGTCCAAGAAATGTTCATGTCTCTCTCTGAAAATATTGGGCAGAGATAAAAATCAAACCAATATTTTTGGGAGACCATAGGTATTTATTTTGGGCATTTGGAGTTAATGCATATTTATTTGCATTGGATATATAAATGATATATATGTTTTATATATCCAAAAATTGTGCCAGTAATTGAGGAGCTCTGGAATAATACCTTTAGCCCCTGCAAAAATTGGCATAAGAAAATAAATTGATTTAGTATTTTTATTAAATCAAAACAAATGTCAGAAATTAGAAAAGAAAACAAAAATAGAAAAGTGCTTACCTGGGCCATCTGAGGCCTGGCACTGTGCGGCCCGGCTGGCCGGCCCAGCCAGCTGGCCGACGCTAGTCGTCCCCTTCCTCTCGCCAGGAGGACAGGGGCACGCGCCGGCGCGCGCGGCCACGCGTCCTGCCGGGGCCACGTCCCCCGCCACCTCCTGCTTCTCCCCTCGTCGCCTGGACACCCCGGACGTCGCCACGACGCCCCGCGCCGCTCTCTCACTCTCCCTGGCTTTCTCTCCTCTCTCCCTCGCTCTCTCTCCCGCGAACGCCGCGCACCCCCGTCGCCGCTGCTCGCTGTTGCCGCACTCCCCGCCGTCCCCTCGCTCTTCCGATGAGCCCAGAAGCTCCGTCGCGTCGTCCTCGACCTCCTCGCTGAGCTACGCGACGCCGGATGCCCTGAAGTCCCCCCAACGCCGCCGTTTCCGACCTCGGTCGCCGGAGATCGCCCCCGCCGTTCCGCTCGCGTCCGGCCTCCCCCGAGCTCTCCAAAGACTCCGCTGGATCCGCTGTGAGCTCTACTCCGTTTCCCCCCCCCCCTTCTCCCCTGCCTCTCCGTGCCCCGCAGGCCGATCCCGCTCGCGCCCGACTCCGGCCGCCGCCGCGAGCTCGCTTCCGACGAGGTCGGTCCACCCCAGCTGCTCCCGCTTGCCCCGTTGGTTGCGCGCGAGCGTCAGCTCCCCGTAGAGCCTCTCCGCCGCTCTTTTGGTCGCCTGAGCTGCGATTCCGAGCACCTCCGCCGTCTCTGGTGTCGCCGGCGATGAGCCGTGGACCAAGTCCGGCGAGGTTGACTCGTTTGACCTGGGATTTGACCCCCCCAGGGTCACTGACGTGCGGGCCCGTCTCTGTTAACTTTTAGTTAGTTTTAGATTAGTGCTAATTAACCCTGACAGTTAGCTTAGTCACTGACCAGTGGGCCCCAGCGCCACTAACCTTTTTAGTTAAGATTAATTAAACCCCTGTTTAACCCCCTGTCACTGACGTGTGGCCCCCACACGTCAGGTTTGACCAGTCAGCACCGTTGACTTGCTGACGCAAGCATGACGCGGTGCTGATGCAATTAATTATTTTCCAGGAATTATTCTTAAACAGGAAATTCCAGAAAATGATTCAAACTTCAAAAATTCATATCAAATCAACCGTAGCTCAGATTGAAACAAGTTATATATGAAAAATTATCAGAAAAATGCAATCTATCCATCTGTACCAGTTTCATGCATGACAAAATAACTTATACCTGCTGAATAGGTGAAATCATATAAATGGCATTTATAAGAGCTTAATTAGGAGTTGCATTTGAACCTTTGGTTCAAATGGACTTCATTCAGTTTGAATGCTAGTTGCATTAGGTCAAACAGCATCACATCTTCATGCCATGTTCATGCATCATATTGTTGCATATGATTGTGTATTGATTGCCGACACCGTTCCTTCTCGATAGGTTCTGCTCCGGAGACTGTTCCAGAGTACCTGTCAGAGGAGCAGTGCCCCCCCTGTTGATCTACCAGGCAAGCAAACCCCCTTGTTCATTCCGATATGATCCCTCTCTCGCTCCTGCTCTCTTTTATTGCATTAGGACAACAGCGAATCAACTGCTATTTTATGCTGCGGTAGTTGAACCCATTCCTCTGCATGACCTGTCATTGCCACAGTAAATAGTTGAAACCCACTAGCATGTGTAGGAGTTGATTGAGCCATGTTGTGCTTCTACCATGCCATGCCTGCTATTGCTTAGAGTTGTGTCAGGTCTGATTCATTGGAAATGGATTGGAGTGATATGATATGTTCTGATGCGGAGAGTGAACGTGTGAACACGATTTGGTAAAGGTAGCGGTGAGAGGCCATGTAGGAGTACATGGTGGGTTGTCTCATTGGAACCGTCCTTAAGCACTGAGTTCTGTGTATGTTGTCCAATGACTAGCTACTACCACGCATTGGAATGCTTAAGTGCCCCTCTCGACTTATTAATCCACTTGATCTCTGTCCAGGAGTTGCAAATAGTTTCTGGTGTTTGTAGGTAGTGTTAGTAGTCTACCAAGTGGCACCCGGCCAGGTGGGCTTGGGACAGACTAGGCACACGTGGCCCGGTGTACCGAGTGGCACCCGGATGGTGGGCTCGGGAACCCTGTACACATCGTTTGGGGCCGTGAGCGACACCCCGGCCGGATCTCCTTGCGGATGGAACCTGAATAGGCGATAAACCTGGACTAGAGTCTTGTGTGGTTAGTCAGGTCATGGCCGACACCCTCGCCAAGCTTCCGCTTGAAGGTTGCCGAGATACATGACGTGTACATGGTGATAAGTGGTGAGAGCGTGTGTGAAGAAGTACACCCCTGCAGGGTTATCATGATCTATTCGAATAGCCGCGTCCTCGGTTATGGACTTCTTGGATGCTTACGTGGTACATAGACAACTTGAAGTGGATACTCTAAAATGCTCAAGATAAGGGGTGAGTGCTATGGATGGCCTTCTCGTAGTGAGACGGGGATGAATCCATAGTAGTGTATTGATGTGGTGTTTAGTGGACTCGTGTGCGCCTTTTCAAAAGAGTTACCAGCAGTCGTAGAACAGGATAGCCACAGAGTCAAAGCTGGCTTGCTGCAACTAAACCCCACATTACCTCCTTGATACTAATGCATGTATGATAGGATCTGATGTAAGTCTTGCTGAGTACCTTTGTACTCATGTTTGCTTTATTTATGTTTTGCAGCGGAGACTTCGGTCTTTCTAGTATTTCCGCTTGGACTTCGACGAGTAGCTTGCTACCTCAGCTACGATCTTGTACCCTTGGGAGGGTCTTGTAGATAGTCGGGCTTTTCAGCCTTTTTCTTTTGTAGTTGTCTGTACTCAGACATGTAATGCTTCCGCTTGTTGCTTGTATGCTCTGAATGATGGGTCATGTGACCCCTGTTTGTATTTAATGCTATGTGGCTCTTCTGGGCCTTTATCTATATGAGTTTGCGTTATGTTGTGATGCCATGTTGTACAGCACATACTTGCATGTTATGCGTACGTGTAACGTGTATTGCTATGTGTGGGATCCGACTATCTAGTTGTTTATCCTTGGCAGCCTTTCATATGGGGAAATGTAAGTCTAGTGCTTCTGAGCGATAGTAGTCCGCAACAGCCCGGTTCACCGGAGTCCTGCTAGCCCAGCACTACTGCTCGGAACACTTGACTGGCCGGCATGTGTTTCACTTCGTTCCTATGTCTGTCCCTTCGGGGAAATGTCACGCGGTGACATCCGGAGTCCTGCCTAGCCTGCTACAGCCCGGGTTACCAGAGTCCTGTTAGCCCAGTGCTACAGCCCGGATTCACACGTTGATGACCGACATGCTCGATGTGATTCATGTATGCCTGTCCTCATGGGTTAGTGCCGCTTTGGATTCACGACTAGCCATGTCGGCCCGGGTTCTCTGTCATATGGATGCTAGCGACACTATCATATACGTGAGCCAAAAGACGCAAACGGTCCTGGGCCAGGTAAGGTGGCACCCGTGGGAGTACCGTGCGTGAGGCCGCAAGGTGATATGATGTGTTACATGCTGGATCGATGTGGCTTAGGATCGGGGTCCCGACAGCGTTGGTATCAGAGCCTGACTGCCTGTAGGATTTCCAAGCCATCCAAGTCGAAGTTGAGTCTAGTAATTCTTTAGTTATACAAGGGAATTGATTGTGGAAGGGAACGTAAGGCTCTTTTTACTCCTTATATCTCATGCCCTTCTGATCTGAGTCATCCTATCTTTCCAACGGGGTTAAGGAACTAGGCTTCCTCTTCTATCTATCAGGATCACGTGTTACTACTCCGTAGTCTCTTAGGATTGGTTGATGAGAGTCATATCCCAGTTCAAGTACCTCCGGTGTAGTCTGTTTAGTAATATTTCAGAACCTTGTGTGATGATGTTGATTATGGTGCTACCCGTCTTTTGCAGAATGTCTCATATTGAGCATTTTACTGCCGTTATGCTGCCGGAATTATCCTAGGAGTTTGAGAGATACTAAATTCTTGTGCTACCTTCTGCATCCTATAGTTGATGCTGAATCCATCCTTGTTTTCCTTGGTTTCGTTCTTCAGGATGTCATCAGTTAAACGAAGTTCTGTTGCTCGTAGCCAGAACCACGGAGATGGTAGGGATGAGGATCCTCCCGATCAGTCTTCGTTGGCAAAGTTCATGTTAGAGGTTGAGATGAACAAGCGTGAGACCAACCGCTTGTTGGCACGTATCGAGGAGAACACCGCACATCAATGCAAAGGGTCTGCAACCATTCATGACTTCATTCGCTTGCACCCACCCAGCTTTCATCATTCTATTGAGCCACTCGATGCAGATGACTGGCTCCGTAGTATCACACACAAGCTCCGTTCTGCGAACGTAGCTGAAGGTGACAAGGTCATCTATGCTGCATATCACCTGGAAGGTCCTGCTAGTCTTTGGTGGCAGAACTATGAGGCTATGCTTCCAGTTGGTCAGATACCTACCTGGAGAGATTTCACTGAAGCTTTTCGCGAGCATCACATTCCTGAAGCCCTCATCGATCGCAAGAGAGAAGAGTTCTGTAGTTTCACCTAGGGTAAGATGGCTGTTGATGCTTATAGTAGAGAGTTTGAGAATCTCGCCCGCTATGCTACAGAAGAAGTGTCCACAGACGCCAAGAAGCAGGCTAGATTCCGGAAGGGTCTCAATCCCAAGTTGTGTCGTGATCTCCATTTGCACCATTGCAATACATTCCAGGCTCTTGTGAACAAAGCCATTAACACAGAGACAGCTCAGCTCACCTACGAGGAGTCTCGCAAGCACACCCGTGATTTGGTTTCTTCCTCCGGTTCTAGTTCTCAGAAGCGCCGGATTTGGATTCCGAACTCCGCTCTTCCACCCGGTTACACACCAAAGCCATCCTATGTGGCACCTCACCCAGTTCAGCAGTATGCTCCACCCAGACCTATTGGTAGACCGCTTGTCAATGCGGGTCCACGTCCAACCTCAGGGACTTGCTTCACATGCGGAGAGCCAGGGCACTATGCACGTGACTGCTCTCAAGCCAGTTATGCTCCACCCCCGCCCGAGAAGTCTGTTGGCCGTGATAAGCCACCATGCAAGATTATTAATGTCAAGTCAGCTCCCATTGAACGTGGTCGTGTGCATCACGTCTCAGCTGAAGACGCTTATGATGATCCAGATGTCGTTCTTGGTACACTCCTTGTCAACTGTCATCCAGCTTCGGTTCTTTTCGATACCGGAGCATCTCACTCCTTCATCTCTGAAGGCTATGCTCGTTTGCACGACATGTCATTTTGTGATATGCCAACTCCACTTGAAATCCAAACTCCAGGGTCTAGATGGCAAACTACCATAATAAGCCATGGTAATGAAATCCTTGTCGATAGACTTGTATTCCTTGCATCACTTATAGCCCTCAAGTCTACAGATATTAACATCATCTTGGGTATGGACTGGATGAAAGCTCATTATGCCAAGATTGATTGTTACACCAGGTCTGTTCAGCTTACACACCCATCTGGCAAGATAGTCACTGTCTCTACTAGAGTTGCCAAGCGTCAACTCTATTCTCTTAACGTCAACCCTCTTCCAGACCTTGAAGATATCCCGGTAGTCCGTGACTTTCCGGATGTCTTTCCAGAAGAACTGCCAGGTGTTCCACCTGACAGGGATGTAGAGTTCGTCATAGATCTTATCCCAGGAACTGCTCCAATCTCTAGGAGACCTTATAAGATGGCACCTTTAGAACTAGCCGAGCTTAAGAAACAACTCGATGAGTCCTTGCAAAAGGGTTTCATCCGTCCTAGTTCTTCTCCCTGGGCTTGCCCCGTCCTCTTCGTCAAGAAGAAGGATGGTACGGACCGGATGGTTGTAGATTATCGTCCCGTTAATTTGGTCACGATAAAGAACAAGTATCCGCTTCCCAGGATCAACGACCTGTATGATCAGCTCGCTGGATCCTCAGTCTTTTCCAAGATGGATTTGAGGTTAGGCTACCACCAAATCAAGATCAGAAACGGGGACATTCCTAAAACGGCTTTTGTCACTCGTTATGGCCAGTACGAGTACACCGTCATGTCCTTTGGTCTAACCAATGCTCCAGCTACCTTCTCCCGCTTGATGAACTCGATCTTCATGGAGTATTTAGATAAGTTCGTCGTGGTTTACCTCGATGATATCCTTATTTACTCGAAGAACGAGGAAGAGCATGCCGAACATCTTAGACTTGTGCTAGAAAAACTCAGAGAGCACCGCCTTTATGCCAAGTTCTCCAAGTGCGAATTTTGGTTGCCAGAAGTGACCTACCTAGGCCACGTGATCTCTGGTAAGGGCATTGCTGTCAATCCCGAAAGAGTTCAGGCCGTTCTTGATTGGACTCCACCTGAAACAGTTAAACAAGTTAGGAGTTTCCTTGGTCTAGCCAGCTATTGTTGCCGCTTTGTTGAAAACTTCTCCAAAGTAGCCAAACCCCTCACGGAACTTCTCAAGAAAGATAAAAAGTTTGAGTGGTCCCCACAGTGTGAGTACAGTTTTCAGGAACTGAAAAGACGCCTGACTTCTGCTCCCATACTTGTGCCACCGGATTTCACTAAGGACTTTGTTATCTACTGTGATGCCTCACGACAGGGACTAGGTTGCATTCTTATGCAGGATCGTCATGTGATTGCCTATGCATCTCGACAGTTGCATCCACATGAGGAGAATTATCCTACACATGATCTAGAGCTTGCAGCCGTAGTCTATGCACTTAAGACATGGCGACATTACCTTCTTGGTAAACGTTGCGAGATATACACCGACCACCAGAGTCTCAAGTATATCTTCACCCAACCAGATTTGAACCTTAGGCAAAGACGTTGGTTGGAGTTGATCTCTGATTACGACTTAGGGATTACCTACACCCCAGGCAAGGGCAATGTCATGGCTGATGCGCTAAGTCGTAAGTCCTATTGCAACAATCTTATGTTGCAGCAGGGCCAACCACTTCTTCATGAGGAATTCTGTAAGCTTAACCTTCACATTGCTCCTCATGGATTCCTTTCTACCTTGGTGGCGAAACCTACTCTTGTGGATCATATCATAGAAGCCCAGAAGCATGATACGGGGATTACCCGGATCAAGAGAAACATTGCCAAGGGCATTGCTGGTAGCTTCTCTATAGATGATCGAGGTGTTGTCCTCTTTGAGAACCGTTTGGTGGTTCCCAAGAAGCAACATCTTCGACAGTTGATCCTTAAGGAGGCTCATGAATCCCCTCTCACGATTCATCCCGGTAGTACTAAGATGTATCAGGACCTACGCCAGAGGTTCTGGTGGACTAGGATGAAGAGAGAAATCGCTGAGTTCATTGCTAACTGTGACGTTTGTCGTCGCGTTAAGGCAGAGCATCAAAGGCCTGCTGGCACCCTTCAGCCTTTAGCTATTCCTGAATGGAAATGGGATAAGGTTGGTATGGACTTCATCACCGGTTTTCCTAGGACCAAGAAAGGGAATAATGCTATCTTTGTAGTCATTGATCGTCTTTCCAAAGTGGCTCACTTCCTACCTGTTCGAGAGAGTATCACCGCTAGTCAGCTCGCTGACTTATATATTTCTCGAATAGTTTCACTTCATGGTGTTCCACTAGAGATCAATTCAGACCGTGGTAGTCTTTTTACTTCTCATTTCTGGGAGAATTTCCAAACTGCCATGGGCACCCATCTTTCTTTCAGTACCGCTTTCCACCCTCAATCAAGTGGTCAGGTGGAAAGGGTCAACCAAATTCTCGAAGACATGCTTAGAGCTTGCGTTATCTCATTCGGTATGGATTGGGAGAAGTGTCTTCCTTTCGCCGAGTTTGCTTATAACAATAGCTACCAATCCAGTCTCAAGAAAGCTCCTTTTGAGATTCTGTATAGACGAAGATGTCGAACACCTTTGAACTGGTCAGAAACCGGTGAAAGACAATTCTTTGGACCGGATATGATCCAGGAGGCAGAAGAGCAAGTTCGCATCATTCGTGAGAATTTGAAAACAGCCCAATCTCGTCAAAAGAGCCAGTATGACCGCCGTCATAAGGAAGTGGCTTATGAAGTTGGCGACAAGGCTTACCTTCGGGTTACTCCTTTGAAGGGTACCCATCGATTCGGTATCAAGGGCAAATTGGCTCCTCGTTACATTGGTCCTTTTCGCATTCTCGCTAAACGAGGAGAGGTTGCCTACCAGTTGGAACTACCGCCACACCTTTCTCGAGTACATGATGTCTTCCACGTCTCTCAACTCAGGCGTTGCTTCTCGGATCCCATCCGCGGAGTGGACCACGAAACGCTTGATCTCCAAGATAACCTCACATATCGAGAGTACCCTGTTCGCATTCTTGATCAAGCAGAGCGTGTCACTCGACGTCAGAACATCAAGTTCCTCAAAGTTCAGTGGTCTCATCATTCCGAGAGAGAAGCTACCTGGGAGCGAGAAGATCGTCTTCGATTGGAGTACCCCGCCTTCTTCCCGTCGACCCCTGAATCTCGGGACGAGATTCTTTCGAGTGGGGGCGAGTTGTCACATCCCTAGTTCTGGTATGCTCAAGGCTAGCTAGTCATGTGTGCATCATGTTTAAATTTCATTAAATTTGAAATGGGGATTTGTGAAACCCTTAGAATCTTTTCTGGAAATGACCCAAATAAAAATTTCTCCAAAAAGGTCCAAGAAATGTTCATGTCTCTCTCTGAAAATATTGGGCAGAGATAAAAATCAAACCAATATTTTTGGGAGATCATAGGTATTTATTTTGGGCATTTGGAGTTAATGCATATTTATTTGCATTGGATATATAAATGATATATATGTTTTATATATCCAAAAATTGTGCCAGTAATTGAGGAGCTCTGGAATAATACCTTTAGCCCCTGCAAAAATTGGCATAAGAAAATAAATTGATTTAGTATTTTTATTAAATCAAAACAAATGTCAGAAATTAGAAAAGAAAACAAAAATAGAAAAGTGCTTACCTGGGCCATCTGAGGCCTGGCACTGTGCGGCCCGGCTGGCCGGCCCAGCCAGCTGGCCGACGCCAGTCGTCCCCTTCCTCTCGCCAGGAGGACAGGGGCACGCGCCGGCGCGCGCGGCCACGCGTCCTGCCGGGGCCACGTCCCCCGCCACGTCCTGCTTCTCCCCTCGTCGCCTGGACGCCCCGGACGTCGCCACGACGCCCCGCGCCGCTCTCTCACTCTCCCTGGCTTTCTCTCCTCTCTCCCTCGCTCTCTCTCCCGCGAACGCCGCGCACCCCCGTCGCCGCTGCTCGCTGTTGCCGCACTCCCCGCCGTCCCCTTGCTCTTCCGATGAGCCCAGAAGCTCCGTCGCGTCGTCCTCGACCTCCTCGCTGAGCTACGCGACGCCGGATGCCCTGAAGTCCCCCCAACGCCGCCGTTTCCGACCTCGGTCGCCGGAGATCGCCCCCGCCGTTCCGCTCGCGTCCGGCCTCCCCCGAGCTCTCCGAAGACTCCGCTGGATCCGCTGTGAGCTCTACTCCGTTTCCCCCCCCCCCTTCTCCCCTGCCTCTCCGTGCCCCGCAGGCCGATCCCGCTCGCGCCCGACTCCGGCCGCCGCCGCGAGCTCGCTTCCGACGAGCTCGGTCCACCCCAGCTGCTCCCGCTTGCCCCGTTGGTTGCGCGCGAGCGTCAGCTCCCCGTAGAGCCTCTCCGCCGCTCTTTTGGTCGCCTGAGCTGCGATTCCGAGCACCTCCGCCGTCTCTGGTGTCGCCGGCGATGAGCCGTGGACCAAGTCTGGCGAGGTTGACTCATTTGTCCTGGGATTTGACCCCCCCAGGGTCACTGACGTGCGGGCCCGTCTCTGTTAACTTTTAGTTAGTTTTAGATTAGTGCTAATTAACCCTGACAGTTAGCTTAGTCACTGACCAGTGGGCCCCAGCGCCACTAACCTTTTTAGTTAAGATTAATTAAACCCCTGTTTAACCCCCTGTCACTGACGTGTGGCCCCCACACGTTAGGTTTGACCAGTCAGCGCCGTTGACTTGCTGACGCAAGCATGACGCGGTGCTGATGCAATTAATTATTTTCCAGGAATTATTCTTAAACAGGAAATTCCAGAAAATGATTCAAACTTCAAAAATTCATATCAAATCAACCGTAGCTCAGATTGAAACAAGTTATATATGAAAAATTATCAGAAAAATGCAATCTATCCATCTGTACCAGTTTCATGCATGACAAAATAACTTATACCTGCTGAATAGGTGAAATCATATAAATGGCATTTATAAGAGCTTAATTAGGAGTTGCATTTGAACCTTTGGTTCAAATGGACTTCATTCAGTTTGAATGCTAGTTGCATTAGGTCAAACAGCATCACATCTTCATGCCATGTTCATGCATCATATTGTTGCATATGATTGTGTATTGATTGCCGACACCGTTCCTTCTCGATAGGTTTTGCTCCGGAGACTGTTCCAGAGTACCTGTCAGAGGAGCAGTGCCCCCCCTGTTGATCTACCAGGCAAGCAAACCCCCTTGTTCATTCCGATATGATCCCTCTCTCGCTCCTGCTCTCTTTTATTGCATTAGGACAACAGCGAATCAACTGCTATTTTATGCTGCGGTAGTTGAACCCATTCCTCTGCATGACCTGTCATTGCCACAGTAAATAGTTGAAACCCACTAGCATGTGTAGGAGTTGATTGAGCCATGTTGTGCTTCTACCATGCCATGCCTGCTATTGCTTAGAGTTGTGTCAGGTCTGATTCATTGGAAATGGATTGGAGTGATATGATATGTTCTGATGCGGAGAGTGAACGTGTGAACACGATTTGGTAAAGGTAGCGGTGAGAGGCCATGTAGGAGTACATGGTGGGTTGTCTCATTGGAACCGTCCTTAAGCACTGAGTTCTGTGTATGTTGTCCAATGACTAGCTACTACCACGCATTGGAATGCTTAAGTGCCCCTCTCGACTTATTAATCCACTTGATCTCTGTCCAGGAGTTGCAAATAGTTTCTGGTGTTTGTAGGTAGTGTTAGTAGTCTACCAAGTGGCACCCGGCCAGGTGGGCTTGGGACAGACTAGGCACACGTGGACCGGTGTACCGAGTGGCACCCGGATGGTGGGCTCGGGAACCCTGTACACATCGTTTGGGGCCGTGAGCGACACCCCGGCCGGATCTCCTTGCGGATGGAACCCGAATAGGCGATAAACTTGGACTAGAGTCTTGTGTGGTTAGTCAGGTCGTGGCCGACACCCTCGCCAGGCTTCCGCTTGAAGGTTGCCGAGATACATGACGTGTACATGGTGATAAGTGGTGAGAGCGTGTGTGAAGAAGTACACCCCTGCAGGGTTATCATGATCTATTCGAATAGCCGCGTCCTCGGTTATGGACTTCTTGGATGCTTACGTGGTACATAGACAACTTGAAGTGGATACTCTAAAATGCTCAAGATAAGGGGTGAGTGCTATGGATGGCCTTCTCGTAGTGAGACGGGGATGAATCCATAGTAGTGTATTGATGTGGTGTTTAGTGGACTCGTGTGCACCTTTTCAAAAGAGTTACCAGCAGTCGTAGAACAGGATAGCCACAGAGTCAAAGCTGGCTTGCTGCAACTAAACCCCACATTACCTCCTTGATACTAATGCATGTATGATAGGATCTGATGTAAGTCTTGCTGAGTACCTTTGTACTCATGTTTGCTTTATTTATGTTTTGCAGCGGAGACTTCGGTCTTTCTAGTATTTCCGCTTGGACTTCGACGAGTAGCTTGCTACCTCAGCTACGATCTTGTACCCTTGGGAGGGTCTTGTAGATAGTCGGGCTTTTCAGCCTTTTTCTTTTGTAGTTGTCTGTACTCAGACATGTAATGCTTCCGCTTGTTGCTTGTATGCTCTGAATGATGGGTCATGTGACCCCTGTTTGTATTTAATGCTATGTGGCTCTTCTGGGCCTTTATCTATATGAGTTTGCGTTATGTTGTGATGCCATGTTGTACAGCACATACTTGCATGTTATGCGTACGTGTAACGTGTATTGCTATGTGTGGGATCCGACTATCTAGTTGTTTATCCTTGGCAGCCTTTCATATGGGGAAATATAAGTCTAGTGCTTCTGAGCGATAGTAGTCCGCAACAGCCCGGTTCACCGGAGTCCTGCTAGCCCAGCACTACTGCTCGGAACACTTGACTGGCCGGCATGTGTTTCACTTCGTTCCTATGTCTGTCCCTTCGGGGAAATGTCACGCGGTGACATCCGGAGTCCTGCCTAGCCTGCTACAGCCCGGGTTACCAGAGTCCTGTTAGCCCAGTGCTACAGCCCGGATTCACACGTTGATGACCGACATGCTCGATGTGATTCATGTATGCCTGTCCTCATGGGTTAGTGCCGCTTTGGATTCACGACTAGCCATGTCGGCCCGGGTTCTCTGTCATATGGATGCTAGCGACACTATCATATACGTGAGCCAAAAGACGCAAACGGTCCCGGGCCAGGTAAGGTGGCACCCGTGGGAGTACCGTGCGTGAGGCCGCAAGGTGATATGATGTGTTACATGCTGGATCGATGTGGCTTAGGATCGGGGTCCCGACATAACCATCTTTGATTAACGAGCTAGTCAGGTAGAGGCATACTAGTGACACTCTGTTTGTCTATGTATTCACACATGTATTATGTTTCCAGTTAATACAATTCTAGCATGAATAATAAACATTTATCATGATATGTAAGGAAATAAATAATAACTTTATTATTGCCTCTAGGGCATATTTCCTTCACTTCAACCCTGACTTGCCGAAGAAGTATGTTGGAATGTTGAACCCGGAAGACTTTTTGGGCATCTATACGATTGCCTCTCAAGCCGCCGGGGGAAGGGACGGAAAAGTGTTTGCCAACTACTTGCCACTGGCTCTCAAGCCAAATGTCAGATCCTAGCTGATGCACTTGCCGGTGGATTCCATCTCCTCTTGGGAAGATTTGTGCAACGAGTTCGTTGGCACCTTTTTAGGTGGCCACCAAGAACCAGGGCGGCCTAGTGACCTACAAACCCTTCTGCAGAACGAGGGGGAGAGTTTCACTACAAAAAAAGACACATCCGTGACATTTCGGCCGAAAGATTTTTTTTTTCTGTCATACATATGACACTTCTATGACGATAATTGTGACAAAGCCCGGTATCATCATAGATGTGGTGGGCTCCTACTTCTATGACTAAAAATCATGACAGAAAATGGGCTTTTCGTCCCGGGCGGGCCGGAGACGAAGTGCATGACATTCTTTGGGCCGTCCATGATGGAAAAAACTATGGTAGAAGCGAGGGGAAGGAAAATTTCAGGGAGTTCCCGGTTACGGTGGGAGGTCGGGGCCGAGCGATGCGCGTTTCTCTCATACACATAAGCGCATGTGTGCAAGACGTTGGCTCTAACTGAACACGAGTGAGGCGTTGGGCTGTAACTGAACCAGAGAGATTGCACTACAGGCTACGCGTTACTGAACCCGAGAGATCGATCGATGGCTGTTAACTGAACCCGATCGAGTGATTCCTTCGCTACTACTGCTAACTGAAGCTGATCGATGCTGCCTCTGGCATGAATAGTGAGCATTGCGGGGGGGGGGGGTTGGATGAACAGTGAGTGGTGGCGTTGCCTCTAGATGAACAGGACCCTGTGGTGTGGTGGAGGGCTGGATGAAAAGTAGATGGTGGAGTGGTGCCCGTGGAGGGGTGGTTGAACAGGACCCCGTGATGTGGAGGGCTGGATGAATAGTAGACGGTGGAGGGGTTCCCGTGAAGGGGTGGTTGAACCGGACCACGTGGTGTGGAGGGCTGGATGAATAGTAGACGGTGGAGGGGTGGTTGAATAGTAACCGATGGAGTAGCGCGCGATGGAGGATGGAAGAACAAGAGCCTGTGGAGGCTGGACGAGGTCGACGGTAGCCCGTGGAGGCTGGAGGAGGTCGACGGTGGAGATGAACAATATCCCGTGGAGTCCCGTTTTGTGGTACGCCACAGCCCTCCCGATGAACAGGACCCCCGTTTCGACCGTGGCGCTCCAACACAAGTATGTTTCCTCCGTTTTGCGGTATGCCACAGCCCTCCCGATCACCAGGACCCCTGTTTCGACCGTAGGAGGTCCGTATCCTCCATTTTGCGGTATGCCAGACCCCTCCCGATGAATAGGATCCCGTTTCGACCGTAGGAGGTCCGTTTCCTCCGTTCTGCGGTACGCCATGCCTCGTTTCCATCGCATGTTCCATCCAAGCCCTCCCGATGAACACGGCCACGCATTCCGTTCCGACCCAGCCGGTTGGATCCCACGCGTTCCGTTGCCTTCCGATGAACACGACGCATTCTATTGCGTCCCCATGAACATGACGACGACGATGTTTCTCCGTTCTGATCCAGCCATGTACACGAGCCCTCACCGTATCTATGCGCGAGTAGGCGTTCGAGACCCCGCCCGTATGTACACATACGTGGCCGTATTTT
This sequence comes from Aegilops umbellulata, assembly GCA_032464435.1. NCBI lineage: Eukaryota > Viridiplantae > Streptophyta > Magnoliopsida > Poales > Poaceae > Aegilops > Aegilops umbellulata. The sequence continues at coordinate 148,674,079 of CP136059.1, read as the reverse complement.
CTTTCTTGCACCCTGGCCACTTTACGTACGTGTACATGCTACGTGCGCGCCTCTACATCCACCAGTATATATGTACGTACACGTTCGCGACCAGAATGACAATGCTACGTACGCTTCGACCAGGTGGGTCCCGACTATCAGGCACTTCCTTGCGTGCGAAGATGTAGCTGGTGGGTCCCAGCAGTCAGGGGGGCGAATCGTTTTTTTCGGATGCACTTCCTTGCATGCGAAGATGTAGCTGGTGGGTCCCAGCAGTCAGGGAGAAACATTTTTTTCACGAAATACGGTGGCCCGTCCGGTGGGTCCCCGCTGTCAGGTGGAGGAATCATTATTTTGCGCGTGATAAGGAGGCACTTCCTTGCTGCGGCCGTGGACCAAGCTAACAGCCTCTCCACGTACAGTCCATGTCCGATGGAAGTCGTTCCTTGACCATGTTGACCACGCCGCGCCGAGAGCACCACGGTGGTGGACGACGACGAGGACTAGGAAGGGGACGACTCGGAGCCGGGGAAGACGCAGTAGTGGATGCCCATGCGAAGAGGAGTACGAGGGTTCACTAGTTCGGCTGCGGTGTGAGGCTGATGTCGCCGCAGAATAACAGGGGGTGTGGGTGAGTAGAGGGATGGCTTGGCCAACGGTGGGAGTAGTAGGGGGTGGTGAGGCCTCCGCGGCATCACAGCCGGCCACGGGAGGCAGGAGCACGCGGCACGACCGGCGCTGGTTTGGGCGGCTGAAGCAAGAAGACCAGAGGTTGAAGAAGCACTATGGTTGTTGGATGAACATCGTACGATAACAGGAGCTAGAATCGTTCATATTGACTAAGTGGACAAAGCCCTCCGTCCCCGTCAACTTGGTAGGCCCACAAGTCAGCCTCCCACTATGCTGGGTTCCAACTGGCAGGGGGAATATTCATTTTTTTGTGCATAATAAGGAGGCACTTCTTTGCGCGCGAAGATAGCTGGTGGGTCCGACATGTCAGCGGGGGGCACATTATTTTCACGAAATACAGAGGCCCTTCCGGTGGGACCCAAATGTCAGGTGGAGGAATAATTATTTTGCGCGTAATAAGGAGGCATTTCCTTGTGTGCGGCCGTGGACCCAGCTGTCAGCCTCTCCACGCACAGTCTACTTCCGATGGTGTCGTTCGTTGACCACGCTGCCCGAGCGTATCCAAGGTGGTGGACGACGGCGAGGCCCCGGACAGCAACGAGCCGGAGATGGGAAGACGCGGGAGTAGAGTCGCAGACGGAGAGGTGTACGAGGGTTAACTGTTTCTAGTGCGGTGTGGTTCGGCAGTAGGTGGAGAAGAACATGAGGTGTGGAGGGGTGGAGGGATGGCTTGGCCAACGGTGGAGTAGCGCTTAATAGCGAAGCATGCTAAGCAGAGCTACTAGCAGCAGAAGGCGGGAGGTAGTCCCGGCGGCGCTGGAGGAAGAAGACGAGAGATTGAAGATGGATGCCGGTCGTTGGATGTAAATCCAACGGCTAACATGTCAAAATCATTTGTTGACTAACAACGACTTGCGTTGGCTTCGACCTATTGGCCCACATTTCAGCCTCCAAAAATGTGGCACGTATTCAACCCATTTTTTCAGAATTACAGTCTTTTTTTTGCATGGTAGAATGTACAGTCAATTTGATCTTTTTTGAATTACAGCCATTAGCTGGGCTAGGTGAACAAATAATGTAGTGTCCATGCGGCCCGTTTATTTTATTTCCTAAAAAATTACAAGCCATTTGCACTTTCTCGAAATACATGATTTTGGTGGGCTGATTCTAATTATAAAGTTGGGTTGGGCCACCAATGTTATCAAAAAATAAAAAGGGGCTAAGCATATAAATATATTTAAATAATAAGTGATATTATTACATTCGTCCTTAAATCTTACCAAGCTTTTGTACACAATCACTAGGATTTTCGTGCCAAAACAATCCAGGATTTTATTTGTTAAGAAATTATTTTTATAAGTTAACAAGATGTGGGATATTGTTTTCTTACATATATAATTATCTGTTAAATCTATGATACAATAAAAATAATATATAATAACATATAAAATAATTTTTTTTAGAAAAACAGGGAGCATCTCCCCGGTTCCATTGCTGAGAACGAAACCACAACATATTCTGATACAGCGGCTCAAAGAGCAGTTCGAAAGCAAAGGTAGAAAAGCTACAAACTAGGGGGGTGGATGAACAAGTTCTCAGAATAACACAATTCACCCGAGCGGTGCCAAAGGCAGAGCAGATAGAGCAGTCAAATGACACAAGGAGGGTCCAGCGAAGCCTTCATGGTCTTCAGCCGAGGGGTCGTGTCAGGCTGCGGTGACGAGTAAGCAAGCAAAGACACCGGGATGGAAGGCGTAGCATGGTGGATGTCCCTCTTTTTCGGTGCCAGGTGCCCATCATCTTCATTAGGGATCTTGAGACGAGCCCACGGGTCCAGCCCCAGAGCAGGTCAAGCCTTGTTCAGCCACAAGTGATCGCCAACGGTTTCTAGAGGGATCTTGTTAGGGTTTCCACGAAGCTCATCAACTTGTCCTTGTCCGATCCGTAGGAGAGAATCGCCCAGCTCCTCACCATGTTCCTGATCAACCTTAAGACCTGCGGAATGGAAATCCAAGAGGTGTTACTGAAAATCATAGCATTTCTATATTTCTAGAGGCACCAAAGGACAGCTGAGCTAATAGTGTTTAAAACTGAGCACTTTTTGGTAGCAATCCAGAATCTGGTGACAGATTCGAAGGATGAGCCAATCTGACTAGAGAAATATTCCTCAATGTGGGCCCAGAGATGTTTAGCAACTATACATTCAAAAAATAGGTGAGAACAAGACTATTCTTCCAAGCAGTAAACACAATCAAGGGGTTTGATGATGTGTCTCTTCCTAAGGTTATCCCTAGTCATCAATTTTTTTTTGGAGAGAAGCCAGAGAAATACATGAATTTTAGGGGGAACTCTCAATTTCCAGACAGCAGGGATAAACACGGGTTGAATCCCTCTAAAGTTGATAACATGATAGAGGGAGCTGGAGGAATACTTCCCCTTATTGTCCAGCTGCCAAATCAGGGCATCCGGCTCGGCAGTAAAGGTAATGCTTTTTGCAATTTCCTCCAATTAGAACCATTGTTCCATGAGACTATCACTGAAGTTCTTTCTAAAAGAGAGTTTTAGGCATTGACCGTCCCAAACTTCATTGACACTTTTGTTAAGCTCATTGCAGACAAAGTAAATAGGCCAAAATTGGACTGCTAGGGGGATGTGTCAAACCAAGTATCATGCCAAAACCTGGTTCTGCTCCCATCCCCTATGTTCCATCTGTAGCCAAATTTCACAGCATGCATAATAGATTTTAATCCTTTCCAGAATCTAGAGGTCTTAGGGTTGGATGAAGGGACAAAAATATTAGGTTTATTTCCTCAGTATTTATGGGAAATAAGAAGCTTCCAGGGTTTCATAGAGACTAGGGCCCAACTAGCAAGGTGTAGGTTCCTATTTCCCTCAAAATCATTCCACAAGCAATGAGACATCTATGAATTGATGAGGTTCACTGCCCATTTAGGGAACTTGAAGAAGGAGAGGAGATACACTGGAATGCTAGCCAAACAAGCTTGTATGAGGATCAATCTACCTCTGTAAGAGAGAAGTTTGCCCCTCCACCCAGCAATCCTTTTAATGATTTTATCCAGAAGGGGTTGGATATCCTCTCTACTTAGTTTATCATAGTGGATAGGGATACCTAGGTACTTAATGGGGAAGTTACCTTTATTACAGACTATAATAGAGAGGAAGTCAGCTAACTCCTGATCATCCATGTTGATAGGGATGATTTCACTTTTAGAGTAGTTGATTCTCATGCCTAAGACTTGTCCAAAATAGGTTAGAATAGTTTTCAGATTGCTAGCATGTGTGGAGTCATTGTCTAAGAAAAGGATTGTATCATCTGCATATTGAAGGCAGATGATGCCACCAGGGCAGACCTTAGGACAGAGCCCTGCAATCAGACTATGATCAGCAGCTTTGCTCATCATTTTAGTAAGAACGTCTACTACTAAATTAAACAAAAGCGGGGAGATGGGGTTACCTTGCCTAAGGCCTTTACCAGCAAGGAAAAAATCACTTTCACAGTTATTTAACTTGACCCCAATAGACCCCCCATGAGTAAGTTGCTGGATCCAACTCTCCTCTATGAAAGGCTTGGAAAAGATCTAAGAGATCATTTTTCACCAAGTCCCAAAAATGCTGGTAAAACAAGAAGGGAATCCATCAGGACCAGGAGCCCCATCAGGATAAGAGGTAAAAATGGCTTCCTTCACCTCTGTCTCTGAAAAACGGGCTTCTAGCAGCTCATTTTCAGCAGGAGAGACTTTTTCAGAAGCAGAGAAAAAATTGTTTTGTAGAGAGAACCCAGAAGGGTTTTCTTTCTTAAACAGGTCCTTGTAGAAGTCACTAGCCACTTTCAGCATCTCATCTACCTTAGTAACAGGGCCATCAAGGGAGTGAATGAGGGTTTTCCTCCTCCTGTGGTTAGCTACTGCATGGAAGTAAGCACTATTTCTATCACCCTCCTTAATGTTCCTATCTCTAGACCTTTGTTTGGCTTTGATTTCTTCTTGAAGCCAAATTTTCCTGAGCTCTCCATGGACAAAGTTTAATCTATTAGTCTAAGCCTCAGAGAGGTCAGTTGTTCCTGCCTTAATATCTAGAGAATCAAAGTCAAAGAGGAGAAGCCTTTTGTATCTTCTAAGATTAGCTTCCTCATTGGAGTTCCACCCTTTGGTAGTTCTTCTAAATCTCCTGATTTTGATCTGCCAATTTTCTAGGGGGTAGCTGCTCCCAGTAGGCTCATTCCAGATTTTCCTGACTAGCTCAGTAAAATCTTCTCTAAGCAACCACCACTTTTTAAATTTGAAACTATTGCTCTTTGAAGTTTGGTTAAGACCAGAGTCCAAGAGAAAAGTAGTGTGGTCACTACCACATCTGGGCAGAGCTCTACAACTAGAAAGGTGAAAGAAACTATCTAATTCTGTGTCACAGAAAATTCTGTCAATGGTGGACATAATCTTGGAGCAGCACTTCCAACATATCTAGCAGAATTGTGAGTTTTCCTTCTGACAGGGCAATTCTCAACTGTATGGGTAACCATTTTGCAGATAAAACAACTCTTGGGCTTGACACATTTATCCAAATGATGCCTTGGTTCCCCACAGTTGTAGCAGATCACCTCAGAGTATGCCATACGGCCCGAAGCAGGGGCAGGAGCAGTTTTCTGGATGTCCTATCTCTTCGTTTGCTGATTCTTTCCTTGAGATTTCCCACTGATCTGAGAGTCAGAACCACCAGTAGATTGATCTTGGGCAATTACAGGAGCCTGCCCAGATTGTTCCCCCATTTGGGGCGGAGGTGGGCCGTACCACTGCCCAAACGGCGCTCCCCCCATTGTGATAGGGGAAATTCATCGGAGTTCCTGGTTCCTTCTCATCCTCCAGCAAGATTTTGTCTCTCAGGAAGCAGAAATAACCACCAGACAACTCAATTGAAGCAGATTGCAAGCCTAATTTCAATCTTCTGCAGGTTTGGGGGAGAGGTAAGGTAGGGGATCCACCTGCTCCGGCTCGGGTGGCGTGCTAGTGGGCATGAGTCCAGTCAAGCATTCTTATCTCGCAGCATGTTGTAGATCTCCTGAATTCACTTCTCCTTTCTCCCATCGAACGAACGCAATCGGCGGCTCACTGGGGTGGGGCATCCTGTGCTTCTCCAAGATATATCCTTCGAAGTAGATTCGCAAGGCTAGATTTAGCAGCTCCCAATCCACATGATCCTTGCACATCCGAGTATACCTGCGCGAGTGAGAGAACGGATTCGGTCCCTCCTCTGTTTCCCTCCATTCGCGCGTGCACTGGGTCCAGGAGAGAGCATCGTCGTGGATCCGCATCGCCCGCTCCCTCCATCTCCTCCCTCGAGTCTCCCGCAGCACCGCCAGCACGATGGAGTTGAGCGGCTAGAGCATCGGCGGGAAGGCTTTGTAGACATGTGGGGGATGCATCTTGTACATCTGCCTGTCTTCTAGCCATTCCCCCATGGATATGGCCGGCCACTCCATGGGGCGCACGAGCGGACTTGCTGAGGGGGGAAGGCGCGCCTGGATTCAGGAGGCGGGGGTGGTGGCGAGATCTATGGCGGCGGCGACGGTGGAGGTAGTGGCGGGGGCGGCGGCGAGGGTGGAGGGGGTTGCGGGGGCGAAGGGGATCGCGAGAGCGGTCATCTATTTGCCAATTATGTGAACTAAACAGTCAACATATAAAATAATTTAAATATATATAATATAGTTAGAAGGGAAACATAAGTTGGACCTGGCGTTCCTATTCTTATATAGAAAAATAGAACAGACCTCTGCGTTTTCTTCAAAAAAATACATAAATTGGGCTGCCAAAAATAAAACCTCGGATGGGAGGTCCATAGGCCAGTCGATACATGACGACCCTCAAAAAATACAAACAGGCCTATGGACCTCCCATCCGAGGTCGTGGGCTGCGCATGTTAAAAATGAAAGCCTAGACGGGGCAGCCCAAAACCATGTCCAACACTTGCCAAAACTTCGTCCCTCGTTTTCTTTGTGTTTTGCACACTCGACATTGTGTGGGCATTTTGACTGTGCATCATATGAAGATGTGCTATGCATGAATGTTGATCAGCATAATGTTAACTGGCTGGTAGTTCCATTTTCAACCATGAATAGAACTTCGAACATGATGTTAACCCTGTTTGAAAAGGCCGTGTTAATATAAATGCTCTGCCTCTGAAAGTTGCAGTTTCTTATCTGAAACTGAACTTGCAGTTTCTTATCTGCAACTGGAACTTTCTGTTTCTTCTCTGAGAATGACATTGTCTGCATTTTATACTCCTATGAAACTACATTTTTTAAGTGCTAAAAGTAGATCTCTGGAATTCATAAAATACTTCATATGCTCAATACTGCAAATCTGTAATTCAAAAGACATTCATATCTGAAAGTACTCTCAAATTACACAACACAAAACACAATTCACAACCTGCAAATACTGACAACCCTAAGCTCCTCCTGACAATTCACAACCTGCCCGACTATTGGGCCGGGGGGGCAGCCCCCTCCTATTCCTTGGCAGCAGACAGCCACCCCGTGAGACGATGTGAACGGTGAGGGAGACGATGGCGGGGAAGCATCGTCGGGCCAACTATTTTTCTCCTCTTGCAGTTGGGTTCGGTCGACGAAGACTCCACCAGCTCGCTCTGGCAGGACACCCTCACAAACGGCACCCTGTAGATGCTCGATCCTTCAATCTCTAGTGGACGCTCCATATGGGATCCATACTCCCACCACCGCTCCTTCACGATCAGATTCGGTGAATCTGTTTGCTCGATGGCCCAGAGGAGGAGCTCTATGCACTCCGGCGCGACTCCCTCCGGGAGTATCACCGCCTTTTCGGTCTGTTGCAGATATTTGGCCATGGATGTTGCCGTCGCCACTAGTTGGTCCTTGTTGTCAAACCAAGACTGTATCTCCAACATCCTAGCTAGCTTCACAGGGTCGCCGTCTGCGATCTTCACATATCGGTTGTAAAAGTGGCTAGATGGACCCTGCAAGATTCACAGTGCAGAGGACGGCACCCTAACTCACAGCCTCAGGGCATGTTGGATACTCCGGCAGGTGGCCAAAATTGGCGAGGACCTCCTAATTCCAGAGGTCGAAGGAAACCAGCTAGAGAATTTAAGTTCCGTTCTCACAGTCTTTGAGACTTTCGCATCAAATAGCATGCGAAAAAGAACACTCCGCAGCCTCACTAAAGTCTATCAAGTAGCGACAAAAAACCCATGGAGTAATACTGCTATCACCTTCAACGCGAGTGACGAACCTAAATTTCGAACAGCCAGAGCACCAGCCGCATTGGTACTCAGTCCCATAGTGGACGACTGTCGCATCGCAAAGGTACTCATGGACGGAGGCAGCGGATTGAACCTCATTTACGAGGAAACCCTCCAAAAGAAGGAAATAGACTGGAACCGCATTGAGCGAAGCAGCACAACCTTTAGAGGAATAATCCCCAGTCAGGAAGCATGCTGCACCGGAAAGATCACACTTGATGTGGTATTCGGCACGCCAGATAATTACAGGTCCAAACAGATCACGTTCCAGGTGGCCCCGTTCAAAAGAGGATATCACGCTATACTAGGACAGGAGGCTTTCATAGTTTTCTAAGCTATGCCCCATTACGAGTACATGAAGCTTAAGAAGCCTGGGCCAAACGGAATTATCACTCTCGCTAGTGATCCGGAAATAGCACTATCCTAAACCTTAGCGGCCGAAGAACTGACTGCGCTGCGATCCACGGTCAATAGGGATGATGTGATACTCGATAAGAGATCCAAATCCACATCCTTCAAACGAGCGGACGAAATAGTCAAATTCCAGGTCCACCCAACGGAGCACAATGAAACAGCCTCCAGCGGGGCAAGACTGAACCCTGATGTAGGTGTCGCACTGCGAGAGTTCCTATGAGAGAACTGGGACATTTTCGCTTGGCACCCTTCAGACATGCCAGGAATCCCACGCAGGTTGGCCGAACATAGCCTAAATATACAGAAAGGATTCAAACCTGTCAAACAAGCCCTTCAGCGTTTCTCCGAACCAAAGAGACAGGCTATGGGAGAGGAGCTAGCCAAGGTATTGGAGGCCGGATCCATTAGAGACATAAAACACCCGGACTGGCTAGCAAACCTAGTGATGGTACCAAAGAAGGACAAATCCTGGCGCCTGTGTGTCGATTTCAAAGACCTTAATAAGGCTTTCCCAAAGGATCATTTCCCCCTCCCTCGAATAGATCAAATCATCGATGCCACTGCAGGACACGATTCGCTGTGCTTCCTCGATGCATATTCCGGTTACCATCAAATCAAGATGGCAGAATCAGACCAAGCCGCAACAGCATTGATCACACCATACGGCCCATTCTGCTTCAACACAATGCCCTTTGGGCTAAAAAACGCCGGCGCAACATATCAGTGCATGATTCAAACATGCCTGGCAAACCAGATCGGCAAAACAGTGGAGGCGTATGTAGATGATGTGGTCGTTAAATCAAGACATGTTGAATCTCTAGTAGACGACTTGAGGCTTACATTCGACAACCTCCGAAAATACGACATTAAGCTCAATCCGGAAAAATGCGTTTTCGGCGTTCCAGCCGGAAAGCTCCTGGGCTTCATTGTATCCGGTAGAGGAATTGAAGCAAATCCAGCTAAAATCCGAGCTTTGTCACAATTGGATGTCCCAAAAGACCTCAAACAAATACAGAAACTCACCGGATGCGTGGCGGCTTTAAGCCGCTTTATCTCCCGCCTGGGAGAAAAGGCATTGCCCCTGTACCGCCTCCTTAGGCGCACCGAACAATTTGAGTGGACAGACAGTGCCACGGCTGGACTCGAGGAAATAAAGGCCATCTTGGCAACAAACCCAGTCCTGTCCGAGCCGAACACTGGCGAACCCATGCTATTGTACATTGCCGCAACTCATCAAGTTGTTAGCGCAGTACTCGTCGTCGAGCGGGCAATGGACGGACACAAACTCCCCCTTCAAAGGCCGGTTTACTACGTGTCCACTGTCCTCACACCATGCAAATCACGGTTCCCGCATTACCAAAAGATTGCATGCGCGGTGTTTATGGCATCCCGGAAGCTACGACACTACTTTCAAGAGTGTTCTATAACAGTAGCCTCGGAAGTACCACTCAACGATATTATCAACAACCGCGATGCAACGGGCCGGATAGCAAAATGGGCCATAGAGCCCCTCCCGTTCGACATAACCTACAAACCACGGCGAGCCATTAAATCGCAAGTCCTAGCCGACTTCGTCGCCGAATGGACAGAGGCCGAACTCCCTAAAGAGTACGGCACATATTCAAACTGGATCATGCATTTCGATGGCTCCAAAATGTTGGCCGGACTGGGGGCTGGCATCGTTTGGACGTCCCCTACAGGAGACACAGTCCAATATGTACTCCAAATTATGTGCACGGACTCCAACAATGCAGCCGAATACGAGGCCCTTCTACATGGTCTCCGGATGGCAGTATCCATGGGCATTCAATGGCTGGAAGTACGCGGGGACTCAAACCTCGCGATATCCCAAATAAATGTCGAATTCGACGCCAAGGACCCAAAAATGGCAGCTTATCGCAATGCCGTTCTAAAAATGTCAGTTCAGTTCGAGGGACTGGAGTTTCACCATATAGCCCGAGAAAATAATCAGGCACCAGACGTCCTGGCATGCATCGGAGCAAAATGAGATGCAGTCCCCCCCAACATCTTCTTAGAAAGATTATTCAAGCCATCCGTAGCATGGGAAGGGGAACCCTCGAACAGTCCAGACACAACCGCACAACCCAACGCCGAACAATCCGACATAATCGGAGGCCTTGCCACCGAAATCACACCTTCAGCCCACATAATAATGGCGGTCATCGCCCCGTGGACAGAACCATTCCTAGCCTATCTTACTAGGAAGGAACTCCCAGAGGACCAAAACGAGGCACGCTGCATAGTGCGGCGATCTAAATCCTATAAAGTCCACGAGGGAGAGCTATATAAGAAAAGAATTACAGGAGTCTTTCAAAGATGTATCTCCGAAGAGGAAGGGCGGAGTCTGTTGGCTGAAATTCATGCCGGACTCGGTGGCCACCACGCTGCAGCTCGGTCCCTTGTAAGCAAGCCTTTCCGTACGGGCTTTTATTGGCCGACGGCCCGAGCAGACGCTCATGACTTTGTCAAACGATGCGTCGGTTGCTAGCTCTTTTCAAACCAAAGCCATATGCCGCCCAACGCCCTCCGAACTATCCCCATCACTTGGCCTTTTGCGGTCTGGGGGCTTGACATGGTGGGACCCCTTAAAGGTGGAACCCACAAGAAAAAATACTTATTGGTCATGGTGGATAAATTCACCAAATGGATAGAAGCCAAGCCTGTTAAGACGGCCGAATCCGGACCTGTTATAGACTTCATACCCGGGGTCGTACACCGTTACGGTGTCCCTCACAGCATCATCACCGATAACGGCACAAACTTCACCTCCGACGAAGTAAAGTTGTGGTGTAAAAACATGGGCATTAAGCTCGGCTATGCTTCTGTCTATCACCCACAAACTAACGGTCAGGTCGAACGTGCAAATGGTCTCATCATGAGCGGCATTAAACCCAGACTAGTGCGATCCCTCAATGAATCTAATACGAACTGGGTGGAGGAGCTCGACTCCGTACTCTGGGGGCTGCGAACCACGCCGAATCGTACCACCGGATTCACACCATTCTTTATGGTGTATGGCGCAGAGGCAGTTCTGCCCTGCGACATAATTCATTACTCACCTCGAGTGCGCATGTACGAAGAAAGAGAAGCCGAGCTTGATCGGCAGGACAACCTGGACGCCTTAGAGGAGGAGCGCGACGTGGCTAAAGCCCGTTCCACATTTTATCAACAGCAGGCTCGAAGATATCAAAGCAGAGAAGTACGGGCCAAAAATTACAACGTTGGCGAACTAGTTCTACGCCTGCCGGATAAGAAAAAGGACAAACTCAAGCCCAAATGGGAAGGTCCATTCATAATTGACCAAGTCCTGACTAGTGGAGCGTACCGCGTGCGAGATGCGTCGGATAACCGACTCGAGCCGAACCCATGGAACGCCGCACGTCTCCGAAGATTCTATGCCTAGCGCCGGACTCGGGGTTTGTCTCCTTCCTGTGTCCATTTTTATGTATATTTTTCTTTTTTTATTTTTTCTCCTTCCACTCTTTCCTTTTATAGCCCTTAAAGGCTCATCATGTGGCGCGCTACCCGCGCTCCTTAAACCTAGGGGCTTCTTTAACAGAAGCTAGTTTATATGGGTTTCACGCCCAACGCATGCGTCACACTTCCGCATGCACCTTTTCTTCACCATTATATGCATCGATATGACTTAAGTTTTGGCCAAGCTGGGTTGCTTGGCTCCTGTGCTTACCCCTACATTCCCGATTGTTCGGCTAGGCGGTAAAGGGAGCACCTCTGCGATTGCTACTGCCGAATAAGCCGGATGTGTACCTCAGACTGGGTGAAGCCGAAAGCTAGCGTTCTTAAGGGAATATTCGGTCGGTGAACTAAAGATGAACCTTTTTTACTTATACATGCCCCCAGATGTTTTCCTGCATTTGCAGTCCGGACGTGCACTTCAGGGTACGCCACACCAGCGAAAGGAACCCTTAACGGAACTATTCTCTCTCGAAGATGTTTCTTACTAACCATGTAATATAACATAACTAGTTGGGCACTTGTCTGATAAAGCACTAATGACCCCTACGCCTAGTCTCCATGCATACCTCGGTTCTTATATAACCGTTATGGTATTCGGACACACTCCGGACCGTCAGGTCCCGAGGTCGAAGCGAAAAGGTCGGCAACGACAAACGATCTACAATCCGACTAGAAGGCATTACACATGTCAATTATAAATTATATAGTCATCCTGACTGATTGTATTCCTCCTCTATACCATCTAACAGGCTGTCTAATTTACAGTCCTGCTGGGAATACTTTGCAGCCAATTCTACCTGGCCATACACTAAGCTCATAGGGATCTCCTTCCCGTCAGGCCCCACCGGTCCGACCTCGGCCATGTGATTTGGGTCAGACTTCGTAAAGTGGGTCTTCACCATGGCCCAGGCCTCCCTAGCGCCCTGCCGGCAGGCCGATATCTTCCACAACCGGAAGCGCCGCCGAGCTCCCTTCAACTTCTTCGCAAGTTCTCCAAGGCCCTCAGGCATGGGGTGGGCAGGCCACAAGGCTTGGGCAATACCTCGCATCGCCTACCGAACTCGTTCGTGCAGTGGCGAGAGTTCGGAAAGAAGATCGCCCGTTGAACCGGGCATCTCCTCTGCAGGACGACCTGTCAGCATACCTACAGACATAACTCTGTTAGTAGTCTAACTCGCCGAACTCCTTTTTCAAGAGTTCTCTTAAGCACTTACTAAAAATGCCGCGTCGAAGTCGCTGATTCTCCTTATTGGAGTCCGACAGCTGGCCACGAACATCTTTTAGTTCAACATCCAGCCTGGTGTTGGCATCCTGGAGATCATTCTTCTCCCGCCTCACCTTTGTTAGCACGCTTTCACCAGCCTTTAACCGGCGTAGAAGCTGTTGCCTGTCCGGATCGACTCCGGCGCCATCTGCAATACCATTTGTCAGATTAGGCACTTAAATCCGCACAACACTAAATATTCTGGTGTATTATGTACCAGCAGGGGTCTCTTTAGACCCCCCTGCTGCGGTTAGTGCGGCCTCTAGTTGGGCCCTGCACCTTTTCAGCTCCTGGGACAGCGCGGTGTTCTTCTCGGTAAGAAAATGCATGTTATATGATTCTCGAATTAGTTATTTCCACTGCTTCAAGTCTCGGGGGCTACTGGCATATCTATATTTACCAAAATTTTCTTACCCGTATGTCTTTTACATACTGCTCCGTGGCTCTGGCTAAACCATTTTGAGTGGCACGGAGGTACGCGTCTCCTGAATTGAAGGCATTTAAAGCCTCCTGGGAGAAACAAGCGTCGCGAAGAACTGTCCGGCGATGCCTGTGGTTCATGGCATTCTCCACCTCGGAATAGGTGGCAGACATCCTGTCCGCATCCTCTGATGGAGGAGCGTCCGGTGCATGCCTTGCGCGGGCCTCCGCTTCTGGTGTAACGCCCCAGATGCAACTTTCCATATTCGTATCTCCAACTCTGCCTTTTCCGGAGATGCGATATGATAATTCCTTCGTGGTTGGGTTTTTGTTTTTGTTTTGCATTTTTGTTCATGTCTTGCATCTCATCTCTTTGCTTCATGTGCATTGCATCATGGCATCTTGCATCCCTTTTTTAAGACTCAATTAAATAAATCGTATGGATCTTTGGTCCATTTAAATTGAGGGAATTCACATGGTGAGTTCTCTTTATAATATATCTTCCCGATATTAGTGGAGCTATACAAAATATTCCATTTTGGAATTCACCATAACACACTTGCAAATAAATCCCAATGCCTTTGTTATCTCAATTCTTGGTCTCCAACTCTACCCATAAATCTTTTCGCCATTTTCCGAAGCTTCACCAAAAATCTCAACATTTTTGGGCTTCCCTTTTACCTAGTCTTAGTTCAAACCTATTTGAATTAAATTCAAATGAGTTTGAATTTAAACCTTGCAATCTTGGCAATTCCCATTTTCTCGGAACAAACACCTTTTCGTGACTCCGCGAAAATAATCCCCGTGCCCAAATTCTTTTCCTAACCCTCTCTTTCTTTTTCTTCTCTTTGTTTCTTTTCTGCTAAAGAATTAAAAGGGAGAGAGAGCTGAGCCCAGCTGGGCCTCCCAGCAGCCCAACTCCTCCTGACCTTTTTTTTTCCTGTCCAACCAGGCCGGCCTCTCTAGGCCCAATCCATCCCCGCCGGCCTCTTGGTCCTCCCAGGCCCAGCCCACCTAACCCTCCTCCTAACCCTAGGCCGACCCCTCTCCCTCGTTCCCCCTGCTAGCGCCGCCTCCCTGCTGCCCGATCTCTCTCCCTCGATCCCATCTCGTTCTCTCCCCTCGCGAGCGCGCCTCCTTCTCGCCAGAGAGGAGCGAGGTCCCAGCGCCCGATCTCCCGCATCTCTCCCTCGACCCCCATCGCTCGCTCCTCCCTCACCCGCGGCCTCCTCCTCGCCGCCCCTGGAACCGCACCGCCTCGGCCTCGCCGCCGGCAGCAGCAGAAGCTGTTGCATCCTCTCGCCGACGACCACGACCCGCGCCCTGCCTTCCTCCTCGTCGCGCGGAACCAGGAGGTTCCCGAGCGCCAAGCCGCCTCCGCTTCTGGTTCGCGGCCGCTGCCGCTCCCCTGCACCTCAAGTCCGTCGGCCCTCCTCCAATTCGCCGGCCTCCCTGTTGCCGCGCCTGCGTCGCCTTGTTGCCGCGAGTGGAGACACCGGTGAATCCCGCAGGTCGCCGCCTTGACAAGTCCTTCGGCCTCGCCATGGTTCTTCTGCACCAGCTCCGTTCATCAAGGACGTTGCCCGCTGCCTTCTCTTGTCGAGACCGAGACCCGGTGAACGTCAAGTTCTTCCACGACGCCCGAACCACTACAGGCCAGGTCGCCAGGACCCTTCCGTGGATGCGTCAAGTACCCTCGCCGCGTCTATGAGAACGCCAAGAACGCGTACAGCGACTACCGGTGTTTTTGGAGGAACGCCAAGTACATGGATATGCCAAGTTCCTCTTCAAAGTGTACAACTAGATCCGATGTGGATTTCGCCAAGTACCACGACGTCCGGAGCCCTCGGAACCATCAAGTTCGACTACCCTCGTGTGTACCACTACCGTCGCCCCGAAGACGTTGGAGTCATCAAGTACCTCGCCGAACGAACGCGAACCGTCCCGTTTGAACGCTTCGAAGGTATAACCCGAAACGACCGCCGAAACGACCTTTCGAGAATGCATGTGTTGAATGAGATGCACTGTTTGCACCGTATCCGATTTGTCACTCGTTTCCATGCACTAACCCGTGGGAACCCGGTATCCGGGATCACCCCACCATCTTGCCCAACTCGCTTCCGCACACTTCTCTTTTGCACCGGCATCTCAACCGAGTTATCGGAACCGATATGTTGCCGTGGCACCTTTTTCGCATTCGTTGCCGTGGCACCATTTCCGTTTCACCGCCGTGGCACCCTTTTTCCTTCCGCCATGGCGACAAATGCCTCATATCAAGCTCATGTTAACATTTTCATAATAATTGCATAAAATCTTGAAATTATCATCCGCATCATGATAACAACATTTAAAATGATTAAAATTATTGTTTGCATTTATTTTGCTAAATGCCATGTTAAAATGATTTAATTCATAACTAAATAACCGTAACTCGGAATTTAATAAACTTTATATGTAAATGGGGTAGAAAAATGCCTAGTTTAACATGTTGCACTTTATTTTTCTGTTTAACAATATTGAAATATGTTTTAGGCAGAACAGTACCAAATTTGAAATGTGCATATGAGGAGTTTCCGGACTTGTTGTTTGTTGTTCCGGCCTCATTTAAACTTGACTAGATAGGTAGTTTTACTTTGCTTCACCCTCTTGCCATGTTAATCAACATTTAATATTGTTGGGTACATAAACAACAGAGAACTAAATAATTGTTGTGGTGTTTCGTCAATATGCAACTCGTTGCATATTGAGCTCCACTTAATTTGTAGCGTTGTTTGTTGCATTTGCCATGCCATGAATCTTTAAACCGGACATGCATCATTCCTGTTTGTGCATCATGCCATGTTTATGTGATGGTTGTTTACTATGTTGTTTGTTTCTTTCCGGGTTGCTTCTCTCGTTAGCTTCGGTTTCGTTCCGGAGTTGTGAGGTTTCGTTCGACTACGTCCGTTCGTCTTCTTCATGGACTCGTTCTTCTTCCTTGCGGGATCTCAGGCAAGATGACCATACCCTCGAAATCACTTCTATCTTTGCTCGCTAGATTGCTCGCTCTTTTGCTATGCCTATGCTGCGATACCTACCACTTGCTATATCATGCCACCCATATTGCCATGTCAGCCTCTAACCATCCATGTCCTAGCGAACCGTTGATTGGCTATGTTACCGCTTTGCTCAGCCCCTCTTATAGCGTTGTTAGTTGCAGGTGAAGATGAAGTTTGTTCCTTGTTGGAACAGGGAGATGTTGTTCCTTGTTGGAACATGTTTACTTGTTGGGATATCACAATATATCTTATTTAATTAATGCATCTATATACTTGGTAAAGGGTGGAAGGCTCGGCCTTATGCCTGGTGTTTTGTTCCACTCTTGCCGCCCTAGTTTCCGTCATATCGGTGTTATGTTCCCGGATTTTGCGTCCCTAACGCGGTCGGGTGATTTATGGGACCCCCTTGACAGTTCGCTTTGAATAAGACTTTTCCAGCGAGGCCCAACCTTGGTTTTACCATTTGCCTCACCACCACCTATTTTCCCTTGGGAGTAATTAACCCAAGGGTCATCTTTATTCAGCCCCCCCGGGCCAATGCTTGTCTAAGTGTTGGTACGAACTAGAGCCCTTTGCAGCGCCACCTCAAGGAAACTTGAGGGCTGGTTTTAGTTGTACGGACTGCTCATCCGGTGTTGCCCTGAGAACGAGATATGTGCAGCTCCTATCAGGATGTCGGCGCATCGGGCGGCTTTGCTGGACTTGTTTTATTACTGTCGAGATGTCTTGTAGCCGGGATTCCGAGACTGATCGGGTCGTCCCGGGGAGAAGGAATATCCTTCGTTGATCGCGAGAGCTTATCATGGGCTAAGTTGGGACACCCCTGCAGGGTTTTGAACTTTCGAAAGCCGTGCCCGCGGTTATGGGCAGATGGGAATTTGTTAATGTCCGGTTGTAGAAAACCCGAAGTTGATCTTAACTAAAATACACCAACCGCGTGTGTAACCGTGATGGTCTCTTCTCGGCGGGGTCCGGGAAGTGAACACGGTTGTTGGAGTTATGTTTGACGTAAGTAGTTCAGGATCACTTATTGATCATAGTTGTTCGACCGTGCTTTGCCTTCTCTTCTCGCTCTCTTTTGCGTATGTAGCCACCATATATGCTAGTCGCTTGCTGCAGCTCCACCTCACTACCCTGTCCTACCTTTAAGCTTAAATAGTCTTGATCTCGCGGGTGTGAGATTGCTGAGTCCCCGTGACTCACCAGATACTTCCAAAACCAGTTTGCAGGTGCCGATGAAACCGTGCATGTGACGCACCCGAGCTCAAGGAGGAGTTCGATGAAGATTCTATCCTTTATGTTGTTTTGTTCTAGTCGATCAGTAGTGGAGCCCAGTTGGGGTCGATCGTGGACCTTAGTCGCTCTTGGGGTTTCTTCTTTGATTTTGGCTCCGTAGTCGGGCCCTGATTGTAATTGTATGATGTAATGTTTTATTCATGTATTTGTGTGAAGTGGCGATTGTAAGCCAACTATGTATCTCTTTCCCTTATGTATTACATGGGTTGTGTGAAGATTACCTCACTTGCGACATTGCTTTCAATGCGGTTATGCCCCTAAGTCGTGCTTCGACACGTAGGAGATATAGCCGCATCGAGGGCGTTATAAGTTGGTAATCAGAGCCTTCCCCGACCTTAGGAGCCCCCACTGATTGATCGTTTTTAGTGGCCGAGTTGTGTCTAGAAAAATGTTTTGAGTCATTTAGGAATTATATATCAGAGAGTTTAGGAATTCTTTTTACTTCCCAGTCCCTTCGACCTTCTGGTAAGGCTTCCTGACGTAGAGTTTTGACTCTTCTCTTCTCAAATTTCACTAAAAAAATTTTTAGGATCACGCGGGTATATTAGAATCGTTCCGATGGTTTTATGATGACAACATTGTCTTGGTTGCCTCCTGACATTTAGGGGTTGTGGCAGTGTCCCGGGGAGTTGAGCTCCGAGGTGTTGTCGTCATAATTTTATCGTTGCGTTTTTGGAATACCTGAGTTTAGTACGCCGACATCGAAAATCTCTTTTGTACAGTTGTTGGTGAGATAACCCTGATAGCCCAGTACTGTGGCGAGTGCAGGAGTATTGCCATGACTCGTATAACGGATGCTTTTCGAAGGTGGAGGTAGACGATTTCCGAAGGTTTCTTGGTTATGTGTTGAAGGATGGATACAGCTGGTTGTAGGATTTGCTAGTTTGGGTGAGATATTATGCTTCCCCTGTATCCCCAACACCTGATTGCATAACCAGAAAGTTTCGGGAGTTTATAAGTGGGAATTCAAGCATCACGTAGGAATTCTTTCCAACAGACACATGATACGATATGGGATCTATCATATGTTTGTTTCCGGCTTATTCCGCAAGCCAATCCTTTGTTTTGGTTTTTTTTGTGGTATTCGAGTTGCTTCAATGTCAAGTGTTGATTTCATACCTTATTCTAAGCGGTGTTCTCATATTCCTATGTGGATGCTAATCCTTCTTGATCATCAAGGTTGTCTTTTCAATCCTTTCCAACCGATGCGTTTTTCTCCAAGTAAATCCGATCATTTTCAACATCCGCAAGATCAACTCTAAGTATTCTAAACGGTGTTTGTTTCATTCGTCCCAAGTTGTCTTTGTTTTCCCGCCCTCCCACCCTTATTTCTTCAAGGAAGCAGATTTCTTAATCAAGTATCCATTTTATTCTTGTGAAGCCTCTTCATTCTTTCCTTCATTGTTCTTATCCGGTGAATATCATGAAGATGGTCAAGAGTCTCAAGTTCATCATTCGTCATTCTTTTCTTCTCCGGTGGTTCCAATTCAAGCTTTATCGATCATATCTTTTCCTCGTTTCTAATGTTTTCTAATGCTGGTGTATCTCTTAATCATTCACCTCTCACTATTCATT
Source organism: Aegilops umbellulata (assembly GCA_032464435.1). Classification (NCBI taxonomy): domain Eukaryota; kingdom Viridiplantae; phylum Streptophyta; class Magnoliopsida; order Poales; family Poaceae; genus Aegilops; species Aegilops umbellulata. The sequence goes on along the minus strand of CP136059.1, from coordinate 148,654,672 downwards.
TGTTCCGGAGTGATGAAGATATCTCAGAAGATTCAAGTTTCCATTCTCAATTCACTTAAGTTCTTTTGAGGATGCTATCTCATTCAAGCCATTTAATTCAACCGGTGCAATCTCTCCTTTCCAGTAATCGTTCAACGGTGTTTCTTTTGAGTGGGCCCTAACCCACAGGTCTTTTTCCAGGATCTTACCTGACTTTTCTAATTTTCCCGGAGCTATTCTCAAATTCATTTAAAAGTCTGACGTAAGAATGAATTGTCATCAGCCATATGTCTTTCTCCAAGATCCTTCAATTCTTTCATCGTTGGTTCAACCTTTCTAATTTTTCATTCCGGAGTGCCTCAACAAATTCATGGTGGCGTTTTTCGTCGTCATTTTCAACATTTGAAGACCGAAGAAGAGTTTTCCTTAAATCTTATCCATTCTCTTGAAGATGCGTGGTTCTAGCTTGATGCCATCCTCTCATAACTGTTTTTGATTGTGAAAATAATTTTCACCCATCCGGAGCATTTCAGGAGTCTTTTCAGTTTGATTCTCCGGAGCCTTTCATCTCAGAATTATTCACCCTCAGCTTTCAGCTCTCGTTCTCCAAATCTTACCGGTGCATCATTCAAGTATTCTCTATTCAGCTCGTGATCTATTCGTTCATTTTTATCTAAATTCCCTCAAGTATCAACGTCTTTTTCTAATTCTTCCCGGTGTTTCTGTATCTTTTCTTCATTCATTTTCAATTCTTACGGTGGTTCGCTCAAGATCCTTCTTCCGTTGTTATCATACCAATTCATTCATTCTTTTCAATCCTACCGGTGGTTTGTTCAAGCTTTTCTCAAGTTTGTGCTTTGTCTCTTGATTCTTTCTATGAGAATAAGTGGTATGCCAAGTCCATTGTTTGTCATCAATTTAAATTGGTGAAGGACACGCATAACATAATTCTTATTCTTGTTTCATCCAAGTGATTTAGTTTCTTCTTTCCAGAGTGGTTCGTCATCTCATTTTTTCTCGGTTTCATGTGTTTCATCTTCTCTTTTTCGGAGTTCCAAGTTTTCTGCATTATCTTGTCGCGAAGCTCCATCTAAATCATCGCAAGGTTTCACCTTGTGTTTTCAACTTCTTTTCCTTTTATCATCCTTTTATTACCGGAGTTATTCATGGAGTCTCTACAGGATGGTTCATCGAGGATTCTTTTCATTCTTCAATTGTTCATCAAGATTTCTCTCGAAGTTACGATCCGTCAAGCCATACTCTAAAATAAACATGGTGTTCAACACATGTTTTGTTTGGAGGAGTTCAAGCATTCTTCATCTTGCATTCCGAAGCGCCATTCTTTCTACCTTATCTTTTGAGGTGGTGTTATGTCGTTCTTGACAATTTCCCTTCGTGTTTCATGATTCACATGTTGTCAAGAATGAGGTATATTAAATCCATCAATTTCTTCCTTGGAGTTATCTTGGGTTATATTTCACCTAAAGCTTTCCCTAAGGATTGTTGCTATTTATGGTGCTTATCAATGACACAAATTCTTCGTTTGTCCTCCCGGTGAAATAAGTTTCTCGTCTCCTTGTTGATATCAATCCAATCATTTGTTTCCATTGGTGGCAGAAGCTCACCTCATAATGTTGAGATGTTTTCATAAGCCCGCTACAAGCTTATTCTTACCGTTGTTGTTTTTCAAACAACTCCGTTCAATCTTTCTTTTAAGGAGACTCTTTCAAATTCAATTGTGATAGAAGTGGTTGTTCTCTTCTCTGTTCTCTTGATTCCACTCTTTCTTTTTGTCTCGAAGGCATTGTGATGTTGCTCTCTTCGCACATCATCTCAAATTGTGAGGATCGTGTCCTTTTCCTTGCTTATCAATTTAACCGGAGTGTTGTGTCTATCATTCCTCTTTAACCGGAGTCTCATCCAAGTGCTTTCATTTTGTCAAGTTCATATTCTATTACTCCATTTCCAACCGGAGTGTTGTATCATCTCTTCAATATCGTCTCATCTTATCAAGTTTTCTTCTCTTTTCTACCAAAGTGCTGTCAAATTATATCATTCTGATTCCTTCTATATTTCGTTTTGGCCGGAGTGGTTTCAATGTCAATCATGTCATTTAAGCTCTTCTTTCTCGCCGTATTCCATGTTCCTTGTTCCTCTTGTTGAACGGAGTGTTTATTTTTGTTCACCTCCGTCGTGTCTTTTCTTCAAGCTTTGCGACCTCTCAAGGTTCTTTGGTTTCACTCGTTTGTCAAAGAAGCAACTAGTCTAACCTCTCCTCTTCCTCTTCCGCTTTTCTATCCGGTGCCATTCTAGATCTCGGGACGAGATCCTCTCGTAGTGGTGGAGTGTTGTAACGCCCCAGATGCAACTTTCCATATTCGTATCTCCAACTCTGCCTTTTCCGGAGATGCGATATGATAATTCCTTCGTGGTTGGGTTTTTGTTTTTGTTTTGCATTTTTGTTCATGTCTTGCATCTCATCTCTTTGCTTCATGTGCATTGCATCATGGCATCTTGCATCCCTTTTTTAAGACTCAATTAAATAAATCGTATGGATCTTTGGTCCATTTAAATTGAGGGAATTCACATGGTGAGTTCTCTTTATAATATATCTTCCCGATATTAGTGGAGCTATACAAAATATTCCATTTTGGAATTCACCATAACACACTTGCAAATAAATCCCAATGCCTTTGTTATCTCAATTCTTGGTCTCCAACTCTACCCATAAATCTTTTCGCCATTTTCCGGAGCTTCACCAAAAATCTCAACATTTTTGGGCTTCCCTTTTACCTAGTCTTAGTTCAAACCTATTTGAATTAAATTCAAATGAGTTTGAATTTAAATCTTGCAATCTTGGCAATTCCCATTTTCTCGGAACAAACACCTTTTCGTGACTCCGGGAAAATAATCCCCGTGCCCAAATTCTTTTCCTAACCCTCTCTTTCTTTTTCTTCTCTTTGTTTCTTTTCTGCTAAAGAATTAAAAGGGAGAGAGAGCTGAGCCCAGCTGGGCCTCCCAGCAGCCCAACTCCTCCTGACCTTTTTTTTTCCTGTCCAACCAGGCCGGCCTCTCTAGGCCCAATCCATCCCCTCCGGCCTCTTGGTCCTCCCAGGCCCAGCCCACCTAACCCTCCTCCTAACCCTAGGCCGACCCCTCTCCCTCGTTCCCCCTGCTAGCGCCGCCTCCCTGCTGCCCGATCTCTCTCCCTCGATCCCATCTCGTTCTCTCCCCTCGCGAGCGCGCCTCCTTCTCGCCAGAGAGGAGCGAGGTCCCAGCGCCCGATCTCCCGCATCTCTCCCTCGACCCCCATCGCTCGCTCCTCCCTCACCCGCGGCCTCCTCCTCGCCGCCCCTGGAACCGCACCGCCTCGGCCTCGCCGCCGGCAGCAGCAGAAGCTGTTGCATCCTCTCGCCGACGACCACGACCCGCGCCCTGCCTTCCTCCTCGTCGCGCGGAACCAGGAGGTTCCCGAGCGCCAAGCCGCCTCCGCTTCTGGTTCGCGGCCGCTGCCGCTCCCCTGCACCTCAAGTCCGTCGGCCCTCCTCCAATTCGCCGGCCTCCCTGTTGCCGCGCCTGCGTCGCCTTGTTGCCGCGAGTGGAGACACCGGTGAATCCCGCAGGTCGCCGCCTTGACAAGTCCTTCGGCCTCGCCATGGTTCTTCTGCACCAGCTCCGTTCATCAAGGACGTTGCCCGCTGCCTTCTCTTGTCGAGACCGAGACCCGGTGAACGTCAAGTTCTTCCACGACGCCCGAACGACTACAGGCCAGGTCGCCAGGACCCTTCCGTGGATGCGTCAAGTACCCTCGCCGCGTCTATGAGAACGCCAAGAACGTGTACAGCGACTACCGGTGTTTTTGGAGGAACGCCAAGTACATGGATATGCCAAGTTCCTCTTCAAAGTGTACAACTAGATCCGATGTGGATTTCGCCAAGTACCACGACGTCCGGAGCCCTCGGAACCATCAAGTTCGACTACCCTCGTGTGTACCACTACCGTCGCCCCGAAGACGTTGGAGTCATCAAGTACCTCGCCGAACGAACGCGAACCGTCCCGTTTGAACGCTTCGAAGGTATAACCCGAAACGACCGCCGAAACGACCTTTCGAGAATGCATGTGTTGAACGAGATGCACTGTTTGCACCGTATCCGATTTGTCACTCGTTTCCATGCACTAACCCGTGGGAACCCGGTATCCGGGATCACCCCACCATCTTGCCCAACTCGCTTCCGCACACTTCTCTTTTGCACCGGCATCTCAACCGAGTTATCGGAACCGATATGTTGCCGTGGCACCGTTTTCGCATTCGTTGCCGTGGCACCATTTCCGTTTCACCGCCGTGGCACCCTTTTTCCTTCCGCCATGGCGACAAATGCCTCATATCAAGCTCATGTTAACATTTTCATAATAATTGCATAAAATCTTGAAATTATCATCCGCATCATGATAACAACATTTAAAATGATTAAAATTATTGTTTGCATTTATTTTGCTAAATGCCATGTTAAAATGATTTAATTCATAACTAAATAACCGTAACTCGGAATTTAATAAACTTTATATGTAAATGGGGTAGAAAAATGCCTAGTTTAACATGTTGCACTTTATTTTTCTGTTTAACAATATTGAAATATGTTTTAGGCAGAACAGTACCAAATTTGAAATGTGCATATGAGGAGTTTCCGGACTTGTTGTTTGTTGTTCCGGCCTCATTTAAACTTGACTAGATAGGTAGTTTTACTTTGCTTCACCCTCTTGCCATGTTAATCAACATTTAATATTGTTGGGTACATAAACAACAGAGAACTAAATAATTGTTGTGGTGTTTCGTCAATATGCAACTCGTTGCATATTGAGCTCCACTTAATTTGTAGCGTTGTTTGTTGCATTTGCCATGCCATGAATCTTTAAACCGGACATGCATCATTCCTGTTTGTGCATCATGCCATGTTTATGTGATGGTTGTTTACTATGTTGTTTGTTTCTTTCCGGGTTGCTTCTCTCGTTAGCTTCGGTTTCGTTCCGGAGTTGTGAGGTTTCGTTCGACTACGTCCGTTCGTCTTCTTCATGGACTCGTTCTTCTTCCTTGCGGGATCTCAGGCAAGATGACCATACCCTCGAAATCACTTCTATCTTTGCTCGCTAGATTGCTCGCTCTTTTGCTATGCCTATGCTGCGATACCTACCACTTGCTATATCATGCCACCCATATTGCCATGTCAGCCTCTAACCATCCATGTCCTAGCAAACCGTTGATTGGCTATGTTACCGCTTTGCTCAGCCCCTCTTATAGCGTTGTTAGTTGCAGGTGAAGATGAAGTTTGTTCCTTGTTGGAACAGGGAGATGTTGTTCCTTGTTGGAACATGTTTACTTGTTGGGATATCACAATATATCTTATTTAATTAATGCATCTATATACTTGGTAAAGGGTGGAAGGCTCGGCCTTATGCCTGGTGTTTTGTTCCACTCTTGCCGCCCTAGTTTCCGTCATATCGGTGTTATGTTCCCGGATTTTGCGTCCCTAACGCGGTCAGGTGATTTATGGGACCCCCTTGACAGTTCGCTTTGAATAAGACTTTTCCAGCGAGGCCCAACCTTGGTTTTACCATTTGCCTCACCACCACCTATTTTCCCTTGGGAGTAATTAACCCAAGGGTCATCTTTATTCAGCCCCCCCGGGCCAATGCTTGTCTAAGTGTTGGTCCGAACTAGAGCCCTTTGCAGCGCCACCTCAAGGAAACTTGAGGGCTGGTTTTAGTTGTACGGACTGCTCATCCGGTGTTGCCCTGAGAACGAGATATGTGCAGCTCCTATCAGGATGTCGGCGCATCGGGCGGCTTTGCTGGACTTGTTTTATTACTGTCGAGATGTCTTGTAGCCGGGATTCCGAGACTGATCGGGTCGTCCCGGGGAGAAGGAATATCCTTCGTTGATCGCGAGAGCTTATCATGGGCTAAGTTGGGACACCCCTGCAGGGTTTTGAACTTTCGAAAGCCGTGCCCGCGGTTATGGGCAGATGGGAATTTGTTAATGTCCGGTTGTAGAAAACCCGAAGTTGATCTTAACTAAAATACACCAACCGCGTGTGTAACCGTGATGGTCTCTTCTCGGCGGGGTCCGGGAAGTGAACACGGTTGTTGGAGTTATGTTTGACGTAAGTAGTTCAGGATCACTTATTGATCATAGTTGTTCGACCGTGCTTTGCCTTCTCTTCTCGCTCTCTTTTGCGTATGTAGCCACCATATATGCTAGTCGCTTGCTGCAGCTCCACCTCACTACCCTGTCCTACCTTTAAGCTTAAATAGTCTTGATCTCGCGGGTGTGAGATTGCTGAGTCCCCGTGACTCACCAGATACTTCCAAAACCAGTTTGCAGGTGCCGATGAAACCGTGCATGTGACGCACCCGAGCTCAAGGAGGAGTTCGATGAAGATTCTATCCTTTATGTTGTTTTGTTCTAGTCGATCAGTAGTGGAGCCCAGTTGGGGTCGATCGTGGACCTTAGTCGCTCTTGGGGTTTCTTCTTTTATTTTGGCTCCGTAGTCGGGCCCTGATTGTAATTGTATGATGTAATGTTTTATTCATGTATTTGTGTGAAGTGGCGATTGTAAGCCAACTATGTATCTCTTTCCCTTATGTATTACATGGGTTGTGTGAAGATTACCTCACTTGCGACATTGCTTTCAATGCGGTTATGCCCCTAAGTCGTGCTTCGACACGTAGGAGATATAGCCGCATCGAGGGCGTTATATCTGGGCCGGGCGTTGGAGTCTGGCTGGTGGAGGCACAATTGGCAACCTCTCCGGATATAGTCCGGCGAGGTCTCTTCGTCCTGAAGATAGCACGAATGTTAATATACCCTGGAGGAGTAAAACACCAGGGAAAAAGAGAGGGTACGCCATACCTTTGCTCTGGCACCTTAGTCCGGACTACGTTCCTTTTTGCCCCACGGGGCCCTGCAGCCCCCCGCCGGCTAGCTGCAGCGGGGTCGGCTTCCCGCATCGGGAATCTCCCCTACAAAAGCATGGTTGCTGTCAGAACAACCAAACCCGTGAAAACGGAACCCCTCTTAAGGGGGTAAAGCTCCGGTATTTGTCACCTGGGAGGCCGGGATTAACCGTGGGTAATCAGCTATAATAGCTACCAAGGTATCGTCCTTGCTTAGCTGATAAAACACTCCTTCGATAAACTCCACCGCTAAGTCCGGATCCTCTTTGGAGTCCGGATCGAGGGACCATTCTGGGTCCTCTGGCTGTGGAGGACGTCTGTTTATGTTTTTTACCTCCTGACGCAGGTCCTGCGTTGAAGTCGTTAGACTGCCTATTTAATCATGGGAATATAAAATGAACAGGGAAGCACGACTGTCCGTTTACCCAATTCGGAGGACTATACATGGAAAATCCGCCCTGCGGGTCGACGCGGAGGAATTCCTCTTCTTCTCCCTTGTATAAAGATGATAAGATCTTCATTAGAGGGGCAGGTGAGTCCGGCCCTTTACGGCCGTAACGGGTGGCGTCATCTTCCCCGTTGAAATCCCACATGGGGTGGCTTCTGTATTGGAGCGGCTGCACCCCCCGCATAATGCATATGGCCATGACTTTAATCATGGTTAGTCCGGAATGAGCCAGTAGCTTAATCCGACCCGTTAAGTAAAGGACGTCTCTGCCATTCTCTCTCTGAGAGCTCCGGGGGCGCCAGCTCAGGCGTTTCTTCAGGGAAGCATTGTTAAACTCAGGGAGACCGGCCCGGATAGGGTTCAGCAGGGGGACGTCATCTATGTAAAACCATTCTGAAGGCCAGTCCTCAGACGCCTTCTTCGGGGTTCCGGACGGATATCCGGTCCCGACGATGCGCCATACTTCGGCTCCGCCCACTTGATATATGGACCCCTCTTGGGAACGGGGCACCAGGCAGAATATATTCCTCCACAGCGTGAAATGAGCCTCGACGCCTAAAAATAGCTCGCAAAGAGCAACGAAGCCCGCGATGTGTAACACGGAGCCGGGCGTAAGGTGGTGCAGCTGGAGGCCATAGAAATCCTGAAGCCCGCGGAGAAAGGGATGAATTGGAAATCCCAGCCCCCTTATTAGATAAGGGACCAGGCACACCCGGTCCCCTTTAGAGGGACTAAGTGAGTTCTCCACTTGTTTTCCGCCTTGATAAGTGGTGAGTCCGGCTCGGACCGAGACCATATAGGCTTGAGGGAGAAATCCCTTGGCTTGGAGCAACACTAATTTGCTATGCGGGATGGAACAACTCTCCCAGTCTCTAGGGATAGGACTGGAAGGGCGAGAGGAGGAGCTACGGCGGCTGGCCATGTTAGAATGGATCTTTGCTGGAGACGCTCTGATGATTTCTCGCAGAAGGGGAAGGTGTGGTTTGGATCTGAATCCTCATCCTGTTAAATAGGCGGCCCATTTATATGGCTAGGGGCTTGGATGTAAAACTACCCCGGCTTTTCGCATTCGTTTGACACGTGGAAGGCGGCCATTATTGGGCGTGAAAGCCAAGGAGCGCTACATTATAAAAATCGGAACGTTATACCCGCGGGTACACAAAGTTTGAAGGAGAACCCGCCTTGCAATGCCGAAGATAATCTGCGCGTCGGACTCCTCGACATTGAAGCCTGGTTCGGGGGCTACTGAGGGAGTCCTGGATTATGGGGTGTTCGGATAGCCGGACTATACCTTCAGCCGGACTCCAGGACTATGAAGATACAAGATTGAAGACTTCGTCGCGTGTCCGGAAGGATCTTTTCTTGGCGTGGAAGGCAAGCTAGGCGTGCGGATATTCAAGATCTCCTACCATTGTAACCGACTCTGTGTAACCCTAACCCTATCCGGTGTCTATATAAACCGAAGGATTGTAGTCCGTAGGACAACCATCATCATACACAATCATACCATAGGCTAGCTTGTATGGTTTAGCCTCCTTGATCTCGTGGTAGATCTACTCTTGTACTACCCATATCATCAATATTAATCTAGCAGGAGTAGGGTTTTACCTCCATCGAGAGGGCCCGAACCTAGGTAAAATAAAGTGTCCCCTGTCTCCTGTTACCATCCGACCTTGACGCATAGTTCGGGACCCCCTACCCGAGATCCGCCGGTTTTGACACCGACAAACACCATCGATCTCCAGAAGAATCGGCTGGTGTCCTCTCTTCAACCTTCAATGCTGACCCTAGCAGGAGCCATGGTTCATCCTTCGTATGGTAAACTGGAGAAACCTCCATACACGTTTCATCATCATGCATGGCAGCAGAATGTACTAGATATAGATCACATCCACTACGCTGTAATGGATGGCTACCTTTGCTTCAATATCTACAAGGGTTGGATGAAGAGCAACAACCAAGTGTGCGGTTCAAGCAAAGAAGTATCGGCCAAGAGGAAGAGGGACAAGGACGAAGTCGAGGACGTGGACGAGGACTCCGAGTAAGGTAGCAGTGTCGTTGCTCATGGTGGGTCTAATGCAGTGTCTACCGAAATAGTTGCAAAGTCTAATTTTAGGTGTGCTTAATTTAATTTGAGGGGTGTGTTGTGCTGAGCCCCCAGCAGAACTATGTTATGTTTCTTCTCGTTACTTTAACTCTTCAGTACGTACATACTAGTATTTCTTACATTTCATCTTTTAGGTGGTATAGTACTACCACTCGTTTCTTCACATTCTATACGTACAATATATATGGCCAACATCATATAGCCAGCAGTTTAGTTGTCAAGGAATTTCTGGGTGCTTCGTTTTGTCAAAGAATTCCAGGATGCTTAGAGGGTGCTTGGATCCAAGGGACTTATTTTAGTCTGACTAAAAGTAGTATCTTTAAGAGGCTAAAGTTTGAAGCATCCCTGGCTAAAGAGGGGCTAAAACTAGTCTTGAGACTAATTTTTTTAGTCAGGGGTACCCCTACTAAAATGTGGATTAGTCCTCTCTCTACTCATTTAACTCCTCTCCTTTAACACAGGCAAGTTCTGGATTGGAGGGTTTGGAGGATAATAAATGCCCATTAACTTGATTTTAGCCTTTTTAGTATTTGGATCCAAGCATGGGTGAGGCTAGCATGTTTTCGTCCCACTACTTTTAGTCATGGGACTAAAATGTATCCAAGCACCCTCTATTGTGACTAGCCTTTTTAATAGTACTATATGCATAATTTGGCGACGAGCGCTCTCTATATGTACCACCTTTTTTTTAATTTCAAGTTTTGCTCCATGGCGCAATCCATCGATACTACAGCTGTACAAAAGTATATATTTTTTAAAAGGCTAGTGGGCGGGGCAGTCTAGCTTGGTCGGTTTCACGAGAGGCGAGGGCCTTTGTGATTTGACGGCTCATTACTGCTGGAAGGCAGGGCCTTGTGCTTGGATTGCTCGTATAAATGCGCCGACGACCTGATGGAGGAGGAGCAAAGAACCGTGCGGTATACTCAAGTTTTCCACTGGATTAGTACTGCGATGGAGAAGCACGAAACACGGCAGCCCAGTGCCATATGGCGATAAAAATGATCTAATTTGCTAGTAATCTCATTGATAGCATTGTTCTATTCATTCCCTAAAAAAACCATTCTTCTATTCATGCCTCGCAGAGAACGTGACACGTGCGGTGAAACACCCGAAGCAAAAGATGAAACACAGGAGAAAAAGAAGAAGGAAGATTATCACCCCAAATGATCTAATTCGCCGCGGAGTCGTAACTGCTTCTTCATCGCCTCCACGACCTCCATCTCCTTGCGCGTCTCCTCCGCCATCATCTTCATTCTGTCCATGACGCGGGATTTCTCGACGCGAGCCTTCATCATCTGTTCCACAGCCGTATTATGTACCTTGACAGCAGTCGGGCGCTCGATGCGGAGCTTCACCAACTCCTCCTTCTTTTCCATGACAAGGGCCTGCAGCATCTTCATCGAGGAACTACTATTCCCATGCAGCTTCTTCTAGCCGGCTTTCTTCTCCTTCAATAGGTCGATCTCGTGGCAGAGCTTCGCATTGTCCTCCAGAAGTCGCAGGATTTCGTCGGTCGCCTTCTTCTCCGAGGTAATGCTCTTCTTTAGCCGCATCACCAAGCCGACGGTCAACTCCCCCTGCTGATTGAGCTCAGCGGGCATGTCGTCGAGGCTCTCCTTCAGCAACTCCATCAAGCCTTGGATGAACTCCTTCTGCTTATTGAAGTGCTTATTGAGCTGATCGGGCATGCCGTCGAGGGATAACGACTCCAGCTCCTCCGTCTCAGCATGTTCGCCTACGCGGCTAGGGCGCTCCTGGGAGCCATCGCCTGCCCGTGAGAGATCTCTCGAGGTCTCTACGTGGCGGCGAGCCCTCTCTTTTTTTCCGCAGGCTTGGTTGCCGCTCCCTTGTTACGAGTAGCTCTCGACCTAGAGCTCTACTCACCGGCCATAGCAACGACGGACGAAGAAGAAGCACTTATGAGGAGGAAAGGTAGAGTAATTTTCGGTTAGGTAGTTCCCCTTTTTATAACGTAAGTACTAGCACTAGTATTAATACCTGCATAGTGGGAACACGTTCAGGTTTGGTACGTACTAGTAGGTGTGAATAGGCTTTCGAATGTGATGGGAACAAGGTAAAGATTAATTGATGGTTTTGGTTTTGATGCCCGAAACGGCTCCCGATGAGCTTAGCGGAACATAAATTTCAAGTACTACACTGCTCAAATGCGTAAATATTATGTAATTGTCAAAAATTGGCACAAAATATGAAGGAGATCAATGGAAGTACTACTAGCAACCGACGATTTAACTACTCGCATGTGCGCAGTGGAGTAATAATGTCTTTCTTCCGCCCTCACGTCCAGTCAATTTGCATGCACTGTATTAATTGACCATCAATGAAGTGAACGACTTTACACGCGTCAAATTATCACATGGGGTGGATCTTGGTACAAAATTGTGACCGCCCGTGTACCCGCATGTGCGTGCGAGGGAATGAGTGCGTGCGTGGCGTGCGTGCACATCTTCGCTTCGTGCATGTACCGCCAGTATGGCTCAGGGAGGACGAGTACATTCTTCTGGAACCAGCAGCACGTCACTGTGATCAATCCATGCAAGGAGGTCGCAACAACGCCTCCACATGTGCCACGTGGCTTCATGAACTGTAAGAGAGACACTGTGTAGTGTGCCATTGGTATTCTAATTTACGTGTTTTGCACATACTCGAAGTACTACTAAGGTACACGTGCATTGCACGCATCAGATTTTGCAACCAAATTATGAATAAATACGACACTATAGCATGTAAGCTCTGAGTCATATATGCCTGATGTAGCCCTTCGTTTAATTCTTATAGTTCATCTAATTCAAAATCAATTAGTTTTTATAAAAAAGATAAGAATGCGGGACTAGTGTACGAGTGTTTAATTGTGCATAGAAAAGACGCAGAATTCTTTCAAAGAGGTTTGAGTGGATGGGATGTCGTCTATGAAATCTAGTGCAAATGAATCATATGGAAAAATTCCTATGGTTTACAATCCTACAAATCAAACAACCAAGATAGGAAAAATTCGTAATGATTAGAATCCTCCAAAATTCCTTTGAGAATCCTTTGAATCAAAGAAGCCCTTAATCTATTTTATGATTCATGGAATTGTGCATTGTAAAGCATAAAGTAAAAACAAATAATGGTAATTCAACTAGAAAAAAAGTTTGGGCAGTTATGATATGGAAGATTCTAGAACAAAAGAGAACCACTGTTATTTTGAGGTTTGTGCATTATGCTTAAGTTCAACCATGGAGTCTGCTAGATTGTACATGTGGCCAAATCCGGTGGGGGGCTAGAAGATGGTGTGAGGGGCCGAGTGGAGGGAGACTATGAAGGAATCCACAAGTGCGAGATCGATATTTAGAGAGAGGGGGCGAACATGTGCGTTGTTGCGCGCAGTGGCGGAGCCATGAAAAATAAATGAGCTAGGGGGCCAAGCATTGCTAATCCTTTACGAGGAGGGTCAATTCATGAACTTAAACCATTTTTAGCAGCAATTGTCTAATAATCACATTCATATTAGCCTCGATATATAGTGATGTTAGGGGGAGGGGGCAGGGCCCTTACTGCCCCTGTCTTCGCCATTGTGCACGCGTCTGAAAGATGAAGCGTAAGGCATGGATGATGAGAGGGGGATGTTGGATATATAATTAATGCGGGTGTATGAGCTATATGTGTTAATCCTATATAGAGAGGTACAGATTGATCGATGTGGACGTGGGAAAGAGGGTAAGACCTCACTGGATATATCGATTGATCGGTTTGTGTGGAAAACAATGAAAGACCTAGCTATATACACACATACATAGAGGAACATCGATCGTTGCGCATGCACGCATGAGAGATAAAGAATGCCCGATATGATGGAGAGGGGGATGTGTGTGGGTGTGTGCCTTCATGGGAGACCGACCTGAAGAAAAAGATTGCATGCGTGCGATGGATAATGCCGACTGGTAGTGTGTGCGCATGCATGCACGAGAGAAAGTTAGTGGTACAATTATAAAGAGAAGACTACCGTATGGGTGTAAAAGAATAGGTGAGGTCATAATCAATGTAAAGTTGAATTCAAATATTTGAATAAGAGATCCTGATGTTCGGAACCCAAGCATGAATGAATATAACCGAGATATGCGCGGTGTGGTTTGGAAACGAGCATGTTGTAATGTTTACACATTGAACAAGGTCAGAGTGATTTGAATTTGAGATACCAATGGCAAACATCATTTGGCCATGTCGCGTCTGTGCATGGACACACTATTCTAATTGGAGATGGTGGGCGGCTTTCGCATCACATATCTATATCTATACCCCTATATATATTATATATTATATTTTTTTATTGTGTGCGGGTAACTTTAACTTTGAAAGATGGACGTTGGATGAGGCGAATCTGATGGTCCAAACATGGCAAATTTGAGCACTACTGGCCGTTGGATATAATCTAGATTCCACCCAATTTCGCCACATGTATAATCTAGAAGACTCCATGGTTGAACCTAAGCATAATGCACAAACATCAAAACACAAGCACTTCTTATTTGTTCTAGAATCTTCCGTATCAGAATTGCCCAAATGTTTTTCTACATGATTTGCCATTATTTGTTTTTACTTTATGTATTACGATGCACAATTCCATGAATCTTAAAATAGATTAGCTTTCTTATAAAAACTAGATAATTTTGAATGAAATGAACTATAAGAATTAAACGAACATCTACATCATGCATATATGACTCAAAGCTTGCATGCTATAATGTGGTATTTATTCATAATTTGGTTGCGAAATCTCATGCGTGCAAGGCACGTTTACCTTAATCTAGTCTAAATGGTGTTTGTGTGTGTTTGTTGTGCGTGTTCAGGTGCAAGTTGTCTTTTTTTGTACACGTTAAGCTTGTTCTTCCGAAATTTCAAGCCACGCCTTGTTATGCCGAAAATTCAAGGTAGCGTCTCTGTCTATCATGCTGCGAAACTCCCGCCTCTTCAACCTGCACCTTGTTAGCCCGAAATATATAAGATATATCTTTGTCTCGTTGTGCTCTGACAACTCCCTCCATTTCAACCCGCGCCTTGCTATTCCGAAATTACAACGCGCGCGAAAACTCCCACCTCCTGTGAAATCCCGACACGCGAAATGCCCGTGGTACCCCTGAACCGAAAGAACCGCCTCAAATTGGTGGTGGTACTTTCTTAACTTACCCCACATTTTGGACAAGCGCGTCTCTAAGCCATGGTTCCCCACTGCCATCCCATCCGCCCACCCATTCGTACACCGAGGCCGCAAAAACCCGCGATGAAACCCCACACCCTGCTCCGTCTGCCACCCAGCCGGAGCCTCTTCCCCGACAATGTCGTCCACAGCAACACCTAGACGTCCCTCATCCACCGTACCGGATGAGGATCCATCGTTGATCTCATCGTCCCGCTGGTTCAGCCACCCAGTCCTCCACCTCCAAGGAGTTGCCCCGACGTTCCCCTCGTCTTTCGCGCCACCTCCATTCCCACACCGCCGTCTTCACCTGCACCATCAGAAGAGCATCATCATCACTGTTTCCTCGGATGAAGTTGCGGCCTAATCGGCGCCACCAAAGAGGTTGTATACAAATCGTCGCATTTTTCTTCTTGATTCGATCTCACGGTGGTGCCGGCGCTCGGTCCCGAGCCGACACGGCACGACTCCATCCACGGCGGCGTCGCGGGCCACTTCCTCCATGGCGTCGCTCCCTCGGCGGCGACATCCACATCAGTAGGAGCTGCTGCTGCTTTAGCTCTCACTTGCGTTGCTGCTCTGCTCTTGCTCTTGGTCACCTGCCTAGTCTGCTCTTGCTATTGCTCTTGCTCGGGTTGCTGCTCTCTCTCTTGCTCTTGCTTGCGATGCTGCTCCGATTTAGCTACACTTCATTCGACTGAATCCACTTTTGGTCAGTCGATTTTCAGGTTGTGGGAGGGGGCTCACCGGGGTGAAGGAAGAACCAGCCGCAGCGGGGAGGGGGCTCGCCGGAGAGGTACCCCACTATCTATCTTAGGGTTCAGGATGGGGGCGGTGGTCGCCGGCAGTGGCGAGGCATTGGTGGGGCGGTGGCGTGGGGATCACCGGAGAAAAAGCTCGGCATAGGGGGGGGGCTAGAGGGATGACCGGGGCGGCGGCGGACCGGCGGTGGGGAGTGTTTTCGGGGCGGACGGGGCGGCGCACCGCCGGCCCCGGGCGGCCGGGGGGGGCTGCTGTTTGGCCGGTGGTGGCTGGTGGCTCAGGGGGGGGGGTGGAGGTTGAAGAGGAACCTCAGGCCCTTGATTTCATATCCAACGGCTGCAAAATCGACTGACTAGAGATGAAAAAGTCAGTCGACCGACGTGTAGCCTCACCTTGCTAGTGCTTTCAGTTTCGACGGCAAAATTCAGTTTCGACAGTTAAGTTCAGTTTCGACAGTTAAGTTCAGTTTTGCCAGTTAAATTCAGTTTTGATAGTTAAGTTCAGAGATGAGCGGCTGATGTATTTTACATCTAACACTTTGTTGTTATGTATTTTACGTCATGTATTGGAGATTCTATTAGAATTACAGTTAGGTTTACGTTGTTCGTTGTCTCTCTTGTCCTGCTTTAGCCTCGGCGTTGTACAACTCACCAGAGCTGCTCCAACGATGAAACCCTCCATCACAGTGGAGCAGTACCTCGGGCTCCATCTCCAGACGCGTAAGATCTTCTTCCCCTCCTCCGATAGCCAAGTCAGCCGGAGCATCCTCACCGGCCAACCCAATCACGCTGAGATCAACATGGCTTCGCCAAAGAGGTTGTACACTTGTTGCATCTCTTTTTTACTCTACATGTTATATGTATTGTCCACTAAGCACTCGTAGTAACGGGAAATACGATTATTTTATCCTACTATATGACAAGCAGTGAGGTACCAGGCAACTTAGCTATCCATGATGGACTCTCTTGAACGCCATCATTATTTATCTCTGCGCGTTTGAGTTGTGCATTTGTCGATGGGCCTGGTAGTTGAGCTAGTATCGCAGTGGCATGGGTCCAAAGTAATAGAAGTAGCACAAAAACATTTTTTTAGTGTAGGATTTTCCTTGCTCAAGCCTTCCTACTAGAATCGCCAGTGCTTGAAAGGAAAAGTGAATGAACAACATCGGAATTGGAAAGTTTCCTATGGTACTACTTTTCATGAATTTGGTGCAAAGGAATGGAGCAAAGGAAAACTGTAGGATTTGTTCCTTTAGTGTCTCCTTGAAAGAAAAACCTTAGGAATTCTAATTTCCACTTCTCCTCCTTTTCATATTCCTATTCGTCAAGCACAAGACTAAGAGATAGTAGCATAATCGCATTATAACCGTACATTTTCTTGTGGTTTGACTTAATCTCACCATGCTTTTTGCATCCTGTGATCTTCCAATTGTTGTGAATCAAACACCCAGATTGGCAGAAATCCTGTGTTTTTAAGTTCTCTGTTTTGCACATGCATTCCTTTTGGTGTCAAAACCGGCGGATCTCGGGTAGGGGGTCCCGAACTGTGCGTCTACGAGGATGGTAACAGGAGACAAGGGGCAAATTGTTTTACACAGGTTCGTGCCCTCTTGATGGAGGTAAAACCCTACGTCCTGCTTGATTAATATTGATGATATGGGTAGTACAAGAGTAGATCTACCATGAGATCAAGGAGGCTAAACCCTAGAAGCTAGCCTATCGTATGATTGTTGTATGTTGGAGTTGTCCCCTATGGACTAAAACCCTCCGGTTTATATAGACACCTGAGAGGGTTAGGGTTACACAAAGTCGGTTACAATGGTAGGAGATCTGAATATCCGCATCGCCAAGCTTGCCTTCCACGCCAAGGAAAGTCCCATCCGGACACGGGACGAAGTCTTCAATCTTGTATCTTAATAGTCCAGGAGTCCGGCTGAAGGTATAGTCCGGCTACCCGGACACCCCCTAATCCAGGACTCCCTCAGTAGCCCCTGAACCAGGCTTCAATGACGACGAGTCCGGTGCGCAGATTGTCTTCGGCATTGCAAGGCGGGTTCTTCTCCAAATTCCGTGTACCTGTTGAATAATGTTTGGTTTTTATAATGTAGCTCTCCTTGGCTTCTACGCCCAATAATGGCCGTCTTCCACGTGTCAAACGAATACGAAAAGTCTGGGTGTTTTTACATTTACACCCCTAGCCGCGTAAATGAGCTGCCTATTTAAAGGAATGGGGATTTAGATCCGAACTACACCTTCTCCCTTCGGCGAGTGTTCATCAGAGCGCATGCGACAAAGGTCCATTCCACCATGGCCCGCCGTCCCAACTCCTCCTCTCGCCCTTCCAGCCCTAAGCCCGGAGACTGGGAGAGGTGCTCCATTCCGCATAGTGAGCTAGTATCGCTTCAGACCAAGGGATTCCTCCCTTCGTCCTACATGGTCCCGGTTCGAGCCGGACTCGCCGCCTATAACGGCGGAGAGCAAGCGGAGAGCGCTCCCACTCCCTCCAAAGGAGAGCTGGTATGCCTTGTCCCTTATCTAATCAGGGGACTCGATTTTCCAATTCATCCGTTTCTCCGAGGGCTTCTGGAGTTCTATGGCCTCCAGCTGCACAACCTCACACCTGCCTCTATATTGCATATCGCGGGCTTCGTTGCCCTTTGCGAGTTGTTCTTGGGTGTAGAGGCTCATTTCGCGCTGTGGAAGAGGTTGTTCTGCCTAGTGCCCCATTCTCAGGAGGGGTTAATATATGAAGTGGGCGGAGCCGAAATCTGGCGCATCGCCGGGACCGGATATCTATCCGGAACCCCAAAGAAGGCGTCCGAGGATTGGCCTTCAGAATGGTTTTATATGGAGGATGTCCCACTACCGGATCCTATCCGGATCGGCCTCCCCGAATTCAGCAGTGCTCCCTTAAAGAAACGCTTAAGCTGGCGTCCACAGAGCTCTCAGAGAGAAAGTGACAGGGACGTCCTCTACCTGATTGTCGGGGTAAATGACCACGGGTAGCCTAGCTGGCTCCCCTTGGCACTTTAGAAAAAATCACGAGCCGATCCGGCCTCCAAGAAACCAAGACATGGGGCCGCCTTCCCCCTGCCGGCTGCCTCTCAGGCCGACTATCGGAAGGCGGCCCAGCCTTAACCATCATGAAGAAAGCAGCGTAAGGGCCGGCTCCAAGAAGCCGGCCACGAGAAGGCCGACTCCCACGACGCGGTCAAGATCGTGCCCTCGAAGTCCGCATCCACGTAACGGCGATGGGATGGGGCGTGGCTACAATAAAGCCTGCCACCCCCGAAACCCGGAGCACGCCTGGTACAGTGCGCCGTACGGGGTAGCTCTGACCCGTCCGGCGCGGCACTGTTGCCATGATGACTATGACACCATCAACGGCGGGCTGTCAGCGCAGTCCATGGGCGGCGGGCCCCCTTGGTCAGAGAGACACGCGAAGGCGGCCAGGCCTCCTCCAGTCGGCCTAAGACATGGCCGGCTTCCCCCAAGCCGGCTTGCCCCCTCCCTCGAGGGAAGCGCTCCATTAAGGAGACAAGACGACGTGAGGCTACAGCGATCGCCCGCCAGGCGGCGGCGTTGTAGCCATGCTTACCTCGATAAAGCCCTCATCATCAGGATTGAGGCAACAATAATCAGCCGCTGACAGGGCCCTAGGTAGTAGGGCCTGCCTGTCGACCAAGATGCCGGCAGCCGGCGAGGCCCACCAACCGGCGGGCCCCAGCAGCAGGCGCAGAAGCCGGCGAGCATAGACACTGACGGCTGGGACCCGCGCCCAGCCGGATTACCATTGTACCCCCGGGGGGTAGGCCTATATAAACCCCCCGGGGCACCCATGCAAAGGGTTGATCTCATCTAGTTTCCAACACACATAGAGAGAGGAGTAGAGCTAGCCTTGCCCTTCTTCTTCCTCTCGCCAAACAGCTCGAGGAGCACCTTGTAGTTACTTGTTCATCGAGTGATCATGCGGAGACCCCGCAGAGCAGCAGTAGGGGTGCTATCTCCATGGAGAGCCCCGAAGCTGGGTAAGATCAGCCGGCGTGCATGTCTTCGCCTCATCCCGCTTCCAGGCACCGGCGATGTCTTACTGACTCCCACTCAGATAAGCCACCAGTTGGCATATGTCGCACCAACCACCCGACATTTGGCACCCACCGTGGGGCCAGGTGCACCGTCGTCCGGAGACCTGTTCTGGACGGGAACCCTCTTCCTCCCCAGCGAGCGTAGCTAGCCCGACACGCCTGATGGAGCTTGCCACGACGCGCTGCAAGGCGTCACCAACGCTTGCGCAGCAAGCAACCTCGCCGATACCCTTTGCGAGGCCCTCATCTCCGACGAGCCCGCCTCCGACGCGGGCACCGACAGCCTCGTCGATCTCCTCGGCCAGCTCCACGTCTCCAGCGAGCCTGCTGTGGATCAGGAGTCTGTTGTCTCCACCGATCCGATGCCTGTCGACTCCGACATGGCCTCGCCCGACGCCTTCCCCACCAACGTCGTTGAGGGAGTCCTGGATTAGGGGGTGTTCGGATAGCCGGACTATACCTTCAGCCGGACTCCAGGACTATGAAGATACAAGATTGAAGACTTTGTCCCGTGTCCAGAAGGATCTTTCCTTGGCGTGGAAGGCAAGCTAGGCGTGCGGATATTCAAGATCTCCTACCACTGTAACCGACTCTGTGTAACGCTAACCCTATCCGGTGTCTATATAAACCGGAGGGTTGTAGTCCGTAGGACAACCATAACCATCATTATACAAAATCATACCATAGGCTAGCTTCTAGGGTTTAGCCTCCTTGATCTCGTGGTAGATCCACTCTTGTACTACCCATATCGTCAATATTAATCTAGCAGGAGTCGGGTTTTACCTCCACCGAGAGGGCCCGAACCTGGGTAAAATAAAGTGTCCCTTGTCTCCTGTTACAATCCGACCTTGACGCACAGTTCGGGACCCCCTACCCGAGATCCGCCGGTTTTGACACCGACATTGGTGCTTTCATTGAGAGTTCCGCTGTGTGATCAACAAAAGGATCGATGGCTCGCCTGCAGATCAACTGCGACTTCGGCATCTTCGTCACCAGCTCGACTGGTCACCTTGGTTCGACCAAGAATTGCGCCCCGTGTTCGGATTACCATGTTCGGACGAGGGCCTTCATCAAACATCGACTCCGATCTCTATCAAGATCACGGAGGAATCATCCATAGAGCTCGGGGGCTCAACGTCAACATTGCCCTCAAGCGACCGTGTTGTTTTTCTTGACAGTGAACTCGTATCTGCTGCCACCACCTCCCTGAGTATCGCTTTAACGATCGCTTTGGTGTAATTGTGTGGAATTGAGTCTACAACAACCCTGGAAAATTTCGTCGAGTTCCGATGGAGGAATCTCTGCCAATCCACGATATACCGGAGCCCTGTCAAATCTGGACGGGAATCTGGATGAGTTTAGGGCGTGGTGTCCAGCTTCTAGCTCGGACATCCTTTGGAAGATCCAACCGTTGATCGGCTGAGGAATTCCTATTTCTACCACCCCTCCAAATTTCAGCTCGATCCGACCGTCCGAACTCCGGGAACCTTCCGATTAGTGCATCACTTTTCGGATCTGTTTTCTGCGCGAGAACGAATCCGACCCGAATTCATCTTTTTTATGAACGGGATTTCGGACATCCTTTTTGAAGGAAGTTTAGTATGGGATATTGTGTATTGTTCCCGAACACATCCTACTAACTTTAAGATCTTTTGAACATGATCTTCAACATCATTGCTGGTGTCAAACCAGTCCGGCAATATTGCTCCACGGCTGCCGACCTGTGCTAGACACGTCGTCACTTTGTTGAGCCGAGCTCAACTTCTTCAGATCATCATCTCGGCAAGCCGAACAAGAGTCCGGCATCGTGAAGGACAAATCATCACCAACATCGCCGCCCCACGGATTACACGGAGCGGGCATACCGGCATCACCGCACGGTCGCTTCATCAAGCCGGTATCGACCATGTCACGACCTGCATTGGTAGGGCCGCACTGTTGCTTCTTCAAGCCGGTGTCCATCACGCCGAACTACTTCGACATCTCGGCTAGACCGGAGGAGTCATCATCTCTTCATCAACCTACTCCGGACACTTCGGCGTCACTAGCCGACCAGCTTCGTCACGATTAGCTGGACCGAGGGCTTTGCCTCGGCAAGCCAACCTTTGTCAGCATCATCTTCCTTCGGATTGCTACAACAAATAAACCAGGTGTTGTTAATCCTAATATTTTTTGCTTGTTTGGGTTCATTTTTCCCAAGGAATTATTACTCTGGTTTCTCCATCATATGTTCACAGGTCTATCAAATGGTGGCCGCATTAACGACGGTCGCATGGTGGTTCGGTCAGTTTCCGTACATAGTCTGGCGAACGCCGCATCCGGAGCTCGGACCGACCTGTGAATTCAGGCTTTGCCATGCCTTTACCGCATCACGCCGACGCCCTGCATCGACCTTGACTTCAGGCGCCAGGCCATATTTCTTTTATTACTCACTTTGCATAAATTATTCATTATGCAACGATTTTTTTAATTATCATTATTACTATGATCTCCCGTTTGCACTATTTTTGTGCACAGGAAAATGATCCGGGGACTTCGGCGTCACTCTGCCGGTCTGCATCGACCGTGCTATGTCACCACTTCGGCGTGTCGAGCTCTCCGCTCCACCACCTCGGGACCGGCTTGGGGGATTGAACCTTGTCCCGCATCAAGCTCGGACTCCGAACAAATTAACCAGCTAAGTCACTTTCATGCTCAAAGCTTTAATTTCTAACTTGTGTTCGGTTCGACCAAGCGTTATACTTTTTTGGAAAAAAGTTGCTTGTAATTTTTTTTCTTTTTCCCTTGTCCAAACTTTGTTTGTGACGCATAAATTCAAATACCCCGTTTACTTGGGGGCTTCCTTTATGAAGCTTTTCCTGTTGCATATGATTATACTTGTACGGCTTTGTTCCTTGTTCGTATATTATGCCACAATATGCACCATATTGACTTAAGCGATTTGCAAGCTGGGTTGCCTCGTAGCTGTGTTTACCCCTACGTTCCCGATTGTTCGGCTAGGGAGTAAAGGGAGCACCTCTACGATTGTCACGATCGGGTCGCCCGAGCCGGACCTCAAGCTGGGTGAAGCCGAAAGCTAGCGCTCTTATAGTTTTAAATGATGGTCGGCACACAACGGAACTCATGAGTACAAAAAATCTATTGCACAAGTCTCATAATAACAATGAGCACCGAAGAAAGGTATCGGTGGGGGTACTATTTTCTTCGAAGATGCTTCCTACTCTTCGCAGTAATATAGCATAAGTTCCCTGAGCGCGCTTTGTCTGTTACAGCCTTATGGCCTGGTTGCCTGGTTATTGGAAACACCATTGATATTCTCGACCGATGGAGTACATAACACTTTTCGGTCCTTGACCGAAGAGGGAGAAGCCGACGGTCGGTTAAGACGCGTTTAAAGTTCGGTTGAACATAGATATGATATAAGTACTTCGGTACATGCAATCATTCTTTTACCCAAGTCACTTGGGGGCTCTTAAATTTATGTGATCCGTTTTATAATAATTGTTCTTCTTCTTAGTCGTTGCAAAGTTTTTCTTACTATTATTATTTGTCACTCCTGTTTCCGACACGAGTGTGTGCTCACCAGCCGGGGAGCCTAATTTCTCTCTCAAAGCCGCTAGAGTTTAGTTTGCTAAACTGGCCTGATGAGAAGTACTCCGCCCTCGGGATAGGAGGTTGAAGCCATAGGCTGACCCACTTGAAGTCTTGAGATAGAATGTATCATGTTAAAGCACGACAGTAGCACTTCTTTTTTCTAAAGACCAATTTTCGGATTGGCACCGAACACTTGATATTGTTCGGACGTCATGTTTTTACTTATGTTTCTTGGTTTTCCAAGCTTTTTGGCACTTTTAACCTATTTGTGCTTTCTAGCATTAGTATCGCAGTGCAACGCCGGACACCTTTTAGGGATTCGGCAAAAACATTCTTAAATATTGCTATATATGCATCGGTTTCGAATTGTGTCTTTGGTCAATAGTTGGGTTGCCAGGCTCCTGCACTTGCTTCCTATGTTCCATTTTGTTCGGCTAGGCGTGCAAAGGGAGAACCACTGCGATTGTCCTTCTAGCTTACATGGTTAAGCACCTTCGTGGAGAAAGCCGAAAACAGACTGTCACAATAAGCGTAAACTGGTCAGCCATCCGATGACTGTGTTAAATAACAGGCCGTTCATAACATTGGCCGAAGTGTTTACGGCTTGACCTCGACTGTCGCCGAACACTACCGAGGGCTATTAACTAGCCTCCCAAACTAAATCCTCGATATTTTGCTCTTACATTGGAGCTGAGCTTTGATGATCATGCTTAGCATGACAACCCAAAGAAAGGAACCGATAGCGGGACTATTTTCTTTGGAAGACATTTTTCTGTTAAACAGTAATATAACATATCTCTCTGCGTACCTTTGTTTATAAAACCGTATGGCCAGATTGCCTTGTTTGTCGTCCTCATAAAGGCTTTATAAAGTAAGGCAAACACTCCTCCGCTACTGGCCGAGGAGGTGGAAGCCGATGCTCGGTCAACAAAGTTTTGTACAATGCGGATCCGAGCATTAAATGACGTAAAGTACTTGGATACATAGAGTCATTACACACAATTTGTGATTTTACTATGGATATCGATCCTTAATTCGGCCACCCGTGCCCACATTAAGGCTCGAGGGCTACTGGCCTTCGGGCTTATTATTTACAAATATTAAAGGGGCACATCGATCCCCTGATCTGGTGTTGCCACCCGACCAGTGTCTCGGGGGCTACTGCATTGCCTGTCCAATGCAGAAAATTTTATGTACAATATAGTTTTCGAGGAGATTTTGATCCTTGGGTTGGTCGGCCGCACCCAACCCGAGTCTCGAGGACTGAGCACGCCGTTTTAGTGTCCCGAAGTATTCTGCCGAGCTAGGACTTGATCCTCAGGCCGATTTTGCAAATCGACCTGAGTCTCAGCGGCTACTGGGATCAGCGGTCTTATGTCATCCTTCATGTGCATCTCGGGTTTTAAACCGATAACCACCTTGAGGTCTGCTAGCTATATATCTCGGCAGAGAATAAATTGCACCAATCAAAAATATTGATGAAAATCGGCCCACATTCGGGGTGGTGTGCCACTTCGGAAGCAGTCCGGCATAAAACTCGGGTGCTAGTGGCTGGCTCCATAGAGGGCATTTCCGGCATTAAGCTCGGCTAAACTCCTTCAAACTTCTTTGAACCAAGGCGATTTCCGACACCTCGGATATAGTCCGGCGTTGGAGCTCGGATACATAGTCCGGCGTTGGAGCTCGGATACATTGCGGCGTTAGATCTGGGAAGCGGTCGAGCGCTGGAGCTCGGGTGCGAAGAAGATGGGTAGGCAAAGGAGGAAAAAGGCGTAGGTAAAAAGGTGGATCCTTATCCCCTTATATGGGCGGATGCGGCTATGCGTCCCCACCGGCGTAGTAAAACTCGCTTGCCTCCCAAGAGCCGTGATAAATGGCGCGGTTGGGTTACCCACGTCCGTATTGATGAGAATCCCGTTAAAAGGGGCACACGATCTCTTCTTTGACAAGATGTGCCAAGGAAATCGCCTCGCTAAACACGCTGAGGTGGAACAATGAAAACAATTTATATAAAGAGCTTGGCCGCAGTGTTATGACGCACTGCGGAATACGTCAGCAGATTTGATTTGTGTTAATATTATTCTCTATATGGCAATATGTGGAAACTTATTTTGCAGTGCCGGACACTATGTTTGGTGTTTACAATCTTCTTGAAGAACTTGGAGGAGGAACCCGCCTTGCAATGCCGAAGACAATCTGCGCGCCGGACTCGTCGTCATTGAAGCCTGGTTCAGGGGCTACTGAGGGAGTCCTGGATTAGGGGGTGTTCGGATAGCCGGACTATACCTTCAGCCGGACTCCAGGACTATGAAGATACAAGATTGAAGACTTCGTCACCTGTCCGGAAGGATCTTTCCTTGGCGTGGAAGGCAAGCTAGGCGTGTGGATATTCAAGATCTCCTACCATTGTAACCGACTCTGTGTAACCCTAACCCTATCCGGTGTCTATATAAACCGGAGGGTTGTACTGCGTAGGACAACCATAACCATCATCATACACAATCATACCATAGGCTAGCTTCTAGGGTTTAGCCTCCTTGATCTCGTGGTAGATCCACTCTTGTACTACCCATATCATCAATATTAATCTAGCAGGAGTAGGGTTTTACCTCCACCGAGAGGGCCCGAACCTGGGTAAAATAAAGTGTCCCTTGTGTCCTGTTACCATCCGACCTTGACGCACAGTTCGGGACCCCCTACCCGAGATCCGCCGGTTTTGACACCGACAGTCGTGATCTACGACGACCCGCTTCCCCGAGCCGATGGCTGTGACGGTGCCACCGCCGAGGTGATGGTTATTAGCCATGGCGGCGCTTCTAGCAAGAACGCCCTCGACGCCCTGCCAGCGGTGACCCACGACTTGTCCGTACCCCTCCCGGCCGATGCCGACGCCGAAACACTGGAGGCTCGCCGCCTCGCCCTCCTCGCGGAGGGCCGGAAGCTAGCTTTGGTGAGACGCCTCACCGAGGCCCAGCAGCGCGAAGTCGATCGCGCTGCCTTCGGCACGCCTCCTCCTGGTGGGCCAAGCCGAGCCAGCGTCGTCAGGCAGCGCGGCGCTGTCATCGCCGACATGTTTGGGGCCGACCGCCCAGTCTATGCCACCCCATTCGAGAACCTGCGCGCCGCCCAGGCGGCCGTAGACGAGCTGGATGGACTGGGGGCCGAAGAGCTCCCCTACATGACCAGACGCATCCAGCAGATGATTGATGCAGCCGCACAGCGGCACGAAGCCGACGCCCGCGCGGAAAGCCCTCCACCGCGCCAAGAGCACGACGCGACGTCCCGGACGCCGACTGCGGGTAAAACCCACGCGCGACATGAGAAAGAGCCGGCTGCCAACCGAAGCCGAACCCGGATCTCCATCGAGCGAGATGCAGAAGGCCGCCCTCGAGCCATGGAGCGGTGGGGCAACCCGCCTCCGCCTCCGTCTCGTGGGGAAAGATATCCCACCCCGCCGCATGTCATGCATCCGATTCTCAGCGGCCGACTAGGTCGCCGCGAAGGAGTCGGCGAGAATGATGCTCGCCATCGGATTGACCGCCTAGCGCGATCCCTGGCGCTAGAAAAAGAAGATGATGTCGGCCCGCCCTGTTTTGGCCCCCGCATCCGCGATGAGCCCTTCCCCAAAGGGTTCTCGCTCCCAAGAGACACGCCCCAAGTACAACGGCTCCGTGAAGCCCGAAGATTGGTTGATTGACTACTCCACCGCAGTACGCATCGCGAATGGCAACAGGCGCGTTGCCGTGAAGTACGTGCCCCTCATGCTCCAAGGCACGGTGCGGACCTGGCTCAACAGCCTCAAGCCATACAACGTCAATAGCTGGCTAGACTTCACAGAAGCCTTCGTCCGCAACTTCACCATCACCTACAAGCGGGTTCCCAAGCCCAGACAGCTCTCCTTGTGTGTGCAAGGCCTCGCCGAGTCCACTCGCGACTACCTCACGCGTTGGGCCGAGCTCCGCAACTCTTGAGAAGGAGTGCACGAGGTGCAAGCCATTGAATACTTCACAGCCGGGTGACGAGAGGGCACCCTCCTCAAGCACAGGATCCTCTGCGACGAGCCGACTACCCTCGACGAGCTTCTGGTCATAGCGGACAAGTACGCCACCGCCGACTCCTCAATGAAGACCGAACTCCAAGTAGATGCGTCCGTGAAGGTACTCAACCCGGCGCCCAAGACGCCGGCTGGGGATTCCGGCCGATGCCCGTACCAAAACAACCACAACCGCAAGGGCCGCATGCCGCCTTCCACCAGTCGGCAGGTGGCCACGGTCGAGGGCGATCAGCTCGAAGGGCGGCCCACACCCAAGAAGCAGAAAGGCGGCAGGCCGGCTTGGCAGCCGGCCTTCTCCTATGAGCAAACCCTCGACACCCCATGCAAGTTCCACAGCGGCGCGAAGCCGTCCAACCACACAACCCGGAAGTGACACTGGCTCACCTGAATCTCCGAGGGCGAAGGGCTCGTGCCGCCTCCACCTGCTTGTCCGCCGCCTCCGGCTCCGTAGCAGCTGGCCGCTCGGCCAGCAGTCGGAGCCGTGCACGACGAGTTCCCCGACGAGCATGCCGCCTATGTCATCTTCACGAGCCAGCCCAAAGACCGGCACAGCAGGAGCCGAGAGCACCAAGAAGTCAACACGGTTGCCGTCAACCCCTCCCAGCACATGTACTGGTCAGAAAAACCCATCAACTGGAGCCGGGCCGACCACCCAGAGGTGATGCCATCTCCCGGCTCTTATGCGCTGGTTCTGGATGCCACCCTCGCAACAGACAGACGCGCCGCCCGTTTCTCCCGCGTGCTGATAGACGGCGGGAGCAGCATCAACATCCTGTACCTTGATACCCTGAAGAAGCTCAATGTCAAGACGAAGCAGCTCACGCCTACCCGGACAGTGTTCCACGGCATCATATCCGGCCTGTCCTGCTCCCCCATTGGCAAGATCAAGATTGATGTCCTCTTTGGAGACAAGGATCATTTCCACAGGGAGGCCATCTGGTTTGAAGTGGTGGACCTTGAGAGCTCTTACCATGCACTGCTTGGCCGACCTTCCTTGGCTAAGTTCATGGCTGTTCCCCACTATGCTTACCTCAAGGTGAAGATGCCGAGCACCAAGGGCATCATCACCATAGTTGGCAATTACAAGAAATCCTCTGAATGCGCAGCACCCAGCAGCCGGCTGGTCGAGTCCCTTGTGATTGCTGAAGAGAAGAAGAAGTTGGACCGGGTCATGGCCATGGCTGGCAAGCAGCTGGCCCTGTCTGCCGATCCCAAAGAATGTGATGCCCAAGGTTCCTTCCAGCCGGCCAAGGAA
Source organism: Aegilops umbellulata (assembly GCA_032464435.1). NCBI lineage: Eukaryota > Viridiplantae > Streptophyta > Magnoliopsida > Poales > Poaceae > Aegilops > Aegilops umbellulata. The sequence continues at coordinate 148,626,244 of CP136059.1, read as the reverse complement.
ACGAAGAAGATACCTCTTGACCCCGAGCACCCAGAAAGGTTTGCAGTCATTGGGGCATACCTAAGCAGCAAATAGGAAGGCGAGCTCGCCGATTTCCTCCGTGAGAATCGGGACATCTTTGCATGGTCCCCCAAGGACATGCCGACTGTTCCGAAGGATTTCGCCGAGCACAAACTACACGTCCGAGAAGGTGCAAAACCAGTCAAACAACCCCTCCGCCGACTGTCGGAGGAAAAGAGAAGGATTGTAGGAGAAGAGATAGCCCGGCTTCTGGCTGCCGGCTTCATCATGGAGGTGTTCTTTCCGGAGTGGCTCGCCAACCCGGTCCTCGTGCTGAAGAAGAACAACAAGTGGCTCATGTGTATAGATTACACGAGCCTCAACAAGGCCTGCCGCAAAGATCATTTCGCCCTGCCAAGGATAGATCAAGTGATTGACTCCACAGCCGGATGCGAGCTATTGAGTTTCTAGGATGCTTACACCGGATACCACCAGATAAAGTTGGACCCGGCCGACCGCCTAAAGACCGCCTTCATCACACCATTCGGAGCCTTCTGCTACTTGACTATGACATTCGGCTTGAGAAATGCTGGTGCCACCTTTCAGCGTTGCATGCAGAAGTGCCTCCTCAAGCAACTCGGCAGAAATGCCCATGTCTACGTGGACGAAATTGTGGTGAAGACGGAGAAGCGCGACACCTTGCTGGATGACCTCAAGGAAACATTCGAGAACCTGCGCCGATTCCGGATTAAGCTCAACCCTGAGAAATGCGTGTTCGGAGTGCCAGTCGGCCAGCTCCTAGGCTTCCTGGTCTCCGAATGCGGCATCGAATGCAACCCAGTGAAGATCAAGGCCATTGAGAGAATGGAGATTCCCACCAAGCTGCGAGACGTCCAGAAGTTCATTGGATGCTTGGCTTCCCTGAACCGCTTCATCAGCCGGCTCGTAGAGAAGGCTCTCCCCCTCTACCGCCTCATGAAGAAGACCACTCACTTCACGAGCTGAAGAAAATGTTGACCACGCCGCCTGTCCTGGCGCCGGCGCCGACTGAGAAAGAGCCCATGCTCCTTTACATCGCAGCAACCAGCCCGGTGGTCAGCACCATCATCGTAGTCCAGCGCCCAGAAGAGGGCCGAGCACAGCCGGTCCAGAGGCCGGTGTACTATTTGAGTGAGGTGCTGTCTACCTCGAAGCAGAACAACCCGCACTACCAGAAGATGTGCTACGGCGTGTACTTTGCCGCCAAGAAGCTGAAGCCCTACTTCCAAGAGCACCCCATCACGGTCTTATGCACCCCCCCGCTCGCCGAGATCATAGGCAGCCGGGATGCATCCGGCCGGGTGGCGAAATGGGCCATCGAGCTGGCCCCTTACACGATCTTCTTCCAGCCCCGCACCGCCATCAAGTCCCAAGCCTTGGCCGACTTCCTCGTCGACTGGGCCGATACCCAGTACCTGCCGCCGGCTCCCGACTCCACTCACTCGCGCCTGCACTTCGACGGGTCCAAGATGCTCACCGGCTTGGGAGCCGGCATGATCCTCACCTCTCCCAAAGGTGACAAGCTCAGATACACGCTACAAATTCACTTCGCCGCCTCCAACAACGTGGCCGAGTATGAGGCGCTCGTACACGGGCTCCGGCTTGCCAAAGAGCTCGGCATACGCCGGATCCTGTGTTACGGCGACTCAGACTTGATAGTCCAGCAGTCATCCGGCGATTGGGACACCAAGGACGCAAACATGGCAAGGTACAGCTTCCTCGTCCAGCAGATCAGCGGGTACTTTGAAGGATGCGAGGTCCTCCACGTACCACGAGCCGACAACGGGCCAGCAGATGCCCTGGCCCGACTAGGCTCCACTTGGCAAGCAATACCAACCGGCGTCTCTCTACAACGCCTCCTCAAGCCGTCTATCAAGCCGTCTCCAGAGTCCGATTCCATCTTCATGCCGCCTAGCCCCGATGCAGCCGGCTCCGGCTTGATAGGCGGCTCGGGGACTTCGATAGGCGGCGCGGGGACTTCAGTAGGCAGCTCGGGGACTTCCGTAGTCGCACCCAACCCGGGGACTTCTGAACCTGGCTCGGGGACTGCGGTAGTCGGCCTGGGGACTGCACCAGCACTGCAGACGGCGGACGGCTCCAGCATTTCCCAACCCAGCCCGCCCACCCTGGTTGCAGTAGCCGCGTTGGCAATACAAGAAGTCACAGCTCCATCATGGGCCCAGCCCATCCTCAACTTCCTGACAAACCAAGAACTGCCGGCTGACGAGACAGAGGCAAGACAAATCCAACACCGAGCCGGAGCATACACAATCGCCAACAGAGAGCTCAGCAGGCGCAGCGTCACTGGAGTCTTCCAGCGATGCGTTAAGCAAGAGAAGGGCATAGAAATCCTCAGAGACATCCACCAAGGTGAATGCGGCCACCACACGGCCTCAAGATCACTAGTCGCCAAAGCTTTCCGCCATGGATTCTTTTGGCCGACTGCTTTGGACGACACCAAGGAATTAGTCAAACACTGCAAAGGGTGCCAAGTCTTCAGCTCCAAGCAACACCTGCCGGCTTCGGCACTCAAGACCATTCCCCTCACTTGGCCCTTTGCTGTTTGGGGTTTGGACATGGTGGGCCCATTCAAGACGGCGCGCGGCGGCATGACACATCTGCTTGTCGCCATGGACAAGTTCACCAAGTGGATCGAAGCAAAGCCGATCAAGAAGCTGAACGGGCCGACTGCCGTGACATTCATCGCAGATATAACAACTCGGTACGGCGTGCCGCACAGCATCATCACCGACAACGACACCAATTTTGCCAAGGGGGCATTGGCACATTTCTGCGCGACGCAGGGCATCCGACTAGACTTAGCGTCCGTTGCCCACCCGCAGTCAAACGGCCAAGTCGAGCGAGCCAACGGCCTCATCCTTTCCGGCATCAAGCCCCGACTGGTCGTGCCACTGGAGCGCTCGGCCGGCTGCTGGCTCGATGATCTGCCGGCCGTCCTCTGGAGTCTGCGCACTACCACAAACAGGTCAACCGGCTTTACTCGTTTCTTCCTCGTATATGGTGGCGAGGCGGTCATCCCAACCGACATCGAGTTCGACTCGCCTCGGGTGACCATGTACACGGAGACGGAGGCCAAGGAAGCACGAGAAGACGGCGTCGACCTGCTGAAAGAAAGCCGGCTGTTAGCCCTCAGCCGGTCCGCCATCTACCAGCAGGGACTACGTCGCTACCACAGCCAGAAGGTCAAGCCAAGATCCTTCCAAGAGGGCGACCTCGTGCTTCGGCTGATCCAGCGAACAGCCGGCCAGCACAAGCTCTCGGCCCCTTGGGAAGGCCCCTTCCTCATCAGCAGAGTGCTAGGAAACGACTCCTACTACCTGATCGACGCACAGAAGCTGAAGGCACAAAAGAGAGACGACTCCGGCAAGGTGTCGGAACGACCATGGAACGCCAACCTCCTCCGAAGATTTTACAGTTGAAATGCAGTATGTATCACGCTAACTTTTGTACTAAGTATGAGACAATAGGCCCCCCGAGGAGAACTCGGGGACTGCCATCTTTCATCTATGAATGAAGAGTATCATGCTTATGATTATGTGATTACATTCACTCCTCTCGTCCGGCACCGGGTTCGACTAGTCGGCCCGGGGACTGGCCGCCTTGAGTTATATTAGAAGTTCTACCCGCGGTCAAACAAGTAGTGTGCCGGCTCCAAAGCCCTCTCTTGCCAAAAGTCGCAGTTCGAAGAATCGGCTGTCCGGCTGGCAAGAGCCAAGGGCACACGAAAAACGGCTAGGGACTAACGGACCAATATAACAAAAGCCGCCTTTTTCCTACTACCGACCGACTACAAGAATAGCCGGCCGGCCGGCTTCCATTCACTTCGCCACAATCTAAGAAAGCTCGAGTACTTGCCTTCCCCAAAAAAGAAAGCCGAGTCCTTCCTTAGCCACAGACTGCAGAGCATCTGCCGGCTGGGAAGGCGGCAATCAGGGGAAGGCGGCAAAGGAAACAGCCTAAGGATAAAAAGCATCCGAGAATGGAAGCCAAACACATGCATGATTATATTTACACAAAAGGCCTTGAAAAGGCCAACATTCAACATAGTTTGAATACACCCCCAGTGGGTGCAACAACACAAGCTTAATAGGAATTGTTCAAAGAGTAACAAGCAGGAAAAGCAACGATGGCAGATCTAGCAAGGGGGACGACTGGCGAGTCGGGCAGGTCGGTGGAGATGGTAGCGCCGGCTGGAGGAGTGGCCGACTGGTGAACCTCGGCATGATCACCGCCTCCCGCAGAGGGCGCGCCAGCGCGCGCCTCGTTGCTGGAGGCACGGTCATGCTGAGGCTGGCTGGTTGCTTCACCGGCCTGCTCGACGTCTTCGCCCTCCTCCCCTTCTTCGTCTTCACCTTCATCACTGGAGGCGACCTCCTTCGCCGAGTCTTCACCCTCCGCCGGGTTCAGCCCGAAGCACTCCTCCGGCTGGGCGACGCCGTCGTCGTCCACCGCAGGAACGAAGACGCTGGTGTCGGTAAACTCGGCAAGAGCCGAAGCACGCTGGATGATAGCCGGCCGCACCTCCATCGGCTCTTCGTTAGCCTCCGCCCGCCAAGTCCTCAGATGCTCCAAGTCCAGCCCAGGGTACCAGGCCCGGACGAACTCCAGCGCCCGCCTGGCACCAGATCGAGCAGCAGAGGCCTTCCAGGCCTCAAAGCGGCCGACTGCCACCTCCAGCCAGTCGGCAGTCCGGCTCGCGTCCGGCGCGATCTCGACCCCTGCCTGCCGGCGTACCTCGCGGTGGGCCTCGATGGTCTGGGTGGCAATGACGGAGTAGCGGGGGAAGTAGTCTGCGCAAAGAACAAAAGCAGCACAAATCAGAAGACAGACCAGAGGGCAAGGGGGCAAGCAAGGAGTGAGGAAGGCGGCTCACCGTCGATCAGATCCTCAATCCGGCCGTAACCCTCGCTCAGCGCTTGCTTCGCCTCGGCCCAGCCCGCCGCCTCGGTCTCAAACTCGTCTTTGAGGGTGGCCTCGTTGTCCTGCACCCTCTTCAGGGCCGCCTTGTGGCTCTCCTCCTGGTCGGCCAACTTCTTGACCAGGAGGTCGCGCTCTTGGACTAAGGTGTTGAGCTCGGCCTCCTTGGCGCGAAGGGCGGTTTGGGCCCCGCCGAGCTGCTCCCTCAAGTGGCCATTGGACCCTACAAGCATGAAGACAAAGGAAAAAACAATAAGGAAGAAGTCATTGGGGAAGATCCGACCCGACTGCACAGCAGTCGGCCGGATCTCGGGGACTACACCCAGTGGGTGCACTGACGCGCCCCCACAGGATATGAACAGAACAAATCACGTACTCCGGCTGTCGGACAGATGCTCGATCTTCTGGCGTAGCTCCTGAGCCTGGGAGTCGAAGGCGGCGGTGTTCTGGTTATGGTACTCCTGGAAGATCAGACAGGACGCTGGAATAAGACGATTGTCAGGACCTAGTAAGTTCCAAGCCACCTCCTCAGCAGCCGACTCGGAACTCGGGGACTACACCCAGTGGGTGCGCTGACGCGCCCCCACAGAAGAAATCAAAAAAGCAAAACAACCGAGGCCAGAAGACTCACCGGGACGACGGCCCGCGTCGCAAGGAAATCTCAGGTATATCGCTGCAGCGCGGTAGCATGAGCCTGAAGCCGGCTCCGGACCTCCTGGGCCGCCGCGTTCAGCTCGGCTGTCCCCCCGTTGTGCGCCCACTCGGACGTGCTGGAGCTGACCGCCTCCAGGGCCTCCGCCGTCCGGCTGGCGCTCGCAGCTCTGTCCGGCTCCGGCATGGGGGCGGCTTCCCGCGCGCGCCGGCGTGATGATGGCTGCACCACCAGGCCGGCTCCTGCTGCCGTCTCACTCCCAGTCGGCTGCACCGGCGCCACAGCCGGCTGGCCGCCCTGGCCCGCCCCAGTCAGCGCCGTCCGCGGCACCTCCTCCAAGACAATCACATCGTCCTCCCTCTGCTCCGCCCCTGACCGGCCGCGGTCGGCTTCTTCTGGCGGAGGCACGGGGACGCCGGGAGCAGCGTTGCGGAGCGGAATGACGAGCTGTGGAGGCGGGTTGCACGAGGCCTCCGCCTCCCTCTCCGTGGCCGTCGGCTCCGCCTGGGCCTTGGCCGCCGCGTCGGCCTGCTCCTTCGCCGCCTGGGCAGCCCTTCGCTCCGACGCTTCCCGCTCCTCCCGCGCCTCCTGCGCACTCCGCTCCATAGCCTCCATGAGGTCGGCGCGGGGATCCACTCGGCGGGAGCTCGATGACCCCCGACTGATTCAATCACGGAGCCGGCAGGACCCCGTTCAAGGGAAAGTGGCACCCTGGCCGGTCAACCAAGAAAGAGTTTAGAAGAACTCCAGTCCAAGAGCACGACAAGAATACAAGACGATTAACACTTACGCCGAAACCACCTGCGGCTGCTTCATGACCTTCTGGAAGCGGGCCCCCTTCGCGGCTGCCTCATCCCGCTTGGTTGCCGCGGCGGTGCCCCTGGGTTTCTTCGGCCGGCTGCCGAAGTAGGTCGACACGGCCCGGCGATTCGGCGCGGCGCCACGGGCGGCCGGCGCGGCAGAAGGGCCCGCGCCTTGAAGATCTGGCGCCGGCTGACGGTGCGGGACGGCTTCGACCTCGTCGTCGTCCGCCCAGCCCTTGAGGCCGGCTCCGAGCCCTGCGTCGCGTGCCTCGCCTTCCCCCGTGGCGGCGTCTTCCATGGCGGCCGCCCCAAGATCTAGATCATTGATGTCATCCACCGTGCGGTCGGGGAGGAACTGGCGCTCTGCCCCCGCGGCCCCCGCCGCCGGCGGCAGTAGGGGATTTTGCAGAAACAGGCCAGCTGATCAGAGGCTGGTCGTATCAAAGCCGGCAACACCAAAGGAAGGAAAGAAGAAATACTTACGGCAGGCGGAGGGTTGGCGCGAGAGTACGGCTCCTTGCCGACTCGCCAATCCTCAGCGAGCTTGAAGTTGGCGATGTAGTTCACCAGGTAGGACACCTTGGCATGAGGCATCTCCCTGGTGCTTAGCTAGCATGGGTCGAAGCGGTCGCTCATCTGACAGATCATGTGCGGGCGACCATGGAGCAGAAGTACCCGACGCTCCACGAAGGCGGCCACTAGGTCGGCTCCGACCAGGCCCTCTGACTGGACCATCACCCGGAGTCGAGCGATGGCGGCGTTCCCGGCCTGGGATAGCGTCCTGGCCCGGTAGCTCCATGTGGGTGGCCTCGCAGCCGGCGGGCCGGCTACGTAAGCCGGCAGATTGACAAAGTCGCCCTGCGGGGCGACGTTCCTCACATAGAAGTAGGATTTTTGCCAGAGCTTCACTGACTGGATCAGCGGGATGGACGGGAACGGATTTTTCTCGCCCGTCCGCCTCATGGCGACGAAAGCTCCGCATGGGGCGGGCACGCCCGCGACGACGGTGCCGAGCTTGCTTTGGAAGAACTCTCCACAGAGCTCCAGGGTGGGGAGAACGCCAAGAAACCCTCACAAAGGGTGACGAAGGCCGACAACAGCATCACGGCGTTGTGGGTGAGGTGATGCGGCTGGAGGTGGTAGAATTCGAGTAAGGACCGAAGGAATCCGCTTGCCGGGAGGCCGACGCCACGTATGCAGTGCGAGCGGAAGACCACCCGCTCGCCCTCCTCCGGCGCCGGCGAGATCCCCCTCTCCGGCGCGCGCCGGACCCGCACATAGTTCTCGCCGGGCAGACGCCGCGTCCGGCGGAGGAACTCGATGTGCTCGTCGAGGACGTTGGAGCCGTCCCACGAGCTCGACAGCGCCATTGGAGCGATGCGGTGAGGAGCAAGATGCGGTGGTGGCGGAGCGGCGCAGCGATGAGGCTCTGCAGCGGTGGAGAGAGCAAAGATGGAAGACGAGAGAGGATGGAGCGAGGGAGAGCATGCGAGCCTTTGCCGCTCCCTCTCCTCCCCCTACTTATAGACCCTCGCGGCGGAGCCGAGGAGGCGTGGTGTGGGGGACGTGGGATTAACTGCGCCCACTCCCCCACGTCCCGCTATAACTGCGTCTTGACGGCGTGGCGAAACCGCCGCGGGAAGGCAAACTGCCCACCTTGGGCCACAGAAGATCCGCGCTTAGGCCGAGGCCAGGAGTGGCGGGCCCGGGCCTGCGGCGACGTCCCATCGCGCACGCGCCATGGCAGGCTTTTCCTGCCACGTGACATGCGGGGAGGCGCACGAGTTGGCCCACCTTCTCGCTGACGAGGCCACGGCGCCCATCCAAGGCGGCGCGCATAAGCAGAGCCGGCTCCCAGCTGCCGACTCCTCAAGATAGGAAGCTGACCGAGCTTCTCGTCCCCCTTGCCGACCTCGAAGCGCGACCAGCTTCGGGGACTACTATCGGGGTAAACGACCACGGGTAGCCTAGCGGGCTCCCCTTGGCACTTCAGAAAAATCACGAGCCGATCCGGCCTCCAAGAAACGAAGACATGGGGCCGCCTTCCCCCTGCCGGCTGCCTCTCAGGCCGGCTATCAGAAGGCGGCCCATCGTTAACCATCATGAAGAAATCCGCGTAAGGGCCGGCTCCAAGAAGCCGGCCACGAGAAGGCCGACTCCAAGAGGCCGGCTCCCACGACGCGGTCAAGATCGTGCCCTCGAAGTCAGCATCCACGTAACGGCAATGGGACGGGGCGTGGCTACAGTAAAGCCTGCCACCCCCGAAACCCGGAGCACGCCTGGTATAGTGCGCCGTACGGGGTAGCTCTGACCCGTCCGGCGCGGCACTATTGCCATGATGACTATGACACCATCCACGGCGGGCTGTCAGCGCAGTCGACGGGCGGTGGGCTCCCTTGGGCAGAGAGACACGCGAAGGCGGCCAGGCCTCCTCAAGTCGGCCTAAGACATGGCCGGCTTCCCCAAGCCGGCTTGCCCCCTCCATCGAGGGAAGCCCTGCATTAAGGAGACAAGACGACGTGAGGCTACAGCGATCGCCCGCCAGGCGGCGGCGCTGGAGCCACGCTTACCTCGATAAAGCCCTCATCATCAGGACTGAGGCAACAGTAATCAGCCGCCGAAAGGGCCCTAAGCAGTAGGGCCTGCCTGTCGACCAAGATGCCGGTAGCCGGCGGGGCCCACCAGCCAGCGGGCCCGAGCAGCCGGCGCAGAAGCCTGCGAGCGTAGACACTGACGGCTGGGACCCGCGCCCAGCTGGATTACCATTGTACCCCGGGGGGGTAGGCCTATATAAACCCCCCGGGGCACCCATGCAAAGGGTTGATCTCATCTAGTTTCCAACACAGATGGAGAGAAGAGTAGAGCTAGCCTTGCCCTTCTTATTCCTCTCGCCAAACAGCTCGAGGAGCACCTTGTAGTTACTTGTTCATCGAGTGATCATGCGGAGACCCCGCAGAGCAGCAGTAGGGGTGTTATCTCCACGGAGAGCCCCGAAGCTGGGTAAGATCCGCCGGCGTGCATGTCTTCACCTCATCCCACTTCCAGGCACCGGCGATGTCTTACAGGCTCCCACTCAGATAAGCCACCCGTTGGCATATGTCGCACCAGCCACCCGACACTGATGGGCTGGATAAGACTATTGGATCATTCCGGACTAACCATGGTTGGAGTCATGGCCATATGCATCATGCGGGGGGTGCAGCCGTGTCAATATAGAAGCCACCCCATGTGGGATTTTAACGGGGAGGATGACACCACTCATTATGGTTGTAAGGGACCGGACTCAGCTGCCGCTCTAGTAAAGATCTTGTCCTCTTTGTACAAGGAGAAGAGGAGGAATTCCTCTGGGTCAACCCACAGGGTGGATTTACTATGTACAACCCTCCAAGCTGGGTAAGCGGACAATCTTGCTTGCCCATCCGTTTTATATTCCCATGATTAAATATATAGTCTAACGACTCCTACGCAGGAACTACGTTAGGAAGTAAAGGATATAAACAACCGTCCTCCACAGCCCGAGGATCCTGAGCGGTCCCTTGATCCGGCTTCCGAAGAGGATCCGGACATTTCGGTGGAGCTGATTGACGGGGTATTTTATCAGCTGAGCAAGGACGATACCTTGGTGGCCACTACGGCCGATTACCCAGGGTTAATCCCGGCCTCCCAGGTAACCGAGACCGGAGTCTCATCACCTTGGGAAGGGATCCATCCTCACGTGATTTCTGTTTTCCTGACAACAACCGTGTTTTGCAGGGGAGGTTCCTGAGGTGGTAAAGTTCGGTGGTGCGATTCGGCGTGGTCCGCAGCGCCCAGAGCATGGAGTCGAGCTCCTCTACCTAGTGTGTGTTGGATTCCTTGAGGGACCGCACTAATCTAGGTTTGATGCCGCTCATAATAAGACCATTTTCACGTTCGACCTGGCCGTTAGTTTGTGGGTGATAGAAGGATGCATAATCGAGCTTGATGCCCATGTTTTTGCACCAGAGTTTTACCTCGTCGGCCGTAAAGTTCGTGCCATTATCAGTGATGATGCTGTGGGGGACATCGTAACGGTGTACGACCCCGGATATGAAGTCTATCACTGGTCCGGATTCGGCCATCTTAACAGGCTTGGCTTCTATCCATTTGGTGAACTTGTCCACCATGACCAGTAAGTATTTTTTCTTGTGGGTTCCGCCTTTAAGGGGTCCAACCATGTCAAGCCCCCAGACCGTGAAAGGCCAAGTAATGTGGATAGTTTGGAGGGAGGTGGGTGGCATATGGCTTTGGTTTGCAAAAAGCTGGCAACCGACGCATGGTTGGACCAAGTCTTGAGCATCTGCCCGGGCCGTCGGCCAATAAAAGCCTGCACGGAAAGCCTTGCTCACGAGGGACCGAGCTGCAGCGTGATGACCACCGAGTGCGGCATGAATTTCAGCCAGCAAGTTCCGCCCTTCCTCTTCGGAGATGCACCTTTGAAGGACTCCGGTAGTGCTTTTCTTGTAAAGTTCTCCCTCATGGACTTCATAGGCTTTAGATCGCCGCACTATGCAACGTGCCTCATTTTGGTCATCTGGGAGCTCCTGCCTAGTAAGGTAGGCTAGGAATGGTTCTGTCCACAGGACGATGACGACCATTATTACGTGGGCTGAAGTTGTAATTCCTTTTTCTGAGCCTCCGATTGTGTCAGATTGTTCGGTGCCGGACAGTGCGGTTGGGTCCGGGCTGTTATTGCCAGGTTCCCCTTCCCATACTACGGATGGCTTGAATAGCCTTTCCAAGAAGATGTTGGGGGGACTGCATCGCGTTTTGCGCCGATGCGTGCCAGGACGTCTGCCGCCTGTTTGTTTTCCTGGTCTATGTGGTGAAATTCGAGCCCCTCGAACCGAGCTGACATTTTTAAGACGGCGTTGCGGTAAGCTGCCATTTTCGGATGCTTGGCACCGAAGTCTCCATTTATTTGGGATATCGCAAGGTTTGAATCCCTGCGCACCTCTAGGCGTTGAATGCCCATGGATACTGCCATCCGGAGATCATGTAAAAGGGCCTCATATTCGGCTGCATTATTGGAGTCTGTGTACATAATCTGGAGTACATATTGAACTGTGTCTCCCGTGGGGGACGTCAAAACGACGCCAGCCCCCAGACCGACCAACATTTTGGAGCCGTCAAAATGCATGATCCAGTTTGAATATGTGCCATACTCTTTAGGGAGTTCGACCTCCGTCCATTCTGCGACGAAGTCGGCCAAACTTGCGACTTAATAGCTCGCCGTGGCTTATAGGTTATGTCGAATGGGAGGAGCTCGATGGCCCATTTTGCAATCCGGCCCGTTGCTTCGCGGTTGTTTAAAATATCATTAAGTGGTACTTCGGAGGCTATAGTCGTGCTTGGTGGAGGCGCGATTGGCAACCTCTACGGATACAGTCCGGCGAGGTCTCTTTGTCCCGCACCAAGCATGAGTGTTAATATGCCTTAAAAGAATAACATCGGGGCTAAACAGACGCGCTATACCTTTGCACCGGCGCCTTAGTCCGGACTACATTCCTTTTTGCCCCACGGGGCCCTGCGGCTCCTTGTTGGCTTGCCGCCGCAGGCTCGGCCTCCCACCTCAGGAACCTCCCCTACAAAACATGGTTGTTGTCAGGAAAACTGAAAACACGTGAGGATGCATCCCTTCCCAAGGTGATGAGACTCTGGTCTCGGTTACCTGGGAGGCCGGGATTAACCCTGGGTAATCGGTCGTAATGGCCACCAAGGTATCGTCCTTGCTCAGCTGATAAAACACCCCGTCAATCAGCTCCACCGAAATGTCCGGATCATCTTCAGAAGCCGGATCGAGGGACCGTTCAGGATCCTCGGGCTGTGGAGGACAGTTGTTTATATCCTTTACTTCCTGACGCAGTTCCTACGTAGGAGTCGTTATACTATATATTTAATCATGGGAATATAAAACGGATGGGCAAGCAAGATTGTCCACTTACCCAGCTTGGAGGGTTGTACATAGTAAATCCACCCAGTGGGTTGACGCGGAGGAATTCCTCCTCTTCTCCCTTGTAGAAAGAGGACAATATCTTTACTAGAGCGGCAGCTGAGTCCGGTCCCTTACGACCATAACGAGTGGCGTCATCCTCCCCGTTAAAATCCCACATGGGGTGGCTTATATATTGAAGCGGCTGCACCCCCGCATGATGCATATGGCCATGACTCCAACCATGGTTAGTCCGGAATGAGCCAATAGCCTTATCCGGCCCATCAGGTAGAGGACGTCCATGTCACTTTCTCTCTGAGAGCTCCGTGGACGCCAGCTTAAGCGTTTCTTTAAGGGAGCACTGTTGAATTCGGGGAGGCTGATCCGGATAGGATCCCGCAGTGGGATATCCTCCATATAAAACCATTCTGAAGGCCAGTCCTCGGACGCCTTCTTTAGGGTTCCGGATAGATATCCGGTCCCGGCGATGCGCCAGATTTCGGCTCCGCCCACTTCATATATTAACCCCTCTTGAGAACGGGGCACCAGGCAGAACAACCTCTTCCATAGCGCGAAATGAGCCTCTACACCCAAGAACAGCTGGCAAAGGGCAACGAAGCCCGCGATATGCAATATAGAGGTAGGTGTGAGGTTGTGCAGCTGGAGGCCATAGAACTCCAGAAGCCCTCGGAGAAACGGATGAATTGGAAATCTGAGTCCCCTGATTAGATAAGGGACAAGGCATACCCGCTCTCCTTTGGAGGGAGTGGGAGTGCTCGAACCGGAACCATGTAGGCCGGAGGGAGGAATCCCTTGGTCTAAAGCGATACAAGCTCGCTATGCGGAATGGAGCACCTCTCCCAGTCTCCGGGCTTAGGGCTAGAAGGGCGAGAGGAGTTGCGACGGCTGGCCATGGTGGAATGGACCTTTGTCGGATGCGCTCTGATGAACACTCGCGGAAGGGAGAAGGTGTGGTTTGGATCTAAATCCCCATTCCTTTAAATAGGCAGCTCATTTACGCGGCTAGGGGTGTAAATGTAAAAACACCCAGACTTTTCGTATTTGTTTAACACGTGGAAGACAGCCATTATTGGGCGTAGAGGCCAAGGAGCGCTACATTATAAAAACCAGACATTATTCAACAGGTACACGGAATTTGGAGAAGAACCCGCCTTGCAATGCCGAAGACAATCTGCGCGCCAGACTCGTCTTCATTGAAGCCTGGTTCGGGGGCTACTGAGGGAGTCCTGGATTAGGGGGTGTCCGGGTAGCCGGACTATACCTTCTGCCGGACTCCTGGACCGTCAAGATACAAGATTGAAGACTTCATCCCGTGTCCAGAGGAGACTTTCCTTGGCGTGCAAGGCAACCTTGGCGATGCGGATATTCAGATCTCCTACCATTGTAACCGACTTTGTGTAACCCTAACCCTCTCCGGTGTCTATATAAACCGGAGGGTTTTAGTCCGTAGGACAGAACCCCAACATACAACAATCATACCATAGGCTAGCTTCTAGGGTTTAGCCTCCTTGATCTCGTGGTAGATCTACTCTTGTACTGCCCATATCATCAATATTAATCAAGCAGGACATAGGGTTTTACATCCATCAAGAGGGCCCGAACCTGGGTAAAACATTGTGTCCCTTGTCTCCTGTTACCATCCGCCTAGACGCACAGTTCAGGACTCCCTACCCGAGATCCGCCGGTTTTGACACCGACATTGGTGCTTTCATTGAGAGTTCCTCTGTGTAGTCGCTTTTAGGCCTGATGGCTCCTTTGATCATCAACAACGATGCGGTCTAGGCTGAGACTTTTCTCCCCGGACAGATCTTCGTCTTCGGCGGCTTCGCACTGCGGGCCAATTCGCTTGGCCACCTGGAGCAGATCAAAAGCTACGCCCCTGGCCATCAGGTCAGATTTGGAAGTTTAAACTACACGGCTGACATCCGCGGGGCTTGATCTTCGACGGATTCGAGCCAGAGCCGAGCATGCCACGTTGTCTCGATGGGCATGATCTAGCTCTGCTGCCGAACAGTGCCCTGGAGGACGCACACGCTTCGGTTCCGACCCTTAATTCGGAGCCTACTGCGCCAATCGAGGATGAGTGGTTGGACACCGCCTCGGGGGCTGCAATCTCAAAGGCGATCGAGCCGAACACCAGCCCCGCACTCCGCAAGGCCTATGACTCCGAGGGGCCGCATTCCTCTACGGACTCCGAGCCCCCCGCGCGCCTTGCCGATCGAATCCAATTGGGCACCGATCGTGGAGTTCACCGCCGCGGACATCGTTCAGGACTCGCCCTTCGGCGACATTCTGAAATTGCTAAAGTCTCTCTCTTTATCAGGAGAGCCCTGGCCGGACTACGGTCAGCAAGGTTGGGATACGGATGATGAAGAAATTAAAAGCCCACCCACCACCCACTTCGTAGCCACTGTCAACGGTTTAACCAACATGCTCGACTTCGACTCCGAAGATATCGACGGTATGGACGACGATGTAGGAGACGACCAAGAACCAGCACCTGTAGGGCGCTGGAAGGCCACCTCGTCATACTACATATATATGGTGGACACTCCAAAAGATGGAGATGGCGATGGAACAGCGGGGGACGACACATCCAAGAAACACCCCAAGCGCCGGCGTCAGCGGCGCCGCTCTAAATCCCGCCAAAGCAAAAACGGTGATTCCGGCACGGGAGATAATAATACTATGGATAGCGCCGAAGAACACCCCCTCCAGCAAGATTCAGCACAGGAGGATGCAGAAGCCAGCCCTCACGAGAGAGCGGCAAACAGAGAGGTTCAGGATGATAATTACATGCCTCCCTCCGAAGACGAGGCAAGCCTCGACGACGAAGAATTCGTCGTGCCAGAGGACCCAGCCGAACAAGAGCGTTTTCAACGCAGGCTTATGGCCACGGCAAGAAGCCTCAAGAAAAAGCATCAACAGCTTAGAGCTGATCAAGATTTGCTAGCTGACAGATGGACTGAAGTCCTTGCGGCCGAAGAGTATGAACTCGAACGCCCCTCCAAGAGTTACCCAAAGCGTTGGCTGCTACCCCGATTAGAGGAGGAAGCACCTACATCACCAGCGCATGACATGGCCGACCGGCCACCTCGTGGCCGTGACAGAGAGGCCTCTCGACCCTCCACTCAAGCCATGCCCCGCCCGCCCAAAACATGCTAAGGCACGGGAAAATGCGCCAGACGTGCAAGAGATACTGGAGGATAAGGCAAGACAAACAAGATCGATCTACGGATCGCGTGGGTGCCCTACGGGACATGACGGGGATCGTCACTCGGACATAATAAATCCGGCCAGGCCAAACACAGTAGACAAAGCTCATTCGAGCTGCGTCGTGATATAGGCCAATACGGAGGCGCCGCACACCCACTATGCTTCACAGATGAAGTAATGGATCATAAAATACCTGAGGGTTTCAAACCCGTGAACATCGAATCATATGATGGCACAACAGATCCTGCAGTATGGATCGAGGATTATCTCCTTCATATCCACATGGCCCGCGACGATGATCTACACGCCATCAAATACCTCCCACTCAAACTTAAGGGAACAGCCCGGCATTGGCTTAAAAGCTTGCCAGCAGATTCGATCGGTTCTTGGGAGGTCCTGGAAGCCGCATTCCTCAACAATTTCCAGGGTAACTATGTGCTACCACCGGACGCTGATGACCTAAGCCACATAATTCAGCAGCCAAAGGAATCGGCCAGGCAATTCTGGACACGGTTCTTTGTTGGGGAACGTAGTAATTTCAAAATTTTCCTACGCACACGCAAGATCATGGTGATGCATAGCAACGAGAGGAGAGTATGATCTACGTACCCTTGTAGATTGCAACGGAAGCGTTTGACACAACGTAGAGGAAGTAGTCGTACGTCTTCTTCCCGGTCCGACCGATCCAAGCACCGTTACTCGGGCACCTCCGAGTTCTTAGCACACGTTTAGCTCGATGACGATCCCCGGGCTCCGATCCAGCAAAGCATCGGGGAAGAGTTCCGTCAGCACGACGGCGTGGTGACGATCTTGATGTACTACTGACGCAGGGCTTCGCCTAAGCACTGCGACAATATGACCGAGGTGGAATTTGGTGGAAGGGGGCACCACACACGGCTAAGGAACGATCTCAAGGATCAACTTGTGTGTCTATGGGGTGCCCCCTGCCTCCATATATAAAGGATCCAAGGGGGAGGGGCTGGCCGGCCAAGGGTGGCGCGCCAGGAGAGTCCTACTCCCTCCGGGAGTAGGATTCCCCCCCCCCCCACAATCCTAGTTGGAATAGGATTCCTCAAAGGGGGAGAGAGAGAGAGGGGGCCGGCCACCTCTCCTAGTCCTAATAGGACTAGGGGAGGGGAGAGGCGCGCAGCCCATGAGGGCAGCACTTTCACCTTTCCACCAAGGCCCATGTTGGCCCATTTGGCTCCCGGTTGGTTCCGGTAACCCTCCCGGTATTCCGGTAAAATCCTGATTTCACCTGGAACACTTACGATGTCCAAACATAGCCTTCCAATATATCAATCTTTACGTCTCGACCATTTCGAGACTCCTCGTCATGTCCGTGATCACATCCGGGACTACGAACAACCTTCGGCACATCAAAATGCATAAACTCATAATAACTGTCATCGTAACGTTAAGCGTGCGGACCCTACGGTTCGAGAACAATGTAGACATGACCGAGACACATCTCCGGTCAATAACCAATAGCGGGACCTGGATGCCCATATTGGCTCCTACATATTCTACGAAGATCTTTATCGGTCAGACCGCATAACAACATACGTTGTTCCCTTTGTCATCGGTATGTTACTTGCCCAAGATTCGATCGTCGGTATCCAATACCTAGTTCAATCTTGTTACCGGCAAGTCTCTTTACTCGTTCCGTAATACATCATCTCGCAACTAACTCATTAGTTGGAATGCTTGCAAGGCTTAAGTGATGTGCATTACCGAGAGGGCCCAGAGATACCTCTCCGACAATCGGAGTGACAAATCCTAATCTCGAAATACGCCAACCCAACATCTACCTTTGGAGACACCTGTAGAGCTCCTTTATAATCACCCAGTTACGTTGTGATGTTTGGTAGCACCCAAAGTGTTCCTCTGGCAAACAGGAGTTGTATAATCTCATAATCATAGGAACATGTATAAGTCATGAAGAAAGCAATAGCAACATACTAAACGATCGGGTGCTAAGCTAACGGAATGGGTCATGTTAATCACATCATTCTCCTAATGATGTGATCCCATTAATCAAATGACAACTCATGTCTATGGCTAGGAAACATAACCATCTTTGATCAACGAGCTAGTCAAGTAGAGGCATACTAGTGACACTCTGTTTGTCTATGTATTCACACATGTATCATGTTTCCGGTTGATACAATTCTAGCATGAATAATAAACATTTATCATGAAATAAGGAAATAAATAATAACTTTATTATTGCCTCTAGGGCATATTTCCTTCAGTCTCCCACTTGCACTAGAGTCAATAATCTAGTTCACATCGCCATGTGATTTACCAGCAATACTTCACATCACCATGTGATTAACACCCATAGTTCACATCGATATGTGAGCAACACCCAAAGGGTTTACTAGAGTCAGTAATCTAGTTCACATCGCTATGTGATTAACACCCAAAGAGTACTAAGGTGTGATCATGTTTTGCTTGTGAGAGAAGCTTAGTCAACGGGCCTGCCAAAATTCAGATCCGTATGTATTTTGCAACTTTCTATGTCTACAATGCTCTGCACGGAGCTACTTTAGTTAATTGCTCCCACTTTCAATATGTATCTAGATTGAGACTTAGAGTCATCCAGATTAGTGTCAAAACTTGCATCGACGTAACCTTTTACGACGAACCTTTTTGTCACGTCCATAATCGAGAAACATATCCTTATTCCACTAAGGATAATTTTGACCGCTGTCCAGTGATCTACTCCTAGATCATTATTGTACTCCCTTGCCAAAATCAGTGTAGGGTATACAATAGATCTGGTACATAGCATGGCATACTTTATAGAACCTATGGACAAGGCATAGGGAATGTCTTTCATTCTCTTTCTATCTTCTGTCGTGGTCGGGTTTTGAGTCTTACTCAATTTCACACCTTGTAACACAGGCAAGAACTCTTTCTTTGACTGTTCCATTTTGAACTACTTCAAAATCTTGTCAAGGTATGTACTCATTGAAAACTTATCAAGCGATTTGATCTATCTCTATAGATCTTGATGCTCAATATGTAAGTAGCTTCACTGAGGTCTTTCTTCGAAAAACTCCTTTCAAATACTCGTTTATGCTTTGCAGAATAATTCTACACTATTTCTGATCAACAATATGTCATTTACATATACTTATCAGAAATGTTGTAGTGCTCCCACTCACTTTCTTGTAAATACAGGCTTCACCGCAAGTCTGTATAAAACCATATGCTTTGATCAACTTATCAAAGCGTATATTCCAACTCCGAGATGCTTGCACCAGTCCATAGATGGATCGCTGGAGCTTGCATATTTTGTTAACACCTTTAGGATTGACAAAACCTTCTGGTTGCATCATATACAACTCTTCTTTAAGAAATCCATTAAGGATTGCAGTTTTGTTATCCATTTGCCAGATTTCAGAAAATGCGGCAATTGCTAACATGATTCGGACAGACTTAAGCATAGATACGAGTGAGAAACTCTCATCATAGTCAACACCTTGAACTTGTCGAAAACCTTTTGCGACAATTCTAGCTTTGTAGATAGTAACACTACTATCAGCGTCCGTCTTCCTCTTGAAGATCCATTTATTCTTAATTGCTTGCCGAACATCGGGCAAGTCAATTAAAGTCCAAACTTTGTTCTCATACATGGATCATATCTCAGATTTCATGGCCTCAAACCATTTCGCGGAATTTGGGCTCACCATCGCTTCTTCATAGTTCACAAGTTCGTCATGGTCTAGTAACATAACTTCCAGAATAGGATTACCGTACCACTCTGGTGCGGATCTCACTCTGGTTTACCGACAAGATTCGGTAGTTACTTGATCTGAAGTTACATGATCATCATCATTAGCTTCGTCACTAATTGGTGTAGTAGTCACAAGAACAGATTTCTGTGATGAACCACTTTCCAATAAGGGAGAAGGTACAATTACCTTATCAAGTTTTCTTCTTTCCTCCCACTCACTTCTTTCGGGAGAAACTCCTTCTCTAGAAAGGATCCATTATAAGCAACGAATGTCTTGCCTTAGGATCTGTGATAGAAGGTGTACCCAACAGTCTCCGTTGGGTATCCTATGAAGACATAGTTCTCCGATTTGGGTTTGAGCTTATCAGGATGAAGCTTTTTCATATAAGCATCATAATCCCAAACTTTAAGAAACGACAACTTTGGTTTCTTGCTAAACCACAGTTCAGATTGTGTCGTCTCAACGGACTTAGATGGTGCCCTTTTAAACGTGAATGCAGCTGTCTCTAATGCATGATCCCAAAACGCTATTGGTAAATCGGTAAGAAACATCATAGATTGTACTATATCCAATAAAGTACGGTTATGACATTCGGACACACCATTATGCTGTGGTGTTCCAGGTGGCATGAGTTTGTGAAACTATTCCACATTGTTTTAATTGAAAACTCGTAACTCAAATATTCTCCTCCATGATCATATCATAGAAATTTTATTTTCTTGTTACGATGATTTTCAACTTCACTCTGAAATTCTTTGAACTTTTCAAATGTTTTAGACTTGTGTTTCATTAAGTAGATATACCCATATCTGCTTAAGTCATCTGTGAAGGTGAGAAAATAACGATATCCGCCACGAGCCTCAATATTCATCTGTCCACATACATCGGTATGTATGATTTCCAACAAATCTGTTGCTCTCTCCATCGTACCGGAGAACGGTGTTTTAGTCATCTTGCCCATGAGGCATGGTTCGCAAGTACCAAGTGATTCATAATCAAGTGGTTCCAAAAGTCCATCAGTATGGAGTTTCTTCATGCGCTTTACACCGATATGACCTAAACGACAGTGCCACAAATAAGTTGCACTTTCATTATCAACTCTGCATCTTTTGGCTTCAATATTATGAACATGTGTATCACTACGATCGAGATCCAACAAACCATTTCGTTGGTGTGTATAACCATAGAAGGTTTTGTTCATGTAAACAGAACAACAATTGTTCTCTAATTTAAATGAATAACCGTATTGCAATAAACATGATTAAATCATATTCATGCTCAACGCAAACACCAAATAACACTTATTTAGGTTCAACATTAATCCCGAAAGTATAAGGAGTGTGCGATGATGATCATATCAATCTTGGAACTATTTCCAACACTCATCGTCACTTCACCCTTAACTAGTCTCTGTTTATTCTGCAACTCCCGTTTCAAGATACTAATCATAGCAACTGAACTAGTACCAAATACTGAGGGGTTGCTATGAACACTAGTGAAGTACACATCAATAACATGTATATAAATATACCTTTGTTTACTTTTCCATCCTTTCTTATCCACCAAATACTTGGGGTAGTTCCGCTTCCAGTGACCAATTCCTTTGCAGTAGAAGCACTAAGTCTCAGGCATAGGACCAGACTTGGGTTTTTTCACTTGAGCAACAACTTGCTTGCCGTTCTTCTTGAAGTTCCCCTTCTTTCCCTTTGCCCTTTTCTTGAAACTAGTGATCTTGTCAACCATCAACACTTGATGTTTTTCTTTGATTTCTACCTTCGGCGATTTTGGCATCGCGAAGAGCTTGGGAATATTTTCTGTTATCCCTTGCATATTATAGTTCATCACAAAGTTCTACTAACTTGGTGATGGTGACTAGAGAATTCTGTCAATCACTATCTTATCTGGAAGATTAACTCCCACTTGATTCAAGCGATTGTAGTACCCAGACAATCTGAGCACATGCTCACTAATTGAGCGATTCTCCTCCATCTTTTAGCTTTAGAACTTGTTGGAGACTTCATATCTCTCAACTCGGGTATTTGCTTGAAATATTAACTTCAACTCCTGGAACATCTCATATGGTCCATGACGTTCAAAACGTCTTTGAAGTCCCGATTCTAAGCCGTTTAAGCATGTTGCACTAAACTATTAAGTAGTCATCATATTGAGCTAGCCAAACGTTCATAACGTCTGCATCTGCTCCTGCAATAGGTCTGTCACCTAGTGGTGCATCAAGGACATAATTCTTCTGTGCAGCAATGAGGATAAACCTTAGATCACGGATCCAATCCGCATCATTGCTACTAACATCTTTCAACACAATTTTCTCTAGGAACATATCAAAATAAACATAGGGAAGCAACAACGCGAGCTATTGATCTACAACATAGATATGCTAATACTACTAGGACTAAGTTCATGATAAATTAAAGTTCAATTAATCATATTACTTAAGAACTCCCACTTAGATAGACATCCCTCTAATCCTCTAAGTGCTCACGTGATCCAAATCAACTAAACCATGTCCGATC
Organism: Aegilops umbellulata; assembly: GCA_032464435.1. Taxonomy (NCBI): domain Eukaryota; kingdom Viridiplantae; phylum Streptophyta; class Magnoliopsida; order Poales; family Poaceae; genus Aegilops; species Aegilops umbellulata. The sequence goes on along the minus strand of CP136059.1, from coordinate 148,604,348 downwards.
ATCACGTGAGATGGAGTAGTTTCAATGGTGAACATTACTATGTTGATCACATCTACTATATGATTCGCGCTCGACCTTTCGGTCTTCGTGTTCCGAGGTCATATCTTATATGCATAGCTCGTCAAGTATAACCTGAGTATTCCGCGTGTGCAACTGTTTTGCACCCGTTGTATTTGAACGTAGAGCCTATCACACCCGATCATCACGTGGTGTCTCAGCACGAAGAACTTTTGCAACGGTGCATACTCAGGGAGAACACTTCTTGATAATTTAGTGAGAGATCATCTTATAATGCTACCGTCAATCAAAGCAAGATAAGATGCATAAAAAGATAAACATCACATGCAATCAATATAAGTGATATGATATGGCAATCATCATCTCGTGCTTGTGATCTCCATCTTCGAAGCACCGTCATGATCACCATCGTCACCGGCGCGAGAGCTTGATCTCCATCGTAGCATCGTTGTCGTCTCGCCAATCTTATGCTTCCACGACTATCACTACCGCTTAGTAATAAAGTAAAGCATTACATCGCGATTGCATTGCATACAATAAAGCGACAACCATATGGCTCCTGCCAGTTGCCGATAACTCGGTTACAAAACATGATCATCTCATACAATAAAATTTAGCATCATGTCTTGACCATATCACATCACAACATGCCCTGCAAAAACAAGTTAGACGTCCTCTACTTTGTTGTTGCAAGTTTTACGTGGCTGCTACGGGCTTAAGCAAGAACTCATCTTACCTACGCATCAAAACCACAACGATAGTTTGTCAAATAGACTCCGTTTTAACCTTCTCAAGGACCGGGCGTAGCCACACTCGGTTCAACTAAAGTTGGAGAGACAGACTTCCGCAAGCCATCTATGTGCAAAGCACGTCGAGGGAACCGGTCTCGCGTAAGAGTACGCGTAAGGTTGGTCCGGATCGTCTCGTCCAAAAATACCGCTGAACCAAAGTATGACATGCTGGTAGGCAGTATGACTTGTATCGTCCACAACTCACTTGTGTTCTACTCGTGCAAATAACATCAAACCATAAAAACCTAGGCTCGGATGCCACTGTTGGGGAACGTAGTAATTTCAAAATTTTCCTACGCACACGCAAGATCATGGTGATGCATAGCAACGAGAGGACAGTATGATCTACGTACCCTTGTAGATTGCAACGGACGCGTTTGACACAACGTAGAGGAAGTAGTCGTACGTCTTCTTCCCGGTCCGACCGATCCAAGCACCGTTACTCCGGCACCTCCGAGTTCTTAGCACACGTTCAGCTCGATGATGATCCCCAGGATCCAATCCAGCAAAGCGTCGGGGAAGAGTTCCGTCAGCATGACGGCGTGGTGACGATCTTGATGTACTACTGACGCAGGGCTTCGCCTAAGCACTCCGACAATATGACCGAGGTGGAATTTGGTGGAAGGGGGCACCGCACACGGCTAAGGAACGATCTCAAGGATCAACTTGTGTGTCTATGGGGTGCCCCTGCCTCCGTATATAAAGGATCCAAGGGGGAGGGGCTGGCCGGCCAAGGGTGGCGCGCCAGGAGAGTCCTACTCCCTCCGGGAGTAGGATTCCTCCCCCCCCCCAATCCTAGTTGGAATAGGATTCCTCAAAGGGGGAGAGAGAGAGAGGGGGCCGGCCACCTCTCCTAGTCCTAATAGGACTAGGGGAGGGTAGAGGCGCGCAGCCCATGAGGGCAGCCCTTTCACCTTTCCACCAAGGCCCATGTTGGCCCATTTGGCTCCCGGGGGGTTCCGGTAACCCTCCCGGTATTCCGGTAAAATCCTGATTTCACCTGGAACACTTCCGATGTCCAAACATAGCCTTCCAATATATCAATCTTTACGTCTCGACCATTTTGAGACTCCTCGTCATGTCTGTGATCACATCCGGGACTACGAACAACCTTCGGCACATCAAAATGCATAAACTCATAATAATTGTCATCGTAACGTTAAGCGTGCGGACCCTACGGTTCGAGAACAATGTAGACATGACCGAGACACATCTCCGGTCAATAACCAATAGCGGGACCTGGATGCCCATATTGGCTCCTACATATTCTACGAAGATCTTTATCGGTCAGACCGCATAACAACATACGTTGTTCCCTTTGTCATCGGTATGTTACTTGCCCAAGATTCGATCGTCGGTATCCAATACCTAGTTCAATCTCGTTACCGGCAAGTCTCTTTACTCGTTCCGTAATACATCATCTCGCAACTAACTCATTAGTTGCAATGCTTGCAAGGGTTAAGTGATGTGCATTACCGAGAGGGCCCAGAGATACCTCTCCGACAATCGGAGTGACAAATCCTAATCTCAAAATACGCCAACCCAACATCTACCTTTGGAGACAACTGTAGAGCTCCATTATAATCACCCAGTTACGTTGTGATGTTTGGTAGCACCCAAAGTGTTCCTCCGGCAAACAGGAGTTGTATAATCTCATAATCATAGGAACATGTATAAGTCATGAAGAAAGCAATAGCAACATACTAAACGATCGGGTGCTAAGCTAACGGAATGGGTCATGTCAATCACATCATTCTCCTAATGATGTGATCCCATTAATCAAATGACAACTCATGTCTATGGCTAGGAAACATAACCATCTTTGATCAACGAGCTAGTCAAGTAGAGGCATACTAGTGACACTCTGTTTGTCTATGTATTCACACATGTATCATGTTTCCGGTTGATACAATTCTAGCATGAATAATAAACATTTATCATGAAATAAGGAAATAAATAATAACTTTATTATTGCCTCTAGGGCATATTTCCTTCAGTCTCCCACTTGCACTAGAGTCAATAATCTAGTTCACATCGCCATGTGATTTACCAGCAATACTTCACATCACCATGTGATTAACACCCATAGTTCACATCGATATGTGATCAACACCCAAAGGGTTTACTAGAGTCAGTAATCTAGTTCACATCGCTATGTGATTAACACCCAAAGATTACTAAGGTGTGATCATGTTTTGCTTGTGAGAGAAGCTTAGTCAACGGGTCTGCCAAAATTCAGATCCGTATGTATTTTGCAACTTTCTATGTCTACAATGCTCTGCACGGAGCTACTTTAGTTAATTGCTCCCACTTTCAATATTTATCTAGATTGAGACTTAGAGTCATCCAGATTAGTGTCAAAACTTGCATCGACGTAACCTTTTACGACGAACCTTTTTGTCACGTCCATAATCGAGAAACATATCCTTATTCCACTAAGGATAATTTTGACCGCTGTCCAGTGATCTACTCCTAGATCATTATTGTACTCCCTTGCCAAAATCAGTGTAGGGTATACAATAGATCTGGTACATAGCATGGCATACTTTATAGAACCTATGGACAAGGCATAGGGAATGTCTTTCATTCTCTTTCTATCTTCTGTCGTGGTCGGGTTTTGAGTCTTACTCAATTTCACACCTTGTAACACAGGCAAGAACTCTTTCTTTGACTGTTCCATTTTGAACTACTTCAAAATCTTGTCAAGGTATGTACTCATTGAAAACTTATCAAGCGATTTGATCTATCTCTATAGATCTTGATGCTCAATATGTAAGTAGCTTCACTGAGGTCTTTCTTCGAAAAACTCCTTTCAAATACTCGTTTATGCTTTGCAGAATAATTCTACACTATTTCTGATCAACAATATGTCATTTACATATACTTATCAGAAATGTTGTAGTGCTCCCACTCACTTTCTTGTAAATACAGGCTTCACCGCAAGTCTGTATAAAACCATATGCTTTGATCAACTTATCAAAGCGTATATTCCAACTCCGAGATGCTTGCACCAGTCCATAGATGGATCGCTGGAGCTTGCATATTTTGTTAACACCTTTAGGATTGACAAAACCTTCTGGTTGCATCATATACAACTCTTCTTTAAGAAATCCATTAAGGATTGCAGTTTTGTTATCCATTTGCCAGATTTCAGAAAATGCGGCAATTGCTAACATGATTCGGACAGACTTAAGCATAGATACGAGTGGGAAACTCTCATCATAGTCAACACCTTGAACTTGTCGAAAACCTTTTGCGACAATTCTAGCTTTGTAGATAGTAACACTACTATCAGCGTCCGTCTTCCTCTTGAAGATCCATTTATTCTTAATTGCTTGCCGAACATCGGGCAAGTAAATTAAAGTCCAAACTTTGTTCTCATACATGGATCATATCTCAGATTTCATGGCCTCAAACCATTTCGCGGAATTTGGGCTCACCATCGCTTCTTCATAGTTCACAAGTTCGTCATGGTCTAGTAACATAACTTCCAGAACAGGATTACCATACCACTCTGGTGTGGATCTCACTCTGTTTTACCGACAAGATTCGATAGTTACTTGATCTGAAGTTACATGATCATCATCATTAGCTTCCTCACTAATTGGTGTAGTAGTCACAAGAACAGATTTCTGTGATGAACCACTTTCCAATAAGGGAGAAGGTACAATTACCTTATCAAGTTTTCTTCTTTCCTCCCACTCACTTCTTTCGGGAGAAACTCCTTCTCTAGAAAGGATCCATTATAAGCAACGAATGTCTTGCCTTAGGATCTGTGATAGAAGGTGTACCCAACAGTCTCTGTTGGGTATCCTATGAAGACATAGTACTCCGATTTGGGTTTGAGGTTATCAGGATGAAACTTTTTCATATAAGCATCATAATCCCAAATTTAAGAAACGACAACTTTGGTTTCTTGCAAAACCACAGTTCAGATTGTGTCGTCTCAACGGACTTAGATGGTGCCCTTTTAAACGTGAATGCAGCTGTCTCTAATGCATGATCCCAAAATGATATTGGTAAATCGGTAAGAAACATCATAGATTGTACTATATCCAATAAAGTACGGTTATGACGTTCGGACACACCATTATGCTGTGGTGTTCCAGGTGGCATGAGTTTGTGAAACTATTCCACATTGTTTTAATTGAAAACTCGTAACTCAAATATTCTCCTCCACGATCATATCGTAGAAATTTTATTTTCTTGTTACGATGATTTTCAACTTCACTCTGAAATTCTTTGAACTTTTCAAATGTTTCAGACTTGTGTTTCATTAAGTAGATATACCCATATCTGCTTAAGTCATCTGTGAAGGTGAGAAAATAACGATATCCGCCACGAGCCTCAATATTCATCTGTCCACATACATCGGTATGTATGATTTCCAACAAATCTGTTGCTCTCTCCATCGTACCGGAGAACGGTGTTTTAGTCATCTTGCCCATGAGGCATAGTTCGCAAGTACCAAGTGATTCATAATCAAGTGGTTCCAAAAGTCCATCAGTATGGAGTTTCTTCATGCGCTTTACACCGATATGACCTAAACGACAGTGCCACAAATAAGTTGCACTTTCATTATCAACTCTGCATCATTTGGCTTCAATATTATGAACATGTGTATCACTACGATCGAGATCCAACAAACCATTTCGTTGGTGTGTATAACCATAGAAGGTTTTATTCATGTAAACAGAACAACAATTGTTCTCTAATTTAAATGAATAACCGTATTGCAATAAACATGATTAAATCAAATTCATGCTCAACGCAAACACCAAATAACACTTATTAAGTTCAACATTAATTCCGAAAGTATAAGGAGTGTGCGATGATGATCATATCAATCTTGGAACTATTTCCAACACTCATCGTCACTTCACCCTTAACTAGTCTCTGTTTATTCTGCAACTCCCGTTTCAAGTTACTAATCATAGCAACTGAACTAGTACCAAATACTGAGGGGTTGCTATGAACACTAGTGAATTACACATCAATAACATGTATATAAATATACCTTTGTTTACTTTGCCATCCTTTCTTATCCACCAAATACTTGGGGTAGTTCCGCTTCCAGTGACCAATTCCTTTGCAGTAGAAGCACTAAGTCTCAGGCATAGGACCAGACTTGGGTTTTTTCACTTGAGCAACAACTTGCTTGCCGTTATTCTTGAAGTACCCCTTCTTTCCCTTTGCCCTTTTCTTGAAACTAGTGATCTTGTCAACCATCAACACTTGATTTTTTTCTTTTATTTCTACCTTCACCGATTTTGGCATCGCGAAGAGCTTGGGAATATTTTCCGTTATCCCTTGCATATTATAGTTCATCACAAAGTTCTACTAACTTGGTGATGGTGACTAGAGAATTCTGTCAATCACTATCTTATCTGGAAGATTAACTCCCACTTGATTCAAGCGATTGTAGTACCCAGACAATGTGAGCACATGCTCACTAATTGAGCGATTCTCCTCCATCTTTTAGCTTTAGAACTTGTTGGAGACTTCATAACTCTCAACTCGGGTATTTGCTTGAAATATTAACTTCAACTCCTGGAACATCTCATATGGTCCATGACGTTCAAAACGTCTTTGAAGTCCCGATTCTAAGCCGTTTAAGCATGTTGCACTAAACTATTAAGTAGTCATCATATTGAGCTAGCCAAACGTTCATAACGTCTGCATCTGCTCCTGCAATAGGTCTGTCACCTAGTGGTGCATCAAGGACATAATTCTTCTGTGCAGCAATGAGGATAAACCTTAGATCATGGATCCAATCCGCATCATTGCTACTAACATCTTTCAACACAATTTTCTCTAGGAACATATCAAAATAAATATAGGGAAGCAACAACGCGAGCTATTGATCTACAACATAGATATGCTAATACTACTAGGACTAAGTTCATGATAAATTAAAGTTCAATTAATCATATTACTTAAGAACTCCCACTTAGATAGACATCCCTCTAATCCTCTAAGTGATCACGTGATCCAAATCAACTAAACCATGTCCGATCATCACGTGAGATGGAGTAGTTTCAATGGTGAACATCACTATGTTGATCATATCTACTATATGATTCACGCTCGACCTTTCGGTCTCCGTGTTCCGAGGTCATATCTTATATGCATAGCTCGTCAAGTATAACCTGAGTATTCCGCATGTGCAACTGTTTTGCACCCGTTGTATTTGAACGTAGAGCCTATCACACCCGATCATCACGTGGTGTCTCAGCACGAAGAACTTTTGCAACGGTGCATACTCAGGGAGAACACTTCTTGATAATTTAGTGAGAGATCATCTTATAATGCTACCGTCAATCAAAGCAAGATAAGATGCATAAAAAGATAAACATCACATGCAATCAATATAAGTGATATGATATGGCCATCATCATCTCGTGCTTGTTATCTCCATCTTCGAAGCACCGTCATGATCACTATCGTCACCGGCGCGACAGCTTGATCTCCATCGTAGCATCGTTGTCGTCTCGCCAATCTTATGCTTCCATGACTATCACTACCGCTTAGTAATAAAGTAAAGCATTACATCGCGATTGCATTGCATACAATAAAGCGACAACCATATGGCTCCTGCCAGTTGCCGATAACTCGGTTACAAAACATGATCATCTCATACAATAAAATTTAGCATCATGTCTTGACCATATCACATCACAACATGCCCTGCAAAAACAAGTTAGACGTCCTCTACTTTGTTGTTGCAAGTTTTACGTGGCTGCTACGGGCTTAAGCAAAAACTCATCTTACCTACGCATCAAAACCACAATGATAGTTTGTCAAATAGACTCCGTTTTAACCTTCTCAAGGACCGGGCGTAGCCACACTCGGTTCAACTAAAGTTGGAGAGACAGACTTCCGCAAGCCATCTATGTGCAAAGCACGTCGAGGGAACCGGTCTCGCGTAAGAGTACGCGTAAGGTTGGTCCGCATCGTCTCGTCCAAAAATACCGCTGAACCAAAGTATGGCATGCTGGTAGGCAGTATGACTTGTATCGTCCACAACTCACTTGTGTTCTACTCGTGCAAATAACATCAAACCATAAAAACCTAGGCTCGGATGCCACTGTTGGGGAACGTAGTAATTTCAAAATTTTCCTACGCACACGCAAGATCATGGTGATGCATAGCAACGAGAGGAGAGTATGATCTACGTACCCTTGTAGATTGCAACGGAAGCGTTTGACACAACGTAGAGGAAGTAGTCGTACGTCTTCTTCCCGGTCCGACCGATCCAAGCACCGTTACTCCGGCACCTCCGAGTTCTTAGCACACGTTCAACTCGATGACGATCCCCAGGCTCCGATCCAGCAAAGCATCGGGGAAGAGTTCCGTCAGCACGACGGCGTGGTGACGATCTTGATGTACTACTGACGCAGGGCTTCGCCTAAGCACTGCGACAATATGACCGAGGTGGAATTTGGTGGAAGGGGGCACCGCACACGGCTAAGGAACGATCTCAAGGATCAACTTGTGTGTCTATGGGGTGCCCCTGCCTTCGTATATAAAGGATCCAAGGGGGAGGGGCTGGCCGGCCAAGGGTGGCGCGCCAAGAGAGTCCTACTCCCTCCGGGAGTAGGATTCCTCCCCCCCCCCAATCCTAGTTGGAATAGGATTCCTCAAAGGGGGAGAGAGAGAGGGGTCCGGCCACCTCTCCTAGTCCTAATAGGACTAGGGGAGGGTAGAGGCGCGCAGCCCATGAGGGCAGCCCTTTCACCTTTCCACCAAGGCCCATGTTGGCCCATTTGGCTCCCGGGGGGTTCCGGTAACCCTCCCGGTATTCCGGTAAAATCCTGATTTCACCTGCAACACTTCCGATGTCCAAACATAGCCTTCCAATATATCAATCTTTACGTCTCGACCATTTCGAGACTCCTCGTCATGTCCGTGATCACATCCGGGACTCCGAACAACCTTCGGTACATCAAAATGCATAAACTCATAATAACTGTCATCGTAACGTTAAGCGTGCGGACCCTACGGTTCGAGAACAATGTAGACATGACCGAGACACATCTCCGGTCAATAACCAATAGCGGGACCTGGATGCCCATATTGGCTCCTACATATTCTACGAAGATCTTTATCGGTCAGACCGCATAACAACATACGTTGTTCCCTTTGTCATCGGTATGTTACTTGCCCGAGATTCGATCGTCAGTATCCAATACCTAGTTCAATCTCGTTACCGGCAAGTCTCTTTACTCGTTCCGTAATACATCATCTCGCAACTAACTCATTAGTTGCAATGCTTGCAAGGCTTAAGTGATGTGCATTACCGAGAGGGCCCAGAGATACCTCTCCGACAATCGAAGTGACAAATCCTAATCTCGAAATACGCCAACCCAACATCTACCTTTGGAGACACCTGTAGAGCTCCTTTATAATCACCCAGTTACGTTGTGATGTTTGGTAGCACCCAAAGTGTTCCTCCGGCAAACGGGAGTTGCATAATCTCATAGTCATAGGAACATGTATAAGTCATGAAGAAAGCAATAGCAACATACTAAATGATCGGGTGCTAAGCTAACGGAATGGGTCATGTTAATCACATCATTCTCCTAATGATGTGATCCCATTAATCAAATGACAACTCATGTCTATGGCTAGGAAACATAACCATCTTTGATCAACGAGCTAGTCAAGTAGAGGCATACTAGTGACACTCTGTTTGTCTATGTATTCACACATGTATCATGTTTCCGGTTGATACAATTCTAGCATGAATAATAAACATTTATCATGAAATAAGGAAATAAATAATAACTTTATTATTGCCTCTAGGGCATATTTCCTTCATTATTAACAAAGAAAAACCAAATAGTCGACTGTCCGGACGCAGAGGCCCTAGCAGCCTTCAAGCATAATATCCGCAACGAGTGGCTGGCCAGGCACCTGGGACAAGAAAAGCCGAAATCTATGTCAGCCCTCACGACACTCATGACCCGCTTTTGCACGGGAGAAGACAGCTTGCTAGCTCGCAGCAACAACTTAACCAAAAACCTTGGTAATTCGGATACCAAGGACAAAAGTGGCAGGTCGCGCCGGAACAAGCAAAAACGCCTCGTTAACAGTGACAGCAACGAGGATACGGCAGTCAATGCCGGATTCTGAGGCTACAAATCCGGTCAGCGGAAAAATCCATTCAAAAGAAATACTCAGGGCCCGTCCAGTTTGGATCGAATACTCTACAGCTTGTGCCAGATACATGGCAACCCCGAAAGACCAGCCAATCAAACCAACAGGGATTGTTGGGTGTTCAAGCAGGCAGGCAAGTTAAATGCCGAAAATAGAGACAAGAGGTTGTAGCGACGACGAGGAGGAGCCCAGGCCGCCGAAACAGTGGACAGAAGGGTTTTCCCCCACAAGTGCGGACGGTGAACATGATATACGCAACCCACATCCCCAAGAGGGAGCGGAAGCGTGCATTACGGGATGTATATGCGCTGGAGCCAATCGCCCCAAAGTTTAACCCATGGTCCTCCTGCCCGATCACTTTTGATCGAAGGGACCACCCCACTAGCATCCATCATGGCGGGTTCGCCACATTGGTCCTAGACCCAATTATTGACGGATTTCATCTCACAAGAGTCCTTATGGACGGCGGCAGCAGCCTGAACCTGCTTTACCAGGATACAGTGCGGAAAATGGGCATAGATCCCTCGAGGATTAAACCCACCAAAACGACCTTTAAAGGCGTCATACCAGGTGTAGAGGCCAACTGTACAGGTTCAGTCACACTTGAAGTGGTCTTCGGATCTCCGGATAACTTCCAAAGTGAGGAGTTAATCTTCGACATAGTCCCGTTCCGCGGTGGCTATCACGCACTGCTCGGACGAACCGCATTCACAAAGTTCAATGCGGTACCACATTATGCATACCTCAAGCTCATGATGCCAGGCCCTCGAGGAGTAATCACGGTCAACGGAAACACCGAACGCTCTCTCCGAACGGAGGAGCATACGGCAGCGCTCGCAGCAGAAGTACAAAGCAGCCTCTCCAGGCAATTCTCCAGTCCGGCCTTCAAAAAGCCGGACACTGTCAAGCGCGCCCGGAGTAACCTACAACAAGACCGCCTGGCACGTTCCGAGCAGGCGTAGCAATGCGGCCCCAACCCCAGCCCTCGCGAAATAGCGAAACCAGCACTTCGCGTACATAACTACGCTCTCAAAATACCATGGGCGCAGGGGAAGGGGCATCATCACGGCACGCCCAAAACACGGCTTAAACCGTACTAGGGGCTGCCGAATTCTTTCTTTATTTTCTCTTACTTTCAGGACTCCATACTTCGGACGACCTGTTCGGCAATTCAACTGCCGCACAAACGATGCAAGAACCAGGGAAGCAGACAAGCCATGCCGCATTATGGAACTCCCATGTGGTCTCTATTACGAGCAGTATACCTGTTTTAAATACAATTCTGCGGCCTGCCCCTGGACAGGACATGTTAAATAGTCCAATTTCTTTTGCTTATCGCACTATTGGTATCGTTCTGCTTGGATAGCATCCTTCTTATAAACAATGCATAGCTTTTTGTCTATTTTTTTGCATTACTCTCTTTTTATATATATGTTCATTAATGACATGTTGCACCCGTACACTGTGGTACGGCAAATACGCCAGGGGCTCCAGTACCCCTTAATATGTTGTGAGAAGTCCGAACACTTTCACAAGTGCGGCACCCCGAACTTATAGCATTATATGCATCGGCTCCGAATCATGATTTGGGTCAATAGTTGGGTTTGCCCGACTGCTATGTTTTGGTGCCTTACGTTCGCTATATCGGCTAAGGTAGCACTAGGAGAACTACTGCGATTGTGCCCCAGTTGAGCTGGGCTGAGCACCTCAGTAGAGCAAGCTAAAACTGACTATCATGATAAGGCAAGGGACCGGTCGCTGTTCGAGAGGTTTTTCGAGTCCTTAAAGACTTATGCCGCTTAGAGCAAGGAACCAGATTTTGTCCGGCCAAGGCATGGATAGTGCCCCGAACTCGGTCTTCCGAATACTAGGGGCTTCGCCGAAATTTAAAATTATAGAGTTCTATGGCTAAGTGAGACAGTTCAAGCATTATAGTCCGATTGCCTTGTTTGTTGTGCTGAGCGCCTCCCTCGAAGGACCCAAACATGGGAAAAAGAGCGCTCAGGTTTATCCCAAACACCCTAGCACTAGTGGCATGGGGGCAGAAGCCGATGATTGGCCATCTCTCAATTTTTGATAACTGGATGCATAGAAAGTAATATTTTAAATTCAACAAGCATTGCTTAGCGCAAATGAACAAGTTTTCAGCGCACAGGACAACACGAGCGAGTTCATTCAAAAATTACATCCTTGGTACATTCATCCGCCATAAAGGCGGGCACCCTTCAGAACATCCTTATAATAGTTCTCGGGTTTGCGATGCTCTTTCCCCGGCGGAGGCCCGTCCTTCACAAGCTTCTCGCCGTCCAGCTTGCCCCAGTGCACCTTAGCGCGGGCAAGGGCCCTCCGGGCTCCTTCGATGCAGACGGAGCGCCTGATGACCTTGAGCCTTGGACATGCCTCCACCAGTAGCCGCACCAGTCCGAAATAGCTCCCAGGCAGGGCCTCTCCAGACCACAGCCGAACTATGAAGCCCTTCATGGCCTGTTCGGCCGCCTTGTGGAGCTCGACCAGCTGCTTCAGCTGGTCGCTCAAGGGCATAGCGTGTCCGGCCTCAGCATACTGAGACCAGAACACCTTCTCCGTCGAGCTGCCTTCTTCGGCTCGATAGAATGCGGCGGCATCGGATACACTTCGGGGAAGATCTGCGAATGCCCCTGGAGAGCTCCGGATTCGGGTAAGTAACAAGTAGCTTACTTTTATATGTGTGCTTTGCATAAAGAATGCCTTACCCGCCGCTATCTTTTTCACCGCATCCAACTCCTGGAGGGCCTTCTGGGTTCGGCCTTGGCAGACATGGCAGTTTCAAGGGCCGCCGCGAGCTCAGACGCTCGTGTCTTCGAGTCAAGCTCCAAACTCTCATGTTTTTTCATGAGAGCCTGAAGCTCTTGATGCACCTCGCCGACCTGCGCCTCAAATTTTCCCGCTCGGTGCGCTCCGTGGCCGTTTTCTTCTCGGCCTCGGACAACGCCTGCTTGAGGGTTGCCACCTCAGTTGTGGCCCCTGCAATAAGCAGCACAATCCTGTCATTTTTTGCAATTGCATCCTTTTATATATTTTTCTATAAGGTATATCTTACCTTCTTTCTCCTCGAGCTGCCACCTGGCAAGCCCGAGCTCTTGCTCGGACCGCTCAAGACCCTGTTTCAGGGTGCCTACCTCCGCAGTCAGTGCGGCGGTCGCAAGCAGCGAAGCCTGCATACGCATATTGACTCATTTTTTGTTAGACTCCTGCGAAATTTATTTGACCCTCTATTTGGCTTTTCTTTCCGAACGCCAAACAGAGCATCAGGGGCTACTGTCTATGCGGTAATACTTTTACATATTTTTACTTACCTCGAAGCCTGTTAGAAGGCTGGCACAAGCTTCAGTCAGTCTACTCTTGGCGGACTGAACCTTCTGGATCACCGTACTCATAATAGTACGGTGCTCCTCGTCGATGGAGGCGCCGTCAAGCACCTCCAGCAGATTGTCCGGCACCTCCGGTTGGACGTTGGCCGCCGGGTCAGAAGGCTTGCTCCTCTTGGAAGGAGTTCGCCTACCGCGGTCCGGAACCGTTGAAGATTCCGGCGCGGTGTCCGGCTGAAAGACGGACTTGGAGCCCTGGGGGGTCTTGTCCCCTTTGCCCCTAGAGTCTGGGAAGTCGCCTTGTGGCGCCTCCAGGACCACCTCCTCTTGGCTTGGAACCTGTTGGGACAACACTTCGGCGTCGTCCATAGGGCGGGGGGAGGTAGCCCTCGGAAGTGAATTCACATCCGACGAATCCAGGAGCCTTTCGACGACTCGTCGAGCCCGTCCTTGGGGGGGGGCTGCATAATTATATTCGACATAAGGAAAAGATGTCCAACAAGGGAACACTATGAGTTACTTGGTATCCGAATACTTACGATCCCGTGGGGCGCCTGGCCCTTTGCGGCCACTCCTCTTCGCCCTTATCGGCGTTGGTGGAGTAGTCCGGAGGAAGGGTTTTCCCCTTCTTGGACCCTTCGGCCTCCCCTGTTGGGGCGGCCTTCCTCTTCTTTCCGACCCCGCTGGAGGGGGAGAGGTTTCTTCTTCCTCCTCCTCGTTTTCACGGAAGTAGCGCGTCTCGGATTCGTCGGATGAAGAATCCGGCATCTCCTGGCGCCAGGAACTCTTTCGAGTCCCCGTGGCCTTCTTCTCCGGCACCTTACGTGGTGCCGGAGCCAGCAGCTTCGATGAACGAGCATCTGTTGGGTCTTCGGGCAAAGGGGCCGGACAGTTGACCTGTCCGGAATTCGCCTGCCACTCCTGTCAAAGGTAAGGGAGTTTAGATCCCGCATAGAGTCAAACTATGAGAAACAAATGTCCTGTAAAAGGTAAAGATAACGCACCGCACTAGCTAGACGTTGCGTGCTGAATTCGCGATCCTCGGATGTGGATGCGGGAGCCTCGGCGCCCTTGAATAGCACCTTCCAGGCATCTTCGTACGTTGTGTCGAAGAGCCTGTTCAGGGTTGGGTGCTGTGTTGGGTCGAACTCCCACAGATTGAAATCCCGTTGTTGACACGGGAGGATCCGGCGGACGAGCATGACCTGGACTATATTGACAACCTTGAGCCGCTTGTTCAACAGGGATTGGATGCACGTTTGCAGTCCGGTCACCTCTTCCTCGTTGCCCCACGACAGGCCCGTCTCTTTCCAGGACGTGAGCCGCGTAGGGGGTCCGGATCGAAACTCGGGGGCTGCGACCCATTCAGGGTTGCGCGGCTCGGTGATGTAAATCCACCCCGATTGCCACCCCTTCAGGGTCTCCACAAAAGAGCCCTCGAGCCAAAGGACGTTGGCCATCTTGCCCGCCATGGCGCCTCCGCACTCCGCCTGGCTGCCGCGCACCACCTTCGGCTTGACGTTGAAAGTCTTGAGCCAAAAGCCAAAATGGGGGCGGATGCGGAGGAAGGCCTCGCACACGACGATAAACGCCGATATGTTGAGGATGAAGTTCGGGGCCAGATCATGGAAATCCAGGCCATAGTAGAACATGAGCCCCCAGACAAATGGGTGGAGAGGAAAACCCAGTCCGCGGAGGAAATGGGGAAGGAATACGACCCTCTAATGGGGCCTTGGGGTGGGGAGGAGCTGCCCCTTTTCAGGAAGCCGGTGCGCGATTTTATTGGATAAGTATCCGGCCTTCCTTAGTTTTTTGACATGGCCCTCCGTAACGGAGGAGACCATCCACTTGCCTCCCGCTCCGGACATGGCTGGAGAAGGTTGAGGTGGGAAGTGCGGACTTGGGTGCCGGAGCTCGGGTGCGCAGGAGATGGATAGGCAGAGGAGGAAGAAGGCGTAGGTGAAAAGGTGGATCCTTATCCCCTTATATGGGCGGATGCGGCTATGCGTCCCCACCAGCCTGGTAAAACTCGCTTATCTCCCAAGCGTCGTGATAAATGGCACGGTTGGGTTACCCACGTCCGTATTGATGAGAATCCCGTAAATAGGGGACACGATCTCTGCTTTGACAAGACGTGCCAAGGAAACCGCCTCGTGAAATGCGCTGAGGTGGGGAAGTAAAAATGATTCGAATAAAGGCTTGGCCGTAGTGTGATGTCATGCTGCGGAATGTGTCAGCAGATTAGATTTGTGTTAATATTATTCTCTCTATGGCAATATGTGGAAACTTATTTTGCAGAGCCGGACACTACCCTTAGTGTTTATAAACTTTTATGAAGAACATGGAGGAGGAACCCGCCTTGCAATGCCGAAGACAATCTGCGCGCCGGACTCGTCGTCATTAAAGCCTGGTTCAGGGGCTACTGAGGGAGTCCTGGATTAGGGGGTGTCCGGGTAGCCGGACTATACCTTCTGCCGGACTCCTGGACTATGAAGATACAAGATTGAAGACTTCGTCCCGTATCCGGAGGGGACATTCCTTGGCATGGAAGGAAAGCTTGGCGATGCGGATATTCAGATCTCCTACCATTGTAACCGACTTTGTGTAACTCTAACCCTCTCCGGTGTCTATATAAACCGGAGGGTTTTACTCCGTAGGGGACAACTCCAACATACAACAATCATACCATAGGCTAGCTTCTAGTGTTTAGCCTCCTTGATCTCGTGGTAGATCTACTCTTGTACTACCCATATCATCAATATTATTCAAGCATGACGTAGGGTTTTACCTCCATCAAGAGGGCCCGAACCTGGGTAAAACATTGTGCCCCTTGTCTCTGTTACCATCCGCCTAGACGAACAGTTCGGGACCCCCTACCCGAGATCCGTCGGTTTTGACACCGACACTGGTGCTTTCATTGAGAGTTCCTCTATGCCGTCGCGATCAGGAAGGATGCCTCTTCCCGTCTTTAAAGACGGCGCCGTTACTAAGGGAGCCTTGGCTGTCGGCCAAACTCTTCGGCTAGGTGGTTTTCTTATGACCGCCTGTTCGGCTGTTGCACCGACGGTGACCTCTCGAGTCATCAAAAGCAATCTTCACGACAGCTCGGAACTTGTCGAGCAGTTAGATCCAATGGAGCTCTCTTCTGTAAACGAGCTCTTGGATCGCATCACCGCCCTGGGGGTCGCTACAGATTATGACCAAGTTGGGCTTAAACCTGATCTAAGAGAAATTAACTCTCCCCAAGCCACCCATCACATTGCCATGGTCGAGGCGCAGTGCGGCGATCCTTCATCTATCCTAAGGACTAGCTACGTCCGGATTCCCGATCCCTCCAAGCTAGATACCCGCGGAGGGGAGGGTGTAACTCAAGACCTGAATTTAGAATCAGGCAACGGGCTAGATTCATTGGACAACATCCAAGAATGCAGACTTCAGAGTTCGGAAACTCCTTGGCCACTGAGTCTCAGATTGGGTGAGGTTTCAGATTTAACTCCACCCACCCACCTGAACATAAGCGATCTATCCCAAATCAGGCAAAATCCCGAAGAAACAGTACATCATTACTGGGCGAGATTCCTCCTGGTTATGAATAGGATAAAGGACGGCCGCGAGGAAGACGCAATCTCAATTTTCCGCAATAATTGCATGGACAAGGGAATCCTCAACGCCATAAGTTGTCGTGATATTACACGCTTCGCTGACTTGGCATCCATAGTACAAAAGTACTGTGTGATGGAAAGCGCCTGGAAAACCGAAATAAAATTTTGGGACAATCCAGCTCTGAATAGAAACCTCGTCCGAAATAAAAGGGTGCATCATCGACAGACACCCGGGTTAAAAACCAAAAAACCAAAACCCTCTACATGGCATGGAACCGTACTGGAAGGATGGCTTAATGAACCCTGTAAAATTCATAGTATACAGGACGCCACACCAACTCACAGCCTAAGGGCATGTTGGATACTCCGGCAGGTGGCCAAAATTGGTGAAGACCTCCTAATCCCGGAGGCCGCAGAAAACCACCCCAGGGACACCAGTACAGTCTTAATAGTCTTCGAGACTTTCGCATCAAATAATATGCGAAAAAGAACACTCCGCAGTCTTGCCGAAGTTTATCAAGTAGCAACAATAAACCCATGGAGTGACAAGACTATTACTTTTAATGCCAGTGATGAACCTAAATTCCGAACTGCCCGAGCACCAGCCGCATTGGTCCTCAGTCCAATTATGGACGACTTTCGGCTCACCAAGGTACTCATGGATGGAGGCAGCGGATTGAACCTCATTTATGAGGAAACCCTTCAAAAAATGGAAATAGACTAGAACCGCATCGAGCGAAGCAGCACAACCTTTCGAGGAATAATCCCCAGTCGGGAAGCGCGTTGTACAGGAAAAATCACACTAGATGTGGTGTTTGGCACGCCAGATAATTACAGGTCCAAAGAGGTCACGTTCCAGGTGGCCCCGTTCAGTAGCTGATACCACGCTCTGCTAGGGCGGGAAGCGTTTACAATCTTCCAAGCAATACCCCATTACGGGTATATGAAGCTCAAGATGCCCGGGCCGAACGGAATTATCACTCTCGCTAGTGATCTGGACATAACGCACCGCGCCGAAGATAAGACAGCCGCATTATCCCTCGAGGCAATATCCGAAGCCCTAGCGGATGAGGAACTGACTATGCTTTGCTCCACGGTAAACAGGGACGATGTGATACTCGACAAAAGATCCAAGTCCACCTCCTTTAAACCAGCAGACGAAATAGTCAAATTCCAGGTCCATCTAACGGACCCCAATAAAACAGCTTCCATTGGGGTACAATTAAAGCCCGATGTAGACGCTGCACTACGAGAGTTCCTATGTGAAAATTGGGACATCTTCGCCTGGGACCCTTCAGACATGCCAGGAATCCCACGCAGGCTGGCCGAACATAGCTTAAATATCCTAAAAGGATTCAAACCCGTCAAACAAGCCCTTCGGCGTTTCTCCGAACCCAAGAGACAGGCTATGGGAGAGGAGCTAGCCAAGCTATTGGACGCCGGATTCATCAGAGATATAAAACATCCGGATTGGCTAGCAAACTTGGTGATGGTACCAAAGAAGGATAAATCCTGGCGCCTGTGCATCGATTTCAAAGACCTTAACAAGGCCTACCCAAAGGATCCCTTCCCGCTCCCTCGCATCGATCAAATTATCGACGCCACTATAGGACACGATTCGTTGTGTTTCGTCGACGCATACTCCGGCTACCATCAAATCAAGATGGCAGAGTCAGACCAAGCCGCAACGGCATTCATCACACCATACGGCTCATTCTGCTTCAACACAATGCCCTTCGGGCTTAAAAACGCCGGCGCAACATATCAGCGCATGATTCAGACATGTCTGGCAAACCAGATCAGGAAAACAGTGGAGGCATACGTGGGTGATGTGGTCGTAAAAACAAGACATGTCGAATCTCTAGTAGACGACTTGAGGCTTACATTCGATAACCTCCGAACATATGACATCAAGCTCAACCCGTAAAAATGTGTTTTCGGCGTTCCAGCCGGAAAGCTCTTGGGCTTCATCGTATCCGGCAGAGGAATTGATGCAAATCCAGCCAAGACCCGAGCTTTGTCGCAATTGGATATCCCAAAGGACCTCAAACAAATACAAAAATTAACCGGATGCGTGGCGGCTCTAAGCCGCTTCATCTCCCGCTTGGGAGAAAAGGCACTACCCCTTTATCGCCTCCTTTGGCGCACCGAACACTTTGAGTGGACGGGTGCCGCCACGGCCAGACTCAACGAAATAAAGGCCATATTGGCAACAAACACAGTCCTGGCCGCGCCAAACATTTGCGAACCAATGCTATTGTACATTGCAGCAACACACCAGGTTGTTAGCGTAGTGCTCGTCGTCGAACGAGAAACGGACGGACACAAATTCCCCCTTCAAAAGCCGGCCTACTATGTGTCCGCTGTCCTCACTCCATGCAAATCATGGTACCTGCATTATCAAAAGATTTCATACGCGGTATTCATGGCATCCTGGAAGCTGTGGCACTACTTTCAAGAGTGTTCGATAACAGTAGCCTCCGGAGTACCACTTAATGATATTTTAAACAACCGAAAAGCAACAGGCCGGATTGCAAAATGGGCCATTGAGCTCCTCCCATTCGACATAACCTATAAGCCACGGCGAGCTATTAAGTCGCAAGTTTTGGCCGACTTCGTCGCATAATGGACGGAGGCCGAACTCCCTAAAGAGTACGGCACATATTCAAACTGGATCATGCATTTCGACGGCTCCAAAATGTTGGCCGTTCTGGGGGCTGGCATCGTTTTGACGTCCCCCACGGGAGACACAGTTCAATACGTACTCCAGATTATGTACAGAGACTCCAACAATGCAGCCGAATACGAGGCCCTTTTACATGGTCTCCGGATGGCAGTATCCACGGGCATTCAACGCCTAGAGGTGCACGGGGATTCGAACCTCGCAATATCCCAAATAAATGGAGACTTCAGTGCCAAGGATCCGAAAATGGCAGCTTACCGCAACGCCGTCTTAAAAATGTCAGCTCGGTTCGAGGGGCTCGAATTTCACCACATAGCCCGGGAAAACAATCAGGCGGCTGACGTCCTGGCACACATCGGCGCAAAACGCGATGCAGTCCGCCCCAACATCTTCTTGGAAAGGCTGTTCAAGACATCCGTAGTATGGGAAGGGGAACTTGGCAATAACAGCCCGGACCCAACCGCACTGTCCGACACCGAACAATCTGACACAATCGGAGGCTCTGCCAATGAAATTACAACTTCAGCCCACGTAATAATGACCGTCATCGCCCCGTGGACAGAACCATTCCTAGCCTACATTACTAGGCAGGAGCTCCCAGAGGACCAAAATGAGGCACGCTGCATAGTGCGGCGATCTAAAGCCTATAAAGTCCATGATGGAGAACTTTACAAGAAAAGCACTACCGGAGTCTTTCAAAGGTGCATCTCCAAAGAGGAAGGGCGGAACTTGCTGGCTGAAATTCAGGTCGGACTCGGTGGTCATCGCGCTGCAGCTCGGTCCCTCGTAAGCAAGGCTTTCCGTGCAGACTTTTATCGGCCGACGGCCCGGGCAGACGCTCGGGACTTGGTCCAACGATGCGTCGGTTGCCACCTTTTCGCAAACCAAAGCCATTTGCCACCCATCGCCCTCCAAACTATCCCCATTACTTGGCCTTTCGCGATCTGGGGGCTTGACATGGTTGGACCCCTTAAAGGTGGAACCCACAAGAAAAAATACTTAGTGGTCATGGTGGATAAGTTCACCAAATGGATAGAAGCCAAGCCTGTTAAGATGCCCAAATCTGGACCGGTGATAGACTTCATATCCGGGGTCGTACACCGTTACGGTGTCCCCACAGCATCGTCATTGATAACGGCACGAACTTTACGGCCGACGAGGCAAAACTCTGGTGCAAAAACATGGGCATCAAGCTCGATTATGCATCCGTCTATCACCCACAAACTAACGGCCAGGTCGAACGTGCAAATGGTCTTATTATGAGCGGCATCAAACCTAGATTAGTGCGGTCCCTCAAGGAATCCAACATGCACTGGGTAGAGGAGCTCGACTCCGTGCTCTGGGGGCTGCGGACCACGCTGAATCGCACCACCGGATACACACCATTTTTCATGGTGTACGGCGCAGAGGCGGTTTTGCCTTGCGACATCATTCATGACTCACCTCGAGTGCGCATGTACGAAGAAAGACAAGCCGAACTCGATCGGCAGGATAGCTTGGACGCCTTAGAGGAGGAGCGTGACGTGGCAAAAAGATCGTTCCGCATTCTATCAATAGCAGGCTCGAAGATATCAAAGCAGAGAAGTATGGGCCAAAAATTACAACGTTGGCGAACTAGTTCTACGCCTGCCGGACAAGAAAAAGGACAAACTGAAGCCCAAGTGGGAAGGTCCCTTCATAATCGACTAAGTCCTGACTGGCAGAGCGTACCGCCTGCGAGATGCGTCGGACAACCGTCTCAAGCCGAACCCATGGAACGCAGCCCGTCTCAGAAGATTCTATGCCTAGCGCCGGACTCTATGTTCGTCTCCAACCTCTGTCTATTTTTTATATTTTCTGTCTTACATTTCTCTCCTTCCCTTAAAAGCTCATAAAGAGACGCGCTACCCGCGCTCACTATACCTGGGGGCTTATTTAAACAGAAGCTTATTTATACGGGCTTCGGGCCCAACACATGTGTCAAACTTCCGCATGTACCTTTTCTTCACCATTATATGCATCGGTATGACTTAAGTTTTGGCCAAGCTGGGTTGCCTGGCTCCTGTGCTTACCCCTGCGTTCCCAATTGTTCGGCTAGGTGGTAAAGGGAGCACCTCTGCGATTGTTACTGCCGGGTCAGCCGGATGTGTACCTCAGACTGGGCGAAGCCGAAAGCTAGCGTTCTTAAGGGAATATTCGGTCGGTGAACTAAACATGAACTTTTTTACTTATTTATTTATGTGCCCCCAGATGCTTTTTTCTGTGTTCACAGTCCGGACATGCACTTTAGGGCATGCCTCCCAGAGAAAGGAACCCCTAACGGAACTATTCTCTCTGGAAGATGTTTCTTACTAACCATGTAATATAACATAACTAGTTGGGCACTTGTCTGATAAAGCACTAATGACCCCTACGCCTGGTCTCCATGCAAACCCCAGTTCTTATATAACCGCTAGGGTATTCGGACACACTCCAGACCGTCAGGTCCCGAGATCGAAGCGAAAAGGTCGGCAACGACAAACGATCAACAATCCGGCTATCTTGGTGTACTAGAGTAGGGGTACCCTAGTATCCCGAACTTGTGCACGAGCAGTCGCAGCGCCCCGCGGCAAGGCTTGCCGGGTGACCGCCAAGGTCCCCCGTGGTTCCTTTGGAGCCATTCAAGAACGAAGTATTCAGGCCAAGGAGACAAGGCCCCAGCAAGAGGAACTTGCCGGGAAGGCCACTCAAGGCACAAGACCCCGGCAAGAGGAGCTTGCCGGGAAGGCCAACCAAGGCATCTCAAGGTACTTGCCGCGACGTGCCACGCGTCCCGGCGAGGCCCGGTGAGCATCAAGCTTCCGGACGCGACAAGACAACGACCGCAGCAAGGCGTTTGCCGCGGCAACCTACCACTCCGTACCCACGCTCCAGCACATCCACCAACGTGTCGCTCTGGGACCTTTCCAGGCGTACGTGGCGGGAGGCTGTGCAGCCAGCGGTACGCGGTGGCATGCGGCACTGACAAGATTGCCATCATGGCGAACGGTGGCGTACCTGACGGTCCCCTTCTTGCACTGTTTGGGCGACGCAGACGGGCATTTAATGCCCTTGTCCCCTGCCGTCAGGATTAGGTATGATACACTATACAGGTAGCTGTACCAACCGCAGCACCTTTCCATTTTTACCCTCGTCTACGTTGCCACCTGTCGGTGACCCCTTTGAGCATATAAAAGGAGGCCCATGCGCAACGTAGAGGGGGGGGGAAGAGGAGAACACTCACGCTCGGTCTCGTTAGCTGCTGGTGTGTACTGTAGCGCTCAGCACTCCCGAGCAAGAACTCAATACAAACCACAATGCAGCACTAGGAGTATTATCTCTCCGGAGAGCTCCAAAGCTGGGTAAACTGCTCGTGTGCCTCGCCTCGATCTGCTCTTCATGCGACCTCCGCCCCCAGCCGAACCGAAAGGGGCCCGGCCCGCCTGTCCCCATAGGTGCTCGTGGATCAGTTTCCCAGACATCTTTGGCGCGCCAGGTAGGGGGCGTCGAGGGGCGTCCCCCTGATCCGGCGTTCACACGAGCTAGATCTTCATCATCTTCATCGACATGCCGCCGAAGAAGAAGGCTTCAGAGGCGGCTGCTCCGTCCGCGACAAACCCACCACCGCCGGAGCAAACGGCTGGTGGGGAAGACGCCGGCGGGAGAACGGGCGTCGACGAGGGAGCTCACGGTGCCGCCAGGTCCAAGGACAAGGCTGCGCAGACCTCGGCGTCCGTACATCCATCGCGCTCATCTCAGGAGGCGTGGAACCGGCAGCGTCATGGTACTCACGGTACCATACGCTCGCTGGACCCAGATCGAGCTGGTGGATCTCGGGATGCTCAAGGCCAGCATGCACGCCAACATGCTGGCACGAGCGAGGCACGGTCGCCTGGACGGGATACTGCTCCTTCTAACATAGTTAGAAGTTCGAGCATATCCCGCTCCACACACCGTTCGCCACCGCTACCCGCCACTCCAGCAGAAGCTTTGGCGCGAGCTCAACTGCTCCTCGACTACCGTCCAATGGCGGACAAGATCGACGACTGGAGGGCCACCATTCAGAGTCTCATCGGCTTTGCCAACGGCGACACTCCACGGCAGCCGAGTACATCGCAGCTGCGGCGAGTCAGCCAGGCACGTGCTGATGGAGACAAGACCGGTGGGGGTGCAACCACCATGCACTCCCCGCCGCGAAGGCCAAGATCGCCACCTCACCGGATCCACCTCGACAGCGACTCTACCGCGTCATCGGATCCACGAGCTTGTCGCGATCAACGCCAAGTTCTTCACGAACGACAGCAAGAAGACGCTCGTACTCGCATCAAGCACCGAAGAGAAGCGCGGCGTCAATCAGACCAGCGCGCTGGGCCCTCTGTCGACATGCATGCGCCAGGGGAACCAGGCGACCTGCCGTACACGGTAGGTTGCCCTGCGTTTACCCGTGAGCTGCGGCAAGTCCAGTGGCCCAGCACGAAGAATTTCAAGCCAGGCGTACCTGAGAAGTACGACGGCAAGTACATCCAGAGATTCAGCCATGTACAACGCAACATCCCAGATGTCCACCCTGCCGCGGTTATCAGCGCGTTCCACCAGAACGTGCGTAACCGCAGGATGCGGGAGGAGTTGGCGATGTGTAAGATCAAAGACGTCAGTGAGCTGTATGCCCTGGCCGACAAGTGTGCATGTGCTGAGGAAGGGAGGAAACTCGCCGGAGAGAATGTAGGAGCAGGAGGATCTGACAGTGAGGATGCTGCCCCGGCAAAGAAAAACCGGCGGCGGAACAACAGGAAGAGGAAAGGCAAAGATGTGCTAGTTGTTGAGCAGTCCAGCAACGAAGGTGGCGCCAGGAAAGCCAAAGATGGTAGCTCCGGCAAGGAGGTTGCCACATGCGCCAACTGCAATGCTGTGGCGGCCGCGGACAAGTAGGACGGCACCAACAAACAGTACTGCAAGATCCACCGCACTAAGGGCCACGATCTCCAGAGCTGCAAGAAGGTCGAGCAGCTTGTCGAGCTGCAAAAGGCCGAGTACGAGCGACGCGACAAGGAGAAAGCCCAAGGAGGTGCTGGAGGATCTGGCATGAAGCGCCCCGGCCGGGGAGGACGTTGCGGCAAGGCCAAGCAGCGGCAAGGAGACAGACCTCCCCGCGGCTGTGACAAGGATGAAGATGACGACGACGACGAAGACATGGATGATGCCGAGACCAGTGAGCAGGAGTTCCAGAAAGCCACAGAGGTCTTGTGCGTTGACGGCGGTGCTTCTCTGCATACTTCACACCGCCAACTCAAGCAGTCGGTGCGGGAAGTCAATGCGGCAGAACCACCCGTCGAGTCACGCAAGCTTCTGAAATGCTCCAGCACGCCTATCATCTTTGATATTGAGGACCACCCTGATCACACAACTACGGTCGGGTGCTTGCCGATGTTGGTTTCACCAGCTATCCACAACCTCAAGGTCACTAAGATGCTAGTTGACGGCGGGGCCGGCTTGAACCCGATCTCCTCCGCTGTGCTCAGGAAACTCCAGGTCCCTGATAGCGAGCTCGAAGAGACCGGCACATTCCAAGGAATCAACCCGGGAAGGAGCAAGCCAAAGGGGAAGATCACGTTGCCGGTGACATTTGGAAGCGAGTTGAACTTCAGAACTGAGAGGGTCACTTTTGACGTTGCCGATTTTCCATTGCCTTTCAATGGGATTCCCGGCTGTCCAGCGCTCGCCAAGTTCATGGCGGCCTCTCACTATGCGTATAACATGTTGAAGATGCCAGGCCCGATAAGTGTCATTTCTGTCTCTGGCGACAAGAAGGATGCTCTTATCTGCGCCGACAAGATCTACCGGGAAGCGGCAGCCGCAACGGATCGCAAGTCACTTGCCGCCGAAACTCCCGAAGGGAAGAAGAAGACCAAGTCTGGAAAGAGTTCTGATGCCCACTCCGGCAAGCGCACCTCTTCGGAGTGTTGCGCTACCGTCGAGGACGCACCATCGAGCTCCACTGGCAAGTGTAAGAAGACAATGGCAGCTCTGCCAGAGACCAAGAAGGTGTCCGCCAAGGAGGACGGCACTGGTGGTACCTTCACCATCAGTGCCACTCTCGACCCTAAATAGGAAAGCGCGCTCATTGCTTTCCTGCGGGCAAACGTCGACGTGTTTGCGTGGCAACCGTCTGACATCCCCGGTGTTCCCAGGAAAGTAATTGAGCACCACCTTGCCATCTGTCCTCATGCACGGCTCGTCAAGCAGAAAGTCAGGAAACAAGCAGTGGAGCGCCAAGAATTCAACGCAGAAGAGATCAAGAAGTTGGAAGCAGCAGGCCTTGTCAGAGGAGTGCTCCATCCTACGTGGTTGGCCCAGGAAATGGAGGCTTTGTATCGACTTTACTGATGTTAACAAAGCTTGTCCCAAAGACCCATTTCCCTTGCCGCACATTGACCAGATTGTCGACTCCACGGCCGGATGTGATTTGCTTTCATTTCTTGACGCATACTCAGGATACCATCAGATCTTCATGGCAGAAGAAGATGTGGAGAAGACCGCATTCATCACTCCATGTGGCACGTACTGTTTCATACGTATGCCTTTCGGTTTAAAGAATGCTGGTTCAACATTCGCAAGAGTAGTCCATAACGCTTTTGAGCCACAAATACACAGAAATGTGGAAGCCTACATGGATGACATAGTGGTCAAGAGCAAGGACAGGGCAACTCTGATTCAAGATTTAGACGAGACTTTTGCAAATCTGCGCAAGATCAGCCTCAAGCTCAACCCCGAGAAGTGTGTGTTTGGAGTCCCTTCCGGCAAGCTTCTCGGGTTCTTCGTGTCTCAGCGGGGAATTGAAGCCAATCCCGACAAGATCAAGGCCATTGAGCAGATCGAAGCACCAAAGCGCTTCAAGGATGTACGAAGACTTGCCGGTTGCGTGGCAGCTCTCAGCAGGTTTATCTCTAAGTCTGCTGAGCGTGCCCTGCCGTTTTTCAAAATATTGAAAAAGGGAGGTCCAATGAAATGGACTCCGGAAGCGGAGGCTGCGCTGCAGGACTTGAAGAGATACCTGTCCTCCACTCCAATACTTGTCGCACCTAAGCCACAAGAGAAGTTGCTGCTGTATCTGGCGGCAACCAATCAAGTGGTTAGTGCTGCGTTAGTAGCAGAGAGGGAGGCAGATGATGAGCCAGCAACCGCGGCAGGCGCGTCCAGCGATAAGCAAGGGGCTTCCCCGACGAGCTCTGGTCCCGATGAAGATAGATCTGCGCAGATGTGCGAAGGGATACAGAAGAAAATGGTGCAGCGCCCAGTCTACTTTGTAAGTTCCCTTCTACAGGGGGCTAGGACGAGGTACTCTGGTGTGCAGAAGTTGCTTTTCGGCCTTCTTATGGCCTCGAGAAAGCTGCGCCATTACTTCCAAGCACATGAGATCACAGTTGTCACTCATTTTCCGCTGAAGAGGATACTGCAGAATCCAGAAGCAACAGGCAGGATTGTTGAGTGGGCACTGGAAATGTCAAGCTTTGGCCTCAAGTTTGAGAGCACTTCAACTATCCAAAGCAGAGCATTGGCAGAATTCATAGCAGAGTGGACGCCAACACCAGATGAAGAAATTCCAGAAACGAGCATCCCCGTCAAGGAAGCAAGCAAAGAATGGTTGATGTACTTTGATGGTGCATTCTCACTGCAAGGCGCCGGTGCTGGCGTGCTGCTTGTCGCACCCACCGGAGAGCACCTCAAGTACATAGTCCAGATGCACTTTCCCAAGGAGCAAGCAACAAACAATACTGCAGAGTATGAAGGTTTGCTTGCCGGTCTCGGTAGACCTTGGGATCAAGAAGCTCATTGTCAGGGGTGACTCACAGCTTGTCGTCCGCCAAGTGAATAAGAGTTATCAGAGTCCGTTGATGGAAGCCTACGTTGATGAAGTGAGAAAGCTAGAAGAGCGCTTTGTCGGTCTATAGATGGAACATGTTCCAAGAGCTCAGAACGACATCGCCGATGGCCTGTCAAAGTGCGCAACACTTAAGTTACCCGTGGAACCAGGGATCTTTGTGCTCAAGCTGACTCAACCGTCTGTAACGCCATCAACTGGACAGAGCAAGAAGAGGAAGTTGATTTCTGGTGACTATTTTCTGGCAGAGCTTCCCGAAGCCGCCGCCAAGAAGGTCCCCATGATCAACACCAAGAGTGCTGAGGAGCAGTCTGCTCCTGCAAACCCTAGGGTTTGTTCCGTCGAAGCAGACGCTCCCGACAAGTTTTGCTCCGGCAAACTTGCCGGGGAATGTCAAACTCCGGCTGAGCCGCAGGTTCTCGCCATAGAAGCGGGTGTTCCCGCAGCAGCAGATGTGCCTTTAGTCCTTGTTGTCGAGCTGCAAGCTCCAGCATGGGCACAACAGATTGTTCGTTTACTTTAGACAGGAGAACTTCCCGAAGAGCAAGAAGAAGCGGAAAAAGTAGCCCGGTAGTCAAGTATGTACCAGTTTGTCGACAACACACTGTACAGAAGAAGACTCAACGGTGTGAAATTGAAGTGTATTCACCGGGAAAACGGACAAAAGCTGTTGGCAGGGATACATGGAGGCATATGTGGTCACCACATTGGCGCAAGAGCACTTGCCGGCAAAGCATTCCGACAAGGTTTCTTTTGGCCGACAGCTGAGGGAGTCCTGGATTAGGGGGTGTTCGGATAGCCGAACTATATCTTCAGCCGGGTTCCAGGACTATGAAGATACAAGATGGAGGACTTCGTCCCGTGTCCGGAAGGTTCTTTCCTTGGCGTGGAAGGCAAGCTAGGCGTGCGGATATTCAAGATCTCCTACCAATGTAACCGACTCTGTGTAACCCTAACCCTATCCGGTGCCTATATAAACCGGAGGGTTGTAGTCCGTAGGACAAACACATCATAACCATCATCATACCCATAGGCTAGCTTCTAGGGTTTAGCCTCCTTGATCTCGTGGTAGATCTACTCTTGTACTACCCATATCATCAATATTAATCTAGTAGGAGTAGGGTTTTACCTCCATCGAGAGGGCCCGAACCTGGGTAAAATAAAGTGTCCCTTGTCTCCTGTTACCATCCGACCTTGACGCACAGATCGGGACCCCCTACCCAAGATCTGCCGGTTTTGACACCGACATTGGTGCTTTCATTGAGAGTTCCTCTGTGCCGTCGCGATCAGGAAGGATGCCTTTTCCCGTCTTTAAAGACGGCGCCGTCACTGAGGGAGCTTTGGCTATCGGCCAATCCCTCCGGCTGGGTGGTTTTCTCATGACCGCCCGTTCGGCCATTACGCTGACGGTGACCTCTCGGGTCATCAAAAACAATCTCCGCGTCAGCTCAGAATTGGCCGAGCAGCTAGATCCGGTGGAGCTCTCCTCCATAAACGAGCTCCGGGATCGCATCGCCGCCTTGGGGGTCGCTACAAACTACGACCAGGTTGGGCCTAAACCCGATCTAAGGGAAATCAACTCTCCCCAAGCCACCCATCATGTTGCTGTGGTGGAAACACAATGCCTTGACCCTTCATAAATCTTAAGGACCAGATACGTCCGAACTCCGGAACCCTCCATGCCGGATATCCACGGAGGGGAGGATACAACCCAAGACCTGGGCTTGGAACCAGGCAAACCGGAAAGCATACAGGACTCCGGATCTCGGAATCCGGAGGTCGTTCGGCCTCCGAACAGCGAACCGGGCGAAGTATCAGATCTAATGAATTCCGCCCGTCCGATCTTAAGCGTTCTCTCCCAAATCAAGCAGATGCCCGAAGAAACAGTACATCATTACTGGGCCAGATTCCTCCTGCTTATGAACAGGATAAAGGACTGCCACGAGGGAGACGCGATTTCAATCTTCTGCAGTAACTGCAAGGACAAGGGGATACTCAACGCCATAATTCGTCGTAATATTACGCGCTTTGCTGACTTGGCGTCCATAGTACAAAAATACCGTGCGATGGAAAGTGCTCGGAAAACCGAAATTAACTTTTGGGATAATCCGGCCTTGAATAGCAATCCCGTCCGAATCAAAAGGGCGCACTACAGCAAAGCACCCGGATTAAATAAAAAATCAAAACCCTCTAGGGGGCACGGAACTGTGCTAGAAAGGTGGCTCGATGGACCCTGTAAGATTCATAGTACAGAGGATGCCACCCCAACTCACAGCCTCAGGGCATGTTGGATACTCCGGCAGGTGGCCAAAATTGGCGAGGACCTTCTAAATCCAGAGGTCGAAGGAAACCAGCCCGAGAATTTCAGTACCGTTCTCACAATCTCCAAGACTTTCGCATCAAATAACATGCGAAAAAGAACACTTCGCAGCCTCGCCGAAGTCTACCAAGTAGCGACCATAAATCCATGGAGCAATACTACCATCACCTTCAATGCGAGCGACGAACCTAAATTCCGAACAGCCAGAGCGACAGCCGCATTGGTTGTCAGTCCCATAGTGGACGGTTGTCGCCTCGCAAAGGTACTTATGGACGGAGGCAGCGGATTGAACCTCATCTACGAGGAAACCCTCCAAAAGATGGAAATAGACTGGAACCGCATTGAGCGAAGCAGCACAACCTTTAGAGTAATAATCCCCAGTCAGGAAGCGCGCTGCACCGGAAAGATCACACTAGATGTGGTATTCGGCATGCCGGATAATTACAGGTCCGAACAAATCACGTTCCAGGTGGCCCCGTTCAGAAGCGGATATCACGCCATATTAGGACGAGAGGCATTCACAGTTTACCAAGCCATACCCCATTACGGGTACATGAAGCTTAAGATGCCTGGGCCAAACGGAATTATCACTCTCGCTAGTGATCCGGACATAGCACTCCACGCCGAAAACAAGACAGCCGCATTGGCCCTCGAGGCACTATCTGAAGCCTTAGCGGCCAAAGAGCTGACGGCGCTGCGATCCACGGTTAGCAGGGATGATGTGATACTCGATAAGAGATCCAAATCCACATCCTTCAAACCAGCGGACGAAATAGTCAAATTCCAGGTCCACCCAACGGACCCAAATAAAATAGCCTCCATCGGGGCACAATTGAGCCCTGATGTAAACGCCGCACTGCGCGAGTTCCTACGAGAGAACTGGGATATTTTCGCTTGGCACCCCTCAGATATGCCAGGAATCCCACGCAGGCTGGCCGAGCACAGCTTAAATATCCAGAAAGGATTCAAACCTGTCAAACAAACCCTTCGGCGTTTCTCCGAACCAAAGAGACAGGCCATGGGAGAGGAGCTAGCCAAATTATTGGAGGCCGGATTCATTAGAGATATCAAACACCCGGACTGGCTAGCAAACCTGGTAATGGTACCAAAGAAGGACAAATCCTGGCGCCTATGTGTCGATTTCAAAGGCCTTAATAAGGCCTGCCCAAAGGATCCCTTTCCCCTCCCTCGAATTGATCAAATCATCGATGCCATCGCAGGACACGATTCCCTGTGTTTCCTCGACGCATACTCCGGTTACCATCAAATAAATATGACAGAATCCGACCAAGCTGCAACAGCATTCATCATGCCATACGGCCCATTCTGCTTCAACACAATGCCCTTTGGGCTCAAAAACGCCGGCGCGACATATCAGCGCATGATTCAAACATGTTTGGCAAACCAGATCGGCAAAAATGTGGAGGCGTAAGTAGATGATGTGGTCGTTAAATCAAGACATGTCGAATCTCTAGTAGACGACTTGAGACTTACATTCGACAACCTGCGAAAATACGACATCAAGCTCAATCTGGAAAAATGTGTTTTCGGCGTCCCAGCCGAAAAGCTCCTGGGCTTCATTGTATCTGACAGAGGAATTGAAGCAAATCCAGCTAAAATCCGAGCTCTGTCACAATTGGATGTCCCAAAAGATCTCAAGCAAATTCAAAAACTCACCGGATGCGTGGCAGCCTTAAGCCGCTTCATCTCCCGCTTGGGAGAAAAGGCACTACCCCTTTACCGCCTCCTTAGGCGCACCGAACACTTCGAGTGGACAGACGCTGCCACGGCCGGACTCGAGGAAATAAAGGCCATCTTGGCAACAAACCCCGTCCTGGCCGCGCCGAATACCGACGAACCCATGCTATTGTACATTGCCGCAACCCATCAAGTTGTTAGCGCAGTACTCGTCGTCGAACGGATAACGGACGGACATAAATTACCCCTTCAAAGGTCGGTTTACTACGTGTCCACTGTCCTTACACCATGCAAATCACGGTACCCACATTATCAAAAAATCACATACGCGATATTCATGGCATCCCGGAAGCTACGACACTACTTTCAAGAGTGTTCTATTACAGTAGCCTCAGAAGTACCACTCAACGATATTATCAACAACCGCGATGCAACAGGCCGGATAGCAAAATGGGCCATAGAGCTCCTCCCGTTCGATATAACCTACAAGCCACGACGAGCAATTAAATCGCAAGTCCTAGCCGACTTCGTCGCCGAATGGACGGAGGCCGAACTCCCTAAAGAGTACGACACGTACTCAAACTGGATCATGCATTTCGACGGCTCCAAAATGCTGGCCGGACTGGGGGCTAGCGTCGTTTTGACATCCCCTACAGGAGATACAGTCCAGTATGTACTCCAAATTATGTACACGGACTCCAACAATGCAGCCGAATACGAGGCCCTTCTACATGGCCTCCGGATGGCGGTATCCATTGGCATTCAACGCCTGGAAGTACGCGGGGACTCAAACCTCGCGATATCCCAAATAAATGGCGACTTCGACGTCAAGGACCCAAAGATGGCAGCTTATCGCAATGCCGTACTAAAAATGTCAGCTAGGTTCGAGGGACTGGAGTTCCATCACATAGCCCGAGAAAATAATCAGGCAGCGGACGTCCTGGCACGCATTGGAGCAAAACGAGATGCAGTACCCCCAACATCTTCTTAGAAAGATTATTCAAATCATCCGTAACATGGGAGGGGGAACCCTCGGATCATAGCCCGGGCATAACCGCACAACCCAATGCCGAACAATCAAACATAATCGGCGGCCCCGCCACCGAAATTACATCCTGAGCCCACGCAATAATGGCGGTCATCGCCCCGTGGACGGAACCATTCCTAGCCTACCTTACTAGGCAGGAACTCCCCGAGGACCAAAACGAGGCACGCTGCATAGTGCGGCGATCTAAAGCCTATAAAGTCCACAAGGGAGAGCTATATAAGAAAAGCACTACAGGAGTCCTTCAAAGGTGTATCTCCGAAGAGGAAGGGCGGAGTCTGTTGGCTGAAATTCATGCCGGACTCGGTGGCCATCACGCCGCGGCTCGGTCCCTTGTAAGGAAGGCTTTCCGTACTGGCTTCTATTGGCCGACGGCTAGAGCAGACGCTCAGGACCTAGTCAAACGGTGCGTCGGTTGCCAGATCTTTGCCAACCAAAGCCATATGCCACCCAACGCCCTCCAAACTATCCCCATCACTTGGCCTTTCGCGGTCTGGGGGCTCGATATGGTGGGGCCCCTTAAAGGCGGAACCCACAAGAAAAAATACTTATTGGTCATGGTGGATAAATTCACCAAATGGATAGAAGCCAAGCCTGTCAAGACGGCTGAATCCGGACCTGTGATAGACTTCGTATCCGGGGTCGTACACCGTTATGGTGTCCCCCACAGCATTATCACCGATAACGGCACAAACTTCACTTCTGATGAAGTAAAGCTATGGTGCAAAAACATGGGCATTAAGCTCGACTACGCTTCTGTCTATCACCCACAAACTAACGGTCAGGTCGAACGTGCAAATGGTCTCATCATGAGCGGCATCAAACCCAGACTAGTTCGGTCCCTCAAGGAATCTGATATGCACTGGGTAGAGGAGCTCGACTCCGTACTCTGGGGGCTGCGAACCACGCCAAATCGTACCACCGGATTCACGCCATTCTTTATGGTGTACGACGCTGAGGCGATTCTGCCCTGCGACATAATTCATGACTCACCTCGAGTGCGCATGTACGAAGAAAGAGAAGCCGAGCCTGATCGGCAGGACAACCTGGACGCCTTAGAGGAAGAGCGTGACGTGGCTAAGGCCCGTTCAGCATTCTATCAACAGCAAGCTCGAAGATATCAAAGCAGAGAAGTACGGGCCAAAAATTACAATGTTGGTGAACTAGTTTTGCGCCTGCCGGATAAGCAAAAGAACAAACTCAAGCCCAAATGGGAAGGTCCATTCATAATCGACCAAGTCCTAACTGGTGGAGCGTACCGCCTGCGAGATGCGTTGGAGAACCGACTCGAGCCGAACCCATGGAACGCCACACGTCTCCGAAATTCTATGCCTAGCGCCGGACTCTGTGTTTGTGTAACGCCCTCGATGCGGCTATATCTCCCACGTGTCGAGGCACGACTTAGAGGCATAACCGCATTGAAAGCAATGTCGCAAGTGAGGTAATCTTCACACAACCCATGTAATACATAAGGGAAAGAGATACATAGTTGTCTTACAGTCGCCACTTCACAAAATACATAAATAAACATCCATCATTCAAATTACACTCAGGGTCCGACTACGGAACCAAAATGAAGAAGACTACCCCAAAAGCTACACAGATCCCCGATCCCCCCAACTGGGCTCCACTACTGATCATCAGGAAAAGACACATAGTAACGACCACGTTCCTCGTCGAACTCCCACGTGAGCTCGGTCGCGTCATCTGCACTGGCATCGTTGGTACCTGCAACTGTTGTGGTAGAATCTGTGAGTCACGGGGACTCAGCAATCTCACACCCGCGAGATCAAGACTATTTAAGCTTATAGGTAGGATAGGGTTGTGAGGTGGAGCTGCAGCAAGCGACTAGCATATATGGTGGCTAACAACGCAAAAGAGAGCGAGAAGAGAAGCAAAGCACGGTCGACAAGCTAGAAGTGATCAAGAAGTGATCCTAGAAGAACCTACGTCAAACATAACTCCAACACCGTGTTCACTTCCCGGACCCCGCCGAGAAGAGACCATCACGGTTACACACGCAGTTGATGTGTTTTAATTAAGATGAACTTTGGGTTTTCTACAACCGGACATCAACAAATTCCCATCTGCCTCATAACCGCGGGCACGGCTTTCGAAAGATAATACCCTGCAGGGGTGTCCCAACTTAGCCCATTATAAGCTCTCACTGTCAACGAAGGATATTCCTTCTACCGGGAAGACCCGATCAGTCTCGGAATCCCGGACTACAAGACATTTCGACAGCAATAAAACAAGTCCAGCAAAGCCGCCCGGATGTGCCGACAAATCCCGATAGGAGCTGCACATATCTCGTTCTCAGGGCACACCGGATAAGCGAAGCGTACAGGTACTAAGATAACCCAAGTTGCCTAGGGACGGTCCCGCACGGTGCTCTAGTTTGGACCAGCAATCGAAGGAGAACTGGCCCGGGGGTTAAAATAAAGATGATCCTCGGGCTCGCGAAAACCCGGGGGAAAAAGGCTTAGGTGGCAAATCGTAAAACCAAGGTTGGGCCTTGCTGGAGGAGTCTTATTCAAAGCGTACTGTCAAGGGGGTCCCATAAATCACCCAACCGTGTAAGGAACGCAAAATCAAGGAACATAACACCGGTATGACGGAAGCTAGGGTGGCAAGAGTGGAACAAAACACCAGGCATAAGGCCGAGCCTTCCACCCTTTACCAAGTATATAGATGCATTAATTAAATAAGAGGTATTTTGATAACCCAACAAGTAAACATGTTCCAACAAGGAACAACAAGTCCATGTTCCAACAAGGAACAAACTTCATCTTCACCTTCAACTAGCAACGCTATAAGAGGGGCTGAGCAAGGCGATAACATAGCCAATCAAGGGTTTGCTAGGACATGGATCGTTAGGGGCTGACATGGCAATATGGGTGGCATGATATAGCAAGTGGTAGGTATCGCAGCATAGGCATAGCAAAAGAGCAAGCATCTAGCAAGCAAAGATAGAAGTGATTTCGAGGGTATGGTCACCTTGCCTGCATGGTTCTCAGAGTTGTCGAAAGCTTGGTCCTCGTAAGCGTTCTCAACAGGTTCCTCGTTCTCGTACTCGTCTCCCGGCTCTACCCAAAACAAGAGCACAAGCAAAAGGAACAACTATCAACCATGATGCAATGCACAAACAACATGATGCAAAACATGGCATGATATGCGAGATGTGATATGCAATGCTTATGCGTGCTCCGGAAGGACAAGGATGAACAGGGCATAATCCTGGCAAACCAAGTATGCCGCTGGATAGATGAGGTGATTTCGGTTGAAATCGATATAAAGATCACCGGAATCGGATGCACGGTTTGCAAATGACAAGCAAAACAAGAATGACATATTTCTGCCATTAACAGCATGATGCTACATAGCAAGCAACAAGAAATTAAGCTACTTCACCCAAGCATATCAACAAAGCATATGACAGTAATCTACTCAATATGCTTGACAAAATATGAACACTGAGATACGGCTAAATCACACCATAACAGGTTCAAACAAGCATGGCAAAAGTGCAAAAGATAACAGGTTCACAGACTTAGTGAAAATAACAACATGCCAGAAATTAACATCAGGATGACATGTTTAGAGCAAGCAAACAACATGCTACAGGAACAGGACATAGCAAAATAAAGCATGGCATGAATCCACTCAAAGATCTTAACAAAAGTCCCTTACTGACCATAAGCCAAGAAGGACTAGAAAATATAATAACACCCATGTCAAATAAGCAAGTTTCGTTACAGGTTTCAGACTTAGCAGAAAACTGGGCATGTCAAAAACAGATAACAAGTAGACATGTTCGTGAGCTCGATGCACTCACTACAGAACATATCATGATAAACTAAGCATACATCCATCAATAAGACAGGGCATAGAAGCTAGACATGGCAAGAATAACATCATAGCATGCAATGATCAACTACAACAAGCTTGGCAAAATCGAATAACATGTAAACAATCTGCCAGTAACATTTTATAGCAAAAGTAGAGCTCGATTGACTCAAGCTATGGCACTCCATAAATACAAACAAAGGCATGGATGGATATGGAAAATCCATATTCTCAAAACACTATTACTGATCATGCTCAAAAGAGGCATAGATCTCTCTGAAACAACATGAGCACATGGCATAAAAATAACAGCAGGCAGGGACTTGGTGAAATTACCAAGTCTCTGAAATCAGCAACATTATGTACCCTAGTTTGCATGCTTGTGCTAGTCACCACAAAGATCATAAAAATACATGGCATACACCTCTCGAAAGATAGCATGCCATATTTCAAAACACATGTAGGACTCAACTTCATAGGAGGTACACATCAATCATGGCAAAAATGACAAAAGTGCAAGTTCTGCAACAGATCTGAAACTAACATCACATAGCCCTCTTCTAACAGCATTTCGGGCATCGAGATGGACTCAAATGAAAATGATGCAATGGAATGAAATGATGTACTCATCGGGGCAAACAATACGAAATATTATACGCACGAAACGGAGTTACAGATGCAGAGATATGGTGCGATGAACATGTGACGAAAATGCAAAATATCCGAGACTTAGTGGAATTTTGGAGGGGGAAGAAGAAGTCAACCGAGGTCAGATCTGGATCCAGGGAGGGGGTCGCCGGAGTCTCGCCGGAGAGGCGGCCGGATCCGGGGCGGAGCCGGGGCGGAGGAGGCGACGCGCGGGCGCGGGACCGGCTAGGGGCGGTGGCGGTGGTCGGCGGCGCCGGTGGGAGGCGTCGGGGTGAGGCCGGGGCGGCGCTCGCCGGCGCGGTTGGCGGCGGTGGTCGGCGCCGGAGATGGGCAGCGGGGCGGCGCGGTAAGGGCGCGGGCGGACGCAGGAGGAGGATGGCGCGGGTGGAGCCGCGGGCCGCGGGGGCCGGCCTCGGGCCCCGGCGGGCCTGCGCGGGCGGCGCGGTACGGCGGCGGCAGCCGACACGTGGCAGGCGCCGGTTGGCCGGGCGGCGGCGGACGGACACGTCCTCTGCCCTGATTTTTGTCCGGCGGCGGCGGGAGAGGAATTTGTCTAGGGTTAGAGTGGAATTGATCCGCAATTTCGGAGGGGGAGGTATATTTATAGGTAGGAGGAGCTAGGAGGCTCCAAATGGAGTGAGGTTTTCGGCCACGCGGTCGTGCTCGAACGGCGATGGACATGGGAGTGCCTGAGATGGGTTATTAGGCTGTTTTCGTGGGGTTTTGGGCTGCAACACACACGAGGCCTTCACAGTTACCCGGTTAACCGTTGGAGTATCAAACGACCTCCGATTGACCCGAAACTTGACAGGCGGTCTACCGGTGCTATACCAAGGCCGCTTGACAAACCTCGGCCCATTCCGAGAAGGTTCAATACCCGCACACGGAAAAAGGTAAAAGAGGACGCCGGGGAACATAGGAGCGCCGGATTGCAAAACGGACAGCGGGGAAAATGCTTGGATTCATGAGACGAACACGTATGCGAATGCGATGCACATGATGACATGATATGAAATGCATGACATGAACAAAATGCAAAATGACGGGAAACCCAACCACGGAGGGAATATCATATCACAATGCCGAAAATGGCAAGAGTTGGAGTTACAAATATGGCAAGTTACATCCGGGGTGTTACAACACTCCACCACTACGAGAGGATCTCGTCCCGAGATCTAGGACTGAAAGAACTCCGGATACTCGGAACGTAGGTGGTCCTTGCGCTCCCAGGTGGCTTCCCGGTCTGAATGGTGTGACCACTTCACTTTCAGGAATTTGATTGACTTTTTGCGAGACGTGCGCTCAGTTTCTTCAAGAATAGGAACGGGATGCTCATGATAGGACAAATCTTCTTTAAGATCAACCTCTTCGAAGTTGATGGTGCGCTCAGGCGTCTTGAAGCACTTGCGAAGCTGTGACACATGGAAGACATCGTGCACATTTGCAAAGTTGGAGGGGAAGCTCAAGTTGATAGGCGAGATCGCCTCGTTTGCCGATGATCTTGAAAGGACCGACGTATCTAGGGGCAAGTTTCCCCTTGATGCCGAAGCGACGAGTTCCTTTCATTGGAGAGACGCGGAGGTAGACATGGTCTCCGATCTCGAATGCCAAATCATGATGTTTGCTATCGTAATAGCTCTTCTGGCGCGATTGCGCGGCTTTGAGGTTCTCACGAATGACCTTGCACATTGCCTCAGCCTCTGAGATCAAATCGTTGCCAAGCAGTTGGCGTTCACCAGTTTCAGACCAATTGAGAGGAGTACGGCACTTTCTGCCATAGGGAATCTTGAATGGGGCTTTGCCCGAGCTGGCTTGAAAGCTGTTGTTGTAAGAGAAGTCAGCATATGGAAGACAATCCTCCCACTTCATGCCGAAAGAGATAACACAAGCTCTGAGCATATCTTCAAGAATTTGGTTGACACGCTCGACTTGTCCACTAGTTTGAGGGTGGAAAGCTGTGCTGAAGCGAATATTTGTGCCCATGGCCTTCTGAAAAGAATCCCAGAACTTGGATGTAAAGATGCTGCCACGGTCTAAAGAGATCAATTGTGGAATGCCGTGCAAGGAGACAATTCTGGAGGTGTAGAGCTCTGCCAGCTGCGCTGCTGTGATAGACTCTTTGATAGGAAGAAAATGAGCCACTTTGGTGAGCTTGTCGATGACGACGAAGATAGCATCATTTCCACGCTTGGACTTAGGAAAACCAGTCACGAAGTCCATTTCGATATGATCAAACTTCCATTCTGGAATAACAAGAGGTTGGAGGAGACCAGCTGGTCGTTGGTGTTCTGCTTTCACCCTTCTGCAGACATCACATTCATTCACGAATTGAGCAATCTCTCGCTTCATTCGAGTCCACCAATACGACTGTTTGAGGTCATGGTACATCTTCGTACTTCCAGGATGAATTGACAGAAGAGAGTTGTGCGCTTCGTTCATAATGACTTTACGAAGATCACCCTTTGGAACCACGATCCGGTCCTCGAAGAAAAGAGTATCTCTGTCATCAACTCGATAGCACTTGTATTTGGAAATGCCCTTGTCAATACCACGTTTCACCTTCTTCACCATGGTATCCAACAGTTGTGCCTCACGAATTTGATCTTCCAAAGTAGGAGAGATGATGAGGTTGGCAAGGAAACCTTGAGGAACAACTTGGAGATTCAACTTGCGGAAAGCTTCACAAAGATCCGGTTGAAAGGGCTTGAGGATTAAGCTGTTGCAATAAGCCTTCCTGCTCAAAGCGTCTGCAATCACATTAGCCTTGCCTGGAGTATATTCAATACTCGGATTATACTCTTGAATCATTTTGACCCATCGAGTTTGCCTGAGGTTGAGGTTGGGCTGAGTGAAGATGTACTTGAGACTCTTGTGATCGGTGAATATGTCCACTTTCCTTCCCAACAGGAGATGTCTCCATGTTATTAGTGCGTGGACAACTGCCGCCAACTCAAGATCGTGAGTGGGGTAGTTCTTTTCGTTGGGCTTCAACTGACGAGAGGTATAGGCCACAACCTTCTTCTCTTGCATTAAGACAACGTCGAGGCCTTGAAGAGAAGCATCACAGAAAACTTCATAAGGCTTGTCATCGTCAGGAGGAGTCAAAACTGGAGCAGTGACGAGTTTCTCTTTGATAGTGTTGAAAGCAACGTATTCATGAGATGAACACGTATGCGAATGCGATGCACATGATGACATGATATGAAATGCATGACATGAACAAAATGCAAAATGATGGGAAACCCAACCACGGAGGGAATATCATATCACAATGACGAAAATGGCAAGAGTTGGAGTTACAAATATGGCAAGTTACATCCGGGGTGTTACAGTTTGTCTCCTTCCTCTGTCCATTATTTACATTTATACCTTTTTTTTACTTTTTCTACTACTCTTTTCTTTTCTAGCCCTTTAAAGGCTCATTATGTGACGCGCTATCCACGCTTCTTAAACCTGGGAGCTTCTTTAACAGAAGCTTGTCTATATGGGTTTCACACCCAATGCATGCGTCAGACTTCCGCATGCACCTTTTCTTCGCCATTATATGCATCGATATGACTTAAGTTTTGGCCAAGCTGGGTTGCCTGGCTCCTGTGCTTACCCCTACGTTCCCGATTGTTCGGCTAGGCGGTAAAGGGAGCACCTCTGCGATTGTTACTGCCGGATAAGCCGGATGTGTACCTCAGACTGGGTGAAGCCGAAATCTAGCGTTCTTAAGGGAATATTCGGTCGGTGAACTAAAAGATGAACCTTTTTATTTTATACATGCCCCCAGATGATCTTCTGTATTTGCAGTCCGGACGTGCACTTTAGGGCACGCCACCCCAGCGAAAGGAACCCTTAACTGAACTATTCTCTCTGGAAGATGTTTCTTACTTACCATGTAATATAACATAACTAGTTGGGCACTTGTCTGATAAAGCACTAATGACCCCTACGCCTGGTCTCCATGCATACCCCGGCTTTTATATAGCCATTATGGTATTCGGACACACTCCGGACCGTCAGGTCCCGAGGTCGAAGTGAAAAGGTCGGCAACGACAATCGATCTACAATCCTGCTAGAAGGCATTACACATGTCAATTATAAATTACATAGTCATCTTGACTGATCGTATTCCTCCGCTATACCATCTAACAGGCTGTCTAATTTACAGTCCTGCTGGGAATACTTTGCGGCCAACTCTACTTGGCCATACACCAAGCTCACAGGGATCTCCTTCCAGTCAGGCCCCACTGGTCCGACCTCGGCCATGTGATTGGGGTCAGACTTTGTAAAGTGCGTCTTCACCATGGCCCAGGCCTCCCTCGCACCTTGTCGGCAGGCTGATATCTTCCACAACCGGATGCGCCGCCGATCTCCCGTCAGCTTCTCGGCAAGCTCTCCAAGGCCCTCGGGCGTGGAGTGGGCAGGCCATAAGGCCTGGGCAACCCCTTGCATTGCCTGCCGAATTCGTTCGTGCAGTTGCAGGAGTTCGGGGAGAAGGTCACCCATAGAACCGGGCATCTCCTCTGCAGAACGACCTATGAGCGTACCTACAGACATAATTCTGTTATTCGTCTTCCTCGCCGAACTCCTTTTTTTCAAAGGGTTCGCTCAAGCACTTACTAAATATGCCGCGTCGAAGACGCTGATTCTCCTTCATGGAGTCAGATAGCTGGCCACGAACGTCTTTCAGTTCAACATCCAACTTGGTGTTGGCATCCTGAAGATCATTCTTCTCTCGCCTCACCCTTGTCAACGTACTCTCGCCAGCCTTTAACTGGCGTAAGAGTTGTTGCCTCTCCGGATCTAGTCCGGCACCATCTGCAACATTAATTGTCAGATTCGCACATAAGCCGCACAATTTCAATCTCTCAACGTATATCGTACCTGAGGGGGTCCCTTTGGGCTCCCCTGCTGCGGCTAGTGCGGCCTCTAGTTGGGCCTTGCACTTTTCCAGCTCCTGGGACAGCACGGTGTTCTTCTCAGTAAGAGCCTACATATTATATGATCCTTAAACCAGTTAGTTTAACTGTTTCAAGTCTCCGGGGCTACTGGTATATATATATTTAAATTTTCTTACCCGTATGTCTTTCACATACTGCTCCGTGGCTCTGGCTAAACCATCTTGAGCAGCACGAAGGTACGCATCTCCCGAATTGAAGGCATTTAAGGCCTCTCGGGAGAAACAAGCGTCGCGTAGAACTGTCCGGTGACGCCTATGGTTCATGGCGCTCTCCACTTCTGAAGTTGTGGCAGATAGCCGGTCCGCATCCTCTGTTGGAGGAGCGTCCGGCGCAAGCCTGGTGTTCGTCCCCGCCTCCGGACCAAACGTTGGAGCCTGGCTGGTAGAGGCGCAGTTGGCGGCCCCTCCGGATATAGTCCGGCGAGGCCTCTTCGTCCTGGAAACAGTACGGATGTTAACATGCCCTTACAGAATAACGCCAGGAAGACAGAGGGCGCGTAATACCTTTGTGCCAAACTCTCAGTCTGGACTTCATCCCTTTTTACCCCACGGGGCCCGGCGGCTCCTCGTTGGCTAGCCGCCGCAGGATCGGCCTCCCTCCTCAGAAATCTCCCGTGTAAAATACGGTTGTCGTCAGAAACGCCGGAATATGTAAGGACGGAATCTCTCTTGTGGGAATAAACACTCCGGTTTCTGTCACCTGGGAGGCCGGGATTAACCCGGGATAATCAACCATAATGGCCACTAAGGTATTATCTTTGCTTAACTGGCGGAACACCCCGTCGATGAGCTCCACCGATATGTCCGGATCCTCTTCGGAGTCCAGAT
This sequence comes from Aegilops umbellulata, assembly GCA_032464435.1. Lineage (NCBI taxonomy): Eukaryota > Viridiplantae > Streptophyta > Magnoliopsida > Poales > Poaceae > Aegilops > Aegilops umbellulata. The sequence continues at coordinate 148,561,539 of CP136059.1, read as the reverse complement.
CGAGGGACCGTTCTGGGTCCTCAGGCTATGGAGGGCAGCTGTTGATATCTTTTACCTCCTGTCGAAGCTCCTGCATTGAAATCACCAGATTACGTATCTAGTCACGGGAGCATTAAATAAGCGGGCAAGTGCAATTGTTCACTTACCCAACTTGGAGGTTCGTACATAGTGAATCTGGCCCGCGGGTTGACGCGGAGGAAGTCCTCCTTTTCTCCCTTGTACAAAGATGTTAGAATCTTTACTAGAGCAGCAGTTGTGTCTGGCCCTTTGCGGCCGTAACGGGTGGCGTCATCCTCCCCGTTGAAATCCCACATGGGGTGGCTCCTATATTGAAGCGGCTGCACCCGCCGCATAATACATGCGGCCATGACTCCAATCATGGTTAGTCCAGAATGAGCCAATAGTCTTATCCGGCCCATCAGGTAAAGAATGTCTCTTTTGCTTTCTCTCTGAGAGCTCCGCGGACGCCAACTTAAGCGTTTTCTTAAGGGAGCCATGCTGAACTCAGGGAGGCCGACCCGGACAGGGTCCGGCAGCGGGACGTCGTCTATGTAGAACCATTCTGAAGGCCAGTCCTCGGACGCCTTCTTTGGGGTTCCGGATAGATATACGGTCCCGGCGATGCGCCATATTTCGGCTCCGCCCACTTGGTATAGAGACCCCTTGTGAGAACGGGGCACCAAGCAGAACAACCTCTTCCACAGCGCAAAATGAGCCTCGACGCCTAAAAATAGCTCGCAAAGGGCAACGAAGCCTGCAATATGTAGCACGGAGCCAGGCGTGAGGTTGTGCAGCTGGAGGCCATAGAACTACAGAAGCCCGCGGAGGAATGGATGAATTGGAAATCCCAAACCCCTTAATAAATAAGGGACGAGGCACAGCCGCTCTCCTTTAGAAGGATTGGGGGTGCTCTCCGCTTGCTTGCCGCCGTTGTAGGTGGCGAGTCCGGCTCGGACCGGGACCATATATGCTTGGGGAAGGAATCCCTTGGCTTGCAGTGACACTAGCTCGCTGTGTGGGATGGTGCAACTCTCCCAGTCTCTGGATTTGGGGCTGGAGGGGCGAGGGGAGGAGCTACGACGGTTGGCCATGTTGGAATGGACCTTTGCTGGAGACGCTCTAATGATAACTCGCGGGGAGAAGAAGATGCGGTTTGGATCTAGATCCCCATGCCGTTAAATAGGCGGCTCGTTTATATGACCAAGGGTGTGAATACAAAAACACCCCCGGGCTTTTCGCATTCGTTCAACACGTGGAAGACGGCAATTATTGGGCACCGAGACCGAGGAGCGCTACGGACATCATTCATACAGGTACACAAGATTCGGAGGGGGAACCCGCCTTGCAATGCCGAAGACAAAGTTGAGCGCTGGACTCGACGTCATTAAAGCCTGGTTCGGGGGCTACTGAGGGAGTCCTGGATTAGGGGGTGTTCAGATAGCCGAACTATATCTTCAGTCGGGTTCCAGGACTATGAAGATACAAGATGGAGGACTTCGTCCCGTGTCCGGAAGGTTCTTTCCTTGGCGTGGAAGGTAAGCTAGGCGTGCGGATATTCAAGATCTCCTACCAATGTAACCGACTCTGTGTAACCCTAACCCTATCCCGTGCCTATATAAACTGGAGGGTTGTAGTCCGTAAGACAAACACATCATAACCATCATCATACCCATAGGCTAGCTTCTAGGGTTTAGCCTCCTTGATCTCGTGGTAGATCTACTCTTGTACTACCCATATCATCAATATTAATCTAGCAGGAGTAGGGTTTTACCTCCATCGAGAGGGCCCGAACCTGGGTAAAATAAAGTGTCCCTTGTCTCCTGTTACCATCCAACCTTGACGCACAGATCGGGACCCCCTACCCGAGATCCGCCGGTTTTGACACCGACAACAGCCCTCCAGGATGCAACTGCACAAGTAACCAAGTGTGAAGCGTGCCAGTTCCATTCCAAGCAAATACACCAGCCAGCTCAAGCTCTCTAGACCATCCCTTTATCCTGGCCATTTTCGGTCTGGGGGCTCGACATCCTCGGCCCCTTCCCCCGAGCAGTCAGGGGCTTTGAGTACTTGTACGTTGGAATCGACAAGTTCACAAAGTGGCCGGAAGTGGAAGCAGTGAGGAAGGTGACAGCACAGTCAACAGTCAAGTTCTTCAGGTCGATTGTTTGCCGCTTCGGGATCCCTAACAGGATCATCACCGACAACGGTACGCAATTCACGAGCCGCACCTTCATGCAGTACGTCCAAGATCTTGGCGCCAAGGTCTGCTTCGCTTCTGTTGCTCACCCCAGAAGCAACAGTCAAGCGGAGAGGGCAAATGCTGAAGTGCTGCATGGGCTCAAGACCAGGACTTTCAACAGGATGCACAAGTGCGGAAGAAACTGGATTGAGGAGCTACCGGTGGTTCTTTGGTCGATCAGGACGACGCCAAATCGAGCCACTGGCTAGACACCTTTCACTCTAGTTTATGGAGCAGAGGCAGTTCTCCCCACGGAACTCATATACGGGTCACCTCGAGTGCTCGCTTATGATGAGCTTGAGCAAGAGCAGCTGCGACAAGATGAAGCGCTTCTCCTTGAGGAAGACCGTCTTCAGGCTGCTGTACGAGCTGCTCGCTACCAGCAAGCTTTGCGCCGCTATCATAGCCGCAAAGTTAACGCCAGAAGTCTCGAGGAAGGCGACCTTGTTCTTCGGCGCGTTCAGTCCGCCAAGAATTCTAACAAGTTGACGCCAAAGTGAGAAGGCCCTTACCGGGTGAAACGAGTCACTAGGCCTGGCGCTGTCCGCCTTGAGACCGAAGATGGCATTCGGGAAAGGAAGGTTCCCTCGCCCACAAGTTTGCCGGGGGGGAGGAGAAGATAGTGGTATGGACCAGGCGTCGTTCAAGAAAGTTTTGCCTTGCCGGAAAGCAAACAACAGAAAAGCTAAGTTGCCAAAGTTTGAGCAATCAGATTTTTAAAATTTTCAAGTTATCTTCCTTGAATGACCTCGCTTTGTATGGAAAACCTGTGCGCAGAGGAACCAGCTCGCAGCTAGTTGCGCCCTTACTTTGTTTCGAGTCCGCTCAACAACTTAAGTGAGCTGCGACTAGTTGCGACAAGGTTTCTTGTCGGTAACGGCACCGCCAGCAGGCTGCTGATGTCCCGCACTCAGCGCTCACGGCAAGGGTGCCTGCACCGGCAAGTTCCCTAAAAAGCGTAGGGCAAAAACATACGAAGGAAGTAATCAAGTAAAGGAAATAACATTGTGATCACTACCCAAAATAGAGTTATATTACAAGATAGCTTGCCGCGGCTCTAATAGATTGTTTTCGTAACATGATCAGCAGCGACAAGAAAAGAAGAAAACTGGCGGCCTAGTCTACACGATCGCCCTCAACCCTCTTGATCCCGCTCACCTTGTCCACAATGGGTGCGACAAGGGCCTTGAGCGCCCCCAGATCAGATTCCGGCGGCAGGGTCTTCAGGACGTTGGTGAGGTTGAGGCCCGGGTTGCGGAAGGCCACCTTCACCAACACCTTTTGAAGAGCTCCCGCGCAGATCTTGCGCGACTCATCGGCAAGCTGCTTTGGGATCCTCTCCCAGAGTCGCTGGAGGGCCGTCGCCACGCCTTTGAAGAACAAGGTGAGTTTGGCGCTGGATTGGAGGTTCTCATCGGAGGGATACCCGAGATCGTTCATCCGTAGCTGCGCCAGCTCCCTGTCAATGTCTGTGGCAGCATTCACAAGACTCTCCGTCCAGTGCTCCACAGTCTCCCTAAAAGTGTTCTGGGTGACAGCAATACTCTCTAGCAGCGCCTTGTCGGCCTTGATCTCCTCCTTCAGGGCCACCTCCTGCTCCCGGGCGCCGTCCAGCGTCTTTGTCAATGTGGTCAGCTTCAACTCAAGATCTGCGTTGGAGTCCTTGGTGGCGCTAAGCTCCTTGTCCTTCTCGGCGAGGCGGGCCTGCAACTCTGAGTGGTTGTGGGCGTCCTTCTCCCGCTCCCTCTTGAGTGCGGCAAGCTCCTCGCCACTCGCCTTGAGATCGGCCTCCAGCTGCGCCACCTTCGTCTCCAGCTCCTTCTTGGCGGCCTCGGCAGCTGCGGCAGCGTCCTCCGCTTGCTTGATAGCCCGGCGAGTGTCCGCTCACGCGCGGCAAGCTCCTCCCCGTGGCTATCAAGGTTGACCTTCCGCTGCGCCAGCTCGCCCTCCTGTGTAGACAGCTTCGCAGCGGCAAGCCGCTGCTGCTCCTCGACGTCAGCCTTCTCGAGGAGGAAGGCCTTCTGCTCCTCATCGAGCCGCTCCCGCTCCTCAGCCAGGGACCGGAGAGCTGCCTGGTAACGGCTGCGGGTCCTCCTCGACAATCCAGCACCAGTCTGCTCTACATTCCTCCCACTTGTTGCGGAACTCTCCCTCCAGATAAGCGTCCTTCTTGCCGTCTTTTGAGATCCAGGCGATTCCGCCGGATAAAGGCTCTCCTTTCTCAACCCGGGGCGTAAAGAAGTGGCGAAAAAGAGCTACATTTGGATGGACTCCGACAAAGTTTTCGCAGAGATGTGCAAAAACTGCCATGGTCAGGACAACATTGGGGGTGAAGTCAAGGAGGCGGAGCCCGTAGGTGTTCATGATATCACAGAAGAACTCAGAGAAAGGCGGGCAGAGCCCGCGGTAGAAGAACAAGGCGAAGAAGGGGTATCCAGTGGGAGCCATTTTCCAAGCGGCGGCTGGAAGTACCTTCGTGCGCGGGTGCGCCCGCGTCTCCATCGACCAGAAGAGGTAGTAGTACCCCCTCAGATCCCCCGCGGTATGCTTGGGGGGGGGGGAAGATTGCCCGCTCCTTCCGCAGCGCCGCGAGCCGCTGCGCCTCGGCCGACTTCACGACCTTCCCCTTCTCGGCTTTCGGAGCCATGGCGGAAGTGGTGAGGGAGGTCGACGGCGTTGGTGGTGCTAGTGGCGATGGGGACGGAGCGCTGCTCTCTTTCGGCTTTGGGAAGAAGGGGAGTGGCGGAGATTTTCGAGGATGGAATAGCAACGGGCGGATGGGCGAACAGCCCCTATTTCCCCTGCTTATAAGGAGGGAGGGGGCGGACGTTCCGCCTTTCCGGATAAAGAAACCACCCACGATCTCTCCCACGACACCGCAATCAACGTGTGCTGTTCAGGGAGGGCGCGGTGGATACGGAGTAAGATATGGCGTGACCCAGGCCGCGCGTGCCCGTGCCCTGTTTTGGGCCTGGCCCAACAGCGCTTGGCACCGTGTATGGCACAGGCCCGGGGGCTCCTGTCGGTGTACTAGAGTAGGGGTACCCTAGTATCCCGAACTTGTGCACGGGTAGTCGCAGCGCCCCGCGGAAAGGCTTGTCGGGTGACCGCCAAGGTCCCCCGTGGTTCCTTTGGAGCCATTCAAGAACAAAGTATTCAGGCCAAGGAGACAAGGCCCCGGCAAGAGGAACTTGCCGGGAAGGCCACTCAAGGCACAAGACCCCGGCAAGAGGAGCTTGCCGGGAAGGCCAACCAAGGCATCTCAAGGTACTTGCCGCGACGCGCCACGCGTCCCGGCGAGGCCCGGTGAGCAGCAAGCTTCCGCACACGACAAGACAACGACCGCGGCAAGGCGTTTGCCGCGGCAACCTACCACTCCGTACCCACGCTCCAGCACATCCTGTTGGGGAACGTAGTAATTTAAAAAAAAATTCCTACGCACACGCAAGATCATGGTGATGCATAGCAACGAGAGGGGAGAGTGTTGTCTACGTACCTCGTAGACCGAATTGGAAGCGTTGACTCAACGTAGAGGAAGTAGTCGTACGTTCTCCTCGTGATCCAACCGATCACAGCACCGTTACTCCGGCACCTCCGAGTTCTTGGCACACGTTCAGCTCGATAACGATCCCCGGGCTCCGATCCAGCAAAGCGTCGGGGAAGAGTTCCGTCAGCACGACGGCGTGGTGACGATCTTGATGTGTTACCGGCGCAGGGCTTCGCCTAAGCACTGCAACGATATGACCGAGGTAGATCAACTTGTGTGTCTATGGGGTGCCCCCTGCCCCCGTATATAAAGGAGCAAGGGAGGGGGTGGCCGGCCTAGGGTTTGGCGCGCCAGGGTGTGGAGTCCTACTAGGTCTCCAAGTCCTAGTAGGAGTCCACCAAGAGGGGAGGAAGGGAGAAGGAATAGGAGGAGTAGGAAAGGTGGCCGGCCCCCTTTTCCCTAGTCCAATTCGGACCAGAGGGAAGGGGGGGCGCAGCAGCCTTTTTCCTCTTCCCACTAAAGCCCATCAAGGCCCATTACTTCTCCCGTAATCCCGTAACTCCCCGATACTCCCGAAAATACCCGGATCACTCAGAACCTTTCCGATGTCCGAATATAGTCGTCCAATATATCGATCTTTACGTCTCGACCATTTCGAGACTCCTCGTCATGTCCCCGATCTCATCCGGGACTCCGAACTCCTTCGATACATCAAAACTCATAAACTCATAATATAACTGTCATCGAAACCTTAAGCGTGCGGACCCTACGGTTCGAGAACAATGTAGACATGACCGAGACACGTCTCCGGTCAATAACCAACAGCGGGACCTGGATGCCCATATTGGCTCCTACATATTCTACGAAGATCTTTATCGGTCAGACCGCATAACAACATACGTTGTTCCCTTTGTCATCGGTATGTTACTTGCCCGAGATTCGATCGTCGGTATCCAATACCTAGTTCAATCTCGTTACCGGCAAGTCTCTTTACTCGTTCCGTAATACATCATCTCGCAACTAACTCATTGGTTGCAATGCTTGCAAGGCTTATGTGATGTGCATTACCGAGAAGGCCCTGAGATACCTCTCCGACATTCGGAGTGACAAATCCTAATCTCGAAATATGCCAACCCAACAAATACTTTCGGAGACACCTGTAGAGCACCTTTATAATCACTCAGTTACGTTGTGACGTTTGGTAGCACACAAAGTGTTCCTACGGTAAACGGGAGTTGCATAATCTCATAGTTAAAGGAACATGTATAAGTCATGCATAAAAGCAATAGCAACATACTAAACGATCGGGTGCTATGCTAATGGAATGGGTCATGTCAATCAGATCATTCAACTAATGATGTGATCTCGTTAATCAAATAACAACTCTTTGTTCATGGTTAGGAAACATAACCATCTTTGATTAATGAGCTAGTCAAGTAGAGGCATACTAGTGACACTCTGTTTGTCTATGTATTCACACATGTATTATGTTTCCGGTTAATACAATTCTAGCATGAATAATAAACATTTATCATGAATTAAGGAAATAAATAATAACTTTATTATTGCCTCTAGGGCATATTTCCTTCAGTCTCCCACTTGCACTAGAGTCAATAATCTAGTTCACATCGCCATGTGATTTATCAGCAATAGTTCACATCTATATGTGACCAACACCCAAAGGGTTTACTAGATTCAGTAATCTAGTTCACATCGCTATGTGATTAACACCCAAAGAGTACTACGGTGTGATCATGTTTTGCTTGTGAGAGAAGTTTAGTCAACGGGTCTGCCACATTCAGATCCGTTATGTATTTTGTAATTTTCTATGTCTACAATGCTCTGCACGGAGCTACTTTAGCTAATTGCTCCCACTTTCAATATGTATCTAGATTGAGACTTAGAGTCATCTAGATTAGTGTCAAAACTTGCATCGACGTAACCTTTTACGACGAACCTTTTTGTCACATCCATAATCGAGAAACATATCCTTATTCCACTAAGGATAATTTTGACCGCTTGTCCAGTGATCTACTCCTAGATCACTATTGTACTCCCTTGCCAAACTCAGTGGTAGGGTATGCAATAGATCTGGTACACAGCATGGCATACTTTATAGAACCTATGGCTGAGGCATAGGGAATGACTTTCATTCTCTTTCTATCTTCTTCCTTGGTCGGGTTTTGAGTCTTACTCAATTTCACACTTTGTAACACAGGCAAGAACTCTTTCTTTGACTGTTCCATTTTGAACTACATCAAAATCTTGTCAAGGTATGTACTCATTGAAAAACTTATCAAGCGTCTTGATCTATCTCTATAGATCTTGATGCTCAATATGTAAGCAGCTTCACCGAAGTCTTTCTTTGAAAAACTCCTCTCAAACATTCCTTTATGCTTTACAGAATAATTCTACATTATTTCCGATCAACAATATGTCATTCACATATACTTATCAGAAATGTTGTAGTGCTCCCACTCACTTTCTTGTAAATACAGGCTTCACCGCAAGTCTGTATAAAACTATATGCTTTGATCAACTTATCAAAGTGTATATTCCAACTCCGAGATGCTTGCACCAGTCCATAGATGGATCGCTGGAGCTTGCATATTTTGTTAACACCTTTAGGATCGACAAAACCTTCTAGTTGCATCGTATACAACTCTTCTTTAATAAATCCATTAAGGAATGTAGTTTTGTTTATCCATTTGCCGGATTTCATAAAATGCGGCAATTGCTAACATGATTCGGACAGACTTAAGCATAGATACGAGTGAGAAACTCTCATCGTAGTCAACACCTTGAACTTGTCGAAAACCTTTTGCGACAATTCTAGCTTTGTAGATAGTAACACTACTATCAGTGTCTGTCTTCCTCTTCAAGATCCATTTATTTTCTTTGGCTTGCCGATCATCGGGCAAATCCATCAAAGTCCATACTTTGTTCTCATACATGGATCATATCTCAGATTTCATGGCCTCTAACCATTTCGCGGAATCTGGGCTCATCATCGCTTCCTCATAGTTCGCAAGTTCGTCATGGTCTAGTAACATGACTTCCAGAACAGGATTACCGTACCACTCTGGTGCGGATCTCACTCTAGTTTACTTACGAGATTCGGTAGTAACTTGATCTTGAAGTTACATGATCATCATCATTAGCTTCCTTACTAATTGGTGTAGTAGTCACAAGAACAGATTTCTGTGATGAACTACTTTCCAATAAGGGAGAAGGTACAATTACCTTATCAAGTTTTCTACTTTCCTCCCACTCACTTCTTTCGAAAGAAAATCTTTCTCTAGAAAGTTTCCGAACTTACCAACAAAAGTCTTGCCTTCGGATCTGTGATAGAAGGTGTATCCAACAGTTTCCTTTGGATATCCTATGAAGACACATTTCTCCGATTTGGGTTCGAGCTTATCAGGTTGAAGCTTTTTCACATGAGCATCGCAGCCCCAAACTTTAAGAAACGACAGCTTAGGTTTATTGCTAAACCATAGTTCATACGGTGTCGTCTCAACGGATTTAGATGGTGCCCTATTTAATGTGAATGCAGCTGTCTCTAATGCATAATCCCAAAAACGATAGTGGTAGATCGGTAAGATACATCATAGATTGTACTATATCTAATATAGTACGGTTATGATGTTCGGACGCACCATTATGCTGCGGTGTTCCAGGTGGCATGAGTTTGTGAAACTATTCCACATTGTTTTAATTGAAGACCAAACTCGTAACTCAAATATTCGTCTCTGCGATCAGATCGTAGAAACCTTATTTTCTTGTCACGATGATTTTCCACTTCACTCTAAAATTCTTTGAACTTTTCAAACGTTTCAGACTTATGTTTCATCAAGTAGATATACCCATATCTGCTCAAATCATCTGTGAAGGTTAGAAAATAATGATACTTGTCGCGAGCCTTAATATTCATCGGACCATATACATCAGTATGTATGATTTCCAACAAATCTGTTGCTTGCTCCATTGTTCCGGAGAATGGCGTTTTAGTCATCTTGCCCAAGAGGCATGGTTCGCAAGCATCAAGTGATTCATAATCAAGTGATTCCAAAATCCCATCAGCATGGAGTTTCTTCATGCGCTTTACACCAATATGACCTAAACGGCAGTGCCACAAATAGGTTGCACTATCATTATTAACTTCGCATCTTTTGGTTTCAATATTATGAATATGTGTATCACTACGATCGAGATCCAATGAACTATTTTCATTGGTGTGTATGACCATAGAAGGTTTTATTCATGTAAACATAACAACAATTGTTCTCTAACTTAAATGAATAATTGTATTGCAATTAACATGATCAAATCATATTCATGCTCAACGCAAACACCAAATAACACTTATTTAGTTTCAACACTAATCCCGAAAGTATAGGGAGTGTGTGATGATGATCATATCAATCATGGAACCACTTCCAACACACATCGTCACCTTGCCCTTTAACTAGTCTTTGTTCATTCTGCAACTCCCGTTTCGAGTTACTAATATTAGCAACTTGAACTAGTACCAAATACTGAGGGGTTGCTATGAACACTAGTAAAGTACACATCAATAACATGTATATCAAATATACTTATGTTCACTTTGCCATCCTTCTTATCCGCCAATCACTTGGGGTAGTTCCGCTTCCAGTGACCAGTCCCTTTGCAGTAGAAGCACTTAGTCTCAGGCTTAGGACCATACTTGGGCTTTTTCACTTGAGCAGCAACTTGCTTGCCGTTCTTCTTGAAGTTCCCCTTCTTTCCTTTTGCCCTTTTCTTGAAACTAGTGATCTTGTCAACCATCAACACTTGATGTTTTTCTTTGATTTCTACCTTCGCTGATTTTAGCATCGCGAAGAGCTTGGGAATATTCTCCGTTATCCCTTGCATATTATAGTTCATCACGAAGTTCTACTAACTTGGTGATGGTGACTAGAGAATTCTGTCAATCACTATATTATCTGGAAGATTAACTCCCACTTGATTCAAGCGATTGTAGTACCCAGACAATCTGAGCACATGCTCACTATTTGAGCGATTCTCCTCCATCTTTTAGCTATAGAACTTGTTGGAGACTTCATATCTCTCAACTCGGGTATTTGCTTGAAATATTGACTTCAACTCCTAGAACATCTCATATGCTCCATGACGTTCAAAACGTCTTTGAAGTCCCGATTCTAAGCAGTTAAGCATGGTGCACTAAACTATTAAGTAGTCATCATATTGAGCTAGCAAAACGTTCATAATGTCTGCATCTGCTCCTGCAATAGGTCCGTCACCTAGCGGTGCATCAAGGACATAATTCTTCTGTGCAGCAATGAGGATAAACCTCAGATTACGGATCCAATCCGCATCATTGCTACTAACATTTTTCAACACAATTTTCTCTAGGAACATATCAAAATAAACATAGGGAAGTAACAACGCGAGCTATTGATCTACAACATAGATATGGTAATACTACCAGGACTAAGTTCATGATAAATTAAAGTTCAATTAATCATATTACTTAAGAACTCCCACTTACATAGACATCTCTCTAATCCTCTAAGTGATCACGTGATCCAAATCAACTAAACCATGTCCGATCATCACGTGAGATGGAGTAGTTTCAATGGTGAACATCATTATGTTGATCATATCTACTATATGATTCACGCTCGACCTTACGGTCTCCGTGTTCCGAGGCCATATCTGTTATATGCTAGGCTCGTCAAGTATAACCTGAGTATTCCGCGTGTGCAACTGTTTTGCACCCGTTGTATTTGAACGTAGAGCCTATCACACCCGATCATCACGTGGTGTCTCAGCACGAAGAACTTTCGCAACGGTGCATACTCAGGGAGAACACTTCTTGATAATTAGTGAGAGATCATCTTATAATGCTACCGTCAATCAAAGCAAGATAAGTTGTATAAAAAGATAAACATCACATGCAATCAATATAAGTGATATGATATGGCCATCATCATCTTGTGCTTGTGATCTCCATCTCCGAAGCACCGTCATGATCACCATCGTCACCGGCGCGACACCTTGATCTCCATCGTAGCATCGTTGTCGTCTCGCCAATCTTATGCTTCCACGACTATCACTACCGCTTAGTAATAAAGTAAAGCATTACATCGCGATTGCATTGCATACAATAAAGCGACAACCATATGGCTCCTGCCAGTTGCCGGTAACTCGGTTACAAAACATGATCATCTCATACAATAAAATTTAGCATCATGTCTTGACCATATCACATCACAACATGCCCTGCAAAAACAAGTTAGACGTCCTCTACTTTGTTGTTGCAAGTTTTACGTGGCTGCTACGGGCTTAAGCAAGAACTCATCTTACCTACGCATCAAAACCACAACGATAGTTTGTCAAATAGACTCCGCTTTAACCTTCTCAAGGACCGGGCGTAGCCACACTCGGTTCAACTAAAGTTGGAGAGACAGTCTTCCGCAAGCCATCTATGTGCAAAGCACGTCGAGGGAACCGGTCTCGCATAAGCGTACGCGTAAGGTTGGTCCGGATCGTCTCGTCCAACAATACCGCTGAACCAAAATATGACATGCTGGTAGGCAGTATGACTTGTATCGTCCACAACTCACTTGTGTTCTACTCGTGCAAATAACATCAAACCATAAAAACCTAGGCTCGGATGCCACTGTTGGGGAACGTAGTAATTTAAAAAAAATTTCCTACGCACACGCAAGATCATGGTGATGCATAGCAACGAGAGGGGAGAGTATTGTCTATGTACCCTCGTAGACCGAAGCGGAAGCGTTGACTCAACGTAGAGGAAGTAGTCGTACGTTCTCCTCGCGATCCAACCGATCACAGCACCGTTACTCCGGCACCTCCGAGTTCTTGGCACACGTTCAGCTCGATGACGATCCCCGGGCTCCGATCCAGCAAAGCGTCGGGGAAGAGTTCTGTCAGCACGACGGCGTGGTGACGATCTTGATGTGTTACCGGCGCAGGGCTTCGCCTAAGCACTGCAACGATATGACCGAGGTGGAATTTGGTGGAAGGGGGCACCGCACATGGCTAAGGAACGATCCGTAGATCAACTTGTGTGTCTATGGGGTGCCCCCTGCCCCCGTATATAAAGGAGCAAGGGAGGGGGTGGCCGGCCTAGGGTTTGGCGCGCCAGGGTGTGGAGTCCTACTAGGTCTCCAAGTCCTAGTAGGAGTCCACCAAGAGGGGAGGAAGGGAGAACGAATAGGAGGAGTAGGAAAGGTGGCCGGCCCCCTTTTCCCTAGTCCAATTCGCACCAGAGGGAAGGGGGGGCGCAGCAGCCTTTTTCCTCTTCCCACTAAAGCCCATCAAGGCCCATTACTTCTCCCGTAATCCCCGTAACTCCCCGATACTCCCGAAAATACCCGGATCACTCAGAACCTTTCCGATGTCCGAATATAGTCGTCCAATATATCGATCTTTACATCTCGACCATTTCGAGACTCCTCGTCATGTCCCCGATCTCATCCGGGACTCCGAACTCCTTCGGTACATCAAAACTCATAAACTCATAATATAACTGTCATCGAAACCTTAAGCGTGCGGACCCTACGGTTCGAGAACAATGTAGACATGACCGAGACACGTCTCCGGTCAATAACCAACAGCGGGACCTGGATGCCCATATTGGCTCCTACATATTCTACGAAGATCTTTATCGGTCAGACCGCATAACAACATACGTTGTTCCCTTTGTCATCGGTATGTTACTTGCCCGAGATTCGATCGTCGGTATCCAATACCTAGTTCAATCTCGTTACCGGCAAGTCTCTTTACTCGTTCCGTAATACATCATCTCGCAACTAACTCATTGGTTGCAATGCTTGCAAGGCTTATGTGATGTGCATTACCGAGAAGGCCCTGAGATACCTCTCCGACATTCGGAGTGACAAATCCTAATCTCGAAATATGCCAACCCAACAAATACTTTCGGAGACACCTGTAGAGCACCTTTATAATCACTCAGTTACGTTGTGACGTTTGGTAGCACACAAAGTGTTCCTACGGTAAACGGGAGTTGCATAATCTCATAGTTAAAGGAACATGTATAAGTCATGGATAAAAGCAATAGCAACATACTAAATGATCGGGTGCTATGCTAATGGAATGGGTCATGTCAATCAGATCATTCAACTAATGATGTGATCTCGTTAATCAAATAACAACTCTTTGTTCATGGTTAGGAAACATAACCATCTTTGATTAATGAGCTAGTCAAGTAGAGGCATACTAGTGACACTCTGTTTGTCTATGTATTCACACATGTATTATGTTTCTGGTTAATACAATTCTAGCATGAATAATAAACATTTATCATGAATTAAGGAAATAAATAATAACTTTATTATTGCCTCTAGGGCATATTTCCTTCACATCCACCAACGTGTCGCTCTGGGACCTTTCAAGGCGTACGTGGCGGGAGGCTGTGCAGCCAGCGGTACGCGGTGGCATGCGGCGCTGACAAGATTGCCATCGTGGCGAACGGTGGCGTACCTGACGGTCCCCTTCTTGCACTGTTTGGGCGACGCAGACGGGCATTTAATGCCCTTGTCCCCTGCCGTCAGGGTTAGGTATGATACACTGTACAGGTAGTTGTACCAACCGCAGCACCTTTCCATTTTTACCCTCGTCTATGTTGCCACCTGTCGATGACCCCTTTGAGCATATAAAAGGAGGCCCATGCACAACGTAGAGGGGGGGTAGAGGAGAACACTCACGCTCGGTCTCGTTAGCTGCTGGTGTGTACTGTAGCACTCAGCGCTCCCGAGCAAGAACTCAATACAAACCACAGTGCAGCAGTAGGAGTATTATCTCTCCGGAGAGCTCCGAAGCTGGGTAAACTGCTCGTGTGCCTCGCCTCGATCTGCTCTTCGTGCGACCTCCGCCCCCCGCCGAACCGAAAGGGGCCCGGCCCGCCGGTCCCCATAGGTGCTCGTGGATCAGTTTCCCCGACAGGCTAGAAGGCATTACACATGTCAATTAAAATTACATAGTCACTCTGACTGATTGTATTTCTCTTCAATACCATCTAACAGGCTGTCTAATTTACAGTCCTGTTGGGAATACTTTGCGCCCAATTCTACTTGGTCGTATACTAAGCTTACAGGGATCTCCTTCCCATCGGGCCCCACAGGTCCGGCCTCGGCCATGTGGTTTGGGTCAGCCTTTGTGTACCGCGTATTCACCATGGCCCAGGCCTCCCTAGCGCCTTGACGGCAGGCCGATATCTTCCACAACCGGAAGCGCCGGCGCGCTCCCTTCAGCTTCTCCGCAAGCTCTCCAAGGCCCTCGAGCATGGGGAGGGATGGCCATAAGGCTTGGGCAACGCCTTGCATCGCCTGCCGAACTCGCTCGTGCAGTTGCAAGAACTCGGGAAGAAGGTCACCCATCGAACCGGGCATCTCCTCTGCAGGACGACCTGTTAGCATACCTACAGACATCACTCTGTTAGTCGACTTCCTCGCCGAACTCTTTTTCCAAAAGTTCGTTCAAGCACTTACTAAATATGCCGCGCTGAAGCCGCTGACTCTCCTTAACGGAGTCCGACAGCTGGGCTCGAACATCTTTCAGTTCAACACCCAGCTTGGTGGTGGCATCCTGAAGATCATTCTTCTCCCGCCTCACCTTTGTCAGCACGCTCTCACCAGCTTTTAGCCGGCGTAGGGGTTGTTGCCTGTTCGGATCTAGTCCGGCGCCATCTGCAATTTCATTTGTCAGATTTGCACATATGCCGCATTTCACACTTATCTTTTTGAAGCATATAGTACCAGAGGGGGTCTCCTTAGGCTCCCCTGTCGTGGCCAGTGCGGCCTCAAGTTGGGCTTGGCACTATTTAAACTCCTGAGACAACTGGGTATTCTTCTCTGAAAGAACCTGCATATTACATGATCCTTAAATCTGTTATTCTCACTGCTTCAATTCTCGGGGGCTACTGGTATATATAACCATTAAAATTTTCTCACCCGTATGTCTTTTACATATTGCTCCGTGGCTCTGGCTAGACCATTCTGAGCGGCATGGAGATATGCATCTCCCGAATTGAAGGCATCCAACGCCTCTTGGGAGAAACAGGCGTCGCGAAGAACTATTTGGCGACGCCTGTGGTTCATGGCACTTTCCACCTCGGAAGTGGTGGCAGACAACCTGTCCGCGTCCTCTGTCGGAGGAGCGTCCGGTGCGCGCCTCATGTTCGCCTCCGCCTCTGGTCCGGGCTTTGGAGCCTGGCTGGTGGAGGCGCGATTGGCAACCTCTCCTGATACAGTCCGGCGAGGTCTCTTTGTCCTGCACCAAGCACGAGTGTTAATATGCCTTAAAAGAATAACACCGGTGCTAAACAGGCGCGCTATACCTTTGCACCAGCGCCTCAGTCCGGACTACATTCCTTTTTGCCCCACGGGGCCTTGCGGCCCCTCGTTGGCTTGCCGCCGCAGGCTCGGCCTCCCGCCTCAGGAACCTCCCCTGCAAAACACGGTTGTTGTCAGGAAAACTGAAAACACGTGAGGATGGATCCCTTCCCAAGGTGATGAGACTCCAGTCTCAGTTACATGGGAGGCCGGGATTAACCCTGGGTAATCAGCCGTAATGGCCACCAAGGTATCGTCCTTGCTCAGCTGATAAAACACCCCATCAATCAGCTCCACCGAAATGTCTGGATCCTCTTCGGAAGCCGGATCGAGGGACCGTTCAGGATCCTCGGGCTGTGAAGGACGGCTGTTTATATCCTTTACTTCCTGATGCAGTTCCGGCGTAGGAGTCGTTAGACTATATATTTAATCATGGGAATATAAAACGGATGGGCAAGCAAGATTGTCCGCTTACCCAGCTTGGAGGGTTGTACATAGTAAATCCACCATGTGGGTTGACGCGGAGGAATTCCTCCTCTTCTCCCTTGTACAAAGAGGACAAGATCTTTACTAGAGCGGCAGCTGAGTCCGGTCCCTTACGACCATAACGAGTGGCGTCATCCTCCCCGTTTAAATCCCACATGGGGTGGCTTCTATATTGAAGCGGCTGCACCCCCCGCATGAAGCATATGGCCATGACTCCAACCATGGTTAGTCCAGAATGAGCCAATAGTCTTATCCGGCCCATCAGGTAGAGGACGTCCCTGTCACTTTCTCTTTGAGAGCTCCGTGGACGCCAGCTTAAGCGTTTCTTTAAGGGAGCACTTTTGAATTCGGGGAGGCCAATCCGGATATGATCCGGCAGTGGGACATCCTCCATATAAAACCATTCTGAAGGCCAGTCCTCGGACGCCTTCTTTGGGGTTCCGGATATATATCCGGTCCCAACGATGCGCCAGATTTCGGCTCCGCCCACTTCATATATTAACCCCTCTTGAGAATGGGGCACCAGGTAGAACAGCCTCTTCCACAACGCGAAATGAGCCTATACACCCAAGAACAGCTCGCAAAGGGCAACGAAGCCCGCGATACGCAATATAGAGGCAGGTGTGAGGTTGTGCAGCTGGAGGCCATAGAACTCCAGAAGCCCTCGGAGAAACGGATGAATTGGAAATCCGAGTCCCCTGATTAGATAAGGGACAAGGCATACCCGCTCTCCTTTGGAGGGAGTGGGAGCGCTCTTCGCTTGCTCTCCGCCATTATAGGCGGCGAGTCCGGCTCGAACCGGGACCATGTAGGCCGGAGGGAGGAATCCCTTGGTATGAAGCGATACTAGCTTGCTATGCGGAATGGAGCACCTCTCCTAGTCTCCGGGCTTAGGGCTGGAAGGGCGAGAGGAGGAGTTGCGACGGCTGGCCATGGTGGAATGGACCTTTGTCGGATGCGCTCTGATGAACACTCGCGGAAGGGAGAAGGTGTGGTTTGGATCTAAATCCCCATTCCTTTAAATAGGCAGGTCATTTACGCGGCTAGGGGTGTAAATGTAAAAACACCCAGATTTTTCGTATTCGTTTGACACGTGGAAGACGGCCATTATTGGGCGTAGAAGCCAAGGAGCGCTACATTATAAAAACCGTACATTATTCAACAGGTACACGGAATTTGGAGAAGAACCCGCCTTGCAATGCCGAAGACAATCTGCGCGCCGGACTCATCATCATTGAAGCCTGGTTCAGGGGCTACTAAGGGAGTCCTGGATTAGGAGGTGTCCGGGTAGCCGGACTATGCCTTCAGCCGGACTCCTGGACTATGAAGATACAAGGTTGAAGACTTCGTCCCGTGTCCGGATGGGACTTTCCTTGGCGTGGAAGGCAAGCTTGGCGATGTGGATATTTAGATCTCCTACCATTGTAACCAACTTTGTGTAACCCTAACCCTCTCCGGTGTCTATACAAACCGGAGGGTTTTAGTCCGTAGGGGAGAACTCCAACATACAACAATAATACCATAGGCTAGCTTCTATGGTTTAGCCTCCTTGATCTCGTGGTAGATCTACTCTTGTACTACCCATATCATCAATATTAATCAGGCAGGACGTAGGGTTTTACCTCCATCAAGAGGGCCCGAACCTGGGTAAAACATTGTGCCCCTTGTCTCCTATTACCATCCGCCTAGACGCACAGTTCGGGACCCTGTCACGACCGGATTTTCCGGACACTGATTTCCAGAAAATGGACGTCGAGCTCATCAGCCCCAGGATTACTGTTAGCTGATGAGGCATCAACTTGATACAGAAAATCCAAGCAAGAGTACAAAATATGTAGTACAAGACCATTGTGGCCTATGAGTACAACAAATGGTTTCTAGTGGTTGAGGGCGGAAGCGGTTTGTGGATCACCACGGTCTATGGGACTCCATTTCCCACGGGAACAGCTGATCATGTTAGCTCCTATCTTCGCGAGGCTGCTATCACCGCTGCTTAAGTAACGGGGCTGTCTTCGCAACGCTCCTCTCCAAGCAAACAATCTGGCCAAGACAATAGCCAGGGACAAGCCAGTGAGTACTTTGAATGTACTCGCAAACATTATGAACATAGGTATAATATCACAACAATATGCTGAAAATTTTATGCTCATGACGTTAGTCCACAAAAGATAAATAAAACTCTGATGCATGCAAACATGTTATTTATGAATAAGTATTAACATAGCAGTATTAGTATTTATGAAATAATCAACAAGCATGCCACAGTCGGGCGTCTTAGCGACACCACATAAAGGGCTTTAAAAGAAATACCACAGTCGGGCGTCTTAGCGACACCACAGACAGGGCTTTAAAAGAAATACCATAGTCGGGCGTCTTAGCGACACCACAGAGAGGGCTTTAAAAGAAATACCACAGTCGGGCATCTTAGCGACACCACAGACAGGGCTTTAAAAGAAATACCACAGTCGGGCGTTTTAGCGACACCACAGACAGGGCTTTAAAAGAAATACCACAGTCGGGCGTCTTAGCGACACCACAGACAGGTCTTTAAAAGAAATACCACAGTCGGGCGTCTTAGCGACACCACAGACAGGGCTTTTAAAAGAAATACCACAGTGAATATCCGGGAGGTAGAACCGTCTCAGGGATATTCGATAATACCAACAATATACGGGTTAGTCCATAAAACAATAATCATAATTACCACCTGTCTCAAACGTGGTTTCAGTTCGGGTATAATAGTTTCCCCTCCGGAGACCGACTCTAAGATCGACACTTGACCCAACCCAGGCTGAAATCCTCAACCATGGACACGGCTATCAAATAGGTTTAATATCTCTGTAGAGAGTGTAATCTTTACCCACGAGTAACGGATTCCTTTAGTCCATCGGACTAATTCCGCCTACGGTCTTTTAGTTGAAAACACGCCTAACTTGCACACACCAGCTTAACTCATCGGTGTCTGGAATCACCCACGACACTTGTTAAGCAAAACTCTAAGTGGGGAGGCTACAACCTCGCGTAGCATGGGATCAAATTTATATCGCGCGCTCTAAGGGGTGGCCTCCCCTCTCGGTCCCAACCGGAAACACCCATGCCCCCTGACCAGGTGGCATGCCTACCGGCTACAACCGATATCTTCCACCATGGCCTCTCTGTACGGTGTGTGCTGGAAAGGGGTTGACGACTTACTGAACCGTACCCTACCTGCGGCAGGGACGAGTGGTGGCACGAGGCAAGTATGGGGGTTACTGGAACAAGACTCAATCCGCGATCGACTCAGGAGGTTGATAAGTTCCCTGCATGACATGTATAACAAATACATTTCAACCAACAAAAATCATCACTCAATATACCTTACCATGCCATACCGGACATAACCGTCCCGACGGGGACCAGCGACAAGCTCACGCCTACCCAAGGCCGAGGCTTTCCCGGATTCCTTTCCGGCATGCATGCAAGGCACATGAGGATGATTACCATCACAATTATATTTATTTCCAACAGCAAGGAAATCACTAATATGCTCCCATGCAAATGATCATGTCACATGAAATAACACGTCCTCCAAAATAAGGTGGTGTTATAAACGTGTCAACCAACACATCAAAAATATTATGCCAGGGTTTAGAATGCTTGCCTTTAAGTTGTGGAGGGGTGAGGTGCTCTCCAAAACTTTTGAAAGTTTCTTCTCTCTCTCCAAAATCCTATTTTAAAATATATTTGAATTAACACACAAATCCAAGGCAGCACAAAAAAGTTGTTTGAAGTTTTTTGAACTAAATCTTAAAATAAACTAGACAACATTTGAGGAAGGTAGGAAAAAGAATCAACTCATTTGGATTCATAATTAAAATGATATAGTCAGTCAAAGTTCTGGTCAAATCTGTTTTTAAAATAAAGATATAGAAGAAAACGCTTCGGACAGAATATGCTTTCGGTGCAGGGAAAACGTACTGGGAAGTTTACGCTTTCACTTAACACCCATGGCGGCGAGATGCGTCACTGACAGTGGGTCCAGGGGGCCCACTAGTCAGGTTTGACTAGTCTTCTTCCCTCTCCTTCCTCTGTCCCGAGCGGAGGCGAAGCTCCGGCGATCGTCGCCGGCGACTGGCGGTTCCTTGCGGGGCCCCGAGGGCGGGGATGGATCTGCCACTCCAGGGCGGCCCTCCCGGTGGTCGGCAGGCAGGTGGGGACGAAGGGAGCTGCCGGCGGCGAGCTTCGTGGCGGAGGAGGCTCCGGGAGCAGAGTGGTTTTGGGGCTACGGTGGTTCCCGTTCAAAATCGAGTAGGGGGTTGGGTTCATGGGAGGAAGGGGAAGTTCCTGGTGGAGATAGTTGAGAGGGGGAGGCCCTGGTTGCGCCGGAATGGCCGGGATCGTGGCCGCGGCTGTAGTTGCCGGAGAGGGGGAAGAAGGCCTCCCCGTGTTGATTTGCTGCCAATGGGGTTCCTAGGGAGATGATTTGGGACAGCCTGCGTGCGGGGATGAGCTCGGGGCTCCTTATATAGTCGATGGAGGTCGGTTCCGAGGCGGCCGGCGATAAGGACGACGGCGAACCGCCATACTGTGGCTTGGGCGACGTGGCGGCGACGAGCACTAGAGGACACGCTTGAGGATGATCACGCACTGCTCCAGGGGGCAGGTGGCAAGCGTTGACAGCTTGGGCGGCGCTGGCTGGCACAGGAGTGGTCGGGTGGCGGTGGCGGCTAGCGGTTGGACTGCCGGAGACGTGGCGAGAGCTGCGGGGTTGGTGGGTGCAGAAGGGGACACTGCGTGCTGGCTGCGGTCGGTCACGGACCGGATTGAGCGCGGGGTGGGACGCGGCGACTCGGGCGCACGTGCGTGCCAAACGAACGCTCTAGGCGCGCCCAGTGCACGCCCGGGTCATGCTCGACGAAATGCCAGGGCAGCCTAGGGGGTTCCAAACCACACGAGAGTTAGCAGAACGGGGTTATAGGCTAGGGAAAATCTATGGGACATGCTTGATAGTTCTGTGACTCAGGTTCACAATGCAAACTTGAAATCATACCAAAACTGGCTATGCACTCAGGGTGTTCGACGAAATGCCAAAGGAGAAACTTGCTAGTGCAAGTTTTGCAAAACTACACTTCTGGACAGGGAGTAAATGGCCTCATTACATGGACCAAAAGTGTTCCAAAGAGTGCATGCTCCTGGACTTAGGGGTTTGGTAGGGTGGTCTACAAGCAGGTGAAAGCATAAGGTCACTGGAGCAAAAATAAATAGGGTTGCAGTAGAAATCAGAGGGCTGGACCATAATGAAGATGATGTTCATTCACTCAAAAATTTCAAAGAACAACACCAGGTTTTTGCTTAAAGTTGAATCACAGGCTATTACCAACATCCCATAATTTTGGTGGAGGCTAGAAGAAAATATTTAAATGGGTTGTAGTGCAAAATTGCCCACTGGACCAGAGAAGAAAAAAGGGTGTAGAGCTCAAAATATTTCATGAAATAAAGATGTTTTTGCACAAAAAGTTATTTAATAACATCACATGACATCTCCAAATTTTGTGGGAATTTTAAGTGAATTTATCAAATGGTTGTAGTTCAAATATGGCCATTTATCCTTGTAAAACCATTTTCAAGAAAGTAAAGATCAAGCAACTTAATTATTTAATTAGTTATATTAAATAAGGAAAAGTTTCTCTTGAGAGATCAAATAAGTCCAATAACATATTTGAAAAGTTTTCTCCTTGGGAAAAACTCATCACAATAGGGAAGAAAATGATTAAAAATAAAAAATGGAGCTCAGAAATTCAAAGTTTTAATTCCTGACAAAATTTTAATTCATTAAAACAAGGCCAAATTTTTGGGGTGTCACAACTCTACCCCCCCCCTAAAGAAAAATCTCGTCCTCGAGATTTGTTAAAAGTTGTCTTCAAGAAAATTATATGCAATAAAAATGTGGCTAAAGTGAGAGGGCAATAAGTGGTGAAAACCACAGTGTGAATAATGGTGCTGCGTGGAAAAATCTACGGTTCGGGACAAAAACGTGAGATTCTATGCTGGATATAAATTTAGAATAATTTCTAAATTTAAAAATACGCTGGTCGTACCCGAGAGCACAGTGCTCATTCTGGCCGACAGGTGGACCCGGGGCCCACAGTCAGCCTCTTCTTCTTCCTCTGGCTCTTTCTTCTCCCTCTCTCCCGCGCTATCCCGTGCTTTCTCCCCGGCGACGCCTAGCGCGTAGGGCATCTAGGCCGTACTGCGGTAGTGCGCGGCGTGCTAGCTGCCGGGCCAGCGTGCACTCAACTCGCGGGCCAGCGTGCTGTCGGCACTGCTTGCGGATTCGACTCCGAACACCGGCGATCGGGCGACAAGCGACGTTGGTGGACTTCGCCCACCGAACACCGAGCTCGAGCTATAAAACGGCCGAGGTGTCCCTCTCTCCTTCCTCACACCTGGCCTCGCTTCTCTTTCTCCTTCTTCCTCCATTTCTGCTTACAAAAGCTCGGGTGAGGCTCTAATGGCGGAGGCGATGCCGGACTGGTTCCGATCCTGGTATGCGGAGGGCTGGCGACACTGCTGGGGCTCTCCGTGCTCCTGTGCGCGATGATCCTCGACGAGCGTTGTGATGCTGCTGCTCGGGTGTTGGCTCTCCGCGGTGGTGACGATCACGAGGAGTAGGTGGGGTGTGCTGTGTGCTAATTGTTGTTAGGGGGTGGTTAGCCAGATGTAACACCGTTGCAAAGTTTTGTAACCGGTGTGTGTGCTCGGATGATCATGGTCGAGTGTCTGTAGTTGTTGTGCTGTGTAAAACAATCCATGTCGTGAGAAGATGAGATGTAGTGGCTTGGCGAAAGTAACACTCATTCCAGGATTAATCGCGGAAGAAAACAGTAATGCAGTAAAATCACTCATATTAATTGAAACTAAAGATTTACTCAATGCGCACATTCGATTACCACGCATAAGTTACATCGGATAAATAAATGTTGCAACAATTTAAACATAGCAGCGACGTCTATAATGCAAAGGGTAACTGGATGGAATCCCGAGAAAATATCTCTGGTACTGAGACACACTCTTCTTCTATCGGGGGAAGAGGATTGACAAGTCGATGCACGTGTCTCTCCTGGTCGGGCCTTAGTGTACTGCCGATGGCGATCTGGGGATTTAAATCTGCGAGGCTCTGGAGATAACCCATAACGCGTTGGGTTAAATGCTCTTGCGCGATGACGTACTGGACGAGGTTGGCCAGGACTGGGTCTCTCTCAAATCGTCCACCGGGAAAAGATGTTACTCCTCCGAGCGCTGCACGGCTCGGGAAGTAATAATATCCTCGTTCGCTGTCATAAGGTACTGCGAATCGAAGACGAGCAAGCGCTTCGTAAGGCGCAGCTTCCATGACCATCTGTGGGGTTGGCATAGATTTCCCCACGAAGGAAACCTCTGTTGGGTCTTGGGCTGAGTTTACGGGAGGGATGTGCACTGCTGCCCAATATCTCGAGGTGGAAAAGGTGATTCTCGATTTGAACAACTCGTACTAGGGTGGCTGGGTAGCGCCCATGGTACTGCAGGTAAAATCCCACAATATCTTGACAAAACTACCCGGGGTTGCATCTGGGGTTCTTAGGTAAATGCTGGGGGTCGACATGGAAAGAAATGGTTGTGAGGGTGGTGCACAAGGTGAGAGGTGCTTGGCAAGGTCACGCGGTGGCCTTTTTATAGCACCGGAGCTGGGTCATTTTTACCGTGGTGAATAGTAAAGAAAATATTCAGCTCTGTACTGTGGGTCGAAGTCAATGCCACAGATACACATATTTCACCGAGGTGACGTGTTACTGTGGGGGTTGTCGGGAAGGTTTTTTTTGGTAGCTGCGCCAGGGGTAGCAATCTTACACGCGTACTGGGTGTTTAGACAAGGTTATTATTAAAGCAGAGGCATGACAACACGCAGCGTTTATCCACAAGGCCACATAGTTACAAAGCGAGGGTACACTGGGACTTGATACAACTCGGGTTACTTAGTCCACCTCGTTTACATCCATGCGGGCGTGCCTTGTGGATGTTGAGGCTCCTCCACGGGTCTCGCCGTCGGATTTGACTGGAGTGGGTTGAGGGGCTGCAGGCTCGGGGTAGCGATGATGGCCATCTCGGGGATTGCTGGCCACAACTCCGTTGGAGTGTGTTCCCAAAATGCGACGTAGCGCTTCTGGGGTTATCGCAACACCTTCGCCGATGGCTGGGGTAGACCTCAGGGGCTCGATCGGTTGTCCAAACAGCACGACTGGGTTGTCGGCGTTGGGCTCGTCTTCTTCTCTTGCTGGGGCTCGACGAACCAGCTCTCCACGAGCTGCGATAAGATCAATTGTGACCTGATCGCACAGTTCTTCTAGTGCACTTACATAGCGCACCAGGTGCAACAATGCAGGATCTGTCTCGTGATCTCCGTTGGCAACTTGGGGTGGTCTACCATACCCTTCACGCCTGGGGTAGTAGTGGAACGAGCGACAGTTAACCCTGGGCGACAAGTGCCGGAGATGAACTATAGCTTCTCTAGCAGCTAGTTGGATGGCTTGTGGCTCAAAGGAAGTTGTTCTTCCGGTGAACCTGTAGGGGCGTTCAGGTGCTAGACCCCTACCGTAGATGTGTACAGTGGCCCAGAATTGACGGCTTTCACCGCTTACGGGTCCTTGGTACACAACATATTCTGGGGGCTCTTCTAACGCATAGGCACGACGGGTGAGGTTTGCGAGTATGGTCACAAAACCTCCAAGGTTGGTTGCTGTGGTCTCATGGTGCACGACAGGACCAGGCATTGTGGATCGGTTTAGGATAGCGGCTGTGTTGTGCTGGGTTGAGGCTAGCGCGCCCTTTTTATAGGGAAAAAGGGACGGAGCCTTCCCTCGTACGCTTTGCGAGAAGGAACCATTTAGGGGGCCGGTTACTGGTGCATGATCGACGGCTATGTTGGTAGTTGGGTACCGACTGCCAAAAGGCGTCGGGTCATTATGGGGCTATCTTGCGGGAGAAGCTTGGCTAGGGTTTGGTTTGCCTAGGTTTATTGACCTGGCTAAGATAGGATTTAGCCAATGATCAGCCTGGCTCTGATTCCAAGTCTGTCACGACTGGATTTTCCGGACACTGATTTCCAGAAAATGGCCGTCGAGCTCATCAGCCCCAGGATTACTGTTAGCTGATGAGGCATCAACTTGATACAGAAATTCCAAGCAAGAGTACAAAATATGTAGTACAAGACCATTGTGGCCTATGAGTACAACAAATGGTTTCTAGTGGTTGAGGGCGGAAGCGGTTTGTGGATCACCACGGTCTATGGGACTCCATTTCCCACGGGAACAGCTGACTAGGTTAGCTCCTATCTTCGCGTGGCTGGTATCACCACTGCTTAAGTAACGGGGCTGTCTTCGCAACGCTCCTCTCCAAGCAAACAATCTGGCCAAGACAATAGCCAGGGACAAGCCAGTGAGTACTTTGAATGTACTCGCAAACATTATGAACATAGGTATAATATCACAACAATATGCTGAAAATATTTTATGCTC
This sequence comes from Aegilops umbellulata, assembly GCA_032464435.1. Taxonomy (NCBI): domain Eukaryota; kingdom Viridiplantae; phylum Streptophyta; class Magnoliopsida; order Poales; family Poaceae; genus Aegilops; species Aegilops umbellulata. The sequence continues at coordinate 148,535,433 of CP136059.1, read as the reverse complement.
ATGACGTTAGTCCACAAAAGATAAATAAAACTCTGATGCGTGCAAACATGTTATTTATGAATAAGTATTAACATAGCAGTATTAGTATTTATGAAATAATCAACAAGCATGCCACAGTCGGGCATCTTAGCGACACCACATAAAGGGCTTTAAAAGAAATACCACAGTAGGGAGTCTTAGCGACACCACAGACAGGGCTTTAAAAGAAATACCACAGTCGGGCGTCTTAGCGACACCACAGACAGGGCTTTAAAAGAAATACCACAATCGGGCGTCTTAGCGACACCACAGACAGGGCTTTAAAAGAAATACCACAGTCGGGCGTCTTAGCGACACCACAGACAGGGATTTAAAAGAAATACCACAGTCGGGCGTCTTAGCGACCCCACAGACAGGGCTTTAAAAGAAATACCATAGTCGGGCGTCTTAGCGACACCACAGACAGGGCTTTTAAAAGAAATACCACAGTGAATATCCGGGAGGTAGAACCGTCTCAGAGATATTCGATAATACCAACAATATACGGGTTAGTCCATAAAACAATAATCATAATTACCACCTGTCTCAAACGTGGTTTCAGTTCGGGTATAATAGTTTCCCCTCCGGAGACCGACTCTAAGACCGACACTTGACCCAACCCAGGCTGAAATCCTCAACCATGGACACGGCTATCAAATAGGTTTAATATCTCTGCAGAGAGTGTACTCTTTACCCACGAGTAACGGATTCCTTCAGTCCATCGGACTAATTCCGTCTACGGTCTTTTAGTTGAAAACACGCCTAACTTGCACACACCAGCTTAACTCATCGGTGTCTGGAATCACCCACGACACTTGTTAAGCAAAACTCTAAGTGGGGAGGCTACAACCTCGCGTAGCATGGGATCAAATTTATATCGCGCGCTCTAAGGGGTGGCCTCCCCTCTCGGTCCCAACCGGAAACACCCATGCCCCCTGACCAGGTGGCATGCCTACCGGCTACAACCGATATCTTCCACCATGACCTCTCTGTACGGTGTGTGCTGGAAAGGGGTTGACGACTTACTGAACCGTACCCTACCTGCGGCAGGGATGAGTGGTAGCACGAGGCAAGTATGGGGGTTACTGGAACAAGACTCAATCGGCGGTCGACTCAGGGGGTTGATAAGTTCCCTGCATGACATGTATAACAAATACATTTCAACCAACAAAAATCACCACTCAATATACCTTACCATGCCATACCGGACATAACCGTCCCGACGTGGACCGGCGACAAGCTCACGCCTACCCAAGGTCGAGGCTTTCCCGGATTCCTTTCCGGCATGCATGCAAGGCACATGAGGATGATTACCATCACAATTATATTTATTTCCAACAGCAAGGAAATCACTAATATGCTCCCATGCAAATGATCATGTCACATGAAATAACACGTCCTCCGAAATAAGGTGGTGATATAAACGTGTCAACCAACACATCAAAAATATCATGCCAGGGTTCAGAATGCTTGCCTTTAAGTTGTGGAGGGGTGAGGTGCTCTCCAAAACTTTTGAAAGTTTCTTCTCTCTCTCCAAAATCCTATTTTAAAATATATTTGAATTAACACACAAATCCAAGGCAGCACAAAAAAGTTGTTTGAAATTTTTTGAAATAAATCTTAAAATAAACTAGACAATATTTGAGGAAGGTAGGAAAAAGAATCAACTCATTTGGATTCATAATTAAAAAGATATAGTCAGTCAAAGTTCTGGTCAAATCTGTTTTTAAAATAAAGATATAAAAGAAAACGCTTCGGACAGAATACGCTTTCGGTGCAGGGAAAACGTACTGGGAAGTTTACGCTTTCACTTAACACACGTGGCGGCGAGATGCGTCACTGACAGTGGGTCCAGGGGGCCCACTAGTCAGGTTTGACTAGTCCTCTTCCCTCTCCTTCCTCTGTCCCGAGCGGAGGCGAAGCTCCAGCGATCGTCGCCGGCGACTGGCGGTTCCTCGCGGGGCCCCGAGGGCGGGATGGATCCGCCACTCCAGGGCGGCCCTCCCGGTGGTCGCCAGGCAGGTGGGGACGGAGGGAGCTGCCGGCGGCGAGCTTCGCGGTGGAGGAGGCTTCGGGAGCAGAGTGGTTTTGGGGCTACGGTGGTTCCCGTTCAAAATCGTGTAGGGGGTTGGGTTCATGGGAGGAAGGGGAAGTTCCTGGTGGAGAGAGTGGAGAGGGGGAGGCCCTGGTTGCACCGGAATGGCCGGGATCGTGGCGGCGGCTGTAGTCGCCGGAGAGGGGGAAGAAGGCCTCCCCGTGTTGATTTGCTGCCAATGGGGTTCCTTGGTAGATGATTTGGGACAACCTGCGTGAGGGGATGAGCTCGGGGCTCCTTATATAGCCGATGGAGGTCGGTTCCGAGGCGGCCGGCCATAAGGACGACGGAGAACCGCCATACTGTGGCTTGGGCGACGTGGCGGCGACGAGCGCTAGACGACACGCTTGAGGATGATCACGCACTGCTCCAGGGGGCAGGTGGCAAGCGCTGGCGGCTTGGGCGGCGCTGGCTGGCGCAGGAGTGGTCGGGCGGCGGTGGCGGCTAGCGGTTGGACTGCCGGAGACGTGGCGAGAGCTGCGGGGTTGGTGGGTGCAGAAGGGGACACTGCGAGCTGGCTGCGGTCGCTCACGGACCGGATTGGGCGCGGGGTGGGACGCGGCGACTCGGGCGCACGTGCGTTTCAAACGCACGCTCTGGGCGCGCCCAGTGCACGCCCGGGTCATGCTCGACGAAATGCCAGGGCAGCCTAGGGGGTTCCAAACCACACGAGAGTTAGCAGAACGGGGTTATAGGCTAGGGCAAATCTATGGGACATGCTTGATAGTTCTGTGACTCAGGTTCACAATGCAAACTTGAAATCATACCAAAACTGGCTATGCACTCAGGGTGTTCGACGAAATGCCAAAGGAACCTAGGCAGTTCTTGGGGTGGCCAAATCTCCCAGGGTGGGGTCTCTTTAGAAGAAGGAGGGGGTGGTGAAGTTAGTTTGCAAAAAGGAGAAACTTGCTAGTGCAAGTTTTGCAAAACTACACTTCTGGAGAGGGAGTAAATGGCCTCATTACATGGACCAAAAGTGTTCCAAAGAGTGCATGCTCCTGGACTTAGGGGTTTGGTAGGGTGGTCTACAAGCAGGTGAAAGCATAAGGTCACTGGAGCAAAAATAAATAGGGTTGCAGTAGAAATCAGAGGGCTGGACCAAAATGAAGATGATGCTGATTCACTCAAAAATTTCAAAGAACAACACCAGGTTTTTGCTTAAAGTTGAATCACAGGCTATTACCAACATCCCATAATTTTGGTGGAGGCTAGAAGAAAATATTTAAATGGGTTGTAGTGCAAAATTGCCCACTAGACCAGAGAAGAAAAAAGGGTGTAGAGCTCAAAATATTTCATGAAATAAAGATGTTTTTGCACAAAAAGTTATTTAATAACATCACATGACATCTCCAAATTTTTGTGGGAATTTTAAGTGAATTTATCAAATGGTTGTAGTTCAAATATGGCCATTTAACCTTGAAAAACCATTTTCAAGAAAGTAAAGATCAAGCAACTTAATTATTTAATTAGTTATATTAAATAAGGAAAAGTTTCTCTTGAGAGATCAAATAAGTCCAATAACATATTTGAAAAGTTTTCTCCTTGGGAAAAACTCATCACAACAGGGAAGAAAATGATTAGAAATAAAAAATGGAGCTCAGAAATTCAAAGTTTTAATTCCTGACAAAATTTTAATTCATTAAAACACGGCCAAATTTTTGGGGTGTCACAGACCCCCTACCCGAGATCCACCGGTTTTGACACCGACATTCTGAAATCGCTAAAGTCTCTCTCTTTATCAGAATCCCTATCCCTGTATTGTTAGAATCCTCAAATTCAAACAAGCCCTTACTCAATTACTTCTGTTACAAATATGTGTCAAAGAAAACCTTGTGTGGTTTGTCCTGCTCCTGCGACGCTGTGTTCCAGCCTAGCTCAGCTGCTCCAACGACGGAAGAGTTCACCACAGCAGGGATCTGCTCTCTAGAGTGTCTTTTGCCGCCTCAGATCTTCTTCCCCGTCGCCGGCAGCCACGGCAACTGCATTACCATCATCAACTGAGCAGATGACCTTGAGGACTACACGGGTCCGCAAGAGAGGTCGCACTCTTCCGTGTCTGCTTACGTTATGCGTCGCTTAATATGATGAATTTGCTACATTATCATCGTGTTCACCTATTAGACTCCGAGCCAGGTCCAAACTAATGCTGAAACTTGAGTTTTTAAATGGTTGTGGGGTACATATTGGGGCAACAATCAGTACTATTTGTCTACTATCTGGTTAATCTCCGGTGTCTACTATGAGTTTCATGTTGGGTGCAATCAAACATTAAAGGAGCCATTATCTGTATTTTTTAACTAAAGCTATTATCTTCCTACTATCATTGGTTTTGGTTCTATCCACAGCTTGCAACTATCACTCTGGATTTGTGCATGCACTCCTTACAAAATCTCACTATGTTTTATTCCTATGCATGCCAGTTATTGTACACAATGGAAGTTATCATGTAGAGCAAAAGAGACGAGCCTTGTGTGGCAATAAAATTTCATGCAGACATCGTTCCATGGTGGGCGCAAAGGCAACCCCCCCTCCACCCATTTTGGATCGTAATCAAGAGGAAGATAACTGTTATGAGGGGGATTCAGAAGGAGAAGACCACTTCTATTTACCCCGTGAGGTCTTCGCTCTAACATGGCATGCTGATGTTGGTAATATCATGCATATGGTGCCTTGCATTGCTTACTGTATACATTAAAGATGTCATCTGCTTAGTTTAGACATGCTTTGTGTCAATGCCATCTGTTTAATTTCTTTATCGTATATGTAAATCATGCAATGCCATCTTGTCTAGCAGGGCATCATATATGTGAATTTTGCAATGCCACCCTGGTTAGCCAATCATCTTATATGTGAATTATATCATGCCATCATTTTTTTATTACGTGTTAAATTTGTCAACAATTTTAGTACATTCAATTACTCTTCCTGTGCATCAGCCATTCGGCACGGTCATGGAAAAATCTAGAGTGGAAACAAGGTCTTCAGAGTAGACAATGCTATCTGACGAAGCGCATGTCTTGTTGGTTACCGATAGCTCCTCAGAGGAGGATTCAGAGACAGATGACCAGTCATATTCCCCCCACCCCCCGAGGTGCATGCCCTAACTTGGCAGGGTTATGTTGCTCATATCGTGTGTATGGTATCTTGCATTGCTATGTCATTTGCTTAGTTTAGACATGCTTTGTGTGAATGCCACCTGTTTAGTGTCTAATTACCATATATGTGAATTATGCAATGTCATCTTGTTGCAAGACATTATATATGTGAATTATGCAATGTTATCTTGTTGCAAGGCATTATGTATGTGAATTATGCAATGCCGTGCTGTTTAGGCAAGCGTCATATATGTGAATTATATCATGCCGTCCTTGTTTTGTATTTCTCATTGCTTTTGTCGGCAATGTTTGTATATTCAACTGCTCTTCCTATGCATCAGCCATTTGAATTGGTGATGGAGAAATCTGGAGTGAAAACAAGGTCTTCAGACCAGACAATGCTACCTGCTAAAGCAGATATCTTGCTGGTTACAGATAGCTCTTCAGAGGAGGATTCAGAGGCAGATGACCAGTCCTATTACCCCCCTGAGGTGTATGCTCAAACTTGGCAGGGTTATATTACTCATATAATGCATATGTTGTATTGCAATGCTTACTTTTTGCATCATATACACAATATTGAATGCCATCTCCTTAGTTGACACATCATATATGCGATTGCCCTCTGCTCACTTCCTTAGTATATAAATCATATATTTGAATTATGTCATTCCATGATGTTTACATAGACAGCATGTATCTGAATTATGGCATGACAACCCATTTTCTAAAGACATAATATAGTTATATCATCTCATCATGTTTACATAGTCATCATATTTTAAATTATGTCATTTTATCCGTGAATTATATCATGCCATCATGTTTCCATCGACGGCATGTTTGTGATTTATGGCATGCCAACCACTTTAATAGAAACATCGTATAGTTATATCATGTCATCCTGTTTACATAGTCATCATATTTTGAAGTATGTCATTCTATCCTATTTAGTTAGCCATCATACATGTGAAATTGTGTCATGATATCCTGTTTAATTAGCCATCATATATGTGAAATTATGTCCTGTTATTCTGTTTGCTTAGACAACATATATGTGAATTATTTCATGCCCTGTTTTCTTCCCTACTATCCATTGCACCTGTCTATCTTACAATGTCCGTACATTCAATTACTTTCTTCTTTATCAGCCATTTTCAATTGGAGGGAGTGATGGCAGTATCTGTGGGAGTAAAAACACGGTCTTCAGAAAAGATCGTGCTACCTGTCGATGCAGATAGAACCACGGTTGTGCTTGCCCAATAACCAGCCCCACCACACATAACCCACACTCATGCAGATTGTACCCCTACCCAGTTGGACAAAGAACCAGCTACACCCCTTCTAACCCCAACCCCAGTAGATAGACACCCAGTTCCCGTTGACACAGCACCGTCTCCACCACAGAGCACCCAAACACGAGCAGTTAGTAAGGCAACTGCGGTGCCCAAATCACGAGGACCACCACTCTGAACCCAAAGTCAACACTTAAAGCAGAAGAAGAATTGTTCTCAGGTCAGGTTCCGTAGCTATGGTTCATACTACTTTGCTCTTGCATCATTGTATTTAGTGATACCAACTAATCTCAAATTTGAAGGATGCAATTGAAACTCCAATGGCGCAACAGGTATGTTTTAAACCTGTTTCTTCAACGTGTTTGGCTATTTGCTGTTGTAACTTGCTCTATGTTGATTTCAGTTTCAATTGAATAAACAGTTATGTTCTCATGCCATGCACATTACTATTTTTGTTATTGCTGTGTAGTTTCCCACATTTATATTCTGTCTATGCTACTTTCTCTTAAATAGATATGATTCGAACTATATCTATCTTGATTTGGCAACATAAACTCGAATGATATAGACCATACAATGACCATACTACATAGATATATGTTTGTTTCATGTTGTTATCATGTCCACCTTACTACTGAACTTGTTTACCAAAATGAGTTTCATATACTACATTGTAAACCTGAGGTATGTTTGTTTGTTTCTCTTTTAGAACATGGATAAAATATTGGAGAAGAGTACCCTGTTATGCAATGGTAAAGGAAGTAATGCAGATAAGGTTCAAGATAGTGAGACATCCCTGTTGGTCTCCAAGAAAGCTGATAAAAACTATACTGAAGACACTAAGACAACCCCAAAGTCATGTCTTGATGTAGTGTTCGGGTTACTACTAGCTACCACTGCTGGCACCAGCTCTTCAAACTCGTTGCCTGAATCAGTTCGGCTTCTTGAGTCTCAACTTCAAGTTGAAAGACATCGATAAGATGTTATGCGACATGAAGCCGAAGGACTGAGGAAGTCCCTGCAGAATTCAGATGCATACTTTCTGGTGCAACAATAAGCGCTGGAGGACTTAAGCGCCAAACAAGGGAAAGTTAATAATCTTGATAAGCATCTTGCTAGCATTATGGGTACCCAGGATATTGTTTCTTGAGCTCTTATGAAGTGGTTTCAGTTCTGGACTTGTTTTGCTGCGGCGTTTATATGCTGTTGTGTTCCCTATATTTGCACTGGTGGCGAACTTTGATGCCCAGTGGATGTAATATGTGTAATAGCCGTGATAGCCTAGCGTTAGTTGCTTGCTTATTTATTTCCTTGTTGTCTTGTTTATTTGTTTCCTGTAGTCATTGCAGTTCTTTTTCCGTGGTTAGCTAGTGGTTGCAATAACCTATTTTTTAAAACTAGGCCATAATAACCATGGGCTAATATTTACTATAGTGACACTAGGCCTCCTACTCGCCGTAGAAACAGTGGGCCTTCTACGGGCCATAGAAATAATGGGCCTTCTACGGGCCATAGAAACAATGGGCCTTCTGCGGGTCGTATCATCAATGGGCCTTATACGGGCCGTATGATCGATTGGCCAAACATGGGCCAAACAAACCGCAGTATGGCCATAAACGGGCTAGAGTTGGAATCGTCCGTTCATGGGCTGACCATAACGGGCCATCGTTAATAGGCCGCTATGAAAATGGCCCAACGTATTAACAGACCACAAGCGGGCCAACTGTAAACACGGGTTGAGTTTGGCCCACAAGCAGAAAATGACAGTAATGGGCCATAAGTAAACGAATGCTGGAAATGAGCCCAAGATTAAATGGGCTCTGAGAAGGCCGAAAGATAACATGGCCTAGAAACGGCCCAATGGAATAATGGGCCGTTAATGGGTATAAAGTGATACACTGTTCATTACGGGCTAGTTTCACCACGGGCCGTTAATGGGTGTAAAGTGATACACTGTTCATTACGGGCCAGTTTCATCACGGGCCGTTAATAGGCCAAGAGTTACATAGGGCCTCATATGGGACGAAAGACGTCATGGGCCATACATGGGCTAGAAGTGAAAACGGGCTGGAATCATATTTTTTTTGATAGAAAGACTGTAAGGTAACTCCCTACAGTGTAATTAGTGCAACAACCCCAAATTGCAAGTACCATGCCTTGAACCTGGGTGGGTGGCTGGAATCATATTGGATGGCCCAGATGACGCTACTGGGCCTAATTCGGATAGAGCATAACGGGCCTTGGGTTAGCGGTCTGTAAATGGGCTATATGCGAACAAGCCGTTAACAGGCTTTCCATGGGTCGTCCCGCCACCTTTTGACCAAGTCAAACGGGCCGGCCTTTTCACAGGAATGAGCCTCTGTTGGGCCGTACCACGTGTCAACGTATCATAGGCGCCTTCCGTCCAATGAGTGGATGACATTTGTCCCAACGATGAGCTGACACGTCTTTCCTCCAGCCAATGATGATTTTACACATGGAAAATCCCCATTGGTCGGGGCTGTTAACGGGTTATCAGATCCAAAACCCGACCCAATAGCTTAACGGCGTTCCGTTATGGTGGATGCCACGTGTCGGTCACCCTTGACGAAAGCACTTCTGTGACGCGCGATTTATCGTCCTGGAAGTGGACACTTCCATGATGATAATTTTGGTAATGTCATGGAACACTTCTACGACAGCACAGGTATGACTATCTTGATTCTGTCATAAATTTGTCATGGATGTACGTGCATGACAAAAAACGCGACCTACTGTGACAGACACGTATCATGATGGAATTGTATTTTTTTGTAGTGTTTGCGCAAGTATTTTCAGAGGTTTAGCCGAGTGCACTGCAACATTCCAAAGATACACCTGGCAGATGTGATTGTCGCATTTCATACAAATGTGCGCAATCACAAAATGCGTGCCAAGATGGATGTTCGGTGTCCCAAAACCGTCAGCAAGCTCTACACATAGGCGGACAAGTGCGCTCGTGCTGAAGAAGGAAGAAGGCTTCCAGGGGAAGAATCTGGTGTTGAAGTCGACTTAGAAGACGACGACGACCGTGCCACCCCCAGGAGAAAGAACAAGAACTGCAACAAGAAGCAAAAGGAGAAAGTAGTGATGGCCATTGAGAGCGCCGGTGATCTTAGCTCCGGCAAGTAAGCAAAAACTAAGACGCCCGGTGTCGGTGTCAAAACCAGCGGATCTCGGGTAGGGGGTCCCGAACTGTGCGTCTAAGGCGGATGGTAACAGGAGGTGGGGGACACAATGTTTACCCTGGACCGGCCCTCTCGATGGAGGTAATACCCTACTTCCTGCTTGATTGATCTTGATGATATGAGTATTACAAGAGTTGATCTACCACAAGATCGTAGAGGCTAAACCCTAGAAGCTAGCCTATGATTATGATTGTTGTTGTCCTATGGACTAAACCCTCCAGTTTATATAGACACCGGAGAGTGCTAGGGTTACACAGAGTCGGTTTTAAGGGAGGAGATCTACATATCTGAATTGCCAAGCTTGCCTTCCATGCAAAGGAGAGTCCCACCCGGACACGGGACGAGGTCTTCAATCTTGCAACTTCATAGTCCAACAGTCCGGCCAAGGTACATAGTCCGGCTATTCGAGGACCCCCTAATCCAGGACTCCCTCAGTAGCCCCTGAACCAGGCTTCAATGACGATGAGTCCGGCGCGCAGATTTTCTTCGGCACTGCAAGGCGGGTTCTTCTCCAGATTCCGAGTACCTGTGAGTAGTGTCTGGCTTCCCATGAATGTTGCACTCCTCGGCTTCTGTGCCAAATAATGGCTATCTTCCACGTGTCGAGCGAGTGCGAGAAGTCGGGGCATTTTTACACTTGCCACCCTAACCATGTGAGTAAATTGTCTATTTAAAGAGTTGGGGATACCCCGATCCACATCACACCATCCTCCCACAGCGAGTATCCATCAGAGCGCGCCCGGAAAAGCCCATCCCATCATGCTCGGCCATCGCAGCTCCTCCTCTCGCTCCCGTCGCACTAAGCTAGGCAATTGGGAGAAGTGTTCTGTCCCCCCACAGCCAATTACTAGAGTTACAGACCCAGGGGTTTCTTCCTCCTGTGTATACGGTCCCCGTCCGAGCCGGACTAGCCACTTACAATTGTGGGGAGCAAGTGGAGAGCTTTCCCAACCCATCCAAGGTGGAGCGGGTATGCCTTGTACCTTACTTTATTGAGGGGACTTGGATTTCCAATCCATCCGTTCCTCTGCGGGCTCCTGGAGTTCTACGGCCTCCAGATGCATAACTTTACTCCCGCCTCCATTTTACACATCGCTGGCTACGTCGCATTTTGCGAGTTGTTTTTGGGTTGCGAAGCTCATTTCGAGCTATGGAAGAGGCTATTCTGCCTCGTACCCCGTACACAGCAGGGGTCAATATATCAAGTGGGTGGAGCCGAAATATGGCGCATCGCCGGGACCGGATACTTGTCCGGTACTTTGAGGAAGACATCCGAAGACTATCCTTCGGAGTACTTTTATATGGAGTACGTCCCCCTTCCGGACCCTATTCGAATGGGCCTTCCCGAGTTTAATAACGCCCCTTTGAAGAAACGTCGCAACTGGCGCCCTCGTAGCCCCAAGGAGGAAGATAACAAAGAGGTCCTTTACCTGATGGGCCGGATGAAAACGCTGGCCAAATCAGGACTGACAATAATTGAGGTTATGTTAATATGTATAATGCAGGGGGTGCAGCCACTTCAATATCGGGGACAACCCATGTGGCACTTCAATGGAGAAGACGATGCCACCCGCTGCCGTCGTAAAGGTCCGGACTTCGCCGCTGCTCTAGCGAAAATACTGTCTGATTTATATAAAGGAGAGGAAGAGGAGTTCATCCGCATTAAGCCACGGGATGGATTCTCCACGTACAACACCCCGAACTGGGTGAGCCGCTACTTTTTACTCCAGACCTTCCCGCATTCTTTATCATAAATATTTACCTTGCTATTTCACAGCAGGAACCGCGAAAAGCCGTGAGGGAGGTCCACAGCCCGTCTCCACAGCCAGAGGACCCGGACCGGGCCCTCGACCCCGGACTCGAAGAAGATCCGGACATATTTGTGGAGCTTATCGACAGGACGTTCTATGAGTTAAGCTGCGACAGTGCCTTGGTGGCCATCATAGCCGATTATCCTGGACTGCTCCCTGCATCGCATGTAAGTAAAACCGGAGTCCTAACTTCTAAGAATGATCCCTTTTTTGCACTTAACCCACCGCACACATATGGTGTCTTACAGGGAAGGCCCTCAGGATGCCATGTCGAACCCGTAGTGACTCACCAACAAGGGGCACCGAAACCGGGTAGGCTTAAAAGGAAGGCGGTCAGGACTGAGACACCGTTGCAGAGGTATAAAAAAGAATCCTACTCCGTGGTTGTCGTCTTTAAAATATAATAATGTCCATGGTTCCTGGCAAGAAAAAAGCTCGCCGGACGATATCCGGAGAGCCTGCCGGCCTGCCTCCACCGACCGGGCTCCAGAGCCCCACTCAGAGGTAGATGATAACGTGGGGACAACTCCGGATGTTCCTCCTACAGACGATGTGGATAGGCTGTCCGCTACGAATTCCGAACTGGAGAGTGCCATGAATCACAGGCGTCGCCGGGCCGTACTTCGCGACCCTGGTTTCTCTGAAGAGGCGTTCAATGCCTTCAACTCAGGAGACGCGTACATCCGAGCAGCTCAAAATGGTAAATATACGGGTAAGAAAATCTGATAATTATGTATATCAGTAGCCCCTGAGACTTGAAATAGTTGGCACAACTGATTTTGGGATCATTATTTGTGTAGGTTCTTATGGAGAAGAATACCCAGTTGTCTCAAGAGCTGGAGGAGTGCAAAGCCCAGCTATGGGCCGTAGTTGCCGCAATGAAGGAGTCCGAGAAGGCCCCATCTGGTAACACTTGTTTCTATCGAAAAGAAGGACATCTACGAGGTAGCATTCGGCATGCATGCAAATCTAACAATATATTCTGCAGATGATCCCGGAGTGAATCCTAAGGTCGTACGGGGGGATGAGCAACATGCTCAACGACAGCTAGAGGCTGGCGAGTGCATGCTTACGCAGGTTAGGCGGGAGAAAACGATCTCTAAGATGCCAACATCCGGCTGGGCGTTGAACTGAAAGATGTTCGGGCCCAGCTTGCTGACTCCATAAAGGAGAATAAGAGGCTTCGACGCGGCATTTTTAGTAAGTGCTTGAACGAACTTTTATAGAGTTCAGCGAAGAAATTGACTAAAAGAGTTATATCGGTAGGTATGCTGACGGGTCGTCCCGCAAAGGAGATGCTCGGGTCTGCGATGATCTTCTGCCAGAGCTCTCACAACTGCACAAACAAGTTCGACAGGTGATGCAGGGCATTGCCCAGGCCTTGTGGCCAACCACCTCCGTGCCAGGAGGCATGGGAGAGCTCGTAGAGATGCTCAAGCGAGCACGGCGGCGCTTCCGATTATGGAAGATATCTGCCTGCCGACAAGGTGCAAGGGAAGCCTGGGGCATGGTGAAGACTCGATATAGCTAGGCTAACCCGAACCACATGGCCGAGGTCGGACTTGTGGGGTCTGATGGGAAAGAGATACCCATCAGTTATGACCAGGTGAAGTTAGCCGCAAAGTATTCCCAACAGGATTATAGGCTACACAGCCTGTTGGATGGTATAGAAGAAGAATTTAGTCAGTCCAAGTGATCGTGTACTTCAAGTTACATATATTCTCCCTAGACGGATTGTAAATCATTTGTCATGGCGGACCTTTTCGCTTCGACCTCCGGACCCGATAGTTCGGAGTGTATCCGAATACCCGCTCAGTTATGTAAAAACCGGGGTACGTGTGGAAGCCAGGCATAGGGGTCATAAGTGCTTGAACAGACAAGTACCCAACTGGCTATGTTATATTACATGGATATTAAGAAACATCTACCAGGGAGAATAGTTCCGTTAAGGGTTCCTTTCCCTGGGTATGCATGCATTAATGTGCATGTCCGAACTGCGAAAAGATACACATGATATAAACATCTGGGGGCATGTATTTAAATAAGTGGAAGTTATCTTTTGTTCACCGAGTGAATATTCCCTTAAGAACGCTAGCTTTTGGCTTCACCCAGTCTGTTGTACACATCCGGCTGACCCGGTAGTAACAATCGCAGCGGTGCTCCCCTTATGCCCTAGCCGAATTAACGGGAACGTAGGGCATAAACACAAGAGCCAGGGAACCCAGCTTGGCCAAAACTTAAGTCATATTGATGCATATAATGGCGAAGAAAAGGTACATGTGGAAAAGTAACACATGTGCGGGGGGCATAGAGCCCGAAACATAGTTATATTAAGCTTCTATATAAGAAGCCCCCAGGTATAAGGAGCACGCCTAGCGCATCAAGATTGTGTAGTCAAGACCCATTTAACCTTTTAAGGCCGTGAAGAAAAAGGGGAGAAAGAAAGAAAGGACAGATAACGGATATATATATATATATATATATATATATATATATATATATATATATATATATATAATTGACGGAGGTAAGGAGACGAACACAGAGTTCGACACTAGGCATAGAACCTTTGGAGTCTAGCTGCGTTCCATGGGTTTGGCTCGAGTCGATTGTCCGATGCATCCCGCAGACGGTACGCTCCATCGGTTAGAACTTTGTCAATAATGAAGGGACCTTCCCATTTGAGCTTGAGCTTGTCCTTTTTCTTCTCTGTAAGGCAAAGAACAAGTTCGCCGACGTTATAAGTTTTGGCCCGTACTTCTCTGCTTTGATACCGTCGAGCCTATTGCTGATAGAATGCGGAGCGAGCTTTTGCCACGTAACGCTCCTCCTCCAGGGCGTCCAAACTGTCCTGCAGATAAAGCTCGGCTTCTTTCTCTTCGTACATGCACACTCGAGGTGAGTCATAAATGATGTCACAGGATAGTACGACCTCTGCGCCGTACACCATAAAAATGGTGTGTATCTGGTAGTGCGATTCGGCATGGTCCGCAGCCCCAATAGTACGGAGTCGAGCTCCTCGACCCAGTGCGTATCTGATCCCATCAAGGATCGCACTAATCTGGGTTTAATGACGCTCATAATAAGACCATTTACTCGCTCGACTTGACCATTTGTTTGGGGGTGATAGACGGAGGCATAATCGAGCTTAATGCCCATGTTGCCGCACCAAGTTTTTACCTCGTCGGCTGTAAAGTTCGAGCCGTTATCGGTGATGATGCAGTGGGGGACACCGTAACTGTGTACAACCCTAGATATCAAGTCTATCACTGGTCAGGACTCAGCCGTTTTAACTGATTTGGCTTCTAACCATTTGGTGAATTTATCCACCATGACCAATATGTACTTTTTCTTATGGCTTCCTCCTTTAAGGGGTCCGACCATATCAAGCCCCCAGACCGCAAAGGGCCAAGTAATGGGCATTGTTTGGAGAGCGGTAGGTGGCATATGGCTTTGATTTGCAAAAAGCTGGCAACCGACGCAATGTTGGACGAGGTCCTTTGCGTCTCCTTGGGCCATCAGCCAGTAAAAACCTGTATGGAAGGCCTTGCTTACAAGGGTCCGAGCTGCGGCGTGGTGGACGCCGAACCCAGCTCTGCCAAAAGTTGCCGTCCTTCCTCTTCGGAGATGCACCTTTGAAGAACTCCGGTTGCGCTTTTCTTATAAAGCTCTCCCTCGTGGACCTTGTAGGCTTTAGACCGCCACACAATGCAACGTGCCTCGTTTGGGTCCTCAGGGAGTTCTTGCCTAGTTAGGTAAGCCAAGAAGGGTTCTGTCCACAGGGCAATGACAGCCATAATCACATGGGCCGAAGGTGTTATTTCAGTGGCAGAGCCTCCGATTACGTCAGAGTGTTCGGGATCTGGCATTGTGGTCGGATACGGACTGTTGTTGCCAGTATCCCCTTCCCACACCACGGATGGCTTAAACAGCCTTTCCAAGAAGATATTAGGTGGGACAGGGTCACGCTTAGCGCCGATGCAGGCGAGGGTATCCGTCGGTTGATTGTTTTCTTGGACCACATGGTGGAATTCGAGCCCCTCGAACCGAGCTGACATTTTAAGGACGGCGTTGCGGTAAGCCGCCATTTTTGGGTCCTTGGCGTCAACCATTTATTTGAGATATTGCGAGGTTCGAATCCCCACGGATCTCTAGGCGTTGAATGCCCATGGAGACTGCCATGCGGAGACCATGCAATAGGGCCTCATATTTTGCTACATTGTTGGAGTCTGTGTATAATATTTGGAGTATGTATTGGATTGTATCTCTGGTGGGGGATGTCAGGACGATGCCTATCCCCAGACCAGCCAGCGTCTTAGAGCCGTCCAAGTGCATGATCCAATTAGAGTACGCGCCGTACCCTTTAGGGAGTACGATTTCCGTCCATTCGTCGACGAAATCAGCCAGTACTTGTGACTTAATGGTTGCGGGACGACCCCGGCCGCGCTTGGCCGGAGGGGAGTCGGGCTCCTCCCGACTAGCCTTCCCCTTCTCCGCGGCTGAGAACCTCTTTGGAGCCATGCCAGCGGCGAGCGGCAAAAGAGAGGAAGAAGAAGAGAAGAAGGAAGGGGCGGACTGGCGAAGCTTACGCGGCCCCGTACTTATAGCCAGAAAAGGCCAACCGTCGAGCACCACGATTGTAGGTAATAATGACCCGTATCTACGCATGCAGGGACTAGTCAAGTCACGCAGTTGCCAAGGCGTCGTGGGGAAGCGGAGACGCCCACGTCCTGTTAAACCGCCACGCGGCGCCCGAGGCCGCTGGCTATTAGGGCCCGCGGCGCTTCGCCCTTGCCCTTTCGCCTCTCGGCACGGCCAAGTCCAGGCGCGCCTTGGGCCCGGGGGCTACTGTCGGCGTTCTGGGAACGGGGGTCCCCAGACTTGCCTGCCTGCAACCTGCGGCGTGGCGCAAATGGGGGCCAAGCGCGGCCCATCTTCATCAACACAAGACTCAAGACCCTCGCGAGGGGCCAAGCCTCGCGGGGCGAACGACGCAGCGCTTCCTCAGGTGCGGCCTCCTCAGGCTGGCTCACGAGAAGGCGGAGAGATCAAGGCAGGGTACCTGGTGAGGTGCCCATGATGCAAGCCATGACGACCAAGGGTGCCAAGCGGGCGCCAGGACGCGCAGTGTCCTCCCTTTCCTCTTTGGTGCAAAGGGGGCAAGCGCAGGCGAGAGGATCAAGCAAAGGCACCCATTTCGGTGCAACGAGACCAAGACCAGTCCAACGGTGGGAATGAGCTCATCGTGGAGCCCAGAACGGCGTCACCACAGGGGCTTTGGCAGGGCGAGGACCAACTTTAGTCAGGATAAGTGTACCGGATGTTCCCCTTCGAATTGGCCAATTGTTGGCACCCTTCCCACTCAATATTTGGGAAGAGGCCCAGGGCCTTTGCCTATAAATAGGACTAGCCACCCCCAGAGTAGAAGGGATGAGGGGGTATTCAGAGCAATCATAGAGCAAGTAGAGAGAGAGAGAGAGAGAGAGAGAGAGAGAAGGGCGACCGAACTTCCGCTAGCAGTTCATCCCCCTAGCCAAGAACAGGCCCTCGCGAGGCTGTACTCGCTTGTATTGTTTGTCTTCATCATCAGCCCAAGAGGCAATCCACCCACCACAAACTAGAGTAGGGTATAACACCACATTGGTGGCCCGAACTAGTATAAACTCCGCGTCTCTTGTGCTGTTCTTTCTGTAGTTTAGATCCTTGCGAGACGGAGAGGTAGAGGGCATCATCTCCGCGCGCACCCCAGAGTTCGAACCTTAAGGGTCTGCCGAAACCCGTGATCCGACATTGCGCAAGCTGCGTCACTACTTCGAAGGTCATCCCATCAAGGTCGTCTCGTCATACCCCTTGGAGAGGGTGCTCAGGAGCCCTAACTCAGCCGTACGGGTCGCCGAGTGGAACATAGGCGTTCCAGCTCGAGTTCAGCACGACCAGGGTCATCAAAGGAGCAGCGTTAGCGGATTTCATGGCAGAATGGACGGAGGCACCAGGCCTAGAGAACAACAAGGATCGGTCCCTCTCCCACGGAAGGCTGGGTCATGTACTTCGATGGGGCGTTCTCCAGGCACGGCGCTGGTGCGGGTGCGGTGCTAATATCGCCCACTCGGGACAAGCTCTACTACGCCGTACAGCTCTGTTTCCGGCAAGGCGAAAAGGTCTCCAACAACATAGCGGAATATGAAGGTCTGATAGCGGGGTTGAAGGCCGCAACAGCTCTGGGGGTGAAGCGCCTCACAGTCAAGGGCGATTCGTAGCTCCTTGTCAGCTTCTCCAACACGGTGTATGAGCCAAGGGATGAGCACATGGAGGCCTATCTAGCGGAGGTCTGCAGGATGGAAAAGCAGTTCTGGGGGTTGGAATTGAGGCATGTGCCCCGTGGCACCAATCAGGAAGCCGATGACATCGCTAGACAGGCGTCCAGGCGGTTGCCTCAGGAGCCTCGCGTCTTTGAAGAGCGGCTCTTCAAGCCCTCAGCCCAGCTGTCATTATCAAACACTGCTCAGCCTCGGGAGGAACTCCCCCAGCCACCTGCCTTGGGAGCCCCGGCCTGCAGCCCTGCCTCAGGGGCACGCCTGCTCTTGACTATGGAACCTCAGGAGGAACGCTGGATCACAGAACTCCGGAGTTATTTAACACAACGGGCCCTGCCGGAGAAGGAGGAAGACGCGGAGCGTGTGGCGCGACAAGGCACGGCATACTGCATCAGGGACGGAGAGCTCTACCGGAAGCGGCCGAACGACGTATCCCTGCGCTGCATTTCTAGGGAGCAAGGGAAGGAACTGTTGGAGGACATACACGACAAGGACTATGGGCATCACTCGTCATCACGGACCCTCGTTGGCAAGACATTCCGCAGTTGGTTCTATTGGCCCACCGCACTCAACGACGCTGTCGAGCTGGTGAAGGCTTGTGAACCTGCCAATTTCACGCCGAACAGATCCATCAGCCGGTGGGAGGCTTCCAGACTATACCCCTTTCGTGGCCATTCGCAGTTTGGGGGCTGGACATTCTGGGCCCGTTCCCTCAGGCGCCAGGGGGCCACCGCTACCTCTACGTCGCCATTGACAAATTCACCAAGTGGGCAGAAGTGGAGGCTGTCCGCACCATCCCCGCGGGTTCCGCGGTCAGGTTCATCAGGGTAATCGTGATCCGGTTCGGGGTGCCGAACCGCATCATCACAGACAACGGTTCGCAGTTCACCAGTAACCTCTTCAAAACATACTGTGCTAACCTTGGAACGCGGATATGCTACGCTTCGGTGGCGCACCCGCAAAGCAACGACCAGGCCGAACGAGCCAACGCGAAGGTCCTGGGGGGCCTCAAGACAAGGACATTCAAGAAGAAGCTGGAGGCCTGCGGCAGAGGTTGGTGCGATGAGCTCCCGTCCGTGTTGTGGTCCATCCGCACGACCGCGACCAAGCCAACCGGGGCCAAGGCCTGTACTTTTCTTATCGCGCTCGATCCTTC
Source organism: Aegilops umbellulata (assembly GCA_032464435.1). NCBI lineage: Eukaryota > Viridiplantae > Streptophyta > Magnoliopsida > Poales > Poaceae > Aegilops > Aegilops umbellulata. Next base: position 148,516,443 of record CP136059.1, on the reverse strand, counting down.
CCTTCCCCACCTCGACTTCCAACACCCAAGGCACAGGCTAAGCGCTTCGAACCTTCAATCATGTCTGGATCCAACCTTCAAGGCCGATGGATGGCCTCCTCTGTCACAGAGGAGGACATCAAGAAGCTAAGAGAAGCTAGGTATCTGACCTCCGAAATCTCGCACAGGCTGCCTCCTCAAGGGCAGGTCATCCCCACTCCCGAACCCAACAAGAGTGTCGTATTTTTTCCCACTTCCTCCGAGGGCTAGGCTTTAGTCTTGATCCCTTTGTTAGAGGGCTTATGTTCTATTACGGGCTCGATTTCCATGATCTAGCTCCAGTTTCCATCCTCCACATCTCGTCGCTTATTGTCTTGTGTGAGGCCTTCCTCCGCACCACCCCCCACTTCGGCTTATGGCTTAAGACCTTCAATGTGAAGCCGAAGATGATCGATGGGCGACACGCAGAATGCGGAGGTGCCATAATAAGCAATGGCGTCGATGCTCCATGGTGCTACGTCTTGAGCTAGCGTTGGTTTTCCCCGAAGAGGAGGGGGTGATGCAGCACAGTAGCGTAAGTATTTCCCTCAGTTTTTGAGAACCAAGGTATCAATCCAGTAGGAGGTCACACGCAAGTCCCTCGTACCTGCACAAAATGGTAGCAACTTGCAACCAACACTTAGGGGTTGTCAATCCCTTCACGGTCACTTACGAGAGTGAGATCTGATAGAGATAATATTTTTGGTGTTTTTGGTATAAAGATGCAAAGTGAAAAGTAAAAGCAAAACAAGTAAAATAAAGTAATGGAGATTGATATGATGAGAATAGACCCGGGGGCCATAGGTTTCACTAGTGGCTTCTCTCAAGAGCATATATATTCTACGGTGGGTGAACAAATTACTATTGAGCAATTGATAGAATTGAGCATAGTTATGAGGTTATCCAGGTACGATCATGTATATAGGCATCACGTCCGTGACAAGTAGACCGACTCCTGCCTGCATCTACTACTATTACTCCACTCATCGACTGCTATCCAGCATGCATCTAGAGTATTAAGTTAAAAACAGAGTAACGCCTTAAGCAAGATGACATGATGTAGAGGAATAAATTCATGCAATATGATAAATACCCCATCTTGTTATCCTTGATGGCAACAATACAATACGTGCCATGCAACTCTTTCTATCACTGAGTAAGGAAACCGCAAGATTGAACCCAAAGCTAAGCACTTCTCCCATTGCAAGAACTACCAATCTAGTTGGCCAAACCAAACGGGTAATTCGAAGAGACTTGCAAAGATAACTCAATCATACATAAAAGAATTAAGAGAAGATTCAAATATTATTCATAGATAAGTTGGATCATAAACCCACAATTCATCGGTCTCAACAAACACACCGCAAAAAGAAGATTACATCGAATAGATCTCCACGAGAGAGGGGGAGAACATTGTATTGAGATCCAAAAAGAGAGAAGAAGCCATCTAGCTACTAGCTATGGACCCGAAGGTCTGAAGTAAACTACTCAAACTTCATTGGAAGGGCTATGGTGTTGATGTAGAAGCCCTCCGTGATGGATGCCCTCTCCGGCGGAGCTCCGGAACAGGCCCCAAGATGGGATCTTGTGGATACAGGAAGCTGCGGCGGTGGAATTAGGTTTTTGTCTCCGTCCCTGGTCTAATGGGGGTACGTAGGTATATATAGGAGGAAGGAGCACATCGGTGGAGCTCCAAGGGGCCCACGAGGCAGGGAGGCGCGCCCAGGGGGCGCACCCTCCACCCTCGTGACCTCCCTGGAAACTTCTTGGAGTAGGTTCCAAGTCTCCTGGATCACGTTTGGTGAGAAGATCACGTTCCCAAAGGTTTCATTCCGTTGGACTCCGTTTGATATTCTCCTTCCTCGAAATACTGAAATAGGCAAAAAAACAGCAATTCTGGGCTGGGCCTCCGGTTAATAGGTTAGTCCCAAAAATAATATAAAACTGGAAAATAAAGCCCAATATAGTCCAAAACAGTAGATAAAGTAGCATGGAGCAATCAAAAATTATAGATACGATGGAGACGTATCAGGCATCCCCAAGCTTAATTCCTGCTCGTCCTCGAGTAGGTAAATGATAAAAAGAGAATTTTTGATGCGGAGTGATACTTTGGCATAATTTCAATGTAAATCTTCTTAATCATGGTATGAATATTCAGATCCGAAAGGTTCAAGACAAAAGTTCATATTGACATAAAAATGATAATACTTCAAGCATACTAATCAAACAATTATGTCATCTCAAAATAACATGGCCAAAGGAAGTTCATCCCTACAAAATCATATAGTTAGGCTATGCTTCATTTTCGTCACACAAAGATGTTCCCAACTTCTATACCCCCGATGACAAGCCAAGCAATTGTTTCATACTCAAATAATCTCAAACTTTTTCAACCTTCACATGAGCGCGAGTTATGGACATAGCACTATGGGTGGTATAGAATATGATGATGGGGATTGTGTGGAGAAGACAAAAAAGGAGAAAGTCTCACATCAACGAGGCTAATCAATGAGCTATGGAGATGCCCATCAATTGATGTTAATGCAAGGAGTAGGGATTGCAATGCAACGGATGCACTAGAGCTAAGAATGCTCAACAAAAGAAAACTAGTGGGTGTGCATCCAACTTGCTTGCTCATGAAGACCTAGGGCATTTTGAGGAAGCCCATCGTTGGAATATACAATTCAAGTTCTATAATGAAAAATTCCCAGTAGTATGAACAAGACAACTTATGAGACTCACTATAAGAAAATCATGGTGCTACTTTGAAGCACAATATATGAGACTCACTACATGAAGAACAAGGTGCTACTTTGAAGCACAAGTGTGCAAAAAGAGATAGTAGCATTGCCCTTTTTATTTCCTCTTTTTTTGGGACTTTCTTTTTTTTTCTCTTTTTGGCCTTTCTCTTTTTTTTGATTGGGCAATGCTCTAATAATGATGATCATCACACTTCTATTGATTACAACATAATGATTACAACTCGATAATAGAACAAGATATGACTCTATTATGAATGCCTCCGGCGGTGTACCGGGATGGTGCAATGAATCAAGAGTGACATGTATGAAAAATAATTCATGGTGGCCTTGCCACAAATACGATGTCAACTACAAGATCATGCAATGGCAATATGACAAAAGTAAAGCATGTTATGATGATGATGATGATGATGGTGGAAGTTGCATGGCAATATATCTCGGAATGGCTATGGAAATGCCATGATAGGTAGGTATGGTGGCTGTTTTGAGGAAGATATAGGGAGGTTTATGTGTGAAAGAGCGTATCATATCACGGGTTTTGGATGCACCGGCAAAGTTTGCACCAACACTCAATGTGAGAAAGGGCTATGCACGGTAACGACGAGGCTAGCAAATGGCGGAAAGGTAAAAGTGTGTATAATCCATGGACTCAACATTAGCAAAAAGAACTCATATACTTATTGCAAAAATTTAGAAGTCATCAAAAACCAAGTACTACGCGCATGCTCCTAGGGGGATAGATTGGTAGGAAAAGACCATCGCTCGTCCCCGACCGCCACTCATATGGATGCACAAGCCAGGTACACTCCATGCTTCAAATTTGTTACACAACTTTAACCATACTTGCATGCTACGGGACTTGTTAACTTCAACACAAGTATTTCTCAAATTCACAACTACTCAACTAGCACGACTATGATATTATCACCTCCATATCTCAAAACAATTATCAAGCATCAAACTTATCTTAGTATTCAACCCACTAAAAAGAAAGTTTCACATATCTTGAATACCAAGTATATTAACATTAAGCAAATTACCATGCTATTAACGACTCTCAAAATAATCTAAGCGAAGCATGAGAGATCATGTTTCTTTAAAACAATCCACCACCGTGCTCTAAAAGATCTAACTGAAGCACTAGAGCAAAAATTATCACGCTCAAAAAGATATAAGTGAAGCACATAGAGTAAACTATCAAGCTCAAAAGATATAAGTGAAGCACATAGAGTATTGTAACAAATTTCAATTCATGCATGGCTCTCTCAAAAGGTGTGTATAGCAAGGATGATTGTGGTAGACTAACAAGCAAAGACACAAATAATACAAGACGCTCCAAGCAAAACACATATCATGTGGTGAATAAAAATATAGCTCCAAGTAAATTACCGATGGAAGTGGACGAAAGAGGGGATGCCTTCCGGGGCATCCCCAAGCTTTGACTTTTTGGTGTCCTTGGATTATCTTGGGGGTGCCATGGGCATCCCCAAGCTTAGGCTCTTGCCACTCCTTGTTTCATAATGCATCAAAAGAATTCACCCAAAACTTGAAAACTTCACAACACAAAACTCAATAGAAATCTCGTGAGCTCCGTTAGAGAAAGAAAACAAAAGACTACTTTAAGGTACTGTAGTGAACTTGTTATTTATTTGTATTGGTGTTGAACCTACTGTATTCCAACTTCTCTATGGTTTATAAACTATTTTACTAGCCATAGATTCATCAAAATAAGCAAACAACACACGCAAAACAAAATCTGTCAAAAACAGAACAGTCTGTAGTAATCTGTTACTAACGCAAACTTCTGGAACCCGAAAAATTCTACCAAACTTAGACGACCTGGGAAATTTGCTTATTGATCAGCAACAATTGGAATCACTATTTTATCACGTTCTGGTGATTTTTAACAGTTCGGGCACTGAGCGCAAAGATTCTGGAAATTACAGCAAGATCAAATAACTATCTTCCAAGAAGATCTAATAGGTTTAACTTGGCACAAACACTAATTAAAAGATAAAACCACATCTAAACAGAATCTAGATGGATTATTTATTCCTAAACAGAACCAAAAACAAAAAAACAAAATAAAGTTGGGTTGCCTCCCAACAAGCGCTATCGTTTAACGCCCCTAGCTAGGCATAAAAGCAAGGATAGATATAGGTATTGCCATCTTTGGTAGGCAATCCATAAGTGGCTCTCATGATAGATTCATATGGTAATTTAATTTTCTTTCTAGGAAAGTGTTCGATGCCCTTCTTTAAGGGAAATTGGCATTTAATATTCCCTTCCTTCATATCAATAATTGCACCAATCGTTCTAAGGAAAGGTCTACCAAGAATAATAGGACAGGAAGGATTGCAATCTATATCAAGAACGATAAAATCTACGGGCACATAATTCCTATTTGAAACAATAAGAACATCATTAATTATTCCCATAGGCTTTTTAATAGTGGAATCCGCAAGATGCAAGTTTAGAGAGCAATCATCAAAGTCACGGAAATCTAGCAAATCACACAAAGCTTTGGGGATAGTAGAGACACTAGCACCCAAATCACACAAAGCATGAAACTCATAATTTTTAATTTTAATCTTAGTTGTAGGTTCCCACTGATCATGGAGTTTTCTAGGGATAGAAACTTTCAACTCAAGCTTTTCTTCATAAGATTGCATTAAGGCGTCAACAATGTGTTCGGTAAAGGCCTTATTTCTACTATAAGCATGAGGAGAATTTAACGCGGATTGCAACAAGGAAATACAATTAATTAAAGTGCAATTTTCATAGTTAAATTCCTTGAGATCCAAAATAGTGGGTTTAGCAATATCTAGATTTTTATTTCTTTCAATCCCTTTTTTATCAATTTCATCATCAGGATCTAAAAACTCAGAATTCTTAGAACGCCTTCTAGGTAAGGGAAGATCATAATAAGATTCATCAAGATTCATATTGCAAAACAAATATTTAATAGGGGACACATCAATAACTTTTAGATCTTCATCTTGATTCTCATAGTTATTCAGTTTAGAGGCCATCTTATTGGCTAAGGTGGCTTGCATATCCGAAATTTCAGCGGTCATTTTTTCAAGATGAGCAATTTGGGCTGTTACACCATCAAATTCTTTGGACATATCATCGAGCTCTTTATTCATATAACTCATAAAACTCTTTTGTTCCTTAAGCTCGTTTCTAAAGAAATTATTATGCTCAAATTGCAAGACCATAAACTTCTTGACATTGTTTTCGATATCTTCTAGCCTTTTAAGGTGAAGATCACCAAAATTAGGTAAGGCCATCGTGACGAACAAGCAAGCAAACTAACACATGAGCAAACAAAAGGCAAAGGAAAAAAGAGGAGGAGATTGGGAAAGAGAGGGCGAATAAAGCGGCAAGGGTGAAGTGGGGGAGAGGAAAACGAGAGGCAAATGGCAAATAATGTAATGCGAGAGATAGAGATTGTGATGGGTACTTGGTATGTTGACTTTTGCGTAGGCCTCCCCGGCAACGGCGCCAGAAATCCTTCTTGCTACGTCTCGAGCTAGCGTTGGTTTTCCCCGAAGAGGAGGGGGTGATGCAGCACAGTAGCGTGAGTATTTCCCTTAGTTTTTGAGAACCAAGGTATCAATCCAGTAGGAGGTCACGCGCAAGTCCCTCGTACCTGCACAAAACGGTAGCAACTCGCAACCAACACTTAGGGGCTGTCAATCCCTTCACGGTCACTTACGAGAGTGAGATCTGATAGAGATAATATTTTTGGTGTTTTGGTATAAAGATGCAAAGTGAAAAGTAAAAGCAAAACAAGTAAAATAAAGTACTGGAGATTGATATGATGAGAATAGACCCGGGGGCCATAGGTTTCACTAGTGGCTTCTCTCAAGAGCATAGATATTCTACGGTGGGTGAACAAATTACTGTTGAGCAATTGATAGAATTGAGCATAGTTATGAGGTTATCTAGGTATGATCATGTATATAGGCATCACGTCCGTGACAAGTAGACCGACTCCTGCCTGCATCTACTACTATTACTCCACTCATCTGTCGGATTCACGGGTTCCGGCAGACCCTTAAGGTTCGAACTCTGGGGTGCGCGCGGAGATCGTGCCCTCTACCTCTCCATCTCGCAAGGATCTAAACTACTGCAAGAACAACACAAGAGACACAAGGTTTATACTAGTTTGGGCCACCATTGTGGTGTAATACCCTACTCTAGTTTGTGGTGGGTGGATTGCCTCTTGTGAAGGAAATATGCCCTAGAGGCAATAATAAAGTTATTATTTATTTCCTTACATATCATGATAAATGTTTATTATTCATGCTAGAATTGTATTAACCGGAAACATAATACATGTGTGGATACATAGACAAACAGAGTGTCACTAGTATGCCTCTACTTGACTAGCTTGTTAATCAAAGATGGTTAAGTTTCCTAACCATAGACAAAAGGAGTTGTCATTTGATTAACAAGCTCACATCATTAGTTGAATGATCTGATTGAAAAGACCCATTCCATTAGCATAGCACCCGATCGTTTAGTATGTTGCTGTTGCTTTTATCCATGACTTATACATGTTCCTTTGACTATGAGATTATGCAACTCCCGTTTGCCGGAGGAACACTTTGGGTGCTACCAAACGTCACAACGTAACTGGGTGATTATAAAGGAGTACTACAGGTGTCACCAAAGGTAGATGTTGGGTTGGCGTATTTCGAGATTAGGATTTGTCACTCCAATTGTGGGAGAGGTATCTCTTGGCCCTCTCGGTAATGCACATAACTTAAGCCTTGCAAGCATTGCAACTAATGAGTTAGTTGCGGGATGATGTATTACGGAACGAGTAAAGAGACTTACCGGTAACGAGATTGAACTAGGTATTGGATACCGACGATCGAATCTCGGGTAAGTAACATACCGATGACAAAGGGAACAACGTATGTTGTTATGCGGTCTGACCGATAAAGATCTTCGTAGAATATGTAGGAGCCAATATGGGCATCCAGGTCCCGCTATTGGTTATTGACCGGAGACATGTCTCGGTCATGTCTACATTGTTCTCGAACCGTAGGGTCCGCACGCTTAAAGTTACGATGACAGTTATTATGAGTTTATGCATTTTGATGTACCGAAGGAGTTCGGAGTCCCGGATGAGATCGGGGACATGACGAGGAGTCTCGAAATGGTCGAGACGTAAAGATCGATATATTGGACGACTATATTCGGAGTTCGGAAAGGTTCCGAGTGATTCGAGTATTTTTCAGAGTACCGGAGAGTTACGGGAATTCGTATTGGGCCTCATTGGGCCATACGGGAAAAGGAGAGAAAGGGCCAAAAGGTGGCCGCGCCCCTCCCCTTGCTCTAGTCCGAATTGGACTAGGGAAGGGGGGCACCCCCTTCCTTCCTTCTCCTTCTCTCTTCCCTTTCCTTCTCTCCTACTCCCCCAACATGGAAGGACTCCTAGTTGGACTAGGAAAAGGTGGAATCCTACTCCCGGTGGGAGTAGGACTCCCCTTGGCGCGCCTCTTCCTAGGCCGGCCGCCCCTCCCCCTTGATCCTTTATATACGGGGGCAGGGGGGCACCCCAAGACACACAAGTTGATCCTTGAGATCGTTCCTTAGCCGTGTGCGGTGCCCCCCTCCACCATATTCCACCTCGATCATCTCGTTGCAGTGCTTAGGCGAAGCCCTGCGCCGGTAGAACATCATCATCGTCACCACGCCGTCGTGCTGACAAAACTCCCCCCGAAGCTTTGCTGGATCGGAGCTAGGGGTGCGTCATCGAGCTGAACGTGTGCCAAGAACTCGGAGGTGCCGGAGTAACGGTGCTTGGATCGCTCGGATCGGGAAGACGTACGAATACTTCCACTACGTTGTGTCAACGCTTCCGCTTCGGTCTACGAGGGTACGTAGACAACACTCTCCCCTCTTGTTGCTATGCATCACCATGATCTTGCGTGTGCGTAGGAAATTTTTTGAAATTACTACGTTCCCCAACATCTTGGGATGATGAGGAAGAACAGTACAAGGGAGAAAGGCCTCGCGAGGGCCTGTTCTTGGCTAGGGGATGAACTACTAGGGGGAGTTCGATCGCCCTTCTCTCTCTCTCTCTAGATGCTGGATTCGATCCTAGCTCATTCCAATCTGCCTCTACCCTGGGGGTGGCTAGTCCTATTTATAGGCAAAGGCCCTGGGCCTCTTCCCAAATATTGAGCGGGAAGGGCGCCAACAATTGGCCAATTCGAAGGGGAACATCTGGTACACTTATCCTGACCAAAGTTGGTGTTCGCCTGCCAAAGGCCCTGTGGTGATGCCGTTCTGGGCTCCATGATGACCTCCTTCCCACCGTTGGACTAGTCTTGGTCTCGTTGCACCGAAACGGGTGCCTTTGCTTGATCCTCTCGCATGCGCTTGCCCCCTTTGCACCAAAGAGGAAAGGGAGACGCTGCCCGGGCTGGCGCCCGCCTGGCATCCTTGGTCGTCATGGCTTGCGTCATGGGCACCTCGTGAGGTACCCGCCTTGATCTCTCCGCCTCCTGGCGAGCCAGCCTGACGAGGTTGTGCTTGAGGACGCGCCATGTCGTCCGCCTCGCGAGGCTTGGCCCCTTGCGAGGGTCTTGAGCCTTGTGTTGACGAAGATGGGCCACGCCGGGCCCCCATTTGAGCCACGCCGCAGGCCGCAGGCAGGCAAGTCTGGGGACCCCCGTTCCCAGAACACCGACAGTAGCCCCCGGGCCCAAGGCGCGCACGGGCTTGGCCGTGCCGAGAGGCGAAAGGGCAAGGGCGAAGCGCCGTGGGCCCTAACAGCCTGCGGCCTTGGGCGCCGCGTGGCGGTTTGACAGGACGTGGGCGTCTCCACCTCCCCGCGATGCCTCGGCAACTGCATGACTTGACTAGTCCCTTGATTTTGTTATTGCGCTTCTCAACTATTTGCCCTCGCGTAGGTAGTTTGCGGCCCCAGCCGGGGGGCGACCGACCCAGGCCCTGTGTGCATGTCGCGGTGCCCGAGGGGCACAGACCAGAGGGGTGCTCCTGTAGAGAGCCTGGGCCGTGAAACCTTTAAGTGGCTAGAGCAGAAATGCTCGCGAGGGAGTTCGAGTCCCATCCCTCACGAGGCCTTCATGAGAGAAAATCAAAACAAGGAGCGAAAGTCGACAAACCACAAATCAACGACGGTGATTGCTTCGATAAGACTTCAAATGCAAGTAAAACACGTCAAATGCGGAAAGCAAATGAAAAAGCCGCGTCCGGCACCTAGTCTAGTCTTCTCACCAGCGCGTAGCTAGGTGCTGCCACTAGGCGTGGGAGGGAGCCCAAGGGCCTGAGGCCGGCGCTCCTGAGACTCCGGGGCGTGTACAGCCCCACTCATTATTACGTGAGAGTGTCACGGGGAGGCGAGCTTCAGAGGCATTGGCCTTCTTCATAGGCTCCGGGCCTTTCTCCTTAGAGGTAATAAGCTTCACCGACATTCGCCTTCTTCACAGGCTCCGGGCCTTTCTCCTTAGAGGTAATAAGCTTCATAGGCATTCGCCTTCTTCACAGGCTCCGGGCCTTTCTCCTTAGAGGTAATAAGCTTAACAGGCATTCGCCTTCTTCACAGGCTCAGGGACTTTTCCAAAAAGAGACGGTCTTCACAGGCGTTCGCCTTCTTCACAGGCTCAGGGCCTTTTCCAAAAAGAGACGGTCTTCACAGGCGTTCGCCTTCTTCACAGGCTCAGGGCCTTTTCCAAAAAGAGACGGTCTTCACAGGCGTTCGCCTTCTGTCGGTGTACTAGAGTAGGGGTACCCTAGTACCCCGAACTTGTGCACGGGCAGTCGCAGCACCCCGCGGCAAGGCTTGCCGGGCGACCGCCAAGGCCCTCTGTGGTTCCTTTTGAGCCATTCAAGAACAAAGTATTCAAGCCAAGAAGACAAGGCCCCGGCAAGAGGAGCTTGCCGGGAAGGCCACTCAAGGCACAAGACCCCGGCAAGAGGAGCTTGCCGGGAAGGCCAACCAAGGCATCTCAAGGTACTTAGTGCGACACACCACGCGTCCCGGCAAGACCCGGCGAGCGGCAAGCTTCCGGACGCGACAAGACAATGACCGCGGCAAGGCACTTTGCCACGGCAGGCTAGCAACCACTCTGTACCCGCGCTCCAGCACACCCACCAACGTGTCGCTCTAGGACCCTTCCAGGCGTACGTGGCGGGAGGCTGTGCAGCCAGGGGTGCACTGTGGCAAGCGGCGCTGACAAGATCGCCATCGTGGCGAGCGGTGGCGTCCCTGACGGTCCCTTTTCTGCACTGTTTGGGCGATGTAGATAGGCATTTAATGCCCTTGTCCCCTGCCGTCAGGGTTAGGTATGACACACTGTACAGGTAGCTGTACCAACCGCAACACCTTTCCATTTTTACCCTTGTCTACGTTGCCACCTGTTGGAGACCCCTTGAGCATATAAAAGGAGGCCCATGCACAACGTAGAGGGGGAGGACAGTAGAACACTCACGCAAGGTCTCGTTAGCTGCTGGTGCGTACTATAGCACTCAGCGCTCCCGAGCAAGAACTCAATACAAACCACAAAGCAGCAGTAGGAGTATTATCTCTCCGAAGAGCTCCGAAGCTGGGTAAACTGCTCGTGTGCTCTGCCTCGATCTGCTCTTCGTGCGACCTCCGCCCCCCGCCGAACCGAAAGGGGCTCGGTCCCCATAGGTGCTCGTGGATCAGTTTCCCCGACATCTTTGGCGTGCCAGGTAGGGGGCGTCGAGGTTGTGTGAACCTGATCCGGCGTTCACACAAGCTAAATCTTCATCATCTTCATCGACATGCCGCCGAAGAAGAAGGCTTCGGAGGCCGCTGCTCCGTCCGCAACAGACCCACCGCCATCGGAGCAAACGGCTGGTGGGGAAGACGCCGACGGAAGAACGGGCGTCGACGAGGGAGCCCACGGTGCCGCCAGGTCCAAGGACAAGGCTGCGCTGCCCATCGGCGGTGTAGCCGGCTCCCACGACGATCGAGCGTCCGTAGATGCACCGCGCCCATCTCAGGAGGCGCAGGACCGGCAGCGTCGTGGTACTCACGATACCATACGCTCGCTGGACCCAGATCGAGCTGGCGGATCTCGGTATGATCCAGGCCAGCATGCGCGCCAACGTGCTGGTGCGAGCGAGGCACGGTCGCCTGGACGGGATATTGCTCCTTCTAACGCAGTTAGAAGTCCGAGCATATCCCGCAACTCGCACCGTTCGCCACCGCTACCCGCCACTCCAGCAGAAGCTTTGGCGCGAGCTCAACTGCTCCTAGACTTCCCTCCAACGCCAGACAAGATCGACGACTGGAGGGCCACCATTCAGAGTCTCGTCGGCTTCGCAAACGGCGACACTCCACGGCAGCCGACTACGTCGCAGCCGCGGCAAGTCAGCCAGGCGCGACCCGACGGCGACAAGACCGGTGGGGGTGCAACCACCGTGCACTCTCCGCCCCGAAGGCCAATATCGCCGACTCGCCGGGTCCACTGCGACAGCGACTCCACTGCTTAATCAGATCCACGAGCTCGTCGCGATCAACGCCAAGTTCTTCACGAACGACAGCAAGAAGACGCTCGTACTCGCATCGAGCGCTGAACAGAAGCGCGGCGTCAGTCAGACCAGCGCGCTGGGCCCACTGTCGACATGCATGCGCCAGGGGAACCAGGCGACCTGCCGTACGCGGTAGGTTGCCCTGCGTTTACCCATGAGCTGCTGCAAGTCCAGTGGCCCAGCACGAAGAATTTCAAGCCAGACGTACCCGAGAAGTACGACAACAAGTTGCATCCGTCGGAGTTCCTCAGCATCTACACCATCGCGGTGGAAGCTGCTGGGGGGCGGGACGAGAAGATCCTTGCCAACTTCTTCCCACTGGTGCTCAATCCCAACGTCAGGTCCTGGCTCACGCACTTGCCGGACAACTCCATATCTTCCTGGGCAGACCTATGCCATCAGTTTGTCGGTGCCTATACAGGCGGCCACAAACCTCATGGCCAGGAGAGTCATCTTCATCTGCTTGCCCAGAAGGAAGGAGAGCCCCTACGCAAGTACATCCAGAGATTCAGCCATGTGCAACGCAACATCCCAGATGTCCACCCTGCCGCAGTCATCAGCGCGTTCCATCAGAACGTGCGTAACTGCAGGATGCGAGAGGAGATGGTAATGTGCAAGATCAGAGACGTCAGTGAGCTGTATGCCCTGGCCGACAGGTGTGCACGTGCTGAGGAAGCGAGGAAACTCCCCGGAGAGAATACAGGAACAGGAGGATCTTACAGCGATGATGCTGCCCCGGCAAAGAAAAGCCGGCGGCGGAACAACAGGAAGAGGAAAGGCAAAGATGTGCTAGTTGTTGAGCAGTCCGGCAACGATGGTGGCGCCAAGAAAGCCAAAGCTGGTAGCTCCGGCAAGGAGGTTTCCGCATGCGCCAACTGCCAGGCTGTGGCGATCGCCGACAAGCAGGACAGCACCAACAAACAGTACTGCAAGATCCACCGCACCAAGGGCCATGACCTCCAGAGCTGCAAGAAGGTCGAGCAGCTTGTCGAGCTACAAAAGGCCGAGTACGAGCGACGCGACAAGGAGAAAGCCCAAGGAGGTGCTGGAGGATCCGGTACGAAGCGCCCCGGCCAGGGAGGACGCCGCGGCAAGGCCAAGCAGCGGCAAGGAGACAGACCTCCCCGCGGCCGCGACAAGGATGAAGATGACGACGACGACGAAGACATGGATGATGATGAAACCAGTGAGCAGGAGTTCCAGAAAGCCACAGAGGTCTTATGCGTTGACGGCGGTGCTTCTATGCATACTTCACTGAGACTACAGCCCCCGGCAACTCTGGTTCGCCGTGGGTGAATCTTTGTACTTGCAGCCCCCGGCAACACTGGCTTGCCGGGGTCTAGATGCTGGTACGTCCCTCTTCTCCCTTTTTTTCATCCTCAAGTGATCCGGCAAGGATATCCGAGCCCTGCGAACCAAAGGAGACAAAAGAACGGCAAAGAGACGCAAACTCGACCTCTAAGCTAGGGGTTAGCTGCCGCTAAGCACTATCAACCCTAACCAAGGACGAGACTCGATCTAGCATGCATGCTATAACTTAGGGCGCCAGCACTTCATTTATGCTCAGGGTGTGCACCTAGCTTTGTACAAAGGGTTACATGCATCATCGGCAATGCTTGTACAAAAGGGTGGCTTGCCGGGAGGCCCGACAAGCCGCGCCTTATGGGTAAAACTTGTGAAGATGCTCGATGTTCTAGGATTTGCTCACCGGAACGACATCTTCGGTCTCCAGGCGGACTGCGCCGGGCCTGGTGACTCGTATTACCCGATAAGGGCCTTCCCACTTCGGCGTCAACTTGTTGGAATTCGTGGCCGAGTGAACGCGCCGAAGAACAAGGTCGCCTTCCTCAAGGCTCCGGGCATGAACCTTGCGGCTATAGTAGCGGCGCAAGGCTTGCTGGTAGCGTGCTGCTCTCACAGCCGCCCGGAGACGATCTTCCTCAAGGAGCAGTGCATCATCTTGCTGCAGTTGCTCTTGCTCAATCTCATCATAAGCGAGCACTCGAGGTGACCCGTATATGAGTTCAGTAGGGATAACTGCTTCTGCCCCGTATACTAGGGCAAAGGGTGTCTGGCCGGTGGATCGATTTGGTGTCGTCCTGATTGACCAAAGAACCGCCGGCAATTCATCAACACTTCTGCATTTGCCCTCTTAGCTTGCCCGTTGCTCCGCGGGTGAGCGATGGAAGTGAAACAGACTTTGCTGCCGAGGTCCTAAGTATATTGCATGAAGGTGTGGCTTGTGAACTGCGTACCGTTGTCGGTGATGATCCGGTTGGGTACACCATTATGGCACACTAGCCCCTTGAAGAACTTGATGGCTGACTGAGCTGTGACCTTCCTCACCGCCTCCACTTCTGGCCACTTTGTGAACTTGTCGATGGCTACATACAAGTACTCAAAGCCCCCGACGGCAGCGGGGAAAGGGGCCCAGTATGTCGAGCCCCCAGACCGAGAAGGGCCAGGAGAGAGGAATGGTTTGAAGGGCTTGAGCTGGTTGATGAAGCTTTCTTGAATGGAACTGACACGCCTCACACCTGGTGACGAGTGTCGTTGCATCCTGGAGGGCGGTGGGCCAGAAGAAACCTTGCCGGAACACCTTGCCGGCAAGGGCTCTCGACCCAATGTGGGATCCACATATGCCTCCATGTATCTCTGCCAATAGCTCCGGTCCTTCCTCTCGAGGGATGCACTTCAATGTCACACCGTTCGGTCTCTTCCTGTACAGGACGTCATCAACGAACTGGTACATGGCAGAGCGACGGGCTACTTTTTCCGCTTCTTCCTGCTCCTCAGGAAGCTCCCCTGTCTGGAGGAATCAGACGGTATGCTGTGCCCACGCTGGAGCCAGAGGCTCGGCGGCGAGGACTAAATGCATTTCCTTCGCTATAGGGGCGGCCGTCTCGATGGCAAGAGCTTGGTGTCCTGCCGGAGCTAGCCGTCCCATGGCGGGTTCAGTGTCCTCAGCAACATCCTTGCCGGCGGCTCCGGGGAGCTTGGCGGGAAAGTACTTGCCGGGTCCTGATTTCCTTCTCTTGTGCTGCTCTGTTGATGGATCAACGGATGGCTGAGTTAGCTGAAGCACGAAGGTACCTGGTTCCATAGGTAGTTTGAGGGCAGCGCGTTTCGACAGGTAATCGACGATTTTGTTCTCCATTCGGGGAACGTATTCAGCCTGGATACCATCAAAACGCTCTTCTAGCTTTCTCACTTCATCAACGTAGGCCTTCATCAACGGGCTCTGGTAGTCCTTATTGATTTGCTTGATGACGAGCTGCGAGTCGCCCCTGACGATGAGCTTTTTGATTCCGAGGTCCGCTGCGATCCTAAGACCGGCAAGCAGCCCTTCGTATTCTGTCGTGTTGTTTGTTGATACCTCCCTGGGGAAGTGCATCTGGATCACGTACTTGAAGTGCTCTCCGGTGGGGGCGACGAGCAGTACGCCAGCCCCGGCACCCTTGAGGGAGAAAGCCCAATCAAAGTACATGATCCAATCGCAACTTGCCTCCTTGCCGGGGGGAGCAGTCTCTTGGGCTTCTTCATTAGGTGTGGTGGTCCATTCCTCAATGAACTCCGCCAGGACTCGGCTCTGGATCGTCGAAGTACTTTCAAACTTGAGGCCAAAGCTGGACAGCTCCAGTGCCCATTCCACAATCCTCCCCGTCGCATCTGGGTTGTGCAATATCCGCTGTAGAGGGAGGCGAGTGACGACAGTGATCTCGTGTGCCTGGAAGTAGTGACGCAGCTTCCTCGAGGCCATGAGGAGGCCGAAGAGCAGTTTCTGCACACCGGAGTACCTCGACCTAGCCCCCTGCAGGAGGGAGCTAACGAAGTAGACCGGGCGCTGCATCACTTTCTTCTTTGGCGGCACCTCGACCAACTGTTTCGCCTCCGCACTGGTGGCGTCGGGCTCTGTTGCTGCCATCTCCTCGTCGTCGACCTCCCTCTGCACCACTAGCGCGGCGCTGACCACCTGGTTTGTTGCCGCTATGTATAGCAGCAACGGGTCCTGGGGCCTGGGTGCAACTAGTGTTGGCGCGGAGGAGAGGTACTTCTTCAAATCTTGTAGTGCCGCTTCGGCTTCTGGTGTCCACTCCAACGGGCCCGCCTTTTTCAGGATCTTGAAAAAGGGAAGGGCGCGCTCGGCGGACTTGGATACGAACCTGCCCAAGGCACCGACGCAACCAGCAAGCTGGCGCACATCCTTGATTCGGTTGGGTGCTTCAATCTGCTCTATAGCTTTGATCTTGTCCGGGTTGGCCTCTATCCCCTGCTGCGACACAAAGAACCCGAGAAGCTTGCTGGACGGGACGCCAAAGACGCACTTCTCAGGGTTCAGCTTGAGGTTGATCTTGCGCAGATTTGCAAACGTCTCCCGCAAATCTGATATGAGAGTGGCCCTGTCCTTGGTTTTGACCACTATGTCGTCCATACAGGCCTCCATATTTCTATGGAGCCGAGGCTCAAAACCAATCTGGACCGCCCTCGCAAACGTCGATCCAGCACTCTTCAACCCGAAAGGCATCCCTATAAAACAATACATACCACATGGGGTGATCAATGCTGTTTTCTCTTCGTCTTCTTTCGTCATGAAGATCTGGTGGTAGCCGGAGTAGGCATCAAGGAATGACAACAGATCACACCCAGCCATGGAGTCAACAATCTGGTCGATGCGCAGCAATGGGAAGGGGTCTTTAGGACAAGCATTATTGATATCTGTGTAATCAATACACAGCCTCCACTTCCCATTTGCCTTGCGCACCATGACCGGATTGGCCAACCACGTCGGATGGAGCACTCCTCTTACCAAACCCGCTGGCTCCAGTTTCCGGATTTCTTCAGTGATCAAGGTGGTGCTCAATCACCTCCCTGGGAACCCCGGGGATGTCGGAAGCTTGCCATGCAAACACATCGACATTCGCCCGTAGGAAGGTGACGAGCGTGTCTTCCTATTTGTCGTCAAGGGTGGAGCTTATGGTGAAAGCTCCTCCCGTGTCGTCCTTGTTGACGGAAACCTTCTTGGTTCCCGGCGGCGTGGCCCTGGACTTCTTTCTTCCGCCGGCGGAGCTCTCTGGCACGTCCTCGACGGCAGCGCTACACTCCGAAGAGGTGCGCTTGCCGGAGTGGGTGTACGAGGTCTCACCGGCTTTCTTCTTCTTCCCCCCCCCCGGGGTCCCGGCAGCAGGAGCGAGTGCCCTAGCGGCGGCAGCTGCTGCGACTGCTTGTTGGTACACTTGATTAGCGCAAATCAGCGCATCCTTCTTGTTGGAGGGGATGGTTATGATCGTCACGGGCCCTGGCATCTTTAGGGTATTGTAGGCGTAGTGCGACGCCGCCATGAACTTGGCCAGCGCTGGGCGGCCAAGGATCCCGTTGTAGGGCAGGGGGATCTTGGCAACATCAAACACAATGCTCTCCGTCCTGAAGTTCAGGTCGCTCCCGAAAGTTACGGGCAACGTGACCTTTTCCTTGGGTTGGCTTCTCCCCGGGCTGACCCCTTGAAACGTGCCCATTTCTTCGAGGTCTCCATCAGGGATCTGCACCTTCTCGATCACGGTAGGCGAGATCAAGTTCAGACCGGCCCCGCCATCTACAAACATTTTTGTCACCTTGAGGTTGCGTATTGTCGGTGAAACCAACAACGGCAAGCACCCGACCGCAGTAGTGCAATCAGGGTGGTCCTCAGAGTAAAAAATGATAGGTGTGCTGGACCACTTCAGCGGCCTCCGGGCATCGAGCGACGGCTCTGCTGCTGTAATCTCTCGCGCCCACTGTTTAAGCCGGCGCCGAGAGGCATGCAGCGAAGCGCCGCCGTCAGCGCACATGGCCTCTGTACCTTTTTGGAACTCTTGGTCGCCGGACTCGTCATCCTCTTCGCGATCGTCATCTTCTGGCTTCCTGTCACGGCCACGAGCGGGCCTCTCTTGTTGCTTATCTTTGCCGCGATGGCCCGCCTGGCCGTCGCGTTTCTTGCCGGATCCCTCAGCACCGTCTTGGCCCTTCTCCTTGTCCCGCCTCTCGTATTAAGCTCTCTGCTTCTCAGCGAGGAGCTCAACCTGCCGGCAGTCTTGGAGAGCATGGCCTTTGGTGCGATGGATCTTGCAGTATCGCTTGTCGTAGTTGCCTGGCTTCTCGGCAACCGCCAAGGCGTGACAGGCGACACATCCGGCAATTTCCTTGCCGGGGTCACCTGCCTTGGTCTTCTTGGCGGAGCCGGTGTCGTCAGACCCCTCGATGGCAAGCACAGCTTTCCCTTTGCGCTTCCTGTTGCGGTGCCGGCCTTTCTTCGCCGGGGCAGCGGTATCCTCTTTAGAGGAGTCGGTTTCCACGCCGACATCATCGCCGGGGTACTTCCTGCCCTCTTCGGCCCAGGCACATTTGTCCGCGAGAACATAGAGCCCCGCGACATCTTTCACCATGTTCATCGCCAGCTCTTCGCGCATCTTGTGGTTCCGAACGTTCTGATGGAACGCGCTGATGATGGCGGCGGGGTGAACATCTGGGATGTTGTACTGTACCCGGCTGAACCTCTGGATGTACTTGCGGAGACTCTCGCCTCCCTTCTGGGGAATGACATGGAGATCACTCGCTTGGCCATGAGCTTGGTGACCACCAGTGAATGCGCCCAGAAACTCATGGCACAAATCCGACCAGGAGGAAATGGAGTCTACCGGCAAGTGCATCAACCATAACATGGCGTTGGGTTTAAGAGCCAACGGTAAGTAATTTGCAAGCACCTTATCGTCACGAGCTCCGGCAGCCTACATCGCGATGGTGTAGATGCTGAGGAACTCGGATGGGTGAGTCTTGCCGCCGTACTTCTCACCCACGTCAGGTTTGAAAGTGCGGTGAGTGGGCCACTGGAACTGCCACAGCTCACGGGTAAAAGCCGGGCAGCCTGCCTCGTAAGGCAGGCCCCCAGGGCTCTCCGATGCCGGGTGGTTCATAGCAGGCCCCGCTCGCCTATCTGACTGGTGGCGCGCTCCGCGCCGGTGCTCGATGGTGGTCCGAGCGTATTCATGCTCCCGATCCCGAAGGACCTGGCGTTGGTCCTGGTGGGTCTGCGGGTCGGACAACGCTATGGAGATTTCGTCGCCCGCAACGTCGCGACGGGCTAGTATCCGTGGCACCGGGCGAGGAGGAGGCGAGTGCACCGTGGTCGCGGCACCGCCAGCCTTCCTGCCACTGGTACGCGGGACTCCGTCCGAACGTCGACCCGGGGGCTCCGTCGGGGCCGGCTCATCTTTGTTGCCCACCGCAACAAGGCTTCGGATGGTGGCTCTCCATTCATCGAGTTTCCCGGTAGTGGGAGGAAAGTCGAGGAGCAACTGCGCGCGCTAGGGCTTCTGCTGGCGTTGGTGGCAGCAAAACCTGCACGGATCGCGACACGCTCCGACTTCTGACCATGTCAGAAGGAGCTCTATCACGACCGCGCGGTCGCACGCCGCCTTCACCAGCGCCTCGGCGAGCGGGCGGGTCTTCTACATCCCGGGAGTGGCACTCGGGGCTTTTCCCGCGGCGATGCCCGGGGTCTTCGGGGTGGTCACGCCGCTCATCGCGCGCCGCTTGAGAGGAACGCGGCGCCGGCGCCAGAGTGGGAGTCCTGGAGGCCCTCGCGCCGCCAGCGGGCGGGGCAGCAGCGTAACAACCTACTCCTGCTTTGGTGGATTATATGTTTGTGTTCTTGAGCTAGCTATGGGGCGTGAGGAGCTCCAAAAAGCCGAATCCTCTTCCTGGTCGCCTGGGGCCTCCTTTTATAGGGAAAGGGGCTGCCACAGTGGCACACAGGAGGTGGAAAGGGTACAGTGATGCGAGGTTATCCCTCGTATTACATGACAAGGCGCATTTAATGCGCCTTGCTTAGGTGTCCTTGCTTTATCGGGGGCGGGGGAGAGCCCTGTCTCGTCCGTTGCCGCTCTCTCCCGCGTCGACACGTGCCCTGGCCAGTGGTGCCTGCGATGCCATGTAGGCGGGCAGGCAGCTGAGGTGGCGCAGTGGTAGGTCTTCACGAGGATCTGCATGCCACCACGTAGGTGCCTGCCCAGCTGGTTGGGTCGGCAGCTGCATGCGAACGGTGGTGGAGGCGCGACTGGTGCGGGTCCGATGGTGGCCCCGCGGGTGCCCTCGGCAAGGGCCTTGCCGTGGCCCCAGCAAGGTCTTGCCGGGGTCCAGACAAGGGTCTTGCCGCGGCGCCTGTTGCCATCCCCGGCAAGGCTCTTGCCGGGGGCCTTGTGGTTTTCCTTGGCTGGGATCCCGCCAAGAACCATCATCTTCTAAAGTGTGCATCTGATCTTGAATGTCTTCACAAAGATCTGCATACCACCACGGGGATGCCTCCCGAATCCTTGCCCCATGGGGGCAGTGGACTCAAGGGTGACCCGCTCCGTAGGTGTGGGGCGAAGCTGCCACGGCAAGGGTCTTGCCGGGTTTGTTAAAACCTTCCCCCAGCAAGGATCTTGCCGGGGGGCCCGCTTCGTCCCCTTTGCTCTTTGTGGTCTTGGTCTTGGCGTCGTTCTGCTCCTCTTTGGCTTCGGCCTTACCTTGGTTCTACCTCCCTTGTGGGGCTCGGTGCGGCGGCGCCCGTGGCTCAGACTGCCCGTGCACAGTCATAGGGGTACAAAAAGTGTACCCCTCTTTTTGTACACCAACAGCAAGGAAGTTAATCTATTCGAATAGCCGTGATCTTCGGTAACAGGACGACTTGGAGTTGTACCTTGACCTTATGACAACTAGAACCGGATACTTAATAAAACACACCCTTTCAAGTGCCAGATATAACCCGGTGGTCGCTCTCTAGCAGGGCGACGAGGAGAGGATCGCCGTGTAGGATTATGCTATGCAATGCTACTTGGAGGACTTCAGTCTACTCTCTTCTGCATGATGCAAGACGGAGGCTGCCAGAAGCGTAGTCTTCGATAAGATTAGCTATCCCCCTCTTATTCTGGCATTCTGCAGTTCAGTCCACCGATATGGCCCTTTACACATATACCCATGCATATGTAGTGTAGCTCCTTGCTTGCGAGTACTTTGGATGAGTACTCACGGTTGCTTTCTCCTTCTTTTCCCCCTATCCCTTCTACCTGGTTGTCGCAACCAAATGTTGGAGCCCAGGATCCTGACGCCACCGTTGACGACGACTCCTACTGCACCGGAGGTGACTACTACTACATGCACTACTAGAAAAACCGCTACTAATGGCGCACCTAATTTGGCCATTAATGGCGCATCACCGGTGCGCCATTACTAGCACGCCATTAGTAATTTTTACTAATGGCGCACCACTGGTGCGCCATTAGTATCTGGTATACTAATGGCGCACCACTGGTGCGCCATTAGTATAGGCCACGGTGCGCCATTAGTATGCCTCCCAAGGCCATGTATACCCAGGTGCTTTGGCATACTAATGGCGCACGACAACGAGATGCGCCATTAGTATAGGCCACCGGTGCGCCATTAGTATAGGCCACGGTGCGCCATTAGTATTTTTGAATTTTGAAGGCGGGAAAATAGTAGTGGCGCACCGTCTAACCCCCACCGTGCGCCATTGCTATTTTTGAATTTTGAATTTGGATCTGGATCGTGATTTTTTTGCCCATTTTTTGCTCGTTTTTTGGCACGATATTATTTCAAATTTTGTTCCTGTTTTTGTATCTTGTACGTTCTTTTGCCGTGTTCTTTTGCCGGAGAGGAGTTCGCCGGAGAGGAGGAGGAGGAGGAGGTCACCGGAGAGGCGCTCGCCTACATCGCCGGAGAGGAGGAGGAGGTCGCCGGAGAGGAGTTCACCGAAGCATCGGAGAGGAGGAAGGAGAAACCATGAGGGAATGGGAGGAGAGGAGGGAGGAGGAGCTCACCGGACAGTAGGGAGGAGAAATCGTGAGGGGAGGGGAGGGGAGGAGAGGAGGGAGGAGGAGGTTCCCGGAGAGGAGGAGGTCGCCGGAGAGGAGGAGGTCGCCGGAGAGGAGGAGGAGGTCGCCGGAGAGGAGGAGGAGGTCGCCGGAGAGGAGAAGGAGGTCGCCGGAGAGGAGGAGGAGGAGGTCGCCGGAGAGGAGAAGGAGGTCGCCAGAGAGGAGGAGGAGGAGGTCGCCGGAGAGGAGGACGGTAGTATGGTGGAGGAGAGAAGGGAAGATGGAGTGGAGAAGAGGAGAAGGAGTGGAGGGGAGGACATGGAGTGGAGGAGAGGTGGAGTGGAGGAGGTGCGCCCAGCCATATATACGACATACTAATGGCACACCGTTGGCAGGTGCGCCATTACTAACTTTTTTTGATTTTTTTGATTTATTTTGAATTTTCAAGGCGGGAAGATACTAGTGGCGCACCGTGGGCAGGTGCGCCATTAGTAACTTTTTTTTATTTTTTTGACTTATTTTGAATTTTGAAGGCGGGAAGATACTAATGGCGCACCATGGGCAGGTGCGCCATTAGTAACTTTTTTTTATTGTTTTTGACTTATTTTGAATTTTGAAGGCGGGAAGATACAAATGGCGCACCATGGGCAGGTGCGCCATTAGTAAGCTTGATTTTTTTTTGAATTTTTTTGCCTCTCCAGATCTTAAAAGCCCCGTATCTTTTTTTCTATTAGGTTTTTGAGGATTTTGCAAATGTTTAACGGGGTTCCCCCCGTTAAATTTGGGTGTAACTTTTCAAGTAGATGATTTTTCATATAAAAAACTTTTTCATCCGAGTTAGTATGCAAAAGTTATGCCCATTTTTACAAATTCTCGAGAGATTTTGCAAATGAAGTCGAAATTCATATTTGCAAATTTTCTTTTATTTTTTTGACATTTTCATCACTTTCTTTTATTTTTTTAAAACTGAAAAGGAGATCCACGGGGGGGGGGGGGTGCATTTGGTGGAACTGGTGGCCAAGTTACTAATGGCGCACCATGGCATGGTGCGCCATTACTAGTTCAACTAGTAATGGCACACCACTCCCACGGTGCGCCATTAGTAGTTTTGAAAAAAATTTAAAAATTTTCAAACAAAATTTTTTTTTACTAATGGCGCACCATGGATGTGGTGCGCCATTACTAGTTCAACTAGTAATGGCGCACCACTCCCACGGTGCGCCATTAGTAGTTTTGAAAAAAAATTAATTTTTTTTTACTAATGGCCCACCGTGGGTGTGGTGCGCCATTAGTATTTGGACACTAATGGCGTACCAACACATGGTGCGCCATTAGTATATAGTAATGGCGCACCACATGTCTGGTGCGCCATTAGTGTCAATTTCATCTATAGCCATTTTTCTAGTAGTGATGCAGCCTACTGACAACGACCAGGAGTAGTTAGGAGGATCCCAGGCAGGAGGCCTGTGCCTCTTTCGATCTGTATCCCAGTTTGTGCTACCCTTCTTAAGGCAAACTTGTTTAACTTATGTTTGTACTCAGATATTGTTGCTTCTGCTGACTCGTCTATGATCGAGCACTTGTATTCGAGCCCTCGAGGCCCCTTGCTTTTATTATGATGCTTGTATGACTTACTTATGTTTTAGAGTTGTGTTGTGATATCTTCCCGTGAGTCCTTGATCTTGGACGTACACGTTTGCGTGCATGATTAGTGTACGATTAAATCGGGGGCGTCACAACATTGTATTGAGATCCAAAAAGAGAGAAGAAGCCATCTAGCTACTAACTATGGACCCGAAGGTCTGAGGTAAACTACTCACACTTCATCGGAGGGGCTATGATGATGTACAAGCCCTCCGTGATGATGGCCCTCTCCGACGGAGCTCTGGAACAGGCCCCAAGATGGGATCTCGTGGGTACAGAAGGTTCCGGCAGTGGAATTAGGTTTTTGGCTCCGTATCTGATCGTTTGGGGGTATGTAGGTATATATAGGAGGAAGGAGTATGTCGGTGGAGCTTCAAGGGGTCCACGAGGCAGGGGGCGCGCCCTAGGGGGGCGCGCCCTCCACCTTCGTGACCGCCTCATGGCTTTCTTGACGGAGGGTCCAAGTCTCCTGGATCTTATCTGATGAGAAAATCACGTTCCCGAAGGTTTCATTCCGTTTGGACTCCGTTTGATATTCCGTTTCTTCGAAACACCGTAATAGGCAAAAAACAGCAATTCTGGGCTGGGCCTCCGGTTAATAGGTTAGTCCCAAAAATAATATAAAAGTGGAAAATAAAGCCCAATATGGTCCAAAACAGTAGATAATATAGCATGGAGCAATCTAAAATTATAGATACGTGATGCATCACTGACCATTTTTTTGTGTCACCTAATCACAAACAGTTCATCCGAGTGAACAGGATGTTGTATATCGCACACACGTTCATTTGGCTACCCGTTTCTTTTGTTCCTCCTCATCACAAATAGTTAATTGAACTGACCCGTATGCCCTACATCACACGCAACTAAAATCTAAACCTTGTTTGATGCATCCGTCATCACAAACGTTTTGCACCTTTTTGATGGTTTTTTACACCACCGTTTGCGATTATTGCATCGCACACAGTTTAGGGTCTCTGATCGTAGTGTCACATTAGCAGCATCCTGCAGTAGTGTTAGTATCATTCTGAAGGTGGGTGTCAGCCGTGATGACTTGCATGTCATGCAACTCCTCACGTGCCAGGACAAAAATAGGAAGCTCAAACACCTCTCCTAGCGCTGTGATGCTCAAGAAATCCCTCACCGAAACATCTTTGTCTCGAGTGAAGGAGAATGCTCATGGGTGTGACTGAGGCAGGGTCGAATCCGTCGATTGATCTTTCCACATTAAGATATTAGATCCATACCTCACCGTAAATTTGGTGATACCACGCTAGATTGGCACTAGTTTGAGAACGTCACGCCACCAAAAATAACCGCATTGGTCCGATGCATGTGGTATCTTGTTATTGTAATAGGTGTTCCAGATCAGCTCTACCCATGGTAAATCCATTTTGTTGTAAAATTTGTCGAGATATTTCAGTAATAAAGCATCACTTTGTACTCTGAGGTTGATGATCCCAAGGCCTCCCAAGCTTTTGGCTGGCAAACTCTGTCCCAAGAAGCAAGGGAGTGGCATGATTCCCCTTGCTAAGGTTTTTTGTCCATAAGCATCTTTTGCGTAATTTGTCGAGTAGTTCAAGGATCTTAGGTGGAAATTTTAACATGCAGAGAGCAAATATCATTAAAGATGTGATCACTAAATTTAAGAGGGAAAGCTTTGCTCCATAGGACATCAAGGTAAGGGTAGACGCGAGTCTTCTTTCCACAGAGCAAACTAGGGGCATAAGATCATGTACTGATTGTTTTGTTGTGCCGAGGGGTAGCCTGAGGTAAGTAAAGGGCATTTTACAAAAATATTGCACTCGAAGATCTGAGCCATGTTTGCACTGAGTTGGCTGTCGCAATTAATTGGAATGAAAGTTGATTTATGAAAATTTATTTTGAGGCCAATTGAGATTGCATAATCAGTTGAATGATACTGTTGGCTAGCATAATAATGATACTGTTGTCCACATATTTGATGACCGGGTAATCTGTCTGGTCCGGTCGAGGAAATGGGAGTTGAATGTGTCCTTGTTTGTATGCTTCATTTAATGCACCTTGAAGGAGATCAGCTGCCAATACAAAAATAAGAGGAGACAGGGGACCACCTTGGCGCACCCCACACGTACAGATGAACTATCGACCTGGCACTCCATCGAGGAGGACTGAAGATTTCACATATGAGAAAATGTTTTGCATCCATCCAAGCCATTTATCATTAAAACCCATGTTCCTCATGATTTCCATCATTGCTGCATGTTCAATAGTGTCGAAAGCTTTAGCAAACTCTAGCTTGAGGAGAATGATCTCTTTTTTGGAGGCTTGGCATTAGAAAATGTATTCAAATGTCCATGCGAGGCAATCTTGTATGGATCTCCCATGTATGAAACCATATTGGTTGTGATGTATGATTTTCAGAATTAGTTTTTGGAGCTGATTGGCAATTAGTTTAGTGATCACTTTGAGACAGCAATTCAGCAATGTAATCGGTCTATAATCATTCACACCTGCTGGCGAGTTGATCTTGGGGATAAGAGTGATGAAACCATCACTTATGCTTTCAAGATTTAGGCCCCCTTCAAAGAATTGTGAGCAGAGAGCATAGAAGTATTCTTTTATAATAGAAAAAAGTCCATTTTACTACCCTGAACAAAGTTGGTGGTTCACATAACCCCCTGATATTTATTTCGGTTATCTTTACCCCCTGAACAATCTCATACCGGACAAAATCAGTCCCTGGGTGGTTTTACTTGACTGATTGCTGACGTGGCAATGGTCAATGGGCGGTTTTGACCTACGGGTGAGTCTCCCTCGTCACGCTGGGTTAAGATAGAGGACCTCCTCACGAGCCTCCCCTCGCAGCTGCCTCCCTCCCGAGCACCGCGCCTGACCCTGCCGCCTCTGGATGACGCCAGCGACCGTCGGAGTTCCAAGCTGCCGCCCTGACGCCCAGTTTCTTCTTTCTCCCTTCTCTTTCCTCTCCCTTCTCTCTTCTCCCGCCTCAGGTACAGATAACCCGTCGCCACAAGCTCGCCGGCGAGACGTCTTCACACCGACGCCGAACTCCAGATCCGACCGGAACCAGACCATATGGGGCCGCTACCCCCGGATCTGGTCGCCCCCTCGCGCTCCCCCTGCACCTGAATCGCTGCAGCGCCGTTGCCGCTGCCCTGCTAGCTCCCGTGCGAAGACAGGGACGGCCATGCCTAGGGGTTGGGCCTCCGCCGGCACAAGCTCGCCGTCTTGTCGTCTTCACACCCCCGCTAGACTCCAGATCCGACCAGAACCAAAGCTAATGGGGCCGCCATCCCTGGATCTGGCCACCCCACACGTCCCCGCGCCGCCTACCTCGCTACCTCATGCGCGAGGAGAGGGAGGACGATGCCCAACAATTGGGCTACCACCCCCTGAGTCACTGCCAAGCGGGTCCCATTGCCTAATTAACCATGGGCTAATTTCCTTTTTCAGTTAAGTTAATCCTCGTGGCCTCACCCGTAGGTCAAAACCACCATTGACCAGCGCCACATCAGCTGTAAGTTGAGACAAACCACCCAAGGGGGTCTTTTGTCCGGTTTGGGACTGTTCAGGGGGTAAAGGGAACCAAAATAAAGATCAAGGTGTAATGTGAACCACCAACTTTGTTCAGGGTAGTAAAATGGACTTTTTTCTTTATAATATGCTAATAGGATTTTAGAAATGTCCCAGTGAATCCATCAGGACTTGGGGCTCGGTCTGCGGACATTTCTTTTATAACTTTGTCGATTTCAGCATGTGAGAAGGGAACTGTGAGTTGGTCCAGTACTTCAATTCTCTTGATGATGTTGCGTAGATCAAACTTCATTTCATATGGCTTTGATGTTCCAAGTCTTGACTTAAAAGCGTTAAAAAATGATTGCCTCTTTACTAGCACGGTCCTCTACTGTGGAGCCATCATCAAGCTCAAGGGAGTCAATATTGTTTTTCCTATATCTCTGTGAAGCCATGGCCTGGAAGAATTTTGGTTGCTCATCCCCAAATTTGATCCATCGTATAGTGCAACGTTTCTTCCAATATCGCCTTTGATAGGATAGGAGTATTCAAAGGTGTTTCTTGAGAATTCTCATGAAATTAAATACAGGGACAGTGAGATCTCTTTTATTCTCCAGGGCATCCAAGTTAGCTAGGGCCATATTTGAGTTTTCAGTTGCCACTGAAAGTTTGCAGATGTGTTTGCTGCATCTCTTTTAGGCTCCTCTCGGATTCTTTAATTTCTTACAAAGAGTTTTAGCCAGGTTTGTAGTATTAATCTGTTTGGACAATTCCTGAGTTACAGTTTCCATAAACCCCAGGTGCTCACCTAGTAGGATTCAAATATGAAAATTTTACTGCGGGGTATAGATGTTCCAATTGTTACACAACAAGGTATATGATCTAAAACTAGTTTGCCCATGTGTTTAACCATTGTATTTGGAAAAGAGTTTGTCCAATTAGTGGATGTGAGGAACCAATCCAATTGTTCTAAAAGAGGTTGTGTCTGCATGTTGCTCTAGGTATAGGCCCTACCTTTAATTGGCAATTCAATCAGGGATTGTATTATGATGAAATCATTGAAAGTATTCATATCATTAAAATTTCCACCAGGTTTAATTCTATTGTCAGGGCTTCGCATATAGTTAAAGTCCCCTAATAAAACCCAGTCCTCACCGTCTGGGATGTTTAAGTTTAAGAGCCAATTGGTATAGATTACTCTATTGTCCCCCTGGCAAGGACCATAGACATTGACTAGTGTCCAAGCATGAAGTGACATGGTCGATTGAAATTTAATTACCAAAGCAAAGTCTTTAGTGTAAACCACCGAGCGAGCGAAAACTGTGCTATTCCAGATTGTTGCAATGCCCCTAGAAGCACCACGAGATGGTACCAATGCAAATTTATCAAAACAACGAGGGCAACAAGATTTAACAAAGCAAGATCAATCATAGGGTTCTTTATTTCCTGCAAACAGATAACTGCACATCCACTAGAGGAGATAGCATTCACTGGTACAGCGAGATGCTATACAAACGGTTTCAACCCCTTTCCGTGATGGCGTTCTGAACCTCACCAAGTGAGTGACTGCGATAGGGGGGTTCTTCCCACACAACCCAGAAACCGTCGGGGATAGGGATCCTCGATGCATATACAGTACTCCCTACTCTATGGTGCTACATTTACGATGCACGACCCATCACAAATACTTCACGATTATGGAAGTAGACAATCACACACATTTAATTTTCCTCTACTGTGTGCGATTCGATGTAAGAGTGCACATAGTCCTTGCTATAAAACTATATGAGAAGCTTGAATACATCCCACACGATTCATCCATCGTACCCGCATCGGATGATCGACCTATCACGTGCAACATCACACGTTTGCGATGACCAAACGTTTGCGATGTGCACAACATCACAAAACAGTCCATAATTGCGAAGCCTGTGTGATAAGGTGACTATCACAAACATTTAATAAGAAAGAACTGCGGGCGATGCTGTTGTTAGTCGCACACGTTTTTTCTTGGCTGATCGTGTGTGTAGTAGAGATTGATCGCACAGATAGTGGATCCTACAAAAGCATCTGATCTCCACGTCTATTGCAGACGTTTCTCTTTCGCAAACCATGTGTAGTGTAATCCCTAAATAACACCTAATTTAAAAATCACATGTTTTGAATTTGAAAGTAGGCAATACTTAATTTCATATTGAACCTTGTTTATTAGAAATGTAGGTTCAACCATGAATGCATAAATTCGATGCACAGGTACATATACTGAAGAACTACAGAAGCACCAAGTAAAGAATGATGAAGCACAGTTGTACTAAAGACTGTAAAGAGAGAGGCGAAACACATTATGGTTGCTAGAAAAGCTGAAGCGGAATGCCCATATTGTGCCCTCCTCCAGGCGTAACGCGCGCTCGACTCTAGGCCAACCCCTTGTGATGGCTGCCCATCTATCCTTCACCGTCTTCATTAGGACTTCTCGATGCTCATTGTAGTCTGGATGAAATACTTTAACCTTCATTGCATGTCTACCAATCTTGTACTTTGCATGGTAATCTTGAGTGAACTGTTTCGGGAACCACCGCGAACGAAAAATATTCAGACATTGTTGTCTAACAACACATTATGGGCAGTAAAAAGAGAAGGCTGCAGAGTTTGTAGTTACCATCCTACAACTCACTGTTGTGTTGGATAGAGGATAAAAAATAATTTGCTTGCCACCATTCGTATCTTTTTGCTAATAATCCTTATCAGTTTCCTCACTTGATGCTTGTTCATGAATATCTCATTGCCCCATACGCAAAAAGGGTCGATATGAGGATCCTTGCCAAGGGCATTTGTAACTACAAGAAATAAGTGAATATTAGAAGCTAACAAGTGTCCAGACCTAGATCTATATGCACTACATTATGGAACAATGGGGGGATTACAAGCCAAAGGATGAAACTAACCTCGACGGAAAATGGTGGCCACTCCCGTTGTTGTCCTGCATAAGTAGTAGAAAGGCATGATAAGTACAAAAACCTTAACATCAAACGAATATAGCAAAGGTAAACAACATCATCTCCAAATGATATATTAAATGTGTTGGTTTCGGCAAGCTATTAAACCAGATATAAAATGAAAGGCAATGTTACCGACAACAGGCTTAATAGCCATCAAATATTGCAATTCAAAGTGGTATTGTTGAAAATGAATAGAACATAGGTAATGCCTAAACATCACACTAGATGAATGTGTAAAACTGAAATAAAGGGCATGTGTTAACTACACCAGGCATAACTAGAACCAAATATAGCCATTCAAACTGGTATTGATACAGTCGAGTGGCACAATTCCGACTTGCACATAATGAAGATCACATTGTGAATGACTGAAAAAAAACAAGGCATAAATGATCAGTATAACAACCAAATATAACCATTGAAAACTGGACAGAGTCTCACTACAACCAACCTAACAAGAAAATACAGATAAACAAGGCATCTGCTTGAAAACTGGACAAATGCTCACTACAACCAACCTAACAAACAAATACAGATAAACAAGGCATCTGCTTGATAATTTGACAAATGCTCACTTCAACCAGCCTAAGAACCAAATACATATAAATAAGGCATCTGCTCGATAACTGGAAAAATGCTCTCTGCAACCAACCTAACAACCAAATACAAATAAACAAGGCATCTACTCACAATAAACAACCAAATATAGACTTTAGTGAAACTGGAGTGGACAATTCATAGTTAAACATCACATAGCCCTATTAAACAATACATTTTTGCATAACTGAAATAATTAAACATGGCACAGTTAAAGCACCACATGACAAATCCTACTAAAACAAAGGGTATGGGTTGGCAAGCTAGAAAAGGTAAGATTTGCTGATAGGATGTTGCCTCACATGTCATGGACGGGATCCTTCCAGTTGGAAGAGCACAGACCCATGGTGCGCTCTTTGATGTCATAGATGGGCTGTTTCACCTTGGAAGAACCTTTGTGGGTGCCCTCCTCGTGGTCGTGGTCGATGAGATATGACTTGGCAATTCAGGATCCCAAGCTACCGCCGCAGAATGTGTCCTTTAGAAATGACAAAATGGGTTCGATGGCGTATGAGGATTGCAAATCCTTGACCGCTTGACGAAGGAGATCAGTCGCATGGCCATAGAAGAGATCGACGGCGGTTGAACCAGAGGGGTTGGGGATGGAACACTTAAGCTATGACATGGCCCGCGTGAAGCTGTCTCTGTCGATGAGCTTGATGTCATAGACAACTTTATTGAGATACTGTATTACGCTAGCCCGCTGACATGAAGCCTTTCGCATGGCAACATAGTCAACGTCTTCATCAGCTTATGCGGCGACGTGTTGCTCCGGGATCGATAGGTCAGGGCGAACGGCGAGCACCTCGCCAACGTCCACCGGAGAGGCCATGATGAACCTCCTCTTGGCCGAACGCTCGTAGGGCTCCCCGGGATACGTGGTCGAGCTTAGGCTGCAACATTCTAGATCAGGGGTTGTGGATCTAGAGCGGAGGGACACCACAGGCCCCATCTAAAAACTCAGGGGAGTGGGGCGACGGTATGGGAATCGCTGGGTAACCTGAACTTTATTATCTAAGCTAGGAGGAATGGGCAGACCGGCAGGGGTTGGCGGCAGCAGCAGCAGCTAGCTGGGGTTCGAGGGGGGAGGGGTTCGGGTGGGGGGACTGTGGAGGGGGGGTTGTTTGAGGATACACTACGACTACTGAAAATTTTAGTAATGGTGGGTGGAGATGGTGGTGGACGAGGGAGGGCGACGGTTCAAATGCCTCGGCTACTGCAATTTTACTGTAAGGTAGGTGCTGGAGGAGTGTGGGCGACGGTTGAAGTACGACGACTACTACAATTTGGGTAAAGGAATTGATGCGGGGCGGGAGTACCCAAGATCACGCACGGTCCAATAAGAATATGCGTGTATGATAATAAGGAAATGTGGCGGAACCGCCAATTTTTGCAACACTCAAGGCAGGTAGTTTTCTTAGTTTTCTAGCTAGCAGGTCTATCGCAAACGGTTCGTCCTAATTTTTAGACGCAGACGTGGAATTCAATCTAAATAAACTACCCGCCTTTAGCTTGCACGGGTGGTGATTTTACAGTGCACTTGGATCGCACACAGTTAAGCCAATACCTCCACCCTTTGCTCGCGCTTGCGCAGTCGAGGTGATTTTACAACGCACTTGCATCGCACACGGTTGAGCCAGTACCTCCACCTTTGCTCGCGCTTGCGCAGTCATGGTGATCCACAGCGCAGTTTCATCACACCCAGTTAAGACATTATACCCGTGTCTGTTGAGCGTCATCAGAGTCTTTGTAGCAAAAAATCATTAGAGAGGGTCAGAAGACAGCCACACCAGCATGTACAAAATTCCAATGCACAACTTTGACCGCGCGGGCACACGGTTGGGCCCGTCATCGAAGATCGATGAGAGTGGCCAGAAGTCAAGAACCACCTGGCAGTGGCCAAATATATGTAGGAATATTGGGTGTGATGTTTAAAACTTTAAATACACAATGCACAACTTTGGTGGCACCTGCCTCACAAACCCGAAAGCACCCTTGGATATATGTATATAATGACATAATGTCGTAGCTAGCTTGGGTGCTTGACCCACCACCTCCCACTTCGTGTCAGCGGGGCGGATGCAAGTAATGACACTTTGGTCATACATGCATGTCACCATGACCTACCATAAGACGGACCAGTGAATCTATCGTTTGGTCAAATGACAACTGTTGTTGTCGATAAACCACTTGGTCCAATAGATTGAACCATCATAAAAACTACACGAGAGGGACCACAAAACCAGAACCTCTTGCATGCGGCCCAAAATCATGTAAGTTGGAAGGGGTGATGTGTGTTTTCAATATAGAATAATGTACAATTTAGATGTGGTGCCTATCTCTCGATACAGACAACAACTATGAAGGCCAGGTAGTTAAGGACGAGATACGTAGGGTACGGTGTAGGTCAAACCTAGCAATTCGAGCATGTGGGAGGGAATCCTGACAATGCATGAGCTCGAGCTTTGGTTGAAGGACATGTGATGCTGACCGTCCCTAACACGAACTAGGAGGAATCCATTCATGGCTAGTACATACCCCTCGTTATCGGTCAAAGGGATAATATATATACACTCGGGGAGCCCACGGATATGCGTGTTGTGACAAAAAACCGCACAAGGGAGATGTGGTTGATCAGAAGACCATGTATACATTGCATGCGGCCCAAAAATATATATGGGTACGGTGGTGTGTGATGTGTTTAAATCCCGAATGCACAACCTCGATGGGCCACCAACTACATTACAAACCGAACACCGTACCCAACCCCAAGCCTGGTTCAATATGTACGATGTTGGTTTCCCAACTTCGAGGGGCGGGGGGGGGGGGTGGTGTCGTCCAATGCATGCGCTCATGGTCAAACCCTTCTTGTTGTTGGTTCAAAGGGATAGATTGTGTGGGCCCCCCTCATTATCGATCAAGGATAATATATATACCTCAGGGAGCCACTACTACAGGATGGTCCAAACGCGACAGTCGAATCAGAGACCCTTCAACGAAACTGTGTGCAATGCATCAATCACAAATGGTGATGTAATAAAACTGTTTGTGATGGCGGCGGCATCAAGCACAATTCATATTGTAATTGCGTGTGTGATGAGTGGCAAACGGTTAATCCAGAAGAATTGTTTGTGATGATGAAGAACAACAGAAACGGGCAGCTAGATGAGGGTGTGTGCGATATACGGCATACAGTTCACTAGGATGAACTGTGTGTGACTAGGCAACACAATGGAAACGGTTCAACTGAACAGGATGTGTGTGATAAGCGGCAAACAGGTCCGTAATCAGAAATGTGTGCGTAGACCAATAATAACATAGACGATTGCTCCTAATAAGCTATGTGATTTGCTCTTTCTACAGAAGAATAACATGTATATATATACATCTGGGCTATTCTCTTTCGCGTAACAGAATAATATTATGTTACCTACTTGAATTGACGCAATTGACAGGTTGGAGTGACACTGTTTGCCACAGGAACTGATCTTCCTGCATCTTCGACGGATGGAAACAGGGTATTCAACAGGGAGCTTCCGGGGGTTCTCCTACGTGGTGATGCGGGCCATTCGTTGCCAGAGGAGACATGTACGGGATTCCGCACGTGCGCGCGCTCACCTGGTCGTGTTTTTTGATCTCAAGTCATTGGTGGTGACGGCGTGGGCATTTGGCGGTGGAGGTGTTGCGGGCGTTGGTGTTTTACCCTGGTGTTCATAACTGTTGATTTTACATCCGCTTGTTGTTTTACGTGTTATGGGGATATGAGAATGATCGGTGGGTGAGAGTTTTTGGAGATTCTTCGACTGTAATTTCTAATGAGAAGTTTTGTTGTTCTTGGTCGTTGGCCATGGCCGCCATGCAAATGTGTTCATCTTTTTCTGATGTTTTGTTTTCGAATTGGTGTTGTAGGAAGAGAGACGAGGATTGTATGATAGATTTTCATTGTCAATTTTGCTTCTTTAGTTGTTTTTACCCCGGATTCCCATGTGCTTTGGTATTTGGCGGAGGTGGTGTATGGTGTCGGCGTCCTGGGAACGGGGGTACCAAGACTTGCCTGCCTGCGGCCCAGGGCATGGCTCCACCAACGGCCTGGTACGGCCCATCTTCAGCAGCAACCACTCAAGACCCTCGCGAGCGGCCATGCCTCGCGAGGAGGACGACGCCAAGACTTCCTCAGGGGTGGCCTCGCTAGGCTGGCTCCCGAGGAGCTGAGATATATATGCAAGGGGCACCTCGCGAGGTTCGCCTGACGTGGGCCATGATGACCAAGGCTAGGCGAGGGGCAGCGGGCATAGAGTACCTGTTTCGTCTTTGGTGATAAAGGGGCAAGCGTAGGCGAGGAGTCCCGAGGCATCAGGCAAAGGTTTGCATATCAGTGCAACAAGACCAAGACCACCAGGGACGGCAGGACGAAGGTCACCGCGGAGCCCATAGCTGCATCATCACCAGAGCCTTTGGCAGGCGAAGACCACCTTTTGTCAGGATAGCTTGTACTTGTCGTCTCCCTTCAAACTTCGCCGTTGTGGGATCCCTTCCCACCTAACTTTTCGGAAGAGGACCAGGACCTCAATAAATAGGACTAGCCACCACTATAGTCAGGGATCGTCTCATCTTGGATCGGATCCACTCCACCAAGGCCATCTCACCAGCTCATCGAGCTCAAGAACTCCTCCCCTCAGGAGGCTGTTCGTCCACTATACCAGTTCATCCTTATCCCCCGAGACAATCCACCACACCACACTGGATTAGGGTATTACACCACAACGGTAGCCCGAACAAGTATAGACTCTCATGTATCTTGTTCCTTGGGTTCGGCAATGTAACACCCCGGATGTAACTTGCCATATTTGTACTCCAACTCTTGCCATTTTCGGCAATGTGATATGATATTCCCTCCGTGGTTGGGTTTCCCGTCATTTTGCATTTTGTCCTTGTCATGCATTTCATATCATGTCATCATGTGCATCGCATTCGCATACGTGTTCGTTTCATGAATCCGAGCATTTTCCCCGTTGTCCGTTTTGCAATCCGGCGCTCCTATGTTCCCCGACGTCCCCTTTTACCTTTTTCCGTGAGCGTGTATTAAACTTTCTCGAAATGGACCGAGGTTTGTCAAGCG
Organism: Aegilops umbellulata; assembly: GCA_032464435.1. Lineage (NCBI taxonomy): Eukaryota > Viridiplantae > Streptophyta > Magnoliopsida > Poales > Poaceae > Aegilops > Aegilops umbellulata. Next base: position 148,480,400 of record CP136059.1, on the reverse strand, counting down.
GCCTTGGTATAGCACCGGTAGACCGCCTGTCAAGTTTCGGGTCATTCGGAGGTCGTTTGATACTCCAACGGTTAACCGGGTAACCGTGAAAGCCTCTTGTGGGTTGCAGCCCAAAACCCCTCCAAAACAGCACAATAACCCATCTAAGTCACTCCCATGTCCATCGCCGTTCGATCACGATCGTGTGGCCGCAAACCGTGCTCAATTTGAAGCCTCCTAGCTCCTCATACCTATAAATACACCTCCCCTCCGAAATCCCGGGTCCAAATCCGCCCCTAACCCTAGCCCCGCTCCCCTCCGCGCCGCCGGACACGTCCGGATCGGGCCGGACGCGTCCGCCGCCGCGCCCGCACCAATCAGAGGCCGCCATGTGGCCCCCGGCGACCGCGCGCCGCCCCGGCCCGCCGAGCCCGCGGTCGGCCCCCGCGGCCCGCCGCCGACGCCCGCTCCCGTGGAGCGCCGCGCCCCGCCGCCCGCCGCGCCCCGCGGTCGGCCCCACCGCCCGCGCCGCCCGGTCCCACCTCCGCCTTCGTCTGCCGCGCCGCCGCACCGCGGCTCCGCCGCCCGAGCGCGCCGCGCCGGCGCCCCACCCGCGCGCCGCCTCCTCCGCCCCGCGTCGCCGTCGCCGGCGCCGGATCTGGTCGGATCCGTCCGCCCCGGCCTGCTCCGCCCTCCTCTCCAACTCCGGCGTGAACAGAGTTTCCGGCGAACCTCGACATCCACGCCAGATCTGGATCTGGGATCCCGACGGTTGACTTTTCCCCTCCGAACCCTAATTTTTGTGCAGAATTTGACATGCCATAACTCTGCATGCGTGGCTCCGTTTTGGGCGTATAGCATATCGAATTGTTCGTCTTGATAAGTACACTATTTCATCTCATTGCATCATTTTCATTTGAGCTCATCTTGGTGCCCGAAATGCTATTAGAAGAGGGCTATGTGATATTAGATTCAGATCTGTTTCAGTAGATGCACTTTTGTCATTTTTCCATGATTGATGTGTGCATCCTATGAACTTGAGTCCTACATGTTTTTTGTAATATGCCATGCCATCTTTACAGGGGTGTATGCCATGTATTTTTGTGATCTTTGTGGTGACTAGCACAACCATGCAAACTAGGGATCATATTGTTGCTGATTTCAGGGACTTCGTAATTTCACTAAGTCATGTCCTGCTGTTATTTTTATGCCATGTGTTCATGTTGTTTCAGAGAGATCTATGCCCATTTTGAGCATGATCAGTAAGGGTGCTTTGAACATATGGATTTGCTCTATCCATCCATGCCTTTGTTTGTAATTATGGAGTGCCATAGCTTGAGTCAATCGAGCTCTACTTTTGCTATAAAATGTTTGATGGTTGTATGCTTAGGTTATCATGAAATGCTCTGTAGTGAGTGCATCGAGCTTGTAAACATGCCTACTTGTTATCTATTTTTGACATGTCCAGTTTTCTGCTAAGTCTGAAAACTGTAACGAAACTTGCTTAATTGACATGGGTGCTATTATATTTTCTGGTCCTTTTTGGGTCATGGTCAGTAAGGGACTTTTGTCCCATGCGTTGAGTAGATTCATGCCATGCCATATTTTGCTATGTCCTGTTCCTGTAGCATGTTGTTTCCTTGCTCTAAACATGTCATCCTGATGTTAATTTCTGGCATGTTGTTATTTTCACTAAGTCTGTGAACCTGTTATCTTTTGCACTTTTGCCATGCTTGTTTGAACCTGTTATGGTGTGATTTAGCCGTAGCTCAGTGTTCATCTTTTGTCAGGCATCTTGAGTAGATCACTGCCATATGCTTTGCTGATATGCTTGGGTGCAGTAGCTTAATATCTTGTTGCATGCTAAGTGGCATCATGCTGTTAAACACAGAAATATGTCATTCTTGTTTTGCTTGTCATTTGCAAACCGTGCATCCGATTCCGGTGATCTTTATATCGATTTCAACCGAAATCACCTCACCTTTCCAGTGGCATACTTGGTTTGCCAAGATTATGCGTTGTTCATCTTTTCCTTCCGGAGCACGCATATGCATTGCATATCACATCTCGCATATCATGCCATGTTTTGCATCATGTTGATTGCGCATTGCATCGTGGTTGATAGTTGTTCCTTTGCTTGTGTTCTTATTTTGGGTAGAGCCGGGAGACGAGTAAGTGAACGAGGAACCTGTTGAGAACGCTTACGAGGATCAAGCTTTCGACAACTCTGAGAACCTTGCAGACAAGATGACCATACCCTCGAAATCACTACTATCTTTGCTTGCTAGATGCTCGCTCTTTTGCTATGCCTATGCCGCGATACCTACCACATGCTATATCATGCCACCCATATTGCCATGTCAACCTCTAACCATCCTTTCCTAGCAAACCGTTGATTGGCTATGTTACCGCTTTGCTCAGCCCCTCTTATAGCGTTGCTAGTTGCAGGTGAAGATGAAGTTTGTTCCATGTCGGAACATGGTTATGTTGGGATATCACAATATCTCTTATTTAATTAATGCATCTATATACTTGGTAAAGGGTGGAAGGCTCGGCCTTATGCCTGGTGTTTTGTTCCACTCTTGCCACACTAGTTTCCGTCATACCGGTGTTATGTTCCTTGATTTTGCATTCCTTACACTGTTGGGTGATTTATGGGACCCCCTTGACAGTTTGCTTTGAATAAGACTCCTCCAGCAAGGCCTAACTTTGGTTTTACCATTTGCCACCTAAGCCTTTTCCCCCGGGTTTTCACGAGCCCGAGGGTCATCTTTATTTAACCCCCCCGGGCCAGTGCTCCTCTAAGTGCTGGTTCGAACCGAGTAGACTGCGGGGCCACCTCGGGGAAACTTGAGGCTTGGTTTTACTCGTAGGATGTCTCGTCCGGTGTGCCCTGAGAACGAGATATGTGCAACTCCTATCGGGATTTGTCGGCACATCCGGGCGGCTTTGCTGGACTTGTTTTATTACTGTCGAAATGTCTTGTAGTCCGGGATTCCGAGACTGATCGGGTCTTCCCGGTAGAAGGAATATCCTTCGTTGACCGTGAGAGCTTATAATGGGCTAAGTTGGGACACCCCTGCAGGGTATTATCTTTCGAAAGTCGTGCCCACGGTTATGAGGCAGATGGGAATTTGTTAATGTTCGGTTGTAGAAAACCTGAAGTTGACCTTAATTAAAACACATCAAACGCGTGTGTACCGTGATGGTCTCTTCTCGGCGGAGTCCGGGAAGTGAACACGGTGTTGGAGTTATGTCTGACGTAGGTTGTTTCTAGGATCACTTCTTGATCGCTTCTAGCTTCACGACCGTGCTTTGCTTCTCTTCTCGCTCTCTTTTGCGAATGTAGCCACCATATATGCTAGTCGCTTGCTGCAGCTCCACCTCACAACCTTATCCTACCTTTAAGCTTAAATAGTCTTGATCTCGCGGGTGTGAGATTGCTGAGTCCCCGTGACTCACAGATTCTACCAAAACAGTTGCAGGTGCCAACGATGCCAGTGCAGATGACGCAACCGAGCTCAAGTGGGAGTTCGACGAGGAACGTGGTCATTACTATGTGTCTTTTCCTGATGATCAGTAGTGGAGCCCAGTTGGGACGATCGGGGATCTATGTAGCATTTGGGGTAGTCTTCTTTCATTTTGGTTCCGTAGTCGGACCTTGAGTGTAATCTAAAAGATGGATGTTTATTTATGTATTGTGTGAAGTGGCGACTGTAAGCCAACTATGTATCTCTTTCCCTTATGTATTACATGGGTTGTGTGAAGATTACCTCACTTGCGACATTGCTTTCAATGCGGTTATGCCTCTAAGTCGTGCTTCGACACGTGGGAGATATAGCCGCATCGAAGGCGTTACAAGTTGGTAATCAGAGCCTTCCCCGACCTTAGGAGCCCCACCTGGTTGATCGTTTTTAGCGGCCGAGTTGTGTCTAGAAAAATGTTTTGAGTCATTTAGGAATTATGTATCGGAGAGTTTAGGAATTCTTTTTACTTCCCAGTCTCCTCATCGCTCTGGTAAGGCATCCTGACGTAGAGTTTTGACTCTTCTCTTCTCAAATTTTCACTAAAAAAATTTTTAGGATCACGCGGGTATCTTAGAATCGTTCCGATGGTTTTGTGATGACAACATTGTCTTGGTGCCTCCTGTCAGCAGGGGTTTAGTGGAAGTGTCCCGGGGAGTTGAGCTCTAAGGTGTTGTCGTCATAATTTTATCGTTGCAGTTCTGGAATACCTGAGTTTAGTACGCCGACATCAAAAAATCTCTTTTGTACAGTTGTTGGTGAGATAACCCTGATAGCCCAGTACTGAGGCGAGTGCAGGAGTATTGCCATAACTTGTATAACAGATGCTTTTCGAAGGTTGAGGTAAACGATTTCCGAAGGTTTCTTGGTTATGTGTTGAAGGATGGATACAGCTGGATCTACGTATTGTTAGTTTGGGTGATATATTTTGTGTCCCCTGTATCCCCAACACCTGATTGCATAACCAGGAAGTTTCGGGAGTTTATAAGTGGGAATTCTAATAGCTTATAGGATATCTTTCCGACAGATGTATGATTTGAGATTGGGGTCTAACGTGCTAGTGGTCCGCCTATTCACGGCCGATTTACAGTGGTCGCGAGGCGTCTTAAAGAATCCTTGGCTATGCTGATTCGGGGACGTCTTGTTTGTCATTCGTGACGTCTGCTGTACGTCGTGCCCGTGTGGGCCCCACCACGAATACTTTGGGCGAAATCTCTATCATGTGTTTGTTGTGGCTTATTCTGCAAGCCAATCCTTTGTTTTGTTTTCAGTTGTGACATTCGAGTTGTTTCGAAGTAGATGATGATTCCATACCTTTATCTAAATGGCTTCTCAGCTTATGGAAGTGTGATGCTTTACTTTGTAATTCATTCGTTCATTCTTGTTCGGATGTTTATTGTGAAGACTATATGTTGCAATTTCGATCCTTTGATTCAGCTTGAATATATGTCTTTCAAGATGCTAATGGATGTCACCCTCTTCAGGATGGCTCCGCCAACGCGTCAGAATCCGGAATGCAATGAAGGAAGTCAGGCTAACCCTCCGCCACCACCTCCGCCTCCGGAGGCATGGCAAGCCTTGATGACAGCCACCAATGCCAACACTCAGATTCTGATTCAGCTCTTGCAAGATCGCAACCAAGGGCAAGGTAATCAGGGAAATCAAGGCCAAGGCAACAATCAGCCGCATTTTGCTACCCTCAATCAATTCCTTGCAAATCAGCCAAAGACTTTCAGCTACTGTGTCGAGGCCACAGACGCCGATGATTGGCTCGTGGACATCAACAAGCACTTCGAATGTAGCAATGTCAGACCGGAGGACTTTGTCAAGTTTGCCTCTTTTCAACTCAAGGATCAAGCTGCTGAGTGGTACCAGCAATACAAAGATTCCAGAGGAGGTCGTGTGATTACCTGGGATGATTTCCGTCGTGACTTCAAAGCTCACCACATTCCAGAAAATGTTGTTGAGACTAAGCATGAGAATTTCCGCAATCTCAAGCAAGGAAACATGTCTGTGTATCAATACAACACTCAGTTCCAGAAACTCTCTCATTTTGCTAAGCAAGACATCCTTGATGAGAAGAGCATGATTTACCAATTCAGGCGTGGCCTCAGAGAAGATCTGCAACTAGCTCTCATGCTTTCTGAGCCGCTAAAGTATGATGAATTCTACAACATGGCACTGAAACAAGAAGCTGCTCAGCTCAAGTGTGAGGCATCTAAGAAGAGAGTCAGGGACGCAGTTCAGTCCTCTTCTTCCTCACTAGTGGCAGCCAAGCAACAGAAGTTTTGGTTGCCTCCTCCTCCTCCGTTCCGTCAGCCTTATCAGCAGAAGAACTCAGGTGGTCGTGGATCTTCCCACCCACCCAACCCTGGCTATCAGAACAAGTCTCAGAACCAAGCTCCAAGGCCAAATGCTCCTTGTCATCGTCCGCTCTCAGAGGTGACTTGCAACAAATGTCAGCAAAAGGGTCACTATGTGAACAAGTGCTTCAACCAAAGGCGCCTTCCGCCTCCTCCTCCTGTGAGATATTCCAGCAATGCAGTGGTCAAGCATAATCCTAAACATGCCAAGGTGAACATGATGAATGCAGCTCAAGCGGAGGATTCTTCAGAAGTGATCATGGGTAACCTCCCTGTTAATGATATTCCTGCAAAAGTCTTATTTGACACCGGTGCATCGCACTCTTTCATGTCATATCCGTTTGCATCGAAGCATAATGTTGACACAGATATTTTGTCCAAAGTTATGCAAGTTGTTTCTCCTGGAAAACTTTTGTCTTCTAGCTTGGTTGCTCCCGATGTTTCTATCAAGATGGGCGACTATAGATTTTTGGCTAAACCAATTGTTCTTGGTGACTCTGATATTGATCTAATTCTCAGGATGGACTGGCTTTCTAAGCACAAGGCTCAGATTGATTGTGCTGCCAGGGAAATTCAATTGACTCACTCTACCGCTCGTGACGAAACCATTCGGTTGTTTTCTCTCAATGAGAAGGGCGAATTGGATGCTATCTCTCAGATTCCAGTCATTTGTGAGTACCAAGATGTCTTTCCAGAAGAGCTTCCGGGTATGCCTCCTCACCGGCCAGTTGAATTCGTTATTGATCTTGAGCCTGGCACGGAACCCGTTTGCATGCGTCCATACAAGCTTGGGCCAAAAGAGTTGAAGGAATTGAAAAAACAACTCGATGAACAAGAGCGTCTGGGTCTGATCAGACCGAGTTCATCTCCTTGGGGTTGTGGTGTTCTTTTTGTCCAGAAGAAGGATGGCACGGACCTACTTTGCGTCGATTACCGTCCATTGAACAAGAAGACAATCAAGAACAAGTACCCACTTCCCAACATCAATGAGTTATTCGAGCAACTTAAAGGTTCTAAAGTGTTCTCCAAGCTTGACCTTCGTATGGGTTATGATCAAATTCGCATTCGTGAAGAAGATATTCCCAAGATAGCATTCAGAACAAGTTTTGGTTCTTATGAATATACTGTGATGTCATTCGGCCTTGTCAATGCTCCTCCAACGTTCTCTCGTATGATGAACTTCATCTTCAACCCCTACACCAATGAATTCGTCTTGGTCTATCTCGATGATATATTGGTCTTCTCCAAGAATAAGAAGGATCATGCCAAGCATTTGCGATTGGTGCTCGACAAGCTCAGAGAGTATCAATTCTATGCGAAGTTCTCCAAATGTGAATTCTGGCTTGATGAAGTTCTTTACCTTGGGCATATCATCTCTGCCAAGGGCATTGCTATTAATCCCGAGAGGGTGTCTACAGTTTTGAATTGGGAACCTCCTCAGAATGTCAAGCAGCTTCGCAGTTTTCTTGGACTTGCAAGCTATTGCCGAAGATTCGTTGAGAATTTCTCAAAGATTGCAAAGCCTCTTTCCAACCTCCTTCAGAAGCATGTGAAGTATGTCTGGTCTCCTGAGTGTGACGTTGCTTTCAACGCTATCAAAGATAAACTCGTCACTGCTCCAGTTTTGACTCCTCTTGACCAATCCAAGCCTTATGAAGTTTTTTGTGATGCTTCTCTTCAAGGCCTCGGTGCCGTGTTAATGCAAGAGAAGAAGGTTGTGGCCTATACCTCTCGTCAGTTGAATCCCAACGAAAATAACTAACCCACTCATGATCTTGAGTTGGCGGCAGTTGTCCATGCATTAATAACATGGAGACCTCTCCTGTTGGGAAGGAAAGTGGACATATTCACCGATCACAAGAGTCTCAAGTACATCTTCACTCAGCCCAACCTCAACCTCAGGCAAACTCGATGGGTCAAAATGATTCAAGAGTATAATCCGAGTATTGAATATACTCCAGGCAAGGCTAATGTGGTTGCAGACGCTTTGAGCAGGAAGGCTTATTGCAATAGCTTAATCCTCAAGCCCTTTCAACCGGATCTTTGTGAAGCTTTCCGCAAGTTGAATCTCCAAGTTGTTCCTCAAGGCTTTCTTGCCAACCTCATAGTCTCTCCTACTTTGGAAGATCAAATTCGTGAGGCACAACTGCTAGATACCATGGTGAAGAAGGTGAAACATGGTATTGACAAGGGCATTTCCAAATACAAGTGCTATCGCGTTGATGACAGAGATACTCTTTTCTTCGAGGACCGGATTGTGGTTCCAAAGGGTGATCTATGGAAAGTCATTATGAACGAGGCGCACAATTCTCTTCTGTCAATTCATCCTGGAAGTACGAAGATGTACCATGACCTCAAGCAGTCGTATTGGTGGACTCGAATGAAGCGAGAAATTGCTCAATTCATGAATGAATGTGATGTCTGTCGAAGGGTGAAAGCAGAACACCAACGACCAGCTAGTCTACTCCAACCTCTTGCTATTCCGGAATGGAAGTTTGATCATATCGAAATGGACTTCGTGACTGGTTTCCCTAAGTCCAAGCGTGGAAATGATGCCATCTTTGTCGTCATCGACAATCTCACTAAAGTGGCTCATTTTCTTCCTATCAAAGAGTCTATCACAGCAGCACAGCTGGCAGAACTCTACACCTCCAGAATTGTTTCCTTTCATGGCATTCCACAATTGATATCTTCAGATCGTGGAAGCATCTTCACCTCCAAGTTCTGGGATTCTTTTCAGAAGGACATGGGCACAAACATTCGCTTCAACACAACTTTCCATCCTCAAACTAGTGGACAAGTCGAGCGTGTCAACCAAATTCTTGAAGATATGCTCAGGGCTTGTGTTATCTCTTTCGGCATGAAGTGGGAGGATTGTCTTCCGTATGCTGAGTTCTCTTACAACAACAGCTTTCAAGCGAGCTCGGGCAAAGCCCCATTCGAGATTCTCTATGGCAGAAAGTGTCGTACTCCTCTCAATTGGTCTGAGACGGGCGAACGCCAACTTCTTGGCAACGACTTGATCACAGAGGCTGAAGATATGTGTAAAGTCATTCGTGAGAATCTCAAAGCCGCTCAATCGCGCCAGAAGAGCTATTACGATAGCAAACACCGTGATTTGGCTTTCAAGATCGGAGACCATGTCTACCTCCGCGTCTCTCCAATGAAAGGCACTCGTCGCTTTGGTATCAAAGGGAAACTTGCCCCTAGATACGTCGGTCCTTTCAAGATCATCGGCAAAAGAGGCGATCTCGCCTATCAATTTGAGCTTCCCCCCAACTTTGCAAATGTGCACGATGTGTTCCATGTGTCACAGCTTCGCAAGTGGTTCAAGACGCCTGAGCGCACCATCAAATTCGAAGAGATTGATCTTCAGGAAAATTTGTCCTATCATGAGCATCCCGTTGCCATTCTTGAAGAAACTGAGCGCAAGACTCGCAACAAGTCCATCAAATTCCTGAAAGTGAAGTGGTCACACCATTCAGACCGAGAAGCCACCTGGGAGCGCGAGGACCACCTCCGTTCCGAATATCCGGAGTTCTTTCAGTCCTAGATCTCGGGACGAGGTCCTCTCGTAGTGGTGGAGTGTTGTAACACCCCAGATGTAACTTGCCATATTTGTACTCCAACTCTTGCCATTTTCGTCAATGTGATGTGATATTCCGTCCGTGGTTGGGTTTCCCGTCATTTTGCATTTTGTCTTTGTCATGCATTTCATATCATGTCATCATGTGCATCGCATTCGCATACGTGTTCGTTTCATGAATCCGAGCATTTTCCCCGTTGTCCGTTTTGCAATCCGGCGCTCCTATGTTCCCCGGCGTCCCCTTTTACCTTTTTCCATGAGCGTGTATTAAACTTTCTCGTAATAGACCGAGGTTTGTCAAGCGGCCTTGGTATAGCACCAGTAGTCCGCCGGTCAAGTTTCGGGTCATTCAGAGGTCGTTTGATACTCCAACGGTTAACCGGGTAACAGTGAAAGCCTCTTGTTTAAGCTTATGGGTAGGATGTGGTTATGAGGTGGAGTTGAGGTGGCGTCCCCAGATTGGTCTGGGCGACGTGTCCAGCGAACACGTTCGGCGCCGATGGATGTGTCTGGCGGCGCGAGGAGGAAGACTGCTAGGGTTTCGTCCGCAATTTGAGGAGGGGGAGGTGTATTTATAGATAGGGGAGCTAGGAGAGTCCAAATGAGGTGCGTTTTTCGCCCAGACGATCGTGATCCAACGACCTAGAGCATGGAGTGGGTTTAGATGGGTTAGTGGGCTGTTATGGAGGAGTGTTGGGCTGCATTGAGAGAGGGGCTTTTGCGGTTACCCGGTTAACCGTTGGGGCATCAAACGACCTCCAAATGGAAGGAAATTTGACAGGCGGCCTACCGGTGTTGTACCAAGGCTACTCGACAAATCTCGCCCATTCCGAGAACGTTTTTCTCCCGCTCACGAAATGAGATCCGAGGGGTGCAACGGGTGCATGTGTGAGTGTCGAATTCCGAAACGGACAACGGGGAAAAAGACCGGATGCATGAGATGAACACGAATGCAGAATGAGATGCACATGATGACATGAGATGAAAGGCATGACATGAACAAAGTGAAAAACGAGGACAAAACCCAACCATGGAGGATATAACATATAACATAGACGGAAATGGCATGAGTTGGAGTTTCAATTTGAATGTCAGATCCAGGGCGTTACAAGTCTCCACCACAACAAGAGGATCTCGACCCGAGATCTAGGACTGAAAGAACTCCGGATATTCGGAACGGAGGTGATCCTCGTGCTCCCAGGTGGCTTCTTGGTTGGAATGGTGAGACCACTTAACTTTCAGGAATTTGATCGACTTGTCGCGAGACTTGCGCTCGGTTTATTAAAGAATGGCAACGGGATGCTAATGACAAGACAAGTCTTCTTGGAGGTCAATTTCTTCAAAGTTGATGGTGTGCTCAGGCGTCTTGAAGCACTTGCGAAGCTGTGACACGTGAAACACATCGTGCACATCTGCGAAGTTGGACGGAAGCTCGAGTTGATAGGCGAGGTTGCCTCTTTTGCCAATGATCTTGAAAGGACCCGCGTATCTAGGGGCAAGCTTCCCTTTGATACCGAAGCTTCGAGTGCCTTTCAGTGGAGAGACGCAGAGGTAGACATGGTCTCCGATCTCGAAAGCCAAGTCACGGTGCTTGCTATCATAGTAACTCTTCTAGCGCGATTGCGCGGCTTTGAGATTTTCACGGATGAATTTACACATTTCTTCAGCTTCTGTGATCAATTCATTGCCAAGAAGTTGGCGTTCACTAGTCTTGGACCAATTGAGAGGAGTACGACACTTTCCGCCATAAATAATTTCGAATCGGGCCTTGCCTGAACTTGCTTGGAAACTGTTGTTGTAGGAGAACTCGGCATAAGGGAGACAATCTTCCCACTTCATACCGAGAGAGATGACACAAGCTCTGAGCATGTCTTCGAGGATTTGATTGACACGCTCGACTTGGCCACTTGTTTGAGGATGAGAACCCGTGCTGAAGTGAATGTTGGTGCCCATGGCCTCAGCACAGTTGCTGAAAGACTTTGGCTGATTTGCAAGGAACTGGTTGAGGGTAGCAAACTAAGGCTGATTGTTGGATTGCCCTTGACCTTGGTTGATTTGGTTGCCTTGACCTTGGTTGCGCTCTTGCAAGAATCGCAAAAGCATCTCGGTATTGGCGTTGGTGGCTGCCATGACAGCTTGCCATGCCTCTGGAGGCGGAGGAGGTGGCGGAGGATTGGACTGCTCTCCGTCAGCATGTTGCGGACTCAGACGCGTTGTAGGAGCCATCCTGAAGAGGGTGACATCCGTTAGAATCATGATAGACAAGCTGGATCAACTGATAGATATGTGCAACATATAGTCTTCACAATAAACATTCGAACAAATATTGAACGAATGAAATCCCAATTTAACATTACACTACCATTAAGGTGAGAAGCCACTTTAAAAGAGATTGATGAATGAAACAACAAGGTACGACTGGAACAAATAAATGGTAAGGATCACCCAATCCTATACCAATTATCTATCGGAAGAATAACTAAGAGCTACATGAATTCCCACCTATTAACTCCAGAAACTTTTTGGTTATGCAATCTGGTGTTGGGGATATAGCGAGGCACAATATATATCACACAACTAACAAGCCCTACGCTCCAACTGTATCCATCCATCAACACATAACCAAGAAAACTCCAGAAATCATGTACCTCGACCTTTGAAAAACATCCGTTATACGAGCTATGACAATACTCCCGAACTCCCCCCCTAGTACTGGGTGTCGTCGAGGTTATCTCACCACTAACTGCATAAAAGAGATTTTCGATGTCGGAGAACTCAGGTATTCCAGAACTGCAACGATAAAATTGTGACTACAACACCTCGGAGCTCAACTCCCCGGGACACTGCCACAACCCCTAAATGTCGGGAGGCACCAAGAAAAATGTTCTCTTCACAAGAATATCGAAACGATCCCAAGATACCCGCGTGATCCTAATTTTTTTAATGAAATTGAGGAGAGGAAAGACAAAACATCTACATCAGAAGGCCTCACCAGAGCGACGAAGGGGACTGAGGAGAAAAAATAATTCCTACTCTCCGATATAACTAAACTCCAAAAAAGATTTTTTTCTAGACTCAACAACGGCCAACTACGATCAATCAAGGGGGCTCCTATGGTCGGTCAAGGCTCTGATACCAACTTGTAATGCCCAAGATGTGGCTATATCTCCCACATGCTGAGGAACGACTTAGAGACATACCGCATTTTGGTTTTGTCGCAAGAAGGGTCATGTTCACACAATCCCATGTAATGAACAAGGAAGGGATAAATAGTTGGCTTACAATCGCCACATCACACAATGATCAAATAATTCATACATCATTCAGAGTACACACATAGTCCGACTACGGACAAATCCAAATGAAAATAAGATAACCCCAAATGCTAGATCCCGATCATCTCAACTGGGCACCACTACTGATCATCCGGAAAAGACACGGAGTAATGACCAAGGTCCTCCTCAAACTCCCACTTGAGTTCGGTAGCATCACCTGCACTGGTATCATCGGCACCTGCAACTATTTTGGTTATATCCATGAGTCACGAGGACTCAGCAATCTCAAAACCCACGAGATCAAGACTATTTAAGCTTATGTGTAGGATGTGGTTATGAGGTGGAGTTGAGGTGGCGTCCCCTGATTGGTCCGGGCGACGTGTCCGTCGGACACATCCGGCATGGACGGATGTGTCCGGCGGCACGGGGAGGAAGATTGCTAGGGTTTCATCCACAATTTGTGGAGGGGGAGGTGTATTTATAGATAGGGGGAGCTAGGAGAGTCTAAATGAGCTGCAGTTTTCGCCCACACGATCGTGATCCAACGATGGAGAGCATCGAGGGGGTTTAGATGGGTTAGTGGGCTGTTATGGAGGGGTGTTGGGCTGCAATGAGAGAGGGGCTTTTGCGGTTACCTGGTTAACCGTAGGGGCATCAAACGACCTCCAAATGAAACGAGATTTGACAGGCGGCCTACCAGTGATGTACCAAGCCCACTAGACAAAGATCGGACCATTCCAAGAACGTTTTTCTCCCGCTCACGAAACGAGATCCGAGAGGTGCAACTGGTGCATGTGTGAGTGTCGGATTCCGAAACGGACAACAGGGGAAAAGACTAGATGCATGAGATGAACATGAATGCAAATGAGATGCACATGATGACATGAGATGAAATCCATGACATGGACAAAATGCAAAACGAGGACAAAACACAACCACGGAGGGTATAACATATAACATAGCCGGAAATGGCAAGAGTTGGAGTTACAATTATGGAATGTTACATCTGGGGCGTTACAACCCATCCGGCCTACAACCTCATGAAGATGCCGGGCAGCAGTAGTGTCCTCACCATGGCTGAAGACACCAAGGAGGCTTTGACGGCCCTCAAGCTCGCCTTCAGGGCCGCCGCGGCAGCACGCCCGGCCGACAAAGCCGCCCAGGGGCTAAGGGGGCCGTGCTGGTGAAAAAGAAGCAGATGTTCACTCAGGATCAGGCCAAAACGAGCCAAGTGCCGGTCGAGGAGGATGGATCCTCGGGCGCTACCTTCACCATAGGCGCCAACCTAGACCCGGACCAAGAGGAGGCATTGGTGAAGTTCATGTGCGCGAACAAGGACGTATTCGCCTGGGAGCCCAAGCAGCTGGTAGGGGTCCCCAGGGGGGGTAATCGAACATCACTTAAGGGTGTGCCCCAATCTGCGCCCTGTGAAGCAGAAGGCGCGTTGACAGTCCACAGAGAAGCAGTCCTTCATCGTCCAGGAAACTCGCAAACTAGAAGCAGCGGGCGTCTTTCGCGAGTTCCGGTACCCGGAATGGCTGGCGAACCCCGTCGTCGTCCCCAAAAAAGGCGGAATGGAACACATGTGTGTCGACTTCACCAACCTCAACAAAGCCTGCCCCAAGACCCGTTCCCGCTCACGTGCATCGACCAGATCGTCGAATCCACCGCAGAGTGCGACCTGCTGTGTTTCCTGGACGCATTCTCGGGTTACCAACAGATCAAGATGGCAGTCGAGGACGTGGAGAATATGGCCTTCTTGACCCTGTGTGGGGTATACTGCTACACCTGCATGTCGTTCAAGCTACACAATGCCGGGGCGACCTTCCAGCGGCTGATGCACATCGCCCTATGCCAGGAGCTAGGGAGAAATGATGAAGCCTACGTCGACCGCATCATAGTAAATCTCTGGAGGCAAGAACCCTCATCCAGGACCTGGAGGAGACTTTCACCATCCCGCGCCAGGTGGACCTCCAGCTCAACCCAGGGAAGTGTGTGTTTGGTGTCCCCTCCGGCAAGCTACTTGGCTTCCTCATGTCACACAGGCGGATCGAGGCCAACCCGGAGAAGGTCAAGGCAATAGAAGATATGATCCCACTTCGAACTCTCGAGGAAATGTAGAAGCTCGCGGGCTGCGTGACATCGCTGGGGCGGTTCATCTCCAAGATGGGGAAGCGCGCCCTGCCGTTCTTCAAGCTGATGAAGAAGAAGGGCCCATTCGAGTGGACCCCAGAGGCCGACCTGGCATTTCAAGACATCAAGAGATACTTGACCAGCCCTCCGGTGATGGTAGCGCCTCGTCCCCTCGAGCCGCTGGTGCTCTACCTGGCAGCCACACACCACTTAGCCAGCGTGGCGTTGGTGGCTGTCCGGGAGGAGCGCCATGCAAAGAGCCCGCCGCGTAATGCCATACTTCTAGCCGGGATGGTGCGGAGCCAAGACGGCGCCTCTAAAGCCGCGACGACGCCCGCAGATGATCAGGCCCCACAAGACGACATTACTTGGCCTGCGGAGGCCCTCATGGGTGACCAAGCTCCTGAAGTCCCCCCACCTCAAGAGGCGCCACAACTTCCGGTGGCCATAGGCTCCATCGGCGCTCCCGCCCTCGTTGACCACCCGGTATACTTCATCAGCACGGTGTTACGGGACGCAAGGGCACGGTATCTCATGCCACAGAAGCTTTTGCTTGCACTCCTGGTGGCCTCATGCAAGCTGCGTCGTTACTTCCAAGGCCACCCAATAAAGGTCGTCTCAGCCTACCCACTAGAGAGGGTGCTCTGGAGCCCCAACTCTGCGGGAAGAGTCACTGAGTGGAACATCGAACTGCAAGCGTTTCAGCTGGAGTTCAGCACAACCAGGGTTATGAAGGGAGCCGCCCTCGCCGACATCGTGGTAGAATGGACCGACGCTCCGGAGCCCGAAGCAGGCGAGAGCCGACCCCTCTCGCCAAGAAGTGAAGCGCCAGATGGCTGGGTCATGTACTTCGACGACGCTTTCACACGCCAAGGTGTGGGGGCTGGCGCCGTGCTCATCTCGCCCACCCAAGACAACTTATACTATGCCGTGCAGCTCTGCTTCCAGCGGGGCGAGAAGGTCTCCAACAACATTGCGGAATGCGAGGGGTTGATTGCCCGCCTCAAGGCCGCAGCGGCCTTGGGGTGAAGCGTCTCACCATAAAGGGCGACTCACGGCTCCTATTCAACTTCTCCAACAAGGTGTATGAGCTGAGGGACGAGCACATGGATGCGTACCTCGCAGAGGTGCGCAAGATGGAGAAGCAATTTTTAGGACTGGAACTACAACATGTGCCACGCGGAAAAAACAAGGAAGCCGCTGAGATCACCAAGAGAGCATCAAGGCTCCAGCCCCAAGAGCCTAGTGTCTTTGAAGAGCAACTTTTCAAGCCCACAGCAGGCCCCTCGACCACGGGGCCTGCACCGCCTCAAGAGGAACTCCACCAGCCGCCACTGAGGGAGTCCTGGATTAGGGGGTGTTCGGATAGCCAAACTATACCTTCAGCCGGACTCTAGGACTATGAAGATACAAAGTTGAAGACTTCGTCCCGTGTCCGGAAGGATCTTTTCTTGGCGTGGAAGGCAAGCTAGGTGTGCGGATATTCGAGAACTCCTACCATTGTAACCGACTCTGTGTAACCCTAACCCTATCTGTTGTCTATATAAACCGGAGGGTTGTAGTCCGTAGGACAACCATCATCATACACAATCATACCATAGGCTAGCTTCTAGGGTTTAGCCTCCTTAACCTCGTGGTAGATCCACTCTTGTACTACCCATATCATCAATACTAATCCAGCAGGAATAGGGTTTTACCTCCATCGAGAGGGCCCGAACCTGGGTAAAATAAAGTGTCTCGTGTCTCCTGTTACCATCCGTCCTTGACGCACAGTTCAGGACCCCCTACCCGAGATCCGCCGGTTTTCACACCGACATTGGTGCTTTCATTGAGAGTTCCTCTGTGTCGTCGCTTCTAGGCCCGATGGCTCCTTTGATCATCAACAATGATGAGGTCCAGGGTGAGACTTTCCTCCCCGGACAAATCTTCGTCTTCGGCGGCTTCGCTCTGCGGGCCAATTCGCTTGGTCATCTGGAGCAGATCGAAAGCTACGCCCCTGGCCATGAAGTCAGGTTTGGAAGCTTAAACTACACGGCTGATATCCGCGGAGACTTGATCTTCGACGGGTTCGAGCCACAGCCAAGTGCGCCGCGCTATTTCGAGGGGCATGATGTAGCACCCTGGAGGCCGCACACGCTCCGGCCCCGATCTTTGACTCGGAGCCCGCGGCGTTCTCTGAGGATGAACGGTTGGAAGTCACCTCGGGGGCTACGATCTCAAAGGCGATCGAGCCAAACGCCAGCACCGGACTCTGCACGGCCTAGGACTCCAAGGAGCCGGACTCTTCTCCGAACACCGAGCCTTCCGTGCTCCGATCGAATCTGATTGGGCGCCTGTAATGGAGTTCACCGCCGCGGACATCTTTCAGTGCTCACCTTTCGGTGATATCCTGAATTCTCTCAAGTCTCTCTCTTTATCAGGAGAGCCCAGGCCGGACTATGGTCTGCGAGGTTGGGATTCGGACAACGAAGAAATTCTAAGCCCACCCACCACCCACTTAATAGCCACTGTCGACGATTTAACTGACATGCTTGACTTCGGCTCCAAAGACTTCGACGGTATGGACGACGAAGGAGGAGACGAACAAGAACCAGCACCTGTAGGGCGCTGGACCGCCACCTCGTCATATGAAATATATATGGTGGATGCTCCAAAGGATGCGGATGGCGATGGATCAGCGGAAGACGACACCTCGAAAAAAACGCAAAAACGTGTGACACCCCAAAAATTTCATTTGGGTTTTTGCAAAATCCTTGCTGGATTTTCCTTGAGATTTGAGGCTTTCAGTAAAACAACCCTCTTAAAATTCCTTTTCCTTGACTAGGGTTGCTATTTTTGTTTTCTCCTTCAAGCCTTGGGTTTGACCTTCTTAAAAAACTCCTTCTCTTTTGTTTCCCTTATCAGATTTTTATTTTTGGGAGTTTTCTTTTTAAGAAAAACTCTATGAAAAAGATTTGGGATTTTCATTCTATTGAAAACCATCCATGACCTTGTATTTTGCCCATGAGGTAAAACCACCACAACATCTACTCCCCTCCTTGTCAACAACTCAAATTCCCTATCCCAACTCATCCAAACAAGTTTTGGATTTTGTTTTATCTCTCAAATATTTTCTGTCAATTATTTTGAGCCTGATGGATTTTCAAAGCAAGTACCCTTTTCCATTTGAGATTTGACTTCAAACCAACTCTACTGGCTAGTCCTTTGCACCCACAACCCAGAACCATCTTGATCCACTCATCTTCTTTTCAAAATTTTCAACTTACACTCCCTGCAAGTTTGGACCAGATTTGTCAAATTTGGTGAAATTCATATCTACACTTCTCCAAAAATTCCACCAAAAATTAGGCAGCCTACTAGAGCAATGAGAAGTCACTCCACCAAAAATCAGCCCAAGGAAAAATCCCTACATGCCTGGATCATTCTGTCGAACACCTTGCATGCACTGTTCAAACACATTCAGCAAATTCAGTCTTCAGTGTTGATTTCTTCAGATCATCTGCAGTCACGCGCACACAGTGCCCTTGGCACGTTGCTCGCCGCCTGGCCTGCGTGTCCAGAGCCCCGCACGCGCGCTTGGCCTCTTCCTGGCGTCGGTGGCGCTCTGACCCGACCACGCCGACGTGTCCCGCGGCTGCTGAACCGCCGTGGCAGCCAACAGGGAGCAGAACGGCGGCTCAACGCCGTTCCGGGCCGCACAGCCCCGCTGCTGGCTCCGCGTGTCCACCTCCACGCCAGCGCACGCATGCAGCACGACCGTCGTGGCACGGCGCGCACAGAGCGTGCTCTCTGCCGCCGATGGACCCGCGCCGTCCCGTTCCGTCGAGCTCCACCTCAGCAAGCTTAAACCGACGCCGTTGGCTCCAAAATGGACTCCGCGAACCTCCACGACGGTGCTCAACTCCTAAACTCCCCCGACCAAGCACTGCACCACCGTAATCACTCGCCGGAGAACGCCGTTCTCGGCCACCGCCTCGGATCACCTATAAAAGGAGACCCCGAACCCTCCCGCGAGCACGCACCACCCCTACACTCCACCAACGCCCTGCCAGGTCACTGGGAGGACCTCGAGGAGGTCTCCTCCCCCGACTCCGGCCACCCTGCTCCGCCTCGGCCTCCAGCTCGATTCGCTCCGGTGAGGCCGTCTCCGGCGCCCAAACTCCGTCCATCTCCCTCTCTAGCTACCAGATCCTTGACCCCCTCTTCAATTTGATCTGTGCAGCTCTCTCCGGCAACCTCCATCCACGCCCGAACCGCCGTCCGCCGGAGCAAGGGCCACCGCCGACGTGGTGCTTCCCGGCGACCACCTCGACCACCATCCAACGCGGAATGGCACCCTGAGCACGGAGGTAACCTCCGATCTCCCCACCTCGCCGTGGATCGCCGTCGGCGACCACCGCGGCTCTCGGGCGCCAGCGAGCCCCGACCCGCCTCTTTTAAATTTTAAACCTGACGGATGGGACCCGCCTGTCAGCCTCTCTGTCTTTTCTAATCGAATCGATTTCTGAAGGCGTCTTTTGCCAGAATACGCTTTCCCTCTGGGCCGGCGTAGTTTCTATCGAAACGTTTTCTGTTTTTATAATAAAAACCCTGGAAAGTTTCTGTTTCATTACAGATGAGTCCCTAGACAAAAACCTTTATAACTTTTTATCAGAAGCATATTTTTGATTGATTCTTTTTCTGTTCTCTTCAAAATTTTGTCTAGTTTTTTATCAGATTTATTTGAAAAATATTTGCAATACTTTTGCTGCACCTCTCGGTATTCACGTTAGCGCGTATGTTTTCTATGTACCGTAGATACCGACGGAGGTGACGGGACCGCGAACTTCACCGAGCTAGGCTCCGACTACTCTGAACCAGGCAAGCATGTTCGAACTTTTGATATGATGAGTGTATTGGCATGTTTGCATGTAGATAGTTTCATGGCATGCGTAGAGCATACCGATGAACCGTTCATTATGCATTGTTGGAGCAAGTAAGCCCGATGATTTCACACGTCTATGGACGTGAGTATGTAAGGCCATGTGTTGGCATGAAGATGGGTAAGATGGCAGTGTTGTAGCATGCCAGTCTTAGGCCATGCAAGTTATCTCTAGTACCAACCCGTATCGGTTGGTTCATATCCATCCCCTTTCCCTGTACTACCACATGTTTCTCGAAAGGGATATGGTTTAGTAGGTCACAAACCGCTTTCTTGGTACACACCAAAAAGGAGAGGCCGGGATGCTGATTCCATGGCCCTGGATTAAAGCCAGGCATCCGGTCAGGGGGCATGGGTGTTTCCGGTTGGGACCGAGAGGGGGGCACCCCTTAGAGCGCGCGTATATAAATTTGATCCCATGCTATTCGAGATTGTGATCTCCCCGTCTCAATAGTTTTTCTTGGACGATGTTGAGGGTGATTCCTGGCATCGAAGAGTTGGATGGGTGTGTACTGGATTGCCGTGTTTTCTTCTGAAATACCGTAACGGAACTAGTCCTAGTGACTACGGAAATCCGTCGACTGTGGGATATTTTGTTGTACAAACTCTGCAGAGCTCTATATCCTTAAATCATCTTAACTATTTCCAAGTTCCCTGCTAACAGTCATGTGCCAGTTTGGTGACAGATCACCCGGTGGGACACATGGGCACTAAGACCGGTTAAATGTTTATTCTTGTGGATGGACTAACCCGTTTAATTCCATGAGTTGATTATATTTATGATGAGTATATTATTTCCTTATCAGTCAAAAGCCCTTTATGTGGTGTCGCTCAGATGCCCGACTGTGGCATGGCTTTTAAAGCCCTTTATGTGGTGTCGCTCAGACGCCCGATTGTGGCATTATTATTCCGCATTTTCCGCTCGAGGGGTCTTTCAGACACTCGTTTGGCACCAGTATTATTATTCCGCATTTTCCGCTCGAGGAGTCTTTCAGACACTCGTTTGGCACCAGTATTATTATTCCGCATTTTCCGCTCGAGGAGTCTTTCAGACACTCGTTTGGCACCAGTATTATTATTCCGCATTTTCCGCTCGAGGAGTCTTTCAGACACTCGTTTGGCACCAGTATTATTATTCTGCATTTTCCGCTCGAGGAGTCTTTCAGACACTCGTTTGGCACCAGTATTATTATTCTGCATTTTCCGCTCGAGGAGTCTTTCAGACACTCGTTTGGCACCCAACATTATCACCTCTATGTCTGATCGTACTGGTTAACTTACCCATGTATTTCATGTTAGCATTTGTTATATCTTATGTCCGATCTGTCTTGCGAGTACTTTCAAAGTACTCACTGGCTTGTTGATTTGGCCAGATGCTGACGAAGGTGACCTCATGGATGAAGAGTTCGATAGCGAATCCGACGCCTAGAGGAGTCCTAGTCAGTCTCGTGCAACCCTGGAGTTGGTCACTGTTTCATATCCGCTTCCGCTACCCTAGTAAATTCATCGAGCTTCACCTCGACGCTCGATGGGATGTTAGTTTGAGAATCCCATATCCACTCCCCACTGTGTTTCTCCACCTCTACCATATTTGCGAGTCAGTAGTATGCCACCACTCCCTTGTGTCATTAATCGCCTTTATGTATAATTATTGGCACGCTTGTAATAATTTGTTGAGCATCGTCAGCTCAACCCTGTAATATATTTATGCTACTGGCTTATTGTATCAAGAGTTTGTCTGCCAGTGAGGGGGTTTATCTCAAACTGGATTTCTAAAGATTGGTTTCTCAATAAATATTTTTATTGGGAAAACCGGTCGTGACAAGCTTGGTACCAGAGCCAGGCTGACTGTAGGAAGCCACTAGGTGCGATCGCTAATCGGTTATGAACATGATAGAGCTTATTCATGTTTTTACAATAGTAGTCATTTTTTTGACAGTCAGCATATATTTATGATCTGACCATTCAGGATTTTTGCCTACTTTTGTAGATGGCCGACCGCAGCTGCGAGTCTCAGACCTTCGCCAACGTACCCGATGGGTTCGTCAAGCTTCTCTCCTTCGTCGTTCAGGTCGCGATGGGGCCGTCTGTGCACCCAGTCGTCACTCTCTGTCAGCACAGAGTCAACGACAGTCTGACTATGCACCAGGCCGCGGTGCAGTTCAAGGGAGGGCGTGGTGATCTACGCCGCTTCCGGTTCTTGGGGAGAGCCATGCCTACGGAGAAGCATGCCATCCAGATGGCAGCCCGCGAGGCGATAGCTCGTCTCAGGGATGTCCTTCCCGCGATGAAGGCTCGTCGCTACCGCTATCTTCCTTGCCATGTGCCCTACACCTGTCACTACGCATTCTCCTGCCACAAAGGAGAACGGGACGAGGCTTTTGATATGCTTATTGAGTATCTCCGGGCCTTGGAGGCAGCCTTCGACAACTTGGTGGATGACTTTGTGGCCGCCCGCATGGACTCAGTCCATGGATGTGCCGCCAACAGGAGGGAGCTCCTGCCTACTGCACCGCCACTGACTTTCGTCTCGTCCTCTGCATCCCATGCTCCTACTTGTCGCCTGCCTACCACCGAGGAGTTCAACCATGTCATTGCGTCCACTCCAGCGCGCACTGCACCGCCACATGCACCGACTCCAATCCGGGTCGTTCCGCCCCTGGCACCCGCTCCATCTACTCGGCGCAACACTACTCGCATGGAGCCTATCAGCGAGGAAGAAGTCGAGTCCCCGGCTTCGCTACGCCTCACCCTTGGCAGGGCCAAGGACGTCATCAACATCTCCGACTGAGTACGCGTAGCCGCCATGCGTTGCATCGCCATGTAAGATGTTGTGAGAAGTAGCTTGTTTGCGCATCATGTAGGATCTGGAGAAGTGCACTAGCCTAAATAACATGTCAGGATTATGTACGCATGTCTTGAGTGGTGTATTGTATAATTATCGCCGCGTGTAAGATACGTAATGACGCAGTCCTTCTCTATGCGCAAATCGATTTGTTTTCCCTTGAGTATCTTGGTTTTAAAGATTTATTTGTCAATGTCGTGCATTATGGGTTTTATCTTCGCGACCCTTCCATTTTTCTTATGGGTTTTATAAATACATCCCCAGAGTGAAAAATGTCTCGTCCTTGGACCCGCTCCATGCCAGCTCCACCAGAGGAAAATTACGGCAATCAACCGGGCAACAACTTTGCACAAGGGCAGTCAAGTCAACACTATAATACTCAATCAGGCAACGATTTTACACGAGATCAGACAAGTCAACAAGACAGTGAAACGACACTTTCCCAAATGTGCCGCCTTTATGAACAGAGTCAGCAACAACATCGGGAAATGATGAACCAAGTCATTAACATGGGAAATCACCATGGGCAGTATCCGCAGCATTCCAAGTTATCTGAGCTACAGAAGACACGTCCCTCAACATTTTCTCATACTGACAAGCCACTTGAAGACGAAGACTGGCTTTGCGATATGGAGAGAAAGTTAATTATTGCAAAATGCTCAAACCCAAAAAAGGTACTGTACGCACCGCATTATCTCACGGGAGCAGCCGCATCCTGGTGGGAAAATTTTCTGCACATGCATCCCAACGAAAATGATATAACCTAGGATGATTTCAAAGAAGGTTTCCGTGGCGCGCATATTCCTAAGAGTATTATGAAAATCAAGAAAAGAGAGTTCGATGACCTCAAGCAAAGGAACATGACAGTGTCAGATTACAACAGCCAATTTACTCTATTATCCCGCTACGCCAACGAAGAGCGTATGACTAAAAGCAAGAAAATGGAGAAATTCCTTGACGGCCTAGCACCCGCGCTTAAATGCCAACTGGTCATACACACTTTTCCAGATTTTAAGACACTGGTGGATAAAGCCATTACTCTGGAAAATGAAAGACGCAGTTTGGAAGATATCCGCAAGCGAAAGAGGGACCAGACTAACCATGCTCGCAATCACCGGAGTAAGACGGATTTTCAGAAGGGTGGGACGCACAAATCATCATCCAACGTCTCACGCCCAACAAAGAATTTTCATGCTAGGGACAAGGAGTTCACCTATCGCCCAGGTGTTACTTGTTACGCCTGTGGAGAAGAAGGACACTATGCCAAGCAGTGTCCCAAGCCAAGAAGCTCAGCACCGAAGCCGAACAACGGCAACAATAATTCAGCGCCCAAGCGAAACAACTTCAATCCCAACAATAACCACAGGAAAGGTCATCTGAACCACGTGACCAAAGAGGAGGCACAAAATGCTCCGGATATCGTACTCGGTACGTTCCCTGTCAACACAATACCTGCAACGGTTTTGTTTGATTCTGGAGCTTCTCACTCTTTTATTTCGAAAAGTTTTGCTTTGCAAAATAATTTTCCGATGCTTCCTTCGGAGAAATCTATGATCATCAAGTCCCCTGGAATTCAGCAAGTCACTCAGAATTACTGTCAGGATGTGATTATTGAGTTCAAAGGATTGAAGTTTCACGCCAATCTCATTGTGTTGGAAAATAAAGGACTGGATGTCATCCTAGGGATGGACTGGTTAACCACCAACAAAGGTTTCATTGATTGTTTCAATCAGACCGTGATTCTCACACACCACCATGGTAAGACAATAAGAGTATCTGCCAAAGAAAGGAAAATGCCCAGACAACCAAGACTGAACAAGGTGGACATTTCTGAATTAAACAAGGTCCCAGTAGTGTGTGAATTTCCAGACGTATTTCCCGAAGAGCTACCAGGCATGCCACCCGACCGAGAGATAGAATTCAGCATTGAGCTAGCACCAGGAACCACCCCCATATACAAGAAACCATACAGAATGGCACCATCTGAGTTGGTTGAACTTAAGAAACAAATAAGGGATTTGCTTGACAAGGGATACATTCGAGCCAGTTCCTCACCATGGGGATCACCAATTTTGTTTGCCAAAAAGAAAGATGGAACACTGCGATTGTGTATTGACTACCGAGCACTCAACATGGTCACGATCAAGAACAAATACCCAATGCCAAGAATAAATGATTTATTCGATCAACTCGCTAAGGCCAAGGTATTCTCAAAAATCGATCTAAGGTCAGGATACCATCAATTAAAGGTACGAACAGAAGATATCCCCAAGACAGCCTTCACCTCCAGATATGGACTGTATGAGTTCACAGTAATGCCTTTTGGATTAACAAATGCCCCTGCATATTTTGTTCACCTTATGAACAAAGTGTTTATGAAGTTTATGGACAAGTTCGTTGTGGTATTCACCGACGATATTTTAGTATACTCCAAGACACCTGAAGAACACGTTGAACATCTCAGAATTGTACTAGGAGAACTCAGGAAACACCAATTGTACGCCAAGTTCAGCAAGTGTGAGTTTTGGTTAAGGCAAGTAGGCTTTCTAGGCCACGTGCTAACCCAAGACGGGATCGCCGTGGACCCAGAGAAAGTCAAGGCCGTACTTGGCTGGAAGTCACCAACCAGCGTAACGGACATACGAAGTTTCTTGGGAATGGCAGGATATTACCGCAGATTTATTGAAGGATTCTCCACCATAGCCAAGCCAATGACGCAGTTGCTCAAGAAAGATAAGAAATTTGAATGGACAGAAGCCTGTGAGAAAAGTTTCCAAGAGCTAAAACGGAAATTAACAACAGCACCAGTATTGATTGTGCCAGACATACGCAAGAATTTTGAAGTATATTGTGACGCGTCCAAGAAGGGACTCAGATGCGTATTAATGCAAGAAGGCAAGGTTGTCGCATACGCTTCAAGGCAACTTCGCAAGCATGAGGAAAACTATCCCACTCATGACTTAGAAATGGCAGCAGTTATTCCTGCACTCAAGGAATGGAGGCATTTCCTACTTGGAAATCGATGTGAAATATATACGGACCATAAAAGTCTCAAATATATTTTCACACAGCCAGAGCTGAATTTAAGGCAATGACGCTGGTTGGAGCTAGTAAAGGATTATGATGTCGGAATCCACTATCATCCTGGAAAAGCAAATGTAGTAGCCGATGCTCTTCGTCGCAACCCCAGCGCCAACAACAATAGCCTGCCCAACTTAAGACCCGAATTCCAACGGGAATTTGCCAGACTCAACTTGTTGATGGTAGCAGAAGGCACCATAACAAACTTGGAGATACAGCCCAACCTTGTGGCAAGAATCAAAGAAGCCCAGCCGGGTCACCCCAGCATTGAAGGTATCAAAAGAAAGGTGAGTATGGGCAAGGCCTCGGAATTCATCATAGACGAAGAAGGGACACTATGGTACGGAAACAGACTCTGCGTGCCAGACATAGAAGACCTCAAATGGCAAATTCTAGCTGAAGCCCACACCGCTCCATATTCGATCCACCCTGGAGGAACCAAGATGTATAAGGATATCCAAGAAGGATTTTGGTGGCACGGTATGAAAAGGGACATAGCCGCCTTCATTGCATGCTGCGACTCTTGTCAACGTATAAAGGCCGAACATCAGAGACCAGCTGGACTGCTGCAACCAAATAAAATACCTGAGTGGAAACGGGATGAAATAGGGATGGATTTCATTGTCGGACTACCTCGATCACGACACGGGAACAATGCCATATGGGTTATCACCGACAGATTGACTAAGGTGGCACATTTCATTCCAGTAAAGACGACCCACACCACTCAGAAGCTTGCCAAAATATATATATCTCGCATAGTTTGTCTGCACGGTGTCCCGAAGACTATAATATCTGACAGAGGAACACAGTTCGTCTCGAGATTCTGGGAGCAGTTACAACAGGCTCTAGGAACTCAACTAGCCTTCAGTACGGCATACCACCCCCAGACAGATGGACAAACAGAACGGGTAAACCAGATTTTAGAGGACATGCTGAGAGCCTGTGTCCTCACCTATGGAACCAGTTGGGAAGACAGCCTGCCATACGCCGAGTTCGCATACAACAACAGTCATCAGGCCAGCCTGCAAATGGCACCATTTGAAGCCTTGTATGGTCGAAGATGTCGTACCCCGTTAAATTGGTCAGAGACCGGAGACAGCCGTATCTTCGGCCCAGACGTGCTCAAGGAAGCCGAGGAAAAGGTCCAACTAATCAGAGATCGACTCAAGACCGCCCAAAGCCGGCAAAAGAGTTATTACGATCAGAAACATCGTGGGGTCAACTTCGAATCTGGTGAATTCGTGTACCTACGAGTGTCACCTATGAGGGGGTTGCAACGATTCAAAATTAAGGGAAAGCTAGCGCCAAGATTCATCGGGCCATTCGGTATATTGGCACGGAAAGGCGCAGTAGCATACCAACTAGACCTACCTGAGGAACTGTCAGATATCCACAACGTGTTCCATGTATCGCAATTGAGGAAATGCATGAGCAACCCAGAGAAACAAGTATCCCATGAGAACATAGACGTGCAGCCAGACCTCACTTATCGGGAACACCCAGTAAAGATATTAGAGGAGTCTGAAAGGAGGACCCGACAGAAGACCGTCAAATTTTTCAAAGTTCAGTGGAGTAATCACACCGACAGTGAAGCAACATGGGAAAGAGAGGATTTTCTTCGAGCAGAGCATCCACACTTATTTAAGGATCAACCGAAATCTTGGGGACGAGATTTTTAATAAGGGGGTAGGTGTTGTGACACCCCAAAAATTTCATTTGGGTTTTTGCAAAATCCTTGCTGGATTTTCCTTGAGATTTGAGGCTTTCAGTAAAACAACCCTCTTAAAATTCCTATTCCTTGACTAGGGTTGCTATTTCTGTTTTCTCCTTCAAGCCTTGGGTTTGACCTTCTTAAAAAAAACTCCTTCTCTTTTGTTTCCCTTCTCAGATTTTTATTTTTGGGAGTTTTCTTTTTAAGAAAAACTCTATGAAAAAGATTTGGGATTTTCATTCTATTGAAAACCATCCATGACCTTGTATTTTTCCCATGAGGTAAAACCACCACAACATCTTCTCCCCTCCTTGTCAACAACTCAAATTCCCTATCCCAACTCATCCAAACAAGTTTTGGATTTTGTTTTATCTCTCAAATATTTTCTGTCAATTATTTTGAGCCTGATGGATTTTCAAAGCAAGTACCCTTTTCCATTTGAGATTTGACTTCAAACCAACTCTACTGGCTAGTCCTTTGCACCCACAACCCAGAACCATCTTGATCCACTCATCTTCTTTTCAAAATTTTCAACTTACACTCCCTGCAAGTTTGGACCAGATTTGTCAAATTTTGTGAAATTCATATCTACACTTCTCCAAAAATTCCACCAAAAATCAGGCAGCCTACTAGAGCAATGAGAAGTCACTCCACCAAAAATCAGCCCAAGAAAAAATCCCTACATGCCTGGATCATTCTGTCAAACAACTTGCATGCACTGTTCAAACACATTCAGCAAATTCAGTCTTCAGTGTTGATTTGTTCAGATCATCTGCAGTCACGCGCACACAGTGCCCTTGGCACGTTGCTCGCCGCCTGGCCTGCGTGTCCAGAGCCCCGCACGCGCGCTTGGCCTCTTCCTGGCGTCGGTGGCGCTCTGACCCGACCACGCCGGCGTGTCCCGCGGCGGCTGAACCGCCGTGGCAGGCAACAGGGAGCAGAACGGCGGCTCAACGCCGTTCCGCACCGCAGAGCCCCGCTGCTGGCTCCGCGTGTCCACCTCCATGCCAGCGCACGCATGCAGCACAGCCATCATGGCACGGCGCGCACAGAGCGTGCTCTTTGCCGCCGATGGACCCGCGCCGTCCCGTTCCGTCGAGCTCCACCTCAGCAAGCTTAAACCGACGTCGTTGGCTCCAAAATGGACTCCGCGAACCTCCACGACGGTGCTCAACTCCTAAACTCCCCCGACCAAGCACTGCACCATCGTAATCACTTGCCGGAGAACGCCGTTCTCGGCCACCGCCTCGGATCGCCTATAAAAGGAGACCCCGAGCCCTCCCGCGAGCACGCACCACCCCTACACTCCACCAACGCCCTGCCAGGTCACTGGGAGGACCTCGAGGAGGTCTCCTCCCCCGACTCCGGCCACCCCGCTCCGCCTCGGCCTCCAGCTCGATTCGCTCCGGTGAGGCCGTCTCCGGCGCCCAAACTCCGTCCATCTCCCTCTCTAGCTACCAGATCCTTGACCCCCTCTTCAATTTGATCTGTGCAGCTCTCTCCGGCGACCTCCATCCACGCCCGAACTGCCGTCCGCCGGAGCAAGGGCCACCGCCGACGTGGTGCTTCCCGGCGACCACCTCGACCACCATCCAACGCGGAATGGCACCCTGAGCACCGAGGTAACCTCCAATCTCCCCACCTCGCCGTGGATCGCCGTCGGCGACCACCGCGGCTCTCGGGCGCCAGCGAGCCCCGACCCGCCTCTTTTAGATTTTAAACCTGACGGATGGGACCCGCCTGTCAGCCTCTCTGTCTTTTCTAATCGAATCGATTTCTGAAGGCGTCTTTTGCCAGAATACGCTTTCCCTCTGGGCCGGCGTAGTTTCTATCGAAACGTTTTCTGTTTTTATAATAAAAACCCTGGAAAGTTTATGTTTCATTACAGATGAGTCCCTGGACAAAAACCTTTATAACTTTTTATCAGGAGCATATTTTTGATTGATTCTTTTTCTGTTCTCTTCAAAATTCTGTCTAGTTTTTTATCAGATTTATTTGAAAAATATTTGCAATACTTTTGCTGCACCTCTCGGTATTCACGTTAGCGCGTATGTTTTCTATGTACCGTAGATACCGACGGAGGTGACGGGACCGCGAACTTCACCGAGCTAGGCTCCGACTACTCTGAACCAGGCAAGCATGTTCGAACTTTTGATATGATGAGTGTATTGGCATGTTTGCATGTAGATAGTTTCATGGCATGCGTAGAGCATACCGATGAACCGTTCATTATGCATTGTTGGAGCAAGTAAGCCCGATGATTTCACACGTCTATGGACGTGAGTATGTAAGTCCATGTGTTGGCATGAAGATGGGTAAGATGGCAGTGTTGTAGCATGCCAGTCTTAGGCCATGCAAGTTATCTCTAGTACCAACCCGTATCGGTTGGTTCATATCCATCCCCTTTCCCTGTACTACCACATGTTTCCCGAAAGGGATATGGTTTAGTAGGTCGCAAACCGCTTTCTTGGTACACTCCAAAAAGGAGAGGCCGGGATGCTGATTCCATGGCCCTGGATTAAAGCCAGGCATCCGGTCAGGGGGCATGGGTGTTTCCGGTTGGGAACGAGAGGGGGGCACCCCTTAGAGCGCGCGTATATAAATTTGATCCCATGCTATTCGAGATTGTGATCTCCCCGTCTCAATAGTTTTTCTTGGACGATGTTGAGGGTGATTCCTGGCATCGAAGAGTTGGATGGGTGTGTACTGGATTGCCGTGTTTTCTTCTGAAATACCATAACGGAACTAGTCCTAGTGACTACGGAAATCCGTCGACTGTGGGAAATTTTGTTGTACAAACTCTGCAGAGCTCTATATCCTTAAATCATCTTAACTATTTCCAAGTTCCCTGCTAACAGTCATGTGCCAGTTTGGTGACAGATCACCCGGTGGGACACATGGGCACTAAGACCGGTTAAATGTTTATTCTTGTGGATGGACTAACCCGTTTGATTCCATGAGTTGATTATATTTATGATGAGTATATTATTTCCTTATCAGTCAAAAGCCCTTTATGTGGTGTCGCTCAGATGCCCGACTGTGGCATGTCTTTTAAAGCCCTTTATGTGGTGTCGCTCAAACGCCCGATTGTGGCATTATTATTCCGCATTTTCCGCTCGAGGGGTCTTTCAGACACTCGTTTGGCACCAGTATTATTATTCCGCATTTTCCGCTCGAGGAGTCTTTCAGACACTCGTTTGGCACCAGTATTATTATTCCGCATTTTCCGCTCGAGGAGTCTTTCAGACACTCGTTTGGCACCAGTATTATTATTCCGCATTTTCCGCTCGAGGAGTCTTTCAGACACTCGTTTGGCACCAGTATTATTATTCCGCATTTTCCGCTCGAGGAGTCTTTCAGACACTCGTTTGGCACCAGTATTATTATTCTGCATTTTCCGCTCGAGGAGTCTTTCAGACACTCGTTTGGCACCAGTATTATTATTCTGCATTTTCCGCTCGAGGAGTCTTTCAGACACTCGTTTGGCACCCAACATTATCACCTCTATGTCTGATCGTACTGGTTAACTTACCCATGTATTTCATGTTAGCATTTGTTATATCTTACGTCCGATCTGTCTTGCGAGTACTTTCAAAGTACTCACTGGCTTGTTGATTTGGCCAGATGCTGACGAAGGTGATCTCATGGATGAAGAGTTCGATAGCGAATCCGACACCTAGAGGAGTCCCAGTCAGTCTCGTGCAACCCTGCAGTTGGTCATTGTTTCATATCCTCTTCCGCTACCCTAGTAAATTCATCGAGCTTCACCTCGACGCTCGATGGGATGTTAGTTTGAGAATCCCATATCCACTCCCCACTGTGTTTCTCCACCTCTACCATATTTGCGAGTCAGTAGTATGCCACCACTCCCTTGTGTCATTAATCGCCTTTATGTATAATTATTGGCACGCTTGTAATAATTTGTTGAGCATCGTCAGCTCAACCCTGTAATATATTTATGCTACTGGCTTATTGTATCAAGAGTTTGTCTGCCAGTGAGGGGGTTTATCTCAAACTGGATTTCTAAAGATTGGTTTCTCAAGTTTATTCAGAAAACCGGTCGTGACAAAGCGCCGGCGCCAACGGCGCTGCTCTAAATCCCGCCACAGCAGAAACGGTGATTCCGGCACGGGAGATAATGCTACCCCGGACAGCGCCGAAGAACACCAGAACAAGCATGATTCGGCGCAAGAAGATGGAAAAGCTAGCCCTCAGGAGAGAGCGGCAGAGCAAGAGGTTGAGGATGATAACTACATGCCTCCCTCCGAAGACGAGGCAAGCCTCGACGACGACGAATTCGTCGTACCATCGAACCCCGCCGAACAAGAGCGTTTTCAACGCAGGCTTCTAGCCACGGCCAACAGCCTAAAGAAAAAGCAGCAACAGCTTAGAGGTGATCAAGATCTGCTAGCTGATAGATGGACTGAAGTCCTTGCGGCCGAAGAATATGAACTCGGGCGTCCCTCCAAAAATTATCCTAAGCGCAGGCCGCTACCCCAATCAGAGGGGGAAGCATATGACATGGCAGACCGTCCACCCCGTGGCCGCGACAGAGAGGCCTGTCGAGCCCTTAAGCAAGCCATGCCCCGATGCCGCTCGAATAAGGCACGGGAAAACGAGCCAGACCTACGAGACGTACTAGAGGATAAAGCAAAGAAAACAAGATCGATCTATGGATCGTGCTTGACGCCCGAAGACACGTGATGATCTTCACTCCGGACACAATAAATCCGGCCGGGCTGAACACAGCAGGCACAGCTCTTCCGAGCTGCGTCATGACATAGCCCAGTACAGGGGCGCCGCACACCCACTATGCTTCACAGACAAAGTAATGGATCATAAAATCCCAGAGGGTTTTAAACCCGTCAATATCGAGTCGTACGATGGTACGATAGATCCGACAGTATGGATTGAGGATTATCTCCTTCACATCCACATGGCACGTGGCGATGATCTGCACGCCATCAAATACCAACCCCTTAAGCTTAAAGGACCAGCCTGGCACTGGCTTAACAGCCTACCAGCGGACTCAATCGGTTCTTGGGAGGACCTGGAAGCCGCATTCCTCGACAACTTTCAGGGGACCTATGTGCGGCCACCGGACGCCGACGACCTAAGACACATAATTCAGTAGCGGAAGAATCGGCCAGGCAATTCTGGACACGGTTCCTAACAAAGAAAAATCAGATAGTCGACTGTCCGGACGTAGAGGCCCTAGCAGCCTTCAAATATAACATCCGTGACGAGTGGCTTGCCCGGCACCTGGGACAGGAAAATCCAAAAACCATGGCAGCCCTCACGACACTCATGACCCGCTTTTGCGCGGGCGAAGATAGCTGACTAGCTCGCAGCAACAACTTATCAAAGAAGCCCGGTAATTCGGATACCAAGAACAAAAGTGGCAGGTAACGTCGAAATAATCAAAAGCGCCGCGTTAGCAGCGACAGCAACGAGGATACGGCAGTCAATGCCGGATTCAGAGGCTATAAATCCGGTCAACGGAAAAAGCCATTTAAAAAGAATACCCAGGGCCCGTCCAGTTTGGACCGGATACTCGATCGCTCGTGCCAGATTCATGGCACCCCCGAAAGGCCAGCCAATCACACCAACAGGGATTGTTGGGTGTTCAAGCAGGCAGGCAAGTTATGAGCTGAACACAAGGACAAGGGGCTGAACAGCGACGACGAGGAGGAGCCCAGGCCGCCGAACAACAATGGACAGAAAGGGTTCCCCCCACAAGTGCGGACGGTGAACATGATATACGCGACCCACATTCCCAAGCGGGAGAGTAAGCATGCGCTATGGGACGTATACCCGATGGAGCCAGTCGCCCCAAAGTTCAACCCATGGTCCTTCTGCCCGGTCACTTTTGATCGAAGGGACCACCCCACTAGCATCCGTCACGGCGGTTTTGCCGCACTGGTCCTCGACCCAATCGTGGACGGATTTCATCTCACAAGAGTCCTCATGGACGGCGGCAGTAGCCTGAACCTGCTTTATCAGGATACAGTGCGGAAAATGGGCATAGATCCATCGAGGAT
This sequence comes from Aegilops umbellulata, assembly GCA_032464435.1. Classification (NCBI taxonomy): domain Eukaryota; kingdom Viridiplantae; phylum Streptophyta; class Magnoliopsida; order Poales; family Poaceae; genus Aegilops; species Aegilops umbellulata. Next base: position 148,446,938 of record CP136059.1, on the reverse strand, counting down.
CAAGCCCACAAGGACGACCTTTAAAGGCGTCATACCAGGTGTAGAGGCCAACTGCACAGGCTCGATAACACTTGATGTGGTCTTCGGATCTCCGGATAACTTCCAAAGCGAAGAGTTAATCTTCGATATAGTGTCGTTCCGCAGTGGCAATCATGCCCTGCTCGGACGAACCGCATTCGCTAAATTCAATGCGGTGCCGCACTACGTATATCTCAAGCTCAAGATGCCAGGCCCTCGAGGAGTAATTACGGTCAGCGGAAACACAAAACGCTCCATCCGTATGGAAGAGCACATGGCGGCCCTCGCAGCGGAAGTACAAAGCAGCCTTTCAAGGCAAATCTCCAGTCCGGCCGTTAAAAAACCGGACAATGCAAAGAGCGCCCAGAGTAACCTGCAACAAGACCACCTGACACGATCAGAGCAAGTGTAGCAATACGGCCCCGACCCCAGCCATCGCAACATAGCGGAGCAAGTACCTCGAGTACACAATTACGCCCTTAAAATTCCATGGGCACAGGGGGAGGGGCACATTAACGGCATGCCTACAACACGGCAACAAACGTACCAGGGGCTGCCGGATTTTTCTTTTTTTACTTTCAGGACTCCATACTCTGGATAACCTGTTCGGAAGTGTTGCCGCATAGACGATGCAAGATCCAGGAAAGCAGACAAAGCTACGCCGCATTCCGGAATTCTCAGGTGGTCTCTATTTCGAGCGATATATCTGTTTCTAAATTCCGCGGCCTGTGCCTGGTCAGGACATGTTAAATAGTCTAATATCTTTTTTGCTTATCGCACTACTTGTATTGTTCTACTTTGATAAATAGCCTCTTTATAAACAATGCATAGCTTTTTGTCTATCTTTTGCATTATCCCCTCTGAATATATGTGTTTATTACATAACATGATCGCACCCGTACACCATGGTACGACAAACCACGCCAGGGGCTTCATTACCCATTTATCTGGTGTGAGAAGTCCCTACACTTTCACAAGTGCGGCACCCCGAACTTATAGCACTATATGCATCGGCTCCGAGTCATGATTTTGGTCACATGTTGGGTTTGCCCGGCTCCTATGTTTTGGTACCTTACGTTCCGCTCTATCGGCTAAGGTAGCACTAGGAGAACCACTGCGATTGTGCCCCAGATCAGGTGGGTTGAGCACCTCAGTGGAGAAAGCTAAAACAGACTGTCATGATAAGGCGTGAGACCGGTCGCTGTTGAGAGGTTTTTCGAGTCCTTAAAGGCTTATGACGCTTTGAGCGAGGAGCTGGCTATGTCCGGCCAAAGGCGTGGATAGCGCCCCAAATTCGGCCTTCCGAACTAGGGGCTTCGCCGAAATTTGAAATTATAACGTTCTATGGCTAAGTGAGAGTGTTCAAGCATTATAGTCCGATTGCCTGCTTCGGTGTGCTGAGCGCCTACCTCGAAGGACCCAACTATGGGAACAAGAGCCCGCAGGTTTATCCCGAACACCCCAGCACTAGTGGCATGGGGGCAGAAGCCGACGAATCGCCATCTCTCAATTTTTGATAAACGGCCGCACAGAAAATAATATTTTAAATTAAACAAGCATTCCTTTGCGCATATGAACAAGTTTTCAGCGCACAGGATACAAACGAGCGAGTTCACTCAAATATTACATCTTTAGCATATTCATCCGCGACAAGGCGGGCTCCGGCAAGAACGTCCTTGTAGTAGTTCTCGGGCTTGCGATGCTCCTTCCCCTGCGGTGGCCCGTCCTTCACCAGTTTCTCTCCGTCCAGCTTACCCCAGTGTACCCTTACACGGGCAAGGGCCCTCCGGGCACCTTCAATGCAGACGGAGTGCTTGATGACCTCAAGCCGTGGACAGGCCTCCACTAGCCGCCGCACCAACCCGAAATAGCTCCCAGGCAGGGCCTCTCCAGGCCACAACCGAACTAGTAAGCCCTTCATGGCCTGTTCGGCCGCCTTTTTTTTGGACCCCTGAAACAGTATGAGAGGCTCCTACTGCAATTAAATTAAAGAATATAATGTCTGTTACATGGTTCTATTTACAATCCATTCACATTGTGAATGGGGGTAGGTAGGGGGGGTTCTATAGAGAACTGATAAAGGAAGAAAGGAAGTCTTTGTGTTTATCTCCCATTCTATAAATGAGAAGGGAGAGGTCTTCTTTGAGTCTTGCGTGCCAGGAATCTTGTGATGGAAGAATTCTTCTGAAATGCTTATTATTTCGTTCCTTCCAGATGCTCCAGGATGCCAAGAGGAAAATTTCCATGAACAAAGGTTGGCTCCAGGAGGCTTTGGCCTTGTTCACCCTGTCTAGTCGATTGGCAGCTGCATGTCTCATGATTTGGAGTTCCTTCCAACATGCAAGGCTGAAGTTGCATTCAAAGAAAAGGTGCTCCACGGTCTCTTCGTGGCATGTAGTGCATAGAAGGCAACCAAAGTCTGTGCCAATGTTGTAGTGTCTCCTCTTCAACATATTACGAGTGTTGAGCCTATCCGACAGCAATAGCCAGCCAAAAACTTTAATTTTCATCATTGATCTTGATTTCCGTACCCATTTGTATGCACGGTGCGCCTGGATATCTTTAAAGTAGAAGGTGTAGAATCTGTTGGCTGAATATTCTGATCCCCATACACAGTTCCATTCGTCATTAGGCTCCAGAAGATCAATCTGCATGGTTTGTTGTTGTAGGTCACGGGTTTCGTCTAGAGCTTGTGCGGAGAGGGGTAGGTGGAACATTTCACCGAGTGACGTGCTGCGCAAGAAATCCCTCACAGATATATCTTCCAGTCGCGCAAAGGAAAAGGCCCTGGGATGGGTGTCAGCCAGAACATCACGAATCCAAACGTCTTTCCAGAACAGGGCCGAGGACCCATTTCGAATTGTCACATTGGTGATCCCACGGTAAATTGGCATAAGTTTAGAGACGTTGCGCCACTAGAATGAGCCACATGGGTCGGACGCGTGGGGAATTCTGGTGGTGTAGTATGTGTTCCAAATCAATTCCACCCACGATAGGTCCCAATGGTTATAGAACTTGTGGAGAAATTTGAGAAGCAAAGCATCACTTTGCACTTGAAGATTAATAATGCCAAGTCCTCCAGAATCTTTGGGTTTGCATATCATATCCCATGATGCCAGGGAGTTGCACGTTTCACCTTGATCGGTTTTCTTTGTCCAGAGGCACTTTCTGCGGATCTTGTCAATAAATTCTATGATGCCTGCTGGAAGTTTGAGTGTGCAAAGAGCGAAGATGATGAGAGAAGTTATGACTGAATTCAACAATGTGAGTTTTCCACCATATGTAATCATGTTGAGGGTGGCCGAAAGTTGTCTCTCCACACGGCAGACCAGGGGCATGAGGTCCAAAATAGTTGGCTTGGTGGTGCCCATGGGTAGGCCAAGATAGGTAAATGGTAGTTTGCCAATGACACATCCAAAAATATTTGCCAATGTGTTTGTGAGCTCCTGCCCACAGTTGAGTGGTATGATAGTAGATTTGTGGAAATTCATCTTTAAGCCTACTGATGTGGCATAGTCGGAGAGGATAGTTTTGATGGTCATGGATTGTGCTGGACATGCAGGCATAGCAAGTATAGTATCATCTGCGTATTGAATCACCGGGTATTCTCATTGTGTACTGCACGGAAAGGGCAAACTAATTTCCCCTCTAGCAAAAGCATCATTGATATCAGCTCGAAGGAGGTCAGCGCCAAGGACAAAAATTAGTGGGGACAGAGGGTCACCTTGTCTCACACCGCATTTGCAATGAAATTGTCTGCCAGGGACCCCATTTAGGAGAACAGCTGATTTGCCGGAAGAAAAGATACATTGAATCCAGCCTAACCATTTATCATTAAAACCCATATTCTTCATAATGATGAGCATTGCTTCATGGTCAATGGTATCAAATGCCTTAGCAAAATCGAGTTTAAGTAGTATAATCTCTTTCTTGGAGCTTTGGCACTGGTAAATGTATTCAAATGCCAAGGCGAGACAGTCCTGGATAGTGCGCCCTTTGAGGAAGCCGTACTGATTACGGTGAATTATTTTCAGAATGACTTTTTGCAACCGGTTGGCCAGAAGTTTAGTGATCACTTTGAGACATCAATTCAATAGGGTGGTTGGTCGGAAATCATTGACAGTGCTGGGCGCATTGTTTTTTGGGATCAGAGTGATGTAGCCATCGTTGATGCTTTCAAGATTGAGGTTTCCATCAAAAAATTGATTGCACAATTTATAAAAATCCTCTTTGATGATGGGCCAAGAGGCTTTAAGAAACGCACCGTTGAAGCCATCTAGTCCTGGTGCACGATCTGTTGGCATCGATTTAATAACATGATCTATTTCAGCACTTGTGAAAGGGACAGTTAAAGCATCTAGGCCTTCAATTCTCTTGATGATGCTTGGAAGATCAAATTTCATATCATTATGAGAAGAACTGCCCAGTCTCTGTTTGAAGGATTGAAAGAGTATTGCTTCTTCGCCCGCATGATCCTCCACACAGATACCATCATCAGTATGTAGGGCCGCAATATTATTCCTTCTATATCGTTCCGAAGCCATAGCTTGAAAGAATTTAGAATTTTCATCCCCAAATTGCACCCATCGGATGGTACATCGTTTCTTCCAGTACATCCTTTGATAAGATAAGAGTCTGATGAGGTGAGCCTTGAGTATTTTCCTGAAATTAGCTTCAGGTGTGGATAGTTGTCTTTTATTCTCCAATCCATCAATTTCCAATAGGGCCCTGTTTGAATTCTCTATGGCAATGGTCTGTTTTGAGATATTTTTACTCCAATATTTAAGATCATGTCGCAGGGTTTTAAAATTTCTGCATAAGACAGTCGCCATATTCTGAGATTGCACAGGCCTGGCCCAAGCGTTTGGAACTACGTCCATAAAACCTGGGTGTTGGAGCCAGAAAGTTTCAAACCTGAATAGTTTTGATCGCGGGATGGAAGTTTCATTAGTAATCACACACGGGATGTGATCTGATGCAGGTCGCCCGAGGGGTTTAACCACAGTGTTGGGGTATGAGCTCGTCCAAGTATTACTAGTGAAAAAACAATCAATTTGCTCGAGTAATGGATCAGTTTGCATGTTACTCCAGGTGTATTCACGACCTTTAATGGGCAGTTCAATTAATGCTTGTGCTCGGATAAACTCATTAAATGTAATCATATCACCGTAATTACCACCGGGCTTGTTGCGATTACCTGGGCTTCCGATAAAATTAAAGTCGCCAACCAAAAGCCAGTCTTCATTAGTGGGAATATTCAGAGCCATAAGCCAATTAATAAAGTTAACTCTAGGTTCCCCTTGGCAAGGGCCATAAACATTGACCAAGGTCCAAACATGTGCCGATTAGGTCGCTTGAAATCGTGTGACCAGGGCAAAATCTTCTTGAGCAATAGTAGTTGCAGAGAAAACTGAACTATTCCAAAACGTGGCAAGACCTCCCGATGCCCCACGGGAAGGGATAAAATCAAATTGATCGAAACGCCTAGGGCAGCAAGATTTAACAAAAGCATGATCAAAAGAGGGTTTTTTTGTCTCCCGCACGCAAATTACAGCACAACCGGAAGAGTTGATTGCATTTGAAAGCGCCAGCTGCTTTGCCTCAGAGTTAATGCCACGGACGTTCCAGCAAAGTACGTTCCAACTAACACGAAATACCATAGTACGGGTATGATAAAATAAAGCGAGAAGTAGATAAACCCAGAATAACGAAACTAAGCGCTGAGCGAGGATGGCCCGTCATCAGAAGAAGCCTGCAGGCGCTCGTCCGTGAGTTCTTCAGCTAGAATTCCACACATCACCGTGGCAATGTGCTGAATGACTGGAATAGCAGTAGGGGGTGGGATCTCTGGGGCTTCAGACAGAGCATCGGCCATGCTGGCCGAAGTTGCAGAAGGAACCACTCTAGGCTTGACCTTGGAGGTTTTGGGTTTGGTGTCTGAAAGAGGTGGCAGTTTGAACCCGTCATATTTGTTGGAACGTGTACTGCGACGCAGAGTAACGGTTGATTCAGGAGCAGTCGCTTTACCCTTTCGGCTAGAGGAGGCAGCAGCATTCGGATCGGAGGGAATAACATGTTGCAGTGGAGCCTGCATAGGCAAATTCTGCTGAGAGTCAGCGATGATCTGAACCTCCTCAATAGCTGCAGCCATAGGCGCAGGACTAATCTCCTGCGCGTCTGTCGGTAAGGCAGTCATAGGTGCCGAGTGGTCCAACTCAAGCGAAACAAGCTGCCCATCAGAAAAGTTACTTGCGGGCAGGGCAGGCAGCAGTGTAATGTTATCTGGTATTTCAGTGATGCGAAGTGTAGGTGGGGCAGCTAGCATAGCAATGAAAGGGTGGTGATTGTCCCGAGCAGTTACAGTCTAAGTGGCTTGAGACACAAGGAGCACTCCATTTTCTTCCCTGATTTGCATCTTCAGGTCGAGTTTCTCAAATTTGAACCCATACCCAGTGCTCCAAGGGTCGTAAGATGCAACAATGGGCATTATTGCCCCAGAAAGAAAGCTATTGAGATGTCTGGCAGGGATACCTTGGTTGATCAACATGGAAGACATTATATCACCATTGGCAGCCATTTCCAGGTGCAAGCCAGCCGCAGAAATTGAGATCTCTAGATCAATAGAGCTGTTCTGGGCATTTCTGACAGCCGATTGGGAGCTCTCCCCAACTTCATAGTTTGCTACAAGATTGCTGAAAATGTTATTAGGCACAAGAACATATGTGTCAGACAATGTAGCACTAGAGTCAGAACTGTCAAATGCAGAGATGGAGTCGTTCCAGGCCATGCCAGGGTTGTCCTGCAGGTTGTTAACTGGGAGGATACCATCTTGCACCTGTAAACCCTCAACAGCGAGCCATGCTTGGTAATTGTAAATAGCCGGAGGTGGGGAAGGAGGCCAGGCGCCCCAGTTTGCATGGAAGTGGACTTCATTGCCTTGCAACTGTATCTCCTCATTGTTCTGATTGGGTGCAGCATTCTGAGCAAGCCAGTTGTGAAGTTGTGCCTGCTACATCTGTTCCGCCGTCAGCCCATCGCCAAACAGAGGGTGGGGGATCCCGTCAGCCGGCGGGAGTTCATAACCCATAGGAGGGACATCCGGGATGTGTGCATTCCAATCACTACTCCATAGGATCGTAACACAGACAGTCCAGCAGCGGCGTTCTCCGCCAAGCTGATGCATCACAAAACTCTTGGGCACTTTACGCAGGCTGAGCACACGGGCTTTGATCAGAACCACCTTTCTATCTCCGCGCGGATTATTCCAGATGATTAGTTCCCCAAACTTATCAATGGATTTGTTGATGTAATGGGAAGTCTGATAATCATGGGGGAAGCCAATGTATAAAAACCAGACTTGGGGACCAAAAGAAGTTGATCTCATATTGATAGCAGCATCATGAGGAACAAATGAAACTACAGTGCCCAGATTATCCTCATCCTCATCAAGCTCAAAGGTGGTTCCAACAATAGTATCTCTAATGACAGAATCCGCAAAACCAAATATGCCAATGCCGAGCGGATAGTCATCTACCTCAGTTGGAAAGAAGTGCGACTCATGGAGCAAACCTTCAATGGAGTGTCGCAGCGCAGCTTTCTGATGGAACGGGACGAAGCGATTGACCTCTGCCACCGCCAGAAAGTCGTGGCGCAGCGGCGGATTGGGGCTTACGACCATCTCCTCCCTCACCACGCGATCTTCAGGACCCAGCTCGATGGTCATCCCATGCGGCAGGTACGGGACGACATTGACGGGAAAGTTCGCCATAGGCGATGACGAGTGAGGAACCAGAGGTGGAGCAGGGGAGGTGGGGGAAACAGGGGAGGAATGCGTATCGACGGGTCACTTGCTAGTCTTTGGAACCCAAAATCTCTGGGCTGACCGCCGAGCCGGCCAACAGGAGGTCACCATGTGTCCCGGGTCACCACACGATTCACATCGGACGTACGCGCTTCCCCAAGCACCAGCAGGAGGACCAGTAGGAAGTGTATCAATAGTATCTGTCTCAGAGATTTGCTGCCGCTGCGAGGTGGTCAGCAACGGTGCCAAAGGGGAAGGTGAATTATTTATGATCGCTCGATGATTTGTGTTAGAAAAATTCTCACAATTGTGAAGCAAGGGATCCCTCGAGTCCCGGTCATGCCCTAAAATGGGTATTATCTCATCAGATGGGCCAGTAGGGGCTAACAAACATGGGCCTAATCGGCCCAGCCGATTACAGGGCTTCCAGAAGAGGGTGGGAGTATCGACAAGCCCACAGTGGTGCTGCATATGACCCAGCCAACCACACCGACTGCAGAGAAGATGGGTCGGGCAATCAAAGGAATAATGTTCTGTGGATCTGCAAGTGTGGCAGAAGGAAGACCCATTCGATGGAGCAGCTGGAGCACTAGAAGAGTGTATAGTGGCTTCATCCTCATGACTCGTGGTCTCAACAGACGGTGGTAACAGTGAATCAGAGTGGTGCTCCTGTTGGTTGCAATTAGAAGAAAGGTCCAAACAAATATTGCATGTCTCATGTGTACAAGAATCAGCTAGATGTCCCATCAGAGTACATTTAGAGCATATTTTCAAGCGGTTATATATGTAGTCCAATGAAGGGATAGATGACAAGGACCATATCGTGGCAATGTGACTACTAGAGTAACCAAATTTTAACTGATCAAGGATATGGAACACCATAAAAGTTGGAATGCTGTCCCAATAAAGATGCTGGTAATTCTGACCTTGAAAAATAGTCCGACTGCCCTCCCTGTGAGAAGATAATTCAAAATTAAAAGCCCCAAGACACAAATCCTTTGGCAATGAATGCTGATTGTCATGATTGGTAGTCTTGCTCTGTAATTCGGTCCGCTGATGGAAACTCCCAAAATGAATACCGACCACATCATTATTATTGTCATGAATGCCATTAATGTGATTAATGCCAGGATTTGGAATTGCCGTAACTTGCTCTCCAGTGCTGGTCGTCGGAGAGATCGTCGGCGATGTAGCCACATAGGTCCGGCGAGGCTGAGTAGATGAATTCCGCAAGCCTCCAAGCTCATTCACACGTAAAAAATTCAAATTTGATCTGATAGCCATAGGTGATCTTGAGAATACCTCACGGATGACCTCATCCGAATGCCAGTGAAGATCATAAGGTGTAGATGAAGCTTTGACCGATCTAAAAAGTTGAAAATGGCATACAAAGTCCGGCCAAATTCGATCCTTGAGACGATAGATAAAATGTCCAACCTTATTAGAAGCCATCGAAAAACAAAATCTTCTGTCACCAATAGATTTGACATTGAGTCCCGAAGGTAAACCCCCAATGCAACATTGCAATGCCACACCCACAGATTCCTATTCGGCCGCCTTGTGGAGCTCGACCAGCTGTTTCAGCTGACCGCTTAAGGGCACAGGGTGTCCGGCCTCAGAATACTGAGACCAGAACACACTCTCCGTCGAGCTGCCCTCTTCAGCTCGGTAGAACGCGGCGGCGTCGGATACGCTGCGGGGCAGATCGGCGAACGCCCCTGGAGAACTCCGGATTCGGGTAAGTAATAGGTAGTTTACTTTTATATTCCTACTCTGCATTGAGAATGCCTTACCCGTTGCTATCTTTTTAACCTCCTCCAACTCTTGGAGGGCCTTCTGGGCTTCTGCCTTGGCACTCTTGGCGGTCTCGATGGCCGACGCGAGCTCGGATGCTTGCGCCTTCGCCTCATGCTCCAAACCCTCATATTTTTTCATGAGAGTTTGGAGCTCTTGCTGCACCTCGCCGACCTGAACCCCAAGCCTTTCTCGCTCGGCGCGCTCCTTGGCTGTTTTCTTTTCGGCCTCATCCAGCGCCTCCTTCAGGGTTGTCACCTCGGTTGTGGCCACTACAATAAGCAATACAATCCTATTATTTCCTTCTGCAATCAAGCCTCTCAATAGGCACCTTTTTTCTTCTTTTTTAGGTATTTCTTACCTTCCTTCTCCTCGAGCTGCCATTTGGCAAGGCCGAGGTCTTGCTCGGTCCGCCCGAGGTCCTGTTTCAGGACTTCCACCTGCGTAGTCAGTGCGGCGGTGGACAGCAGTGAAGCCTGCATACACATATTTGACCTTTTTTGCTAGACTCCTGCGAAAACTACTAGATCCTCTATCCAGCTTTTCTTCCCGAACACCGAACAGAGCATCAGGGGCTACTGTCTATGCGGTAAATAAATTGACATATTTTTACTTACCTCGAAGCCTGTTAGAAGGCTAGCGCAAGCTTCATTCAGTTCGCTCTTGGTGGACTGAATCCTTTGGATCACCGTACCCATAACAGTACGATGCTCCTCATCGATGGTGGCGCCCTTAAGCACCTCCAGCAGATTGTCCGGCGCCTCCGGTTGGACGGAGGCCGCCGGCTCAGATGGCTTACTCCTCTTGGAAGGAGTTCGCCCACCGCGGACCGGGACTATCGACTCCGGCGCGGTGTCCGGCACAAAGCCGGACTTGGAGCCCTGGGGGGTTTCATCCCCTTTACTCCTGGGGTCCAGAGGATTACCTTGTGGCTCCTCCAGGACCATCTCCTCCTGCCCCGAAGCTCGGCGGGGCGCCACTTCGGCGTCGTCCGCCCCGCGGGGGGAGACCGCAGGCGGAACAGAGTTCACGTCCGACGAATCCAGGGAGCCGCTCGACAAGTCGTCGAGTTCGGCCCGGGGCGGGCTGCATAAAATACGTGCGATATGAGGGAAAGCCGCACAGTAAAAAGAGTATCATGAGTCACTCTGTTATATAAATACTTACGATTTCGCCGGACGCTTGATTCTGTCCGGCCACTCTTCTCCACCCTCTTCGGCGTCGTGGGAGTAGTCCGGCGGAGGGGTCTTCCTTTTCCTCGACCCCTTGGCCTCCCCCGTTGGGGTGGCCTTCTTCTTCTTTGCTCCCCTCACTGGAGGGGGAGAGCTTCCTTGTTCCTCCTCCTCGTTTTCACGAGAGGAGGGCGTTGTGGACTCGTCAGATGACGAGTCCGACACCACCATGTTGCGGGAACTTTTTCGAGTCCCGGTGGTTGTCTTCTTCTTGGCCTTCCTCTCCGGCACCACGTAAGGTGCTGGAGCCATTAGCTTCACCAAGAGAGCTGGGGCCGGGTCTTCGGGCAGAGGAGCCGGACAGTTAATTGGTCCGGATATCTCCTGCCAAGCCTGTCAAAGGTAAAAGGGAGTTTAGATCCCGCATAGAGTTAATCTATGAAGAAAGGCTTAACGAACCTGTCAAAGGTATAGATAGCTTACCTCTCCAGCGTTACGCTGCGATCTGTATCCGCGATCCTCGGAGGCGGATGTGGGGGACTCGGCGCCTTTGGTCAGCACCTTCCAGACGTCTTCATACGTCGTGTCGAAGAGCCTACTAAGGGTCCGGTGCTGCGCCGGGTCGAATTCCCACAAAGTAAAATCCCGTTCTTAGCACGGGAGGATCAGGCGAACGAGCATGACGAGGGACTGGATGCATGTTTGCAACCCAGTCACTTCTTCCTCGTTGCCCCACGACAGGCCTGTCTCTTTCCAGGACATGAGCCGCATGGGGGGTCCGGATCTGAACTCAGGGGCCGCGACCCATTTCAGATCGTGGGGCTCGGTGATGTAAAACCACCCAGCCTGCGACCCCTTTAGGGACTCCACGAGGGAGCCATTGAACCAGAGGACATTGGCTATCTTGCCAATCATAGCGCCTCCACACTCCGCCTGGGTGCTGGACACCACCTTGGGCTTGACGTTGAAGGTCTTGAGCCAGAGGCCGAAGTGGCGGCGGACACGGAGAAAGGCCTCACACACGACGTTAAACGTCGAGATGTTGAGAACGAACTTCGGGGCCAGATCGTGGAAATCCAGGCCGTAGTAGAACATGAGCCCCCGGACAAATGGGTGAAGTGGAAAGCCCAGTCCGCGGAGGAAGTGGGGAAGAAAAACTACCCTCTCATGGGGCCTTGTGGTAGGAAGAAGCTTCCCCTTATCAGGAAGCCGATGCGGGATGTCCTTGGACAAGTATCCGGCTTTCCTTAGCCTTTTTACTTGAGCCTCCGTAACGGAGGAGACCATCCACTTGCCTCCCGCTCCGGACATTGTTGGAGAAGGTTGAGGAAGGAAGAGCGGACTTGGGCGCTGGAGCTTGAGTGCGCGAGAGATTGATTGGCAAAGGAGGAAGAAGGCGTAGGTTAAAAAGGTGAATCCTTATCCCTTTATATAAGCAGGTATGGTTAGGTGTCCTCACCTACCTAACAAAACTCACTTGCCTCCCAAAGGCCGTGGTAAATGGCGTGGTTGGGTTACCCACGTCCGTATTAATGAGAATCCCATTAAAGGGGGGCACATGATCTCTGCTTCGACAGGACGTGCCAAGGAAACCGCCTCGCTAAACGAGCTAAGGTGGAACAATGAAAACAATTTATATAAAGGGCTTGGCCGCACTGTTATGACGCACTGCGGAATATGTCAGCAGATTCGATTTGTGTTAATATTATTCTCTGTATGGCAATATGTGGAACTTATTTTGCAGAGCCGGACACTATTTTGTGGTGTTTATAATCTTCTTGAAGAACTTGGAGGAGGAACCCGCCTTGCAATGCCGAAGACAATCTGCGCGCCGGACTCGTCGTCATTGAAGCCTGGTTCAGGGGCTACTGAGGGAGTCCTGGATTAGGGGGTGTTCGGATAGCCGAACTATACCTTCATCCGGACTCCAGGACTATGAAGATACAAAGTTGAAGACTTCGTCTCGTGTCTGGAAGGATCTTTTCTTGGCGTGGAAGGCAAGCTAGGTGTGCGGATATTCGAGATCTCCTACCATTGTAACCGACTCTGTGTAACCCTAACCCTATCCGGTGTCTATATAATCCAGAGGGTTGTATTCCGTAGGACAACCATCATCATACACAATCATACCATAGGCTAGCTTCTAGGGTTTAGCCTCCTTGATCTCGTGGTAGATCCACTCTTGTACTACCCATATCATCAATATTAATCCAGCAGGAGTAGGGTTTTACCTCCATCGAGAGGGCCCGAACCTGGGTAAAATAAAGTGTCCCTTGTCTCCTGTTACCATCCGACCTTGACGCATAGTTCAGGACCCCCTACCCGAGATCCGCCGATTTTGACACCGACAGCCACCCTCGGGAGCCGCCACCTATGGCCCCACGTCAGGAGCACGCCTGCTCCTCAGGAGGGGTGCCGGACCGAGGAGTTCAAGGCATACCTGGTAGAAGGAATACTGCCGGAGAAAGAGGAGGATGCGGAGCACGTGGCCAGGCAGGCTATAGCATATTGCATCCAGGACGGTGAGTTGTTGAGAAAACGACCAAATGATGTTTCTTTGCGATGCATCTCCAGGAAGCAGGGTAGCGAGCTGCTAGCTGACATACACGCCAAGGACTGCGGGCATCACTCGTCCTCGCACACCCTGGTTGGCAAGGCGTTCCGCAGCGGGTTCCACTGGCCCACGACACTCAACAACGCAGCCGAGCTGGTAAGGTCCTGCGAGGCCTGCCAGTTCCATGCCAAGCAAATCCACTAGCCGACCGAGGGTCTCCAGATTATCCCACTCTCGTGGCCGTTTGCGGTCTGGGGGATGGATATCCTGGGTCCGTTCCCTCGAGCGCCCGGGGGCTACCACTACCTCTACGTCGCCATCGACAAGTTCACCAAATGGGCAGAGGTGGAAGGCGACCGCACCGTCCTGGCCAGGTCGGCAGTTAAGTTCATCAAGGGCCTCATGAGCCGGTTTGCGGTCCCTAACTGCATCATAACTGACAACGGCTCCTAGTTCACTAGCAATCTCTTCAAGTCATATTGTGCTAACCTTGGAACACAGATATGCTACGCCTCAGTGGCGCACCCCAGGAGCAATGGCCAAGCCGAACGCGCCAACGCAGAGGTCCTGAGAGGCCTCAAGACTAGGACCTTCAAGAAGAAGCTCGAGGCCTGTGCTAGGGGTTGGCACGATGAGCTCCAGCCCATGCTGTGGTCCACCAGCACCACCGCCACCAAGCCAACAGGCTAGACCCCATTTTTCCTCGTCTACGGAGTCGAAGTAGTTCTCCCTCATGAGGTCAAGCATTGCTCCGCGCGGGTCCTGGATTTAACGAGGCACGTCAAGACGCCATGCGGGGGATGGACCTCGTGCTGGGGGAGGAGCGCCACCGTCAAGCCTCGCTCCGGGCGGCGAGATACCAGCAGGCGCTGCAACAGAACCACTATCGCAGCGTCCGCTCCAGGACGCTCAAGATGGGCGATCTCGTCCCCAGGAAGGTGCTCTCCAGGGAGGGGCTGCATAAGCTCTCACCCATGTGGGAGGACCCGTTTAGGATTGCCCCGCCCCCATCCAGAATGCCTAGAACATCCAGCACCTTCGGAAGTTCTACCCATGAAGCAAGGCCCAGTGCCTGTGAAGGTCTCTGCTCGTGACACTCTCGCGTAATAATTTGTGGGGCTGTACACGACCCGGAGTCTCCGGAGTGCCGCCCTCGGGCTTCAGGAGCTCCCTCCCATGTCCTAGTGGCAACACTTAGCTCTGCGCTGGTGAGAAGTCTAGACTAGGTGCCGGATGTGGCTGTTCATTTGCTTTCTATAGTTGGCTTGCACCCCTTTTGATGGAATTTGAAGTTCTGGTGTTACTTGATGGCTTGGTTGAATCCCCTCTTCTCTTTGATTCTTCCCTCGATTCTTTGTTTCGCGCCAGAGAGGGCGGCAGTTGCCCGACACTCTCCCTAGCACGCCTCGCGAAGGGGCTGGACAGGTGTGCGCCCGTGCGCGCTCCCACTACAAAAAAAAAAGACACATCCGTGACATTTTGGGCCGAACGAATTTTTTTGTGTCATAATTCTATGACGATAATTGTGGCAAAACTCGGTATCATCATAGATGTGGTGGGGTCCTACTTCTGTGACAAAAAATCATGACAGAAAATGGGCTTTTCGTCCTAGGCAGGCCGGAGATGCAGCTGCATGACATTCTTTGGGCCGTCCATGACGGAAAAAACTGTTGTAGAAGCGAGGGCGAGGAAAATATTGTGCTGTTCCCGATTACGGTGGGTGGTAGAGGCAAGCGATGAGCGTTTCTCCCGTACACGCACGCGCGTGGGTGCGAGGCGTTGGGCTCTAATTGAACCCGAGCGAGGCATTGGGATCTAACTGAACCCGAGCGATTGCACTGCAGGCTATGCGTTACTGAACCCGAGCGATCGATCGATGGCTGTTAACCGAACCCGATCGAGCGATTCCTTCGCTACTGCTGCTAACTGAAGCCGATCGATGCTACCTCTAGATGAACAGTGAGTGTTGCTGGGGGGTTTGGATGAACAGTTCCCAGTGGGGGTGGATGAACAGGACCCCGTGGTGTTACCTCTGGATGAACAGTGAGCATTGCTGGGCGGGTTTGGATGAATAGTTCCTGGTGGGGGTGGAAGAACAGGACCCCATGGTGTTGCCTTTGGATGTATAGGATCCCGACCGATCGAGCCGGTTGGGGCTAGATGAACAGGACCCCATGGAGGGCTGGATGAACAGGACCACCCTGTGGAGGGCAGGATGAATAGTAGAAGGTGGAGGGCTGGATGAATAGTAGACCGTGGAGGGGTGGTTGAACAGAAGCCCGTGGAGAGGGCTGGTTGAAGAGTAGCCGGTGGAGCAGCGGGCGGTGGAGGCTGGATGAGCAGGAGCATGTGGATGAACAGTCGCAGGTGGAGGCTGGAGGAGGTCGACGGTGGATGAACAGTAGCCCGTGGAGGCTGGAGGGGGTCGACAGTGGAGATGAACATTATCCCGTGGAGTTCCGTTTTGTGGTACGCCACACCCCTCCCAATGAACAGGACCCCCGTTTCGACCGTAGCGCTCCAACACAAGTCTGTTTCCTCCGTTTTGCGGTACTCCACACCCCTCCCGATCAACAGGACCCCCGTTTCGACCGTAGGAGGTCCGTTTCTTCCGTTTTGCAGTACGCCAGACCCCTCCCGATGAACAGGATCCTGTTTCGAACATGGCCGGTCGAACACAAGGTCGTTTCCTCCGTTTTGCTTTACGCCAGGCCTCGTTTCCATCGGCTATTCCATCCAAGCCCTCCCGATGAACACGACGACGCATTACGTTCCGACCCAGCCGGTTGGCTCCCCATGAACACGACCACGACGATGTTTCTACGTTCCCACCCAGCCATGTACACGAGCCCTGGCCGTACGTACGCGCGAGTAGGCGTTTGAGACCCCGCCCGTATGTACGTACGTGGTTGTATTTACTTTCTTGCACCCTGGCCGCTGTACGTACGTGTACATGCCATGTGCGCGCCTCTACTACGACACGTACGCGCCTCTACATCGACCAGTATGTACATACACATTTGTGAACAGAATGACAATGCTACGTACGCTTCGACCAGGTGGGTCCCCACTGTCAGACACTTCCTTGTGTGTGAAGATGTAGCTGGTGGGTCCCAGCAGTCAGGGGGCGAATTGTTTTTTTCCCCGGAGGCTCTTCCTTGCGTGCGAAGATGTAGCTGGTGGGTCCCAGCAGTCAGGGGGAAATGTTTTTTCACGAAGTACGGTGGCCCTTCCGGTGGGTCCCCACTGTCAGATGGAGGAATAATTATTTTGCGCGTAATAAGGAGGCACTTCCTTGCTACGACCGTGGACCTAGCTGTCATCCTCTCCACGTATAATACTCTTCCGATGGAAGTCGTTCCTTGACCATGTTGACCACGCCGCGCTGAGAGCACCAGGGCAGTGGACGACGGCGAGGCCTAGGAAGGGGACGACGCGGAGTCAGGGAAGACGCGACAGTGGAAGCCCGCGCGGAGAGGAGTACGAGGGTTCACCGGTTCAGCTATGGTGTGATGCTGCCGTCGCTGCAGGGCCTGGCCAGCGGTGAGAATAGTAGGGGCGGTGAGGCCTCCGAGGCAGCACAGCCAGCCACGAGAGGCAGGAGCATGCGGCACGACCGACGCTGCTTTGGGCGGCTGGAGCAAGAAGACCAGAGGTTGAAGAAGCACTATGGCCGTTGGATGGACATCGTACGGTCACTTGAGCTAGAATCGTTCATATTGACTAAGTTTACAAAGCACTCCGTCCCCGTCAACTTAGTAGGCCCACAAGTCATCCATCCACCAAGGTGGGTCCCAACTAGCAGGGGGAGTATTCATTTTTTTGTCCATAATAAGGTGGCACTTCCAATGGATCCTAGCTGATAGTGGGGGGGAACATTTTTTTTCGTGAAATACGGTGGCCCGTCCAGTGGGTCCCAGCAGTCACGGGGGGAAACGTTTTTTTTGCCAAATACGGTAGCCCATCCGATGGGTCCCTACTGTCAGGTGGAGGAATAATTATTTTCTGCGTAATAACGAGGCAGTGGTGGGAGTAGTAGGGGGCGGTGAGGCCTCCGCCGCATCGCAGCCGGCCACGGGAGGCAGGAGCACGAGGCATTACCGACGCTGGTTTGGGAGGCTGGAGCAAGAAGACCAGAGGTTGAAGAAGCACTATGGCCGTTGGATGGACATCGTACGGTCATTGGAGCTAGAATCGTGCATATTGACTAAATTGACAAAGCCCTCCGTCCCCGTCAACTTAGTAGGCCCACAAGTCAGCCTGCCACTATACTGGGTCCCAGCTAGCAGGGGGAGTATTCATTTTTTGTGCGTAATAAGGACGCACTTCCTTGCGTGCGAAGATATAGCTGGTGTGTTCAAGCTGTCAGCGATGGTAACAATTTTTTTCCTAAAATACAGAGGCCCTTTCGGTGGGTCCCAGATGTGAGGTGGTGGAATCATTATTTTGCGCATAATAAGGAGGCATTTCCTTGCGTGCGGCCGTGGACCCAGTTGTCAGCCTCTCCACGTACAGTCCACTTCAAATGCATGTCGGTCGTTGACCACGTTGACCAGGCCGCGCTGAGAGCACCAGGTTGACCATGACACGGAGGCAGGGAAGACTCGGCAGTTGTTTCCCACACGGAGGGGAGTACAACTGTATGAGGGTTTACTGGTTCTTCTGCCATCACCGGAGAATAACAAAAGGTGTGGGTGAGTAGAAGGATGGCTAGGCCAGTGATGGGAGTACGATAGGGCGGTGAGGCCTGTGCGGCAACACAGCCGGCCGCGGGGAGGAGGAAGCAAGCAGTCCCGCCGGTGCTTGTTTGAGCGGCTGGAGCAGGAAGAGCAGAGATTGAAGAAGCACGACGGCCGTTGGATGGATATCCAACAGTCACTGCTTTTGCGTCAACCCTTTTTTTAGGAAAGCCTCAAATCTATGGGAAATAGCATACAACCCATATGCCATTATTTCTAATAATTTACAGCCCATTGCTAATTCTTAAGGGTTTTTTGGAGCCCATATTATGTTTGTTAGCATTACAGCCCATATTGTGGCCACGGTTAAAAAATTATACAAAAGTTTGCATATTTCGGTGCGTTCCGAACTGTTTTTAATCCCGAAATTTTGAGTCACACTCAAACTGATTTTAAAAATAAATGTATATCAATATAAAATCCAACAAATTGTCCACGCATAAAAATTAATGCAATTCAAAATGTCGAAATGAAAAAAAGAAATTTGAAACCAATTGCCGGTTTGATGTGTTTAAAAAATGTACAACCCATTTCTCATTACTGATAGGCCATTTTCTTGTCCAGCCGAATGAAGCTCTCCTCGTCTTGAAAGATTTGCAGCCCAACAGGCCTGACAAAGTGACTTACTTGGCAAATCACACAAAAACTGGGCTAGCCATTTTCAGAAAGAAAAAACTATGGGGCTGGTTTTTTGTAAACATAAAAGAGAAGGCCGTCTAGACATGCCAGAGTACCCCGCACAACCTAGTTGATACCCTGCTTTCGTCTCAAAAAATAATTAGATAAATGCCACTCCAATTATGGCGATTCACAAAAATGTCACTGCAATTTCCAAACTTTGAAAAATGCCACTGCAATTTTTGCAAACTTTGGAAAACGCCACTCAATTTGCAAACTTTAAAAAACACCACTCCAAACTTCAAAAAATGCCACTGGAAATGGCATGAAATGGCATTATTCAAAGTTTGGAAATTGCTGTGGAATTTCTCAGAAACACCAGATTTGGAGTGGCATTTATCAAATTAACCCAAAACAAAAATAACTGGGCGAGCTGCTGGGTCCCTGGGGTCAGCCGCTCATTGTGCAATTCTCTCATCTATTGACTACGTTGACAATGGCATGGGACCCAGATGTCAGAAATCCATTAGGGGGAGCCATTTTTTATCGGCTTGAAATAAGGAGGCACTTGCTTGCGTACTGCCATGACCTTGGTGGGTCCCTGCTGTCATCCTCTCCATGTACAATCGTCTCCTGATTGTGTACGCGTCAACTTGGTAGGCCCACAAGTCAGCCTCTAAACCCGTGGAGGAAAAATACAACCCATTTAAAAAAATAACAGCCCATTCCATACGTTCAAACGGAAAGTTCAACATTCAGAGCAAAGTAACACTCTGATCCATATATAGAGTACTGAACTTCCATGTTGACAACCATCATAGACAAGTTAACTATCTACTCCCACTAATACTCTAGTAGTGTACAACTACTAACTTACTCTTAGCTAAGTAGACGATGCCGGCCGCCATCTACGGTACACGCTAAACACCGGCACCGGCGTTCTTCCGCCTCACCTCGGACTTGCCATAGGTGCGATAGGGCACGTTTCTCTCGCGCGTTGGCCCTTTCCATGCTGGCATGGTCCACCGAAGCTTCGGCTTCTAAGCGGGAAACCCACTTGATGAGCTGGTAGTAAAAATCGGCGTCGTGAACGCGTGCGTGCCCGACAGCCTCCAGGGCTATTTGCCGGGTGCCGACCTCCATGTAGTAGTCCCAGTTGCGGGTGCTATACTCGCAACTCAGAGCGTCGGTGCACTGCTGCTCCATGTCCTGCTGGTGGCGCAAATCAGCGATACGCTGCTTCTCCGCCAAGCGGTCGCGCTCCAACAACTCCTGCTCCTCCGCCAGGCAGTCGCGCTCCAACAAGTCCTCGATCTCCGCGTTGCCATCTAAAGACCAATAGAATGCCTCCTCCCTCCATCTGCCTTCCGGTGAAAAAATGAACACTCGTTTCGGCGGTGACCACCTCCAGCCTCGCCTATCGCGGACGGGCGGGGGCATGGCAGACGTGGCGAGAGCGAGGATAAGTGGTGAGCGACGTCGGGCCGGTGGGGGCTTATGAGGATAGGGCGAGTTGCATCACGGTGCCACCATAGAAGGTCGATAAACTGTACTTATAGGCGGAAGGCAGCGCGACGGTCATCGGAATTAATTGCATAATTAAGCTGGCATGGCTTAGCGGCCAGCTTGCCGTGGAAAACTAGAGAAACTGAAATTCTGACTGTGTCATCCCGTCCCGTCCGTGCCGGGTCGCACACCGGCATGACGGTCAAACGAATGCACTCGAATCATCTCCCTCGTTGTCAGTAATGATTCCACAGATTTAAAAGGCTCGCAACAATTAAAGCGCATCTTTTTCGCATTAGTTAGCTACCTTAATTAAGGCCGGCTGCATGCATGCACTCAAAATCGCTCGCAGCCAGTATGCGGAGCAGCATGCAAGGAGTCGCAGCCGAGGGCATTAGTTGATGAACTTTAGCTGGGAGATAAGGCATTTGTGATCGTTTTCGCTGGCAGTTTCTTCAGATTTGCATGGCATTTTCTTCAGAGCAGCTTGTCAGTTTCTTCAGAGGTAGGCATTTTTATTCAAAAAACTGCCACTTCGGAACTTGCGTCGCAACTAAAACTGCCAGGAGCGCATTAGTAGGCTAGCTAGTGATCGATCAGTAACTTGTAAACACTGAGCGAACAGATATAAGGAACTGTTAATGCATCTAAATGATTCACAGATCATATACAAATATGTAGCTCCAAAAGCAAAGATCATACACAACTAAAACCAACTAGTATGATTCCCATACATAAGATCAACATTTTAATGCATGCATCCAAGTGAGAATCAGGACAAAAAACATCAACCAGAATACAAGGCTCCTAAGCTCCCCCTAGGCGACTCCAAGGCGATCTTGCGCCGGTGGCCACTCCGGCCTCGGCGGCCACCTCTCCTGTTGACGGCCACTCCGGCCACAACAGCTACATCCAAACATGGCTCCTTTTGTCCTCAACTTTGACCGTGGCAGAAAGTTCCAGGCGGATATGAAAACCAAGTTTAGCCATCCAGTCGTGTTCTCTCCTGGCTTTCGTCAACAAGAATTTACCTTGGTGGTTTCTTTTTGTCGCGCAACCTTCAAGCTTGACGTGCACACGGTTAGTGTCTCTCTCCTGGCTATGTTTGGAGGTTATGCCCAAGGTTTTAGGGTTCTTCATTTGAGGGATAGAACTTTCAAGTTTTCGATGGCTTCTAAGTCTGTTGGTTTTGAGATTTACAACAACTGTAGAATTGTTGAGCAAGATTTTGAGGTTGTCTTTAGTTTGTGGAATTATGGTGGGCCAAATTGGTTTAGATAAGAACAAGCTTTCTACAAAGAACTAGATGCAGAATGGACTTTGGTGGTTAGAAATGGCAAGGCTATCGTCGACAACTCCGCCGATCGTCGGAGTTACAACACGGTGGTCAGTAACGGTTGATCGGTGTTTGAGCGTTTATCGGGTCCCATTCATTCCACAGTCAATCAACGGCAAGCCTTCAATTCCCCACTCATTAACTTTAAGGGTAATGGGTCACATAATTAACCACAAATGGTGCAACATTCTGCAACTCACGCGAACTTAGTGTGTTTTGCATGTGGGGGGCACGGTCACTTTGCACGTAACTGCATGGCTCCAAAGCTAATTGGACTATGGCCTTTTTTGCAGTTCGGTTCTTTTGAGAGCCCACCCGAGGCGGCCTGGGCTGATGGTGAGGTGAAGGCCTGGTTCAAATGCGTCGGCCCAGCTCAACAGATTAGGCAGGTCTCGTCATTTGCGGAGCTGGTCAAGGACTTATTTCCAAATTTCCAACCGCGACCGCAGGTTGCCTCGTCACATTCATCTGTTCTTTCCAACTCTGCCTATTCCACTGTCTCTGCCTCGGCAAGCTCGACGTCTGCCTCACCATCAACTGAGCGGGCATTTGTGCTCCGTACATCGGAAGCTCGACATCGACCATGGCCAACATTCCCATTGATCCGACTCCATTTGTTCCTCATGGGTTCTAGATTTTTGAGGTGGAGGGCCGCACTGGGGTTTCGAGGGCTATTCTGCCGCATCGTCCACGGAGGCATGAGGACTGGGCGATTTCCACCATTCAGACGCATCCCAATGAGGCATTTTTTCCCAACGTTAGAGAAGTTCTTGAGGAGTTCTTTCAAGGGGTTGAAGAAATGGGGTTCAGAGAAATACAACCTTGTCCGTTTGGAGAGGCCTATGTTCAGTTCAGACATGTTAGGGACAGAGATCGTCTCATCAGGTAGAGCCCTCACCCATTTGGGGATGTTTTTATCTCTTTCACCAAGCACAATCAAGGAGGAACTGGCGCAGATTACACTTCAATAGGACCGTCTGGCTGCTGTTTGTGGGTGTCCCATTTGACCACTTAAACACTGACGATATTGCAGCCACCATTGCCAAGTGGGGAAGAATTATTAGTTGGGAGCGTGAGGATGCTCTAAAAGGGATGATTTTGGTGAAGGCAAGAGTCACTGATCTTATTGACATCCCTAAGAGTATAAGGTGGTCTGAAGGGGAGTGCTTTGAGGAGGAATCATGGACTAGTTCTGTAGAGTTTTTACTAGAGGAAATGTTGGGTGGTGGCCCAGCTAATGAAGATCCTATTCCACCCCCTGGAGTGGACCCTCACCCTATTCCACAACATGCCAATGATTTCCCTGGCTTCCACCCAGCCCCAATTCACAATGAGCCTGCTCAACAGGAAGACTGGGATGATTGGGAAGAGCAGGAGGAGCAAGGACACTGGGCATTCCCTCAAGCCAATATCCCTCAGGTTCACCCACCACATCAACAAGTGGAACTGCCAGTTCTACAAGAGGATGGTGCTCCCAATAGCAGCATTACCACTACAGTCTCCTTATCAGATGGTATCTGGTCTAACACTCACACTGCCAGTGAGGAGGTCAATCAAGGTGCTTAGAACAATCCTTTGGGCATGGGCTTATAGAACATTCTTAATGCTTACCAGGAAGATGGGGAGGAGGAGGATCTTGGTCAAGACATTGCAAACATACCTATTATTGAACAACAGGTGGTGCAGGGAGTTCTACTGGCTGTTAATGATGTGGAAGTTGTTCATCATGTTGAGAATCCAGGGGTTGCAGTTCCTCCTGCTGCTACTGATGGAAATATTGTACCAGATGTGCCTCTTGTTCAGTTTGTGGTTCCCTTTAATACAAACAATGTTCAGGTTGAGGTGACTGCAGAGACTGCTGCATCTGATTGTCAGCTCAATGCTTGTCCTTTGGGCACTGATACTATGGCTGCTAATGATTTGCCACAAGGAATTCAAGTTGCACAAAGCTCAGTGCCAAGAATAGATTTAAAGGGCAAAGCAGATGTCCCTATTGTGTAGGTTGGTACTTCCACTGGTGGGCCAAGTAAAGGTATGAACAGCTTTCATCCAACTAATTCCCCTACTTTACAAGAGATTCATGATTTAGTGCAAAACCATACCTTGGATATTATTGATGGTTCCCATTTGATTTCTGAGGAAGGCTTGGACCTATGGATTCAGCACTTTGCTCCAGCAACCCAAGGAGAAGTAAACACCTTCAAAATTGATATACCTGTAAGTTGGTTTAACTTCATAATACACCTACTCCTCACTCCTGACAAATTTGGCTGGGTGATGCACCTGTTGAAATCTGAACTGTGGAAAATGCTTACTGCAAACTGTGACTCTGAACAGACTATCTTATTCCATATACCTGACAAACCTGCTACCTCACAGGCTCCAAGTTGTAAAGAAATCATGCTGGGTCTGGGAAAGGAAAATGAGGGTATAAGCCCTGCTGCTCACTCCTCAAGTGGAGCTGGAAGTCCACTCCAACAAGTGTCACCCAATAAAGTCATACAGTTGTCACTTGGTGAAGTTGTCTCAAGGAAAAGAAGGGACAAAGAGCCACTTGTGGAGACCCAGGTGAGAAGGAGTGATAGAATTAAGAAAGACAACAATGGGTATAGGAGGAAATCATGCGATGCTAGCTCTTGCTTACCTTGTAATGCTATTCCTCCCATTGTGCATAATAAAGTGGTCAAAAATCTGACAAAAACTTTTTGCAAGGTGTCTGAGGATGAGGCACAAGACATGCTTTCTAAAAGACCCAAGAAGAAAGGACAGGAGGATGTGGCCAAGGTCTCCAAGGTCACTAGTGCTACAACCCCCTAAGATGTGCCACCATGAACTGTCAAGTTAACAATAGTCCCAGGAATATTTTGAGAAAGGCTAGTTTGATAGTGGATTGTATGAAGTCTGGTTTGATTGATGTGAGCAGAACATGTTTAGTGTCTGTACTAAAAACTTGGAACCTGCTTTTGTCTACTACTATGTTGACCTGTTTGACTATGCTATGGAATTGTGGATGCCATGAAGGCTTTAAAGTTTTGTGGTCTCTAGCAGAACTGTTATGTTTCATCTGTAATTCTTGGGTTCAGACACCTCAAACTGTACTGGGGTTTATTCACACAAATGCTATGGTTTGCATATGTATGGCTACATACCAGGAGATGGGGTCTGGTATCAGACCCTTTTCCACTCAGTTAGTTTATCATGAGTAGAAACAGATCCTGGAACATCCTGAACTGGAACATTAGGGGCTTAAATTCTCCTGAAAAATGGCTGGCCATTAGGCAAAAAATTGAGGAAAGTGTAGCTGGTATTTTGTGCCTTCAAGAAACTAAGAGACAAGTTTTTGATCTGACATATATTCATAACTTTTGTCCACAAAGATTCAATAAATTTGAATTCCTACCTTCTATTGGGGCATCAGGAGGGATCTTGACTGCTTGGAATGAGGCTCTTTTTAATGGGCAATTGCTCTTTCATAATAAATTTTCCTTATCTATGCAGTTCACTTGTACTTCAACCAACAAACCATGGACTCTCACAAACATTTATGGGCCTTGCAATCTTGAGGAAAAATTGGAATTTATTGACTGGTTTACAAATGTCCAAATGCCAGATGATGTTGATTGGATAGATATGGGGGATTTCAACTTCATTAGGTCACCTGAAGACAGGAATAGACCTGGTGGAGATGTCAATCAGATGTTATTGTTCAATGAGGCCATTAGCAATTTGGGGTTAATTGAATTACCTCTAAAAGGAAGACAGTTCAGTTGGAGCAATATGCAAGAAACTCCACTTCTTGAAAGACTGGACTGGTTTTTCACTTCTTCTGCATGGATGACTTCTTATCCTGACACAACTGCTTTGCCCCTTGCAAAACCAATTTCAGACCATTTACCTTGTGTAATAAAAATTGGTACTTCTATTCCTAAGTCAAGGGTTTTTAGATTTGAAAATTATTGGTTGAAGCATAGCTTTTTCAAAGACATTGTTCAATCTGCTTGGAAAATCCTAGTTGGTCATACTGATCCAGCAAAGAAGATTAATGCTAAATTCAAAAACTTGAGGAGAGCTCTCAAACTTTGGGCAAAAAATCTATCTTGTCTCAAAAAGCAGATTGATGAATTGAATGAATGTATATTCCTATGGGACTTCTTGGAGGAATTCAGAGACGTCACTATAACTGAGCATAACTGTAGGGAGCTTTTGAAAGGAACATTGCTAACTGTCCTCAGTAATCAGAAGATTTATTGGAAACAAAGAGGAAAAATCAAGGGGGTCAAATTTGGTGATGAAAATACAAAATTATTCCATACAAGGGCTTCAATAAATCACAGGAACAACAAAATTGCAATGCTCATGAATGAGGACCAAGTGGAAATTACTGATCATGAAGGGAAGGCTGCAATTCTTTGGGAAACTTTTACGAAGAGACTGGGACAATCAAATGGCCATTCTATGCACTTCAATTTACTGGAACTGTACGATAACAGAGTGGATCCACAAATATTCCAAGACCTTGAGAAACCTTTCTCTCAGGAAGAAATTGAAGAGGTAGTCAAAAAATTGCCCACAAACAAACCTCCAGGCCCTGATGGATTTAATAATGAGTTCATCAAAGCTTGCTGGGACATTATCAAACTGGATGTTACTAAACTTATCACTGCCTTCCATGCTGGAAATGTGAATTTGGAGAGCATAAACACTTCTTATATCACACTCATTCCTAAAAAGGAGGTACCTTTATCCCCTAATGACTTTAGGCCAATTTCACTTCTTAATGGGGTTCTCAAAATCATTACTAAACTGCTGGCCAACAGACTACAAAAAGTCATTCTCAAGCTGGTTCATATCAATTAGTATGGATTCTTAAAGAACAGAGTTATTCAAGATTGTTTGGGTTGGGCCTATGAATATATTCATCAATGTCACAAGTCAAAAGAAGTGTTGCTTGTTATCAAACTAGATTTTGAAGAGGCTTTTGACAATATTGAGCATCAGGCTATTATTGACATCCTAAGGGCTAAGGGATTGGGTGAAAGATGGATAACCTGGATGCACATGCTATTCTATTCTGCATCCTCTGCTGAAATGTTAAATGGGGTGCCAGGGAAGAAGTTTTACTGTAAAAGAGGAGTTAGGCAAGGAGATCCATTTTCACCTCTCTTGTTCATATTGGCAGCTGATTTGCTTCAATCAATTCTCAATAAATCCATGGCTAGGGATCTAATAACACCTCCACTACAAGTGACATCATGCCCTGACTTCCCTATTGTGCAGTATGCAGATGACACTCTTGTTATTATGCAAGCAAATGCCAGACAGCTTGTATGCCTCAAAGCTCTTCTCAACACTTTTGCAGATGCCACAGGCCTCAGGGTAAATTATGGGAAATCAATCATGGTGCCATTAAACATTGCAGAAGACAGAGTAGATATTTTCACTAACACCTTGCAATGTGCCAGAGGCCAATTTCCATTCACTTATCTGGGGCTACCTATGGGCATTTATAAGCCAACTGTAGAGCAGTCTTTGCCCATAGTTAATAGAATTGCTAAGAGGATTACTGGCATTTCAACTTTCATGACTCAGGCAGGGAAGATTTTATTGGTCAAATCTGTGTTAGCCTCCTTAGCAATTTACTTCATGTGTTTTCTGGACATTCCAATTACTATAAAACACCAGATCATCAAATACTTAAGGCACTGTCTATGGAGGAGCCCTGACCTGGAAGATAGGAGGCCAGCACTAGTGGCTTGGCACACAGTTTGCAGACCTAAAAATCAGGGAGGCTTGGGTGTTCTGGATATCTTCACACAAAATAAAACTCTGCTCATGAAAAACCTTCATAAGTTTTACAATAGACATGACATCCGTTGGGTCAATCTAATTTGGGAAGCATACTACAACAATGGCCAACTTCCAGGAGATCAAAAAGTGGGATCATTTTGGTGGAAATCCAATCTTGCACTCATTGATCAGTTCAAAGCTATAGCAAGATGCAATGTGGGAGATGGCAAAACTGCTTTGTTCTGGGATGATATGTGGGATCAATTTATCCTCAAGCACAAGTTTGATCATTTATACTCCTTTGTTAGAAACCCCCAGACAAGTGTTCAACAAGTAATCAATACTGAATATCTCCAAGACTTATTCCACCTGCCCCTAACTGCACAGGCTTATGAGGAGTTCCTACAAATGGAGGCCATGTGCATTTCCATGAGACAATCAGAATAATTAGATGCTCTGGATACTTGGAGTTACACCTGGGGGAATGAATTCTATTCCTCAATTAAAGCTTATAAGGTGCTAGTAGGGCACAAACAAACCCCACCACATTTTTCATGGATTTGGAAAAGCTCTTGTCAACCTAAACATAAAGTTTTTTTTCTGGATGCTACTACATGACAGAGTCAACACAAGGAATCTTCTAAGGAGGAAAAACTTTGAATTGGAAGTTTACAATTGTGCAGTGAGGGATTGTCAGCAAGAAGAAACTTTGCATCATCTTTTTCGGGGATGTCCTTTTGCCATCAGATGCTGGGATTTTATTTGTCCTTCAAGAACACCAAACTTGTCAGCTCTGGAGGCATTTCAGGACCTCAAAGACAAACTCAGATACCCCTTATTTATCGAGATTATCATATTGGGATCATGGGCCATCTGGATATCTAGAAACAACAAAATCTTTGATAATATCACTCCCTCTTTCCAGGGCTAGAAGCACATTTTTACTGAGGAACTCAAGCTTCTCAAATTCAGGATCAAGAAGAAATATGAAGTGCAATTTTCTGCTTGGCTGGATTCTTGGCTGTAATCGGTTTAGCTATCCTTGTTTTCCTTGTTAGGGTTAGGGTTCTTTTTTTCCTTTGTGCCTACTTGTTGTATAGTTTCTTTTTTTCTTTTTTTCTTTTTTTTGTATTTTCCCTCTTTTCTTTTCTTTTTGTTTTTTTAGTTGGGCTTAGCTCAAGCCCAACAGACTATTATTTTTTTGTCTTATTTTAATAAAAGTTGTAGTGGGGTGTTTACCCTACTGTTTATAGTAAAAAAACATGTTAATGCATCTCAATGATTCACAGATCATATAGAAATACGTAGCTCCAAAACCGAAGATCTAGAAAAAAATATGTTCTTCCTACTAACATGGATGCTTTTCTTGGTCAACATTCAGTACAGACTGAAAGACAAATTTGTTTGTGAAGTCTACAATTCCTCTTGCAAACGTAAGTGGTTTCACCAACAGCTGGAACCATGAGAATGAACCACACATGATGGAGGAACATCCACTACAATATGATTTGGTCTTCTCTCGGTCACACGGCGAGACTATTTTCTAATTACAAACTTTAACTTAGGCAAAATGATGCCCATTGTATAATCAGACCAATGTAATGAAGCACATAGTGTTGGCGAATAAATATTATAGTACTACTTTTCTGCAGTCCATGAAGTGACTATCCAATATTTCTGTGTCTATTTTCAAATGGTACTGCATGCAGTGACTATACTATTCTCTTGTGCAGTTCAACCAAAATTGAGGTCACTTTGTGTGTTTGCCAAATAGCAACCGGCAAACATCTCTGTCTGCACAAATATCAAGCACGTTAAACATATACCCCACCTTGTATTTTCGGTTTAAACATGTATATTCTACTTAGCATATGTCATGTTTTGCACTGGACAATTTGATACAATCAAGTTTTGCCCTGGAAAATTTCGTACTGAATTGATTTGCTTGTTCAGAGCAGAAATATAGCGCCTATTCTTCATCAGACCAAGGATATCCATGTTCGCAGTGATGGAAGAGCTGAAATCGATACAACCGAAATTGAGCATCCAATCATTGAATCTTGTCCTGCACCTCCAATGTAGGTCCACCTTGCCAATAAATTCACATGCAAACCACTAGTATTACTATCTAATGGCAGTACAAAATGAGTAGCAAGATAGTAGCAAACCATGTACCTTCTTAATGAACAGCTCATAGTGCCACCATTTGGATATAAAGGTTTGGAAGAAAACATGCTCCTAATGTTGAACCAGTTGGACTTTTTGTGCAGTTCCACTAAAATTGAGCACATATCTGGGAAAGCTTGCCACACTTTATTTATGT
The DNA here is from genome assembly GCA_032464435.1 of Aegilops umbellulata. Lineage (NCBI taxonomy): Eukaryota > Viridiplantae > Streptophyta > Magnoliopsida > Poales > Poaceae > Aegilops > Aegilops umbellulata. The sequence goes on along the minus strand of CP136059.1, from coordinate 148,417,290 downwards.
CCATACGCTAATGCAACACCATTTGAAATTTCAAATACTACAAATATACACTAATCCAGTGGCTAGTGCAACAGTAGAGTAGTTATTTTATTACAGGGTACACACAATGGTTTTACTGAACATTTTTCAATAAACTCTGGCACTGGAAGATTTCTATAAGAATTAACAATACAAAATGTAAAGGTAACACATTTTAGCATTGGTATACTAGTTGTGCATGAGCATTAAACCAAATACAAAAGTCTGAAGGTAACTAGCATTATTAACTAATGAAAGTATAAAAATTGCAAACCATGTACCTCCAAGGTAAATATCATTTCGAACTCGGGGGGACCTTAAAAATTGCTATCCCAATCTTGATAATTGATCAAACATAAAAACTTGATCGAACGAATCAAGAGAACAGCCGGAGGAGGAGGTGCCCACTCCTGACCTTTCCTCTTGTCTTCATAATTTTTTGTGCAGTTTAACCAAAATAAAATGACATCAGCGCCTTGGCATATTGGTGACACTGTACAATTTTTTTTAACTTATCTCATGAAAGTGAGGTATGTAATCTATAAGCATTAATAGTGCAAAAATCTGAAGGTAGTAACAAGTTTCGTCGTTGGTATACTGGCTATGCAACAGCATTATAATGCCTTAGCTGAAAAATCTTTAAGACATCCACAATCAACAGCTAACCCTGAAATAATCCAGTGAAAACAAATGGCATTGCTAAAATTTATCGGTGGCATTAGACTGAGTGCGGCATTAGTTAAATGTGGCATCACTTTAGTATTAGCATTGCTTGACTTGACTGCTGGCGTTATACTAACAACAAAAAAGTGACAATAAGAGCATGGGAGGCCCATTCGAACAGTGGGCGCACCAGTTCGATGTACCTCCATGGACGCATAGAGTGGTGAGGGAGGTATGGTTGCCCAGAGCAACAAATATCTAGGCAGCATATGTGGATTACATCCCATTTTTGTTATGTTTAGCCAACTTTTTCCTATGTGTGGACAACAAACCGATCGACCTGGTCATTCTCTATTGCGTTGTCATGCCTTTCTACCCTTCTTCAACCAAGAGACACGAGACTCGTTCCTTAGCTACTGATTTTCCCCTTTTCAAACTAGATGTGGGTTCGATGCCAACTCTCTTGGACAGTACAGTCTCCCTTCCTTTCCTTATTCAACCCAGACATGGATTAGTCTCCATGAAGTAGGGTTTCCTTTAATAGTGCAAATTAAGGCTTTCGTCTGCGTGACCAACAGAGCAGAGGATAGCAAATTGGGAAGATGGTGGAGTGGAAAAAGATCCACATGCAGTGACATGGCAGATGGGGCAGTAGAACAAGGGTATGGTTCGAAAAGAGGTAGCATACCTGAGGGTCAAAGGGAAGTGGCTTCGCTCATGGTCATCGTCCTCCGCACGCACTACGGGAGCGAGCTTGGGGACGGAGGCCACCCCGCGCGGAAGCTAGGTCTGAGAGGATGGCCTTGTCATCATTGCGTGACCTCGCTCGCCGACGATGAGTGCGTCAACGCTGCACGTCCTTTTCTTCCCCGGGGGATCTGTGACCACCGGTGAGGAGGGAGAGAGACGCCATATTTTTTAGATCTGGAAAGAGGGTGATAGTGTGAGAAGCAAGTGGGCAGCCCTTAGCAAGAAAGCTCTGAAGCTCCAGCCTATATATCTTTTTTATACTACTTGTACTAGAGGTGGATTAGTGGTAGAGTACTTTATATTTTCTCTGCAAACAGTACTAGTTAGTCGTGCTTCAAAACTGAACGACACGCCATTAAAAAAATAAAGTCGAGAAATAATACGGCAATTCGGGCCAACGCGGCCATATCGCATTTTGCACGAGAAATTACACATCATGTTTCGTTGACATGTGGTCCCGTTCCAACATGTGAGTGAGACGACGGCAAGTCCTTTTGTACAATTTCCGAAAGGACGTGTAGGCCGGGGCGCCTCTTCGTGTACCGTGGCAAACTGGAAACCGTCCACCGACTCTTCGCCTTTCCCTCTCGATTTGGAACTGTTGTCGCACGCTCTTCCTCCCTCCTCCATTTTCCTTCACACTTCCTCCTGCCATTGTTCGATCGTCTTCTCCATGGAGGGAACAAGCCGGAAACGACCCCGCTATTCTTGCCCCGATATGAAAGATGACGTGGTGGGGGAACTCATTGATCGGTGTGACGTCATCACCTCGGCTAGCATGGCAGGTTCATTCAAGAACATTCTCGACTCAACTAATAACATCATTACAAGGAACTCAAGGGTCCAAGAGCGGTTTGATCTCCCTTATCTTCTTTGCTATAAGCCTGTTCGCATGGGCGCGGGTGACAGAGGCCTCGCCTTGTGCAAGTTGATGCCGCTTGATAATGATACGTGTGATGTCAAGATGCAAATGGAGATTGGGTTGTTTATATTGGGTACAATTACGAGTGTGAACTTGTGATTGTGTACACTCGTTAGCGGATTCCACTTCCAAAAATCTCAGAGTGCCCTGAGGTTGAGCACATAGATGATCAACGTAAGTTCAAATATGATCATGGTGGCTGTCGTCTACAGAAGATAGCAATTTGTCGAGTTCCCAACCGCTCTTCAAATTATGAGAACTATGAAGTTGTTGCTATATTTTACAAGCTTGTTGCCGTCCTTACTGATTCCAAGGTTCATCCATGGATATTGCTCAAAAATCAGTTTCTGTACACGGATGATGAGTACTATGATGCAACTAAATACAAGGATCTTGTGTTTTCTTCCACCACTCGTGGCATTGTTTTTGCATGGGAACCTCGTTGTTTCGGTACATTTGTCTTACACCGTAATTATAATTGTTTCATCCACATGCATGCGGGTTAGCAAGTTTCCCTTTACTAATTAACCTTCTTCTTGTGTTTCCAAGGTCCTATGAACATTCCACCACCTATACTTGAAATTTTTTATAACCAAGGGGGAGATGATGATGGTGATGATCACGATCATGAGGACGAGCAGGACTTATATACTCAGTGGCGGCTGGCAACTAATTCTGACGGATCACCTCTTCTTGTCTATATAAAGTGCATTGAGATTGTTACTACCGAGGGAGCACGTGTTGTCTCCCATGGTCGCCCTCTCCGGACCTATTCCAACACCCGTTGCAGGGTCTTCGGGATGGATACTGTTGTGCTAGCACCAACACCTTCTCCCTGGTACAGTATTGATAGTCTTGGAGCAAACTCGCTCTTCCTTGGTCCAAACTATCCAATGATGGTTAAAGGCGATCCAGCTCCTGTTGACACAACGTTACTACCATTTATGAGAAGCAACTGTATCTATACCTCGGACATTGCGGTGGTTCCGTACCCTGCTCCTGATATATGCCGCTTCAGCCTGGATGACCAGTCCTGCGTTGCTCTTGATATTGACAATGGCTGGCCCTTCCCAGAGCAACTATGGTTCAAAGCAAGTGTTTCCAACGCCAAGGATTGGTTGAGTTTAAGTTCATTTCATTGCTTGTTATTTGTTGTGTGATGAAAACTACTGTATTTACTAGAATGTTTTGTTGGAAATAATCTATAATCCAACATGTATCATCATTGTCATTGTGTGTTGATGACTTGTTATATGTAATGAATGGTACATTTGCAAATGCGTGTCATAGACTCAATTTATGAATGGTTTTTGAGTCACTTCTTGGAGTGTGAGTACCGTAGTAGTATAGCCAGCATCCGTTTCGTATATGAAGTTGCCACATCACATAGAGCCAACATAATATTGGAGTACCAGATCTGAGATGCCACGTGTACCAGATGAATGACTCCAAGTTCGACCACCGTGATGCTAGGTGCGAGCCGACGAACACTGTTGGAGAGACCCCCCTCATAATTTTCCTACATTGGTCGTTTAATTCATAGGATATAATGCTATAGGATTTTTTCCCTATGTAATCAAGTTTTAATTAGCAATCTAGCATCCACTACAACTTTTGTTTCACTTCCTTTGATCCTACGAAGAGACTACTTGCTCTAAATGATGTGCCACTGCAAGAGCTGACTATATTAATTAACCATGCTCTATAAAGGTGGACCAGCTTTGGCTACAGTAGTACTGTACTAGGTTAGTAGGTGACCTTGCACTTGGCTCTTCTCCTCTTCCGGAATTCGAACAATAATGATGGTACTACTTCTGGCAATCTGACACCAAATGAACTGCTGCACGTCCACCACTTGTAAGCAAAAGTTTCTCCTCCTGCTGCGAGCCACCGCGCACGCGTTGGCGAGGGAGAAGGAGTAGTAAGCAAGCTTCTGGTCATTCTGCGAGTTGATGGGACACATCAAAGTTAAGTATTTATTAGTAATCTCTTCAAGAAGGGTCGACCATGTCCATGGCTACCATCCCGTGCTCTGTCATTGAGTACGTGAACTATTCACGTGCCATCGAGGAGAAAAAATATTGCGTAGTACTAGGTGCCATCGAAGTGCACGACTCACTTACGCACCACATATCTCCATTTTCTTGCATGACACGCCACCTTGATGCTAGATGTCCCGTGTGTCATGGAGGCATATAACATGATTTTGTAAAATGGAGGCATATAGATGTCCCGCGTGCCAGCAACAGGATGAACAAATCTCATGTCTTAAACGAAACAGTGGAAGAACATAGATTCCCGACGACCGAGAAGGAGCTATAAACCTCGGGGTGGAGAGTCTACACTCATAATATTTTATGTTATTCAGCGATATAAAATCAACCAAATATCTCCATGTTCCTATACCATTCTATAGCACTATGAGAATAACTTTGAACATAACCCGTTGTTTCACTCTATCCAATGGTCATAGTTGGAAAATCCAAACAAAACCAAGCATTGGATCAACTCTTTTTTCGAGATCAACTCTTTTAGCACTTAGATTGTTGCCACCTGCCCACCTAGCCCACCTATATATCCGCTCATGTGTGATGACCACAGGAGCTATCCACTCAGATTGTATGCAAAAAAATAAAGGGCCATAACTAATGCGGCACCTCGGGCCAATGCGACATATCGCATTTTACACAAGAAATTACACACCATGTTTCGTTAACATGTGGTCCCGTTCCAACATCTAAGTGACACGACGACGACTCCTTTTGTACAATTTTTGAAAGGACGTGTAGGCCGGGGCGCCTCTTCGTGTACCGTGGCAAACTGGCAACCGTCCACCAACTCTTCGCCTTTCCCTCTCGGTTTTGAACTGTTGTCGCACACTTGTCAGCGGATTGAGGGCAAGTTGATGCCGCTTGATAATGATACGTATGATGTTAAGATGCCATCGCTTGAGGGCAAGGCTTGGGCAGGCGCAAATTGAGATTGGGTTGTTTATATTGGGTACAATTGCGAGAGGGAACTTGTGAATGTGTACACTTGTCAGCGGATTCCACTTCCAAAAATCTCCGAGTGCCCTGAGGTTGAGCACACAGATGATCTACGTACGTTCAAATATGATCATGGTGACTGTCGTCTATGGAAGATAGCAATTTCTCGAGTTCCCAACCACTCTTGGAATTACAAGAACTAACAAGTTCTTGCTATCTTCGTGGTTCGACTGGATGGATATTGCTCAAAAATCAGTTTCTATACATGGATATGTACTTTGATGCAATTGAATACGAGGGTCTTGTGTTTGCTGCCACCACTCGTGGAACTGTTTTTGCATGGGATCCTCGTAGTTTCAGTACGTTTGACTTCCACTATAATTATAATTGTTTCACCCACATGCATGCGAGTTAGCAAGTTTCCCTTCTCTACTAATTAACCTTCTTCTTGTGTTTCCAAGGTCCTGCGAACATTCCCCCACCTGTACTTGAAAATTTCTATAGCCAAGGGGGAGATGACGATGGTGATGATCACGAGCATGAGGACGAGGAGGGCCCATATACTTAGTGGAGCCTGGCAACTTCCGATGGATCACCCCTTCTTGTCTATATACAGCCCACTACTGATGTTACTACTAAGGAAGCAGGTGTTGTCTCCCATGGACGCACTCTCTGGACCTATTCCAACACCCGTTGCATGGTATTCGGGATGGATACTACTGTGCAAGAACCAACACCTCCTCCCTGGTACAGTATTGATAGTATTGGAGCAAACTCGCTCTTCCTTGGCCAAAACTATCCAATGATGGTGACACTACTAGGAAAAGGGCTATAGATGATATGGCTACTAAAGGCGCACCAGACATGTGGTGCGCCATTACTATATACTAATGGCGCACCATGTGTTGGTGCGCCGTTAGTGTCCAAATACTAATGGCGCACCACAACCACGATGCGCCATTAGTAACATTTTTTTTTTCAAAACTAGTAATGGCGCACCAGTGGATAGTGCGCCATTAGTAGTTAAATATGAATTTACAAATATGAATTTCGACTTTACTTGCAAAATCTCTCTGGAATTTGTAAAATGGGCTTAACTTTTGTATACGAACTCGGATTAAAAAGTTTTTTATATGAAAAATCATCTACTCGAAAAGTTACATCCGAATTTAACCGGGGGAACCCCATTAAACATTTTCAAAATCCCCAAAAACCTAACAGAAAAAAGTTACGGGGATTTTAAGATCTAGAGGAAAAAAATTCAAAAAATTTCAAACTTACTAGTGGCGCACCATTTGCTAGGTGCGCCACTAGTAACAGAAAAAAATTGGTTTCGAAAAAAATTGAATTTTTTCAAAATATGATACGTAATATGACCGGGAAGTTTGAAATATTTTTTCAAAATTTCATCATACTCATGAACATGAACAAAGTCCTAGACATCAACAAAGTTTAATAGGATTGATATGATAGATATATCAACAAGTGCCTGTGAAGTGAGGTGGTGCTGGGGTTGGATAGAACTGCGAAGTTAAGCGTGCTGGGGCTGGAGTATTGTGAGGATGGGTGACCTTCCAGGAAGTTTGACCACAGAGTGCGATTTGACTTGAGATTAAGCATATTAACCTGAGATTAAACCATAGTGACTCGAGATTAAGAAAAATCGAAAAAAAATTGAAAAAAAATTAAATTTTTTTTGAAAAAAAAATAAAAAAATTGTTACTAATGGCACACTTCTATGTGGTGCGCCATTAGTATACCAGATACTAATGGCGCACCGTGGGCTATACTAATGGCGCCACTGGTACCACGCCACTAGTACCACGCACCTACATTCCTCGGTGCCGGGCCGCAGGCCGGCGTCGTGAACCATCTGACACAGCCGGCTGATGCTCGCGCTCATCGCCTCCATGGGTCTATCTTCTAGTCAACTGATCTTGCAATTGGAGTGATCGCTCTTGCCCTTGGTTAGCTCATTGCATGTAATCCTATTAAGTAGCAAAAAGACACTAAGTTATATCACCGATAGGAATAAAACAATACACCATGTATTTATTTACAGAGGGAGTAGTACATTTTTTGTGACATGCATTACTAGATATTGCTAGTCAAATACTAAATCCAGATGGACATGGTAGTACTACTAAATCCAGACGGTGGTGCTAGTACTAGTAGTAGTAGTACTACCAATGTAGTAGCAATGTACTACCCATTGGTTAAATAATTACGTGCTGCTCCTCACAGTGAAGTGACAAGACCCTACGCCGGAGATGACACCTAAGTATAGGCGTCGTGTTCGGCATACCATAGTCAGCCTCACCGTCTGCAGTCACTATCATCATGGCTGTAGACCTAGCCTGCTTACAACTAGCCATGTTCGACATAATTTCCAGTGCGTAGATGCCCGTGCATTGCACGGAATACCAAGATTGGGGGGTGGAGGCGCCAGCAGCGGCCATCGTGCCAGATTTTTCCATGGCCTTCTAGATTTGGTTCTTTTCTGGTGGTTGGAACTCTGAAGTTGTGTTGAGTGTCGATGAAGTTCTTGGGGTTGATCTCCAAACCAGACTTCTTAAACATCTGTTCGTCATCTTTAATGCTGAAACCGACAAAGATGTACAAATTCTGCTCCTTCAGGAGCTCTTTGAGGCTCTTTGGACTGCAAAGGGAGACACATATTGAAGATAAGTATTAATCCATGAAGTAGATGCTTATATAGTATAATTAATGGATGAATGTAGTTCAAAAACTAATAAACAAAGTTCTGAAATTGTAATCAAGTACACCATGTTATTTATCTTTTTTGGTATCTTCAGTGCTTCACAAAATGCTTCACCAAGTTCAAGAATCTATAACCAGAGTCAATGATCTATGTGCTCCTTACTGCAAGTTTAGTTTTCTTTTTGATGAATAAAAGACCTATACCAGTGCTTCACCAAGTTCTTACTTTATTTTTTGTTGCTGAAAATAACATCAGATCAGGTTCAGAAACTACTTTTGTACATCAAGTTTAGAAACATCTTTTAATACATCAAGTCTATAAACTATACTAGTGCATCAAGATCACAAACTACGCTAGTACATCAAGTTCAAAAATTAATCTGGTGAAACAATTTCAGATGCTAATCCAATGCATCAGGTTCAAAATATATTATAGTGCATCTACTTGAGAAACATGTACTTGTGCACCCACTTCATAAAGTACAGTAGTTCATCTAGTTGGGAAACAAGTTTAATGAAATTTTGAGGGAGTAGTACTAATAGAACAGATGAATGAAGAGTAGTATGGTTCACCATTTTGTGGCCGTTGCGATGTGGTACACCAAGCAGAGTTCCTCCACGCATAACTGCAGAACTGCCGCCATCTGCGGAGGTTCATCTTTTCTGGTAAACTCCACATCGACTCCGATGAAGCTAGGATACAAGCCGCCGCCCTTCATCCTGAGCCTGCTGATCATCTCGCCGGCCTTGTCTAGTTCGCTGGTGCAGACGACCTCCAACGTCTCCTTGTCGTGGAGCACAACCCCTGTGAGGGTGTGGGTGCACTCGCGCTTCTCACCGGGGACGTGAATGTCGTCGAGGTTGCTTCTCTGGTCAGGCGTCTCACCATGATGACGCTTGGCAGACGGTTCGTCCGTCGTTGCCCTCCTCCGGCGATTGTGGGCTTGGAAGAGAGATGTTTGTGGGTTGTTTGTACTGGAGATGGAAGCGGCAATGGTGGTTTTTGGAGATGTGGCAGGGATGGAGTCGTTTTGGGGCTTTTTCAGGGCGTGGTTTGGGACGTGGGGGAGGCGGTTCGTCCCAGTCGTGTGGGTAATGGTCGTGGGGTCACCGTTGCATCCCGTCATGGCAACCGCCCAATGAGTGGCGTTGGCGGTGGCCTGGAAGAACCAACTGTCCAAGCCAATTTCTTTGTGAGGGTATTCACTGGTCGCACTGACGAGTCTTGTCAAGCTGTACTTATCAGCTGCTTATTCCACTTGCACGTCTCAGGGTCGGTGATGATGGCATTTCGTCATGTTTTCCAGTGTGGAGATTAAGTCTTATTTTTGCACTGAAGTCTTATACACTAGTTGATCTGGAAAAAAAATTCAGTGCACTGCGAGATACTGCTCCAACACAGAGAAACCCAACTCTACTGATAATAAGAAGATTCGAGTGGCCAAAGAACTAGTCCGCTCCAGTCCAGCAAAAATATGTCAACTCCATTCTAAGAAGCGTGTGCGTATCCTTGCATCATGAAATTTTATAGCATGCTGATCATATTTTCTACATGTTTCTTACCCATCTCTCTTTTAGAAAATAAGCTTAACAGATATAAGAATTTCCGCACTGGTATCTGCTACCTCTTGGGCACTGCGTTGGTTTTCCCCGAAGAGGAGAGGATGATGCAGCAAAGTAGCGTAATTATTTCCCTCAGTTTTGAGAACTGAGGTATCAATCCAGTAGGAGGCCACGCTCAAGTCCCTCGTACCTGCACAAAACGATAGCTACTCGCAACCAAGGCGATTAGGGGTTGTCAATCCCTTCACGGTCACTTACGAGAGTGTGATCTGATAGAGATGATAGATAATATTTTTGGTATTTTTGGTATAGAGATGCAAGGTGAAAAGTAAAAGGCAAAGTAAAAAAGCGAAGCAAGATTAAAGTGATGGAGATTGATATGATGAGAATAGACCCGGGGGCCATAGGTTTCACTAGTGGCTTCTCTCATGAGCATAAGTATTCTACGGTGGGTGAACAAATTACTGTTGAGCAATTGACAGAATCAAGCATAGTTATGAGAATATCTAGGTATGATCATGTACATAGGCATCACATCTGAGACAAGTAGACTGACTCCTGCCTGCATCTACTGCTATTACTCCACTCATCGACCGATATCCAGCATGCATCTAGAGTATTAAGTTAAAAACTGAGTAACGCCTTAAGCAAGATGACATGATGTAGATGGATAGTTTCATGCAATATGATAAAAACCCCTTCTTGTTATCCTTGATGGCAATGATGCAATACGTGCCTTGTTGCCCCTTCTGTCACTGGGAAAGGACACCGCAAGATCGAACCCAAAGCTAAGCACTTCTCCCATGGCAAGAAAAACCAATCTAGTAGGCCAAACCAGACTGATAATTCGAAGAGACTTGCAAAGATAACCAATCATACATAAAAGAATTCAGAGAAGATTCAAATATTATTCATAGATAGACTTGATCATAAACCCACAATTTATCGGTCTCAACAAACACACCACAAAAAGAAGATTACATCGAATAGATCTCCACGAGAGAGGGGGAGAACATTGTATTGAGATCCAAAAAGAGAGAAGAAGCCATCTAGCTACTAACTATGGACCCGAAGGTCTGAAGTAAAATACTCACACTTCATCGGAGGGGCTATGATGATGCAGAAGCCCTCCGTGATGACGACCCTCTCCGGCGGAGCTCCGGAACAGGCCCCAAGATGGGATCTCGTGGATACAGAAGGTTGCGGCAGTGGAATTAGTTTTTTGGCTCTGTATCTGATAGTTTGGGGGTATATAGGTATATATAGGAGGAAGGAGTACGTCGATGGAGCAACAGGGGGCCCACGAGGCAGGGGGCGCGCACTACTAGGGAAAACCCTAGAAGTAGCGTGGGTTTTAGGTATATTAGTTGCGCGGGTGCCCGCGCTACTGATACGACGCTACAACTAATAGGTAGTAGTAGCGCGGGTGCCACCTGCGCTACTACTACGTCCGTTAGTAGTAGCATGGGTAAAAACCCGCGCTACTACTAAACCGTGCTTTGAAAAAAATTTGATTTTTTTTCGAAATTTTTGCCCTAGCAGTAGCGTGGGTTTTAGGTATATTAGTTGCGCGGGTGCCCGCGCTACTGAGACGACGCTACAACTAATAGGTAGTAGTAGCGCGGGTGCCACCCGCGCTACTACTACATCCGTTAGTAGTAGCATGGGTAAAAACCAGCGCTACTACTAACCCGTGCTTTGAAAAAAATTTGATTTTTTTTCGAAATTTTTGCCTGAATTTTCAAATTTTTGAATTATTTTAACCTCTAATCTCTAATCACCCCTCATCGCTGCTCAATTTAATCTCTAATCACCCCTCATCATACCAAATCATCTAACTTCCCGGACGGTCACCCATCCTCTCACTACTCCAGCCTGAGCACGCTTAACTTCCGGGTTCTATTCTCCCTCGATTCCAAGTCTGCACTTGTTGTTTTCCTAATAATAATAAGATGTCAATCCTATTAACCCTCAGGAGTTTAGCTTGAGCATGAAGTCACACATTTCACTGTTTGAGTTTAAAATTATTGTTCTAAAAAACAATAATTATTTAGTAACACTAATATTTCTTGAATAAGTACTTTGACAACATTTTGACCACAGTTTGACCAGATTTGACCAAAATTCCAAAAAACTGAAATAATTATTTAATAACACTAATATTCTTGAATAATTATTTAGTAACACTAATACTTCTTGAATAAGTAGTTTGACCACAGTTTGATTAGATTTGACCAAAATTAAAAAATAATAAAATTTGAGCATAACTTTTTTCCTTTTAGAATTTGAGGATTCTGAAAATTTGCAAACAGGCCTTAGGCTATCAAAATCGGATGCGGATTTTCATGCTGAACATTTTGATATATTATACTTTTTTCTGACATCATATGCAAAAGTTATAGCCGTTTTATATTTTCCCTACACTTTTTGCAAAACATGTCCAAATTTAAGTTTTTAAATTTTCCTAACTAGTAGATGTAGTAACATAACTACATCTCGAAGGATTTTAATTTTTGAAGTTTTTATCATTTTCTTTTGATTTTTACAAAACTACAAAGGCGATCCACTAGGGGGGTAGAGTTTCAAAATGGGACCTTTAGTAGTAGCGAGGGTTTTGCCCCCTCGCTACTACTATGGCATGTCCCGGAGGGGCACGGTTGAGACCTCTTAGTAGTAGCGAGGGGTAAAAACTTAGTAGTAGCGAGGTGTCGGTGGAAATGACACCTATGGGATCACAAGAATCCCTACTACGGTTGCGGGGCGCGGGGTTGTGAAAAGAGCAGATCAAACAGATAGCACGCGATTCCTTTACCCAGGTTCGGGCCCCAGGGATGCGTAAAACCCTACTCCTGCTTTGGTGGATTGTATATCTGTGTTCTTGAGCTAGCTATGGGACGTCGAGAGCTCCAAAAAGCCGAATCCTCTTCCTGGTCGCCCGGGGCTTCTTTTTATAGCGAAAGGGGCCGCCACAGTGGCACACAGGAGGTGGAAAGGGTATAGTGATGCGAGTTTATCCCTCGCATTACATGACAAGGTGCATTTAATGCACCTTTCTTAGGTGTCCTTGCTTTATCGGGGACGGGGGAGAGCCCTGTCTCGTCCTTCGTCGCTCCCTCTCGTGTTGACACACGCCCTGGCAAACGGTGCCTGCGATGCCATGTAGGCGGGCAGGGAGCTGAGGTGGCGCAGCGGTGGATCTCCACGAAGATCTGCACGCCGCCACGCAGGTGCCTGCCCAGCTGGTTGGGTCGGCAGCTGCATGCGAACGGTGGTGGAGGTGCGACTGGCGTGGGCCTGAAGGTGGTCCCACGGGTGTCCATGGCATGGGCCTTGCCGCGCCCCCGGCGAGGGTCTTGCCGGGTTCCCCGCAAGGGTCTTGCCGTGGCGCCTGCTGTCATCCCCGGCAAGGCTCTTGCCCGGGGCCTTGTGGTCCTCCTTGGCTAGGATCCTGCCAAGGATCATCATCTTCTAAAATGCACATCTGATCTTGAATGTCTTCACAAAGGTCTGCATACCACCACGGGGATGCCGCCCGAATCCTTGTCCCATGGGGGCAGTGGAGTCAAGGGTGACCCGCTCCGTAGGTGTGGGGCTAGCTGCCATGGCAAGGGTCTTGCCGGGTTTGCTAAAACCGCCTCCTGGCAAGGATCTTGCCGGGGGGGCCCGCTTCGTCCCCTTCGCTCTTTGTGGTCTTGGTCTTGGCGTCGTTCTTCTTCTCTTGTGCTTCAGCCTTACCTTGGCTTTCCTCCCTTGCCGCGCTCGGTGTGGCGGCGCCCGTGGCTTGGACTGCCCGTGCACAGTTATAGGGGTACAAAAAGTATACCCCCCTTTTTGTACACCGACAGGAGCCCCCGTGCCTCGGCCACACATAAGCGCAACGCGTTGTTGGGCTAGGCCTAAAAACGGTGCGCGGGCAGGCGGGGCGGTTTTTACCGCGGTAAGTTCCTTCGCGCGCTGGCACGGGGGTGGGGAGGCGTGCGTGACGTGGGCGGCATGCGTGGGGCTGAGCCCTGCGCGCATGCGTCACGTCGTGGTAAAGGGGGCGGTTCGCGCCTTCCCCATAAACGGAGGGAGGCGTGGAGGCGCGACCCATTTACTGAACGGGGCCGAGGCATGGTCTTCAAGGCGTCCACTCCCCACGATCACGGGGTGGGGAGAGATCGCCTCACCCGTCGCCTGGGTCCTGCACGCCCGCCACGTGGCTTTCATGCGCTTGGGGTGGCGATCGGTGGAGGCGGGAAACCGGGACGCCGCGGGCCGGGGCGGCGGGTCGGTCCTAGTTCCCTGCGCCTTCCGTGTCTTGATTGGTTGAGCGGGGCGGCTGAGCCCCCACCCTGTTCCTTTATAAAGAGCGGGAGGGGGGATGGCGTCCCGCATTCTTTCATCTCCTCCTTCCTTCAGCTTCTGCTCCCCCTTCCATCCGCCATGGAGAGAGGGAATCCTGGACCTTCGACGGTGGCGACGAGGGTCGCCGCTCGACAACGCGCCCCTCCTCCTCCTGCACCTGCGGTGGCAGAGCCAGGCGCGAGGGGAAGGGGGAGAGGGCGAGGCCGTGGGCGAGGCCGGGGCGCTCGGGGAAGAGGTGGACGTGGTGGCGCGCCGGCTTCGCTTCCGCCAGCGGTTCCTCCCCCCATGGAGGACCATGTTGGGGACGACCCTTGTGAGTTCTTCGTCAGGCTGCGCCGGCCGCCTCGCCGTCGCCTTCGTCTCCCGACTCCATTCGCGCGGGAGCTGGAGCTGGATCCGCCGGAGTCGTTACGGCTGCACATGAGGGGCCGTGGGATTAGCGACACGCGGGTTTGTGTTGACTTCCCAGCCCCTCAGGTGATGTATCTTCGTCGGGGATGGAAGACGTTTGCTCATATCCATCCCTTGACGGAGGGGCTCACTCTCCTTTTCAAGCTGATGGAGGGCGGCCTCCTCTCTATCAAGGTATTCGGATGCTTCGGGACCCGTGCAAGGTGCTGCATGGAGAGCTCTTCAGATAGTGAAGACTCCTACTCGAGCGGGAGTGACGAGGAGGACAGCGGCAGCGACGACGAGGGTAGCAGGCGACAGGATGACGGGTCCGACTAGGTGTCGGGCGCCGCTCCGTGTGGCACCGGCGACCCCATCATCTGTGTCACCGGCTCCCTGAACTTCTCGGGGTCATCTCCTTGGGCGGCTGGCGTTGGGAGGCTGCGAAAGAGGAAGAGGGCGGGCGACAAAGCCGTCAACTCGGAGTACGCGGGCACCGACGCCTTCGACGCGTGCTGACATCCTGCCGCCTCGTCTTCGAGCTCTGCTTCCAGCCTTTGGACGGCCACCGAGATGTTCTCTTGGTGTCTTCTGCCACCCCTAGCTCGCCTAGGCGCCCCTTTTGCCCTTTTCGCCTCCTTGCCTGCCTCCTGAGGAGAGGGACAAGAAAGGGGTCACGGGCACCTTATCTCTTTTCAGTTTGTAAGCCTTCGGGCCTTAGCTTAATTTAAAACTTGTAATCCCATCATTCATGTTTTTCATTCCCTATGGACTGTACCTGAGTGGAATGTTTTTAATGAAAAAGGGATTCTTGTCGGGTCATTTGTTTTTGGGTAGAACCCACATCAAGGAGTAAATCCTTGATATCTCTAAGATAAACATTTCCTTGCCCAGAAGCAGGCCTTGCCGTCTTCCCATGTCGCTCAACCTTTCTCACGCTTTTGGCAGATGTAGGGAGGAGGCGGGTTCAGGCTCCTCATTTCATCCTTTCGCTGCCGCGACTACGACCAAACCTGGCCCCAGGAACGATCCTTAGGGCCTAGAGTTAGGGGAGCACGGTAGCTTTAGGAAGAAACGAGGTTTCACATACCTCAGTCCATAAAAGAACGCATGATAAGGGATGAAGAGCTTATCTGAAGCTATAGCCACCGGCAACCCTGGTTCGCCGTGGGTGAATCTTTGCACTTGCAGCACTCGGCAGTACTGGCTTGCCGGGGTCTAGATGCTGATCTGTCCCTCTTCTCCTCTTCGTCCTCGAGCGATCCGACAAGGATTTCTGTGAGTCCTGTGAACCAATGAAGACAAAAGAATGGAAAAGAGATGCACACTCGACCTCTAAGCTAGGGGTTAGTCGCCGCAAAGCACTATCAACCCTAACCAAGGACGAGACTCGACCTAGCATGCATGCTATAACTTGGGGCGCCAGCGCTTCATTTATTTATGCTCAGGGTCTGCGCCTGGCTTTGTACAAAGGGTTACATGCATCATCGACAATGTGAAGGAAATATGCCCTAGAGGCAATAATAAAGTTATTATTTATTTCCTTATATCATGATAAAGGTTTATTATTCATGCTAGAATTGTATTAACCGGAAACATAATGCATGTGTGAATACATAGACAAACCGAGTGTCACTAGTATGCCTCTACTAGACTAGCTTGTTAATCAAAGATGGTTATGTTTCCTAACCATGAACAAAGAGTTGTTATTTGATTAACGGGATCACATCATTAGTTGAATGATCTGATTGACATGACCCATTCTATTAGCTTAGCACCCGATCGTTTAATGTGTTGCTATTGCTTTCTTCATGACTTATACATGTTCCTTTGACTATGAGATTATGCAACTCCCGTTTGCCGGAGGAACACTCTGGGTACTACCAAACGTCACAACGTAACTGGGTGATTATAAAGGAGTATTACAGGTGTCTCCAATGGTAGATATTGGGTTGGCGTATTTCGAGATTAGGATTTGTCACTCCGATTGTCGGAGAGGTATCTCTGGGCCCTCTCGGTAATGCACATCACTTAAGCCTTGCAAGCATCGCAACTAATGAGTTATTTGCGGGATGATGTATTACGGAACGAGTAAAGAGACTTGCCGGTAACAAGATTGAACTAAGTATTGGATACTAACGATCGAATCGCGGGCAAGTAACATACCGATGACAAAGGGAACAACGTATGTTGTTATGCGATCTGACCGATAAAGATCTTCGTAAAATATGTAGGAGCCAATATGGGCATCCAGGTCCCGCTATTGGTTATTGACCGGAGACGTGTCTCGGTCATGTCTACATTGTTCTCGAACCGTAGGGTCCGCACGCTTAACGTTACGATGACAGTTATTATGAGTTTATGCATTTTGATGTACCGAAGGTTGTTCGGAGTCCCGGATGTGATCACGGACATGACGAGGAGTCTCGAAATGGTCGAGACATAAAGATTGATATATTGGAAGCCTATGTTTGGACATCGGAAGTGTTCCAGGTGAAATCAGGATTTTACCGGAATACCGGGTGGGTTACTGGAACCCCCCGGGAGCGATATGGGCCTTGATGGGCCTTAGTGGAAAGGAGAAAGGGGCAGCCCTAGTGGCCGCGCTCCTCCCCCCTTCCCTAGTCCTATTAGGACTAGGAGAAGGTGGCCGGCCCCCCTCTCTCTCTTTCCCCCCCTTGAGAAATCCTATTCCAACTAAGATTGGGGGGGGGGAATCCTACTCCCGGAGGGAGTAGGACTCCCTGGCGCGCCACCCCTTGGCCGGCCAGCCCCTCCCCCTTGGCTCCTTTATATACGGGGGCAGGGGAGCACCCTAGGACACACAAGTTGATCTACGGATCGTTCCTTAGCCGTGTGCGGTGCCCCCTTCCACCAAATTCCACCTCGGTCATATCGTTGCAGTGCTTAGGCGCAGCCCTGCGCCAGTAACACATCAAGATCGTCACCACACCGTCATGCTGACGGAACTCTTCCCCGACGCTTTGCTGGATCGGAGCCCGGGGATCGTCATCGAGCTGAACGTGTGCCAAGAACTCGGAGGTGCCGGAGTAACGGTGCTGTGATCGGTCGGATCGTGAGGAGAACGTACGACTACTTCCTCTATGTTGAGTCAACGCTTCCGCTTCAGTCTACAAGGGTATGTAGACATCACTCTCCCCTCTCATTGCTATGCATCACCATGATCTTGCGTGTGCGTAGGAATTTTTTTGAAATTACTACGTTCCCCAACAGTGGCATCCGAGCCTAGGTTTTTATGGTTTGATGTTATTTGCACGAGTAGAACACAAGTAAGTTGTGGACGATACAAGTCATAGTGCCTACCAGCATGTCATACTTTGGTTCAGCGGTATTGTTGGACGAGACGATCCGGACCAACCTTACGCGTACGCTTACGCGAGACCGGTTCCCTCGACGTGCTTTGCACATAGATGGCTTGCGGAAGACTGTCTCTCCAACTTTAGTTGAACCGAGTGTGGCTATGCCCGGTCCTTTAGAAGGTTAAAACAGAGTCTATTTGACAAACTATCGTTGTGGTTTTGATGCGTAGGTAAGATGAGTTCTTGCTTAAGCCCGTAGCAGCCACGTAAACTTGCAACAACAAAGTAGAGGACGTCTAACTTGTTTTTGCAGGGCATGTTGTGATGTGATATGGTCAAAGACATAATGCTAAATTTTATTGTATGAGATGATCATGTTTTGTAATCGAGTTATCGGCAACTGGCAGGAGCCATATGGTTGTCGCTTTATTGTATGCAATGCAATCGCGATGTAATGCTTTACTTTATTACTAAGCGGTAGTGATAGTCGTGGAAGCATAACATTGGCGAGACGACAACGATGCTATGATGAAGATCAAGGTGTCGCGCCGGTGACAATGGTGATCATGATGGTGCTTCAGAAATGGAGATCACAAGCACAAGATGATGAGGACCATATCATATCACTTATATTGATTGCATGTGATGTTTATCTTTTTATGCATCTTATCTTGCTTTGATTGACGGTAGCATTATAAGATGATCTCTCACTAAATTATCAAGAAGTGTTCTCCCTGAGTATGCACCGTTGCAAAAGTTCTTCGTGCTGAGACACCACGTGATGATCGGGTGTGATAGGCTCTACGTTCAAATACAACGGGTGCAAAACAGTTGCACACACGGAATACTCAGGTTATACTTGACGAGCTATGCATATAAGATATGACCTCGGAACACGGAGACCGAAAGGTCAAGCGTGAATCATATAGTAGATATGATCAACATAAAGATGTTCACCATTGAAAACTACTCCATATCACGTGATGATCGGTTATGGTTTAGTTGATTTGGATCACGTGATCACTTAGAGGATTAGAGGGATGTCTATCTAAGTGGGAGTTCTTAATTAATTTGATTAACTAAACTTAAACTTATCATGAACTTAGTATCTGATAGTATCTTGCTTGTTTATGTTGATTGTAGATAGATGGCTCGTGCTGTTGTTCCGTTAAATTTTAATGCGTTCCTTGAGAAAGCAAAGTTGAAAGATGATGGTAGCAATTACACAGACTGGGTCCGTAACTTGAGGATTATCCTCATTGCTGCACAGAAGAATTACGTCCTGGAAGCACCGCTAGGTGCCAGGCCTGCTGCTAGAGCAACACCAGAAGTTATGAACGTCTGGCAGAGCAAAGCTGATGACTACTCGATAGTTCAGTGTGCCATGCTTTACGGCTTAGAACCGGGACTTCAACGACGTTTTGAACGTCATGGAGCATATGAGATGTTCCAGGAGTTGAAGTTAATATTTCAAGCAAATGACCGGATTGAGAGATATGAAGTCTCCAATAAGTTCTATAGCTGCAAAATGGAGGAGAACAGTTCTGTCAGTGAGCATATACTCAAAATGTCTGGGTATAATAATCACTTGATTTAATTGGGAGTTACTCTTCCAGATGATTGCGTCATTGACAGAATTCTCCAATCACTGCCACCAAGCTACAAGAGCTTCGTGATGAACTATAATATGCAAGGGATGACCAAGACTATTCCCGAGCTCTTTGCAATGCTAAAAGCTGCGGAGGTAGAAATGAAGAAGGAGCATCAAGTGTTGATGGTTAACAAAACCACTAGTTTCAAGAAGAAGGGCAAAGGGAAGAAAAAGGGGAACTTCAAGAAGAACGGCAAGCGAGTTGCTGCTCAAGAGAAGAAACCCAAGTCTGGACCTAAGCCTGAAACTGAGTGCTTCTACTTCAAGCAGACTGGTCACTGGAAACGGAACTGCCCCAAGTATTTGGCGGATAAGAAGGATGGCAAGGTGAACAAAGGTATATGTGATATACATGTTATTGATGTGTACCTTACTAATGTTCGCAGTAGCACCTGGGTATTTGATACTGGTTCTGTTGCTAATATTTGCAACTCAAAACAGGGACTACAGAATAAGCGGACACTAGCAAAGGACGAGGTGACGATGCGCGTGGGAAATGGTTCCAAAGTCGATGTGATCGCAGTTGGCACGCTACCTCTACATCTACCTTCGGGATTAGTATTAGACCTAAATAATTGTTATTTGGTGCCAGCGTTGAGCATGAACATTATATCTGGATCTTGTTTAATGCGAGACGGTTATTCATTTAAATCAGAGAATAATGGTTGTTCTATTTATATGAGTAATATCTTTTATGGTCATGCACCATTGAAGAGTTGTCTATTTTTGATGAATCTCGATAGTAGTGATACACATATTCATAATGTTGAAGGCAAAAGATGCAGAGTTGATAATGATAGTGCAACTTATTTGTGGCACTGCCGTTTAGGTCATATCGGTATAAAGCGCATGAAGAAACTCCATACTGATGGACTTTTGGAGTCACTTGATTATGAATCACTTGGCACTTGCGAACCGTGCCTCATGGGCAAGATGACTAAAACACCGTTCTCTGGAACTATGGAGAGAGCAACAGATTTGTTGGAAATCATACATACGGATGTATGTGGTCCGATGAATGTTGATGCTCGTGGCGGATATCGTTATTTTCTCACCTTCACAGATGATTTGAGCAGATATGGGTATATCTACTTAATGAAACACAAGTCTGAAACATTTGAAAAGTTCAAAGAATTTCAGAGTGAAGTTGAAAATCATCGTAACAAGAAAATAAAGTTTCTACGATCAGATCGTGGAGGAGAATATTTGAGTTACGAGTTTGGTGTACATTTCAAAAATTGTGGAATAGTTTCGCAACTCACGCCACCCAGAACACCACAGCGTAATGGTGTGTCCGAACGTCGTAATCGTACTTTACTAGATATGGTGCAATCTATGATGTCTCTTACTGATTTACCGCTATCGTTTTGGGGATACGCTCTAGAGACGGCCGCATTCACGTTAAGTAGGGCACCATCTAAATCCGTTGAGACGACGCCTTATGAACTATGGTTTGGCAAGAAACCAAAGTTGTCGTTTCTTAAAGTTTGGGGCTGCGATGCTTATGTGAAAAAGCTTCAACCAGATAAGCTCGAACCCAAATCGGAGAAATGTGTCTTCATAGGATATCCAAAGGAAACTGTTGAATACACCTTCTATCACAGATCCAAAGGCAAGACTTTTGTTGCTAAGTTCGGAAACTTTCTAGAGAAGGAGTTTCTTTCGAAAGAAGTGAGTGGGAGGAAAGTAGAACTTGACGAGGTAACTGTACCTACTCCTTTATTGAGAAGTAGTACATCACAGAAAACTGTTTCTGCGACACCTACACCAATAAATGAGGAAGCTAATGATGATGATCATGAAACTTTAGATCAAGATACTACTGAACCTCGTAGATCAACCAGAGTGAGGTCCGCACCAGAGTGGTACGGTAATCCTATTCTGGAAGTCATGTTACTAGACCATGATGAACCTACGAACTATGAAGAAGCAATGGTGAGCCCAGATTCCGCAAAGTGGCTTGAAGCCATGAAATCTGAGATGGGATCCATGTATGAGAACAAAGTATGGACTTTGGTTGACTTGCCTGATGATTGGCAAGCAATTGAGAACAAATGGATCTTTAAGAAGAAGACTGACGCTGATGGTCATGTTACTGTCTACAAAGCTCGACTTGTCGCAAAAGGTTTTCGACAAGTTCAAGGGATTGACTACGATGAGACTTTCTCACCTGTAGCGATGCTTAAGTCTGTCAGAATCATGTTAGCAATTGCCGCATTTTATGACTATGAAATTTGGCAGATGGATGTCAAAACTGCATTCCTGAATGGATTTCTGGAAGAAGAATTGTATATGATGCAACCGAAAGGTTTTGTCGATGCAAAGGGAGCTAACAAAGTGTGCAAGCTCCAGCGATCCATTTATGGACTGGTGCAAGCCTCTCGGAGTTGGAATAAACGCTTTGATAGTGTGATCAAAGCATTTGGTTTTATACAGACTTTCGGAGAAGCCTGTATTTACAAGAAAGTGAGTGGGAGCTCTGTAGCATTTCTAATATTATATGTGGATGACGTATTACTGATTGGAAATGATATAGAATTTCTGGATAGCATAAAGGGATACTTGAATAAAAGTTTTTCAATGAAAGACCTCGGAGAAGCTGCTTACATATTAGGCATAAAGATCTATAGAGATAGATCAAAACGCTTAATTGGACTTTCACAAAGCACATACCTTGACAAGATTTTGAAGAAGTTCAAAATGGATCAAGCAAAGAAAGGGTTCTTGCCTGTGTTACAAGGTGTGAGATTGAGTAAGACTCAAAGCCCGACCACTGCAGAAGATAGAGAGAAAATGAAAGATGTTCCCTATGCTTCAGCCATAGGCTCTATCATGTATGCAATGCTGTGTACCAGACCTGATGTGTGCCTTGCTATAAGTTTAGCAGGGAGGTACCAAAGTAATCCAGGAGTGGATCACTGCACAGCGGTCAAGAACATCCTGAAATACCTGAAAAGGACTAAGGATATGTTTCTCATATATGGAGGTGACAAAGAGCTCACCGTAAGAGGTTACGTTGATGCAAGCTTTGACACTGATCCGGACGATTCTAAATCGCAAACCGTATACGTGTTTACATTAAACGGTGGAGCTGTCAGTTGGCGCAGTTCTAAACAAAGCGTCGTAGCGGGATCTGCATGTGAAGCGGAGTACATAGCTGCTTCGGAAGCAGCAAATGAAGGAGTCTGGATGAAGGAGTTCATATCCGATCTAGGTGTCATACCTAGTGCATCGGGTCCAATGAAAATCTTTTGTGACAATACTGGTGCAATTGCCTTGGCAAAGGAATCCAGATTTCACAAAAGGACCAAACACATCAAGAGACGCTTCAACTCCATCCGGGATCTAGTCCAGGTGGGAGACATAGAGATTTGCAAGATACATACAGATCTGAATGTTGCAGACCCGTTGACTAAGCCTCTTCCACGAGCAAAACATGATCAGCACCAAAACTCCATGGGTGTTAGGATCATTACAGTGTAATCTAGATTATTGACTCTAGTGAAAGTGGGAGACTGAAGGAAATATGCCCTAGAGGCAATAATAAAGTTATTATTTATTT
The DNA here is from genome assembly GCA_032464435.1 of Aegilops umbellulata. Classification (NCBI taxonomy): domain Eukaryota; kingdom Viridiplantae; phylum Streptophyta; class Magnoliopsida; order Poales; family Poaceae; genus Aegilops; species Aegilops umbellulata. The sequence continues at coordinate 148,394,396 of CP136059.1, read as the reverse complement.
CCTTATATCATGATAAAGGTTTATTATTCATGCTAGAATTGTATTAACCGGCAACATAATGCATGTGTGAATACATAGACAAACAGAGTGTCACTAGTATGCCTCTACTAGACTAGCTTGTTAATCAAAGATGGTTATGTTTCCTAACCATGAACAAAGAGTTGTTATTTGATTAACGGGATCACATCATTAGTTGAATGATCTGATTGACATGACCCATTCTATTAGCTTAGCACCCGATTGTTTAGTATGTTGCTATTGCTTTCTTCATGACTTATACATGTTCCTTTGACTATGAGATTATGCAACTCCCGTTTGCCGGAGGAACACTTTGGGTACTACCAAACGTCACAACGTAACTGGGTGATTATAAAGGAGTATTACAGGTGTCTCCAATGGTAGATGTTGGGTTGGCGTATTTCGAGATTAGGATTTGTCACTCCGATCGTCGGAGAGGTATCTCTGGGCCCTCTCGATAATGCACATCACTTAAGCCTTGCAAGCATTGCAACTAATGAGTTAGTTGCGGGATGATGTATTACGGAACGAGTAAAGAGACTTGCCGGTAACAAGATAGAACTAAGTATTGGATACTGACGATCGAATCTCGGGCAAGTAACATACCGATGACAAAGGGAACAACGTATGTTGTTATGTGGTCTGACCGATAAAGATCTTCGTAGAATATGTAGGAGCCAATATGGGCATCCAGGTCCCTCTATTGGTTATTGACCGGAGACGTGTCTCGGTCATGTCTACATTGTTCTCGAACTGTAGGGTCCGCACGCTTAACGTTACGATGACAGTTATTATGAGTTTATGCATTTTGATGTACCGAAGGTTGTTCGGAGTCCCGGATGTGATCACAGACATGACGAGGTGTCTCGAAATGGTCGAGACATAAAGATTGATATATTGGAAGCCTATGTTTGGACATCGGAAGTGTTCCAGGTGAAATCAGGATTTTACCGGAATACCGGGTGGGTTACCGGAACCCCCCGGGAGCGATATGGGCCTTGATGGGCCTTAGTGGAAAGGAGAAAGGGGCAGCCCCAGTGGCCGCGCGCCTCCCCCCTTCCCTAGTCCTATTAGGACTAGGAGAAGGTGGCCGGCCCCCCTCTCTCTCTTTCCCCCCCTTGAGGAATCCTATTCCAACTAGGATTGGGGGGGGGGGGGGGAATCCTACTCCCGGAGGGAGTAGGACTCCCTGGCGCGCCACCCCTTGGCCGGCCAGCCCCTCCCCCTTGGCTCCTTTATATACGGGGGCAGGGGAGCACCCTAGGACACACAAGTTGATCTACGGATCGTTCCTTAGCCGTGTGCGGTGCCCCCTTCCACCAAATTCCACCTCGGTCATATCGTTGCAGTGCTTAGGCGATGCCCTGCGCCAGTAACACATCAAGATCGTCACCACGCCGTCGTGCTGACGGAACTCTTCCCCGACGCTTTGCTGGATCGGAGCCCGGGGATCGTCATCGAGCTGAACGTGTGCCAAGAACTCGGAGGTGCCGGAGTAACGGTGCTGTGATTGGTCGGATCGTGAGGAGAACGTACGACTACTTCCTCTACGTTGAGTCAACGCTTCCGCTTCAGTCTACAAGGGTATGTAGACATCACTCTCCCCTCTCGTTGCTATGCATTACCATGATCTTGCGTGTGCGTAGGAATTTTTTTGAAATTACTACGTTCCCCAACACAATGCTTGTACAAAAGGTGGCTTGCCGGGGAACCCGGCAAGCCGCGCCTTACGGGTAAAACTTGCGAAGATGCTCCATGTTCCAGGAGTTACTCACCGGAACGACATCTTCGGTCTCCAGGTGGACTGCGCCGGGCCTGGTGACTCGTATTACCCGGTAAGGGCCTTCCCACTTTGGCGTCAACTTGTTGGAATTCTTGGCCGATTGAGCGCGCCGAAGAACAAGGTCGCCTTCCTCAAGGCTTCGGGCATGGACCTTGTGGCTATGGTAGCGGCGCAAGGCTTGCTGGTAGCGTGCTGCTCTCACAGCCGCCCAAAGACGATCTTCCTCAAGGAGCATTGCGTCATGTTGCCGCAGTTGCTCTTGCTCAAGCTCATCATAAGCGAGCACTCGAGGTGACCCGTATATGAGTTCAGTGGGGAGAACTCCTTCTGCCCCGTATACCAGGGCAAAGGGTGTCTGGCCGGTGGCTCGATTTGGCATCGTCCTGATTGACCAAAGAACCGCCGGCAACTCATCAATCCAGCGCCTTCCGCTCTTGTGCAGCCTGTCAATGGTCTTGGTCCATAGTCCTCGCAGCACTTCAGCATTTGCCCTCTCAGCTTGACCATTGCTCCGTGGGTGAGCAACGGAAGTGAAACACACTTTGCTGCCGAGGTCTTGGGAATATTGCATGAAGGTGCGGCTTGTGAACTGTGTGCCGTTGTCGGTGATGACCCTGTTGGGTACGCCAAAACGGCACACTAGTCCCTTGAAGAACTTGACGGCTGACTGAGCTGTGACCTTCCTCACTGCCTCCACCTCCGGCCACTTTGTGAACTTGTCGATTACAACGTACAAGTACTCAAAGCCTCCGACAGCGCGGGGGAAAGGGCCCAGTATGTTGAGCCCCCAAACCAAGAAGGTGAGGGCATCGTCATTCAGTAAGTTAAGCTATGGATTTTAGTTGGAGGAGGAAGGCCGTTGGACCGGGCTTTTTCGCACGCGTGTGGTGGTGAGAGAGAGATCATGTGCCAGGACGATCGATCACATGAATTTAATCAACGTTGCAAGCATCAAGATGGTGGAGAAGCTGAATCTACCAATGACACCACATCCACAACCATACTTGTTTTGTTGGGGTCAAGAAGAGCTCACTGTCACGCAGCAAACCAAGGTACCGTTTTTGTTGGGAAATTATTTTTGCGAGGTTTTGTGCGATGTGATTCCGACACCGATGATTTCATGTCACTTGTTATTGGGCGAGCCATGGTACAAAGAGCATGATGTTGCGTATGATTGCAAAACACACAGATATACCGTCAAGAGGGGTAAGATGTGCAGCCTCATGCCAATGGATGATGAGCGTTTTATTTCTTGGAGGAAAGAACATCTTGAGAAGATAAAAGAGGAGAAAGAAGATGAAAAGAAGAAGGTTGAAGCTACTGGAATTTGTATGGCCATCGTTCAGTCCGTAGATAAAAATATTGCTGAAAAGATTAATTCGAAACAGGGGGACGGTTTCGTTTCAAGAAGGAGAGGATGATACGACCCGTTGTAATATAAGTACCAAGGTCGTTGATGTTTCGGCTTGTCGGTGTACTAAAATAGGGGTACCTTAGTACCCCGAACTCATGCACGGGCAGTCGTAGCACCCCGCGGCAAGGCCTGCCAGGTGATCGCCAAGACCCTCCATGGTCCCCTCTTGGGCCATTCAAGAACAAAGTGTTTGAGCCAAGGCCCCGGCAAGAGGAGCTTGCCGGGAAGGTCACCCGAAGAGAGCGAGGCCCTGGCAAGAGGAGCTTGCCGGGACTGCCGCTCGAAGCACAAGACCCCGGCAAGAGGAGTTTGCCGGGAAGGCCATCCACGGCACGACAAGGACCCTGCCACGGCGCGCCCCGCGCCCCGGCAGGGCCCGGTGAGCGACAAGCTCCCGGACGCGACGAGACATCCACCGCGGCAAGGCGCTTGCCGCGGCAAGTTACCACCCCGTGCCTGCGCTCCAGCTCACCCACCAACGTGTCGCTCTGGGGGCATCCCAGATGCACGTGGCGGGAGGCTGTGCAGCCAGGGGCATGCGGTGGCGAAGCGAAGCTGACAGAGTGGCCATCGTGGCAAGCGGTGGCGCTCCTGACGGTCCACTTCCCTGCACCGTCTGGGCGACACGGACGGGCATTTAATGCCCTTGTCCGCCGCCGTCAGAGTTAGGTATGATAGCACTGTACAGCCACTGTGCAGACAGCTGTACCCACTACAGCATTCTACCATTTTTGCCCCCACCTACGCTGCCACCTGTGGGTAACCCCTTGAGCACATAAAAGGAGGCCCCATGCGCACGTAGGGGAGAGGAGACCCATTTTCCACGCTCGGCCTCGCCATCGGCTCGTGTGTACTGTAGCACCACGCGCCTCTGAGCAAGAACACAATACAAACCACAAAGCAGCAGTAGGGTTTTACGCATCCGTGCGGCCCGAAGCTGGGTAAAATCCCTTGTCTGCACCGCCTCGATCAGCTCTTTGTGCAACCTCCGCCCCCTGCCGAACCAGTAAGGGGCTCGGTCCCCATAGGTGTTCGAGGAAGCCGATTCCCCCCGACATCTTTGGCACGCCAGGTAGGGGGCGTCGAAGTTGTGCGAACCTGATACGACGTCCGCACGGGCTAGATCTCCGTCATCTTCATCGACATGCCACCGAAGAAGAAGGCTCCGGAGGTGGCCGGCCCATCCGCGTCGAACCCGACGCCCTTGGAGCAAACGGGTGGTGGGGACGGCGCCGGCGACGGGACCGGCGTCGTCGAGCCAGCTCATGGCGCCACGGCGCCCGAACATGCACTGAGCTCGCAACGCTACGGTGTCCAAACCTGCGCTGACGCCCCTCGGCGCAGGCAAGCCCTGGTCATACCAGGCAACCTTTCGCTCTATTCCATGGAGCGGGGGCAGTTAGCCCCACAGATCTCGCGTATGGGCCACCTCGAGTGCTCGCTCATGTTGAGCTCAAGCGAGAGCAGCTGCATCGAGATGACGCGCTGCTCCTCGAGGAGGACTGTCTTCAGGCCGCTGTGCGAGCTGCTCGCTGCCAGCAAGCTTTGCGCCGCTTTTATAGCCGCAAGGTTAGTGCCAGAAGTCCCGGGAAAGTGGGAAGGCCCTTACCGGGTGAAACGAGTCGATAGGCCTGGCGCTGTTCGCCCTGAGACCGAAGATACCGCTCCGGTGAGCAACTCCTAGAACGTTCGGCATCTTCGTAAGTTTCGCCCGTAAGGCGCGGTTGTCGGTGTTGGGGAACGTAGTAATTTCAAAAAAATTCCTACGCACACGCAAGATCATGGTGATGCATAGCAACGAGGGGAGAGTATGATCTACGTACCCTTGTAGATCGCAACGGAAGCGTTTGACACAACGTAGAGGAAGTAGTCGTACGTCTTCTTCCCGGTCCGACCGATCCAAGCACCGTTACTTCGGCACCTCCGAGTTCTTAGCACACGTTCAGCTCGATGATGATCCTCGGGCTCCAATCCAGCAAAGCGTCGAGGAAGAGTTCCGTCAGCACGACGGCGTGGTGACGATCTTGATGTACTACTGACGCAGGGCTTCGCCTAAGCACTGCGACAATATGACCGAGGTGGAATTTGGTGGCAGGGGGCACCGCACACGGCTAAGGAAAGATCTCAATGATCAATTGTGTGTCTAGAGGTGCCCCCTGCCCCCGTATATAAAGGGTCAAAGGGGGAGGGTGCGGCAGCCATAGGAGGAGTCCTACTCCCGCTGGGAGTAGGACTCCCCTCCAATCCTATTCCTAATAGGACTCCACAAGTGGGGAAAGAGAGAGGGGGTTGGCCGGCCACCTTCCCTAGTCCTAATAGGACTAGGGGAAGGGGGGAGGCGCGCAGCCCATGAGGGCAGCCCTTTCACCTTTCCACCAAGGCCCACGTTGTCCCATTTGGCTCCCGGGGGGTTCCGGTAACCCTCCCGGTATTCTGGTAAAATCCCGATTTCACCCGGAACACTTCCGATATCCAAACATAGGCTTCCAATATATCAATCTTTACGTCTCGACCATTTCGAGACTCCTCGTCATGTCCGTGATCACATCCGGGACTCCGAACAACCTTCGGTACATCAAAATGCATAAACTCATAATAACTGTCATCGTAACGTTAAGCGTGCGGACCCTTCGGTTCGAGAACAATGTAGACATGACCGAGACACATCTCCAGTCAATAACCAATAGCGGGACCTGGATGCCCATATTGGCTCCTACATATTCTACGAAGATCTTTATCGGTCAGACCGCATAACAACATACGTTGTTCCCTTTGTCATCGGTATGTTACTTGCCCGAAATTCGATCGTCAGTATCCAATACTTAGTTCAATCTCGTTACCGGCAAGTCTATTTACTCGTTCCATAATACATCATCCCGCAACTAACTTATTAGTTGCAATGCTTGCAAGGCTTAAGTGATGTGCATTACCGAGAGGGCCCAGAGATACCTCTCCGACGATCGGAGTGACAAATCCTAATCTCGAAATACGCCAACCCAACATCTACCATTGGAGACACCTTAGTACTCCTTTATAATCACTCAGTTACGTTGTGATGTTTGGTAGTACCCAAAGTGTTCCTCCGGCAAACGGGAGTTGCATAATCTTATAGTCATAGGAACATGTATAAGTCATGGATAAAGCAATAGCAACATACTAAACGATAGGGTGCTAAGCTAATAGAATGGGTCATGTCAATCAGATCATTCAACTAATGATGTGACCTCGTTAATCAAATAACAACTCTTTGTTCATGGTTAGGAAACATAACCATCTTTGATTAATGAGCTAGTCTAGTAGAGGCATACTAGTGACACTCTGTTTGTCTATGTATTCACACACGTATTATGTTTCCGGTTAATACAATTCTAGCATGAATAATAAACCTTTATCATGATATAAGGAAATAAATAATAACTTTATTATTGCCTCTAGGGCATATTTCCTTCAGTCTCCCACTTGCACTAGAGTCAATAATCTAGATTACACTGTAATGATCCTAACACCCATGGAGTCTTGGTGCTGATCATGTTTTGCTCGTGGAAGAGGCTTAGTCAACGGGTCTGCAACATTCAGATCCGTATGTATCTTGCAAATCTCTATGTCTCCCACCTGGACTAGATCCCGGATGAAGTTGAAGCGTCTCTTGATGTGTTTGGTCCTTTTGTGAAATCTGGATTCCTTTGCCAGGGCAATTGCACCAGTATTGTCACAGAAGATTTTCATTGGACCCGATGCACTAGGTATGACACCTAGATCGGATATGAACTCCTTCATCCAGACTCCTTCGTTTGCTGCTTCCGAAGCAGGTATGTACTCCGCTTCACATGTAGATCCCGCTACGACGCTTTGTTTAGAACTGCACCAACTGACAGCTCCACCGTTTAATGTAAACACGTATCCGGTTTGCGATTTAGAATCGTCCGGATCAGTGTCAAAGCTTGCATCAACGTAACCTCTTACGGTGAGCTCTTTGTCACCTCCATATATGAGAAACATATCCTTAGTCCTTTTCAGGTATTTCAGGATGTTCTTGACCGCTGTCCAGTGATCCACTCCTGGATTACTTTGGTACCTCCCTGCGAAACTTATAGCAAGGCACACACCAGGTCTGGTACACAGCATTGCATACATGATAGAGCCTATGGCTGAAGCATAGGGAACATCTTTCATTTTCTCTCTATCTTCTGCAGTGGTCGGGCTTTGAGTCTTACTCAATCTCACACCTTGTAACACAGGAAAGAAACCTTTCTTTGCTTGATCCATTTTGAACTTCTTCAAAATCTTGTCAAGGTATGTGCTTTGTGAAAGTCCAATTAAGCGTCTTGATCTATCTCTATAGATCTTTATGCCTAATATGTAAGCAGCTTCTCCGAGGTCTTTCATTGAAAAACATTTATTCAAGTATCCCTTTATGCTATCCAGAAATTCTATATCATTTCCAATCAGTAATATGTCATCCACATATAATATTAGAAATGCTACAGAGCTCCCACTCACTTTCTTGTAAATACAGGCTTCTTCGAAAGTCTGTATAAAACCAAATGCTTTGATCACACTATCAAAGCGTTTATTCCAACTCCGAGAGGCTTGCACCAGTCCATAAATGGATCGCTGGAGCTTGCACACTTTGTTAGCTCCCTTTGGATCGACAAAACCTTCCGGTTGCATCATATACAACTCTTCTTCCAGAAATCCATTCAGGAATGCAGTTTTGACATCCATCTGCCAAATTTCATAATCATAAAATGCGGCAATTGCTAACATGATTCGGACAGACTTAAGCATCGCTACGGGTGAGAAAGTCTCATCGTAGTCAATCCCTTGAACTTGTCGAAAACCTTTTGCGACAAGTCGAGCTTTGTAGACAATAACATTACCATCAGCGTCAGTCTTCTTCTCAAAGATCCATTTGTTCTCAATTGCTTGCCGATCATCGGGCAAGTCAACCAAAGTCCATACTTTGTTCTCATACATGGATCCCATCTCAGATTTCATGGCTTCAAGCCACTTTGCGGAATCTGGGCTCACCATCGCTTCTTCATAGTTCGTAGGTTCATCATGATCTAATATCATGACCTCCAGAACAGGATTACCGTACCACTCTGGTGCGGATCTCACTCTGGTTGATCTACGAGGTTCAGTAGTATCTTGATCTAAAGTTTCATGATCATCATCATTAGCTTCCTGACTTATTGGTGTAGGTGTCGCAGAAACAGTTTTCTGTGATGTACTACTTCTCAATAAAGGAGTAGGTACAGTTACCTCATCAAGTTCTACTTTCCTCCCACTCACTTCTTTCGAAAGAAACTCCTTCTCTAGAAAGTTTCCGAACTTAGCAACAAAAGTCTTGCCTTCGGATCTGTGATAGAAGGTGTATCCAACAGTTTCCTTTGGATATCCTATGAAGACACATTTCTCCGATTTGGGTTCGAGCTTATCAGGTTGAAGCTTTTTCACATAAGCATCGCAGCCCCAAACTTTAAGAAACGACAACTTTGGTTTCTTGCCAAACCATAGTTCATAAGGCGTCATCTCAACGGATTTAGATGGTGCCCTATTTAACGTGAATGCGGCCGTCTCTAGAGCGTATCCCCAAAACGATAGCGGTAAATCAGTAAGAGACATCATAGATCGCACCATATCTCGTAAAGTACGATTACGACGTTCGGACACACCATTACGCTGTGGTGTTCCGGGTGGCGTGAGCTGCGAAACTATTCCACAATTTTTCAAATGTACACCAAACTCGTAACTCAAATATTCTCCTCCATGATCAGATCGTAGAAAGTTTATTTTCTTGTTACGATGATTTTCAACTTCACTCTGAAATTCTTCGAACTTTTCAAATGTTTCAGACTTGTGTTTCATTAAGTAGATATACCCATATCTGCTTAAGTCATCTGTGAAGGTGAGAAAATAACGATATCCGCCACGAGCCTCAATATTCATCGGTCCACACACATCGGTATGTATGATTTCCAACAAATTTGTTGCTCTCTCCATAGTACCGGAGAACGGTGTTTTAGTCATCTTGCCCATGAGGCACGGTTCGCAAGTACCAAGTGATTCATAATCAAGTGGTTCCAAAAGTCCATCAGTATGGAGTTTCTTCATGCGCTTTACACCGATATGACCTAAACGACAGTGCCACAAATAAGTTGCACTTTCATTATCAACTCTGCATCTTTTGGCTTCAACATTATGAATATGTGTATCACTACTATCGAGATTCATCAAAAATAGACCACTCTTCAAAGGCGCATGACCATAAAATATATTACTCATATAAATAGAACAACCATTATTCTCTGATTTAAATGAATAACCGTCTCGCATTAAACAAGATCCAGATATAATGTTCATGCTCAACGCTGGCACCAAATAACAATTATTTAGGTCTAATATTAATCCCGAAGGTAGATGTAGAGGTAGCGTGCCGAGCGCGATCACATCGACTTTGGAACCGTTTCCCACGCGCATCGTCACCTCGTCCTTTGCTAGTGTCCGCTTATTCTGTAGTCCCTGTTTCGAGTTGCAAATATTAGCAACAGAACCAGTATCAAATACCCAGGTGCTACTACGAGCATTAGTAAGGTACAGATCAATAACATGTATATCACATATACCTTTGTTCACCCTGCCATCCTTCTTATCCGCCAAATACTTGGGGCAGTTCCGCTTCCAGTGACCAGTCTGCTTGCAGTAGAAGCACTCAGTTTCAGGCTTAGGTCCAGACTTGGGTTTCTTCTCTTGAGCAGCAACTCGCTTGCCGTTCTTCTTGAAGTTCCCCTTTTTTCTTCCCTTTGCCCTTTTTCTTGAAACTAGTGGTTTTGTTAACCATCAACACTTGATGCTCCTTCTTGATTTCTACCTCTGCAGCTTTTAGCATTGCGAAGAGCTCGGGAATAGTCTTGTTCATCCCTTGCATATTATAGTTCATCACGAAGCTCTTGTAGCTTGGTGGCAGTGATTGGAGAATTCTGTCAATGACGCAATCATCTGGAAGAGTAACTCCCAATTAAATCAAGTGATTATTATACCCAGACATTTTGAGTATATGCTCACTGACAGAACTGTTCTCCTCCATCTTGCAGCTATAGAACTTATTGGAGACTTCATATCTATCAATCCGGGCATTTGCTTGAAATATTAAGTTCAACTCCTGGAACATCTCATATGCTCCATGACGTTCAAAATGTCGGTGAAGTCCCGGTTCTAAGCCGTAAAGCATGGCACACTGAACTATCGAGTAGTCATCAGCTTTGCTCTGCCCGACGTTCATAACTTCTGGTGTTGCTCTAGCAGCAGGCCTGGCACCTAGCGGTGTTTCCAGGACGTAATTCTTCTGTGCAGCAATGAGGATAATCCTCCAGTTACGGACCCAGTCCGTGTAATTGCTACCATCATCTTTCAACTTTGCTTTCTCAAGGAACGCATTAAAATTTAACGGAACAACAACACGAGCCATCTATCTACAATCAACATAAACAAGCAATATACTATCAGGTACTAAGTTCATGATAAGTTTATGTTCAGTTAATCAAATTAATTAAGAACTCCCACTTAGATAGACATCCCTCTAATCCTCTAAGTTATCACGTGATCCAAATCAACTAAACCATAACCGATCATCACGTGATATGGAGTAGTTTTCAATGGTGAACATCGTTATGTTGATCATATCTACTATATGATTCACGCTCGACCTTTCGGTCTCTGTGTTCCGAGGTCATATCTTATATGCATAGCTCGTCAAGTATAACCTGAGTATTCCGCGTGTGCAACTGTTTTGCACCCGTTGTATTTGAACGTAGAGCCTATCACCCCCGATCATCACGTGGTGTCTCAGCACGAAGAACTTTTGCAATGGTGCATACTCAGGGAGAACACTTCTTGATAATTTAGTGAGAGATCATCTTATAATGCTACCGTCAATCAAAGCAAGATAAGATGCATAAAAGATAAACATCACATGCAATCAATATAAGTGATATGATATGGCCATCATCATCTCGTGCTTGTGATCTCCATCTTCGAAGCACCGTCATGATCACCATCGTCACCGGCGCGACACCTTGATCTTCATCATAGCATCGTTGTCGTCTCGCCAATGTTAAGCTTCCACGACTATCACTACCGCTTAGTAATAAAGTAAAGCATTACATCGCGATTGCATTGCATACAATAAAGCGACAACCATATGGCTCCTGCCAGTTGCCGATAACTCGGTTACAAAACATGATCATCTCATACAATAAAATTTAGCATCATGTCTTGACCATATCACATCACAACATGCCCTGCAAAAACAAGTTAGACGTCCTCTACTTTGTTGTTGCAAGTTTTACGTGGCTGCTACGGGCTTAAGCAAGAACTCATCTTACCTACGCATCAAAACCACAACGATAGTTTGTCAAATAGACTCCGTTTTAACCTTCTCAAGGACCGGGCGTAGCCACACTCGGTTCAACTAAAGTTGGAGAGACAGTCTTCCGCAAGCCATCTATGTGCAAAGCACGTTGAGGGAACCGGTCTCGCGTAAGAGTACGCGTAAGGTTGGTCCGGATCGTCTCGTCCAACAATACCGCCGAACCAAAGTATGACATGCTGGTAGGCAGTATGACTTATATCGCCCACAACTCACTTGTGTTCTACTCGTGCAAATAACATCAAACCATAAAACCAGGCTCAAATGCCACTGTTGGGGAATGTAGTAATTTCAAAAAAATTCCTACGCACACGCAAGATCATGGTGATGCATAGCAACGAGGGGAGAGTATGATCTACGTACCCTTGTAGATCGCAACGGAAGCGTTTGACACAACGTAGAGGAAGTAGTTGATGGTATGTTGCGCCCACGCTGGAGCCTGGGGCTCGACAGCAAGGACTAAAGGTGTTTCCACCGCCAGAGGAGCGGCTGTCTCGACGGCATGAGCTTGATGCGCCGCCGGAGCTAGCCATCCCGTGGCAGGCTCAGTGTCCCCGGCAGCATCCTTGCCGGCGGCTCCTTGGAGCTCGGCGGGAAAGTACTTGTCGGGCCCTGATTTCTCCTCTTGTTCTGCTCTGTTGATGGATCAACGGATGGTTGAGTTAGCTGAAGCACAAAGGTACCTGGTTCCACAGGTAGCTTGTGGGCATCACATTTTGACAGGTAATCGGCGATATCATTCTCCGCTCGGGGAACGTGTTCAGCTTGTATACCGTCGAAACGCTCTTCCAGCTTTCTCACTTCATCGACGTAGGCCTTCATCAACGGGCTCTGGTAATCCTTGTTGACTTGCTTGACGACAAGCTGCGAGTCACCCCTGACGATGAGTTTCTTGATTCCGAGGTCTGCCGCGATCCTTAGACCGGCAAGCAGCCCCTTGTACTCTGTCGTGTTGTTGGTTGACGCCTCCCTGGGGAAGTGCATCTGGACCACATACTTGAGGTGCCCTCCGGTGGGCGTGACAAGCAGTACGCCAGCCCTGGCGCCTTGTAAGGAGAAAGCTCCATCAAAGTACAGGATCCAATCGCAACTTGCCTCCTTGCCGGGTAGAGCAGTCTCTTGGGCTCCTTCGTCAGGTGTTGCGGTCCATTCTGCAATGAACTCCGCCAGGACTCGGCTCTGAATCGTCGAAATGCTTTCAAACTTGAGGCCAAAGCTGGACAGCTCCAGTGCCCATTCCACAATCCTTCCCGTTGCAGCCGGGTTGTGCAATATCCGTTGCAGAGGGAGGCGAGTGACGACAGTGATCTCGTGTGCCTGGAAGTAATGACGCAGCTTCCTCGAGGCCATAAGAAGGCCGAAGAGCAGTTTCTGCACGCCGGAGTACCTTAATCTAGCCCCCTGTAGGAGGGAACTAACAAAGTAGACCGTGTGCTGCATCATTTTCTTCCTCAGCAACACTTCAACTGGCTGTGTCGTCTCTGCATTAGTGCTGTCGGGCTCTGTCGCTGCCATTACCTCATCGTCAACCTCTCTCTGCGCCACTAGTGCGGCGCTGTCCACCTGGTTCGTTGCCGCCAGGTATAGCAGCAACGGCTCCTGGGGTCTAGGCGCAACAAGCGTTGGCGCGGAGGAGAGGTACTTCTTCAAATCTTGCAGTGCTGCTTCGGCTTCTGGCGTCCACTCCACCGGGCCCGCCTTCTTCAGGATCCTGAAAAAGGGAAGGGCGCGCTCGGCTGACTTGGAAATGAACCTGCCCATGGCGGCGACGCAACCAGCAAGCCGACGCACATCCTTGATTCGCTTGGGTGCTTCAATCTGCTCTATAGCTTTGATCTTGTCCGGATTGGCCTCTATCCCATGCTGTCACACAAAGAACCCGAGAAGCTTGCTAGACAGGACGCCGAAGACGCACTTCTCAGGGTTCAGCTTGAGGTTGATCTTACGCAGATTTGCAAATGTTTCTTGCAAATTCGCGATGATGGTAGCCCTGTCCTTGGTTTTGACCACTATGTCATCCATATAAGCTTCCATATTTCTATGGAGCTGGGGTTCAAAACCAATCTGGACTGCCCTCGCAAACTTCGAACCAGCACTCTTCAACCCAAAAGGCATCCGTATGAAACGATACGTACCACATGGGGTGATGAATGCTGTTTTCTCTTCGTCTTCTCTCGTCATGAAGATCTGGTGGTAGCCGGAGTAGGCATCAAGGAATGACAACACATCACACCCAGCCATGGTGTCAACAATCTGGTCGATGCGCGGCAACGGGAAGGGGTCTTTAGGACAAGCCTTATTGTTATCCGTGTAATCAATACACAACCTCCACTTCCCGTTTGCCTTACGCACTACGACCGGATTGGCCAACCACGTCGGATGGAGCACTCCTCTTACCAAACCCGTTGCCTCAAGTTTCCGGATTTCTTCTGTGACAAACTCTTGTCATTCCAAAGCTTGCTTTCTGACCTTCTGCTTGACGGGCCGCACATGAGGACAGACAGCAAGGTGGTGCTCGATCACCTCCCTGGGAACGCCGGGGATGTCGGAAGCTTGCCAAGCAAACACATCGACATTCGCCCGCAGGAAGGTGACGAGCGCGTCTTCCTATTTGTCGTCAAGGGTGGAGCTTATGGTGAAAGCTCCTCCCGTGCCGTCCTTATTGACAGAAACCTTCTTGGTTCCCGGCGAAATGGCTCTGGGCTTCTTGTCCCTGCCGTTGGAGCTCTCTGGCACGTCCTTGACGGTAGCGCTACACTCCGAAGAGGAGCGCTTGCCGGAGTGGGTGTCCGAGGTCTCACCGGCCTTCTTCTTCTTCTTCTTACCTCCCGGGGTCCCAGCGGCAGGGGCAAGTGCCCTAGTGGCGGCAGCTGCTGCAACTACTTGCTGGTATAGTTGATCAGCGCAAATCAGCGCATCTTTCTTATCGGAGGGGATGGTGATGATCGTCATAGGTCCTGGCGTCTTCAGGGTGTTGTAGGCGTAGTGTGATGCCGCCATGAACTTGGCCAGCACTGGGCGGCCAAGGATCCCGTCGTAGGGCAAGGGGATCTTGGCAACATCAAACACGATCCTCTCCGTCCTGTAGTTCAGGTTGCTTCCGAAAGTCATGGGCAGCGTGACCTTTCCCTTGGGTTGGCTTCTTCCTGGGTTTACCCCCTGAAACGTGCCCGTCTCTTCGAGGTCTCCATCAGGAATCTGCAGTTTCTCGATCACGGTAGGCGAGATCAAGTTCAGACAGGCCCCGCCATCGACTAGCATATTCGTCACCTTGCGGTTGTGTATTGTTGGGGAAACCAACAATGGCAAGCACCCGACCGCAGTAGTGCGATCCGGGTGGTCCTCAGTGTCAAAAATGATAGGAGTGCTGGACCACTTCAGCGGCCTTTGGGCATCAAACGACGGCTCTGCCGCTGTAATCTCTCGCGCCCACTTTTTAAGCCGGCGGTGAGAAGTATGCAGCGAGGCGCCGCCGTCGACGCACATGGCCTCTGTAGCTTTCTGAAACTCTTGGTCACCGGACTCGTCGTCCTCTTCGTGATTGTCGTCTTCTGGCTTTCTGTCACGGCCCCGGGCGGGCCTCTCCTGTTGCTTATCCTTGCCGCGACGGCCCGCCTGGCCGTCACGCTTCTTGTCGGACCCTTCAGCACCGTCTTGGCCCTTCTCCTTGTCCCGCCTCTCATATTCAGCCCTCTGCTTCTCAATGAGGAGCTCAACCTGTCGGCAGTCTTGGAGAGCATGGCCTTTGGTGCGATGGATCTTGCAGTATCGCTTGTCGGAGTTTCCTGACTTCTCGGCAGCCGCCAAGGCCCGGCAAGCGACACATCCGGCAATTTCCTTGCCGGGGTCGTCTGCCTTGGTTTTCTTGGTGGAGCCAGTGTCATCAGATCCCTCGACGGCAAGCACTGCTTTACCTTTGCGCTTCCTGTTGCGTTGCCGACCTTTCTTCGCCGGGGCTGCAGTATCCTCATCTGAGGAGTCGGTTTCCACACCGGCATCTTCGCCAGGGTACTTCCTCCCCTCTTCAGCTCGGGCACATCTGTCAGCAAGAACATAGAGTTCTGCCACATCTTTCACTTTGTTCATTGCTAGCTCTTCGCGCATCTTGCGGTTATGCACGTTCTGATGGAACGTGCTGATGATGGCGGCAGGATGAACATCAGGGATGTTGTATTGTATCCGGCTGAACCTCTGTATATACTTGCGGAGACTCTCGCCTCCCTTCTGGGGAATGACGTGCAGATCGCTTGCTTAGCCATGAGCTTGGTGACCGCCAGTGTAGGCGCCCATGAACTCATGGCACAAATCCGACCAGGAGGAAATGGAGTCTACCGGCAAGTGCATCAACCATGACATGGCGTTGGGTTTAAGAGCCAACGGGAAGTAATTCGCAAGCACCTTATCGTCGCGGGCTCCGGCAGCCTGCATCACGATGGTGTAGATGCCGAGGAACTCGTACAGGTGGGTCTTGCCACCGTACTTCTCACCCACGTCAGGTTTGAAGGTGCGGTGAGTGGGCCACTGGAACTGCCGCAACTCACGGGTAAAAGCAGGACAACCTACCTCATAAGGCAGGCCTCCAGGGCTCTCTGGTGCCGGGTGGTTCACAGCAGGCCCAGCTCGCCTGTCTGACTGGTGGCACGCTCCGCGCCGGCGCTCGATAGTGATTTGAGCGTCTTCGTGTTCCCGATCCCGAAGGACCTGGAGCTGGTCACAGTGGGTCCACGGGTCGGACGACGCTATGGAGATTTCGTCGCCCGTAACGTTGCGACGGGCAGGCGTCCGTGGTACCGGGCGAGGAGGAGGCGAGTGCACCGTGGTCGCGGCGCAGCCGGCTTTCCTTCCACTGGTACGCGGGACTCCGTCGGAACATCGAACCGGGGGCTCTGCCGGACTTGGCTCGTCTTTGTTGGCCACCGCAACAAGGCTTCGGATGGTGGCTCTCCATTCGTCGAGTTTCCCCGTAGCGGGAGGAAAATTGAGGAGCAACTGCGCGCGCGCCAGGGCCTCTGCTGGCGTTGGTGGTAGCGAAACCTGCACGGATCGCGACGCGCTGCGACTTCTGACCATGTCAGAAGGAGCTCTATCACGACCGCGCGGTCGCATGCCATCTTCACCAGCGCCTCGGCGAGCGAGCAGGTCTTCTACATCCCGGGAGTGGCGCTCGGGGCTCTTCCTGCGGCGACGCCCGGGGTCTTCGGGGTGATTACGCCGTTCCTCGCGCGCCGCTTGAGAGGAGCGTGTCGTCGGCGCTGGCGTGGGGGTCTTGGAAGCCCTCGCGTCGCCCTCTGGCGGGGCGGCAGCGATCCTGGAAGGCCCCGCGCCACCCGCGGAGGGCCCGACTCCGTCTTTGGATTTGGCGCCGTGCGTCCCGTTACCAGGCGCTCGAACATCGCCGCCTCCCAAACTCCGGCTGCTGGGACGGTGTTGGTGTTCGCGAACAGCGCCCCGGGTCCTTTCTGCGACCGGTCCGCTGCTCGCCCGCGTCGGGACGGGATGCCCGGCTTCCGATGGGCCAACCGCCACTGTCGTCTTCTTCTTGGGCGCCATGACGATGAAGAAGCGTCGAACTAACTGCTAAAGCCGATTCTCACAACTGCGCCCTCTACCTGGCGCGCCAAAGATGTCGGTGGAAACGACACCTATGGGATCACAAGAATCCCTACTACGGTTGCGCGGCACGGGGTTGTGAAAAGAGCGGATCAAACAGATAGCACACAATTCCTTTACCTAGGTTCGGGCCGCAGGGATGCGTAAAACCCTACTCCCGCTCTGGTGGATTGTATATCTGTGTTCTTGGTCGCCCGGGGCCTCCTTTTATACGTAAAAGGGCCGCCACAGTGGCACACTGGAGGTGGAAAGGGTACAGTGATGCGAGGTTATCCCTCGCATTACATGACAAGGTGCATTTAATGCGCCTTGCTTAGGTGTCCTTGCTTTATCGGGGACGGGGGAGAGCCCTTTCTCGTCCGTCGCCGCTCCCTCTCGTGTTGACACGCGCCCTGGCGAGCGGTGCTTGCGAGGCCATGTAGGCGGGCAGGCAGCTGAGGTGGCACAGCGGTGGGTCTCCACGAAGATCTGCATGCCGCCACGTAGGTGCCTGCCCAGCTGGTTGGGTCGGCAGCTGCATGCGAACGGTGGTGGAGGTGCGATTGGCGTGCGCCTGAAGGTGGCCCCACGGGTGTCCATGGCATGGGCCTTGCCGCGGCCTCGGCAAGGGACTTGCCGTGGCGCCTGCTGTCATCCCCGGCAGGGCTCTTGCCGGGGCCTTGTGGTCCTCCTTGGCTGGGATCCCGCCAAGGATCATCATCTTCTAAAATGCGCATCTGTTCTTGAATGTCTTCACAAAGGTCTGCATACCACCACGAGGATACCTCCCGAATCCTTGTCCCATGGGGGCAGTGGACTCAAGGGTGACCCGCTCCGTAGGTGTGGGGCGAGCTGCCACGGCAAGGGTCTTGCCGGGTTTGCTAAAACCGCCTCCCGGCAAGGATCTTGCCGGGGGACCCGCTTCATCCCCTTAGCTCTTTGATGTCTTGGTCTTGGTGTCGTTTTGCTTCTCTTGTGCTTTGGCCTTACCTTGGCTTCCCTCCCTTGCCGCGCTCGGTGTGGCGGCGCCCGTGGCTCGGACTGCCCGTGCACAGTTATAGGGGTACAAAAAGTATACCCCCCCTTTTTGTACACCGACACGAGGGGTAAAAACTTAGTAGTAGCGCGGGTTTATAACCCTCGCTACTACTACGGCATGGCCTAGGGGCACGGTAGAGACTGCTTAGTAGTAGTGAGGGTTAAAAACCGGCGCTACTGCTATGGCATGTCCCGGGGGCACGGTAGAGACCGCTTAGTAGTAGCGAGGGTTAAAAACCAGCGCTACTGCTATCAACTTAGTAGTAGCGAGGGTTAAAAACCTGCGCTACTAGTAAGTACCAGTAGCGAGGGGTATAAACCCGCGCTGCTAGTAAGCGTCTGTGTATAAGCTTTTCCCTACTAGTGGCGCCCTAGGAGGGGGGCGCGCCGCCACCCTCGTGACCGCCTCTCTTGTCCCTTGGAGTAGGGTCCAAGTCTCCTGGATCACTTTCGGTGAGAAAATCATGTTCCCGAAGGTTTTATTCCGTTTGGACTCCATTTGATATTCTATTTCTCCAAAACTCTGAAATAGGCAAAAAAAACAACA
Organism: Aegilops umbellulata; assembly: GCA_032464435.1. Classification (NCBI taxonomy): domain Eukaryota; kingdom Viridiplantae; phylum Streptophyta; class Magnoliopsida; order Poales; family Poaceae; genus Aegilops; species Aegilops umbellulata. The sequence continues at coordinate 148,375,576 of CP136059.1, read as the reverse complement.
ATTCTAGGTTGGGCCTCCGGTTAATAGGTTAGTCCCAAAAATAATATAAAAGTGGATAATAAAGCCCAATATAGTCCAAAACAGTAGATAATATAGCATGGAGCAATCAAAAATTATAGATACGTTGGAGACGTATCAGGCATCCCCAAGCTTAATTCCTGCTCGTCCTCAAGTAGGTAAATGATAAAAAGAGAATATTTGTTGCAGAGTGCTACTTGGCATAATTTCAATGCAAATCTTCTTATTTGTGGTATGAATATTCAGATTCGAAAGATTCAAGACAAAAGATCATATTGACATAAAAATAATAATACTTCAAGCATACTAATAAAGCAATTATGTCTTCTCAAAATAACATGGCCAAAGAAAGTTATCCCTACAAAATCATATGGTCTGGCTATGCTCTATCTTCACCACACAAAGTATTTAAATCATGCACAACCCCGAAGAAGTTCGTCCGCGCCCACGAGGGACCACAGTGGGGGTTGCGGCGTGCTTGTAGGGGTGACCACGCCCCCTCTTAGGCGGTGGCGAACCGGGCCCCTCTTGGCGAGCCTTCCCGTTCTCTGCAACTGAGAACCTCTTTGTCGGCGCCATGAGTGTCGCTGCAAGGCGGTGGAGCCAAGAGGAAGAAGAAGCATGCGGAATGGAGGAAGAGATGAGCAACGGGGGCTCCGCCCCTCTCCTCATTTATAGCCAGAAGGAGGCCAACCGCCAGCCTCCATGATTGCATGTAATGATGGTTTTCTTCTGCATGCAGCAGGGCCTCGTCAAGTCGACCGGTTGCCGAGGCAGCATGGGGAAGCGGAGTCGCCCACGTCCATCAATCTCCATGCAGCAATCAAGGCCGCAGGCTGTTTGGGCCCACGGCGCTCCGCACTTTCCCATTGGATTCGCCTCGAAGCCAAGTCCGAGCACGCCTTGGGCCCGGGGGCTACTGCCGGCATCCTGGGAACTTGGTACCCTAACTTGCCTACCTACAGACCAGGGCATGGCTCCGCCAATAGCCTGGTATGACCCATCTTCAGTAGCAACCATTCAAGACCCTCGCGAGGGGCCAAGCCTCGCGAGGCGAACGATGACAAGACCTCCTCAGGGGCGGCCTCGCTAGGCTGGCTCCCGAGGAGCGGAGATATCTATGTAAGAGGCACCTCACGAGGTTAACGTTACATGGGCCATGACGACTAAGGCCAGGCGAGCGCCAGCGGGCGCAGAGTACTAGTTTCCTCTTTGGTGATAAAGGGGCAAGCACAGGCGAGGAGTCCGGAGGCATCATGCAAAGGCTTCCATATCGGTGCAACAAGAACAAGACCACCAGAACGGCAGGACGGAGGTCACTGCGGAGCCCACAGCTGCATCACCACTAGAGCCATTGGCAGTCGAAGGCCACCTTTTGCCAGGATAGCTTGTACTAGTTGTCTCCCTTCAAACTTGGCCGTTGTGGGATCCCTTCCAACCTAACATTTTTGAAGAGGACCAGGGCCTCTATAAATAGGACTAGCCACCACCATAGTCAGGGTCGGCTCATCTTGGATCGGATCCACTCCACCAAGGCCATCTCACCATCTCATCAAGCTCAAGAACACCTCCCCTCAAGAGGCTATTCATCCACTATACCAGTTCATCCTTAGCCCCCGAGGCAATCCACCACACCACACTGGAGTAGGGTATTACACCATAACGGTGGCCCGAACCAGTATAAACTCTCGTGTCTCTTGTTCCTTGGGTTCGGCGAGCTAGGCCTTGAGATCGTTGCGATAGCGAGCTAGGAAGAGAGAGATCTTCGTGCACACCCTAGTGTTCGAACCTCAAGTGTTTGCCAGAACCTGTAATCCGACATATGGTGGCTGACTGTAGCCTACAATTTCTTGTAATCTGGTCAAATGGTGGAATTAAGTTTTGTGTTTTTCTGTGTTGTTCGAATGGCTGTCTTATGTGTAGTTGGACTACTCCTTGTCAAAGTTGTATTACTATGTGTTGACATCAGAGTAAGTAATTTCTACTGGCTGCCTACCCAACCATCTGCACTTTGACTATAAAGCCCCTGCCTTCTGTCACTTTGATTCCACTAGCTGCCACCAAAGAAAAAGCCAGATGGATCCTGAGCTAGGAGAGGTCACAGAGGAGGAGGGGTATGCCGTCGATGTGAGGGTTGTAGTAGCAGAGCAGAGAAGGAGGAGGAGGCGCAGGTGCAAGCAGAAGGCACGACGTGTTGTTGAGGACGAAGTGGAGGCAGACTTCAACAGACGCCTTCCCCGCGAGGTTATGGATACTTGCAACTCCAATAAACCGGAGCTACTTTTCCCATACGGCAGGGGAAGGAACCATATATAGATCATTAGGTGGGCTAGGGTGAGAGCAGCCACGGCTCCACATCCATCCTCCAGGGCCAAATAGCATTGTTTCTTTGATCGTTATGACCGAAGTATTGGTTTTTTATGTTTTAAATATTGTGTTATGAGAGAGCAGATGGTTGAATGACTAAATGAATTCATCTGTCTACCTCTGAATGAGTTGTTTTATCTACAAATGTTGGTATGTGCACTTTGAACTGCTGTCGTATGTGCTCCCATAGTTATTTTGAATTGCTGTTGTATCTAAACTTGAACTGTTTTACGGTCAATGTTTTATGACTTGTATAATAAGAATTTTCTACCAGCTGGCTGCCCACCTGCCTATTTATTATTTTTATAATCTACGAGTCTTCCTGGCTATATATTCGATCCATCATTTTTCTTCATTCTTCCAGAATCACATCTAGGGTCCTCCCTCTTCTCTCTGTTGATTTCTTCCATTTTCCTGTGTTTATGGATGATTGTCCATGCGGGTGTCTCGCAAACATGGCGCGCATAGCTGACGACTGTGTGTACGAATCTGGTTTGGAGCTCACCGAGAGTCAGTGTCGTGGGCAACTTTCATCTCTGATGTACAGCAACCATGGGTTTCGTGCTCCATATGTTTGTCGCCTGACACCTGGGGACTTTTTGAATACCATGGATTGTCTTTCTATTTATTTTCTTCTTCTTTTTTAGGTCTCCTTTTTGAATACCATGGACTGAATCTGTAGTTTATTTTTATCAATAGTTTGTCTATAATTTTTATTTGGTTTTGTCATAAGTTAACGATAGGGATTTGTGTGTGTATTTGTTCATTAGTTAAAAACATTTATCCCTTTTTGTATAATCCTTGTTCTGTTTTTTCACATGTATATTTCTTCAGTTTAGTCAGGACATATCACTAGTTAGTTTGGTGTTTTTGTTTTGGTTCAGGTATTTTTTTTTTCACCTTGTTATGCAACAGTTGTTAGATTTGTGCAAATATTCAGTTATGTCAGGTGTTTACTTTATTTTCTACTCCCATGCCCATTTGCAAAAAATGTAACCCAGAATCAGGATTGTTGTTCCTAGTTTGGGGATACTGAATATGGAGACTTCATACAAATACAGGTATCAGTTGATGGAAGTTGCCTACCACATCGACTTTGATGGTTGTATCAACCTAACTACTGGGTGGAAGGAGTTTGTGGCAGAGTCTGGAATTGAGAATGGAGTTGTTGTTATGGTTATGTTCTCCAGGGAAGATGACTCTCTGACATTTAGAATTTATGTGTTGTAGGTTTAAATGTGGCAAATGACGCTAGTTGTGAGATTTGTGTGCGTTTGATTATGTTGCAGTATTTTTTTAAACAATGCATATGAGATGGTTGAAGTCTATGTTATTACCATATGGTTGGGAACAATTTGTCCGTATGTTATTGTATGCGCTATTTTTTTAATGTAATGCTTCCTATTTTGGATCAAGCAAAACTATTTTATTTTTTTATTTTTTTTGAATTGCAACAATTATAGTTGAACTGATGTGCATCATTTGTTTGTACTTGGATATTTTCATGTACATAGCTCGCACATGAAAATTATACGTCGATGATGGATGTAGGACCGCTTGGGTTGAGTTTGTTGAACTGGCATGATGTTAATGATAGTACTGAACTATCTTGGATGTCAATGGCCAACCGCATTCGTTTGTTGTAGAGCATTTTTTTCTTACTATTGACAGGAATTTAGAGCACAATTATTTTTTAGTTGAATAGTGATACTTCTAGTATTTTTTTAAATAAAAATATTTTATTTCTTAGCACACATTCAGCTCGATGACGATCCCCGGGCTCCGATCCAGCAAAGCGTCGGGGAAGAGTTCCGTGAGCACGACGGCGTGGTGACGATCTTGATGTACTACTGACGCAGGGCTTCGCTTAAGCACTGCGACAATATGACCGAGGTGGAATTTGGTGGAAGGGGGCACCGCACACGGCTAAGGAACGATCTCAAGGATCAACTTGTGTGTCTATGGGGTGCCCCCTGCCTCCGTATATAAAGGATCCAAGGGGGAGGGGCTGTCCGGCCAAGGGTGGCGCGCCAGGAGAGTCCTACTCCCTCCGGGAGTAGGATTCCCCCCCCCCCCAATCCTAGTTGGAATAGGATTCCTCAAAGGGGGAGAGAGAGAGAGGGGGCCGGCCACCTCTCCTAGTCCTAATAGGACTAGGGGAGGGGGGAGGCACGCAGCCCATGAGGGCAGCGCTTTCACCTTTCCACCAAGGCCCATGTTGGCCCATTTGGCTCCCGGGGGGTTCCGGTAACCCTCCCGGTATTCCGGTAAAATCCTGATTTCACCTGGAACACTTCCGATGTCCAAACATAGGCTTCCAATATATCTATCTTTACGTATCGACCATTTCGAGACTCCTCGTCATGTCCGTGATCACATCCGGGACTCCGAACAACCTTCGGTACATCAAAATGCATAAACTCATAATAACTGTCATTGTAACATTAAGCGTGCGGACCCTACGGTTCGAGAACAATGTAGACATGACCGAGACACATCTCCGGTCAATAACCAATAGCGGGACCTGGATGCCCATATTGGCTCCTACATATTCTACGAAGATCTTTATCGGTCAGACCGCATAACAACATACGTTGTTCCCTTTGTCATCGGTATGTTACTTGCCCGAGATTCGATCGTCAGTATCCAATACTTAGTTCAATCTCGTTACCGGCAAGTCTCTTTACTCGTTTCATAATACATCATCCCGCAACTAATTCATTAGTTGCAATTCTTGCAAGGCTTAAGTGATGTGCATTACCGAGAGGGCCCAGAGATACCTCTCCGACGATCGGAGTGACAAATCCTAATCTCGAAATACGCCAACCCAACATCTACCATTGGAGACACCTGTAGTACTCCTTTATAATCACCCAGTTACGTTGTGACGTTTGGTAGTACCCAAAGTGTTCCTCCGGCAAACGGGAGTTGCATAATCTCATAGTCATAGGAACATGTATAAGTCATGGATAAAGCAATAGCAACATACTAAACGCTCGGGTGCTAAGCTAATATAATGGGTCATGTCAATCAGATCATTCAACTAATGATGTGACCTCGTTAATCAAATAACAACTCTTTGTTCATGGTTAGGAAACATAACCATCTTTGATTAACGAGCTAGTCTAGTAGAGGCATACTAGTGACATTCTGTTTTGTCTATGTATTCACACATGTATTATGTTTCCGGTTAATACAATTCTAGCATGAATAATAAACCTTTATCATGATATAAGGAAATAAATAATAACTTTATTATTGCCTCTAGGGCATATTTCCTTCAGTCTCCCACTTGCACTAGAGTCAATAATCTAGATTACACTGTAATGATCCTAACACCCATGGAGTCTTGGTGCTGATCATGTTTTGCTTGTGGAAGAGGCTTAGTCAACGGGTCTGCTACATTCAGATCCGTATGTATCTTGCAAATCTCTATGTCTCCCACCTGGACTAGATCCCGGATGGAGTTGAAGCGTCTCTTGATGTGTTTGGTCCTTTTGTGAAATCTGGATTCCTTTGCCAAGGCCATTGCACCAGTATTGTCACAAAAGATTTTCATTGGACCCGATGCACTAGGTATGACACCTAGATCGGATATGAACTCCTTCATCCAGACTCCTTCGTTTGCTGCCTCCGAAGCAGCTATGTACTCCGCTTCACATGTAGATCCCACTACGACGCTTTGTTTAGAACTGCACCAACTGACAGCTCCACCGTTTAATGTAAACACATATCCGGTTTGCGATTTAGAATCGTCCGGATCAGTGTCAAAGCTAGCATCAACGTAACCTCTTACGGTGAGCTCTTTGTCACCTCCATATATGAGAAACATATCCTTAGTCCTTTTCAGGTATTTCAGGATGTTCTTGACCGCTGTCCAGTGATCCACTCCTGGATTACTTTGGTACCTCCCTGCTAAACTTATAGCAAGGCACACGTCAGGTCTGGTAGACAGCATTGCATACATGATAGAGCCTATGGCTGAAGCATAGGGAACATCTTTCATTTTATATCTATCTTCTGCAGTGGTCGGGCTTTGAGTCTTACTCAATCTCACACCTTGTAACACAGGCAAGAACCCTTTCTTTGCTTGATCCATTTTGAACTTCTTCAAAATATTGTCAAGGTATGTGCTTTGTGAAAGTCCAATTAAGCGTCTTGATCTATCTCTATAGATCTTTATGCCTAATATGTAAGCAGCTTCTCCGAGGTCTTTCATTGAAAAACTTTTATTCAAGTATCCCTTTATGCTATCCAGAAATTCTATATCATTTCCAATCAGTAATATGTCATCCACATATAATATTAGAAATGCTACAGAGCTCCCACTCACTTTCTTGTAAATACAGGCTTCTCCAAAAAGTCTGCATAAAACCAAATGCTTTGATCACACTATCAAAGCGTTTATTCCAACTCCGAGAGGCTTGCACCAGTCCATAAATGGATCGCTGGAGCTTGCACACTTTGTCAGCTCCCTTTGGATTGACAAAACCTTCCGGTTGCATCATATACAACTCTTCTTCCAGAAATCCATTCAGGAATGCAGTTTTGACTTCCATTTGCCAAATTTCATAATCATAAAATGCGGCAATTGCTAACATGATTCGGACAGACTTAAGCATCGCTACGGGTGAGAAAGTCTCATCGTAGTCAATCCCTTGAACTTGTCGAAAACCTTTTGCGACAAGTCGAGCTTTGTAGACAGTAACATTACCATCAGCGTCAGTCTTCTTCTTAAAGATCCATTTGTTCTCAATTGCTTGCCGATCATCGGGCAAGTCAACCAAAGTCCATACTTTGTTCTCATACATGGATCCCATCTCAGATTTCATGGCTTCAAGCCACTTTGCGGAATCTGGGCTCACCATCGCTTCTTCATAGTTCATAGGTTCATCATGATCTAATACCATGACCTCCAGAACAGGATTACCGTACCTCTCTGGTGCGGATCTCACTCTGGTTGATCTACGAGGTTCAGTAGTATCTTGATCTAAAGTTTCATGATCATCATCCTTAGCTTCCTGACTTATTGGTGTAGGTGTCGCAGAAACAGTTTTCTGTGATGTACTACTTCTCAATAAAGGAGTAGGTACAGTTACCTCATCAAGTTCTACTTTCCTCCCACTCACTTCTTTCGAAAGAAACTCCTTCTCTAGAAAGTTTCCGAATTTAGCAACAAAAGTCTTGCCTTCGGATCTGTGATAGAAGGTGTATCCAACAGTTTCCTTTGGATATCCTATGAAGACACATTTCTCCGATTTGGGTTCGAGCTTATCAGGTTGAAGCTTTTTCACATAAGCATCGCAGCCCCAAACTTTAAGAAACGACAACTTTGGTTTCTTGCCAAACCATAGTTCATAAGGCGTCGTCTCAATGGATTTAGATGGTGCCCTGTTTAACTTGAATGCGGCCGTCTCTAGAGCGTATCCCCAAAACGATAGCGGTAAATCAGTAAGAGACATCATAGATCGCACCATATCTAGTAAAGTACGATTACGACGTTCGGACACACCATTACGCTGTGGTGTTCCGGGTGGCGTGAGTTGCGAAACTATTCCACAATTTTTCAAATGTACACCAAACTCGTAACTCAAATATTCTCCTCCACGATCAGATTGTAGAAATTTTATTTTCTTGTTACGATGATTTTCAACTTCACTCTGAAATTCTTTGAACTTTTCAAATGTTTCAGACTTGTGTTTCATTAAGTAGATATACCCATATCTGCTTAAGTCATCTGTGAAGGTGAGAAAATAACGATATCCGCCACGAGCCTCAATATTCATCGGTCCACATACATCGGTATGTATGATTTCCAACAAATCTGTTGCTCTCTCCATCGTACCGGAGAACGGTGTTTTAGTCATCTTGCCCATGAGGCACGGTTCGCAAGTACCAAGTGATTCATAATCAAGTGGTTCCAAAAGTCCATCAGTATGGAGTTTCTTCATGCGCTTTACACCGATATGACCTAAACGACAGTGCCACAAATAAGTTGCACTTTCATTATCAACTCTGCATCTTTTGGTTTCAACATTATGAATATGTGTATCACTACTATCGAGATTCATCAAAAAAAGACCACTCTTCAAAGGTGCATGACCATAAAAGATATTACTCATATAAATAGAACAACCATTATTCTTTGATTTAAATGAATAACCGTCTTGCATTAAACAAGATCCAGATATAATGTTCATGCTCAACGCTGGCACCAAATAACAAATATTTAGGTCTAATATTAATCCCGAAGGTAGATGTAGAGGTAGCGTGCCGACCGTGATCACATCGACTTTGGAACCGTTTCCCACGCGCATCGTCACCTCGTCCTTTGCTATTGTCCGCTTATTCTTTAGTCCCTGTTTCGAGTTGCAAATATTAGCAACAGAACCAGTATCAAATACCCAGGTGCTACTGCGAGCATTAGTAAGGTACACATCAATAACATGTATATCACATATACCTTTGTTCACCTTGCCATCCTTCTTATCCGCCAAATACTTGGGGCAGTTCCGCTTCCAGTGACCAGTCTGCTTGCAGTAGAAGCACTCAGTTTCAGGCTTAGGTCCAGACTTGGGTTTCTTCTCTTGAGCAGCAACTCGCTTGTCGTTCTTCTAGAAGTTCCCCTTTTTCTTCCCTTTGCCCTTTTTCTTGAAACTAGTGGTTTCGTTAACCATCAACACTTGATGCTCCTTCTTGATTTCTACCTCCGCAGCTTTTAGCATTGCGAAGAGCTCGGGAATAGTCTTGTTCATCCCTTGCATATTATAGTTCATCACGAAGCTCTTGTAGCTTGGTGGCAGTGATTGGAGAATTCTGTCAATGACACAATCATCTGGAAGAGTAACTCCCAATTGAATCAAGTGATTATTATACCCAGACATTTTGAGTATATGCTCACTGACAGAACTGTTCTCCTCCATCTTGCAGCTATATAACTTATTGGAGACTTCATATCTCTCAATCCGGGCATTTGCTTGAAATATTAACTTCAACTCCTGGAAAATCTCATATGCTCCATGACGTTCCAAACGTCGTTGAAGTCCCGGTTCTAAGCCGTAAAGCATGGCACACTCAACTATCGAGTAGTCATCAGCTTTGCTCTGCCAGACGTTCATAACTTCTGGTGTTGCTCTAGCAGCAGGCCTGGCACTTAGCGGTGCTTCCAGGACGTAATTCTTCTGTGCAGTAATGAGGATAATCCTCAAGTTACGGACCCAGTCCGTGTAATTGCTACCATCATCTTTCAACTTTGCTTTCTCAAGGAACGCATTAAAATTTATCGGAACAACAGCACGAGCCATCTATCTACAATCAACATAAACAAGCAAGATACTATCAGGTACTAAGTTCATGATAAGTTTATGTTCAGTTAATCAAATTAATTAAGAACTCCCACTTAGATAGACATCCCTCTAATCCTCTAAGTGATCACGTGATCCAAATCAACTAAACCATAACCGATCATCACGTGATATGGAGTAGTTTTCAATGGTGAACATCGCTATGTTGATCATATCTACTATATGATTCACGCTCGACCTTTCGGTCTCTGTGTTCCGAGGTCATATCTTATATGCATAGCTCGTCAAGTATAACCTGAGTATTCCGCGTGTGCAACTGTTTTGCACCCGTTGTATTTGAACGTAGAGCCTATCACACCCGATCATCACGTGGTGTCTCAGCACGAAGAACTTTTGCAACGGTGCATACTCAGGGAGAACACTTCTTGATAATTTAGTGAGAGATCATCTTATAATGCTATCGTCAATCAAAGCAAGATAAGATGCATAAAAAGATAAACATCACATGCAATCAATATAAGTGATATGATATGGTCATCATCATCTTGTGCTTGTGATATCCATCTCTGAAGCACCGTCATGATCACCAACGTCACCGGCGCGACACCTTGATCTCCATCGTAGCATCGTTGTCGTCTCGCCAATCTTATGCTTCTACGACTATCGCTACTGCATAGTGATAAAGTAAAGCATTACAGGGCGATTGCATTTCATACAATAAAGCGACAACCATACGGCTCCTGCCGGTTGCCGATAACTCGGTTACAAAACATGATCATCTCATACAATAAAATTTAGCATCATGTCTTGACCATATCACATCACAACATGCCCTGCAAAAACAAGTTAGACGTCCTCTACTTTGTTGTTGCAAGTTTTACGTGGCTGCTACGGGCTTAAGCAAGAACTCATCTTACCTACGCATCAAAACCACAACGATAGTTTTTCAAATAGACTCCGTTTTAACCTTCTCAAGGACCGGGCGTAGCCACACTCGGTTCAACTAAAGTTGGAGAGACAGTCTTCCACAAGCCATCTATGTGCAAAGCACGTCGAGGGAACCGGTCTCGCGTAAGAGTACGCGTAAGGTTGGTCCGGATCGTCTCGTCCAACAATACCGCTGAACCAAAGTATGACATGCTGGTAGGCAGTATGACTTGTATCGTCCACAACTCACTTGTGTTCTACTCGTGCAAATAACATCAAACCATAAAAACCTAGGCTCGGATACCACTGTTGGGGAACGTAGTAATTTCAAAAAATTTCCTACGCACACGCAAGATCATGGTGATTCATAGCAACGAGAGGAGAGTATGATCTACGTACCCTTGTAGATTGCAACGGAAGCGTTTGACACAACGTAGAGGAAGTAGTCGTACGTCTTCTTCCCGGTCCGACCGATCCAAGCACCGTTACTCCGGCACCTCCGAGTTCTTAGCACACGTTCAGCTCGATGACGATCCCCGGGCTCCGATCCAGCAAAGCGTCGGGGAAGAGTTCCATCAGCACGACGACGTGGTGACGATCTTGATGTACTACTGACACAGGGCTTCGCCTAAGCACTGCGACAATATGACCGAGGTGGAATTTGGTGGAAGGGGGCACCGCGCACGGCTAAGGAACGATCTCAAGGATCAACTTGTGTGTCTATGGGGTGCCCCCTGCCTCCGTATATAAAGGATCCAAGGGGGAGGGGCTGGCCGGCCAAGGGTGGCGCGCCAGGAGAGTCCTACTCCCTCCGGGAGTAGGATTCCCCCCCCCCCCAATCCTAGTTGGAATAGGATTCCTCAAAGGGGGAGAGAGGGAGGGGGTCGGCCACCTCTCCTAGTCCTAATAGGACTAGGGGAGGGGGGAGGCGCGCAGCCCATGAGGGCAGCCCTTTCACCTTTCCACCAAGGCCCATGTTGGCCCATTTGGCTCCCGGGGGGTTCCGGTAACCCTCCCGGTATTCCGGTAAAATCCTGATTTCACCTGGAACACTTCCGATGTCCAAACATAGGCTTCCAATATATCAATCTTTACGTCTCGACCATTTCAAGACTCCTCGTCATGTCCTTGATCACATCCAGGACTCCGAACAACCTTCGGTACATCAAAATGCATAAACTCATAATAACTGTCATCGTAACGTTAAGCGTGCGGACCCTACGGTTCGAGAACAATGTAGACATGACCGAGACACATCTCCGGTCAATAACCAATAGCGGGACCTGGATGCCCATATTGGCTCCTACATATTCTACGAAGATCTTTATCGGTCAGACCGCATAACAACATACGTTGTTCCCTTTGTCATCGGTATGTTACTTGCCCGAGATTCGATCGTCAGTATCCAATACTTAGTTCAATCTCGTTACCGGCAAGTCTCTTTACTCGTTTCGTAATACATCATCCCGCAACTAATTCATTAGTTGCAATGCTTGCAAGGCTTAAGTGATGTGCATTACCGAGAGGGCGCAGAGATACCTCTCCGACGATCGGAGTGACAAATGAGTTTAAGCCCAGGGAGATGTGCTTAAGCCCAGGGAGCGTCTGACAGGATTGTGGAGTTGAACCAATGAGTTTCTAAGAGCAAGGAGATCGCCTACTTCGTGAAGATCTACCCAAGTAAGGCAAGTCCTTCATGGGCGATGGCCAAGGTGGGATAGACAAGGTTGCTTCTTCATGGACCCATTGTGGGTGGAGCCCTCCGTGGACCCGGACAACCATTACCCTTCATGGGTTGAAGTCTCCATCAACATGGACGTACGATAGCACCACCTATCGGAACCACGCCAAAAATCTCCGTGTCTACATTGCGTTTGTCTACTCAAAACCCCTCCCTTTACCTTCATACGCAATGCTTTACTTTCCACTGCTATACTCATAGAATTGCATCTGTAGGTTGATTGCTTGACTTGTGATAATTTGCTAAAATCTGCCAAGACATAAAATTGGGAAAAGGCTAGATTTTTATTTTGTCAAGTAGTCTAATCACCCCCTCTAGACCTACTTTCGATCCTACAAGTGGTATCAGAGCTTTAGTCTCCATTTCCCTTGATTTCCGTAGCTTTGGTGATCATAGCCTTGGTTTCACAACCTAGGAGAGTATGGTCTCTAGCAAGGGAAATTTCCACCTTAGAGGTCCTTACTTTGATGGTACTAATTTTGCTAGGTGGAAGCATAAGATGAAAATGCATATTCTTGGACATAACCCGCCATTTGGGCTATTGTGTTTATTGGTTTGCAAGTTGAATTCTTTGAGGATGGAAGAGAACCGAGTCGTGAAGCAACCGCAGAAGAATTGAAGATGTTGCAATACAATACACAAGCTTGTGATATCCTCTTCAACCGATTGTGCCCCAAAGAACTCAACAGAATCAACCGCCTTCAGAATGCAAAGGAAATTTGGGATACTTTGATTTATATGCACGAAGGTACCGAGTCCGTCAAGGAATCCAAATTGGATGTGCTTCAAAGTCAACTTGACAAGTTCAAAATGAAGGATGGTGACACTACAAAAAAATACACTTCCGTGATGATACGTGTTTGTCACAGTAGGTCACGTTTTTTGTCACGCATGTACATCCATGATGATTTTATGACAGAATCAAGATAGTCAACCTTGTGTTGTCCTAAAAGTGTTCCATGACATTACCAAAATAATCATCACAGAAGTGTCCACTTCCATGACGATAAATGGCACGTCATGAAACTGCTTTCGTCAAGGGTGACCGACACATGGCATCCACCATAACAGGTCGCCGTTAAGCTATCGGGTCCGGTTTTGGATCCGATAACCCATTAACAACCCAGACAAATGAGGATTTTCCACGTGTAAAATTCTCATTGGTCGGAGGGAACATGTGTTGGCTCACTGTTGGGATAGATGTCATCCACTCATTGGACAGGAGGTGCCTATGATAGGTTGACACGTGGCACGGACCAACAGTGGCCCATTCCGGTGAAAAAGCCAGCCCAGTAAAAAATTAGCAGGCCGGCTCATATAAGGCTTACTTGTGTCAGGTCCATTTAAGCCCACGGCCCATACGAGATGTGCCAATTCGGCCCGTCAACGTCCCGTTAAAGATTTGACACCATTGCAGCCCATCGGCAGTTCGAGCTCGTTAACAGCCCGCTATATATTTGGGCTCAATATCGGCCCGATGTGATTTCGTCCTGTTAACGGCCCATTCAAGGGATGGGCCAATTTTCAGGAGTTACATCTTTGGGCCTTTTAGCGACCCATTTAAGTGCTGGGCCAATTTCCGGCCCGGTGTGTCTTTCAGCCTATTGACGGCCCGTAAATGAGTTGGGCCATTTGTAGTCGGACCTTAGTTTTGGCCTTTTAGTGACCCATTTAAGTGTTGGGCCAATTCCTGGCCAGGTGTGTCTTTCAGCCTCTTGATGACCCATAAATGAGTTGGTCCATTTCTAGTCGGACCAGAATTTTTGCCTTTTAACGGCTCATACTCTTCATGGTCCAATACCAGCCCGGTTTCTCTTTCGGCCTACTAAAGGCCCACAACACAGTTGGGACTTTTACAGTACGACCTGACTTTTGGCCTCTTAGCGGCCCATGCTCTTCATGGTCTAGTACGAGCCTGCTGTCTCTTTCGGCCTGCTAAAGGCCCATAGTATAGTTGGGCCATATGTAGCCCGACCTTAGTAACGGCGTGTTAACGGCCTGTGAAATCAAATGGGCCCACCTGTTGCCCGCTTTGATGTCGGCATGTTAATGTCCCGGGAGGTAAGAGGGCCGACCATTAACATTCCGCCTGGTACAGACGCATTAAATTAATGGGCCCACTAAAGTTCGTACATGTCTTTAGGCATAATTAGATAATTTGAGCCCATTACGAAGCAATTATGCACAGGACCAAAACAATCAAGCAAAGGTATGACATACAGGGAAAACGTTGCACATCTAGCATATATTACAGGAAATTACATCCACTAGGAAATCAAAGATTGATGCCAGTGCAAATAAATGAATAGAACCTAACGATCTACAACTTCGCAATCTGCAACCTCAGCACGGATGATGCTGATAAGAATGTGTGCTGCCATCAAGCCTGACATGCACAAAAAGGCTCCTGCCAGAAGAGTTCCAATGTCTAAACGCAGGAAGGTTCCACCAAAAGAAACAACGCATTTTACCCGTGAGCAGTCTGATGATTATGAGGCAGTTGGAGATGGGAACAAAAGGAAGAAAGCTAGAACCACCACTGCCAGAGTACTTGGATGCCCTTCTATCAGGAGAACTGATGATGCAGAAGAGGAGGAAGAAGCTGCTGCACCTCCACCAAAATCTCAGAAGCTTATGGGAGTGGCGATCAAGTCTGGGCTGCATCATCTAAGCCCAAGACAGCTCCCAAGCCATCTTCTCAAGCTCAAGCTCCAAAGCCAAGAACAACCAAGAGATCCACTAGAAACATGTCAGTTGGAGAGAAGAACAAGGCCCCAGTGCCTGAAGTTCAAAAAGAGGATGAGCCCCAAGTACTCAGAAAGCTAAAACAAAAAATTCCAGACCATGATGACAATCATCCAGTAGCAGAGAACATGAAAGAGAGAAAGGATGCAGGTCTCAGACTGTGGAGACAGACAAACATATGCTGTGAGGAGAAGGACTGTTGTGGATTACAGATTTCACACCAAGTAGCAGCAAAAAATTTATGAGATAGTTCTTTTGGACAAGAAGCACATAATCAGTGACATGAGATGGGTGGACTGGAAATTCATTGATGACAATGAAGATTACTTCCCTGGAGTTCATGAGAGTTTGAGGATGAATGGAGTTGACACCTTTGTTGGTCAGAAGCTGACTAAATGGAATG
The DNA here is from genome assembly GCA_032464435.1 of Aegilops umbellulata. Classification (NCBI taxonomy): domain Eukaryota; kingdom Viridiplantae; phylum Streptophyta; class Magnoliopsida; order Poales; family Poaceae; genus Aegilops; species Aegilops umbellulata. The sequence continues at coordinate 148,360,071 of CP136059.1, read as the reverse complement.
ATGAGATGGTCATGCAATTTAACTCAATTGCACATTTCTACCCAGATGGCAAGACAGTCTGGATGCCTGAAGGCACAAGGTATCAACCATAAATTCCAGAATGGGCCATGTTGATAAATGCCCCTGAAGAAGCTAAATATGACATAGATGTTCATGCTAAGCCCAGGAAATATCATAACTCCATGGCTCATATGTACAAGGAAATCCCTAATGATGCCATGGAGACTCACAAGTTTGGCTCCATCTACTATCTACTATCAGGACTGACCACTATTAACATTATATTGAGGCACACTATGTTGCCCAAATCTGGAGATCTGAGGATGATCCATGATCACTCCATCAACCTGTTGCATATGTTTGATGTGCCAGAGAAGTTCAAGGTGATGACATTGATTATTGAGACTATCAAGAGAACTGCTGCTGACCAGAAAAGGTCATGTGGATATGCCTCCCACATTCATATGCTCATAAACTCCAAGATGGGGACAGGCATATATCTACTAGACAGAGAGCACCTTCCCTTGTGGCCAGACTTTGAGGACAATGTTGTTGTCATGGATGCATCACATCCTACATCTGTAGAGGCTCAGGAGAAGCGAGAGAAAGCAAAGGCAACAAAGACTTCCAAGATGCTAGATCAGCTCAGCTATCTACTTGAGGCAACCGTGAGAATAGAGAAAGGACTAGCCACCCTGACTCAAAATCAAGAGAGCCTCGAGAGGATCTTTGAGACAAAGCTTCATGATTTAGATGTGAAGGTCACTGAGATTCAGACCTCAGTTGAGAACATAGAGGAAGATCTTGAGGACATGAGTGACAGGCCAACCACAGATGCATTTCAGAGAGTGCCAAGAGCACATAGGTCTATAGCTGTGCCAGTAGACAGAGACTCCAGAGCTACTGCCTCAGCACCTGCTGCAACTACCACTGCTGTTCCTCCAGTTGCAACTCCTCCAGTTCCTCAGACATCCTCGGAAGCATTTGCAGATGCTGTCCTCTCCATGCCATCTACGCACACCGGAGCTACCAGCCAGAAGACCACTCCAGGACCCCCCGAGATCGTGCCTAGAGTGCCGCATAGCACTATGCATTTTCAAGCTTTTTGGTAACTTGTTGCCAAAGGGGGAGAAAGGGTATAGATCTTAGGCTGAGAGAGAGAGAGAGAGAGTTTTGCCTTTTGTTTGCCTCTCTTGCTACTTTCTTTTGTTAGTTTGGTTGCTAGAATATTTGTGCTTATGTGTGAGATACTCTTATGATCATGTTTTGATCATATTATGCTTTAATGTGATCTTGAATGAGGTTATCTTAATACTTGTGTATGATCAATCATGTTTGCCTTGGTGATGAGTGCATATTCTTTATTTTCTATCATTTGAGTGCTCCACCAAGATGTATGTGACATGGAAGAGTAACCCATGATCCTAAGCTATTGTGCTTGTGCATTCAAAAGCAAAATTTAAATAATGCACAAATTTAGGGGGAGCTCTTGCTTATCAAATACTTCTCAAAGCGATGATGTATTTCATTCATATTAACATTTGTCGAAGCTTTGATCTATAAGTTGTCATCAATTACCAAAAAGGGGGAGATTGAAAGTGCAACTAATCCCCGGGTGGTTTTGATAATTCATAACAACATATAGCTCATTGAACTAATATCCATTCCAGTTGAACATTTCAGAAAGTTCAATGATTGGCATGGCATGGACTAGAGATGTGGACCCCTCAAAATGCTAAGGACAAATATTGGCAAAAGCTCAAGACTCCTCATTTCTATTTTAGTGATCCAAGATCACATTGAGTCCATAGGAAAAGCCAACACTATTAAAAGGGGATGAGGTGTTGCTTAATGGTCTACTTGCTCAAAATGCTTAGTGATACGCTCCAAAGCCCTGAACCACTTTCTCATATCCAAATATGTCCTAAACATAAAGTCAAACTTGGCCCCGCTGATTTGATCTATCTGGCGCCACCGAGTTCCTTTGACATAGCCATATCCAGAAACCCTAATCAGTTTGGTCTCACTGATAGGGATTTCGGTCTTACCGAGATAGGATTGTAAACTCTCTGTTTTCCTTCGTAACGTTTCGGCTCACCGAAATGAGCGAGCCGTCCCACCGAGTTCACAATGCGAACTCTCTATTTCCCTTTCGTAACGTTTCAGTCTTACCGAAAGGAGCGATCGATCCCATTGAGTTTTCCTGACCAACTCTTTGGTTGCTCATTGCTGAAATCGGTCTCATTGAGTTGATACAATCGGTCACACCGAGTTGAGGTTTTTCCCTAACCCTAGAGCATCGGTCCCATCGAGTTGATCACGTCGGTCCCACCAAGAATCCTAATTTTCACATTTTGAACTTAATCGGTCTCACCGAGTTCACCTATTCGGTCTGACCGAGTTGGCTCAAATGTGTGTAACAGTTAGATTTTGTGTGGAGGCTATATATACCCCTCCACCCCCTTCTCTATTCAAGAGAGAGCCGTCAGAACGTGCCTACACTTCCACTACTCATTTTTTGAGAGAGAACCACCTACACATGTGTTGAGACCAAGACATTCCAATCCAACCACAAGAATCTTGATCTCTAGCCTTCCCCAAGTTGCTTTATACTCAAATCATCTTTCCATCATAGCCAAATCTGTGAGAGAGAGTTGAGTGTTGGGGAGACTGTCGTTTGACACACAAGACCAAGGAGTTCATCATCAACACGCCATCTATTACCTTTTGGAGAGTGGTGTCTCCTAGATTGGTTAGGTGTCACTTGGGAGCCTCCGACAAGATTGTGGAGTTGAACCAAGGAGTTTGTAAGGGCAAGGAGATCGCCTACTTCGTGAAGATCTACCCAAGTGAGGCAAGTCCTTCATGGGCAATGACCATGGCGGGATAGACAAGGTTGCTTCTTCATGGACCCTTCGTGGGTGGAGCCCTCCGTGGACTCGCGCAACAGTTACCCTTCGTGGGTTGAAGACTCCATCAACGTGGTTGTACGATAGCACCACCTATCGGAACCATGCAAAAAATCTCCGTCTCTACATTGCATTTTCTTACTCCAAACCCCTCCCTTTACCTTCATATGCAATGCTTTACTTTCCACTGCTATACTCTTAGACTTGGGTATGTAGGTTGATTGCTTGACTTGTGCTAAGTTGCTAAAATCTGCCAAGACTTAAAATTGGGAAAAGGCTAGATTTTTTATTTTGTCAAGTAGTCTAATCACCCCCCTCTAGACCTACTCTCGATCCTACACCCCCTCCCCCATTCCGGCGAGGCCGAGCCAAGAACGAGACGTAGCAGGCGAAGACGCGGCGTGCCACGGCGTCGCATGCAGAGGAGAGTCTGTAACATGACTTGCCCCGTTATCTATCTTTTTAGCGGGTGTGGGTCCGTGGGGGCAGAATAACTGCATAATACTTGTCAAACGAGCACACTTACGCGTTAGCTCGAGGCCGAGCCGGGGGGGAGGGGAGGGTGGTCGGGACCACTCCCCCATGATTGTGGCTTCTTTATGCGACAAAACTGCCAAACCTATCATTGTTGGGAGGATGGTGTCATTGAAATGTTGGATTACAGCCACAAAGACATTCTTGATATTAGATGACTTTTCTGTATACCTGCACGACTAGCGATGTGTTTGATGTTGACTTCCGGGGTTTGTTTGGCATCGAACCCTGTACGTATGCATGACCTTTTGTATTTGTTTCTAGCTTGTACTTCTTGAGTAGTACTATCATGAATTATGTATTTGAACTTACCCTTTTTGTGCTCCTTCTTTTTTATATCAGGTGAGTGGCTGAATCATGGTGAGCATGACTACAGGATCTTTGGCAGCCAGTTCTCCCAAGAAGATAAGATCTGGTGTTATGAAGCGGCGATTTGGAGCTCTCAAAGGTTCTACTGCTGCTTGTGCAGAGAGCCCCTCTACACCTAAGAAACCCATTGGCAATCTATAGACAGTGACGATGACGCGTTTGACAAGATCGCTGGCATGGGAAGATTCACCAGGAGCGCTGCTGCCAAGGCTGTTGGGGATATAAATACTAGGTATGAGCCGCCCAGGAGGGGCCGGGTCATGCCATTGGCGACTTAAAGATGAAGAGGACTGATAAGGTCCGGGAAAACATGAAGATGGCGGTTCATGGAACAAGCTTATTGAAGGCCCAAGACCCGAAGGCGACTCAAGGCCCGAAGGTGTGAACCGCCAGGCGATGACTTATTCTATAAGGTAAGTTTAGTTAGAAACCGAGCCGGTCACGTTTTTGTGAGCCGGCCGGGACTCTGTAAGCCACCGGGCATCAACCTGTATATAAAGGGGTGACTGGGCTACAGGTTAAGAAAAAGAGACAATCGATCAAGAACTAGGTCTAGCGTATTCGCTCCCTTGTAATCGAAGCTCAAGCAATACAACTAGAAGCAGGATACAGGCTTTTACCTCATTGAGAGGGGCCGAACCTAGGTAAACTCTCTTTGTCCTTTGTCCCGTTCAACCCCTTTAAGATAACCTAGTGTGATGGCTCCACACCTAAGTCCTTTCACTAGGGAATCTTCTGTGATAAAACCACGACAGTTGGCGCCCACCGTGGGGCTAGCGCATGGTGGTTTCGAGTTCTTGAAGGGCATCTTCTGAGGGATCAAGGGATATGCCATGGGACCGATGACCAAGAGCCGCCGCGAAAAAATCTACATCGATGATGTAGGCTGGGGTCCCAAGGCCAATTCAATCGAATATGGGTACCGGGTCCCCTTCGGTGGAATCCACGTCTTCATCGGCAAGATCGGCGAGTCGGAGCCTGAGTCGGACACTTGCACCAACATCATTGAGATGGCTCGGCGCGTGCGACCCGCCAAGGTTCAAGCCGCCGTGAAGCATACTTTTGTTGGTTTTATTCACGGAGTGGATCATGAGGAAGGATCTGTATCCGGGGGAGAGATGACCATCTACTCTGATGATGAGTCCTCAACCAATGAGACCAATTCAATGTATCAACTGCAAGACAGCGGGCTTGGGGGCTATTCCTATGGCGACAGTATTCCGGAACCCTATGAGCCGCCGAACAGAGTCGTGATCTTCATGGCCGGCACACAACCGGTGCTCAATTCATCAATTGTTGAGGCTATGACTTCCGGTTCAATGGCTAAGGCGACGGCTGGAGCAAGTGGCTCTGTGCACCCGCCGGTTCAGGTTTTGTCCAAGCTCTTGGATGCCTTGGCAACTCTATTAGCGGCAGAGCTGACCCCAGCCACTCAATCACAGCATAAGGTGGATGTAGCAAAACTATGAGATGACATAGCTCAAGCCAAAGCAGAGCTTAATGCTGAGAATGCTAGGATGGCGACAGAACGAGCCGCCCTGTACGCTGAGTCACAACGGATTCAAGCAGAAAATTTCTAGTTAAGCTTTGATCAGAATGCGTCCAACGCCGTTCTGCGAAGGAGGCACTAGAGTCGTCTACCTTTGGAGTATGATCCGAGGAATCTTTTCAACACGCCTGGGGCCGGACCAAGTAATTCGCCTGAGGTAACATGGGCTGTCGAGGCGCCCGTGACCAGGGTTAGTGCTCAAACACATGTCGTAGACCCGCCTCGTTTGAATTTAACCCCGCCTCAGCAGGTGCCGACACTGCCGTGTCATTATTCAAACCCTCTGGATAACATGATGGTTGCGGCGTCGCGGCTGGCGGCTCTGCCGGTGCAAGGCGAGTCTCCCGCGGCGGTTGATGCACGGAAGGCCATGGAACTTCTTCAAACCGCGGTAGCTCAACAAGCAGCATACTCATATAGTCGTGAGCGGATTCATTCAACCCCACACCATAGCCGAAGTTATAGCTGGCGCATTGAGTCACTGGCGGTTTCGAGGAGTGAGCGGCACCGTAACTAGCACAGTGGGCATGACCTGCGACATGCTAATAACAATGCGCAAGCTTTGGTGGATCAGGCCAGGGCACGTGGGGAGGCTCAGCTAGTGGCCTAGTTAGTGGCTCATCAGCAACCTCAACGTAACCCGTCGGTGTCTGTAGAAGCTGGGATGACTTCTAGGACCATGGGTCTGTCGTGTCTAGTATCGGCTTTGCGTAATGAGCATCTGCCCAAGGATTTCAAGGGCCGTCGCAAGGTTCCCAATTACACAGCGGATCAACCCCCGGAGGCTTGGATTGAGAGCTATGAGCTGGCCATGGATATGTTGGACGTCAATGATGCTATGTGCGCTAAGTATTTCACCATGATGTTGGATCGGCCAGCTCGCACCTGGCTAATGGGATTGCCCCCTAACTCCATGAGATCATGAGCTGAATTGAAGACGCCCTTTATTCAGAATTTCAAGGACACATGCAAGCAGCCTCTCTCGATTCTTGATTTTGAAAGTGCTTTATATCGAATAGAGGGGGGTGAATAGGCGATTTTTATGAATTCTTCACTGAGGAATTTGCGGGTGAGGAAATTCCTTAGCGAAGAATTACTAGCAGCGGAATAAGTACTCAAAAGTAAACATAACAGAACACAAGCATGGTCATCATGATGAAATGAAGACAAGCACAGAGTACGAAAAGCGTAATCACATGATAACACAGGATGAAGACAAACAGACTGAAGAAATTGAACTGAGGAAATTGAGAAAGTCTTCAGTCAAAGTCTTCAAACACAAACAGATATGAACAAGCACACAACAACTGTAATGAGGAAATGAACGAGTTGGGGAAATAGAACCAGTAAGCTTGGTGAAGACAATGATTTGGTAGACCAGCTCCAACTGTTGTCTCAGTTGTACATCTGGTTGGAGCGGCTAGGTATTTAAACCTGAGGATACACAGTCCCGGACACACAGTCCTCACCATATTCTCCTTGAGCTAAGGTCACGCAGACCTCGCCCAATCACTCGTGGTAAGACTTCAGGTGACTTCCAAACCTTCACAAACTCGGTCACTTGGCGATCCACAATTCCTCTTGGATGCTCTAGACCATGACGCCTAACCGTCTGGAAGAAGCACAGTATTAAAAGGTAACAAGCATCGGATCCACGCAGGATCAATATCTTCAGTGATGCTCAATCACTTTGGGTTTGTAGGTGTTTGGGTTTGGGTTTTCCTCACTCGATGGTTTTCGCTCAAAGTCCTCGGAGGATGGGATACTCTCAAATGACAAGTGTCAGTTTCTCTCAGAGCAGTCAACCAGATATGGTTGTAGGGGCGGCTATTTATAGCCTAGGGCGCAGCCCGACATGATAAGGCATAAATTCCCTTCAATGATATGACTGTTAGGTGGATAAGGTATTTTGAGACAGCTGCCGCGTAGCACAGCAACGGTCAGAAATTTGAGGCTCAAATTCCTCAGGGCTATCATGTTCCTCACTGTGTAGGCAATCCGCACTTGCGAATTCCTAACTCCTTAGTCAGAACAAATTCCTCAGAGACCAAAAGAACATCGTCTCTATCACCAAAGAATATGAATGAACTGTATGAGATTTCCAATGTCTTCACTTGAAGGGATTGGTAGGTGTAGGATTTTCAGTTGAGAATCACATGGAAATTTTTCCTTAGTATTTCCTCGACGCCCTTTAACAGTATGGTGTTTCCTATGACTCAAGAAAGAGAAAATGAAACTACAAAAACAAAAGTCTTCACGCTTCATGTTCCTCGAATGAATACCAAGTCTTCAAGGTCACACCAATTTCTTCACTTTCAAAGTCTTCAGAAAGTCTTCAGAAATACAAAGTCTTCAGTCGAAGAACTTCATTTTTAGGGGTCGACTTTCTCTGCAAATATCAAACTCCTCATAGACTTATAGACCTGTGTAACCTCATAAACACATTAGTCCCTTAACCTATAAGTCTTCAATACACCAAAAGCACTAAGGGGCACTAGATGCACTTATAATCTCCCCCTTTTTGGTGATTGATGACAATATAGGTTAAGTTTTCAACGGGGATAAACATATGAAGTGTAAATACTGATATTGAGGAATTGGATTGCAAGATATAGAACAACTCCCCCTAAAGATGTGCATAGTGAGGAATTTGCTTTTGAAGCAATGCACACTTGAAGAGTTGAATCATGAAGGTATCCCCCTATATCTTGTAATTCATACACACATTTGATATATAATATGAAGAGCTTGAAATGCATGATGAAATATGGTGACTGATGTAATTCAGCATGCGTGCATTAACATTAGTGAGGAATAAGCATGCAGAAAATCACATCAAACGTATCAGGCCACCATAGAGTTTAAGTTTACAACTCGATCCAGTAAAATCATCAGAAGAAAGAGAGTAGTAACTTAGGAAAAACTCCCATATAAGATAGACCCGCTTGAAGACTAACTCAAATTTCTCCCCCTTTGTCATCGAAATACCAAAAGGGTTGAAAATGAGAACTAACGCCCCTGAAGAATATCATGTTGATGGAGGAGCGCCAGCGTTGTTGGGGTCGTTTGTTGATGTCGGGCCTGCCGTAGCGTCATCCAAGTCTTCATGCTCGCTGGTGTCGCGCAATGAAGAATAGGAGCTGGCCACCAAGGAAGGAACCTTGAACTTCTTGTATTTCTTCGGTGGAGGAGCAGACCAGTCAAAATCTTCCTTGAGACCCATTTTATTCAGATCTTCTTTGCTATAAATGTGAGACAGAACAGCCCAGGTATGGTGGAAGGTTTCAAGGAGGTAGTAATGGTTTTTCTTCACTGCATTGTGGGTAGCAGTCATGTTGTGAAGAATTGAACCAAACTGACGCTTGACCCATTTGTGATTGCGATCAACCTTCTGATGAAGACTGAGGAGAAGCTCACGATCAGTCATCACCCTGGGAGTTGTGCCTTGAGGATTTGGCCTGGTTGCATTGGCGGCAGAGTAATGGGTGGCAGAGTCGTCATTGGTGGAGTAGGATACAGCCTTGCCAAATTGACCATCCAATGGACGAATTCCATCATCAATAACAGCAGTAGCCTTGCCCTTGTCATCAACTGAGGAAAATGTCCGTTTGAGGACTTTAGTCGGGGGAAAGTAGCTGCAATGGTTCAGTGTATCAGCTTTGTAGTTGAGTGAAGACCTTGTTTTGATGAATCTCATAATCCACGGAGCATAAGGCTTCAACTCAAATGGAGACATAGGGACATTAGCCAGAGTCCTCATGAAGAAATCATGGAAGTTGACAGGAACGCCATGCATGATATTGAAAAGCATATTCTTCATGATGCCAGTGACTTCTTCTTCATTCGAGTCATGGCCCTTGATAGGACACAATGTCTTCGTCAAAATGCGATAGACAGTCCGAGGCACATATAACAATTCCTTCACGAGGAATTTGGTTCTTGGGGCCTGACTTGGCTTCAATGGCTTCATCAGCACTTGCATATAGTGATCTGTAAGCTCAGGCTCACTCTAGACGCAACGAGCAGCTTCAAGGGGAGGACTGAGAGGCAAAGCACGAAGCAATTCAGTAGCTGGTGCCTTGTGGTGAGTATTTTCAGACATCCAGTCCAGCACACATGAATTCACATCTTCAGAGTCTCCAGTGATGTGAAGTGTTGCATAAAATTGAGGAATGAGTTCTTCATTTCAATCACATATATCAGTGCAGAAATTTAACAGTCCAGTGTCATGAAGAACACTGAGGACTGGCACGAAGCATGGCAAATATTCCATATCCACGTGAGGAATGTGCTCATGATCGAAGACTTTGTCTTTGTTGAACAGCACTGAGGAAAAAAATTGCCTGGCTGGCAGTCCAGAAACACCTCTTCCTAGTGCGAGCAGAGTCATAGGGGTTGTAATCAGTGAAGAATACTTGCTCGCCGAAGAAATCATGAGTCTTGAATTTTTGCTTCCTTGAGAATGGATCCTTTGTCTTGGGTTTAAGAGTGTCAGTGAGTTGCATCACAACCTTAGGAATCGCAATCTTAGGGTTTTTAGGCTGAGGAATTTCTGGTTCCTCTTCAATGGCAGTCTGTGTCTTCAGTGATTCAGCAGCAACAGTTTCTTCAGCACTAGCGGCTGGAATTTCTTCATGAACAAACGAAGTGGGTGAGTTTCTTCAGAGCCCATTGGAACAATATGTGCTGGGGACTGAGGGATTTGCTGCAATGGCGTGAACAGGGGAGAGTTGGGATGCTGACTTTCCCAAAAGTCATCATTCATCAATGGAGTAGTACTCCCAATGTCCACGTCAGAGTTGTGTTCATCCAATTCCTCAACGCCGGCCTCTTCAGCTGTGAACTGAGGCATGGGCGAGGAGACAATTGGAGTTGAAGGGATTTTGTCCTCTTCAATTTCTTCAACCATCTGCTCTGAGAAAGCAGGAGAGAGAATGTCTTCATCGGATTCACTTGGAATCACATAATCTTCATCAAAAGGAACAAGGTCCTTTGATGGCATGGTTGAGATAGGAACAACATCAATGGGATTTGCAAATGAGCTGGTCAAAGGCTTCATCTTCTTCAGAGCTGAAGATTCTGATGAAGCTGATACTTTCCTCTTCTTCACTGCTACACGCTCTGTAGCCTTGGTCCTCTTCACATCTAATGCAGATGGAAGGATCAGAGTTGGTGTAGGTGTAGGAGGAGTAGAGGAATTTGGTTGAATTTCTTCAGGCACAACTGATGCAGTTGCACTGACTTCTTCATTTTCTTCAGGCACACCACTAGTGTATGCCCTCGCAATTTCTTCAGCGGCTAGAATGCAGTCATCAGCCCTGGAACTCACATTTTCTTCAGCAGCTTGATTTTCATCAATGGTGCTGGCGTGCTCTTCTGTTGGTTGAGCAGATGCTTCGGCTTGAGGAATATCTGGTTGCGATGGAGCAGCAACCTTTGAAGTGAATTTCTCAGTCAGTTTTACAAACCTGACCTTGGCTCCTTGCCAATCAGCATAGTAAGCATTGAATTCATCGCTGAGACCTTTGATTTCAGCCTGGATCTTCACTAGTTCTTTAGTTGTCATAGAGACAACGTTTTTCTTCAGGAAGCACTTCTTCCTGTACTGAGCTTTCTTCATCTGCCTTACCTTCTCAAATTTCCATTTTTCTTCTTCAATGAAGGCAGTCAAAACATGACTCTGAACAGGAGTGAGGTTCATCTCCGGCAAAGGAGTGTTGGGATCTTTGTGCTCGAGATCGATGTAGTCTAGGATCAACTTCGGATCCAAAAGTAGTGGCACATTGCTTCCTTTGGCTCTAGCGACCTTGACTTCTCTGTCTCTGATGATTTCAGCTAGTTCATCATCATCTGCCTCATCATCAGAGGGCACTTGGAAAGCAACCTGCTTCTTGTGAGGACTTGGTCGAGGACCTCGTCCAGCAGCAGACTTTTTCTTCTACAGAGAGGGGACGACAGAGGAACTTGGAGCAGCTGAGGAACTTGTACAGGCTCATGAGACAATAGATATGCCTGCTATCCTTTGGCACGTGGCGAGATGCACAGGTGCTGAGGACTTTGGAGGAGGAGTAGCATTTTGAGGAGTTGGCCATGACGGCTTTGAGGAACTTGGCCATGAGGGCATTGAAGGTGAAGCACTTGACTTATGTGCAGGCTTCTTTGCCATGGCCTTCTTCGGCTTGCTAGCAGAGGCCTCAGCAGAGGCAGCAGTAGCAGAATCCTTGTTGAATTTCCTCACTGCTTCTCTGGCTTTTTTAGCCGGCTTGGCCTGGTGCTTGGCCCATTCATCAAGATAATCCTCACCGTGCTTGAGGCTAGTGGGATCTGCTTCTTGTCCAGGTGCCAATGGAGGTCTTGGGATGGAGGATTGAGTGCGAATTTCTTCATGTATTTGGGAGTAACATACCTGTACTCCCTCCATTCTCTTGCCCATCTCCTCTCTATCCTTTGGATGCGCACCTTGCGCTGATTTTTGTCCTCCTTACCAAACTTGGCCTCATCAGGAGTGCAGTAATCCTTATATATGTCATCAGGGATTTCAAACGCAGTATTGATCTCAGGCCTCTTTCCTCCCTTTTGTGGCTTCTTTCCATCAGCCATTTTCTTCAGATGAGGAATTTGAACAATGGAATTCTCTGAAGATGTATGTAAATTTTCTTCAAGGAATACTGCAGATGAGTTAAGTTGATGAGAACCTAGTGATTCAGCACCGGACATGTGTACCTATGAACAGAGTATAGTTACGAGGAATTTGGATAGGTCATATGCGTTCTTAGAAGATTTTGTAAAATGAGCAAGTTTGAGGAATTTTACCAGATGAGTCTTGAAGAATTTCACTAAGCGTTCTTTATCTTTGGTTATAGAGTTGTATAGATTAAGAATCCACACAATTTGGGAATCTTGAAGAAAAATATAGCTTAGAGAAATGAATCAAGAACAAATGACATGTGAGGTGTTTTAGTGTGTGAGAATTTGAAGAAAAACACCTTTGAAGATTTTGTAGAAAACATTTGAATCAAAGAGGGCAGTAAAAGTAACTTTTAATTACCCTGGACGAAGAACACGACGAACTGGAAAGTGTAGATGTGATGTTCGTCAGTTCAGATCTCCCACGCCCTAACTTAGCTGAGGAAGATAGCTACGGCGGCGGTGGAGTGAAGAAATCCGCGGCCAGCGTGAGTACGACGATGACGAGTTCGACGCAGTGAAGCTCTTCCTCACCAGCGATGATGAAGTAGCGGCGGCGCTAGGGTTTGAGAAGCTCGAGCTGGAATGAGGTCGAGCGGAATAAAGGAGAAGTGAGGCAGGGGAGGGTTATTTATAGCCACGGTGAAAAACTGTTCGCCCAAAGAATTTGGACGAACGTGCCCCTGACCCTTCTCATTCGCTTGACATGTGTCACCCACGTACTGACAAGTGGAGATCGTGTTAGATCGTGGGTGAATAGATAAGTGTTTTCGTGGGATGTGGAATGGTTTGAGCGGCAAAACAAAAACTTTGGATAAGATAAGGTAAGTTAAAAGTTCCATTCGCAAAATCTTCAGCTGACAAGGACACAGTGAAGATTTTGAACGAGTTTCAAATAGAATGCACATGAAGAACTTGTGAATAGATTGGGTTGACTTTAGCATAGAGGGGGAAGGGTACAATCACATTCACTTAGCAGAAAAAGCAACTTGAAGAAATAGCAAGAAGTGAATGCTGTAGAGGAAATAAGCTCATATATATATATATATATATATATATATATATATATATATATATATATATATATATATATATATACCAACGAAGAAAATCGACGGAAAAGGTGAAGATAATGCAAAGTTGAAGAATATGAACAACTGAGGAATTTCAAAAACTGAGGAAAAACTCAAATTGAAGATTTTCAACTTTTGGTGGTGGCGTGACTCACCGTATAAGAATGATGATTTCAGACACCGTGTACAATTATCTTAGGGCTCGGAGAATCAAATTCTTCGTTAATTTCCTCACTCTTAGAGTGTTAGTCTTCATTGATTCAAGAAAAACGTTTCTTCATGTGTTGCACCTAAGTCATCAATTTTTGCATAAGTGTTAGGATGAGTGTAACACCCTCGATGCGGCTATATATCCCACGTGTCGAGGCACGACTTAGAGGCATAACCGCATTGAGAGCAATGTCGCAAGTGAGGTAATCTTCACACAATCCATGTAATAAATAAGGGGAAAGATGCATAGATGGCTTACAGTCGCCACTTCACACAATACATGATAAACATCCAGCATACAGAGTACACACAGGGTCCGACTACGGTACCAAAATGAAAGAAGACTACCCCAAATGCTACATAGATCCCCGGATCACCCCAACTGGGCTCCACTACTGATCATCTGGAAAAGAAACATAGTAACGGCCACGTTCCTCGTCGAACTCCCAAGTGAGCTCGGACGCGTCATATGCACTGGCATCGTTGGTACCTGCAACTGTTGTGATAATATCTGTGAGTCACGGGGACTCAGCAATCTCACACCCGCGAGATCAAGACTATTTAAGCTTATAGGTAGGAAAAGGATAGTGAGGTGGAGCTGCAGCAAGCGACTAGCATATATGGTGGCTGCAACGCAAAAGAGAGCGAGAAGAGAAGGCAAGGCACGGTCGTGAAGCTAGAAGTGATCAAGAAGTGATCCCGAAACGACCTACGTCAAACATAACTCCAACACCGTGTTCACTTCCCGGACCCCGCCGAGAAGAGACCATCACGGTTACACACGCGGTTGATGTGTTTTAGTTAAGGTCAACATCGGGTTTTCTACAACCGGACATCAACAAATTCCCATCTGCCTCATAACCGCGGGCACGGCTTTCGAAAGATAATACCCTGCAGGGGTGTCCCAACTTAGCCCATGATAAGCTCTCACGGTCAACGAAGGATATTCCTTCTACCGGGAAGACCGATCAATCTCGGAATCCCGGACTACAAGACATTTCGACAGCAATAAAACAAGTCCAGCAAAGCCGCCCGATTGTGCCGACAAATCCTGATAGGAGCTGCACATATCTCGGTCTCAGGGCACATCCGGATGAGCAGTCCGTACAACTAAAACCAATCCTCGAGTTGCCCCGAGGTGGCGCTGCAAAGGGCTCTAGTTTGGACCAGCAATCGAAGGAGAACTGGCTCGGGGGTTTAAAAATAAGGATGACCCTTGAGTCTGCATAACCCAAGGCAAAAAGGCTTAGGTGGCAAATGGTAAAACCAATGTTGGGCCTTGCTGGAAAAGTCTTATTCAAAGAGAACTGTCAAGGGGGTCCCATAAATCACCCAACCGTGTAAGGAACGCAAAATCCGGGAAGATAACACCGGTATGACGGAAACTAGGGTGGCAAGAGTGGAACAAAACACCAGGCAAAAGGTCGAGCCTTCCAACCTTTACCAGGTATATAGATGCATTAGTTCAATAAGAGGTATTGTGATATCCCAACAAGTAAACAGGTTCCAACAAGGAACAACAAGTCCATGTTCCAACAAGGAACAAACTTCATCTTCACCTGCAACTAGCAACGCTATAAGAGGGGCTGAGCAAAGCGGTAACATAGCCAATCAATGGTTTGCTAGGACATGGATGGTTAGGGGCTGACATGGAAATATAGGAGGCATGATATAGCAAGTGGTAGGTATCGCAGCATAGGCATAGCAAAAGAGCGAGCATCTAGCAAGCAAAGATAGAAGTGATTTCGAAGGTATGGTCATCTTGCCTGAGAGGTTCTCAGAGTTGTCGAAAGCTTGGTCCTCGAAAGCGTTCTCAACAGGTTCCTCGTTCACGTACTCTCTCCCGGCTCTACCCAAAGCAAGAACACAAGCAAAGAGGACAAATATCAATCACGATGCAATGCGCAAGCAAAATGATGCAAAACATGGCATGATATGTGAGATGTGATATGCAATGCATATGCATGCTCCGGAAGGAAAAAGATGAACAAGGCATAATATTGGCCACCCAAGTATTCCACTGGATAGGTGAGGTGATTTCGTTTGAAATCGATATAAAGATCGCCGGAATCGGATGCACGGTTTGCAAATGACAAGCAAAACAAGAATGACGATAATCTGCCATTAACAGCATGATGCTACTTAGCAAGCAACAAGAAAATAATCTACTGCACCCAAACATATCAAAAAATCATATGAAAGTAATCTACTCAAGATGCTTGACAAAAGATGAACACTGAGCTACGGCTAAAACACACCACAACAGGTTCAAACAAGCATGGCAAAAGTGCAAAAGATAACAGGTTCACAGACTTGGTGAAGATATCAACATAGCAGAAACTAACATCAGGATGGCATGTTCAGAGCAATGAAACAACATGCTACAGGATCATAACGTAGCAAAATAAGGCATGGCATGAATCTACACAAAGCACTTAACAAAAGTCCCTTACTGACCATAAGCCAAAAAGGATTATAAAACATGATTACACCCATGTCAATTAAGCAAGTTTCATTACAGGTTTCAGACTTTGCATAAAACTGGACATGTCAAAAACAGATAACATGTAGGCATGTTCGCGAGCCCGATGCACTCACTACATAGCATTTCATGACAAACTAAGTATACATACATTAATAAGACATGGTATAGTAACTATACATGACAAGAACAACATCATAGCACGCAAGGATCAACTACACCAAGCTTGGCAAAATCGAATAACATGTAAACAATCTGCCAGCAACATTTTGAAGCAAAAGTAGAGCTCGATAGACTCAATCTACGTCACTCCTTAATTAAAAACAAAGGCGTGGTTGGATAGAGCAAATACTCAAGTTCAAAACACCCTTACTGATCATGCTCAAATTATGCACAGATCTCTCAGAAACAACATGAATACATGGCATAAAAATAACAGCAGTCAGGGACTTAGTGAAATCACCAAGTCTCTGAAATCAGCAACATCAAGTGCCCTAGTTTGCATGCTTGTGCTAGTCACTACAAAGACTACAAAAATACATGGAATTATTCTCTGGAAAGGTAACATGGCATATTACAAAACTCATGTAGGACTCAACTTCATAGGAGGTACACAACAATCATGGCATAAAAGACAAAAGTGCATGTCCAGATGAGATCCAGCAACTAACATCAACTAGCCCTCTTCTAACAGCATTTCGGGCATCAATATGAGCTCAAATGAATTTGATGCAATGGAATTAAAGGAAGTACTCCTCGAGACGAACAATTTGACATATTATACGCTCGAATCAGATCTACGGATGCGGAGTTATGGCATGATGAGCATGTGAAGATAACGCAACAAAACGAGGGGAAAAAGGAAAGTCAACCCCTAGCGCTCCCGAGGCGGATCTGGATCGAGGCTCACGCGACGCTCGCCGGAGAAGAGGCCCGGGGCGGCCAGAGTGCGTCGGAGGGAGGACGGAGACGAGGGAAGCCGCGGGCGGCGCCGGAGGAGGACGTCGGCGGCGGGGACCGCGGGGAGTCGGCGGTGGGCGGCGTCGGAGGAGATGGCGCGGCGAGCTCCGGCCGGCCTGCTCCAGGGACAGCGGCGAGGTCCTGGGCGGCGCGGGCGGCGGGGAGAGCCGAGGAGCCGGGAGGACGGCGGGCGGCGGCGGCTGGGCCGCGGGGGCCCTCCCCGGGCTCGGCGGGCCGCGGTGGAGGCGTGGGGCGGCGATGTGGGCCGGGTGCCACGTGGCGCCCGCGGGTTGGAGGAGAGAGGCGGCGGGGCGATGTGGCGCGCTGTGATAGGCTGAGGCGACGTGGCCGGCGGACGTGTCCGGCGCGGGTGGACGCGTCCGGCGGCGCGGAGGGGAGCGGGGCTAGGTTTAGTATGGATTTGGACCCGAAATGGAGGAGGGGAGGCCTTTTTATAGGTAGGAGGAGCTAGGAAGCTCCAAATGGAGAGCGGTTTTCGCCCACACGATCACGATCGAACGACCGAGAGGATGGGGATGACTTAGATGGGTTTTGGGCCACTTTGAAAGGGGTGTTGGGCTGCACCAAGAGAGGCTTTCACGGTTACCCGGTTAACCGTTGGAGTACCAAACGACCTCCGATTGACCCGAAACTTGACAGGCGGTCTACCGGTGCTATACCAGGGCCGCTTGGCAAACCTCGGTCCATTCCGAGAAAGTTTAGTACCCGCTCACGAAGAAATGTAAAAGGGGACGCCGGGGAACATAGGAGCGCCGGATTGCAAAACGGACAACGGGAAAAATGCTCGGATTTATGAGACGAACACGTATGCGAATGCGATGCACATGATGACATGAAAAAAAATGCATGACATGAACAAAAAAAATACAAACGAAGGGAAACCCAACCATGGAGGAAAAATTAAATCACAATGCCGAAAATGGCAAGAGTTGGATTACAAATATGGTAAGTTACATCCGGGGCGTTACAACACTCCACCACTACGAGAGGATCTCGTCCCGAGATCTAGGACTGAAAGAACTCCGGATACTCGGAATGTAGGTGATCCTCACGCTCCCAGGTGGCTTCTCGGTCTGAGTGGTGTGACCATTTCACTTTGAGGAATTTGATTGACTTGTTGCGAGTCTTGCGCTCAGTTGTTTCAAGAATAGCAACGGGATGCTCATGATAGGACAAATCTTCTTGAAGATCAATCTCTTCGAAGTTGATGGTGCGCTCAGGCGTCTTGAAGCACTTCCGAAGCTGTGACACGTGGAAGACATCGTGCACATTTGCAAAATTGGAGGGAAGCTCAAGTTGATAGGCGAGATCGCCTCGTTTGCCGATGATCTTGAAAGGTCCCACGTATCTGGGGGCACGTTTCCCCTTGATACCGAAGCGACGAGTTCCTTTCATTGGAGAGACGCGGAGGTAGACATGGTCTCCGATCTCGAATGCCACATCTCGGTGTTTGCTATCATAATAGCTCTTCTGGCGCGACTGCGCGGCTTTGAGGTTCTCACGAATCACCTTGCACATAGCCTCAGCCTCTGAGATCAAATCATTGCCGAGCAATTGGCGTTCACCGGTTTCAGACAAGTTGAGAGGAGTACGACACTTCCTGCCATAGAGGATCTCGAATGGGGCTTTGCCCGAGCTGGCTTGAAAACTGTTGTTGTAAGAAAACTCAGCATAAGGAAGACAATCCTCCCACTTCATGCCGAAAGAGATAACACAAGCTCTGAGCATGTCTTCAAGAATTTGGTTGACACGCTCGACTTGTCCACTAGTTTGAGGGTGGAACGCTGTGCTGAAGCGAATGTTGGTGCCCATGGCCTTTTGAAAAGAATCCCAAAACTTGGAGGTAAAGATGCTGCCACGGTCTGAAGAGATCAATTGTGGAATGCCGTGCAAAGAGACAATTCTGGAGGTGTAGAGCTCCGCCAGCTGCGCTGCTGTGATAGACTCTTTGATAGGAAGAAAATGAGCCACTTTGGTGAGCTTGTCGACGATGACGAAGATAGCATCATTTCCACGCTTGGACTTAGGAAAACCAGTCACGAAGTCCATTTCAATATGATCAAACTTCCATTCTGGAATAGCAAGAGGTTGGAGAAGACCAGCTGGTCGTTGGTGTTCTGCTTTCACCCTTCTGCAGACGTCACACTCATTCACGAATTGAGCGATCTCTCGCTTCATTCGAGTCCACCAATACAACTGCTTGAGGTCATGGTACATCTTCGTACTTCCAGGATGAATTGACAGAAGAGAGTTGTGCGCTTCGTTCATAATGACTTTACGAAGATCACCCTTTGGAACCACGATCCTGTCCTCGAAGAAAAGAGTATCTTTGTCATCAACTCGATAGCACTTGTATTTGGAAATGCTCTTGTCAATACCACGTTTCACCTTTTTCACCATGGTATCCAACAGTTGTGCCTCACGAATCTGATCTTCCAAAGTAGGAGAAACAATGAGGTTGGCAAGAAAACCTTGAGGGACAACTTGGAGATTCAACTTGCGGAAAGCCTCACAAAGTTCCGGTTGAAACGGCTTGAGGATTAAGCTGTTGCAATAAGCCTTTCTGCTCAAAGCGTCTGCAATCACATTAGCCTTGCCTGGAGTGTATTCAATACTCGGATTATACTCTTGAATCATTTCGACCCATCGAGTTTGCCTGAGGTTGAGGTGAGGCTGAGTGAAGATGTACTTGAGACTCTTGTGATCGGTGAAAATGTCCACTTTCCTTCCCAACAAGAGATGTCTCCATGTTATTAGAGCGTGGACAACTGCCGCCAACTCAAGATCGTGAGTGGGGTAGTTCCTTTCGTTGGGCTTCAACTGACGAGAGGTATAGGCAACAACCTTATTCTCTTGCATTAAGACGGCACTGAGGCCCTGAAGAGAAGCATCACAGAATACCTCATAAGGCTTGGATTCGTCAGGAGGAATCAGAACTGGAGCAGTGACGAGTTTCTCTTTGAGAGTGTTGAAAGAAACGTCACACTCAGGAGACCAGACATACTTCACATGCTTCTGGAGGAGGTTGGAAAGAGGCTTTGCAATCTTAGAGAAATTCTCAACGAATCTTCGGCAATAGCTTTCAAGTCCAAGAAAACTACGAAGCTGCTTGACATTCTGAGGGGGTTCCCAATTCAAAACTGCAGACACCCTCTCTGGATTAATAGCAATGCCCTTGGCAGAGATGATATGGCCAAGATAAAGAACTTCATCAAGCCAGAATTCACATTTGGAGAACTTCGCATATAATTGATACTCTCTGAGCTTGTCGAGCACCAATCGCAAATGTTTGGCATGATCTTTCTTATTCTTGGAGAAGACCAAAATATCATCGAGATAAACCAAGACAAATTCGTTGATGTAGGGATTGAAGATGAAATTCATCAAGCGAGTGAAATATGGAGGAGCATTGACAAGGCCGAAAGACATGACAGTATATTCATAAGAACCAAAGCTTGTTCTGAATGCTGTCTTGGGAATATCTTCTTCGCGAATGCGGATTTGATGATAACCCATACGAAGGTCAAGCTTGGAGAACACCTTAGCACCTTTAAGTTGCTCAAATAGCTCATTGATGTTGGGAAGTGGGTACTTGTTCTTGATAGTCTTCTTGTTCAATGGACGGTAATCGACGCAAAGTCGGTCCGTGCCATCCTTCTTCTTGACAAAAAGAGCACCACAACCCCAAGGAGAAGAACTCGGTCTGATCAGACCCAGACGCTCTTGTTCATCGAGTTGTTTCTTCAATTCCTTGAGCTCATCTGGTCCAAGCTTATAGGGACGCTTGCAAACGGGTTCCGTGCCAGGATCAAGATCAATAACGAATTCAACTGGTCGGTGGGGAGGCATACCCGGAAGCTCTTCTGGAAAAACATCTTGGTACTCACAAACGACTGGAATCTGAGAGATAGCCTCCATTTCACCAATCCCATTGAGAGAAAACAACCGAATGGTATCATCACGAGAAGCATAGATGATCACATCATTAGAAGAGTGAGTCAATTTGATTTCCCTGGCAGCACACTCAAGCTGAGCCTTGTGCTTAGAAAGCCAGTCCATCCCGAGAATAAGATCAATATCAGAGTCACCAAGAACAATTGGTTTAGCCAAAAATCTATAGTCACCCATCTTGATGGAAACATCCGGAACCAAAACTCGAGAAGTCATTTGCTTGCCCGGGGACACAATAGACAAAGGTCTCGGCAAAACTTGAGTACCCAAATCATGCATAGCCACAAAAGGTCTTGAAATGAAAGAATCCGATGCTCCAGTATCAAATAAGACTTTTGCAGGAATATCATTAACTGAGAGATTACCCATGATCACATCAGAAGAATCCTCCGCTTGAGCTGCATTCATCATGTTCATCTTTGCAGACTGGGAATTATGCTTGACCACTGCATTGCTGGAAGATTTCACAGGAGGAGGAGGCAGAAGGCGCCTTTGGTTGAAGCACTTGTTCGCATAGTGACCCTTCTGCTGACATTTGTTACAAGTCACCTCTGAGAGCGGATGATGATAAGGAGCACTTGGCCTTGGAGCATGATTCTGAGACTTGTTCTGATAGCCAGGGTTGGGTGGGTGGAAAGATCCACGACCACTCAAGTTCTTCTGCTGATAAGGCTGACGGAACGGAGGAGGAGGAGGCAACCAGAACTTCTGTTGCTTAGCTGCCACAAGTGAAGAAGAAGAAGACTGAACTGCTTCTCTGACTCTCTTCTTAGAAGCCTCACACTTGAGCTGAGCAGCTTCTTGTTTCAGCGCC
The DNA here is from genome assembly GCA_032464435.1 of Aegilops umbellulata. NCBI lineage: Eukaryota > Viridiplantae > Streptophyta > Magnoliopsida > Poales > Poaceae > Aegilops > Aegilops umbellulata. The sequence continues at coordinate 148,338,512 of CP136059.1, read as the reverse complement.
ATGTTGTAGAATTCATCATACTTTAATGGCTCGAAAAGCACGAGAGCAAGTTGCAGATCTTCTCTGAGACCACGTCTGAATTGGTAGATCATACTCTTCTCATCAGGGATGTCTTGCCTTGCAAAACGAGAGAGTTTCTGGAACTGAGTGTTGTATTGATAGACAGACATGTTGCCTTGCTTGAGATTGCGGAATTCCTCACGCTTACTCTCAATAACACTTTCTGGAATGTGGTGCGCTTTGAAGTCACGGCGGAAATCATCCCAGGTAATCACACGACCTCCTCTGGAATCTTTGTATTGCTGGAACCATTCAGCAGCTTGATCTTTGAGTTGAAAAGAGGCAAACTTGACAAAGTGCTCAGGTCTGACATTGCTGCACTCGAAATGCTTGCTGATGTCCACGAGCCAATCATCTGCGTCTGTGGCCTCGACGCAGAAGCTAAAGGTCTTTGGCTGATTAGCAAGGAACTGGTTGAGGGAAGCGAAATGCGGCTGATTGTTGCCTTGGCCTTGATTCCCTTGATTACCTTGCCCTTGGTTGCGATCTTGCAAGAGCTGAATCAGAATCTGAGCGTTGGCATTTGTGGCAGTCATCACGGCTTGCCATGCCTCCGGAGGCGGAGGTGGTGGTGGAGGGTTAGCCTGACTCCCTTCATTGCGTTCCGGATTCTGACGCGTTGGCGGAGCCATCCTGAAGAGGGTGACGTCCATTAGCATCTTGACAGAAATATATTGAAGCTGAATCAAAGGAACGAAATTGCAACATATAGTCTTCACAATAAACATTCGAACGAGAATGAACGAATGAATTCCAAAGTAAAGCATCACACTTCCATAAGCTGAGAAGCCACTTAGAACAAGGTAAGGAATAAAATCAACAAGGTACGGATGTGAACAAATACTTGGTAAGGATTACCCAATCAAAAACCAAATATCTGCGGAAGAAATACTAGAGCTACAAGAATTCCCACTTATAAACTCCCGAAACTTTCTGGTTATGCAATCAGGTGTTGGGGATACAGGGGTCACAAAATATATCACCCAAACTAACAATACCTAGATCCAGCTGTATCCATCCTTCAACACATAACCAAGAAATCCTCGGAAATCATCTACCTCCAACCTTCGAAAAACATCCGTTATACAAGTCATGGCGATACTCCCGCACTCGCCACAGTACTGGGCTATCAGGGTTATCTCACCAACAACTGTACAAAAGAGATTTTCGATGTCGGCGTACTAAACTCAGGTATTCCAAAACCGCAACGATAAAATTATGACGACAACACCTCGGAGCTCAACTCCCCGGGACACCTCCTCTAAAACCCCTGCTGACGGGAGGCAACCAGGACAATGTTGTCATCATAAAACCATCGAAACGATTCTAAGATACCCGCATGGTCCTAAAAATTTTTTTTAGTGAAATTTGAGAAGAGAAGAGTCAAAACTCTACGTCAGGATGCCTTACCAGAGCGATGAGAAGACTGGGAAGTAAAAAGAATTCCTAACTCTCCGATATATAATTCCTAAATGACTCAAAACATTTTTCTAGACACAACTCGGCCACTAAAAACGATCAATCAGTGGGGGCTCCAAAGGTCGGGGAAGGCTCTGATACCAACTTGTAACACCCTCGATGCGGCTATATCTCCCACGTGTCGAGGCACGACTTAGAGGCATAACCGCATTGAGAGCAATGTCGCAAGTGAGGTAATCTTCACACAATCCATGTAATAAATAAGGGGAAAGATGCATAGATGGCTTACAGTCGCCACTTCACACAATACATGATAAACATCCATCATACAGAGTACACACAGGGTCCGACTACGGTACCAAAATGAAAGAAGACTACCCCAAATGCTACATAGATCCCCGGATCACCCCAACTGGGCTCCACTACTGATCATCTGGAAAAGAAACATAGTAACGGCCACGTTCCTCGTCGAACTCCCAAGTGAGCTCGGACACGTCATCTGCACTGGCATCGTTGGTACCTGCAACTGTTGTGATAATATCTGTGAGTCACGAGGACTCAGCAATCTCACACCCGCGAGATCAAGACTATTTAAGCTTATAGGTAGGAAAAGGATAGTGAGGTGGAGCTGCAGCAAGCGACTAGCATATATGGTGGCTGCAACGCAAAAGAGAGCGAGAAGAGAAGGCAAGGCACGGTCGTGAAGCTAGAAGTGATCAAGAAGTGATCCTGAAACGACCTACGTCAAACATAACTCCAACACCGTGTTCACTTCCCGGACCCCGCCGAGAAGAGACCATCACGGTTACACACGCGGTTGATGTGTTTTAGTTAAGGTCAACTTCGGGTTTTCTACAACCGGACATCAACAAATTCCCATCTGCCTCATAACCGCGGGCACGGCTTTCGAAAGATAATACCCTGCAGGGGTGTCCCAACTTAGCCCATGATAAGCTCTCATGGTCAACGAAGGATATTCCTTCTACCGGGAAGACCGATCAATCTCGGAATCCCGGACTACAAGACATTTCGACAGCAATAAAACAAGTCCAGCAAAGCCGCCCGATTGTGCCAACAAATCCTGATAGGAGCTGCACATATCTCGGTCTCAGGGCACATCCGGATGAGCAGTCCGTACAACTAAAACCAATCCTCGAGTTGCCCCGAGGTGGCGCTGCAAAGGGCTCTAGTTTGGACCAGCAATCGAAGGAGAACTGGCCCGGGGGTTTAAAAATAAGGATGACCCTTGAGTCTGCAGAACCCAAGGGAAAAAGGCTTAGGTGGCAAATGGTAAAACCAATGTTGGGCCTTGCTGGAAAAGTCTTATTCAAAGCGAACTGTCAAGGGGGTCCCATAAATCACCCAACCGTGTAAGGAACGCAAAATCCGGGAACATAACACCGGTATGACGGAAACTAGGGTGGCAAGAGTGGAACAAAACACCAGGCAAAAGGCCGAGCCTTCCAACATTTACCAGGTATATAGATGCATTAGTTAAATAAGAGGTATTGTGATATCCCAACCAGTAAACAGGTTCCAACAAGGAACAACAAGTCCATGTTCCAACAAGGAACAAACTTCATCTTCACCTGCAACTAGCAACGCTATAAGAGGGGCTGAGCAAAGCGGTAACATAGCCAATCAACGGTTTGCTAGGACATGGATGGTTAGGGGCTGACATGGCAATATAGGAGGCATGATATAGCAAGTGGTAGGTATCGCAACATAGGCATAGCAAAAGAGCGAGCATCTAGCAAGCAAAGATAAAAGTGATTTCGAAGGTATGGTCATCTTGCCTGCGAGGTTCTCAGAGTTGTCGAAAGATTGGTCCTCGAAAGCGTTCTCAACAGGTTCCTCGTTCACTTACTCGTCTCCCGGCTCTACCCAAAGCAAGAACACAAGCAAAGAGGACAAATATCAATCACGATGCAATGCGCAAGCAACATAATGCAAAACATGGCATGATATGTGAGATGTGATATGCAATGCATATGCATGCTCCGGAAGGAAAAAGATGAACAAGGCATAATCTTGGCAACCCAAGTATGCCACTGGATAGGTGAGGTGATTTCGGTTGAAATCGATATAAAGATCGCCGGAATCGGATGCACGGTTTGCAAATGACAAGCAAAACAAGAATGACGATAATCTGCCATTAACAGCATGATGCTACTTAGCAAGCAACAAGAAAATAATCTACTGCACCCAAACATATCAACAAAGCATATGACAGTAATCTACTCAAGATGCTTGACAAAAGATGAACACTGAGCTACAGCTAAAACACACCACAACAGGTTCAAACAAGCATGGCAAAAGTGCAAAAGATAACAGGTTCACAGACTTAGTGAAGATATCAACATAGCAGAAACTAACATCAGGATGGCATGTTCAGAGCAATGAAACAACATGCTACAGGATCAGAACGTAGCAAAATAAGGCATTTCATGAATCTACACAAAGCACTTAACAAAAGTCCCTTACTGAACATAAGCCAAAAAGGATCAGAAAACATGATTACACCCATGTCAATTAAGCAAGTTTCATTACAGGTTTCAGACTTAGCAGAAAACTGGACATGTCAAAAACAGATAACATGTAGGCATGTTCGCGAGCTCGATGCACTCACTACATAGAATTTCATGATAAACTAAGTATACATACATCAAGAAGACATGGCATAGTAACTATACATGACAAGAACAACATCATAGCATGCAAGGATCAACTACACCAAGCTTGGCAAAATCGAATAACATGGAAACAATCTGCCAGCAACATTTTGAAGCAAAGGTAGAGCTCGATTGACTCAATCTACGTCACTCCTTAATTACAAACAAAGGCACGGTTTGATAGAGCGAATACTCAAGTTCAAAACACCCTTACTGATCATGCTCAAATTATGCACAGATCTCTCAGAAACAACATGAATACATGGCATAAAAATAACAGCAGTCAGGGACTTAGTGAAATCACCAAGTCTCTGAAATCAGCAACATCAAGTGCCCTAGTTTGCATGCTTGTGCTAGTCACTACAAAGACCACAAAAATACATGGAATTATTCTCTGGAAAGGTAACATGGCATATTACAAAACTCATGTAGGACTCAACTTCATAGGAGGTACACAACAATCATGGCATAAAAGACAAAAGTGCATGTCCAGATGAGATCCAGCAACTAACATCAACTAGCCCTCTTCTAACAGCATTCCAGGCATCAATATGAGCTCCAATGAATTTGATGCACTGGAATGAAACGAAGTACTCCTCGAGGCGAACAATTTGACATATTATACGCTCGAATCAGAGCTACGGATGCGGAGTTATGGCATGATGAGCATGTGAAGATAATGCAACAAAATGAGGACTTGGCAAAAACGAGGGGAAAAAGGAAAGTCAACCCCTAGCGCTCCCGAGGCGGATCTGGATCGAGGCTCACGCGACGCTCGCCGGAGAAGAGGCCCGGGGCGGCCGGAGTGCGCCGGAGGGAGGACGGCGACGAGGGAAGCCGCGGGCGGCGCCGGAGGAGGACGTCGGCGGCGGGGACCGCGGGGAGTCGGCGGTGGGCGGCGTCGGAGGAGATGGCGCGGCGAGCTCCGGCCGGCCTGCTCCAGGGACAGCGGCAAGGTCCTGGGCGGCGCGGGCGGCGGGGCGAGCCGAGGAGCCAGGAGGACGGCGGGCGGCGGCGGCTGGGCCGCGGGGGCCCTCCCCGGGCTCGGCGGGCCGCGGTGGAGGCGCGGGGCGGCGATGTGGGCCGGGTGCCACGTGGCGCCCGCGGGTTGGAGGAGAGCGGCGGCGGGGCGATGTGGCGCGCTGTGATAGGCTAGGCGACGTGGCCGGCGGACGTGTCCGGCGCGGGCGGACGCGTCCGGCGGCGCGGAGGGGAGCGGGGCTAGGTTTAGGGTGGATTTGTCCCGAAATGGAGGAGGGGAGGCCTTTTTATAGGTAGGAGGAGCTAGGAAGCTCCAAATGGAGAGCGGTTTTCGCCCACACGATCACGATCGAACGACCGAGAGGATGGGGATGACTTAGATGGATTTTGGGCCACTTTGAAAGGGGTGTTGGGCTGCACCAAGAGAGGCTTTCACGGTTACCCGGTTAACCGTTGGAGTACCAAACGACCTCCGATTGACCCGAAACTTGACAGGCGGTCTACCGGTGCTATACCAGGGCCGCTTGGCAAACCTCGGTCCATTCCGAGAAAGTTTAGTACCCGCTCACGAAGAAATGTAAAAGGGGACGCCGGGGAACATAGGAGCGCCGGATTGCAAAACGGACAACGGGAAAAATGCTCGGATTTATGAGACGAACACGTATGCGAATGCGATGCACATGATGACATGAAAAAAATGCATGACATGAACAAAAAAAATACAAACGAAGGGAAACCCAACCACGGAGGAAAAATTAAATCACAATGCCGAAAATGGCAAGAGTTGGATTACAAATATGGTGAGTTACATCCGGGGCGTTACAATGAGTGTCCCTTTCAAAGAACATTCGAAGATTCTAAGATATTTAGCTCACACCGCAACTTGCTAAATCTCCTCTCATCCAAGGGCTTTATGAAGATATCGGCTAGTTGTTCTTCAGTCTTCAAATGCTCAATAGAAATTTCTCCCTTCAACACATGATGACGAAGAAAGTGATGACGAATCTGAATGTGCTTTGTCTTCGAGTGCTAAACTGAGTTGTGAGCAATCTTGATGGCACTCTCATTTTCACAGAAGAGAGGCACATTATTCACGTTGACGCCGTAGTCCTTGAGAGTTTACTTCATCCATAGCAATTGAGCACAACAAGAACCAGCAGCAATGTACTCAGCTTCAGGAGTAGACAGTGATACGCATTTCTGTTTCTTCGTTGACCAACAGACAAAAGATCTTCCGAGGAAATGACATGTACCAGATGTTGACTTGCGGTCCACACGATCACCAGCATAGTCAGAGTCAGAATATCCAATGAGATCAAAAGCCGAGCCCTTGGGATACCATAATCCAAGTGTTGGTGTGTGAGCTAGATATCGAAGAATATGCTGCACAGCCTTATGGTGTGATTCCTTCGGTGTAGCTTGAAACCAGGCACACATGCAAACACTAAGCATAATATCTATCCTAGATGCACATAAGTAAAATAAAGAACCAATCATGGAGCGGTATACCTTTTTATCGAAGTCAATTCCATTTTCATCAGTGCATAGATGGCCATTTGTGGGCATAGGAATTTTTATGCCTTTGCAATCTTGCATGCCGAATTTCCTCAGTACATTCTTGAGGTATTTCTCCTGAGATATGAATATGCCATTGCGCTGTTGTACAATTTGAAGACCTAAGAAGATTTTCAACTCTCCCATGATAGACATTTCATATTCCTCTCTCATCATATAACCAAATTCGTCAGTGTAACGTTGGTTAGTACATCCAAAGATAATATCATCAACATATATTTGGCACACAAATAGTTCACCATCATAAGATTTAGTGAAAAGAGTAGGGTCGAGTGAACCGGGTTTGAAGCCTTTCTTCTTGAGGAATTCCTTCAAAGTACCATACCACGCCCGAGGGGCCTACTTGAGGCCATAGAGGGCCTTATTGAGTCTGAAGACTTTGTCACGATGCTTTGGATCTTCAAAACCTGGGGGTTGAGCAACATATACTTCTTCCTCAAGCTTACCATTGAGGAATGCACTTTTCATATCCATTTGATATAGAGTGATATCATGATGGTTAGCATAAGCAAGTAATATGCGAATAGCCTCAAGTCTAGCAACAGGTGCAAAAGTTTCATCGAAATCAATTCCTTCAACCTGTGTGTAGCCTTGAGCTACAAGTCAAGCCTTATTCCTCACCACAAGGTCATTTTCATCTTGCTTGTTGCGGTAGATCCACTTTGTGCGAATGATATTGTGCTTGGGAGGATCTGGACGTTTGACAAGTTCCCAGACGTTGTTGAGCTCGAACTGCTGTAATTCTTCTTTCATGGCCTGAATCCACTCAGGCTCCATAAATGCTTCATCTACCTTAGCGGGCTCTGTGATAGAGAGAAAAGTAAAGTGCCCATAAAAGTTAGATAAATTTGAAGCTCTTGAGCATGTGAGAGGACCTGGTGCTTCAATGTCATCGATGATCTTCTCAATTTGCGCTTCTTTTGCAACGAGAGGATGAGCTGGTTGTCGACGAGGAATTTCATCAGCATTTTCTTCAGCACCATTTTCTTCAAGTGCCTCAGCTCGACGTTCTTCATGTTCTGGAATGAATTCTTCAGTAGATTCTTCGGTAGGAATGACATCCTTAGTAGCCTTGAACTTGATTGATTCCTCAGGTGTTGGTTCATCTATCACACAAGGTAGGTGCTCTCTTTGCGAGCCATTAGTTTCATCGAACCACACATCTACAGTTTCAATAACCTTAAGAAGAACGTTGTTGAAGACTCTGTAGGTGTGCGAGTCCTTTCCGTAACCAAGCATGAAACCTTCATGTGCTTTCGGTGAAAATTTAGAGTTGTGATGAGGATCTCTAATCCAGCATTTAGCACGGAAGACTTTGAAATAACTCACATTGGGTTTCTTGTCAGTGAGGAGTTCATACGCAGTCTTCTTGTAGAATTTGTGAAGATATACTCTGTTGATGATGTGGAACGCAGTATTAATTGCATCAATCCAGAAACGACGAGGCGTTCTGTATTCATCAAGCAATGGAATAGATAAAGCAGTATGACGACGTAAAAAATGAAAGTTCATTTCTTCATGATTATCCTGCGTCCTTTCAGGCACTCTCAGGTCTCCAGCAAATTCTTCATACGTTTACGCACGTCTGTAGACCTGACCCTGCATAAGAGATTAGTTCTTTTTCTTCACCACCCACATCTGAAGGGGTTGCAAAGAGTTCATCACTCTGCGAGCTCCATACGAGAAAGGCGGCATAGAAGCCAGTCCATTTCGTTTCACATAAGAGGAGCTAGGATAAGCATATGAATAAGCAGAGAAATTCTTCGAGGACTTATTAACATAATGGTTAGAAGAATAATGCTCATATTCATAACCCTTAGCTCTTCCCTGCGAAACAGAGTTGTTAGCACGATGATATTCATATGAGGACTTTGATCCTTTTGAGGAGTTTGATCCACGTGAGGAATTTGGTCCGTATGAGGACTCGGATCCATGTGAAGAATTTGGTCCATATGAAGAATTTGATCTGGGGTTCCTATTCTTCACAGGTGGTGTCATGAGGATATTCACTTGAAGACTTTCAAGGCATCTTTTGGGAACCCAGATTTTCTTCATAGGGGAACCGTTCCTGCAGTTAGTGCCAACATATCTAGCAAATACTTCACCATTCTAATTTTTGAACAGTTTATAGTTGGAGTCAAATGACTTATCAGAAGAATGAGGAGATTCACATGTAAAGCCAGATAGATTAGATGGATCAACAGGAGGTCCCTTTGCAGCAACCCATGAGGTTTTGGGGTACTGCTCAGGCTTCCAATATGTACCATCAGCATTGAGTTTGCTCTCAAAGGCAATACCCTCTTTACTAGGGTTCCTATTGAGGATCTGCTTTTGAAGCACATCACGAAGAGTCTGATGCCCTTTGAGGCTTTTGTACATTCCTGTCATGTACAATTCCTTTAGCGCTGCATCATCAGTGATACTAGCAATGTCCTCAGATGAGGAATTAGTGATAGCAGAGACAGTTGAAAAATTTGCAGCATTAGAAGCATTTGGACATTCAGGTGAAGAATTAGCAGATTCATGTTCAATGCATTTCAAACATGGAGGAACAAATTCTTCCTAAGCAACGCTGATTTGTTGAGCAAGTAATGAATCGCGCTGCTTCTGAAGATCTTCATGACTCAATCTTAGCTTTTCAAGATCTTGCTTTCTTTGAAGAAATTCGATCATAAGAAAGATTCTCATGATCAGATAAGAGAGTGTTATGATGACCTTGAAGGTTGTCAAACCTAGACTGAAGTCTCTGAAGATTCTCAGTCAAGGGTTTAGTGCGATCCATTTCTTCACCCAACATATCATCACTTGTGTCTAGCATGTTTTGAACCTTTTCAAAAGCCTTTTGTTGTTTCACAGCAATCTTAGCAAGTTTATAGTATCTGGGCTTGAGGTTTTCATCAGATTCATTCTCACTTGATTCAGAGGAGGTATATTTGAGTACCTTGGCACCCTTTGCCATGAAGCAATAGGTGGGAGCGTAGTCATCATTGCCTTCAACAACCTTGTTGCTGAGGTCATCTTCTTCATAGTTGAAGATAGACTTGCTGACGAATGCAGTAGCGAGGGCTAGGCTCTCCACACCGGACTCAGACTCCTCAGATGCCTCCTCTTCCTCATGTTCCTCAGATTCAGCCTCAGAGTGCATTTCCTTGCCAATGAATGCCCGAGCCTTCTTGGAGCTACTCTTCTTGTGAGATGAAGATTTTGAGGATTTTGATGATGAAGACTTTGAAGATTTCTTCTTCTCCTCGCATCGTCAGAACTGAAATCCTTGTATTTCTTCTTCTTTGATTCCTTTTCCCACTGAGGACAATCTTGAATGTAGTGACCAGGTTTCTTGCATTTGTGGCAAAGCCTCTTCTTGTAGTCACTGGATGAGGAATCATTGCTCCTTGAGGCTTTTCCAAAGCGACCACGTCTTGAGAACCTCTGGAATTTCTTCACGAGCAGTAATAGTTCATGGCTCAGTTCTTCAGGATCACCAAGGCTGCTGCCAGAATCTTCATCTTCAGACTCAGAAACTGCCTTGGCCTTTAGTGCACGTGATCTGCCATAGCTCGAACCATAGAGATCTCTCTTTTCAGCAAGCTCGAACTCATGAGTACTTAGCCTTTTGAGGATATCAGCGGGATCAAGTGACTCGTAGTCAGCACACTCTTGTATCATCAGGGCCAGAGTATCAAATGTGGAATCAAGCGATCTCAGCAATTGCTTTACCACCTCATGGTCGGTGATGTCAGTGACACCAAGTGCTTGAAGCTCATTTGAGATGTCAGTGAGGCGATCGAAGGTTTGTTAAACGTTTTCATTGTCGAGTCTTTTGAAGCAGTTGAAGAGATTGTGAAGAACATCAACTCGAGAGTCACGCTGTGTTGAGACTCCTTCATTAACTATGGACAGCCTATCCCAGATAAGCTTACCAGTTTCCAAAGCACTCACTCTTCCATACTGTCCTTTGCTTAGATGGCCACATATGATATTCTTCGCTTGAGAGTCAAGTTGCTTGAATCTCTTCACATCAGCAGCATTCAGAGAAGGTGTGACTGAGGGCACACCATTTTCTAAAACATACCAGAGATCGTTATCAATTGCCTCAAGATGCATTCACATCCTATTCTTCTAGTAGGGGTAGTCTGTATCATCGAAGGTAGGACACCCAGCAAACACCTTGATCATACCAGCGGTCGACATAACTAAAAATCCAGGCGGTTAAACCAAAATCACACAAAAGAAGGGAGTACCTTGCTCTGATACCAATTGAAAGTGCGTTATATTGACTAGAGGGGGGGTGAATAGGCGATTTTTATGATTTCTTCACTAAGGAATTTGTGGGTGAGGAAATTCCTTAGCGAAGAACTACTAGCAGCAGAATAAGTACTCAAAAGTAAACATAACAGAACACAAGCATGGTCATCGTGATGAAATGAAGATAAGCACAGAGTACGGAAAACGTAATCATAGGATAACATAGGATGAAGACAAACAGACTGAAGAAATTGAACTAAGGAAATTGAGGAAGTCTTCAGTCAAAGTCTTCAAACAGATATGAACAAGCACAGAACAACTGTAATGAGGAAATGAAAGAGTTGAGGATTGAGGGAGTCCTGGATTAGGGGGTGTTCAGCCGGAGTCCAGGACTATACCTTCAGCCGGAGTCCAGGACTATGAAGATACAAGATTGAAGACTTCGTCCCATGTCCGGAAGGGACTTTCCTTGGCATGGAAGGCAAGCTTGGCGATGCGGATATTCAAGATCTCATACCATTGTAACCGACTTTGTGTAACCCTAAACCCTATCCGGTGTCTATATAAACCGGAGGGTTCTAGTCCGTAGAACAACTTCATCATACAACAATCATACCATAGGCTAGCTTCTAGGGTTTAGCCTCCTTGATCTCGTGGTAGATCTACTCTTGTACTACCCATATCATCAATATTAATCAAGTAGGAGTAGGGTTTTACCTCCATCGAGAGGGCCCGAACCTGGGTAAACTTCACGTCCCTTGTCTCCTGTTGCCATCCGGCCTAGACACACAGTTCGGGATCCCCTACCCAAGATCCGCCGGTTTTGACACCGACATTGGTGCTTTCATTGAGAGTTCCTCTGTGTCGTCGCTTTTAGTCCCGATGGCTTCTTTGATCATCAACAACGATGCAGTCTAGGGTGAGACTTTTCTCCCCGGACAGATCTTCGTCTTCGGCGGCTTCACACTGCGGGCCAATTCGTTTGGCCGCCTGGAGGAGATCGAAAGCTACGCCCCTGGCCATCAGGTCAGGTTTGCAAGTTTGAACTACACGGCTGACATCCGCGGGGACTTGATCTTCGACGGATTCGAGCCACATCCAAGCGCGCCGCACAGTCTCGATGGGCATGATCTAGCTCTGCCGCCGAACAGTGCCCTGGAGCCCGCACGCACGTCGGTTCCGACCCTTAATTCGGAACCTGCGGCGCTGATCAAGGGTGAGCGGTTGGACGTCACCCCGGGGGCTGCGATCTCGAAAGCGATCGAGCCGAACGCTAGCCCCGCACTCTGCATGACCTGTGACTCCGAGGATCCGGATTCCCCTATGGACTCTGAACCTCCCGCACCCATGCCAATCGAATCCGATTGGGCGCCGGTCATGGATTTCATCGCCGCGGACATCTTTCAGCACTCGCCCTTTGGAGACATCCTGAACTCACTAAAGTCTCTCTCTTTATCAGAAGAGCCCTGGCCGGACTATGGCCAGCAAGGATGGGATAAGGACGATGAAGAAATTCAAACCCCACCCACAACCCACTTTGTAGCCGCTGTCGACGATTTAACCAACATGCTTGACTTCGACTCCGAAGACATCGACGGTATGGATGACGATGCAGGAGACGAACAGGAACCAGCACCTGTAGGGCGCTGGAAGGCCACCTCGTCATATGACATATATATGGTGGATTCTCCAAAAGATGGAGATGGCGATGGAACAGCGGAGGACGATACCTCCAAGAAACAGCCAAAGCGCCGGCATCAGCGGCGCCGCTCTAAATCCCGCAAAGCAAAAATGGTGATACCGGCACGGGAGATAATACTACCCCGGATAGTTCCGAAGAACACCCCCTCCAACAAGATTCGGCATAGGAAGATGGAGAAGCCAGCCCTCATGAGAGGGCGGCAGACCGAGAGGTTGAGGACGATAACTACATGCCTCCCTCCGAAGACGAGGCAAGCCTCGATGGCGACGAATTCGTCGTACCATCAGACCCCGCCGAACAAGAGCGTTTCAAGCGCAGGCTTTTAGCCACGGCAAGCGGCCTCGAGAATAAGCAACAACAGCTTAGAGCTGATCAAGATCTGCTAGCTGACAGATGGACTGAAGTCCTTGCGGCCCAAGAGTATGAACTTGAACGCCCCTCCAAGCGTTACCCAAAGCGCAGGCTGCTACCCCGATTAGAGGAGGAGGCACCTACATCACCAGCGCATGACATGGCCGACCGGCCACCTCGTGGCCGCGACAGAGAGGCCTCTAAGCCCTCCACTCAAGCCATGCCCCGACGCCGCTCAAAACATGCTATGGCAGGGGAAAACACGCCGGACCTGCGGTGGGGAGAAGCTGCCCCTCCTCACGAAGCCGGTGCGCGATGTCCTTGGACAAGTATCCGGCCTTCCTTAGCTTCTTGACATGGCCCTCCGTGACGGAGGAGACCATCCACTTGCCTCCCGCTACGGACATTGCTGGAGAAGGTTGAGGTGGGAAGTGCGGGCTTGGGCGCTGGAGCTCGGGTGCGCAGAAGATGGATAGGCAAAGGAGGAAAAAGGCGTAGGTAAAAAGGTGGATCCTTATCCCCTTATATGGGCAGATGCGGCTATGCGTCCCCACCATCCTAGTAAATCTCGCTTGCCTCCCAAGCGCCGTGATAAATGGCGCGGTTGGGTTACCCACGTCCATATTAATGAGAATCACGTAAATGGGGGACACGATCTCTGCTTTGACAAGACGTGCCAAGGAAACCGCCTCGCAAAACACGCTGAGGTGGAAGAGTAAAAATGATTCGAGAAAAGGACTTGGTCGTAGTGTGATGTCACGCTGCGAAATACATCAGTAGATTAGATTTGTGTTAATATTATTCTCTCTATGGCAATATGTGGAAACTTATTTTGCAGAGCCGGACACCATCCTTGGTGTTTAAAATCTTCTTGAAGAACTTGGAGGAGGAACCCGCCTTGCAATGCCGAAGACAATTTGCGCGCCGGACTCGTCGTCATTGAAGCCTGGTTCAGCGGCTACTGAGGGAGTCCTGGATTAGGGGGTGTTCAGATAGCCGGACTATACCTTCAGCCGGACTCCAGGACTATGAAGATACAAGATTGAAGACTTCGTCCCGTGTCCGGAAGGGACTTTCCTTGGCGTGGAAGGCAAGCTTAGCGATGCGGATATTAAAGATCTCCTAGCATTGTAACCGACTTTGTGTAACCCTAGACCCTATCCGGTGTCTATATAAACCGGAGGGTTCTAGTCTGTAGGACAACTTCATCATACAACAATCATACCATAGGCTAGCTTCTAGGGTTTATCCTCCTTGATCTCGTGGTAGATCTACTCTTGTACTACCCATATCATCAATATTAATCAAGCAGGAGTAGGGTTTTACCTCCATAGAGAGGGCCCGAACTTGGGTAAACTTCATGTCCCTTGTCTCCTGTTACCATCCGGCCTAGACGCACAGTTCGGGACCCCCTACCGGAGATCCGCCGGTTTTGACACCGACAAGGATATAGAACCAGTAAGCTTGGTGAGTATAATGATTTGGTAGACCAGTTCCAACTGTTGTCTCAGTTGTACATCTGGTTGGAGCGGCTAGGTATTTAAACCTGAGGACACACACTCCTCACAGTATTCTCCTTGAGCTAAGGTCACATGGACCTCGCCCAATCACTCGTGGTAAGTCTTTAGGTGACTTCCAAACCTTCACAAACTCAGTCACTCGGCGATCCACATTTCCTCTTGGATGCTCTAGACCATGACGCCTAACCGTCTGGAGGAAGCACAGTCTTTGAAAGGAAACAAGCATCGGATCCACGCAGGATCAATCTCTTAAGTGATCCTCAATCACTTTGGGTTTGTAGGTGTTTAGGTTTGGGTTTTCCTCACTCGATGATTTTCGCACAAAGTCCTCGGAGGATGGGATGCTCTCAAATGACAAGTGTCAGTTTCTCTCGGAGTAGCCAACCAGCTAGTGGTTGTAGGGGGCGGCTATTTATAGCCTAGGGAGCAGCCCGACATGATAAGACATAAATTCCCTTCAATAATATGACCGTTAGGTGGATAAGTTATTTTGGGACAGCTGGCGCGTAGCAGAACAACAGTCGGAAATTTGAGGCTCAAATTCCTCAGGGCTATCATGTTGCTCACTGTGTAGGCAATCCACACTCGCGAATTCCTAACTCCTCAGTCAGAACAAATTCCTCAGAGACCATAAGAACTTCGTCTCTGTGATCGAAGAATATGACTGAACTGTATGAGATTTCCAGGGGCTTCACTCGAAGGGATTGGTGGGTGTAGGATTTTGAGTTTAGCATCACATGGAAATTTTTCCTTAGTATTTCCTCGACCCCCTTTAACAGTACGGTGTTTCCTATGACTCAAGAAAGAGAAAATGAAACTACGAAAACAAAAGTCTTCACGCTTCATGTTCCTCGAACGGATACCAAGTCTTCAAGGTCACACCTATTTCTTCACTTTCAATGTCTTCAGAAAGTATTCAGAAATACAAAGTCTTCAGTCGAAGAACTTCATTTTTAGGGGTCAACTTTCTCTGTAAATATCAAACTCCTCATAGACTTATAGACCTGTGTGCACTCATAAACACATTAGTCCCTTAACCTACAAGTCTTCAATAAATCAAAATCACTAAGGGGCACTAGATGCACGTACAAATGTAGACACTTGTATCTAGGGGGAGGACGAGTCAACCGCCATTGGGTATGTAGGATCTCGGCCATTATCCATTCATCAAAAAGCATCAACGCTGGCTCAGCATTCTAATTTTGGAGAAAAATTGTCGGTTCATTCCTCTGAAACAGAAGCTGGGGCGACTCAAATGCCACTACAATGACATGGGAGAGCTCATGGCAGCTCTCATCAGATATGTCAACTCTGATAACACTAAAGACCCCGAGTCTGATGAGGAGAAGTCTGGCAAGGGGAAGAAGAGAAGTAATGGAAAGGGATAACAACACAATGCGGCGGGTCAGAACCAAGGCAGACCACGGTTCAGATTTTGTGGCTAATACCAACACATAGAATAACAATCACTGTCGGAAGGGGAAATCATCAATGCCCCGATTTGGCGGGCCAAAGTTCAACCTTGAGGCGATAATGAATCAGCCTTGCCCAAAGCATGGTTCTCAAGACAAACCAGCTACTCATCTATGGAAAGATTGTTTCATCATGAAGGAGTATAGAAATTCTGGCTTTTATCAGGACCATCATGGCCCGAATGGCGGGTCAGGATCTGGCTCTCACGGGCCCCGTTTTGGAGGTGGTGGCTCAAACTATGGATTTCAAGGCCAAGGCAATCAAGGCGGTTTTAATCAGCAGCCTAGTCAGGGTAATCAGCAGCAGGAGTCTAGCTATCTGAGAAATCCAAAGCAGCTGAATAGTGTCCAACATCATGTTTTTACCACGAGTTTGTGCAAGCGAGACCAGAAGATTCATAAAAGAGAGGTAAGCGCGGTTGAGCCGGCAGACCCTCGATACTTGCGATGGTCAGAGCAGACCATTGTATGGAGCCATGAGGATCACCCGCCCCGGGTTGACAACCCGGGTCAACTGGCCTTGGTGGTTGCTCCTCAGGCTGGAGGATACAAGCTCACAAAGGGGCTTATGGACGGGGCCAGTAGTATCAATATACTTTATTATGATACTTTTAGCCGTATGAATTTGTCTGACAGAGATCTTAAGCCATCTTCTACCGTTTTTCATGTGGTGGTGCTTGGTAAGATGACATATCCGCTGGGTAAGATAGCCTTGGAAGTGGCTTTTGGCAATAAGCATGACTATAGGGCCGAAACATTGACTTTTTTAGGTGGTCAAGATCAAGAGCCCTTATAACGCCTTGTTTGGACGGCCGACTTATGCCCAATTAATGGCACGGCCTTGTTATGTTTATCTACAGCTTAAAATGCCGGGTCGTAAGGGTACCATCACGGTGCATGGTGATAGGAAGATAGCTTTGGAATGTGAAGAGGGCGATGCTGCCTATGCCGAGTCTGTTTGTGCAACAGAGGAGTTGAAGCTTTACAAAGATAATGTTGACCCGGCGGATATGACCCCCTTGAAGAAACCAACCACAGAGCATGAACCTTTGTTGAAGTTTAAGTCGGCAGATGACACCAAGCAGCTCGATTTTGTCCCTGGCAATTCGTCCAAACAGTTCATTCTTAGTGCAAATATGGATCCGAAATAGGAAAGCGTGCTAATCGAGCTCATCCGTGAGAACCGGGACATCTTTGCATGGAAGACTTCAGACATGCCAGGTGTACCGAGGGAACTCACTGAGCACACTCTCAATATCGATCCAAAGTTTAAACCGGTCACGCTGTTCCTTCGTTATTTTAATGAATAAAGGCGCAAGGCCATTGGAGAAGAGGTGGCCCCGCTCTTGGCGGCCGGATTTATTGTTGAAGTTGTTCATCCTGAATGGTTGGCTAACCCGGTGCTGGTACTTAAGAAAAACGGCACTTGGCGTATGTGTGTGGATTATACAGACCTTAAAAGGCCTGTCTGGCTGATCCTTTTGCTCTCCCTCGTATTGATCAGATCATTGATGCTACGGCAGGTTGTGAGTGTTTATGTTCTGTAGATGCTTGCTCTGGTTATCATCAGATCAAGATGGCAGTTAAGGACCAGGAGAAGACATCTTTCATCACTCCCTTTGGAGCCTTCTGCTACGTGTCTATGCCTTTTGGGCTCAAGAGTGCCCAGGCGACTTATCAACGCTATGTTCAGAATTGCCTCCACAGTTAGATTGGACACAATGTTCATGCTTATGTGGATGATATCATTGTGAAATCCAGGAAGAAGGAGACCTTGTTAGATGATTTGATGGAGACCTTGGACAACCTCCGGGTCTACAATATGATGCTTAACCTAGCCAAATGTGTCTTCAGTGTGCCAGCAGGCAAGCTCTTGGATTTTTTTGTCTATGAGAGAGGTATTGAAGCTAACCAAGAGAAAATCA
Organism: Aegilops umbellulata; assembly: GCA_032464435.1. Classification (NCBI taxonomy): domain Eukaryota; kingdom Viridiplantae; phylum Streptophyta; class Magnoliopsida; order Poales; family Poaceae; genus Aegilops; species Aegilops umbellulata. The sequence goes on along the minus strand of CP136059.1, from coordinate 148,320,590 downwards.
AGGATATCACTTCCTTGGCTAAACCGGCAAGTATTAACAACGTCCAGCGCTTGGCGGGTCGTATTGTGGCTTTAAGCCGGTTTATAAGCCGCCTGGGAGAAAAGCCTATTCCTCTATACCAGATGATGAAGAAAATAGATCGCTTTTGTCTGGAGTGATGCTGCCAATCAGGCGTTCGAGGCGCTTAAAAAACAGTTGGCTGAGCCACCGGTTCTTGAAGCTCCTATTGATAAGGAGCCCTTGCTTTTATATGTGGCTGCTAACAGCAGAGCCATCAGCGTAGCGGTTGTGGTGGAAAGGAAGGAACCAGGCAAGGAATATCCGGTTCAAAGGCCAGTTTACTCTGTCAGTGAGGTATGAATTGAGTCTAAGCAAAGCTACCCACGTTGGCAGAAGCTAGTCTATGGGGTGTTCATGGCTGGTCGCAAGTTGAAGCATTATTTCCTTGGTCATCCCATCACTACAGTCAGTTCTGCTCCTCTAGGGGATATTATTCAAAATAGAGAAGCTACAGGCCGGGTGGCCAAGTGGGCCATTGAGCTTGGACCCCATGGTTTGAAGTATATGCCTCAGAAAACCATCAAGTCTCAGGCACTTGTGAATTTCATCAATGACTGGACAGAGTTGCAGATGCCTGAGGAAAAGCCTGATAATCTGTATTGGACTATTCATTTCGATGGATCCAGGCAGTTGGAAGGCTCGGGGGCTGGAGTTATTTTGACTTCCCCGTGAGGTGATAAGTTCTATTATATCTTAATGCTGATGTTTCCTTATACTAACAATGCAGATGAATATGAGGCCTTACTCCATGGTCTTGGGATGGCCAAAGAGATGAACGAAAGCCAGGTCAGGTGTTTTGGCGATTCAGATTTGGTGGCTCAGCAAGTCTCAGGAACTTGGGATTCCAGAGACCCACTCATGGCGGCTTATCGCCGGGCGGTTGATGGTATTGCTGGTCATTTCAAAGGTTATCAAGTGGAACATGTTGATCGTAGAAAAAATGAGGCGGCTGATGCTTTAAGCCGGTGGGGGTCTCAGCGTAAGCCGGTACCACCTAATTCTTTCTTGATATTCTGAATAATCCTTTAGTTAAATTGCCTACAGAAGAAGATCTTGCTATCCCTGACCTAGAGGCACAGTTGGTGGCGGCTCTTCATGTTATTCCTGATTGGACAGTTCCGTATTTGGCTTATATGACCCGAGGTGAGGTACCTGAGGATGGAACTTTGGCCAGGCAAATAACCCAGAGGTCTAAGTCAATGACCATTGTCAATGGCGAGTTACACCGATGCAGTGTTACATGGGTGTTTTAGCGCTGTATTTATCCTTATGAGGGCCGTGACATTCTAAGAGAGATTCATGAAGGATATTGTGGCCATCATGTCGACTCTAAGTCTCTCGTGGCTAAGGCTTTTTGTCATGGGTCTTATTGGCTTACGGCTTATGCTGATGCAGAAGATCTGATTAGCAAGTGTGACGGTTGTCAGAAATTTTCCAGACGAGCTCATGTGCCGGCTCAAGAATTGAGGATGATTCCAATCACTTGGCCGTTTGCAGTCTGTGGACTGGATATGGTTGGTCCTTTCAAGAGATCAAAGGACAAAAAGACCCACCTTTCGGTGGCAGTTCACAAGTTTACAAAGTGGGTTGAGGCAGAGCCCGTCAGCAAGTGTGAGACGGCAACGACGGTATGGACGCCGATGTAGGAGATGACCAAGAACCAGCACCTATAGGGCACTGGAAAGCCACCTCGTCATATGACATATACATGGTGGATACACCAAAAGAAGGAGATGGCGATGGAACAGCGGGGGATGACCCCTCCAAGAAACAGCCTAAGCACCGGCGTCAGCGGCGCCGCTCTAAATCCCGCCAAAGCAAAAACGGTGATTCCGGCACAGGAGATAATAATACTCCGGATAGCGCCGAAGAACACCCCCTCCAGCAAGATTCAGCGCAGGAGGATGGAGAAGCTAGCCCTCATGAGAGAGCGGCAGACAGAGAGGTCGAGGATGACAATTATATGCCTCCCTCCGAAGACGAGGCAAGCCTCGACGGCGACGAATTCGTCATGCCAGAGGATCCCGTCGAACAAGAGCGTTTCAAATGCAGGCTTATGGCCACGGCAAGCAGCCTCAAGAAAAAACAGCAACAGCTTAGAGCTGATCAAGATTTGCTGGCCGACAGATGGACTGAAGTCCTTGCGGCCGAAGAGTATGAACTCGAACGCCCCTCCACGAGCTACCCAAAGCACAGGCTGCTACCCCGACTTGAGGAGGAAGCACCTAAACCTACATCACCAGCGCATGACACGGCCGACCGGCCACCTCGTGGCCGCGACAGAGAGGCCTCTCGGCCCTCCACTCAAGCCGCACCCCGGCGCCATTAAAAACATTTTAAGGCACGGGAAAATGCGCCAGACCTGCGAGACATATTGGAGGACAAGGCAAAGCAAACAAGATCGGTCTATGGATCGCGCGGACGCCCCACGACACGTGACGATGATCGTCACTCCGGATATAATAAATCCGGCCGGGCCGGACACAATAGACAATGCTCATTTGAGCTGCGTCGTGATATAGCCCAATACAGAGGCGCCGCACACCCCCTATGCTTCACAGATGAAGCAATGGATCATCAAATCCCTGAGGGTTTCAAACCCCTGAACATCGAATCATACGATGGCACAACAGATCCCGAGGTATGGATCGAGGATTATCTCCTTCATATCCACATGGCCCGCGGCGACGATCTACACGCCATCAATTACCTCCCACTCAAACTCAAGGGACCAGCTCGGCATTGGCTCAACAGCTTGCCAGCAGAATCTACCGGGTGTTGGGAGGACCTGGAAGCCGCATTCCTTGAAAATTTCCAAGGCAACTATGTGCGACCACCAGACGCCGATGACCTAAGCCACATAATTCAGCAGCCAGAGGAATCGACCAGGCAATTCTGGACACGGTTCCTAATAAAGAAAAACAAAATGGTCGACTCTCCGGAGATCGAGGCGGGGCACACGAGCGGTTTTACCCAGCTTCGGAGCTCTCCGGAGAGATAATACTCCTACTGCTGCTTTGTTGTTTGTATTGAGTTCTTGCTCGGGAGCGCTGAGTGCTACAGTACACACCAGCAGATAACGAGACCGAGCGTGAGTGTTCTACTGTCCTCCCCCTTCTACGTTGTGCATGGGCCTCCTTTTATATGCTAAAGGGGTCTCCAACAGGTGGCAACGTAGAAAAGGGTAAAAATGGAAAGGTGCTGCGGTAGGTACAACTACCTACACAGTGTATCATAGCTAACCCTGACGGCAGGGGACAAGGTCATTAAATGCCTATCTACGTCGCCCAAATAGTGCAGAAAAGGGACCGTCAGGGACGCCACCGCTCACCATGATGGCAATCTTGTCAGCGCCGCTTGCCACAGTGCACCCCTGGCTGCACAGCCTCCCGCCACGTACGCCTGGAAGGGTCTCAGAGCAACACGTTGGTTGGTGAGCTGGAGCGCGGGTTCAGAGTGGTTGCTAGCCGCGGCAAACGCCTTGCCGCGGCCTTTGTCTTGCCGCGTCTAGGAGCTTGTTTCTCGCCGGGTCTTGCCGGGACGCGTGGCGCGTCGCGGCAAGTTCCTTGAGTTGCCTTGGTTGGCCTTCCCGACAAGCTCCTCTTGCCGGGGCTTTGCGCCTTGAGTGGCCTTCCCGGCAAGCTCCTCTTGCCGGGGCCTTGTCTCCTTGGCTTAAATACTTTGTTCTTGAATGGCTCCAAAGGAACCACGGGAGTCCTTGGCGATCACCTGGCAAGCCTTGCCGCGGGACGCTGCGACTGCCCGTGCACAAGTTCGGGATACTAGGGTACCCCTACTCTAGTACACCGACAGGAGCCCCCGGGCCTGGGCCATACACGGTGTCGAGCGCTGTTGGTCCAGGCCCAAAACAGGGCACGGGCACGTGCGGCCTGGATCACGCCGTATCTTACTCTATATCCACCGCGCCCTCCCCGAACGGCACGCGTCGATTGCGGCGTCGTGGGAGAGAACGTGGGTGGTTTCTTTATTCGGAAAGGCGGAACGTCCGCCCTCTCCCTCCTTATAAGCAGGGGAAACAGGGGCAGTTCGCCCATCTGCCCGTTGCTATTCCAGATTCGAAAATCTCCGCCGCTCCCCTTCTTCTCAAAGCCGAAAGAGAGCAGCGCTCCGCCCCCATCGCCACCAGCACCACCAACGCCGTCGTCCTCCCTCACCACTCCCGCCATGGCCCCGAAAGCAGAGAAGGTGAAGTTGGCCGAGGCGCAGCGGCTCGCGGCGCTGCGAAAGGAGCGGGCAATCTTCCCTCCTAGGGTTGCCGCGGATATCGACAAGGAGCTGGCGCAGCTGGGGATGGAGGATCTTGGGTATCCCTTCGATGAGACCCTCCCATCCAGCGCCAAGCTCACTCTGTTCTTCAAAGGCGTGGTGACGGCCCTCTAGCGACTCCGAGAGAGGATCCCAAAGCAGCTGGCCGACGAGTCGCGCAAGATCTGTGCAGGAGCTCTTCAGAAGGTGTTGGTGAAGGTAGCCTTCCGCAACCCGGGCCTCAACCTCACCAACGTCCTCAGATCCCTGCCGGCGGAAGCTGATCTGGAGGCGCTGAAGGACCTTGTCGCACCCATTGTGGACAAGTTGAGCGGGATCAAGAGGTTTGAGGGCGATCGCGTGGACTAGGCCGCCTATTTTCTTCTTTTCTTGTCGCTGCTGGTCATGTTCGAAAACAGTCTATTAGAGCCGCGATAAGCTATTTTGTAATATATAACTTCATTTTGGGTAGTGATTGCAATGTTATTTCCTTTACTTGATTCCTTCCTTTGTATGTTTTTGCCCTACGCTTTTAGGGAACTTGCCGGCGCAGGCACCCTTGCCGCGAGCGCTGAGTGCGGGACGTCAGCAGCCTGCTGGCAGTGCCGCTGCCGACAAGAAACCTTGTCGTAACTAGTTGTAGCTCGCTTAAGTTGTTGAGCAAACTCGAAACAAAGTAAGGGCGCAACTCTAGTCGCAACACACTTAAACTGTTGAGCGAACTCGAAACAAAGTAAGGGCGCAACTAGCCACGAGCCGGTTCCTTCGCGCACAGGTTTTCCATACAAAGCATGGTCGTTCAAGGAAGATAACTTAAAAAATTGAAAAACATTTGATTGCTCAAACTTTGGCAACTTAGCTTTTCTGTCGTTTGCTTCCCGGCAAGGCGAAACTTTCTTGAACGACGCCTGGTCCATACCATTATCTTCCTCTCCCCCCCCCTCGGGCAAACTTGTGGGCGAAGGAACCTTCATTTCCTTGAGAAAAAAGGAAGTAGAGAAAATAATGATATGGAGCCTTATGGCTCGTTATTGCTTACCGGGGGTGTTCGCTGCACAAAGTGTCAGATAACTCATGCAAAAAATAAAAAGCATGAAATTGACAAGATGTGCGGAGCACATGGGCTTTATTTACGCACAGGGTCTGCGCCTGGCTTTGTACAAAGGATTATATGCAACAACGGCAAGACTTGTACAAAAAGTGGTTGCCGGAGCAGGGTCCGGCAACCGCGCCTTACGGGTAAAACTTACGAAGATGCTCGATGTTCCAGGAGTTGCTCACTGGAATGCCATCTTCGGTCTCAAGGCGGACAGCGCCAGGCCTAGTGACTCGTTTCACCCGATGATGGCCTTCCCATTTTGGCGTCAACTTGTTGGAATTCTTGGCGGAATGAACGCGCCGAAGAACAAGGTCGCCTTCCTCGAGACTTCTGGCATTAACTTTGCGGCTATGGTAGCGGCGCAAAGCTTGCTGGTAGCGAGCAGCTCGTACAGCAGCCTAAAGACGGTCTTCCTCAAGGAGCAGCGCGTCATTTTATCGCAGCTGCTCTTGCTCAAGCTCATCATAAGCGAGCACTCGAGGCGACCCGTATACGAGTTCCGTGGGGAGAACTGCCTCTGCTCCATAGACTAGAGCGAAAGGTGTCTGGCCAGTGGCTCGATTTGGCGTCGTCCTGATCGACCAAAGAACCACCGGCAGCTCCTCAATCCAGTTTCTTCCGCACCCGTGCAGCATGTCAAAAGTTCTGGTCTTGAGTCCACGCGGCACTTCAGCATTTGCCCTCTCCGCTTGACCGTTGCTCCTGGGGTGAGCAACAGAAGCGAAGCAGACCTTGGGGCCAAGATCTTGGACGTACTGCATGAAGGTGCGACTCGTGAATTGCGTACCGTTGTTGGTGATGGTCCTGTTAGGGATCCCGAAGCGGCAAACAATCGACCTGAAGAACTTGATTGCTGACTGTGCTGTCACCTTCCTCACTGCTTCCACTTCCGGCCACTTTGTGAACTTGTCGATTGCGACGTACAAGTACTCAAAGCCCCCGACTGCTCGGGGGAAGGGGCCGAGGATGTCGAGCCCCCAGACCGAAAATGGCCAGGATAAAGGGATCGTCTGGAGAGCTTGAGCTGGCTGGTGTATTTGCTTGGAATGGAACTAGCACGCTTCACACTTGGTTACTTGTGCAGTTGCATCCTGGAGGGTTGTAGGCCAAAAGAAACCTTGCCGGAATGCCTTGCCGGCAAGTGCTCTTGCGCCAATGTGGTGACCACAGATGCCTCCATGTATCTCTGCCAACAGCTTTTGTCCGTCTTCCCGGTGAATACACTTCAATTTCACACCGTTGAGTCTTCTTCTGTACAGTGCGTTGTCGACAAACTGGTACATACTTGACTGCCGGGCTACTCTTTCCTCTTCTTCTTGCTCTTCGGGAAGTTCTCCTGTCTGAAGGAAACAGACGATCTGTTGTGCCCATGCTGGAGCTTGCGGCTCGACAACAAGGACTAAAGGCATATCTGCTGCTGCGGGAACATCCGCTTTTACGGCGAGAACCTGCGACTCAGTCGGAGCTTGACGTTCCCCGGCAAGCTTGCCGGAGCAAAACTTGACGGGAGCGTCTGCTTCAATGAAACAAACCCTGGGGCTTGTCGGAGCAAACTGCTCCTCAGCACTCTTGGCGTTGATCACGACGAGCTCGCGGATCTGATGAAGCAGTCGAGTCGCTGTCGCGGTGGACCCGGCGAGTCGGCGATCTTGGCCTTCAGGGCGGAGAGTGCACGGTGGTTGCACCCCCACCGGTCTTGTCGCCATCGGGTCGCGCCTGGCTAACTTGCCGTGGCTGCGACGCAGTCGGTTGCCGTGGAGTGTCGCCGTTGGCGAAGCCGATGAGACTCTGAATGGTGGCCCTCCAGTCGTCGATCTTGTCCGCCGTTGGTGGGAAGTCTAGGAGCAGTTGAGCTCGCGCCAAAGCTTCTGCTGGAGTGGCGGGTAGCGGTGGCGAACGGTGCGAAGAGCGGGATACGCTCGGACTTCTAACTGCGTTAGAAGGAGCAATATCCTGCCCAGGCGACCATGCCTCGCTCGCGCCAGCACGTTGGCGCGCATGCTGGCCTGGAGCATCTCGAGATCCGCCAGCTCGATCTGGGCCCAGCGAGCGTATGGTATCGTGAGTACCACGACGCTGCCGGTCCTGCGCCTCCGGAAATGGGCGCGGTGCATCTACGGACGCTCGGTCATCGTGGGAGCCGGCTACACCGCCGAAGGGCAGCGCAGCCTTGTCCTTGGACCTGGCGGCACTGTGGGCTCCCTCGTCGACGCCCGTTCTTCCGCCGACGTCTTCCCCACCAGCCGTTTGCTTCGGTGGCGGTGGGTTCGACGCGGACGGAGCAGCCGCCTCCGAAGCCTACTTCTTCAGTGGCATGTCGATGAAGTCGATGAAGATCTAGCTCGTGTGAACGCCGGATCAGGTTCACACAACCTCGGCGCCCCCTACCTAGCACGCCAAAGATGTCAGGGAAGCTGCCTCCGCGAGCACCTATGGGGACGGAGCCCCTTTTCGGTTCGGCGGGGGGCGGAGGCCGCACGAAGTGCAGATCGAGGCGAGGCACACAAGCGGTTTTACCCAGCTTCGGAGCTCTCCGGAGAGATAATACTCCTACTGCTGCTTTGTGGTTTGTATTGAGTTCTTGCTCGGGAGCGCTGAGTGCTACAGTACACACCAGCAGCTAACGAGACCGAGCGTGAGTGTTCTACTGTCCTCCCCCTTCTACGTTGTGCATGGGCCTCCTTTTATATGCTCAAGGGGTCTCCAACAGGTGGCAATGTAGACAAGGGTAAAAATGGAAAGGTGTTGCGGTAGGTATAGCTACCTACACAGTGTATCATACCTAACGCTGACGGCAGGGGACAAGGGCATTAAATGCCTATCTACGTCGCCCAAACAGTGCAGAAAAGGGACCGTCAGGGACGCCACCACTCGCCACGATGGCAATCTTGTCAGCGCCGCTTGCCACAGTGCACCCCTGGCTGCACAGCCTCCCGCCACGTATGCCTGGAAGGGTCTCAGAGCGACATGTTGGTGGGTGAGCTGGAGCGCGGGTACAGAGTGGTTGCTAGCCGCGGCAAACGCCTTCCGCGGCCTTTGTCTTGCCGCGTCCGGGAGCTTGTTGCTCGCCGGGTATTGCCGGGATGCATGGCGCGTCGCGGCAAGTTCCTTGAGATGCCTTGTTTGGCCTTCCCGACAAGCTTCTCTTGCCGGGGCTTTGCGCCTTGAGTGGCCTTCCCGGCAAGCTCCTCTTGCTGGGGCCTTGTCTCCTTGGCTTAAATACTTTGTTCTTGAATGGCGCCAAAGGAACCACGGGAGTCCTTGGCGATCACCTGGCAAGCCTTGCCGCGGGACGCTGCGACTGCCCGTGCACAAGTTCGGGATACTAGGGTACCCTTAATCTAGTACACCGACATAAACAAACCCCGAAAAATTTCTAAAATTAACACAACACTCATGTAGTTCTATGTTGACACTATAAAAAAACTTAAATAAGGAAGAGGCAACGGATATCGTTTCGTCCAGAAAGGTGAAATGTACCCTACCGTAACCATGAAGCTTGTTTTGAGAAGCTTATACCCCAACTTTCCCCAAATGGGACAATATTTTTACCATGGCATGTTGATGCCGTTCGATGCTAGCATATCAAGTTTCAGAAACTTTAGACATGTTTTTGATTTACTAGAATTTAAAAACCATGTATCTGAATGTTAGCGGCCGAGCGACGGTGGCAAGGTGTTTGACATTCATTCTCATTCTTGCATGAGACTTAAGAATGCAACCAAGGACACACATTTAAATTTTGAACCCATTTATATGCACTGGACCATGTGCATGTGGTTCAAAGTTGAATTATGCACATAAATGCATAGAAAACTTAGTTAATGTATAAAAATGTCCAAGCGAACCCCAAAAAATCTCAAAAATTGACTCAACACTCCTCTTGTTCTATGTTGACACGAGAAAAATTTTGAACGTAAGAAGAGGCAACAGATATCATTTCGTCCACCAAGGTGGCACATTCCCTAGCGAAACCATTAGGCTTGTTGTGAGAGAAGCTCTGGTTTGCGAGAAGCTTATACCCAAACCTGCCCCAAGTGGGACAATATTTGACATGCCGTTCCATGATATCATGTCAAGTTTCATGAATTCTAGTCGAGTTTTCGATTTACTAGGATTTTAAAACCATGTATCTCAATGTCAGCGGCCGAGCGACAGTGTCAAGGTGTTTGACATTCATTCTCATTTCTTGCATGCGAGCTAAGCTTGCAACAAAAGGACAGACATTTGATTTTGCAACTTGTTTTTATGGACTAGAGCATGTGCATGTAGTTCAATTTTGAATTATGCACATAAATGCCTAGAAAAATCAGTTAGCGTATAAAAATGTTCGAACGATCCCCGAAAAATTCCAAAATTTAACACGACACTCCTATTGTTCTATGTTGACACTAGGAAAAAAGTGAAATCAAGAAAAGGCGACGAATATTGTTTTGTCCACAAAGGTGACACGTTTCCCTAACGGAACCATGAGGCTTCTTGTGAGAAGCTCTCATATGTGGGAAGCTTATACCATAACCTGCCCTAAATGGGACAATATTTTCTACCCCAGCGTGTTGCTGCCATTCCATGATAGCAAGTACCCTGAATATCAGATGTGTTTTGGATTTACTAGAATTACAAAAGCAAGTACCTCAATGTTTGCCGGAGAGCCACGGTGCCGTGGTGTTCGCAATTCATCCCCATTTCATGCATGGGACATAAGCATAAACACATGGACACATATATGATTTTACAACCCATGTTGGTGCACCGGAGCATGTGCATGTAGTTTAATTTTTGAGTGTGCACCTGAAATGGCTCGAAAACCAATTTAATGTATAAAATGTCCAAACCAACCCTGAATAATTCCATTTTTTACGACACACATATAGTTGCATGTTCACTGCAGATAAAAGTTCTAGCAATTCAAACATCCTCCATTGCCGCTTTGACCCCATTATGTAATTCAAATCAAGATGAAAAATCAAGTAGATCCCACACAGTTTATTATCACCAACCGTGTGAGATGTACTACAAAATATCTTGGAGCACCGTCCGAGTATAGTATGCCTATGGCTTATGCAAGAAGGTGCATCGGCTACAGTCCACAGCCAGCATGTCAAGCACACTAGCTCGCTCCCCAAATATCATTTCACTGTTCAATCGTCGCCGGTGAAAGATGGGGACGTGGACCCGCGTCGTGAGGGCAACTTCGGCGGCCCACTTCAGCGAAAGCGCTGCCGCTGCCGCCATGCGCATGCTAACTAGGTGCATGAGCGTTGCTGCAATCTGCGACCGGGCGGCCAAGGCAGCCCAAACGGCTGTTGTTGCTTCTGAGCTGGCGGCAGCACATCTGCCTCGGGGATAGCAACTGGCGAGAGCGGCATAGCAACTGTTCGTTCCGCAGCGGTTGCCTTAGCCCTGATGGAGGCCGCCCATGACCATGTCGAGGCTGCCCACGCCCAGCTCGTGCTGGTTACCAAAGAAATGGAATCAAGCTTCTTCGACAACGGTCAGCAACCCACGGCCGAAGAATTGGCAATCGTCGAGAGCGTTCGAGCAGCCGTCCGTTCCTCCGCCACCTACCTTGCCATGACGGAGCCCGTCCAAGCCTAGATCACAACCGCCCACGCCCAACTCTTGGCGGCCTTTTCCAAAGAGATGGCAGACGCAGATGGCGAGATGCTTGTCGAGTATGGTGCGTTGTATGCCATGGATCCCCTTCCCTAGAAGACCTTCGGGCGCGAGCTGGAGATGGAGGAGACGGCGGAGATCAACAAGCACTAGCCATAGTAGTACTCTTTGTTTTATTTAATTAAGAGCACCGATCTTTGTTACGTCCATTTTGCATCATGCTTTTATATCGATATTTATCGCATTATGGTTTGTTATTACACGTTATGTCACAATACTTATGCCTATTCTCTCTTATTTTACATGGTTTACATGAAGAGGGAGAATGCCAACAGCTGGAATTCTGGGATGGAAAAGGAGAAAATACTAGAGACCTATTCTGCACAGCTCCAAAAGTCCTGAAACTTCACGGAAGTCATTTTTGGAATTAATAAAAAATACTGGCGAAAGAATCCACCAGAGGGGGCCCACACCCTGGCCACGAGGGTGGGGGGTGCGCCCTACCCCCTGGGCACGCCCCCTGCCTCGTGGGCCCCCTGGCAGGCCTCCGGTGCTCATCTTCTGCTATATGAAGTCTTTCGTCCGAGAAAAATCATAAGTAGGCTTTCGGGAAGAAACTCTGCTGCCACGAGGCGGAACCTTGGCGGAACCAATCTAGGGCTCCGGCAGAGCTGTTCTGCCAGGGAAACATCCCTCCGGGAGTGGGAAATAATCGCCATCGTCATCACCAACGATCGTCTCATCGGGATGGGGTCAATCTCCATCAACATCTTCACCAGCACCATCTCCTCTCAAACCCTAGTTCATCTCTTGTATCCAATCTTTGTCCCAAAGCCTCAGATTTGTACCTATGGGTTGCTAGTAGTGTTGATTACTCCTTGTAGTTGATGCTAGTTGGTTTATTTGGTGGAAGATCATATGTTCAGATCCACTATGCATATTAATACCCCTCTGATTATGAACATGAATATGATTTGTGAGTAGTTACGTTTGTTCCTGAGGACATGGGAGAAGTCTTGCTATAAGTAGTCATGTGAATTTGGTATTCGTTCGATATTTTGATGAGATGTATGTTGTCTTCCCTCTAGTGGTGTTATGTGAACGTCAACTACATGACACTTCACCATTATTTGGCCCTAGAGGAAGGCATTGGGAAGTAATAATTAGATGATGGGTTGCTAGAGTGACAGAAGCTTAAACCCTAGTTTATGAGTTGCTTCGTAAGGAGCTGATTTGGATCCATATGTTTCATGCTATGGTTAGATTTACCTTAATACTTCTTTTGTAGTTGCGTATGCTTGGAATAGGGGTTAATCATAAGTGCACTACCAGGAAAAGGCCTACTAATGGCGCACCGGTTTTGCGTACTAATGGCGCACTACCGGTGCGCCATTAGTAGCACGGCACTAGTATTTTTTACTAATGGCGCACCACTGGTGCGCCATTAGTATCTGGTATACTAATGGCGCACCACGGGGTGTGCCATTAGTATAGCCCACGGTGCGCCATTAGTATCTGGTATACTAATGGCGCACCACATGGAAGTGCGCGATTAGTAACATTTTTTTTCAAAATTTTTTTCCAGAATTTTTTTAAATTTTTTTTTTAAAAAATTCGAATTTTTTTCGTTTTTTTCTTAATCTCAGGTCAATATGGCTTAATCTGGGGTCAATATGCTTAATCTCAGGTCAAATCGCACTCCGTTGTCAAACTTCCCGAAAGGTCACCCATTCTCACACTACTCCAGCCCAAGCAGGCTTAACTTTAGAGTTCTATCTAGCCCTAGCAACAGCTCACTTCACAGGCACATGTTGATATATCTAGCATATCAATCCTATTATACCTTGTTGATGTCTAGGACTTTGTTCATGTTCATGACTATGATGAAATTTTGAAAAATACTTCAAACTTCTCGGTCATATTACGTATCATTATTTGAAAAACAATTCAAAAAAATTCAAAACCAATTTTTTAACGGGGATTTTGGGGATTTTGAAAATGTTTAACGGGGTTCCCATATAAAAGCCCCATAACTTTTCGAGTAGATGATTTTTCATATAAAAAACTTTTTAATCCGAGTTCGTATGCAAAAGTTATGGCCATTTTACAAATTTCCAGAGAGATTTTGCAAATAAAGTCAAAATTCATATTTGTAAATTTTCCCAACAATTAGACCACATTTCACATGGGAAACTTATTTTCTTTTATTTTTTTGACATTTATATCATTTTCTTTTATTTTTTAAAAACTAAAAAGGCGGTCCACGGGGGGGGGGGGTGTGCATTCGGAAACTTTTGGGCCAAGTTAGTAATGGCGCACCGTGGGGTGGTGCGCCATTACTAGTTAAACTAGTAATGGCGCACCACGCCCACGGTGCGCCATTACTAGTTTTGAAAAGAAAAAAAGAAAAAAATTGAATTTTTTTGAAAAAAACTTAGTAATGGCGCACCTGTGGGTGTGGTGCGCCATTACTATGTCAAGTTAGTAATGGCGCACCACTCTCACGGTGCGCCATTACTAACATTTTTTTTATTTTTTTTATTTTTTTTTCAAAACTACTAATGGCGCAAGGTGGGTGTGGTGCGCCATTACTATGTCAAGTTAGTAATGGCGCACCACTCTCATGGTGCGCCATTAGTAGTTTTGAAAAAATTAAAAAAAAATTACTAATGGCGTACCAACACATGGTGCGCCATTAGTATTTACTAATGGCGCACCACATGTACAGTGCACCATTAGTGTCCATCCTATCTATAGCCCTTTTCCCAGTAGTGGTGGGATGCTTGTCCAAGAAAAGACAGCACCCAAGCACCGGTCCACCCACATACCAAATTATCAAAGTAACGAACGCGAATCATATGAGCGTGATGAAAAATAGCTTGACGATAATTCCCATGTGTCCTCGGGAGCGCTCTTCTCTATATAAGAGTTTGTCCAGGCTTGTCCTTCGCTACAAAAAGGATTGGTCCATCATTCTGCACCTTGTTTACTTTCATTACTTGTTACCCGTTACAAATTACCTTATCACAAAACTACCTGTTACAGATAATTTAATTGCTTGCAGAGAATACCTTACAGAAAACCGCTTATCATTTCCTTCTGCTCCTTGTTGGGTTCGACACTCTTACTTATCGAAAGGACTATGATAGATACCCTACACTTTTGGGTCATCAAGACTCTTTTCTGGCGCCGTTTCCGGGGAGTGAAGCGCCTTTGGTAGGTGGAATTTGGTAAGGAAAATTTTATATAGTGTGCTGAAATTTAGTGTCACTTTTTACTATGGAAAGTAATCCTCTGAGAGGCTTGTTCGGGGTATCTTCACCCTGACCAGTAGAGCAAAGACTTGATCCTCAACCTACTGAACCTACTGAAAATGTTTACTTTGAAATTCCTTCGGGTATGATAGAGAAACTGCTAGCTAATCCTTTTGTAGGAGATGGAACATTGCATCCCGATTTACACTTAATCTATGTGCATGAAGTTTGTCGGTTATTTAAGCTTGTAGGTATGCCCGAGGATGTTATAAAGAAAAAGGTATTCCCTTTATCTTTGAAGGGAGATGCATTGACATGGTATAGGCTATGTGATGATATGGGATCAAGGAACTACAACCGAATGAAATTGGAATTTCATCAGAAGTTTTATCCTATGCATCTTGTTCATCATGATCGTAATTACATATATAATTTTTGGCCTCGCGAAGGAGAAAGCATCGCTCAAGCTTGGGGAAGACTTAATTCAATGTTATATTCATGCCCCAATCATGAGCTCTCAAGATAAATGATTATTCAAAAAATTTATGCTCGGCTTTCTCTCAATAATAGCTCCATGCTCGATACTTCTTGTACTGGCTGTTTTATGATGAAGACTATTGAATTCAAATGGGATTTATCGGAAAGGATTAAATGCAACTCTGAAGATTGGGACCTCGACGAAGGTAAGGAGTCAGGTATAACACCTAAATTTGATTGTGTTAAATCTTTTATGGATACCGATGTTTTCTGTGAATTTAGCACTAAATATGGACTTGACTCCGACATAGTACATTCTTTCTGTGAGTCCTTTGCTACTCATGTTGATCTCCCTAAGGAGAAGTGGTTTAAATATAATCCTCCCATTGAAGTAAAAGTAGTTGCACCTGTTAAATTTGAAGAAAAGACTATCACTTATAATGATCCTGTCGTTCCAACTGCTTACATTGAGAAACCACCTTTCATTGTTAGAATAAAGGATCATGCTAAAGCTTCAATTCTGGTCAATAAAAGTAACATTAAGACACCCCAAACCCCGTGAGCAAATTAACGTTGAACCTAGTATTGCTATGGTTAAAGATCCCTTGGCTTATAATATTGATGGGCATGCTATTTACTTTTGTGAAGAAGCTGCTAGAATTGCTAGACTAGATACTAAAAATAAACATAGACCTGTGGTAGGCATGCCTGTTATATCTGTTAAAATAGGAGATAATTGTTATCATGGTTTGTGTGATATGGGTGCCAGTGCCAATGCAATACCTTACACTCTATATACATAAATTATGCATGATATTGCACCTACTAAGATAGAAGAAATTGATGTTACAATTAAATATCCTTGTGTGGAAAAATTAAATATCCTTCTTATTTTCTTGTTCTTGGTTCCCCACAAGATAGCTTTTGTCCCATCATATTTGGTAGACCCTTCTTGAATACTGTTAATGCTAGGATAGACTGCAAAAAGGATGTTGTTACTATTGGATTGGGGGATAAGTCTCATGAGTTTAACTTTGCTAAATTGCATAGACAACCCCGCGATGAGGAATTGCCTAGTAAAGATGAAATTATTGGTCTTTCTTCTATTGCCGTGCCTCCTAATGACCCTTTAGAACAATATTTGCTAGACCATGAAAATGATGTGTTTATGAATGAAAGAAGGGAAATAGAGGAAGTATTCTTTAGACGGGGACCTATTTTGAAACATAACTTGCATGTTGAAATCCTAGGAGATCCTCCTCCACCCAAGGGAGATCCCATGTTTGAACTTAAACCATTACCTAATACTCTTAAATATGCTTATCTTGATGAAAAGAAGATATATCCTGTTATTATTAGTGCTAACCTTTCAGAGCATGAAGGAAAGAAATTATTGAAAACTCTGATGAAGCAACGTGCTGCTATTGGATATACTCTTGGTGATCTTAAGGGCATTAGTCCCACTTTATGCCAGCACAAAATTAAATTGGAGAAAGATGCTAAACCAGTTGTTGATCACCAACGACGGTTAAATCCTAAGATGAAAGAAGTGGTAAGGAAATAAATACTAAAGCTTCTGGAGGCAGGTATAATTTATCCCGTTGCTGATAGCCAGTGGGTAAGCCATGTCCATTGTGTCCCTAAGAAGGGAGGTATTACTGTTGTTCCTAGTGATAAAGATGAATTGATCTCACAAAGAATTGTTACAGGTTATAGAATGGTAATTGATTTCCGCAAATTAAATAGAGCCACTAAAAAGGATCATTACCCTTTACCTTTTATTGATCAAATTCTATAAAGACTATCCAAACATACACATTTTTGCTTTCTAGATGGTTATTCTGGTTTCTCTCAAATACCTGTGTCAAAAGAGGATCAAGAAAAGACCACTTTTACTTGCCCTTTCGGTGTGTTTGCTTATAGACGTATGCCTTTTGGTTTATGCAACGCACCTGCTACCTTTCAAAGATGCATGATGGCTATATTCTTTGATTTTTGTGAAAAGATTGTTGAGGTTTTCATGGATGATTTATCCGTATATGGAACTTCTTTTGATGATTGCTTAAGCAACCTTGACCGAGTTTTGTAGAGATGTGAAGAAACTAACCTTGTCTTGAATTGGGAGAAGTGTCACTATATGGTTAATGAAGGTATTGTCTTGGGGCATAAAATTTCTGAAAGAGGTATTGAGGTTGACAAAGCTAAAGTTGATGCTATTGAAAAGATGTCTTGTACCAAGGACATTAAAGGTATAAGAAGTTTCCTTGGTCATGCCGGTTTTTATAGGAGGTTCATTAAGGACTTCTCTAAAATCTCCAGGCCTCTGACTAATCTCTGACAAAAAGATATTCCTTTTGTCTTTGATGATGATTGTGTAAAAGCATTCAAAATACTTAAGAAAGCATTGATTTTTTCACCTATTGTTCGGCCACCTGATTGGAATTTACCCTTTGAAATTATGTGTGATGCTAGTGATTATGCTGTAGGTGTTGTTCTAGGGAAAAGAGTTGATAAGAAATTAAATGTTATTCAATATGCTAGTAAAACTCTAGACAATGCCCAGAGAAACTATGCTACTACTGAAAAAGAATTTTTCGCAGTTGTTTTTGCTTGTGATAAGTTCAGACGTTATATTATTGATTCTAAAGTAATTGTTCACACTAATCATGCCGTTATTAAATACCTTATGGAAAAAAAAGATGCTAAACCTAGACTTATTAGATGGGTTCTCTTGCTACAAGAATTTTATTTGCATATTATTGATAGAAAGGGAGCTGAGAAACCCTTTGCAGACAACTTGCCTAGGTTAGAGAATGTTCTTGATGACCCACTACCTATTGAGGATAGCTTTCCTGATGAACAATTAGCTGTCATAAATGCTTCTCACACTGCTCCATGGTATGCTGATTATGCTAATTACATTGTTGCTAAATTTATACCACCTAGTTTCACATACCAGCAAAAGAAAAAGTTTTTGTATGATTTAAGACATTACTTCTGGGATGACCCATACCTTTCTAAAGAAGGAGTAGATGGTGTTATTAGATGTTATATACCTGAGCATGAACAGGAACAGATCCTACGCAAGTGTCATTCCGATGCTTATGGAGGACACCACGCTGGAGATAGAACTGCACATAAGGTATTACAATCCGGTTTTTATTGGCCTACTCTCTTCAAAGATGCCCGTAAGTTTGTCTTATCTTGTGATGAATGTCAAAGAATTGGTAATATTAGTAGACGTCAAGAAATGCCTATGAATTATTCACTTGTTATTGAACCATTTGATGTTTGGGGCTTCGATTATATGGGACCGTATCCTTCCTCTAATGGCTATACACATATTTTAGTTGCTGTTGATTATGTTACTAAGTGGGTAGAAGCTATTCCAACTAGTAGTGCTGATCATAACACCTCTATTAAGATGCTTAAAGAAGTTATTTTTCCAAGCTTTGGAGTCGCTAGATATTTAATGACTGATCGTGGTTCACATTTTATGCATGGTGCTTTTCGTAAAATGCTTGCTAAGTATGATGTTAATCATAGAATTGCATCTCCATATCACCCGCAGTCTAGTGGTCAAGTAGAATTGAGTAATAGAGAGCTCAAATTAATTTTGCAAAAGATTGTTAATAGACCTAGAAAGAATTGGTCCAAGAAACTTGATGATGCATTATGGGCCTATAGAACTGCATATAAAAATCCTATGGGTATGTCTTCGTATAAAATGGTTTATGGAAAAGCATGTCACTTACCTATCGAACTAGAACATAAGGCATATTGGGATATTAAAGAGCTCAATTATGATTTCAGACTTGCCGGTGAGAAGAGGCTATTTGACATTAGCTCACTTGATGGATGGAGAACTCCAGCCTATGAGAATGCCAAACTGTTTAAAGAAAAATTTAAAGATGGCATGAGAAAAGGATACAAAAGCGTGAGTTTAATGTAGGTGATTATGTGTTACTATTCAACTCTCCTTTAATATTTTTTGCAGGAAAAATTCTCTCTAAATGGGAGGGTCCTTATGTTATCGGAGGTCTATCGTTCCGGTGCCATAAAAATCAACAACTTCGAAGGCTCAAATCCAAAGGTGGTGAACGGTCAAAGAATCAAACATTATATCTCAGGTAATCCTATAAATGTTGAAACCAATGTTATTGAAACCGTAACCCCGGAGGAATACATAAGGGACACTTTCCAGAATGTTTCAGACTCCAAAAAGGAATAGGTAAGTGGTACGATAAGTAAACCGACTCCAAAACAGTTCTAATGGTAATTTTTCTCTGTTTTGGAATATTCAAGAAAATAGGAAAATAAGAAGTAGTTCGGGAAGGACACGAGGCTTCCACGAGGGTGCAGGGCGCGCACCCTACCCCCCTGGGCGTGCCCCTTGCCTCGTCGGCACCTCGTGTGCCCTCCGGACTCTGTTTTCTTGCACGATACTTCTTTTGGTCGGTAAAAATTCATTATATAATCTCCCGAAGGTTTTGACCATCGTATCATGCAATTATCCTATGTTCTTGTTTCAAGCTGTTTTTCTGACAGATCTGGATCAGCATGACGTCTCCATGTGCCCCCAAGGACAAGTTCTTCGAGACGGTCATCAACCCCTACCTCGCGGAAGTGCTGCAACATCCTCAAACCATTGAGATGCGTGAGGGGTTGCTGCACATCCGCGATGTTGAGGGACCAAGGAGGACCGGAAGCATGGAGACAAGGCTCGTGGAATGGAGCAACAAGTTTTCAAGTGTCAGGAGATGGTGGAGCGCGGACTCGACTCCAATAACATAATGATTACGAAGTTCACCAACAACCACAAGCTGGACGCCAAGGACATTGGGGAGGCCATCTTCAAAATTCATGAGAAACTCGAGCACCTCCAAGCCCAGATTTATGACCTGCAAAACCAAAACTATGAGTATGAATATAGATTCAAGAGGATGAGTTTGGCTGCAGATTTAAGGATCCCGGAGACTCGTTCATCCTTGTATGATGGTGAGCCTATGCCTTGGAAGATGGACGACAAGCCTACTTCATCAACAACCCCATCACCACCATCTCCGATGAAAGAAATATAAACACATGGGTATGGGCACTCCCCTTGGCAACTGCCAAGCTTGGGGGAGGTGCCCCAGTATCGTATCACCATCACACTCCTATCTTTACAATTTTTCTTATTTGATCCTTTTGGTAATATCTTGATGTAGTAGAGTAAACGTCTTAATATGATTTAGTTTTGAGTTTTGCTTTATGATCCTTCTATGTAATCGAGTTCGTGAGCTATATATAATAAAGATTAGTGTTGAGTCAAGGGCTTGATTATCTTGCTATGATCGTGAGGGAATTAAAGAAAAAGAAAGAATAAAAATAAATTGAAGAGATCATATTGATCTTATGGAGAGTAATGACTTCACATATAAAGAGTATGATGAATAAAAGTTATTGAGAGTTGACAAACATAGTTCTGGTCATCGTTGCAATTAATAGGAAGTAATAAAGAAAGGGAGGATTTCACATATAAATATACTATCTTGGACATCTTTTATGATTGTGAGCACTCATTAAAGTATGACATGCTAAAGAGGGGAAAATTTTGTTTTTGCCACTCTACATTTTGCCAATTTCCCTTATGCCACTCTAGATTTTGACATTTCACTTTTGCCACTCTTAGTTTTTGCCAATTATCACAATTGCCATTCCCATGGCAAAAGCAAAATTTTCAGAGTGGCAATTGTGATAATTGTCAAAAGCTAAGAGTGGCAAAAATGAAATAAAATTATTTTGCTTTTGCCACAAAATGGCATTTGTGATAATTGTCAAAAACTAAGAGTGGCAAAAGTGAAATGTCAAAATCTAGAGTGGCATAAGGAAAATTGGCAAAATCTAGAGTGGCAAAAACAAAATTTTCCCGCTAAAGAGTTGATGTTGGACAAGCAAGACAATGTAATGAGTTATGTTTTCTTATATCTGAAATAAAGTATATTGTCATGGATCATCCAACATGTTGTGCTTGCCTTTCCCCCCTCATGCTAGCCAAATTCTTTGCAGCAAGTAGAGATACTACTTGTGCTTCCGAATATCCTTAAACCCAGTTTTTCCCTAAGAGTCCACTATATCTACCTATGGATTGAGTAAGATCCTTCAAGTAAGTTGTCATGTTGCTTGCAATAAAAATTTCTTCCTAAATAAGTATGACCTATTAGTGTGGAGAAAATAAACTTTATACGATCTTGTGATATGAAAGCAATAAAAGTGACGGACTGCATAATAAAGGTTCATATCACAAGTGGCAATATAAAGTGACGTTCCTTTGCATTAAGATTTCGTGCATCCAACCCTAAAAGCACATGACAACCTCTGTTTCCCTTTGTGAAGGGCCTATCTTTTACTTTTGTCTTATACCTTATGCAAGAGTCATGGTGATCTTCACTTCTCCATTTTAATTTTTATCCTTTGGCAAGCACATTGTGTTGGAAAGATCCTGATATATATATCCAATTGGATGTAAGTTAGCATGAATTATTATTGTTGACATTACCCTTGAGGTAAAAGGCGGGGAGGCAACACTGTAAGCCCCTATCTTTCTCTGTGTCCGATTAAAACTCCATACCCATAAGTATTGCGTGAGTGTTAGCAACTGTGAAAGACTAAATGATAGTTGAGTATGTGGACTTGCTGCAAAGCTCTTATATTGACTCTTTCTGATGTTATGATAAATTGCAATTGCTTCAATGACTAAGATTACAGTTTGTTGGTTCTCAATGAAGTTTCTGATTCATACTTGACATTGTGAATAGATTATTACTTGAGCATAAGAAATCATATGACAATATCCATAAATGTTGCTGTTATAAGAATGATCATGATGCCCTCATGTCCGCATGTTATTTATCGACACGTCTATCTCTAAACATGTGGACATATTTATCGTTATCGGCTTCCGCTTGAGGGCAAGCGAGGTCTAAGATTGGGGGAGTTGATACGTCCATTTTACATTATGCTTTTATATCGATATTTATCGCATTATGGGCTGTTATTACACGTTATGTCAGAATACTTATGCCTATTCTCTCTTATTTTACAAGGTTTACATGAAGAGGGAGAATGATGGCAGCTGGAATTTTGCCTTAGAAAAGGAGCAAATATTAGAGACCTATTCTGCACAGCTCCAAAAGTCCTAAAACTTCACGGAAGTCATTTTCGGAATTAATAAAAAATACTAGCGAAAGAATCCACCAGAGGGGCCCACACCCTGGCCACGAGGGTGGGGCGCGCCCTACCCCCCTGGGCGCGCGCCCTGCCTCGTCGGCCCCCTGGCAGGCCTACTATGCCCATCTTCTGCTATATGAAATCTTTCGTCCGAGAAAAAAATCATAAGCAAGCTTTCGGGAAGAAACTCCGCCGCCACGAGGCAGAACCAATCTAGGGCTCTGGCAGAGCTGTTTCTGTCGGGGAAACTTCCCTCCAGGAGGGGGAAATCATCGCCATCGTCATCACCAATGATCCTCTCATCGGGAGGGGGTCAATCTCCATCAACATCTTCACCAGCACCATCTCCTCTCAAACCCTAGTTCATCTCTTGTATCCACTCTTTGTCCCAAAGCCTCAGACTTGTACCTATGGGTTGCTGGTAGTGTTGATTACTCCTTGTAGTTGATGCTAGTTGTTTTATTTGGTGGAAGATCATATGTTCAAATCCATTATGCATATTAATACCCCTCTGATTATGAACATGAATATGATTTGTGAGTAGTTACGTTTGTTCTTGAGGACATGCACTACAAAAAAAATACTTCCGTGATGATACGTGTTTGTCACAGTAAGTCGCGTTTTTTGTCATGCATGTACATCCATGAAAAATTTATGACAGAATCAAGATAGTCATACCTGTGCTGTCGTAGAAGTGTTCCATGACATTAACAAAATAATCATCACGGTAGTGTCTACTTCCATGACGATAAATCGCGCGTCACAGAAGTGCTTTCGTCAAGGGTGACCAACACGTGGCATCCACCGTAACGGAACGCCGTTAAGCTATCGGGTCGGGTTTTGGATCCGATAACCCGTTAACAGCCGCGACCAATGGGAAATTTCCACGTGTAAAATCCTTATTGGCCGGACGAAACACGTGTCAGCTCGTCAGTGGGTGAGATAGGCGCCTATGATATGTCGACATGTGGCCTGGCCCAACAGTGGCCCATTTAGCTTACAAAGCCGGCCCGTTTGACTTGGTCAAAAGTTAACGGGCTGGCCCATGAAAAGCCTGTTAACAGTCTCTTCGCAAATAACCCATTTTACGGCCCGCTAACTCACGGCCTGTTATGCCCTAAAGGAAATCGGCCCAACAACGTCATGTGGGCCGTCGAATATAATACCAGCCCATTTCACTTTCGGCCCATGTATGGCCCACGACGTCTTTCGGCCCATATGAGGCCTTCGTATCTTTTGGCCCATTACAGGCCCACGGTGACCCTAGCCCATAATGAACAGTAATTTTCTTTATACCCGTTAATGGCCCGTGATTTACATGGGCCATTTCCAGCCCGTGTTAGCTTTCGGCCTACTGATGGCCCATACGTTCTTGGGCTCCTTTTCGGCCCTCGATTACTTCCGACCCGTTACTGGCCTGTTCCCCTAATGGTCCAAATTTGGCCCATGGCAAGAGTCGGCCTATTACTGGCCTGTTCCACTAATGGGCCAAATTCGGCCCATGGAAAGAGTCGGCTCGTTACTGGCTTGTTACCCTAATGGGCCAAATTCGGCCCATGCCAAGAGTCGGTCCGTTTCTGGCCTGTTAACCCGTTGCGCCGTTTCCAGCCCGTCCGATATTCTAGACCATTAACGACCCTTTATGCCTGTGACAGAATTAAGCTTTTGCTGTCCTACGGCCTGTTAATGGCCTGTTACCGTGCTTGGACGATAGCAATTACGCCCGATTATGGCCCATGTAGACCCATTTATCCGACGGCCCGAGGCCCACCGATTACAGGCCCATTTATCGATGCCCCGTAGGAGACCCGTGGATCCTATGGCCCGTATATGGCCCATGGTAGTTGCGGCCACTAGCTAACCAGGGAAAAAGAAGACTAGGAAATAAATAAGGCCGGAACTAACGCTAGGCTATTAAGGCGATTGCACAGATTACATCCACTCGACATCAAAGATCGCCACCAGTGCAAATATAGGGAACACCCTACACTATACAAAAATGGCTTGCTGTTTTCTTCAGGCGGTGGCTGCACGTTAAGAATAAATTTTATATCGCACCAAAAAAAATTACAACTATATAACAAAAGGAAGGTTGGAATAAAACTTAACAGTCTAGCAGATAAATGCACCACCAGAAGTTCAGAAGCTCAGTTCATTTGACCTGACTATTACGTTTTCATGTTGTATTGTCCGATGGAGCACCATAACCCTCGCCTTCATTTCCCCTAGGCTCCTGAACAACATAGCAAATGTCTGATAGTCTTGTTTCAAAACCATGCATATCTTGACGACATTGAGCAATGTTTCTCCTTGTTTCACAAAGGGTCTGTAACGCCCCGGATTCGATGCGCCAGGTGTCCGCCAGTTATTCGCCGTCGTGGCCATGTCGTTTGCTTGCGCGTTGCATTTTGCCATGTCATCGTGTGCATCTCATTTTACATACGTGTTCGTCTCATGCATCCGAGCATTTTTCCCGTTGTCCGTTTTCCAATCCGGCACTCCTATGTCCTCCGGCGCCCCCTTTTACCTCTTTTAGGGTGCGGGTCTTAAACTTTCTCGAAATGGAACGAGGTTTGCCAAGCGGCCTTGGTATAGCACCGGTAGACCGCCTGTCAAGTTTCGTGCCATTTGGAGCCCGTGTGATACTTCAACGGTTAACCTGGTAACCGCAAAGGCCTCTTTGGAGTTGCAGCGAGGTTTGCTGGATCAGAACGCGCCACATGAAGTGCTGAAAAGGAAGCATCGGTCTCGTTTACCTCCGGTTTTCGATGCCAGAGACCTCTTTAACACCCCAGGAGTAGGAACGAGTAACCCGCCAGTGGTAAACCGGGGGAAGCACCAGGGACGGGCGCGCCAGTTCAGCCTCGCTTGGTGGATCCGCCTTGTCAGAACAATATTGTACCTCAGCCTGTCCCAACGCCTCCGCATCATTATTCCAATCTGATGGACAACCTTGTTGTGGCCGCTTCACGACTGGAGGCCATCCCAATTGAAGGTGATTCTCCGGCAGCGGTGGAGACACGCCGGGTTAAGGAGCTTCTTCGGACAGCTTTGATTCAACAGGAAGCATATTCGTACAGCTGTGACCGAATTCAATCCACCCCTCGTCCAAGCCGGAGCTACAATAGGCGCATGGATGAACCTGCCGTGTCAAGCAATGCACGAAACTGTGAAGCGCCCCGTGGCAACAACCCGGCAGGTGGTATTGAAGATGCTCAGGAAGTGGTGGACCGGGCCCGAGCGCGCAGGGAGGCCGAGTTAGCAGCACAGTATGAGGCTCGTCAGCTTACGCCGGTTCGTCCAATCACAACGGTCGAGCCAAGAGTTACCTCTAGTTCTTTGGGGCTGACGTGCCTTGTCCCCGCTTTACGCAATGTGCGCCTGCCCAAGAATTTCCAGGGCTCGTGCAAGGTGCCAAATTACACTGCCGATTTATCTCCAGAGACATGGGTGGAGAGCTATGAGATGGCCATGGAGATGCTTGATGTGGATGATGCAACGTGTGCGAAGTATTTCACCATGATGCTAGAAGGGACGGCCCGTACTTGGTTAAAAAGTTTACTGGCCAACTCTATCAGTTAATGGGCTGAGTTGAGATCCCGGTTTATCCAGAATTTCAAGGATACATGTAAGCAGCCTATGTCGATAGTGGACTTAGAAGCCTGTGTCCAGGAAGAGGGAGAATCAACGACCCGTTGGGTGCGCTGAGTCTCGAAGATCTTGCACTCGTCAGACCGCGTCAATGCCGATACAGCAGTTATAACCTTGGAAGGCAACTGTCGTTTGAACCTCTGAAGTTGAAATTGGGACGGTTGAAGCGCCATTGCAACGATATGGGAACTGTCGTGGATTTGTCACGGCAGATGTCCTAGCGAAAGGACTTAGTCGTGGAGCCATCGCAACGGGTTAACTTGAAGGGGGTAAAACGGACGCAAGGACACAGTGTTTATACTAGTTCGGCCCCTTCGATGAAGGTAAAAGCCTACGTCTAGTTGTGATGGGATTGATGTGTTTCGAGGGCTAGGGAGCGATAAGCTTCGCCTAAACCTCGAGTTGTTGTTCTCTGTCCCTAAACCGTCGTCGGGTCGTCCCCTTATATACACGGGTGACGCCCGTCGGTCTACAAAATCCCAACCTCCGGTTCATAAACGTGCCCGGGTTGGTCTCTCTATTCCTAACTTACAATGCAAGTTTACCTCAGGCCGGTTTACGGCCATAAACCTCTAAACCGACTATAGGCCTTGGGACCTTCTATTTCTCCTTGGGCTTTAACATCTCGGGTCCATTGACGGAGCTAACCCGGGCCCTGTAGGCCGGTTTACCCCAAATAGCAATATCCCCAACGTTAGGCCCCAGATTGATTTGAACAGGTTCATGTCAATCCTTACTAAGAATTTTTGTCTTCAAATGTCTTCCAGTAACTGTTGAACCGCCGTTTCGTCGTCTCCTCTTGTTGCTGTAAACCGATATGACATCAGCACAAATCCGCAATAATCAAGGCAGCGGCTGGGCTCCCGAAATCACCGGCTCCCGGATTCGCGCGCCTGGCACGCGCGCCGCGCCTTATAAATAGGACTTGAAGGCCATCTTCCTTTCCTCCCTTTCGTCCCCTTCTTCGTCTTCCTCGCGACCCAGTCTTCGGAGCTCCGCCGCCGCCGTCAGCTACTGCATCAACTCCGGCCGCTGCATCAACCTGACCAGACCAGAGCACCGCGGCGACCCTCCGCATCCGTTTGGATCCCGGTAAGGCTCCTGCCCTTCTTGCTTTAGATCCGTTCTAGGGTTCGTCATCCTTATCCTGCCGCTGTTTGTTGTTCATCTCCATAGCAAGTTTTTTGTGAACAGATTATGATACTTATATTGTGATTTGTAGTCACTCTCAGTATTCGCCATAAATCTGTACTCATCTCCTTAGATCCCACTCATTCCCCTGCTTGTCGAACTTGTGCTGTCCTGCTGCGAGCCAAACCTCATATTTTTACTTCTTTTTTTTGCCCTAGCTGTAGATCCATTGTTTTGAAAGAATCCATACGAGATCTGTTTCTGCTTTCATATTCATACCTGTTAGATCTGGTCGGTTTAACTTTTAGCAGAGCGAACAACCCAAACTATATATCCATTAGTCCCCTTGATGAACCGCCAGATGATATCATTCTAGATAACTCCGGTCTATATAAGAGCATCTTCGGTTTACAATCACACCTGTTCTCAAACCGGAATACCTTTGTCTTGTAGATTTCCTCATGGCAAAACAGGTATACGAATGCAACTGGGTTCCCTCTCGCATCACCGAGACCCAATTAAACAACTTAGTTCTGACTGGCGCCTTGAGTAGCAAAAATGCCATCCATTGGAGGGTTCCAGGGAATGAATGTCCTCCTACCCCACAGGAAGGAGAAGTTGTTGTGTTTGCGGATCACCTGGCCCGGGGCTTTAATCCACCCGGTTCAAAATTTTACCGGGACGTCCTGGCCAATTTTAAGTTGCGCCCACAAGATGTTGGTCCAAACTCAGTTACGAATATCTGCCATTTTCAAGTGCTTTGTGAGGTGTACTTCCAGGAGGAACCTACTGTAGAGTTGTTCCGAGACTGTTTTCATTTGAACCGACGTACTGAATTCACCGACGGCCCTAATATGGAACTGGGTGGTATGGCGATTCAAAAGAGGAAAGAAGTGACTTATCCTCACGCCAAGCTACATAGTCATCCGCAAGAATGGAATCACACTTGGTTCTATTGCAAGGATACTTCCCCTGCTGAAGAAAATCCTTTGCCTGGCTTCCGTCCAGAGAGACTTAGCAATACACACCCCTTCCCCCCAAGGCTAACTGCCAAAGAGAGGAGTAAGTATGCCCCTCAACTGTCCAAGCTCAGAGCCTTCATGGCTAACGGTTTAACAGGAGTAGATCTTGCCTGTTGCTGGATTTCATGGAGCATCCTGCCCCTTAGCATCCGCCCCGGTTTAATGTGCAAATACACGGGTCGGGTGAATGATCCTTTGAGGCACTGCAACATTCAGCTGACGGAAGACGAAGTTACTGAAGCTGTGAAAAAGATGCTGAATGAACCGGAATATGTTTGCGCCCGAACCGGCCTGCTTCCCTTTTGTGCTACAAATAAACCACCTGTTGTAAGCATCTCACCCCTGTTTGTTATAGAATTTATGATCTCCTTATATGTATACTGTTAACTCCAGTCCTTTCTGAAACAGGGGGATGATCCGTTTTGGAGCAAGAAGCTTCAAGAGCCAACAGAAAAGGTAACCCGACCCAAAACAAGGGTGAAGAAGCCTGCTCAGAAGAAAAGGAACACCGCTTCCTCT
This sequence comes from Aegilops umbellulata, assembly GCA_032464435.1. Lineage (NCBI taxonomy): Eukaryota > Viridiplantae > Streptophyta > Magnoliopsida > Poales > Poaceae > Aegilops > Aegilops umbellulata. Next base: position 148,292,283 of record CP136059.1, on the reverse strand, counting down.
ACCCCGGATTTTGATGAGGATGATGTGGGTAATCCGGACCTTGAGGTAGACCTCGATTCAGTTGGCTTACTTTTTATACGTCTTATTGATGATGATATTTGTCAGGACGACGCTGAAGCGAGTAATGCTGAAGGCCCAGAGGTAACTATTCTTTCTTCTGATACAGTTCCTTTGCCTTTGAAAACACCTCGCCAAGCAAACCGGAAAGTTAAATTTTCTCATCCTCTTGCTTACTTGGATCCCAAATTTCTTGTGGAGACCCAGCAACATGAAGCTCGTTGCACCACCCGGCATAGTGGCCAGGTAGTTACCTCCGCCGGTTTACCGAACAGCACGGTTCGGAAACGCCGCTCAGAGGTCTCCGATTTATGCGCTAGCTTTCCTCCTAAAGCAGGTTTAACTCGTCAGCCTCTTAATCCATCTGACTCCAATTATCAGGTCACTTCCCATTAGTCTTCTGGTGAATCTTCAGCCACTCAACTGCCACCGCTAAAGACCGTTATTGGGTAAGTTGGACCGATCACAACATATTTCCATATGGGTTTCTTACTCCATCTTACACCGTTCTTTCAATCTTTGGGTCTCTCCCAGGGCTAAACCTAGACCGAGCAAGAAGGCTCGTCTGGATAATCCGGCCGAAGGAACTGCCGCTCCTGAACCGGAGAAAACTCCTGGTGCTGATGCTCTAGTTCGTGAAGACATTCAGAATTACCTACCTCCACAAGATGACGCCTATGCTGAAGAAAGGCCTACCAATCCTGCCAGCCATACCGATCAGCCTGCCAGTCCTGTTCGGGTTGAGGAATCCATCCACCCTTCTGGAACTGTTGATAAACCGACAGTGCCAATGTGGAGCAGCGATTCCAAAGATGATGATGTTGTGATTACCGGCATTGGTCGCTCTGAACCGGGGAACTCTGCTACTTTAGCCAAGCATACTGCTAAGGAAGAAATCTCGGCCATAAAGGGCAAATGGGACGTTGATTCCTCAACGTATGCCGCTTTAAGCGCCCAAGATCTTTATTCTGGGTACCTGAACCGACTGTACACCAGTCGCGATTATGAAGCTGGCATGATCAGGATGATGAAAGAAACACTTGAGGTAACTCTCTTGTGCTTCATTCTATTGCAACTTAGCTTCTCAATTTCTTCCAATCCGAGATGGTAATCCGAATCGTGCTGCCTTGACAACCAAGGTCCGTTTTGACAAAAAACAGGGCTTCCACATAGGTCGTAACCAGAAAACATCATCAAATAACCATCAGCCCCCAAGTGCCAAGTTTAAATACTTGTATTAATCTTGGGACTTTTGTAATGTAAAACATGCGTTAAGATCAAGTACGCATTAGCCCCCAAGTATCGAGCACATAACTTGCTTGTGTGGTTGATACTTCCAAACCGTGCAATATTTTCTGAACACTGCTGATGACCTGCTGCAGGGGGATCTGAAGACCAAAGAGAAACAAGTCTCGGACCTTCAGGAAATCCTAAAAACCCAGCAGGCTGAAACTGCAAAAGCGAAGGAAGAATTGACCAATGCCTTGACCGTTATGGAACAGCTGAAAGAAAACCGCAAAAAGGAACAAGCTGATTGGGCTACTGAAAAGGCTCTTTTGATGAAAAGGGCTGAAAATGCCGAAGCTGCTCTCAAACCGGTGGTTGATGAATTATCCACCGTAAAGCGACAAATACACTCCATGACCTCTGCCGTCTTTGGTAAATTTCTTTCGATGCCCTTCTTCCAATTTGCACCTTGTCTGCTATATCCTATGTCCGGTTTGTAATCCATCTTGAAACACTGCAGGCACACGTATTGGACACTTGGGTTCTGATGTGCGGATGAAACTCAAAGCTGCTTATACTTTGATTGAGCAGTTGTATACCGGAGCACAGAGAGCTATCACCACTGCATCGCATAACAACCCCGCACCGTCTCTGATTCAAGACACGTTAAAAAGGTTATCCATGCTTCCAGCCCGGATTGAAGAGTTAAAAAGATCAGCTGCTCGAACCTGAGCCATCACTGCCTTGATCCGGGCCAAAGCGTGGGTACCAGATTTTGATCCTGTCGAAGCGGCCCAAGGATACCCCAGCTTGAAAGAAGATGGTTCAGATTTCGGCGAAAATGACTTGAGGGCGATAAACCGGGCGGTGCGCCCCCTAGCTTGTCAATTGGCTGAAGAAGCAGATCTGACACATTATCAGGCCCAATATGATAACCAGAACAAGCGAGTAGCTGCCCCGGTCCCTGAAGCGGAAAACCTTATTCCTCCAATCCGTAAGCATACCTACGCCCCTGACATTGAACCGTCTTTGCTGATTCATGAAGAAGCTGTCTTTCAAGCGTTAATGGGAATCGACTGGACTACTGCTGATTTCCAGCCAATGGGTAGCCAAGAGAAAGCTGAAGCGGCGCAAGATGATCCACAACCTTCGAACCGAGGCGGCGAACAGGCGTAATCAATGCTTCGGTTCACCTTAATTGGTGGCGTTAATCCGTCAAAAAACAATATATTCAGGCACTACGCTGCCTTGTAATAAGATAGTTAATACCTCTGCCTTTGAATGCGCCTTTGTGCACGGGTACTGATGCCCTTGCCATGACTTTTTCCAACTTGTGTTTCCTGTCTTTACTGGGTACAAAGGACGGTTTGTCGACCATACGAACCGTGCTGCGCCTTTGCCAAACCGGGCAACTTGCCTCCGGGTTAAAAAATGGACCAGGCTGTGTCAGCTGAATCGGTTTAAAAGTACTTGTTGTTCCAAAGAACAAAAAACACCGCAAGAAGGAAGATAACAAACAACCAAATACGAGAGAAAAACGCAATAGTAAAACGCATGCAAAGGGTGGTTGCTATGAACCGTTCAGAAGGCGTTACCATCGTCAAGACAAAAAACCAAGCCCCCGAGGGGTGTAACTACGGTTTAAGTCGACTAGGTTCCTAACTGAATCGTGGCAAATATGCCGGTCAAATGGCATTGCATTGGTTCGGATTCGACCAAGCCCCCAAGTGACTCAGTGGCCTAGGGCCGATCAAGTGGCATTGCATTGGTTCGGACACGACCAAGCCCCCAAATGACTTATTGGCTGTTTAAAAGCCGATCAGAAGGCATTACCATCATCAAGACATGACCGAGCTCCCATAAGGTGTAACTACGGTTCAAGTCGATTAGGTCCCCAACTGACTTAGTGGCAAATGTGCCAGCCAGAAGGCATTACCGTCGTCAAGACATGACCAAGCTCCCCGGAGGTGTAGCTACGGTTCAGGTCGACTAGGTCCCCAACTGACTTTGTTGATCTTCTGTGAAGCGACCTCAAGGGGTAAACCGGAGGTTGCAATAAAGCGAATTAACTCCATGTAACCACGCATGATGTGAAGAACAGCAGAGACCCTGCTTTACTCGAGGCTCCGGTTTATTATATTGATCATAATATATACATGGTCATGATATGTACATAAACAGAGCCCAAGGCTCATGTATAATAAGGTCGAAGATGAGCTATGTTCCACGGCCTGTTGGTCTCCTCCTCTGATGTGCGTGAATCTTTGCGCTCTCGAATATCAATCAGGTAGTATGACCCGTTATTCAGATTCTTGCTGACCACAAAAGGTCCTTCCCAAGGCGGGGATAATTTATGCATATCAGACTGATCCTGGATGAGCCGGAGCACCAAATCCCCCTCCTGAAAGGTTCTGGTTCTAACCCGACGGCTGTGGTAACGGCGAAGATCTTGCTGGTAAATCGCTGAACGGGCAGCTGCTAAGTCACGTTCCTCATCCAACAAGTCAAGAGCGTTCTGTCGTGCCTGCTCGTTGTCCGCTTCAACATAAGCTACCACACGAGGTGAATCATGTCGTATATCACTTGGGAGAACCGCCTCTGCTCCATAGACCATAAAATACGGCGTAAACCCCGTGGATCTGTTAGGCGTGGTGTTGATGCTCCATAATACAGACGGTAGCTCCTCAACCCAACAACCCGGCGTCCTCTGCAAAGGGACCAGAAGCCGGGGTTTGATACCTCTCAAGATCTCTTGATTCGCTCGTTCTGCTTGACCATTAGATTGTGGGTGAGCTACCGAAGAAACATCAAGCCGTATATGCTCACGTGCGCAGAACTCTTTCATGGCACATTTGGATAGATTGGTACCATTATCTGTGATGATGCTGTGTGGAAAACCAAACCGGAAGATCACCTTCTTTATAAACCGAACCGCCGTGGCCGCATCACACTTGCTGACAGGTTCGGCCTCCACCCACTTTGTAAATTTGTCAACCGCTACCAATAGGTGGGTCTTCTTATCTTTGGAACGTTTAAAAGGCCCAACCATATCGAGCCCCCAAGTCGCAAACGGCCAAGTAATTGGAATCATCCTCAATTCTTGAGCCGGTATGTGCGCTCGTCTAGAAAATTTCTGGCAACCATCACATAGCCGGACCAGGTCTTCTGCATCAGCATGAGCAGTTAACCAGTAGAAACCGTGGCGGAACGCTTTAGCCACCAATGATTTTGAACCAGCGTGGTGGCCGCAATCCCCTTCATGTATTTCACGTAATATTTCGCACCCCTCCTCAGGGGATACGCACCGTTGCAGCGCTCCTGACACGCTGCGATGATGTAGCTCTCCTTTGAAAATGGTCATAGACTTGGACCGCCGTACTATCTGCCGAGCCAAGCTTTCGTCTTCTGGCAACTCACCCCGGTTCATATATACCAGATAAGGAAGCGTCCAATCCGGGGTGACATGAAGAGCCGCCACTAATTGAGCCTCCGGATCAGGAATAGCCAATTCCAGCTCACCGGGTAGCTGTACCGATGGGTGATACAATACATCCAAGAAAACATTGGGTGGGACCGGTTTACGCTGAGAGCCCAAGCGGCTTAAAGCGTCCGCTGCCTCATTCTTTCTGCGGTCCACATGGTCCACTTGATAGCCTTTGAAATGCCCAGCCACCATATCTACTTCATGACGGTATGCCGCCATGAGCGGGTCCTTAGAATCCCAGGTGCCGGATACTTGCTGAGCCACTAGATCCGAATCACCAAAGCACCTAACTCGGCTCAGATTCATCTCTTTAGCCATCCGAAGACCATGAAGCAAAGCTTCATACTCAGCCGCATTGTTTGTACAGGGGAACATTAAACGGAGGACGTAACAAAACTTGTCTCCTCGTGGGGAAGTTAAAACGACTCCAGCCCCCGAGCCTTCCAATTGTCTTGATCCGTCAAAATGAATAGTCCAATATGTGTTATCTGGCTTCTCCTCAGGTGCTTGTAACTCTGTCCAATCATTTATGAAGTTGACAAGTGCTTGTGACTTTATGGCCGTCCGGGGTACGTCTCTTAAACCGTGCGGCCCAAGTTCGATAGCCCACTTGGCAATCCGACCGGTCGCCTCCCGGTTCTGTATGATGTCACCCAAAGGAGCAGAACTGACCACCGTGATGGGATGCCCTTGAAAATATTGCTTCAGCTTCCGGCTTGCCATAAAAACACCATATACCAGCTTCTGCCAATGCGGATACCTTTGCTTGGACTCGATAAGCACTTCGCTGATATAGTAAACCGGATGCTCCTTCCCAGCCTCCTTGCGTTCTACCACAATCGCTACACTGACCGCTCTGGCGTTCGCAGCAACATATAGCAGGAGTGGCTCTTTATCTACGGGGGCTGCCAACACTGGCGGATTGACTAACTGTCGCTTCAAGTCCTCAAACGCTTTATCAGCCTCCGGACTCCAGACAAATTGATCTGTCTTCTTGAGCATTTGATACAAGGGGATCGCCTTTTCACCTAGGCGGCTGATAAACCGGCTTAACGCAGCAATCCGCCCGGCCACGCGCTGGACATCATTGACGCATTTCGGTTTGGCCAGGGAGGTGATGGCTGTGATCTTTTCCGGATTGGCCTCAATTCCTCCATGGGACACTAAGAATCCCAACAACTTGCCTGCAGGTACACCGAAAACACATTAAGCTGGGTTGAGCATCATTTGGTACACTCTCAAGTTATCGAAGGTTTCCTTCAAATCGTCAACCAGGGTCTCCTTCTTTCGTGATTTGACCACAATGTCATCCACATAGGCATGTACATTACGACCAATCTGTTCGAGGAGGCAATTTTGCACACACCGTTGATAAGTAGCCTGCGCACTCTTAAACCCGAAGGGCATAGAAACATAGCAGAAGGCTCCAAAGGGAGTAATGAACGCCGTCTTCTCCTGGTCCTTAACTGCCATCTTGATCTGATGATAACCCGAATAGGCATCCAAAAAACTCAAACGCTCGCAATCTGCCGTAGCATCAATGATTTGATCAATACGGGGGAGAGCAAAAGGATCCGCTGGACAAGCTTTATTCAAGTCTGTGTAATCCACACACATGCGCCAGGTGCCGTTTTTCTTAAGAACCAGCACCGGATTAGCAAGCCACTCGGGATGAAAAACCTCGATAATAAAACCAGCTGCCAGGAGCCTGGCTACTTCCTCACCAATCGCTTTACGTCTTTCTTCGTTAAACCGGCGTAGGAATTGTTTTACCGGTTTATACTTAGGATCCACATTAAGGGTGTGCTCAGCGAGTCGCCTCGGTACACCAGGCATGTCAGACGGCTTCCATGCAAAGATGTCCCGATTCTCACGGATGAACTCGATGAGCGCGCTTTCCTATTTTGGATCCAGGTTAGCACTGATGCTGAACTGCTTGGACGAATCGCCAGGTACGAAGTCAACAAGCTTAGTTTCGGCAGCCGATTTGAACTTCAAGGCCGGATCGTGGTCCGTAGTCGGCTTCTTTAACGAAGTCATGTCCTCCGGATCAACACTGTCTTTGTACTGCTTTAGCTCCTCCGTAGCACAAACCGATTCTGCATAAGTCGCATCTCCTTCCTCGCATTCCAAAGCGATTCGACGGCTCCCATGAACCGTTATATTGCCCTTGTAACCCGGCATCTTGAGTTGCAGATATACATAGCAGGGCCGTGCCATAAATTTTGCATAGGCTGGCCGTCCGAACAAAGCGTGGTATGGACTTTGGATTTTAACCACTTCGAACGTCAGCGTCTCTAATCTGGAATCATGACTATCGCCGAAGACCACTTCAAGGGCTATCTTACCAACCGGGTACGCAGACTTGCCAGGCACCACCCCGTGGAACACTGTATTGGTCGGTTTGAGATCCTTATCCACCAGTCCCATGCGACGGAAGGTCTCATAATATAAGATGTTAATGCTGCTCCCTCCGTCCATGAGCACCTTGGTGAGCTTATAACCTCCCACCTGAGGCGCCACCACCAATGCTAACTGACCCGGATTATAAACCCTGGGAGGATGATCTTCTCGGCTCCATATGATTGGTTGTTCCGACCAGCGCAGATAGTGAGGTGTGGCCGGTTCAACAGCACTAACTGCCCGCCTCTGAAGCTTTCTATCCCGTTTATCCAAGCTTGTAGTAAAAGCATGGTACTGTCCACCACTCAACTGTTTCGGGTTGTTCTGATAACCTGATTGCTGCTGTTGCTGCTGGCTGTGACCACTTTGATCGCCTTGATTATTTTGGCTGTTCTGTCCGCCCGGATTACCATGGAACCGTGGACCAGAATTTCCGCCGCCGTATCCTGATCCGGAACCTGAACCGCTGCCAGAGCCGTGATCATATTGGAAAATGTTTGAGCTTTTGAATTCCCTCATGATGTAACAATCCTTCCAAAGATGGGTTGCTGGCTCCTCTTTTGTTCCGTGCTTCGGACAGGGCTGGTTTAAGAAAAAGTTCAAACGCTCCGGATTAGGACCGGGATTTCCGCGAAAACCTGACTGTTTCCCCTTACGTCGCTGGCCCTTGTTCTGTGCACTGGTGTTGGCCACAAAATCCGCGCTCCCATCCGGTTTACGCTTACCTCCGCCTCCATTGCCTGTTGGTTGATGCTGCTGGCCTTTGGTGTTGCTATTCTTCGTTCCCTTCACTGCTTTGTCGTTACCAGAGTCAGGATCCTTGGTACTGTCAGAATCCGCATACTTCACTAAAGCGGTCATGAGCGTTCCCATATCCGTGCAATCACGCTTCATCCGGCCTAACTTTAGCTTCAAAGGGCCAAACCGACAGTTGCCTTCCAACAGCACTACGGCGGTGTCTGCGTTGATGCGATCTGACGAGTGTAAAACTTCTGATACCCGGCGTACCCAATGGGTAGTTGACTCCCCTTCTTGCTGAACGCAAGCTGCTAGGTCGACTATCGACATTGGCTATTTGCACGTGTCCTTGAAATTCTTGATAAACCGGGCTCGCAACTGGGCCCACGAGTTGATGGAATTAGGTGGTAGGCTCTTTAGCCAAGTCCGGGCCGTCCCTTCTAACATAATGGTAAAATACTTCGCGCACGCCGTGTCATCCACATCCAGCATCTCCATAGCCATCTCATAGCTCTCCACCCATGTCTCCGGAGGCTGATCTGCCGTGTAGTTTGGTACCTTGCGGGGGCCTTTGAAGTCTTTAGGCAGGCGTACGTTGCGCAAAGCGGGAACAAGGCACGGTACTCCCAAAGAACTAGAAACCACCCCCGGTTCAATCGTAGCAGTTGGGAGGATAGGTGTAAGCTGACGAGCCTGATGCTGCGCTGCTAATCCGGCCTCCTGCGCACGGGCGCGGTCCGCATTCTCCTGAGCATTGTCGTGGCCCGCCGGATTGTTGCCGTGGAGCGTTTCACGCCTGGCATTACTTGAAACAGCCGGCTCCTCCATGCGCCTATTATAGCTCCTCCTGGGGCGAGGGGTGGAGTGAATCCGATCACGGCTTTGCGAATATGCTTCTTGTTGGGCCAAAGCGGTCCTAAGGAGCTCCTTGACTCGGCGTGTCTCTACATCCTGCGGTGAATCGCCTTTGATCGGAATGGCTTCCAACCGAGCTGCCGCCGCAACGAGGTTATCCATCGGGTTGGAATAATGGCCCGATGGTGTCGGCACGGCCTGTGGTGTACCAGTGTTGTGACGAGGCAGGTTTATTATACGGTGCTGAACAGGGGCGCCAACTGTCGCTTCCGCACGGTTTACTCCCGGGGTGTTGAAGAGATTTCTGGCGTCGAGGGCTGCGGGCAATCGAGATCGGAATTTCCTCTTCAGGACTTCCTGAGATGCATTCTGGTCCATCATGAGCCTGTAAGCCTGTGCATCTAAAGCGGCACGCTCTGCCGTCATCCTGGCCTCTTCTGCTGCCAGCCCCGCTTTAGCTTGAGTGATCTGTTCTCTCACTTTGGCAATCTCGGCATTGTGAACCTCCTGATCTACCGGGTTGGCTTCTGCCATGAGCGCTGCCAGTGCGTCAAACAGATCTGACAACACTTGGGCTGGTGAGTCCGCAGGGCCCCCTGCCCGCGCAGCGGTTGCCGCTGCCGATCCGGAGATCACTGCTGCCGCAGTTGATGAATGCGGCGCCGCCTGTGTTCCAGCCATGAAGACCCCAACTCGATTGGGCAGACCAGAGGGGTCCGGAATACTGTCGCCATCGGAGCTGCCCCCAATCCAATCATCTTGCAGCTGGTATAGAGACTCGGTTTCCCCGGTTGACGCTTCATCGCCGGAGTAGATGGCGGTTTCGCCACCGGATTCGGATCCTTCCTCGTAGCTTCCTCCGTGGATGACTCCCACGAAGGCGCGCTTCCTGGTCGGTTTAGCCAGGGTCGATCTCGTGCACTGAGCTGTCTCGACGAGGTCGGTGCAAATGCCCAGCTCGGGGCCCGGTTCACCGATCTTGCCGATGAAAACATGGATGCCGCCAAAGGGGACCCGGTACCCGTACTCGATCGAGCCGGCGTCGGGGCCCCAGCCTGTGCTGTCGATGTAGAGTTTTCCGCGACGACTTTTGGTCATCCGGCCCACAGCGTAGCCCTCGAGTCCTTCAAAGCGGCCCTCCAAGAACTTGAAACCATCTCGCGATAGCCCCACGGTGGGCGCCAACTGTCGTGGATTTGTCATGGCAGATGTCCTAGCGAAAGGACTTAGTCGTGGAGCCATCGCAACGGGTTAACTTGAAGGGGGTAAAACGGACGCAAGGACACAGTGTTTATACTAGTTCGGCCCCTTCGATGAAGGTAAAAGCCTACGTCTAGTTGTGATGGGATTGATGTGTTTCGAGGGCTAGGGAGCGATAAGCTTCGCCTAAACCTCGAGTTGTTGTTCTCTGTCCCTAAACCGTCGTCGGGTCGTCCCCTTATATACACGGGTGACGCCCGTCGGTCTACAAAATCCCAACCTCCGGTTCATAAACGTGCCCGGGTTGGTCTCTCTATTCCTAACTTACAATGCAAGTTTACCTCAGGCCGGTTTACGGCCATAAACCTCTAAACCGACTATAGGCCTTGGGCCCTTCTATTTCTCCTTGGGCTTTAACATCTCGGGTCCATTGACGGAGCTAACCCGGGCCCTGTAGGCCGGTTTACCCCAAATAGCAATATCCCCAACAGGAACCCTTATGGCTGCGCTAGTGAAGTATGCTGATTCTGATAGTACCAAGGATCCCGAGTCTGACGATGACAAGACAGGGAAGGGAAAGAAGAGCACCAACTCCAAAGGGCAGCAGCACAACACGGCAGGTCATGGAAACGGCGGCAAGCGTAAAGCGGATAAGAGCATAGATTTTGTGGCTAATACCAACGCGCGGGATAAAGGCCAGCGACGAAAGGGTAAACCACCGAATCATGGCGGAGCTCACAACCCCAACCCGGACCGTTTGACTTATCTGTTAAACCAGCCTTGTCCAAAGCATGGGTCAAAAGAGATGCCGGCAAACCACATTTGGAAAGATTGCTACATTATGCAAGAGTTCAAAAATTATAATACCTTCCGTTATGATCACGGATCAGGTGGCGGTTCAGGGTCCGGATATCATGGGCCGGGTTACGGCGGAGGAAATTCCGGGTCAGGCTTCAATGGCAATCAGGGCGGACAAAATAATCAAGGTAACCAGAGCAGCCAGGGTGGTTACAATCTGCAGCAGCAGCAGTCGGTGTATCAGAGCCACCCGAAGCAGTTGAATAGTGGGCAATATCATGTTTTCACCACTAGTTTGGACAAACATGACCGAAAGGTTCATAAGCGGGCCGTGAACTCTGTTGAACCGGCAGTGCCCCAATACTTACGCTGGTCCGAGCAGCCAATCGTGTGGAGTAGAGAGGATCATCCTCCCCGGATTGACAATCCGGGTCAACTGTCTTTGGTGGTGGCGCCTCAGGTGGGAGGTTATAAGTTCACCAAGGTACTCATGGATGGAGGAAGCAGTATCAATATCCTTTACTATGAAACCTTCTGTTGCATGGGGTTGACAGATAAAAATCTTAAACCGTCCAATACGGTGTTCCATGGCGTGGTACCCGGTAAGTCAGCATATCTTGTTGGCAAAATAGCCTTGGAAGTGGCCTTTGGAGATGATTATGACTCCAGATCAGAAATATTGAACTTTGAGGTGGTGAAAATTCAAAGCCCATATCACGACCTGTTTGGACGGCCGGCTTATGACAAATTCATGGCACGGCCCTGCTATGTCTATTTACAACTCAAGATGCCGGGTCACAAGGGAACAATAACTATTCATGGAAGCCACAAGATCGCTTTGGAGTGCGAAGAAGGTGATGCGGCCTATGCTGAGTCGGTCTGTGCCACGGAAGAGTTGAAAGATAATGTTGATCCGGCAAACATGACTCCGTTGAAAAAGCCAACCACGGAGCATGATCCGGCCCTGAAGTTCAAATCGCCTGCTGAGACTAAGCTTGTTGACTTTGTACCTGGCGATTCGTCCAAGCAGTTTAGTATCAATGCAAACTTGGATCCGAAATAGGAAAGCGCGCTCATCAAGTTCATCTGTGAGAACCGTTACATCTTTGCATGGAAGCCTTCTGACATGCCAGGTGTACCGAGGGAACTAGCTGAGCACACCCTTAATATTGATCCCAAGTACAAACCGGTGAAGCAGTTTCTCCGCCAGTTCAACGAAGAAAGACGCAAAGCTATTGGAGAGGAAGTGGCCAGGCTCTTTGCAGCTGGATTTATCGTTGAAGTTTTCCATCCTAAATGGTTAGCTAATTCGGTGCTGGTTCTCAAGAAAAATGGTACCTGGCGTATGTGTGTGGATTACACAGACCTTAACAAGGCTTGTCCAGCAGATCTTTTTTCCCTCCCTTGTATTGATTAAATTATTGATGCTACGGCGGGTTGTGAGCGTTTGAGCTTTCTGGATGCATATTATGGTTATCATCAGATCAAGATGGCAGTTAAGGACCAGGAGAAGACGACTTTCATAACTCCCTTTGGAACCTTCTGCTATGTGTCTATGCCCTTTGGTCTCAAGAGTGCCCAGGCGACTTATCAACGGTGTGTACAGAATTGCCTTCATAAGAAAATTGGCCGTAATGTGCATGCCTATGTGGATGATATTGTGGTAAAGTCAAGGAAGAAGGAGACTCTGGTTGACGATTTGAAGGAAACCTTTGATAACCTACGGACATACAAAATGATGCTCAATCTGGCCAAGTGCGTTTTTGGTGTACCGGCAGGCAAGTTATTGGGTTTTCTGGTGTCCAACAGGGGAATTGAGGATAATCTGGAAAAGATCACAACTATCGCCTCCTTGGCTAAACCGAAGTGCATCAATGATGTTAAACGCTTGGCAGGCCGGATCACCGCGTTGAGCCGGTTTATCAACCGCCTTGGGGAGAAGGAAACTCCTTTGTATCAGATGCTGAAGAAAATGGACAACTTCGTCTGGAGTTCCGCCGCTGATGAAGCGTTTGAGGACTTAAAGCGGCAGCTCCCCAATCCGCCTGTTCTTGCTGCCCCGATTGACAAGGAACCATTGCTGTTATATGTGACAGCTAATGCTCGCGCAGTCAGCGTGGCTATTGTGGTAGAGCGTAAAGTGGCAGGCAAGGAATATCCGGTTCAACGTCCGGTTTACTATATCAGTGAAGTGCTTATTGAATCCAAGCAAAGGTACCCGCATTGGCAGAAATTGGTGTACGGAGTTTTTATGGCAAGCCGGAAGCTTAAACAATACTTCCAAGGTCACCCCATCACAGTGGTCAGCTCTGCCCCTTTGGGATACATAATCTAGAACAGGGAGGCAACTGGCCGGATTGCCAAGTGGGCTATAGATCTTGGACCTCACGGGTTGAAATACATACCTCGGACGGCGGTCAAATCTCAAGCACTTGTGGACTTCATCAATGATTGGACGGAACTGCAAGCACCTGAAGAAAAGCCGGATCACACCTATTGGACTATTCACTTTGATGGGTCCAGGCAATTGGAAGGCTCGGGGGCTGGAGTCGTGTTAACTTCCCCACGAGGTGATAAGTTCTGTTACGTTCTCTGCTTAGTGTTCCCTTGTACTAACAATGCAGCTGAGTACGAAGCTTTACTCCATGGTCTCCGAATGGCTAAGGAAATGAATCTAAGCCGAGTTAGGTGCTTTGGTGACTCGGACCTAGTGGCTCAACAAGTATCTGGCACTTGGGATTACAAGGATCCGCTCATGGCAGCATACCGTCGTGAGGTGGATATTATTGCAGGTCACTTCAAAGGCTATCAAGTGGATAACATGGAACGACGGAAGAACGAAGCGGCGGATGCTTTAAGCCGGTTGGGTTTTCAACGTAAACCGGTCCCGCCTATTGTCTTCTTGGACGTTCTGCATAATCCATCAGTCAAGCTCCCTGGTGAAGAGGATTTGGCTATTCCTGATCCGGAGGCTCAATTGGTGGCGGCCCTTCATGTCATCTCGGACTAGACGGTTCCTTATCTTGGGTACTTAAACTGGGGCGAGTTACCAGAGGATGAGGTCCTGGCCAGGCAGATAATCCGGCGATCCAAGTCCATGACTATTGTCAATGGCGAGTTGCATCGTTGCAGTGTGACAGGGGAGTTTCAACGTTGTGTGTCTCCTGAGGAGGGCTGCGAAATCTTACGAGAAATCCATGAAGGAGATTATGGTCACCACGCCGATTCAAAATCTTTGGTGGCTAAAGCATTTCGCCATGGTTTTTATTGGCTGACTGCTCACGCTGATGCGGAGGACTTGGTCATACAATGTGATGGCTGTCAGAAGTTCTCAAGATGTGCTCATGTGCCGGCTCAAGAATTGAGGATGATTCCAATTACTTGGCCGTTTGCAACTTGGGGGTTGGATATGGTTGTGCCTTTCAAAAGGTCCAAGGACAAGAAAACCCACCTCTTGGTGGCAGTTGACAAGTTCACAAAGTGGGTGGAGGCAGAGCCCGTTAGCAAGTGTGACGCAGCCACGGCGGTTTAATTCATCAAAAAGGTGATTTTCTGGTTTGGCTTTCCACACAGCATCATCACTGATAATGGTACCAACCTGTCCAAGGGTGCTATGAAGGAGTTCTGTCAACGTGAGCACATTCGGCTTGACGTCTCATCAGTGGCTTACCCAAAGTCCAATGGTCAAGCAGAGAGGGCTAATCAAGAGATCTTGCGAGGCATCAAACCCCGGATTATGGTTCCTTTGCAGCGGACGCCGGGTTGTTGGGTTGAGGAGTTACCATCTGTATTATGGAGCATCAACACCACACCTAATAGATCGATAGGGTACACACCGTTTTTCATGTTTTATGGAGCGGAAGCGGTTCTCCCCAGTGATATCCGTCATGACTCACCTCGTGTAACGGCATATGTTAAAGCGGACAACGAGACAACCCGACAGGACGCTTTGGACCTGTTGGATGAGGAGTGTCGGTGTCAAAACCGGCGGATCTCGGGTAGGGGGTCCCGAACTGTGCATCAAGGCCGGATGGTAACAGGAGACAAGGGACACGATGTTTACCCAGGTTCGGGTCCTCTCGATGGAGGTAAAACCCTACTCCTGCTTGATTAATATTGATGATATGGGTAGTACAAGAGTAGATCTACCATGAGATCAAGGAGGCTAAACCCTAGAAGCTAGCCTATGGTATGATTGTGTATGATGATGGTTCTGTCCTATGGACTACAACCCTCCGGTTTATATAGACACCGGATAGGGTTAGGGTTACACGGAGTCGGTTACAATGGTAGGAGATCTTGAGTATCCGCATCGCCTAGCTTGCCTTCCACGCCAAGGAAATTTCCTTCCGGACACAGGAGGAAGTCTTCAATCTCGTATCTTCATAGTTCTGGAGTGCGGTGAAGGTATAGTCCGGCTACCCGAACACCCCCTAATCCAGGACTCCCTCAATAGCCCCTGAACCAGGCTTCAATGACGACGAGTCCGGCGCGCAGATTGTCTTCGGCATTGCAAGGAGGGTTCCTCCTCCAAGTCCTTCATAGAAGATTGTTAACACCAAAAATAGTGTCCGGCTCTGCAAAATAAATTTCCACATATTGCCATAGAGAGAATAATATTAACACAAATCAAATCTGCTGACGTATTCCGCAGTGCGTCATCACACTGCGGCCAAGCTCTTATACAAATTGTTTTTACTTTTCCACGTCAATGCGTTTAGCGAGGCGGTTTCCTTGGCAAGTCCTGTCAAAGCAGAGATCATGTGCCCCTTTTACGGGATTCTCATCAATACGGTCGTGGGTAACCCAATCATGCCCGTTAGCACGTTCCCTTGATTAAAGGCGAGTCCAAAACGGTTGCGGGGAGGGCTCTTGGTATTCAGCCTCTTATGAACAGACCAACACCCCCAGCGTCAGATTCCAGGCGCTTCGAACTTTTGACAATGTCCGGTTCTGACCTGCAAGGCCGATGGATGCCTTCCTCCGTCACGGAGGAGGACGTATTAAGGTTGAGGGAGGCTAAGTTCCTGACCGGCGAGATTTCGCATAGGTTGCCTGCTCAAGGATAGGTTATTCCCAGTCCCCAGCCCGGTGAGAGCGTGGTGTTCATGTCTCACTTCCTCCGAGGGTTAGGCTTCCCCATGGATCCCTTTGTGAGGGGACTGTTGTTTTATTACGGGCTGGATTTTCATGACTTAGCTCCGGAGTCCATCCTCCATATCTCCTCATTTATCGTAGTGTGTGAAGCGTTCCTCCATGTTACCCCTCACTTCGGATTATGGCTCAAGACCTTCAAAGTGGAGCCAAAGATGATCGAGGGGCGACACGCAGAGTGCGGAGGTGCTGTCATAAGAAGAAATGCCGATGCTCCATGGCCCGAGGGCTCTTTTCAAGAGGAGCTTGGCTTGTGGCAACGAGAGTGGTTTTATATCACCGCTCCTCGGGGCACCACATGGGTGGCGCCTCCTGCTTTTCGCTCGGGTCCCCCACCACGACTAGCGTCGTGGATCAATATAGGGTTAGATCGGGGCTTGCCCAAAGACGTACCCTTGCTGCAGGGCCGCATTAAGGATCTCTTGGAAGGAGACCTCAACCTGGTCAAGGTGACACAGGTCATGCTGATTCACCAAACACTTCCCGACAAATGTCGCCCCATTCGCCTGTGGGAGTTCAATCCAGAGGAACCACGAGCTCTCCGGGATTTTATGAGCGCGACGCCCGCGCAGATGTATAAATTGTTCTTCGGATCACAAGAAGTGTGTCCAGATTTGACCGAGGACGCAGGCCTAAGCCGCATTCTCCCGGATATTCAAGTAAGTAACCTTGTGCCCGGACCTTCTTTCCGCATAATTAACTTGCCCTTAACAGAGCTCTCCTTTTAAACAGGAGTGGATAGCGAAGGTGAAGCTGATTAGGTGTCCGGCTCCCCTTCCCGAAACCAGGCCGGATCCCGTGCTAGTCAGGATGCTGGAGGTGGTGCCTTTGGAGGGAAGCAAGGGGGCGGACAAGGAAGCTACGGCCTCCTCGAAGGAGGCTGTTCCGAAGGGAGGAACCAACGATTCCTCTCCTAGGGAAAAGAAGAGAGCCGCCTCTGACGATGCGAAGACCGTGATTTCGAAGCGGGGGAAAAGATCCTCGTCAGAGGGTCCGGCGCGGGGGAGTTCCTCGGCCAGACTGCGTACTCAAGGAGATCAGCCCTACAACGAGCCGTAAGTAGAGAAAGATTTTCCTTTCGAGGGATGAGATAAATCCATGATTTATATCTGAGAGTTTTAACCAAATTTTTACCTTGTAGTTCGGACCTCAGCCCTTCTCAGCAGAGCTCGTCTTCGGGGGATATTCTTACGAAGATGATGGAGAGCGGGACGCCTCCTTCTGCTGGGCCGCCTAGCAAGGCGGGCGACCCTGAGGTGTCGTCACGGAGGGTTTCTCCGAGTTCGGCAGGGGCGGAAGATAGCGATGGGGCCCCCCGAAGTTCTCCGCGTCCGGCCTTCGAAAGAGGCCATGGGACGAGTCCGGCACCTTCTGGTACTCGGCCGGAGGAGCTAAAGGTTCTGCTAGGGCAAGCTTCTATTTCAGAGGAGCACCGTGCATTAATGGGCATGGTGATTGAAAGGATTTCGTCCGCAGAGAGCGGACTGCGTGAGGCCGTCGAAAGTTTATTGATGGGTTTTGAGGTACATTAGATAATGTATACTTTTGTTAGTTGCGCATAAATAAGATGCGCCCTATGTAGATAGTAGCCCCTGAGACTCTGCATGTCGTCAAGAAATGACGACACGCAGAGGATCATAATCCCAGGTCTAAAATTTCGCCTTTTAATGTAGGCTGCAAGGTGTCCGGAATCAATCTGAACTGCTGGTTTTTCCGAACTAAAGCGGCAACTAGACGTGGCAGATGCCGACATCGCGCTTGTCAACAAGCGGTTGGATGAGGCTCAAGGTATGTGATTCCTCGGGCAGCATTAGGTAAGAAGAGTTTTATGCCAGCGTCTTATGATATGTGTGCTTGACGCAGATGGTGCGGCCGCCGTGGAGAGTCTTAGGGCAGAACTTGCCCGAGCTAAAGATGAAGCCAGGAGAAGTGATGCGGTTGCCAAGAAGGCCCTTGAAGAGCTGAGAGCCGAACAGGCTTCTCATTGCCGAAGCAAGGAAGAGATGGCCACTATGGCCGAAAAGTTAAAGAGCACTGCAGACCGTTGAATACTTCTTGAGAAAGAAGACCAAGCGAGACAGGCGGTCCTAGAAAAGGTCGTTGCTGATGCCAAGGATATGCGCTCCGCAATGAGAGCTGCGAAGGAGGAGCTGCGTCAGGCCGAACAGATTGCGGCTGGAAAGCCCTTCATGCTGCGGAGAAAATTTTGCGATCCGAAGTTTGCTCCGTTGGACCGGATGTGGAGTGTGGAGGACACCTATCTGGATTTAGCAGCAAGTGCTGCTGATGTAACCGAACACTTCCAAGATCTGGAAGATCGTGAAGTGGAAAATTTGTTCTGGTCACAATTTCACAATCCAGAGCGTCCACTAGCAGTGGACGATCGTTTGGCTCAATGGGCGGAACTTAATAGGTTGTCTGGAATCGCCATGAAGTATTTCGTGGGTCATCTGTGGACGGGGAGGTCGGAGCCGAAGAGTTATTTTAGCTTGGTGCAGCAATTCCTTGACGCAGTGCCGCGCATTAATGCAATGAAAAGGTCGGCGTGTATAGACGGTGCGAGGATGGCTCTTGCCCGTGTCAAGAGATACTGGGGAAGAGATGGAGACCACAGTTATTGCGTCCCGAGATTCGGAGAAAAGCTGAGTATCCTCCGAGCACTATTTTCAGGAAGTCCTTGAAGGCGCTCGTGTAATAGAGTCGCAGTGCTCGAAGGATGCTATGTTATTATAGCATATGTAATGATGAAGTAATATTTTTATAAACTGTAGTGGCCTTTTTATACTTGTGCCTTCAAGTATTGTGAACACCTCATGTGCAGCTGCTTTAAAATATATATATAAAATCTAAAAGATTGCAGTCGTTGGCTTCAACCCCCACGCACATAGTACGGGGGTGCTCGCAGAAGACACATTTTCACACTTAACCCAACGTCTTGGTCCTACAATGGAGGTCACGGCGCAGCGGGCCAGGCAATCGGACTATAATGCTTTAACACTTTCACCTAGCCATAGGAGCTTGACAGTGGGACTATTTAGGTAGCCCATTGGTGGCGACTGCGCTCGCCCGAGTTCGGGGCGCGTATGTGCCTGGCCGGGAAGCGGCCCTTCGTTAACGCGGAGGAATCCGATACATTCCAATAGGTCATCGAGTGGCTGACCAGTCTCACGCTACATCATGACAGTCAGTTTTCGGCTTTCTCTACTGAGGTGCTCGCCCGGCCGAACCGGGGCACAATTGCAGTAGTTCTCCTGGTGCTACCTTAGCCGATAGAGCGGAACGTAAGGTAGCCGAACTCAGGAGCCGGACAACCCAACATTTGACCAAAGACATGATTCGGAGCTGATGCATATAATGCCAAAACTCACGACGCCGAACACTCCCTAATGTGTTCGGTCTTTATGAGTGCGGGCTAAACAACACTCTTTGCTTAAAAAGGCCCCTAGTGTCCAGGTATGTGCAAAAAATTCTAACGTGGCCACATGCCAAGACGCCAGCCTCTTCCTTGGTTATGTCGGAAAGAACCAGGGGATGTAATGCAACAAGAGACAGTAAAAAAGGTTTACGCAGGGTCTTAATCTGAAAAGAATCCTTTAGGACGGGTCCCTACTGCACGTCTGCGCCCGTGTCTCCGTTGTGCCATATCCTGGACGGGCGCCGCACGACGTTCATCTGTAAAAGAGAGGAACTAAACTGAAAACGGGTCGTGCCGAACAAAAGGTTTGAAAATAAATGAAATATAAAGTAAAATGTAAAATTGAGCTTTATTGTCTCTGCGTATAGCCCCTAGTACGGGGGTATATGGCCTCTAAGCCTGCGTTGATGATGGACTTGTGCCGAACTCGTCTATTCCGGGTCCGTGGCCTTTAATGACCTATGTCGAAAAGTTTTCTTGGTTGGTGAGGCCATTTTATTGTGTGGCTGTCTAAGCGGCCGCACAGTCCTCCGCTTGGGGGAGGCGCACTCTATGGCGTCCCCTTCAAAGAGATGATTCCTCGTGGACCGGGCATCTTAAGCGTGAGATTTTCATAGTGCGGTATTGCATTAAAGCGAGCAAAAGCTCCGCGTCCCAGTAGTGCTTGATAGCGACTTGAAAACGGGACGACATGGAAGGTCAGCTTTTCGCGACGGGAGTTATCGGTAGAGCCGAATATAACTTTGAGCCGGAGAAAACCCATACAATGGGTGTCCGGGTCAAGTGCTACCCCTTGAAAGGAGGTTTTGCTGCGGCAGATTCTTGCTGGGTTTATCCCCATGTGATGGATTGTATCCTGATATATCAGGTTTAATCCACTGCCGCCGTCGATAAGGACATTTGTAAACTGGAATCCGCCAATTATTGGGTCGAGTATCAGGGCAGTCCAGCCTGCGTTTTTGATATTTCTAAAATAGTCTAGCTGATCGAAGGTGATTGGTTTTAATAACAAGTGGCGGGACACCCTGGGGATAGGTCGTATTGTGCGTACCTTTATGGGTGCCGCACGTTTTGCTACGTGAAGTAAGTTCACTGTTTTTACTTCTTGTGGGAAGTTCTTTTGTCTCCTGGTGCTCTGCTTCTGGGGTGCGCCCTCGTCTTCGCTTGGTATGTCGAGCCCCTTGTGTTCGGCATTGAGTCTGCCGGATTGTTTTAAAACCCAACAATCTCTGTGGGTGTGGTTAGCAGGCTTCCCTGGAGTACTGTGTATCTGACATATCCTGTCCAGGATTCTATTCAAGTTGGACGGATCATCCCTATTATCCTGGAGGGGTGGTTTTGTCTGATTTTGTCGCGAGCCTTTGAATCCGGCATTGACTGCTGTGCTCTTCGGACTTTTTTCTTTAGTTCGGTGACAATCGTTGTTGCGTCACGGTTTTCAGTTTCCATCCCTGATTTCGGATGTACTTGGGTCGCTAGGGTTGCATCTTGCCAACCAGCTGTCCTCTTATGCGCAAAAGTGGGTCATGAGGCTTGTGAGTGCGGCCATTGTTCTTAGCCGAGGTGTCTGGCGAGCCATTCGTCTCGGACATTATGCCTGAAAGTTGCTAAGGCTTCGACGTCCGGACAATCTACTATCTGATTCTTTTTAGTAAGGAATCTATTCCAGAACTGCCGAGCTGATTCTCCGGGCTGTTGAGTTATGTGACTGAGATCGTCTGCATCCTGAGGGCGGACATAGGTCCCTTAAAAATTTGCTCGGAAAGAGTCCTCGAGCTCTTCCCAACTTCCAATTGTGTTTTCGGGAAGGCTTTTAAGCGAGTGTCGGGCTGGCCCTTTAAGCTTAAGGGGTAAATATTTAATGGCGTGAAGATCATCTCCTCTAGCCATATGTATGTGGAGGATATAATCCTCGATCCAGACTCCGGGGTCTGTTGTCCCATCATACGCCTCTATGTTAACGGGTTTGAATCCCTCTGGAAATTCATAGTCCATAACCTCATCGGTGAAGCATATAGGGTGTGCGGCGCCCCTGTATTTGGGTGTGCCGGATTCTGATGATGGCTTTTTTGCATTGCTCGCAAGAGCTTGCTTTCTTGGCCCATAAATGGACCTGGCTGGGCCATGATGTGACTCCTTAGGTGGGTCGCATACCGATTTGAGTGCGATGCCACTTGCCGCCTTATTGGGTCGTCTATCCGACCGTATGGCTTTTCTGTTTTTTGAGTGCGAGGGCTCTAGGGCCTCTTCGTCGAATTCGGGCAGGAGCTTCCTCTTTGGATAGCTTTTAGTACGGCGACCATCGCCGTATCTGTCTGCAGTGTTGATTACTTTGTTCCATTTATTACGGAGTGCATCTTCCTCTATCTTTAGCTTCCGCTTCTGCTTTTTCAAGCTTCGTGCAGTTGCAACGAGCCTCTTGTGGAGACTTTTCTGCTGCATGGATTTATCCGGCGTAAGGTTGTCCGGAATGCCGTTTTTGCCGGGGGAGGGAGTTTCAGTTTCTCTATCCGTGTTGCCCTGTTGGGACGGCTGCTCTAAGGCTTGATCGTCGCCTACCGGCTTGTCCTGCTCTATGGCTGGGTTTTTATCGAGGCGGGGCTTGGGTCGGCGTTTATGTCGACGCTTTGATTGATTTCCGGGGGGTCTATCTCCCGTTCCATCCCCTTTTTTCTCGTTGTCGTTTCCCTTAGGGGTATCTACCATGCACACATCATGAGATGCGGTGGATTTCCAATGCCCTATGAGCGTTGGTTCATCGGTATCTCCTGCATCGTCATCCATGCTGTTGATGTCTGCGGAGTCGAAGTTGAGCACGTCGTTTAGGCTGTCGACGGTGGCTACAAAGTGGGTGGTGGGTGGTCTTTGAATTTCCACATCGTCCATATCCCATCCTCGCTGACCGTAATTCAGCCAGGGCTCTCCTGATACAGAGAGAGACTTGAGAGAGTTCAAGATGTCGCCAAGAGGCGAGTGCTGAAAGATGTCCGCGGCGGTGAACTCCATTATGGGTGCCCAATCGGATTCGATTGGAAGGGGCACGGGGGGTTCGGAGTCCGGATAGGAGTCCGGATTCTCGAAGTCACGGGCCGTGCGGAGTGCGAGGCTGGCGTTCGGCTCAATTGCCTTTGAGATCGCAGCCCCCGAGGTGACGTTCAACCGCTCATCCTCGATAGGTGTAATAAGCTCCGAGTCTAAGGTCGGAACCGGTGCATGTGCGGCCTCCAGGACACTGTTCGGAGGCAGAGCTAGATCATACCCCTCGAGGTAGTGCGGCGCGCTTGGCTGTGGCTCGAACCCGTTGAAGATCAGGTCTCCGCGGATATCAGCCGTGTAGTTTAAGCTTCCAAACCTGACTTGATGGCCAGGGGCATAGCTTTCGATCTGCTCCAGATGACCAAGCGAATTGGCCCGCAGAGCGAAGCCTCCGAAGACGAAGATCTGTCCGGGGAGAAAAGTCTCACCCTGGACCTCATTGTTATTGATGATCAGAGGAGCCATCGTGCCTAAAGGCGACGACACAGAGGAACTCTCAATGAAAGCACCAATGTCTGTGTCAAAACCGGCGGATCTCAGGTAGGGAGTCCCGAACTGTGCGTCAAGGCCAGATGGTAACAAGAGACAAGGGACACGATGTTTACCCAGGTTCGGGCCCTCTCTATGGAGGTAAAACCCTACTCCTGCTTTCATAGTTATTGATGATATGGTTAGTACAAGAGTAGATCTACCACGAGATCAAGGAGGCTAAACCCTAGAAGCTAGCCTATGGTATGATTGTGTATGATGATGGTTCTGTCCTACGGACTACAACCCTCCGATTTATATAGACACCGGATAGGGTTAGGGTTACACGGAGTCGGTTACAATGGTAGGAGATCTTGAGTATCCGCATCGCCTAGCTTGCCTTCCACGCCAAGGAAAGTTCCTTCCGGACACGGGACGAAGTCTTCAATCTTGTATCTTCATAGTCCTGGAGTCCGGCGAAGGTATAGTCCGGCTACCCGAACACCCCCTAATCCAGGACTCCCTCAAGGAGCGTGATGTAGCGGCTCCCCGTTCGGCGATTTATCAGCAAGATCTTCATCGCTATCATAGTCACCGAGTTAGGACCAGAACCTTTCAAGAATGAGATTTGGTACTTCGTCTCATCCAAGATCAGACTGATATGCACAAGCTATCCCCACCTTGGGAGGGACCTTTTGTGGTTAGCAAGAATCTGCACAATGGGTCATACTATCTGATTGATATTCGAGAGCACAAAGACTCATGTACATCAGAGGAGGAGAATAACAGGCCGTGGAACATAGCTCATCTTCGGCCTTACTATACTTGAGCCATAGGCACTGCTTATGTACATATTATGACAATGTATATATTATGATCAATATAATAAAACCGGAGCCTAAGCTAAAACGGGGTATGTATTATCTTTACATCATCTGTGGTTACACGGAGTTTCTGTCTTAAAGCAGCCTCCGGTTTACCCCTTGAGTTAGCTTTTTACAAAGCTCGATATCATATCACTTGGGGGCTTGGTTGTGTCCGAACCATAGCAACGCCATTTGGTAGGCGAAAAGCCACAACATCACTTGGGGACTTGGTCAAGTCTGAACTATAGTCACGCCTCTTGATCGGCCTAGTGCCACATCATCACTTGGGGGTTGTGGTCGAACCCGAACCATCGCTACACCTCTTGATCGGGGTAATGCCAACACATCATTTGGGGGCCTGGCTGACTTGAACCATAGCTACGCCTTTTTGGGGGCATGGTCTTGTCCCACTATGGTAATACCACTTGATTGGCTCAAAGCCTCATTTGCAAATGGTTTTATCTTTGCCTTTGCTTGAATTCTGCTCTTTTTTGTTAAAGACCTTTTTTTTTGTTGCGTTTTTAAACCAACATTATTAAAACCGATTCAGCTGTCAATTACAGATTGACAAAACAAGTTCAAATCTTAATCCGGAGACTAATTGCCCGGTTTGATTATTTATCATCCTGCTATGGAGTAAAACCGGCATTTATCATAGCCCGGAGCGGTTTACATTGTAAACCGGCCTTATATAAACAGGAGCCGTTTTCTCCTCCAACAGTGTGGGTTTTTTTAAAACTCCGCTTCAAGATTGGCCAAGCCAACTTCATGCTCAACGATGGCAGGTATTATGTATCTCAATATTTGGTCATATGCTTAAATCAAAGCTATTATCTTTGGTTTCACATACATAGATATCATGACCCGCCTAGTGATGAACCGCCAAGGCATTTTTTTTTGTTTCTCATTTGCAGAAAAACAGTTTGTAGATAGATAAATCAAAAGAAGCATCAGTTGCAATAAATATGCACGAAGGCATATCAAGGCCAAGTGTATCAGCTAGCCTATTACAAGGCAATATAGTGCCTAAATAAAATCATTGTTTTTTGCATATCACAGCGTGTAGTGCTTTAAACCGGCTTCTGGTTTATGCTTGGTCACCAGCGTGACCTGATGGTTGCGGTCATCTCGCGCCGGTTCAGCCTCTTCCTCCCTACCCAACGGGTGGAAATCAACAGTTTCCCAGTCGATTCAATGTTAGGAGCGTAAGTATGCTTACGGATTGGCGGGATAAGATTCTCCGCTTCAGGGATTGGTGCAGCAACGTGCTTGTTCTGATCATCGTAATTGGCTTGATAGTGGGACAGATCTGCTTCTTCCGCCAGCTGACAAGCCAACGGGTGTACTTCCCGGTTTATGGCTCGGAGATCTTCTTGACTGAACTCTGTCCCATCTTCTTTCAAACTAGGATAGCCTTGGGCCGCTTCAACTGGATCAAAATCAGGCACCCATGCCTTGGCCCGGATTAAGGTGTTTATAGCACCTGTTCTAGCAGCGGATCTCTTCAGCTCTTCAACCTGGCCAGGGAGCATGTATAGCCTTTCAATGGTGTCTTTGATCAAAGTGGGCGGCGGATTGTTGTGGGACGCTGTGTAGATGATCCGTTGGGCACCTGTGTATAGTTGCTCTACCAAGGTATAAGCAGCCTTCAGCTTCTTCCGCACATCCGATCCCAAGTGGCCAATACGAGTTCCTACATCATCATAACGGTTATTAAACCAGCAGATACATACCAAGGACTACTCGAATCAGAAGAACAAGGATACTTACCAAAGATAGCAGCAGTCATGGCATGAACCTGGCGCTTCTCACTGGTTAGTTCGTCAACCACCAGTTTGAGAGCGGCCTCGGCTTTCTCTTCCCTTTGAGTTAAAGCGGCTTTCTCAGTGGCCCAATCCGCCCGCTCTTTGTTGAAGCCTTCCTTAAGTTTCTCCATGACGCTTAAAGCGCTGGTCAATTCCTCTTTTGCCTTAGAGGTTTCGGCTTGTTGGGACTTCAGATTTTCTTGCAGGTCGGCGGTTTGACTTTCTCTTTTGCTCAGCTCAGCCTGGAAACAAATGATTAAATGATGAAAATGATGATACAGATTTGAAGTACCAACCGCATAACAAGTTATGCCCTTAGTACTTGGGGGCTAATTCATATTTCCTCTTCATCATACAATTTCTACAAAGTCCCAAGCTCAATACAAGTATTCAACTTGGCACTTGGGGGCTAATGGCTATTTCCTCAATTACTACTGATACTGGAATTTTTATTATCTAAAAAGTCCTGGTTTAACTACATTAAGATGAACCGGCCCCTGGGGGCTACGACAACAAAGTACATATGAGTTAAATTCTATATTGGAAAGTCCCGGTTTAAGCTGGTATCTTAAACCGTCGCTTGGGGGCTATTGGAGTTGGCACAACATAACATACAAGCAGAGAAGCGTATAATAAATTACCTCGTATTTGTCCTTCATCATGTTGACCAGACCAACTTCGTAATCACGGCTGGTGTATAGCCGGTTTAGATAACCGGAATGGAGGTCTTGGGTGTTCAGAGCGGCATAAGTTGATAAGTCAGCATTCCACTTGCCTTTACCAATTGCAGCAAATTCATCTTTGGCCGTGTGCCTGTATAAAGCGACGGGATTACTTGGCTCGGTACGGCCAATACCAGTGATAAGGACCTCATCATCTCTCTCTTCACCAGTTTGAACTGGTGTCATCGGTTTGTCACTATTCTTTCTTGGACTAGTTGTTTTGTAAGTCCAGATAGGGCTTTTTGGTTGATCAGTAGGGCCTGTGGTATCAACATTTGCCTCTTTAGCGACAAAGTCTTGGTCTTGTAGTGGTGGGTCATTCAACACATCATCACGGTTGGCTTCTTCAGGATCTGGTTCTTTATCGGGTTCACCAGCGGCATTTTCCTCTGCCATATTGTTCAGGCGAGCCTTCTTGCTTGGTCTGGGCTTGGCACTGAGAAGGGAAGTTAACAAGGATCAGTACAATTTTTATCAAAGGTAATATATCAAAGACACAAGATGAAATATAACCTAGCCAAGAACCATTTTAAGTGGTGGAAGCTTGGTGGCTGATGACTCGCTGGAGGATGAATGAGAAGTGCCTTGATAATCGGAGTCAGACGGATTAAGATGTTGACGAAAACAACCCACTTTAGGGCAAGCATTGACAAGAGAGTTAGAGACCTCTGAACGGCGATTCCTAACCGGACTGTTTGGTAAACCAGCGAAGGTAACTACCTGGCCGTTGTGCCGGGTTGTGCGGCGAGCTTCGTGCTGTTGTGTCTTCACAAGAAAGTGTGCGTCCAAATAAGGTAGAGGATGAGAAAATTTAACTTTCCGGTTTGCCCGATGGATTTTTAGTGAAGGCAAAGGGTTTGAATTGGAAGAAAGAGCGATTACCTCTACAACATCAGCATCACTGACTTCAGCGTCATCCTGAAAATAATGATCATCAATAAGACGTATTAATTATAAACGAAGTGAGTCAAGATCTACCTCAAGATTCGGGTTACCCACATCATCATCAGCTGGTGGATCGGAAGATGCAGTGGTTCTTGTTCTGTTAGCAGGTTTCTTCACAACTCTGGTTTTTGGCCGCGTTGGCTTCTCCGGTTTCTCTTGTGGAGGCGTCTTGCTCCAAAACAGATCATTGCCCTGTTTTAAAGATATTAACATTATTAGAGGATATTTCGAACAAAAGCAGATTCAGTAAAAGCATAAGGTATAAGTCTTATAGCAGGTGGTTTGTTAATGGCGCAGAAAGGAGGTAAGCCGGTTTGAGCACAGACAGCTTCCGGTTCATTTAATATCTTTTTTCACGGCCTTAGTAACTTCGTCATCTATGAGCTGGATATCAATGTGCCGTTGAGGGTCTTTTACGTCTCCGGTATATTCGCACATCAAACCGGGGCGCTGGCTAAGGGGTAGTATGCTCCAAGATATCCAGCAGTGAGCAAAGTCATCCCCGGTCAAACCGTTTGCCATGAAGGCCCTCAGCTTGGATAATTGAGGAGAATACTTGAGTCTATCCTTAGCAGTCAGCCTCTGTGGGAAAAGGGTGTGTATTGCTCAGACATTCCGGACGATAACCCGACAAGGGATTTTCTTCTTCAGGAGAAGTGTCTTTGCAGTAAAACCATGTTTGGATCCACTCTTTGGGGTGGCTGTGAAGTTTGGCGTGAGGGAAGCTGACTTCTTTCCTCTTTTGGATGGCCATACCGCCAAGCTCCATATTGGGTCTGTCTGTGAACTCAGTGCGGCGGTTCAGGTGAAAGGAATCACGGAATAACTCTATGGTAGGTTCCTCTTGGAGGTACACCTCACAGAACACTTGGAAAGGACAGATATTGGTTACAGAGTTGGGACCCGTATCTTGTGGACGCATTTGGAAGTTGGCTAAGACATCCCGATAAAACTTTGAACCGGGAGGGTTGAAGCCCCGGGCTAAGTGATCAGTGAAAACTACAACTTCCACTTCTTGAGGTTTTGGAGGACATTCCGGGCCAGGAACCCTCGAGTGAATGACGTCTTGCTTAGTTAAAGCACCAGTTCTGACCAAGTTGTTCAGTTGAACTTCGTTCACTCGAGAAGGGACCTAGTTGCACTCATATGCTAAGGGCCATGGCAAGATCTACAAGGCAGTAATTACCGATTCAAGAATATGTCCGAAAGGTATACACTGATGCATACTTTGCTAAACCGGAGGCAGTCATTTATAAACCGGAGTTTTACAAAGTGACAGTGTTCTGCTAAAAGGATTCTGGTGGTTCAACAAGGGACTAATGGTATATATCAGTTTGTTGATTTTTCTACAAAGTTAAACCGCCTGGTCTAAGCATTGAGTAAGTACACATAAACAAATTTCACAAAGTTATAATACAGTTTTGCATCTGGAGCATGTTCAGGAAAAAGATAAATATTCATAGTTTAAAAGGTGCAGTACTGAATCAATGAGCAAAGGTACAAGTAAGATCTATGGTCTGGAGATGTATAAGTGAAGGTGGAGGTTAAGAACTACCACTACACAGAGCGAAGATTCGCATATTCATCTAAGATCTATCGTATGAACAAGAAGCAAACCATGAACACTGAAGAACTTGGAAACCCTATAATAGATCTATGGTGGAAAGGATAGAAGACTTACTGGAGCTGAGGAAGAAGCGGAAGGTCGCCGCGATGCTCTGGTACACTCAGGGTGATGCAGCGGCCAAGGTCGGAGCAGAAGTCGACGGCGGCGGCCGAGTTCCGAGGCTGAGCGGCGCAAGGAAGGCGAAGCAGAAGGGCATGAAGGGGAAAAAGAAATGACCCTTCGGTCTTATTTATAAAGCAAGGGACATGTGTCAGGCGAGAAAATCAAGGGGCCGCAAGTTTGGAAACGGAGTTGTCGCCTCGATTATCGCATATCTATTTAATAAGGGGATATCATGTATAGTTTCTTTATAACAGATGATGTCACGCCAGTTTACAATAATCAGAGAAGATGACGTCACGACGGTTCACCCAACTACAAGAAGATGTTGAAGATGAAGTTTTTTGCTAAGGATTGGCATGAACCTGTTCAAATCAATCTGGGCCTAATGTTGGGGATATGACTACTGGGCGTAAACCGGCCAAGGCAGGCCGGGTTAACTTCATCAGTAGTTGAGTATGTTAAAATCCCATGAAGGCAGATGAGGGCTCAAGGCCCATTATCGGTTTAAGGCATGTAACCGTAAACTGATGTCGGTATGTAACTTGTATTGTAAGTTAGGAATAGTGGAGACCGAACCAGACACACCTATGAGCCGGTATTGGGACTCTGTAAACCGACGGGCGTCACCCAGGTATATAAGGGGACGACTCGGCGGCGGTTCCAGGACAACAGACAACAACTCGAGACTTAGGCGAAGCGTGTTTGCTCCCTAGTCATCGAAACCCCAACAATTCCATCACAACTAGACATAGGATTTTACCTTCATCAAAGGGGCCGAATTAATTTAAAATCTCTTGCGTCCATGTCTCCACTTTAACCCCTTCAAGCTAACCCGTAGCGATGGCTCCACAACTAAGTCCTTTCATGAGGACATCTGCCGTGACAAAACCACGACAGAATGCGTCGTGTCCATGAGGAGGCAGCGAAATGCGTTGTGTTCATGGGGAGGCAATAGAATGCGTCGTGTTCATGGGGTGGCAACGGAATGCGACGTGTTCATCGGGAGGGCTTGGACAGAACAGGCGATGGAAACGAGGCCTAGCGTACCATAGAACGGAGGAAACGGCCTTGTGTTCGACCGGCCATGTTCCAAACAAGATCCTGTTCGTCGGGAGGGGTCTGGCATACCACAAAACGGATGAAACGGACCTCCTACGGTTGAAACGGGGGTCCTGTTGATCGGGAGGGGTGTGGCGTACCGGAAAACGGAGGAAACGGACTTGTGTTGGAGCGCTACGGTCGAAACGGGGGTCTTGTTCATCGGGAGGGGTGTGGCGTACCGCAAAATGGGACTCCACGGGATAATGTTCATCTCCACCGTCGACCCCCTCCAGCCTCCACGAGCTACTGTTCATCCACCGTCGACCTCCTCCAGTGTGACGCCCATGATGCGGCAATGTCTCCCACGTGTCGGAGCACGACTTAAAGGCATAACCGCATAGTTGGCATGTCGCAAGAGGGGTAATCTTTACACATCCCATGTACTGAATAAGAAAGGGATAAAGAGTTGGCTTACAATCGCCACTTCACACAATACATAAATAAAGCATTACATAAACCAGAATACAATCAAGGTCCGACTACGGAACCAAATAAAGAAAGACAACCCCTAATGCTAGATCCCCGATCGTCCCGACTGGGCTCCACTACTGATCTACTTGAAACGAAACAACCACTACTAGAAAAAAGGCTATTAGTGGCGCACCCAATATTGCCATTAGTGGCGCACCATGGGTGGGCCACTAATACCACGCCACTAATAAGGAATACTAATGGCGCACCTTTGATGCGCCACTGTTAATCCAAATAACAGTGGCGCACCACTGGTGCGCCACTGGTATGCCACCTAGTGCGCCACTGGTATTCATATGGGTGCGCCACTGATATTCATATGGGTGCGCCACTGATATTCGTACGGGTGCGCCACTGATATTCATATGGGTGCGCCACTGTTATTTATCTGGGTGCGCCACTAAAGTGCAAGATGGTGCGCCACTGGTATTGCAGCAGGGGTCCCTACTGATGCGCCACTGATATCCATATGGGTGCGCCACTGTTATTTAACTGGGTGCGCCACTAATGTGCAATATGGTGCGCCACTACTATTAATTCTAGGAATTTTTTTTTTGCATTTCTGGTATTTGCACAGGTTACAAAATACAATACATCACAGAATATAAACAGCACATAATACAAATCATCACATTAGTCTCCGAATTCGAAATAGCGAACAAAGTTCAAATATTAGACAAGTTTAGGTCTCGAGACCGAGTAGCGAGTTTCTCGTCACATTACAAAGTTGATATCATCTAAACTACCATCACATGGAAGAGAGCTGCGGTCACGATGAGCATCATCGCGATGAAACTAGTCTTCATCCGGTTCCTCCTCCGCTCCCTCCTCTCTCCCTCTAGATAGCGCTCGTATCTAGCTTCCGCCTCCGCCCTAGTGGTGTACCCTTTGTAACTGTTACCGCTGAAACGGTGAACCTGTCTCCGACACTCCTCCCAGTCGTCATAGACTCCGGGAACCCTACCCTTGTACACGACATACGACGGCATCTCTATGCACTAGACAAACAAAACGTTAGTAGCAATTCACAGATAATATATAAGTATGCAACAAAAGGATCGGAAGAGAAAAGCAACACATTAATAGCACGGTTCATGGTCCTACTAATAAATAGCATCGATTACATATAAGTTGAACGACTGTCCAAACTAAAGAGACATACAAGTTCATTAAAGTTTAATTACAACACGAGCTAATCGACATTTCAGAACTACATACCATCAATACTTTCTTCGACTCGACTCAGGGACCGGAGCGTGGATGAAGCCGCCGTCATTCGTCGGCGTCATGAATGTGCGGTAGTTGTCAGCCTGCATTTGTAGCGTTGTTTCTATTTCACTGTTGGACGGTTGATATTTGAGGTGGAACTGCCCCGAGGTACGAAGGACATCTTGACAGATGATTTCCGCAAACTCCGACTGGATGCGAAAGAATTCTTGTCTGATGTCCATGTCCTGGATTGCCGACAAGCGTGCGGCCCAATCTTGGAGACCCTTTGGTAGCATAAGGTGATTATGGTCCCGTACGATCGCCCGCATGTGATGGAGGGCGTAGTAGGCATCCTTCTGACTGCTAGGCGGCTGCTTGACGCAGGGGAACGTCGTTACGTGGGTGAACACGTGCTTGCCGTACCTACACATTTCCTTCCTGAAGGTGCCTCCAGATTTGGCGTAGCCGGGGAGAGCATCATCAAGAACTTTCTTGATATTTGTGTAGTCTTTCTTCGACTGACGGTCCGAGTCGAAATACGTGGCCGTGGAATATTTCGGGCTTAAGAGGATGAGTGTGCAACGTGTGTCACTGCACAAAACACGGAATGTTAGGAAAAAAAAAGAACGATCGAAATCTAAGAAATCATATGTTACGGGGCGGTGAGGGGATGACTTACTCGGGAAAGTAAGGCACGAGGAAGGTATCCTTATCTTTGTTCGCCATAATGACGCCTTCGAGGTATGAACTCGCGACTTGCCGGTCCCCAGCGCTGACCAAGTGCTTGGCACGCATGTAGAAGGGGTCGACTATCACGATGTCCGGGGTCTTGTCTCTAATGATCTGCATCTCCATATTGAGCGAAAATAGCCGAATGAAGGTGTAGTGCAGCGGATGAAGGTTAAACATAGCGAAGATGTCATCAAACCGGAGGACGATCATACTCCCGATGGTGCCATCGACAAAGCCCTTGCCCTCTGGCACCTTGGCCACGAAAACCGGGTATGAGTCATCTTTCTCGGAGAGACGCCGCTTCTCCATAGAAAGAACACTGTCATGCAGACTCCGCATAGCACCGGTTGCAGCCTTGAGCAGATTAGCCGGTAGCATCGGCCTACCCGCCACATGCACCGCCCTCATGATATCCTTAGGTATTGGTGGCCCGTCCTGAGCACGGATCGTACTCGGTGCCGGCTGGCTCGCACCCTTGTTAGTTTTTCTTTTCCGTCCCTTCTTTGGCTTCTGCTGATGTAATGGGATCGAGGTCTGCTCAGACACCACCTTCTTGAGTGTGGTGGGGCTGATAATATTTCCCACCTCGGCTGCTTGAGTCTCGGTGAAGGCGGCAGCTGGAGGCGTCTCCTGAGAACCGAACAGACGACACCTCTTGAAATTGGGTTTCTTCGCGGTACCAGCTAGATCGCGATCGACTTTTGCAGGGTTGGGTTCTTGAGAAGGAGGCGCCAAGAATTCATCACCGTACCCACCATGTTCGTTGAAGTAGTCATCGACGTTGACAAATGTACCGTCATCGACGTCCGGATCCTGTGCCATATGCATGCCCGGATCAACTGACGGCGGTAGCGTTGCGGCGGTCTTGCCATGGCTTGGCGCCGGCAGGACTGGCGGTGTTGTCTGTGGGGTGGTGACCCCCGCCCCCAAACGAATCTGGCTCTTCGGCCAAAGCAATGGCCAGTTGAAGCAGGCGCCGAGGGTCATCACATCCTCTTCGTCGGCCCCATGGGGTCGATACGGAGGTAACAAGTCGTCGCAGCCCCGCAGCACCCGAACCAGTTGAACCCTATACACGGTGGGTGGCATCGGATTATGGTGGAACACGCGGTTGCCCGGTTCAACGATTTTGGCCTTGGCGACATCGATCAACTTGCCGTCCACGAAGTGCAGGAGAGTGCATGGAACTTCGTTGGCGGCGCCCTGCGAAAACATGTAGGGCGTCAGGGATGCCCAGTCAAAGGCAAGGAGATGAAGTCATCGGCCGAGGCTTAGTTACCGTGATGGCGTCGAGCTCGGCTAATGTCGAGGCACCGCCAACGGCGGGCGTGCAAGTGACGGAGGGGCCGCTTGCTGCCGAGGTGCCGGCCGGCGTATTCTTCCCACACCCGGGTGCATCAAGCTCCAATGCCGGCGCCGGCACCGGAGACACCAATGACGCCTCCGCTGGAGACACCACTGCCGGCGCGTTGTGCGAGTTGCTGCCCGTCAAGCTGGGAATCGGGGGCGGCCCCTGTTGGCCACCCACAAACCACCCCCGCAGCCCCTCAACCAAGGTAGGCATAATGGCGGTGATCGTCGCTCCCAGTTGGTCTCGCACTTGCTCTTCGACTATCTGAGGAATCTGCGCCACTTTTGCCTTGAGTTCTTTAACCTCCTGGCTTTCCAAGCTGGTCTTTCTCTCCTTTCGCCCAGTCTTATAGTATTCCGACCATTTCATGGACAAGCCTTCGCCGGCCACACGACCAGCTGACGTCGGCTTAGCTAACTTATCCTTCTGTTTCATTACATTCAACGCCCTATTTAAAGTGGTGTCCCAAGGGGCAGACGGGGAGCTCTGAGACCCCGCGCTACTGCTTTCAGTTTCCTGCGGAAGTAACGTGAACCATTTAGAAATTTGGCTTCATTAATTAGAATGCAACCATATGGAGCTAATTACGCGGGGGTGTATTCCTTACCAGAACAAGCTCAAGCGCCTTCACCTTCGGATCCGTGGTAAGCTCCTTTGTTACCGGGTCCTCCTTGTACCGGGCTCTGATATAGTTCCTGGTCTGCTTTTCATGGCGGTATTTATCGAAGAGGGGCGGTAGGCCTTGCTCGACACGCTCCGCGTCCTCCTTGTCCCATTTAGGTTCCGCCACTCTGTAACCGCCGGGACCGAGTTTGTGGACCCCTAAGTTCAATTCCCGCATTTCTTTCCCCCACTGACTTGATTCCACGGATGCGTTGCTCTCGCACTTGGTCTTGAACTCCAGGTAGTCAGCTTTGCTGATCGAAGGATTTTTCTCCTTGATCTTCTCATAACTATCACCTCTTTCAATCATTTTCTTCACCCGGGCTCTCCAAGAAGCCAGGGCCGTGCTCATCTTCGTGAGGGCGGCACTGTTCACTTTATTCCCTGAGAGGCGTGTGTTTGCGAAGTCACCGGGGAACTTGTATCGTTCGTGCAGCTTTGTGAAGAGGAGGATCCGCAAATTCCCTCGTTCACGATGCCTTAGGTTCTCGGTGTTGATCGTGACGGTGCTCCGGACAATGCACCCGAGTTGTCCCGCGTACCCACTGACTAATTCTTTGGGCGCCGTTGGATGCCCACTGGAGGACACTTCAGTAAATTCCTCCTTGACGGTGCCGAGCACGTTCGGGCGCCGGTCCTTCCGTTGCCTCTTCGGTTGGCTGCCATCTGTGCGTTCGCTGCCATCATCAGTGGTGGCATCCCCGGCGGCACCATCAGTGGTGTCATCCCCGACGCCACTAGGGGTTGTGTAGTCGGGATCGGTGTCTTCCGCGGCGTCCTCATAGCGGTGAGGGTATTCCTCCATCTCCTGGGACAGCTCCCAGAATGACTTGCCGCCCGAACCGCCGGCCTCATCGTTGTCGGCCATGTTCGCTCTAAATAGGAAAAAAGTTTGGTCAAAAAGTTGGTTATTGTCAAGGAACAAGATCTCATCATTTAGGGTTTGTGAGGAATTATCATGGTCTCATCACTTAGGGTTTGTCGACACCGAGGCATCCTAAAAGCTACGGTTTTATCATTTAGAGTGCCGTTGATAGAAGCTATTCAGAACTAGTCCTACTTAATTCTTGATCCTACTTAATTAAGTACTAAGATACCCCGGCCCATGCATTAGTCGCAAGTACCCCATATGTCCTATTTTTAGCAAAGTCATGCTAAAATTCACGGAAAATTTCAGCATGACCTTTGCTGAAAATAGGACATATGGAGTACCCGAACTTGCCGGAACGGAAGTTAATCGACATTCCGGCAAACTCAAGGGCCTCTCGGGGTACCTGCAAAATCATCACGACACGATGGTCGGAG
Source organism: Aegilops umbellulata (assembly GCA_032464435.1). NCBI lineage: Eukaryota > Viridiplantae > Streptophyta > Magnoliopsida > Poales > Poaceae > Aegilops > Aegilops umbellulata. The sequence goes on along the minus strand of CP136059.1, from coordinate 148,256,549 downwards.
ACAAAACCCAGCAAACTAGCACCACAATGTGCCTCTACTTTCATATGGATGAAAAGGCCACAGACCATATGGTCCTCTGCTTTCATATGGACAAAAAAGGCCTACATATAGGCACAACAGAGCAGCAAGCCCATCACTCTTTTGGTGAACAGAAGCATATGCAGGGACAGTTGCAGTTAGAACTAAGAAACACTAGCTCCCTAACAAAGAGAGAAGGATACTAGATTCGAACAAGCCTACTCATCGAGGGACAGTTGCAGTTAGAACTAAGAAACACTAGCTCCCTAACAAAATTAAATTAAAAATTTGCATACATTAAAATGAAGCATAACAGATAATGTTTAGAAACAAATCTGTGTTCAAGGAAATGCATGAAATCCAGAAAAGGATTCTCTTATGAAATTCACAATTTTGTATATAACTAGCATGCAGATGACAGGAGGAAGAAACAAGCTAGTACGACAGGGAGGATTTCAGAAAGATTGCGTTGTGTATCTGCAAGTGTTTCGAATATTCTATGCATAGATAGAATTAACATCCACTTAGCCAGATCCCTAAAAAAACATCCACTTAGCCAGAAGCAATTAACCTTTTAGCATCAATAACTGTTGGCACTTAATTTTGACTTACTGTACATGGCAATGCCTACATCAATTTGACTATATAAATGCCCTGAAAATGTAGCAGCAAAATCTGACTATATGTTTAACTGTAACCAAGCGGCGAGTGGCATGATCCCTTGACACAGTTATAAATCTAAATGATGCACCGTCTGCATAAAACATGTTTATGAACACTGATAAGTAAGAACTGGAGATTTTGTAACGTCATCCAACTGGTCCACGGTAACAACAATCTGGTCCAAGTAATCAAACTTTTGACAACCAAAAACTGAAGATTTGTCCAAATTTTCTTACTGTACATGTAATGCCCATAATGCAATGAAAAACTGAACATTTTACATACAACAGCGGCTTATATGGGACATTCATGTATACAAATACTCATGCTTATTTCAAGCTTCTGTTACAAAAAATGATTATTTCAAGCTGACAAAACTATGCCTAGTTCACCTTTTAGGCCAGGGGAGGATGAGCAGCAGGTTTTTGGAAGATGGGGAGCAGCAGGGGCGTTTGAGAGAAGGTGCAGCAAGAGGGAGGAGCAGCAGCAGTTCAGCAGAGAGGTTGAGGGAAGGAGCAGCTCTGCATCAACAGAAATTGGAGAGAGTGGGGAGGGATCTGGCGGAGCTCACCTTGGGAGAAGGGGAGCGCGACGGCGGCGTCGAGGAAGGGGGCGACGGTCGGCTCGGAGTAGGTGGCCGCGGGGAGGGCGGACTCGGGGGAGGGCGACGGTGAGCTCGCGGCAGTGGACGGCGGTGAGCTCGAGGGGAACGGGCTGCGCGGGCGGCGCTCCTCCCTGGCCTGCGCGGGCGGCGCTCCTCCTCAATCTGCGGCGGACCTCCTCCCCGGCCCGCGCGGCGCTTGCAGCAGCAGCTTCGGCGACCGGCGACCGGCGACCTGGACCGGACCTCCTCCTCAATCCGGGGGAGCGGCGACCGGCGACCTGGGTGCAGCTAGGCTAGCTAGCTAGCAAGAGTGGAGAAGAAAGGAGTCGGGTGGGGCAGAGTAGGCGACCGAAGAAGGAGAAGAAAGAGTCGGGTGGGGCAGCGCTAACAATGGCGCACCCCTCGCAGGTGCGCCATAAACAGGGCATTTCAATGGCGCATCTCTGGTAGTGCGCCATTACTACTCGTAGTAATAGGTTAAAACAGTCCGCGTCTGTGTTATGGACAGAACTACTGCCATGGCCTAGTGGTTGGACCCTTGATGCATAACCCAGCCAGCCAGGGTTCGAATCCTGGCGGCCCCATTTTTTTCAATCTTTTAAAAAAATGTTTTTGATGTATATATGTCTATTGGTTACACTAGTCCGGTCTTTAAACATTTTTTTACCTTTTTCTGTGTTTTTTCTTTACTGTTTTTGTCAGTTCTTTTTTAGTTTTCTATTAAATATATTTGAATGTATTTGAATATTGAATGTATTTGAATGTAAATATTGTTAAACAACATACATTTGAATGTAAATATTGTTAAACAACATACATTTTAATGTATTTGAATATTTCCTATTAAATATATGTACATCTTTTAGGACAATATACGTGGGCTTATGTGTTTAGATTTAAGATTTGAATCATTGTGATAATTTAAGATTTGAGATAAAAGAATAGGAAAATGCAAATGGAGTGATAAAACCATTGTGCAAAGATTTAGAATTAGATGACATGGTTGAAATCAAGTGATACATGTAATAATTTAGTTGCATGTAATAATTGAGCTTGCCACTGACACACACACACACGCGGCCGACACGTCGTGATTCAATCTTAGCTATCTTTTCACAATCTTCTTGCCCTTCTTCCTCGCGGTTGAATAATTTAGCCCCGGAACCCCTTGAATTGATCTTCTCTTGTGGTGTATGGTACTTCATCGTCGTCGTCATCTTCCATCTTCGGGTCGCCGTACTTGTCAAAGTCTTGCTCATTGGCGACTCCATCCATTCCGATGATGTTCCTTTTGCCTCTCCTCACGACAACACGACTGGGCTTTGACGGGTCGGTAATGAAGAAGCATTGGTCCACTTTGGAAGCCAGTACCCATGGCTCATTTTTCGCGGTGACGTTTGCGCCCGCGGTCTTGGATTTGGCTTCTGGTATAACCATGGTGGTGAAATACCGGTCTTCTTTTAGGACGCTCTTGGCCCATCTGACACGGAACATCGGGACCTTCTCTCCAGCGTAGCTCAGCTCCCAGATCTCCTCGATCCTTCCGTAGTATCTGTCCTTGTCGTTACCGGTGTAGGATTCCATCGTTACCCCGGAGTTCTGATAATCGCTCTTCATGTCCTTTTCCTCGGTGTAGAATGTGTAGCCGTTGATATCGTACGCCTCATAGGTCATCAGGTTGTGCTCGGCGCCCTGTGACAAGGCGAATATGAGTTTTTCTTCCGCGGAAGAATCCTCATGTAAAGGGTACGACAGAAGCTTCTCCTTGAACCAACGCGTGAAACATGAGTTGTGCTCTTTGATTATAGCTCCCTCCGTCCTCTGTTGGCCTCGGTCATTGTACGTCTTCTCAATAAAGATTTTGTGCTCTACCACCCAAGGATCGACCACGTCTATGTGTTGTAGCGCGACTAGGTTTGCTCTTTCAAAGTCGGCGAGTCGACCCATGAAGTCGACATGCATTTCGCGGTGACCCTCGCGGTGACCCCATCCAGCGAGCCTGCCGAGGTGCCTGTTGACGGGCAGACCAACGGGGTTCTCGATGCCTAGATAATTCGTGCAGTACGAGATGCACTCTTCGGTCAGAAAGCCCCTGGCTATGCTTCCCTCTGGACGTGACATGTTGCGAACGTATCCTTTGATGACACCATTCATCCTTTCGAACGGCATCATGCTGTGCAGGAACGTCGGCCCGAGTTGGATGATATCCTCCACTATATGGACCAGCAGATGCACCATAACGTCGAAGAATGCGGGCGGGAAGTACATCTCAAGCTCGCATAGTATCACCACGATCTCTTCCTGTAGCCTTCTGAGTTGCCTCACGCCAACCGACTTCCGAGAGATGACGTCGAAAAAGTTGCATAAGCCAAATAGCGTGTCACGGACGTGCGCGTCCATGATCCCACGGATTGCAACTGGAAGTATCTGCGTCATCAGCACGTGACAGTCGTGAGACTTCATCCCGCTGAACTTCTGCTTCGCTGAGTCTAGGTATCTGCTTATCTTCCCCGCGTAACCGTAAGGAAGTTTTACTCCTACGAGGCAGGTGAAAAACTGCTCGATCTCCTTCTGACTTAGAGTGAAGCACGCGGGAGGGTAGTCATATTCGATCTTCTTGGCCTTTTTGCCTTTGCGATGACTTTTCGTGTCCTTCGCCTCATCATCATCATCATCATCATCATCATCATCATTAGGGCGCCAGAGCTCCTCCCTGATGCCCATTTTTTGCAAGTCTGCCCTTGCTTTCGGCCCATCTTTGGTCCTCTCTGGCATGTTGAGCAGGGTACCAAGCAGACTCTCGCACACGTTCTTCGTGATATGCATGACATCAAGGCTGTGAGGCACACGGAGGATCTTCCAGTACGGCAAGTCCCAGAAAACAGACCTCGTTTTCCATACCTTCAGCAGCGGCTCTGGCGCCTTTCGCTTCTTTCCCGGCGGTGGGCACTCTTTCCAATTTTTCAACAGCTCGTCTATTTCCTCGCCGCTCCTCGTACGTGGGGGTCTTCGGGGTTCGGTTTCACCATCGAACAGATCCTTGCGTTTTCTCCATGCGTCATCGTCGCGAAGCCACCTTCGATGTCCCATGAACACGGTTTTCGAAGACCCGGGATCTCTATCTAGCTGGCGATACGTTGTGTCATCCATGCACCGTACGCATCCAGAAAATCCATGGACTACCTGCCCCGCGAGATATCCGTAACCGAGATAGTCGTGCACCGTCGTGAGCAGTGCGGCTCTCATAGGGAAATATTCTTTCTCTGCGGCGTCCCACGTATTGGCTGGCGTTTTCCACAGCGTGTCTAGCTCCTCCTTCAGCAGCCCCAGATACAGATTGATGTCATTCCCTGGTTGTTTCGGCCCTTCAATTAGCATACTCATGTGAATGTACTTCCTCTTCATGCACAACCAGGGGGGAAGGTTGTACATCCACACAAACACAGGCCAGGTGCTATGTGTGCTTCTCTGGCTGCCAAACGGATTGACTCCATCGGTGCTCGCGCCGAGCACGATGTTCCTTGGATCCTTCCCAAATTCTGGGTATTCAAAATTCAACGCTTGCCACTGGCTCGCATCCTTAGGGTGACTCAGCATCTTGTCTTTTTTATCTATCTCCGGATCATTTGCGTCATCTTCTCGCTTCTTCTCCTCCCTATCCGCGTGCCAACGCAGGAGCTTTGCTACCTTAGGATCCGCGAAATACCGCTGCAGACGAGGAGTGATCGGAAAGTACCACACCACTTTTCGAGGAGCTTTCTTCCTCTTCTTGTATCGAGTGACGCCGCACACCGGACATATGGTAGACTCCGCGTGCTCGCCCCGATAAATGATGCAATTGTTCATGCAGACATGGTATTTCACGTGCGGTAAATCCAGAGGACACACGATTTTCTTCGCCTCCTCCAAACTGGTCGGGCACTTGTTCCCCTTCGGAAGACGTTCGTGCCAGAATGACATGTTCTCGTCGAAGCATGCGTCCGTCATTTTGTGTTTTACCTTCATCTCCAGAGCCATGAGCGTTACTTTCAGGCGGGTATCCTCGGGCCTGCATCCTTCATACAATGGAGTAACCGCGTCTGTCTCCAGTTGATCCAGCTTGGCTTTCTCTCGGGCGGCAGCTCTTGCGTTACCCGTCTGCTTGCGAAGCAGCTCTTGAATATGAGGGTCATGCACCCAGCCCATCGATGGTCCATCGTCGTCTGCTCCGGCATCTTCATCTTCATGATGATGCCCTTCGTCTTGATCTTCCTCATCATCATGTCCGGCATCTTCTACATGATGACCGTGTCCTGCATCTACTTCGTGATCATGTCCTGGAGATTCTTCGTCTTCTCGCCCGCCCTCGCCGCTATTGTCTTGTTGCCCTTCCTTTTTTCTGCTTGCCCGGCCCCCATGGATGACTTCATAGTCATCTTCATCACCTTGCCACCGATAGCCATCCATGAAACCACGCAAGAGCAAGTGGTCCCGCACCTGCCCGGAATCCGGGTCCGCAATAAGGCTCTTCAGCTTGCATCTTCGACACGGACATCTTATCTCCGTCTCGTTCTTTTGAAGCATCTCGGCCTTCGCGGAGCTCAAAAACCTATTTACGATGCCTTCGGTCATCGTGCGGACCATGGTCGCCTGCGGGGTAGAGCAAAATGATATTTTAGAACAAAAAAAAATTTGGCATGACTTTGCCTAAAAATAGGACCAAAAAGAATGCATATAGTGCCAAATTCTCGCCGAAACGGAAATTAATCAACATTCCGGCAAAATATTGGCAACTATCGCATTTCAAATACCGGTACCTGCAAACACAAACATATGCAACACCACAAACATACGTAGATCTCTAGGCCATAAAAAGTGTGTACGTTGTTGGAGACGGAGAGAAAAGTAGATCTAGAACATAAAGAAAGCTTTCCCCTTACTTACCTATCAAAAAAAGGAAATTTAACCACTTAATTTGGGTGAATCTATGGTGCAAATGAGGTGAGGAGGAGGAGCAAGACGACCAAATCTGTTTTGGTGGAGGGGGGAAAGTGAGTGTGTGGTAGGTGTGGCTGCCTAATTATAGCTACTGCTCCCAGGTTACCAGTGGCGCACCCCTTCAGTGGTGCGCCACTAGTAGCCAGCAATACTAGTGGCGCACCAGTGAAGGGTGCGCCACTGCTATGTTTTTTTTTGGACCACCATGCCCAGCTTTATCAGTGGCGCACCAGGGCAAGGTGCGCCACTACTATCAAAAATAGTAGTGGCGCACCTTGGCATGGTGCGCCACTGGTAATCCTGGGCATGGCTGGCTACTGTTTAAAAAAAATAGTAGTGGCGCACCCGGGCAAGGTGCGCCACTACTATCAAAAATAGTAGTGGCGCACCTCATCCTGATGCGCCACTGGTAAGCCTGGGCATGGCTGGTTACTGTTCAAAAAAATAGTAGTGGCGCACAGCACACATGGTGCGCCACTAGTAATGTCACTATTAGTGGAGCACCTGTTTATGGTGCGCCACTGCTATATAGTAGTGGCGCACCACATCTCTGGTGCGCCACTAACAGTGATATTACCTATAGCCGTTTTTCTAGTAGTGAACACAATGAACACGATCTTCATCGAGCTCCAATCTGAGCTGGGTTGCGTCACCTGTACTGGTATCATCGGCACCTGCAACTGTTTGGAAGTATCTGTGAGCCACGGGGACTCAGCAATCTCACACCCGCGAGATCAAGACTATTTAAGCTTAAAGGTAGGACAGGGTAGTGAGGTGGAGCTGCAACAAGCACTAGCATATATGGTGGCTAACATACGCAAAAGAGAGCGAGAAGAGAGGCAAAGCACAGTCGTGAAACTAGAAGTGATCAAGAAGTGATCCTGAAACTACTTACGTTCCTGCATAACTCAAACCGTGTTCACTTCCCGGACTACGCCGAAAAGAGACCATCACGGTTACACACGCGGTTGATGTATTTTAATTATGTCAAGTGTCAAGTTCTCTACAACCGGACATTAACAAATTCTCATCTGCCCATAACCGCGGGCATGGCTTTCGAAAGTTCAAAGCCTGCAGGGGTGTCCCAACTTAGCCAATTATAAGCTCTCACGGTCAATGAAGGATATTCCTTCTACCAGGAAGACCCGATCAGTCTCGGAATCCCGGCTACAAGACATTTTGACAATGGTAAAACAAGACCAGCAAAGCCTCCCGAATGTGCCAACAAATCCTGATAGGAGCTGCACATATCTCGTTCTCAGGGCACACCGGATGGGCAAGACGTCGGGTTGGCATAGACCCTGGATTTCCCAGGGGGCGCCGGACATCGCCCAGGTTGGGCCAGCACTCGAAGGAGCACTGGTCCGGGGGTTAAAATAAAGATGACCCTCGGGCTCGCGAAAACCCAAGGGAAAAAGGCTTAGGTGGCAAATGGTAAAACCAAGGTTGGGCCTTGCTGGAGGAGTTTTATTCAAAGCGAACTGTCAAGGGGGTCCCATAAATCACCCAACCGTGTAAGGAACGCAAAATCAAGGAACATCACACCGGTATGACGAAAACTAGGGCGGCAAGAGTGGAACAAAACACCAGACATAAAGCCGAGCCTTCCACCCTTTACCAAGTATATAGATGCAATAATTAAATAAGAGATATTGTGATATCCGAACATATCCATGTTCCGACATGGAACAAGCTTCATCTTCACCTGCAACTAACAAGGCTATAAGAGGGGCTGAGCAAAAGCGGTAACATAGCCAAACAACGGTTTGCTAGGAAAGGATGGTTAGAGGTTTGACATGGCAACATGGAAGGCATGATATAGCAAGTGGTAGGTATCGCGGCATAGAAAAATAGCGAGCAACTAGCAAGCAAAGATAGAAGTGATTTCGAGGGTATGGTCATCTTGCCTGAGAACCCGCAAGGAAGAAGAACGAGTCCAAGAATAAGATGAACGGGCGTAGACGAACGAATCGTCACAACTCCAGAACGAAACCGAAGCTAACGAGAGAAGCAACCCGGAAAGAAGCAAGCAACATAGTAAGCAACCATCACATAAACATGGCATGATGCACAATCAAGTATGATGCATGTCCGGTTTAATGAGCATGGCATGGCAAAGTGCAACAAACAGCACTACAAATTAAGTGCATATTGACGAAACACCACATGACTTATTTAGTTGTCTCTCGGTTATGTACCCAACAATATTAAATGTTATTAAAAATGGCAAGGGATGAAACATAATAAAACTACACATCTAGGCAAGTTCAAATGAGGCCGGAACAACAAACAACAATTCCAGAAAATCCTCATGTGCATATTTTAGATTTGGTACTGTTTTGTCCTAAAGCATATTTTAGAGTTGTTAAACATGCAAAGTAATGCTACCATGTTAATCTATGCATTTTTTCACCCCATTTACATATATAGTCTATTTAAATCCGAGTTACGGTTAATTAGTTATGAAATAAATCATTTTAAAATGGCATTTAAGCAAATTAAAGCAAACAACAAGTTTAACATTTTAAACATGGATGAAAGTGGCATATTATGAAACTAAATGAAATTCTAAGCATTTTACATGTTTAAAACATTTTTATCCGATGCACGGTTGTTGAGTTATTATATGCATGAACTTGAGGGTGCAATCTGTAAACATGCAGTTTTCTGAACAATATGGAAAATGGCAGCGCATAGGAAAAAAACATATGCAGGCTGGATCTGTTGTCTTGGCTTGACTGCTCACATGGGCCGAGCCCGTTGGCACGGGGAGGAGGCAGGCCGAAGCGGTCGGCTCGGCTTTGAGGCACTGGGCCTTGATGAGGCTGTGACCCGGTCAGCTGGGTGAGGCGCGGTCGACGACGGGGTCAACGCGGAAGAGGCGCTCGCTTCGCCATATCGAGCAGGCAAAGCAGAGGGTTGTGGGTGCACTCCTCTGCTCGAGAAGAAGAAGAGCAGGGCAACGGCGTCAGGGATCTCCGGCGTGGCGGCGAAGGACGGAGGGCGTGGAACCGGGCGCGATGCGGGAGGCGTCGGCAGCGGGACTTGGCGCGGTGTGGCTCGAGGTGGCTAACGACAGGGATCCTTCAAATCTCGAACTGGACGAAGGGAGCGACCTGCTTCTGTCCAAAGAGAAAAGATGGAGAGCAGGGGAGGTGAGAGCGGCCAGAGAGAGAGAGAATCGAGGCGCGCAGCGGCGAGGTCTCACCAGCGAGGGGTGTCGGGCGCCTAGCGGGCAAAGCCACAGGCAGTAGCTGCAGAAGATGGTGGCGATGGGGTCTTGAGGCTGAGCCCAGGCCATGGCGCCTTCCTTCCGTTCCTTGACTAAAACGAGTTAGAGAGATGATACAGAGAGAGGGAAAGGAAGAGAAAGGAGAAAGCATGGGAGGTGGCCTGGCCTGCTGGTGGTCGCCGGTAGAACTGCTCGCCGGGGACGACGGCAGGCGAACTGGAGGAGAGGCGCGGGGCTCGCTGGAAGGAGCATGTCATGGAGGAGCACGGGAGGGTGCTGCTCTCCCTGGATCAGATGCGGGAGGCTGCAGGGGTGCTCGGAGATCGATGGAGGGAGGTGGATCAATGGATTGGTCCGGTGGGGAAAACGAGGTGGAGCTCGGGCTGTGGTGGTTGGTGGGATGGGGATCCTGAGCTGGGTGATGAGACGGGGCGGCGGCTAGAGGATCCCTAGAAATTAGGGATTTGTCTGATTACACCGCTTAAATAGTGACAAGGAGAGGGTGGTAGGGGCTAGGTTTGGTGCTATTAGGTCCCTCTGATTAAATCAGACGGTCAAGAGTAAAATATCCAAAGGAGTCCAAATAAATAACCGAAATTATCTTACGGATGTTTGGGGATGATTCGAATACAACGGTGATGACCAAGCGTGTCGGGTTCAGGGAAGTTTCGGGCGAGCAAGCGAGGGGTTCGAGCATTGAGCAAAGAGATTAAGCGGCCAGACAAGAGGGACTCAAAAAAAACCGGTTGGTCTCGGAACGGACAACGGAGAGACGCGGCAACTACAAATGAACTAAGAGTTTTTATAAAACATGCGGATGCGATGCGGATGATGCAATGATGAATGCAACAAATAAATAAATCACATGGCGACAACGAAATACATGGAAGCCGTCTGGAGCGTCGGTCTCAGGGCGTTACATCCAGCCATCACCTGCGACTGTTCATCCATGGGCTCCTGTTCATCCAGCCTCCACCACGCGCTACTCCACCGGCTACTGTTCAACCAACCCTCTCCACTGGCTCCTGTTCAACCACCCCTCCACGGGCTACTATTCATCCTGCCCTCCACCGTCTACTGTTCATCCAGCCCTCCACACCACGGGGTCCTGTTCATGCACCCCTCCACGGGGACCCCTCCACCGTCTACTATTCATCCAGCCCTCCACCACACCACGGGGTCCTGTTCATCCAGAGGCAACGCCACCGCTCACTGTTCATCCAAACCCCCCCGCAACACTCACTGTTCATCCCATCGATCGACTTCACTTAGCAGCACTAGCGAAGGAATCGCCCGATCGGGTTCAGTTAACAGCCATCGATCGACCGCTCGGGTTCAGTAACGCGTAGCCTGCAGTGCAATCGCTCGCCTCGCTCGGGTTCAGTTAGAGCCAATGCTTCGCACACACGGGCGTACGTGTACGAGAGAAACGCGCATCGCGGCCCCCGACCTCCCACCGTAACCGGGAACTCCCCGAAATTTTCCTCCCCCTCGCTTCTACCACAGTTTTTTCCGTCATGGACGGCCAAAAGAATGTCATGCAGCTGCGTCTCCAGCCCGCCCAGGACGAAAACCCATTTTCTGTCATGATTTTTTGTCATAGAAGTAGGAGCCCGCCACATCTATGATGATACCGGGTTTTGTCACAATTATCGTAATAGAAGTGTCATATGTATGACAGAAAAAATATCGTTCGGCCCAAAATGTCACGGATGTGTCTTTTTTTGTAGTGATGGGAGAAGTCTTGCTATAAGTAGTCATGTGAATTTGGTATTCGTTCGGTATTTTGATGAGATGTATGTTGTCTTTCCTCCAGTGCTATTATGTGAACGTCGACTACATGACACTTCACCATTATTTGGCCCTAAAAGAAGGCATTGGGAAGTAATAATTAGATGATGGGTTGCTAGAGTGACAGAAGTTTAAACCCTAGTTTATGAGTTGCTTCGTAAGGGGCTGATTTGGATCCATATGTTTCATGCTATGGTTAGGTTTACCTTAATACTTCTTTTGTAGTTGCAGAAGCTTGCAATAGGGGTTAATCATAAGTGGGATGCTTGTCCAAGAAAGGACAGCACCCAAGCACCAGTCCACCCACATACCAAATTATCAAAGTAGCGAACGTGAATCATATGAGCGTGTTGAAATCTAGCTTGACGATAATTCCCATGTGTCCTCGGGAGCGCTTTTCTCTATATAAGATTTTGTCGAGGCTTGTCCTTTTCTACAAAAAGGATTGGGTCATCTTGCTACACCTCGTTTACTTTCATTACTTGTTACCCGTTACAAATTACCTTATCACAAAACTACCTCTTACCGATAATTTCAGTGCTTGCAGAGAATACCTTACTGAAAACCGCTTATCATTTCCTTCTGCTCCTCGTTGGGTTCGACACTCTTACTTATCGAAAGGACTACGATAGATCCCCTATACTTGTGGGTCATCAGTCTTTAATTTGTTAGAGTAATGTTTAAGTCAGCTAGCTATTCTTAATTGATGAACATGCTCGATTAAGAAGTGTGGGTGTGCTGTTGTGACGCCTCGAGACCGATGCTACAGTTGCCCTTCCATCTATTTTAGTTGTTGACTTTTTTTATGTCTGTTGCATTATCATAATTGTTTGGCATATTTATATTCCGTATGTTGTTGCCATGATCATGTTGAGTACCCTCGTCATTTTACATTTCATCATGCTCATCATGTGGGTTGCATTCTTCGTATTGGTGTATTGTTGGTGTGCTATCCGTCTTTATCTTCTCCATCAACATTTCCCCGAAAGTGCACAACCTACCCACTTCTTCCTTTATTTCAAATTTTGGCTTTCATGTCAAGTGACATGGTTCCAGCTTCCATTAATGTTCATTCTTTGCTTAATGCGCCATGCCTGTACCCTCTCTACCAAGTTGCACCTCTTTTTAAGTTGTTTTGGTTGGGCTAGAATTTAACACAAGTTTTAATTAAATTCAAACTTGTTTTTAAATTACTCACCCTAAAAATGTCCAAACCAATTTTACTTAATTTTCCATTATACCAGCAGTCCAGAAATATTTTCATCTTGGCCACTACCCTATCCAAACTCCCTACACTTTTCTCTCTTCTTTTTTGTTTGAGGAGGAGGGCAGCAGCGCCCAGCGCAGTCCAACACCACCCGCAGCCCAGCCGCCGGCAAGGCCTCTTTATTGCGCCTCCTTGCTTCCGTGGATGCCCCTTTCCACGTGGACAACCATGCGGGGCCCGCCTGCCAGTCTCCCTTTGCTACTGTTCTTCATCCTCCCTCGCTCGTTACCCACTCACAGTTAAAGAACACCGAGACCCCTCACATGGCCACCGTGGCCGAGCTCGCGTCGCGCCCCTCCTATAAAGGCAGCAGCGCCGCGCCGTAGGGTTTACTCTTCCCACTCTTGCCGCCAACACCCCTTTCCTTCCCCCTGTTTCTTCTTCTTCCTCAAGAGACAGAGGAGTAGAGAACCACCAAGCGCCCTCCGCCGTCGGTTGCGAGGCTCCTCGTCGTCTTGTTCGCTCTGATTCGACTCTCCTACGTCGTCGTCTTCCACTAGAAGCAAGGCCAGGAGCCAGAAGGGCCCAAGGGCGTCACGGTCTTCTTCCCCTGCTTCCACTTCTTAAAGGAGCCGAGCACTGCCTCGATCAGCACATACTCCCGCCGTGTCCGATCTCTGTCGACCTCGTACGACTCCAGTAGCACCCCCAATGTGAACCTCCGATCCTTCCCATCTCCCTCTCTGTTCTCAGTTGCCTGCCTAGCCATCGTTCTATGTGTCTCGGGTTTTGCCTCCATGGTCGTGACCTCACGCAAGAGCTCGCGCACCTCGCTGCACACAACTTCTTCCTGCACCATGCCGCCCGTGCAACACCCACACACGCATCGCCTCCTCTGCAGCTCGCGCACAAGTAGCAGGGCCTGCCCAGCTTCTTGCTCGCCGTTACCTCACCACACTGAGTCGAGCTACTGCTCATGCCCGAGCACATGCATGGCAAGAACACCAGCACAAGCCCTGCAAGCACGCACGCATCTTGCAGTGTACTCCCCTCCTTTTTCCACATCCCCCGCCGCCGATCCCCAGCCTCCTCGCTCACGCTCCCTTGCATGCGCTCACGCACTCAGCAACCACCTCATCGTGCCTGACATGAGCACAAGCTCGTGCTTGAGCAACCCCCCGCGCGTGACTCCAGTAGTTGCTCCACTTGCACCCGCCGCACCGGCACCTAACCCCGCACGCCCATCGTTGTCTTCCAACCGCTAGTGCCACCGCATTCGTTCGCTATCGTTGTTGGTTATCCATGTGCAGCCATTATTCCTAGCTCGAGCCTTTCAGGAGCTGTATAAGTAGAGCATGCTTTCCGTCTGTTACACAAAGATAGCAGTGGCGCAGTGGCTAGCACCTTGCTCCTTAACCCAAGAGATCCTAGATTCAAAACCCATGTGACGAGAAACCCAAGAGATCCTTTTGTTTTGCATATTGACATAAATGCCTTCATTTTGAGTCCATTATTGTTTACCTTTTGTTTTGCATATTCACATAAATGCCTTGATTTTGAGTCCATTATTGTTTTCCTTTTGTTTTTCATATTCACATAAATGTCTTCATTTTGAATTGCTAATAACTAAATAGCCGAGTATCAGATTAAAACGAACTTTGTATGTAAAATGCTTAGAATTTCATGTAGTTTCATAATTTGTAACTTTCATCCATGTTTAGAATTTTGAAATTGCTGTTTACAATATTATTCATAAAGGTCATGTTAAATTGGTTTACCTCATATCTAAATAACCATAGCTCCAAATTAAATAAACTTTATATGAAATTGAGGTAAAAAATGCATAGATTAACATGGTGCACATTAACTTGATATTTAACCATTTGAACATAATATTTTGTTCAGAACAGTACCAATTTCGGAATTTGCATTTGAGGATTTTCCGGAATTGTTGTTTGTTGTTCCGGCCTCATTTAAACTTGCCTAGATAGGTAGTTCTACTATGCATCATCTCTTGCCCTATTAACCAACATTTAATTTTGATGAGTAGCATAAACGAGAGCAAACTTAATAATTGAATGTGGGGTTTCGTCGATATGCAACTCTTTGCATATTGAGCTCCACTTAATTTGTAGTATATTCTGTTGCACTTTGCCATGCCATGCCTATTTAAACCGGACATACTACATACTTGGTTGTGCATCATGACATGTTTATGTGATGGTGGTTGACCATGTTGTTTGCTTCTTTCTGGTTGTGCTTCTTCTCGATAGTTCTGGCTATGGTGCGATTCTGAGGATCCATTCAATTATGTTGGTTCATCTACTTCATGGATTCGGTCTTCTTCCTAGCGGGATTTCAGGCAAGATGACCATTACCCTGGATACCACTACTATCTTTGCTTTGCTAGTTGTCTCGATGCTATGATAAGCATGTAACCTTTTTCACCTTCCCAGCAAACCGTTGTTTGGCTATGTTACCGCTTTGCTCAACCCCTCTTATAGTGTTGCCAGTTGCAGGTGCAGTGCAGGTTGTTGCATGTTGGGACATGGATATCTTGGAATATCACAATACCTCTTATTTAATTAATGTATCTGTATACTTGGAAAAGGGTGGAAGGCTTAGCCTTTTGCCTGGTATTTTGTTCCACTCTCGCTGCCCTAGTTTCCGTCACTTGTGTTATGTTCCTTGATTTTGCGTTCCTAACACGGTCGGGGTTTATGGCCCCCCCTTGACAGTTCGCTTTGAACAAAACTCCTCCAGCAAGGCCCAACATTGGTTTTAACATTTGCCCAACATAATAATAAACATGATAATAAATTTGACACACAGGGAGTTACCGCTACCCGAGGTTCGTTATTCGACATAATACAGGGGGGCCAGTGCTATTGGCGCTGGTCCAAACAAGAGCATTGTGCGGGGCTGCCCCTTGGCAATTTGGGGTATTTGGCACCTGTACGCGTAGCTCATCCGTCATGGCCTCAGACGAGATACGCGCGGCTACTATCAGTGTGTCGGCACGTCGAGAGGTCTTGCTGGACTTGTTTTACCATTGTCGAAATGTCTTGTGAACCGGGATTTCGAGCTTTATTGGGTTGTTCCGGGAGGAGGACTTTCCTCCATGCATTTTGAGAGTTTGTGATGGACTAAGTTGGGATGCCCTTGCAGGGTTTAAACTTCCGAGAGCCGTGCCCATGGTTATGTGGCAGATGGGAATTTTTAATATCTGGTTGTAGAGAACTTGACACCAGATCCGAAATAAAATACACCAACCGCGTGTGTAACAGTGATCGTCTCTTTTCGACGAAGTTCGGGAAGAGAACATGGTGGGGTTATGTTTGAACGTAAGTAGTTCAGGATCACTTCTTTATCATTACTTGTTTCTGACTGTTTGCGTAGTTTCTCATCTTATTCTTGTACTCATAAGTTAGCCACCATACAATGCTTAGTGCTTTCTGCAACCTCACCACTTATCCATTCCATACCCATTAAGATTTGCTAGTCTTGATACCCATGGTAATGGGATTGCTTAGTCCTCGTGGACCACAGATTACTACAACAACAGTTGCAGGTGGAGGTAAGGTGTTGATCTGACGTGAGAGCGATGCTTTCTTGCTTTGGAGTTCTTCTTCTGCTTCTTCTTCTGCTTTGGCCAGGAGTTAGGTTCCTGGTCTGCAGCCTGGGCTAGCAGGGTGGATGTCGTTCTTCTGTTTCGTTTGGGTTTCACCCGTAGTCAGATGTTGCTCTTCTGTATGATGTTTGATGTATTTGTGAGGCTAGTGTATGCCTTTGTCTGTATCCCCATCTATTATGTAATGGTATGATGTAATGATATCAACCTTGCAAAAGCGTCTTCAATATGCGCTTCTATCCTTGGTGGGGCCTTCGAGTTCCTCTCGGATAGGATTGCATATTGGGCGTTAGAAGTTTGTACCAGAGCCTCGACCGACCATAGGAGCCCCCTTGATTGTTCGTAGTTTGGCCATTATCGAGTCTACAAGAAAACTGTTTTCGAAGTCTAGTTATATCGGAGAGTAGGAATTCTATTTACTCCTTATCCCCTTCATCGCTCTGATAAGGAATCTTGATGTAAGTGTTTTTGATACTCCTCTTCCCCTTCAAAATTTTCTTTAGGATCATGCAGTTAGTTTTTCGTCCGTTGCCATGTCAGATTTTTTTAATTCGGTGCATTTCTCGTCAAGTTCATTTGATCCTCGTCGTCTTTTGCATGTTCAATCCTTAGTTCTTTCCAACCGGTGTTGTTTTCCCGTCCTGAGTTATTTGTTTCCCACCCACTCACCCTTTTACTTCATTGAGTCCAAAGTATCGAATCGGGCATCCATTTTATTCATGCAAAGCCTCTTTGTTCTTTCCTTATTTGTCTCGACCAGTTGATTCTCGACTAGTTCATCATTGTTCAACTTTTTTTTCCTTTTGAGTGGATTCAAGTCAGGTTTTCCAGGTTGATCATATTCTTTTGCCCGTCTCAATGTGTTTCTCCTTGCTCGCTCGCCTCTCGCCTTCTAATCGTTCTGGAGTGTTGAAGTCATCTCAGAAGATTTGTGCTTGTGTTCAAGCTAAGTCGAGGTTGTCACCTCATTCAAGTGTTTGAATTGTTCCGGTGCATCATCTCTTCCTCAATCGTCATACCGTTGTTTTTTGAGTGGGCTCTAACCCACATGTTTATCCTCAGGATCTTACCTGGCTCTTCTACTATTTTACGGAGTGGTTCCCAAATTCTTGCAAAGTTTGAGGCCAGGGTGAATCATCTTCAGTCAATTGTCTTCTTCGGGTTTCCCTTCAATTCCTTTTCTTTTGTCGGTTCATCCTCTTTCTCTTTGGTATCATTCCTAGATCTCGGGACGAGATCTTCTGTTAGTGGGGGAGTGTGTGAGGCCCCGAGACCGATGGTTCAGTTGCCCTTCCTTTTATTTTAGTTGTTGATGTGTGTTTATTATGTTTGTTGCATTATCATAATTGATTTTCATATTTCTTTTCCCTATGTTGTTGCCATGATCATGTTGAGTACCCTTGTCATTTTGCATTACATAATGCTCATCATGTGGGTTGCATTCCTCATGTTGGTGTATTGTTGGTGCGCCATCCATCTTCCCCCGCAAATGCACAACCTACCCAGTTCTTCCTTTATTTCAAATTTTAGCTTTCATGTCAAGTGACATGGTTCCTGCTTCCATTAATGTTCATTCTTTGCTTAATAATATTGCACCATGCATGCACCCGCTGTGCCAAGTTGCACCTCCTTTTAAGTTTTTTGGTTGGGCTAGAATTTAACTCAAGTTTGAATTCCTGTTTTTAAATTACTGCCCCTAAAAATGTCCAAACCAATTTTACTTTATTTTCCATTATACCAGCAGTCCAGAAATATTTTCATCTTGGCCACTACCCTATCCAAACTCCCTGCACTTTTCTCTCTTCTTTTCTGTTTGAAAATAGGGAACAAGATGAGGAGGTCAGCAACCCAGCGCAGTCCAACATCACCCGTAGCACAGCCGCAAGCAAGGCCTCTCTCCTGCACCTGCTTGTTCCCGTGGATACCCCTTTCCACATGGACAACCACGCCGGGCCCGCCTGCCAATCTCCCTTCGCTACTGTTCTTCCTCCTCCCTTGCTCGTTAACCTCTCACAGTAGAAAATCACCGAGACACCGCATATGGCCACCTTGGACGAGCTCGCGTCGCGTACCTCCTATAAAGCCAGCAGCCCCGCACCCTAGGGTTTACTCCTCCCACTCTTGCCGCCGCCACCCCTTTACTTCCCTTTGTTTCTTGTTCTTCTCAAGAGACAGAGGAGCAGAGAACCATCGAGCGGGCTCCACCGTCGGTTGTGAGGCTCCTCGTCGTCTTCTGCGCTCAGTTTCGACTCTCCTACGTCGTCTTCTTCCACTACAAGCAAGGCCAGGAGCCAGAAGGGCCCAAGGGCACCGCGATCTTCTTCCCCTGCTTAATCTTCTTCACGGAGCAGAGCATTGCCTTGATCAGCACATCCTCCCGCCATGTCTGATCTCCGTCGACCTCGTACGACTCCAGCAGCTCCCCCAAAGTGAAGCTCCAATCCTCCCTGTCTTCATCTCTGTTCTCGGTTGCCTGCATAGCCATTGTTCTGTGCTCTCGGGTTTCGTCCGCCATGGTCATGACCTCGCGCTCGAGCTCGTGCACCTCACTACAAACCACTTCCTCCGCACCATGCCACCCGTGCAACACCCACACACGCACTGCCTCCTCTGCAGCTCGTGCGCAAGCAGCAGGGCCTGCCCAGCTTCTTGCTCGCCGTACCTCACCACACCGAGTCGAGCTGCTTCTCATCATGCCCGAGCACACGCACACCAACAACACTAGCAAAAGCCCTGCATGCACGCGTGCATCTTGCATTGTACTCCCCTCCTTTGTCCGCATCACCCGCCGCCGATACCCAGCCTCCTCGCTCACACTCCGATTGCATGCGCTCACGCACACAGCTGCCACCTTAACGTGCCCGAGACGAGCACAAGCTTGTGCTCGAGCAACCCCGCGCGTGCAGCTCTAGCAGCTACTCCGCTTGCACCCGTTGCGCCTGCACCTAACCCCGCATGCGCGCCATTGTCCTCAGCCGCAAGCGCCGCCGCGTTCGCTCACCGTCGTCGTTGGTTATCCATGTGCAGCCATTATTCCAAGCTCGAGCCTTTCAGGAGCCGTATAAGTAGAGCTGGCTTTCCATCTGGTACAAAAAGATAGCAGCACCGAAGTGTCTAGCGCCTTGCTCCTCAACCCAAGAGATCTTGGGTTCGAAACATGTCGTGGTTTTGTCACGGCGGATGTCCTTGAGAAAGGAGTTAGTCGTGGAGCCATCGCGACGAGTTAGCTTAAAGGGGTTAAATAGGACAAGGGAGCAGAGAGTTTATACTGGTTCGGCCCCTTGCGGTGAAGGTAAAAGCCTACGATCCAGTTGTTGTGGGATTGCTTGGGTTTCGATGACCAGAGAGTGAATATGCTTTGCCTGGGTCTCGAGTTGTTGTCTGTTGTCTTTAAACCACCGCCGGGTCATCCCCTTATATACATGGGTTGACGCCCGTCGGTTTACAGAATCCCGAGGCTGGCTCATAAACGTGTCCAGCCCGGTCTCTACTCTTTCTGCCTTACAATACAAGCATACGTATCAAGGTCGGTTTATGACTACAGGCCTTAATCTGTCTTTGGGCCCTGGGCCTTCGTAAAGCGCCACCGTCTTTGTCTTCATGGGCTTCAGATATAGTGAACCACTATGGGGTTAACCTGGCCTCTCCTGACCGGTTTAAGCCAAGTAGTAATATCCCCAATATTAGGCCCCAGATTGATTTGAACTGGTTCATGTCAATCCTTAATACTTAAGAAAATTTCTTCTTCAGCACCTTCACATAATCCTGTAAACTACCGTGACGTCACCTTCCAGGACCATGATAAATTGCCATGATGTCATCTTTTATTAAAAAGTGCTCATAACCCACCTTCATTAATGGGCCTCCGACAATCGAGGCAACAGAGCTGTCACATATCCCATTTTTTGGGCTCCTCAATTCTCGGGCCTGCCACTTATCCATTCACCTTATAAATAAGGCCTATGAGGTCTTTTCACTTTTCCCCCCTCGTGCCTCTTCGCATCATCTTCTTCCTCGCGCCGACCAACCCTTCAAGCTCCGCCGCCGCTGTCGGTCTTCGCATCTGCCTCAACAACGGCTGCTGCATCAGCCTGATCGCACCAGAGAAACGCCTGCGATCCTCCGTTGCTTCCTCATCACCAGTAAGTTCCTCTTCTCCTCACTCCAGATCCACCATTAGGGTTCATTGTTCTTCGTAGTTCTTCGAGCTTCTCTTCCTTGTTCATCTTTAGTAACACCAATAGCTAGTTAGATCTGATATTTTCCAGTGCCCTTGTAGTTTAAACTCCTTTTTCCTCGTTAGGGCATCTGCTTTGTATAAAACTCATCTGAACTTGCTGAACTCTTTGAGCACTTGAAATTAGGTCAGAATATATTTTGATTAGGTCAGAATATATTTTGATTTTCCAATGCACGGCATATCTGAAATTAGCATGCCAAGCTGTGAAACTTGTTTTTCCTTCACTTACGCATCTTTAGACTTGTATCTTCAATACCAGATTAGGCGGTTTAATCCCGTAGAAAAAATAATGACCCAGTAGATACCATTAGTCCCCTATTGAACCGCCAATGCATTTATCATCGCACTTTCTCCATTGCCGGCCTCTGATTTACCAATAACAACCTCCGGTTTAGCAACATGCATATATCCTTGCACCGCTTTATAGTTGTCCACTGTGAATCTTAAACCGTCAATAATCATGTTCCAGCTTGTCATTGCAATGGCCAAGCAAGTCTATGAATGCAACTGGGTTCCTTCTCGGCTTACCGAAGATCAGTTAAACAGATGTGTCGCAACAGGCGCTTTAACCAAGAAAGATGTCATCCACTGGAGGGCCCATGGCCCAAAAAATCCTCCTACACCCAAGGTCGGAGAGGTAGTCATTTTTGTTGACCATCTGGGTCGAGGTTTTAGCCCTCCCGGTTCAACATTCTTCTAAGATGTCCTGGCTAGTTTTTAGCTTCACCGTCAGCACATCGGTCCAAACTCTATGACCAACATCTGCCATTTTCAAGTCTTCTATGAGGCTTATCTGCAAGAGGAACCTACAGTTGAATTGTTTAGACATTTCTTTCACTTAAACCGTTGCACAGAGTTCACAGATGGACCTAATACTGAATTGGGCGGAATGGCGGTTCAGAAAAGGAAGGAGGTCACTTCCCCTCATGCCAAGCTTCACAGTCACCCCAAAGAATGGAACCAGACTTGGTTTTATTGCAAAGATACATCTCCAACTGATGAAAACCCCTTGCCGGATTACCGCCCTCACCGCCTTAGCAATACACATCCTTTTCCTTAGAGGTTAACTGCAAAGGAAAGGGCCATCTATGCCCCACAGCTGTCGAAGCTTAGAGCCTTTATGGCAAAAGGTTTAACAGGTGTTGATTTTGCTCGTTGCTGGATCGGCTGGAGCGTTCTACCCTTAAGCCGGCACACCGGTTTGATGTGTTAATACACAGGGAGTTTGACCGACCCTCAGCGGCACATTAATATTCAAGAAACAGAGGCTGAAATTACTGAGGCTATCAAGAAAATGTTGAATGAACCGGAGGCCGTCTGCGGCTAGACCGGACTAAGTCCTTTCTGCACCTCCAACAAACCGCCAGCTGTAAGAATGATATAACATGTTTGTCGTAAGTTGCTTCTTTCAAAATATGCTCTAAAAGTTTGTCTATTTTTGATAGGGTGATGATCCGTTCTGGAATAAAAAATCACAAGACAAACCGGCAAAACCGCAAGACAAACCGGCAAAACCACTTCGCCCAGAGACCAAGGTTGTTAAAAAAACCTGCCAAGAAAAGGACCACTGCGTCTTCCGATGCAAATGTTGATGCCGATGTAGCTAATCCGGACTCAGAGGTAGAACTTGACTCTCTTGGTTCATTTTTCGTACACCTCATTGACAAGGATTATTATCTGGACGACGCTGAAGGCAGTCAAGCTGATGATGTAGAGGTACTCATTCTTTCCTCCGATTCACATCCTCTGCCAACATCGAAAATCCGTCGAGCAAACCGGAAAATAAAATTTTCTCACCGTCTTGCTTACTTGGGCCCCAACTTTATTTTGAAGATGCAGCAACACGAAGCTCGCCGCACGACTTGGCATAGCGGCCAGGTAGTTACCTCCGCCAGTTTACCGAACACTTCGGTTCGGAAACGCCGATCAGAGGTCTCTTATACTCTTGAAACTTCTTGCCCCAAGGCGGGTTGTTTCCGACAGCCTATTAATCCGTCTAATTCAAATTATCAGGGCACTTCCCACTCATCTTCTGGCGAGTCATTGGACCTATAGCTTCCACCCCTCAAAATATTTCCTGGGTAAGCTATGCACTTTTTTTTATTCGTGATGTGTTATTTTTACATACTATACTGATCCTCATGTTTATTTTTCTCAGTGCCAAGCCTAGACCTAGCAAGAAGGCTCGGTTGAATAAATCGGTTGATGATAACGTGGCTGTTGAACCGGAAAAGACTCCAAACCCTGAAGAAACCGATGCTGATGGCATGCTTACTGATCTGCCGCCTCAAGACCATGAATTGTTTACTGAACAAGTAGAAATTGATACCTCAGGACACGCTGACAAACCGACCAGCCTGGTCCGACCCGATGACAAATCGGCCAGTCCAGCTAAGGCTACCGATAAACCGCCAAACCCCCGTGCAGGCTGCTGATGATAAAGAGGATGATGCTATGATTACCGGTGTCAGCCACACTGCTCCTGGCAACCCGGTCGCTTTATCCAAACATAGCGCCAAGGATGAACTTTCTGCTATGGGCAAAGGCAAATGGAGCACCGATTTGTCCAGCTACGCTCATCTCAACGCCCAAGACATTCACTCTGGCTTCTTGAACCGTCTCTACACCAGCCGTGACTATGAAGCCGGTTTAGTAAATCTAATGAAGGAGCGATATGAGGTAACCACACAAGTATCTCTCTTATGTCCATTATGATACCAATCTAAATCGGGACTTAGTAATAACTTTATATTTGCAACACTGCGTCTTTTTCACTGGTCTAGCCCCCAAGGGCCAGTTTAACTTTATAAAGATGAACCGGAACTTTTTTTAAAAGACTGCTCAGATGAGTACTTTGAGCAAACATACATTAGCCCCCAAGTGCCAAGAGTAATACTTGTATTATGCTTGGGACTTGTAGAAATTTCCGAGAACAAGCAAATATGCATTAGCCCCCAAGTATGAGGTGCATAACTTGTTATGTGCTTGATACTTCAAACATGCATTACCACCTCATTATACTTCTGTCTATTACAGGCTGAGCTGAGAAAAAAGGAAGTTCAAACCGCCGATCTGCAAGAGAACATCAAATCTTAGCAAGCCGAAACCTCCAAAGCCAAAGAAGAGTTGACCAGCGCTTTAGACGCTATGGAGAAACTGAAAGAGAGCTTCAACAAGGAGCGGGCGGATTGGGAGACAAAAAATCCGCTTTGCGAAAAAGAGCCGAGGACGCAGAAACAGCTCTCAAACCGGTGGTAGATGAGCCGACTGGTGTAAAGCGGCAGATGCATGCCATGACTGCTGCTATGTTCGGTAAGTATCCTTGCTTTATACTTTCAACATATATTTCCATGCGTTGACGGTTTACATACATTTGTAATGATGCATGAACTCGCATTAGTCATCTGGGCTCTGATGTACAGAAGAAGCTGAAGGCTGCCTACACGCTGATAGAGCAATGGTACACCGGCGAGCAACGAATCATCTGCACCACTTCTCACAATAAGCTGCCCCTGACGTTAATCGAGGATACTTTAGACAGGCTATCTATGCTGCCTGCCCGGGTAGAAGAGATAAAGAGATCTGCTGCAAGAGCTGGCGCACTGACCGCGCTAACCCGGGCAAAAGCATGGGTGCCTGATCTTGATCCTGCGGATGTGGCTAAAGGCTACCCAAGCTTAAAAGAAGGCGGATCAGAATTTGACAATGAAGATCTCCACGCCATAAACTGGGAAGTGCGCCCACTGGCTTGTCAACTTGCTGAAGAGGTTCATCTTCTGTCGGGGAAACTGCCTCCGCGAGCACCTATGAGGACGGAGCCCCTTTTCGGTACGGCGGGGGGCGGAGGTCGCACGAAGAGCAGATCGAGGCGAGGCACACGAGCGGTTTTACCCAGCTTCGGAGCTCTCCGGAGAGATAATACTCCTGAAGAGAGGGACAAGAAAGGGATTACGGGCACCTTATCTCTTTATAATTTGTAAGCCCTCGGGCCTTAGCTGCATTTAAATCTTGTAATACCATTATTCATGTTTTTCATTCTCTATGGATTGTACCTGAGTGGAATGTTTTTTTGTGAAAAGGGGATGCTTGCCGGGTCACTTGTCTTGTGGGTGGAACCCACATCAAGGAGCAAATCCTTAATATCTTTAAGATAGACACTTCTTTTCCCGGCAGCAGGCCCTGCCGTCTTCCCACGTCGCTCGAACTTTCTCACGCTTTTGGCGGAGGCAGGGATGAGGCGGGTTCAGGCTCCTCATTTTGTCCCTTTGCTGCCGCGACTACGACCAAACCTGGCCCCAGGAACGAGCCATCGGGCCTAGAATTAGGGGAGCACGGTAGCTTTTAGGAAGAAATGAGGTTTCGCATTCCTTAGTCCATAAGAGAATGCATGATAAGGGATGAGAAACTTATCTGAGATTGCAGCCTCCGTCAACTCTGGTTTGCCGTGGGTGAGTCTTTGTACTTGCAGCCCCCGGCAACACTGGCTTGCCGGAGTCCAGATGCTGGTCCGTCCTCCTTCTCTTTTTCGTCCTCAAGTGGTCCGGCCAGGATATGCGAGCCCTGCGAACCAAGGGAAACGAAAGAAGGGCGAAGGGACGCACACCCGACCTCTAAGCTAGGGGTTAGCCGCTACTAAGCTCTATCAACCCTAACCAAGGACGAGACTCGACCCAGCATGCATGCTATAACTTAGGGCGCCAGCGCTTCATCTACGCTCAGGGTCTGCGCCTGGCTTTGTACAAAGGATTATGTGCAACAGCGGCAAGACTTGTACAAAAGGTGGTTGCCGGAGCAGGGTCCGGCAACCGCACCTTACGGGTAAAACTTACGAAGATGCTCAATGTTCCAGGAGTTGCTCACTGAAACGCCATCTTCGGTCTCAAGGCGGACAGCGCCAGGCCTAGTGACTCGTTTCACCCGATAAGGGCCTTCCCACTTCGGCGTCAACTTGTTGGAATTCTTGGCGGAATGAACGCGCCGAAGAACAAGGTCGCCTTCCTCGAGACTTCTGGCGTTAACTTTGCGGCTATGGTAGCGACGCAAAGCTTGCTAGTAGCGAGCAGCTCGTACAGCAGCCTGAAGACGGTCTTCGTCAAGGAGCAGCGCGTCATCTTGTCGCAGCTGCTGTTGCTCAAGCTCATCATAAGCGAGCACTCGAGGTGACCCGTATACGAGTTCCGTGGGGAGAACTGCCTCTGCTCCATAGACTAGAGCGAAAGGTGTCTGGCAAGTGGCTCGATTTGGCGTCGTCCTGATCGACCAAAGAACCACCGGCAGCTCCTCGATCCAGTTTCTTCCGCACCCGTGTAGCCTGTCGAAAGTCCTGGTCTTGAGTCCACGCAGCACTTCAGTATTTGCCCTCTCCGCTTGACCGTTGCTCCTGGGGTGAGCAACAGAAGCGAAGCAGACCTTGGTGCCAAGATCTTGGACGTACTGCATGGAGGTGCGGCTCGTGAATTGTGTACCGTTGTCGGTGATGATCCTGTTAGGGATCCCGAAGCGGCAAACAATCGACCTGAAGAACTTGACTGCTGACTGTGCTGTCACCTTCCTCACTCCTTCCACTTCCGGCCACTTTGTGAACTTGTCGATTGCGACGTACAAGTACTCAAAGCCCCCGACTGCTCGGGGGAAGGGGCCGAGGATGTCGAGCCCCCAGACCGAAAATGGCCAGGATAAAGGGATCGTCTAGAGAGCTTGAGCTGGCTGGTGTATCTGCTTGGAATGGAACTGGCACGCTTCACACTTGGTTACTTGTGCAGTTGCATCTTGGAGGGCTGTCGGCCAAAAGAAACCTTGCCGGAAAGCTTTGCCGGCAAGTGCTCTTGCGCCAATGTGGTGACTACAAATGCCTCCATGTATCTCTGCCAACAGCTTCTGTCCATCTTCCCGGTGAATACACTTCAATTTCACACCGTTGAGTCTTCTTCTGTACAGTGCATTGTCGACAAACTGGTACATACGTGACTGCCGGGCTACTCTTTCCGCTTCTTCTTGCTCTTCGGGAAGTTCTCCTGTCTGAAGGAAACGGACGATCTGCTGTGCCCATGCTGGAGCTTGCGGCTCGACAGCAAGGACTAAAGGCATATCTGCTGCTGCGGGAACATCCGCTTCTACGGCGAGAACCTGCGGCTCAGCCGGAGCTTGACGTTCCCCGGCAAGCATGCCGGAGCAAAACTTGACGGGAGCGTCTGCTTCAACGAAACAAACCGTGGGGCTTGTCGGAGCAGACTGCTCCTCAGCACTCTTGGCGTTGATCTTGGGGACCTTATTGGCGGCGGCTTCGGGAAGCTCTGCCAAAAATAGTCACCAGAAATCAACTTCCTCTTCTTGCTTTGTCCAGTTGATGGCGTCACAAACGGTTGAGTCAGCTTGAGCACAAAGATCCCTGGTTCCACAGGTAACTTAAGTGCTGCGCACTTTGACAGGCCATCGGCAATGTCGTTCTGAGTTCTCGGAACATGTTCCATATGTAGGCCGACAAAGTGCTCTTCTAGCTTCCTCACTTCATCAACGTAAGCTTCCATCAACGGACTCTGATAATTCTTGTTCACTTGGCAGACGACGAGCTGCGAGTCACCCCTGACAATGAGCTTCTTGATCCCAAGGTCTGCCGCGATGCTGAGACCGGCAAGCAATCCTTCATACTCTGCAGTATTGTTTGTTGGTTGCTCCTTGGGAAGTACAATTCGACTACGTACTTGAGGTGCTCTCCGGTGGGTGCGACAAGCAGCACGCCAGCACCGGCGCCTTGCAGCGAAAAGGCACCATCAAAGTACATCAGCCACTCTTTGCTTGCCTCCTTGACGGGGATGCTCGTCTCTGGAATTTCTTCATCTGGTGTTGGCGTCCACTCTGCTATGAATTCTGCCAATGCTCTGCTTTGGATAGTTGAAGTGCTCTCAAACTTGAGGCCAAAGCTTGACAGTTCCAGTGCCCACTCAACAATCCTGCCTGTTGCTTCCGGATTTTGCAGTATCCTCTTCAGAGGAAAGCGAGTGACAACTGTGATCTCATGTGCTTGGAAGTAATGGCACAGCTTTCTCGAGGCCATAAGAAGGCCGAAAAGCAATTTCTACACACCAGAGTACCTTGACCTAGCCCCCTACAGAAGGGAACTGACAAACTAGACTGGGCGCTGCACCATTTTCTTCTGTATCTCCTCGGGCGCCTGCGCAGATCCATCTTTGCCGGGACCAGAGCTTGTCGGGGAAGCCCCCTGCTTGTCGCTGGATGCGCTTGCCGTGGTTGCTGGCTCATCATCTGCCTCCCTCTCCGCTACTAACGCAGCACTAACCACTAGATTGGTTGCCGCCAGATACAGCAACAACTTCTCTTGTGGCTTAGGTGCGACAAGTATTGGAGTGGAGGACAGGTATCTCTTCAAGTCCTGTAGCGCAGCCTCCGCTTCTGGAGTCCATTTCATTGGACCTGCCTTTTTCAAAATTTTGAAAAACGGTAGGGTGCGCTCAACAGACTTAGAGATAAACCTGCTGAGAGCCGCCACGCAGCCGACAAGTCTCCGCACATGCTTGACGCGCTTCGGTGCTTCAATCTGCTCAATGGCCTTGATCTTGTCGGGATTGGCTTCAATTCCCCGCTGAGACACGAAGAACCCGAGAATCTTGCCGAAAGGGACTCCAAACACGCACTTCTCAAGGTTGAGCTTGAGGCTGATCTTGCGCAGATTTGCAAAAGTCTCTTCTAAATCTTGAATCAGAGTTGCTTTGTCCCTGCTCTTGACCACTATGTCATCCATGTAGGCCTCCACATTTCTGTGTATTTGCGGTTCAAAAGTAGTATGGACTACCCTTGCAAATGTTGAACCAGCATTCTTCAAACCAAAAGGCATCCGTATGAAACAGTACGTGCCACAGGGAGTGATGAATGCGGTTTTCTCCTCATCCTCTTCTGCCATGAAGATCTGATGATATCCTGAGTATGCGTCAAGAAATGAAAGCAAGTCACATCCGGCTGTGGAGTCAACAATCTGGTCGATGCGCGGCAAGGGAAATGGGTCTTTGGGACAAGCTTTATTGACATCGGTAAAGTCGATACAAAGCCTCCATTTCCCGTTTGCCTTGCGCACGACTACAGGATTGGCCAACCACGTAGGATGGAGCACTCCTCTGACGAGGCATGCTGCTTCCAACTTCTCGATCTCTTCTGCGATGAATTCTTGGCGCTCCACTGCTTGCTTCCTGACTTTCTGCTTGACGGGCCGTGCATGAGGACAGACGACAAGGTGGTGCTCAATTACTTTCCTGGGAACACCGGGGATGTCAGACGGTTGCCACGCAAACATATCGACATTCGCCCGCAGGAAAGCAATGAGCACGCTTTCCTATTTAGGGTCAAGAGTGGCACTGATGGTGAAAGTACCACCAGTGTCGTCCTCCTTGGCGGACACCTTCTTGGTCGCTGGCGGAGCTGCCATCGTCCTCTTACACTTGCCGGTGGAGCTCGATGGTGCGTCCTTGACGGTAGCGCAGCACTCCGAAGAGGTGCGCTTGCCGGAGTGGGCATCAGAACTCTTGCCAGACTTGGTCTTCTTCTTCCCCCCGGGAGCTTCAACGGCAAGTGTCTCGCGATCCGTTGCGGTTGCTGCTTCCCGGTAGATCTTGTCGGCACAGATAAGAGCATCTTTCTTGTCACCAGGGATAGAGATGACACTTATCGGGCCTGGTATGTTCAGCATGTTGTACGCGTAGTGAGAGGCCGCCATGAACTTGGCGAGCGCTGGACGGCCGAGAATCCCATTGTAAGACAATGGAAAATCGGCGACGTCAAAAGTGACCCTCTCAGTCCTGAAGTTCAACTCGCTGCCAAATGTCACCGGCAACGTGATCTTCCCCTTCGGCTTGCTCCTTCCCGGGTTGATTCCTTGGAATGTGTCGGTCTCTTCGAGCTCGCTGTCAGGGACTTGGAGTTTCCGGAGCACAGCGGAGGAGATCAGGTTCAAGCCGGCCCCGCCGTCAACTAGCATCTTAGTGACCTTGAGGTTGCGGATAGTTGGTGAGACCAATGTCGGCAAACACCCGACCGTAGTTGTGCGATCAGGGTGGTCCTCAATATCCAAGATGATAGGCGTGCTGGACCATTTCAGAAGCTTGCGTGACTCAACGGGTGGTTCTGCCGCATTGACTTCCCGCACCCACTGCTTGAGTTGGCGGTGTGAAGTATGCAGAGAAGCACCGCCATCAACGCACAAGACCTCTGTGGCTTTCTGGAACTCCTGCTCACTGGTCTCGTCATCATCCATGTCTTCGTCATCGTCATCTTCATCCTTGTCGCGGCCGCGGGGAGGTCTGTCTCCTTGCCGCTGCTTGTCCTTGCCGCGGCGTCCTCCCCGGCCGGTGCGCTTCGTACCGGATCCTCCAGCACCCCCTTGGGCTTTCTCCTTGTCGCTCGCTCGTACTCGGCCTTTTGCAGCTCGACAAGCTGCTCGACCTTCTTGCAGCTCTGGAGGTCATGGCCCTTGGTGCGGTGGATCTTGTAGTACTGTTTGTTGGTGCCGTCCTGCTTGTCGGCGGCTGCCACAGCCTGGCAGTTGGCGCATGCGGCAACCTCCTTGCCGGAGCTACCATCTTTGGCTTTCTTCGCGCCACCTTCTGTAACGCCCTCGATGCGGCTATATCTCCCACGTGTCGAAGCACGACTTAGAGGCATAACCGCATTGAAAGCAATGTCGCAAGAGAGGTAATCTTCACGCAACCCATGTAATACATAAGGGATAGAGATACATAGTTGGCTTACAATCGCCACTTCACACAATACATGAGTAAAGCATTACATCATACAGATACAATCAAGGTCCGACTATGGAACCAAAATAAAAGAAGACTACCCCAAATGCTACACAGATCCCCGATCGTCCCAACTGGGCTCCACTACTGATCAACTGAAACGAAACAACACAATGAACAAGATCTTCATCGAGCTCCTCCTTGAGCTCGGGTGCATCACCTGCACGGTTTCATCGGCACCTGCAAACTGGTTTTGGAAGTATCTGTGAGTCACGGGGACTCAGCAATCTCACACCTGCGAGATCAAGACTATTTAATCTTAAAGGTAGGACAGGGTAGTGAGGTGGAGCTGCAGCAAGCGACTAGCATATATGGTGTCTAACATACGGAAATGAGAGCGAGAAGAGAAGGCAAAAGCACGGTCGAACAACTATGATCAAGAAGTGATCCTAGAACAACCTACGTCAAGCATAACTCCAACACCGTGTTCACTTCCCGGACTCCGCCGAGAAGATACCATCACGGTTACACACGCGGTTGGTGTATTTTAATTAAGATCGACTTCGGGTTTTCTACAACCGGACATTAACAAATTCCCATCTGCCACATAACCACGGGCACGGCTTTCGAAAGTTCAAAACCCTGCAGGGGTGTCCCCACTTAGCCCATGATAAGCTCTCGCGATCAACGAAGGATATTCCTTCTCCCCGGGAAGACCCGATCAGTCTCGGAATCCCTGCTACAAGACATTTCGACAGTAATAAAACAAGACCAGCAAGACCGCCCGATGAGCCGACATCCCGATAGGACCTGCACATATCTCGTTCTCAGGGCAACACCGGATGAGACAGGCTACGAGTAAAACCAGGCTTCGAGTTTCCCCGAGGTGGCCCCGCAGGCGGCTCGGTTCGGACCAACACTTAGACAAGCATTGGCCCGGGGGTGCTAAATAAAGATGACCCTTGGGTTAATTACTCCCAAGGGAAAGTAGGTGGTGGTGAGGCAAATGGTAAAACCAAGGTTGGGCCTTGCTGGAGGAGTCTTATTCAAAGCGAACTGTCAAGGAGGTCCCATAAATCACCCGACCGCATTAGGGACGCAAAATCCGGGAACATAACACCGGTATGACGGAAACTAGGGCGGCAGGAGTGGAACAAAACACCAGGCATAAGGCCGAGCCTTCCACCCTTTACCAAGTATATAGATGCATTAAAAATATAAGAGGTATTGTGATATCCCCACAAGTAACCATGTTCCAATCAGGGAACAACATCTCCATGTTCCAACAAGGAACAAACTTCATCTTCACCTGCAACTAACAACGCTATAAGAGGTGCTGAGCAAAGCGGTAACATAGCCAAACAACGGTTTGCTAGGACAAGGTGGGTTAGAGGCTTGGTTTAACAATATGGGAGGCATGATAAGCAAGTGGTAGGTATCGCAGCATAGGCATAGCAAAAGAGCGAGCAACTAGCAAGCAAAGATAGAAGTGATTTCGAGGGTATGATCATCTTGCCTGAGATCCCGCTAGGATGAAGAACGAGTCCATGAAGAAGACAAACGGACGTAGTCGAACGAATCCTCACAATCGCAACGTTATCGGAACTAACCCGAAGAAGCAACACCGGAAAGAAGCAACAACATGGTAAACCAACAAGCACAAACATGGCATGATGCACACCCAAGGATGTTGCATGTCCGGTTTAATGAGCATGGCATGGCAAATGCAACAAACAAAACTACAAGTTAAGTGGAGCTCAATATGCAACCAGTTGCATATTGACGAAACACCACATCAATTATTTATCTCACTTCCGGTTAGGTACTCAACAATATTAAATGTTGGTTAACATGGCAATAGGTGAAGCATAGCAAAACTATACCATCTAAGCAATTTAAATGGGGCCGGATATAACAAACAACAAATCCAGTAAATCCCCATATACATTTAGCAAATTGAAGGAAACAACAAATATAAACATTTTAAATGTTGTTATTATGATGCGGATGACATATGCAAGTTTTAAGCAATTTTATGAAAATGTTGACATGAGCATGTTATGAAGCATTTGTCCCCATGGTGGAAGAAAGGGGTGCCACGGCAACGAATCCGAAAATGATGCCACGGCAACATATCGTTTCCGGTAGCTCATGGAGATACCGGTGCAAAAGGAAGCGTGTCGTGAGCGTGTCATGCAAGATGGTGGGGTGATCCCGGCAACCGGGTTCCCACATGTCGACGGCAAGGCAAAGAGGAACGCGCAAGGAACAACTCGGACATGGTGCAAACAGTGCATATCATACAACACATGCATTCGTTCACGGGCATCGTCTCGGTGGTTATACCTTTGAAGCGAGCGTTTACGAAGCGGTTCGAATTCGTCGCGGGAAGTAATGGTACTCGTGGGTCGTAGTGGAAGTAGTTGTACACGTTTCGTAGATGGACTTGGCGTAACCGTGCGGTAGTCGAACTTGGCAATGGTAGTAGTGCACGGGTCGTATAGGAACTTGACGAAACCCAAGGCGCTGGTTGTGGTACATGTTCTGTAGATGTTCGGGCGGTGGTAGTGGTACATAGTGTCAAAGAGGTACTTGACGAATCCAGTGTCCGGGGTCGTCGCGGTACTTGGCGAAATCTTCAACGATCGAACTTGGCGCTACTCCCTGTTCGGAGTCGTCCGTCTTGGCGTCAACGTCAACAGCAAGCGGAGGTGCACGGAGACAGCGGAGACCACCGGGAGGGGACTCGGGCAGGAGGTGGAGGAGACGCAGCGACGCGAAGCGGGAGTTGGCGTTGGGTCGTTCCTCCTCGCGCAAGGGCGAAGCAGAGGAGGCGAGCAGGGCGGCGGTGGCTGGGAGCAGAGATCCGGCGAGCGGGGCGAAGGGGCGGCGAGGTCCTAGGCGTCCAGATCCGGCCGGGAACGGGCTTGGACGGCGCCGGGCTTGAGGAGGCCGAGGTGCCATGGCAGGGGAACGATAGCAGCGGCGGGGAAAACTTGGCGGCATCAGCAGGCACGGTTGAGGAAGGGGCGCCGAGAGTGGGAGGTCGACGGGGCTCCGGCCTGGATCTCGTCTCCGGCGAGGGCGGAGCGCGGGACTCCTGCTGGACGCGGAGGACGACGGCCGCGGGCGCAGGTGCTCGAGGAGCTCCTCTCCTCGGGCGCTTGGGCGGCGGGGATTTGGCGAGGAGGAGGCGCGGCGACCATGAAGGCAGGGCGCAGCACCGCGGGAAGACGGCGGCGGCTGCAGGGCGTAGGCGGCGGGCCGGATCGAGGAGGAAGGAGGCGAGGGGATCGGGCGTGGGGCACTACCCCTGTGCGTGCGTGTGAGGACGAGAGGGAGAGGATGAGAGGAAGAGATGGGATCGGGCGAGGCGAGGCTAGGGTTCGGTCGGCAGGGCCGGATGGGCCTGCGCGGGAGGTTGGCCTAAATGGGCTGGTGCGGGAGGTTGGGAGGCCCACGCTGCTGGGCTCCTTCTCTCTCTCTCTAATAAATAAAAGAAAAAAAAACAGAGATTAAGAAAGAAAAGAAAGAGGGGTTAGAGGAAGAAGTTGGACACGCAGACAATTTTTCCGGGCTCACAAAATAAGCATGACCACAGAAAAATAGAAGTGGCAAGATTGCAGGAATAAAATTCAAACTCATTTGAATTTAATTCAAATGGGTTTGAACTAGGACTAGGTTTGGTGTAGCCAAAAATGTTGAGAATTTTGGTAGAGCTCCAGAAAAAGAATGAAAGAATAAAAGACAAGGTTAGAGGTCGTGAGTTGTGATAACAAAGGCATTGGGATTATTTTGCAAGTGGGTTATGGTTAATTCCAAATAAATGGAATAATTTTATTATAGCTCCCTAATAATATTGAGAGGCTTTAATATGTTATAAAGAGAATCACCATGTGAATTTCCTCGATTTAAATGGATCAAAGATCCATGCCATTTATTTAGTTGAGTTGCAAAAGATTTATGAGATGATGGCATGATGACATGATGCAATGGAAAAAATAAAAGAGCAAGCACAAATGAAACACACGGTGAAACCCGGAATATATGGAAGTGTTCTCGAGCATCGGTCTCGGGGCGTTACAACACTCCACCACTACGAGAGGATCTCGTCCCGAGATCTAGGATGGCACCGGAGAGAAACAGAAGAGAAAGAGAAGCGGTAAAACTAAGTTGCTTCTTTTGATAAACGAGTGAAACCACGAACCTTGAGAGGTTGAACAAAATGAAAGAAAGAAAACAACGAAGATGAACAAAGTTCGAAACACTCCGTTAGAAAAGAGGAACAAGGAACATCATGAGAACCTTGTGGGTTGAAAGACATGGAAATAAGAGCTTCGCGAACGAAAAGAATATGACCACCTCCGTATAATGAGATAGTCAAGGAAGAAGAATGACAGAATTTGGACAGCACTCCGGTAGAAAAGAGATGCAAGACTTGATAAGATGAGAGAGCTCGAATGAAAACATGACACTCCGGTTAAATGGATAAGCAAGGAAAAGAACATGATCTCCAAAATGTGATGATGGGTGAAGAGAGCAACATCACAATGCCTCCGGAAGAAGAAATAGAAGTTAGATCATTTGAATAAAGGAATGGAGAAGAAAATGATAACTTCTACCACAACTGGATTTGGAAAGCACCCTTCCAAGAAGGTTATAGCGGAGTTGTTGGAAAACCAGCAACGAAAAGATATGATCCTCGTGGGCTTATGAAGACGTCTCAAAACTTGAGGTGAAATTCTGCCACTAACGAAAACAATTGCTTGCCTAAGATTAACGAAGAGATGAAAACTTCTTCCACCAAGAGGATAAAGAGCAAGCTTGGGTCATGAATAATCACCACAAATAGCAACATTCCCAGTGGAAGGCTATAGGTGAAATATAATCTCAAGATAACTCCAATGAAGAGATTGATGGGTTGCACAAGGATCTCCTGAACGAAGAGAAAAATGATGGGTTTAAATATCTCATTCTTAACAACTTGTGAATCATAAAACACGAACTGGAATTGTCAAGAATTGCATAACACCACCTCAAATGATAGGGTAGAACGAATAGCACTTAGAAATGCAAGATGATGAATGATTGAATCCTCAAAACAAGACATGTGTTGAACACCATGTTTAATTTTGAGTAGAGTGGCGGATCATAATTTCGAGAGAAATCTTGAAGAACAATTGAAGAATGAAAGGAATCCTTGACGAACCACCATGTAGAGCCTCCATGAAGAACTCCGGTAAATAAAAGGATGATAAAAAGGAAGAGAAGTTGAAAACACAAAGTGAAGCCTTGCAATGATTCAGATGGAGCTTAGAAATGATATAACCGATAAAACTTTGAACTCCGGAAAGAAAAGATGAAGCATCTCGGACCGAGAAATGTGACATGATGAACAACTCTGGAAAGAAGAAACTAGATCACTTGGATGAAACTATAATAAGAATTACGTTATGCATATCCTTCACCAATTTAAATTGATGACAAGCAACAGATTTGGCATACTACTTATTCTCGTAGCAAGGATGAAGATAGATATAGCTCAACTTGAGAAGGTCTTCAACGATCCACCGTTAGAATTTAAAATGGACGAAGAAAAGATAAAGAAACACCGGGAAGAATTAGCAAATGCACGAAGATGTTTGCTAGGATTTCGATTCATGAGAACGAAGAGATCATGAAATGATTAGAGAATATTGAATGATGCACCGGTAAGATTTGGAGAACGAGAGCTGAAAGCTGAGAATGAAGAATTATGACATGACGGCCTTCGGAGGAAAGAAATGTCATGAAATGCTCCGTATGGGTGAAAAGAATTCTCACAATCGAAAACAATGATGGGAGGACAGCATCAAGCTTGAATAATGAATCTTGAAGAGAATGGGGCAAGATTTAAGAAAAACTCTTCTTGGGTCTACAAATGTTGAGAATGACGAGGAGAAACACCACCAAATTGTTGAGATAGTCCAGGATGAAAATTAGAAAGGTTGAACCAACGATGAAAAGAATTTGAAAGATCTTGGAGAAAGACATTTGACTGATGATAATTCATTCTTACGTCAAACTTGAAAAAGAATTTGAGAATAACTCCGGGAAAATTAGAAGAGTCAGGTAAGATCCTGGGAAAAGACCTGTGGGTTAGGGCCCACTCAAAAGAAACACCGTTGAAAGAATTGCTTAGGAAGAGAGATTACAACTGTTGAATTAAATGGCTTGAAGGAGATAACAATCTCAAAATAACTTGAACGGATTAAGAATGGAAACACAAATCTTCTGAGTTATCTTCGGCACTCCGGAACA
The DNA here is from genome assembly GCA_032464435.1 of Aegilops umbellulata. Taxonomy (NCBI): domain Eukaryota; kingdom Viridiplantae; phylum Streptophyta; class Magnoliopsida; order Poales; family Poaceae; genus Aegilops; species Aegilops umbellulata. Next base: position 148,220,140 of record CP136059.1, on the reverse strand, counting down.
ATTGAATAGCGAGAAGTGGATGATTAAGAGGTGCACCAACATAAGAAAGCATTTGAAACGAGGAAAAGAATACGATCAACACTGAAAGCTTGACTTGAGTCCACCGGAGAAGAAAAAAAATGAAGAATGATAAACTTGAAGCTCCGTTAGAATCTTCATGAGAATCACCGGATAAGAAACATTGACGAAAAAAAAATAGAGACTTCACAAGAATAAAATGGATACTTGATTAAGAAATCTGCGTCCTTGAAGAAATAAGGGTGGGAGGGCGGGAAAACAAAGACAACTTGGGACGGATGAAACAAACCACGTTGGGGAAAAAACTGGGAGGTGATCTTGCGAATGTTAGAATGATCGGATTCACTTGAAGAGAAGCACACCGGTTGGGAAGAATTGAAAAGACAACCTCACTGATCAAGAAGGATTAGTATTCACATAGAAATATGAGAACACCATTTAGGGAAGGTATGGATCAACACTTGACATCGAAGCGACTCGAATACCACAAATAAAACAAAACAAAGGATTTGGCTTGCAGAATAAGCCGGAACAAATACATATGATAGAGATTTACCCAATCCCATATCATGCATCTGTCGAAAAGATGTTCTAGGAGCTACTGGAATTCCCACCTATAAACTCCCGAAACTTTCTGGTTATGCAATCAGGTGTTGGAGATACAGGGGACACAAAATATATCACCCAACCTAACAATACCTAGATCCAGCTGTATCCATCCTTCAACACATAACCAAGAAACCCTCGGAAATCGTTTACCTCAACCTTCGAAAAGCATCCGTTATACGAGTTATGGCAATACTCCCGCACTCGCCTCGGTACTGGGCTATCAGGGTTATCTCACCAACAACTGTACAAAAGAGATTTTCGATGTCGGTGTACTAAACTCAGGTATTCCAGAACTGCAACGATAAAATTATGACGAAAACACCTCAGAGCTCAACTCCCCGGGACACTTCCACTAAACCCCTGCTGACAGGAGGCACCAAGACAATGTTGTCATCACAAAACCATCGGAACGATTCTAAGATACCCGCGTGATCCTAATTTTTTTTAGTGAAATTTGAGAAGAGAAGAGTCAAAACTCCACGTCAGGATGCCTTACCAGAGCGATGAGGAGACTGGGAAGTAAAAAGAATTCCTAAACTCTCCGATACATAAATCCTAAATGACTCAAAACATTTTTCTAGACACAACTCGGCCGCTAAAAACGATCAATCAGTGGGGGCTCCTAAGGTCGGGGAAGGCTCTGATTACCAACTTGTAAGGCCCTCGATGCGGCTATATCTCCCACGTGTCGAAGCACGACTTAGAGGCATAACCGCATTGAAAGCAATGTCGCAAGAGAGGTAATCTTCACGCAACCCATGTAATACATAAGGGATAGAGATACATAGTTGGCTTACAATCGCCACTTCACACAATACATGAGTAAAGCATTACATCATACAGATACAATCAAGGTCCGACTATGGAACCAAAATAAAAGAAGACTACCCCAAATGCTACACAGATCCCCGATCGTCCCAACTGGGCTCCACTACTGATCAACTAAAATGAAACAACACAATGAACAAGATCTTCATCGAGCTCCTCCTTGAGCTCGGGTACATCACCTGCATGGTTTCATCGGCACCTGCAAACTGGTTTTGGAAGTATCTGTGAGTCACGGGGACTCAGCAATCTCACACCCGCGAGATCAAGACTATTTAAGCTTAAAGGTAGGACAGGGTAGTGAGGTGGAGCTGCAGCAAGCGACTAGCATATATGGTGTCTAACGTACGCAAATCAGAGCGAGAAGAGAAGGCAAAAGCACGGTCGAACAACTATGATCAAGAAGTGATCCTAGAACAACCTACGTCAAGCATAACTCCAACACCGTGTTCACTTCCCGGACTCCGCCGAGAAGAGACCATCACGGTTACACACGCGGTTGGTGTATTTTAATTAAGATCAACTTCGGGTTTTCTACAACCGGACATTAACAAATTCCCATCGGCCACATAACCGCGGGCACGGCTTTCGAAAGTTCAAAACCCTGCAGGGGTGTTCCAACTTAGCCCATGATAAGCTCTCGCGATCAACGAAGGATATTCCTTCTCCCCGGGAAGACCCGATCAGTCTCGGAATCCCGGCTACAAGACATTTCGACAGTAATAAAACAAGACCAGCAAGACCGCCCGATGCGCCGACATCCCGATAGGAGCTGCACATATCTCGTTCTCAGGGCAACACCGGATGAGACAGGCTACGAGTAAAACCAGGCTTCGAGTTTCCCCGAGGTGGCCCCACAGGCGGCTCGGTTCGGACCGACACTTAGACAAGCATTGGCCCGGGGGGGGGCTAAATAAAGATGACCCTTGGGTTAATTACTCCCAAGGGAAAGTAGGTGGTGGTGAGGCAAATGGTAAAACCAAGGTTGGGCCTTGCTGGAGGAGTCTTATTCAAAGCGAACTATCAAGGGGGTCCCATAAATCACCCGACCGCGTTACGGATGCAAAATCCGGGAATATAACACCGGTATGACGGAAACTAGGGCGGCAAGAGTGGAACAAAACACCAGGCATAAGGCCGAGCCTTCCACCCTTTACCAAGTATATAGATGCATTAAAAATATAAGAGGTATTGTGATATCCCCACAAGTAACCATGTTCCAATTAGGGAACAACATCTCCATGTTCCAACAAGGAACAAACTTCATCTTCACCTGCAACTAACAACGCTATAAGAGGTGCTGAGCAAAGCGGTAACATAGCCAAACAACGGTTTGCTAGGACAAGGTGGGTTAGAGGCTTGGTTTAACAATATGGGAGGCATGATAAGCAAGTGGTAGGTATCGCAGCATAGGCATAGCAAAATAGCGAGCAACTAGCAAGCAAAGATAGAAGTGATTTCGAGGGTATGGTCATCTTGCCTGAGATCCCGCTAGGAAGAAGAACGAGTCCATGAAGAAGACAAACGGACGTAGTCGAACGAATCCTCACAATCGCAACGTTATCGGAACTAACCCGAAGAAGAAACACCGGAAAGAAGCAACAACATGGTAAACCAACAAGCACAAACATGGCATGATGCACACCCAAGGATGATGCATGTCTGGTTCAATGAGCATGGCATGGCAAATGCAACAAACAAAACTACAAGTTAAGTGGAGCTCAATATGCAACGAGTTGCATATTGGCGAAACACCACATCAATTATTTAGTTCACTTCCGGTTAGGTACTCAACAATATTAAATGTTGGTTAACATGGCAATAGGTGAAGCATAGCAAAACTATACCATCTAAACAATTTAAATGGGGCCGGATATAACAAACAAGAAATCCGGTAAATCCCCATATACATTTAGCAAATTGATGGAAACAAAAAATATAAACATTTTAAATGTTGTTATTATGATGCGGATGACATATGCAAGTTTTAAGCAATTTTATGAAAATGTTGACATGAGCATGTTATGAAGCATTTGTCACTGTGGTGGAAGAAAGGGGTGCCACGGCAACGAATCCGAAAATGATGCCACAGCAACATATCGTTTCCGGTAGCTCATGGATATACCGGTGCAAAAGGAAGCGTGTCGTGAGCGTGTCATGCAAGATGGTGGGGTGATCCCGGCAACCGGGTTCCCACATGTCGACGGCAAGGCAAAGAGGAACGCGCAAGGAACAACTCGGACATGGTGCAAACAGTGCATATCATACAACACATGCATTCGTTCACGGGCATCGTCTCGGTGGTTATACCTTTGAAGCGAGCGTTTACGGAGCGGTTCGAATTCGTCGAGGGAAGTAGTGGTACTCGTGGGTCGTAGTGGAAGTAGTTGTACACGTTTCGTAGATGAACTTGGCGTAACCGTGCGGTAGTCGAACTTGGCAATGGTAGTAGTGCATGGGTCGTATAGGAACTTGACGAAACCCAAGGCGCTGGTTGTGGTACACGTTCTGTAGATGTTCGGGCGGCGGTAGTGGTACACAGTGTCGAAGAGGTACTTGACGAATCTAGTGTCCGGGGTCGTCGCGGTACTTGGCGAAATCTTCAACGATCGAACTTGGCGCTACTCCTTGTTCGGAGTCGTCCGTCTTGGCGTCAACGTCAACAGCAAACGGAGGTGCACGGAGACAACGGAGACCACCGAGAGGGGACTCGGGAAGGAGGTGGAGGAGACGCAGCGACGCGAAGCGGGACTTGGCGCTGGGTCGTTCCTCCTCGCGCAAGGGCGAAGAAGAGGAGGCGAGCAGGGCGGCGGTGGCTGGGAGCAGAGCTCCGGCGAGCGGGGCGAAGGGGCGGCGAGGTCCTAGGCGTCCGGATCCGACCGGGAACGGGCTTGGACGGTGCCGGGCTTGAGGAGGCCGAGGCGCCATGGCAGGGGAACGGCAGCAGCGGCGGGGAAAACATGGCGGCATCAACAGGCACGGTTGAGGAAGGGGCGCCGAGAGTGGGAGGTCGACGGGGCTCCGGCCTGGATCTCTTCTCCGGCGAGGGCGGAGCGCGGGACTCCTGCTGGACGTAGAGGACGACGGCTGCGAGCGCAGGTGCTCGAGGAGCTCCTCTCCTCGGGCGCTTGGGTGGCGGGGATTTGGCGAGGAGGAGGCGCGGTGACCATGAAGGCGGGGCGCAGCACCGCGGCAAGATGGCGGCGGCTGCAGGGCGCAGGCGGCGGGCCGGATCGAGGAGGAAGGAGGCGAGGGGATCGGGCGTGGGGCACTGCCCCTCTGCGTGCGTGTGAGGACGAGAGGGAGAGGATGAGAGGAAGAGATGGGATCGGGCGAGGCGAGGCTAGGGTTCGGTCGGCAGGGCCGTATGGGCCTGCGCGGGAGGTTGGCCTAAATGGGCTGGTGCGGGAGGTTGTGAGGCCCAGGCTGCTGGGCTCCTTCTCTCTCTCTCTCTAATAAAGAAAAGACAAAAACAAAGATTAAGAAAGAAAAGAAAGAGGGGTTAGAGGAAGAAGTTGGACACGCAGACAATTTTTCCGGGCTCACAAAAATAAGCATGACCACAGAAAAATAGAAGTGGCAAGATTGCAGGAATAAAATTCAAACTCATTTGAATTTAATTCAAATGGGTTTGAACTAGGACTAGGTTTGGTGTAGCCAAAAATGTTGAGAATTTTGGTAGAGCTCTGGAAAAAGGATGAAAGAATAAAAGACAAGGTTAGAGGTCGAGAGTTGTGATAAGAAAGGCATTGGGATTATTTTGCAAGTGGGTTATGGTTAATTCCAAATAAATGGAATAATTTTATTATAGCTCCCTAATAATATTGAGAGGCTTTAATATGTTATAAAGAGAATCACCATGTGAATTCCCTCGATTTAAATGGATCAAAGATCCATGCCATTTATTTAGTTGAGTTGCAAAAGATTTATGAGATGATGGCATGATGACATGATGCAATGAAAAAAATAAAAGAGCAAGCACAAATGAAACACACGGTGAAACCCGGAATATATGGAAGTCTTCTCGAGCATCAGTCTCGGGGCGTTACACCTTCGTTGCCGGACTGCTCAACAACTAGCACATCTTTGCCTTTTCTCTTCTTGTTGTTCCGCCGCCGGTTTTTATTTGCCGGGGCAGCATCATCGCTGTCAGATCCTCCTCTTCCTGCATTCTCTCCAGGGAGTTTCCTCCCTTCCTCAACACGTGCACACCTGTCGGCCATGGCATACAGCTCACTGACGTCTCTGATCTTGCACATCGCCATCTCCTCCCGCATCCTGCGGTTACGCACGTTCTGATGGAACGCGCTGATGACCGCGACAGGGTGGACATCTGGGATGTTGCGTTGCACTTGGCTGAATCTCTGGATGTACTTGCGCAGGGGCTCTCCTTCCTTCTAGGCAAGCAGATGAAGATCACTCTCCTGGCCATGAGGTTTGTGGCCGCCTATAAAGGCGCCGACAAACTGATGGCATAGGTCTGCCCAAGAAGGTACGGAGTTGTCTGGCAAGTGCATGAGCCAGGACCTGACGTTGGGCTTGAGCACCAGCGGGAAGTAGTTGGCAAGGATCTTGTCGTCCCTCCCCCCAGCAGCTTGCACCGTGATGGTGTAGATGCTGAAGAACTCCGACGGATGCAACTTGCCGTCGTACTTCTCGGGTACGTCTGGCTTGAAATTCTTCGTGCTGGGCCACTGGACTTGCCGCAGCTCACGGGTAAACGCAGGGCAACCTACCGCGTACGGCAGGTCGCCTGGTTCCCCTGGCGCATGCATGTCGACAGTGGGCCCAGCGCGCTGGTCTAACTGACGTCGCGCTTCTCTTCGGTGCTCAATGCGAGTATGAGCGTCTTCTTGCTGTTGTTCGTGAAGAACTTGGCGCTGATCGCAGCGAGCTCGCGGATCTGATGAAGCAGTGGAGTCGCTGCCGCGGTGGACCCAGTGAGTCGGCGATCTTGGCCTTCGGTGCGGAGAGTGAACGGTGGTTGCACCCCCACCTGTCTTGTCGCCATCGGGTCGCGCTTGGCTGACTTGCCGTGGCTGTGACGTAGTCGGTTGCCGTGGAGTGTCGCCGTTGGCGAAGCCGATGAGACTCTGAATGGTGGCCCTCCAGTCATCGACCTTGTCCACCGTTGGAGGCAAGTCTAGGAGCAGTTGAGCTCGTGCCAATGCTTCTGCTGGAGTGGCGGGTAGCGGTGGCGAACGGTGCGAGGAGCGGGATATGCTCGGACTTCTAACTGCGTTTGAAGGAGCAATATCCCGTCCAGGCGACCGTGCCTTGCTCGATCTGGGTCCAGCGAGCGTATGGTACAGTGAGTACCACGAAGCTGCCGGTCCTGCGCTTCCTGAGATGGGCGCGGTGCATCTACGGACGCTCGGTCGTCGTGGGAGCCGGCTACACCGCCGATGGGCAGCGCAGCCTTGTCCTTGGGCCTGGCGGCATGGTGGGCTCCCTCGTCGACGCCCGTTCTTCCGCCGGCGTCTTCCCCACCAGCCGTTTGCTCCGGCGGCGGTGGGTTTGACGCGGACGGAGCAGCCGCCTCCGAAGCCTTCTTCTTTGGCGGCATGTCGATGAAGTCGATGAAGATCTAGCTCGTGTGAACGCCGGATCAGGTTCACACAACCTCGACGCCCCCTACCTGGCACGCCAAAGATGTCGGGGAAACTGCCTCCGCGAGCACCTATGGGGACGGAGCCCCTTTTCGGTTCGGCGGGGGGCGGAGGTCGCACGAAGAGCAGATCGAGGCGAGGCACATGAGCGGTTTTACCCAGCTTCGGAGCTCTCCGGAGAGATAATACTCCTACTGCTGCTTTGTGGTTTGTATTGAGTTCTTGCTCGGGAGCGCTGAGTGCTATAGTACACAACAGCAGCTAACGAGACCGAGCGTGATTGTTCTGCTGTCCTCCCCTTTCTACGTTGTGCATGGGCCACCTTTTATATGCTCAAGGGGTCACCGACAGGTGGCAACGTAGGCAAGGGAAAAAATGGAAAGGTGCTGCGGTAGGTACAACTACCTACACAGTGTATCATACCTAACCCTGACGGCAGGGGACAAGGGCATCAAATGCCTATCTACGTCGCCCAAACAGTGCAGAAAAGGGACCGTCAGGGACGCCACCGCTCGCCAAGATGGCGATCTTGTCAGCGCCGCTTGCCACAGTGCACCCCTGGCTGCACAGCCTCCCGCCACGTGCGCCTGGAAGGGTCTTAGAGCGACACGTTGGTGGGTGAGCTGGAGAGCGGGTACAGAGTGGTTGCTAGCCGCGGCAAACGCCTTGCCGCGGCCATTGTCTTGCCGCGTCCAGGAGCTTGTCGCTCGCCGGGTCTTGCCGGGACGCGTGGCGCGTCCCGGCAAGTTCCTTGAGATGCCTTGGTTGGCCTTCCCGACAAGCTCCTCTTGCCGGGGCATTGTGCCTTGGGTGGCCTTCCTGGCAAGCTCCTCTTGCCGGGGCCTTGTCTCCTTGTGTCACGCCCTCGATGCGGCTATATCTCTCACGTGTCGAGGCACGACTTAGAGGCATAACCGCATTGAAAGCAATGTCGCAAGTGAGGTAATCTTCACACAATCCATGTAATAAATAAGGGGAAAGATACATAGTTGGCTTACAATCGCCACTTCACACAAATACATAAATAACATCCATCATACAAATTACACTCAAGGTCCGACTACGGTACCAAAATGAAAGAAGACTACCCCAGATGCTAACAGATCCCCGGATCACCCCAAACTGGGCTCCACTACTGATCATCTGGAAAAGAAACATAGTAACGGCCATGTTCCTCGTCAAACTCCCAAGTGAGCTCGGTCGCGTCATCTGCACTGACATCGTTGGTACCTGCAACTGTGGGGATAATATCTGTGAGTCATGGGGACTCAGCAATCTCACACCCGCGAGATCAAAACTATTTAAGCTTAAAGGTGGGAAAGGGGTTTGTGAGGTGGAGCTGCAGCAAGCGACTAGCATATGGTGGCTACAGCGCAGAATAGAGCGAGAAGAGAAAGCAAAGCACGGTCGAGAAACTAGAAGTGATCAAGAAGTGATCCTGAAACAACCTACATCAGGCATAACTCCAACAACCGTGTTCACTTCCCGGACCCCGCCGAGAAGAGACCATCACGGTTACACACGCGGTTGATGTGTTTTAGTTAAGGTCAACTTCGGGTTTTCTACAACCGGACATCAACAAATTCCCATCTGCCTCATAACCGCGGGCACGGCTTTCGAAAGATAATACCCTGCAGGGGTGTCCCAACTTAGCCCATGATAAGCTCTCACGGTCAACGAAGGATATTCCTTCTACCGGGAAGACCCGATCAATCTCGGAATCCCGGACTACAAGACATCTCGGCAGCAACAAAACAAGTCCAGCAAAGCCGCCCGATTGTGCCGACAAATCCTGATAGGAGCTGCACATATCTCGGTCTCAGGGCACATCCGGATAAGCAAAGCGTACAGGAGCCAACATAACCCAAGTTGCCAAGGGACGGCCCCGCACGGTGCTCTAGTTTGGACCAGCAATCGAAGGAGAACTGGCCCGGGGGTTAAAATAAAGATGACCCTTGAGTCTGCAGAACCCAAGGGGAAAAGGCTAGGTGGCAAATGGTAAAACCAATGTTGGGCCTTGCTGGAAAAGTCTTATTCAAAGCGAACTGTCAAGGGGGTCCCATAAATCACCCAACCGTGTAAGGAACGCAAACTCCGGGAACATAACACCGGTATGACGGAAACTAGGGTGGCAAGAGTGGAACAAAACACCAGGCATAAGGCCGAGCCTTCCACCCTTCACCAAGTATATAGATGCATTAATTAAATAAGAGGTATTGTGATATCCCAACAAGTAAACATGTTCCAACAAGGAACAACAAGTCCATGTTCCAACAAGGAACAAACTTCATCTTCACCTGTAACTAGCAACGCTATAAGAGGGGCTGAGCAAAGCAGTAACATAGCCAAACAACGGTTTGCTAGGACATGGATGGTTAGGGGCTGACAAGGCAATATAGGAGGCATGATATAGCAAGTGGTAGGTATCGCAGCATGGGCATAGCAAAAGAGCGAGCAATCTAGCAAGCAAAGATAGAAGTGATTTCGAGGGTATGGTCATCTTGCCTGCAAGGTTCTCAGAGTTGTCGAAAGCTTGGTCCTCGTAAGCGTTCTCAACGGAATCCTCTTTCACGTACTCGTCTCCCGGCTCTACCCAAGACAAGAGAACAAGCAAAGGAACCAATATCAACCACGATGCAATGCGCAAGCAACATGATGCAAAACATGGCATGACATGCAAGAGGTGATATGCAATGCGTATGCATGCTTCGGAAGGACAAGGATGAACAGGGCATAATCTTGGCAAACCAAGCATGCCACTGGATAGATGAGGTGATTTCGGTTGAAATCGATATAAAGATCACCGGAATCGGATGCACGGTTTGCAAATGGCAAGCAATACAAGAATGACACGAATCTGCCATAAACAGCATGATGCTACTTAGCAAGCAACAATTAATTAGGCTACTGCACCCAAACATGGCAACAAAGCATATGACACCACAAGATGCACGATAAAATATGAACACTGAGCTACGGCTCAATCCCATCATAACAGGTCCAAACAATCATGGCAAAAGTGCAAACGATAACAAGTTCTCAGACTTAGTGAAATTATCACCATAGCAGAAACTAACATCAGGATGACATGTTCAGAGCAATGAAACAACATGCTACATGTATATAATATAGCAAAATAAGGCACGGCATGAATCTACACATAGCACTTGACAAAAGTCTCTTAATGACTATAAGCCAAAAAGGATCATAAAATATGATTACACCCATGACAAATAAGCAAGTTTCGTTACAGGTTACATACTTAGCAGAAAACTGGACATGTCAAAAACAGATAACGACTAGGCATGTTCGTGAGCTCGATGCACTCACTACAGAGAATTGCATGATAAACTAAGCATACATACATCAAAAAGACATGGCATAGTAACAAGACATGGCAATAGTAGCATCATAGCATGCACGGATCAACTACACCAAGCTTGGCAAAATCGAATAATATGTAAACAATCTGCCAGCAACATTTTGTAGCAAAAGTAGAGCTCGATTGACTCAAGATATGGCACTCCATAATTACAGACAAAGGCATGGATGGATAGAGAAAATACTCAAGTTCAAAACTCCCTTACTGATCATGCTCAAATTATGCATAGATCTCTCAGAAACAACATGAACACATGGCATAAAAATAACAGCAGTCAGGGACTTTGTGAAATTACTAAGTCTCTGAAATCAGCAACATTAGGTGACCCAGTTTGCATGCTTGTGCTAGTCACCACATAGTTCAAAAAAATACATGGCATAATTCTCTAGAAAGGTAACATAGAATATTACAAAACTCATGTAGGACTCAACTTCATAGGCGGTACACATCAATCATGGCAAAAATGACAAAAGTGAATGTTCAGATAAAATCCAGCAACTAACATCAACTAGCCCTCTTCTAACAGCATTTCGGGCACCAAGATGACCTCAAATGAAAATTATGAAATGTAACAAAATGATGTACTCTTCGAGGCGAACAATACGACATAGTATACGCGCGAAACGGAGTTACGGATGCAAAGTTACGGCATGATAAACATGGAATGATGATGATGAAAATAAAAGACTTAGAGAAAAATTCGGGCTCGGGGAAAGTCAACCCTGCCGGGCACGCGGATCGAGGCGGCGGCGCGGCTCGCCGGATCCGCGCCGGAGTGCGACGGGGAGGCGGCGGCGGAGGCGGATCTGGTCGGATCCGGGCGGCGCGGGGCGGATCTGGCCGCGGGAGGCGCGGGGCGGCGCCGGGACGGCGTGGCGGCGGCCGGAGGCGGCGGGGAGGTGCGAGGTCGACGGGGCGCCGGCGGAGGCAGCGGTGGCCGGCGCGGGCGACGGAGAGGGCGGCGCCGGGCGCGGGCCGGGGAGGCGAGGCGCGCTGGGCGCGGGAGGCGGGCGTCGGCGGCTGCGGGCTCGCGCGGGCCTGCGATGGGCTCCGCGGGCCGGCGGCGGCGCGCGGTGGAGGCAGGCGGCGGGGACACGTGGCGTCACGGGGTTGGTCGGGGCGCGGCGGCGGGCGACCCGGACACGTCCGGCCGGCGGATTTTCGTCCGGCGGCGCGGGGAGAGGAGTGGATTATGGTTTTGGACCCGGATTTGACGGAGAGGTGCACATATTTATAGCTAGAGGGGGCTAGGATGCTCCAAATGGAGAGCGGTTTTCGGCCACGCGATCGTGATCGAACGGCGGAGGACATGGGAGAGTCTTAGATGGGTTATTGGGCTGTTTTGAAGGGGTGTAGGGCTGCAACACACACGAGGCCTTCACGGTTACCCGGTTAACCGTTGGAGTACCAAACGAACTTCGATTGACCCGAAACTTGACAGGCGGTCTTCCGGTGCTATACCAAGGCCACATGTCAAACCTCGGTCCATTCCTAGAATGTTTAATACCTGCTCACGAAGAAATGTAAAAGGGGACGCCGGGAGACATAGGAGCGCCGGATTGCAAAACGGACAACGGGAAAGATGCTCGGATTTATGAGACGAACACGTATGCGAATGCGATGCACATGATGACATGATATGAAATGCATGACATGACCAAAAATGCAAGACGAAGAGAACCCAACCACGGAGGAATATCATAACACATAGCCGGAAATGGCAAGAGTTGGATTACAAATATGGCAAGTTACATCTGGGGCGTTACAACACACCACCACTACGAGAGGATCTCGTCCCGAGATCTAATACTGAAAGAACTCCGGATACTCAGAACGTAGGTGGTCTTCATGCTCCCAGGTGGCCTCTCGGTCTGAATGATGTGACCATTTCACTTTGAGGAATTTGATTGACTTGTTGCGAGTCTTGCGCTCAGTTGTCTCAAGAATAGCAACTGGGTGCTCATGATAGGACAAATCTTCTTGAAGATCAATCTCTTCGAAGTTGATGGTGCGCTCAGGCGTCTTGAAGCACTTGCGAAGCTGTGACACGTGGAAGACATCGTGCACATTTGCAAAGTTGGAGGGAAGCTCAAGTTGATAGGCTAGATCGCCTCGTTTGCCGATGATCTTGAAGGGACCCACGTATCGCGGAGCAAGTTTCCCCTTGATACCGAAGCGACGAGTTCCTTTCATTGGAGAGACGCGGAGGTAAACATGGTCTCCGATCTCGAATGCCACATCTCGGTGTTTGCTATCGTAATAGCTCTTCTGGCGCGATTGCGCGGCTTTGAGGTTCTCACGAATGACCTTGCACATAGCCTCAGCCTCTGAGATCAAATCATTGCCGAGCAATTGGCGTTCACCTGTTTCAGACTAGTTGAGAGGGGTACGGCACTTTCTGCCATAGAGAATCTCGAATGGGGCTTTGCCCGAGCTGGCTTGAAAGCTGTTGTTGTAAGAGAATTCAGCATAAGGAAGACAATCCTCCCACTTCATGCCGAAAGAGATAACACAGGCTCTGAGCATATCTTCAAGAATTTGGTTGACACGCTCGACTTGTCCACTAGTCTGAGGGTGGAAAGCTGTGCTGAAGCGAATGTTGGTGCCCATGGCCGTCTGAAAAGAATCCCAAAACTTGGAGGTAAAGATGCTGCCACGGTCTGAAGAGATCAATTGCGGAATGCCGTGCAAAGAGACAATTCTGGAGGTGTAGAGCTCTGCCAGCTGCGCTGCTGTGATAGACTCTTTGATAGGAAGAAAATGAGCCACTTTGGTGAGCATGTCGATGACGACGAAAATAGCATCATTTCCACGCTTGGACTTAGGAAAACCAGTCACGAAGTCCATTTCGATATGATCAAACTTCCATTCAGGAATAGCAAGAGGTTGGAGAAGACCAAAATATCATCGAGATAGACCAAGACAAATTCGTTGATGTAGGGGTTGAAGATGAAATTCATCAAGCGAGTGAAATATGGAGGAGCATTGACGAGGCCGGAAGACATGACAGTATATTCATAAGAACCAAAGCTTGTTCTGAATGCTGTCTTGGGAATATCTTCTTCACGAATGCGAATCTGATGATAACCCATACGAAGGTCAAGCTTGGAGAACACCTTAGCACCTTTGAGTTGCTCAAATAGCTCATTGATGTTGGGAAGTGGGTACTTGTTCTTGATAGTCTTCTTGTTCAATGGACGGTAATCGACGCAAAGTCGGTCCGTGCCATCCTTCTTCTTGACAAAAAGAACACCACAACCCCACGGAGAAGAACTTGGTCTGATCAGACCCAGACGTTCTTGTTTATCGAGTTGAATCTTCAATTCCTTGAGCTCATCTGGTCCAAGCTTGTAAGGACGCTTGCAAACGGGTTCCGTGCCAGGCTCAAGATCAATAACGAATTCAACTGGCCTGCGGGGAGGCATACCCGGAAGCTTTTCTGGAAAAACATCTTGGTACTCACAAACGACTGGAATCTGAGAGATAGCCTCCAATTCATCATTCTCATTGAGAGAAAACAACCGAATGGTATCATCACGAGAAGCATAGATGATCACATCGTTAGAAGAGTGAGTCAATTTGATTTCCCTGGCAGCACACTCGAGCTGAGCCTTGTGCTTAGAAAGCCAGTCCATCCCGAGAATAAGATCAATATCAGAGTCACCAAGCACCATTGGAGAAGAAAGAAATTTGTAGTCGCCCATCTTGATAGAGACATCAGGAACTAAAGAGTTTGCTCTCATTGATTTCGCCGGAGAAAGAACACCCAACGGTTTATCCAGGTAAGTCCAAGGAAAATCATTCTTTGCAAAGAACGATCTTGACATGAAACAATGCGGTGCACCAGTATCAAATAAGACTTTTGCAGGAACATCATTAACAGGAAGATTACCCATGATCACTTCAGAAGAATCCTCTGCTTGAGCTGCGTTCATCATGTTCACCTTGGCATCCTTAGGATTATGCTTGACCACTGCATTGCTGGAAGATTTCACAGGAGGAGGAGGCGGAAGGCGCCTTTGGTTGAAGCACTTGTTCGCATAGTGACCCTTTTGCTGACATTTTTTACAAGTCACCTCTGAGAGCGGACGATGGTAAGGAGCACTTGGCCTTGGAGTTTGGTTCTGAGACTTGTTCTGATAGCCAGGGTTGGGTGGGTGGGAAGATCCACGACCACTTGAATTCTTCTGTTGATAAGGCTGACGGAACGGAGGAGGAGGAGGCAACCAGAACTTCTGTTGCTTAGCTGCCACAAGTGAGGAAGAAGAAGACTGGACTGCGTCTCTGACTCTCTTCTTAGATGCCTCACACTTGAGCTGAGCAGCTTCTTGTTTCAGTGCCATGTTGTAGAATTCATCATACTTTAATGGCTCGAAAAGCACGAGAGCAAGTTGCAGATGTTCTCTGAGACCACGCCTGAATTGGTAGATCATACTCTTCTCATCAGGGATGTCTTGCCTTGCAAAACGAGAGAGCTTCTGGAAATGAGTGTTGTATTGATAGACAGACATGTTGCCTTGCTTGAGATTGCGGAATTCCTCACGCTTAAGCTCAACAACACTTTTTGGAATGTGGTGTGCTTTGAAGTCACGACGGAAATCATCCCAAGTGATCACACGACCTCCTCTGGAATCTTTGTATTGCTGGAACCACTCAGCAGCTTGATCTTTGAGTTGAAAAGAGGCAAACTTGACAAAGTCCTCAGGTCTCACATTGCTGCACTCGAAATGCTTGCTGATGTCCACGAGCCAATCATCAGCGTCTGTGGCCTCGACACAGAAGCTGAAGGTCTTTGGCTGATTAGCAAGGAACTGGTTCAGTGAAGCGAAATGCGGCTGATTGTTGCCTTGGCCTTCATTCTCTTGATTAGCTTGCCCTTGGTTGCGATCTTGCAAGAGCTGAATCAGAATCTGAGCATTGGCATTTGTGGCAGTCATCAGGGCCTGCCAAGCTTCCGGAGGCGGAGGTGGTGGCGGAGGGTTAGCCTGATTCCCTTCATTACGTTCCGGATTCTGACGCGTTGGTGGAGCCATCCTGAAGAGGGTGACATCCATTAGCATCTTGACAGAGATATATTGAGGCTGAATCAAAGGAACGACATTGCAACATATAGTCTTCACAATTAACATTCGAACGAGAATGAACGAATGAATTCCAATGTAAATCATCACACTTCCAAAGCTGAGAAGCCACTTAGAACATGGTATGGAATAAAATCAAGAAGGTACGGAAGTGAAGAAATACTTGGTAAGGATTACCCAATCACAAACCAAATATCTGCGGAAGAAATACTAGAGCTACAAGAATTCCCACTTATAAACTCCCGAAACTTTCTGGTTATGCAATCAGGTGTTGGGGATACAGTGGAAGCATAATATCTCACCCAAACTAGCAAATCCTACAACCAGCTGTATCCATCCTTCAACACATAACCAAGAAACCTTCGGAAATCGTCTACCTCAACCTTCGAAAAGCATCCGTTATACAAGTCATGGCAATACCCCTGCACTCGCCACAGTACTGGGCTATCAGGGTTATCTCACCAACAACTGTACAAAAGAGATTTTCGATGTCGGCGTACTAAACTCAGGTATTCCAAAACCGCAACGATAAGATTATGACGACAACACCTCGGAGCTCAACTCCCCGGGACACTGCCACAACCCCTAAATGTCAGGAGGCAACCAAGACAATGTTTTCATCATAAAACCATCGGAACGATTGTAATATACCCGCGTGATCCTAAAAAAAATTTTTAGTGAAATTTGAGAAGAGAAGAGTCAAAACTCTACGTCAGGAAGCCTTACCAGAAGGTCGAAGGGACTGGGGAGTAAAAAGAATTCCTAACTCTCCCATATATAATTCCTAAAAGACACAAAACATTTTTTCTAGACACAACTTGGCCACTAAAGACGATCAAACAGTGGGGGCTCCTAAGGTCGGGGAAAGGCTCTGATTACCAACTTGTCACGCCCTCGATGCGGCTATATCTCTCACGTGTCGAGGCACGACTTAGAGGCATAACCGCATTGAAAGCAATGTCGCAAGTGAGGTAATCTTCACACAATCCATGTAATAAATAAGGGGAAAGATACATAGTTGGCTTACAATCGCCACTTCACACAAATACATAAATAACATCCATAATACAAATTACACTCAAGGTCCGACTACGGTACCAAAATGAAAGAAGACTACCCAAAATGCTAACAGATCCCCGGATCACCCCAAACTGGGCTCCACTACTGATCATCTGGAAAAGAAACATAGTAACGGCCACGTTCCTCGTCGAACTCCCAAGTGAGCTCGGTCGCGTCATCTGCACTGACATCGTTGGTACCTGCAACTGTGGGGATAATATCTGTGAGTCATGGGGACTCAGCAATCTCACACCCGCGAGATCAAAACTATTTAAGCTTAAAGGTGGGAAATGGGTTTGTGAGGTGGAGCTGCAGCAAGCGACTAGCATATGGTGGCTACAGCGCAGAATAGAGCGAGAAGAGAAAGCAAAGCACGGTCGAGAAACTAGAAGTGATCAAGAAGTGATCCTGAAACAACCTACGTCAGGCATAACTCCAACAACCGTGTTCACTTCCCGGACCCCGCCGAGAAGAGACCATCACGGTTACACACGCGGTTGATGTGTTTTAGTTAAGGTCAACTTCGGGTTTTCTACAACCGGACATCAACAAATTCCCATCTGCCTCATAACCGCGGGCACGACTTTCGAAAGATAATACCCTGCAGGGGTGTCCCAACTTAGCCCATGATAAGCTCTCACGGTCAACGAAGGATATTCCTTCTACCGGGAAGACCCGATCAATCTCGGAATCCCGGACTACAAGACATCTCGGCAGCAACAAAACAAGTCCAGCAAAGCCGCCCGATTGTGCCGACAAATCCTGATAGGAGCTGCACATATCTCGGTCTCAGGGCACATCCGGATAAGCGAAGCGTACAGGAGCCAACATAACCCAAGTTGCCAAGGGACGGCCCCGCACGGTGCTCTAGTTTGCACCAGCAATTGAAGGAGAACTGGCCCGGGGGTTAAAATAAAGATGACCCTTGAGTCTGCAGAACCCAAGGGGAAAAGGCTAGGTGGCAAATGGTAAAACCAATGTTGGGCCTTGTTGGAAAAGTCTTATTCAAAGCGAACTGTCAAGGGGGTCCCATAAATCACCCAACCGTGTAAGGAACGCAAACTCCAGGAACATAACACCGGTATGACGGAAACTAGGGTGGCAAGAGTGGAACAAAACACCAGGCATAAGGCCGAGCCTTCCACCCTTCACCAAGTATATAGATGCATTAATTAAATAAGAGGTATTGTGATATCCCAACAAGTAAACATGTTCCAACAAGGAACAACAAGTCCATGTTCCAACAAGGAACAAACTTCATCTTCACCTGCAACTAGCAACGCTATAAGAGGGGCTGAGCAAAGCAGTAACATAGACAAACAACGGTTTGCTAGGACATGGATGGTTAGGGGCTGACAAAGCAATATAGGAGGCATGATATAGCAAGTGGTAGGTATCACAGCATGGGCATAGCAAAAGAGCGAGCAATCTAGCAAGCAAAGATAGAAGTGATTTCGAGGGTATGGTCATCTTGCCTGCAAGGTTCTCAGAGCTGTCGAAAGCTTGGTCCTCGTAAGCGTTCTCAACGGAATCCTCGTTCACGTACTCGTCTCCCGGCTCTACACAAGACAAGAGAACAAGCAAAGGAACCAATATCAACCACGATGCAATGCGCAAGCAACATGATGCAAAACATGGCATGACATGCAAGAGGTGATATGCAATGCGTATGCATGCTCCGGAAGGACAAGGATGAACAGGGCATAATCTTGGCAAACCAAGCATGCCACTGGATAGATGAGGTGATTTCGGTTGAAATCGATATAAAGATCACCGGAATCGGATGCACGGTTTGCAAATGGCAAGCAATACAAGAATGACACGAATCTGCAATAAACAGCATAATGCTACTTAGCAAGCAACAATTAATTATGCTACTGCACCCAAACATGGCAACAAAGCATATGACAGTAATCTACACAAGATGCGCGATAAAATATTAACACTGAGCTACGGCTCAATCCCATCATAACAGGTCCAAACAATCATGGCAAAAGTGCAAACGATAACAAGTTCTCAGACTTAGTGAAATTATCACCATAGCAGAAACTAACATCAGGATGACATGTTCAGAGCAATGAAACAACATGCTACATGTATAGAATATAGCAAAATAAGGCACGGCACGGATCTACACATAGCACTTGACAAAAGTCTCTTACTGACCATAAGCCAAAAAGGATAATAAAATATGATTACACCCATGACAAATAAGCAAGTTTCGTTACAGGTTACATACTTAGCAGAAAACTGGACATGTCAAAAACAGATAACGACTAGGCATGTTCGTGAGCTCGATGCACTCACTAGAGAGCATTGCATGATAAAATAAGCATACATACATCAAGAAGACATGGCATAGTAACAAGGCATGGCAATAGTAACATCATAGCATGCACGGATCAACTACACCAAGCTTGGCAAAATCGAATAACACGTAAACAATCTGCCAGCAACATTTTGTAGCAAAAGTAGAGCTCGATTGACTCAAGCTATGGCACTCCATAATTGCAAACTCGGGCTCGGGGAAAGTCAACCCTGCCGGGCACGCGGATCGAGGCGGCGGCGCGGCTCGCCGGATCCACGCCGGAGTGCAACGGGGAGGCGGCGGCGGAGGCGGATCTGGTCGGATCCGGGCGGCGCGGGGCGGATCTGGCCGCGGGAGGCGCCGGCGGTGGCGGCCGGAGGCGGCGGGGAGGTGCGAGGTCGACGGGGCGCCGGCGGAGGCGGCGGTGGCCGGCGCGGGCGACGGAGAGGGCGGCGCCGGGCGCGGGCCGGGGAGGCGAGGCGCGCTGGGCGCGGGAGGCGGGCGGCGGCGGCTGCGGGCTCGCGCGGGCCCGCGATGGGCTCCGCGGGACGGCGGCGGCGCGCGGTGGAGGCAGGCGGCGGGGACACGTGGCGTCACGGGGTTGGTCGGGGCGCGGCGGCGGGCGACCCGGACACGTCCGGCCGGCGGATTTTCGTCCGGCGGCGCGGGGAGAGGAGTGGACTAGGGTTTTGGACCCGGATTTGACGGAGAGGTGCACATATTTATAGCTAGAGGGGGCTAGGATGCTCCAAATGGAGAGCGGTTTTCGGCCACGCGATCGTGATCGAATGACGGAGGACATGGGAGAGTCTTAGATGGGTTATTGGGCTGTTTTGAAGGGGTGTAGGGCTGCAACACACACGAGGCCTTCACGGTTACCCGGTTAACCGTTGGAGTACCAAACGAACTCCGATTGACCCGAAACTTGACAGGCGGTCTTCCGGTGCTATACCAAGGCCACATGTCAAACCTCGGTCCATTCCTAGAATGTTTAATACCCGCTCACGAAGAAATGTAAAAGGGGACGCCGAGAGACATAGGAGCGCCGGATTGCAAAACGGACAACGGGAAAGATGCTCGGATTTATGAGACGAACACGTATGCGAATGCGATGCACATGATGACATGATATGAAATGCATGACATGACCAAAAATGCAAGACGAAGAGAACCCAACCACGGAGGAATATCATAACACATAGCCAGAAATGGCAAGAGTTGGATTACAAATATGGCAAGTTACATCCGGGGCGTTACACCTTGGCTTAAATACTTTGTCCTTGAATGGTTACAAAGGAACCACAGACGTCCTTGGCGGTCACCTGGCAAGCCATGCCGCGGGGCGCTGCGACTGCCCGTGCACAAGTTCGGGATACTAGGGTACCCCTACTCTAGTACACCGACATCTTCAATTTTACTAGGCGAGTTATGACACCAATAACAACCGGGTTGCTGCACCGACTCCTGAGGCTCAAAACCTGATCCCTCCAATCCGTAAGCACACTTATGCCCCTGACATTGTACCGTCCACCCTTATAAATGACGAAGCTGTGTTCCGAGCTTTAACTGGGATCGACTAGACAACTATTGACTTCTAGCCGCTGGGTAGGGATGAAGAGGATGAACCGGTGCAAGATGATCCGCAGCCGTCAGGTCATGCTGGTGACCAATCATAATCCGGAGGCCGTTTTAGTGTTCCATGTGGTGCAACACTTATTTGAGAAACAATTATCCTTTTGGGCAGTGAAACGCCTTGTAATAGACTAGTTAAAGCACTTGGTCTATTATACCTTCGTGCATATTTATTTGTGCCTGACATTTGTTAATCCGCCATGCTTAAGACATATGATGCTCATAAACCATAGCGATTTACTCAAGTCATTCCTGCACACAAGAAGTATATGGTGTCCTCGCGGTTTACCGTCGGACGGGTCATGATCCCCAGATATATAGCTAGGATTTATAACCAAGGCTGCAAAAAGATAATCAAATATGAAAATAATTGATACGTGTGACCTTGAGTCGTAATGTTGGCTGACCAACTTGTTGTAGTGGGTGTAACAACCCTAATCCGCAGTATGAATAACTCCTGTTATATTATGCCGGTTTACAATGAAACCGTTCCGGGTTGCGATAAACACCGATTTATTCAATGCTGGCGACTTTGAGTCGAAACCAGACCGGGTTAAGAAACTCTGGGTTATAAGTGATTACGTACTGACAACTTGTATTTGACAGCCTAACCGGGTTGATGAACACCGGTTTAAAAAACATCATAAGTCTTGTCAAAAAGATAGAAAAACTTGGCAAAAAGCAAATAAATTCCTTGTAGCCGAGGCTTTTCACGGGCTGCCAGGCCCCAAATTCAAGGCTTTTCATGGGCTGCCAGGCCACTGAGTTAAACCATTTTACAAAGCCTTTCAAGATGGTCCCCAATCCTTAAGCATTCATCATTTAACTTGACAAGTTCACGGTGTTATCAGAGTAACTTGTCAAAGTTCGATGGGTCATACCAGGTTTACCTGGGTGGAGTGACTTACTTAAAGAGGCAGGCTAATCCGGGGTTTTAGGTGTATACACCAGGCTTCCAACCCATGGCTTGATAGCCTATTACAAGTGTAGATTCTTTGTTCATTGTGACAACAAAGAATCCCCAAGTAACATTTTGAGCTGTGCTTAGTGGGTGCCTATGTTTGAGTTGTTGTTTTACAACACTCTCTTTGGCCCCGGAGTAAGTTGGCTTTGAGCCGATCAAGAGGTGTGACTATGGTTCGGATACAACCAAGCCCCCAAGTGATGTTGTGGCATTGCGCCGATCAAGAGGTGTAGCTATGGTTCGGATACGACCAAGCCCCCAGGTGATATTGTATAAAGCTTTGATAACCTGAATCAAGGGGTATACCGGACGCCGCTTTATAAATAGAAGCCCCATGTAACCACACATGATGTAAGAAAAAAACAGATACCCCGCTTTAGTTGACGTTCCGATTTATTTTATTGATCATAATATATACATTGTCATAACTATGTACAAAGGCAGAGCCTATGGCTCAAGTATAGTAGGGCCGAAGATGAGCGATATTCCATGGCCGGTGGTTCTCCTCCTCCGATTTCCGTGAGTCTTTGCACTCTCGAACATCGATTAGGTAGTATGACATACGCCCTGGGCCAGCCAGAAGCCTTGACATCCGCATCTTTTGTACCAACTACAAGGTCCAACCCAAGTTGGACGAGTGGTTCTTATCCCCCGCCCTCGATCAGCTCGAGGAGCTCAACTTTGAAGCTAGATGATGTCGCTCTCTGCCACCGTCCACGCTCCGCCTCGCGCAAACGCTGCACCGCGCCAGCTTCAGCTCCTGCTATCTTCCCCAGATTAATGTCGCGCCTGCCCTTCTTCTCCGTCAACTCAAGCAGCTCGACTTCTTCGACGTTGTCATCTCAAAGAAGGCTATGGAGCACCTGCTCCGCAGCTGTACTGCGCTCGAGTACCTTCGTCTTGAGCAGATCCACGGGTTCATTAGCCTCCACATCGCCTCGACGAATCTCCGATGGATTTATGTGTCTTGCTGGCCCTGCAACAGCACATCAATTAGGAAGAGATCACTCCAGCTGTTCCACGTTATGGTCATTGAGAATGCTCCTTTCTTTAAGAGATTGCTTATATCAGATCTAGAAGGTCCAACAAAAATCAGGGTCGGTGACGCGCCGAAGTTGACTGCATTGGTGCACTCGTCTGCCAAATTCTCCGAACTCTTTATTGGATCAGTAATCGTTCAGGTACAACACTCATCTTCTTCTCCGTCTTCTTGAAATTCACATCTTTAAATTTCTTCTTGATGTATTTACAACCGTCTTCCAGAAAATGATTCCCACAAGCTTGACCCAGTCCATGCGCACAGTGAAGATCTTGGCAATAATATCTATCGGCCCCAATCTAGATCAAGTTGTTCGATTCCTTACATGCTTTACATGCACGGAGAAGCTACTCATCGAGGTGAAACTTCTTTCCTATTAGTAAATGGTAATCACAACGTAGCTCAATTTTTTCGTAATTTTCCCAAATTATGATGACAATTGTAGTGCCCAAAACTGCATCTACGCACTACACCAAAACAATTGTTTTTAGTATTTTTTTCTCACATGATCACCTGCATCGTTTTTTTGTTGTACTACTATGGTAGCCTAGGATAGTTATAGTGGAAAGTAACTTAGACTACTCGAGTAACTCTATGGTTACCCTAAGAGCAAGTACTACCTCCGTCCTGGTTTACTCTTCCTATTTTGTAGTATCAAAATTTGACCATTGATTTAACTGACAAAATGTTAATGCATGTCACTAAGAACTATATCGTTGGATTCGTATTTGAACATAATTTCAAATGGTGTAATTTTTAGTGACATGCATTGGCATTTTCTTACGTAAATCTAAGGTCAAAATTTTATACTAAATAAGAGGTAGTACAAAAGTGGGCTATAACGACCCTCCACTATGTAGGCCAAAGCACATGCCAAATTATGCATATGGCCTAGATGCCTCTCCATTGCTCACCTGATGCCCCAATCTGGATCACCTACTTTGCTCTGGTGCCAAATTAACTTAAGCAATGAAAAACACTTGCATCAGAGAGATAGAGGATTGAGGCAATAAAAAACACTTGTTTAGGAGAGTGAGAGGCTGGTGTAGTTGGTTTGATTGATTTGTTTGTACATGTGGGTCTGTGTGCACAGCGGTGCCAACTCTCTCACATCGCGAGAGCGGTGCCAAAATCTTTTGATTTGGCATCGATGCATATTATGTGGCATACTTTTGTGAAATATGGCATCGGCCACATAGTGGAAGGCAACAAATGCCCAAGCTCTTCACGTACTCCTAGGTAAATGAGTGGAAAGAGAAAGAGAGTTAAAAAATATCACTAGCCAGCCAACCCTATCATATGAGTGAATGCTATTGGTACCTCTTGATGACACGGCAATCTTATACAGCCAGCTGCTCTAATATGTTCTCTTCTTTTGCAGATAAAAAAAGACACAAAAGTGAAAAATGTGCTGCACTATAACAGTCTCATCGAATGCCTTGATCTCCATCTTATAGAAATTGATTTGATCGACTAACGAGGCAGCACATATGAGATTAAATCGGCCAGGTTCTTTGTTCTGGAGGAATGTGTGCTCAAGGTAATGAGGTTTGGTGTTCTCTGGCGCAACAATGAATGGCATGCTGATCACCGCAAGCCTCTAAGCCTGAATGACAAAGTCTCCGCAGAAGCAAAATTTGTTTTTGAAACATCAAGTGGCCAGAGACTTGAAAATTTATTTGCCCATTAGTGACTTGTCAGGGAGGTGGACTTTAGTTTGTCCTATAATGCTGCATCCAGCTAAAGTAATGAAAGTTCTTACGTAAACTTCCTAGTAATTTCCTCTTCGTAGGTGCAGCATTACTCCTAACATTTGTAATATCTATTTGAAACTTGTAATATTGCCGTGTCCTATTCCTGCGTTTTCAAAATCCTGCAAATCAAACAAGTCCTGAGTTGGTGATGATGTTGTGCCTGCCATCTTTCACCAATAGCCGTCGGATCTAGATCTGACGCATACAAACCAAACTTCTCCAATTTTGCAAAAAGATGCCCGCACTTGTTCCCGATTTCCAAACAACTCCTTGTCTCTCACAATCCGCCTTATCTCCTCCCCACCACATCTAGAAGGCCATGGAAAAATCTGGCGCGATGGTCGCTGCCGGCGCCATCCACCCCCAATCTTGGTGTTCCGTGCAATGCACGAGCATCTACGCACGGGAAATTATGTCGAACACTGCTAGTTGTAAGCAGGCTAGTTCTACAACCATGATGATAGTGACTCCAGACGGTGAGGCTGACTATGGTATGCTGAACATTGCATCTATACTCAGGTGTCATCTCCAGCGTAGGGTCTTGTCACTTCACTGTGAGGAGTAGCACGTAATAATTTGACCAGGGTAGTACAGTGATACTACATTGGTAGTACCACTACTACTAGTACTAGCACCACCGTCTGGATTTAGTAGTACTACCACGTCCATCTGGATTTAGTATTTGACAAGCAATATCTAGTAATGCATGTCACAAAAAATGTACTACTCCCTCTATAAATAAATACAGGTGTATTGTTTTATTCCTATCGGCGATATAACTTAATGTCTTTTTGATACTTAATAGGATTACATGCAATGAACTAACCACTGCATGTGATGTTTGGTAGTCTCAAGTCATTGAAATCATGGACGGGCACGGAGGGGGACGCAACTTCATTGACTTACAACACCTGCCTTTGGGTGTATGACATGTGGGCTCAACGGGTGGCTGGCCAACCTGTCATACAGCCAAAGGCAGGTGTGGTAGAGGGGCGAGGAGTAGATGGCCAACACGCATGTGAATTCAACGCAGTCTGCACTTCTCATATAAAGGCTCCCGCTATTACAATCTATGAAATCCAACGCACATACGCATCCAAGGGCAAGAGTGGTCACTCCAATGGCAAGATCAGTTGACTAGAAGCTAGACCCATGGAGGCGATGAGCGCGAGCATCAGCCGACTGTGCTAGATGGTCCATGATGCCGGCCTGCAGCCCGGCACCGAGGAACGTCTCCAGGTAGTGCTTGAGGCCGCCAGGGCGACGGGCCGCTTGGACGACAGCTTCGTCTCCTTGTTCGACGAGGTCCTCGTCGGCTTCCTCGACAAGTTCACCGTCGTCAAGAAGCTCGCGGACGACCTTGACGTACGCCTCCATCCCACGCGCCCAGGCTCTATGATGCCTACCACCCTCAACGGCCTCTATGGTGACAACCTCTTCGACGCACTGGTGGCCCTGCGACTGCCCGCCGTCGCGTCGGAGAATGTCCACCTCGAGGTCGCGCAGGGCCGGCAGCGCCTGGCGCAGCAAGACACCATCGAAATAATCACCCATGTCTACGCGCAAATCATCCACAAGGACTACTACTTGCAAGAGGAGGACGATAGGACGCTGGCCTTCTTGGACCGCAGGGCAACCTTGGACGACATTGTTTAGAAGCACGTTGAGCTTGCCGCCAACGTCGCTGCTGCTCAAACATCGGTTGATGACCCGGTGCACTAGGGCGTGAGGATGTTGTTGATGGATCCGTATGTATCTTTATCTTTCCGTCAAATCCATGTAGTAGTGTAAGGTACTACTAGTAATTATCTTACCTTTCGCATCAACTTCATAATTTTCGTACGTACTCCATGCATGAACCGCGCCAGAACCAAACTTCCCATTACTCCAGGGAAAATCGTTATTTCTATCTATGGGTCACGCCATGGAACAGAACCAAATTTTACAAGTTACAAGTTCAAAAGGAAAAGCCTGCCATGTTCACGTCGCACCCTCACACGGTTGGTCCAGCATGCCGCTCAAGGGGGAATGTGTGTTGTGTTGCATTTTCACTTAAAAGTGGGACCGCAGTTGAGCAAACCGACTATTGGCAAACCCCCACCCCGTCCACCACGCGATGGCTGAGAAAACAGGAGGGAGAAGAGATGGATGTACCACGGACTCCAAGAAAATTGGTGTCGGAGGGACTCACGTGGGTGGCGTGTGCCGTACTGCTAGACATGAATGCTAGTTATGGCCCATGCTACACCACTATATCAAGGTGCTGGTTACGCAGAACAAATTTCCTGGAGTCCGTGCTCAGCCCTCCTCTATCTCTCTTCTGAGCCAACCAGCAGACGCATGGAGCCCATCATATGTTTGCTCATATGTGGTCTCACATGTCAGTGAAAATGCAAGAGGACCCACTGAACCTGCACATCTTTCACCTCGACGTGCTGGTGATGAAAAACAAATCCAATAAAGATCTTCGGTGGCCGCTTTTGGAGTTACTCAAGAGTAATAAGATTCTATTTATAGTTTAACCCAAGATGCACATCACGTGGCTTCAACTACCACTCTATTTCCTTCCATGACACGACCTGGATGCTGGATGTCCCACGTGTCGGCAAAAGGAGGAAGAACTCGACCAAATCTTCTATTGTACTCTCGGATTAGACTAGTTGTGCTAACTTAAAATTTTATTGTGTAGAATGGATGCAAGTTTTGGTATTGGGAAGAAGAGTACAACGATATATTGATAGAGCGCAATTTAGTAGATGTTCTAGCACTTTTAGCTAGCATAGAGGCTAGAGATGGGACTAGTGCACTTGTTGATAGAAGAGAGGCTAGACACGTCTACTTCTTTACACTCGAAGAAGAAAGAAGCACGCAGGATCGAGCCTCCGCAGATCAACAATGAATGCATCAGGAAGGAGCAGTTATCGTAGTTGGATATCTTATAAAATATATTCTTGTGGTTCTTGTTTTTCTAGTCAAAATTTTGGTGATGTATTTACAAGTACCAAAAAATCAATGATGAAGAAAAGATATGAGTTTGCAAAGAAAAATGTACGCGGCCGGGATGCGTCTGCGTGTTTGACGCACACCCACTGCATCCGAGAAATGGCCCGGACACGACCCATTGCCCTACCCAAACAGACGGAATCCGGGCAAAACGGAGGTCCGTTTGGGGTCGTGCGTTGGAGTTGGCCTTACAAGTGGGACCGCAGTTGAGGAAACTGACTATCGGCAAACCCCCACCTTGCCCACCGCGCGATGGTTGAAGAGATTGTTATAGCATGGACTCCAACAAATATGGTGTCCGATGGAAGTCGTGCTGGTGGCGTGTGCCGTACTCCTAGACGTGAATGCTTGTTCTGGCCCATGCCACCCTACTACTCCTACTACTTATAGTAGTAGTATCGAGGATTCGAGGTGCTGGTTACGTACAGCGAACACATTAACATATGTCCCACCTCACACTATGGCCAAATTTCGTGGAGTCTGTGCTAGGTTAAGAAGTGTTATTTGTGAGGATGGGTGGCTGGTATCAAGTTTAAAACTTGTTGTATAATGTATGTAGATGTAGATATGGTGCATCATGTGAAGCTAGTACAAATAGTGTACAATTGTTGATTCGCCTCATCCGATAACCTGTTGCAATGCACGTACAATTATGTATTCGGAAAATATTTTTTTGCCTCGTCGCAGCACCCACTCAGAGAAGTGACTCAAAAGCCATTCATAAATTTAGTAAGTTTATCACAGGCATATCATTTTATTACATACAACAGGTCATCAACCCACAAACGACAATGAGGATACAGTATAAATACTAAAGCTTTCATCACACAACAAATAACAAGGAAAGAAATGAACTTCAACTCAACCAATCCTCGGCGTTGGAAACGCTTGCTTTGAACCACAAGTGATTGTCCGGGAATGGCTAGCTACTATCAATCTCGAGACCAACGCAAGGCTGATCATCCAGGCAGAAGAGACCTACTATATCACGACCATGGTAGGGAACCACCACAATGTCCGACGTATAGATACAGTTGTTTCACCATCATTGGATAGTTTTGTCCAAGGAAGAGCGACTTTGCTCCAAGACTATCAATACTGTACCAGGGAGAATGTGTTGGCGCTAGCACAGTAGTATCCATCCCGAATACCAAGCAACGGGTGTTGGAATAGGTCCGGAGAGTGCGACCATGGGAGACAACACATGCTTCCTTAGTAGTAACATCAGCAGTGGGCTGTATACAGACAAGAAGGGGTGATCCATCATAAGTTGCCAGGCGCCACCGAGTATATGGGCCCTCCTCGTCCTCATGCTCGTGATCATCACCATCGTCATCTCCCCCTTGGTTATAGAAGTTTTCAAGTATAGGTGGTGAAATGTTCACAGGACCTTGGAAACACAAGAAGAAGGTTAATTAGTAGAGAAGGGAAACTTCGTAACTCGTGTGCATGTGGATGAAACAATTATAATTACGGTGGAAGACAAAAGTACTGAAACTACGAGGATCCCATGCAAAAACGATGCCACGAGTGGTGGCAGCAAACACAAGACCCTCATATTCAATTGCATCATAGTACACATCCGTGTATAGAAACTGATCTTTGAGCAATATCCATCCAGTCGAACCACGAAGGACGGCAACAAACTTGTCAAAGATAGCAACAACTTGATAGTTCTTGTAGTTCCAAGAGTGGTTGGGAACTAGAGAAAAATCGCTCTTCCATAGACGACAGTCACCATGATCATATTTGAACGTACGTAGATCATCTGTGTGCCCAACCTCAGGGCACTAAGAGATTTTTGGAAGTGGAATCCACTGACGAGTGTACACATTCACAAGTTCCCAGTCGCAATTGTACCCAATATAAACAACCCAATCTCCATTTGCACCTGCCCAGGCCTTGCCCTCAAGCGATGGTATCTTAACATCATACGTATCATTATCAAGCGGCATCAACTTGCACAAGGTGAGGCTTCCCTCGTCCCCGCGCCAGTCAGTAGGCTCACGGGAACAAGATAGGGGAGATCAAACTGCTCCTGGACCCTTGGGTTCCTTGCAATGATGTTATTAGTTGAGTCGAGAATGTTCTTGAACGAACCTGCCATGCTAGCCGAGGTGATGACGTCGCACCGATCAATGAGTTCCCCCTCCACGTCATCTTTCGGATCGGGGCAAGAATAATGGGGTCGTTTCCGGCTTGTTCCCTCCATGGAGAAGACGATTGAACAATGGTAGAAGGAAGGGTAAAGGCAAATGGAGAAGGGAGCAAGAGCGTGTGATAACAGTTCCAGATCGAGAGGGAAAGGCGAAGAGTCGTTGGACGGTTGCCAGTTTGCCATGGTACACGAAGAGGCCCCCTGGCCTACACGTCCTTTCGGAAATTGTATAAAAGTACTCGCCGTCGTCTCACTGACATGTTGGAACGGGACCATATGTCAACGAAACATGGTGTGTAATTTCTCATGCAAAATGCGATCTGGCCGCGTTGGCCCGGGGTGCCGCATTAGTTATCGACCTTTATTTTTTTAACATACAATCTAAGTGGATAGCTCCTGTGGTCATCACATGTGAGCGGAAATATAGTTGGGCTAGGTGGGCAGGCGGCAACAATCTAAGTGCTGAAAGAGTTGATCTCGAAAAAAGAGTTGATCCAATGCTTGGTTTTGTTTGGATTTTCCAACTATGACCATTGGATAGAGTGAATTAATGGCTTACATTCAAATTTATTCTCATAGTACTATAGAATGGTATAGGAATGTGGAGAGATTTCGTTGATTTTATATCGCTGAATAATATAAACTATTATGAGTGCAGACGCTCCACCCCGATGTTTGTAGCTCCTTCTCAGTCGTCGGAAATCTATGTTCTTCCACTCTTTCATTTAAGACATGAGCTTTGTTCATCCTGTTGCCGGCACGTGGGACATCTATATGCCACCATTTTACAAAATCATACTATATGCCTCCATGACACGCGGGACATCTAGCATCAAGGTGGCTTGTCATACAAGAAAATGGAGATATGCAGTGCATAAGTGAGTCGTGCACTTCGATGGCACCTAGTACCCTGCAATCTTTTTTCTCCTCGATGGCACATGAATAGTGCACGTACTCAATGACAGAGCACGAGATGGTAGACATGGACATGGTCGGCCCTTTTTGAAGAGAGTACTAATAAATACGTAACTTTGATGTGTCCCGTCAACTCGCAGAACAACGAGAAGCTTGCTTACTACGCCTTCTCCCTCGCCAACGCGTGTGCGGTGGCTCGCAGCATGAGGAGAAACATTTTCTTACAAGTGGTGGACGTGCAGCAGTTCATTTGGCGTCAAATTGCCAGAAGTAGTACCATCATTATTGTTCGACTTCCGTAAGAGGAGAAGAGCCAAGCGCAAGGTCACGTACTAACCTAGTACAGTACTACTATAGCCAAAGCTGGTCCACCTTTTTACAGCATAGTTAATTAATATAGGTTGTTCTTGCAGCGGCACATCATTTAGAGCAAGTACTCTCTTCGTAGGATCAAAGGAAGTGAAACAAAAGTTGGAGTGGATGCTAGATTGCCAATTAAAAAACATGATTAAGTAGGAAAAAATCCTATAGTATTCTATCCTATGAATCAAACGACTAATCTAGGAAAATTATGAGGGGGGTCTCTCCAACAGTGTTCATTAGCTCGCACCTAGCATCACGGTGGTCGAACTTGGAGTCATTCATCTGGTACACGTGGCATCTCAGATCTGGTACTCCAATATTAGGTTGGCTCTATGTGATGTCGCAACTTCATATACTAACCGGATGCTAGCTATACTACTACGGTACTCACACTCCAAGAAGTGACTCGAAAACCATTCATAAACTGCGTCTATGACACGCATTTGCAATTGTACCAATCATTACATACAACAAGTCATCAACACACAACGACAACGATGATACATGTTGGATTATAGATTATTTCCAACAAAACATTCTAGTAAATACTGAAGTTTTCATCACACAACAAATAGCACGCAATGAAATGAACTTCAACTCAGCCAATCCTTTTTGTTGGAAATACTTGTTTTGAACCATAGGTGTTCTGGGAAGGGTCAGCTATTGTCAATATCGAGAGCAACACATGACTAATCATCGAGGCTGAAGCGGCATATATCAGGAGCATGGTAGGGAACCACCGCAATGTCCGAGGTATAGATACAATTGCTTCTCATAAATGGTAGTAACATTGTGTCAACAGCAGCTGGATCGCCTTTAACCATCATTGGATAGTTTTGTCCAAGGAAGAGCAAGTTTTCTCCAAGACTATCAATACTGTCCCAGGGAGAAGGTGTTGGTACTAGAACACCGGTATCCATCCCGAATACCCTGCAACGGGTGTTAGAATAGGTCAGGCGAGGGCGACCATGGGAGACAACACGTGCTCCCTCAGTAGTAACAATCTCAGTGCACGTATACAAACAAGAAGAGGTGATCCATCGGAATTAGTTGCCAGCCGCCACTGAGTATATAAGTCCTACTCGTCCTCATGATCGTGATCATCACCATCGTCATCTCCCCCTTGGTTATAAATTTTTCAAGTATAGGTGGTGGAATGTTGACATGACCTTGGAAACACAAGAAGAAGGTTAATTAGTAAAGCGAAACTTGCTAACCCACATGCATGTGGATGAAACAATTATAATTATGGTGGAAGACAAACGTACCAAAACAACGAGGATCCCATCCAAAAACAATCCCATGAGTGGTGGAAGCAAACACAAGATCCTCGTATTTAATTGCATCATAGTACTCATCATCCGTGTACAGAAACTGATTTTTGAGCAATATCCATGAAAGAACCGTGGAATCAGTAAGGACGTCAACAAGCTTGTCGAATATAGCAACAACTTCATCGTTCTCGTAATTCCAAGAGCGGTTGGGAACTCGACAAATTGCTATCTTCCGTACCCGACAACCACCATGATCGTATTTGAACGTACTTAGATCATCTGTGTGCTCAACCTAAGGGCACTCTGAGATTTTTGGAAGTGGAATCCGATGATGAGTGTACACATTCACAAGTTCCCACTCGCAATTGTACCTAATATAAACAACCCAATCTCCATTTGCGCCAGCCCAGGCCTTACCCTTAAGCGATGGCATCTTGACATCACACGTATCATTATCAAGCGACATCAACTTGCACAAGGCGAGGCCTCCATCGTCCGCGCCCATGCGAACAGGCTTATAGCAAAGAAGAAGGAGATCAAACCACTCCTGGACCCTTGGGTTCCTTGTAATGATGTTATTAGTTGAGTTGAGAATGTTCTTAAACGAACCTGTCATGCTAGCCGAGGTGATGACGTCGCACTGATCAATGAGTTCCCCCTCCACGTCATCTTTCAGATCGGGGCAAGAATAACAGGGTCATTTCCGGCTTGTTCCCTCCATGGAGAAGACGATCGAACAATGGCAGAAGGAAGGGTCAAGGAAAATGGAGGAGGGAGGAAGAGCGTGCGACAACAGTTCCAAATCGAGAGGAAAAGGCGAAGAGTCGATGGACGGTTGCCAGTTTGCCATAGTACATGAAGAGGCGCCCCAGCCTACACGTCCTTTCAGAAATTGTAGAAAAGGACTCGCTATTGTCTCACTGAGATGTTGGAACGGGACCACATGTCAATGAAACATGGTGTGTAATTTCTCATGCAAAATGCGATCTGGCCGCGTTGGCCCGAAGTGTCGTATTATTTCTCGACTTTATTTTTTAGTGGCGTGCCGTTCAGTTTTGAAGCACGACTAACTGGTACTATTTGCAAAGAAAATATAAACTACTCTACCACTACTCCTCCTCTAGTGCTAGTAGTATAAAAAAGATATATAGGCTGGAGCTTCAGAGCTTTTTGCTAAGGGCTGCCCACTTTCTCCTCACACTATCACCCTCTCTCCAAATCTAAAAATACGTCCTCTCTCTCCCTCCTCACCGGTGGTCACAGATCCGCCGGGGAAAAAAAGGGTGTGCAGCGTTGACGTACTCTCGTCGGCGAGCAAGGTCATGCACTAACGACAAGGCCGTCGTCTCAGACCTGGCGCCCGCGCGGGATGGCCTCCATCCCCATGCACGCTGTCGTAGTGTGTGCGGAGGAGGACAACCACGAGTGAAGCCACTTCCCGCTGACCCTCAGGTATGCTACCTCTTTTCGAACCATACCCTTGTTATGTTTCCCCATCTGCCATGTCGCTGCATGTGGATCTTTTTCCACTCCACCATCTTCCCAATTTGCTATCCTCTGCTCTGTTGGTCACGCAGACGAAAACCTTAATTTGCACTATTAAAGGAAACCCTATTTCATGCATACTAATCAATGTCTGGGTTGAATAAGGAAAGGAAGGGCGAATGTACTGTCCAAGAGAGTAGGCATCGAACCCGCATCTAGGTTGAAAAGGGGAAAATCAGTAGCTAAGGAACGAGTCTCGTGTCTCTTGGTTGAAGAATGGTAGAAAGGCATGACAACG
Organism: Aegilops umbellulata; assembly: GCA_032464435.1. Classification (NCBI taxonomy): domain Eukaryota; kingdom Viridiplantae; phylum Streptophyta; class Magnoliopsida; order Poales; family Poaceae; genus Aegilops; species Aegilops umbellulata. The sequence continues at coordinate 148,186,364 of CP136059.1, read as the reverse complement.
CAATAGAGAATGACCAGGTCGATCAGTTTGTTGTCCTCACATAGGAAATATGTGGCTAAACATAACAAAAATGGGACGTAATCCACATATGTTGCCTGGATATTTGTTGCTCTGGGCAACCATACCTCCCTCACCACTCTATGCGTCCGTGGAGGTACATCGTACTGGTGTGCCCACTGTCCGAATGGGCCTCCCATGCTCTTATTATCACTTTTTTTGCTGTTAGTATAACGCCAGCAGTCAAGTCAAGCAATGCAAGTGCTAAAGTGATGCCACATTTAACTAATGCCGCACTCAGTCCAATGCCACCGATAAATTTAAGCAATGCCATTTAACGTCATTGGATTATTTCAGGGTTAGCTGTTGATTGTGGATGTACGAAAGATTTTTCAGCTAAGGCAATCTAATGCAGTTGCACAGCCAGTATACCAACGATGAAACTTGTTACTACCTTCAGATTTTTGCACTGATAATGCTTATAGATTACATACCTAACTTTCATGAGATAAGTTAAATTTTTTTGTACAGTGTCACCAAAATGCTAGGGCGCTGATGTCATTTTATTTTGGTTAAACTGCACAAAAAATTATGAAGACAAGAGGAAAGGTCAAGTGTGGTGACCTCCTCCTTCGGCTGTTCTCTTGATTCGTTCGATCAAGTTTTTATGTTTGATCGATTATCAAGATTGGGATTGCAATTTTTATGGTACCCCCGAGTTCAAAATGATATTTACCTTGGAGGTACATGGTTTGCAATTTTTTTTACTGTCATTAGTTAATAGTGCTAGTTACCTTCAGACTTTTGTATTTCATTTAATGCTCATGCACAGCTAGTATACCAATGCTGAAACATGTTACGTTTACATTTTGTATTGTTAATTCTTATAGAAATCTTCTAGTGCTAGAGTTTATTTAAAGTTGTTCAGTAAAACCATTGTACTATACCCTGTAATAAAATAACTACTCTACTGTTGCACTAGCCACTTGATTAGTCTATATTTGTAGTATTCAAAATTTGGAATGGTGTTGCATTAGCGTATGGACATACATTAAGTGTGGCAAGCTTTCCCAGATATGTGCTGAAGAAAACTACTACCTGTTTTTCTAAATACCAGACGTTTGGGTACTTTAAATTGAACTGCGAAAACGTCTTATATTAAGGAACAGAGGGTGTAGAGTTCACTCAAATTATCCCGGTAAAGCTAGTCACACCTTTGTTAAAATTAATTTTCATTATCTTATCAGAGGAGGTCTGTAAGTTTGTCTCTAATGCCAATCGACTACATACCTGACATCATGATGTAATGTTAAGTAATTTCCTTTTGTACTGTGTCAATGAATTGTCAAGGCGGTGATGGCATTTTATTTTAGTTGAACTGCACAAAATATGCTTAAAAGAAGAGGTAAGGTCAGGAATCGATCATCTTTTCAGAAAGAAGTATATATGCCTTTCTGACATCAGCCGTTGTTGCCTTATTTATTCCTTCAAACAGGTGGTTAGAAACAGTCTCGCTACCTTTTCCCATTAAGAAATTGGAATGCTTATATTTGTGAGTCTATGCTTCAACTAGTGCCACTTTTATAGTAATCACACTATTAATATCTATGCAAACTGGGATGCTCGATTTTAGTGGAACTGCACAAAAAGTCCAACTGGTTCAACATTAGGAGCATGTTTTCTTCCACACCTTTATATCAAATTGGTGGCACTATGAGCTGTTACTTAAGAAGGTACATGGTTTGCTACTATCTTGCTACTCTTTTTGTACTGTCATTAGATAGTAATACTAGTGGTTTGCATGTGAATTTATTGGCAGGGTGGACCCTACATTGGAGGTGCAGGACATGATTCAATGATTGGATGCTCAATTTCGGTTGTATCGATTTCACCTCTTCCATCACTACAAACATGGATATCCTTGGTCTAATGAAGAATAGGCGATATGTTTCTGCTCTGAACAAGCAAATCAATTTAGTATGAAATTTTCCAGGGCAAAACATGACTGTATCAAATTGTCCATTGCAAAACATGACAAATGCTAAGCGGAAGAGACATGTTTAAACCGAAAATACAAGGTGGGGCATATGTTTACTAGCTGCTTCATATTTGTGCAGACAGAGATGTCTGCCCGTTGCTATTTGGCAAACATACAAAGTGACCGCAATTTTGGTTGAACTGCACAAGAGAATAGTACAGTCACTGCATGAAGTGCCATTTGAAAATAGACACATAAAGATTGGATAGTCACTTCATGGACTGTAGATAAGTAGTATTGTACTATTTATTGGCCAACACTAGGTGCTTCATTCTTTTGGTCTGATTATACAATGGGCATCATTTTTCCTAAGTTAATGTTTGTATTCCAACTCGAGAGAAGACTAAATCATATTGAAGTGGATGTTCCTCCATCATGTGTGGTTCATTCTCATGGTTCCAGCTGTTGGTGAAACCACTTACGTTTGCAACAGGAATTGTAGACTTCAAAAACAAATTTGTCTTTCAGTCTGTACTGAATGTTGGTCAAGAGAAGCATCCATGTTAGTAGGAAGAACATATGTTTTTTTCTAGATCTTTGCTTTTGGAGCTACATATTTGTATATGATCTGTGGATCATTGAGATGCATTAACATGTTGATCTTATGTATGGGAATCGTACTAGTTGGTTTTAGTTGTGGCTGATCTTTGCTTTTGGAGGTACATATTTGTATATGATCTGTGAATCATTGAGATGCATTAACAATTCCGTATATCTGTTTGCTCAGTGTTTACAAGTTACTCACCGATCACTAGCTAGCCTACTAATGCGCTCCTGGCAGTTTTAGTTGCGACACAAGATCCGAAGTGGCAGTTTTTTGAATAAAAATGCCTACCTCCACTAGTAGAAAAAGGGTCAAATGTGCAGAACATTAGTGCCGGTTTGTAAAAAAACCGGCACTAATGTGATCAATAGTACCGGTTCGTGGTGGCGATCAATAGTACCGGTTCGTAATGAACCTTTAGTACCGGTTCGTGCCACGAACCGGTACTAAAGGGGTGGTGGCAGGCTGGCGTCAGGCCAGGGCCCCACGAGCACCTTTAGTGACGGTTTGTGACACAAACCGGTACTAAAGATCTAACCTATAGTACCGGTTTGTGTCCCCAGCCGGCACTAAAGAGTCTTAACCTATAGTCCCGGTTGAAGACACAAACCGGCACTATAGGGCAATTTTCAAACTCTACCCCCTCCCCCCCCCCCCCCCCGTGTATCGCCATTTCAGTTTTGAAAAAATCAAAAGAAAATGATAAAAACTTCAAAAAATAAAATCCTTTGAGAGGTAGTTATATTACTACATCTACTAGTTAGGAAAATTTGAAAACTTAAATTTGGACACGTTTTGCAAAAAGTGTAGGGAAAATGTAAAACGGCTATAACTTTCGCATACGATGTCGAAAAAAACGTATAATATATCAAAAAATTCAACACGAAAATCCGCATCCGATGGAAACCGCCTACGGCCTGTTTGGAATTTTTTAGAATCCTCAAATTGCAAAAGGAAAAAAAAGATATGGTCAAATTTCAGTTTTTTATAAAAAAATTGGTTAAATCTGGTCAAATTACTTATTCAAGAAGTATTAATGTTACTTCATAATTATTCTAGAATATTAGTGTTACTAAATAATTATTTCAATTTTTGAATTTTAGTCAAATCTGGTCAAACTATGGTCAAATTGTGGTCAAACTATGGTCAAACTTATTCAAGAAATATTAGTGTTACTAAATAATTACTGTTTTTTAGAATAATAGTTTCAAACTCAAACGGTGAAATGTGTGACTTCATGCTCAAGCTAAACTCCTAAGGGTTAATAGGATTGACATCTTACTATTGTGAGGAAAACAACAAGTGCAGACTCGGAAACGAAGGAGAATGGAACCCGAAAGTTAAGCGTGCTCGGGCTGGAGTAGTGAGAGGGATGGGTGACCGGTCGGGAAGTTAGACGATTTGGAATGAGTGATCCACACTTGAGCAGTTAAGAGATGTGATTAGAGACTAAATCATCAAATAATTCAAAAAAATTAAAAATCGAAAAAAACTCCAAAATTTTTTTAAAAAATATTCATAAAAAAACCTTTAGTACCGGTTGGTGTTACCAACCGGTACTAAATGCCCCCCATACCAGGGCACGAGCTCACGCCACGTGGTTGGCCTTTAGCACCGGTTCGTGCTGAACCGGTACTAAAGGGAGGGGGCTTTAGTGACCACACTTTAGTGCCGGTTGTCGAACCGGCACTAAAGGGCCTTATGAACTGGTGTTATTGCTCGGTTCTGCACTAGTGCTGTGAAGAAACTGACAAGCTTCTCTGAAGAAAATGCCATGCGAATATGAAGAAACTGCCAGTGAAAACGTTCGCAAATGCCTTATCTCCCAGCTAAAGTTCATCAACTAATGCCCTCGGCGGCGACTTGTTGCATGCTGCTCCACGTACTGGTTGCGAGCGATTTTGAGTGCCTGCATGCAGCCGGCCATAATTAAGGCAGCTAACTGATGCGAAAAAAGATGCACTTTAATTGTTGCGGGCCTTTTAAATCCGTGGAATCATTATTGACAAGGAGGGAGATGATTTGAGTGCACTCGTTTGACCGTCATGCCGGCGTGCGACCCAGCACGGATGCGACGGGACGGCACAGTCAAAATTTCAGTTTCTCTAGTTTTCCATGGCAAGCTGGCGCGCTAAGCCACGCCTGCTTAATTATGCATTGAATTCTGATGAGCATCGCGCTACCTTTCGCCTATAAGTACTATTTCCCGGCCTTCTATGGTGGCACCATGACCCGACTCCTCCTATCCTCATAAGCCCCCACTGGCCCGGCGTCGCACGACACTTATCCTTGCTCTCGCCACGTCCGCTATGCCCCCTTCCCGTCTGCGATAGCCGAGGCCGGAGGCAGTCACCGCCGGAACTAGTGTTCGGTTTTTCACCGGAAGGTAGACAGAGGGAGGGGCATTCTATTGGTCTTTAGATGGCAATGCGGAGATCGAGGACTTGTTGGAGCGCGACCGCCTAGCGGAGGAGGAGTTGTTGGAGCGCGACCACTTGGCGGAGGAGCAGCGTATCGCCGATTTGCACCACCAGCTGGACATGGAGCAGCAGCGCACTAACGCTTTGAGTCGCGAGCAGAGCGCCCGCAACTGGGCCGACTACGTGGAGTCCGGCGCCCGGCAAATAGCCCTGGAGGCTGTCAGGCACGCACGCATTCGCGATGCCAATTTTTACTACCAGCTCGTCAAGTGGGTTTCCCGCTTAGAAGCCGAAGCTTTGGTGGACCACGCCGGCATGGAAAGGGTCAATGCGTGCGAGCAACGCGCCGTATCGCACCTCTGGCAAGTCCGAGGCGAGGTGGAGGACGCCGGTGCCGGTGTTTAGTGTGTACCGCAGATGGTGGTCGGCATCGTCTAGTTAGCTAAGAGTAAGTTAGTACTTGTATGCTACTAGAGTATTAGTCGGAGTAGATAGTTAACTTGGCTATGATGGTTGTCAACATGGAAGTTCAGTACTCTACATGTGGATCATACCTGGTACTTTGCTCTGAATGTTGAACTTTCCATTTGAATGTATGGAATGGACTATTTTTTTTAAATGGGCTGTATTTGTCCTCCATGGGTTTAGAGGCTGACTTGTGGGCCTACCAAGTTGACACGTACACCATCAGGAGATGATTGTTCATGGAGAGGATGACAGTAGGGACCCGCCAAGGTCATGGAAGTACGCAAGCAAGTGCCTCCTTATTTCAAGCCAATAAAAAAATGGCTCCTCCTAGTGGATTTCTGACATCTGGGTCCCATGCGATTGTCAACGTAGTCAATAAACGAGAGAATTGCACAACGAGCGGCTGACACCAGGGACCCAGCAGCTCGCCCAATTATTTTTGTTTTGGGTTAATTTGATAAGTGCCACTCCTAATCTGGTGTTTCTGAGAAATGCCACCGCAATTTCCAAACTTTGAATAATGCCATTTCATGCCAATCCCAGTGGCATTTTTCGAAGTCTGGAGTGGCGTTTTTCAAAGTTTGCAAATTGCAGTGGCGTTTTCCAAAGTTTGCAAAAATTGTAGTGGCATTTTTAAAACTTTGAAAATTGAAGTGACATTTTTATGAATCACCATAATTGGAGTGGCATGTATCTAATTTGTTTTTGAGATGGAAGAAGGGTGTGAACTGGGTTGTGCGGGGCACTCTGGCCTGTCTAGACAGCCTTCTCTTTTATGTTTAGCACAGACCAGCCCAGTAGTTTTTTTTTCTAAAAATGGCTAGCCCAGTTTTTTTGTGATTTGCCAAGTAAGTCGCTTTGTCAAGCCTGTTGCGCTGCAAATCTTTCAAGACGGGGAGAGCTACATTCGACTGGACGAGAAAATGGCCTATCAGTAATGAGAAATGGGTTGTACATTTTTAAAACACATCAAACCGGCAATTAGTTTCAAATTAATTTTTTTCATTTCGAGATTTTAAATTGCATAAATTTTTATGCGTGGACAATTTGTTGGATTTTATATTGATATACATTTATTTTTAAAATCAGTTTGAATGTGACTCGAAATTTCAGGATTAAAAAACAGTTCGGACCGCACAGAAATATGCAAAATTTCATATAATTTTTTAACCGTGGCCACAATATGGGCTCCAAAAAAATACCTTAAGAAATAGAAAATGGGATTTAAATTATTAGAAATAATGGCAGATGGGTTGTATGATGTTTTCCACAGATTTGAGGCTTTCCTAAAAAAAGGTTGACGCACAAGCAATGACTGTTGGATGTCCATCCAACAGCCGTTGTGCTTCTTCAATCTCTGCACTTCCTACTCCAGCCACTCAAACAAGCACCGGCGGGACTGCCCGCTACCTCCTCCCTGCGGTCGGATGTGCTGCCGCGCAGGCCTCACCGCCCGACCTTACTCCCATCGCTGGCCTAGCCATCCCTCTACTCACCCACACCTGTTGTTATTCTCGCGACGGCAGAAGAACCAGTAAACCCTCGTACAGTCGTACTCCCCTCACCGTGGGAAACAACTGCCGAGTCTTCCCTGCCCCTGTGTCGTTCCCTTCCCAGGTCTCATCGTCGTCCACCGCCCTGGTGCTCTCGGCGCAGCCTAGTCAACATGGTCAACGACCGAAATGCATCTGAAGTGGACTGTACGTGGAGAGGTTCACAGCTGGGTCCACGGCCGCACGCAAGGAAATTCCTCCTTATCATGCGCAAAATAATGATTCCTCCACCTGACATCTGGGACCCACTGAAAGGGCCTTTGTATTTCGCGAAAAAATGTTACCACCGCTGACAGCTCGGACGCACCAGCTATATCTTCGCACGCAAGGAAGTGCGTCCTTATTATGCACAAAAAACTGAATACTCCCCCTGCTAGCAGGGACTCAGTATAGTGGCAGGCTGAGTTGTGGGCCTACTAAGCTAACGGGGACGGAGGGCTTTGTCAACTTAGTCAATATGCACGATTCTAGCTCCAGTGACTATACGATGTCCATCCAACGGCCGTAGTGCTTCTTCAACCTCTGGTCTTCTTGCTCCAGCCGCCAAAACCAATGCCTGTCGTGCCTCGTGCTCCTGCCTCCCGTGGCCGGCTGCGATGCGGCGGAGGCCTCACCGCCCCCTCCTACTCCCACCGCTGTCCACGCCATCCCTCTACTCACCCACAACCCCTGTTATTCTGCGGCGACGGCAGCCTCACACCGCAGCGACCCAGTGAACACTCATACTCCTCTACGCGTGGGCATCCACTGTCGCGTCTTCCCCAGCTCTGTGTCATCCCCTTCCTAGGCCTCACTGTCGTCCACCGCCCTGGTGCACTCGGCACGGCGTGGTCAACGTGGTCAAGGAACGACTTCCATCAGAAGAGTACTATACGTGGAGAGGCTGATAGCTGGGTCCACGACAGCCGCAAGGAAGTGCCTCCTTATTACGCGGAAAATAATTATTCCTCCACCTGACAGCAGGGACCCACCGGATGGGCCATCGTATTTGGCGGAAAAACGGTTCCCCCTGACTGCTGGGACCCACCGGACAGGCCACCATATTTCGCAAAAAAAAACATCCCCCCCCGTTGTCAGGTCGGACCCACCGAAAGGGCCGCATTATTACGCACAAAAAAATGAGTACTCGCCCTGCTAGTTGTGATCCACCTTGGTGGATGGCTGACTTGTGGGCCTAGTAAGTTGACGGGGACGGAGTGCTTTGTCAACTTAGTCAATATGAACGATTCTAGCTCCAGTGACCATACGATGTCCATCCAACGGCCGTAGTGCTTCTTCAACCTCTGGTCTTCTTGCTCCAGCTGCGCAAAGCAGCGCCGGTCATGGCGCATGCTCTTGCCTCCCGTGGTCGGCTGTGCTGCCGCGGAGGCCTCACCGCCCCCTACTATTACCAGCGCTGGCCAGGCCATGGGGCAACGGCAGCCTTACACTACAACCGAACCAGTGAACCCTCGTACTCCTCTCCATGCGGGCTTCCACTGCCGCGTCTTCCCCGGCTCCGCATCGTCCCCTTCCACCGCCTTGGTGCTCTCCGCGCGGCGTGGTCAATGTGGTCACGGAATGACTTCCATCGGAAGAGTACTGTACGTGGATAGGCTGACAGCTGGGTCCATGGCCGTAGGAAGGAAGTGCCTCCTTATTACGCGCAAAATAATTATTCCTCCACCTGACAGCGGGGACCCACCAAACGGGCCACTGTATTTCATGAAAAAACGTTTCCCCTGACTGCTAGGACCCACCAGCTACATCTTCGCACGCAAGGAAGTGCGTTCGGACAAAAAAACGATTCGCCCCCTGACTGCTGGGACCCACCAGCTACATCTTGGCATGCAAGGAAGTGCCTGATAGTCGGGACCCAACTAGTCAAAGCGTACGTAGTGTTGTCATTCTGGTCGCAAACGTGTACGTACATACTGGTTGATGTAGAGGCGCGCACGTGTCGTAGTAGAGGTGCGCACGTAGCATGTACACGTATGTATAGCGGCCAGGGTGCAAGAAAGTAAATACGGCCACGTACGTACATATGGGCGGGGTCTCGAATGCCTACTCGCGCATACGGACAGCCAGGGCTTGTGTACATGGCTGGGTTGGAACAAAGAAACAGCTTCGTCGTCGTCGTGTTCATGGGGAGCCAACCGGCTAGGTCGGAACGGAATGCGTCGTCATGTTCATCGGGAGGGCTTGGACGGAACAGACGATGGAAATGAGGCTTGGCGTACCGCAGAACGGAGGAAACAGCCTTGTGTTCGACCGACCACGTTCGAAATGGGATCTTGTTCATCAGGTGGGGTCTGGCGAACCGCAAAACAGAGGAAACGGACCTCCTACGGTCGAAACAGGGGTCTTGTTGATCGGGAGGGGTGTGGCGTACCGCAAAACAGAGGAAACGGACTTGTGTTGGAGTGCTATGGTCGAAACAGGGGTCCTGTTCATCGGGAGGGGTGTGACGTACACAAAACGGGACTCCACGGTATACTGTTCATCTCCACCGTTGACCCCCTCCAGCCTCCACGGGGCTACTGTTCATCCACCGTCGACCGCCTCCAGCCTCCACCTGCGACTGTTCATCCACGGGCTCCTGTTCATCCAGCCTCCACCACGCGCTACTCCACGGGCTACTGTTCGACCAGCCCTCTCCACGGGCTCCTGTTCAACCACCCCTCCACGGGCTACTGTTCATCCAGCCCTCCACCGTCTACTGTTCATACCGCCCTCCACGGGGTGGACCTGTTCATCCAGCCCTCCAAATGGTCATGTTCATCCAGCCCCAACCGGCTCGATTGATCGAGGTCCTGTTCATCCAGAGGCAACACCACGGGGTCCTATTCATCCACCCCCACCGGGAACTGTTCATCCAAACCCCCAGCAACGCTCACTGTTCATCCAGAGGAAACACCATGGTGTCCTGTTCATCCACACCCACCAGGAACTGTTCATCCAAAACCCCCAACAACGCTCACTGTTCATCCAGAGGCAGCATCGATCGGCTTCAGTTAGCAGCAGTAGCGAAGGAATCGCTCGATCAGGTTCAGTTAACAGCCATCGATCGATCGCTCGGGTTCAGTAATGCGTAGCCTGCAGTGCAATCGCTCGGATTTAGTTAGAGCCCAACGCCTCACTCGGGTTCAGTTAGAGCCCAATGCCTCGCACCCACGTGCGTGCGTGTACGAGAGAAACACGCATCGCTTGGCCCCGACCACCCACCGTAACCGGGAACACCCTGATATTTTCCTCGCCCTCGCTTCTACCACGATTTTTTCCGTCAATGGACGGCCCAAAGAATGTCATGCAGCTGCGTCTCCGGCCCGCCCAGGATGAAAAGCCAATTTTCTGTCATGATTTTTTGTCATAGAAGTAGGACCCCACCACATCTATGATGATAACGGGTTTTGTCATAATTATCTTCATAGAGGTGTCATAAGTTTGACAGAAAAAAATTTCTTTCGGCCCAAAATGTTACGGATGTGTCTTTTTTTTTATAGTGATAAGCTAGTTTAGATAGATGTAAGAACGATACATGCCACTGGGATGTACCCGAGCGGCCTAGGGATGATGCGTCCCGAGGGGCGCCCCCAACAGAGTAAGCTAAATACGCAAAGATACATGCCGCAGGGGCAGGCCCGTGCGGCCCGGGAATGATGCAGCTCGAGGGGCGCTCCCAGCTGAGTAAACCGGAAAATGTCACCTGGTTCCATTGTTGAGGTAGTGTTGAGGTAGCTGAGGGTGCGCGCTGGAGAGGTTTCTCCTCACGAGCCACCAGGGCCCTGAGCCTCAGGAGGCTCAGGGGGCTCGGGTGGTTCCTTGAGGATCGTCGCCATCTCCGCCAGGACTACATGATGCCTGGCCTCCTGAGCTGCCAGGATGCTCCGTAGACGACGCTGGTAGGTGACAGCCGCGTTCGGTAGGCTAAATGGCATGCGAACATAGCTGTGAGGTGGACCCTCGCACCGGCCAACGCGCGAAGGCCAGAAGCACTCCTGAGATGCGACCCTGTTGATCCATGGAATGTCGACGCAGATGCGCAGCCCGCCGTCCTCGCAGGATGGGGAGCTGCGGCAGGTGGTGGGCGGCGGTCGTCGTGTATGGTCCTCGCTTTCCTGAAGCTCTTGGATTGCCTGGGTGATGAACTCCTGAGCTCTAGGTGCTCCTCGCCTTGTGCCCTCTCGAGGGAAACGTGCAGCGAAGCATGCCTCCACGTGGTGCCTGAGCGCCTCCCTCGTGACATGGGCTAGGTCTGAGGCCCTACAGATGAGAGCCCCCAAGCCCAGCTTGAGGAGGGCACCGGGCGCGCCTTCTTATGCGAGGGAGGGAGGCGGCCCGGCTGCGGGCGCAAATCCTGAGGTGGTGCCACTAGAGATGCCGCTTCCCTGAGGTGTTGGGTCGATTAGCTGATTCTTCTTCTTGGGGATGGCCTCGGGAGGGTACAGGTTGCCCTCGTTTTCGGGGTCTTCAATTGCTGCAGCTTGGAAGGCGCGCTCAAGGGAGCACATCGCATCTCTTTCTTCACACGGAACCTTGATGATGCCGCCACTCCCTGGCAACTTGACGATGTTGTAGCCGTGGTGGGTCACTGCCATGAACTTGGCCAGTGTTTTATACCCGAGGATGGCATCGTACGACAGACGGATGTGGGCGACGTCGAAGTCAATGAGCTCGGTGTTGTAGTTGTCGCGCAGGCCGAAGGTGACAGGGAGGCGGACCTGCCCTATCGGGGTGGTGGAGCTGTCGGTCACTCCTGAGAAAGGCTTGGTAGGTTGCAGCTGATCGTATGGCACTTGGAGGCTGTCGAACGTCTCGACGGATAGGATATTGAGCCTTGCACTACCGTCGATGAGGGTCTTGGTGACTTGGACATTGCTGATGATGGGTGAGCAAAGCATCGGGAGGGCGCCGGCAGTAGTCACGCACTTGAGCTGGTCCGACGAGCTGAAGGTGATAGCCCACTTGGACCACCTGAGCGGGCGTGTAGCCTCGAGCCTGGGAAGGGCCGCGTTCACCTCGCGAGCAAACTGCTTGAAGATGTGCTGGGAAGCTGGGGCCTGAGCATCATCCAAGATGCAAGTGATAGCGCGCGGCTTCTGGAAGCCCCCAACCCCCTCGTCCTGATGGTGGTCGTCGTTCCTTCTTGGCGGTGGCGACAGTGGAGGGAGGCCAGGATTGCCCTGAGGACTGTCCTCACGAGGCTGGTCCTTCTAGGTTCTCTCACGAAGCTGGTCCTGCCAGTGGTCCTCGCTAGGCTGGTCGCGCCACTCCTCACGGGGGCCGCAGTCGTCCCAGTGTCCTCCACTTTGTCCTCCTCCTCGGCCGTAGCCACGGTCGTTGCGGGGCGTTGACTGAAGCGTCCATCTCGGATGGCCCTGAGCTCTTGGCAGTCATTGGTGTTGTGACTATGTATGTTGTGGAAGGCGCAGAACGGATGGGTGCTCTTAGATGACTCGGGGTGGTCCCGGCCGCGCTTAGCATCTGGCTCCGCCGTGAGCACGGCTACCCCCTTGCGCTTCACGTGCCTGGCCTTCGCTTTCTTCTGTTGTAGGTGGGCAGCAGGGAGTTTGAGGAGGGATAGGTGCCCCTCCTCAGCCGTCGCACACTTGGTCGCCATGTTGAACATCTCCAGCGCCGTGCATAGCACCTCGTGGATAGCGAGCTCCTCCTTCATCTTGACGTTGCGGACGCCATCAGAGAACGCTGAAATGGTGGCCTCGTCCGTCACCTTGGGGATCTTGAGGCGAAGGCTGTAGAAGTGCTGGATGTACTTCTGCAGGGTCTCTCCTGGCTGCTGCTTGATTCGGCGTAGGTCACCTGCGGCCGGCGGGCGCTCGCGAGTGTGCTGGAGGTTGGCGACGAAGCGGTCCTGCATCTCACCCGAGGAGGACATCAAACCCGGGGGCAGATTCAGGAGCCACGAGCGAGCACCATCTTTCAGAGCCATGGGAAACCAGTTTGCCATGACTTACTCATCGCCGTTGGCCGTCTCGATGCTCTGCTCATAGACTTGCAAGAACTCCGTAGGGTCGGGGGTGCCTTCGTAGCACGGAGGCAGGTCTGGCTTAAACTTGCCTGACCAAACGACGCTACGCAGCTCCGGAGTGAAGGCACGACAGCCTGCTGTAGCCACCGGGGCCCGCCGTGGGGCTAAGCTTGGTCTTGATGTCTGTGCACCGCTACCGCAGGCGGCATGCGGTCTTGACGTGGTGGCGCCGGGAGTGCGGGAGCATCTTCTCGCGGTCGGGGAACTTCTTGGCAGCTTCCTTCTTCATGCGCTAGCGCCCAGCGTGGAGGGTCGCGCCGAGGGACCACGCGTCTTGGTGCCAGGGTTCTTCCTTGGGGCGGAGGCGGCAGAGGCGCTCCATGATCTACATCACCCACAGCTGGAGGAGGGCGATGCAGCGAGAGGGATGGTGCGGGGGAGCCGCCAGCGGCGCTGACGAGCTCGGTGATGTTGTCCGGCCAGTCCTCGATGTAATGCCCCGGATTCGATGCGCTAGGTGTCCGCCAGTTATTCTCCATCGTTGCCATGTCATTTGCTTGCGTGTTGCATTTTGCCATGTCATCATGTGCATCTCATTTTGCATACGTGTTCGTCTCATGCATCCGAGCATTTTCCCTGTTGTCCGTTTTGCAATCAGACACTCCTATGTCCTCCGGTGCCCCATTTTACCTCTTTTCGTGTGCGGGTGTTAAACGTTCTCGGAATGGACCGAGGTTTGCCAAGCGGCCTTGGTACACCACCGGTAGACCGCCTGTCAAGTTTCGTGCCATTTGGAGGTCGTTTGATACTCCAACGGTTAACCGGGTAGCCGCAAAGGCCTCTGTTGTGTGCAGCCCAACACCCCTCCAAAGTGGCCCAATAACCCATCCTAACCCACTCCATGCTCTCGGTCGTTCGGTCATGATCGTGTGGGCGAAAACCGCACCCCATTTGGACTCTTCTAGCTCCCTCTACCTATATACTTGCCCTCTCCCCCAAAATGAAACCCTAAAAAAATCCTTCCCCGCCGCGCCGGACGTGTCCGTCCGGGCCGGACACTCGCGCCGCCGCCGCCGGCCTGCCACATGGCACTCCGCCGCCTGGCCTCGCCGCCGGACCGCGAGGCCCGAGTCGGGCCTGCGCGGCCCGCTCACCGCCAGCGCTCGCCCGGTGCCCGCGCCCTCGCGCCGCTCGACGCCCGCGCCGCCCGCCGCCTTGGCGACCGCGCCGCCCCTCGCCGCCATTTCACCGCCCCGCCACCGCAGCGCCTGCCGCCAGCGGCCGAACACAGCCGCGCCTCCCAGCTCGCCGCCACACCGCGAACTTCCTGAGCCGCACCGCGCGCCGGATCTCCAGCGGGCGCCGCGCGCCAACCGCGTCACCGGAGTGCACCGCGCCGCCGCACCTCCTCCTCAACGGCGCTCTCGGCCGGCCCCGCTCCTCCGGCCTCCTCCTCCTTCCCCGACGCCGGCCAGATCCAGATCCGAACAACCGGCGTTGACTTTTTCCGCGAGGTCTAAATTCCTCTAAGTCCCTGATTTCCTTCTTCCTGATGCTATGTTTAACCTATCCTATCTACCAGCATGTTGCTCCGATTTGCGCGTATAATATGTGCAAACGTTCATCAAGACGTTCAATTCATTTGTTTCCATTGGGTCATGTTCATTAGACTCCATATTCATGCGCTAATCATCATTGCAAGACTGCTATATGATGTTGACTGTTGTAACTTATTAGAACATGCTCAATTGTCTTTTAGGCATCTCATTGTGTGATTTCCTTTTGAGCATGAAGTATACATGTGTTATGAGCTACAACATGCCATCTTTGTTGTGGTGCAATCAATTCTTCAGGATATGCCATGCGCCGATTGTTACGAGCTTGCAAAGTCTTTGCTCTGCTGATATTTTTATGCCATGTATTCATGTTGCTACAGTGAGATCCATGCCTCTTTTCAGTATGTTCAGTAAGGATATTTTGGGAATATGGTTATGCTCTAACAATCCGTGTCCCTGTTTGCACCAATGGTGTGCTGTAGCATGCCTTAAACTTTCTCTACTTTTTCTATAAAATGTTCCTGGCAGATTGTTTACATGCTAGTCAATTTTGCCAAGGTTGTTGTTAGTGATCCAAGCATGCTATGAACTTGAACTTGCCATGGTTAGCTTCATGAACATGTCATCTTTTCTGTAAGTATGCTTGTCTTGTCATGAAATGCTTTGTGATGAGTGAATCGAGCTCGCAAAGTTGCCTTCATGCTGTTGTTTATGCCATGCTCTGTTTTTCTGCCAAGTCTGAACCTGATAATAAAACTTGCTACGTTTACATGGGTGCCGTCATATTTTCTGTGCCCTTTTGGCTCATTGTCAGTAAGGAACTATTGTTCTACACAACTAGTAGATTCATGCCATGCCTTTAGTTGCCATGATAAGTTCCTGTAGCATGTCGCTTGATAGCTCTAAACATTGCAACCGGATGTTATTTCTGTCATGTCCTGTGAATTCTGCCATGTCTGTGAACCTGTTATTATTTGCAATCTTGCCATATCATTTTGAGCATGTTATAGTAGTTTATGGAGATATCTCAGTGTTCATATTTTGTAATTCTTGACCTGTAAATCATGTCCATGCCTTTTGTTTTCTTGTTGAGATCCTGTAAAATGTTTTTTCATGCTTGCAATATCCCTAGTTGATGTTTTGGACAGCATGCCCTTTAAACTTGTTTCATGTGTATGTGTTGAACCGTTGCTCCGTTTTGAGTGTGCTCTATATGAAACTTGCTTAGTTTTGCTTGTAGATTAATATTACCTTGTTGCATCCATGTTTTGAGGTGTGTGCTTGATGTTTGAATGCATTTTGCATCAATGCCATGCTTATCTTGTTTTGCTCATATCTTTTAGGCCGTAGCTCCGAATTAAATGAACTTTATATGTAACTTGACTAGAATTTCGTGTAGATCCTCTTGGTAAATCTTAACTTGCTGTTTAACAACTTGAACATAAGTTTTATTCAGTTCTGGACCAATTTCTAAATTTGCATATGAGGACTTACCTGATTTGTTCTATGTTGTTTCCGGCCTGATTTAAACTTGCTTTGATGTGTTGTTCTTGTACGCTTCATCTCCTGCCATGAGTAGCTTCATGTAGCCTTGTCATGCATCATACTTGGTTGAGCATCATGCCTTGTTCATGTGTGGTGTGTTTACCGTGTTGTTTGCTTCGTCTCGATAGTTTCCGTTTCGTTGCGATCGTGAGGATTCGTTCGTCTATGCTTGGTTCGTCTTCGTGGCTTCATCTTCTTCAGGGATTCGTTCTTCTTCCTTGAGGGATTTCAGGCAACATGACCATCACCTTGGATCTCATTACTATCATTGCTATGCTAGTTGCTTCGTTCTCTCGCTATGCTGCATTACCTACCACATGCTCTTCAAGCCTCCCAAATTGCCATGAACCCCTAACTTTGTCACCCTTCCTAGCAAACCGTTGTTTGGCTATGTTACCGCTTTTGCTCAGCCCCTATTATAGCGTTGCTAGTTGCAGGTGAAGATGAAGATTGCTCCTTGTTGAATTATGTTTATGTTGGGATATCACAATATCTCTCATATTATTAATGCATCTATATACTTGGTAAAGGGTGGAATGCTCGGCCTTATGCGTGGTGTTTTGTTCCACTCTTGCCGCCCTAGTTTTCGTCATATCAGTATTATGTTCCCGGATTTTGCGTCCCTAACGCAGTTGGGTGATTTATGGGACCCCCTTGACAGTTTGCTTTGAATAAAACTCCTCCAGCAATGCCCAACATTGGTTTTACCATTTGCCTACCACCTATACTTTTCCGTTGGGACTAGCTAACCCGAGGGTCATCTTTATTTTGCCCCCCCCGGGCCAATGCTTGTCTAAGTGTTGGTCCAAACTAGAGCACCTTGCAGCGCCTCCTCGGGGAAACTCGAGGCCTGGTTTTAGTTGTACGAACTGCTCATCCGGTTGTGGCCGGAGACGAGATACGCGCGGCTACTATCAGGGTGTCCGCACGCTGGGAGGTCTTGCTGGTCTTGTTTTACCATTATCGAAATGTATTATAACCGGGATTCCGAGATTGATTGGATGTTCCCGGGAGAAAGAATATCCTTCGTTGATCGTGAGAGCTAATAATGGGCTAAGTTGGGACGCCCCTGCAGAGTTTGAACTTTCGAAAGCCATGCCCGCCGTTATGTGGCAGATGGGAATTTGTTAATATCCGGTTGTAGTAAACTTGAAGTAAACTCTTCTAAAATACACCAACCGTGTGCGTAACCGTGAGTGTCTCTTTTCAGGGTTGATCGAGAGGAGAACACGGTTTCTGGGTTATGTCTGACGTAAGTAGGAGTTCAGGATCACTTCTTGATCATTACTAGTTGACGACCGCTTGCTTTGCTCCTCTTCTCGCTCTTATTTGCGTAAGTTAGCCACCATACATGCTTAGTCGCTGCTGCAACCTCACCACTTTACCCCTTCCTTAACCATTAAGCTTTGCTAGTCTTGATACCCATGGTAATGGGATTGCTGAGTCCTCATGGCTCACAGATTACTACACCAACAGTTGCAGGTACAGGTTGTGCGATGATCGTGACGCGAGAGCGATGTTACTTGTTTTGGAGTTCTTCTTCTTCTTCATCAATCTTGAGTTTAGGTTCCTGGTCGGCAGCCTGGGTAGCACAGGAGCTCGCGTGCCATGAGCAGCATGCCCTGCGCGTCCGTGGGCGCGCGACAAGCGTGGGACGACGAGCCGGCCGGAGTAAGCGACGGGGTAGTAGTGCGGCCGTCCTGCCGCATAGAGGGGTGTAGCAAGGATGCTTGCTGCTCGTTTCCTGCCAGGCTGGTGGTGGCGTTGGCGGCGGGTGATGGAGATCAACAGGGAGGCCCGCTGATAGGGGCTGTCTGAGCGACACGGGCGGCCCGATGTTCGGCGCGATCTTGGTGCGCGTCTGCTATGGATGCGGTGGAGCGTGGATCGATGGAAGGAAAGCTTCCGCGCACCCCTACCTAGAGCGCCAAATTTCGGATTGCGGGTTGAGGCAAAACCCTTGAGGTTCAAACTCTAGGGTGCGCACGAAGATCTCTCTCCCCTTAGCTCACGCTCTCATCACGATCTCAAAGCTTAGCTCGCAGAACCCGAAGAATAAGGGACACAAGAGTTTATACTGGGTCGGGCCACCGATGTGGTGTAATACCCTACTCCAGTGTGGTGTGGTGGATTGCCTTTTACGCTGGGATGAACAAGTAAAAGGGAAGAACTACCTCCTGAGGAGAGGTGTTCTTGAGCTCGGTGAGCTTGTGCGGTTGAGGGTGGTCCAAATGATCCGTCCATTGCTAGGGTCGTGGCTAGTCCTCTTTATAAAGGCCTGGGTCCTCTTCCCAAATATTAGGCAGGAAGGGATCCCGCAACGGCCAATTTGAAGGGGGACAACTAGTACAAGCTATCCTGACAAAAGGTTGTCTTCGCCTGCCAAAGGCTCTGGTGATGACGCCATCATGGGCTCCGTGATAACCTCCATCCTGCCGTCCTGCTGGTCTTGGTCTCGTTGCACCGATATGGAAACCTTTTCGTGATGCCTCAGGACTCCTCGCCTGCGCCTGCTCCTTTAGCACTGAAGAGTGTCAGTGTACAAAAAGAGGGGTGCCTTTTTGTACAACTATACATGTCCACGGACAGTCGGAGCCGTGCCTACGGTCACGCCAAGCAGAACAGGGGAGGTGAGCCAAGGTAAGACCGAAGCCCAAGATAATCAGAGCAACACCAAGGCCAAGACCACAAAGAGCAGAGAGACGAGGCAGGCTCCCCCGGCAAGGTCCTTGCCGGGGCAACCTCAGCAGCCCCGACAAGATCCTTACCGGGACAGCTCGCCCCACACCAATAGACCGGGCCAGGGTTCGGGAGGCACCTCCGTGGTAGCATGCAGATCTTTGTGAAGACATATTCCAGATCAGATGAGGATTAGAAGACGTCGATCCTCGGCAACATCCTTGCTGACAAAGGCCACCAAACCCTCGGCAAGGCCCTTGTCGGGGACGACAGCGCGCCACGGCAAGACCCTTGCCGGGCCACCCGGCAAGGCCCTCACCAAGGGCGTCGGCAGGGTCACCCCCGGTCCCGCACCAACCAAGTTTCAACCGCCACTCACATGCAGCTGCCAGCCCAACCAGCTGGGCAGGCTCCTGCGTGGCAACATGTAGCTCCCAGGCCAACTCATCGAGGGCCTGCGTGGCGGCATCCAGATCTCCGTGAAGGCTCCACCACCGCGCCACCTTAGTTGCCTGCCTGCCTACATGGCATCGCATGCCTCACTGGCCAGGGTGCGTGTCGGAGCGAGGAGGACCTGCGACGGACGGGACGGGCCTCGCCCCTGTCCTCGACAAAGCAAGGGGACACCTAGGCTACGCATTAAATGCATCCCACTGTGGCAGCCCTTTCGCCTATAAAAGGAGGCTCATGGCATACTGGAGA
Source organism: Aegilops umbellulata (assembly GCA_032464435.1). NCBI lineage: Eukaryota > Viridiplantae > Streptophyta > Magnoliopsida > Poales > Poaceae > Aegilops > Aegilops umbellulata. The sequence goes on along the minus strand of CP136059.1, from coordinate 148,166,894 downwards.
GGGATTCGGCTCTTTCAAACCACGCACTGACCACAACTAGTTCGAGAGCTCAAGAACTCTCTGAAATACACCCACCAAAGCAGGACTAGGGTTTTATGCATCCTCGTGGCCCAAACCTGGGTAAACGATCATTGTGCTGTCTACTAGCCCTGCTCTTCTCACAACCCTGCGCCCCGGCAACCGTAGTACGGATTCTTGTGATCCCATAGGTGTCATTCCACACCCACATCCTTGGCGCGCCAGGTAGGGGGGTGCACAATTGTGACAATCTGGTCTAGTAGTTAGCCTAGCAGTTCTTCGTTGCCATGGCTCCTAAGAAGAAGACGGCCACGGCGGTCGGCTCGTTGGGAGCCGAACGGCCCGTGCCGGTGTGGGCGAGCAGTGGACCAGTCGCAGACAGGACCCGGGCCGCGGTCCGCGAGCACCAGCGTCGCCCTGGTACTCAGAGCCTGGCGAGCGGCGTCATTCGCGCACCAAACGACCGGCTACACGTCGCCGGATCCATAGACGGAGCGCCCCCCCCCCCCCCCCCCCGCAGGCGGCGCGGGGCCCTCCAAGGGTGTTGTTGTGCCACCTTCGGGCGGCGTAGCGACCTCCAGGACGCCCACACCGGCGACCACTGCGCGCTCTTCCCATGGTGTGCGTGTCGAGCAGCGTCACCGTGTTGGTGACCTTGGGCATCGTCGTGGGAAGGGCCCCATGCATCGTCCGCAGGATGAAGGGGTTCAGCACGCCAGCCAAAAGCGCTGACAAAAATTGCACGCAGCCGCTGGGTCGTAACAGAGCTCCTTCTAACATAGTTAGAAGTCGAAGTGCGCCGCGATCCATGCAACTATCACCGTCGTCCACGCCAACAAAGACGATCTGCGACCAGCGGGACCCTCGGGTCGGCGCTCCACCGAGCCATCTCATGCTGGCGCTGGGAGGATCGGGGGAGTTGCGACCACAGTGCATTCTCCTCCTCGCCAGCCGCCGCGGGCGTCGGCCCGTCGTGACGACACATGTGATAACATCTCCATAGCGTCGTCCGACCCGCGGACCCTTCGCGACCAGCACCAGGTCCTTTGGGAACGAGCTCACGAAGACGCTCGAACCACCGTCGAGGGCCAGCGCAAAACGCGCCGCCAGTCGGACAAGCGGCGGGACCCGCTATGGACCACCCGGCACCGGGGGGCTCCGGCGACCTACCTTACGAGGTGGGCTTTCCGGCCTTTACCCGTGAGTTGCGGCAGTTCAAGTGGCCGTCCCACCGCACGTTCAAGCCCGACGTCGGTGAGAAGTACGCTGGCAAGACCCATCCGTCTGAGTTCCTCAACATCTACACCATCGTGATGCAGGCTGCTGGGGCTCGCGACGGCAAGGTGCTTGCCAACTATTTCCCGCTGGCACTCAATCCCAATGTGAAGTCCTGGTTGATGCACTTGCCGGTGGATTCCATTTCTTCCTGGTCGGATCTGTGCCATGAGTTCGTTGGTGCCCTCACAGGAGGCCACCAAGCTCACGGCCAGGCCCGTGATCTGCACATCATTCCCTAGAAGGAAGGGGAGACCCTGCGCAAGTACATACAGAGATTTAGCTGGGTGCAGTACAACATCCCCGACGTTCATCCCGCCGCTGTGATTAGCGCGTTCCACCAGAACGTGCGCAATCGCAAGATGCGGGAGGAGCTGGTGATGACCAAGGTTAAGGATGTGGCCGAGCTCTACATTTTGGCTGATAGATGAGCCCGGGCTGAACAGGGAAGGAAGTACCCCGGGGAAGACGCCGGCGCGGAAACCGACTCTACCGATGAGGACGCCGCTACCCCGATGAAGAATGGCCGGCATCGCAGCAGGAAACGCAAGGGCAAGGACGTGCTTGCCGTTGAGGGATCTGACGACACCGGTGCCGGCAAGAAGGTCAAGGCAGGCGCTCCCGACAAGGAGATTGCCTGGTGCGCCGCCTGCCGGGCCTTGGCGGCTACCGACAAGCCAGGGAGCTCCGGCAAGCAATACTGCAAGATCCACCACACCAAGGGCCACGACCTCCAGAACTGCCGACAAGTCGAGCTGCTTGCTGAGAAGCAAAAGGCTGAGTACGAGAGGTAGGACAAGGAGAAGGACTAGGACGGTGCCGAGGGATCCGGTAAGAAGCGTGGCAGCCAAGGAGGCCGCCCCGGCAAGCACAGCCAGCAAGAGAGGCCCGCCCGAGGCCGCGACAAGAAGCAAGAAGACGATGATCATGACGAGGACGACGAGTCTGGTGAGCAAGGGTTCCAGAAGGCTACGGAGGCCATGTGCATCGATGGCGGCGCCTCGCTGCACGCCTCTCACTGCCTGCTCAAGCAGTGGACGCGTGAGACTACGGCAGCAGAGCCGTCGTTCGACGCTTAGAAGACGCTGAAGTGATCCAGCACGCCCCTCATCTTTGACGTCGAGGACCACCCTGACCGCACTACCGCGGTCGGGTGTTTGCCATTGTTGGTCTCGCTAATGAGACGCTACCTCAGGGTGAACAAGATGTTTGTTGACGGCGGGGCCGGCCTGAACCTGATCTCGCCTGTCATGATCAAAAGGTTGCAAATCCCTGATGGAGACCTCGAGGAAATGGGCACGTTTCAAGGGGTCAATCCCGGGAGGAGCCAGCCAAAGGGAAAGGTTACACTGCTCGTGACATTTGGAGGAGAGTTGAACTACAGGACGGAGAGGATCTTCTTCGACATGGTTGAGATCGCCTTGCCCTACAACGGAATCCTCGGCCGCCCGGCACTAGCCAAGTTCGTGGCGGCGTCACACTACGCCTACAACATGCTAAAGATGCCCGGGCCGTTGACCATCATCTTCGTCCCCTCCGACAAAAAGGACACGCTGATTTGCGCCAACCAACTCTACCGGGAAGCAGTTGCAGCAGCTGTCGTCAAGGCGCTTGCTCCTGCCGCTGAAGGGACGGGAGGGAAGAAGAAGCCCGGCAAGACCTCTCGCACCCACTCCGGCAAGCACACCTCCTCGGAGTGTTGTGCTACCGTCTAGGACGTGCCAGAGAGCTCTACCGACAAGAGCAAGAGATCCAGAGGCAACCCGCCGCAGACCAAGAAGGTGTCCGCCAAGGAGAATGGCATGGGAGGGGGCTTCACCATAGGCTCCACCCTCGACAGCAAATAGGAAGGCGCGCTCGTCGCCTTCCTTCGGGCGAATGTTGACGTGTTTGCGTGGAAAGCATCCGACATCCTCGGTGTTCCCAGGTAGGTGATTGAGCACCACCTAGATGTGTGCCCTCATGCGCGGCCCGTCAAGCAGAAGGTCAGAAAGCAGGATCTGGAGAGGCAGGAGTTCATCAGAGAGGAGATCAGGAAGTTGGAAGCGGTAGGTTTGGTGAGAGGGGTGCTCCACCCGACGTGGCTGGCCAATCTAATAGTGGTGCGCAAGGCAAATTGGAAGTGGAGGCTGTGTATTGATTACACAAATATCAATAAGGCTTGTCCTATGGACCCCTTCCCGTTGCCGCGCATCGACCAGATTGTTGACTCCACGGCCGGGTGTGATCTGTTATCATTCCTCGACGCCTACTCGGGCTACCACTAGAACTTCATCACAAGAGAGAATGAAGAGTGTTGGCTCTCGGGTATTGCTTTTTACAGATGCCTTTCGGGTTGAAGAGTGTTGGCTCAACTTTTGCAAGTGCAGTCCAAATTGGTTTCGAACCTCAGCTCCATAGAAATATGGAGGCATACATGGATGACATAGTAGTCAAAACCAAGGACGGGCCAACTCTTGTGCAAGATCTGGAAGAGACATTTGCTAACCTGCGCAAGATCAACCTCAAGATGAAACCTGAGAAGTGTGTGTTCAGCATTCCATCCGGCAAGCTTCTCAAGTTCTTTGTGTCGCAGCGCGGGATCGAGGCAAACCCAGACAAGATCAAGGCTATTGATCAGATTGAGGCACCCAAGCGGATCAAGGATGTGCGTTGGCTCACCAGTTGCGTTAACACCATATGCCGATTCATCTCCAAGTCCGCCGAGCGCGCCCATCCTTTCTTCAAAATCTTGAAGAAGGCAGGCCCAATGGAATGGACCCCAGAAGCCGAGGCAGCATTGCAGGATCTAAAGAAATACCTTTCCTCCACGCTAATACTGGTTGCGCCTAAACCACAAGAGCCGTTGCTACTTTATCTGGCGACAACGAATCAAGTGGTCAACGACACGCTAGTGGCATAGAGGGAGGTCAACGAGGAGGCGGTGACGGCGCCAGAACTAGCGGATGGCAAGCCCAAGTTTCCTTTGGCAGGGCCTGGTGCCGGCAAGGCTAGGCTACCGACCGAATTTGATGCCATCGAGGCAGTGTCCATGCAGTCAAGTGAGGTGGTGCAGAAGAAGAAGATGATGCAGCACCCGGTTTACTTTGTCAGCTCCCTCTTGCAGGGGGCTAGATCGAGATACTCCGGTGTGCAGAAATTACTCTTTGGCCTTCTTATGGCCTCGAGGAAGCTGCGTCATTAATTCCAAGCCAACAAGATCACTGTCATCACCCGCCTCCCGTTGCAACGGATACTGCATAACCCAGATGCAACCAGAAGGATCGTGGAGTGGGCCTTGGAGTTATCAAGTTTCGGTTTGAAGTTTGAAAGTACCTCGACAATTCAGAGCAGAGTCTTGGCGGAGTTCATTGCGGAATGGACCTCAACGCCTGACGAAGAAATCCAGGAGACTACTCTCCCCGGCAAGGAGGCAGATCGCGATTGGATCATGTACTTTGATGGGGCTTTCTCGCTACAAGGCGCCGGTGCTGGTGTGCTGCTCGTCTCACCTACTGGAGAGCACCTCAACTACATGATCCAAATGCACTTTCCCCGGGAGATGGCCACCAACAACACTGTTGAGTACGAGGGATTGCTTGCCGGTCTCAGGATCGCGGGAGACCTCGGGGTTAAGAAGCTCATCATCAGGGGTGACTCGCAGCTTGTTGTCAGGCAGGTCAACAAGAATTACCAGAGCCCATTGATGGAAGCTTACGTAGATGAATTGAGAAAGCTGGAGGAGCGCTTTGACTGTATCCAAGCGGAGCACGTCCACTGAATGGAGAACAACATCGCCGATTACCTGTCAAAGCGCGCCGCATTCAAGCTACCTGTGGAACCAGGTACCTTTTTGCTCCGGTTAACTCAACCATCCGTCGAACCATCAGCGGGGCAGAACAAGTGGAGGAAGTCAGGTCCCGGCAAGTACTTTCCTACCGAGCCCCCTGGAGCTGCCGGCAAGGTTGCTGCCACGGACGCTGAGCCTGCCCAAGAGCAACTGACTCCGGCAGGGCGTCAAGCCCCGGCCGTAGAGACAGCCACTCCCATGGCGAAAGAAATGCCTTTGGTCCTTGCCGTCGAGCCCTAGGCTCCGGCATGGGCGCAACATACCGTCCAATTCCTCCAAATAGGGGAGCTTCCTGAGGAGTGGGAAGAAGCAGAAAAGTAGCCCGTTGGTCAGCCCTATACCAGTTCGTCGATGATGTCCTGTACAGGAGAAGGCCAAACGGTGTGAAATTGAAGTGCATCCCCCGGGAGGAAGGACTGGAGCTGTTGGCGGAGATACATGGAGGCATATGTGGCTCCCAGAAAGGGTCGAGGGCCCTTGTCGGGAAGGCGTTCCGGCAAGGTTTCTTCTGGCCCACCGCCCTGCAGGATGCAACGACACTAGTAACCAAGTGTGAAGTGTGTCAGTTCCATTCAAAGAGGCTTCATCAACCAGCCCAAGCCCTTCAAACAATCCCTCTCTCCTGGCCATTCTTAGTCTGGGGGTTCGACATACTAGGCCCTTTCCCCCGTGCTATTGGCGGCTTTGAGTACTTGTATGTTGCAATCGACAAGTTCACAAAGTGGCCTGAGGTGGAAGCAGTGAGAAAGGTGACTGCTCAGTCAGCTGTCAAGTTGTTCAAAGGACTGGTCTGCCGTTTTGGTGTGCCAAACAGAGTCATCACCGACAACGGCATGCAGTTCACAAGCCACACCTTCATGCAATACATTCAAAACCTCGGCAGCAAGGTCTGTTTTGCCTCCGTGGCACACCCACGGAGCAACGGCCAAGCGGAGAGGGAGAATGCTGAAGTGTTGCGAGGCCAAAGGACAAAGACTTTAGACAAGCTGCGCAAGAGCGGAAGGCACTGGATTGATGAATTGTCGGCTGTTCTTTGGTCGATCGGGACGACGCCAAATCGAGCCACCAGCCAGACACCTTTTGCCCTGGTATACGGGGCAGAAGCAGTTCTCCCCACGGAACTCATATACGGGTCACCTCGAGTGCTCGCTTATGATGAGCTTGAGCAAGAGCGGTTGCGCCAAGATGACGCAATGCTCCTTGAGGAAGATCGTCTTCGGGCGGCTGTGAGAGCAGCGCGCTACCAGCAAGCCTTGTGCCGCTACCATAGCCGCAAGGTTCATGCCCGAAGCTTTGAGGAAGGCGACCTTGTTCTTCGGCGCGTTTAGTCGGCCAAGAATACCAACAAGTTGACGCTGAAGTGGGAAGGCCCTTATCAGGTAATACGAGTCACCAGGCCCTGCGCAGTCCGCCTGGAGACTGATGATGCTATCCCAATGAGCAACTCCTGGAACATCGAGCATCTTCGCAAGTTCTACCCGTAAGGCGCGGCTTGCCGGGCCTCCCAGCAAGCCACCTTTTGTAAAAGCTTTGTCGGCAAGGCATGTAACCCATCATACAAGCTAGGCGCAGACCCTGACCATAAATAAATGAAGCGCTGGCGCCCTAAGTCATAGCATGCATGCTAGGTCGAGTCTCTTCCTTGGTTAGGGTCGATAGTGCTCAGCAGCGACTAACCCCTAGCTTAGAGGTCGAGTGCGCGTCTATCTGTTTCTTTTCTGTCCTCCTTTGGTTCGTAGGGAACATGAGCACTTTTGCTGAGATACTTGCAAGAAGATAAATGGACCAGCATCCCGACCCCGACAAACCAGAGTTGCCGGGGGCTGCAAGCACGGGGATCCAACCGCTCCAAGACAAGGTTGCCAGGGGCTGTAGATCCAGATAAGTCTTTTATCCTGTGTCATGCATTTTGGAATAGGACTGGGGCATGTGAAACCTCGTTTTTATCTCTAGGCTGCCGTGCTCCCCTTTTTTCCTACACCTAAGGATTATTTTCCTGGGTCCGTATTTGGTTGTAGCCGCTGCGGCAAGGAGGTAGAACGAGGAGCCGAAAGCCCACTTCATCCCTGCCTCCGCCGAGAGCGCGAGAACGGTCGAGTGGAGTGGGGGGACGGAAAGGCCTGTTGTCGGGCGAAAAATGTTTATCTTAAACAATAACAAGGATTCGCTCCTTGTCGCGGCATTTACCCACGAACGAAAAACCCGGCAAGCATCACTTTTTCATTAAAAACATCCCATGGCCAGGGTGCGTGTCGGAGCAAGGAGGAGCGGCGACGGACGGGACGGGCCTCGCCCCTGTCCCCGATAAAGCAAGGGGACACCTAGGCTACGCATTAAATGCATCTTGTCCTGTAATACAAGGGATAAGCTTGCAATACTGTACATCTTTCCACCTCTTGTATGCCACTGTGGCAGCCCCTTTCGCCTATAAAAGGAGGCCCATGGCATACTAGAGAGGGATTCGGCTCTTTCAAACCACGCACTGGCCACAACTAGTTCAAGAGCTCAAGAACTCTCTAAAATACACCCGCCAAAGCAGGACTATGGTTTGACGCATCCTCGCGGCCCGAACATGGGTAAACGATCCTTGTACTGTCTACTAGCCCTGCTCTTATCGCAACCCCGTGCCCCGGCAACCGTAGTAGGGATTCTTGTGATCCCATAGGTGTCGTTCCAAACCGACAAAGAGGAAACCAGAACTCTGCGCCCGCTGGTGCCCACCTGGCGCCCGCCTGTCCTTGGTCGTCATGGCTCACGTCACGGGAACCTCATGAGGTGCCCTTTGCCTTGATCTCTCCGCTCCTTGCGAGCCAGCCTAGCAGGGCTGCCCCTGAGGAGGTGTTGTGTCGCCCATCTCGCGAGGCTTGGCCCCTCGCATGGATCTTGAGTGTTTGCTGGTGAAGATGGGCCATACAGGGCCGCTATTGGAGCCATGCCATGGGCCGCAGGCTGGCAAGTCTGGGGACCTCCGTTCCCAGAACACCGACACTACTCCTCCTTCCACATCCCACATGCCCCGAGCGACGGCAGGATACCCTCCACCTAAATCACCGACCCCTCCACCAAGTAAGAGCCGCCCTAAGCCTTGGTGCATGCAGTATAGGCTGGATCTCAAGGAGCATTTGGCAGCAGAGAAGAAAATCGTGCCCGCACGCGCATATGAGGTCGCGATGGCTGCCATTCGTGCCGACCCCCAGATTTTGGAGGAGCACCTCGCTGTTGAGGCCACCGTCGGTGCCTCGCGCGCCGATGCTGCAATGCGGTTGGCTACTTTAAACCACAGTTTGTGGTGTTTTCTTGATCCCACCCTTGGTGCCTTCGACGAAGACTGCGAGGTGCTTTCTCAGCGTGCACGTGCTTACCTCAACTCGAGGGCTAGCAGGTTGGTGCCCGAAGTGGCTCAGGAAACTCACCACTATGGCGAGGGCACCCACGATGTGGAGGCCTCACCCTCTTCCATGTCCAAGGAGCCAATCATCATCGACATCTTCGACGATGAGGAGTAGCTTGTCTGATTAGCTCACTTTAAGGACCCATGGTCAGTTTGCTAGCTACGCCAGTTAAGCATGCTCGGTTTACCCGTTGCTGTTCTGCTCGTGCCTTTCCTTAACAAATTCTAGTGAATTGTGCTATCTAATTTTACCATGCAATCAGTTGCTCTAGTGTATATGTTCTATATGTCGTGCAATGTGGTGCTCACTTATTAACTGTGTGGTTAATTAGTTGCCGTCTTTAGTTAAACTATTCGGTTCAATTCTACAAGTGTGATGTTCAATTCTTCAGGTTGTTATTTTGTATTGTCTTCCATGTGAAAAATAAATCGAATTTATCTTTACAAAATACATGAGAAACGAATACAATTGCTATATTTCCAAGTTGTCAAGCATGCTTGGTTTGGTTAACTGTCTCATCTTCTAGTATGTTATACATTGTGCAATGTGGTGCTCAGTTAACATTTGGTTCATTTGTTGTGGTGTTTAGTTAACTGTTTGGTTCAATTTTGCAATTTGATGTTCAATTGTTGTGGGTGCATTCTGTTATTATATACCATGTGAGAAATAAATCAAATTTGGTTGTACTAAATACATGAGAAACAAATACAATTGCTATATTTCCAAGTTCTTAAGCATGCTTGGTTTGGTTAACTATCTGATCTTCTATTAGGAGTATGCTATATTGTGCAATGTGGTGCTCAATTAATGTTTGGTTCATTTGTTGTGGTGTTTAGTTTACTGCTTGGTTCAATTCCACAATGCGATGTTCAATTGTTTTGGGTGCATTCTGTTATTGTAAACCATGTGAGAAATAAATTGAATTTGGTTGTACTAAATACATGAGAAACAAATACAATTGCTACATTTCCAAGTTGTTAAGCATGCTTGATTTGGTTAACTATCTGATCTTCTATTAGGAGTATGTTATATTGTGCAATGTGGTGCTCAGTTAATGCTTGGTTCATCTGTTGTGTTGTTTAGTTAACTGCTTGGTTCAATTCGGCAATGCGATGTCCAAATGTTGGGGGTAGAATTTTGTATTGTTGTGCATGTGAGGAATATATCCAATTTGGTTGCACATAATACATGAGAAACATATACAACTGCTATATTTCCTAGTTCTTAATCATGCTTGGTTTGGATAAAATGGGTTTTCCATGTGGCTTGAATTAATCTGATGAATCTGCAATGTGCTTATTATTCATCAACATATTTTACTAATAGCATGCGAGCCCTCACTTAACCTGATGACTAACTACCTTATATGTGTTGCAGTGAAACAATAGGAAGCACTGAGGTTTACAATTGAGGTGAGCAGAGGCATGGTCCTTTCTCTAATAGGACATTATTGTGGAATTGCAGGAACCATTCTAATATTTAGGTTTTTAACAATTTGGTCTTTCACATGTAGGTCCTGCTATAAGAGTTTTTGACCCACTGTTCGACCCTTTTTTCATATGGGGAAATGAGTTGTCCATGAATATTAGTCAAGTCAAGAAACTCAGAAAGATTGTTAGGATAAAGAAATTAGCGATAAAAAACAACAAGATCTTTGTTTGCACAATGAAGAAGACATCGGTTCACTACAAGATGGTACTAACTATTATACCTTGCCTCTCTTTATTCCTTTGCCCCATTTCTAATATAGAGAAGATATTTATGCACATCCTTGTTTTCAGGCCTTCCCAAAGCAGTTCACTGATGATTACCTCTCAAACCACCTCTATGGTCACAAGGCGAGGATGGTTTTCATACAACACCCACAGTTCAATATTGAAGTGTTCCTGAAGAGAACGAACGATGGTCGGTCAATCATCCACAGGCACTGGCCTAAAGTTGAAAAGACCTTCAACATCAATGAAGGCTCAATATTCGCCTTCCGCTTCATCAGTTTTCTAGATGAGATGCATCTGTCTATGTACCGTCTATGATGCTAATTTCGAAAGGTTCTAGATGTTGCATGTGAAACTTGGTGCTAGTTAAGTTGTGTAATGGGGTAGCTGTGTGTTGAAGCTATATGATTTTGTACTCTGATGTATTTCAATTAAGAAATCCTACTTCCTTAATATGGAAATGAAAAATATTGTGTGATTAATATGAAATGTAAATTAGATTAATAAATGTATTATTAATAATAGGGAAATTAGCCTGCTAATTGGGTATTTCTATTGCAAACGGTTGTTGAGAAAACACTATGGGCGATGACCTCATGCAATGCACAAAGTTTCTAGGAATAAACCGTGTTGGATCAATGAACAATCACACACGACATGCTCTTGAAAACTTTTTGCATTAGGCCACCTTGCACAAATGTTTACCACATAAAACTATGTGTGATGGACAACCTTTGCCACACAGTTTCTTCTACGCACCATGTGTGATGCATTCAATAACGCAAACGATAAAAATGTTAATATCATGTGCAATGGGAATGCTATCACAAATGATTTCATGACGAAAATTGTGTGTGATGTACCTGTGGAAGAAAACGTTTTCCTTGGAGTGAATATGTGGGATGTATATATGAACCGAAACGTACTTCTTGGATTAACTATGTGGGATATACATAATAACGGAAATGTATTCCTTGGATTGACTGTGTGGAATGTACATACGAACGGAAATGTTTAGTAGGGACTGATTGTGTGGGATGTACTTACGATTGGAAATGATTTCCCCTGTATAATTTTAATTTTTTTTAGCACTAGAGTATGTATAACCGTATTTTATCACTCGCCGGTCTCACACGACCTCATTTTGTCGACCGTGTGTGCCAGGAGGGCATATCCCCGACGGTTTCTGGGTCGTGTGGGAAGGACCCCCTATCACAGTCACTCACTAGGCGATGGTTTAGAACGCCGTCGCGGAGAAGGGGTTAAAACCCGTTTGTATAGCACCTCGTTGTACCAGTGAGCCCACAGATATGTGCAGCGTCTATAAACCGCACAAGGGAGACATGCTCGATCAGAACACCCAGCCCCATATACCCTGCATCCGACCTGAAAAAGGTTTAATTAATCGCCATGACAGGTCACTATAGAGTCAATCATTTTTTAATTTTTTTGGAGCAAAAAATAACCAATAAAAACATAGTCTACAAAGTAGCAAAACAAGGATCCCAAGGTTTATATAATTGCCATGACAGGTCACTATAGATATATATATCTCTTTATCTCTATAATGACCGTGTCATAGCATTTAAATGAAGCTTGAGATATGCAACTTCCCACCGGGTCACCCATCTTTGGACTACTCCATCCCGACCAATCTTAACTTCTGCGTTCTATTCGACTAGGCTAGCGGATGGGAAGCCGCACCTTGCTTATAGGAATTGCATCCTCGCCTTTAAGGCGTTTCACGCTGGTCACCCTATGGGACCTACTCCCTCCTATCACACACATTTGTGCTTTTAGAAACTGTGTGCGATATTTACATGGCCGGTGTGTTGCCGCCTACTTCAATGAGCACTAACACTGGTAGCGGGAAAACGATGGGAGAAGAGGCCGGAAACCAATCAGAGGATTGGCCGGAAACGGTAGCCTCTTTGGATATATAACAACATTAATATAGAAAACTAAGTAGAGAAGGAAGCGTGAGCTAGCACGACGCATGCGCATAGTACTTACCCATATACTTCATGTGCTGTCAAAAGGGATGAGGATTGTCGTTCGATCTGGGAGCATTCAACGGTGCAGACGTTCGATCCATGGGGTTTTGGATCTGGTGAATCAGAACCACGACTCAGACCACGCGCAGTAGGAGAAAGGGGGGCATCGGCCATGGGTTGGTAGGCACACGGTTTGCGTGAGCGAACCGTGTGCTATTTGGAAACATTTCGTGAGAATAATCTCTGTTTTTAAATCCCTGTAAATCCAAAATTGAACCGAAAATTGTGAAACTTGGCATGGTGTCACAAAATGGCACATATATGTTGAGGATTTTTTTGTCCATTTTGGCGCAAGTTTTATTACAAGCCTCTTACAAACCAGAGCTTCTCTCAAAGAAGCCTCATGGTTCCAATAGGGAAACGTGTCACCCTTGTGGGAGAAATGATAATCACTGTGTCTTTTCGCCTTGAATTTTCTTCTACAGGCAACATGGAACGACAAAATATCCATGCTGAAATTTAAACTTATTCAGGGTTTATTTGGACTTTTTGTACACTAATTGAGTTTCCTAGCCATTTAATGTCCATAATTCAAACCTGAACTAAAAATGCTCCAATTCACTAAAATGGCTAGAAAAATTATACATGTGTCCTTGGGTGCATGTTTAGGTCCCATGCCAGGAATGGGAATGAATTACAACCATACTAGCTTCCTGGCTTATCCTCAAACATTTGGAATCTCGGCTTTTAAATCCCCATAAATTCAAAACTCACCAAAAATTTATCCAAGGTGGCATGGTGTCACGTCATTGCACATATATGTCATGGTAAAAACATTGTACAATTTTGGGCAAGCTTTGTTACAAACCTCTTAAAACCGAAGCTTCTCTCAAAGAAGCCTCGTGGTTCCTATAGGGAAACGTGTTCCCCTTGTGGGCGAAACGATAATCAGTGCCACTTTTCGCCTTGTGTTTTCTTCTACGGGTAACATGGAACGGCATGATATCCCCGCTAAAATTTAAAATTATTCAGGGTTCATTTGGTCTTTTTATATACTAATTGAGTTTCCTAGGCATTTAATGTCCATAATTCAAATATGAACTACAAATACATGCTCCAGTGCACCAAAATGGCTAGAAAAATTACACATGTGTCCTTGGGTGCATGTTTAGATCCCATGCCAGGAATGGGAATGAATTACAGCCGTACCTGCGTCATGGCTCGTCCTCAAACATTTGGAGTCTTGGTTTTTGATTCCCCATAAATACAAAACTGACCAGAAAGTCATCAAGGGTGGCATGGTGTCACGTCATGGCACATATATATCGTGGTAAAAACATTGTCCAATTTGGGCAAAGCTTTATTGCAAACCTCTTACAAACCGGTGCCTGTCGCAAGAACCTCGTGGTTTCGATAGGGAAACGCGTCCCCTTGTGGGTGAAACGATAATTGCCCCCTCTTCTAGCCTTTTATTTTCTTCTACATGCAACACAGAACAATGGGAGATTCGCGTTGAACATTGTAATTATTCAAGGTTCATTTGACCGTTTTTATTCATTTATTGAGTTTTCTAGGCATTTAATGTCCATAATTCAAATCCGAACTACAAATACATGCTCCAGTGCACCAACATGGCTAGAAAAAAAAGTACATGTGTCCTTGGGGTGCATGTTCAGGTCCGATGGAACGAATGGTAATGAATTCAACCGTCTTGGCATATTGGCTTGGCCACAAACATTGCGAATCTCGGTATTAAATCTTTGTAAATCCAAAACTCACCGGGAAATCATGAAACTTGGCATGGTGTCACTGCATGGGACATATATGTTGTGGTAAAATAATTGTCCAATTTGGGCCAAGCTATATTACAAGCCTCTTACAGACCGAAGCTTCTCGCAACCCTCGTGGTTTCGATAGGGAAACATGCCCCTCTTGTGGGAGAAACGATAATCACTGCATCTTCTTGCCTTGAACTTTTTTTTCTACACGCAATATATAATAACATGAGTGTCGTGCTTAAATTTGAAACTGTTTAGGGTTCGTTTGACCATTTTATGTATTAATTAAGTTTCCTAGGCATTTAATGTAGTCCGTAATTCAAATTTGAACTAAAAGCACATGCTCCAGTGAAGCAAAATGGGTGGGAAAGTGTACATGTGTCATTGGGTGCATGTTTAGGTATCATTTAAGGAATGGGAATGAATTACAAACTTTTTGCTGTCCTGAAACATTGAGAATCTTAGTTTTTAAATCCCTTTAAATCGAAAACTCGCCCAAAAAACATGAATCTTGGCATGGTTTCATGACATGGAACATTTATGTCGTGGTAAAAAATTCGTCCAGTTTGAGTCAAGGCGCACACATTAAGAGCCAACGAAATCCTTTTGAAACAAATAGCTGACATGTTAATATCACAAACGGTTGTATTATATGAACCGTGTGTTCCCATAACCATTTAAGTGCGGCCACTACCTCTGCCAAAATTTAACCATACTCGGTGGCGTGCATGCAACTGTTTGATTAGACAGGACGAGCGCGAGAAGTCAGCCATGCAGGCTCGACGGGACGCCTGCGGGCAGTCCACCGTGCAGGCTCGACGGGACACGTGCGAGCAGCAAGGTGGCCCATGCTCACCGGGAAGTGAGCTCTTTGACCTCCATCCACCAGCCGCCCACCTCTCTCATAACTTCTCCAGTAATGGCGGTCGAGCCGCTCTTTAACAGCGGTTATTACAACACCTGGACAGAGGGTGTTTTCTTGTGATCCCATGGAAGCATTTCGTTTGTTCTTGTGTTCAACTCGTATTACGACCTAATTTAAATTGCCACATATGGTAACGGATAATACGATGACAAATAAAATGGCAATGGATAATACGATGACAAAGAAAATGGCAATGGATAATACGGCGAGAAATTTACAATGGCGCGGATAATAATTGTCTTCCATATTCCGGATAATTTAAAATGCCACATGCGGCAAAGCCCGGAAGACACGGGTGCAAGAGAAGATGGAAATCACAGACAACGATCTGTGTCGCTGCTGTCTCTACTCGTCGTTGCATCACCGGGCGACGACATCGTCCAGCTCCTTCAATTCGCCACGACTTTGCTTGAAAGCAGCTACGGATTCCTCCACCTCCTGCACATGCTCGACTCGGAGCTTCCTCAAGTCACCCATCAGTTCCTCGACCACCGCTGTCAGCATCTTCTAGCTGGTGGCCTCCCCTTCCTTCTGGGCAAGCGCCTTGAGGAGCTTCACATTGTCACCCATGATTTGCTCGACGAGGCCGGTCACCTTGTCGACCGAGGCATCATTGATCTCGATCAGGTTCATCAAGCCGTTGACCAGCTCATGTTGCTTAATGAGGCCAGTGATAATGTTGTCGTCATCGGCCAAGGATTTCAGCAATGTCAGGTCACCACAATCACCGACATGGCGAGTGCGCTTGTGAGAGCCCTCGCGTGCCCGTGAGAGCTTGTTCGAGGCCTCTGTGGTGCACCGGGACATCTCTGATGCGGCTGCCGCTTTGCGGCAGGACCTCCCTAGTGCTTCTGCAACCTTGGTCTTTTTGTCTGGTTATATGTCCACCCGAAACCCCTCCTACCGGTCATTGCAGAATGACTTGATAGGAAAGACCAGTTTTGTGGGTGATGAGGAGAGGAACTGTGAAGTGAACTTCAAGTGGGTAGTTTTATAGCCCAATGCTAAGTGTCAACACATATTACTGTCAGTGTACAAAAGTAGGGACACTCCTTTTTTACCCCTTTACTTGTGCACGGGCATTCAGAGCCACGCCCACGGCCACACTAAGCAGGGCAGAAGAGGGGAGCCGGATGATACGTCTCCGTCGTACCTATAATTTTTTATTGTTCCATGCTAATATTATACAACTTTCATATACTTTTGGCGACTTTTTATATTATTTTTGGGACTAACATATTGATCCAGTGCCCAGTGTCAGTTCCTGTTTGTTGCATTTTCGCAGAAAACACATATCAAACGGAGTCCAAACGGGATAAAAACGGACGGAGAATATTTTTGGAATATTTGTGAAATTTGGGAAGAAGAATCAACGCGAGAGGGTGCCCGAGGGGGCCACGACGCAGGGGGGCGCGCCCCTGACACTCGTGGGCACCCCATAAGGCGGTTGCTGCTCTCTTTTGGCCGCAAGAAAGCTAATTTTCGGAGAAAAATCTTGGCGAAGGTTTCAATCCAATCGGAGTTACGGATCTCCTGATATATAAGGAACGGTGAAAGGGTAGAATCCAGAACGCAGAAATAGAGAGAGACAGAGAGACAGATCCAATCTCGGAGGGGCTCTTGCCCCTCCCATGCCATGGAGGCCATGGACCAGAGAGGAAACCCTTATCCCATCTAGGGGGAAGGTCAATGCAGAAGAAGAAGAAGGGGGCTCTCTCCCCCTCTATTCCGGTGGCGCCGGAACACCGCCGGTGCCATCATCATCACCGCAATCTACACCAACATCTTTGTCATCTTCACCAACATCTCCATCAGCTCCCCCCATCTATCTACAGCGGTCCACTCTCCCGCAACCCGCTGTACCCTCTACTTGAATATGGTGCTTTATGCTTCATATTATTATCCAATGATGTGTTGCCATCCTATGATATCTGAGTAGATTTTGGTTGTCCTATCGGTAATTCGTGAATTGCTATGATTGGTTTAATTTTCTTGTGGTTATGTTGTTGTCCTTTGGTGCCCATCATATGAGCGCGCGCGTGGATCACACCATAGGGTTAGGACTATGTACTGGAGGGCAAGAGTGACAGAAGCTTCAACCTAGCATAGAAATTGATGCATACGGGACTGAAGGGGGAGCAATATATCCTAATGCTATGGTTGGGTTTTACCTTAATGAACGTTAGTAGTTGCGGATGCTTGCTAATATCTCCAATCATAAGTGCATAGAATTCCAAGTCAGGGATGACATGCTAGTTGTGGCCTCTCCCACATAATACTTGCTATCGGTCTAGTAAAGTAGTCAATTGCTTAGGGACAATTTCGCAACGCCTACCACCACTTTTCCACACTCGCTATACTAAATTTATTGCTTCTTTATATAAGAAGCCCCTACTTTTTATTTACGCGCTCTTTATTATCTTGCAAACCTATCCAAAAACACCTACAAAGTACTTCTAGTTTTATACTTGTTCTAGGTAAAGTGAACGTCAACCGTCCGTAGAGTTGTATCGGTGGTCGATAGAACTTGAGGGAATATTTGTTCTACCTTTAGCTCCTCGTTGGGTTCGACACTCTTACTTATCGAAAGAGGCTACAATTGATCCCCTATACTTGTGGGTTATCAAGACCTTTTTCTGGCGCCTTTGCGGGGAGTCATAGCGTGGGGTGAATATTCTCGTGTGTGCTTATTTGCTTTATCACTAAGTAATTTTTACTTTTTGTTCTTAGTTGTTTTCTATCCTTAGTTATGGGTAGGAAACGCAAAATATCAAAAAAAAATAGTTGTACCTACTGAACCAATGATTGAAGACGAATTCCAAAACTATCACACTCCTAAAGCTTTTTACATGGATCATCTTTGATCCCTTTGTGCTCGTGCTGAAACCCCAACTAGCTTAGATGAGCATGCTTGTTATGTGTGGCACGGATTATCTCAAAAAGGGGATCTTTTACTGGATCGAGTTCATCGTTTGCAGTGCTATGCTTGGAATTTATGTGAAATATATGATGTTACTTGTTGTTCTGAAAACCCTAAGAAACACCTTCCCTACCAATGTGAGTTTAGAGATAATGGAATCGTATCTTCGTATGCTAAGGGTGTTTATAATTACTATGATGTTCAACAAATTGAAGAATTTGTTGCTTTTAAGGATGCTTATGAAATTGCTTCTTTGATTGAAAAGTATGATGCTACTCTTTACAAATCTGAAAATTTTGCCATACTTAAATATTGTTATGATAATTATGCTTGTAATTCCTATGTTAAACTGTGGGCTCATTGGATGAAAAAGATGAGGAGTAGAGCGAAGAACAAAAGGAGGAAGAGTGGATTGATCACCCGTGCCCGCCTTCTAATGAGAGCAACTCTTCAACTCATACATTGTTTAATTTCCCGTCGTGCTTACCGAAGGATGATTGCTATGATGATTGTTATGATCTCGTTGATTCTTTTCAAATATCCCTTTTCGAAAATGCCTGCTATGCTTGTGGAGAAGATGCCAATATGAATTATCCTTATGGGGATGAACTTGCTATAGTTCCTTACGTTAAACATGAAATTGTTGCTATTGCACCCACGCATGATAGTCCTATTATCTTTTTGAATTCTCCCGACTAAACTATATCGGAGAAGTTTGCCCTTGTTAAGGATTATATTGATGGGTTGCGTTTCAGTACTATACATGATGATTTTGATAGATATAATATGCATGTTGTCGGTGTAATGGGAACCAGGGTACCCACACTTGCCTGTCTGCGGCCCACGTCGCGTTCCTGGTACGGCCCGGTAGGGCCCAGCTGATCGACCAGCTACTCAAGACCATCGTGAGGTGGCCAACCATCGCGAGGAGAACGACCAAGACCTCCTCGGGGAGCGGCCTCACCTAGGATGCTCCGGAGGGGCGACCAAGACCCCTTCCCAAGAGTGGCCTCAGTTAGGCTGCTTCGGGAGGGCGGAGATCTCAAGGCAAGGGCTGCCTCAGGAGGAGGCAGTGACGCAAGCCATGACAAACCATGCCAGCACGCGCCCGCACGCGCCAGCGCGCGCCAGCGCACGCAGTTTCCATATCGGCGCAAAGGAGACCGCACAGGCGCAGGTTCCCGAGGGGCGAGACAAAGGTTTCCCCTTTGGTGCAACAAGACCGGAGACCGCAAGGACGGTTGGAAGGATGTCATCGCCGAGCCCACCACCGCGTCACCACCTGCCCTCTTTGCAGGCGAAGACCACCTTTTGTCAGGATAGGAGCGTCCTTGTGTTTCCGCTCAAATGGCCGTTGTGGGATTCCCTTCCCGCCTAAACATTTCGGGGGAAGAGGACCCTGGCCGTCTATATAAGCAGCTAGGGTTCCTATCATAGAGGGGGACGAATGATTTGGAGACGAACCCATTAGCCCTTAGCAAAGTTAAGGAGCAAGAACACCAACCTCCTCATCCTTCTTGGGCTCGCCTCCTGAGCTCGGGAAACCACTGTACTTGTTCATACTCGTGCCCTCGTGAGGCCAATCCACCAAAGAGGGAAGTAGGGTTTTGCAATGCAAGGTGGCCCGATCCTGGGTAAACTCTTGTGTGTTCTACTTGTTTGCTTGCTCGCATCCCATTCCACCACCAGGAGAAGAGCAAGGCGCTAGGTAGACGTGTAGTGGGAGAGATCTTCGTCATGCCCCTGTATTCGAATCTTAAGGGTTTTGCGGAGCCCGAAACCCGACATTTGGCGCGCCAGGTAGGGGGCGTGTCGAAATATCGCTTCTTCGACGACCTCGCTCCGCTCTTCTCCGTCGACCTCGTTTCACCACCACGGTGGACACTCGCCGAGCACGCGCCGCCCGCCGCGCCGCCAACGTCGCTCCAACTCGCCGGTCGTCAACGCCCGCGGATAACGACGCACCACTCCACCCCAACTCGCTGGTCGCCAACGCGGACACGGACCCAGCCGTCCACGAGCAGCAGGACTCATCGTTGCCTCTGTCTGTGCGGCACGAAGGCCGCGCGGAGACCCCGTCACCTTCGCCGGCCGTGGCGTCGTCCTCACTTGTCCGCCGCGGGCCGGTCTACCGGCAGCCTGCCCTATTGATGGCGCGGGAGCTCCTGCGCTACCGTCAGGCGGACGACCTCTACGAGGAGTGGCTTCACCGAATCACCGAGCTCGTCAACACCGCCGGGGAGGTGCCCGCCTCGACCTATTTCTCTCGCCCTCCATTGCACATGTCGGGGAACGAAGACCACGGCGCTCCGCCTCCACCTCCACCGCGCGGCGCCGGCCAGGGGCTCAGGCATGAAGCTCCACGGCATGAACAGCCCCGTAGGGCACCCGCACGCGACGAGGAGAGCTGCCAGGTGGTCCCGCGCCCCTAGGCAAAAGCGCGCGTGCTACCCGCTCCACAGCACCAGAACCGCGCCCCACATGAGGTGGTGGGCCCGCTGTCGGTGTCAAAACCGGCGGATCGCGGGTAGGGGGTCCCGAACTGTGCGTCTAGGTCGGATGGTTACAGGAGATAAGGGACAAGAAGTTTACCCAGGTTCGGGCCCTCTCGATGGAGGTAAAACCCTACTCCTGCTTGATTAATATTGATGATATGGGTAGTACAAGAGTAGATCTACCACGAGATTAAGGAGGCTAAACCCTAGAAGCTAGCCTATTGTATGATTGTTGTGTATGGAGTTGATTGTCCTACGGACTATGACCCTCCGATTTATATAGACACCGGATAGGGTTAGGGTTACACAGAGTCGGTTACAATGGTAGGAGATCTTGAATATCCGCAACACCTAGCTTGCCTTCCACGCCAAGGAAAGTCCCATCCGGACAAGGGACGAAGTCTTCAATCTTGTATCTTCATAGTCCACGAGTCCGGCGAAGGTATAGTCCGGCTACCCGAACACCGCCTAATCTAGGACTCCCTCACCCGCACCCCAAGATCCAGCACCGCAGGTGCAGGGGGCACCCGCAATCGAGAGCATGGCTGGATGCCGCGCCCTAGCTCCTGAGCTACGGTGCCTCGTCTGGCCCGGCAAGTTCAAGCCGGACCTGCCTCCGCGTTACGATGGCACCGCCGACCCGGCGGCGTTCCTCCAGCTCTACGAGCTTTGCATCGAGGCGGCGAACGGCACCTCGTAGGTTATGGCAAATTGGTGCTGGCTCCTGAACCTTTCTCCAGGATCCATCTCTTCTTGGGAGGAGCTTCGCGAGCACTTCGTCACCAACTTTCAAGGTACCCGTGACCGAGCTCCAGCAGCCGCAGATCTGCGCCGCATGAAGCAGCAGCCTGGGGAGACCCTGCAGATCTGTGCCTGCGTGCATCCTGGGAGGAGCCAATGCTCTGGCTTCTCACCGCGTCTTCAAGGATCAGCTCACATGCACCGCCACGCCAGGCACTCTCCCGATGCTCTACAACCCGACCATCAGTAACGTCCGCGTGACCAAGACCCTCATCGACGGTGGGGCAGGGCTCAACGTCCTCTCCGTCCAGATCTTCAAGACTCTTCAAGTACCCTACGATCAGCTGCACCCGACCAAGCCATCTTACGGAGTCACAGATGGCTCCACCCTCCCGATGTGGCAGGTCCGCCTCCCCTTCACCTTCGGTGACCACGACAACTACCACACCGAGCTCATCGACTTTGACGTCGCCAACATCAACCTCTCGCACAACGCCATCCTAGGTTACCCGGCCCTCTCCAAGTTTATGGCGGCGACCCATCATGGCTACAACGTTATCAGGATGCCTAGAAGTGGTGGAGTCATCACGATCGCCTGCGATGAGAAGGAAGCAGTACGTTCTCTGGAGCGCGCCTACCAGACTGGGGCGATCGAGAGCTCCGACGGAGACGAAGCAGTCTTCGCCCTGATGACTGCCCCCAAGAAGAAGAAGAAGTAGTTGCCCGACCCTCAGGCCTCGGGGGCTCCCGACGGCACCACCTCAAGCTCTGCGCCTGCTGACGAGGCGCCCTCCACCCTCGCATAGGGAGGCGCGCCCGACGCCCCTCTCCGGATGGGCTCGGGGGCTCCCCTCGGGGGGACCCCGGACCTGGTCATGAGGGAGGTGCCCGGGCACCACTCATGGGCGCGCCCAGCCGTGCGTCGTCATGAGCCCAGCGTGGGTCTCATAACGCTGGGGGCTCAGGACCCCATCGACCAAGCTAGCAACGAACCTTACCCACCTACTCAAGACCCAAGCAACCAGTTTCGCGCCTACATCGATGTCCCGAGCCTCAACAGGGTTGCCACCCAGGGCCTTTTCCAGCCGATGGCTGTCGGCTGGAGGGGGCCTTCCCTTCTGGCCTCTGCAGCGCGGTCGCCACATACCAGCGCTTCGTACAATAGTTCTTAGGGGCTAAGGAGGCTCAGCGGCAGGCGGTCCTGACGGAGCAGGACCAGGACCCCCGCAACCGCTGAGGGCCTCCAGAGCCCCTGGGCATTGGGAGCTCGGCTCTCCTCAGGAGCAACTCGCATGGCTCGCGTCTCCAGCTACCTCAACTACTCTTCAGCGGCAAGTACCAGGTGATGTCTCAGGTATTCTGTCGAGGGCGCCCCTCGGGCTCCATCATCCTCGAGCTCGTGGGGGCTTATCCCCACGGCCATCTCTTTTTGTGCATGAATCAGAACTAGTTGCTTCCTTTCGCACTATCTATATGGTTGGCACCCGCACCGCCACTAAGGTCATGAGCCCTTGTGAGCCCATCCACAACCGCTCCATGATTAAGGACTGGCACGGCGTCTTTGCTCGGGTCCGTCCCTGCAGTGTCGCTAAACCCAAGGGCTGAGCTCTGTCTCACGAGCCATTCCTGTGACGTCACCTCCCGTGGTCCTTGGTGCCTTGTTCTCGCATGGGCTAATCGTCGGTTGGCAAGTAGGGGCCCGTGGCAGGTGCCTCGCTCCCGCGGGAACCGCATGCCGGTTGTTTATCTTTTGGACTATGGCATGAGAAGACTAGGCACGGCGTCTGTGCTCGGGTCCATCCCTGCAGCGTCGATAAATCCAACGGTTGAGCTCTGTCTTATGGGTCGGTCTCGCTAACGTCACCTCCTGGGGTCGTTAGTGCTGCGGCCTACTCATGCAATGCCCTCTAGAGATGCATTCGACGTAGGTCCAGCCAACCCATCTCTTTTCACATTTTGCAGAAGAAGACTTAGGCGCAACCCGCCTCAGGCGCAACCCACCTCAGGGTAGGGTCTCACGAGTGATGCGTAAGCTCGCGAGAACTTCCTCAGAGTCGTTCAGCTCGTCCTGAGGAGGGCCCATATACACCCTGGTTGTCCCGTTGTGCAAACCACGTGTCCGGACGGGCTGTACACGCCCGGGAGTCTCTCCCGGTGGGAGGCTCCCCTCCCACGATGCAGTGGAAGTGCTTAGCTCTGCGCTGGCAAGACCAAGGAGCGGTTGTGCCCACGAACCAATGGAAGCACCAAGCTCTACGCTGGCCGATACGACCGAGGAGCGGTTATACCCACACTCCGCGCAAGTGTGGTAGCTCTATGCTCGACGCTAGTTAGAAACAATTGAGGGCGGCCCCCAGTGGTCGCACCAACCTCACGGAGCTTTTCAGCTCACGACGCTCACAGCTTCTCCTTGGAAGGGTGTCACGAGGGGGGCTAGGCACGGGGGCTATTCTCACGTCACGCCTGGCAGATGCCACCCTACCAGGTGCCCAGACACATAGCTTTCTCGCGCCCCCATCCTAGGCGAAGGCTCGTGAGCAAGGTATGGTGTTTGTTCTCCCTCAGGAGAGCCGTTCGTGCGTCAAGGGGACCCCTGGGCATCGCAACCCAGGGGCCTCACTAGTCATGTAGCCCCTCACTCCTTGGGCCCGGTGCTCAACGGCGGTCGAGGTACGCGCGGGGCTGGGCCCTGCCGACGCAGAGCGCAAACAGGTCGGTTGAGCGTTAAGGGGGACCCCTGGGCATCGCGACCCAGGGGCCTCACTAGTCACGTAGCCCCTCATTCCTTGAGCCTGCCCTGGTGACCCAGAGGGCTCAATGGTGATCAAGGTATGCGCGGGGCTGGGCCTTGCTGACCCAGAGCACTTAAGCAAACATGAATGGAAGCAAGCACGGAAATCACAGAATTCAAAGCCTAGCTATTACAATAATCTCAAGTTCATCAAGTTCAAACAAGTCTCACGCCTCCCCGAGGCACTCGCATTCTCCTCAGCAGGAACAGGTCAGGCATCGCCGGACGCGTCGGCCCTCAGTATCACCTAACTGACCGATTGCAGATGCCACGTCGCCCAGGGCCTTCACGAGTGCATCTACGAGCCCGATGGCGCCATCCTCCGGGGTGGCCAGCGGCTCTTCGAACCCCTCCCCGTAGGCGATCCGCAGCAGCCTGTGGGCCTCGAGCTCGAAGGCGGCGAGGGCCACACGACCCACCATCGCCGCCTTCTATAAGGCTGCGAGGGCGTCCTCTCTGGCCTTCAACTCATCCTCGCCCTTGGCTTGGGACGCCTTGGCTTCCTCGGCCTCTGTCTTCAGCTTCTCCAGGCTCGCGCGATTTGCGAGCTGCTCCTCCTGCAACCGTGGTGTCTGAGCCTTCTCGTCCTGGAGCTCCTTCTCCAACCTCTCAAGTTCTAGGGCCTGCTTCGCACCCTCCTCACGGAGGGTCTTATGCTCGTCTTCTGCCTCCTGACGACGCTTCTTGGAGGACGCTGCCTAGGCTTCCGCGGTCTCCCGCGCCCGTGTAGCCGAGGCAGCCTCCTCCCGACCCTTGGCGATGGCCGCTGAAGCCTGGCTCCAGGTGGCCTGCACGGACTGCTCCGCTTGCAGCCACCCCGACAGTAGGCCTAAGTGGGCGTCCACCGCACGAACATCTCCATCCCGAAAGATAACGTGGAGCTGGTTCAGCGCAGCGCAGGCCGCCTCTTGGGCCTCGGGACCAGACCTCACCTGCTGACGAGGGGGCGCCACCACGACTGCCTGCTCGGCCGAGGGCTTGGGGGCTCCCGGTCCCTTCGCTAGCACGGCGGGAGTAGGGGTCACCTGGCCCTCGTGAGGAGCTACAGCGGAATCCACTGGAGGCGTCTCCACCATGCGTTCAGCAGTTTGGTTGGCTGAGGCGTGTGGCACCACGACGGCAGCGGCAACAGCAGGAGGGGTGGGGCTTCGAGAAGTGGCCCCTCCCTTCATCTTCTTCAGCACGCCGCCAATGCTACGGCATCAAGAAACACTCGTCAGAAGCGCAACGGGCAATAGAACAATGGAAGAACCTGCACTTACGCGTCAGAGGCCTGGCGCGCCTACCTCCTCGCCAGCAGATCGGCAGCGGTTTCCTTGGCCAGGGGCACGCCGTTGGCCCGAACGTTGGCAAGGCGCAAGGCCAAGGATTTGGGCACAACAGTGGCCGCCGGCCTTGCCGAGGCAGAGCTCCACCTGGGAGTCGCTGCGTCGCACCCTCCGGACGAAGAGCGTCCAGATCGACGCGGGTTGACGGCCTTCGGCTGCCCGGCGGCTCCAGCCCTTGGCGGCAGCTCCTCAACAGATCCCGTGGAGGAGGCGTCATCAAGATTCAGGCCCTGGTCCCCGAGGGCCTTCTCAGAATCCTCCTCGTCATCCTCGCTCTCCTCATCGCCACCAGAAGACACATCAACCGTGGCCGGAGCAGGCGCGGCCACCTCGACATAGCCCGGCAAGGCCTTCGGTTGCTCGGCCTTGTCAGGACGGCGGTACAACGGTAGGTGGGCCACTGGAAGGTCCACATGCATCGTTTCCAGGAGAATGCTTGAGGTGAAATCCAGATTGGAAGAGGGCAGCATCCCCGAGCATAGCCGGAGCTTGTCGTCATCCCCCATCAGTTCCCACATGGGACGCGAGTGCGCCTGGAGTGGCGCCAGGCGCTGCCTCAGGAACTCCTTCATGATCTGTCTCCCTCGAGCCTCGAGGCCATATCGGCCTTAATCCTCGCCAAGACGGGCCCAGCCTCGGAAGCAGTAATCTTCACATGGCTCCAGCAGGCACGCTTCCGCAAACGGGCGGTAGGCAGCGCCAGCAACAGGTGCGAGCGCTGATCATCCAGATAGACCCACCTCTTCCGATGGGTGTCTATCTTCTTCCCTGCCTTCATCAACTGGCAGCCCTTGCGCTGAAAGACGAAGGAGATGCATGCCGAGCACAGGCCCTCCTCGTACAACCGGACGGCAAAGAGATGGCAGAAGAGGGTGACAGTTGGCCTCACCCCCACGAACGCCTCGCAGTAGAAGGCGAACAACGACAAGACGAGGAGGGAGCAAGGCTGGATATGAAGGGCGTGCATCTGGTAATGGTCCAAGATGGCATAGAAGAATTCAGATAAGGGTGGCACAAGCCCAACGGAGATGTTGTGGACGAAGAAGGGGTAGCAGGTCACCGTCAAGGCCGGCGCAGTAGCCGACCCAACCAGGATCTTCGTCGGGCCATGCTCGTTATGCTCGGTCTACAGGAAGGACTGGACTTCCACGTAGTCCCCCTCCATGGCGACAGAAGACTCCTCGAGCGCTGCCACGGGAGAGGAACCAGACCCAGACGCCTGCGCGGCTTCCCTTGCCCTTCTTCGCCATTGCCGAAGACCTTGGGGAAGACAAGGGATTCGAGAGGATTGGAGGCGGAGGAGAAGGGGATCTGAGCAAGAAGGAAGGAGAGAAACGACCCCTGTGCGGCGGAGACAGTCTCTTTTGTCAAGTCACACGGTTACCAAAGCTGCCTGGGGAGTGAAGTCATCACGTCCCATCCAACCGTCACGCGCCAGCCTGGCCCGCAGTCTTTTGGGCCCCCGGCGCTTCGTTCTCGGCTAGGCTTCTCCCAGAAGCCAACTCGGCGCGCGCCTTGGGTCTGGGGGCTACTGTCGACGTACTAGGAACCTGGGTACCCAGACTTGCCTGTCTGCGACCCATGTCGCGTTCATGGTACGGCCCGGTAGGGCCCAGCTGATCAACCAGATGCTCTAGACCCTTGTGAGGGGGCCAGCCATCGCGAGGAGAGCGACCAAGACATCCTCGGGGAGCGGCCTCACCTAGGCTGCTCTAGAGGGGCGACCAAGACCCCTCCCCAAGAGTGGCCTCAACTAGGCTGCTTCGGGAGGGCAGAGATCTCAAGGCAAGGGCTGCCTCAGGAGGAGGCAGTGACGCAAGCCATGATGAACCATGCCAGCGAGCGCCAGCGGGCGCCTGTGCGCGCCAGCGGGCGCAGTTTCCATATCGGCGCAAAGGAGACCGCGCAGGTGCAGGTTCCCGAGGGGCGAGACAAAGGTTTCCCCTTTGGTGCAACAAGACCGAAGACCGCAAGGACGGCAGGAAGGATGTCATCGCCGAACCCACCACCGCGTCTCCATCTGCCCTCTTTGTAGGCGAAGACCACCTTTTGCCAGGATAGGAGCGTCCTTGTGTTCCTGCTCAAATGGCCGTTGTGGGATTCCCTTCCCACCTAAACATTTCAGGGGAAGAGGACCCTGGCCGTCTATATAAGCAGCTAGGGTTCCTAGCATAGAGGGGGATGAATGATTGGGAGACGAACCCATTAGCACTTAGCAAAGTAAAGGAGCAAGAACACCAACCTCCTCATCCTTCTTGGGCTCGCCTCCTGAGCTCGGGAAACCACTGTACTTGTTCATACTCATGCCCTCGTGAGGCCAATCCACCAAAGCAGGAAGTAGGGTTTTACACCGCAAGGTGGCCTGAACTTGGGTAAACTCTTGTGTGTTCTACTTGTTTGCTTGCTCGCATCCCATTCCACCACCAGGAGAAGAGCGAGGCGCTATGTAGACGTGTAGTGGGATTGATCTTCGTCACACCCCTGTGTTCGAATCTTAAGGGTTTTGCGAAGCCCGAAATCCGACACATGTGCTTGCTGTCGTGGTTCTAAGTATGAGAGTGATGTAGGGGGGTTAGTATTGAGAGGCTAGATCCTAGCTATGCAGGAGCTGTAAGCACACAAAAATGTACGAGTTCAGGCCCTTCTCAGAGGAAGTAAAAGCCCTACGTCTCGGTGCCCCGAGGCGGTCGACTGGATTATGTGTGTATGAATAACAGGGGGTGCCTTATATAGATTTTGCCAGCCCTCTCCTGCCCTCAGTAATGCAGGGTTTAAAGTACATTAACGTCGAGCGTTATAGGTAACGCCTCTAATAAAGTGATATGATGACCATAAAGACTACTTAAATGACCGACCGTTTGCCTGTGGTGTGGCTGTAGATATCCTGGCAGTCGAGTGGTTGGCTTCGTGGTCGAGTGGTAGCTTCTTGGTCGAGTGTCTTGAACCCGTCGAGTGGGTATCTTCAAGTCGATTGAAAGGTGACTTCTTCTTTGGTTGTCCTTGGGTAAGTCTCTTAGGACAGGTCCGTGCCCCTACCCTAAGTACATAACTTCATCATTAACCCCCGAATGGATCGAGGTTAGAGTGGAGAAAGAGTTAGGGATCTTTCCGACTGGTTCTTTGCACTGCATGAGCATCTTGTTTTGGGATCAATCGCCACGGATGACGTTGTCAACTTTTTTCAGTCGCCTTGATCCATTCCAAGTCTTTCGTCGAGTGAATTTCCTTGCTCGTGGAGTTCTGAATGACAATGTGGAAGGGATCTTCTGTCTGACGAATTGTTCTGCAACCCGCGGATTACGTGGGACTTGATTTTAGGGAAGCGCGCGGGACGGGAGCGGCCGCAGTAATCGGATGTGATAAGGCGGAAGCTCCACGATCCCCGCGCCACCTTTTTAGCCACGTACCGCGCGTGCGACTGCTGCGGGATTTGACAGGATAGCCTGGGTCTACCAGTCAGACACTCGGAAGCGACCCCTTATAAGCCACCGGCTCGGGGTTTCCAACAGTGTGTTCTCTTCTTTCCTTCTCTCCTCGCAAAGTTCTCCGCCGCCTCTGCTCTCTCCCTAGCGCCACAGGCCCGCTCGAGCTTTCCGGCGACGATGGAGAAGGACAAGACGTCTGCCCTGGAGCGCGCGAAGAAGGCGGCGGCGGCACAGGGAAAAGGGAAGAAGTCTGCTCGGGGCGGATCTTCCTCAAGGACTTCTCTGCCCAGAGTCTAGATGCAGGGCGACTGGATGCCGACGGTGCTGAGGCAGGAACATCTCTACGATATGGTTGAGGGAGGAGTCATCCCTCATGAAGCTGCGCGTCTCCCAGGGAGAGAAGTCGAGCCCCAACTTCTTGATGGTGAGTGTGTGCTCCTCGCCAACCATATCGATCGCGGGTTTTCTCTACCTCCTCATCCCTTTTTCCGGAGTTTCCAGAATTTCTTCGGAGCGCAGGTCCACCATTTCACTCCCAACTCTATCATGTATCTGGCTGCTTTCGTTTCCTTGTGTGAGGGTTTCTTGGGCTGTCGCCCCCATTGGGGACTCTTTAAGCATATATTCACCTGTCGTTCCCAATCGGTCAAAAAGGCCAAGTCGAGTGACGAGAGGACGCAGGTGATCCAGCTGTGCGGAAGCCTGGCGATCCAGACGAGGGGAAAAAGTTCTTTTCCATCCATCACTTTCCCTGAGTCGGTCCGTGGTTGGCAGGCGACGTGGTTTTACTGCAAAGACCAGGCGACTCCAGGCCAGTCGACTGGACTTCCTCCTTTCTCTCTGGAACGAGCCCAAAAACCTGCTTCTCTGAAAGTGACGCCGGAAGAAAAGGCCCAAGTCAAAGTGCTGGTTGGTCGAGTGGTTCAGCTTGTCCGCGACGGCGTGACTGGCATGGACTTGCTAGAAGTCTTTCTTAGGAGGCGCATCCAGCCGCTCCAGGCTCGCGACCATCCGATGTGCTTGTATTCGGGGCTTTTAGACACCACTCGGATCCACCCGGAGGAGGTCACTGACGAGATGCTAGAAGGATGGCTGTCGAGCATCACAGGAAACAAAGACAATC
The DNA here is from genome assembly GCA_032464435.1 of Aegilops umbellulata. Classification (NCBI taxonomy): domain Eukaryota; kingdom Viridiplantae; phylum Streptophyta; class Magnoliopsida; order Poales; family Poaceae; genus Aegilops; species Aegilops umbellulata. Next base: position 148,137,145 of record CP136059.1, on the reverse strand, counting down.
CCCGAGGAGCCAGGAGGGTTCCTCCACTCGACAACACATACACAGTGGACCAGGTCTGACCTTATGCACCTGACTGAGATCTTGCTTTCTTCATCGGTTTTCTTTGAATTGGTCGATTGATTTTTCTCTTGTCTATTGTTTTCCAGGAAACCACCGAGATGTACTCGACACCCAACGGGGCGCAGGAGCCGACTGAGGAAGGGGAGGCGAGCGGTGGTGAGAGTGGGGATGAACAAGCCGAGTGGGATTCCGACGGCAAAGGAGAGGGAGATGACGACGACGTTGACTCCAGCAAAGAGGAGGAGGAGGTTGAACCTCCTCGCTCGGAGAGGCGATCGAAACTTACGCACGATCCGGCGCGGGAACGTGGTAAGTCGACTGCTCCTGTTGGGCAGTCGTCGAAACGCCCTCGAACCTCTTCTCCTACGCTGTCCGAAAAGGCTCCCAAGCACCCACGCACGACGCCATCCAAGCCGCCCAAGGCTCTGCCCAAGATGAAGATGACTGTCCCCACCATTTCTGGGTAATAATAGAACTTGTTTTCCTTTGTCGACCGTGGACGGATCCTAGGTCGATTCACTGAACCAACTGACTGGCTTTCGAAATTTGCAGCGCTGCTACTTCTGAGCTCTCCGCCAAGGACGACGATCAAGAGATGGAGGATGCTGTGACCTCCAATCCTGGTATGATTACTGATGTTCTGCCTTGAGTTGACTCGATATTTATTGCAGCCCTGGTTGATTGAGTTTTTCCTTGTAGCTCCTCCTCATGTTATTGACCTCCCGAACGACGACGACAACGAGCCGCTGAGGGTGAGAAGGAACCGGAGGGCGTCGGCTGGCAAGACCCCCCAATCTGCTCCGATGTCTGAAGCCGTAGCTCGGGATGGTGGTGACACTACTCGGGCTTCCGTGACCTTCGCTGATCCTCTGACGAGCGTGCGGCCTTCGTCGTCGACTGCAACTCCACCTTCGCTTTTTACCACGTACCCCGCCCATGAGGACCAAGCGAGTGCCGCGAAAGAGGCTATCCGTCAGGCGGGGATCATGATGGAGCAAGTGAAAGTGGCTCGGGAGGCCAGTCAAGCAGCGTATGACGCGAGTTCGGCTCTTCAGAGCAACGTCCAGGTCAGTCGACTCAACACTTGGTCTGTTACGACATGCTGTTTGAAGGATCTCTTTTCTGAAAATCTTTGTATCTGTACACCCACTGGGTGTGTCTGCCATCTTTTGGATGAGTGGGGGCACGCTGAGTGCACCCACTGGGTGTAGTCCCCGAGACTACGGTGGACTGCTGGCAGTCGACTGTAGTCTTTATACTGTGTTGTTGTAGTTGTACTTCTTCACTCGGTCTGGTCAGGCCATGTCGAATGGAATTGTATCTGGTCGACTGCGGACAGTCGACTTTTCTCCCTTTTTTTTAGAAAACCAGTGGGGGCATGCTGAGTGCACCCACTGGGTGTAGTCCCCGAGACTACTGATACGAGTTCGAAAATAGAGTATCGAAGTCAAAGCAGATGATACATTGGGAAAAAACTCACAAGTTTAATGAATATGAAGGACATTGTCGGATAATAATCCAACCAAGGATATGGCTGTCCATAAAATATCTGATGTGAGTATCGATACTCACCCAGAAGAAAGAATGCAAGGATATCAGATTATAGAAAGAACTGACTAATTCAAGGTTCAAATGCAACGGAATTGCAATTTCCAATTCAAGGGATCAGAAGCAAACACTCTGATTAAGGATGGATAAGTTGAACGGACACAGAATGATATTCAATCAAGGCTTGATTTGTCGAGAACCAGCTCAAGTCCGGGGTGACATCTGAGCCGAAGGGAAGAATTATAAATGTGATTGATGATTGCAAGCATTCACAAACATATCGAATCAAGTGTTCAAAATAAAGATGACAAAGGATACTACTGAATATTGCCAGACATATGGAAAGTATCCATAATGCAAGCAGACAAGAATTTCAAGAGCCATAGGCTGCAGAGGATTCTCAAAAGATCGGATACCATTTCAAAGAATTTTGTGAAACACCTGAACAACTAGGGAGAAACAAATCTTCGATAAGTGTGAGGATTAATTTGTATGTGTATTCAGGCGACAAGGAACAGCAAGGCAGTAGGTACAAAGGATTCCCAGAACAACGACGACTATTTCGAGGTATCTTGTAATAACAAGATCAACTAGGAATAAAAGTAGGAACGACAAGTGCATGTATTTAACCATAGGGGTATTTCGATGGTAGGGAATTGAAAAAGCAACGGGCACAAAGTTCTCGAGAGAACATCGGAGAGTATCTTCGAAATCCTTCGGTGCATCATTTAACCCGAGTAGAAGACAGATAAGAGTCCTAGAGTATAGACGAGGAGTAAAAGATCCTAATACCACCCAATTGGTGACGTGGGCCTGTAAGCCACACAGCCAAGTTAGTAAAACAGTTTTCGGTTTCTAGACTCAACTTCGGCCAAGGAGTTGGAAAGGGGGGCTACCTACAGGCAGTCGGCTCTGATACCAACTTGTGACGCCCTCGTTTCAATTGTACACTAATCATACACGCAAACGTGTACGATCAAGATCAAGGACTCACGGGAAGATAGCACCACACAACTCTAGACACAAATAAAATAATACAAGCTTTATATTACAAGCCAGGGGCCTCGAGGGCTCGAATACAGAAGAGTCAGCGGAAGCAACAATATCTGAGTACAGACATAAGTTAGACAAGGATACCTTAAGAAGGCTAGCACAAAAGCAACCTCGATCGAAAAGGCAAGGCCTCCTGCCTGGGAGCCTCCTAACTACTCCTGGTCGTCGACGGTCTCCACGTAGTAGTAGGCATCGGCGGTGGCATCTGGCTCCTGGGTTCCGACATCTGGTTGCATCAACCGGAAACAAGAAGAAAGGGGGGCAAGGGGAGCAAAGCAAACGTGAGTACTCATCCAAAGTACTCGCAAGAAAGGATCTACACTACATATGCAACATTATCAAAGGAATGCTGTATATGTGGACTGGAATGCAGAAATGCCAGAATAGAGAGAAGGCCTAGCCCTATTGAAGACTAGCATCTTCTGGATACCACCATCTTGCAGCAACAGGAGGGAGTAGAGTAGCATAAAGTAAAGTAGTAGTAGTGTTATCAATCTCGGCCAGAGATCCTTTCTTGACTCCCTGCGAGAAAGCAATCCCAGAGCCAAACTATCCAGTTATCATCACAATCCATTACTCATCATCATCCAGTTCTCATCACAAGTATCCAGTTCTAGTTGTATCGATCGGGATACAACTCCAAGTGTCCGTTACCGTAGGACAGGCTATCGATAGATGTTTTCTTCCCTACAGGGGTGCACCAACTTACCCGCCACGCTCGCTTAACTCCGACCAGACACACTTTCCTGGGTCATGCCCGGCCTCGGCCAAAAAATTCTACGCAACCCAACCTAGGCTTAATAGAGAGGCCAGCACGCCGGACTAAACCTATGCCCCCAGGGGTCATGGGCCATCTCCCCAGGAACTCCTACACGTTGCGAACGCGACCCGTGAGCAGACCTAGCTACCTCCCTAAAAAGGCAGGAGCTTACCAGTCCAACCCGGTGAGCGCCGCTCAGCCGCTGACGTCTAATAAGCTTCGGCTGATGCATACGACGCAGAACGCCCATACTATGCCCACGTGATGGTTAGTGCTATCGGGCCAGAGGCCCCTCGGATCAAATATCCAAATCATAGTGGATTAGGAACGCGCGGTAAAAAGCAAAGACTCACGAAAGGTGTGACCCCGTTGCCCCGTCTCGAGGACTTGTCGCAAGGGCTAGGAATGCCCAGCCACGCCTCGTAATTATCTCGCGGGCACCCTCCAGGTCAACCCGTCTCCACATCACTCGCAATAAAGCTCGCGCGGGTACTCCTCAGGGTCGACCCGTCTTTAGTAACATGGTTCAGTGTAAAGTCATAGTAACCATAGTAACTGTGTGTCCAAACATCAAGGGGAAAACCCGAGGAATCACCCCCCGTGAATTCCACTCGATGTAATCATCAAGGTGAACGTAAGAGGATCCACCCTCGAGGTTCACACTTGAGGGGTTGCACGACAGAGCCGTATCGTAAGTGGTTAAGGAGGACATCACCCTCGATGACCACGCCTGAATAGCTACACTACAGGTTAACAACAGAAGTGCTATAGAGGGCTCACCCTCGGCACTCGATAGTAACCCAGTAGTGTCGAGCAACTAAGGGGAAAGTGATGTGCGGTGTCGGGGCCTGGTCTTCGATCCCATTGATCGGGTCTTCGATGATGAAGGAGGGGCAACAGGGACAAGGTGGGGGTCACTGATGGATCACTAACCAACCTATACTAAGCAGTTTAGGATAAACAGGTAAGGTACAACAACAGATACAAAAGCAGGCTATGCATCAGAATAGGAGCAAACAATAACATTAGAAAAATTTAATGCAAGCATGAGAGAATGGAATGGGCGATGTCGGGATGATCAAGGGGGGGCTTGCCTGGTTGCTCAAACAAGAAGGAGGGGTCGTCGGTGACGTAGTCGATCACAGGGGCGGCATCGGTCTCGGGTCTACCAGAGAGAAGAGGGGGAAGAAACAATAAATATAAAGCAAACATAGCATCGCAAAGCATAACATGACAAAACGCTGAGCTAGGGGTGACCTAACGCAGTACTACACATTACAGACGGAGAAGGAAAACATTCGGGCTGTTTTCCCGGCGTTTGGCATTTTTCGGCCAGATGAAAGAGGGGGAAATGTTCCATTTTTGCGTTGTTAGAGGCATCTGACAGCGACATGGAGGGCACCAACAGATTCACCTCATTTTTTTGAACGTTTTTCATATATAAAACATTTTCATCGGTGTTACGGATTATTTTATACGAGTTTCCAAAGTTTTATTGAATTCCTGGAATTTCTGGTTTTAAATGAATTCGAAAATAAACAGTGGAATAATCTTTATACCTAGAAGCAACTAGCCACTAAGAATGACAAGTGGGGTCCAGAGGGTCCAGTCTAACAGTTGACCAGTAATGGTTGATTGGTCAATAGGGTCAAAGTGGGGCCCATCTGTCAAAGACACATGGGGTAATTAAATTAACTAATTTGGTTTAATTAGTAGTAGGACCCCTTTGTCAATGGTTGTAGCTCTAAACAGGGCTTATTAGCTAGTTTAGCTAAAATTAGGCCTACTAGTAAGTGACAAAAAAAGGGGGTTAGTACTTAAACTAATCCAGGGGTGGTTATCCCTACTAATCTAATAGGGGTCGGCCCGACTGGGCATTGGCTCTGGTCGGCCATGGCAGGGCACGGCCAGCACGGCCACCGGCGAGCGAGCATGACAGGTGGAGGCGGGCGTAGCCGGCGTGGGCCCGGACGGCAACGGCGAGTAGCGATGCAGAGGCAGCGGCAGTACTAGTCAATAGCAGCAGCATTTAGCCAGCAGCGGCAAGTGGCAGTAGGCGGGGGTGAGGCCACGGGTCGGCGGCGAGCAGAAGCAGCACAACAGCAACAGGAGGCGAACGAGGATGTGAGGCGCGCCAAGCGGAGCCCACGACTGCAGTCGTCGGCACGGGCGATGGCGGGCGAATGCGGCGACGACGACGCGGAGCACGGGCGGAGCTGTGAGCGGCGCTACGGCCTCCCACGGCGCTTTTGAGCGCTCACAAGCGCTCGAGCACGAGCTCCAGTGAGAGTGGTGCGATGGGGAGCACGGCAGCGGCGGTGGGACTCGAACACGGCGGGGAAAAAGCTAGCGGATGCGTACGAGTAGACGGCAAGGGGGAGGAGAGGTGGGAGCTCACTGTCGTTGCAGAGAAGGCCCGAGGACGACTTGAGATGGCCTGAGTCGACGACGGCGGATGGCGGTCCCAGGAGGATGAAGGAGGTCGGGGCGGTGCAGATCGACGGTGACGACGCGTGGTGGCCGGAGAAAAGAGACGAAGGTGGCGTCGGCTACGCAGCTCCCCTCCTTGCTCCCATGCCCTGAATGGAGGAAGGTGACCGTGGTGGACCTCGTGGACGTAATCCCGAGTGACGGCGACGACGGTGGTGACGGGCGACGACCGCGGCGTCTTCGGGTGCGAGCGACGCGCCAGATCTGGCGGAGAGAGCGAGGGGCTCGTGAGGGAGGGAGAGGGGACTAGGTTTCCACGGGGGAGAGAGGGGCGCCGGGTTGGTCTTATCCCCATGGCGAGGCCGGCGAGCTGGTCGGGGTCGACCTCGCCCCTGTAGCGACACGGAGCAGAGGAATAGGAGGGGAGGGAGCGACCGGTGGGAGGGGTTAGGTGGGCTTGCTGGGCCGGCTTGGATGGTCTATGGCCCATGGGGGCAGGGGGCTTTGTTCTTTTTACTTAACTCCATTTGTTTTGTCTTACTTTTAAAAACTTTCCTGTTTTCTATCAGTTTCATTTTATATTTTAGTTTTATAAAATAGTTAATTAGCCCCTAAATTAGCATTAGCAATTATGCCATTGCCACAATTATCTTAGGTCCAAGATAAAATAGTTTATCAATTTAATATTTATAAAAGGCATTTAATTAATGTCTTAGCTACTGTTTTAATTATTCAAGGGCATTAAACCACTTTCTAACAATGTTGGTTCACCTCCATAATTAGTTATGGAATATTTTCAACACTTTGAACATTTTAGGTTTGACATTTGAAAACTTTATTTGTTTGACTTGAATTTAAATTTGAATTTGAACAGGGTTTGAATCAACACGAGTTTATCAACAGTAATCGTGGTGACGTGGCATCATTAGTAGAGGGTTACTGTAGCTTAAATGTCCGGGCGTCACAGTATCTCCAAGAAGACGGAGAAGAAAAAGAAAATCGTCAAGAATAATGATCAGACATTGACACCAGCTTCCATTCTACGAGAAGAGCACATTGATCTGTCCAGCGATGAAGATCTTGCAGATGATGCCCTTGAGCAACTGATCAAGAGCAAGGAAGAAGCAGAGATCTTCAATGATCTGCCTCTCTTTGATGTGGCAATCATCCATAACTTCATTGATGAGTGGTTTGACACCCCAAATCTCGGCTTTGAAGATCTGCAACTTCCCATTGTCTCAGCGTCTCCTTCAATGGCGCCATTGCTTCTGAGCTAGCTCTCGCTCAGCGCATCGTTGAGCTGAAGCACAAGATCGACTATGAGAATGCTCAGTTCAAGAAGCATGTGGCAAAGCTCAGCGTGCAAGATGTCAAAAACTTCAAGATCATGCTGCACGAGCTCAAGGAAGCCTTTCTCAAGAAACGCGAAGAAGCTAAAGGTTCTCGTGATCGCATGAAGAGCCTGGCTGACAAGTGTGTGCAAGGCTACAATGAGGCTGAGATGCGCAAGGCTCTCTGTCGTCCTAGCATCGACCCAAGAATGGCTGCAAAGAACAAGAAGCCATCGACTGACCAATCTGCACCTTCAAGGCGGGAAGAGCCACACATAGTCTTCCCAAGCAGCATGACTAGCTCGAAGCCAAAGGTCAAGTCAACAGCTTCAGAACTGAAAAAGACAAGGGCTGCCGAGGCTGAAGCCAGAAAAAGGAAAAATCCTGATGCTTCTGATGCAGCTCCCTCCAAGAAGAAGCGCAGAACCAAGAAGGATCGGGCTACTCACACAGAGCCCTTAGTTGTTGAACCTATCTCCATGGTTCTCCCTGCGTCTGAACACCAAGAACGACGGATGATTGTTCATGAGCCTGCCTCCACAAAGGCTCATGAAGCTGAAGACATTCCAGCAGTTCACCCCACCGCTGCTGAAGACATTGGTCCTCATGACAATGTTAAAGATGATGAAGTTCTTCCTCAGATCGACCACAACTTGGTATCATCGCCTGTTCTCACGAACAGCGAACTCATCAGCATTGGTCGTCCTCTGATGCCAATTGCTTAGGATGCTTCATGGGCTGATCAGCCACAACAACAAGACTCCCCAAGTACTCCCCAACCGCAAGCTACCCCATCTGTACAAGAAGACGATGATGACTTTGAGGTCCAGCCAACTCCATCTCCAAAGGCGTCGCCAGTGTTACACAGGCTTCGCAAAGGACCAGGGCCTCAGGTCCCTCTTCCGAGCGTTCCAGAAGGTGAAGTGCCTCGCCAATCTGTTGCACGTCAAGTGTTTCCCGATGCCACTCCCACTGTGAATGTCTCTGAGTCTGAAGCCAAAGGTGCTGAAGACATTCCGGCTGCATCAGCCGATGACAGACAAGAAGATGAACATGACTCTACTCCCCCCATTAATGAAGAAGTTGCTCCTCCTGTGAATGTGTCTGTGTCCGACCCTCCAGCTCATGAAGTGAAGATTGAGAATCCTGAGGCTGCCACCACCAACACCAATGAAGCCAGTGACGTTGTCGGTGTCAAAACCGGTGGATCTCGGGTAGGGGGTCCCGAACTATGCGTCTAGGCGGATGGTAACAGGAGACAAGGGACACAATGTTTTACCCAGGTTCGGGCCCTCTTGATGGAGGTAAAACCCTACGTCCTGCTTGATTAATATTGATGATATGGGTAGTACAAGAGTAGATCTACCACGAGATCAAGGAGGCTAAACCCTAGAAGCTAGCCTATTGTATGATTGTTGTATGTTGGAGTTGTTGTCCTATGGACGAAAACCCTCCGGTTTATATAGACACCGGAGAGGGTTAGGGTTACACAAAGTCGGTTACAATGGTAGGAGATCTAAATATCCGCATCGCCTAGCTTGCCTTCCACGTCAAGGAAAGTCCCATCCGGACACGGGACGAAGTCTTCAATCTTGTATCTTCATAGTCCAGGAGTCCAGCTGAAGGTATAGTCCGGCTATCCGAACACCCCCTAATCCAGGACTCCCTCAGTAGCCCCTGAACCAGGCTTCAATGACGACGAGTCCGGCGCGCAGATTGTCTTCGGCATTGCAAGACGGGTTCCTCCTCCAAGTTCTTCATAAAAGTTGGTAAACACTAAAAGTAGTGTCCGGCTCTGCAAAAATAAGTTTCCACATATTGCCATAGAGAGAATAATATTAACACAAATCTAATCTGGTGACGTATTCCGTAGCGTGACATCACACTAGGGCCAAGCCCTTATTCGAATCGTTCTCACTTCCCAACCTTAGCGTATTTTGCGAGGCGGTTTCCTTGGCACGTCTTGTCAAAGCAGAGATCGTGTCCCCTATTTACGGGATTCTCATCAATACGGACGTGGGTAACCCAACCGCCATTTATCGCGGCGCTTGGGAGGCAAGCGAGTTTCACTAGGCCGGTGGGGATGCATAGCCGCATCCGCCCATAAAAGGGGATAAGGATCCACCTTTTTTTACCTATGCCTTCTTCCTCCTTTGCCTATCCATCTCCTGCGCACCCGAGCTCCAGCGCCAAAGTCCGCACTTCCCACCTCGACCTTCTCCAGCCATGTCCGAAGCGGGAGGCAAGTGGATGGTATCCTCCGTTACGGAGGGCCATGTCAAAAAACTAAGGAAGGCCGGATACTTGTCCGATAACATTGCGCACCGGCTTCCTGAAGAGGCGCAGCTTATCCCCACCCCTAGGCCCCGTGAGAGGGTTGTATTCCTTCCCCACTTCCTCCACGGACTGGGCTTTCCACTCCACCCATTTGTCCGGGGACTCATGTTCTACTACGGCCTGGATTTGAACGATCTGGCCCCGAACTTTGTCCTCAACATCTCGGCGTTTATCGTCGTGTGTGAGGCTTTCCTCCGCATCCACCCCCATTTCGGTCTTTGGCTCAAGACTTTCAACGTCAAGCCAAAGGTGGTGCGCGGCAGCCAGGCGGAGTGCGGAGGCGCCATGGCGGGAAAGATAGCCAACGTCCTATGGCTCGAGGGCTCCTTTGTGGAGACCCTGAAGGGGTGGCAATCAGGGTGGTTTAACATCACCGAGCCGCGCGACCCTGAATGGGTCGCAGCCCATGAGTTCCGATCCGGACCCCCCACGCGGCTCACGTCCTGGAAAGAGACGGGCCTGTCGTGGGGCAACAAGGAAGAGGTGACCGGACTACAAACATGCACCCAATCCCTGGTGAACAAGCGGCTCAAGCTTGTCAATATAGTCCAGGTCATGGTCGTGCGCCGGATCCTCCCGTGTCAACAACGAGCTTTCACACTGTGGGAGTTCGATCCGGCGCAGCACCAAACCTTGAGCAGGTTCTTCGACACGACGTACGAAGAAGCCTGGAAGGTGCTGTTCAAGGGCACCGAAGCTCCCGCGTCCGCGTCCGAGGACCGCGGATTCAGCATGTAGCGTCCAGCTACCGCGGTGAGTTATCCTTACCTTTTACAGGAATTTTTCTTCTCATAGATTGACTTTATGCGGGATCTAAACTCCCCTACCTTTGACAGGCGTGGCAGGAGATGTCCGGACAGGTTAACTGTCCGGCCCCTTTGCCCGAAGACCCAGCAGATGCTCGTTTATCGAAGTTGCTGGCTCCAGCGCCTTATGTGGTGCCGGAGAAGAAGGCCAAGAAGATGAAGGCCACGGGGACTCGAAAGAGTTCCCGTAATATGGTGGTGTCGGACTCGTCGCCTGACGAATCCGAGACGCACTCCTCCCGTGAAGACAAGAAGGAGGAAGAAGAAACCTCTCCCCCTCCAGCGGGGGGAGGAAAGAAGAGGAAGGCCGCCCCAACTGGGGAGGCCGAAGGGTAAAAGAAGGGGAGACCCCTTCCGCCGGACTACTCCCCTGACGCCGACGAGGGCGAAGAGGAGTGGACACAAAGGGCCAGGCGCCTGGCGGGATCGTAAGTATTCGGATACTAGAGTGACTCATAGCTTTCTTTTGTTGCACAGCTTTTCCTTATGTCGAACATAATTATGCAGTCCGCCCAAGGCCGGGCTCGGCGAGTCGTCGAGCGGCTCCCTGGACTCGTCGGACGTGAATTCACTTTCGACGGCTACCTCCCCCCGCCCTGCGGACGACGCTGAAGTGTTGTCCCAACAGATTCCAACCTCGGAGGAGGTGGTCCCGGAGGCGCCGCGAGGCGACCTCCCGGACTCCAGGAGTGGAGGGGACAAGACCCCCCAGGGCTCCAAATCCGGCTTTGAGCCGGACACCGCGCCGGAATCTTCAGCTGTTCCGGACTGCGGTAGGCGAACTCCTTCTAAGAGAAGCAAGCCTTCTGAGCCGGCGGCCTCCGTCCAACCGGAGGTGCCGGACAATATGCTAGAGGTGCTTATCGACGGCTCCATCGACGAGGAGCACCGTACTATTATGAGTACGGTGATCCAGAAGGTTCAGTCCGCTAAGAGCGGGCGGACTGAAGCTTGTCCTAGCCTTTTAATAGGCTTCGAGGTATGTAAAAATATGTAAAAATATTACCGCATAGACAGTAGCCCCTGATGCTCTGTTTGGTGTTCGGAAACAAAAGCCAAATAGAGGATCAAATAATTTCGCAGGAGTCTAACAAAAAATGAGTCATTATGCGTATGCAGGCTTCGCTGCTTGCTACCGCCGCACTGACTGCGGAGGTAGGTACCCTGAAGCAGGTTCTCGAGCGGACCGAGCAAGAGCTCGGCCTTGCCAAGCGGCACCTTGAGGAGAAAGAAGGTAAGAGATACCTTATAGAAAAATATATATAAAAAGATGCAATTGCAAAAAAATTACAGGATTATGCTACTTGTTGTAGGGGCCACGACTGAGATGGCAACCCTCAAGCAGGCGCTTTCCGAGGCCGAGAAGATAGCGGCCTCGTAGCGCAATGAGCGGGAGAAATTTAAGGCACAGGTCGGCGAGGCACAGCAAGAGCTTCAGGCTCTCATGAAAAAACATGAGAGTTTGGAGCTTGACTCTAAAACGCGAGCGTCCGAGCTCGCCGCGGCCGTCAAGACTGTCGAGTCTGCCAAGGCCGAAGCCCAGAAGGCCCTCGATGAATTAGATGCGGTGAAAAAGATAGCGGCGGGTAAGGCATTTTTTATGCAAAGCAGACATATAAAAGTAAACTACTTGTTACTTACCCGAATCCGGAGCTCTCCAGGGGCGTTCGCAGATTTTCCCCGCAGCGTATCCGATGCCGCCGCATTCTACGGAGCCGAAGAGGGCAGCTCGACGGAGAAGGTGTTCTGGTCTCAGTATTGTCGTCATTCTGGGAATGGGGGTCCCCAGACTTGCCTGCCTGCGGCCTGCGGCGTGGCTCAAAGGGGGCCCAGCACGGCCCATCTTCATCAACCCAAGACCCAAGACCCTCGCGAGGGGCCAGGCAACGCAGGGCGGACGACACGGTGCTTCCTCTGGCGCGGCCTCATCAGGCTGGCTCATGAGGAGGCGGAGAGATCAAGGCAGGGTACCTCACGAGGTGCCCATGACGCAAGCCATGACAACCAAGGGCACCAGGCGGGCGCCAGCCCGCGCAGTGTCCTCCCTTTCCTCTTTGGTGCAAAGGGGGCAAGCGCAGGCGAGAGGATCAAGCAAAGGCATCCATTTTGGTGCAACAAGACCAAGACCAGTCCAACAGTGGGAAGGAGGTCATCGTGGAGCCCAGGATGGCGTCACCACAGGGCCTTTGGCAGGCGAGGACCAACTTTAATCAGGATAAGTGTACTGGATGTTCCCCTTCAAATTGGCCAATTGTTGGCGCCCTTCCCGCTCAATATTTGGGAAGAGGCCCAGGGCCCTTGCCTATAAATAGGACTAGCCACCCCAGGGTAGAGGCATGAGGTATCGAGAGTCCCAGTAAGCGGAGACGATCAGAGAGAGTGAGAGAGAGAGAAGGGTGGCTGAACTCCCCCAGCAGTTCATCGTCCCAGCTAGAACACACCCTCGCGACGCTGTTCTCCCTTGTACTGTTCATCATCATCAACCCAAGAGGCAATCCATCCACCACACTGGATTAGGGTATTACACCACATCGGTGGCCCGAACTAGTATAAACCCTGTGTCTTTTGTGTTGTTATTTCAGTAGTTAGATCTTTGCGAGACGAAGAGGTAGAGGGCAGAATCTCCGCGCGCACCCCAGAGTTCAAACCTTAAGGGTCTGCCGGAACCCGAAATCCGACATCTGGCGCGCCAGGTAGGGGTGCGCCAGAATTTGGCTTCCACCGTTTCGTTCTCCTCCGACCGTTGCGTCCATGTCTGACGCTCGTCGGGCCCGCGCCGAGCGCCGGGCCGCCATCGCCTCCCGTGTCGCCCAGACGGCCCCCGTCGGTGGGCGTCCTCGTAGTTCCCCGTCGCCCGCCGTCAACGCTGCCACCGGCCCAGCGGGGAATGAGCAGCAAGCGTCGCCTCAGCACCCGTCCATGCGGCGAGACGGCCGCACCGCTACTCCGTCGCTCACGCCAGCTGGCTCTTCGTCCCACGCGCTCCGCGCGCCCTTGGAGGCTCGAGCTGCACTCATCGCGGCAAACGAGCTCCTGCGCTACCGTCCCGTCGACGACGTCTACGAAGGGTGGCTCGACCGCGTCGACGAGCTCGTTTGTGCCATAGGGGGCTCTCCTGCACCATCCGCTCCGCTGCGCTGCACCCCGCCCCGCGATGGCCATGAAGCTCTGGGGGCATACCAGCAACCTCCACTCCAAGAAGACGGCATGGCTCCAAGGCGCGTGGCCCCTGGGCGGAACCCGCTCCGTCAGGCACCAGCCCAGCTAAAACGGATCTGCCAGGAAGTCCCTCGACCGCAAGAGGCTGCCCGAGCGCTTCCTGCTCCGGCTCGCCGCGACCCTGCTCCAGCTCCGGCACGTCAAGACCCAGCGCTGCTTCCAGCTGCAGCGCATGGGGACCCTCAAGGCCAAGCTCTCCCTCGAACGAAGCCTCCCGTGGCCAAGGCCGGCTGCCGCGCCTACACCACCGAGCTGCGCAGCGTCGCGTGGCCAGGCAAGTTCAAGCCAGACCTGCCTCCTCGCTACGACGGCACGACTGACCCCGCCGAGTTCCTCCAGCTTTATGAGCTGGGCATCAAAGCTGCCAGCGGGGACGAGAAGGTCATGGCGAACTGGTTCCCCGTGGCGCTCAAGAAAGGAGCTCGTACCTGGCTCCTGAACCTAGCCCCAGGCACGATGTCTTCCTGGGACCAGATGTGCACCCGCTTCATCGCCAACTTCCAAGGCACTCGCGACCGGCCGCCCGCCGTGAGCGACATGCGCCGCATCAAGGAACAACCCAGAGAGACCCTGCAAAATTACATCCAGCGCTTCAACAGCGCGCGTCTCAAGATCCCTAGGGTGTCCGAGGAAGCCATCATCTCAGCCTTCTCCGACGGTGTGCGCGACGTCAAGATGAAGGAGGAGCTGGCGATGCATGAGGACCTGTGCACCTCCCTGGAGCTATTCAACTTGGCGACCAAGTGCGCCAGGGCTGAGGAGGGGCGTCTCTCCCTCCTCGAGCTGCCTGCCGCAGACCCAGAAGAGAAGAAGCCCAAGGCCAAGGATGTGAAGCGCAAGGGGGCTGCCGTGCTCGCGGAAGAGCCTGATACCAAGCGGGGCAAGGATCTGCCCGAATCCTCCAGGGGCAGTCAATACTGCGTGTACCATGACCTCCACACACACAACACCAATGAATGCCAAGAGCTTCGCGCCGTGCGAGAAGGAAGGATCGGCCGATGCCCCGACCGCGCTGACCGGGGCTACGGCCGAGGAGGAGGAAGAAACCCAGGACGCTGGGAAGACCGCGGCCCACGCCAAGGGTGGCGTGATCAACCTCGCGAGGACCGCTGGCGAGACCTGCCTCGCGAGGGGGATTGGCGGGATCAGCCTCGTGAGGATTGCCTGTAGGCCAACGCAGGCCTCCCCCCACTGCCGCCTCAGCCAAGGAGGAACGAGGACCGACACCAAGACGAGGGAGCTGGGGGCTTCCAGGAGCCGCGCGCAATCGCCTGCATCCTGGGCGGAGCTCAAGCCCTAGCCTCCCAACGCATATTTAAGCAGTTTGCCCGCGAAGTGAATGCAGTCCTCCCCAAGCTCAAAGCAACGCGCCCTCTCAGGTGGTCGGCGCGCACCATCACGTTCAGCTCAGCGGATCGGCTCAAGTGCGCGGCCACAGCCGGGGTCCTCCCGATGCTCTACTCCCCAGTCATCAGCAACGTACTGGTCACCAGGACCCTCATCGACGGTGGAGCAGGGCTCAATGTCCTTTCCGTGGAAACATTCAGCAATCTCCAAGTGCCCTACGACCAGCTTCAGCCAAACAAGCCTTTCTCTGGAGTCACCGACGGTTCCACGATCCTGATCGGGCAAGTCCGCCTCCCTGTCACCTTCGGGGCTTGCAGCAACTACCACACTGAGCTCATCGACTTCGACGTCGCTCACATCCGCCTACCGTACAACGCCATCCTTGAGTACCCAGCGCTGGCCAAGTTCATGGCCGTAACTCACCATGGCTAGAACGTTCTCAGGATGCCAGGAAGTGGCGGAGTCATCACGGTGCCGTGTGAAGAGAGGGATGCAGTGTGTTCCCCGGAGCGAGCCTTTTAGGCCGCATCACTAGAAGACCCAGATCACGGAGGCAGGAGGCTTCCCGAAAGCACCCCCAAGAAGAAGAAGGCATCATCCGGACCGGCCCCTCAGGAGGCAGGCCCCTCAGGGCCCGCGTCTGCCCAGGGGGACCCTCCTTCCATCGCATAGGAAAGCGCGCTCGACGCCCTCCTCAGGCAGGGCTCGGGGGCTCTCACCTGGAGGGCCACCGACCTGGCCAGGGTCACGAGGGAGGCGCTTGGGCACCACGTGGAGGCGTTCTTCGAAGCACGTTTCTATCAAGAAGGAGCGAGGCAAGGAGAGTCAGACCAGCAGGAGTTCGTTAACCAGGCCGTTCAGGAACTACAGGAGTCAAGAATCATCAGAGGTTGCCGCCGCCTACCGGCTATGGCTCCCCATCCAAGCGAGGATGGTGGGCTGCGTGTCTGCATCGACGTACTAGGGCTCAATCAAGTCGCCACGACGGAGCGCCTCTGGCCCTCACAAGTGGGGCGTTGCGGAGGTCGTCCCCACAGCTATGTTCGCATCCCTTACGGCTTGCCGAGCGTGGCTGCAGCATACCAGCGCCTCATGAGGGGCATCATGGAGATTCAGGAAGACAGGCGTTCCGCAGTCCTGGAGGAGATGGAGATGACTCGCGAGGAGCCACCAGCACCTCCGGAGCCTCCTTAGGCCCCTGGGCCTGGGGGCTCGTGAGGATCGGCTTCCGCAGCCCACCGAGTCAGCTGCACCAACACCACTTCGTCCGCGACAACACCAGGTGACATCCTTCAAGCTTCATTTCCGGCTGGGAACGCCCTCCCAGGGCTGCTTCATTTCCAGGCCGCGTGGGTCCGTCCCTGCGGCATGTATCCCCTGTTAGTTTTCGATCATTAGGTTGCTTTGTTGGGGGCGCCCCTCGGGCTGCATCATCCCTAGGCCGCTCGGGCCAGGCCCAGTGGCGTGTATCTTCCTTGCGTTTATTTCCAACTATGCATTTGCCTATCATGCTTGATTACTTGATGCCTGTTCACGGCACCTCTTCTTCTCAATGTCGACCACTTGCACGTTAAAGGGCGGGTACCTGAGCATCGCGACTCAGGGCTCTTACTGGCTCTCCAGCCCTCACCCTCTGGCCTTGTCCACGGCATCGCGACCTGGCATACCAGCGACGGCTGAGACAAGCTCGAGGGCCGGGACCCGAGGACGTAGAGTGCCGGCATCTAACCAAATCTATAGGAACACATCTCAAGATACGACCCAGTGCCAGGCGCAACCCGCCTAGAGGTAGGGCCCCGTGAGTCCCGCGCTGGCTCACGGGTGCCCAGATACACCTCACCTAGCCCTACCGTGCCGGCCACGTGTCAGGGCGGGGTTGTACACGCCCCGGGGGCTCCTCCCGGAGGGGAGCCCCCTCCCACGTACCAGTGGAAGCACCATGCTCCGCGCTGGCTGACGACACTGCCGAGGAGCGGCTATGCCCGTACACATACGGAAGCACTATGCTCTGCGCTGGTGATAAACAACTGAGGGTGGCCTCCGGGCCGCATCAACCTCAGGGAGCCTAGAGCTCAGTGTCTATCCCCATCGCAACGCCTCCCCTTGGGAGCGCCGCGTGAGGGGGCTAGGCACGGGGGCTACGACTAGGTCACGCCAAGGCGTACGCCACCCAGCCAGGCCCCTCGGGCTTGGTTTGTCGCGCGTCTCTTCCTGAGCGGAGCCAAGGTATGAAGGCCGTTTGAGCGTCAAGGGGGACCCCTGAGCATCGCGACTCAGGGGCCTAACTGGTCCCGTAGCCCCACATTTCTTAGTTCCAAAAGGCTATGTTGGGTGAGGTACGCGCGGGGCCGGGCTCTGCGGACGTAGAACGGTGGTCTCACTCACATCTCACCTCATCGCCTGCTGTTTGCGCGTCAAGGGGGAACCCTGAGCATCGCGACTCAGGGGCCTAACTGGCTCCATAGCCCCTCACTCCTTAGTTCTGAAAGGCTATGCTGGGTGAGGTACGCGCGTAGTCGGGCTCTGCAGACGAAGAACGGAAGATATACCTACATCACACTTCACTACTTATTGTTCGTGCGCCAAGGGGGACTCCTGAGCATCGCGACTCAGGAGCCTAACTTGTCACGTAGCCCCTCACTCCTTTGGTCCCGTCCTGGTTTCCGGTCGGGGCTAATGTTGGGTGAGGTACGCGCGCGGCCGGACTCTGCCGGCGTAGAACACAAGCAAGTAGGGAGGAAAAGCATAGAACTCAAAGAATTTAAAAGCAAATATTACAGTCCATACTGTCGTCTCAGTACCAAACGCAAGTTTAAATGCCTCCTCGAGGCGTGTTGCATGTGCAGGAAGTAAAAGAAGAACAGGAGCGGCAAGGGAGTCACTCGTCGGCGGTGGGGCAGCGCGGAGCGGCCTCGCTTCATGGAGCAGTAGGGCCGGCAGCGCCTTGCTTCGGCTTGGTGCTGAAGGCCCGGAACTTCCCCAGCAGCGCCTCCGCGCGCCCCTTCATGGCTTCGATAGCAGCGGCAGCACCCTCGCCACTCACCGGCTCCAACAGGCCCTCGAGGTCTGCGCTGGGATCGCGAAGGTAGAATATGGGCGAAGACCCGCGTCAGCGCAGCAGAGGACAAGACTCGCGCCTCGGCCTCGGCCGTGGGGCCAAGGCCAAGGGCGACATCCCCAAGGGCACGAACCAGGAAGGGAAGCAGCTTGGCGGGGCCATCCTCGGCACCGGCCAGCGGGCTCTCCAGGCTGCTCTCGTAGAGCGTCTTCAGCGAAGCACGGGCCTCCTTCTCCATGTCCGCGAAGGCCACGCGATCCTCGGCAAGGACCCGGGCCTTGCGTTCCAGCTCGGCCTTCGTCACCTCCAGCTCCTTCTTCAGCGCGCCTAGGCGGTCGCGGCGCTTCTTGAGCTTGGCCTCCCGATCCTCAATGGCCGCCTCGCGAGCCTTTGCGCTTTCTTCCTGCTCTTGGCAAAGGCGGACCTCCTTCGCGAGCTGGTCTCGCAGGCCCTGCAGCTCGTCCTCCAGCTCCTTGCAGCGACCACGGACTCCAAACACCTCTCCCAGGGCCGTGTCTCGGGCAGCTTTCGCCTCGAGGGTGGCCTCCCTCTCTCCGTCACAGGCCGTCGAGGCCTGAACGAGCGCCGCCTAAATCGAGGCGTCAGTGCGGATCCACCCCAAAGCCAGCTCCAGGCTCCCGGCCACCAGGCGAGGGTCGGCGCCAAGAAGATCCTCCTGCAACCGGTCCAGTTCAGCAACGGCACACTCCAGGGCGGCAGAAGAAGACGGAGAAACATCGGCACGCTCCAAAGCAGCAGGAGGAGTTGGGGAAGCAGCGGTCGGTGGAATGGGGGGAGAAGGTAGCGGCGACGAGACCACATCATCCTGAGGCAGAGTCTGCTGCGCCTCGACAACCGTGGTGCCGGCAGTAGGTAGGGGCACCTCGGGAGTCACCTGGGCCATGGGGGCTGGGCTCGCCCCAGCCAGCTCAGCTAGGCCATGCAAGGATGACCGGGCAGGAGAAGACCGTGCGTCACGGTCGCCTTCCCCTGCAGGCGGAGGCGTTGCTGCGGATGGGGCCTCGGGAGTCCCCTTCGGCTTCTTCGCCGCGGGCGCCAGCCTATCCAAGAGAAGCGAACATCAAGCCTCAGCGATGGAACAAGAAACAAAAGACGAAGGGTCAAGCACTTACGTCGTCGCTGGAGAACTCGAGCAGCCTCCGGCCATACTTGAAGCTAGAAAGCCGGGTGGAGGGATCAACCTCAGGCGTAGAGGGCGTGTCTGCGGACCGCCCCGGAGCCGAGGCGGACCCGCGGGGAATCAGCCCGGTCCTGCCCTTCTTCGGGATCGGGGGTGAGCTCCCGCTACCTAGCACGTCATCGACCTCATCATTATCGCTTGACGAAAGGCGGAGAGTACGGGACTTGCGCCGGGGAAGGGGAGCCCTCGACTCTCCGTCAGTTGCCTCGGAGTCAGGGCCCTCCTCCCGCTCCTCTTCGCCCTCCTCTCCGCTGGAGTCGCCGGAGGACACGTCCACCAGTCCCTCTGGAGCCACCGCGGGCACGGGCCCGTCCCCGTTGAAGACGGGCATGGACTCCACCACCTGCCTCCAGTCGTCGCGAAGGAACAAGGGCGCAGGCGCGCCCTCCAACCTTGCCGCCTCGCCCCCGACCAGGGATTGGAGAACCGCGGTCAAATCCTTGTCTCCCAAGGCCGCGGGGCTCAGATGAGGCCTCCACATCGGAGGTGAGTACCGTCGAAGCGGAGCCAGTTGGTGCTCCAGGAACTCCCTCAGCAGCGACGCGCCGGTCAGCTTCACCGCCGCCGTGCCGGCCGGCTTCAGGTCCGCATCCATCTTCTCCAGTACCAGTCTCGCGTGAGGGTCCGTGAGCTCCGCTCAGCACCAGTCGCTGGAGCTCGCGGGCTGCTCCGCGGGCAGGATCAGCCAAGGGTGAATGCGCCCGGCATCTACTAAGACCCACTTGCTCCTGAAGCCCCCAATCCTCTTCCCGGGATTCGAAATGGTAATGGCGCCATCGTATGCGACGAAGCTCGCACATGCGGAAGGGGAACCACGAGTGACCTGGAGGGAGAAGTAGTGACGCAGCAGGGCCACTGAGGGCTGCACCCCCACATGAGCCTCGCAGTAGTAGGCGAAGATCGCCAGAAGAAGGATGGAGTTGGGGTGGAGATGCAGAGCTTGTAGGTTGTAATGGCGGAGGACAGAGAGGAAGAACTCGGAGAAAGGAGGCACCAAGCCCGCAGTAATGGAGCTTACGAAGAGAGGGTAGTAGGTGCTCCCTCGGCCCTCGGGGGTGGCGGAGCCGACCTTGAACACCTGCGCCCCGTCGATGCCCTGCGCCGCCGCCATCCGGCGCAGCCGGGCAAGGCTCGCCTTCGACACATTGGGCAAGTCCAGAGACGGCGAGAACCAAGCTTCGGCAGGAGGCTGACGCGGCGCCATGTCTTCCTAGGTCACACAGGGGAGCAGATCTGGGAGTTTGGAGGAAGGAAGGAGAGGCGCAAGAAAGGGGATCTGAGCAGCGACAGGAGAAAGAGAAGAGCAAAGCCTGGACAGACGTTGTGCCTTTAACCTGTGCGGTTGCGGAGGCGCTCACGTCCAATCAACCGCCACGCGGCGCCCAAGGCTGCAGGCTGTTAGGCCCGCGGCACTTCGCCCTTGCCCCTTCGCCTCTCAGCACGGCCAAGTCCGGGCGCGACTTGGGCCCGGGGGCTACAGTCGGTGTTCTGGGAACGGGGGTCCCCAGACTTGCCTGCCTGCGGCCTGCGGCATGGCCCAAAGGGGGCCCAGCACGGCCCATCTTCATCAACCCAAGACCCAAGACCATCGCGAGGGGCCAGGCCTCGCGGGGCGGACGACACGATGCTTCCTCTGGCGCGGCCTCATCAGGCTGGCTCATGAGGAGGCAGAGAGATCAAGGCAGGGTACCTCACGAGGTGCCCATGACGCAAGCCATGACGACCAAGGGCGCCAGGCGGGCGCCAGCCCGCCCAGTGTCCTCCCTTTCCTCTTTGGTGCAAAGGGGGCAAGCGCAGGTGAGAGGATCAAGCAAAGGCATCCATTTCGGTGCAACAAGACCAAGACCAGTCCAACGGTGGCAAGGAGGTCATCGTGGAGCCCAGGACGGCGTCACCACAGGGCCTTTGGCAGGCGAGGACCAACTTTAGTCAGGATAAGTGTACTGGATGTTCCCCTTCAAATTGGCCAATTGTTGGCGCTCTTCCCACTCAATATCTGGGAAAAGGCCCAGGGCCCTTGCCTATAAATAGGACTAGCCACCCCTAGGGTAGAGGCATGAGGTATCGAGAGTCCGAGTAATCGGAGACGATCAGAGAGAGTGAGAGAGAGAGAAGGGCAGCTGACCTCCCCCAGCAGTTCATCGTCCCAGCTAGAACACGCCCTCGCGAGGCTGTTCTCCCTTGTACTGTTCATCATCATCAACCCAAGAGGCAATCCACCCACCACACTGGAGTAGGGTATTACACCACATCGGTGGCCCGAACCAGTATAAACCCTGTGTCTTTTGTGTTGTTCTTTCAGTTGTTAGATCTTTGCGAGACGGAGAGGTAGAGGGCAGAATCTCCGCGCACACCCCAGAGTTCGAATCTTAAGGGTCTGCCGGAACCCGAAATCCGACAAGTATGCTGAGGCCGGACACCCTGTGCCCTTGAGCGACCAGCTGAAGCAGCTGGTCGAGCTCCACAAGGCGGCCGAACAGGCCATGAAGGGCTTCATAGTTCGGCTGTGGCCTGGAGAGGCCCTGCCTGGGGGCTACTTCGGACTAGTGCTGCAGCTGGTGGAGGCCTGTCCATGGCTCGAGGTCATCAAGCGCTCCGTCTGCATCGAAGGTGCCCGTAGGGCCCTTGCCCGTGCAAAGGTGCACTGGGGTAAGCTGGACGGTGAGAAGCTTGTGAGGGGCGGGCCGCCGCCGGGGAAGGAGCATCGCAAGCCCGAGAACTATTACAAGGATGTTCTGAAGGGTGCCCGCCTTGTGGCGGATGAATGTACAAAAGATGTAATTTTTGAACTAACTCGCTTGTGTTGTCCTATGCGCTGAAAACTTGTTCATTTGCGCTAAGCAATGCTTGTTGAATTTAAAATATTATTTTCTGTGCGGCCATTTATCAAAAAATTGAGAGATGGCCAGTCGTCGGCTTCCGCCCCCATGCCACTAGTGCTGGGGTGTTCGGGATAAACCTGAGCGCTCTTTTTCCCATGTTTGGGTCCTTCGAGGGAGGCGCTCAGCACAACGAACAAGGCAATCGGACTATAATGCTTGAACACTCTCACTTAGCCATAGAACTTTATAATTTTAAATTTCGGCGAAGCCCCTAGTGTTCGGAAGACCGAGTTCGGGAATCTATCCACGCCTTGGCCGGAAAAAATCAGGTTCCTCGCTCTAAGCGGCATAGGTCTTTAAGGACCCGAAAAACCTCTCGAACAGCGACCGGTCTCTCGCCTTATCATGACAGTCATTTTAGCTTTCTCTACTGAGGTGCTCCGCCCAGCTCAACTGGGGCACAATCATAGTAGTTCTCCTAGTGCTACCTTAGCCGATATAGCGGAATGTAAGGCACCAAAACATAGGAGCCAGGCAAACCCAACTATTGACCCAAATCATGATTCGGAGCTGATGCATATAGTGCTATAAGTTCGGGGTGCCGCCCTTATGAAGTGTTCGGACTTCTTGCACCATATTAAGGGGTACTGAAGCCCCTGGCGCATTTGTCGTACCACAATGTATGGCTGCCACATGTCATTAATGAACATATATAAAAATAGAGTAATGCAAAAAATAGACAAAAAGCTATGCATTGTTTATAAGACGGCTGCTATCTAAGCAGAATATACAGATAGTGCGATAAGCAAAAGAAATTGGACTATTTAACATGTCCTGGCCAGGGGCAGGCTGCAGAATTGTATTCAAAACAAGTATACTGCTCGTAATAGAGACCACCTGGGAGTTCCATAATGCGGCATGGCTTGTGTGCTTTCCTGGATCTTGCATTGTTTGTGCGGCAGTTGAATTGCCGAACAGTTCGTCCGAAGTATGGAGTCCTGAAAGTAAGAGAAATTAAAGAAAGAATTCGGTAGCCCCTAGTACGGTTTAAGCCGTGCTTTGGGTGTGCCCTGGTGATGCCCCTTCCCCCGTGCCCATGGTACTTTGAGAGCGTAGTTATGTACGCGAAGTGCTTGTTTTGCTATTTTGCGAGGGCTGGGGTTGGGGCCGCATTGCTACGCTTGCTCGGAACGTGCCAGGCGGTCTTGTTGTAGGTTACTCCGGGCATGCTTGATAGTGTCCGACTTTTTAAGGGCCGGACTGGAGAACTTCCTAGAGAGGCTGCTTTGTACTTCTGCTGCGAGCGCTGCCGTGTGCTCCTCCGTTCGGAGGGAGCGTTCGGTGTTTCCGTTGACCGTGATTACTCCTCAAGGGCCTGGCATCTTGAGCTTAAGGTATGCAGAGTGCGGTACTACATTGAACTTTGCGAATGCGGTTCGTCTGAGCAGTGCGTGATAGCCACTGCGGAATGGTACTATGTCGAAGATTAACTCCTCGCTTCGGAAGTTATCCGGAGATCCGCAGACCACATCAAGTGTGACTGAGCCTGTACAATTGGCCCCTACACCTGGTATGACGCCTTTAAAGGTCATTTTGGTGGGTTTAATCCTCGAGGGATCTATGCCCATTTTCCGCACTGTATCCTGGTAAAGCAGGTTCAGGCTGCTGCCGCCGTCCATAAGGACTCTTGTGAGATGAAATCCGTCAATAATTGGGTCTAGAACCAATGCGGCGAACCCGCCATGACGGATGATAGTGGGGTGGTCCCTTCGATCAAAAGTGATCGGGCAGGAGGACCATGGGTTGAACTTTGGGGCGACCGGCTCCAGCGCATATACGTCCCGTAGTGCGCGCTTCCGCTCCCACTTGGGGATATGGGCTTCGTATATCATGTTCACCGTCCGCACTTGTGGGGGAAACCCCTTCTGTCCATTGTTGTTCGGCGGCCTGGGCTCCTCTTCGTCATCGCTATGCAGCCCCTTGTCTTTGTTATCGGCTCTTAACTTGCCTGCCTGCTTGAACACCCAACAATCCCTATTGGTGTGATTGGCTGGCTTTTCGGGGGTGCCATGTATCTGGCACAAGCGATCGAGTATTCGGTCCAAACTGGACAGGCCCTGATTATTTCTTTTGAATGGCTTTTTCCGCTGACCGGATTTGTAGCCTAGGAATCTGGCATTTACTGCCGTATCCTCGTTGTTGTCGCTATTAACGCGGCGCTTTTGCTTGCTCCGGCGCGACCTGCCGCTTTTGTCCTTGGTATCCGAATTACCAAGGTTCTTGGTTAAGTTTTTCCTGCGAGATAGCCAGCTGTCTTCTCCCGTGCAAAAGCGGGTCATGAGTGTCGTCAGGGCTGCCATAGATTTCGGCTTTTCCTGTCCCAGGTGCCAGGCAAGCCACTCGTCGCGAATATTATGCTTGAAGGCTGCTAGGGCCTCTGCGTCTGGACAGTCGACTATTTTATTTTTCTTTGTTAGGAACCGTGTCCAGCAACCAACCTTTTGGCAGTCGGTGCCCAACCTATCAACCCAACCTGTCGCTCATGCGCCAGTGACCGAATCCTAAATAGTCCTTTCTCGCAAGCGTGCGAAGGAAGACTCCGTCCCCTTTTCCTATAAAAAGGGCACGCTAGCCCCAACCCAACACAGCACAACCTCTACCCCAAACCGAGCCACAATGCCTGGCCCTGTCGTGCACAATGAGACCACAACAACCAACCTTGGAGGCTTTGTGACCATAGTCGCAAACCTCACCCGTCGTGCCTATGGGTTAGAAGAGCCCCCAGAGTATGTTGTGTACCAAGGGTCCATGAGCTGTGAGAGCCGTCAATTCTGGGCCACTGTGCACATTTATGGTAGGGGTCTAGCACCCGAAC
This sequence comes from Aegilops umbellulata, assembly GCA_032464435.1. Lineage (NCBI taxonomy): Eukaryota > Viridiplantae > Streptophyta > Magnoliopsida > Poales > Poaceae > Aegilops > Aegilops umbellulata. The sequence continues at coordinate 148,112,298 of CP136059.1, read as the reverse complement.
GCCCCTACAGGTTCACCGGAAGAACAACTTCCTTTGAGCCACAAGCCATCCAACTAGCTGCTCGAGAAGCTATAGTTCATCTCCAGCACTTGTCGCCCAGAGTTAACTGTCGCTCATTCCACTACTACCCCAGACGTGAAGGGTATGGTAGACCACCCCAAGTTGCCAACGGAGATCACGAGACAGACCCTGCATTGTTGCACCTAGTACCTTATGTAAATGCACTAGAGGAACTGTGCGATCAGATCACAATTGATCTAATCGCAGCTCGTGGAGAGCTTGTTCGTCGAGCCCCGGCGAGAGAAGAGAACGAGCCCAACGCCGACAACACAGTCGTGCTGTTTGGACACCCGATCGAGCCCCTGAGGACTGCCCCAGCCATCGGCCAAGGTGCTGCAATAACCCCAGAAGTGCTTCGTCACATTTTGGGAACACACTCCAACGGAGTTGTGTCCAGCAATCCCCGAGATGGTCATCATCACTACCCCGAGACTGCAGCCCCTCAGCCCACTCCAGCTAGTTCCGACGGCGAGACCCATGGAGAAGCCTCAACATCCACAAGGCACGCCCGCTTGGATGTAAACGAGGTAGACTAAGTCACCCGAGCCCTATCAATTTCCAGTGTATCCTCGCTTTGTAATCGCATGACCTCGTAAATAAACGCTGCCTATTGTCGTGCCTCTGTTTTAATAGTAGCCTTGCCTGGATACGCCAGTATGCAGTGTAAGATTTCTATCCCTAGCACAGTTACCAAAAACCTCCCCGACAACCCCCACAGTAACACGTCACCTCGGTGAAATATATGTATTTGTGGCATTAACCTCGACCCGTGGGACAGAACTGGAAATTTCTTTACCATTCACAACGGTAAAAATGACCCAGCTCCAGTGCTATAAGAGGCCACCACGTGACCTTGCCAAGCACCTCTCACCTTGTGCACCACCCTCACAACCATTTCTTGCCATGCCGAGCCCCAGCATTTACCTGAGAACCCAGATGCAACCCCGGGTAGTTTCATCAAGATATTGTGGGATTTTACCTGCAGTACCATGGGCGCTACCCAACCACCCCAGTACGAGCTGTTCAAATCGAGAATCACCTCTTCCACCTCGAAATATTGGGCAGCAGTGCACATCCCTCCGGTAAACTCAAATCAAGACCCAACAGAGGCCTCCTTCGTGGGGAAATCTATGCCAACCCCTCAGATGGCCATAGAAGCTGCTGCATACGAAGCGCTTGCTCGCCTTTGATTCGCGGTACCCTATGCCAGCAAACGAAGGTATTATTACTTCCCGAGCCGTGCAGCGCCCGGAGGAGTAACATCCTTTCCCGATGGGCGAATTGAGAGAGACCCAGTCCTGGCCAACCTTGTCCAGTACGTCATCGCTCAAGAGCACTTAACCCAACGCGTGATGGGTCATCTCCAGAGCCTCGCAGATTTAAATCCTCAGATCGCCATCGGCAGATCATTGAGGCCCGACTAGGAGAGACACGTGCATCGACTAGTCAATCCACTTTCCCCGATAGAAGAAGAGTGCATCCCAGTACCAGAGACGTTTTCTCAGGACCCCGTCCAGTTACCGTTTTCATTGTAGATGTCACTGTTGTGTTTATTATTGCAACATTTATTTATGAGATGTAACTTATGCGTGGTACCCCGAGTTTGCGCAGCAAGTAAATCTTTAGTTTCAATTAATGTGAGTGATTCTGTTGCATTACTGTTTTCTTCCATGAATAATCCTGGATAGAGACTTCTTTTCCGTAAGTTGCTACATCTGCACCTTCTCACGACGTGGATTATTTGATTTCACACAGCAACCCGGCAGCAGACTCACAACTGCTCGAACGCTTGCTAAAACTCGTGACCATGGAGTAAGATTTTTCTTAAGGGGGGTAGTGTTGTGACACCCAAAATTTTTAGCCTTGTCTTATTAATTAAAATTTTGCTAGGAATTAAAACTTTTATTTTCGGGGCTCCCTTTTTATTTCTGAACCATTTTCCCCCTTGTTTTTGGACTTGTTTAAACCTCTCAAGAGAAAAAACTTTTATTTTATTAGTAGAACTAATTACATAATTAATTTGCTTGATCTTTATTTTCTTGAAAATTGGTTTTTCAAGGTTTTATGGCCATATTTGAACTATAGCCATTTGATAAATACACTTAAAATTCCAACCAAAATTTGGAGATGTCAGGTGATGTTATTAAATCACTTTTATGCAAAAACATCTGTTATACATGAAATATTTTGAGCTCTATACCCAATTTTCTTCTCTGGTCCAGTGGGCAATTTTGCACTACAACCCATTTAAATACTTCTTTCTAGCCTCCACCAAAATTATGGGATGTTAGTAGCAGCATATAATTCAACTTTATGCAAAAAAAACCAGTGCTGTTATTTGAAAGTTTTGAGTGGATCAACCTCATCTTCATTATGGTCCAACATGATGGTTTGTACAGCAACCATATTCTTGCTTGCTCTTTGGCCCTGGAGTTTTTCATGCTTGTAGTGCACCTTGCAAACCCTTAAGTCCAGGAGAATGGTCCCATTGGATGAATCTAAGTGCTTGCAATCATGCCCTTTTCTTTCTATCCAAAACTGAAGTTTTGCAAAACTTGCACTGACAAGTTTCTCCTTTCAACAAACTAACCTCACCACCCCCTCTTTCAACTAAAGAGACCCTACTCTGGAAGTTCTGGCCAACCCAAGAGATGCCTAGGTGCATGTGGCATTCTGTCGAGCACCGTGTAGGCATGACCAGTTTTGACATGAGTTTTAGCTTGCACTGTGATCTTGCTTCCCTTGCCTAACTACCTTGTCCAGTAGACTCCTCGCTACTCATAACCTAGGTCTCCTGATTCCCAGCCTCACCCGAGACCTCTAACACGCCCTGGCATTTCGTCGAGCATGTCCTGTGCGTGCACTGGGCACGCCCAGAGCGCGCCAACTGCAGCCGCGCACACGAGCCACCGCGTCGCGCGCCCCTGGCTTGGCTCGCACTGCAGAACCACGCCACGCACTCCCCTCTCTCTACAACACGCCAGCCCGCCCTGGCACCCTACAACGCCACCGCCAGAGCACTTTTGGCGGTACGCCAGCGTCCGTAGTGCGCCTCTGCCATGGGCAGCGCCGCCCGAGCCGCCAGCTCTTGCCACCTGCCCCTTGGAGCCGCGCAAGCTTATCCCCAAGCGTGTCTGCTAGCTCTTGTCGCCGCCACGTCTCCCTAGCTACAGAATGGCGGTCGCCGGCGTTCTTATCCTCGCCCATCGTCGGAACCGCCCTCGACTCGCCTATTTAAGGAAGCCCCGAGCTCGTTCCCGCACGCAGGCAACCTCAGGCCACCCCAATGGCGCTTCCCTAGCTCGCATTCGACCCAGGGAGGTTTTCTTCCCCGTCTCCGGCAACTCCTGCCGCCGCCACCGCCCCGGCCATTCCGGCACCACTAGGACCTCCCCCTCTCCACTCTTTCCACCAGGAGCCTTCTCTTCCTCCCGTGAACCCTTCCCCTGCTCGATTTTGATCGGGAGCCACCGCAGCCCCAAAAGCACTTTGCTCCCGAGGCCACCTCCGCTGAGAAGCTCGCCGCCGGCAGCTCCCTCCGTCCCCTCCTGCCTGACGACCACTGGGAGGACCGCCCTTGAGTGGCAGATCCATCCCAGCCCTCAGGACCCCGCGAGGAGCCGCCAATCACCGGCGACGATCGTCGGAGTTCCGCCTCCGCTCGGGACAGAGGAAGAGGAGGGAGAAGACTAGTCAAACCTGACCAGTGGGCCCCCTGGACCCACTGTTAGTGACCCACCTCGCCGCCACGCGTGTTAAGTGAAAGCGTAAAACCCTCCAAGTACGTAACCCTACACCGAAAGCGTATTCGAGACTGAAATGTTTTCTTTTTGTTTTATTAAAAAAAAACAGATTTGACCAGAACTTTGACTATCTATAACTCTTTAAATATAACTCCAAATGAATTAATTCTTTTTCCTACCTCTCTCAAATATGGTCTAGTTTATTTTAAGATTTATTTGAAAATTTTCCAAACAAGTTTTTTGTACTATTTTTGAAATATGTGTTATTTGCTTATTTTTGAAAAGAGGATTTTTGGAAGAGAAGGAAGCTTTCAAAAAGTTCTAGGATGCCCCCTGCCTCTACACACCTTGAAGGCAAGCATCTTGAACCCTGGCATAATATTTTTGATGTGTTGGTTGACAAGTTTATAACACCACCTCATTTCGGGGAACTCGTTATTTTATGTGGTGATGCGATCATTTGCATGAATGCATATCAGAGATTTCCTTGCTATGGGGAATGAATATACATGTGATGGTAATCATCCTCATGTGCCTTGCATGCATGCCGGAAAGTAATCCGGGAAAGCCTCGGCCTTGGGTAGGCGTGAGCTTGTCGTCGGTCTCCGTCGGGACGGTTATGTCCGGTATGGCATAGTAACGTATAATGTGTGGTGATTTCGTTGGTTGAAATATATTTGATGTACATGTCATGCAGGGAATTTATAAGCCTCCTGAGTCGACCATAGATCGAGTCTTGTTCCGGTAACCCCCATGCTTGTTTCGTACTACCACTTGTCCCTGCCATGGGTAGGATACGGTTCAATAAGTTGTTAACCCCTTTCCTAGCACACATTGTACAGAGAGGCCATGGTGGAAGATACCGGAGGCATCCGGTAGGCATGCCACCTGACCCGGGGGCATGGGTTCTTCGGTTGTAGCCGAAGGGGTAGCTCCCCTAGTTTGCGCGTGGTATAAATTTGGTGATCCCATGCTACGTCGAGGTTGTAGCCTCCCCACTTAGAGTTTTGCTTAACGGTGTCGTGGGTGATTTCCAGACACCGGTAAGTTAGGCTGGTGTGTGCGGATAGGTGTGTTTTCAATTAAAAGATCGTAGATGGAATTAGTCCCGATGGACTAAAGGAATCCATTACTAGTGGGTAAAGAGTACACCCTCTACAGAGTTTAAACCTATTCGAATAGCCGTGACCATGGTTAAGGATTACAGTCTGGGATGGGTCAAGTGTCGGTCTTAGTGTCCGTCTTCGGAGGAGAAACTACAAAACCCCAATATTGATTATGAGTTGTGATATATGATGGTTATGGTTATTATCATTGTGTACTAACGTTTGAATTGTTTGAAATAATGAATATCCCTGGGACAGCACCACCTCCTGGATATTCACTATGATTATGTTATTTTATAAGCCCTTTATGTGGCATCGCTCAGACGCCCGACTGTGGCATGCTCGTTATTTCCCTTACTTACAAGCCCTTTCTATGGTGTCGCTCAGACGCCCGACTGTGGCATGCTTGTTATCTTATTTACTTTACAAGCCCTTTCTATGGTGTCGCTTAAACGCCCGACTGTGGCATGCTTGTTATTTCCCTTCCTTACAAGCCCTTTCTGTGGTGTCGCTCAGACGCCCGACTGTGGCATGCTTGTTATCTTATTTACTTTACAAGCGCTTTCTGTGGTGTCGCTTAGACGCCCGACTGTGGCATGCTTGTTATTTAATTACCTTATAAGCCCTTTATGTGGTGTCGCTAAGACGCCCGACTGAGGCATGCTCATGTTACTATCCTTTCGAAACGTCACTTCAGACATCCGATCGGTGCATTTTATTACTATTCTGTCATTGCATATTCCTGTTGCATACATAACCTGCTTGCATGCATCAAGATTGTATTTACGATTGGCGGTGTGATCATAGAGTACTTGAGAGCATGATTATCAGTGATTATATTACACCTGTGTTCTTAATGTTTGCGAGTACATTCAAAGTACTCACTGGCTTGTCCCTAGCTATTGTCTTGGCCAGATTGCTTGCTTGGAGAGGAGCGTTGCGAGGACAGCCCTGGAAACTAAGCAACGGTGATAGCAGCCTCGCGAAGATAGGAGTTAACCTGGTCAGCTGTTCCCATGGGAAATGGAGTCCCATAGACCATGGTGAACCATAAACCGCTTCCGCCATCAACCCCTAGAAACCAATTGTTGTACTCTCAGACCCGAATGGTCTTGTACTACATATTTTGTAATTTTGCTTGGAATTTCTGTACAAGTTGGTGCCTCATCAGCTAACAGTAATCCTGGGGCTGGTGAGCACAACGACCATTTTCTGGAAATTAAACCCGGAAAACCGGTCGTGACAGTAGAAGACCTGCCCGCTCGCCAAGGCGTTGGTGAAGGCGGCGTGCGACCGCGCGGTCGTGATAGAGCTCCTTCTAACATGGTCAGAAGTCGAAGTGCGTCGCGATCCGTGCAGGTTTCGCTGCCATCAACGCCAGCAGAAGCCCTGGCGCACGCGCAGTTGCTCCTCGACTTTCCTCCCACTACGGGGAAACTCGACGAATGGAGAGCCACCATCTGAAGCCTTGTTGCGGTGGCCAACAAAGATGATCTGACCCTGACGGAGCGCCCGGGTCGATGCTCCGACGGAGTCCCGCGTACCAGTGGCAGGAAGGCTGGCAGCGCCGCGACCACGGTGCTCTCGCCTCCTCCTTGCCCGGTGCCACGGACACCAGCCCGTCGCGACGTTGCGGGCGATGAAATCTCCATAGCGTCGTCCGACCCGCGGACCCACCAGGACCAACGCCAGGTCCTTCGGGATCGGGAACATGAAGACGCTCGGATCACCATCGAGCGCCGGCGCGGAGCGCGCCACCAGTCAGATAGGCGAGCGGGGCCTGCTGTGGACCACCCGGCACCGGAGAGCCCTGGGGGCCTGCCTTACGAGGTAGGCTGCCCGGCTTTTACCCGTGAGCTGCGGCAGTTCCAGTGGCCCACTCACTGCACTTTCAAACCTGACGTGGGCGAGAAGTACGGCGGCAAGACCCACCCATCCGAGTTCCTCAACATCTACACCATTGCGATGCAGGCTGCTGGAGCTCGTGACGATAAGGTGCTTGCAAATTACTTCCCGTTGGCTCTTAAACCCAACGCCATGTCATGGTTGATGCACTTGCCGGCAGACTCCATTTCCTCCTGGTCGGATTTGTGCCATGAGTTCGTGGGCGCCTTCACTGGCGGTCACCAAGCTCATGGCCAAGCGAGTGATCTCCACGTCATTCCTCAGAAGGGAGGCGAGAGTCTCCTCAAGTACATCCAGAGGTTCAGACGGGTACAGTACAACATCCCAGATGTTCACCCCGCCGCCATCATCAGCGCGTTCCATCAGAACGTTCGGAACCGCAAGATGCGCGAAGAGCTGGCGATGAACAAGGTGAAAGATGTCGCGGAGCTCTATGTTCTCGCGGACAAATGTGCCCGGGCCGAAGAGGGGAGGAAATACCCCGGCGAAGATGCCGGCGTGGAAACCGACTCCTCTGAAGAGGATACCGCCGCCCCGGCGAAGAAAGGCCGGCACCGCAACAGGAAGCGCAAAGGTAAAGCTGTGCTTGCCGTCGAGGGATCTGACGACACCAGCTCCACCAAGAAGACCAAGGCAGGTGACCCCGGCAAGGAAATTGCCGGATGTGTCGCCTGCCAGGCCTTGGCGGTTGCCGAGAAGCCAGGCAACTCCGACAAGCGATACTGCAAGATCCATCGCACGAAAGGCCATGCTCTCTAAGACTGCCGACACGTTGAGCTCCTCTCTGAGAAGCAGAGAGCTGAATACGAGAGGCGGGACAAGTAGAAGGGCCAAGACGGTGCTGAGGGATCTGGCAAGAAACGTGACGGCCAGGCGGGCCGTCGCGGCAAGGATAAGCAACAAGAGAGGCCCGCTCGGGGCCGTGACAGGAAGCCAGAGGATGATGATCACGAAGAGGACGACGAGTCCGGCGACCAAGAGTTTCAGAAAGCTACAGAGGCCATGTGCGTTGACAGCGGCGCTTCGCTGCATGCCTCTCGGCGCTGGCTTAAACAGTGGGCGCAAGAGATTACAGCAGCAGAGCCGTCGCTCAATGCCCGGTGGCCGCTGAAGTGGTCCAGCACACCTATCATTTTTGACTCTGAGGACCACCCTAATCGCACTACTGCGGTCGGGTGCTTGCCGTTGTTGGTTTCACCGACAATACGCAACCACAAGGTGACAAAAATGTTAGTAGATGGCAGGGCCGGTCTTAACTTGATCTCGCCTGCCGTGATCGAGAAGCTGCAGATCCCTGATGGAGACCTCAAAGAAACGGGCAAGTTTCAAGGGGTCAGCCCGGGGAGAAGCCAACCCAAGGGAAAGGTCACATTGCCCGTAACTTTCGGGAGCGACCTGAACTTCAGGACGGAGACGATTGTGTTTGATGTTGCCAAGATCCCCCTGCCCTAAAACGGGATCCTTGGCCGCCCAGCGCTGGCCAAGTTCATGGTGGCGTCGCACTACGCCTACAATACCCTGAAGATGCAAGGGCCCGTGACGATCATCACCATCCCATCCGACAAGAAGGATGCGCTGATTTGCGCTGATCAAGTGTACCAGCAAGCAGTCGCAGCAGCTGCCGCCACTGGGGCACTCGCTCCTGCTGCCGGGACCCCGGGGGGGAAGAAGAAGAAAGCCGGTGAGACCTCGGACACCCACTCCGGCAAGCGCACCTCTTCGGAGTGTAGCGCTGCCGTCGAGGACGTGCCAAAGAGCTCCGCCGGCGGAAGCAAGAAGTCCAGGGCCACGCCACCGGGAACCAAGAAGGTTTCCGTCAACAAGGACGACACGGGAGGAGCTTTCACCATAAGCTCCACCCTTGACGACAAATAGGAAGACGCGCTCGTCACCTTCCTGCGGGCGAATGTTGATGTGTTTGCATGGAAAGCTTCCGACATCCCCGGCGTTCCCAGGGAGGTGATTGAGCACCACCTTGCTGTCTGTCCTCATGCGCGGCCCGTCAAGCAGAAGGTCAGAAAGCAAGCTTTGGAACGACGAGAGTTTATCACTGAAGAAATCCGGAATCTTGAGGCAGCGGGTTTGGTAAGAGGAGTGCTCCATCCGACATGGTTGGCCAATCCGGCCGTGGTGCGCAAGGCAAATGGGAAGTGGAGGTTGTGTATTGATTACACAGATATCAATAAGGCTTGTCCTAAAGACCCCTTCCCGTTGCCGAGCATCGACCAGATTGTTGACTCCACGGCTGGGTGTGATCTGTTGTCATTCCTCGATGCCTACTCCGGCTACCACAAGATCTTCATGACGAAAGAAGACGAAGAGAAAACAACATTCATCACCCCATGTGGTACGTATTGTTTTACACGGATGCCTTTAGGGTTGAAGAGTGCTGGGTCGACGTTTGCGAGGGCGGTCCAGATTGGTTTTGAGCCTCAGCTCCATAGAAATATGGAGGCCTATATGGATGACATAGTGGTCAAAACCAAGGACAGGGCCACCCTCATATCAGATTTGCGGGACACGTTTGCAAATCTGCGCAAGATCAACCTCAAGCTGAACCCTGAGAAGTGCGTCTTTGGCGTCCTGTCCGGCAAGCTTCTCGGGTTCTTTGTGTCGCAGTGGGGGATAGAGGCCAACCCGGACAAGATCAAAGCTATAGAGCAGATTGAAGCACCCAAGTGAATCAAAGATGTGCGTCGGCTTGCTGGTTGCATCGCTGCCCTGGGCAGGTACGTATCCAAGTCCGCCGAGCGTGCCCTTCCCTTTTTCGAGATCCTGAAAAAGGCGGGCCCGGTGGAGTGGACACCATAAGCCGAAGCGGCATTGCAAGATTTGAAGAAGTACCTCTCCTCAGCGCCAACACTAGTTGCGCCCAGGCCCCAAGAGCCGTTGCTGCTATACTTAGCGGCAACGAACCAGGTGGTCAGCGCCGCGCTAGTGGCGCGGAGGGAGGTTGACGACGAGGAGATGGCGACAACAGAGCCCGACGCCACCAGTGCGGAGGCAAAATAGTTGATCGAGGTGCCGCCAAAGAAGAAAGTGATGCAGGGCCCGGTCTACTTCGTTAGCTCCCTCCTGCAGGGGGCTACGTCGAGGTACTCCGGCGTGCAGAAACTGCTCTTCGGCCTCCTCATGACCTCGAGGAAGCTGCGTCACTACTTCCAGGCACACGAGATCACTGTCGTCACTCGCCTCCCTCTGCAGCGGATATTGCACAACCCAGATGTGACGGGGAGGATTGTGGAATGGGCACTGGAGCTGTCCAGCTTTGGCCTCAAGTTTGAAAGTACATCGATGATCCAGAGCCGAGTCCTGGCGGAGTTCATTGCGGAATGGACCGCCACACCTGACGAAGAAGCCCAAGAGACTGCTCTCCCCGGCTAGGAGGCAAGTTGCGATTTGATTATGTACTTTGATGGGGCTTTCTCCCTCCAGGGTGCCGGGGCTGGCGTACTGCTCGTCGCCCCCACCGGAGAGCACCTCAAGTACGTGATCCAGATGCACTTCCCCAGGGAGGCGTCAACAAACAACACGACAGAATGCGAAGGGCTGCTTGCCGGTCTTAGGATCGCGGCCGACCTCGGAATCAAAAAGCTCATCGTCAGGGGCGACTCGCAGCTCGTCGTCAAGCAAGTCAATAAGGACTAGCAGAGCCCGTTGATGAAGGCCTATGTTGATGAAGTGAGAAAGCTGGAAGAGCGTTTCGACGGTATCCAGGCTGAATACGTTCCCCGAACGGAGAACGATATCGCCGATTACCTGTCGAAACGCGCTGCCCTCAAACTACCTGTGGAACCAGGTACCTTTGTGCTTCAGCTAACTCAGCCATCTGTTGATCCATCAACAGAGCAGAACAAGAGAAGGAAATCAGGACCCGGCAAGTACTTTCCCGCCGAGCTCCCCGGAGCCGCCGGCAAGGATGTTGCCGAGGACACTGAACCCGCCACGGGACGGCTAGCTCCGGCAGGACGCCAAGCTCTTGCCGTCGAGACGGCCGCCCCTATAGCAAAGGAAATGCCTTTAGTCCTCGCCGTCGAGCCTCAGGCTCCAGCGTGGGCACAGCATACGGTCTGATTCCTCCAGACAGGGGAGCTTCCTGAGGAGCAGGAAGAAGCGGAAAAAGTAGCCCGTCGCTCTACCATGTACCAGTTCGTTGATGACGTCCTGTACAGGAAGAGACCGAACGGTGTGAAATTGAAGTGCATCCCTCGAGAGGAAGGACTGGAGCTGTTGGCAGAGATACATGGAGGCATATGTGGATCCCACATTGGGTCGAGAGCCCTTGACGGCAAGGCGTTCTGGCAAGGTTTCTTCTGGCCCACCGCCCTCCAGGATGCAACAAAACTCGTCACCAGGTGTGAGGCGTGTCAGTTCCATTCAAGAAAGCTTCATCAACCAGCTCAAGCCCTTCAAACCATTCCTCTCTCCTGGCCCTTCTCGGTCTAGGGGCTCGACATACTGGGCCCCTTCCCCCACGCCGTCGTGGCTTTGACTACTTGTACGTAGCCATCGACAAGTTCACAAAGTGGCCAGAAGTGGAGGCAGTGAGGAAGGTCACAGCTCAGTCAGCCGTAAAGTTCTTCAAGGGGCTGGTGTGCCATTATGGTGTACCCAACCGGATCATCACCGACAACGGTACGCAGTTCACAAGCCGCACCTTCATGCAATATACTCAGGACCTCGGCAGCAAAGTCTGTTTCGCTTCCGTCGCTCACCCGCGGAGCAACGGGCAAGCTGAGAGGGCAAATGCAGAAGTGTTGCGAGGCTTAAGGACCAAGACCTTTGATAGACTGCACAAGAGCGGAAGGCACTGGATTGATGAATTGTCGGCGGTTCTTTGGTCAATGAGGACGACACCAAATCGAGCCACCGGCCAGACACCCTTTGCCCTGGTATACGGGGCAGAAGCAGTTATCCCTACTGAACTCATATAGGGGTCACCTCGAGTGCTCGCTTATGATGAGCTTGAGCAAGAGCAACTGCGGCAAGACGACGCACTGCTCCTTGAGGAAGATCGTCTCCGGGCGGCTGTGAGAGCAGCACGCTTCCAGCAAGCCTTGCACCGCTACCATAGCCGCAAGGTTCATGCCCGGAGCCTTGAGGAAGGCGACCTTGTTCTTTGGCGCGTTCAATCGGCCAAGAATTCCAACAAGTTGACGCCGAAGTGGGAAGGCCCTTATCGGGTAATAGGAGTCACCAGGCCCGACGCAGTCCGCCTGGAGACCGAAGATGCCGTTCCGGTGAGCAACTCCTGGAACATCGAGCATCTTCGCAAGTGTTACCCATAAGGTGCGGCTTGTCGGGCCTCCCGGCAAGCCACCCTTTTGTACAAGCATTGCTGATGATGCATGTAACCCTTTGTACAAAGCCAGGCGCAGACCCTGAGCATAAATGAAGCGCCGACGCCCTAAGTTATAGCATGCATGCTAGATCGAGTATCGTCCTTGGTTAGGGTTGATAGTGCTTAGCGGCAGCTAACCCCTAGCATAGAGGTCGAGTGTGCGTCTCTTTGCTGTTCTTTTGTCTCCTTTGGTTCGCAGGGCTCGGATATCCTTGTCGGATCACTTGAGGATAAAAAAAGGGAGAAGAGGGACGGACCAGCATATAGACCCCGGCAAGCCAGTGTTGCCGGGGGCTGCAAGTACAAAGATTCACCCACGGCGAACCAGAGTTGCCGGGGGCTGCAGTCTCAGATAAGTTCCTCATCCCTTATCATGCACTCTCTTATGGGCTGAGGTATGTGAAACCTCGTTTCTTCCTAAAGCTATCGTGCTCCCCTAACTCTAGGCCCTAGGGCTTGTTCCTGGGGCCAGGTTTGGTTGTAGTCGCGGCAGCAAAGGGATGAAACGAGGAGCTTGAACCCGCCTCATCCCTGCCTCCGCCGAAAGCGTGAGAAAGGTTGAGCGACGTGGGAAGACGGCAGGGCCTGCTGCCGGGCAGGAAAATGTCTATCTTAAAGATATCAAGGATTTACCCCTTGACGTGGGTTCTACCCGCAAGACAAGTGACCCGACGAGCATCCCTTTTTCATTAAAAACATTCCACTCAGGTACAGTTCATGGAGAATGAAAAACATGAATGATGGGATTACAAGCTTTAAATTTAGCTAAGGCCCGAAGGCTTACAAACTAAAAAGAGATAAGGTGCCCATAACCCCTTTCTTGTCCCTCTCTTCAGGAGGTAGGTCAAAGAGGCGAAAAGGGCAAAAGGGGCGCCTAGACGAGCTACGGGTGGCAGAAGACACCAAGAGAATGTCTCTGTGGTCGTCCAAGGACTGGATGGTGATGGCGGCGCTGGAGGCAGAGCTCGAAGACGAGGCGGCAGGACGTCAGCACGCGTCGAAGGCGTCGTGCCTACGTACTCCAAGTAGACGGCCTTGCCGCCCGCCCTCTTCCTCTTCCGCATCCTCCCAACGCCAGCCGCCCATGGAGACGACCCCGAGAAGTTCAAGGAGCTGGCGACATGGATGATGGGGTCGCCGGTGCCGCACGGAGCGGCGCCCGACACCTAGTCGGACCCGTCATCCAGCCGCCTACTACCCTCGTCGTTGCTGCCGCTGTCCTCCTTGTCACTCCCATTCGAGGAGGAGTCTTCCCTATCGGAGGAGCTCTCCACGCAGCACCTTGCCCAAGTCCCGAAGCACCCGAAGACCTTGACGGAGAGGAGACCACCCTCCATCAGCTTAAAATGGAGGGTGAGCCCCTCCGTCAGGCGGTGGATACGGGCGAATGTCTTCCACCCTCGACCGACATACATCACATTGGGGGCTAGGAAGTCGACGCGGACTCGCGTACCGCTGATTCCACAACCCCTCATGTGCAGCCTCAGTGTCTCTGGCGGGTCCAGCTCCATCTCGCTCGCGAATGGAGTCGGGAGACGAAGACGACAACGAGGCGGCCGGCGCAGCCTGACGAAGAACTCACAAGGGTCGTCCCCAACGTGGCCCTCCATGGGGATAGAAGCTGCTGGCGGAGGCGAAGCTGGCGCGCCGCCCCGTCCTCCTCTTCCCCGAGCGCCTCGGCCTCGCCCACGGCCTCGCCCTCTCCCCCTTCCCCTCGCAGCTGGCACTGCTGCCGCAGGTGCAGGAGGAGGAGGGACGCATTGTCGAGCGGCGACCCTCGTCGCCATCGTCGAAGGACCAGGGTTCCCTTTCTCCATGGCGAATGAGAGGGAGGGGAGCAGAAGCTGAAGAAGGGAGATGGAGGAATGCAGGGCACCGACCCCCCCCCCCCCCCCGCTCTTTATAAAGGATCAAGGTGGGGGCTCGGCCGCCCCGTTCCGCCAATGAGGACATGAATGGCGCAGGAGACCGGGGCCGATCCGCCGCCCCAGCCCGCGACGGCCCGGCTTCTGTCACGACCGGTTTTCCAATAAAAATATTTATTGAGAAACCAATCTTTTGGATCCAGTATGAGAGAAAATCCTCCTCACTGGTAGACAAACTCTTGATACAATAAGCCAGTAGCACAGGATATATTACAGGGTTGAGCTAAGGGTGCTCAACAATTTATTACAAGCGCGCCAATAATCATACATAATGGCGGATATATCACAATGGTGTGGTGGCATACTACTGCCTCGGGGAATAAGCGATGGTGGAGTAATACAGTGGGGAGTGAGATAACATGGCTCTCAAACTAGCACCTCATCGAGCGTCGAGGTGAAGCTCGATGTACTTTATTCGGGTTGCGGAAGCGGATATAATATAGTGACCAAATCCAGGGTCGCGTGTGACTGACTGGGATTCCTCTAGGCGTCGGACTCGCTATCGAACTCTTCATCCATGAGATCACCTTCGTCAGCATCTGGCCAAATCAACAAGCCAGTGAGTACTTTGGAAGTACTCGCAAGACAGTTCGGACGTAAGATATAACAAATGCATGCACGAATGCGTCATGATTAATTTACCAATGCATAATTGAAATAATAGCAGGCAAGGTAAGTAAAAAGGGAATCGGCGGTAGTCCGCCTGAAATCCCAACAATAAAGTAAAGGAGACCAATCGAGTGTCTGGAGCGACGCCACGAAAGGTGAACATATAAGTAAAAGGAGAATCATGCCACAGTCGGGCGTCTATGCGACACCACATAAACTGCTTAAAAAGAAATGCCGCAGTCGGGCGTCTAAGCGACACCACATAAAGGGCTTAAAAGAAATACCGCAGTCGGGCGTCTAAGCAACACCACATAAAGGGCTTAAAAGAAATGCCGTAGTCGGGCGTCTAAGCGACACCACATAAAGGGCTTAAAAAGAAATGCCGCAGTCGGGCGTCTAAGCGACACCACATAAAGGGCTTAAAAGAAATGCCGCAGTCGGGCGTCTAAGCGACACCACATAAAGGGCTTAAAAGAAATGCCGCAGTCGGATGTCTAAGCGACATCGCAGAAAGGGCTTATGAGGAAAATAAATAACAGCACTGCCGCAGTCGGACGTCTGAGCGACATCACAGAAAAGGCTTTCTTCATAATGAAAATAATACACGTGTTAGATTAATCAGCTCAGATCAATATACGGGTTAGTCCATCCACAGGAATAAACATTTAACCGAACTCAGCATGCTTATGATTCACCGGAGTATCTGTCACGAAAACTAGCACTTGTCAGAATAAGTTAGCACAGAACTTGGATATGGATAGGATGATTTGAAGAATTTATGACTCTCCAGAGTTTGTACAAAAATTTCCCACAGCCAACTGATTTCCGTAGTCACGAAGGACTAGTTCTGTTTACGGTATTTCGGAAGTAAACACAGCTAACCAGTACACACCCATCCAACCTCTCGATGCTAGGAATCACCCTAGACATCGTCCAAGAAAAACTTTTGAGACGGGGAGATCACAATCTCGAATAGCATGGGATCAAATTTATATACACGCGCTCTAAGGGGTGCCCCCTCTCGGTCCCAACCGGAAACACCCATGCCCCCTGACCGGATGACTGGCTTTAATCCAGGGCCATGGAACCATCATCCCGGCCTCTCCTTTTGGTGTGTACCGGGAAAGCGGTTTGCAACTTACTAAACCATATTCCTTGTGGAAAACATGTGGTAGTACAGGGAGGGAATGTGGACGGGAACCGAACTGATACGGGCTGACACTAAAGTCAATAGTATGGCATAATACTGGCATGCTACAACACTGCCGTGTTATCCATCCTCATGCCAACACATGTCCATGCATACCCACATCCAACAACGTTTGGATCATCGAACTCACTTGCTTTAACAATGCATGGAAATAACGTTCCTCGATATGCTCATCAATATACCATGCAACTAGCTAAATGCAAAACATGCCAAGACACTCATCATATCAAAAGTTCAAACATGCTTGCCTGGTTCAGAGCAGTCGAAGCCTAGCTCGGTGAAGTTTGCGGTCCCGTCACCTCCGTCGGTATATACGGTATAAAGAGAATACACGCACTATCGTAAATACCAAGAGGTGCTCAGAAATAAATCCAAATATTTTTCAAATAAATCTGATAAAAAACTAGGCAAAATTTTGAAGAGAACAGAAAAAGAATCACTCAATAATATGCTTCTGTTAAAGAGTTATAAAGGTTTTTGTCCAGGGACCCATCTGTAATGAAACAGAAACTTCCCAGGGTTCTTTTTATAAAAACAGAAAACGCTTTAGTCCTGAATACGCCGGCTCAGAGCAGAAAGCGTATTTTTCCCGAAGGCGTTTTCAGAAAACGTTTCAAAAAGATTAAAACGCTGACAGGATGGACCCACCAGTCAGGTTTGAAAAATGAAGGCAGAGACTTGGCGCCAGAGGGCCGCGGTGATCGCCGGCGGCGATCCACGGCGAGGTAGAGGGATCGGAGGGTACCTCCGTGCTCAGGGCTCCATTCCGCGTCGGGTGGTGGTGGTGGTGGTCGCCGGTGAGCACCACGTCGATGGTGGCTCCTGCTCCGGCGGACGGCGGTTCGGGCGGGGATGGAGCTCGTCGAAGAGGGCGGCACGCATCAAATTGAGGTGGGGGTCAGGCCTCTGGTAGCTAGAGGAGGAGATTGACGGAGTTTGGGCGCCAGGGATGGCCTTATCACGTGAACGCTGCTGGAGCCCGAGGCAGATGGAGGTGGCCGGGGTCAAGGAAGGAGGGCTCCTCGAGGCCCCTCCAGTGGTAGGATTGGACGAATGAATCTATATGACAACGAAGGAAGAGAACTCTTGAACGAACCACTGTAAGAATTGAAAATGAACAAAGAAAAGATAAAGAATCACCGGGAAGAATTATAAAAAGAACGAAGATACTTTAGAGAATTTAGATACATGAGAACAAAGAGATCATGAACTGATTAGAAGATATTTGAACGATGCACCGGTAAGATTTGGAGAATGAGATCTGAAAGCTGAGAATGAATAATACTGAGATGATGGGCTCCAGAGAATCCAAATGAAAGACTCCTGTATTGCTCCGGATGGGTGAAAAGAATTCTCGCAATCAAAAACAATTATGAGAGGATAGCATCAAGCTAGAACCATGAATCTTGAAGCGAATGGAGCAAGATTTAAGAGAAACTTTTCTTCGGTCTTCAAATGTTGAGAATGACGATGAGAACACCACCATGAATTGTTGAGATACTTCAGGATGAAAATTAGAAAGGTTGAACCAACGATGAAAATAATTTGAAAGATCTTGGAGAAAGAAATTTGACTGATGATAATTCATTCTTACATCAAAATTGGAAAAGAATTTGAGAATAACTCCGGGAAATTAGAAGAGTCAGGTAAGATCCTGGGAAAAGACCTATGGGTTAGGGCCCACTCAAAAGAAACACCGTTGAAAGAATTGCTTGAAAAGAGAGATTACA
The DNA here is from genome assembly GCA_032464435.1 of Aegilops umbellulata. Classification (NCBI taxonomy): domain Eukaryota; kingdom Viridiplantae; phylum Streptophyta; class Magnoliopsida; order Poales; family Poaceae; genus Aegilops; species Aegilops umbellulata. Next base: position 148,094,669 of record CP136059.1, on the reverse strand, counting down.
CCGGTTGAATTAAATGGCTTGACTGAGATAAGAACCTCAGAATACCTTGAACGGATTGATAATGGAAACGAATCTTCTCAGATATCTTCAACACTCCGGAACAAATGAATAGCGAGAGGTGAATGATTAAGAGATACACCGGCATAAGAAAGCACTTGAAATGAGAAAAGGAATATGATCAACACCGAAAGCTTGAATTGAATCCACCGGAGAAGAAAAGAGAACGAACAATAATAAACTTGAAGCTCCGTTAGTATCTTCATGGGAAAACACTAGATAATAACATTGAAAGAAAAGAATGGAGAGACTTCACATTAATAAAAAGGATACTTGATTAAGATATATCAGTCCTTGAAAAAAGAGGGTGGGAGGGTGGGAAAACAAAGGCAACTTGGGTTGGATGAAACGAACACTGTTGAGAAAAAGCTTAGAATTGATCTTGCGAATGTTGGAATGATCGAATTCACTTGAAGAGAAACATGCCGATTGAAAAAGGGTTGGCATGACAATCTTGATTATCATGAAGGATTGGTATTCATATAGAAGTATGAGAACACCGCTTAGGAAAGGTATGGAATCAACACTTGGCATTGAAGAACCTCGAATACCACAAAACGAAACAAGAACAAAGGGTTTGGCTTGCAGAATAAGCCGGAAACAAACATATGATAGATCCCATATCATATCATGTGTTTGTTGGAAAGATATCGTACGAGATACTTGAATTCCCACTTATAAACTCCCGAAACATTCTGGTTATGCAATCAGGTGTTGGGGATACAGGGGACACAAAATATATCACCCAAACTAACAATACCTAGATCCAGCTGTATCCATCCTTCAACACATAACCAAGAAACCTTCGGAAACCGTTTACCTCAACCTTCGAAAAGCATCCGTTATACGAGCTATGGCAATACTCCCGAGCTCCCCAGTACTGGGTGGCGTCGAGGTTATCTCACCAACAACTGCATAAAAGAGATTTTTGATGTCGGCAAAACTCAGTTATTCCAGAACTGCAACGATAAAATTGTGACGACAACACCTCGGAGCTCAACTCCCCGGGACACGTCCACAACCCCTAAATGTCAGGAGGCACCAAGAACAATGTTCTCGTCACAAAACCATCGGAACGATTACAAGATACCCGCGTGATCCTAAAAAAAATTTAGTGAAATTTGAGGAGAGTAGAGTCAAAACTTCTACGTCAGGAGGCCTCACTAGAACAACGAAGGGACTTAGGAGTTAAAAGAATCCTACTCTCCGATATATATAATCCTAAGACTCAAAACATTTTTTCTAGACTCAACAACCTCAGCGATTCGATCAAGCAGGGGGCTCCTAAGTCGGGGATGGCTCTGATTACCAACTTGTAACACCCATGATGCGACTATATCTCTCATGTGTCAAGGCACGACTTAGAGGCATAACCGCATTGTAGGTTTTGTTGCAAGAAGGGTCATCTTCACACAATCCCATGTAATGAACAAGAATGGGATATAGAGAGTTGGCTTACAATCGCCACTTCACACAATACTGAAATAAATCATATATCATTCAGAGTACACACATAGTCTGACTATGGACAAATAAATGAAAAGGAAGATAACCCAACTGCTAGATCCCCGATCGTCCCCAACTGGGCTCCACTACTGATCAACATGAAAAGAAACATAGCAACGAACAAGATCTTCATCGAGCTCCCACTTGAGCTCGGTTGCGTCATCTGTACTGACATCGTCGGCACCTGCAACTGTTTTGGTAGTATCTGGTAAGTGACGAGGACTCAACAATCTCACACCCACGATATCAAGACTATTTAAGCTTATGGGTAGGAGAAGGTAGTGAGGTGGAGCTGCAGCAAGCACTAGCATATAAGGTGGCTAACATACGCAAATGAGAGCGAGAAGAGAGGCAAAGCACGATCGTGAAGCTAGAAGTGATCAATAAGTGATCCTGAAACTACTTACGTTCAAGCATAACCCAAGAACTGTGTTCACTTCCCAGACTCCGCCGAAAAGAGACCATCACGGTTACACACGCGGTTGATGTATTTTAGTTAAGTCAAGTGTCAAGTTCTCTACAACCGGACATTAACAAATTCCCATCTGCCTCATAACCGCGGGCACGGCTTTCGAAAGATAATACCCTGCAGGGGTGTCCCAACTTAGCCCATTATAAGCTCTCACGGTCAACGAAGGATATTCCTTCTACCGGGAAGACCCGACCAGTCTCGGAATCCCAGCTACAAGACATTTCGATAATGCTAAAACAAGACCAGCAAAGCCGCCCGAATGTGCCGATAAATCCCGATAGGAGCTGCACATACCTCGTTCTTAGGGCACACCGGATGAACACTACGTACGGCAACCGATGATACCCCAAGTTGCCTAGGGGCGGCACCGCAAGTGGCTCTAATTTGGACCAGCACTCGGAGGAGCACTGGCCCGGGGGTTAAAATAAAGATGACCCTTGAGTCTGCAGAACCCAAGGGAAAAAGGCTTAGGTGGCAAATGGTAAAACCAAGGTTGGGCCTTGCTGGAGGAGTCTTATTCAAATCGAACTATCAAGGGGGTCCCATAAATCACCCAACCATGTAAGGAACGGAAAATCTGGGAACATAATACCGATATGACAAAAACTAGGGCGGCAAGAGTGGAACAAAACAACAGGCATAAGGCCGAGCCTTCTACCCTTTACCAAGTATATAGATGCATTAATTAAATAAGAGATATTGTGATATCCCAACATATCCATGTTCCAACATGGAACAAAACTTCATCTTCACCTGCAACTTACAACGCTATAAGAGGGGCTGAGCAAAGCGGTAACATAGCCAAACAACGGTTTGCTACGAAAGGATGGTTAGAGGCTTGACATGGCAACATGGGAGGCATGATATAGCAAGTGGTAGGTATCGCGGCATAACAAAAGAGCGAGCAACTAGCAAGCAAAGATAGAAGTGATTTTGAGGGTATGGTCATCTTGCTTGAGATCCCGCAAGGAAGAAGAATCAGTCCATGAAGAAGACAAACAGACAAAGTCGAACAAATCCTCACAAACGCGACGTTATCGGAACTAACCCGGAGAAGCAACACTGGAAAGAAGCAAACAACATGGTAAACAATTATCACATAAACATGGCACGATGCACAATCAAGTATGATGCATGTCTGATTTAATGAGTCATGGCATGGCAAAGTGCAACAAACGATACCACAAATTAAGTGGAGCTCAATATGCAACGAGTTGCATATTGACGAAACACAACATTCCAGTTATTTAGTTTGCTCTTGTTTATGTACCCAACAAAGTTAAATGTTGATTAACCATGGAAAGGGGTGAAGCATAATAAAACTATCTATTTAGGCAAGTTTAAATGAGGCCGGAACAACAAACAACAAGTCCGGGAAATCCTCATATGCAATTTATGGATTTGGTACTGTTCTGCCCTAAACACAATTTTAATGTTGTTAAACAGCAAAATAAAGTGCACCATGTTAAACTAGGCATTTTTCTACCCCATTTACATATAAAGTTTATTTAAAATGGAGCTATGGTTATTTAGTTATGAAATAAATCATTTTAACATGGCATTTGTACAAATTTAAGCAAACAGCCAGTTTAAACATTTTTAACATGGATGCAAGTAGCATATTATGAAACTAGATAGAATTCTAAACATTTTACATATATAAAACATTTTAATATGATGCACGGTTCATGAGTTATTATATGCATGAAGTTCAAGGGTTTTTCTGCAAAACTGCACTCTCTGGAAAATAGCTAAAACGCAGAACAGGGAAGAAACATGACACGGGCCAAATCTGGCTGGCCCAACAGTGCACAGGGGGCTCGGGTGTTCGCTCACCCATGGGCTGAGGCCCGACTAGAAGCAGAGGAGGCCGCTGGCTGGGCCAGATCTGGAGTCCAGCAGGTGACTCACGCGCGAGGCGGGCGCAGTCAACGTGCGGTCGAGCGCTGTGGCGCGCTGCTCGACCTGAAGCAGGGGATGCAGGGGAAGCAGGGCGGCGATGGTGCTGGCGGTCTCCGGTGGGTGGCGCGGCGATCTGGAGACGGGGATGCAAGGCCTTGGCGCGACTGCGATGCAGGAAGCACCAGGCAAAGCGGCTCCAAGGACTTGGCGGGGCGACGGGTCAACTACGCGGGCGAGCGGTTCGAGCTCCTCTGCTCGAACGAAACAGAGGAGCGGCGCGGCGAGGGACTTGGCGTGACTCCGGGAGGGGCCGGCAGCGCGGATCTGGCGGGGCATCTCCGGCAAGGCATGGACGGGGCGGCGGAACTTGGCGCGGCAGCGGAGCGGCGCTGGGTGGCTCGGCGCACTACATCTCATTCGTGAAGGAGGGGACGAAGGCTGGCGATGCGGGAACTCCGGCAAGGCAGAGCATGGAGGCAGCTTGGCGCCGGAGATGATGATGGGGAGGCGCGGAGGAGGTCATGGGGTCGAGGACGACGGATCCGAACCGGCGGTTGCTGGTGCTTGAAGCCCCCTGGACGCCATGGCGGGTTCCCTGGGAGGTCTCTGCGAGGTCAGAAACGAGATGAGAGACGAAGGAAAAAAGAGAAGAATGGAAGGGAGGCGGGGCGGTGCTGTTCCTGGTGGTGGTCGTCGGCAGCGGCGCTGGTCGTAGGGCGATGAGGCGAGGGAGGTGAGGCGCGGAGGTCGGGGTCAAGGGGAATGAGGACCTCCTCTCCTATGCGTTGGCCGCTACGAGCTAGGCGCCATGAGCGATGGGGAGCTGTCGAGGGGAGGCACTGCTGCGGGCTGGACGGAGGGATTGGGTGGTGGCGGAAAACAAGGGACTTGGTCGGAGCGATCCGGTTGGGTGGATCTGGGAGGATCCCGAGGATGAAGGGGGAAGGTTCATTGGCTGGCGGCGGCACGATGGGAAAGGGTGGATGAGACAGCTAGGGGTAGGGTTTTATCTGATTATATAGGTAGGGATTAGGGTAGGGGTTAACTCGGTCCGTCCGATTATAATTGAGCGGTCGAAAATAAATAGGTAGGGAGTCCAACTAAAAAAACAGAGATGTTTTATAGATGTTTGGGGATGATCCAGACGCACTGTTCATGACCGCCCGGATCGAGTTCGGGGAAGTTTCGGACGAGCAAGCGAGGGGTTTGAGCACTAAGCAAAGAGATTAAGAGGCCAGGGAAGAGGGGCTCGAAAAATCCGGTTGGTCTCGGAACGGACAACGGAGAGACGCGGCAACTACGAACGAACTAAGAGTTTTAAGAAAACATGTGGATGCAATGCGGATGATGCAATGATGAATGCAACAAACAAATAAATACACGCGACGATAACGAAAAACATGGAAGGCATCTGAAGCGTCGGTCTTGGGGCGTTACATGAATGCACATGCCCCCCAACCGAGGTTCACCTAGCAAAGTGTGAAGTAGCTAGCAGCCCCCCCTCATGTCGGCACAAAGGGAATCCTAAGCTATGAGCATGCCCCCCTCCCCCCAACGGAGGTTCACCTACCAAAGTGCAAAGTAGCTAGCAACACCCCACCCCCCTCGTGTCGCCACGAAGGGAATCCTAATTAAGCTATGAATGCGTGCCCTCCCAACCGAGGTTCACCTAGCAAAGTGCGATGTAGCAACCCTCCCCCCCCCCCCACACACACACTTTTAGTCGGCATGCCAGAGAGGCATATATCTCACCAAGATGGATCGTAAAATGGACCAAGAATAATCCACCATGGTCGTACAACCTCTCTCTTGTTGTTTGTCAAAGTGATGGCCGTCCATGCGATCCCGGAGATGGGCTAGCTCGCCAGTAATCACGCAAGTAGCTAGTCCCCGAAGACAGCCACTTCATGCGTGTGGCCCAAAAATATGTATGGAGAGGTGTGTTTTTGAGTAACAATGAACAACTTTGATGTGGCATCGTGATTTCGAACTAGAAATCCCCACAGTGAGTGAGTGTTAGGTTGACGATGCATATGTATGTTATACCACACTTCAAGCCAATGACGGGGATTCATATATGCATGCATGCGTGCATAGTATATGCGCTCAAACTTAATTAGGTCTGGATCTCACCATGACCTATACTAGGATAACACGAACCAAATGAAGAATCCGTCATGGTAACCTATCTTGTTGTTGGTCAAGGTGATCATGGATGTCCACGCGGGCCCGTGAATATATAGGATTGTCGCCGATAACCATGCAAGGGAGTGTACCATTTGAAGGCAACCACTACATGCATATGTATGGAGGTGATGCGTGCATGCATGTTTGAATACACAACATTGATCTGGCGCGTGTGTCAAAAATCATACACTAGATCCCAACACAGAGCAAGGTCGGTTCATGATGGTGTCGTTGTACTAGCCACTTCGACTCGATGGGAGGGATTCAATCGCACACATGCATGTGTGTGTGCTCAAAGTGTATCATGCATGTCATACCAGAGCAAAAAATAATAATCCCCTCCTAAGTCAAATTAAACTCTCGTGTTGTCAGGCAAAAAGAAGTGATGGACCAAGCGGGCCCACAGATGGAAAGTATAGATATCGTTGATAACAGCATAAGTGGGTGCGAGAGGACAACCACCACCTCTTTGCATGTGGGCCAAACATATATATGTTGAATACCCAAAATGCACAACTTTGATGTGCCACACGCCTCAAAAATTGTAAACCGTGCACCCACACAGAGCGAGGTTCATATCAAGCGTACTACATATGATGGTCCCCTTCCCCCCTCTTCACCGCATACTATATGCTCGTGCCATAATATATGTACAACCCAAAAGAATCCTCATCGATGGTGAAATTAATTAACCTCTCCCGATGTAGGTCAAAGTGATGCATGCACGCATGCATCATCAATGGCCTCGTGGGCCCATAGATGGAAGCGTCACACGTGAGTGTCCTATCTAGGATATATATGCATGTGGCCCAAAAAGGTGTTGTGTGATGTTTGAATAACCAATTTCACAATTTTACTGTGGCATGTGCCTCGATAACCAAAAAATCCCGACACTAAGTGAGGTGTACTTGTTCACGGACGCATACGTATAGTATATATGCTAGTACCCTCCCACCCCTTCGACGCGTACTATATACCACCATAACACAAACAAAAAAGATTCTACCTTGCTTCTCAAATTAACCTCACTGCCGGCTGTTCGTCAAAGTGATAGATGACGACCTCGCGGGCCCACAGAAAGAGTCACACGCGAGTATCGAGTGTCGTGTAGGACAATCATCAACTGCATGTGGCCAAAACATTTATGTATGAAAGGGTTGTGTAATGTTTTAAATAATGATTTCACGACTCTGATGTGGCACCAGCCTGCCCAACCAAATGGCCAACCCACACGGTGGGTCACAACTTGTAGTGTACTGCGAGCCACCCGCCACCCCCAAACGCACACACCCACACACACACCGCGAATCCACCGCAACTATGATGCATGTTAAGTTAATTATCCCATGGTGAACATACATGTTACCAAAGGAGGGACGTTTTAATTTCAAAAAAATCACAGAGATCATTAAGACGTTTTAGTACATTGATTGATTGATTTTATATGGGTATAATGTGCAAAAATCAAATTTGAGCTACACGTGATAGTGCACCTAAATGGATTGCAAAAACACATGTGTCTCACTGGGTGCATGTTTACTCCCCGTGCAACAAATTTCAAACCTTGAGAATCTTGATTTTTAAATTCTAGTACATCCAAAACTTATTTGAAGTTCATGAAACTTATGGACACCAATACAAAGTGGCATTGTACTATTTTTTGTCAAATTTGAGACCAGTTTTGATGTAATCTTTATCTAATTATAGATGAGAGATTATTAATAATTGGGAACCAATATCCCAAACGGATTATTTATTCGAACCGTGAGCATTAGACCAACAATGGATATGTGCCATGCTTCAGTTAAGCAATAAAGCGGTAGCATTAATCATCCAAATAGAAAAACAATATACGTGCCGGGACGTGACCCGTGTGGCGTGCAAGCAGGCGTGAGTTGACGGGACACATGCGAGCAGTCTGCCGTGCACGCAGATGGGGAGGCGTGCGTACAGGTGTGTGAATTGACGGAGGCGTGATCGCTGCGCAGTGTCATCATGAGGCGTGCGAGTAGCTGTGCGAAACTTTGGTAGGCATGCCAACAGTCCGGTGCGCAGGCTCACCAGGAGGCGAGCCATCGATTTGACCGCCGCCCGCCTCTCTCCCACAACTCCCACTACATATTAAAGGTGCGCCCGAGCGGCCGCACCCCCCATACTCGCTACACACACGCAATCCTTTCTCTCCGCTTGCATCCTCGACGCCGCTCTTAGTCCTCAAAGCCGTCAGTGTATGAGGATGCCGCCGAAGCGCCCCATTGGCGGGAGTGGCGACGCAGGGCTGCTAAAGCGCCCCATCGACGGCGTGGAGATGGACACAGAGGTTGCCGTCACTGCCGGCGAGTTATCGCTACACCCTGACATCGTCTACGACATCGTCGACAGCGTCAAGCTTCCATAGCCGGAGGCGGAGTTCCACACCGACTCCGACGACCACTCCGGCGAAGACTCCGACGACCACTACGTCGACGACTCCGACGACGACAGACAGCTGGTTAGTCATCTATACCCATTTATGTGTCAAATAGATCATAGGGTTTCTCTCGTTAATCATGCCTCACCCTTTTTGAATATAAATCCCGTGGTTATGTTCGCCCAATCCATGAAATCTGAGTAAGTTTCGTTAGATCTGTGTAGTGTATTGATTGTTTGAATGGTACAGGTGATAAGTGATTAGTTGTTTCATCTGTCAAATTATTTCTGCTAGTAATCCGACTAGGGTTAGTGTTCATGCTAATAATTCCTAGCCAGGACTTGACAATTGATTTTGAATGACCTACATATGTTTGTGCCATTATTTTCTTCAAGATTGGTCTGTACATAGACGACTGTGCTTAAAAATCGGACCATAATCTCTGAATATGTATAAATAAATAGCCATAAATTCCTAATCCTACTTCACGGCATGTAATCACTGACTTGATGCCAATTTTTTTAATATATGTATAGGTGATGTCTGACGATGTGGACAACGAGGATGAAGATGCCCAGAGGAGGTACAAGAGGCGAATCCTGAGGGAGCTTTATGCGGGAATGCATAACAGGCGTATTAGGACCTGGAACGATGGCTATGGATTCCCATTTTGCAACCATGAGATTCATGACGCGTATCTAAGTGTTCTGGCGCATGCAAGAGGACGGGCCGTTGGCTCCTTCAAGCAGAAGTATTCTCGCAGGGTGGCGCACGACGCGTACACCGAGTACCTGGAGAAGCTTCAGGATCATGTCGGCCGCATGTGAGATGAGATGTGGGATGGATCGAACTATGTACGCTTGAGTATGCTTAATGACGGTTGAACTATGTACTTATGGTTGAACTATGATATGTACGTGTACGCTTATTATCTATGTCTGAGTATGTTAAATATTTCGCCAAATTTTGGTAAAAATTACAACTGGGGACCAATAAACCAGGATGGAGCTAGTCAATCACACACGGTTTGCTCTAGCAAACCGTCGCCCCCAAAATTCTTTGTGGGAAAGAAAACCCTCACCACCCAATTCAAAAAAGAAAAAAAAGAAAACCCTCACCCTCCCCACGTCACAAAAACCCTCACCCCGCCCGCCACCCCCTCGGCCCCTCCAGTACGTTCCCCATTCACACCTGCACAAGCTCCTCCGCGTCTATGCCATGACACTACCTATCGCGGCGGTAAACACTTAGCTCGCCGCCTGCCACCGCCAGGCAGCCACCAAAGCCCACCGCATTTTGCCACTTCCGCTTGCCGCCCCCTATCGCCATCGACTTTCTAGACGCTGCTCGCGGTCAACCCACCTCCGCTAGGTTCGGGAATCTGCCGTACTGAGTGTTCTTTCTCATGGACGACAAGGTAACTAATTTAACGAGATATTATCTCATCTCTTATCCCAGTTCATTTGCCTCCTTTAATCACCCGGTGGAAATCGCCGTGAATTCTTTTTATTCGAGCTGATTTGAGGGTTTTCTTTCATTCATAGAATGTATAGTGTGCCGACACTTTAGGACTTGGCGACCGCCGCCAGAGATTCCATCTCATCGTACCAGATAACTTGAGGATGCGCGTGGTATGTTCAATCTCACCCTAAATCGGTTGGCATGGCCTACTTTCCCGAACATATTCTAAATATTGCTACATTTGGATAAAAGGTGCCACATGCACCATATACGTCAAAGGGGATGTTTTCCCTCTTCTTTCTATATTAGGAAAATTAATGATGTATTGTTCTTTCGATTACTCTCATATTTCCATGACATCATGTTTACCCTATCTGTTTAATTATAGACTTTTGCCCTTCGATTTCAACTTCTGTACAGTTCTTTCAATTTGGGCCCATATTTGTAGGACATCCCTCGCTATGCAACAGATTATGTAGTGCACAATTTTTCCCTTTACGTACATCAAGGCTCCACGAATGTCATACTGCACACAAACCATGGATTTACAATTGTTGCTACTGTAAGACTTGATGAACATGGTGACTCCTATTTTGGCATTGTCTTTTGGAATGAAATTGCAAAGTTTTATGTACTGAAAGTTGGCACTAAAATTGCACTGCACATAGAAGGGCCTGGTCATGAGATATATGCTAACTTCCTCGACAAAATCATCCATCTAGACTTTGTTCGAAGTAAGTTTTCTTTTCAACTATCTGCATATGTTGACTTATCTTACTATATTCCTACCTAATATGAATTGTGTAGTATTTAAGCAACCAATTGTTATTCCCTTATCTTACTATATTCCTACCAAATAACTTCTAGTTACCAATACACTTTTCTATTGCCCTGTTTTAACTAAATATTCCATGTACTCCCATTTCTATCAGAAAGTGCCGCTGACAAGGAGACTCCGGAGGTGGAGAACAGGGCTGCCAACAAGCGGAGGCGGGGCGAGCTAGGACCACAAGCGACTCCACCAGGCCTAGACTTAATCAGTATCCTCCCCGATGATATGTTGAGAGTCATCATCTCCCTCCTCCCAATCAAATATGGGGCGCGGACAACCCTCCTTTCCCGGCGGTAGCGCCCCCTATGTAACTCCAGCCCTCTCGACCTCATCGACACCCACGGGCTCTGCCAAGGCTATCACAAAAGCTTGGATGCGTTCTCCAAGATCCTTGGCAGTCACCTTGGCCCAACCAAAGGCCTTAGAATGGGCAAGTTCCATTCCAACGGCAAGGACCGAGCCAAGCTTGATGACTGGTTCTGATCCCCCGCCCTAGATTAACTCAAGGAGCTCACTTTTGATGAGGGGCATATGCGGTCGCTGCCAATGTCCGCACTCCGCCTCGCGCCCATGCTGTGCGTCTCCATGTTTAGGAACTGCCATTTACCGCCCCTTAACGACGCGCCCGCTCTTATTCTAGCACGACTGAAGCACCTCGAGCTCGTTGTCGTCTGCCTCTCAAAGGGTGACATGGAGCGCCTGCTCCATGGCTGTACTGCACTCGAGTACCTTCGTCTTCAGGCGATCAATGGGTTGAGTACCTTCCACATCACCTCCATGACTCTCCGGACTATTTATGTGTGTTGCTGGTGCGGCAGGAAACATCACAAGAGGTGGACCACGGTATGGTCATCCAGGACACACCTGCACTTGAGAAATTACTTGTAGTTGATGAAGAAGGTCCAACAAGAATCAATGTCATTTCTGCCCCAAAATTGACAGTGGTGGGCTACTCGTCTGACAAATACTCTGAATTTGTTGTTGGATCCACACCCGTTCAGGTACAACAACCGCCTTCTACCTCTCCTTCTAGAAATTAACATTATTTCTAATTTTGAAGATGTTTGTTCGTCTGTCATTCAGAAAATGATTATGACAAGCTTGACCCTGAAAATGCGCACAGTGAAAGTCTTGGCACTAGAATCTATCGGGCCCAACCGAGTAAATTGTCAGTTTCCTAAGATGCTTTCCGTGCCTGGAGAAGCTATATATCGAGGTGATGTTCCTTTCCTATTAAATGTTAACCATAAGGGAGTTCAATTTGTGACACCTTTTTCGAAGTTTACAATGACAATGTACTACGATTTCTGAAGGGTCTTTTGGAGGATTTCAGTACATACATACACCCCCCATATTGGTTGCTTGATCCATATGGTTACAATCAATAAGCATTTCTCCTTTCGATTCATCTATACTGGTTTTCTTAGGGAACTTTTGATCCACTCCAACCTCTTGTGAAGAAGGCTACATTTTTCTAGAATGTAATCAAATGCCCATGTTAATCATGTCAGATCGAAGATGGCATGTTAGTGCATTTTACAAATCCTGCAAACCAATGAGCTAGGCCAGTAGTAATGTTCAAAACTGCATGTAGGCACTAACACGTTTTCTTGTTTTGCATATAAGATTAGGCCCAGTGGTGGATAATGTGATACGGTATAACAATCTCATCGAATGCCTAGCTCTGCATCTCTCAGAAATTACTTTGAACTCCTAGCGAGGGACCTTACCGGAGATTATATTCGCCAGGTTCTTTGTTCTCAGAGCAAGGGTGCTGAAGGAAATGAGGTTTGCCCTACATTTATTCACAAAAATGAATGGTTTGTTGATCAGTGCCGGCGCCTGCGGCAGAATGTAGTAGGCTCCAAGAATGCTGAGTTTGATTTTGGAACTTCAGATGACAGAGTAATCGGAAGTCATCGGGTCAACCCCATACATGAGTTCTCAGTGGTGACCCCTTTGCAAAAATTGTGAGGTTTCAAAGCCAGACTTAGAAGCGGTTATATTAGTTTGATCCCCTCTGACATCCATGTTCAGCGCATCAGCGCGAGCGTTTGCAACTGATGAGCTGAATTTCATTTCTAATATCAGTTTGAACCTTGTAATCTTCAAATTTGAGCCATATAACTCTGGAATTTGAACCTTGTAACATTTCAAGCTTTTGTGGTACAATCGTTGAAATAGCATCATATGAGAATCGTATATTGCGAGCACTATTTTGATATTAAGATGCAATGGTCTTAGATTTTATTAACCATTCTCGAATCAGTTTACCTTGTCGATCTCACAACACAAGATCTGTATAGCTAACTCGACTGCGATCTTCGACATTATTGCGCACAGTTGGTTTCTTCCACTGTGTGCATTGTAGTGCGCATAATTAATTATCGGACAGGAGTGTCCATCATCACCCTTCTGTGTAACTTTGACCTTATCACCCAAGGGTAAACTTATGACCAAAGTCATTCCACACACTTCGTTTTACAAAGCTTTTTGCGAATAAACGTGCACGATTTGTCCCTCTTCTAGACAACGCGTGGCCAAACTAGCCGCTATGAACGCCGTGACAAGATGTGACGATTACAGGCCGGCCGCCCCCCATTTATTACAGCAGCCATTTAACCTACCCTTGTGTCTCTTCAAGCTTTCGATCGCGCCCCACCATTGCAAGAAGCACACCCACCACAAGAAATTCTTAGAGGGTATCCTGCGCGGCTCCACTAGTGCTCCGAGAGGCTGCCGACGACGAGCAGCAGTTCACCATGCGTGCCATGGTGGACACCCATAGAAGGTTCATGGACCTCTCGGTGGTGTACACCAACAATCCAGTCTGGGTGGAGCACTCCATCCACATCATGGAGCTGTTGCTTGCCGAGGAGAAGTACAAGGTGGTCGGGTTCGACCTCGAGTACACCCGCACTCGTGTCGGGTCTCTTCCCAAGGTCATCGTCGCCCAATTGTGCGTGCGCCACCACGTCCTCATCTACCACTACTGCCTGGCCACAAGGCCTTGCGAGCGTTTCGCCAGGTTTGTCAACAGCCCCCACTACATGTTCGCTACGGTGGACATCACCAACGATGTAAAGGCGCTCGAGAGTTCGGGCATCGCTTCCCAGAATCTTGTCGACATCCAGGGCGAATACAAGATCTCGGGCAGCAAGGATCATGAAAAGGACTCATTGGTTCACCTCGTCGAGGCCATCATCGACCCCTACTACAGAGACATAAAGGATTTGTGGACAAGGACAAGCGTGCCTGGCACTCGGCCTGGATGGGTAAACTTAAGAAAGCTCACGTCGTGTACGCGACCAAGGAGGCGTACACGAGCTACGACATGTACAAGTGGATCGTTGACATGAGGAAGTTCCACCTTCCCCAAAACCGCCAGGGATCCAGCCGGAAAAAGAGCAATGGCATGCGTCGTTGCAACAACAAGTAGATGATTAGATCCTCGTTTCTCTTACTTTAGTATGCATGTAATTGCTTACTTTGGTGTCTGCAAATGTTATGTGTGTAGTCACTTGTGTAATTGTATGCTTAATTTGGTTATGCAATGCTGTCTTTTTAAGTATATATGTTGATGCTCTGTAGACAGAACGTAGATGGTGTGCGGACAAAGAAAATCACATCGCACGCGGACTAAACAATGGAACCCGTTGGTGATGTTTTCATCAAAGACTCACAATTGTATACCAGCAATCGTTTGCTCACAACACACACGGCTTGTTAACAGTAATCGTCTGTGTTCTTATCGGTCTTCGCACACGTGTCTGATTACAGACTTGTTTGCCTCATATCACACACATCCTGTTCATTTGAATCGTTTCTGTTCTCCTGTCTCAACACAAACAGTTCATCCGAGTGAACCGCATGCCGTATATCGCACAAACCTTTGATCTTGCTGACCGTTTCTTTTGTGTTTCAAAATCACAAATAGTTTATCTGAGTAAACCGTATGTTGTACAACGCACACACCTTCATCTGTCTACCCATTTCTTTTTTTCCTCCTCATCGCAAACGGTTGATTGAATTGAACCGTATGCCCTGCATCACACATGCAACTAAAATCTGAACCATGTTTGATGCATCCTCCATTGCAAACGTTTTGCACCTTTTTGACGGTTTTCATACAGCACCACTTGCGATTATTGCATTGCACACAGTTTCTCGAAGGGTCTCTGATCGTAGTGCCGCGTTAGCAGCATCCTGCAGTAGTGAGTCTTGTATCTTTTGTTCCACTACCCCGCCATGCGTGGCCGCAGGTGTGGCTACAACTGCCCGTGCATAAGTGAAGGGGTACAGAAGTCCCATACTTTTGTACACCGATAGGAGCCCCCGGGCCTGGGCCACATATAAGCGCGAAGCATTGTTGGGCCAGGCCCAGAACGGTGTGCGGGCACGCATGGCTGAGTATCAACCATAGTAATCCCTTTGCCCGATGCGCTTACCCATGACCCGCATTGAGTGCGTGACGTGGGGGTCATGCGTGAGATGACCGCAGCATGCTTGCATCATCCCGTGGTGGATTGTAAAGGGGCGGCCCGCGTCTTCCCCATAATAAAAGGGGAAACTGTAGGGCCACTGCTCATTTACTCTCCTCGCCTCTCTCATCCTCGGAACTCCGTTCCACGTTTCCCACCACGCCCGTCTTTTTCGCCACGTACGCCGCATGCATGGCGCGGGGTAGGCGACGGACGCGTGGAATACGGGAAGGCACGCCATGGCCGATACCCATGCGCCTTTGATTAGCATGGGCTGGGCGGTCGATGACCTTGCTCGTCGCCAACTTAACGAGCCGGACTTGAAAGGGCTCTTTAGAGGCATAGAGCTGGTCTTCAGCCTTCCCTGCTCGGTTATAAAGAGGGAACTCAGAAGGAGGAGGAGGAGAGGCATCCTCTCATGCCTTCCCTTCGTCCCCACTCTCCATCCACTGCCATGCCGAGAGGGCGTGGCCGCGGCCGTCCTTCTGCGGACGCGACTAGGTCCTCCTCCCGCGAGAGAGCCGTGGCTGTAAAGGAAGAGCAAGACTCCCAAGGTGAAGGCCACGCTCGAGGCAGAGGCGCCGGACTGGGCCGCGGTCGGCGAGGCGGTCGAGGCAAAGGTGGGCGTGCAAGGGGGACACCTGCGTCGTCACCATCTCCGCCACCATCTCCTCCTGCTTCGCCGAGCGGCCATGTCGCGGACACAGCGCTAGAGTTCATCCTACAGTTGTGCGAGCCGTCGCGCAGCCGCCTTCGCCTTCCCGAGGCATTCGCGAGGGTGTTGGAGATTGACCAGCCGCCAAGGCTGAGGCTTCACATGAAGGGGTGTTGCAATGGCGACATGTGGGTGAACACAAGGTTCCCCGTCCCTCATGTAATGCTTCTTCGTCGGGGTTGGAAAACCTTCGCACACGCCCATTGCTTGATGAAGGGGCACGTCTCCTCTTCAAAATAGTGGAGAGTAACCTGCTCTCCACAAAGGTCTTCGGGCGCTCGGGACACAGGTTAGGGTGCTGCGCGGAGAGCTCGACCGACGACGAGTTCTCCTCCTTAAGCGAAGGTGACGGGGAGGGGACTGGCGAGGAGGACGACGTGGATGGGTCCGACTAGGCGTCGGACGCCCCGTCCCAAGGCGATGCCGGCGGCAGCACCATCTGCACCTGGCCTTCTCCCTGGCAGGATGATCTGCTGGGGGCGGGGCAGCTCTTGACGGCGGCTCCTCGAGACAACTCCTTGAAATTCTTGGGGTCGTTGCTTCTAGTGGCTGGCGCTGGAGGGCCGGAGAAGACGAAGAAGGCGGGTGGCGGGCCATCAAGTCGGAGTATGATAGCATCGACGCCTTCGTCGAGTATGGGCGGCCCGCTGCCTTATCTTCCAACTTCTTCCCCGACACCATCATCACAAGCCTTCTTCTGGGCGACCACCGAAACATTCTGTTGGTGTCTTCTGTTTCTCGTACCTCACTTAGGCACTCCTTTTGCCCTCCTGCTATCCTGATCCACTCCCTGAGGAGAGGGACAAGAAAGGGATTACGGGCATCTTATCTTTTTTTAGATCTTAAGCCTGCGGGCACCTGTCGAACTTAGACTTTGTAACCCCTTGCTCATGTTTATGTTCCGTATGAATTGTACTTGCTTAATCAATGTATTAATGAAAAAGGGTGTTTGTCGGGTTCCTTTGTGCGTGATCGAGGCCCACACTAAGGAGCGATTCCTTGTGATTTCAAATAAACAACATCGCTCGTCAACAAACATTGCCCTCCTTACGCTTTATACCATGACCATACCCACGCCCTTGGCGGGAGTAGGGGTAAAGTACTATCGGGCCCTTCACTTGTTTCCCTTCCACCACAACTACAACCAGATTCTGGCCTAAAAGGGATTTCAGGCATAGGAAAGAGGGAGCACATCGGTATAGGAGTGAATGAAGTTTCGTATGTTCAAGTTTCAAACAGAAACGCATAGCAGGAGAGAGAAAACTTACCTGAATTTGCAGCCCCCGGCAACCTTGGCTTGCCAGGATCGGGGTTGTCGATCCACCTTCTTTCCTCTGAACGGCTCTGCAGAAACGCATGTGCAGCCTGCGAACCAAGAATGGACTAGAAGAGACAGAAAGACATGACTTGACATCTATACTAGGGGTTAGTTGTCGTCAAGCACTACCTACCCTAAGAGAGTGAGAGACTCAACATAGCAAGCATGCTAAATTCTAGGGCGCCAGCGCTTCATTTATTTATCTGTTGCTCAATGTCTGCACCTGGCTTTGTACAAAGGGTTACATGCCTTGCCGGCAAGGCTTGTACAAAAAGTGGTCTGCTAGGAGGCCCGACAACCGCACCTTATGGGTAAAACTTGCGAAGATGTTCGATGTTCCAGGAGTTGCTCACTGGAATTTCATCTTTAGTCTCCAGGCGGACTGTGCCGGGCCTGGTTAATCGTATTATCCGATAAGGGCCTTCCCACTTTGGCGTCAACTTGTTGGAATTCTTGGCGGATTGAACTCGCCGAAGAACAAGGTCACCTTCCTCAAGGCTTCGGGCATGAACCTTGCGCCTATGGTAGCTGCGAAAGGCTTGCTGGTAGCGAGCAGCTCACACAGCAGCCCGAAGACGATCTTCCTCAAGGAGCATCGCATCATCTTGGCGCAACCGCTCTTGCTCAAGCTCATCATAAGCAAGCACCCGAGGTGACCCGTATGTGAGTTTCGTGGGGAGAACTGCTTCTGCCCCATATACCAGGGCAAAGGGTGTCTGGCCAACGGCTCGATTTGGCGTCGTCTTGATCAACCAAAGAACCCTTGGCAACTCATCAATCCAGCGCCTTCCATACTTGTGTAACCCGTCAAAAGTCCTCGTCTTGAGGCCTCGCAACACCTCTGCATTTTCCCTCTTAGCCTAGCCGTTACTTCTAGGATGAGCCACAGAAGCAAAACAAACCTTGCTGCCGAGGTCTTGGATATACTGCATGAAGGTGTGGCTCGTGAACTGCATGTCGTTGTTGGTGATGACTCTATTCAGCACACCAAAACGGCAAACTAGCCCCTTGAAGAACTTGACGGCAGATTGTGTTGTCACCTTTCTCAGTGGTTCTACTTCCATCCACTTTGTGAACTTGTCGATCACGACGTACAAGTACTCAAAGCACCCGACCGCATAGGGAAAGGGGCCCAGTATGTCGAGCCCCCAGAACGAAAATGGCCAGGAAAGAGGGATTGTCTGAAGATCTTGGGCTGGTTGATGAAGCTTCTTTGAATGGAACTAGCATGCTTCACACTTGGTTACTAGGGCAGTTGCATCCTGGAGAGCGGTGGGCCAGAAGAAACCTAGCCGGAACGCTTTGCCGGCAAGGGCTCTTAACCCTATGTGGGAGCCACACATGCCTCCATATACCTCTGCCAACACCTCCAGTCCATCCTCCCGAGGAATGCACTTCAATTTCACGTTGTTCAATCTCCTTCTGTATAGGGCATCGTCCACAAACTGGTACGTGCTGGACCGACGGGCTACTTTCTCTGCTTCTTCCTGTTCCTTTCTCTGCTAAAACGGACGGTGTGCTGCGCCCATGCTGGAGCCTGGGGCTCGACAAGGACTAAAGGCTCATCTTCGGATGTAGGGGCATGCCTCTATGGCCATGGCTTGGGGTCCTACCGGAGGGTGCTGCCCCTAGGAAAGCTTGGGGCACCCGGCAACGTCCTTGCCGGCGGCTCCTGGGAGCTCCGCGAGAAAGTACTTGCCGGGGCCCGCCTTCCTTCGCTTGTTCTCTCCTGCTGATGGCTCAATGGATGGCTGGGTTAATTGAAGCACAAAGGTACCTGGTTCAACATGCAACTTGAGGGTAGCATGTTTTGACAAGTCATGGGCAATGTTGTTCTCTGCTCAGGGAACATGCTCCGCATGTAGACCGTCAAAACGCTCCTCCAACTTCCTCACCTCATCCACATAGGCCTCCATCAACGGGCTCTGGTAATCCTTGTTAACTTGCTTGACGACGAGCAGTGAATCACCTCTGATTATGAGCTTCCTGATTCCGAGGTCTGCCGCAATCCTGAGACCGGCAAGCAATCCCTCGTACTCTGCCGTGTTGTTTGTTGATTTTTCCCGGGGAAACTGCATCTGGATCACGTACTTGAGGCGCTCTCTAGTGTGTGCGACGAGTACCACACTGGCACCAAAACCTTCCAGCAAGAAAGCCCCATCGAAGTACATGATCCAATCACGGCTCGTCTCCTTGCCGAGAAAGGTGGTCTCTTGAATCTCCTCGTCGGGCGTTGAGGTCCATTCTGCGATGAACTCCTCTAAAGCTCGGCTCTTGATTGTTGAAGTACTTTTAAACTTGAGTCCAAAGCTCGACAGTTCCAATGCCCATTCCACAATCCTCCCAGTCGCATCCGGGTTGTGCAAGATTCGTTGCAAAGGGAGGCGGGTAACGACGGTGATCTCATGCGGTTGGAAATAGTGACACGGCTTTCTCGAGGCCATAAGGAGGCCGAAAAGTAGGTTCTGCATCCCGGAATATCTTGATCTAGTCCCCTGCAAGAGGGAACTGACAAAATAAACCAGGTGTTGCACCACCTTCTTCTTCTGTTCAACTTCTCCCATCTGCGCAGACTCTGTCTTGCCGGGACTGGGCCTTGCCGGGGGTTCCACCTTGCCGGGGAAAGCCCTATCCCACCATCCGACGGCTCTGTTGCTACTGCTGCTTCTTCCTCAGGTTCCCTCTGTGCTACTACCACAGCACTGACCACTTGATTCGTCGCCGCTAGATATAGAAGCAATGGCTCTTGTGGTTTAGGTGCGACTAGTATTGGCGTGGAGGAGAGGTACTTCTTCAAATCCTGTAGCACTGAATCTGCCTCCGGCGTCTATTTCATTGGACCCGCCTTTTTCAAAACATTGAAAAAGGGGAGGGCGCACAGCAGATTTGGAGATGAACCTACTTAGAGCAACAACGCAGCCGGCGAGCCTACAGACGTCTTTGACCCGTGTCGGCGCCTCAATCTGCTCCACCGCTTTCATCTTGTCGGGATTCGCTTTGATCCCGCGCTAATACACAAAGAACCCAAGAAGTTTGCTGGATGGGACACTGAACACACACTTCTCTAGGTTGAGCTTGAGGTTGATCTTGCGCATATTTGCAAATGTTTCTTCCAGATCCTGCACGAGCGTAGCCTTGTCCTTGGTTTTGACCAATATATCATCCATGTAAGCTTCCATATTTCTATGCAGCTGGGGCTCAAAACCAATTTGGTCCTCTCGGGCAAACGTTGAACCAGTGCTTTTCAACCCGAAAGGCATTCGTACAAAATAGTACGTACCACACTAGGTGATGAACGCGGTCTTTTCTTCATCTTCCTTCATCATGATGATCTAATGGTATCCTGAATAGGCGTCGTGGAATGACAGCAGGTCACACCCGGCAGTGGAGTCCCCAATCTGGTCTATGTGTGGCAAAGGGAAGGATCCTTTGGACAAGCCTTATTCATATCTATATAATCAATACATAGCCTCCACTTCCCATTTTCCTTACGCACTACCACTGGATTGGCCAACCACGTGGGGTGGAGCACTCCTCTGACCAAGCCTGCCGCCTCCAACTTCCTGATCTTTTCGATGATGAACTCTTGCCTCTCCAAAGCTTGCTTCCTGACCTTCTGATTGACGGGCCGGCATGAGGACAGATAGCAAGATGGTGCTCAATCACCTTCCTGGGAACGCCGGGGATGTCGGATGCTTGCCATGCAAACATGTCGACATTCGCCCGCAGGAAGGCGACGGGCGCGCTTTCCTATTTGCTGTCAAGGGTAGAGCTTATGGTAAAAGCCCCGCCCGTGCTGTCCTCCTTGCCGGGCACCTTCTTGGTCTCTGGTGGTGTTGCCTTGGATTTCTCGCTCTTGCCGGTGGATCTCTCAGGCACGTCCTTGGCGGGAGCGCAGCACTCCGAAGAGCCCTGCTTGCTGGAGTGGGTGCATGAGGTCTTGACGGTCTTCTCCCCCCGGGGCTACAACAGCAGGAGCAAGTGCCTTGGTGGCAGTTGCTACAACTACCTCCCGATAGAGCTCGTCGACGCAGATGAGCGCATCCTTCTTGTCAGAGGGGACGGTGATGATGCTTAGTGGCCCGGGCATCTTCGACGTGTTGTAGGCGTAATGTGATGTTGCCATGAACTTGGCCAGCGCTGGCGGCCAAGGATCCCACTGTAGGGCAGGGGGATCTTGGCGACATCAAAAACGATCTTCTCCGTCATGTAGTTCAGCTTGCCCCTGAATGTAATGGGCAACGTGATTTTACCCTTCGGCTGACTCCTCGCCGGGTTGACTCCTTGAAACGTGCCCGTCTCCTCAAGATCTCCATAAGGGATTTGTAGCCTCTCGATCACAGTGGGCGAGATCACAGTGGGTTGCGTATTGTTGGTAAAACCAACAACGGCAAACACCGGACCATTGTTGTGCGATCAGGGTGATCCCCGGTGTCAAAATGATAGGTGTGCTGGACCACTTCATTGGCTTCAGGGCATCGAAAGATGGCTCTGCCGCAGTGACCTCACGTGCCCACTGCTTCAGCCAGTGGTGAGAGGTATGCAACGAGGCACCACCATCGACCCACATGGCCTCTGTAGCTTTCTAGAACTCGTGCTTGCCAGACTCGTCGTCCTCACCATGATCATCATCCTCCTCCTTCTTGTCACGGCCCGAGCGGGCCTCTCTTGTTGATTATCCTTGCCCCGGCGACCTCCTTGGCCGCCATGCTTCTTGGCGGACCCCTGAGCACCATCCTGGCCCTTCTCCTTGTCCTGACTCCCATATTCAACTTTCTGTTTCTCGGCAAGTAGCTCAACCTGTCAGCACTTCTGGAGGTCGTGGCCCTTGGTGCGATGGATCTTGCAATACTGCTTGTCAGAGCCTCCTGGCTTGTCGTCAGCCACCACGGCCCGGCAGGCGGCGCACCCGGCAACTTCCTTGCCAGGTTCGTCAGCCTTGGCCTTCTTGGCGGCGCCAGGGTCGCTGGATCCCTCAACGGCAAGCACGGTATTGCCCTTACGCTTCCTATTGCGGCGTCGGCCCTTCTTTGCGGGGGCGGCGGCGTCTTCGTCTGTGGAGTCAGTTTCCGCGCCGGCATCTTCGCCGGGGTACTTCCTTCCTTCTTTAGCCCGACCACATCTGGCAGCCAGAACATAAAACTCGACTACATCCTTGATCTTGTTCATCGCCAGCTCTTCGCGCATCTTGCGATTGCGCACATTCTGATGGAATGCAATGATGACATCGGCGGGGTGAACATCTGGGATGTTGTACTGCACAAGGTTGAACCTTTGTATGTACTTGCGCAGGGACTCGCCATCCTTCTGGGGGATGACATGCAAATCGCTTACCTGGCCAGGAGCTTGGTGGACTCCGGTAAAGGTGCCAACAAACTCGTGGCACAGATCCGCCCAAGAAGAGATGGAATACACTGGCAAGTGCATCAACCATGACATAACATTGGGCTTAAGTGCCAACAGAAAGTAGTTGGCGAGCACCTTGTCGTCGCGAGTCCCGACGGCCTGCATCGCGATGGTGTAGATGCTGAGGAACTCCGTCGGGTGAGTCTT
Organism: Aegilops umbellulata; assembly: GCA_032464435.1. Taxonomy (NCBI): domain Eukaryota; kingdom Viridiplantae; phylum Streptophyta; class Magnoliopsida; order Poales; family Poaceae; genus Aegilops; species Aegilops umbellulata. The sequence continues at coordinate 148,071,775 of CP136059.1, read as the reverse complement.
GCCATTGTACTTTTCCCCAACATCAGGATTGAACGTGCGGTGGGAGGGCCACTGGAACTGCCGCAGCACACGGGTAAAGGCCGGACAGCCCACCTCGTAAGGTAGGTCGCCGGAACCCCCGGCGTTGGGCGGTCCATAGTGGCCCCGTGCGCCTATCTGACTGATGGTGCACTTCCCGCTACAGCTCGATGGTGGTTCGAGCGTCCTCCTGAGCTCACTCTCGAAGAACTTAACGTTGGTCGCAGAGCGCCCGCTGGTCAGACGATGTTGTGGAAGTGTTGTCACAAGCGTCGGCCCGATGAGCCGGCGGCTGCTGTTGTTGGCGTCGGGGAGGGGAGTGCACCGTGGTCGTAGCACCCCTAGTCCTCCCTCCTCCAGCGGTCACCGGTTGTACCAAGCACCGGCACGAGGGTGCCGCTAGCTATGGTTCATCTTTGTTGGCGAGGATGATGAGGCTCCGGATGGTGGCCCTCCACTTGTCGAGCTTCTCCGCAGCGGGAGGAAAGTTGAGGAGTAGTTGGACGTGCGCCAGCGCTTCTGCTGGCGTGGGTGGCGGCGAAAGCTGTGTGGACCGTGATGCGCTCCGACTTCTAACCATGTTAGAAGGAGCTCTATCATGGTCTTGAAATCGCGAGTCGTTTCCACCAGCGTCCAGGTGCGCACGCCAGCCCGGTGCATCCTGAGAGTGATGCAAAGGGCTCTTCCTGCGGCGGCGCCCGGGGGCATCGACGTCACGGCGTTGCTCATCACGCGCGGCCTGGGAAGGCCGCGGCACAGACGCTGGCTGCGGCATCATAGAGGTTTCTGCGCCGCCTGTGGGCACCACGGCCCCACCTCTGGACCCAGCGGCTTGTGGCTCGTCGTCTTGGACCCGGACGATGCCGCTCATCTGGCTCTGATTACCATAGTGTTGTGGATGCTCGCAGGCCGTGCCTCCTGCTCCATCCGTGGCCACCCTATTGCCTGCCCGCACTGGTGCGGACGGGCCTGCTCCGCACGACCCGATTGCTATGATCCCCTTCTTCTTGGGGGCCATCGCAATGACGAAGTCGATGCGCTAACTTCTAAACCAGATTTTCACAGCTTGCGCCCCCTACCTGGCGCGCCAAAGATGTCGGGGTTCAAGAACGACCCCTATGGGATCACAGGGAATCCCTACTACGGTTGGCGGGGCACGGGGCTGTGCAAAGAGCGGGTCTAGAAGGTCAATGTGGGGGAATTTTATCCAGGTTCAGGCCGCAAACGATGCATAATACCCTAGTCCTGCTTTGGTCTATATTTGGTGTTCTTGAGCTCTTGAACTAGTTGTGAGGCATGCCTAGCCCAAAAAGTCGGAATCCTCCCTCAGTATGCCACGAGCCTTCTCTTATACGTCGAAGGGGTCGCCACAGTGGCACACAGGAGGTGGAAAGTATCTACAGTGTACAAGTCTATCATTGACATCGTGGGGCAAAAGGCATTTAATGCGCTGCCGACGTGTCCTCTTGCTTTAGTGGGGAAGGCGAGGAAGCTCGTCTCGTCTGTTGCCGCCTCGCCTTGCTTCGATGTACGTCCAAGCTGACGAGGCATGCATCGCCATGCTGGCTCCTGCGGTGGTGCAGTGGCAGGGTCTTCACGAAGATCTGCATGCCACCAAACAGGTGCTTTCCTGGTTCGCCTAGAAGCTGCATGCTGCCATGTAGGTGCATGCCTAGTTGGCAGGCTGGCTGCTACGTTGGAACGACCATGGGGCAGCGAAACCTTGGTAAGTGCGGGCCTGGTTGTGGCCCCACACATGTCCCCGGCAAGGGTCTTGCCGGGGTCTTGTGGGCGTCCCCAGCAAGAATCTTGTCGGCGGTCTCGTGGGCGTCCCCAGCAAGGGTCTTGCCGGGGGCCTTCGTCTTCTGGTTCTCATCTTGTCTTGGAGGCCTTCGATCTTCACAAAGATCTACACGCCACCATGCAGGCGCCTCTCGAGCCTTTGTTCCAATGTTATCGATGGTGTCGAACACTGAGGCTCAAGTGTGGCGGTCTTGCTGGTGTTGGGTAAGTTGCCCCGACAAGGCCCTTGTGGGGGCCACGTAAGTCGCCCCGGCAAGGCTCTTGCCGGGGCAAGCCCACCTTGTCCCTTTGCTTTTCGCGCCCCTGGCTTGAGCGTTGCTCTGGTAGTCTTGTATCTTTTCTTTCTCTGCCCCACCAAGTGTGGCCACAGGTGTGGCTACAACTGCCCGTGCACAAGTAAAGGGGTAAAGAAGGCCCCTACTTTTGTACACCGACACGGGGCCACTATGGGAGGATGGGGACGAGCACAGTGCGCGAATGAGACGAGGACAGGGGCATGAGTGCACTGTGTGCTTGGTCCCGTCGTGCCCGTGCTCGCTGCGGCAAACTCCGGTGTCAGCGAGCAGCAGGGAGAGGTCAAGGGAGATGAGTCCAGGCATTAGGCATTTGGTGGTGAGCTAGTTTGTCATCGGGCACACGCACGAGCGAAACAGAGGCGTCGGCGGCACCCAGAGCGCGTCGAGTAGCTGCCTGGCACCGTGTCTACACGCGGTCACCGCGTGAACTCTGGCATCACGCGACGCCGAGCATTAAATTCATGTCTCAGGTGTAGTTCATGCAAGGCTAGGTCGATCCAAGCATCTAAGTTAAGCACAGGTCGACTGGGTGAGACTGTAGCCTCTTGGCAAGTTTCTGGACAGAAACTTTGGAGCTTAATAGAGAAGAATCTCGAGAGAGTTAAGAGCTGAGTTTTTGTGGTTATAGGTTACTTAGGAGGGTAATGAAGCCCTAAAAATTTCAGCTCCATTGGATCAAGGAAAAAAGCACTTCCTTCACAGCATGCATTTTCTGTCCAGAACAGAAAAGATTTTCTATAGCAAAAAAATCCAAATAACTATGAAATATTTTTGCATAGGGAGGTGTGCCAAGGTGAAAAAAATATTCAGTAATTTTTTCAGATTTTTGTGGGCAAGAAAAATGAGGGTTGCTATGGAGTAGAAGGGACTGAAAGACGATTTCAGAGAGAAAGTATTCTCATGGCCATATTTTGATATATCACAGAGAAAGAGATGAGTTTGAGATGTAGATGAGTCGCTTGGGTGAAAATCAAAGAAATTCCCGAGTGATTAAATCCAAATGAGTTGATTCAAAACAAAAATTCAAATAGAAAATGCAAATAAATCCAAAAAAAGAAAAAAGGCAAAAATCAGGGTGTCACACTGCAGTCCGTAGTGTGGCGTCGTCATCACAAGGCCCGGCGCGACCCACTTTATAAGCAAGATCCTCACATCCACCAATTTATTTTAGAATTTTTTACTGAAGGGTGCTTTTAGGTTGACTATTTTTGTAGAGAATTAATAGGTAAATTCCTCACGTCCACCAATTTATTTCAGAATTTTTGGAGCTCCAGAAGTATACGTTTGATACAGATTACTACAGACTGTTCTGTTTTTGACGGATTCTGTTTTTGTGTGTTGTTTGCTTATTTTGATGAATCTATGGCTAGTATCGAAGTGTATAAACCATAGAGAAGTTGGAATAAAGTAGTTTTAACACCAATATAAATAAAGAATGAGTTCATTACAGTAACTTATGGTGGTGGTTTGTTTTCTTTCGCTAACGGAGCTCATGAGATTCTCTGTTGAGTTTTGTGTTGTGAAGTTTTCAAGTTTTGGGTAAAGATTTGATGGATTATGGAATAAGGAGTGGAAATATCCTAAGCTTGGGGATGCCCAAGGCACCCCAAGGTAAAATTCAAGGACAACCAAAAGCCTAAGCTTGAGGATGCCCAAGAAGGCATCCCCTCTTTCGTCTTCGTTCATCGGTAACTTTACTTGATGCTATATTTTTATTCACCACATGATATGTGTTTTGCTTGGAGCGTCTTGTATGATTTGAGTCTTTGTTTTTTAGTTTACCAAAATCATCCTTGCTGTGCACACCTTTTTGGGAGAGACATACATGAATCAGAATTTATTAGAATACTCTATGTGCTTCACTTATATCTTTTGAGCTAGATAGTTTTGCTCTAGTGCTTCACTTATATCTTTTAGAGCACGGCGGTGGTTTTATTTTATAGAAATTATTGATCTCTCGTGCTTCACTTATATTATTTTGGGAGTCCTTTAGAATGGCATGGTAGTTTGCTTTGGCTATAAAATTAGACCTAATATGGTAGGCATCCAAGATGGGTGTAATAAAAACTTTCATAAAAAGTGCATTGAATACTATGAGAAGTTTGATACTTGATGATTGTTTTGAGATATGAAGATGGTAATATTAGAGTCGTGCTAGTTGAGTAGTTGTGAAGTTGAGAAATACTTGTGTTGAAGTTTGTAAGTCCCGTAGCATGCACGTATGGTAAACATTGTGTGACAAATTTGAAACATGAGGTGTTGTTTGATTGTCATCCTTATGAGTGGCGGTCGGGGATGAGCGATGGTCTTTTCCTACCAATCTATCCCCCTAGGAGCATGCACGTAGTGCTTGGTTTTTGATGTCTTGTAGATTTTTTCAATAAGTATGTGAGTTCTTTATGACTAATGTTGAGTCCATGGATTATACACACTCTCACCTTTCCATCATTGCTAGCCTCTTCGGTACCATGCATGGCCCTTTCTCACTGAGAGAGTCCTGGATTAGGGGGTATCCGGACAGCTAGATTATAATCTTTGGCTGGACTGTTGGACTATGAAGATGCAAGATTGAAGACCTCGTCCCGTTTCTGGATGGGACTCTCCTTGGCGTGGAAGGCAAGCTTGGCAATACAGATATGTAGATCTCCTTCCTTGTAACCGACTCTGTGTTACCCTAGCCCCCTCCGGTGTCTATATAAACCAGAGGGTTTAGTCCGTAGGACACAACAACAATCATACCATAGGCTAGCTTCTAGGGTTTAGCCTCTCTGATCTCGTGGTAGATCAACTCTTGTACTACCCATATCATCAATATGAATCATGCAGGAGTAGGGTTTTACCTCCATCGAGAGGGCCCGAACCTGGGTAAAAACATCGTGTCCCTTGTCTCCTGTTACCATCCGCCTAGACGCACAGTTCGGGACCCCCTACCCGAGATCCGCCGGTTTTGACACCGACATTGGTGCTTTCATTGAGAGTTCCACTGTGCCGTCACCACAGGGAAGGATGTCTCGCCTCGTCCTTAAAGACGACATTACCGCCGGAGGGGCCTTGGCTGTCGGACAAACTCTCCGGCTAGGCGGTTTTATCATGACCGCCTGTTCGGCTGCTGAACCAACGATGACTTCTCGGGTCATCAAAAACTACCTCCACGTCAACTCGGAACTTGTCGAGCAGATGGATCCAATGGAACTCTCTTCCCTGAACGAGCTCTTGGATGGCATCGCCGCCTTAGGAGTCGCTACGTACTATGATCAGATTGGGCTTAAACCCGATCAAACGGAGATTTACTCTCCAAATGTCACCCATCATATCGCGGTAGTGGAGGAACAATGCGGCGACTCTTCCTCTATTTTGAGGACTAATTATGTCCGGATTCCTGAGCTCTCCGAGCCAGATACCCGTTTACGGGAGGACATCACCCAAACCCTGAACCTAGAGTCAGGCAGCGGGCCAGACTTATCGGGCAACATCCCGGAACCCGAACTTCCAAGATTGGAAGCTCCTCGGCCCCTGGGTCTCAGATCGGGTGAGGGTTCGGATTCAATTCCACCCACCCACCCAAACATAAGCGATCTTTCCCACATCAGGCAAGAACCCTAGGAAACAGTACATCATTATTGGGCCAGATTCCTTCTTGTGATGAACAAGGTTAAGGACTGTCACGAGGAAGACGCAGTCTCATTTTTCTGCAATAATTGCACGGACAAGGGAATCCTTAACGCCATTAGTCGCCGTGAAATAACACGCTTTGCCGACTTGGCGTCAATAGTAAGAAAGTATTGTGCGATGGTAAGCGCCTGGAAAACCGAAACAAAATTTTGGGATAATCCGGCCCCAAATACACACCCAGTCCGAAATAAAAGGGTGTATTATCACAAGACACCCGGGTTAACTACCAAAAAGCAAAAACCTTCTACAGGGCATGGAACCATATTGGAGGGATGGCTCAACGGACCCTGCAAAATTCATAGTACAGAAGGCGCCATACCAACACATAGCCTTAGAGCATGTTGGATACTCCGGCAAGTGGCCAATAGTTGCGAGGATCTTATCATCCCAGAACCCACAGAGCACCATCCCAGCGATAACAATATGATATTAACAGTCTTAGAGACCTTTGCATCAAATAATCGGCGCAAGCGAACACTCTGCAGCCTTGCCGAAATCTGCCACATAACAGCAATAAATCCATGGAGTGACACGGCTATTACCTTCGATGCCAGTGACGAATCTAAATTATGAACAGCCCGGGCACCAGCTGCACTGGTCCTCAGTTCAATTGTGGACGGCTTTCGACTCACCAAAGTACTCATGGACGGTGGCAGTGGATTAAACCTCATCTATGAGGAAACTCTCCAAAAAATGGAAATAGACTGGAACCGCATTGAGCAAAGCAGCCGACCTTCAGGAGAATCATTCCCTGTCGGGAAGCACACCGTGCTGGGAAAACTATATGTCCGAAGAAATTACATTCCAAGTGGCCTCATTCAGTAGCGGATACCACGCCCTTTTAGGGCGGGAGGCATTCACAATCTTCCAAGCCATACCCAATTATGGGTACATGAAGCTTAAAATGCCTGGGCCCAACAAAATCATCACTCTCGCTAGTGATCCGGACACAGCCCTTCGAGCCGAAAACAAAACAGCCACATTGGCCCTCGAGGCATTATCCGAAGCCCTCGCGGCGGAGGAATTAACCGCGCTATGCTCCACAGTGGACAGGGACGATGTGATACTCGACAAAAGATCCAAGTCCACCTCTTTTAGACCAGCGGATGAGATAGTCAAATTCCATGTCCACCCAACGGACGCTACGAAAACAGCCTCCATCGGGACACAATTAAATCCTGCCGTGGACGCCGCACTACGAGAGTTCCTGCGTGAGAATTGAGACATGTTCGTCTGGCATCCTTCAGATATGCCAGGAATCCCACGCAGGCTGGCCGAACACAGCCTTAATATCCTAAAAGGATTGAAGTCGGTCAAGCAAACTCTTCGGTATTTCTCCGAACCCAAGAGACAAGCTATGGGAGAGGAACTAGCCAAGTTATTGGAGGCCGGATTCATCAGAGAAATAAAACATCCGGACTAGCTAGCAAACCTGGTGATGGTACCAAAGAAGGACAAATCCTGGCGCTTATGCGGCGATTTCAAGGACCTCAACAAGGCCTGCCCAAAGGATCCCTTCCCACTCCCCCGCATCGATCAAATTATCGACGCTACCGCAGGACACGATTCATTGTGTTTCCTCGACGCGTACTCCGGCTACCACCAAATTAAGATGGCGGAGTTTGACCAAGCCGCAACAGCATTCGTCGCACCATACGGCCCTTTCTGTTTCAACACAATGCCTTTTGGGCTCAGAAATGCCGGCGCAACATATCAGCGCATGATTAAGACATGCCTGGAGATACAAATCGACAATACAGTCGAGGCATACGTAGATGATGTGGTCGTCAAAACCAAACACGTCGACTCTCTAATAGACGACTTGAGGCTCACATTTGACAACCTCCGAGCATACGACATCAAGTTAAATCCGGAAAAATCCGGAAAAATGCTTTTTCGGCATACCGGCCGGAAAGCTCCTGGGCTTCATTGTCTCTAGTAGAGGAATTGAAGCAAACCCAGCCAAGATCCGAGCTCTGTCACAGTTCGCTATCCCAACGGACCTCAAACAAATCCAGAAATTGAATGGATGTGTGGCGGCTCTAAGCCGCTTTATCTCCCGCTTAGGAGAAAAGGCATTACCCCTTTATCGCCTCCTTCGGCGCACCAAACACTTCGAGTGGACGGATGCTGCCACAGCCGGATTGGAAGAAATAAAAGCCATACTAGCAACCAAACCAATCCTGGCCGCACCTAACATCGGCGAACCAATGCTGCTATACATAGCGGCGACTAATCAAGTCGTAAGCGCAGTGCTCGTCGTCGAATGAGAAGAGCACGGACATAAGTTCCCTCTTCAAAAGCCGGTATATTATGTATCCACTATCCTCACTCCATGCAAATCACGATACCCGCATTATCAAAAGATAGCATACGTGGTATTCATGGCATCCTGAAAATTACAGCACTACTTTCAGGAGTGTTCAATTACAGTGGCCTCGGAAGTACCACTCAACGACATATTAAATAACCGCGACGCCACAGGCCGGATTGCCAAATGGGCCATTGAGCTCCTTCCATTCGACACAACACATAAACCTCGGCGAGCTATTAAGTCGCAGGTGTTGGCCGATTTTGTCGCCGAATGGACAAAAGCCGAACTCCCTAAAGAGTACGGCGCATACTCCAATTGGATTATGCACTTCGATAGCTCTAAAATGTTGGCCGGTCTGTGGGCCAGCATCGTCCTGACGTCTCCCACCGGAGACACAGTCCAGTATGTACTCCAAATACTGTACACGGACTCCAACAATGCAGCCCAATCCGAGGCCCTGTTACATGGTCTCCGGATGGCAGTTTCCATGGGCATTCGATGCTTGGAGGTGCGTGGGGATTCGAACCTTGCAATATCCCAAATAAATGGAGACTTCGACGCCAAGGATCTGAAAGTGGCGGCCTATCGCAATGTTGTCCTCAAGATGTCAGCTCGGTTCAAGGGGCTCGAATTCCACCATGTGGCTCGAGAAAACAATCAAGCAACGGATATCCTGGCCGACGGCCCGCGCAGATGCACAGGACCTGGTCCAACGCTGCGCCGGTTGCCAGCCTTTTGCAAACCAAAGCCATATGCCACCCACCGCCCTCCAAACAATCCCCATAACCTAGCCCTTCAGGGTCTGGGGGCTTGATATGGTTGGACCCCTTAAAGGGGGAACGCATAAGAAAAAATACTTACTGGTCATGGTGGATAAATTCACCAAATGGATAGAGGCCAAACCCGTTAAAGCGGCCGAATCCGGACCGGTGATAGACTTCATATCCGGGGTTGTAACCATTACAACGTCCCCCAGAGCATCATAACTGACAACGGCACAAACTTCACGGCCGATGAGGTAAAACTCTGGTGCGGCAATATGGGCATCAAGCTCAACTATGCTTTTGTCTATAACCCGCAAACTAATGGTCAAGTCGAGCGAGCAAATGGTCTTATAATGAGCGGCATCAAACCCAGATTAGTGCGGTCCTTAAAGGAATCTAACACGCACTAGGTAGAGGAGCTCGACTCTGTACTCTGGGGGCTGCGAACCACGCTGAATCGCACCACCGGATACACACCCTTCTTTATGGTGTACGGCGCAGAAGCGGTCCTGCCTTGCGACATAATCCATGACTCACCTAGAGTGCGCATGTACGAAGAAAGAGAAGCCGAGCTTGATCGGCAGGACAGTTTGGACACCCTGGAGCAGGAGCGCGGTGTGGCAAAAGCCCGTTCCGCATTTTATCAGCAACAGGCTCGAAGATAGCAAAGCAGAGAAGTACGGGCCAAAACTTATAACGTTGGCGAACTAGTTCTATGCCTGCCGGTGAAGAAAAATACCAATCTCGAGCCCAAATGGGAAGGTCCCTTCATTATTAACCAAGTTCTGACCGGTGGAGCGTACCGTCTACGGGATGCATCGGATAACCAACTTGAGCCGAATACATGGAACATAGCCAGGCTCGGAAGATTCTACGCCTAGTGCCGGACTCTAAGTTCGTTTCCTTCTCTGTCCATTTTTTACATATACATTATCTGTCTTTGCTTTCTCTCTCCTCTCTCTCCCCCTCTTTCTTCTTTCTTGAGGCCCTTAAAAGCTAACTTGTGCCCTGGTTGCACATTATTGATATGCTAACCGCGCTCACTATACCTGGGGGCTTCTTACACAAAAGCTTAAATTATCTATCTGGGCTTCATGCCCAACACATAGGTTACTCTTCCACTTGTACCTTTTCTTCGCCATTACATGCATCGATATGACTTAAGTTTTGGCCAAGCTGGGTTGCCTGGCTCTTGTATTTATGCCCTGCGTTCCAGTTAATTCGGCTAGGTTGTTACTTTGGCCAAGCACCTCTGCGATTGTTACTGCCGGGTCAGCCGGATGTGTACCTTAGACTGGGTGAAGCCAAAAGCTAGCGTTCTTAAGGGAATATTCGGTCGGTGAACAAAAGATGATTTTTATTTTTTATTTTTTATATGCGCCACCAGATGTTTTTTCATGCGTCCTTTTTCGCAGTCCGGACATGCACTTTAGGGCATGCGTACCCAGGGAAAGGAATCCTTAACATAACTATTCTCCCTGGAAGATGTTTCTTACTACCCATGTAATATAACATAACTAGTTGGGCACTTATCTGTTCAAGCACCAATGACCCCTACGCCTGGTTTCCACGCATTCCCCGGTTCTTATATAACTGAGAGGGTATTCGGAAACACTCCGCACTATCGGGTCCAGAGGTTGAAGCGAAAAGGTCCGCCATGACAAATGATTTATAATCCAGCTAGAAGGCATTTTACATGTCATTTCAAATACATAGTCACTTATACTAGCTAAATTCCTCTTCTATACCATCCAACAGGTTGTCTAGCCTACAATCCTGTTGGGAATACTTTGCGGCTAATTCTACTTGCCCATACACTAAGCTAACGAGGATTTCCTTCCCATCGGGCCCCATAGGGCCGACCTTGGCCATGTGGTTTGGGTCAGCCTTGGTATACCTTGTCTTCACCATGGCCCAGGCTTCCCTAGCACCATGACGGCAGGCCGATATCTTCCATAATCGGAAGCGCCGCCACGCTCACTTGAGCTTCTCCGCAAGCTCTCCAAAGCCTTCAGGCAGGGAGACGGAGGGCCACAAGGCCTGGGCAATACCTCGCATCACCTGCCGCACTTGTTCGTGCACTTGTGAGAGCTCTGGTAGAAGATTACCTCCCGACCCGGGCATCTCATCCGCGAAACGACCCGTCAGCATACCTACAGACATAACTCTGTTAGCTGGCTTCTTCGCCAAACTCCTTTTAAAAGTTCGCTCAAGCACTTACTAAATATGCCGCGTCGAAGCCGCTTATTCTCCTTCACAGAGTCCGACAGCTGGGCACGAACATCCTTTAGTTCCACGCTCAGCTGGGTATTGGCATCCTGGAGATCGATTTTCTCCTGCCTAACTTTTGTAAGCACGCGCTCGCCAGCCTTTAGCCAGCATAGGAGATGTTGCTTATCCGGATTCACTCCGGCATCATCTGCAATAGTTATTGTCAGATTTGCATCTACACCGCAGTCTATACGGTACATATCATTCTAAAATGTTAACAGAGGAGGCCTCCTCGGACTCCTTCGCTGTGGCAGCTGCGGCCCGTAGCTGGGCCTTGCACTCTTCAAGCTCATGAGACAATTGGGTATTCTTCTCTGTAAGAACCTGCATAATAGATGATCCTTAAATCAGTTATCCTAACTGTTTCAAGTCTGAGGGGCTACTGCTATATGTAATCATCATTTTTTCTTACCCGTATATCCTGTACATACTGGTCCGTGTTGGGGATCGAAGCAGAAATTTAAAATTTTCTACGCATCACCAAGATCAATCTATGGAGTAATCTAGCAACGAGGGAAGGGGAGTGTATCTATGTACCCTAGTAGATCGCTAAGTGGAAGCGGTGCAAGAATGCGGATGAAGGAGTCGTACTCGTAGCGATTCAGATCGTGGTTGATTCCGATCTAAGCACCGAACAACGGCGCCTCCACGTTCAACACACGTGCAGCCCGGTGACGACTCCCACGCCTTGATCCAGCAAGGAGAGAGGGAGAGGTTGAGGAAGACTCCATCCAGCAGCAGCACAACGGCGTGGTGGTGAAGGAGGAGCGTGGCAATCCTGCAGGGCTTCGCCAAGCACCGTGGGAGAGGAGGAGGACTTGGGAGAGGGGGAGGGCTGCGCCAGAACTTTGGTGTGGCTGCCCTCCCACACCCCACATATATATAGGGGCAAGGGAGAGGGGGCCCGGCCCCTTCAGATCCAATCTGAGGAGGGGGCGGCAGCCAGGGGGGTTGCCTTGCCCCCCAAGGCAAGGGGGGGGCGCCCCCTTTTAGGGTTTCCCCCAAACCCTAGGCGCATGGGCCCTAGGAGGGAGGCGCCCAGCCCACTAAGGGGCTGGTCCCTCTCCACACACAGCCCACAGGGCCCTCCGGGGAAGGTGGACCCTCCCGGTGGACCCCCGGAACCCCTTCGGTGGTCCTGGTACAATACCGGTAACCCCCGAATTATTCCGGTGACCGTATGATGACTTCCCATATATAAATCTTTACCTCCGGACCATTCCGGAACTCCTCGTGACGTCCGGGACTCTGAACAACATTCAGTAACCACGTACATATATTCCCTATAACCCTAGCATCATCGAACCTTAAGTGTGTAGACCCTACGGGCTCGAGAGTCATGCAGACATGGCCGAGACAACTCTTCGGTCAATAACCAACAGCGGGATCTAGATACCCATGTTGGCTCCCACATGCTCCACGATGATCTCATCAGATGAACCACGACGTCAAGGATTCAATCAATCCTGTATACAATTCCCTTTGTCTACCGGTATAGCACTTGCCCGAGATTCAATCGTCGGTATCCCGATACCTTGTTCAATCTCATTACCGGCAAGTCTCTTTACTCGTTCCGTAACACATCATCCCGTGATCAACTCCTTGGTCACATTGTGCACATTATGATGGCGTCTTACCGAGTGGGCCCAGAGATACCTCTCCGTTACACGGAGTGACAAATCCCAGTCTCGATTCGTGCCAACCCAACAGACACTTTCAGAGATACCCGTAGTGCACCTTTATAGCCACCCAGTTACGTTGTGACGTTTGGCACACCCAAAGCACTCCTACGGTATCCAGGAGTTGCACAATCTCAAGGTCTAAGGAAATGATACTTGACATTAGAAAAGCTTTAGCATACGAACTACACGATCATGTGCTAGGCTTAGGATTGGGTCTTGTCCATCACATCATTCTCCTAATGATGTGATCCCGTTATCAACGACATCCAATGTCCATGGTCAGGAAACCGTAACCATCTATTGATCAACGAGCTAGTCAACTAGAGGCTTACTAGGGACATGGTGTTGTCTATGTATCCACACATGTATCTGAGTTTCCTATCAATACAATTCTAGCATGGATAATAAACGATTATCATGTAGAAGAAAATATAATAATAACTAATTTATTATTGCCTCTAGGGCATATTTCCAATAGTCTCCCACTTGCACTAGAGTCAATAATCCAGTTCACATCGCTATGTGATTAACACTCAAGGTCACATCCCCATGTGACTAACATCCAAAGAGTTTACTAGAGTCAATAATCTAGTTCACATTACCATGTGATGAACACTCAGTGAGTTCTGGGTTTGATCATGTTATGCTTGTGAGAGATGTTATAGTCAACGGGTCTGAACCTTTCAGATCCGTGTGTGCTTTACAAATCTCTTTGTCATCTTGTAGATGCAGCTACCATGCTCTATTTCGAGCTATTCCAAATAACTGTTCTACTATACAAATCTGTTTTACTACTCAGAATCATCTATATTAGTGTCAAAGATTGCATCGGCATAATCCTTTACGACGAACTCTTTTACCACCTCCATAATAGAGAAAATTCCTTAGTCCACTAGTTACTTAGGATAACCTTGACCGTTGTCCTGTGATCCAATCCTAGATCACACTTTTACCGCTTCAGGTGCGGTACACAACATAGCATAATTTAGAGCCTACGTCTAAAGCATGGGGGACGACCTTCGTCCTTTCTCTCTATTCTGCCGTGGTCAAGTCCTGAGTCTTACTCAATACTCATACCTTACAACACAGCCAAGAACTCCTTCTTTGCCGATATAGTTTTGAACTCCTTCAAAACCTTGTCATGGTATGCGTTCGTTTGAAAGTACTATTAAGCAATTTTGATCTATCCTTATAGATCTTGATGCTCAATCTTCAAGTAGCTTAATCCAGGTTTTCCATTGAAAAACACTTTTCAAATAACCCTGCATGCTTTCCAGAAATTCTACATCATTTTTGATAAACAACATGTTAACAACATATACTCATCAAAAATTCTATAGTGCTCCCACTCACTTCTTTGGAAATACAAGTTTCTCGTAAACTTTGTATAAACCTGAAAGCTTTGATCATCTCCAGTCCTTAGAAGGATTGAGAGCTTTGCATACTTGTTAGCATCTTTCAGGATTGACAAAACCTTCTGGTTGTATCACATACAACCTTTCCTCAAGAAAATCGTCGAGGAAACAATGTTTTGATATCCTATCTGCAAGATTTCATAAATAATGCAGTAACTGCTAACATAACTCCAACAGACTCTTAGCATCGCTACGAGTTTGAAAGTCTCATCGTAGTCAACTCCTTGAACTTGTCGGGAAACATCTTAACGACAAGTCGAGCTTTCTTAATGGTGATACTTACCATCATTGTCCGTCTTCCTTTGAAAATCCGTATTTACCCAACAGTCTTACGACCATCAAGTAGTTCATACAAAGTCTACACTTTGTTTTCATACATGGATCCTCTCTCGGATTTTATGGCCTCGAGCCAATTTTCGTAATCCAGGCCCACCATCGCTTCTCCATAGCTCGTAGGTTCATTGTTGTCTAGCAACATGACTTCCAAGACAGGATTATGTACCACTCTGAAGTAGTACACATCCTTGTCGACCTATGAGGTTTGGTAGTGACTTGATCCGAAACTTCATGATCTCTATCATAAGCTTCCACTTCAATTGGTGTAGGTGCCACATGAACAACTTCATGTGCCCTGCTACACACTAGTTGAAGTGACGGTTCAATAACCTCATTAAGTCTCCACCATCCTCCCACTCAATTCTTCCCTCCGAGGCTTGAGGCGGCAGAGCTGAAGGAGGACTTCTACCTCTTCTGGTCGACGTGGACGCGAGCGCATCCGCGCACAAAGGTACTCCCAGCCACTGCTTGGGATAAGTATCCCACTGGGTATCCCTTCTTCGCCTTGTTCTTCTACTGCGGGCTCTGCCCGCCCTTTTCTGAATTCTTTTGTGACATCATGAACACCTACGGGCTCCACCTCCTTCACTTCACCCCCAATGCTGTCCTGACCATGGCAGTTTTCGCACATCTCTGCGAAAACTTTGTCGGGATCCATCCAAACGTAGCCCTTTTCCGCCATTTCTTCTCGCCTCGGGTTGAGAAAGGAGAGCCTTTATCCGGCGGAATCGCCTGGATCTCGAAAGCTGGCAAGAAGGATGCTTATCTGGATGGAGAGTTCCGCAGCAAGTGGGAGGAGTGGAGGGCGGACTGGTGCCTGATTGTCGAGGAGAACCCGCAGCCGTTTACTGCTCTGCGCGAAACCCCAGTAGTGCGCGGCAGTGATTGGAGTAGCCTGGCCCCAGAAGACGATAGACTGAAGATTGCCGTTGCCCGGATCCTACGCCTCAGGCTTGCCGGGATTACTGTAGGAGCGGTTGGCACAGATTTCCTCCGCCGCCGCATCGCCCCCCTGCAGGAGAGGAGGAGACCCGCCTGGGAGTTCCAGAATGCGGCGGATATCATGAGGTTGCGGCCGGGCCTCAACTTCAACTTCACTGTCCTAGAGCTCAACGCGATGCTCCAGGAGCTGTTCAAGCACGACCCACAGCATCCCGAAGTGTTCAGGATGCCGAGGGGCATCGTTTCGCTATGCAAAAACTCCGCGCTCGACCGCATCCATGCAATGATGCCGCTGTGCGACTCGCATGGAATTGATCCAGCCTGGATAGAGCCTGCAGATGATGTCGTGCGGGCGTTCTTCGACAACTTGATAGAAGTGCCGATCGACGCCGATGAGAAGAGGGGCCTCACCCGGGACACCACCGACGATGAGCTCAAGCGCATCGCCACTAGGATGGAAGAGGCGGCGGCAGCCGCAGCTGCGTGCGAGTTTGGGTTCACTATGGAGGAGGTAGAGGCAGCAGAGGCGGCAAGCCTTGCCGATCGAGAGGAGCTTGCCGGCGAGAAGAGGTCCACTGGGCATGACGTCGGGCCGAGCGGGCCCGCCGAGGATACGAGCGGCTCGTTGGAGATCAGCTCCTCTTCCTCTTCCTCCTCGGACGGCTTGCCGCAAGAAGAGCCCCCGACTCCACAAGCAGAGCCCCCGGATCCACAAGCAGAGCCCCTGGCTCCACAAGCGGAGCCCCCGGCTCCACCAAGAAGGCGTCTTCGCAAGGCCGCGGATGTAGCGGAGCGGCGGATGGGTCAACCCCCGCCGCACCGCACGACACGCTCCACCGCGGCAAGTTCTGTTGCCGCGGAAGCACCTCACGCTGTAGCGGCAACTGGAGTGGGGTCCTCCCGGTCCGCTGCCCCAGCCCCCGCCAAGCGGCCAAGAGATCCTACTCCTCCGCCTCCTCGCACCGGAGGTGGGCCGGGCTTTGACTTCTCCGCGCTCAGCTCCAACGAGGAAGAAGAAGAGTAAGATTCTAGTTGTACTTGTATGTCTTCAATAATTGTTGTCTTGTCTTGGATCTCATTTGCTTTACTCTGAACTTATTCCTTTTTAGGACTCTGGCCCAGAGAATGGCAAAGAGAGCCAAGGTCCCGGTGATTGTCATTGAGGATGATCCCACCGTGTCAGCAGGGGGTGCGCCCGAGACAAACTTGCCGGACCCGACGGCTGTTCTTCAGCGCAGCCCCCAGCGCAGCCCCCAGCGTAAGTATATGGTTTACTTCCCGCTGTTAGGCACGCATGGATACTCTTTGCTTGCTGATATCTGACTGTTGGCTTGTGTAGGAGCAGAGCAGCCCCACCAGGAGCGTCCGGACGCCGCCCCTGACATGCCATCTGCTTCGACTACGCTGCCAAGGGAGAGTTCCCCGGCAAAGGAGAATCCTCCGACAAGGGACAGATCCCCGGCAAGGGAGAAGTCTCCGACGAGGGAGAGCTCCCCGGCAAGGGAGAAGTCTCCGGCAAGGGACAGTACCAGCGACCCCCCGACAGTGGAGATCCCAACTACCGAGCCTGGTACAGGTACTCCTCGCTTCTAAACTTCCCTTGGGTTCTTCTTTTTGGATATTTGCTTGACTTCTCTTCCTTTTCCGACCGTCAAATCCATCTACTGTGGAGTCGATGGAGACCGAGGTTGCTGTTGACGATGCCGCCGCCACCAAAGAAGCGGCCGCGTTAATGATCCCGCCGGCGAAGAGGCCGCCAGGGCTGCCGTCGCAGCACCCGACGAGGGGTCCGGCGATCGTACTGACGACCCTAAGGCCACAGGAGCGACAGGCGCTACACCGACCGCCGATCCTCCCGCCGCTGCCGCAGCGCCAGGCTCTGAAGAGCCCCAGCCAGGCGTCTACTTGAAGGCCGGCGATGGCGTCTTCATCAACCTCCCATGGGCGTCAGCGTCAAGGGCGCCGGTCGAAGGAGAAAGCTTTGACGTGGAGGTGCTCGGCTCCGCTGGGTTGACGCTGGTCGACGCGCCAGGCAGTAGCAGTGACGAGCCTAAGGAGGAGCGAGTGCTGCGGAAGCTGGTGTCGCTCTACCGCGCTCGACAGGCCAAACTGGAGTCCCGCGAAGCGCTCGTCGCGAAGGCGGGAGTGGACATGGAGAGGCGCGCGGAGGAGCTCCGAGGTCTCAACCAGGCAGCTCTCCGGTCGCTGGCGGCGGAGCGTGTGCAGCTTGATGAAGCACAGAAGGCCTTCATCCTCGAGAAGGAAGAAGTTGCAGAGCAACAGCGGCTTGCCGCCGAGGAGCTATTTGCGCGGGAGGGCGAATTGGTGCAGCTGAAGGCCAGCCTGGACAGCCACGAAGAGGAGCTCGCCGCGCGCGAGCAAACACTCGGCGGAGCCCTCAAGGAAGAAAAGGACGTTGCTGCAGTTGCCGAGGTCGCCAACAAGGAGCTGGAGACGAAGGTGGCGCAGCTAGAGGCTGATCTTAAGGCGAGCGGTGAAGCGCTTGCCACGCTCAAGCATGAGCGCGAGAAGGACGCCTACACCTTTGGCGAGCTGCAGGGTCGTCTCGCCGAGAAGATCAAGGATCTTGCCGCCGCCAAGGACTCCAACGCCGATCTTGAGCTGAAGTTGGCTGCTTTGACCAAGACGCTGGACGGTGCCAGGGAGCAGGAGGCATCCCTGAAGAAGGAGATCAAGGCCGACAAGGCGCTGCTGGAGAGCATAGCCGCCACCCAGAATGATTTTAGAGAGACTATGGAGCAGTGGACGGAGGGTCTTGTGAATGCTGCCGCAGACATCGACAAGGAGTTGACGCAGCTGGGGATGGGGGATCTCGGGTATCCCTCTGATGAGACCCTCCCATCCAGCGCCAATCTCACTCTATTCTTCAAAGGCGTGGCGACGGCCCTCCAGCGACTTCGGGAGAGGATCCCAAAGCAGCTGGCCGACGAGTCGCGCAAGATCTGCGTGGGAGCTCTTCAGAAGGTGTTGGTGAAGGTAGCCTTCCGCAACCCGGGCCTCAAACTCACCAATGTCCTCAGATCCCTGCCGGCGGAAGCTGATCTGGAGGCGCTCAAGGACCTTGTCGCACCCATTGTGGACAAGGTGAGCGGGATCAAGAGGGTTGAGGGCGATCGTGTGGACTAGGCCGCCCATTTACTTATTTTCTTGTCGCTGTTAATCAGGTTATGAAAGCAGTCTATTAGAACCGCGACAAGCTATCTTGTAATATATAACTTTATTTTGGGTAGCTATTGCAATGTTATTTCCTTTACTTGATTCCCTCCTTTGTATGTTTTTTCCCTACGCTTTTAGGGAACTTGCCGGCGTAGGCACCTTTGCCGCGAGCGCTGAGTGCGGGACGTCAGCAGCCTGCTGGCAGTGCCGTTGCCGACAAGAAACCTTGTCGTAACTAGTCGCAGCTCGCTTAAGTTGTTGAGCGGACTCGAAACAAAGTAAGGGTGCGACTCTGGTCGCAGCACACTTAAAATGTTGAGCGAACTCGAAACAAAGTAAGGGCGCAACTAGCCACGAGTTGGTTCCTTCACGCACAGGTTTTCCATACAAAGCATGGTCGTTCAAGGAAAATAACTTAAAATTTAAAAAAATCTGATTGCTCAAACTTTGGCACTTAGCTTTTCTGTCGTTTGCTTCCCGGCAAGGCGAAACTTTCTTGAACGATGCGTGGTCCATACCATTATCTTCCCCTTTCCCCCTGGCAAACTTGTGGGCGAAGGAGCCTTCATTTCCTTGAGAAAAAAGAAAGTAGAGGAAATAATGATATGGAGCCTTATGGCTCGTTATTGCTTACCGGGGGTGTTCGCTGCACAAAGTGTCAGATAATTCATGCAAAAAAGCATGAAATTGACAAGGTGTGCGGAGCACGTGAGCTTTATTTATGCACAGGGTTTGCGCCTGGCTTTGTACAAAGGATTACATGCAACAGCGGCAAGACTTGTACAAAAAGGTGGTTGCCGGACAGGGTCCGACAACCGCGCCTTACGGGTAAAACTTACGAAGATGCTCGATGTTCCAGGAGTTGCTCACTGGAATGCTATCTTCGGTCTCAAGGCGGACAGCGCCAGGCCTAGTGACTCGTTTCACCCGATAAGGGCCTTCCCACTTCGGCGTCAAATTGTTGGAATTCTTGGCGGGATGAACGCGCCGAAGAACAAGGTCGCTTTCCTCGAGACTTCTGGCTTTAACTTTGTGGCTATGGTAGCGGCGCAAAGCTTGCTGGTAGCATGCAGCTCGCACAGCAACCTGAAGACGATCTTCCTCAAGGAGCAGCGCGTCATCTTGTCGCAGCTGCTCTTGCTCAAGCTCATCATAAGCGAGCACTCGAGGTGACCTGTATACGAGTTCCGTGGGGATAACTGCCTCTGCTCCATAGACTAGAGCGAAAGGTGTCTGGCCAGTGGCTCGATTTGGCGTCGTCCTGATCGACCAAAGAACCACCGGCAGCTCCTCGATCCAGTTTCTTCCGCATCTGTGTAGCCTGTCGAAAGTCCTGGTCTTGAGTCCGCGCAGCACTTCAGCATTTGCCCTCTCCGCTTGACCGTTGCTCCTGGGGTGAGCAACAGAAGCGAAGCAGACCTTGGCGCCAAGATCTTGGAGGTACTGCATGAAGGTGCGACTCGTGAATTGCGTACCGTTGTCGTTGATGATCCTGTTAGGGATCCCGAAGCGGCAAACAATCGACCTGAAGAACTTAACTGCTGACTGAGCTGTCATCTTCCTCACTGGTTCCACTTCCGACCACTTTGTGAACTTGTCGATTGCAACGTACAAGTACTCAAAGCCCCCGACTGCTCGGGGGAAGGGCCCGAGGATGTCGAGCCCCCAGACCGAAAATGGCCAGGATAAAGGGATCGTCTGGAGAACTTGAGCTGGTTGGTGTATCTGCTTGGAATGGAACTGGCACGCTTCACACTTGGTTACTTGTGCAGTTGCATCCTGGAGGGCTGTCGGCCAAAAGAAGCCTTGCCGGAACGCTTTGCCGGTAAGTGCTCTTGCGCCAATGCGGTGACCACAAATGCCTCCATGTATCTCTGCCAACAACTTCTGTCCATCTTCCCGGTGAATACACTTCAATTTCACACCGTTGAGTCTTCTTCTGTACAGTGCGTTGTCGACAAACTGGTACATACTTGACTGTCGGGCTATTCTTTCCGCTTCTTCTGGGTCTTCGGGAAGTTCTCCTGTTTGGAGGAAACAGACGATCTGCTGTGCCCATGCTGGAGCTTGTGGCTCGACAACAAGGACTAAAGGCGTATCTGCTGCTGCGGGAACATCCGCTTCTACGGCGAGAACCTGCGGCTCAGCCGGAGCTTGACGTTCCCCGGCAAGCTTGCCGGAGCAAAACTTGTCGGGAGCGTCTGCTTCAACGAAACAAACCCTAGGGCTTGTCGGAGCAGACTCCTCCTCAGCACTCTTGGCGTTGATCTTCGGGACCTTCTTGGCGGCGGCTTCGGGAAGCTCTGCCGGAAAATAGTCACCAGAAATCAATTTCCTCTTCTTGCTCTGTCCAGTTGATGGCGTCACAGACGGTTGAGTCAGCTTGAGCACAAAGATCCCTGGTTCCACAGGTAACTGAAGTGCTGCGCACTTTGACAGGCCGTCAGCAATGTCGTTCTGAGCTCTTGGAACATGTTCCATCTGTAGGCCGACAAAGCGCTCTTCTAGCTTCCTCACTTCAACAACGTAAGCTTCCATCAACGGACTTTGATAATTCTTGTTCACTTGGCGGACGACAAGCTGCGAGTCACCCCTGACAATGAGCTGCTTGATCCCAAGGTCTGCCGCGATCCTGAGACCGGCGAGCAATCCTTCATACTCTGCAGTATTGTTTGTTGCTTGCTCCTTGGGAAAGTGCATCTGAACTACATACTTGAGGTGTTCTCCGGTGGGTGCGGCACGCAGCACGCCAGCACCGGCGCCTTGCAGCGAGAAAGCACCATCAAAGTACACCAGCCACTCTTTGCTTGCCTTCTTGACGGGGATGCTCGTCTCTGGAATTTCTTCGTCTGGTGTTGGCGTCCACTCTGCTATGAATTCTGCCAATGCTCTGCTCTGGATAGTTGAAGTGCTCTCAAACTTGAGGCCAAAGCTTGACAGTTCCAGTGCCCACTCAACAATCTTGCCTGTTGCTTTTGGATTCTGCAGTATCCTCTTCAGCGGAACGCGAGTGACAACTTTGATCTCATGTGCTTGGAAGTAATGGCGCAGCTTTCTCGAGGCCATGAGAAGGCCGAAAAGCAATTTCTGCACACCAGAGTACCTTGACCTAGCCCCCTGCAGAAGAGAACTGACAAAGTAGACTGGGCGCTGCACCATTTTCTTCTGCTGTATCTCTTCGCACATCTGCGCCGATCCATCTTTGTCGGGACCAGAGCTTGTCGGAGAAGCCCCCTGCTTGTCGCTGGATGTGCTTGCCGCAGCTGCTGCCTCATCATCTGCCTCCATCTCCGCTACAAACGCAACATTAACCACTTGATTGGTTGCCGCCAGATACAGCAGCAACTTCTCTTGTGGCTTAGGTGCGACAAGTATTGGAGTGGAGGACAGGTATCTCTTCAAGTCCTGCAGCGCATCCTCCGCTTCCGGAGTCCATTTCATTGGACCTGCCTTTTTCAAAATTTTGAAAAACGGCAGGGCGTGCTCAGCAGACTTAGAGATAAACCTGCTGAGAGCCGCCACCCAGCCGGCAAGTTTCCGTACATCCTTGACGCGCTTCGGTGCTTCGATCTGCTTAATGGCCTTGATATTGTCGGGATTGGCTTCAATTCCCCTCTGAGACACGAAGAACCCGAGAAGCTTGCCGGAAGGGACTCCAAACACGCACTTCTCGGGGTTGAGCTTGAGGCTGATCTTGCGCAGATTCGCAAAAGTCTCTTCTAGATCTTGAATCAGAGTTGCTTTGTCCCTGCTCTTGACCACTATATCATCCATGTAGGCTTCCACATTTCTGTGTATTTGCGGTTCAAAAGCAGTATGGACTACTCTTGCAAATGTTGAACCAGCATTCTTCAAACCGAAAGGCATCCGTATGAAACAGTACGTGCCACATGGAGTGATGAATGCGGTTTTCTCCTCATCTTCTTCTGCCATGAAGATCTGATGATATCCTGAGTATGCATCAAGAAATGAAAGCAAGTCACATCCGGCCGTGGAGTCAACAATCTGGTCAATGCGCGACAAGGGAAATGGATCTTTGGGACAAGCTTTATTGACATCGATGAAGTCAATACAAAGCCTCCATTTCCCGTTTGCCTTGCGCACGACTACAGGATTGGCCAACCACGTCGGATGAAGCACTCCTCTGACAAGGCCTGCTGCTTCCAACTTCTTGATCTCTTCTGCGATGAATTCTTGGCGCTCCACTGCTTGTTTTCTGACTTTCTGCTTGACGGGCCGCGCATGAGGACAGACGGCAAGGTGGTGCTCAGTTACTTTCCTGGGAACGCCAGGGACGTCAGACGGTTGCCACGCAAACACATCGACATTCGCCCGCAGGAAAGCAACGAGCGCGCTTTCCTATTTACGGTCGAGAGTGGCACTGATGGTGAAAGTACCACCAGTGCCGTCCTCCTTGGCGGACACCTTCTTGGTCGCTGGCGGAGCTGCTATCGTCTTCTTACACTTGCCGGTGGAGCTCGATGGTGCGTCCTCGACGGTAGCGCAGCACTCCGAAGAGGTGCGCTTGCCGGAGTGGGCATCAGAACTCTTGTCGGACATGGTCTTCTTCTTCCTCCTGGGAGCTTCAGCGGCAAGTGTCTCGCGATCTGCTGCAGCTGCTGCTTCCCGGTAAATCTTGTCGGCACAGATAAGAGCATCTTTCTTGTCGCCATGGACAGAGATGACACTTATCGGGCCTGGAATCTTCAGCATGTTCTATGCGTAGTGAGAGGCCGCCATGAACTTGGCGAGCGCTGGACGTCCGAGAATTCCATTGTAAGGCAATGGGAAATAGGCAATGTCAAAAGTGATCCTCTCAGTCCTGAAGTTCAGCTCGCTGCCAAATGTCACCGGCAGCGTGATCTTCCCCTTGGCTTGCTCCTTCCCGGGTTGATTCCTTGGAATATGCCGGTCTCTTCGAGCTCGCTGTCAGGGACTTGGAGTTTCCGGAGCACAGCGGAGGAGATCAGGTTCAAGCCGGCCCCGCCGTCAACTAGCATCTTAGTGACCTTGAGGTTGCGGATAGTTGGTGAGACCAACATCGGCAAGCACCCGACCGCAGTTGTGCGATCAGGGTGGTCCTCAATATCAAAGATGATAGGCGTGCTGGACCATTTCAGAAGCTTGCGTTATTCGACGGGTGGTTCTGCTGCATTGACTTCCCGCACCCACTGTTTGAGTTGGCGGTGCGAAGTATGCAGAGAAGCACCGCCGTCAACACACAAGACCTCCATGGCTTTCTGAAACTCCTGCTCACTGGTCTTGTCATCATCCATGTCTTCGTCGTCGTCGTCTTTGTCGTGGCCGCGGGGAGGTCTGTCTCCTTGCCGCTGATTGGCCTTGCCGCGGTGTCCTCCCCGGCCGGTGCGCTTTGTACCGGATCCTCCAGCACCTCCTTGGGCTTTCTCCTTGTCGCGTCGCTCGTACTCGGCCTTTTGCAGCTCGACGAGCTGCTCGACCTTCTTGCAGCTCTAGAGGTCATGTCCCTTGGTGCGGTGGATCTTGCAGTACTGTTTGTTGGTGCCGTCCTGCTTGTCGGCGGCCGCCACAGCCTGGCAGTTGGCGCATGCGGCAACTTCCTTGCCGGAGCTACCATCTTTGGCTTTCTTGGCGCCACCGTCGCTGCCGGACTGCTCAACAACTAGCACATCTTTGCCTTTCCTTTTCCTGTTGTTCCGCCGCCGGTTTTTATTTGCCGGGGCAGCATCATCACTGTCAGATCCTCCCGTTCCTGTATTCTCTCCAGGGAGTTTCCTCCCTTCCTCAGCACGTGCACACCTGTCGGCCAGAGCATATAGCTCACTGACGTCTCTAATCTTGCACATCGCCATCTCCTCCCGCATCCTGCGGTTACGCACGTTCTGATGGAACGCGCTAATGACCGCGGCAGGGTGGACATCTGGGATGTTGCATTGCACTTGGCTGAATCTCTGGATGTACTTGCGCAGGGGCTCTCCTTCCTTCTGGGCAAGCAGATGAAGATCACTCTCCTGGCCATGAGGTTTGTGGCCGCCTGTAAAGGCGCCGACAAACTGATGGCACAGGTCTGCCCAGGAAGATATGGAGTTTTCCGGCAAGTGCATGAGCCAGGATCTGACGTTGGGCTTGAGCACCAGCGGGAAGTAGTTGGCAAGGATCTTGTCGTCTCGCCCCCCGGCAGCTTGCACTGCGATGGTGTAGATGCTGAGGAACTCTGACGGATGCAACCTGCCGTCGTACTTCTCCGGTACATCTGGCTTGAAATTTTTCGTGCTGGGCCACTAGACTTGCCGCAGCTCACGAGTAAACGTGAGGCAACCTACCGCATACGGCAGGTCGCCTGGTTCCCCTGGCGCATGTATGTCGACAGTGGGCCCAGCGCGCTGGCCCGACTGACGTCGTGTTTCTCTTCGTTGCTCGATTCGAGTACGAGCGTCTTCTTGCTGACGTTCGTGAAGAACTTGGCGCTGATCGCGGCGAGTTCGCGGATCTGATGAAGCGGTGGAGTCTCTGTTGCGGTGGACGCGACGAGTCGGCGATCTTGGCCTTCGGGGCGGAGAATGCACGGTGGTTGCACCCCCACCGGTCTTGTCTCCATCGGCTCGCACCTGGCTGGCTTGCCGCGGCTGCGATGTGGTCAGCTATCGTGGAGTGTCGCCGTTGGCGAAGCCGATGAGGCTCTGAATGGTGGCCCTCCAGTCGTCGATCTTGTCTGGCGTTGGAGGGAAGTCTAGGAGCAGTTGAGCTCGTGCCAAAGCTTCTGCTGGAGTGGCGGGTAGTGGTGGCGAATGGTGCGAGGAGCGGGATATGCTCGGACTCCTAACTGCGTTAGAAGGAGCAATATCCTGTCCGGGCGACCGTGCCTCGCTCGCGCCAGCACGTTGGCGTGCATGCTGGCCTTGAGCATCCCGAAATCCGCCAACTCGATTTGGGTCCAGCGAGCGTATGGTACCGTGAGTACCACGACGCTGCCGGTCCCGCGCTTCCTGAGATGGGCGCGGAGCATCCACGGACGCCCGGTCGTCGTTGGAGCCTGCCACGCCGCCGACGGGCAGCGCAGCCTTGTCCTTGGACCTGGCGGCACCGTGGGCCCCCTCGTCGGCGCCTGTTCTTCCGCCGGCGTCTTCCCCACCAGCCGTTTGCTCCGGCGGCGGTGGGTTCGACGTGGACGGAGCAGCCGCCTCCATGGCCTTCTTCTTCGGTGGCATGTCGATGAAGTCGATGAAGATCTAGCTCGTGTGCACGTTGGATCAGGTTCACACAACCTCGACGCCGCCTACCTGGCGCGCCAAAGATGTCGGGGAAATCTGACTCCTCGAGCACCTATGGGGACGAAGCCCCTTCTCGGTTCGGCGGGGGGCGGAGGTCGCGCGAAGAGTAGATCGAGGCGAGGCACACGAGGGGTTTTACCCAGCTTCGGATCTCTCCGGAGAGATAATACTCCTACTGCTGCTTTGTGGATTGTATTGAGTTCTTGCTCCGGAGCGCTGAGTGCTACAGTACACACCAGCAACTAACGAGACCGAGCGTGAGTGTTCTATTGTCCGTCCCCCCCCCCTTTTCCTACGTTGTGCATGGGCCTCCTTTTATATGCTCAAGGGGTCTCCAACAGATGGCAACATAGGCAAGGGCAAAGATGGAAAAGTGCTGCGGTAGGTACAGCTACCTACACAGTGTATCATACCTAACTCTGACGGCAGGGGACAAGGGCATTAAATGCCCGTCTGCGTCGCCCAAACAGTGCAGAAAAGGGACCGTTAGGGACGCCACCACTTGCCACGATGGCGATCTTGTCAGCGCCTGCTTGCCACGGTGCACCCCTGGCTGCACAGCCTCCCGCCACGTACGCCTGGAAGTGCCTCAGAGCGACACGTTGGTGGGTGAGCTGGTGGGTGAGCTGGAGCGCAGGTACAGAGTGGTTGCTTGCCGCGGCAAATGCCTTGTCGTGGTTGTTGTCTTGCCGCGTCCGGGAACTTGTCGCTCGCCGGGTCCCGCCGGGACGCGTGGCGCGTCGCGGCAAGTTCCTTGAGATGCCTTGGTTGGCCTTCCCGTCAGCTCCTCTTGCCGGGGTCTTGTGCCTTGAGTGGCCTTCCCGGCAAGCTCCTCTTGCCGGGGTCTTGTGCCTTGAGTGGCTCCAAAGGAACCATGGAGGACCTTGGCGATCACCTGGCAAGCCTTGCCTCGGGACGCTGCGACTGCCGGTGCACAAGTTCGGGAAACTCGGGTACCCCTACTCTAGTACACCGACAAGTAGCATGTATTCTAGAACGCGCTGTAGCTAACATAGCAGTAGTGCCCTTTCTGGAACGCGCTACTGGTACTTCTGACTTAACCACGGGGTTCGTCCTTCCCCACGGCCACTTCATCCCCCAAATCCAACTCCACTCTCGCCGCCACCGTCGCCCGTCGGCCGCCGCGCACTCTCCGCACACTCTCTACGCCGCCCCCAACCCCAGATTCAACGCTGCCCCCGCCCCCGACTTCAACGCCGCCCCGGACGCCACCCCCGACCCCGACCTCAACGCCGCCCCCGCCCCCGACCTCAACGCCACCCCGGAGCCCCAACCACGACCTCGACGCCGCCTGCCCCTCCCTCATCGCAGGCACCCGAGGTGAGTACGCCTGCTCCTCCCTCTCCCCTACCTCTGCCTAGGGTTTCTACCTCCATCAAATTAGTTAGGGTGCATGTTAGGGTGGAAACGAATCAAATTTCTAAGATGAATAATAAAACGAGTAAAATTTGACCACTTATTTCACTTTATAGTTGGATAATTGGAATATCCGCTACCACTTTCCACCCCTATAGGTTCATCAAATTAGATGGTAATTAGGGCAGTAGTTCCTAGGTACTAATTAGTTAGTAAGAACTAGGTACTAATTAGGTACTAGAATATTTTTATTTATAGTAAGTTTATTTTTAGTAAGAACTAGTTGAATTAATAGAACTAGTTATTATGAACTTGTTGCTATTTTTTTAGTTAAATCAATTTTCCCGCATCGACGTGGACGATGCCTATCCCGCATCCTCGTCGTTGAGTCGGCGCAGGACGACACATGCTTGACCAGATGGGCCATGTCTGGGACTGGGCTCCGCCGGGGTGGTACTGGGAGGCGCTACCTACCGGGGGGCGCAGGTTGGTGAGGAGCCAGCCTGTCGTTGACCCGAACCTTCTTTGGTGGCGGTCGCGTGGGACAGTGACGGTCCAGAGGCTCGAGGACTCCACGGAGGTGGTGCGTCACCGTGTCAGTGAGGAGGACGCGCACGTCCGTCGCTACTTGTTTGCGTTGGAGCACAGGTTCTCCAATACCTGGCAGGTTCTCCAGGGATCTCACTAGAGCTATGATCCCGTGATGGTTCCTTCTCTGTGGGTGTCCACCGCCCACTCTGATACCCGTCGTTTGCTAGGGTTTTAGTTGTATTAGTGATGTTATATGTATGACACTATTCGGGATGTATTATTGATAATATTCGACGATGTACGGACGCATGAGATGATTTACTTTTGCTTATTGAATGCATGCTAATTTGAGTCCTATAAGATATTTTGAAATGTATATCTTGTGTTGCTCAATATCCAAGTGGCCGGTCATGTTTGCAGGTTACACCTCCGAGTGGCCTATGTTTTGTCGGAGTGTTGATTCATTTCCGTTCCGGCATTTTTCCGTGAATTTTGGCATGAGTTTTGCCAGAATATGTAGGAAATATCGAGTGCCCTAGATTTGTGTGCTGAGTATCCTGGTAGTTGTCTTCTATCGATTTTCAATTAATGTTTTAACTATTAACACAGGAAATGTCTGACGACGAAAAGGATTTCGATATTTGCAAATACTGCGAAGACGAGCGCGACCTGTGCGGCGGAATCTTCCTAGATGATGATAGGCTCTTCAGCATCAAGCTGGACGATAACTTCGAAGTGCATACAGTAAGTCACAACGACAAGTCTTTTCTCGTAATTAAGCATGACATCTGCGTCATTTGCTTCAACTTATTTTTTACTATTCTACTAGCATATCCCCTGTCATGCAAGAGTTTTTGTATTGGGTAAGATAGGTTTCAGTCATACTATGGAGGTAAAGAAAGTTTACTTGAAGACCGAGCATGGTTATATTTTCCATGCAAAATTATACAATTCAGACGACTACACCTATTTTGGATGCAAAACATGGCGAGCACTATGCAAGACTTATGCATTTGAGCCTGATATGGTTATCACCTTTGATATTCGTCCGGAAGATGATATTGAAGGTAATACCGTCATCTGGGTCGATGTGCAGACGCCTCCAGTTACACCATTATGTAAGTTTCTCAACCATATTTATGTCTTTGATATTGCTTATTCAAAAATAGTTGACAACTAATTTGTATTGCCAGCTTATTTCGGTGCAAGCAAACATGTCCAGCGCTTGGTAGACATGACCTACTACTGTCCCGAGGCTAAACTAAATTGCGAAGAGCTAAGTCATTATGTTTCATGGCTTGAGGATCTTGATACTGTCAAGACAAATTTTCTTCCTGGACTTAGAAATGTTAGTACTGAAAACGTGCGACCAATAGTGTTCGTAATTAACTACGGTCACATCTATTTAGGAAGGATGGAAGA
This sequence comes from Aegilops umbellulata, assembly GCA_032464435.1. Lineage (NCBI taxonomy): Eukaryota > Viridiplantae > Streptophyta > Magnoliopsida > Poales > Poaceae > Aegilops > Aegilops umbellulata. Next base: position 148,042,505 of record CP136059.1, on the reverse strand, counting down.
TATTTACTATTTGTCCTTAGTGCATCTTTTCCATACATTATTTGTGTCGGCGGGAAATCTGCCTCGACGGACACCTATGGGGACCGAGCCCCTTTTTTGGTTCGGCGGGGGGCGGAGGTCGCGCGAAGAGCGGATCGAGGCGATGCACACAAGGGGATTTACCCAGCTTCGGGCCGCACGGATGCGTAAAACCCTACTGGTGCTTTGTGGTTTTGTATTGTGTTCTTGCTCGGGAGCGTTTGGTGCTACAGTACACGAGAGATGCTGGCGAGACCGAGCGTGAATGGCCTCCTTTTCCCCCTGTTGCGCATGGGGCCTCCTTTTATATGTGCAAGGGGTTACCCACAGGTGGCAACGTAGGCGGGGGTAAAACTGGAAAATGTTGTGTTGGGTACAGCTATTTGCACAGTGCTATCATACCTAACTCTGACGACAGGGGACAAGGGCATTAAATGCACGTCTGGGTCGCCCAAACAGTCTAGGAAAGGGGCCGTCAGGAGCGCCACCGTTTGCCACGATGGCTAATCTGTCAGCGTTGCTTTGCCACCGCATGCCCCTGGTTGCGCAGCCTCTTGCCACGTACGCCTGGAATAGCCCCAGAGCGACGCCTGGGTGGATGAGCTGGAGCGCAGGCGCGGGGTGGTGACTTGCCGCGGCAAGCGCCTTGCCGCGTTTGGTGCCTTGTCGCGCCCGGGATCTTGTTGCTCACCGGTCCTTGCCGGGACGCGGGGCGCGTCGCAGCAAGTATCTTGTCGTGCCTCGGTCGGCCTTCCCAGCAAGCTCCTCTTGCCGGGGCCTTGCTCTCTTCGGGTGGCCTTCCCGGCAAGCTCCTCCTGCCGGGGCCTTGGCTCAAATACTTTGTTCTTGGATGGCCCAAAAAGGGACCACGGAGAGTTTTGGCGATCGCCTGGCAAGCCTTGCCGCGGGGTGCTACGACTGCCCGTGCACAAGTTCGGGGTACTAAGGTACCCCTACTTTAGTACACCGACAGGAGCCCCCGGGCCTGGGCCATACACGGTGCCGAGCGCTGTTGGGCCAGGCCCAAAACAGTGCACGGGCACGCGTGGCCTGGGTCACGCTGTATCCTCTTCTGCGTCCACCACGTCCTCCCCGAATGGCACGCGTCGAACGCGGCATCGTGGGGAGAGGCGTGTGTGACGTGGGTGGCGTGCGCGGGGCTGAGCCCCGCAGGCATGCGTCACGTCGTAATAACGGGGGACGGTTCGTGCTATCCCCTTAAGTGGAGGAAGGCGTGGAGGCGCGGCTCGTTTGCTGGACAGGGCCGAGGCATGGTTTCTGAGGCGCCCGCTCCCCATGATCACGGGGCGAGGGGAGGTCGCCTCATCCGTCGCCTCGGTCCTGTACGCCAGCCACGCGGCTTCCATGCGCCTGGGGTCGCGGACGGTGGAGGCAGGAAACCGGGCCGAGGCAGCAGGCCGGTCCCAGTCGCCTGTTCTTCCTGCGTCTTGATTGGCTGAGCGGGGCGGTCGAGCCCCCACCCTGCTCCATTATAAGGTGGCGGGTGCAAGAGGGGGGCGACGAAAACCCACACTCCTCCATCTTCGCTTCTCTTCAGCTTCTGATCCCCTCTCTCCATTCGCCATGGAGAAAGGGAATCCTGGTCCTTCATCGGTGGCGGCGAGGGTCGCCGCTAGGCAACGCGCCCCTCCTCCCCTTGCACCCGCGGTGGCAGAGCCAACCATAAGGGGAAGGGGAGGGGCGAGGTCGTGGACGAGGTCGTGGACGAGGCAGACGGGGCGACGCGCCGGCCTCGCCTCCGCCAGCGGCTCCTCTTCTCACGGCAGTCCACATCGGGGACGACCCCTGCGAGTTCTTCGTCAGGCTGCGCCGGGCGCCTCGTCGCCGCCTCTGCCTCCCGCCCCCCTTCGCAAGCGTGATGGAGGGGGAACAACCCGAGACGCTAAGACTGCGCATGAGGGGCTGCGGGATCAGCGGCACGCGGGTCCATGTTGAGTCCCCAGCCCCCGGCGTGATGTATCTTGGTCGAGGGTGGAAGACGTCCGCCCGTATCCACAGCTTGATGGAGGGGTTCACCCTCCATTTTAAGTTGATGGAGGGCGATCTCCTCTCCGTCAAGGCCTTCGGGGACTTCGGGACCCGGGCCCGGTGCTGCGTGGATAGCTCCTCCGACAGCGAAAGCTCCTCGTCGAGCGAGAGTGACGAGGAGGGGAGCGACAGCGACGACGAGGGCAGCGGTCGTCGGGATGACGGGTCCGACTAGGCGTCGCTCGCGGCTCCGCGTGGCACCGGCGACCCCATCATCCGCGTCGCCGGCTCCTTGAGCTTCCCGGGGTCGTCTTCTTGGGCGGCTGGAGTGGCGAGGCTGCGGAAGAGGAAGAGGGCTGGCGGCAAGGCCGTCAACTCGTAGTACGAGGGCCAGATGCCCTCGACAGCGTGTTGACGTCCCGCTGCCTCATCTTCGAGCTCCACTTTCGGCGTCGCCGTCACCATCCAGCCTCCGGAGCTCCCGGACGGCCCTCCGGGCGTTCTGTTGGTGTCTTCTGCCACACGTAGCTCGCCTAGGCGCCCTTTTTGCCCTTTTCGCCTCCTTGTCCTACCTCCTGAGGAGAGAGACAAGAAAGGGATTACGGGCATCTTATCTTTTTTCAATCTGTAAGCCCTCGGGTCCTAGCCTGTGTTTAAAAGTTGTAATCCCATCTTTCATGTTTTTCATTCCCTCTGAACTGTACCTGAGCGGAATGTTTTTAATGAAAAGGGGATGTTTGCCGGGCCATTTGTCTCGCGGGTAAAACCCACGCCAAGGAGCGGATCCTTTACATCGTTAAGATAGACACTTGTTTGCCCGGCAACAGGCCCTGCCGTCTACCCGCGCCACTCGACCTTCCTCACGCCTTTGGCGGAGGCAGGGATGAGGCGGGTTCGGGCTCCTCATTCCGTTCCCTTGCCGCCACGGCTACTACCGAAACTGGCCCCAGGAACGCGCTCCGGGGCCCGGAGTTAAGGGAGCACGACAGCTTTTTAGGAAGGAACAAGGTTTTCGTATTCCTCAGTCCATAAGAGAATGCATGACAAGGGATGAAAGACTTATCTGGGATTGCAGCCCCCGGCAACTTTGGCTTGTCGCGGGCGAATCTTTGTGCATGCAGCCCCCGGCAACACTGGTTCGCCGGGGACCAGATGCTGGTCCGCCCTTCTTCTCTTCTTCGTCCTTAAGCGGTCTGGCCAGGATATGCAAAACCCTGCGAACCAAAGGAAACAAAAGAACAGGAAAAAGGACACAGACTCGACCTCTAAGCTAGGGTTAGCAGCTGTTAGGCACTATCAACCCTAACCAAGGACGAGACTCGACTCAGCATGCATGCTAAAACTTAGGGCGCCAGCGCTTCATTTACTGCTGCTCAGGGTCTGCGCCTGGCTTTGTACAAAGGATTACATGCAACAGCGGCAAGACTTGTACAAAAGGTTGGTTGCCGGGCGGGGCCCGACAACCGCGCCTTACGGGTAAAACTTACGAAGATGCTCAATATTCCAGGAGTTGCTCACCGGAGTGCCATCTTCGGTCTCGAGGCGGACAGCGCCGGGCCTCGTGACTCGTCTCACCCGGTAAGGGCCTTCCCACTTCGGCATCAACTTGTTACGATTCTTAGTGGACGGAGCACGCCGAAGAACAAGGTCGCCTTCCTCGAAGCTTCTGGCTTTAACTTTGCGGCTATGGTAGCGACGCAAAGCTTGCTGGTAGCGAGAGGCTCGCACAGCAGCCTGAAGACGATCTTATTCAAGGAGCAGCGCGTCATCTTCACGCAGCCGCTCTTTCTCAAGCTCATCATAAGCGATCACTCGAGGTGACCCGTATACGAGTTCTATGGGGGTAACTGCTTCTGCTCCATAGACTAGAGCAAATGGTGTCTGGCCAGTGGCTCGATTTGGCGTCGTTCTGATCGACCAAAGAGCCACCGGCATCTCCTCGATCCAGTTTCTTCCGCACTTGTGAAGCGTGTCGAAAGTTCTGGTCTTGAGCCCACGCAGTACTTCGGCATTGGCCCTCTCCGCTTGACTGTTGCTCCTGGGATGAGCAACAGAAGCAAAGCAGACCATGGCGCCGAAATCTTGGACGTATTGCATGAAGGCGCGGCTCGTGAATTGTGTACCGTTGTCGGTGATGATCCTGTTGGGGATCCCGAAGCGGCAAACAATCGACCTGAAGAACTTGACTGCTGACTGTGCTGTCACCTTCCTCACCGGTTCCACTTCCGGCCACTTTGTGAACTTGTCGATTGCGACGTACAAGTACTCAAAGCCCCCGACAGCTCGAGGGAAGGGGCCGAGGATGTCGAGCCCCCAGACCGAAAATGGCCAGGATAAAGGGATCGTCTGGAGAGCTTGAGCTGGCTGGTGTATCTGCTTGGAATGGAACTGGCACGCTTCACACTTGGTTACTTGTGCAGTTGCATCCTGGAGGGCTGTCGGCCAGAAGAAACCTTGCCGGAATGCTTTGCCGGCAAGTGCTCTGGCGCCGATGTGGTGACCACATATACCTCCATGTATCTCTGCCAACAGCTTTTGTCCGTCTTCCCGGGAAATACACTTCAATTTCACACCGTTGCGCCCTCTTCTGTATAGTGTGTTGTCGACGAACTGGTACATACTCGAGCGCCGGGCTACTCTTTCCGCTTCTTCTTGCTCTTCGGGAAGTTCTCCGTTTTGGAGGAAATGGACAGTCTGCTGCACCCATGCTGGAGCCTGTGGCTCGACAACAAGGACTGAAGGCACATCTGCTGCTGCGGGAACGTCCGCTTCTACGGCGAGGATCTGGGGCTCAGCCGGAGCTTGACGTTCCCCGGCAAGCTTGCGGGAGCAAAACTTGTCGGGAGCGCCTGCTTCTACGGAACAAACCCTGGGGTTTTCCGGAGCAGACGGCTCCTCAGCGCTCTTGGCGTCGATCTTAGGGACCTTCTTGGCGGCGGCTCCGGGGAGCTCTGCCGGAAGATAGTCGCCGGAGACCAACTTCCTCTTCTTGCTCTGTCCGGTTGATGGTGTCACGGATGGCTGAGTCAGCTAGAGCACAAAGGTTCCTGGTTCCACAGGTAACTTAAATGCTGCGCACTTTGACAGGCCATCAGCGATGTCGTTCTCAGCTCTTGGAATGTGTTCCATTTGCAAGCCGTCAAAGCGCTCTTCTAGCTTTCTCACTTCATCAACGTACGCTTCCATCAACGGACTCTGGTAATCTTTGTTCACTTGGCGGACGACAAGCTGCGAGTCACCCCTGACAATGAGCTTCCTGATCCCAAGTTCTGCCGCGATCCTGAGACCGGCGAGCAGACCTTCATACTCTGCAGTATTGTTGGTTGCTTGTTCCTTGGGGAAGTGCATCTGGACTACGTACTTGAGGTGCTCTCCGGTGGGCGCGACAAGCAACGCGCCAGCACCGGCGCCTTGCAGCGAGAAGGCACCATCAAAATACATCAGCCACTCTTTGCTTGCTTCTTTGGCGGGGATGCTTGTCTCTAGGATTTCTTCGTCTGGCGTCGGTGTCCACTCCGCTATGAACTCTGCCAAGGCTCTGCTTTGGATAGTCGAGGTGCTCTCGAACTTGAGACCGAAGCTCGACAGTTCCAGCGCCCACTCGACAATCCTGCCTGTTGCTTCTGGATTCTGCAGTATCCTCTTAAGCGGAAAGCGGGTGACAACTATAATCTCATGTGCTTGGAAGTAACGGCACAGCTTTCTCGAGGCCATGAGAAGGCCGAAAAGCAATTTCTGCACACCAGAGTACCTTGACCTAGCCCCCTCCAGAAGGGAGCTGACAAAGTAAACTGGGCGCTGCACCATTTTCTTCTTATGCACCTCCACTTGCTCCTGCGCAGATTCATCCTTGTCGGGGCCAGAGCTCGTCGGGGAAGCCCCCTGCTTGTCGCTGGACGTGCTTGCCGCGGTTGCTGGCTCATCATCTGCCTCCCTCTCTGCTACTAACGCAGCACTAACCACTTGATTGGTTGCCGCCAGGTACAGCAGCAACTTCTCTTGTGGTTTAGGCGCGACAAGTATTGGAGCGGAGGATAGGTATTTCTTCAAGTCCTGCAGCGCAGCCTCCGCTTCCGGAGTCCATTTCACTGGACCCGCCTTTTTCAAAACTTTGAAAAATGGCAGGGCGCGTTCTGCAGACTTGGAAATAAACCTGCTGAGAGCCGCGACGCAGCCGGCAAGCCTTCGTACATCCTTGACGCGTGTTGGTGCTTCAATCTGCTCGATGGCCTTGATTTTGTCTGGATTGGCTTCGATTCCTCGCTGAGACACGAAGAACCCAAGAAGCTTGCCGGAAGGGACTCCAAACACGCATTTCTCGTGGTTGAGCTTGAGGCTGATCCTGCACAGGTTCGTGAAGGTCTCTTCAAATCTTGAATCAGGGTTGCCCTGTCCCTGCTTTTGACCACTATGTCATCCATGTAGGCTTCCACATTTCTGTGGATCTGTGGCTCAAAAGCGGTATGGACAACCCTTGCAAACGTCGAACCAGCATTCTTCAAACCGAAAGGCATCCGTACGAAATGGTACGTGCCACATGGAGTGATGAATGCGGTCTTCTCCTCGTCTTCTTCAGCCATGAAGATCTGATGGTATCCTGAGTATGCGTCAAGAAATGAAAGCAGGTCACATCCGGCCGTGGAGTCAATAATCTGGTCAATGCGCGGCAAGGGAAAAGGATCTTTGGGACAAGCTTTGTTAACATCAGTAAAGTCGATGCAAAGCCTCCATTTCCCATTTGCTTTGCGCACGACAATAGGATTGGCCAACCACGTCGGATGGAGCACACCTTTGACGAGGCCCGCCGCTTCCAACTTCTTGATTTCTTCTGCGATGAACTCTTGGCGCTCCACCGCTTGCTTCCTGACTCTTTGCTTGATGGGCCGCGCATGACGACAGACGACGAGGTGGTGCTCAATCACTTTCTTGGGAACGCCGGGGATGTCAGATGGTTGCCAGGCAAACACATCGACATTCGCCCGCAGGAAAGCAACGAGCGCGCTTTCCTATTTGGCTTCGAGAGTGACACTGATGGTGAAGGTACCACCAGTGCCGTCCTCCTTGGCGGACACCTTCTTGGTCGTTGGCGGAACTGCCATTGTATTCTTACTCTTGCCGGTGGAGCTCGATGGCGCGTCCTCGACGGCAGCGCAGCACTCCGAAGAGGTGCGCTTGCCGGAGTGGGCACCAGAGCACTCGCCGGGCTTGGTCTTCTTCTTGCCGGCGGAGCTCGATGGCGCGTCCTCGACGGTAGCGCAGCACTCCGTAGAGGTGCGCTTGCCGGAGTGGGCACCAGAGCACTTGCCGGGCTTGGTCTTCTTCTTCCCTCCGGGAGCTTCAGCGGCAAGTGGCTTGTGATCCGCTGCGGCTGCTGCTTCCCGGTAGATCTTGTCGGCACAGATAAGGGCGTCCTTCTTGTCGCCAGGGACAGAGATGACGCTTATCGGGCCTGGCATCTTGAGCATGTTGTATGCGTAGTGAGAGGCCGCCATGAATTTGGCGAGCGCTGGACGAGCGAGAATTCCATTGTAGGGCAATGGAAAATCGGCAACGTCAAAAGTGATCCTCTCTGTCCTGAAGTTCAGCTCGTTGCCAAATGTTACTGGCAACGTTATCTTCCCCTTCGGCTTGCTCCTTCCCGGGTTGATTCCTTGGAACGTGCCGGTCTCTTAGAGCTCGCTGTCGGGGACTTGGAGTTTCCGGAGCACAGCGGAGGAGATCAGGTTCAAGCCGGCCCCGCCGTCAACTAGCATCTTGGTGACCTTGAAGTTGCGGACTGTTGGCGAGACCAACATCGGCAAGCACCCGATCGCAGTTGTGCGGTCAGGGTGGTCCTCAATATCGAAGATGATAGGCGCGCTGGACCATTTCAGAGGCTTGCGCGACTCGACGGGTGGTTCCGCTGCATTGACTTCCCGCGCCCACTGCTTGAGCTGGCGGTGAGAAGTATGCAGGGAAGCACCGCCGTCTACGCACAAGACCTCTGTGGCTTTCTGAAACTCCTGCTCACTGGTCTCGATGTCATCCATGTCTTCGTCTTCGTCGTCGTCTTCGTTCTTGTCGCGGCCACGGGGAGGTCTGTCCGTTTGCCGCTGCTTGTCCTTGTCGCGGCGTCCTCCCTGGCCGGGGCGCTTCGTGCCTGATCCTCCGCCACCTCCCCGGGCTCTCTCCTTGTCGCGCCGCTCGTACACGGCTTTTTGCAGCTCGACGAGCCGCTCGACCTGCTTGCAGCTCCGGAGGTCATGGCCCTTGGTGCGGTGGATCTTGCAGTACTGTTTGTTGGTGCTGTCCCGCTTGTCGGCGACCGCCACAGCCTGGCAGTTGGCGCATCCGGCAACCTCCTTGCCGGAGCTACCAGCCTGGGCCTTCTTGGCGGCGCCTTCATCGCCGGACTGCTCAACAACCAGTACTTCTTGGCTCTTCTTCTTCCTGTTGCTCCGCCGCCGGTTCTTCCTTGCCGGGGCGGTATCTTCACTTTCAGATTCTCCTGCTCCAGTGTTCTCTCCGGGGAGTTTCCTCCCTTCCTCAGCACGTGCACACTTGTCGACCAGGGCATAGAGATCGCTGACGTCTTTGATCTTGCACATCGCCATCTCCTCCCGCATCCTGCGGTTACGCACGTTCTGATGGAACGCGCTGATAACCGCGGCAGGGTGGACGTCTGGGATGTTGTAGTGTACGTGGTTGAATCTCTGGATGAACTTGTGCAAGGATTCCCCTTCCTTCTGGACGAGCAGATGAAGGTCGCTCGCTTGGCCATGGGGTTTGTGGCCGCCTGTAAAGGCACCAAAAAACTGATGGCACAAGTCTGTCTAGGAGGTTATGGAGTTATCCGGCAAGTGCATGAGCCAGGATCTGACGTTGGATTTGAGTACCAGCGGGAAGTAGTTGGCAAGGATCTTGTCGTCCCGCCCCCCAGCAGCCTGCACCGCAATGGTGTAGATGCTGAGGAACTCCGACGGATGCGACTTGCCGTCGTACTTGTCTGGTACGTCTGGCTTGACATTCTTCGTGCTGGGCTACTGGACTTGCCGCAGCTCACGGGTGAACACAGGGCAGCCTACCGCGTACGGCAGGTCGCCTGGTCCCCCGGGCGCATGCATGTCGACAGAGGGCCCAGCGCGTTGGTCTGATTGACGCCGCGCTTCTCTCCGACGCTCGATGCGAGTACGAGCGTCCTCTTGCTCTCGCTCGTGAAGAACTAGGCGTTGATCTCGACGAGTTCGTGGATTCGACGACGCGGTGGAGTCGTTTTCGTGATGGTTCCGGTGAGTCGGCGATCTTGGCCTTTGGGGCGGGGAGTGCACGGTGGTCGAGCCCCCACCGGTCTTGGCGCCATCGCTAAACGCCTGGCCGACCTGCCGCGGCTGCGACGCACTGTGCTGCCGCGGGGTGTCGCCGTTAGCGAAACCGATGAGGCTCTGTATCATGGCCCTCCAGTCGTCGAGCTTGTCGGACGTTGGAGGGTAGTCTAGGAGCAGTTGAGCTCGCGCCAGAGCTTCTGCTGGAGTGGCGGGCAGCGGTGGCGAACGGCGCGTGGAGCGGGATGTGCTCGAACTTCTAACTACGTTAGAAGGAGCAACACCCGGACTAGGCAGTCGCGCCACGCTCGCGCCAGCACGTTGGTCTGAGTGCTGGCCTTGAGCGCCCTGTGATCCGCCGGCTCGATCTGGGTCCAGCGAGCGTATGGTACCATGAGTGCCAAGACGCTGCGGGTCCCGTGCCTCCTAAGAGGGGCGCGGTGCATGTTCGGACGCCGTGGCACCATGAGCTGGCTCGGTGGCGCCCGTTCCGCCGCCGGTGCCGTCCCCACCACCCGTTTGCTCCAGGGGCGGTGGGTTCGACGCGGACGGACCAGCCACCTCCGGAGTCTTCTTCTTCGTGGCATGTCGATGAAGATGATGGAGATCTAGCCTATGTAGACGCCGGATCAGGTTCGCACAACTTCGACGCCCCCTACCTGGCGCGCCAAAGATGTCGGCGGGAAATCTGCCTCCACGGACACCTATGGGGACCGAGCCCCGTTCTTGGTTCGGCGGGGGGCAGAGGTCGCGCGAAGAGCGGATCGAGGCGATGCACACAAGGGGATTTACCCAGCTTCGGGCCGCACGGATGCGTAAAACCCTACTGGTGCTTTGTGGTTTTGTATTGTGTTCTTGCTCGGGAGCGTGTGGTGCTACAGTACACGCGAACCGCTGGCGATACCGAGCGTGAATGGCCTCCTTTTCCCCCTGTTGCGCATGGGGCCTCCTTTTATATGTGCAAGGGGTTACCCACAAGTGGCAACGTAGGCGGGGGTAAAACTGGAAAACGCTGTGTTGGGTACAGCTGTTTTCACAGTGCTATCATACCTAACTCTGACTGCAGGGGACAAGGGCATTAAATGCCCGTTTGGGTCGCCCAAACAGTGCAGGAAAGGGGCCGTCAGGAGCGCCACCGTTCGCCACGATGGCTACTCTGTCAGCGTTGCTTCGCCACCGCTTGCCCCTGGCTGCGCAGCCTCTTGCCACGTACGCCTGGAATAGCCCCAGAGCGACGCGTGGGTGGATGAGCTGGAGCGCAAGCGCGGGGTGGTGACTTGCCGCGGCAAGCGCCTTGCCGCGGTTGGTGCCTTGTCGCGCCCGGGAGCTTGTCGCTCACCGGTCCTTGCCGGGACGCGGGGCGCGTCGCAGCAAGTATCTTGTCGTGCCTCGGTCGGCCTTCCCAGCAAGCTCCTCTTGCCGGGGCCTTGTGCTTCGAGCGGGCGTCCCGGCAAGCTCCTCTTGATGGGGCCTTGCTCTCTTCGGGTGGCCTTCCCGGCAAGCTCCTCCTGCCGGGGCCTTGGCTCAAATACTTTGTTCTTGGATGGCCCAAAAAGGGACCACGGAGAGTTTTGGCGATCGCCTGGCAAGCCTTGCCGCGGGATGCTACGACTGCCCGTGCACAAGTTCGGGGTACTAAGGTACCCCTACTTTAGTACACCGAGAATTTGTGAAGCTAAACTTCATTGCTAAGTATGTTACCATACGATGTTCTTCAACAGGGACTCCTGATGAATGTTGTGCCTTATGGGACCGAGACTAAAGGTACCATGAGTATTATTATCTTACGGCCAAGATATCCTACATGTTACTTTAGTGCATTCAAGATCAGTGATGAATGCTTAATAGTGCAAGACTGGACCAAATATGTGATGGGGGAGCGCAGAGAAGTACTAGGGGGCAGCAAACAGATGTGCTACCCAAAATTAGGAGACAGGTTCATATGCATGCTCCAACTTGATCAAGGAGGAGAGCTACACATGTTTTATGTTATTTTACCTAAGAGAGAGCAGCAGGAGTGATTAGCTAGCTAGAAATGAGTTTGAGGATGATGATGTGCTACACTATTACTATGATGATAAAAAAGCTAGTGTTGGTGGTAATGACTATGATGGTTATTATTAGCTAGTGTTGGTGGTGATTAGCTAGCTAGAATGAGAGTTTGAAGATGATGATGTGTGCTACACTATGACTATGATGATTAAATAGCTAATGTTGGTGGTAATGACTATGATGATGACTAAATAGCTTGTGTTGGCGGATTAGATTCAAGTGGAGGAAACATGTGGTGCACATCGAAAGTACTACTAGTCCAAACTAGATCAAGTTTGGATTTGTAGTATACTTTTGACATGCACCACATACTGCCTTCATTTGACACACTGTTATGGACATAATGATGTAAACCTCATAACTGGTATTGTACCAATATTTGTACGTTGGCGCATAAATACACTAAAAATTAAAAAATTAAAAAAAGAATACTAGTAGCGATGGACAGAAAACGTGCTGCGAGTAGTTACATTATCAGTAGCGTGAGATTGAACAAACGCTGCAGCTACTTGTCCCAGCAGTAGCGTGTGCGGGCACGCGTTACTGCTAAGAAATAGCTGTAGCGCCTTATTAGTAGCGCCGGTGCCCGCGCTACTGAGAGGCCCAAAACCCTCATGCTGCTAGGCTTTTGCCTAGTAGTGTAACTACGCACTTTTCTATCAATTGCTCGACAGTAATTTGTTCACCAATCGTAAAATTTGCTATCTTGAGAGAAGCCACTAGTGAAACCTATGGCCCCTGGGTCTATCTTCTATCATATTATTTTCCTATCAATTTGCTATTTCTGCCTCCTTTTAGTTTGCAATCTTTACTTTCCAATCTATACAACAAAAATACCAAAAATATTTATCTTATTATCTTTATCTGATCTGACTTTTGCAAGTGGTCGTGAAGGGATTGACAACCCCTTTATCACGTTGGTTGCAAGGTTCTTATTTGTTTGTGCAGGTACAAGGCGACTTGCGTGTAACCTCCTACTGGATTGATACATTGGTTCTCAAAAACTGAGGGAAATACATACACTACTTTGTTGCATCACCCTTTGCTCTTCAAGGGAAAACCAACGCAGTGCTCAAGAGGTAGCAAGAAGGATTTCTGGCGCTGTTGCTGGGGAGATCTACGCCAAGCCAAGTCAAGTCAAGACATACCAAGTACCCATCACAAACTCTTATCCCTCACATTACATTATTTGCCATTTGCCTCTCGTTTTCCTCTCCCCCACTTCACCCTTGCCGTTTTATTCGCTTTCTTTTTCTGTTCGTCTCTTTTCGCTTACTTCTTGTGTGCTTGTGTGTTGGATTGTTTGTCACAATGGCTCAAGATAATACTAAATTGCGTGACTTTTCCAATACCAGCAACAATGATTTTCTTAGCACTCTGATTGCTCCTATTACCGATGCTTAATCTTGTGAAATTAATGCTGCTTTGTTGAATCTTGTCATGAAAGATCAATTCTTTGGCCTTCCTAGTGAAGATGGTGCTACACATCTAAACAACTTTGTTGATTTGGGTGATATGCTAAAGAAGAAAAATGTGGATAATGATATTGTTAAATTGAAGCTATTTACTATTTCACTTAGAGATCGTGCTAAAACTTGGTTTTTGTCTTTGCCTAAAAATAGTATTGATTCTTGGAATAAGTGCAAAGATGCTTTTATCTCTAAGTATTTTCCTCCCGCTAAGATCATCTCTCTTAGAAACGATATTATGAATTTTAAGCAACTTGATCATGAACATGTTGTGCAATCTTGGGAGAGGACGAAATTAATGATACGTAATTGCCCTACACATGGTTTGAATTTATGGATGATTATGCAAAAAAATTATGCCGGATTGAATTTTGCTTATAGAAATCTTTTAGATTCGGCCATGGGAGGCACTTTTATGAAAATCACTTTAGGAGAAGCTACTAAACTCCTAGATATTATTATGGTTAATTATTCTCAATGGCACACCAAAAGATCTACTATAAAAAGGTTCATGCGATAGAAGACATTAATGTCTTGAGTGGAAAGATGGATGAACTTATGAAATTGTTTGCTAATAAGGGTGCTTCTTCTGATCCTAATGATATGCCTTTGTCATCTTTGATTGAGAATAATAATGAATCTATGGATGTGAATTTTCTTGGTAGGAACACTTTTGGTAACAACGCTTATAGAGGAAACTTTAATCCTAGGACGTTTCCTAGTAATTCCTCTAATAATTATGGTAAATCCTACAACAACTCTTATGGAGACTTTAATAAGATGCCCTCTGATTTTGAGACTAGTGTTAAAGAATTTATGATTTCTCAAAAGAATTTCAATGCTTGGCTTGAAGAAAAATTGCCTAAGATTGTTGAGTTGGCAAGGAATGTGGATAGAATTTATCTTGATGTTGATTCTTTGAAACTTAGATCTAATCCACCTAAGCATGATATCAATGAGTCTCTCAAAGCTATGAGAATTTCCATTGATGAGTGCAAAGAAAGAACCGCTAGGATGCGTGCTAAAAAAGATAGCTTTATGAAAGTGTGTTCTTCTAGTGTTCATGATAATAATGATGAAGATCTAAAAGTGATTGATGTGTCTCCTATAAAATCTTTGTCTTGCAATATGAATCTTGATAATGATGGGACTGGAGATGAGTCAACTTTAGTTAAAAGGCGTCCCAATGATTCGGAGTTTTTAGATCTTGAGGCAAAATTTGGTAAAATGGGGTTGAAGAGGTCAAAACTTTACATAGCAATGAACCCACTATTTTGGATTTCAAGGAATTTAATTATGATAATTGTTATTTAATAGATTGTATTTCCTTGTTGCAATCCGTATTAAATTCTCCTCATGCTTATAGTCAAAATAAAGCTTTTACTAAACATATCGTTGATGCTTTAATGCAATCCTATGAAGAAAAGCTTGAATTAGAAGTTTCTATCCCTAGAAAACTTTATGATAAGTGGGAACCTACTATTAAAATTAAGATTAAAAATCATGAATTCTATGCTTTGTGTGATTTGGGTGCTAGTGTTTCCATGATTCCAAAAACTTTGTGTAATGTGTTAGGTTTCCATGAAGTTGATGATTGCTCTTTAAATTTGCATCTTGCGGATTCCACCATTAAGAAACCTATGGAAAGGATTAATGATGTTTTTATTGTTGAAAATAGGAATTATGTGCCCGTAGATTTCATTGTTCTTGATATAGATTGCAATCCTGCATGTCCTATTATTCTTGGTAGGCCTTTCCTTAGAACGATTGGTGCAATTATTGATATGAAAGAAGGGAATATTAGATTCCAATTTCTATTAAGGAAAGGCATGGAACACTTTTCTAGGAATAAAATAAAATTAACTTACGAATCTATTATGAGAGCCACTTATGCATTGCATACCAAAGATAATAATACCTAAATCTATCCTTGCCTTTATGCCTAGCTAGGGGCGTTAAACGATAGCGCTTGTTGGGAGGCAACCCAATTTTATTTTTTGTTTCTTGCTTTTTGGTTCTGTTTATTAATAAATATTTCATCTAGCCTATGGTTATATGTGGTTTAATTTTTTAATTAGTGTTTTTGCCAAGTAGAACCTTTGGGAAGACTTGGGTGAAGACTTTATGTTCTTGCTGTAAAAAACAGAAACTTTAGCGCTCATGAGATTAGCTGCCATTCTTTACTGGAGAGTGCTTTTAGGTTGATTCTTTTTGAATATGATTAATAGATAAATTCCTCACTTCCACCGACTTATTTCAGAATTTTTGGAATTCCATAAGTATATGTTTGATACAGATTACTACAGACTGTTCTGTTTTTGACAGATTCTGTTTTTCGTGTGTTGTTTGCTTATTTTGATGAATCTATGGCTAGTATCGGACTGTATAAACCATAGATAAGTTGGAATAAAGTATGTTTAACACCAATATAAATAAATAATTAGTTCATTACAGTACCTTATGGTGGTGGTTTGTTTTCTTTCGCTAACGGAACTCATGAGATTTTCTGTTGAGTTTTGTGTTGTGAAGTTTTGAAGTTTTGGTTAAAGATTTGATGGATTATGGAATAAGGAGTGGCAAGATCGTAACCTCGTGGATGCCCAAGGCACCCCAAGTTAAAAATCAAGGACAACCAAAAGACTAAGCTTGCGGATGCCCCGGAAGGCATCCCCTCTATCGTTTTCGTCCATCGGTAACTTTACTTGATGCTATATTTTTATTCACCACATGATATGTGTTTTGCTTGGAGTGTCATGTATGATTTGAGTCTTTTCTTTTTAGTTTACCACAATCATCCTTGCTGTACACACCTTTTTGGGAGAGACACACATGAATCGGAACTTATTAGAATACTCTATGTGCTTCACTTATATCTTTTGAGCTAGATAGTTTTGCTCTAGTGCTTCACTTATATCTTTTAGAGCTCGGTGGTAGTTTTATTTAATATAAATTATTGATATCTCATGCTTCACTTATATTATTTTGATAGTCCTTTAGAACAGCATGGTAGTTTGCTTTGGCTATAAAATTAGTCCTAATATGATACACATCCAAGATGTGTAAAATAAAAACTTTCATAAGAAGCATTGAATACTATGAGCAGTTTGATACTTGATGATTATTTTGTGACATGAAGAGGGTAACATTAGAGTCGTGCTAGTTGAGTACTTAGTGAATTTGAGAAATACTTGTGTTGAAGTTTGCAAGTCCCGTAGCATGCACGTATGGTAAACGTTGTGTGACAAATTTGAAACATGACGTATTCTTTGATTGTCATCCTTATGAGTGGCAGTCGGGGACAAGCGATGGTCTTTTCCTACCGATCTATACCCCTAGGAGCATGCGCGTAGTGCTTGGTTTTTCATGACTTGTTCATTTTTGCAATAAGTATGTGAGTTATTTATGACTAATGTTTATTCCACGGATTATACACACTCTCACCTTTCCATCCTTGCTAGCCTCTTCGATACCGTGCATTGCCCTTTCTCACCTTGAGAGTTAGTGCAAACTTCGCCGGTGCATCCAAACCCCATGATATGATACGCTCTATCACACATAAACCTACTTATATCTTCCTCAAAACAGCCACCATACCTACCTATTATGGCATTTCCATAGCCATTCCGAGATATATTGCCATGCAACTTTCCACCATTTCATTTATTATGACACGCTTCATCATTGTCATATTGCCTTTCATGATCATGTAGTTGACATCGTATTTGTTGCAAAGCCACCATGCTTAATTTATCATACATGTCGCTCTTGATTCCTTGCCCATCCCGGTACACCGCCGGAGGCATTTATATAGTCATATTTTGTTGTAGTATCGAGTTGTAATCATTGAGTTGTAAATAAATAGAAGTGTGATGATCATTATTAATAGAGCATTGTCCCAAATAAAAAATAAAATTAAAAGATAAAAAATAAAGAAAGGCCAAATAAAAAAGGCCCAAAAAAGAAAGGAAATAAAAAGGGACAATGCTACTATCCTTTTTTCACACTTGTGCTTCAAAGTAGCATCATGATCTTTATGATAGAGAGTCTCTTGCTTTATCACTTTCATATACTAGTGGGAATTTTTCATTATAGAATTCGACTTGTATATTACAATAATGGGCTTCCTCAAATGCCCTAGGTCTTCGTGAGCAAGCAAGTTGGATGCTCACCCACTTAGTTTTTTTTGTTGAGCTTTCATACATTTATAGCTCTACTGCATCCGTTGCATGGCAATCCCTACTCCTTGCATTGACATCATTGATGGGCATCTCCATAGCCCGTTGATTAGTCGCGTCGATGTGAGAGTTTCTCCTTTTTGTCTTCTCCACATAACCCCCATCATTATACTCTGTTCCACCCATAGTGCTATATCCATGGCTCACGCTCATGTATTGCGTGAAAGTTCAAAAAGTTTGAGATTACTAAAGTATGAAACAATTGCTTGGCTTGTCAACGGGGTTGTGCATGATGAGAGCATTCTTGTGTGACGAAAATGGAGCATGACCAAACTATATGATTTTGTAGGGATGAACTTTCTTTGGCCATGTTATTTTGAGAAGACATGATTGCTTAGTTAGTTTGCTTGAAGTATTATTATTTTTATGTCAATATTAAACTTTTATCTTGAATCTTTCGGATCTGAACATTCATGCCACAATAAAGAGAATTACCGAGAAAATATGCTAGGTGCATTCCACATCAAAAACTCTGTTTTTATCATTTCCCTACTCGAGGACGAGCATGAATTAAGCTTGGGGATGCTTGATACGGCTCCAACGTATCTATAATTTTTGATTGTTCCATGCTATTATATTATCTATTTTGGATGTTTACCGAGCTTTATTATACACTTTTATATTATTTTTGGGACTAACCTACTAACCAAAGGCCTAGTGCAAATTGCTGTTTTTTTCCTATTTCTGTGTTTCGCAGAAAAGGAATATCAGACAGAATCAAAACGGAATGAGACCCTCAGGAGAGTGATTTTTGGAACAAACGTGCTCCAAGGGACTTGGAGTGGGCGCAAAGAAAGAAGCGAGGAGGCCACGAGGAAGGGACGCGCGCCTGCCCCCCTTGGGCGCCCCCCCCCCCTCGTGGGCCCAAAAACATCCAGGAGCACCACGAAACCCTATTTCCACCGCCGCAACCTTTTGTACCCGTGAGATCCCATCTTGGGGCCTTTTCCGGCGCTCCGCCAGAGGGGGAATTGATCACTGAGGGCTTCTACATCAACACCATAGCCTCTCCAATGATGTGTGAGTAGTTTACCACAGACCTTCAGGTCCATAGTTATTAGCTAGATGGCATATTCTCTCTCTTTGGATCTCAATACAAAGTTCTCCTTGATCTTCTTGGAGATCTATTCGATGTAATTCTTTTTTTGGTGTGTTTGTCGAGATCCGATGAATTGTGGGTTTATGATCAAGATTATGTATGAACAATATTTGAATCTCCTATGAATTCTTTTATGTATGATTTTCTATCTTTGCAAGTCTCTTCGAATTATCAGTTTGGTTTGGCATACTAGATTGATCTTTCTTGCAATGGGAGAAGTGCTTAGCTTTGGTTTCAATCTTGAGGTGTCCTTTCCCAGTGACAGCATGGGCAGCAAGGCACGCATTGTATTGTTGCCATCGAGGATAAAAAGATGGGGTTTATATCATATTGCTTGAGTTTATCCCTCTACATCATTTCATCTTGCCAAATGCGTTACTCTGTTCTTATGAACTTAATACTCTAGATGCATGTTGGATAGCGGTCGATGAGTGGAGTAATAGTAGTAGACGTTGAATCTTTTCGGTCTACTTGTCGCGGACGTGATGCCTATATACATGATCATGTCTAGATATTCTCATAACTATGCACTTTTCTATCAATTGCTCGACAGTAATTTGTTCACCCATCGTAATACTTATGCTATCTTGAGAGAAGCCACTAGTGAAACCTATGCCCCGGGGGTCTATTTTCCACCATATAAGTTTCCAATCTATTTTACTTTGCAATCTTTACTTTCAATCAATATCATAAAAAATACCAAAAATATTTATCTTATTATCTCTATCATATCTCACTTTTGCAAGTGGCCATGAAGGCATTTACAACCCCTTTATCGCGTTGGTTGCAAGGTTCTTATTTGTTTGTGTAGGTACGAGGCGACTTGCGTGTAGTCTCCTACTAGATTGATACCTTGGTGGTCAAAAACTGAGGGAAATACTTACGCTACTTTGCTGCATCACCCTTTCCTCTTCAAGGGAAAACCAATGTAGTGCTCAAGAGGTTGCAGGCGCCAGTGGCAAGGATGCTTTCCTCTTTGGCCCTAAGGCAACAAGGCATCTCATCGGTTCCCAAAGCAATCACCAAAGCTTTCCATTCCGGTGCTAGAACACAAGGATGTGGGCGCGCTACGACGGAGGTCATCGTTGAACCCACCTACGCATCATGGACAGAAGCTATGCAGGAGAAGACCACCTTTAGTTAGGATAGGGTATACTCTTGTCCCCCTTTGAATTGGTCATTGTGGTATTCCTTCCCGCCTAGAGTTTTTGGGGGGAAGAGGACCAAGGTCGGTATAAATATAGGTTAGTCTCCACCATAGATAGGGGTCGAGTCCAAAGGGATCAAGTTCATCCACCCCTCAAGCCCAGAGCTGCTCCTGGAGCCTCCCGAGGCCACTTGTACTCGCATATTCATCTTCCTTCGTGAGGCAATCTACCACAAAGCAGGAGTAGGGTCTTACATCGCAAGGTGGTCCGAACCTGGGTAAATCTTCGTGTTCCACCTTTCATTCATCTGGCTCGAGAATGTCGGAGCATCGCCTTGAGGCAGTGTGCAGCGAGTCGTAACTTAGTGGAATTCTTCATGCACACCCTAGAGTTCAAACTATTCTTTGGGTCCCCGGAGCACTGATTCTGACACATAGTTAGGAGTAAGATGGATTCTTCTCTCTTTTTGATCTTCAATACTGTCGGGGGAAATCTGCCTCCATGAACACCTATGGGGACCGAGCCCCTTTCTTGGTTCGGCGGGGGGCGGAGGTCGCGCGAAGAGCGGATCGAGGCGATGCACACAAGGGATTTACCCAGCTTCGGGCCGCAAGGAAGCGTAAAACCCTACTGCTGCTTTGTGGTTTGGTATTGTGTTCTTGCTCGGGAGCGTGTGGTGCTACAGTACACGCGAGCTGCTGGCGAGACCGAGCGTGAGTGGCCTCCTCCCTCCCCCCGTTGCGCATGGGGCCTCCTTTTATCTGTGCAAGGGGTTAACCACAGGTGGCAACGTAGGCGGGGGCAAAACTGGAAAACGCTGTGTTGGGTACAGCTGTTTGCATAGTGCTAACATACCTAACTCTGACGGCAGGGGACAAGGGCATTAAATGCCTGTCCGCATCGCCCAGACGGTGCAGGAAAGGGGAACGTCAGGAGCGCCACCGTTTGCCACGATGGCTACTCTGTCAGCGTTGCTTCGCCACCGCATGCTCCTGGCTGCGCAGCCTCTCGCCACGTACGCCTGGAATGGCCCCAGAGTGACGTGTGGGTGGATGAGCAGGAGCGCAGGCGCGGGGTGGAGACTTGCCGCGGCAAGCGCCTTGCCGCGGCTGATGTCTTGTCGCGCCCGGGAGCTTGTCGCTCACCGGTCCTTGCCGGGACGCGGAGCGCGTCGCAGCAAGTATCTTGTCGTGCCTCGGTCGGCCTTCCCGGCAAGCTCCTCCTGCCGAGGTCTTGTGCTTCGAGCGGTCGTCCCGGCAAGCTCCTCTTGCCGGGGCCAGGCTCTCTTCGGGTGGCCTTCCTGGCAGGTTCCTTCTGCCGCGGCCTTGGCTCAAATACTTTGTTCTTGGATGGCCCAAAAAGGGACCACGGAGAGTCTTGGCGATCGCCTGGCAAGCCTTGCCGCAGGGTGTTACGACTGCCCGTGCACAAGTTCGGGGTACTAAGGTACCCCTACTTTAGTGATAGAGGCGGGGTGTCCCGATCTTTCGATGAGATGATAACTATCGATTTGATGGAGCCGACTTTGACGATCCGACTACAAACGTGTACGACGTTGCGCCTTAGCAATCGCTAAACCAACTTCGAGAGGTTATTGACCACGCCGGAGCACAATCAACCTGACCACGAAGGTCTATTCCTGCAAGCAATCGAAGAACAAGCAAGAATATGATAAAAGCAATCTGAATATTGCGAGTATTTATGAAGTATTGATAAAGGTGGGGATCCGTAAGTGGTCTTGGTCTGGTCGTTGGACACAAACGAAGTACACGAAGTTGCAATGGCTAACTTTTAACTAAACAAATCCCAAGGAAAAAGCTACTAGGTTGATCTACTTATATAGGAGCAAGGGGTGGCGGCCAAGGAGGTGGGAGGACGTCCCAAGGCAGCCTAAAACCAACCCTAGGTCGTACAAGGCTCATGGGCCCAAGTGGAGGTGATGCAACACCTTTGGACTTGTTGTTTGACTCTGATTCTGCTGCAGCGTCAGATTATTTCGTCCATATCTCAACGCTCCGGATGAATTTAAAGGTGATTCTAATTGTTTTGGAAAGAGGATGAAATCTACTTTCCAACAAAAAAAGAATCACCCAATTCAGAGTCCGTATGAAAAAGTTGTTGGCTTTTTGAGTCAGGTATGTCTGTGCAGTCCGAATCTGAATCCAGAACGTGAGACTTGGACTCTGTCTTCTCTTGGTCCAAAAGTGACGTGAGAGGACTTTTTGAACAGCACCTAAACTTCTCCTTTTCCCTTATCTTCATATGTGGATTGCACAAATGTCCCATACACCTGCAATTAGACAAAACACAAAAGTGTGTGAAGTATTTTTGTTCTGGATAACATAAATAGATTATTGAATAGTTTGCACTAGAAATCACCTGACAAATATGCATGTATGCAATATTTTTGGTCGTATCCAAGGTAGTCATGTCCTCATCATCCTCCCCCTTTTGAAAACAAAGCCGTCCTCGGCGTTGCTTAATCTGAAATGTGCCTAACAAAAGAGACAAGGTGTACATGTTGTATATGTATATGTCATCCATTTTTACTTCCCTTGGTTTTTGCATATATGACACATGTATATATGAGTAACTTGCATAGTTCATAAAATCTGAAGCCAAAATATTATCACTAGAAGTAGAAGACATGAAAATATTGCAACTCAATTTGCACATATAAGTGATGCTCTTATTCATATCAAAAGATTGACAATGTTCATCATTAAACCATCCCAACATTGGTGAATAAACCTTACTTGCATCTAATTTACATGCAACAACATTCTTAAATAGGCAAACATGCAATAAGTCTTTGGTCACAGAATCATCACCAAGATTAGAGGTCATATCAAAATGATTAAACATTGATTCTTTTGCATCAACAGTTAACTCAATGGGTGCACTCAAAATTGTTGGTATTTCAGTTGTTTGATCACATGACGCATTCATGACAGTATCAAGATTCTCTAAAATAGGTGTTGTGCTCAAATCACCAGGTAACTGAACACATGATGCATTTAAGTTAACTAGGGATGCATCATTCTCATGTGAAGTTATATCATCAATACCTTTACTGTTACCTTGTCGCAAAGACGTAGCTGATGTAGGTACGGACATTGACAATGCACCATACTCTTGAGATGATGTCGCGCTCACAATCCGAGGTGGGGCTGCTCTAGTAGGTGCAACGGTGGAGGAACCAACCGGCGGTGGTTAGCACGAACTGGAATAGTAGTTGTTGTAGTCACCCCATGCATCCTCCTGCATCTGTCTCTCAAAGGTACAAGCACGAACATACATACCAGTAATGCAACGGGGAATATACTGAAATCTTGCCTGAATATCATGGTTCAAACCACCAAAAAATCTATTCATTGTATCATCCTTAGATTCTTCTATGTCACAATGATGCATATAAGATTTGAACTCTTGGTAGTAAGCATGAACAGTGTTGTTGCCTTGTTTAAATTGTTCAAATTTGCGAAGCAATTCACGACGATAGTAAGCAGGGAAAAAATGTTGTCTCATTACATCTTTCAAATCTTTCCAAGTTGTGGGTTGGTTATCAATGTTTTTCTTACAATGCACATTCCACCAAACAGAAGCAAAACCAGTAAATGCTCTAGTGGCAGCTCATACTCGCTCAAGTTTAGAAAAGTCATGGTGACTAAAAACTTGTTCCACTTCAAGCTCCCAAGCTAGATAAATAGCAGGATTAAATCTACCCTCAAATGACGGTAAAGAGATAACCTGACCATGCGCTTCTGTGTGTTGTCCCAACTCTCGTGATGGTGAAGATGTGTCCGTCATGCAAGAACTTCTATCTCCGGAACCTGTCATGATTAGTAGAAACAAGAAACAAAATTCGAGAATAATGTTCCTATGAACTACTAGAATGTGGTTGTAAAGTGTTCACAGTAAAGCAAATATCAATATCTTACAAGTTCTTACCGTGCGGCAGGTGGTGACAGGCAACCAGCGGTGTCAAATAACTCCGAAGATTGTGTAAAGCGATTGCCAGGGGAACGTACGTATACACGGTGTAGAAATATGTGGAGCTGGGTTGGCTATATATGGTAGCAAAAGATTAGCAATAATCAATTCAAAGATACAATGTTGAATAAACGCTCAACGACGGTACTATGCTGGTCCTAGGCTAGACCGGACTAGAGAAGCGAGCCTAGAACACCAATAAGGTCACGACATAGCACAACTAGCATCAATAAAGGATATGAAGTAGCTCTGGACAGCAAGATATAAGTGAAGATCACAATAGCAGTAAAGATAATGATGTGAAACAACTGCCAAGCAGGATAAATAACAACTCTCTCTCCAACTTTCCTCTTGAAAAGTTTGAGCAAATTTTCTGATAACTTTTTTCAAAAAATGATACTAGCTCAAGCTTTCCAAGGCAAAAAGAATCACTAAATTCCGAATTGATATGAGGAGTCAAAGAATTCGAAAACTGGCCTGAAAACTGGAATAAGCTGTGTCCGCGAACTTCGGAGGGCAAAAACACCTATTTAGAAGACGATTTTGAGGTGTCAAATACTGAACTAGCTTCTGAAACTATTTAGATGCGGCTCGTCGCTAGATTTAATTTGAGTACTCGTGGAGCCAAAACGGACTTTGTATGAGAAAGTTATGCTTGTTTGACTGAACAGTGCACAAAACAGAATCCAATCCGAATTCAACTACGAGATTGAGTCTAGATAGATCCGATTTTTTTTCCTTCTCTTTTTTTTCCTCACACTTTTTTTTTCTTTTTCTTTTTTTTTCCTCTGACTTTTTTTCTTTTTTTTCACTCTCTTTTTCTCTGTCTTTTGTTTCTACCTCTTTACAAGACAAACTAGATAAGATGCAGATTGGATCAAGCGAAGATGTGAATGACCTCAACTATGATTGTGACAATGAACTATGGGTAGCACGTGGTGGAAAGTGATGGATGGTGTGGTGGACAGCGGAAGGGATAACGATGCAGCGGCGACGTGACTAATGTGAACAGAACTCGAAACTCTAAACGAACTAGACACTAAGACCAGCAACTCGACACGACGATGCAACCGATAATTCAATAATGCAAACAATGAAAAGAAAATTGTAAAGACTCAGACTGGCTTGGACAAAGGATGAATAGATCTAACTTTTTTTTGTGTGTCTTTTTTTTGGACAATAGGTAAGAAAATAGATCTAATCTAGTAAAAACTGGAAATTCTCACCGAGCAACCTGAAAACTAATACCACTTGATAGAGGCGGGGTGTCCCGATCTTTCGATGAGATGATAACTATCGATTTGATGGAGCCGACTTTGACGATCCGACTACAAACGTGCACGATGTTGCGCCTTAGCAATCGCTAAACCAACTTCGAGAGGTTATTGACCACGCCGGAGCACAATCAACCTGACCATGAAGGTCTATTCCTGCAAGCAATCGAAGAACAAGCAAGAATATGATAGAAGCAATCTGAATATTGCCAGTATATATGAAGTATTGATAAAGGTGGGGATCCGTAAGCAGTCTTGGTCTGGTCTTTGGACACAAACGAAGTACACGAAGTTGCAATGGCTAACTTTTAACTAAACAAATCCCAAGGAAAAAGCTACTTGGTGGATCTACTTATATAGGAGCAAGGGGTGGCGGCCAAGGAGGTGGGAGGACGTCCCAAGGCAGCCTAAAACTAACCCTAGGTCGTACAAGGCTCATGGGCCCAAGTGGAGGTGATGCAACACCTTTGGACTTGTTGTTTGACTCGGATTCTGCTGCAGCGTCAGATTGTTTCGTCCATATCTCAGCGCTCCGGATGAATTTAAAGGTGATTCCAATGGTTTTGGAAAGAGGATGAAATCTACTTTCCAACAAAAAAAGAATCACCCAATTCGTAGTCCGTATGAAAAAGTTGTTGGCGTTTTGAGTCAGGTATGTCTGTGCAGTCCGAATCTGAATCCAGAACGTGAGAGACTTGGACTCTATCTTCTCTTGGTCCAAAAGTGACGTGAGAGGACTTTTTGAACAGCACCTAAACTTCTCTTTTTCCCTTATCTTCATATGTGGATTGCACAAATGTCCCATACACCTGCAATTAGTCAAAACACAAAAGTGTGTGAAGTATTTTTGTTCTGGATAACATAAATAGATTATTGAATAGTTTGCACTAGAAATCACCTGACAAATATGCATGTATGCAATATTTTTGGTCGTATCCAAGGTAGTCATGTCCTCATCATTTAGTACACCGACAGGAGCCCCCGGGCCTGGGCCATACACGGTGCCGAGCGCTGTTGGGCCAGGCCCAAAACAGTGCACGGGCACGCGCGGCCTGGGTCACGCTGCATCTGCTTCTGCGTCCACCACGTCCTCCCCGGACGGCACACGTCGAACGCAGCATCGTGGGGAGAGGCGTGCGTGACGTGGGCTGCGTGCGCGGGGCCGAACCCCGCAGGCATGCGTCACGTCGCAATAAAGGGGGATGGTTCGCGCTAGCTCCATAAGTGGAGGGAGGTGTGGAGGCGTGGCTCGTTCGCTGGACGAGGCCGAGGCACGGTTTCCGAGGCGCCCGCTCCCCACGATCACGGGGTGGGGAGAGGTCGCCTCGGCCCTGCACGCCAGCCACGCGGCTTCCATGCAACCGGGGTTGCGGACGGTGGAGGCAGGAAACCGTGCCGTCGCGGGTTGGGGCAGCAGGTCGGCCGCAGTCGCCTGGCCTTCCTGCGTCCTGATTGGTTGAGCGGGGTGGCCGAGCCCCCACCCTGCTTCTTTATAAAGAGCAATAGGGGGGCGACGGAAATCCACACTCCTTCGTCTTTCCTTCCCTTCGGCTTCTGATCCCCTCCCTCCATTCGCCATGGAGAAAGGGAATCCTGGTCCTTCATCGGTGGCGGCGAGGGTTGCCGCTAGGCAACGCGCCCCTCCTCCCCTTGCACCCGCGGTGGCGGAGCCAGCCGTAAGGGGAAGGGGGAGGGGGCGAGGTCGTGGACGAGGGCGTGGACGAGGCCAAGGCGCTCAGGGAAGAAGCGGGCGGGGCGACGCGCCGGCCTCGCCTCCGCCAGCGGCTCCTCTTCCCACGGCGGTCCACCTCGGGGACGATCCTTGTGAGTTCTTCGTCAGGCTGCGCCGGGCGCCTCGCCGCCGCCTCCGCCTCCCGGCTCCCTTCGCAAGCGTGATGGAGATGGAGCAACCCGAGACGCTAAGGCTGCGCATGAAGGGCTGCGGGATCAGCGGCACGCGGGTCCACGTCGAGTCCCCAGCCCCCGGCGTGGTGTATCTTGGCAGAGGGTGGAAGACATTCGCCCGTATCCACAGCTTGATGGAGGAGTTCACCCTCCATTTTAAGTTCATGGAGGGCGATCTCCTCTCCGTCAAGGCCTTCGGGGACTTCGGGACCCGGGCCCGGTGCTGCGTGGATAGCTCCTCTGAGAGCGAAGGCTCCTCCTCGAGCGAGAGTGACGAGGAGGGGAGCGATAGCGACGACGAGGGCAGCGGTCGCCGGGATGACGGGTCCGACTAGGCGCCGGTCGCAGCTCCGCGTGGCACCGGCGACCCCATCATCCGTGTCGCCGGCTCCTTGAGCTTCCCGGGGTCGTCTCCTTGGCGGCTGGCGTAGGGAGGCTGCAGAAGAGGAAGAGGGCGGGCGGCAAGGCCGTCAACTCGGAGTACGAGGGCTAGATGCCCTCGACAGCGTGTTGACGTCCTGCTGCCTCATCTTCGAGCTCCACTTCCGGCGCCGCCGTCACCATCCAGCCTCCGGGCGTTCTGTTGGTGTCTTCTACCACCCGTAGCTCGCCTAGGCGCCCCTTTTACCCTTTTCGCCTCCTTGTCCTACCTCCTGAGGAGAGAGACAAGAAAGGGATTACGGGCATCTTATCTTTTTTTAATCTGTAAACCATCGGGCCTTATTTCTGTTTAAAACTTGTAATCCCATCTTTCATGTTTTTCATTCTCTCTGAACTGTACCTAAGCGGAATGTTTTTAATGAAAAGGCGATGTTTGCCGGGCCATTTGTCCCGTGGGTGGAACCCACGCCAAGGAGCGAATCCTTTATATCGTTAAGATAGACACTTCTTTGCCCGGCAACAGGCCCTACCATCTTCCCGCGCCACTCGACCTCTCTCACGCCTTTGGCGGAGGAAGGGATGAAGCGGGTTCGGGCCCCTTGTTCCGCCCCTTTGCCGCCGCGACTACTACCAAAACGGGCCGCAGGAACGCGCTCTGGGGCCTGTCGTTAAGGGAGCACAGTAGCTTTTAGGAGGAAACAAGGTTTTCGTATTCCACAGTTCATAAGAGAAAGCATGACAAGGGATTCAAAAACTTATCTGGGATTGCAGCCCCCGGCAACTTTGGCTTTCCGCGGGCGAATCTTCGTACTTGCAGCCCCCGGCAACACTGGCTTGCCGGGGACCAGATGCTGGCCCGCCCTTCTTCTCTTCTTCATCCTTAAGCGCTCTGGCCAGGATATGCAAAACCCTGCGAACCAAAGGAAACGAAGGAACAGGAAAAAGGACGCAGACTCGACCTCTAAGCTAGGGATTAGCAGCTGTTAGGCACTATCAACCCTAACCAAGGACGAGACTCGACTCAGCATGCATGCTAAAAATTAGGGCGCCAGCGCTTCATTTACTGCTGCTCAGGGTCTGCGCCTGGCTTTCTACAAAGGATTACATGCAACTGCGGCAAGACTTGTACAAAAGGTTGGTTGCCGGGCGGGGCCCGACAACCGCGCCTTACGGGTAAAACTTACGAAGATGCTCAATGTTCCAGGAGTTGCTCACCGGAGTGCCATCTTCGGTCTCGAGGCGGACAGCGCCGGGCCTCGTGACTCGTCTCACCCGGTAAGGGCCTTCCCACTTCGGCGTCAACTTGTTATGATTCTTCGCGGACGGGGCGTGCCGAAGAACAAGGTCGCCTTCCTCGAAGCTTCTGGCTTTAACTTTGCGGCTATGGTAGCGACGCAAAGCTTGCTGGTAGCGAGAGGCTCGCACAGCAGCCTAAAGACGATCTTCCTCAAGGAGCAGCACGTCATCTTCACGCAGCCGCTCTTGCTCAAGCTCATCACAAGCGACACTCGAGGTGACCCGTATACGACTTCCGTGGGGGTAACTGCTTCTGCTCCATAGACTAGAGCAAATGGTGTCTGGCTAGTGGCTCGATTTGGCGTCGTTCTGGTCGACCAAAGAGCCATCGGCAGCTCCTCGATCCAGTTTCTTCCACACTTGTGCAGCCTATCGAAAGTTCTGGTCTTGAGCCCGCGCAGTACTTCGGCATTGGCCCTTTCAGCTTGACCGTTGCTCCTGGGATGAGCAACAGAAGCGAAGCAGACCTTGGCGCCGAGATCTTGGACGTATTGCATGAAGGCGCGGCTCGTGAATTGTGTACCGTTGTCGGTGATGATCCTGTTGGGGATCCCGAAGCGGCAGACAATCGACCTGAAGAACTTGATGGCTGACTGTGCTGTCACCTTCCTCACTGGTTCCACTTCCGGCCACTTTGTGAACTTGTCGATTGCGAGGTACAAGTACTCAAAGCCCCCGACAGCTCGGGGGAAGGGGCCGAGGATGTCGAGCCCCCAGACCGAAAATGGCCAGGATAAAGGGATCGTCTGGAGAGCTTGAGCTGGCTGGTGTATCTGCTTGGAATGGAACTGGCACGCTTCACACTTGGTTACTTGTGCAGTTGCATCCTGGAGGGCTGTCGGCCAGAAGAAACCTTGCCAGAACGCTTTGCCGGCAAGTGCTCTTGCGCCAATGTGGTGACCACATATGCCTCCATGTATCTCTGCCAACAGCTTCTGTCCGTCTTCCCGGGAAATACACTTCAATTTCACACCGTTGCGCCCTCTTCTGTACAGTGTGCTATCGACGAACTGGTACATACTCGAGCGCCGGGCTACTCTTTCCGCTTCTTCTTGTTCTTCGGGAAGTTCTCCGTGCTGGAGGAAATGGACAGTCTGCTGCGCCCATGCTGGAGCCTGCGGCTCGACAACAAGGACTGAAGGCACTTCTGCTGCTGCGGGAACGTCCGCTTCTACGGCGACGATATGGGGCTCAGCCGGAGCTTGACGTTCCCCGGCAAGCTTGCCGGAGCAAAACTTGTCGGGAGTGCCTGCTTCTACGGAGCAAACCCTGGGGTTTTCCGGAGCAAACGGCTCCTCAGCGCTCTTGGCGTCGATCTTGGGGACCTTCTTGGCGGCGGCTCCGGGGAGCTCTGCCGGAAGATAGTCGCCGGAGACCAACTTCCTCTTCTTGCTCTGTCTGGTTGATGGCGTTACGGATGGTTGAGTCAGCTTGAGCACAAAGGTTCCTGGTTCCACAGGTAACTTAAATGTTGCGCACTTTGACAGGCCATCAGCGATGTCGTTCTCAGCTCTTGGAATGTGTTCCATTTGCAGGCCGTCAAAGTGCTCTTCTAGCTTCCTCACTTCATCAAAGTATGCTTCCATCAACGGACTCTGGTAATCTGTGTTCACTTGGCGGACGACAAGCTGCGAGTCACCCCTAACAATGAGCTTCTTGATCCCAAGTTCTGCCGCGATCCTGAGACCGGCGAGCAAACCTTCATACTCTGCAGTATTGTTGGTTCCTTGCTCCTTGGGGAAGTGCATCTGGACTACGTACTTGAGGTGCTCTCCGGTGGGCGCGATAAGTAACGCGCCAGCACCGGCGCCATGCAGCGAGAAAGCACCATCAAAGTACATCAGCCACTCTTTGCTTGCTTCTTTGGCGGGGATGCTCGTCTCTGGGATATCTTCGTCTGGTGTCGGTGTCCACTCTGCTATGAACTCCGCCAATGCTCTGCTTTGGATAGTCGAGGTGCTCTCGAACTGGAGACCGAAGCTCGACAGTTCTAGTGCCTACTCGACAATCCTGCCTGTTGCTTCTGGATTCTGCAGTATCCTCTTCAGCGGAAAGTGGGTGACAACTGTAATCTCATGTGCTTGCCGGAGTAAACTGGGCGCTGCACCATTTTCTTCTTCTGCACCTCCACTTGCTCCTGCGCAGATTCATCCTTGTCGGGGCCAGAGCTTGTCGGGGAAGCCCCCTGCTTGTCGTTGAATGTGCTTGCCGCAGTTGCTGGCTCATCATCTGCCTCCCTCTCCGCTACTAACGCAGCACTAACCACTTGATTGGTTGCCGCCAGGTATAGCAGCAACTTCTCTTGTGGTTTAGGCGCGACAAGTGTTGGAGTGGAGGACAGGTATTTCTTCAAGTCCTGCAGCGCAGCCTCCGCTTCCGGAGTCCATTTTACTGGACCCGCCTTTTTCAAAATTTTGAAAAACGGCAGGGCGCGTTCTACAAACTTGGAAATAAACCTGCTGAGAGCCGCGACGCAGCCGGCAAGCCTTCGTACGTCCTTGACACGTGTTGGTGCTTCAATCTGCTCGATGGCCTTGATCTTGTCTGTGTTGGCTTCGATTCCTCGCTGAGACACGAAGAACCCGAGAAGCTTGCCGGAAGGGACTCCGAACACGCACTTCTCCGGGTTGAGCTTGAAGCTGATCCTGCGCAGGTTCGCAAAGGTCTCTTCTAAGTCTTGAATCAGGGTTGTCCTGCCTCTGCTCTTGACCACTATGTGATCCATGTAGGCCTCCACATTTCTGTGGATTTGTGGCTCAAAAGCGGTGTGGACAACCCTTGCAAACATTGAACCAGCATTCTTCAGTCCGAAAGGCATCCTCACGAAGCAGTACGTGCCACATGGAGTGATGAACGCGGTCTTCTCTTCATCTTCTTCAGCCATGAAGATCTGATGATATCCTGAGTAGGCGTCAAGAAATGAAAGCAGGTCACATCCGGCCGTGGAGTCAACAATCTGGTCAATGCGCGGCAAGGAAAAGGGATCTTTGGGACAAGCTTTGTTAACATCAGTGAAGACGATGCAAAGCCTCCATTTCCCATTTGCTTTGCGCACGACAACAGGATTGGCCAACCACGTCGGATGGAGCACACCTCTGACGAGGCCTGCCGCTTCCAACTTCTTGATCTCTTCTGCGATGAACTCTTGGCGCTCCACCGCTCGCTTCCTGACTCTCTGCTTGACGGGCCGCGCATGAGGACAGATGGCGAGGTGGTGCTCAATTACTTTCCTGGGAACGCCGGGGATGTCAGATGGTTGCCAGGCAAACACATCGACATTCGCCCGCAGGAAGGCAACGAGCGCGCTTTCCTATTTGGGGTCGAGTGTGGCACTGATGGTGAAGGTACCACCAGTGCCGTCCTCCTTGGCGGACCCCTTCTTGGTCGTTGGCGGAGCTGCCATTGTCTTCTTACTCTTGCCGGTGGGGCTCAATGGCGCGTCCTCGACGGTAGCGCAACACTCCGAAGAGGTGCGCTTGCCGGAGTGGGCGCCAGAGCACTTGCCGGGCTTGGTCCTCTTCTTCCCTCCGGGAGCTTCAGCGGCAAGCGGCTTGTGATCCGCTGCGGCTGCGGCTTCCCGGTAGATCTTGTCCGCACAGATAAGGGCATCCTTCTTGTTGCCGGGGACAGAGATGACGCTTATCGGGCCTGGCATCTTGAGCATGTTGTATGCGTAGTGAGAGGCCGCCATGAACTTGGCGAGCGCTGGACGGTCGAGAATTCCATTGTAGGGCAATGGAAAATCGGCAACGTCAAAAGTGATCCTCTCTGTCCTGAAGTTCAGCTCGCTGCCAAATGTCACTGGCAACGTTATCTTCCCCTTCGGCTTGCTCCTTCCCGGGTTGATTCCTTGGAACGTGCTGGTATCTTCGAGCTCGCTGTCGGGGACTTGGAGTTTCCGGAGCACAGCGGAGGAGATTAGGTTCAAGCCGGCCCCGCCGTCAACTAGCATCTTAGTGACCTTGAGGTTGCGGACTGTTGGTGAGACCAACATCGGCAAGCACCCGATCGCAGTTGTGCGATCAGGGTGGTCCTCAATATCAAAGATGATAGGCGTGCTGGACCATTTCAGAGGCTTGCGCGACTCGATGGGTGGTTCCGCTGCATTGACTTCCCGCGCCCACTGCTTGAGCTGGCGGTGAGAAGTATGCAGGGAAGCACCGCCGTCTACGCACAAGACCTCTGTGGCTTTCTGAAACTCCTGCTCCCTGGTCTCGACGTCATCCATGTCTTCGTCTTCGTCGTCGTCTTCGTTCTTGTCGCGGCCGCAGGGAGGTCGGTCCGCTTGCCGCTGCTTGTCCTTGTCGCGGCGTCCTTCCTGGCCGGGGCGCTTCGTGCCTGATCCTCTGCCACCTCCACGGGCTCTCTCCTTGTCGCGCCGCTCGTACTCGGCCTTTTGCAGCTCGACGAGCCGCTCGACCTGCTTGCAGCTCTAGAGGTCATGGCCCTTGGTGCGGTGGATCTTGCAGTACTGTTAGTTGGTGCCGTCCCGCTTGTCGGCGACCGCCACAGCCTGGCAGTGGGCGCATCCGGCAATCTCCTTGCCAGACCTACCAGCCTGGGCCTTCTTGGCGGCGCCTTCATCGCCGGACTGCTCAACAACCAGTACTTCTTGGCTCTTCTTCTTCCTGCTGCTCCGCCGCCGACTCTTCCTTGCCGGGGCGGTATCCTCACTGTCAGATTCTCCTGCTCTAGTGTTCTCTCCGAGGAGTTTCCTCCGCTCCTCAGCACGGGCACACTTGTCGGCCAGGGCATATAGCTCGCTGACGTATTTGATCTTGCACATCGCCATCTCCTCCCGCATCCTGCGGTTACGCATGTTCTGATGGAACGCGCTGACGACCGCGGCGGGGTGGACGTCTGGGATGTTGTAGTGTACACGGCTGAATCTCTGGATGAACTTGCGCAAGGGTTCCCCTTCCTTCTGGACGAGCAGATGAAGGTCGCTCGCTTGGCCATGGGGTTTGTGGCCGGCCGTAAAGGCGCCAACAAACTGATGGCACAAGTCTGTCCAGGAGGTTATGGAGTTGTCCGGCAAGTGCATGAGCCAGGATCTGACGTTGGATTTGAGTACCAGCGGGAAGTAGTTGGCAAGGATCCTGTCGTCTCGCCCTCCGGCAGCCTGCACCGCGATGGTGTAGATGCTGAGGAAGTCCGACGGATGCGACTTGTCGTCGTACTTCTCGGGTACGTCTGGCTTGAAATTCTTCGTGCTGGGCCACTAGACTTGCCGCAGCTCACGGGTGAACGCCGGGCAGCCCACCGCGTACGGCAGGTTGCCTAGTTCCCCCGGTGCATGCATGTCGACAAAGGGCCCAGCGCGCTGGTCTGATTGACGCCGCGCTTCTCTCCGACGCTCGATGCGATTACGAGCGTCCTCTTGCTCTCGCTCGTGAAGAACTTGGCGTTGATCGCAATGAGTTCGTGGATTCGACGATGCGGTGGAGTCGTTGTTGTGATGGTTCCGGCGAGTCGGCGATCTTGGCCTTTGGGGTGGGGAGTGCACGGTGGTCGCACCCCCACCGAACTTGGCGCCATCGGTTCTCGCCTGGCCGTCCCGCCGCGGCTGCGACGCGCTGTGCTGCCGCGGGGTGTCGCCGTTAGCGAAACCGATGAGGCTCTGTATCGTGGCCCTCGAGTCGTTGAGCTTGTTCGCCATTGGAGGGTAGTCTAGGAGCAGTTGAGCTCGCGCCAGAGCTTCTGCTAGAGTGGCGGGCAGCGGTGGCGAACGGCGCGTGGAGCGGGATGTGCTCGAACTTCTAACTACGTTAGAAGGAGCAACACCCGGACCAGGCAGCCGCGCCACGCTCGCGCCAGCACGTTGGTGTGAGTGTAGGCCTTGAGCGCATTGAGATCCGCCGGCTCGATCTGGGTCCTGCGAGCGTATGGTACCGTGGGCGCCAAGACGCTGCTGGTCCCGTGCCTCCTCAGAGGGGCGCGGTGCATGTTCGGACGCCATGGCGCCATGAACTAGCTCGACGACACCCGTCCCGCCGCCGGTGCCGTCCCCACCACCCATTTGCTCCAAGGGCGGTGGGTTCGACGCGGACGGACTGGCCACCTCCGGAGCTTTCTTCTTCGGTGGCATGCCGACGAAGATGATGGAGATCTAGCCTGTGCAGACGCCGGATCAGGTTCACACAACTTCGACGCCCCCTACCTGGCGCGCCAAAGATGTCGGGGGAAATCTGCCTCCACGAACACCTATGGGGACCGAGCCCCTTTCTTGGTTCGGCGGGGGGCGGAGGTCGCGCGAAGAGCGGATCGAGGCGATGCACACAAGGGATTTACCCAGCTTCGGGCCGCAAGGATGCGTAAAACCCTACTGCTGCTTTGTGGTTTGGTATTGTGTTCTTGCTCGGGAGCGTGTGGTGCTACAGTACACGCGAGCCGCTGGCGAGACCGAGCGTGAGTGGCCTCCTCCTTCCCCCCGTTGCGCATGGGTCCTCCTTTTATATGTGCAAGGGGTTACCCACAGGTGGCAACGTAGGCGGGGGCAAAACTAGAAAATGTTGTGTTGGGTACAACTGTTTGCACAGTGCTAACATACCTAACTCTGACGGCGGGGGACAAGGGCATTAAATTCCCGTCCGCATCACCCAGACGGTGCAGGAAAGGGGACCATCAGGAGCGCCACCGTTTGCCACGATGGCTACTCTGTCAGCGTTGCATCGACATCGCATGCTCCTGGCTGCGCAGCCTCTCGCCACGTATGCCTGGAATGGCCCCAGAGCGACGCGTGGGTGGATGAGCTGGAGCGCAGGCGCGGGGTGGTGACTTTCCGCGGCAAGCGCCTTGCCGCGGCTGATGTCTTGTCGCGCCCGGGAGCTTGTCGCTCACCGGTACTTGCCGGGACGCGGAGCGCGTCGCAGCAAGTATCTTGTCGTGCCTCGGTCGGCCTTCCCGGCAAGCTCCTCCTGCCGGGGTCTTGTGCTTCGAGCGATCGTCCCGGCAAGCTCCTCTTCCCGGGGCCTGGCTCTCTTCGGGTGGCCTTCCCGGCAGGCTCCTCCTGCCGGGGCCTTGGCTCAAATACTTTGTTCTTGGATGGCCCAAAAAGGGACCACGGAGAGTCTTGGCGATCGCCTGACAAGCCTTGCCGCGGGGTGCTACGACTGCCCGTGCACAAGTTCGGGGTACTAAGGTACCCCTACTTTAGTAC
The DNA here is from genome assembly GCA_032464435.1 of Aegilops umbellulata. Taxonomy (NCBI): domain Eukaryota; kingdom Viridiplantae; phylum Streptophyta; class Magnoliopsida; order Poales; family Poaceae; genus Aegilops; species Aegilops umbellulata. Next base: position 148,007,186 of record CP136059.1, on the reverse strand, counting down.
ACCGACAAATACAATGTTCTCCTCGATGTTCTTGAAGATCTACTTGATGTAATGAGTTTTTGCGGTGTGTTTGTTGGGATCCGATTAATTGTGAGTTTATGATCAGATCTATCCTTGAGTATTATTTGAGTTTTCTCTGAACTCTTTTATGCATGATTATTATAGCCTCGTATTTCTTCTCCGATTTATTGGTTTGGTTTGGCCAACTAGATTGATTTATCTTTCCATGGTAGGAGGTGTTTTGTGATGGGTTTGATCTTGCGGTGCTCAATCTCAGTGACAAAAAGAGACATGACACACATGTATCGTTGCTATTAAGGGTAACAAGATGGGTTTTATTCATACGTGAGTTTATCTTATCTACATCATATCATCTTACTTAAGGCATTACTCTATTCTTTCATGAACTTAATACACTGGATAGCAGTCGATGTGTGGAGTAATAGTAGTAGGCGCAGAATCATTTCGGTCTACTAATCTTGGACATGATGCCTATATACATGATCATTGCCTTGGATATCATCATAATTATTTTCTTTTCTGGGTCTATTTTCTATCATATATTCAAATAAAAAATATCTTGCTGCAATTTTCTTTTATTTATTTTATTTTGTATTTTTGCGATATCTATTTATCAAAAGCTATGTCTTTTAATCTTGCTCATAACCGTTGAGGGATTGACAACCCCTCTACGCTTTGGGTTGCAAGTATTTGTTGTTTGTGTGTGCAGGTGCTGTTTACATAGTGTTTCTTGGTTCTCCTACTAGATTGATAACCTTGGTTTCATAACTGAGAGAAATACTTATCTCTATTGTACTGCATCATCCCCTCCTCTTCAGGGAATTCGCAACACAGCTCACAAGATGCACGAAGAATTTCTGGCGCTGTTATCGAGGAGACATCATCAACATCTATCAAGTACCTAGGCATAAAATTTCACCTCTTTGCATTTAATTTATTTTCCACTTGCCTCTCATTTCCATCTCCCCCTACTTCTAAAATGTTTTATCAAAAAAATATAAAACTGTTTTACTTTGCCTCTTTGCTTGTTTGTTTGCCATAATTGTGTGTTTATTGAAAATCATAAAACAAAAAGTTTTATGGATCCTCATCCACTTGCTAATCTTTTTAAAAGATCCAATTACGATGAATCAATTGCTAGTGAATTTAGTTCACTAGATTATCTATATGAAGTTTTCCTTGAGACCCGTGAATCTGAAAATTGTGATAAAGTGTTAAAACAAGAAATTTATAAAGTGATTCACGATAGCTCCTTGAATGAAAAGCATGGTTGCGATGATGTTATTATAAATTCTACTAATGTTAATTGTGCTAATAATATGCAAAACCCCAAGCTTGGGGATGCTAATTTTGCTATGTCCACTACTTATTGCAATGATCATGATTGGGGTAATTATTCTTATGATCTTGAAAATTTATTCAAGCCTCATGATGAATATGATATCAATAATAGTGTTTGCAATAATATTGAAAGTGGGTTTGGAAGAGTTCTAACTATAGGTAATAATAATCCCGCAGCTTTGGAGAATGATCAATCTTTTGATTTTTTTAATAAAAGTGGGCTTGGAGAGGTCATGACTTTATTTGATGATAATCGCACTATTTTGGAAGAGTGTCAACTTTGCATGCATGTAGACCATGTTGAGAATATGTTATCTGATAGATATATTGTTGAATCTGAATATGATCCCACATGTAATTATTATGAGAGAGGGAAATATGGTTGTAGAAATTTCATGTTACTAAATTACCTCTCTTTATGTTGAGATTGTCAATGTTTTATTATTCTTCCTTGCATATGCTAGTTTTTGCTTGTTTTGATAATTTCTTTGCTTATAAAATGCCTATTCATAGGAAGTATGGTATACTTAAATGTATTTTTCACATGCTATAAGATGCTCTCTTTGTGTGTCGATTCTTGTCTTTCATGCGAGCATCATTAAAATTATCAATGCCTAGCTAAGAGGCTTTAAAGAAAAGTGCTTGTTGGGAGACAACCCAATTTTCTTATTTTCTGTTTTTATTAGTTTAGACAATTATGCTACTATTATGATTGTGTTTTAGTGTTTTATTTGTGTTTGTGCGAGGTAAATCCTTAGGGATGATTTGGGTGATAGTTGATTTGATTCTGTGCATAAATCGAAACTTTTGCCTCCAGTCATAGAATTGTTAAAATTTTCTGGAGCACGGTAAAATTATGAATTTTTTACACATGATTTATATACAAATTTCCCACGTTGTCGTAATTTTTCAGAATTTTTAGAGTTATAGAACTATGGTCAAAGTTCGTTTACTACAGACTATTTTGTTTTTGATAGATTATGTTTCCGTTGCATTGTGTGCTTATTTTGATGAATCTATGGATTGTATCGGGGGGTATAAGCCATGGTAAATTATAATAAAGTAGGTATAATGCAATAATATAATATGAATGGGTTTGCAAACAGTACTTAAAGTGGTGATTTTCCTATACTAACGGATCTCACGAAGGTTTTGTTAAGTTTTGTGTGATTGAAGTTTCAAGTTTTGGGTGAGATCACGATGGATGAAGGAATAAGGGGTGGCAAGAGCCTAAGGTTGCGGATGCCCGAGGCACCCCAAGGTAATATTCAAGGACTCCCAAGCAACTAAGCTTGAGGATGCCCCGGAAGGCATCCCCTCTCTCTTCTAAAGACCATCGGTAATTTTACTTGGAGCTATATTTTTATTCATCACATATCATGAGTTATGCTTGGAGCGTCTGGTATTATATGAGTCTTTGCTTTGTTCACTTTTTAGTTTGTCACAATCATCCTTGCTAAACACACTTGTTTGAGAGAGCTACACGCATATCATGATTTGCTAGAATACTGTATGTGCTTCACTTAAATCTTTTCAGCTAGGCACTTGCTCTAGTACTTCACTTATATCTTTCTAAGCACGGCAGTGGCTATATTTTAAATAGATATGCTCTCATGCCTCACTTATATTATTTTGAGAGTCAGAAATTTAAAGAAATATGCTCTTATGCTTCACATATATTGAGAGTTGAATTTTTTTGAAGAAATACTTATGCTCTCGTGCTTCACATATATTGAGAGTTGAATTTTTTTGAAGAAATACTTATGCTCTCGTGCTTCACTTTTATCCTTTTTGATAGTTAAGAATAGTAATGGTAATTTGCATGAGATATGAATTTGGTCCCAAAGTGACAGATATCCAAGAGGGATATAACAAAAACTTTCATAAAGATCATTGCATATTATAAACTTGATTCCTTGCCATAGTTTTGTGATATGGAGATAGTTATATGTGAGTCATGTTGATGAATAATTATGCTTTATAATAATATCGGTGTTGAGGTTTTTGATTCACTATGCATGCATGTAAAGTCAATATTTAAGCATTGAAATTACATCCTACTTGTGGTGCATTATTAGGTGTTAATTATGTTCAATGCACGTTTATGACCGTTTTTGTTTCTTGGTTGGTTGCTTCTCAATCTATTTGCTAGCCTTCACTTGTACTGAGCGGGAATATTGCGTGTGCATACAACTCCTTAAACCCAAAGTTGTGCGAAATGAGTCCACCATACCTACCTATATGCGGTATTTCCATGCCGTTCCAAGTAAATTTGTATGTGTCAACTCTAATTTTCAAAATGAATATCCTTTTTGTGTGCCCGTACCCATCATGAAGCGGCAGGGGGTGGCCAATATTTTCCATGCTAAACCCCAAGTAAACGGTAGGTATTTCCCTCAGTTAGGAAACCAAGGTATCAATCCAGTAGGAGAACCAAGCAACACTATGTAAATGGTACCTGCACACAAATAACAAATATTTGCAACCCGACGCGTATAAGGGATTGTCAATCCCTTCTTCAGGTATCGACACCTGAAATTGTCAAGTTGACGGGATAAAATTGTGATAGATTGGATAAATAGATCTCGATAAAAGGCAAAAAAAATAAGTAACAAAAAATTGCAAAAAGGTGTTTTTGGAATAATAGGTCTGGAAATAAAAGTGGCAAATAATACATTGGAAAGCAAATATGGTAAAGAATATACCTGGGGGCGTAGATTTCACTAGTGGATTCTCTCAAGAAATAGCACATGATGGGTAAACAAATTACTGTTGGGAAATTGATAGAGCGTCAAATAATTATGACGATATCCAGGCAATGATCAATATATAGGCATCACATCCAAGATTAGTAGACCGACTCCTGCCTACATCTATTACTATTACTCCACACATCGACCGCTATACAGCATGCATCTAGTGTATTAAGTTCATGGAGAAATGGAGTAATGCAATAAGAATGATGACATGACGTAGACGAGATATATTCATGTAGGAATAGCCCCCATCTTGTTATCGTTAATAGCAACGATACATGTGTGTCTTCCTGCCCCTTCTGTGATTGGCAAAGAACATCGCATGATCTGTCACATCCCTAGCTTTACCCTGGCCTTGGACTAGCTTGGTTGCTGCATCATGTTTAAATTACATCGAAATTTCAATTGAGGAATTTTCCAAGCCACAGAAAACCTCTAAAAATAACCAACATTTAAATCTCATCAAAGAAGCCCAAGAAAATGTTCCTGTTAAACCTTGAAAAATATTGGCAAGAAAAAAATTCAAACCAATATTTTTGGAGGCTTTAAAATATTTATTTTGGGCCTTTGAATTAAATTAATAACATATTTGAGATGGACTTATTCTTGTTATATAAGAGGTAAAGTTCAAATAATTTTTGTAAGTTTGCATGTGGCCTTGGGCAAGTTTCCTGAGCTCACATAAAAATTTACAGAAAGTTCTAAATGATTTGATGCTTCAAATCAAATCAAACAAATTACAGAAAATAGAAAACTGTAACAGAAATAAAAGAGACAGAGGAACCTCACCTGGGCTTACCTGGCAGCCCAGCAGAGGCCCAGCCCACCACCACCTTGCCAGTCATCCCTCTCCTCTGGACAGAAGGACCGAGGCGCGTGGCCACCGCACGCCGGCACGCGCACGACCACCTCCTGCTTGCTTGCCGCTGCTGGAGTCGGCCTCGAGCGCCACGTGCATCGCCCGACCCTCCCCTGGACCCCTATCACTCTCCCTTGGCTTCCTCCCCCTTCTCTGCTCCCTCCCCGCACGCACCCAAGCGGAGCTAGTCGCCGCCGCCCGCTGTCCCTGTGGCCACCGAGCTCCCCTCGCCTCTCCGAGCAGTCCACGGGCTCCGCCTCCATCTCCCGCGTCTCTCCGTCAGCTCACAGGACCCCGGACGCCCTGTCGCCTCACCATCGACCATCGTCTCCGTGCACGGCCGTGCGTCGCCGCCGTCAAATCCGCCGCCGTCCGTGCCTCCCCGAGCTCGCCGAGAAGCTCTTCGTGACCGCGGTGAGCCCCCGGTCATTTCCCCCCTAACCCTGCCCCTGTTTGGTCGCCGTAGCCGCCGCCCCATGCTTATCATAGCCGTCGCCGCACGGGCTCATCGCCGGTGAAGCCCCGGTGACCAAATGGCCCCACGCGTGCGTCCGTTGCACTTGCAACGACCCGTGGAGCAACGCTAGCGTGACAGCCAGCTCGTTTGCAAGCCGCGGCGCTAACCCCGCACCCACCCGAGCTCCGGCCGCCGCCTCGCAACCCGCCGTTGCTGATTTCGACCACCTCAGCACCTCCTGCTGCTACCAAACGACGCGCCTCACCACGACTCGTCCGTAGAGACCAACCCCGCCTCCTCTCGTCGCCAGAATCGCCCGCCCGGCGAGCCGCCGCCGCGCTGTGAGGTCGCCGGCGGCCTAACCCCGGCCGCGCTGACGTTGCGACATCATTAGTGGCTAATGACCCACTAACTAACCCCCTGGCTCGCTGACATGCGGGCCCCACTGACTAATTAATCGACTAACAATAATAGATTAAGGTTAATCTAATTGCAGCAGGCCCACGCGTCAGCTTTGACTATGCTGACGTGTGCATTGACCCGGACCCACTGGTCAGCCTCTGTCACTGCCCTATTACACTGACGTGCGGGTCCCACTTGTCATGTTTGACCTGGACCGTGCTCTGTTGACCTGCTGAGGTCAGCATGACGCAATGCTGACGCAGTAATGCCTTTTCTGGATTTATTCTAATTCAGGAAATTCCAGAAAATATTGCAAACTTCAAAAATTCATAGAAATTCAACCGTAACTCCAAATCAAACAAATTATATATGAAAAATTATCAGAAAAATCCAATCTATCCACCTGTGCTGGTTTCGTGCATGTTTAAACAAGTTAACTTGCTGTTTAATGCAACACATGATAAAGCACTATTTAAGATCACAAATGTGTTTGAATTTTGAATCTTTGGTTCAAAATAGCTCAAACCCATCTGGTTGTAGTTGCATTAGCCCAAAACACTCATTTTTCCATGCCATATTCATGCATCATATTGTGCATTGCATTGATTGTGTTTTCTCCCTGTTGCCAGTATTCGTCCCCTCTCGATAGACGTGGTTTCAACGATGAGTTCGATGACACCGATGAAGAGCTATGTTATCTTCAGAAGTGCCAGGCAAGCAAAACCCCTTGTTCATTTCGATACAATCCCACTCTCTCGCTCCTGCTCTCTTTTACTGCATTAGGACAACAACGATTCAACTGTTACATGTTGCGGTAGCTGAACACCTTTATCCTTTGCATGACCTGTCATTACCACAGTAAATAGATGAAACCCACTAGCATGAGTAGGAGTTGTTTGAGACCTGATGTGCCTACTCATTCATGCTTGTTTGTCATGCCTGCTACTGCTTAGAGTTGAGTCAGGTCTGATTCATCGGGAATGAATTGGAATTGTGTTGAACATGTCCTACTGTGTGTGAGCTAAGTGTGTGAACACGATTTGGTAAAGGTATTGGTGAGAGGCCATGTAGGAGTACATGGTGGGTTATCTCATTGAAGCCGTCCTCAGGAACTGAGTTCTGTGTTTGTGATCCATGAAACGGCTACTACCATGCATTGGGCCCTGAAATATGACCCCGCTCGACTTCTTAACCACCCTTGTCCTCTGTCCAGGAGTTGCAAGTAGTTTCTGGTGTTTGTAGTATGCTGGGGGCCGCACGCAGCGCTGACCGTAGGGGTGGGCTGTGTTGCGGTAGGCACGTGGCCGGGCCAGCCGGGCACCCGTTTGGTGTCTCGGAACCCTATACACATCGTTCGGGGCCGTATGTGGAAACCTCGGCCGGACTCCCTCCGGATGGAACCCGAATAGGCGATAAACCTGGACTAGAGACTTGAGTGCTTAGGTAGGTCGTTGTCTACACCCACGTCGGCTTTCGCTTGAAGTCTGCCGAGCACATGTCGTGTGCAGACGCTAAGTGGTGGAAACATGTATGAAGAAGTACACCCCTGCATGGTTAACTTCATCTATTCGAATAGCCGTGTCCGCGGTAAAGGACTTCTGGGTTGCCTATAACAGTTCATAGACAAGTGAAAGTGGATACTCTAAAATGCGCAAGATAAGCGTGAGTGCTATGGATGGCGTTCTCGTAGGGTGACAGGAGCGGATCCATAGTGGTGTATTGATATGGTGAATATGTGGACTCGTGTGCGCCACCTCAAAAGAGTTACTTGCAGTCGTAGTTTCGGATAGACACTGAGTCAAAGCTGGCTTGCTGCAGTTAAACTCCACCACCCCCTTTTGATACTGATGCATATGTAGCTAGTTCTGATGTAAGTCTTGATGGGTACAATTGTACTCACGTTTGTCTATTTTATGTTTTGCAGAGAGACGCCAGTCTCGCTAGTAGTTCCGTGTGGACTTCGACGTTTAGCTTGTTACCTCAGCTACGATCTTGTGCCCTCAGCAGGATCTGGTAGATAGTCAGGCTTCTCAGCCCTTTTCATTTATAGATGTCTGTACTCAGACATGTTAAGCTTCCGCATGTGCTTGTTTCTTGTATGCTCTGAATGTTGGGTCATGAGACCCATGTTTGTAATATCTCGCTCCTCGGAGCCTAATGAATAAATACTTGAGTCGTAGAGTCTTGTTGTGATGCCATGTTGTATTTACACATATCGAGCATATTGTGTGTATGATTGAAATGCTGCTATGTGTGGGATCCGACTATCTAGTTGTTTATACTTGGCAGCCTCTCATATGGGGAAATGTAGTCTAGTGCTTCTGAGCGATGGTAGTCCGCTACAGCCTGGTTCACCGGAGTCCTGCTAGCCCAGCACTACTGCTCGGAACACATGACTTGCCGGCATGTGTTTCACCTCGTTCCTATGTCTGTCCCTTCGGGGAAATGTCACGCGGTGTTATCCGGAGTCCTGCCTAGCCTGCTACAGCCCGGAATACCGGAGTCCTGGTAGCCCAGTGCTACAGCCCGGATTTATACGTTGTTGACCGACATGCTCGATGTGATTCATGTACGCCTGTCCTCATGGGTTAGTGCCGCCTTGGGTTCATGACTAGCCATGTCGGCCCGGGTTCTCTGTCATATGAATACTAGCGACACTATCATATACGTGAGCCAAAAGGCGCAAACGGTCCCGGGCCAGGTAAGGTGGCACCCGTGGGAGTACCGTGCGTGAGGCCGCAAAGTGATATGATGTGTTACATGCTGGATCGATGTGGCTTAGGATCGGGGTCCTGACAGCGTTGGTATCAGAGCCTGACTGCCTCTCGGATTACCAAGCCAAACTGGTCGAAGTTGAGTCTAGAAATGCTTTAGTTATATAAGGGAATTGATTGTGGAAGGGAACGTAAGGCTCTTTTTACTCCTTATACCTCATGACCTTCTGATCTGAGTCAACCTCTTCTCTTCTACGGGGATTAAGAACTAGGCCTTCTCATCTATCTATCAGGATGACGTTTTACTAATCCATAGACTCATAGGAATGATGGATTCAAGCCCAGTTCAGTTTCTGCTACTTCCGTGTGTTCATAGTTGTTCTCGGAACCTTGATATTATGATGTTGAGTGGTTAGGCCACAATTTTTGCAGGATGTCTCAAATCTTTTTGAGCATTTACAGTCGTTATGCTGTCCGAGTCATCCCAGGTTTGTATACAGTCTGATGCATTTGCAAATCCTTTCCATGTTCATGATGTCCATTTGGGCCAGATTAAGCACACTACACGGTCTGTGAGGTACTCCATTGCCTCGGCGTATATGTTGGAGCTACTATTATGACCCTAGGTGTCTTATGAAACCATCTAGTAATCTGTCCATGTTTTGTGTTTCCAGTGTGATGAATCTGGCCACCATTCTCGAAAGCATCCCGTGATGCCACTTAGTAGTACGCATTCTACTCCTGGGCTTCGAACCCGAGATTCACCCTACCTACCTCATGTCGATAGTGTTTGCTAGTTCTTTAGGATATTAGTAACCTTGCATTAGTCCTCGAGGTTCGTGGTAGTTCCTTCTTCCAAATACTACGAACCGCTTATGGCAGAAGTTCTTTGAACCAAAAGATCACAACCAGAGTGCTCTTGATGGGTTCTCCATTCATATTGTGATTCTGCCAGTTCTTCCTTTCTGCATGGGTTATCTAGAAGAAATATGTCGAACTCGTTCGACATGCTAATCTATGCATCCACATCTCAGAAAAACATATGTTCCTTGAGTTGACCCTCCTCAGCTGTATTCCTACCGTAGTCTATCAATTGATAGTCAGGAATAGTTGTGCATTCGTGTTCGTCGATGCCTATTATTCTTGTGGTCCGTCGAGCCATTCTAGTTTAGAATGACTAGGAGAAACAAACTCCAGCACCTCATCCATATCTAAGAAAGGGTCAAAACAGTTGTATTCCGCAGATCAAAATGCCAATCCAGCTTTTGATTCTGTTCTACCCTGAAGTATTGCCCTCTTTATGTCAGGAATATCACAGGAATTGCACAACACCCTATGAACTCTTGATAAAGTGATACTTCTCGCCATCATCATTCATTCCACGGTCTCCGTGTTATTGTAACCGGATTGCCGACAAGTGAATTGTGATGTGTGAAATCAATACTCCGAGCAACTCGTTGCTTGGTAGTAAATGGACAATATTCTCATTCTTAGCGTGCTGGTTATTAAATCATCATCCTAAGATTGACCGTGCTACCTAGTCCTTATTTCTGGTGCACTCTTCGATCAATGAGTTGAGATTATTCAAGCCCTTGTTTATTTGATCATATCGTCTTGCTTTGAAAAGCAAGATTGCTCTCGAGCTTAGTGACATATCGGTGGTTCGTGATTTTCCGATGATCTTCTTGGAAGTATTACCTGGTTGTCACCTGACCGCTACGTTGAGTTCGTGATCACGTTGGTTTCTTATAAACCACCCCTTCTCCAAGAACCTATGGTGGATACCCCTGAGCTAGTTGGTTATGCTAAACAACAACTTGGAGAGTTGGAAGATAAAAGCTTGTCTGACTTAGTTCATGTTAGGGGATATCCTTGTGCGTGTGTGTGTTGAAGAAAGATGATCTATCCATCGATTGGTCCTCGTGATCAGTTGTTGAATCTATCGTCTTGTCAAAACTTTGACTTGAATATGGGCTATTGTCAAGTCAAATCAGAACCAACGATGTTCGTAATGTTGTCTTACTCATGGTTGATCCCTCGAGCATACACCATTACATGTTCTGGTCTGACCAATGCTATCACCGTGTTCACATGATGGTGGAAGTCCAGTGATATGGAAATTAGGATGAGTTGTTGTTGAGCCCACCAGCAGCATTTTTTCTCCCCCATGGTTCATGTTGAACATCAACCTAGTGTTGGAAACTTTGTAAGGAATGCCTTCATGTTCCGTTCATGAAGCATATGCTTGGATGGAAAAAGTGACTTCCTCGAATTCATGTGCATTTGGTGTAAGCTGCCGCCATGAATTTGAGAAAGATTTGTTTTTGTTTCCTCTGGAATCATTCCAAGTCAGTCATGCACGTGCGAAGTATACTATGGCTTGAGAGATTAGCTACCTCCATCCCATCGGTATTTCCAAGCACATCAAGCCACTGATTGATTTGTTCAAGGATAATAAGTTCTAAGTGCTAGTCCTAAAGGTACCAGACGGACTTGTACAGGATTCCGTTATCTTTGATGATGGTTCCCAAACAGAACTCGGTAGTGTTTATTATAAGACTACCATGTGGTCATGCTTGTCTAGGACAGTATGTTCACAGGTGTGTAGCAAACTAGCTCATGTTTTGGAGCTTGCTATCGTAGTTCATCTCCCGAGAGTCCCGCAACGTCATCTCGTCGATTTGTGTTGCAAAACTTTCACTTTTCTTTCTAGATTCGATGAGTCTGGAATATCCTGACACCAACCAGATCTGAATCTCAGGCGGATATGATGGTTGTAACATGTCCCAAGAACTATAATATTGGTCTCTCGGTAACCCGGTAACGTGGATGTCGTGGCCAACCCACCTTGCCGGAAGGCCTATTATTGTAATATCTTGGTTGAAGAAGTTGGTCACTTCCCCATAAGGATCTCGCAGGATCTGCCTCCATAGTTATTCCTTATGGATTCTTGAGCTTCCGAAGTCCGACCTTTTACTTGATGTTCTAGTTATCAAGCCATATCTATAAATGGGTTGCGCTAACACATCAAGGAGAACATTAGAAGCGGGGTGCTAAATGTCTCTCGGTCGATCATCCAGATTTCGTTCCCTTGGCCTTGCTAAGGTGAAATCTGAGAAAGGGGTGTCTTTCTATGCATCTGCATTTGTCCATCACTATTCGACAAGGTAGTAAGATGTGTTGCCAGGATCCTCGACACGGATGTTGGTAGAACCTTGATGAATATGGAAATGCTCAAGTTCTTGAGAGCACACGCAAGCAAAGTTATCCATTGCGTTGTCTTCAACAAGTTAGTCCACATCATCCACTTTAGTTTGAGTATGCCACTCTTTCGAACTCCATCAAATGATCGTTTATAAATTGCCTTAGGCTGGTAAGCAGAGTTCCAATGATCTCTGTACCAAAAGTAATTCTTTTTGCCACTTAAGGGAAAAGTTCTATGAGTCACCTTTCCCAAGGTGCCCCGTTATGGAATCTTGGCAATTATTTCCTCGCCACCTTGAGACCATCCACCATCTCTCTAAGCGTGGAATTGTTGCCCACCAAATCAAACCTCGTTGTTTGTTCTTCCATCCCTCTCGATGTGTTTTGTGTCCCAACTCGAGTTGTTCTAACATCTCATTCCACGAGTTGATCTTGAATGCTCGATCTTCGAGGAGATCGTTTCCTATAGAGTTTCTTTCTGTCGCCATCGTGTTGGATGAAGACTTCAAAAGCGAGGACGTCAAGATCAGTATGATGCCATGAAGCTACCTCTTCGAGAAGGGCAGTTGGATCGAGAAGATTGTGATAGCTTGCGACCCCTCTGTCTTCTTACCTCACGTCTTGAATCTCGGGACGAGATTCTTGTTTAGTGGGCGTGAGTTGTCACATCCCTAGCTTTACCCTGGCCTTGGACTAGCTTGGTCGATGCATCATGTTTAAATTCAATTGAAATTTGAATTGAGGAATTTTCCAAGCCACAGAAAACCTGGAAAAATAACCAACATTTAAATCTCATCAAAGAAGCCCAAGAAAATATTCCTGTTAAACCTTGAAAAATATTGGCAATAATAAAATTCAAACCAATATTTTTGGAGGCTTTAAAATATTTATTTTGGGCCTTTGAATTAAATTAATAACATATTTGAGCTGGACTTATTCTTGTTATATAAGAGATAAAGTTCAAATAATTTTTGTAAGTTTGCATGTGGCCTTGGGCAAGTTTCCTTAGCTCACATAAAAATTTACAGAAAGTTCTAAATGATTTGATGCTTCAAATCAAATCAAACAAATTACAGAAAATAGAAAATTGTAACAGAAATAAAAGAGAGAGAGGAACCTCACCTGGGCTTACCTGACAGCCCAGCAGAGGCCCAGCCCACCCCCACCTTGCCAGTCATCCCTCTCCTCGGGACAGAAGGACCGAGGCGCGTGGCCACCGCACGCCTGCACGCGCACGGCCACCTCCTGCTTGCTTGCCGCTAGTGGAGTCGGCCTCGAGCGCCACGTGCATCGCCCGACCCTCCCCTGGACCCCTCTCACTCTCCCTCGGCTTCCTCCCCCTTCTCTGCTCCCTCCCCGCACGCGCCCAAGCGGAGCTAGTCGCCGCCGCCCGCTGTCCCCATGGCCACCGAGCTCCCCTCGCCTCTCCGAGCAGTCCACGGGCTCCGCCTCCATCTCCTGCATCTCTCCGTCAGCTCACAGGACCCCGGATGCCCTGTCGCCTCGCCATCGACCGTCGTCTCCGCGCACGGCCGTGCATCGCCGCCGTCAAATCCGCCGCCGTCCGTGCCTCCCCGAGCTCGTCGAGAAGCTCTTCGTGACCGCGGTGAGCCCCCGGTCATTTCCCCCCTAACCCTGCCCCCGTTTGGTCGCCGTAGCCGCCGCCCCCTTGCTTATCATAGCCGTCGCCACGAGTCCTCGTCGCCGGCGAAGCCCTGGTGACCAAATGGCCCCTCCCGTGCGTCCGTTGCACTCGCAACGACCCGTGGAGCAACGCTAGCGTGACAACCAGCTCGTTTGCAAGCCGCAGCGCTAACCCCGCACCCACCCGAGCTCCGGCCGCCGCCTCGCTCGCCGCCGTTGCTGATTCCGACCACCTCAGCACCTCCTGCTGCTACCAAACGACGCGCCTCACCACGACGCGTCCGTAGAGACCAACCCCGCCTCCTCTCGTCGCCAGAATCGCCCGCCCGGCGAGCCGTCGCCGCGCTGTGAGGTCGCCGGCGGCCTAACCCCGGCCGCGCTGACGTGGCGACATCATTAGTGGCTAATGACCCACTAACTAACCCCCTGGCTCGCTGACATGCGGGCCCCACTGACTAATTAATCGACTAACAATAATAGATTAAGGTTAATCTAATTGCAGCAGGCCCACGCGTGAGCTTTGACTATGCTGACGTGTGCGTTGACCCAGACCCACTGGTCAGCCTCTGTCCCTGCCCTATTACACTGACGTGCGGGTCCCACTTGTCATGTTTGACCTGGACCGCGCTCTGTTGACCTCCTGAGGCCAGCATGACGCAATGCTGACGCAGTAATGCCTTTTCTGGATTTATTCTAATTCAGGAAATTCCAGAAAATGCTGCAAACTTCAAAAATTCATAGAAATTCAACCGTAACTCCAAATCAAACAAATTATATATGAAAAATTATCAGAAAAATCCAATCTATCCACCTGTACTGGTTTCATGCAATATAAGGGGCCAGAGGAGGACCATACCTCCCGAGCCTGATCTTGGGAACTTTTATCCCATCAAATTTAGCCCATCTGATTATTTTTTCTTGCCACAAAGAAAACTTGTGGCTGTACGTAGGGAATATGAGATGAGTTTTCGCAATTTTCCCTACCATTATTATGATAATACCTAGATCTATTCTTGCTTTTATGCCTAGCTAGGGTCGTAAACGATAACGCTTGTTGGGAGGCAACTCAATTTTATTTTTGTTTCTTGCTTTTTGTTACTGTTTAGTAATAATAATTAATCTAGCCTCTATTTGGATGTGTTTTTATGTTTTAATTAGTGTTTGTGCAAGTAACCAATAGGATCTTCTTGGGTGATAGATGTTTGATCTTGCTGAAAAAGACAGAAACTTTGCGCTCACGAAAATAATTGTTAAAATTCACCAGAACATGATAAAATACCAATTCTTTCTATAGTATATAAATACACAAATTTTCCAGGTTGTCCTAGTTCTTCAGAATTTTTGGAGTTTCATAAGTATTCTAACAAATCTGATTGCTACAGAACTGTTCTATTTTTCACAGATTCTATTTTTCGTGTGTTGTTTGCTTATTTTGATGAATCTATGGCTAGTATCGGAGTGTATAAACCATAAATAAGTTGGAATACAGTAGGTTTAACACCAATATAAATAAATGAGTTCATTACAGTACCTAAAAGTGGTGATTTGTTTTCTTATACTAATGGAGCTCATGGAATTTTCTATTGAGTTTTGTGTTGTGAAGTTTTCAAGTATTGCGTAAATATTTGACGGACTATGGAATAAGCAGTGGCAAGAGCCTAAGCTTGGGGATGCCCAAGGCACCCCAAGGTAAAATTCAAGGACAACCAAAAGCCTAAGCTTGGGGATGCCCCAGAAGGCATCCCCTCTTTCGTCTTCATCTATCGGTAACTTTACTTGAGGCCATATTTTTATTCACCACATGATATGAGTTTTGCTTGGACCGTCTTGTATGATTTGATTCTCTGCTTTTTAGTTTACCACAATCATCCTTGCTGTACACACCTTTTGGGAGAGACACACATGAATCAGAATTTATTAGAATACTCTTTGTGCTTCACTTATATCTTTTGAGCTAGATAATTTTGCTCTAGTGCTTCACTTATATCTTTTTAGAGCACGATGGTGGTTTTATTTTATAGAAATTATTGATCTCTCATGCTTCACTTATATTATTTTGAGAGTCTTATAAAACAACATGCTAATTTGCTTTGGCTATAAAATTAGTCCTAATATGATGAACATCCAAGATAGGTATAATAAATACTAGGGATTTTTATTTTTGTGCCCCTGGTTCCTTAGCTCTACTCATTCATCCCCACTCTATTAACTTTTGCTCACTTTCCCCACTCCCTTGCCCGAAACCCTCATAACTTGTTATAACGGACGTTGTCGTCGGGTCAATGCCTTTGACTGTTAGCTGACGAGTGGAGCCGCGTATACGTGGGAGCATGCAAGACCGCGGTCGTGGGGTAGCACGCGTCCATGGACATGCCCGAAATGTCCCATCATATAAAGAGGGCAACCACCTCCATCGCCCCTACCATTTCCCCCCAAATCCACTCACTGCCGCATCATCTTCCTCTGCACGCCATCGTCGTCTCGCTCTCCTCCACTGCCTCCACCGCATTGTCTCGCTCTCCCCCACCGCATCCTCTTCCTCACCTTCATCGCCTCCATCTGTCAGATGGCCGCCGCTCATGGCGACGCCAGCATATCGGCCGCAGATGTTTTGGAGCTGCAGGGTCAGGGCGCGGTAACCGCGGCTGTCGGTGGCATCCACGGTGGTGCGGGGAGACTCGCAGCCGCTGCGGATGTGGCGAGCTCCGCCTCATTGCTGCAGAAGGTGACGACGTCGAGCGGCGCAGTCCATCCCGATGCCCCCGTTGCGCCGCCTGCCGTGGAGGAATAGGTATTTGCACTGGGCACCCATTTGCACTTGCTTAGCTTGTAGAGTTAGTTCGATTGTGATTCATACAGTAGTTCAGATGGTTAGAGTAGTTGGTTTGACGGATGGGCCGGGTTTTTTTGTATGGGTTGGGGGGATGGGGGTTTTTGGACTAGGGTTTGTTGGATAAATTGGTTGTAAAAATGCTAGCTAGATGTTGTGAACTATGATTTTAGGTGCTGCAATGATTGGGGTTTTCATATTTGTTTTTGATTTGGATAAATTCGTTGCAAAAATGCTAGATGTTGTGAACAGATTGGGGTTTTTAATGCTATGATGCTTATTAGATTTTTTTTAGTGCTCACGGATTGGGGTTTTTAATGCTACTCAAGTTATTTGCTTCAAGTTATATTAGCTCTGTTGTTCACAATATGTCCACAATATGTAGTTATATTAGCTCTGTTGTTCAATGTGTGTGCATGACAATGGAAAATGCAAATAGATCATAGTATATTAGCCCTATGATCAAGTGTGCATATCTAAATTTCAACATGTAGTTATATTAGCTCTTTTGTTCAATGTGTGTGCAAGCAATGGAAAATGCAAATAGGATCATAGTATATTAGCCCTATGATCAATGTGTCATCTGTGCATATCTAAATTTTCAATTGGTTTATGTATTTACTAATGATGGATGTAATTGTATATTCAGGAGGATGATGGTTCGGGGAAGAGGAGGAAGATAGACTATACTTCCGACGACCCGTACGATCTAGCATATGTTGACGATGAAGAGTATGAGTTAAGCCTACTTGAAATTTAGATTGTTCATTTAGTTCGTTTGACATGGTGTATTCCCATGAATCTATAATGTACTAATGTATTCATTTGTGTGTGCAGTATGTCTCTGGGGAAGATGTGGATGTGGACCGCGGCAACTTCGCCTCCTTCAAAGTGAAGGAAGAGGAGGAGATCAGGGTCAAGGGAGTGGATTACTACTACAAGAGAAGGACCAAAACTTGGCGCTGCCCCTATTGCACCACCAATCCAAAACCAAAGTCCGGCCGCTTCATTCACCTTCTAGCTCATGCAGAAGATGTGGCCATCCATCGCGAGGACTACAAGATCATGGGGCAGCATGCTGCCCAAGCCAAAGTCCTGTCTCCCCTTCCCTGATGTTATGATGTTTTTTAAGTACTTTAGGTTGTTTGCTGAACCATGTGGGTGAACTATGTTTGTGAACAGGATGTGGGTTACCTTTTGGTGGTTGGATGAATTTTATATGCATGTGTCTATCTATGTTGGGTATTTTTGTGTTTATTTATCTGCTATGATTTGTTTCAGTGTTTTGAAAGTTCAGGTGCTGCAATGATCACACATGTGCTGCAAATATGCTGCAATACATCATTTTATCAAGGGTTCCCTTTCATCAAATATTCCAATAACAGAGCAAAAAACAACATTTTAATGAAGATGTATTATCAACTATCTATGTTTGTGTAGGAGATCAGTTGTGTGATTTAGAGGAGGTCAAAGAAATTTGAATTTGAGAATTGTGCTCCAAATAAGCTCCTAGGCTAGGGTAAACAGCCCATTTTTAATCAAGTTTTTTGGACCTAGTCTAAGTGAGCCAAATGTTTTTATTAACACCTATTCAATCTATATAGTGTAGATTCGAAGTCACAAAAGACAACATTAATATAAAACTATAGGCCAAGTTTATTATTTTTGAATTTATCTTCAAATTTATACATTTTCTTTTTAAAACATATGCTTTAATATAAAAACTATTAAAAACATGTTTTGAAATATGAAAATGGAAAACTAAATTCAGATCCTTCTTATTCACTTTAAAATAAAGCTTTAGTGATTTTTCTGTTTTTTTTTAATTTTTCTAAAACAGAAGGTAACACCACCTCCTCTCCTTGACCTCTATGAAATCATGTACATGATAGCTATTATGTGTGAAGCTTTTCTCATGAAAATGACCATAGAGCAAGTTTATGATTTTTGGTTGGTAACATGTCACATAAGACAACATTGTGAGCAGGTTATATTTTTTTTTATTTTTTTAATTAATGGTGATCATTTGACCTCGATCGTGCCAGCTAGGGTTTTTTCATGAAAATGACCATAGACCAAGTTTAATATTTTTTTCCTCGTTAGCTTGTCTTATAAAACGACGAACGGCGAAGGTTTCATTTTTTTTGTTTTTTAATTAGTTATGCTCAGTCAAAGCCTTCGAAACCCCCTTGACCAGCTCAAAACCCCTCTAAACCCCGCGGGGTTTCGCCTAACCATAGCTCCCAACGTCAGCCGTCCAATCATACCCTCGCGCCAAGCAACAGCCCTCAGATCTGGCCTTCTAGAAGGAACTAGGTGGGTTGGTTGTGTGCAGGCTCCGCGCCATTGGATCACAAGGACGGCTCCGCATCGTGGGATCGTGGGGCGATCCGCGAGAGGTGATCCTATTGGTTGTGCTTGGCTGCTCGCCCACCACTGACTCCATGAAAAAAATGTTGTTATTGGGCTCAAAATGAAACCAAGCTCTGGTTGGGCCATCGAATTGCGTCGTTTTTTTGCATCGTTTGCTCTGTTGTGAACGTGCTGGCTATGTATTTTGCCATCGTTTTTTGCATCGTTTGCTTGGCTTTTTGTGTCGTTCTTTTTGTTCTATACAATGTAAAATGACCAAATTTATAAGGGCTAAATTTATTTTTATCATGGAAAATGGCCACAAACTATCAAAATATGGGTCATTTTGCATATGTATAATGGCCACAAGCCCTCTATTTCTTTTTATCTTGCAAAATGACCAAATTTTTAAGGGCAAAATTTATTTTTATCATTCAAAATGGCCACAATCTCTTCAAAAATTGTCTCTTTTTGTTCATATAATATAGTGTTTGACCACGGATTCCCACGCGTGCAATTAGCTTCTTTTTCTTCTTCTTTTCAAGCCACCATTTCCCACGCATGTACACTTCCGATGCCGCGGTGGGTTTGAAAACGGGCTACTAACTTCACATTTGACCCCATTATTACCACGACAAACTACGGTTATTTAAGCCACCCTCTGCCTCTGCCATCCCTCCTCTATCTGCCCGTCTTGCTCTTCGACCCCTTCTCCGTCTTCTACACATCCCTCGGCCATGTAGTACACCGGACCAACCTACCGCTTCCCACCCACCGTGCCGGAGAGGCTCTACCCTACCGGCGTGTAAGTTGATCGCACACTACATGTGTGGGCGATATGAAGGCTGAGGACCGCAAGGAACTTCACCGAGTTCTTCCTCGCGTCCGGCTACCACCACCTCCCGAGGGCATCTCCAACGATGTTCCGCGTCGAGGAGGTCATCCAAAACCGGGTGGTGGTTGCTCTCCTTGCCCACTTCACCAACACATTCGACGCCTTCTACCTCCTCGGCCGGGTGTTTTGGTGTGGCTTCGAGTTCATCGCTTTCACCACCCACAACAGGTTCACGGAGTACAACAACATCTTGACCACCGCGACTCGCATGCACACTCTTCAATACCCCATCGACAACGACCCGGAGGAGCAGTGAAAAGGGCGCCTGGAGGAGGAGCGAGGTGGAGAAGGCGGCGGCTAGGGTTCTAAACTCTCTATCTTTTTTTAGTCCATGTTATGTTAAGTTGTAATTGAAGTATGTTGGAGTTGCTATGGGCTTGTTGGCCCTTTTCTTAAGTTCGATTATTAAGTTTTATATCTATTCTATTATTGAGTTATTCCTAGTTTGAGCTATGTGATCATGCTATGGGCCTGTTGGCCCTATCTACATATTGGGACTGCATATTTTGTGATTATTTTCTTAGAGAGCTCGGCTTATTAGTAGGGGTTCCCTTGTTAGTAACCACCTAGCTAGTGCATGCAAGAAAGCTTTGTTAGTAGGGATGAATGAGTACATGTAAGCAAGGGAGTGGCTCTTTTTTTTACATAAGCCACAAATATGTAGCCACCTAGCTAGAAGAGAGAAACCAGCGGCAGTGACCGTCGCTGCATCCGTGGCGGCTGGCATGCAAGAAAGCTGCTCAGTCAGTGCATCGTGGCGATCGCATCGCCGCATGCAAGCTCGGTCGGCGCATCATGGGATCGTGGCATCGGCGCATGCAGGCTCGATTGACGCATGCAGGCAGGGTTTGCGGGGTGCATGCATAGCAGGCTTCTGTCTTGGTGGCACGCGTAGACGTTTAATGCACGGGACGGCCCAACGAAACCATGACCCAATGGTCGAACAATGACACCACCCAACGCGGCACAGTCCAGCGTAGCCCCAGTAGTCAGAGTTAACGGTCAAGCCTTTGACCCGACAGCAACGTCCGTTGTGCCCAGTTATCAGGGTTTCTGGCAAGGGAATGGGGAAAATTGAGCAAAATTTAAGAGCGCGGGGATGAATGAGTAGAGCTAAGGAACCAGGGGCACAAATGTAAAACCCCCTAAAAACTATCATATAAAGTGCATCGAATACTATGAGAAGTTTGATTCTTTATGATTGTTTTGAGATATGAAGATGGTGATATTAGAGTCATGCTAGTTGAGTAGTTGTGAATTTGAGAAATACTTGTTCTAAAGTTTGTGATTCCCGTAGCATGCACGTATGGTGAACCTTTATGTGATGAAGTCGGAGCATGACTTATTTATTGATTGTCTTCCTTATGAGTGGCGGTCGGTGATGAGCGATGGTCATTTCCTACCAATCTATCCCCCTAGGAGCATGTGCATAGTACTTTGTTTCGATAACTAATAGATTTTTGCAATAAGTATGTGAGTTCTTTATGACTAATGTTGAGTCCATGGATTATACGCACTCTCACCCTTACACCATCGCTAGCCTCTCTAATACCGCGCACCTTTCGCCAGTATCATACACCCACCATATACCATCCTCAAAACAGCCACCATACCTACCTATTATGGCCTTTCCATAGCCATTCCGAGATATATTGCCATGCAACTTACCACCGTTCCGTTGTTATGACACGTTTCATCATTGACATATTGCTTTGCATGATCATGTAGTTGACATCTTATTCGTGGCAAAGCCACCTTTATAATTCTTTCATACATGTCACTCTTGATTCGTTGCATATCCCGGTACACCGACGGAGGCATTCACATGGAGTCATATTTTGTTCTAAGTATTGAGTTGTAATTTTTTAGTTGTAAGTAAATAAAAGTGTGATGATCATCATTGTTAGAGCATTGTCCCAAGTGAGAAAAGGATGATGGAGACTATGATTCCCCCACAAGTCGGGATGCGACACTGGACAAAAAAAGGAGACCATAAAAAAGGGAAGAGAAAGGCCCAAATAAAAAATAAATAAATAATGATGGAAAAAGAGAGAAGGGACAATGTTACTATCCTTTTACCACACTTGTGCTTCAAAGTAGCACCATGATCTTCATGATAGAGAGTCTCCTATGTTGTCACTTTCATATACTAGTGGGAATTATACATTATGGAACTTTGCTTGTATATTCCAATGATGGGCTTCCTCAAAATGCCCTAGGTCTTCGTGAGCAAGCGAGTTGGATGCACCCCCACTTAGTTTCTTTTGTTGAGCTTTCATACACTTATAGCTCTAGTGCATCTGTTGCATGGCAATCCCTACTCACTCACATTGATATCTACTGATGGGCATCTCCATAGCCCGTTGATAAGCTTAGTTGATATGAGACTATCTTCTCCTTTTTGTCTTCTCCACAACCACCCTTCTATTCCACATATAGTGCTATGTCCATGGCTCACGCTCATGTATTGCGTGAAGACTAAAAAAGTTTGACAACATCAAAAGTATGAAACAATTGCTTGGCTTGTCAACGAGGTTGTGCATGATTTAAATATTCTGTGTGATGAAGATAGAGCATAGCCAGACTATATTATTTTGTAGGGATAACTTTCTTTGTCCATGTTATTTTGAGAAGACATGATTGCTTTGTTAGTATGCTTGAAGTATTATTATTTTTATGTCAATATTAAACTTTTATCTTGAATCTTTCGGATCTGAACATTCATGCCACAATAAATAAAATTACATTGAGAATTATGCTAGGTAGCATTCCACATCAAAAATTCTGTTTTTATCATTGATCTACTCGAGGATGACCAGGAATTAAGCTTGGGGATGCTTGATACGTCTCCAACGTATCTATAATTTTTTATTGTTCCATGCTATTATATTATCTGTTTTGGATGTTTAATGGGCTTTATTACGCACTTTTATATTATTTTTCGGACTAACCTATTAACTGAAGGCCCTGAGAAAATTGCTGTTTTTTTGCCTAATTCAGTGTTTCGCAGAAAAGGAATATCAAACGGAGTCCAAACGGAATGAAACCTCGGGAGAGTTATTTTTGGAACAAACGCAATCCAGGAGACTTGGAGTGGACGTCAAGGAAGCAACGAGGCAGCCACGAGGCAAGGGGGCGCGCCCAGGGGGTAGGCGCACCCCCCACCCTCGTGGGCCCCTCGTGGCTCCACCGACCTTCTTCTTTCGCCTATATATACTCATATACCCCAAAAACATCCAAGAGCACCACGAAACCCTATTCCACCGCCGCAACCTTCTGTACCCGTGAGATCCCATCTTGGGGCCTTTTCCGGCGCTCCACCGAAGTGGGAATCGATCACGGAGGGCTTCTACATCAACACCATAGCCTCTCCGATGATGTGTGAGTAGTTTAGCACAGACCTTCGAGTCCATAGTTATTAGCTAGATGGCTTCTTCTATCTCTTTGGATCTCAATACAAAGTTCTCCTCGATCTTCTTGGAGATCTATTCGATGTAATTCTTTTTGCGGTGTGGTTGTTGAGATCCGATGAATTGTGGGTTTATGATCAAGATTATCTATGAAAAATATTTGATTCTTCTCTGAATTCTTATATGCATGATTTAATATCTTTGCAAGTCTCTTAGAAGTGCTTAGCTTTGGGTTCAATCTTGGGGTGTCCTTTCCCAGTGACAACAGGGGCAGCAAGGCACGTATTATATTGTTGCCATCGAGGATAAGAAGATGGGGTTTATATCATATTGCTCGAGTTTATGCCTCTACATCATGTCATTTTGCCTAATGCGTTACTCTGTTCTTATGAACTTAATACTCTAGATGCATGCTGGATAGCGGTCGATGTGTGGAGTAATAGTAGTAGATGAAGAATCGTTTCGGTCTACTTGGCGTAGACGTGATGACTGCATACATGATCATGCCTAGATATTCTCATAACTATGCGGTTTTCTATCAATTGCTCGACAGTAATGTCTTCACCCACCGTAAAATATGCTATCTTGAGAGAAGCCACTAGTGAAACCTATGGTCCCCGGGTCTATCTTCTATCATATTATTTTCCTATCAATATGCTATTTCTGCCGCCTTTTAGTTTGCAATCTTTACTTTCCAATCTATACAACAAAAATACCAAAAATATTTATCTTATAATCTTTATAAGACCTGACTTTTGCAAGTGGCCGTGAGGGGATTGACAACCCCTTTATCGCGTTGGTTGCAAGGTTCTTATTTGTTTGTGCAGGTACAAGGCGGCTTGCGTGTAACCTCCTACTGGATTGATACCTTGGTTCTCAAAAACTGAGGGAAATACTTACACTACTTTGCTGCATCACCCTTTCCTCTTCATGGGAAAACCAACGCATGCTTAAGAGGTAGCATTGGTCACTTTGCTTGCGAGGCTTCTTATGATGTGCATTACCGAGAGTGCCCAGAGATACCTCTCCGATACTCGGAGTGACAAGTCCTAATCTTGATCTATGCCAACCCAACAAACACCTTCGGAGATACCTGTAGAGCATATTTATGATCACCCAGTTATGTTCTCACGTTTGATAGAACATAAGGCATTCCTCCGGTCTCCGGGAGTTGCATAATCTCATAGTCGAAGGAAGATGTATTTGACATGAAGAAAGCAATAACAATAAAACGGAACGATCATTATGCTAAGCTAACAGATGGGTCTTGTCCATCACATCATTCTCCTAATGATGTGATCCCGTTCATCAAATTACAACACATGTCTATGCTTAGGAAACTTAACCATCTTTGGTTAACGAGCTAGTCTATTAGAGGCTTACTAGGGACACAGTATTTTTTCTATCTATCCGCACATGTATCAAGTTTCCAGTTAATATAATTCTAGCATGAATAATTAACATTTATCATGATATAAGGAAATATACAATAACAACTTTATTATTGCCTCTAGGGCATATTTCCTTCAGTCTCCCACTTGCACTAGAGGCAATAAACTAGTACACATCCCCATGTGATTTAACACCAATAGTTCACATCGCCATGTGACCAACACCCAAAGGGTATACAAGAGTCAATAATCTAGTTCACATTGCTATGTGATTAAGATCCAAAGAGTACATAGGTGTGATCATGTTTTGCTTGTGAGAGAATTTTAGTTAACGAGTCTGCCAGATTCAGATCCATATGTATTTTGCAAATATCTATGTCCACAATTCTCTACATGGAGCTACTCTAGCTAATTTCTCCCATGTTTAATACGTATCTAGAACGAGACTTAGAGTCATCTAGATCACTGTCAAAGCTTGTATCGGCATAACTCTTTACGACGAACTCTTTATCACCTCCATAACCGAGAAATATTTCCTTGTCCTCTTTGAGGTAACTATGGATAATTTTGACCGATGTCCAGTATTCTATTCCCGGATCACTATTGTACCCCCTTGCCAAACTCATGGCAAGGTACACAATAGGTTTGGTACACAACATGGCATACTTTATAGAACCTATGGCTGAGGCATAGGGAATGACTTTAATTATCTCTTTATCTTCTGTCGTGGTTGGGTTTTGAGTCTTTACTCAAACTTCACACCTTACAATACAGGCAAGAACTCCTTCTTTGACTGATCCATTTTGAACTTCTTCAAAATCTTGTCAACGTATGTACGCATTGAAATTCTTATCAAGCGTCTTGATCTATCTCTATAGATCTTGATGCGCAATATGTAAGCAGCTTCACAGAGGTGTTTCATTGAAAAATTCTTATTCAAATATCCTTTTATGCTATCTTATGTCTACTACGCAACTTTATTCTTGTATACATGTGTTGGGCCTCCAAGCGCAGAGTTTTGTAGGATAGTAGCAATTTTCCCTCAAGTGGATGACCTAAGGTTTATCAATCTGTGGGAGGCGTTGGATGAAGATGGTCTCTCTCAAACGACCCTACAACCAAATAATAAAAGGTCTCTTGTGTCCCCAACACAACAAATACAATGGTAATTTGTATAGGTGCACTAGCTCGGTGAAGAGATGGTGATACAAGTGTAATATGGATAGTGGATATTGATTTTTGTAATAAGAACAATAGAAAATAGCAAGGTAGCAATTGATAAAACGGAGCACAAATGGTATTGCAATGCTTGAAAATGAGGCCTAGAGTCCGTACTTTCACTAGTGCCATCTCTCAGCAATGCTAATATTTTTGGATCATATAACCATCCCTCAAAGTGCAATGAAGAACCACTCCAATGTTCCTATCTAGTGGAGAACATAAGAAGAAATTATTTGTAGGGTACGAAACCACCTCGAAGCTATTTTTTCTGATCATTCTATCCAATAGTTCGTACTAAAATAACACCAAATAATTTCATATTCATAATATTCAGTCGAACAAAAAGAACCTCAAAGAGTGCCCCAAGATTTGTACTGGAGAAACAAAGAGAAGAACGTGCATCAACCCCTATGCGTAGATTACCCCAATGTCGCCTCAGGAATCCGCGACTTGAGTGCAAAAACATATATCGAGTGAATCAATACGATACCCCATTGTCACCACTATGCAATACATATATCAAGTGCTCTCAAATCTAGAAAAGTATTCAATCCAATAAAATGAAATCTCAAAGGGAAAATCAATTCATCACAACAAGATAGAGAGGGGAAAACACCATATGATCCGACTATATTAACAAAGCCTGCGATACATCAATATCGTGACATCTCAACAACACGAGAGAGAGAGAGGGAGATTAAACACATAGCTATTGGTACAAACCCTCAGCCCCGAGGGTGGACTACTACCTCATCATCATGGTGGCCACCGGGATGATGGAGATGGCCACCGGTGATGATTCCTCCCTCCGGTAGGGTGCCAGAACATGGTCCAGTTTGGTTTCTCATGGCTACAGAGCCTTGCGGCGGTGGAACTCCTGATCTAGATTTACCCCGAGGGTTTTTGGAATATTTGGGAATTTATAGGGAGAACAGGGGGTGCGGGAGGCCACCGAGTTGGGCCCAACCCACCTGGGCGCGCCTGGGCGCCCAGACACGCACTGGTGGGTTGTGCCCTCCTTGGGGAACCCCCCGGGTGCTTCTCTGGCCCACTGGATGTCTTCTGGTCCATAAAAAATCCACAAAAAGTTTCGCGGTGTTTGGACTCCGTTTGATATTGATTTCCTGCGATGTAAAAAACCAGCAAAAAACAACAACTTGCATTGGGCATTAGGTCAATAGGTTAGTCCCAAAAAATGATATAAAGTTGCTATGAAATGATTGTAAAACATCCAAAAATGATAATATAACAGCATGAATACTTCATAAATTATAGATACGTTGGAGACGTATCAGCATCCCCAAGCTTAATTCCTACTCGTCCTCGAGTAGGTAAATGATAAATGTCGGTGTACTAGAGTAGGGGTACCCTAGTATCCCGAACTTGTGCACGGGCAGTCGCAGCGTCCCGCGGCAAGGCTTGCCAGGTGACCGCCAATATCCTCTGTGGTTCCTTTGGAGCCATTCAAGAACAAAGTATTCAAGCCAAGAAGACAAGGCCCCGGCAAGAGGAGCTTGCCGGGAAGGCCACTCAAGACACAAGACCCCGGCAAGAGGAGCTTGCCGGGGAGGCCAACCAAGGCATCTCAAGGAACTTGCCGCGACGCGACACGCGTCCCGGCAAGACCCGGCGAGCGACAAGCTTCCGGGCGCGACAAGACAATGACCGCGGCAAGGCACTTTGCCGCAGCAGGCTAGCAACCACTCTGTACCCGCGCTCCAGCACACCCACCAACGTGTTGCTCTGGGACCCTTCCAGGCATACGTGGCGGGAGGCTGTGCAGCCAGGGGTGCACTGTGGCAAGCGGCGCTGACAAGATCGCCATCGTGGCGAGCGGTGGCGTCCCTGACGGTCCCTTTTCTGCACTGTTTGGACGACTCAGACGGGCATTTAATGCCCTTGTCCCCTACCGTCAAGGTTAGGTAGGATACACTGTACAGGTAGCTGTACCAACCGCAGCACCTTACCATTTTTACCCTTGTCTACGTTGCCACCTGTTGGAGACCCCTTGAGCATATAAAAGGAGGCCCATGCACAATGTAGAAAGGGGAGGACAGTAGAACACTCACGCTCGGTCTCGTTAGCTGCTGGTGCGTACTGTAGCACTCAGCACTCCCGAGCAAGAACTCAATACAAACCACAAAGCAGTAGTAGGAGTATTATCTCTCCGGAGAGCTCCGAAGCTGGGTAAACTGCTCGTGTGCTCCTTCTCGATCTGCTCTTCGTGCGACCTCCGCCTCCCGCCGAACCGAAAGGGGCTCCGTCCCCATAGGTGCTCGTGGATCAGTTTCCCCGACATCTTTGGCGCGCCAGGTAGGGGGCGTCGAGGTTGTGTGAACCTGATCCGGCGTTCACACGAGCTAGATCTTCATCATCTTCATCAACATGCCGCCGAAGAAGAAGGCTTCAGAGGCGGCTGCTCCGTCCGCAACAGACCCACCGCCGCCGGAGCAAACGGCTGGCGGGGAAGACGCCGGCGGAAGAACGGGCATCAACGAGGGAGCCCACGGTGCCACAAGGTCCAAGGACAAGGCTGCGCTGCCCATCGGCGGTGTAGCCGGCTCCCACGACGACCGAGCGTCCGTAGATGCACTGCGCCCATCTCAGGAGGCGCAGAACCGACAGCGTCGTGGTACTCACGGTACCATACGCTCGCTGGACCCAGATCGAGCTGGCGGATCTCGGGATGCTCCAGGCCAGCATGCGCGCCAACATGCTGGCGCGAGCGAGGGACGGTCGCCTGGACGGGATATTGCTCCTTCTAACGCAGTTAGAAGTCCGAGCATATCCCGCTCCTCGCACCGTTCGCCACCGCTACCCGCCACTCCAGCAGAAGCTTTGGCGCGAGCTCAACTGCTCCTAGACTTCCCTCCAACGCCAGACAAGATCGACGACTGGAGGGCCACCATTCAGAGTCTCATCGGCTTCGCCAACGGCGTCACTCCACGACAGCCGACCACATCGCAGCCGCGGCAAGTCAGCCAGGCGCGACCCGATGGCGACAAGACCGGTGGGGGTGCAACCACCGTGCACTCTCCGCCCCGAAGGCCAAGATCGCTGACTCGCCGAGTCCAACGCGATAGCGACTCCACTGCTTCGTCAGATCCACGATCTCGTCGCGATCAACGCCAAGTTCTTCATGAACGACGGCAAGAAGACGCTCATACCCGCATCGAGCGCCGAAGAGAAGCGCGACGTCAGTCAGACCAGCGCGCTGGGCCCACTGTCAACATGCATGCGCCAGGGGAACCAGGCGACTTGCCGTACGTGGTAGGTTGCCCTGCGTTCACCCGTGAGCTGCGGCAAGTCTAGTGGCCCAGCACGAAGAATTTCAAGCCAGACGTACCCGAGAAGTACGACGGCAAGTTGCATCCGTCGGAGTTCCTCGGCATCTACACCATCGCGATGCAAGCTGCTGGGGGGCGCGACGACAAGATCCTTGCCAACTACT
The DNA here is from genome assembly GCA_032464435.1 of Aegilops umbellulata. Taxonomy (NCBI): domain Eukaryota; kingdom Viridiplantae; phylum Streptophyta; class Magnoliopsida; order Poales; family Poaceae; genus Aegilops; species Aegilops umbellulata. The sequence continues at coordinate 147,978,238 of CP136059.1, read as the reverse complement.
TCCCGCTGGTGCTCAAGCCCAACGTTAGGTCCTGGCTCATGCACTTGCCGGACAACTCCATATCTTCCTGGGCAGACCTATGCCATCAGTTTGTCGGCGCCTTTATAGGCGGCCACAAACCTCATGGCCAGGAGAGTGATCTTCATCTGCTTGCCCAGAAAGAAGGAGAGCCCCTGCGCAAGTACATCCAGAGATTCAGCCAAGTGCAACACAACATCCCAGATGTCCACCCTGCCGCAGTCATCAGCGCGTTCCATCAGAACGTGCGTAACCACAGGATGCGGGAGGAGATGGCGATGTGCAAGATCAGAGACGTCAGTGAGCTGTATGCCCTGGCCGACAGGTGTGCACGTGCTGAGGAAGGGAGGAAACTCCCCGGAGAGAATACAGGAACAGGAGGATCTGGCAGCGATGATGCTGCCCCGGCAAAGAAAAGCCGGCGGCGGAACAACAGGAAGAGGAAAGGCAAAGATGTGCTAGTTGTCGAGCAGTCCGGCAATGAAGGTGGCGCCAAGAAAGCCAAGGCTGGTAGCTCCATCAAGGAGGTTGCCGCATGCGCCAACTGCCAGGCTGTGGAAGCCGCCGACAAGCAGGACGGCACCAACAAACAGTAGTGCAAGAACCACCGCACCAAGGGCCATGACCTCCAGAGCTGCAAGAAGGTCGAGCAGCTTGTCGAGCTGCAAAAGGCCAAGTACGAGCGACGCAACAAGGAGAAAGCCCAAGGAGGTGCTGGAGGATCCGGTACGAAGCGCACCGGCCGGGGAGGACGCCGTGGCAAGGCCAAGCAGCGGCAAGGAGACAGACCTCCCCGCGGCCGCGACAAGGATGAAGATGACGACGACGACGAAGACATGGATGATGACGAGACAAGTGAGCAGGAGTTCTAGAAAGCCACAGAGGTCTTGTGCGTTGACGGCGGTGCTTCTCTGCATACTTCACACCGCCAACTCAAGCAGTGGGTGTGGGAAGTCAATGCGGCAGAACCACCCGTTGAGTCACGCAAGCTTCTGAAATGGTCCAGCACGCCTATCATCTTTGATATTGAGGATCACCCTGACCGCACAACTGCGGTCGGGTGCTTGCCGATGTTGGTCTCACCAACAATCCGCAACCTCAAGGTCACTAAGATGCTAGTTGACGGCGGGGCCGGCTTGAACCTGATCTCCTCCGCTGTGCTCCGGAAACTCCAAGTCCCTGACAGCGAGCTCGAAGAGACCGGCACATTCCAAGGAATCAACCCGGGAAGGAGCAAGCCGAAGGGGAAGATCACGTTGCCGGTGACATTTGGCAGTGAGTTGAACTTCAGAACTAAGAGGATCACTTTTGACGTTGCCGATTTTCCATTGCCTTACAATGGGATTCTTGGCCGTCCGGCGCTCGCCAAGTTCATGGCGGCCTCTCACTATGCGTACAACATGCTGAAGATGCCAGGCCCGATAAGTGTCATCTCTGTCCCTGGCGACAAGAAAGATGCTCTTATCTGTGCCGACAAGATCTACCGGGAAGCAGCAACCGCAACAGATCGCGAGACACTTGCCGCTGAAGCTCCCGGGGGGAAGAAGAAGACCAAGTCCGGCAAGAGTTTCGATGCCCACTCCGGCAAGCGCACCTCTTCGGAGTGCTGCGCTATCGTCGAGGACGCACCATCGAGCTCCACCAGCAAGTGTAAGAAGACAATGGCAGCTCCGCCAGCGACCAAGAAGGTGTCCGCCAAGGAGGACGGCACTAGTGGTACTTTCACCATCAGTGCCACTCTCGACCCTAAATAGGAAAGCGCGCTCATTGCTTTCCTGCGGGCGAATGTCGATGTGTTTGCGTGGCAACCGTCTGACATCCCCGGTGTTCCCAGGAAAGTAATTGAGCACCACCTTGCCGTCTGTCCTCATGCGCGGCCCGTCAAGCAGAAAGTTAGAAAGCAAGCAGTGGAGCGCCAAGAATTCATCGCAGAAGAGATCAAGAAGTTGGAAGCAGCAGGCCTTGTCAGAGGAGTGCTCCATCCTACGTGGTTGGCCAATCCTGTAGTCGTGCGCAAGGCAAACAGGAAATGGAGGCTTTGTATCGACTTTACCGATGTCAATAAAGCTTGTCCCAAAGATCCATTTCCCTTGCCGCGCATCGACCAGATTGTTGACTCCACGGCCGGATGTGACTTGCTTTCATTTCTTGACGCATACTCAGGATACCATCAGATCTTCATGGCAGAAGAGGATGAGGAGAAAACCGCATTCATCACTCCCTGTGGCACGTACTGTTTCATACGGATGCCTTTCGGTTTAAACAATGCTGGTTCAACATTGGCAAGGGTAGTCCATACTGCTTTTGAACCGCAAATACACAGAAATGTGGAGGCCTACATGGATGATATAGTGGTCAAGAGCAGGGACAAAGCAACTCTGATTCAAGATTTAGAAGAGACTTTCGCAAATCTGCGCAAGATCAGCCTCAAGCTCAACCCCGAGAAGTGCGTGTTTCGAGTCCCTTCTGGCAAGCTTCTTGGGTTCTTCGTGTCTCAGCGGGGAACTGAAGCCAATCCCGACAAGATCAAGGCCATTGAGCAAATTGAAGCACCGAAGCGCGTCAAGGATGTACAGAGACTTGCCGGCTGCGTGGCGGCTCTCAGCAGGTTTATCTCTAAGTCTGCTGAGCGCGCCCTGCCGTTTTTCAAAATTTTGAAAAAGGCGGGTCCAATGAAATGGACTCCGGAAGCGGAGGCTGCGCTTCAGGACTTGAAGAGATACATGTCCTCCACTCCAATACTTGTCGCACCTAAGCCACAAGAGAAGTTGCTGCTGTATCTGGCGGCAACCAATCAAGTGGTTAGTGCTGCGTTAGTAGTGGAGAGGGAGGCAGATGATGAGCCAGCAACCACGGCGAGCGCATCCAGCGACAAGCAGGGGGCTTCCCCGACAAGCTCTGGTCCCGGCAAAGATGGATCTGCGCAGGCGCCCGAGGAGATACAGAAGAAAATGGTGCAACGCCCAGTCTACTTTGTCAGTTCCCTTCTGCAGGGGGCAAGGTCAAGGTACTCTGGTGTGCAGAAATTGCTTTTTGGCCTTCTCATGACCTCGAGAAAGCTGCGCCATTACTTCCAAGCACATGAGATAACAGTTGTCACTCGTTTTCCGCTGAAGAGGATACTGCAGAATCCAGAAGCGACAGGCAGGATTGTTGAGTGGGCACTGGAACTGTCAAGCTTTGGCCTCAAGTTCGAGAGCACTTCAACTATCCAAAGCAGAACATTGGCAGAATTCATAGCAGAGTGGACGCCAACACCAGATGAAGAAATTCCAGAAACGAGCATCCCCGTCAAGGAGGCAAGCAAAGAGTGGCTGATGTACTTTGATGGTTCTTTCTCGCTGCAAGGCGCCGGTGCTGGCGTACTGCTTGTCGCACCCACCGGAGAGCACCTTAAGTACGTAGTCCAGATGCACATTCCCAAGGAGCAAGCGACAAACAATACTGCAGAGTATGAAGGATTGCTTGCCGGTCTCAGGATCGCGGCAGACCTTGGGATCAAGAAGCTCATTGTCAGGGGTGACTCGCAGCTTGTCGTCCGCCAAGTGAATAAGAGTTATCAGAGTCCGTTGATGGAAGCTTACGTTGATGAAGTGAGGAAGCTAGAAGAGCACTTTGTCGGCCTACAGATGGAACATGTTCCAAGAGCTCAGAACGACATTGCCGATGGCCTGTCAAAGTGCGCAGCACTTAAGTTACCTGTGGAACCAGGGATCTTTGTGCTCAAGCTGACTCAACGGTCTGTGACGCCATCAACTGGACAGAGCAAGAAGAGGAAGTTAATTTCTGGGGACTATTTTCCGGCAGAGCTTCTCGAAGCCGCCGCCAAGAAGGTCCCCAAGATCAACACCAAGAGTGCTGGGGAGCAGTCTGCTCCGGCAAACCCCAGGGTTTGTTCCATTGAAGCAGACGCTCCTGACAAGTTTTGCTCCGACAAGCTTGCCGGGGAACGTCAAGCTCTGGCTAAGCCGCAGTTTCTCGCCGTAGAAGCGGATGTTCCCACAGCAGCAGATGTGCCTTTAGTCCTTGTTGTCGAGCCACAAGCTCCAGCATGGGCACATCAGATCGTCCGTTTCCTTCAGACTGGAGAACTCCCGAAGAGCAAGAAGAAGCGGAAAGAGTAGCCTGGCAGTCAAGTATGTACCAGTTTGTCGACAACGCACTATACAGAAGAAGACTCAACGGGGTGAAATTGAAGTGTATTCACCGGGAAGACGGACAAAAGCTGTTGGCAGAGATACATGGAGGCATCTGTGCTCACCACATTGGCGCAAGAGCACCTGCCGGCAAAGCATTCCGGCAAGGTTTCTTTTGGCCGACAGCCCTCCAGGATGCAACTGCACAAGTCACCAAGTGTGAGGCGTGCCAGTTCCATTCCAAGCAAATACGCCAGCCAGCTCAAGCTCTCCAGACGATCCCTTTATCCTGGCCATTTTCGGTCTGGGGGCTCGACATCCTCAGCCCCTTCCCCCGAGCACTCAGGGGCTTTGAGTACTTGTACGTCGCAATCGACAAGTTCACAAAGTGGCCGGAAGTGGAAGCAGTGAGGAAGGTGACAACACAGTCAGTGGTTCTTCAGGTCGATTGTTTGCCGCTTCGGGATCCCTAACAGGATCATCACCGACAACGGTACGCAATTCACGAGCCGCACCTTCATGCAGTATGTCCAAGATCTTGGCGCCAAGGTCTGCTTCGCTTCTGTTGCTCACCCCAGGAGCAACGGTCAAGCAGAGAGGGCAAATGTTGAAGTGCTGCGTGGACTTAAGACCAGGACTTTCGACAGGCTACACAAGTGCGGAAGAAACTGGATTGAGGAGTTGCCGGTGGTTCTTTGGTCGATCAGGACGACGCCAAATCGAGCCACTGGCCAGACACCTTTCGCTCTAGTCTATGGAGCAGAGGCAGTTCTCCCCACGGAACTCGTATATGGGTCACCTCGAGTGCTCGCTTATGATGAGCTTGAGTAGGAGCAGCTGCGGGAAGATGACGCGCTGCTCCTTGAGGAGGACCGTCTTCAGGCTGCTGTACGAGCTGCTCGCTACCAGCAAGCTTTGCGCCGCTACCATAGCCGCAAAGTTAATGCCAGAAGTCTCGAGGAAGGCGACCTTGTTCTTCGGCGCATTCATTCCGCCAAGAATTCCAACAAGTTGACGCCAAAGTGGGAAGGCCCTTATCGGGTGAAACGAGTCACTAGGCCTGGCGCTGTCCGCCTTGAGACCGAAGATGGCATTCCGGTGAGCAACTCCTGGAACATCGAGCATCTTCGTAAGTTTTACCCGTAAGGCGCGGTTGCCGGACCCTGTTCCGGCAACCACCTTTTGTACAAGTCTTGCCGTTGTTGCATGTAATCCTTTGTACAAAGCCAGGCGCAGACCCTGTGCATAAATAAAGCTCATGTGATCCGCACATCTTGTCAATTTCATGCTTTTTATTTTTTGCGTGACTTATCTGACACTTTGTGCAGCGAACACCCCCGGTAAGCAATAACGAGCCATAAGGCTCCATATCATTATTTTCTCTACTTCCTTTTTTTCTCAAGGAAATGAAGGTTCCTTCGCCCACAAGTTTGCCGGGGGGAAGGGGAAGATAATGGTATGCACCAGGCGTCGTTCAAGAAAGTCTCGCCTTGCCGGGAAGCAAACGACAGAAAAGCTAAGTTGCCAAAGTTTGAGCAATCAGATGTTTTTTAAATTTTTAAGTTATCTTCCTTGAACGACCATGCTTTGTATGGAAAAACTATGCGCGAAGGAACCGGCTCGTGGCTAGTTGCACCCTTACTTTGTTTCGAGTTCGCTCAACAGTTTAAGTGTGCTGCGACTAGAGTCGCGCCCTTACTTTGTTTCGAGTTCGCTCAACAACTTAAGCGAGCTGCGACTAGTTACGACAAGGTTTCTTGTCGGCAATGGCACTCCTAGCAGGCTGCTGACGTCCCGCACTCAACACTCGCGATGAGGGTGCCTACGTCGGCAAGTTCCCTAAAAGCGTAGGGCAAAAACATACAAAGGAAAGAGTCAAGTAAAGGAAATAACATTGCAATCACTACCCAAAATAAGAGTTATATTACAAAATAGCTTGTCGCGGCTCTAATAGACTGTTTTCATAACATGGTCAGCAGCGACAAGAAAAGAAGAAAACGGGCGGCCTAGTCCACGCGATCGCCCTCAACCCTCTTGATCCCGCTCACCATGTCCACAATGGGTGCGACAAGGTCCTTGAGCGCCTCCAGATCAGCTTCTGCCGGCAGGGATCTGAGGACGTTGGTGAGGTTGAGGCCTGGGTTGCGGAAGGCTACCTTCACCAACACCTTCTGAAGAGCTCCTGCGCAGATCTTGCGCGACTCGTCGGCCAACTGCTTTGGGATCCTCTCCCGGAGTCGCTGGAGGTCCGTCGCCACTCCTTTGAAGAACAGAGTGAGCTTGGCGCTGGATGGGAGGGTCTCATCGGAGGGATACCCGAGATCCTCCATCCCCAGCTGCGCCAGCTCCTTGTTGATATCTGCGGCAGCATTCACAAGACCCTCCGTCCACTGCTCCACAGTTTCTCTAAAATCGTTCTGGGTGGCGGCAATGCTCTCCAGCAGTGCCTTGTCGTCCTTGATCTCATTCTTCAGGGCCGCCTCCTGCTCCCTGGCACCGTCCAGCGTCTTGGTCAAAGCAGCCAGCTTCAGCTCAAGATCGGCGTTGGAATCCTTGGCGGCGCTAAGCTCCTTGATCTTCTCGGCGAGACGACCCTGCAGCTCGCCAAAGGTGTAGGCGTCCTTCTCGCGCTCATGCTTGAGCGCGGCAAGCTCTTCACCGCTCTCCTTGAGATCAGTCTCCAGCTGCGCCACCTTCGTCTCCAGCTTATTTCTAGCTGATCACGACCAATATAGATGGTCATAACCTTGTAAATTGTGGTGGGTTGCAATGACTAGGCGCCACCTCATCAGTTTTGCCTATGTGTCATGTCCATGTGTCAATTTTTGCCCTTGGTTGTGAAGCAACGTATATTTCTGTCATTCCCAAAATTCCCAAAAAAATTGGGCATTCTTTACTATCCAAATCATTGCCTCATGACAATATTCAACTCCATTTGCCTGGTAAATCTTCCTCGGCAAATTTCCAAAGTTTTTGTTCAACTTGAATTGTTGTGAAGGAAGTACTATCTAGGCATATCCTAATGAGCTGAATTTTTGCCACATCTTCTATATTCCCAAATCATAGCTCTCCACAAAATTTGAGCCCCATCTAACAATACATCTGAGTGTGGCTTCAACATTCATATTTCTGTCCAATGTGGTACGTTGCAAAGCAAGTGACACCTGGCTCCTCCATTTGAGCTGCAAATTTTCCAAGATAGTGTCCTTAGTAGATGATCATCCTCGACCAAAACTCAGGCCCATTGGCCATGTGCATTTCCCGTACCACTAATCAAACACTTGGGTGCCAATTCATGTTTGAGCTCAGTTCAGTCTCCTCGTAAGATTCTCTATTGCCTTCTTCTTCCTAACACCTATCAGGGGAGTGCCCAACCCAATAGACATTCCTAGGCCGCCCACAATGCGTGGCAACACCACGGTCACGTGGTGACCACGCGGCGGGCATGCGAGTCTACGCGCTTTGGAGTTGGGGCCCTGGGCCACCATCCAAACCTCAACGTATCACCACCAAACCATGTATTTTTGATTAAATAGATACCTATGTACCAATTAATGATTTTTGGAAAAAATAGAGAGCAAACTATGAGGCAGCTGTAGTTCAAATTTGACCCGCTTCCTCCTCAATCGGCGGAAATTTTTCTTTTTCACCAGAGGTATATAGGTACTTTTCACGACCAACCATTTCGTCAATTGTACATTAAATATGGCCTAATATATTATATAATCACCTAGTCCCATTTTACAACAAGTATATGGTAGGTCCTTCACAAAAAAAACTCATTTCGGGCACTCGAAAAATGGAAAATTGGTTTTTCGTCCAAAGAAAATGAAAACTACCTTAGGCAACATTGTTTGCCATTCCAATATGCACCCTTGTGCACAATATGAGATCATTTCAACAAACTATGCCATGAATGTGGCCATAAGATTGATCATTTGGCTTAAAAGCCATGAATCTTCATAGATGAAAGCTCATTTCTGAGAACACTTTTTTAAAAGAATTGCCATATTATAAGTTTATTAATTTTTCCAAGTAACTTGGTGACATATAATGACACAATGCGAAGGTTTTACCTTTTTTTTGATTTTTTTTTTGAATTTTTATGCCAGTTTCAAAATGCGGTCAAAACGGAGGGAATGACCGTTCCTAGCTAGTGGTTGAATCTTGGAATTGTTTTGGTGTTTCTCTGATTAAATAGATACTTTTCTACCTAGAAATGATTTTTGAAAAAAAATAGCAACCTATGAGACAGTCGCAGTTCAAATTTGACCCGCTTCCTCATGAATCGGCAGAAATTTGTATTTTTCACCAGAGGTTGATCAAAACTTTTGACACCCAACCATGTGGTCAATTGTGCATTAAATATGGCCTAGTATTTTATAAAATTGATTTGGTACAATTTTGTAACAACTAAAAAAAACTCATTTTGGGCATTCAAAAAATGGAAAATTGATTTTTCGTCCAAAGAGAGTGAAAACTCCCTTAGGCAACATTGTTTGCCATTCCAATATGCACTCTTGTCCACAATATGAGATCATTTGAACAAACTATTCCATGAATGTGGCCATAAGATTGATCATTTGGCTTGAAAGCCATGAATCTTCATAGATGATAGCTCATTTCTGATAACACTTTTTTGAAAGAATTTCCATATCACAAGTTTATTATTTTTCCTGCTAACTTGGTCACATATAATGACACAATGGGAAGGTTCTCCAATTATTTGATTTTTTATTTTCTATGCCCCATTGAAAACGCAGTAAAAACGGCGGGCATGGTTGTTCCTAGCTAGTGGTTGAACCCTTAAAAACTTTTGTTGTTTCTCTGCTTAAATAGATACTTGTAACTAAAAATGATTTTTGGGAAAAATAAATAGAAACCTATGAGGCAGCCGTGGTTCAAATTTGACCCACTTCCACCTGAATCGGCCGAAATTTGTCTTTTTCACGGGAGTTGGATCAAAGCTTTTGACACCCAACCTTTTGGTCAATTATGCATTAAATATGGCCTAGTCTTTTATAAAATTAATTTGGTCCAATTGCAACAAATATTTGGTAGGTCCGTCAAAAAAAAACTCATTTTGGGCACTCGAAAAATGAAAAATGATTTTTTTCGTGCAAAGAAAATGAAAACTTCCTTAGGAAAAATTGTTTGCCATTCCAATATGCACCCTTGTGCAAAATATGAGATCATTTGAACAAACTATGCCATGAATGTGGCCATAAGATTGATCATCTGGCTTGAAAGCCATTGATCTCCACACTTGATAGCTCGTTTCCAAGAAGACTTTTTTAAAATAATTATCGTATTACAAATTTAATATTTTTCCTAGTAACTTTGCCACATATAATGGCACAATGCAAAGGTTTCCCAATTATTTGATTTTTTTTTTGAATTTTTATGCCTGCTTGAAAATGCGGTCAAAACGGCGGGCATGACTGTTCCTAACTGGTGGTTGAATCTTGGAAAACTTTTGTTGTTTCTCTGATTAAATAGATACTTTTGTACCTAAAAATGATTTTTGGGAAAAATAAATTGCAAACTATGAGGCAGCCGCGGTTCATATTTGATCCGCTTCCTGCTGAATCGACAGAAATTTGTCTTTTTCACGAGAGGTGGATCAAAACTTTTGACACCCAACCATTTGGTCAATTATGCATGAAAAACGGCCTAGTATTTTAGAAAATTGATTTGGTCCAATTTTTCAACAAATATTTGGTAGGTCATTCACAAAAACTCAAAACTTCCTTGGCGATAAGTTTGATCATCTGGCTTCAAGCTGACCTCACTCTCCCCCCTCATCCTCTCATGCTCGCGCACGCTCAAGCCACTCGTCGACCACATGTGCTATGATTGCGAATTATAAAATTGATGTGCTCCAAATTTGCAACAAATATTTGCTAGGTTCTTTATAAAAATATCTTTTTGGACACTCGAAAAATGATTCTCTTACAAAAAATTCATATCTTAGAACAATTTTTTAATGATATTTACATTATTCAAAGTTTTTTATTTATACTAAAAAGTAGGTCACACTTGGTGACACAATGCGAAGGTTTTTTATTTCTATTTATTTTTACAAATTTCTTAGGTCGACAAATAGCAGAGATGATTCAAAATCTTATTTTCAATCGATTATGACCAATTTAAATGGTCTTAACATCATCAAAGGGGATACTGTGTTCTGATTGGTCTAAAATGATCTCACGCGGATCATGGATTAAGCACTGTCGGATGCGCCCCGATCCAATGGCAGCCCACACCCCCTCGTCCCTCTCACCCCCTCCTGAATCCCTCTCATCCTCGTCCACCCACGAAACCCTAGCCCCCTTTTCCCAATCGCCGCTGCCGCTCCCTTTTTCCCATCGCCGCCGCCACTGTCCTTCCCCTCGCGCTGCCCAGATCCGCGCACACTCTCGCTACCACCATCCTTCCCTCTCCGCCTCGCCTCTGTCTCCCACCATACCGCCGCCTCCGCCGCACCATGGCAAGCCTCCGCCCCTGCATCGACGATGAGGAGCCCGAGTACCCACGCCTCCCCGCCCTCAAGTGGCTCCTTTTCCCTGCTACCTGGATCTGTGTCGCCCCATCCACTCTCTCGCCCGAACCACACGCTGCACCGATCCTGCACCCGCACAGCTCATCGGCGACCTCTCCGGAGAAGAGAGAAGAAGGTGAGAGATGGAAGCGCCGGCGGCCGCGGCCGGCGTGCAGCTGGGATCCTCGAAGCCGCGGATCGCGACCCAGCTGGGCTCCTCCGCCGACCCGTGCCAAGTTCCTCGAGGAGTTCGCTCGGCGGTTCGACCTCCTCGGGCTGGTCCGATTCGGGACGAAGGTAGTGAGCGTCCGCCATAGCAGGGCGACGACGCGGGCTGGAGGGTGAGTGTGACGCCCCCGATTCAATCGTACACTAATCATGCACACAAATGTGTACGATCAAGATCAGGGTCTCACGGGAAGATATCACAACACAACTCTACAAATAAAATAAGTCATACAAGCATCATAATACAAGCCAGGGGCCTCGAGGGCTCGAATACAAGTGCTCGATCATAGACAAGTCAGCGGAAGCAACAATATCTGAGTACAGACATAAGTTAAACAAGTCTGCCTTAAGAAGGCTAGCACAAACTGGGATACAGATTGAACGAGGCACAGGCCTCCTGCCTGGGATCCTCCTAACTACTCCTGGTCGTCGTCAGCAGGTAGCACGTAGTAGTAGGCCCCTCCGGGATAGTAGTCGCCGTCGACGGTGGCGTCTGGATCCTGGGCTCCAGCATCTGGTTGCGGCAACCAGGTAGAAGGGAAAGGGGGAAAAGGGGGAGAAAAGCAACCGTGAGTACTCATCCAAAGTACTCGCAAGCAAGGAGCTACACTACATATGCATGGATATATGTGTAAAGGGCCATATCAGTGGACTGAACTGCAGAATGCCAGAATAAGAGGGGGATATCTAATCATGTCGAAGACTACGCTTCTGGCAGCCTCTGTCTTGCAGCATATAGAAGAGAGTAGACTGAAGTCCTCCAAGTAGCATCGTATAGCATAATCCTACTCGGCGATCCCCTCCTCGATGCCCTGTCAGAGAGCGGTCACCAGGTTGTATCTGGCACTTGGAAGGGTGTGTTTTATTTAGTATCCGGTTCTAGGTGTCATAAGGTCGAGGTACAACTCCGGGTCGTCCTTTTACCGAGGGACACGGCTATTCGAATAGATAAACTTCCCTGCAGGGGTGCACCACATAGCCCAACACGCTTGATCCCATCGCCCTGAGCACACCTGCATGTTGCGTACGCGGCCGGAGAGCAGACCTAGCAACCTCCATTACAAAGGAAGTCACGTTACGCGGTCCAACCCGGCGCGCGCCGCTCAGTCGCTGACGTCACGAAGTGCTTCGGCTGATACCACGACGTCGGGATACCCATAACTACTCCCGCGTAGGTGGTTAGTGCGTATAGACCAAATGGCCAGACTCAGATCAAATACCCAGATCTCGTTAAGCGTGTTAAGTATCCGCGAACGCCGACCAGGGCCAGGCCACCTCTCTCCTAGGTGGACTCAACCTGCCCTGTCGCTCCGCCTCAAAGTAATTGTGGGGGGCCGTCGGGAACCCAGGCCCACCTCTACCGGGATGGAGCCACCTGCCCCTTTAGCCCCCATCTCCGAACAGTATCACAGGTAATGTAACAGTGTAAGGTATATAGTATATGCCCGCGATCACTTCCCGAAGTGATCACGGCCCAGTAATATAGCATGGCAGACGGACAAGAGTGTAGGGCCACTGATGGAACACTAGCATCCTATACTAAGCAGTAGGATTGCAGGTAAAGGTATCAACAACAGTATCAAAGACAGGCTATGCATCAGGATAGGAATAACGAAAGCAGTAACATGCTACACTACTCTAATGCAAGCAGTATAGAGGAGAGTAGGCGATATCTGGTGATCAAGAGGGGGGGCTTGCCTAGTTGCTCAGACAAGAAGGAGGCGTCGTCGATGTAGTCGATCACAGGGGTACCGGCATCGGTCTCAGGGTCTACCAGAAAGAAGTAACGGAGGGGGAACACAATAAATAATAGAGCAATCAAATGTAACAAAAAGCAAGAAGCGGCAATACGTTGTGCTAGAGGTGACCTAACGTGGTAGGAGGTGATACCGGTGAAGGGGGGAAACATCCGGGAAAGTATGCCCGGTGTTTCGCGTTTTCGGGCAGAGGTGCCGGAGGGGGAAAGTTGCGAGTTGGATATGTTAGGGATGTGTGGCGGATGAACGGGCTGTGTATCCGGATTCGTCTCGTCGTTCTGAGCAACTTTCATGTACAAAGTATTTTCATCCGAGTTACGGTTTATTTTATATTAATTTTTAAAGATCTATCTATTTTCTAGAATTATTTTAATTGTTTAAATCCGAATTATCCAAAACAGTGACTTGTGATGTCAGCATGACGTCATTATTGTGTCAGCGGTCAACTAGTCAGTTGACCTAGTCAAACTGACATGTGGGTCCTACTGTCATTGTCTATGACTAACTAAACATGTTTAATTAGTTTAGTTAATGGATTAGGTTAGTTAAACACAATTAATTAAGTTAATTAATTCTTTAATTAGTTAATTACTCTTTTAATTATTTTGATTTTTTTAATACTCTAATTGCTAGATGCACCCGGTGCGGTGCACACACAGATGCACCAGAGGCTGACCAGCGGGCCCATGTTGACCTGGTCAACTGCCCAGTCAGCTGGTCAACTGGGTCAGTTGACCAGTCAACTGGGGCGCATGGGGCCCTTAATCAGTGGCACATGAAGTGCCACGTAGCCGCCCCGTCAGCGCCAGGCGCGGCTGCAAACGACGACGGGCCTTGCGGCGGGGAGCGGCCACAACGCCGGCGACGGCAGGCCAGACCGGCCGCCGGCGACGGTCGCCGGAGACGAGGCCAGGGGCGCAGGCGCGGGCCGCGATGGCGATCAGCGGCGAGGCGTCTGCAGGGGATCCCGGACGGCGGTTGGACATGGTGAGCGCTGGCGCGGGCCGGCGAGGCGGGGTGGCCGGGATGGCAGGGGCGAACGGGGCGCCGGTCCAGGCACGGCGAGCGCAGGCGAGGGTGCGTGCGCGCTTAGCGGGGCGCGGGCGCGTACGACGAAGGCCGAGCGCGGGCGGGAGAAGGGGTCGCGAGACGCGCGGGAGGCGGTTGAGACAGCGAGATTGTGGGAGGAGGTGGGGGTCGTCAGAGAGGCTCACAGCGGAGCTCGTCGAGGGCTCGGTGAAGCCGGGGGAGGTCGAGGCCGTCCGGCGAGGTGGCCGTCGACGAGGCAGGCCACGGCGGTGGCAGCGGTTCGATCCCCCCCGATCCAATTCGGGGGGGCGCAGAGGAGGGGAGAACGGGAGGCGCCCGGAGGGAGATGAGGCGACGGCAACAAGGCGACGCCGGCGACGGGCGCCGTCGTCGAGGTCGCGGGGTGGCGCAGGATCGGGGCGATCCCGATCCAGATCGTGGAGTGGGGAAACGTGGGTGTGGCTCTAGGGTTCGGTTGTGGGGAGAGCGTTAAGCAGGGGGTCGGGGTGGGCCGGCCTGGGAGCCCATAGGCCAACTGGGCCAAGGCCCAACGGGGGGGGTCTGTTGTTTCTTCCTTTGGTTTGGTTTTTTTATTCTTTTCTATATTTATTTATAGCTTCTTTCCTGTTTCTTTTAATAATTAATAAATTTTAGTTTTTGTAAAATATAATTTCAACACCTAAATTAGTACTTAGAATTACAACACTGCCACATTAATTTGGACAGCTAAATAAAATAGTTTAATATTTTATTTATTTGAAAAGGTATTAAATTAAATGTCTTGCTGTTGTTTTAACTACCTTAGTGCATCTAAACACTTTACAAAAATGTGGTTTCTGCGTCAATATTATTTATGATTAGTTTTCTACAACTTGAACATTTTAGTTTTAAAGTTTGAAAACTTTTGATGTTTGCTTTTAATTCAATTTGAATTTGAATCGGTTTTGAACTAACGCGATATTATCAACACTAATCGAGGTGACGTGGCATCATTAGCAAGGGATTACTGTAGTCTAATTATCCGGGCGTCACAATTCTCCTCCACTACAAGAAATCTCATCCCGAGATTTTAGAGGTAGTGAAAGGGGGAAAGGTTTTGGTTACGAATCTAGCGGGACTTCTCATCCTGGCTTGCTCTTCGCGAAGAAGTTGATCCCTGTCGTTGATGTCTTCATTTCTCTACTTCAGGTCATCTTGATGAAGTCGCCATACTTTCTTTGGGGTCTGTCTCGTAATTACGAATAGGTAAGGGGCAATTCGGCTACAACAGAATGCTTATGAGGGAAACAATCTGGGGTTAACCCATGAATGAGCATAAGATTATCTCTAGAGTTGAACATATAAAATGCATCGAGAGTAAGGTACGAAGGTACAATAAGAGGTTACAAGCGGATAGATAGTTGCCGAAGTCTGAACCAGAATGAGAAAAGGGGTTCAGAGCAGCGATAGTAAGTATTGCGTCCGATACCAGAATAAAGCACTAGAAAGGTGACCCGTGAATTACTTACGAAGTCAATCGCAAGGAATAACTTTGGAAACTGGGGTGTGCAGGAGAGTCAGGTTTCGATCCTGTGGAACTGTGGGTTATGGGCCCACCATGTTTTTTTATAGGAGCAGTGACATCTTGCACGGTCACAATAGTAAGGCGTGTCAGAGGGTAGCCTGTCATTTACGTCGACAACAACATCGATACCAAGGGCGAGGGACGAAGAGAACCATTTTCCTGCTCGTTGAACGAGGCGGACCAGTAGGCAAAGTTCTCGTCCATCGATGGTTACCGGAATGTCATCAACAAAAGTAACAGGGTCTTTCTGACAGAATTGTACACTGAGAGGTTTACATAAGCAGGAGAATATTACTGCTTAGATCATATGGAACACCAGAAAGGTCAGACAAACCAATGGAAAGGAAAAGGTGATCATCAGGTTACACAGAACAATGGAAAGGAAAAATGTGTTTAAACACATATTCCAACATAATTCAATGGTATATCCTTCCGAAGGACAAGCATAGCATAATATCCATGACATGATATAATGATATCCCGAAGTGATCACGGCCAAGTAATATAGCATGGCGAGTGTAGGGCCACTGATGGAACACTAGCATCCTGTACTAAGCACTAGGATTGCAGGTAAAGGTATCAACAGTAGTATCAAAGACAGGCTATGCAGCAGGATAGGAATAACGAAAGCAGTAACATGCTACACTACTCTAATGCAAGCAGTATAGAGGAGAGTAGGCGATATCTGGTGACCAAGGGGGGGTTTGCCTGGTTGCTCAGACAAGAAGGAGGGGTCGTCAATGTAGTCGATCACAGGGGTACCGGCATCGGTCTCAGGGTCTACCGGAAAGAAGTAACGGAGGGGGAACACAATAAATAATAGAGCAATCAAATATAGCAAAAAGCAAGAAGCGGCAATACGTTGTGCTAGAGGTGACCTAACGTGGTAGGAGGTGATACCGGTGAAGGGGGGAAACATCCGGGAAAGTATCCCCGGTGTTCCGCGTTTTCGGGCAGAGGTGCCGGAGGGGGAAAGTTGCGACTTGGATATGTTAGGGATGCGTGGCGGACAAACGGGCTGTGTATCCGGATTCGTCTCGTTGTTCTGAGCAACTTTCATGTACAAAGTATTTTCATCCGAGTTACGGTTTATTTTATATTAATTTTTAAAGATCTATCTATTTTCTAGAATTATTTTAATTGTTTAAATCCGAATTATCCAAAACAGTGACTTGTGATGCCAGCATGACGTCATTATTGTGTCAGCGGTCAACTAGTCAGTTGACCTAGTCAAACTGACATGTGGGTCCTAGTGTCATTGTCTATGACTAACTAAACATGTTTAATTAGTTTAGTTAATGGATTAGGTTAGTTAAACACAATTAATTAAGTTAATTCATTCTTTAATTAGTTAATTAATATTTTAATTATTTTGATTATTATTTTTTTTTATTTTTAATACTCTAATTGCTAGGTGCACTCGGTGCGGTGCACACACAGATGCACCAGAGGCTGACCAGCGGGCCCATGTTGACCTGGTCAACTGCCCAGTCAGCTGGTCAACTGGGTCAGTTGACCAGTCAACTGGGGCGCATGGGGCCCTTAATCAGTGGCACATGAAGTGCCACGCAGCCGCCCCGTCAGCGCCACGTGCGGCTGCAAACGACGACGGGCCTTGCGGCGGGGAGCGGCCACAACGCCGGCGATGGCAGGCCGGACCGGCCGCCGGGGACGGTCGCCGGAGACGAGGCCAGGGGCGCAGGCGCGGGCCGCGATGGCGAACAACGGCGAGGCGTCTGCAGGGGATCCCGGACGGCGGTTGGACATGGTGAGGGCTAGCGCGGGCCGGCGAGGCGGGGTGGCCGAGATGGCAGGGGCGAACGGGGCGCCGGTCCAGGCACGGCGAGCGCAGGCGAGGGTGCGTGCGTGCTTAGCGGGGCGCGGGCGCGTACGACGAAGGCCGAGCGCGGGCGGGAGGATGGGTTGCGAGACGCGCGGGCGGCGTTTGCGACAACGAGATTGAGGGAGGAGGTGGGGGTCGTCGGAGAGGCTCACAGCGGAGCTCGTGGAGGGCTCGGTGAAGCCGGGGGAGGTCGAGGCCGTCCGGCGAGGTGGCCGTCGACGAGGCAGGCCGCGGCGGTGGCAGCGGTTCGATCCCCCCGATCCAATTCGGGGGGGCGTAGAGGAGGGGAGAACGGGAGGCGCCCGGAGGGAGATGAGGCGACGGCAGCAAGGCGACGCCGGCGACGGGCGCCGTCGTCGAGGTCGCGGGGTGGCGCAGGATCGGGGCGATCCCGATCCAGATCATGGAGTGGGCAAACGTGGGTGTGGCTCTAGGGTTCGGTTGTGGGGAGAGGGTTAAGCAGGGGGTCGGGGTGGGCCGGCCTGGGAGCCCATAGGCCAACTGGGCCAAGGCCCAACGGGGGGGGGGGGTCTGTTGTTTCTTGCTTTGGTTTGGTTTTTTTATTCTTTTCTATTTTTATTTATAGCTTCTTTCCTATTTCTTTTAATAATTAATAAATTTTAGTTTTTGTAAAATATAATTTCAACACCTAAATTAGTATTTAGAATTACAACACTGCCACATTAATTTGGACAGCTAAATAAAATAGTTTAATATTTTATTTATTTGAAAAGGTATTAAATTAAATGTCTTGCTGTTGTTTTAACTACCTTAGTGCATCTAAACACTTTACAAAAATGTGGTTTCTGCGTCAATATTATTTATGATTAGTTTCCTACAAATTGAACATTTTAGTTTTAAAGTTTGAAAACTTTTGATGTTTGCTTTTAATTCAATTTGAATTTGAATCGGTTTTGAACTAACGCGATATTATCAACACTAATCGAGGTGACGTGGCATCATTAGCAGGGGATTACTATAGTCTAATTATCCGGGCGTCACAGTGAGGCTCGCCTGCGCTGGCAGCAAGCTGGAGGAGCAGGTTTGACATCGTGAGATCAACTGCTGGATGCCATGGGCGCCAGTCGGAAGGTGCAGGGCGAGATCGACCGCGTCCTCAAGAAGGTCCAGGAGGGCATCGACGTCTTCGACAACATCTAGAACAAGGCACGCATGCACGCTCCGCCTTCTTTCCTCTCCCCAACTCCCACACTAGATTCTCATGATTTTGCACGTTTTTGGGGCAGGTCTATGACACCGAGAATGCGAACCAGAAGGAGAAGTTCGAGGCGGACCTCAAGAAGGAGATCAAGAAGCTGTAGCACTACTGGGACCAGATCAAGACCTGGATCCAGTCCAGCGAGATAAAGGACAAGAAGGTGACCCCTCCTTGTAGATTTAGCTTAGTACACTATGATCATGTAGTCTGTGTAGGATTATTACTCTGTGTGGTTTTATCTTGCCACTGTAGTGAAGATCAGGGATTCACCGGCAACGGAGTTAGTTCTGATATTTCTGTTGTAACAGTTATTACATTTCTCATGTTTGATTCCTGTTCTGGAAGTGCAAGTAACTTAAAAGTACGTCCTATCGTGATACATATGGCGTGCATATTTGGTTTCCGGTTAATGCATGGTTGGTGTGCTAGCTGTTCGTTAGTACCTGCTGGTTGTTACTATTGCTCTTTTTTATGAAGGCAGTTAGTGTTTAACATCTATCGCTTTAGCGACTAGCGACTAAACAATGTTTCGTTTCTTGTTAGTTAGGATGATTCGTCCGCTTGTATCCATTTTCCTGAACTAATTCCGTGTATTAGTTTGTTTTAGGTTAATTTTATACTATCTAGGACCATGTGTTTTTTGGTTAATTTTACTGTGTTGGATTTGGAAGCGCAGGCGACCTCCATGGACGACATCGATGATGAAGAGGAGGACAAGGAGGAAGACATCGACGATGAAGAGGAGGACAAGGAGGACGACATCGACGATGAAGAGGAGGACAAGGAGGACGACATCGACGATGAAGAGGAGGACAAGGAGGACGACCAGGACATGCGCGACCCCACCCCCGAGCCCAATGAGCCCGACGAGGACATAGTCGAGTCCGAACTTGATTTCGACGAGGAGGGCATCACCCAGTCGACCATGATGGCCTGCCACATAAGGTCCTGTGCTCTGCTCTGCCTGCCTCGTTTACTGCTTGGCTACCGCAATAGATGTTCTTTTTTCTTTTGTAATTTGGTTGGATTTGTGCGTCTACGATCTGATGCGTTTGTGCGTGCATGTGTTGAACAGTGACCTCGGATCAGGTTAAGGGCGCCAAGGAGAAGTAGCTCAAGGTCAAGGGCCCCGTCAGGATGCCGCTCAACATCACCACCAGGAAGTTCCCCTATGGAGTAGGTAGCCACCTCCCTCTCTTTGCCCTTCCGCCCGATCCCATTTGCTTAGTAGCTCTGCATAGTATCTGGTCCTTACATGCTCACAGTAGCTCGTTTGTGATCACTATGTTTTTGTGGATAGCTGAATATTTAGGGAATTTTCGTGACGATGATGATGTTGTGCTGGGCAGAGGATGTGAAACATTTAGACCATTGCGGCCTTTCCGGTCTTTGATGATCTAAAATTGAGCTTTTTAAAATTGATGCCTAGCATGCCATCAACGTTTTTTTGTTCCTCATCTAGAGATAAAGCTCTGTGTGTTGGTGTGATATAATGTAGAGGAGTTGCATGTGAATCATTTATCAGCTGAGCATATGATGTTACAAGGAGATGCTACTGAGATTTTACGTCGTTGAAGTATCTTAAATCGAGCTTTTTAAAACTGATGGTTGGTTGGTCTAGTTCGAGTATGTTAGTTGGGTGAGAGTCTACTGTTGTTGGTGCTGTGTTGTCATTTCTTTTTACGTCATTGAAGAATAAAAAGATAAGCATTTCTCCAGCCAGTGTCTGAAGTAGTTGCTGCTGTGTAGTCATGGGCTGGACCTAGTTTGGCAGCGCTGTATTTAAAATACCATAGTATCTCAAAGCTTCGGTACTGCAATGCATGGGCAATAAATACTATGGTTTTAAAGAAACTACATTTTTCTCAGTTTTAGAAAAACTACCGATGCGTTTGGCTGATGTTGTTTTACTATAGTTTTCATCGATAGTCACACAACTTAATCTAACTTGTACTCAACCTATGGAGCTAGACGAATCAGTGTGTGCCGGCCGGCTGCATGCAACGCTGTATGGTCTTCTGACCGCTGAGCTAGGAAGTTGCAAACGTGATCGGCAGTAGCTAATTACAAAGAATAGGAATCAGTATCCTATTTTTATTAGTGTGGTGCATGCCATTGAAAGGATACTGACATGTGGTTAGTTATGCTTGTGAACCAAGCTGCACGGTAGTCAACCAGCAATGACACGAGCGACTTTTCCTCAGTTTGAGAAAAAGAGGTCCAGACCACTTTTTTAATACTCGAAGAGAACCACAGTAACAACAATACCACTGTTTATGAAACTGCAGTTTTTGGTATAGCCAAACACCTCAAAGTATTCAAAACTACAGTTTTTCAAAATCTATTGTATTCTGGTAATGCTTTCAAAATACTTTGCATCCAAATGGGGCTTGCAATTAGCACATAGCTACGTTGTACAGTTGCTTATATAATCGGATGTTGTATGTAGTCACGTACACTTTCCAATTTTGATCCAATGCTTGCTTCCTAGCTCACGTGTGTCAGTTTTTCAGATACTTGCGACTCCTTGTGCATCACCCCTCAACTAACAAGTAAAAGTAAATAAAATCACTGTTTATGCTCACTCCTTGTCTTCATATACCTTTTCAGTTGGTTGTTACTTCTCGTGTTTTATATTGAGTTTGGGAATTTGGTATTGATGATAGTCCGACGACTCTGTCATCTGATGCGCAAGTCCATGCATGTCGGCTCTCTGGGTAAGAGAACTGGTCTCCGCTGCAATTGAAGTTATTGAATGACAGTAGAGCAAACTGTATTTTAACAATTCTATCTTCCGCGATTAAAACAAATCCACGACAAAGTTGCAGCAAACTAATGTTATCAGCTCTATCTTCTGTGATCAAAACAAACCCACAGCAGTTTACCAATGTCAGTAGCAGCAAACTGAATTTTATAATTATATCTTCTGTGAAGTTTAGGTGCAATGTGTGGCAGTGGAGTATTTTGCATGACCTGCACTTTGTGCAATGAATTTTCATATTGTGTCTCTGTTTTCTTGTATGAATGAGTATCTCATTTTAACTAGCTGGAGAACAAAAAGCATGGTACTAGCTGAATTTGTGTTGGCATTCTTAATAACTGTCCTTTTTTGAAAGGTCTGCTCATAATATATTGGCACCAGTTTTTTTGATTCTTTTCTGTTGATACATGTAACAGGTCATCCACTAAAGTTGTCGAAGGAGCTCCATGCTGAAGAAAATAACACTTGTAGAGCTTGTAGAATATTGTATCTCATTATTGAACTTGTGGAGCTTGTAGCTGTGACTGGCATACTGTTATTACACTTGTAGAGCTTGCAAAGTGTATGTTAGAGCTTATTACGTGATTGTACAGCAGGAGCTTTGTATTGAATCTGGCTAATAATATTTGAAGTGTTACTTGTAGAATTGTTTTGTACGGCGACTCTGCCATACTGGGTATTTATTTATGTTAAATTGAAAAAATGAAGAATATGACCCTGACAGCTAGGACCAAGTTACCAGAACCTCAAAACGGGGACCCATTTTATAAAAAAATGAAACAGTTGTGACAAAAAGGCCACAAACAAAAAAATAAAAATGCTAAAATGTTGGGCCTGGCCCATGAAGCCGATCAAAAATTGACAGAAAAAATATATAAAAAGGCTGAATTGTTGGGCCTGGCCAATGCAAAGTGTCGAATCGGATGGGGCTGATTCTTGTCAACTACCTTTTCATTTGGTCGCAAATTTGCCACGTCAGCTTGCCACGTCGGATCCGACGTGGCCTGGGCAGACGGCTAGCGACCAAAACAAAAGGTCATGGGTTCAACGACCTTTTGTTTTGGTCGTTGCCTTCCACGACCTTCTCATAGAGAAGGTCGTTAATTTTAGTTTACGACCACCAGCTTTTGACCATCTGTTTTTGGTCAAAAAAGGTCGCAAATGAAAAACAATGACCTTTCAGTGACTAATACTGATGGTCGCAAGTTGACAAATTTCTTGTAGTGCTTGGCCACGAGGGTGGGGGGCGCGCCCTACCTCCCTGGGCGCGCCCCCTGTCTTGTGGGCCCCCTGGCCGGCCTCCGGTGCGCATCTTATGCTATATGAAGTCTTTCATCCAAGAAAAAATAAGGAGGAAGCTTTCGGGACGAAACACCGCCGCCACGAGGTGGAACCTTGGCGGAACCAATCTAGGGCTCCGGCGGAGCTGTTGTGTCGGGGAAACATCCCTCCGGGAGGGGGAAATCATCACCATCGTCATCACCATCGATCCTCTCACCGGGAGGGGGTCAATCTCCATCAACATCTTCACTAGTACCATCTCCTCTCAAACCCTAGTTCATCTCTTGTATCCAATCTTCGTCTCAAAACCTCAGATTGGTACATGTGGGTTGCTAGTAGTGTTGATTACTCCTTGTAGTTGATGCTAGTTGGTTTATTTGGTGGAAGATCATATGTTCCGATCCTTTATGCATATTAATACGCCTCTGATTATGTACATGAATTGTGAGTAGTTACGTTTGTTCCTGAGGACATGGGAGAAGTCTTGCTATAAGTAGTCATGTGAATTTCGTATTCGTTCAATATTTTGATGAGATGTATGTTGTCTCTCCTCTAGTGGTGTTATGTGAACGTCGACTACGTGATACTTCCCCATTATTTGGTCCTAGAGGAAGGCATTGGGAAGTAATAAGTATATGTTGGGTTGCTAGAGTGACAGAAGCTTAAACCGTAGTTTATGCGTTGCTTCGTAAGGGGCTGATTTGGATCCATATGTTTCATGCTATGGTTAGGTTTACGTTAATACTTCTTTTGTAGTTGTTGATGCTTGCAATAGGGGTTAATCTTAAGTGGGATGCTTGTCCAAGGAAGGGCAGCACCCAAGCACCGGTCCACCCACATATCAAATTATCAAAGTACCAAACGTGAATCATATGTGCGTGATGAAAACTAGCTTGATGATAATTCCCATGTGGCCTAGGGAGCGCTTTCCTTCATATAAGAGTTTTTCTAGGCTTGTCCTTTGCTACAAAAATGATTGGTCCACCTTGCTGCACTTTATTTAATTTTGTTATTTGTTACCCGTTACAAATTACCTTATCACAAAACTATTTGTTACCGATAATTTCAGTGCTTGCAGAGAATACCTTAATGAAAACCGCTTGTCATTTCCTTCTGCTCCTGGTTGGGTTCGACACTCTTACTTATCGAAAGGACTATGATAGATCCCCTATACTTGTGGGTCATCAAGACCCTTTTCTGGCGCCGTTGCTGGGGAGTGAAGCGCCTTTGGTAGGTGGAATTTGGTAAGGAAAAATGTATATAGTGTGCTGAAATTTACTATCACTTGTTACTATGGAACATAATCCTTTGAGGGGCTTGTTCGGGGTATCTTCACCCCGACCAGTAGAGCAAAGAGTTGCTCCTCGAACTACTGAACCTACTGAAAAGGTTTACTTTGAAATTCCTTCGTGTATGATAGAGAAACTTCTAGCTAATCCTTTTACTAGTGATGGAACATTACATCCCGATTTGCACATAATTTATGTGGATGAAGTTTCTGGATTATTTAAGCTTAAAGGTATGCCCGAGGACGTTATCAAGAAGAAGGTCTTCCCCTTACCTTTTAAGGGAAAGGCATTGACATGGTTTAGGCTATGTGATGATATGGGATCATGGAACTACAACCGATTGAAATTGGAATTTCATCAGAAGTTTTATCCTATGCATCTTGTTCATCGTGATCGTAATTATATATATATAATTTTTTGCCTCGCGAAGGACAAAGCATCTCTCAAGCTTGGGGGAGGCTTAAGTCAATGTTATATTCATGCCCCAACCATGAGCTCTCAAGAGGAATTATTATTAAAAAAATTTATGCTCAGCTTTCTCTCAATAATCACTCCATGCTCGATACTTCTTGTACTGGCTCTTTTATGATGAAGACTATTGAATTCAAATGGGATTTATTGGAAATAATTAAATGCAACTCTGAAGATTGGGATCTCGACGAAGGTAAGGAGTCAGTTATAACACCTAAGCTTGATTGTGTTAAATATTTTATGGACACCGATGTTTTCCGTGAATTTAGCACTAAATATGGACTTGACTCTGAGATAGTAGCTTCTTTTTGTGAATCCTTTTCTATTCATGTTGATCTCCCTAAGGAGAAGTGGTTGAAATATAATCCTCCCATTGAAGTAAAAGTAGTTGCACCTATTAAAGTTGAAGAAAAGTTTATCACTTTTAATGTCGATCCTATTGTTCCTATCGCTTATATTGAGAAACCACCTTTACCTGTTAGAATAAAGGGTCTTGCTAAAGCTTCAACTGTGGTTCATAAGAGTAATACTAGAACACCTACACCCCCTGAGAAAATTAAAGTTGAACCTAGTATTGATATGGTTAAAGATCTCTTAGCCGATATTATTGATGGGCATGTTATTTACTTCTGTGATGAAGCTGCTAGAATTGCTAGACCCGATACTAAGGGTAAACATAGACCTGTTGTTGGCATGCCTGTTGTTTCTGTTAAAATAGGAGATCATTATTATCATGGTTTATGTGATATGGGTGCTAGTGTCAGTGCAATACCTTATTCCTTATAGGAAGAAATTATGCACGATATTGCACCTGCTAAGATAGAAGAAATTGATGTTACAATTAATCTTGCCAATAGAGATACTATTTCACCAACTGGGATTGTTAGAGATGTTGAAGTCTAGTGTGGGAAAGCTAAATATCCTACTGATTTTCTTGTTCTTGGTTCCCCATAAGACGACTTTTGTCTCATTATATTTGGTAGACCCTTCTTGAATACTGTTAAAGCTAAGATAGATTGCAAAAAGGATGTTGTTAATATTGGTTTAGGGGATATGTCTCATGATTTTAATTTTGCTAATTTCGTAAACAACCCCATGATAAAGAATTGCATAGTAAAGATGAAATTACTGGTCTTGCTTCTATTGCCGTGCCTCCCAATGATCCTTTAGAGCAATATTTGCTAGACCAAAAATGATATGTTTATGAATGAAAGAAGGGAAATAGATGAATTATTCTTTAAACAAGGACCTATCTTGAAACAGAACTTGCCTATTGAAATTCTAGGGGATCCTCCTCCACCAAAGGGTGATCCCGTGTTTGAGCTTAAACCATTACCTGATACTCTTAAATATGCTTATCTTGATGAGTAAAAGATATATCCTGTTATTATTAGTGCTAACCTTTCAAAGCATGAAGAAAAGAAATTATTGAAAACTTTGAAGAAGCACTGAGCTACTATTGGATATACTCTTGAAGATCTTAAGGGCATTAGTCCCACTCTATGCCAGCACAAAAAATTTTTGGAGAAAGACGATAAACCGGTTGTTGATCACCAACGAAGGTTAACTCCTAAGATGAAAGAGTGGTAAGAAAAGAAATATTAAAGCTTCTGGAGGCAGGTATAATTTATCCCGTTGCTGATAGTCAGTGGGTAAGTCATGTCCATTGTGTCCCTAAGAAGGGAGGTCTTACTGTTGTTCCTAATGATAAAGATGAATTGATCCCACAAAGAATTGTTACATGTCGTAGAATGTTAATTGATTTCCGCAAACTAAATAAAGCTACTAAAAAGGATCATTACCCTTTACCTTTTGTTGATCAAATGGTAGAAAGATTATCCAAAAATACACATTTTTGCTTTCTAGACGGTTATTCTGGTTTCTCTCAAATACCTGTGTCAAAAGAGGATCAAGAAAAGACTACTTTTACTTGCCCTTTCGGTACCTTTGCTTATAGACGTATGCCTTTTGGTTTATGCAATGCACCTGCTACCTTTCAAAGATGTATGACTGCTATATTCTCTAACTTTTTTGAAAAGATTGTTGAGGTTTTCACGGACGATTTTTCCATATATGGAACTTCTTTTGATGATTGCTTAAGCAACCTTGATCGAGTTTTGCAGAGATGTGAAGAAACTAATCTTGTATTGAATTGGGAAAAGTGCCACTTTATGGTTAATGAAGGTATTGTCTTGGGGCATAAATTTTGAAAAGAGGTATTGAGGTTGATAAAGCTAAAGTTGATGCTATTGAAAAGATGTCGTGTACTAAGGACATCAAAGGTATAAGAAGTTTCCTTGGTCATGACGATTTTTATAGGAGGTTCATTAAGGACTTCTCAAAAATTTCTAGGCCTCTGACTAACCTCTTACAAAAAGATGTTCCTTTTGTCTTTGATGATGATTCTGTAGAAGCACTCGAAATACTTAAGGAAGCCTTGATTTCCGCACCTATTGTTCAGCCACCTGGTTGGAATTTACCCTTTGAAATTATGTGTGATGCTAGCGATTATGATGTAGGTGCTGTTCTAGGACAAAGAGTTGATAAGAAATTAAATGTTATCCAATATGCTAGTAAAACTCTAGACAATGCCCAGAGAAATTATGCTACTACTGAAAAAGAAATTTTAGCAGTCGTATTTGCTTGTGATAAGTTCAGACCTTATATTGTTGATTCTAAAGTAACTGTTCACACTGATCGTGCTGCTATTAAATATATTATGGAAAAGAAAGATGCTAAACCTAGACTTATTAGATGGGTTATCCTACTACAAGAATTTGATTTGCATATTATTGATAGAAAGGGAGCTGAGAACCCCGTTGCAGACAACTTGTCTAGGTTAGAGAATGTTCTTGATTTCCCACTACCTAATGATGATAGCTTTCCTGATGAACAATTAGCTGTCATAAGTACTTCGCGTACTACTCCATGGTATGCTGATTATGCTAATTACATTGTTGCTAAATTTATACCACCTGGTTTCACATATCAGCAAAAGAAAAAGTTTTTCTATGATTTAAGACATTACTTCTGGGATGACCCACACCTTTATAACGAAGGACTAGATGGTGTTATTTGACGTTGTGTACCTGAGCATGAAGAGGAACATATCCTACTCAAGTGTCACTCTGAGGCTTATGGTGGACACCACGCTGGAGATAGAACTACACATAAGGTATTGCAATCCAGTTTTTATTGGCCTACTCTCTTCAAAGATGCTCGTAAGTTTGTCTTGTCTTGTGATGAATGTTAAAGAACTGGTAATATTAGTAGACGTCAAGAAATTCTTATGAACTATTCACTTGTTATTGAACCATTTGATGTTTGGGGCTTTGATTATATGGGACTGTTTCCTTCCTCTAATGGGTATACACATATTTTAGTTGATGTTGATTACGTTACTAAGTGGGTAGAAGCTATTCCAACTAATAGTGTTGATCATAACACCTATATTAAGATGCTTAAGGAAGTTATTTTTCCGAGGTTTGGAGTCCCTAGATACTTAGTGACTGATGGTGGTTCACATTTTATTCATGGTGCTTTTCGTAAAATGCTTGCTAAGTATGATGTTAATCATAGAATTGCATCTCCATATCACCCGCAGTCTAGTGGTCAAGTAGAACCGAGTAATAGTGAGCTCAAATTAATTTTGCAAAAGATTGTTAATAGATCTAGGAAGAATTGGTCCAAGAAACTTGATGATGCATTATGGGCCTATAGAACTGCATATAAAAAAATCCTATGGGTATGTCTCCGTATAAAATGGTTTATGGAAAATCCTGTCACTTACCTCTCGAACTAGAACATAAGGCATATTGGGCCATTAAAGAGCTCAATTATGATTTCAAACTTGCTGGTGAGAAGAGGCTATTTGACATTAGCTCACTTGATGAATGGAGAACTCAGGCCTATGAGAATGCCAAACTGTTTAAAGAAAAAGTTAAAAGATGGCATGATAAAAGGATACAAAAGTGTGAGTTTAATGTAGGGGATTATGTGCTGCTATTCAACTCTCGTTTTAAGATTTTTTGCAGGAAAACATCTCTCTAAATGGGAAGGTCCTTACGTTATCGAGGAGGTCTATCGTTCCGGTGCCATAAAAATCAACAACTTCGAAGGCACACATCTGAAGGTGGTGAATGGTCAAAGAATCAGACATTATATCACAGGTAATCCTATTAATGTTGAAACTAATGTTATTGCCACCGTGACCCCGGAGGAGTACATAAGGGACACTTTCCAGAACGTTTCAGACTCTAAAAAGGAATCGGTATGTGGTACGGTAAGTAAACCGACTCCAAAACAGTTCTAATGACAGTTTTTCTCCGTTTTGGAATATTTAAGAAAATAGGAAAATAAGAAGTTGTCCGGGAAGGACACTAGGCGTCCACGAGGGTGGAGGGCGTGCCCTACCCCCTGGGCGTGCCCCCTGCCTCGTGGGCACCTCGTGTACCCTCCGGACTCCGTTTTCTTGCACGATACTTCTTTTGGTCGATAAAAAATCATTATATAATCTCCTGAAGGTTTTGACCACCGTACCACACAAATATCCTCTGTTTTTGTTTCGAGCTATTTTCTGCCACAGTTGTCAAGGCCAGGCATCATGTCGCCCCCCTCCTCCAACAATGAGGGCAACGATGCTTGGCTAATGAAGATAGAGTTGAAGAGAGAAGAACCCGGGGAAATCAACAAGGATGATGGTATCAAGAAGGCCATGGAGGATCATGTTCCAGCAGTAGAAGACGAAGACATCCTTCAACCTCATTACAATCTTCTTACCCTAACAGAGATTGAAGGTTTAAAGATGATTGAGTTAGCTTGCATACAAAATAAGTATCTCACACGTGAAAATATTTTGTTGAAGGAGCATATCACCGCACTCCAGGGCATTATCCGCAAATTGGGGGATCTCCTACGCTCGATGTGCGACTATCCATCATCAACACCATCTTCTTCACCAGCAAAGGAGAACTGAGTATCTGATATGGGCATTCCCCTTCGCAACAGCCAAGATTGGGGGAGGTGCCCCGGTATAGTATCACCATCACTCCTATATTTACCGTTTTTCTTAGTGTGATCCCTTTAGTAATATCTTGATCTAGTAGAATAAAGTTTTAGTATGATTTAGTTTTGAGTTTTGTTTTATGATCCCTCTATGTAATCGAGTTCGTGAGCTATATATAATAAAGATTAGTTTTGAGTCAAGGGCTTGATTATCTTGATGTGATCATGAGGGAATAAAAGAAAAAGAAAGAATAGAAAGAAATAAAGAGATCATATTGATCTTATGTAGAGTAATGACTTCACATATAAAGAGTATGATGAATAAAAGTTGTTGAGAGTTGACAAACATGTTTTTGGTCATTGTTGCAATTAATCGGAAGTAATAAAGAAAGAGAGGTTCTCACATATAAATATACTATCTTGGACATTTTTTATGATTGTGAGAACTCATTAAAATATGAAATGCTAAAGAGTTGATGTTGGACAAGGAAGACAACGTAATGGGTTATGTTTTCTTATATCCGAAATAAAGTATATTGTCATGGATTATCCAACATGTTGAGCTTGCCTTTCCCCCTCATACTAGCCAAATTATTTGCACCAAGTAGAGATACTACTTGCGCTTGCAAATATCCTTAAACCTAGTTTTTGCCATAAGAGTCCACCATATCTACCTATGGATTGAGTAAGATCCGTCAAGTAAGTTTTCATTGTTGCAGGCAATAAAAATTGCTCTCTAAATATGTATGATTTATTAGTGTGGAGAAAATAAGCTTTATACGATCTTGTGATGTGGAAGAAATAAAAGCGAAGCGCTGCATAATAAAGGTCCATATCACAAGTGGCAATATAAAGTGACGTTCTTTTGCATTAAGATTTTGTGCATCCAACCATAAAAGCATATGACAACCTCTGCTTCCCTGTGCGAAGGGCCTATCTTTTATTCTTGTCTTATACCCTATACAAGAGTCATGGTGATCTTTCCTTTTTACATTTTATCCTTTGGCAAGCACATTGTGTTGGAAAGATCCTGACATATATATCCAATTGGATGTAAGTTAGCATGAACTATTATTGTTGACATTGCCCTTGAGGTAAAAGGTTGGGAGGCAACACTATAAGCCCCTATATTTCTCTGTGTCCGATTAAAACTCCATAACCATAAGTATTGCGTGAGTGTTAGCAATTGGACTAACTGATAGTTGAGTTTGTGGACTTGCTGAAAAGCTCTTATATTGACTCTTTCCTATGTTATGATAAATTGCAATTGCTTCAATGACCGAGATCATAGTTTGTCAGTTCTCAATGAAGTTTCTGATTCATACTTGACATTGTGAATAGATTGTTACTTTAGCATAAGAAATCATATGACAATATATATATGTTGCTATTATAAGAATGATCATGATGCCTTCATTTCCGTAATTTATTTTATTGACACCTCTATCTATAAATATGTGGACATATTTTTCGTTATTGGCTTCCGCTTGAGGACATGCGAGGTCTAAGCTTGGGGGAGTTGATAGGTCCATTTTGCATCATGCTTTTATATCGATATTTATTACATTATGGCGTGTTATTGCACATTAAGTCACAATACTTATGCCTATCTCTCTTATTTTGTAAGGTTTACATGACGAGGGAGAATGCCGGCAGCTGGATTCCTGGTCTGGAAAAGGAGAAAATATTAGAGACCTATTCTGCACAATTCCAAGTCCTGAAACTTCACGAAGGCACGTTTTGGAATATATAAAAATACTGGCGCAAGAATTAACCAGAGGGGGCCCACAGCCTGGCCACGAGGGTGGGGGGCACGCCCTACCCCACTATCTCGTGGGCCACCTGGAAGGCCTCCAGTGCCCATCTTCTTCTATATGAAGTCTTTTGTTCGAGAAAAAATAAGGAGGAAGCCCTCGGGACGAAACACCGCCGCCATGAGGCGGAACCTTGGCGGAACCAATCTAGGGCTCCGACGGAGCTGTTCTGCGGGGAAACATCCCTCCGAGAGTGGGGAAATCATCACCATATTCATCGGGAGGGGGTCAATCTCCATCAACATTTTCACTAGCACCATCTCCTCTCAAACCCTAGTTCATCTCTTGTATCCAATCTTTGTCTCAAAACCTCAGATTGGTACATGTGGGTTGCTAGTAGTGTTGATTACTCCTTGTAGTTGCTGCTAGTTGGTTTATTTGGTGGAAGATCATATGTTCAGATCCTTTATGCATATTAATACCCCTTTGATTATGAACATGAATATGGTTTGTGAGTAGTTACGTTTGTTCCTGAGGACATGGGAGAAGTCTTGCTATAAGTAGTCATGTGAATTTGGTATTCGTTCGATATTTTGATGAGATGTAAGTTATCTCTCCTCTAGTGTTGTTATGAGAACGTCGACTACATGACACTTCACCATTATTTGTGCCTAGAGGAAGGCCTTGGGAAGTAATAAGTAGACGGTGGGTTGCTAGAGTGACAGAAGCTTAAACCCTAGCTAGTTTATCCGTTGCTTCGTAAGGGGCTGATTTGGATCCATATGTTTCATGCTATGGTTAGGTTTACCTTAATACTTCTTTTGTAGTTGCAGATGCTTGCAATAGGGGTTAATCATAAGTGGGATGCTTGTCCAAGGAAGGGCAACACCCAAGCACCGGTCCACCCACATATCAAATTATCAAAGTAACGAACGTGAATCATATGAGCGTGATGAAAACTAGCTTGACGATAATTCCCATGTGTCCTCGGGCGCACTTTCCTTCATATAAGAGTTTGTCCAGGCTTGTCCTTTGCTACCAAAAGGATTGGTCCACCTTGTTGCACTTTATTTACTTTTGTTATTTGTTACCCGATTACAAATTACCTTATCACAAAACTATCTGTTACCGATAATTTCAGTGCTTGCAGAGAATACCTTACTGAAAACCGCTTATCATTTCCTTTTGCTCCTTGTTGGGTTCGACACTCTTACTTATCAAAGGGACTACGATAGATCCCCTATACTTGTGGGTCATCACACCCAAAACTTAACATAACTTCATGAGATAGGTTAGTAAGATAAAGACAAATCATTCACTTTTGTATTGTCAAAGACAAGATTCATAATTGTTTCTACACAATTCCTACTGTAGGATATCATTTCCACAATTTCTATTGAGCAATATAAGCCATAGAAACTAGTAAACAACCAAACTATGTATTGAAAACAGAATCTGTCAAAAACAGAACAATGTGTAGTAATCTGTACTCAAACCATACTTGTGCTACTCCAAAAATTCTGAAAAATTAAGACAGCGTAGGAAATTTGTATATCAATCGTCTGTAAAAAATCAGAATTTTATCACTTTCCAGTGAATTTAAACAATTCTGTTTCTGGAAGCAAACGTTTCTTTTTTTGCATAGAATCAACTCAACTATCATCCACACTATCCAAAAGGCTTTACTTGGCACTTTATTGAAACAAAGGCTATAAAACATGATTACTATAGTAGCTTAATCATGTGAACACACAAAAACAGTATGGTAAATGTTGGGTTGTCTCCCAACAAGCGCTTTTCATTAATGCCTTTTAGCTAGGCATGATGATTTTAATGATGCTCACGTAAAAGATAAGAACTGAAACACAAAGAGAGCATCATGAAGCATATTACTAGCACATTTAAGTCTAACCCACTTCCTATGCATAGGGATTTTGTGAGCAAATAACTTATGGGAACAAGAATCAACTAGCATAGGAAGGAAAAATAAGCATAGCTTCAAGATTTTCAACACATGGAGAGGAAACTTAATATTATTGCAATATGTAAAAGCATATGTTCTATTCTCATAATAATTTTCAGTAGCATCACGAATGAATTCAACAATATAACTATCACATAAAGCATTCTTTTCGTGATCCACAAGCATAGAAATTTTATTACTCTCCACATAAGCAAATTTATTCTCATGAATCGTAGTGGGAGCAAACTCAACAAAATAACTATCATGGGATTGAAAATTAAAATCATGAGGATAAGTTTCATGGTTATAATTATTCCTCATAGCCTAAATTTCATCACCATAATCATCATAGGTATCAACTTTGTTCTCATAGTCAATTGAAACCTCTTCCAAAGTAGTGGATTCATCATTAAATAAAGCTATGACCTCCCCAAATCCACTTTCATCATTATAATCATCATAAATAGGAGGCATGCAATCATTATAACAAATTTGCACATCAAATCTTGGGGGACTAAAAGTATCATCTTCATCAAACATTGCTTCACCAAGCTTATGGTTTTGCATATCATTAGCATCATGAATATTCAAAGAATTCGTACTAACAACATTGCAATCGTGCTCATCATTCAAAGAATTTTTATCAAACATTTTATAAAATTCTTCTTGTATCAATTGGGCACAATTTTCCTTTCCATCATTTTGAAGAAAGACATTATAAAGATGAATAGTATGGTGCAACCTCAATTCCATTTTTTAGTTTCTTTTTAAAACCAAACTAGTGATAAAACACGAAACTAAAAGATTCGATTGCAAGTTCTAAAGATATACCTTCATGCACTCACATCCCTAGCAACAGCGCCAGAAAAGAGCTTGATGTCTATTATGCAACTTTATTCTTATAGACAAGTGTTGGGCCTCCAAGCGCAGAGTTTTGTAGGACAATAGCAATTTTCCCTAAAGTGGATGACCTAAGGTTTATCAATCCATGGGAGGCGTAGGATGAAGATGGTCTCTCTCGAATGACCCTGCAACCAAATAATAAAAAGTCGCTTGTGTCCCCAACACACCAAATATAATGGTAATTTGTATAGGTGCACTAGTTCGTCGAAGAGATGGTGATACAAGTGTAATATGGATAGTAGATATTGATTTTTGTAATAAGAACAATAGAAAATAGCAAGGCAACAATGGATAAAACGGAGCACGAACGGTATTGCAATGCTTGAAAATGAGGCCTAGGGTCCGTACTTTAACTAGTGAAATCTCTCAACAATGCTAATATAATTGAATCATATAACCATCCCTCAAGTGCGATGAAAAATCACTCCAAAGTTCCTATCTAGTGGAGAACATAAGAAGAAATTGTTTCTAGGGTATGAAACTACCTTGAAACTATTCGTTCCCATCGATCTATCAAAGAGTTCGTACTAAAGTAACACCAAATAATTTCGGATTCGTAATACTCAATCCAACACAAAGAACCTCAAAGAGTGCCCCAAGATTTCTACCAGAGAGACAAAGACAAGAACGCGCATCAAACCGTATGCGTAGATCACCCCAATGTCACCTCAGGAATCCGAGAGTTGAGTGCCAAAACATATATCGAGTGAACCAATATGATACCCCATTGTCACCATGAGTATTCATATGCAAGACATATATCAAATGCTCTCAAATCCATAAAATATTCAATCTATGGTGGCAAGTCCATCAAAGTCCACACTTTGTTCTCATACATGGATCCTATCTCAGATTTCATGGCCTCAAGCTATTTGTCGGAATCTGGGCTCATCATAACTTCTTCATAGTTCGTAGATTCACCATGGTCTAATAACAGGACTTCCAAGACAAGATTATTGTACCATACTGGTGCGCAACATGGTCTGTTTGACCTATGAGGTCCAGTATTAACTTGATCTGAAGTTTCATGATCATCATCATTAGCTTCCTCTCTAGTTGGTGTAGGCATCATAGGAACGGATTTCACTAATGTGCTACTTTCCAATTCGAGAGAAGGTACAATTACCTCATCAAGTTCTACTTTCCTCCCACTCACTTCTTTCGAGAGAAACTCCTTCTCTAGAAAGGTTCCATTCTCGGCAACAAAGATCTTACCTTTGGATCTATGGTAGAAGGTGTACCAAATTGTTTCCTTAGGGTATCCTATGAAGATGCACTTCTCCAATTTGGGTTTGAGCTTATCAGCTGAAGCCTTTTGACATAAGTGTCGCAACCACAAACTTTAAGAAACGCCAGCTTAGTTTCTTGCCAAACCACAGTTCATACCGTGTTGTCTCAACGGATTTAGACGGTGCCCTATTTAACGTGTATGCAACTGTCTCTAATGCATAACCCCAAAATGATAGTGGTAAATCGATAAGAAACATCGTAGATCGCACCATATCTAATAAAGTACGGTTATGACATTCAGACACACCATTACGCTGTGGTGTTCTAGGTGGCGTGAGTTGTGAAACTATTGTACATTGTTTCAAATGAAGGCCAAACTCGTAACTCAAATATTCACCTTCGCGATCCGATCGTAGAAACTTTATTTTCTTGTTACAATGATTCTCCACTTTAGTATGAAATTCCATGAACTTTTCAAATGTTATAGACTTGTGTTTTATTAACTAGATATACCCATATCTGCTCAAATCATCTGTGAAGGTCAGAAAATAACGATACTCGCTTGTCGGTGTACTAGAGTAGGGGTACCCTAGTACCCCCGAACTTGTGCACGGGCAGTCGCAGCACCCCGCGGCAAGGCATGCCGGGCTACCGCCAAGGCCCTCTGTGGTTCCTTTTGAGCCATTCAATAACAAAGTATTCAAGCCAAGAAGACAAGGCCCCGACAAGAGGAGCTTGCCGGGAAGGCCACTCAAGGCACAAGACCCCGGCAAGAGGAGCTTGCCGGGAAGGCCAACCAAGGCATCTCAAGGTACTTACCGCGACGCACCACGCGTCCCGGCAAGGCCCGGCGAGCGGCAAGCTTCCGGACGCGACAAGACAACGACCGCAGCAAGGCAGCTTGCCGCGGCAGGCTACCACTCCGTACCCATGCTCCAGCACATCCACCAACGTGTCGCTCGGGGACTATCCCAAGCGTACGTGGTGAGAGGCTGTGCAGCCAGGGGTACACGGTGGCAAACGGCGCTGACAAGATCGCCATCGTGGCGAACGGTGGCGTCCCTGACGGTCCCTTTCTGCACTGTTTGGACGATGCAGACGGGCATTTAATGCCCTTGTCCCCTGCCGTCAGGGTTAGGTAGGATACACTGTACAGGTAGTTGTACCAACCGCAGCACCTTTCCATTTTTACCCTTGTCTACGTTGCCACCTGTTGGAGACCCCTTGAGCATATAAAAGGAGGCCCATGCACAACGTAGATGAGGGGGGACAGTAGAACACTCACGCTCGGTCTCGTTAGCTGCTGGTGCATACTGTAGCACTTAGCGCTCCCGAGCAAGAACTCAATACAAACCACAAAGCAGCAGTAGGAGTATTATCTCTCCGGAGAGCTCCGAAGCTGGGTAAACCGCTCGTGTGCTCCGCCTCGATCTGCTCTTCGGGCGACCTCCGCCCCCCGCCAAACCGAAAGGGGCTCGGTCCCCATAGGTGCTCGTGGATCAGTTTCCCCAACATCTTTGGCGCGCCAGGTAGGGGGCGTCGAGGTTGTGTGAACCTGATCCGGCGTTCACACAAGCTAGATCTTCATCATCTTCATCGACATGTTGCCGAAGAAGAAGGCTTCAGAGGCGGCTGCTCCGTCCGCGACAAACCCACCACCGCCGGAGCAAATGGCTGGTGGGGAAGACGCCGGCGGAAGAACGGGCATCGACGAGGGAGCTCACGGTGCCGCCAGGTCCAAGGACAAGGTTGCGCAGACCTCGGCGTCCGCACATCCATCGCGCTTATCTCAGGAGGCGCGGAACCGGCAGCGTCATGGTACTCACGGTACCATACGCTCGTTGGACCCAGATCAAGCTGGTGGATCTCGGGATGCTCAAGGCCAGCATGCACGCCAACATGCTGGCACGAGCGAGGCATGGTCGCCTGGACGGGATACTGCTCCTTCTAACATAGTTAGAAGTTCGAGCATATCCCGCTCCACACACCGTTCGCCACCGCTACCCGCCACTCCAGCAGAAGCTTTGGCGCGAGCCCAACTGCTCCTAGATTACCCTCCAACGGCGGACAAGGTCGACGACTGGAGGGCCACCATTCAGAGTCTCATCGGCTTTGCCAACAGCGACACTCCGCGGCAGCCGAGTACATCGCAGCCGCGGCGAGTCAGCCAGGCGCGGGCCGATGGCGACAAAACCGGTGGGGGTGCAACCACCGTGCACTCTCCGCCGCGAAGGCCAAGATCACCACCTCACCAGATCCACCTCGACAGCGACTCCACCGCGTCATCGGATCCACGAGCTCGTCGCGATCAACGCAAAGTTCTTCACGAACGACGGCAAGAAGACACTCGTACTCGCATCGAGCGCCGAAGAGAAGCGCGGCGTCAGTCAGACCAGCGCACTGGGCCCACTGTCGACATGCGTGCGTTAGGGGAACTAGGCGACCTGCCGTACGCGGTAGGTTGACCTGCGTTTACCAGTGAGCTGCGGCAAGTCCAGTGGCCCAGCACGAAGAATTTCAAGCCAGACGTACCCGAGAAGTACGACGGCAAGTTGCATCCGTCGGAGTTCCTCAGCATCTACACCATCGCGGTGCAAGCTGCTGGGGGGCGCGACGACAAGATCCTTGCCAACTACTTCCCGCTGGTGCTCAAGCCCAACGTCAGGTCCTGGCTCATGCACTTGCCGGACAACTCCATATCTTCCTGGGCAGAACTATGCCATCAGTTTGTCGGCGCCTTTACAGGCGGCCACAAACCTCATGGCCAGGAGAGTGATCTTCATCTGCTTGCCCAGAAGGAAGGAGAGCCCCTGCGCAAGTACATCCAGAGATTCAGCCACGTGCAACGCAACATCCCAGATGTCCACCCTGCCGCAGTCATCAGCGCGTTCCATCAGAACGTGCGTAACCGCAGGATGCGGGAGGAGATGGCAATGTGCAAGATCAGAGACGTCAGTGAGCTATATGCCCTGGCCGACAGGTGTGCACGTGCTGAGGAAGGGAGGAAACTCCCCAGAGAGAATACAGGAACAGGAGGATCTGACAGCGAGGATGCAGCCCCGGCAAAGAAAAACCGGCGACGGAACAACAGGAAGAGGAAAGGCAAAGATGTGCTAGTTGTTGAGCAGTCCGGCAACGAAGGTGGCACCAAGAAAGCCAAGGCTGGTAGCTCCGGCAAGGAGGTTGCCGCATGCGCCAACTGTCAGGCTGTGGCGGCCGCGGACAAGCAGGACGGCACCAACAAACAGTACTGCAAGATCCACCACACCAAGGGCCATGACCTCCAGAGCTGCAAGAAGGTTGAGCAGCTTGTCGAGCTGCAAAAGGCCGAATACGAGCGACGCGATAAGGAGAAAGCCCAAGGAGGTGCTGGAGGATCCGGCATGAAGCGCCCCGGCTGGGGAGGACGCCGCGGCAAGGCCAAGCAGCGGCAAGGAGACAGACCTCCCTGCGGCCACGACAAGGATGAAGATGACGACGACGACGAAGACATGGATGATGATGAAACTAGTGAGCAGGAGTTCCAGAAAGCCACAGAGGTCTTGTGCGTTGACGGTGGTGCTTCTCTGCATACTTCACACCGCCAACTCAAGCAGTGGGTGCGGGAAGTCAATGCGGCAGAACCACCCATCGAGTCACGCAAGCTTCTGAAATGGTCCAGCACGCCTATCATCTTTGATATTGAGGACCACCCTGATCGCACAACTGCTGTCGGGTGCTTGCCGATGTTGGTTTCACCAACTATCCGCAACCTCAAGGTCACTAAGATGCTAGTTGACGGCGGGGCCGGCTTGAACCTGATCTCCTCCGCCGTGCTCAGGAAACTCCAGGTCCCTGACAGCGAGCTCGAAGAGACCGGCACATTCCAAGGAATCAACCCGGGAAGGAGCAAGCCGAAGGGGAAGATCACGTTGCCGGTGAAATTTGGCAGCGAGTTGAACTTCAGAACTGAGAGGGTCACTTTTGACGTCGCCGATTATCCATTGCCTTACAATGGGATTCTCGGCCGTCCAGCACTCGCCAAGTTCATTGCGGCCTCTCACTATGCGTATAACATGCTGAAGATGCCAGGCCCGATAAGTGTCATCTCTGTCCCTGGCGACAAGAAGGATGCTCTTATCTGCGCCGACAAAATCTACCGGGAAGCAGCAGCCGCAACAGATCGCAAGCCACTTGCCGCTGAAGCTCCCGGGAGGAAGAAGAAGACCAAGTCCGGCAAGAGTTCTGATGCCCACTCCAGCAGGCGCACCTCTTCGGAGTGCTGCGCTACCGTCGAGGACGCACCATCGAGCTCCACCGGCAAGTGTAAGAAGACAATGGCAGCTCCGCCAGAGACCAAGAAGGTGTCCGCCAAGGAGGACGGCACTGGTGGTACTTTCACCATCAGTGCCACTCTCGACCCTAAATAGGAAAGCGCGCTCATTGCTTTCCTGCGGGTGAATGTCGATGTGTTTGCGTGGCAACCGTCTGACATCCCCGGTGTTCCCAGGAAAGTAATTGAGCACCACCTTGCCGTCTGTCCTCATGCGCGGCCCGTCAAGCAGAAAGTCAGAAAGCAAGCAGTGGAGCGCCAAGAATTCATCACAGAAGAGATCAAGAAGTTGGAAGCTGTGGGCCTCGTCAGAGGAGTGCTCCATCCTATGTGGTTGGCCAATCCTGTAGTCGTGCGCAAGGCAAACAGGAAATGGAGGCTTTGTATCGACTTTACCGATGTCAATAAAGCTTGTTCGAAAGACCCATTTCCCTTGCCGCGCATCGACCAGATTGTTGACTCCACGGCCGGATGTGACTTGCTTTCGTTTCTTGATGCATACTCAGGATACCATCAGAACTTCATGGCGGAAGAGGATGAGGAGAAAACCGCATTCATCACTCCCTGTGGCACGTACAGTTTCATACGGATGCCTTTCGGTTTAAAGAATGCTGGTTCAACATTTGCAAGGGTAGTCCATACTGCTTTTGAACCGCAAATACGCAGAAATGTAGAAGCCAACATGGACGACATAGTGGTCAAGAGCAAGGATAAGGCAACTCTGATTCAAGATTTAGACGAGACTTTCGCAAATCTGCGCAAGATCAGCCTCAAGCTCAACCCCGAGAAGTGCGTGTTTGGAGTCCCTTCCGGCAAGCTTCTCGGGTTCTTCGTGTCTCAGCGGGGAATTGAAGCCAATCCCGACAAGATCAAGGCCATTGAGCAGATTGAAGCACCGAAGCACGACAAGGATGTACGGAGACTTGCCGGCTGCGTGGCGGCTCTCGGCAGGTTTATCTCTAAGTCTGCTGAGCGCGCCCTGCCGTTTTTCAAAATTTTGAAAAAGGCAGGTCCAATGAAATGGACTCCGGAAGCGGAGTATGCGCTGCAGGACTTGAAGAGATACCTGTCCTCCACTCCAAACTTGTCGCACCTAAGCCACAAGAGAAGTTGCTGCTGTATCTGGCGGCAACCAATCAAGTGGTTAGTGCTGCGTTAGTAGCGGGGAGGGAGGCAGATGATGAGCCAGAAACCACGGCGAGCGCATCCAGCGACAAGCAGGGGGCTTCCCCGACAAGCTCTGGTCCCGGCAAAGATGGATCTACGCAGGCACCCGAGGAGATATAGAAGAAAATGGTGCAGCGCCCAGTCTACTTTGTCAGTTCCCTTCTACAGGGGGCTAGGCCAAGGTACTCTGGTGTGCAGAAATTGCTTTTCGGCCTTCTCATGGCCTCGAGAAAGTTGCGCCATTACTTCCAAGCAGATGAGATAACAGTTGTCACTCGTTTTCCGCTGAAGAGGATACTGCAGAATCCAGAAGCAACAGGCAGGATTGTTAAGTGGGCACTGGAACTGTCAAGCTTTGGCCTCAAGTTTGAGAGCACTTCAACTATCCAAAGCAGAGCATTGGCAGAATCCATAGCAGAGTGGACGCCAACACCAGATGAAGAAATTCCAGAAACGAGCATCCCCGTCAAGGAAGCAAGCAAAGAGTGGGTGATGTACTTTGATGGTGCTTTCTCACTGCAAGGCGCCCGTGCTGGTGTACTGCTTGTCGCACCCACCGGAGAGCACCTTAAGTACATAGTCCAGATCCACTTTCCCAAGGAGCAAGCAACAAACAATACTGCAGAGTATGAAGGATTGCTTGCCAGTCTCAGGATCGCGGCAGACCTTGGGATCAAGAAGCTCATCGTCAGGGGTGACTCGCAGCTTGTCGTCCGCCAAGTAAATAAGAGTTATCAGAGTCCGTTGATGGAAGCCTACGTTGATGAAGTGAGGATGCTAGAAGAGCACTTTGTCGGCCTACAGATGGAACATGTTCCAAGAGCTCAGAAGGACATTGTCGATGGCCTGTCAAAGTGCGCAGCACTTAAGTTACCTGTGGAACCAGGGATCTTTGTGCTCAAGCTGACTCAACCGTCTATGACGCCATCAACTGGACAGATCAAGAAGAGGAAGTTAATTTCTGGGGACTATTTTCCGGCAGAGCTTCCCGAAGCCGCCGCCAAAAAGGTCCCCAAGATCAACACCAATAGTGCTGGGGAGCAGTCTACTCCGGCAAACCCCAGGGTTTGTTCCGTTGAAGCAGACGCTCCCGACAAGTTTTGCTCCGGCAAGCTTGCCGGGGAACGTCAAGCTCCGGCTGAGCCGCAGTTTCTCGCCATAGAAGCGGATGATCCCACAGCAGCAGATGTGCCTTTAGTCCTTGTTGTCGAGCCACAAGCTCCAGCATGGGCACAGCAGATCGTCCGTTTCCTTCAGACCGGAGAACTTCCCGAAGAGCAAGAAGAAGCGGAAACAGTAGCCCGGCAATCAAGTATGTACCAGTTTGTCGACAACGCACTGTACAGAAGAAGACTCAACGGTGTGAAATTGAAGTGTATTCACCGAGAAGATGGACAGAAGCTGTTGGCCGAGATACATGGAGGCATATGTGGTCACCACATTGGCGCAAGAGTGCTTGCCGGCAAAGCTTTCTGGCGAGGTTTCTTTTGGCCGACAGTCCTCCAGGATGCGACTGCACAAGTAACCAAGTGTGAAGCGTGCCAGTTTCATTCCAAGCAGATACACCAGCCAGCTCAAGCTCTCCAGACGATCCCTTTATCCTGGCCATTTTCGGTCTGGGGGCTCGACATCCTCGGCCCCTTCCCTCGAGCAGTCGGGGGCTTTGAGTACTTGTACGTCGCAATGGACAAGTTCACAAAGTGGCCGGAAGTGGAAGCAGTGAGGAAGGTGATAGCACAGTCAGCAGTTAAGTTCTTCAGGTCGATTGTTTGCCGCTTCGGGGTCCCTAACAGGATCATCACCGACAATGGTACGCAATTCACGAGCCGCACCTTCATGCAGTACGTCCAAGATCTTGGCGCCAAGGTCTGCTTCGCTTCTGTTGCTCACCCGAGGAGCAAAGGTCAAGCGGAGAGGGCAAATGCTGAAGTGCTGCGTGGACTCAAGACCAGGACTTTCGACAGGCTGCACGGGTGCGGAAGAAACTGGATTGAGGAGCTGCCGGTGGTTGTTTGGTCGATCAGAACGACGCCAAATTGAGCCACTGGCCAGACACCTTTCGCTCTAGTCTATGGAGCAGAGGCAGTTCTCCCCACGGAACTCGTATACGGGTCGCCTCGAGTGCTCGCTTATGATGAGCTTGAGCAAGAGCAGCTGCGACAAGATGACGCGTTGCTCCTTGAGAAAGACCATCTTCAGGCTGTTGTATGAGCTGCTCGCTACCAGCAAGCTCTGTGCCGCTACCATAGCCGCAAAGTTAACGCCAGAACACTACTGGAATCAGCTTATTTGTCGTCTGCCAGTTCTTTGCCGTCAGTTGGCAGAC
Source organism: Aegilops umbellulata (assembly GCA_032464435.1). Classification (NCBI taxonomy): domain Eukaryota; kingdom Viridiplantae; phylum Streptophyta; class Magnoliopsida; order Poales; family Poaceae; genus Aegilops; species Aegilops umbellulata. The sequence goes on along the minus strand of CP136059.1, from coordinate 147,935,442 downwards.
GGCAAAGAGGCACTTTGCCGTCTGCTTGCAAAAAACAGACGGCAAAGAACTGACAGACGGCAAAGATGCCAGTTGCCATCAGCCAATTATTTGCCGTCTGCCAGCAGATGGCAAAGAATCTTTACCATGTGCTGGCGGACGGCAAAGAGGTGGGGCTATCTCTCTTTTTGCGGGTACAAAGAAAATCGTTGCCCCCACCTCCTCTCTCTGTCTCCCCTCTCTCCGCACGCCCCCACCTCCTCTCTCTCTCCCCTCTCTCTCCCGCTCGTCTCTCCCTCTCCCTCGCGCGAGCACCTACGGCGGCCGATTTCGGCGAGCTCCGACGGGATTCGACAGCGCCCAGCACACCCACGTGACCCCCTCGGCCCGCTCCTCCATCCCCTCCGACCAGATCTGACTCGCGCGTCCTCCTGCGACCACGGGTGACCCTTCCCCGCGGCTAGGGTTTCGGCCACCACATCGCCGGCGTGGCTCCGGTGTTGCTCCGGTGACTCAGGTGAGTCTCTTCACTCCTCCTCGTCACATCCACCCCTCTCTTTCTCACCGCGTCGCGTCGCGTCTCCTCTCCCTCACAGATCCATCACTCCGGGAAGCCATGGACGGGAAGGACGCCATGGACCGGAAGGACGCCGTGGAGGACGCAGCTCCACCACTACCCCAACACCATCCAGGTCCGCCCCTTCTCCTCTCCTCCCCTCTTGGATTTCTTCTCTTCCTGCCTTGCACCCGTCCACTCAAGTTCTAAACCAAACAAGAAAAATTATCAATCTTGTTTTTGCTGCATATGCAATAATGGTTGAGGAGGACTCAGTTGTTCACTTCTATAATTGTGCCATAAATCGGTTTACTCTGCTTGAGGGCTGCCGTGGTTAGCTCGATTTGATAGGGTCCTTACTACATGTGCTGCAGGGATTTAACTTGACTTGTTAATAATGAGTGTCAATCAATCAAACACAAGGAAATTATAAATGCTTACTATTTTGTATAGTGATCGTTGTGTTGTGTATAGGTAAAACTTGTGTTGTCCTTATCTACTTTGGAGGCATCATCATGTGTTGTCAATTTAGTTTCTGCCATGGTTTTGGTTTGGTCCTGCTTATGCCAAATTGATCATTCATTGCTTCTAAACATTCTACCTTTAATCTTTGCTTCTGTAAAACCGTCCTTTCTTCTATTGAATGGAGTGTTTGCTTGCTATGCGGGAAAAGTAGCTCATTCATCGCTGATTTGGCATGTGCAACCAAAGTGGACGGACCGCATTTAGGTCCGGTCACCGTGAGGATCCTCTGGCGGTGTTGGATGTGCCGTGGCGCGGTGGTGCCCCTGGGTGGCGCCTCCGTGCTGCGGTGCCCCTGGTTGGCGCCTTCGTGCCCGTGCTCTCACTGGCGCCGCCGTTGTGGTGCTCTCTGGAAAGCTCCGTCTTGTTGTGGTGGTGTTGGTTGTGATGCTGGTCACACCATAGTGATGGTGTGGCTGCATCCTGCTTCGGCTACAACTCCTTTTGGTGAGCTTCTCCCTGCTCCCCTCCTGATCTCTCTAATGCATAGCTCTAGCTCTTGATCTTGTTGGATGTGAGGCTCTATTAGCTGTGGTTAGCTGCTATAGATGAGCATCAACTTGTATTGGAGCTCTCTATGATGGATTCTTGCTGTGTCAGGATTTTGGTCAGTGACCATCTATGTGTATTTGTGAAGTATATATACTCCTGTACTGCTCTGTTCTGTGTAGCTGATCCTGGAGTGGTTACTTTGGTCAATTACTTTACTCATGAGCGGATACTCACTTGTTCTTAGTTATTTTACTTATAATACTGATTTCAACAGATACCACTTGGTTTGGCTATTCCTATTTGTCTCTTTCTAATAGCCTATGAACAGATACTATACTTGGTTTTGGCTGTTACTTTCCTAGTTTTCTACTGATAAGACAGATACTACATCTGATTTGGGCAGTGATGCTGGTTTGAGCCCCCCTCTCTTAGGCTTCATTTACATGTGATTATCCCTGTGCTATGATGAACTAGCCCTGGCACTTCCAGGCTGTCTGAGCACATAATCCCTCAAGTATACCTTGAGGTCTTCTGTAGCTCTCCTTAATAGTTATCTCTTCTAAGCTGCTGGTGGTTGGATGTGTTGGGACTTGGTCTGGTTGGCTGGTTGTGATGTATATATCCTCCTGGAGCTTTGTTTTTGGCGTTGCACACTGACATGTACCTATTGTCACTAGACAAAACTGATTGTGGTGATGAAGTCTAATCTTTGGCTTTAATCACTAGTTTTTAGTTGGCTTAATTCCTGGAGCTAGTACTGATAGTGGTCTTTGTGTTGGCATTTAACTTACTGCTAATTGTGGTGGCTTCTTGATTGGTTCCTTGGCTGGTTCTCTCCTTTGGCTCTTTGGTATTGGTTTACTCTATTTGGCTTTCTAATTAAGATCACTTTGAAAATCAGGATCTTAACTAAGATTATCTTGATCTCAGGTACTGGCTCCTACAGCATTGCATTTCACCAAGTGAAATGCTACATTTCTACTCCTAACCCATTCTCTCTTTCTTAGTGTTTTTGTTATGCAGGTTGGAAGAAAAGAAGAAGATCCAAAGAAGATCTTAGTAATAAAATAGTTTTTAGGAAAAATAGATATTTAGTTTTAGATCATTCCTTGTAATGTTTGTTGGATATGTGTTCATGGATATGTGTTGGATATATATGTGTTCATGACTATATATTGGTAACATGTGTTGGATATGTGTTCATGGATATGTGTTGGATATATATGTGTTCATGAGTATTGGTAATATGTGTTGGATATGCTATATTGGTCATATATATAGTCTGTGTTTGATTTTCTGTGAAAATGAATTGATATAAGAAGAAAAAGAATTAATGCCTATTTGGTCTCTTTGCCATCTGCCAACAGATGGCAAAGGGCCTGCAGCCTTTGTCGTCTGCCAGTAGATGGCAAAGAGCCGTGCCCTTTGCCGTCTGCCAGCAGATGGTAAAGAGCCGTGCCCTTTGCCGTCCGCCACTGACGGCAAAGGCCTCTTTGCCGTCCGCTGCAAAAACCAGACGGCAAAGAAGGCCTTTGCCGACCCTGTCTTTGCCGGAGCTGTTTGCCGTCCGCGGCGGACGGCAAACGCCTTTGCCGTCCGCCATCCTAGCCTTTGTCGTCCGCTATGGCTGATGGCAAAGTACCAGATTCCTGTAGTGGAAGTCTCGAGGAAGGCGACCTTGTTCTTCGGCGCGTTCAGTCCGCCAAGAATTCCAACAAGTTGATGCCGAAGTGGGAAGGCCCTTACCGGGTGAAACGAGTCACTAGGCCTGGCGCTGTCTGCCTTGAGACCGAAGATGGCATTCCGGTGAGCAACTCCTGGAACATTGAGCATCTTCGTAAGTTTTACCCGTAAGGCGCGGTTGCCGGACCCTGCTCCGGCAACCATCTTTTGTACAAGTCTTGCCACTGTTGCTTGTAATCCTTTGTACAAAGCCAGGCGCAGACCCTATGCATAAATAAAGCTCATGTGCTCCGCACATCTTGTCAATTTCATGCTTTTTATTTTTTGCATGAGTTATCTGACACTTTGTGCAGCGAACACCCCCGGTAAGCAATAACGAGCCATAAGGCTCCATCTCATTATTTTCTCTACTTCCTTTTTTCTCAAGGAAATGAAGGTTCCTTCGCCCACAATTTTGCTGGGGGGGAAGGGGAAGATAATGGTATGGACCAGGCGTCGTTCAAGAAAGTTTCGCCTTGCCGGGAAGCAAAAGACAGAAAAGCTAAGTTGCCAAAGTTTGAGCAATCAGATGTTTTTAAATTTTTTAGTTATCTTCCTTAAACGACCATGCTTTGTATGGAAAACCTGTGCGCGAAGGAACCGGCTCGTGGCTAGTTGCGCCCTTACTTTGTTTCGAGTTCGCTCAACAGTTTAAGTGTGCTGCGACTAGAGTCGCGCCCTTACTTTGTTTTGAGTTCGCTCAACAACTTAAGCGAGCTGCGACTAGTTACGACAAGGTTTCTTGTCGGCAACGGCACTGCCAGCAGGCTGCTGATGTCCCGCACTCAGCGCTCGCGGCGAGGGTGCCTGCGCCGGAAAGTTCCCTAAAAGCGTAGGGCAAAAACATACAAAGGAAGGAATCAAGTAAAGGAAATAACATTGCAATCGCTGCCCAAAATAGAGTTATATTACAAAATAGCTTGTCGCGGCTCTAATAGACTGTTTTCATAACATGATCAGCAGCAACAAGAAAAGAAGAAAACGGGCGGCCTAGTCCACGCGATCGCCCTCAACCCTCTTGATCCCGCTCACCTTGTCCACAATGGGTGCGACAAGGTCCTTCAGCGCCTCCAGATCAGCTTCCGCCGGCAGGGATATGAGGACGTTGGTGAGGTTGAGACCCGGGTTGCGGAAGGCTACCTTCACCAACACTTTTTGAAGAGCTCCCGCGCAGATCTTGTGCGACTCGTCGGCCAGCTGCTTTGGGATCCTCTCCCGGAGTCGCTGAAGGGCTGTCGCCACGCCTTTGAAGAACAAGGTGAGCTTGGCGCTGGATTGGAGGTTCTCGTCGGAGGGATACCCGAGATCCTCCATCCCCAGCTGCGCCAGCTCCCTGTCAATGTCGGCGGCAGCATTCACAAGACCTTCCGTCCACTGCTCCACTGTTTCTCTAAAAGCATTTTGGGTGGCGGCAACACTCTCCAGCAGCGCCTTGTCAGCCTGGATCTCTTTCTTCAAGGCCGCCTCCTGCTCCCTGGCGCCGTCCAGCGTCTTGGTCAAAGTGGTCAGCTTCAACTCAAGATCTGCGTTGGAGTCCTTGGCAGCGCTAAGCTCCTTGCCCTTCTCGGAGAGACGGACCTGCAGCTCTGCGAAGCTGTAGACGTCTTTCTCCCGCTCACGCTTGAACGCGACGAGCTCCTCGCCGCTCGCCTTGAGGTCGGCCTCCAGCTGCGCCACCTTCATCTCCAGCTCCTTCTTGGCGGCCTCGGCGGCTGCGGCAGCATCCTCCGCTTGCTTGATAGCTCCGCCAAGTGTTCGCTCGCGCGCGGCAAGCTCCTCCTCGTGGCTATCGAGGTTGACCTTCCGCTGCGCCAGTTCACCCTCCTGCGCCGACAGCTTCTCAGCGGCAAGCCGCTGCTGCTCCTCGACGTCAGCCTTCTCAAGGAGGAAGGCCTTATGCGCCTCCTCGAGCTGCTCCCACTCCTCCGCCAGGGACCGGAGAGCTGCCTGGTTGATGCCTCGGAGCTCCGCCGCGCGCTTCTCAATGTCGGCTCCCGCCTTCGTGGCAAGCGCTTCGCGGGATTCCAGCTTGGCTTGCCGAGCGTGGTAGAGCGACAACAGCTTCCGCAGCAGCCGCTCCTCCTCAGGCTCGTCGCTGCTGCTGCTTGGCGCGTTGACCAGCGTCAGCCCAACGGAGGCAAGCACATCCACGTCAAAGCTTTCTCCTTCGACTGGCGCCCTGGACGTTGATGCCCAGGGGAGGTTGATGAAGACGCCATCGCCGCCGTTCAAGTAGACGCCTGGCTGGGGCCGTTCGGAGCCCGACGCTGCGGCAGCGGCGGAAGGGTCGGCGGTCGGCGCAGCGCCTGACGCTCCTGCGGCCTCAGGGCCATCAGTGCGATCGCCAGACCCCTCGTCGGCTGCTGCGGCGGCAGCCTTGGCGGCCTCTTCGCCGGTGGGATCATCAGCGCCGGCCGCTTCTTCGGTGGCGGCAGCATCATCAACAGCAACCTCGGTCTCCATCGGCTCCGCAGTAGATGGATCTGATGGCCGAAAGAGGAAGAAAAGTCAAGCAGATATCCAAAAAGAAGATCAAACGAAGAAGAACCCAAGGGAAGTTTAGGAGCAAGAAGTACCTGTACCAGGCTCGGCAGTTGGGATCTCCGCTGCCGGGGGGTCACTAGTACTGTCCCTTGCCGGAGACTTCTCCCTTGCCGGAGAGCTCCCCCTTGTCGGAGGATTCTCCCTTGCTGGAGAACTCTCCCTTGACGGCGTAGTCGAAGCAGATGGCATGTCAGGGGCGGCCTTCGGACGCTCCTGGTGGGGCTGCTCTGCTCCTACACAAGCCAACTAAAGAGTATCCATGCGCGCCTAACAGCGGGAAGCAAACCATATACTTACGCTGGGGGCTGCTCTGAAGAACAGCTGCCGGGTCCGGCAAGTTTGTCTCAGGCGCACCCCCTGCTGACACGGTGGGATTGTCCTCGATGACAATCACCAGGACCTTGGCTCTCTTTGCCGCTCTCTGGGCCAGAGTCCTAAAAAGGAATAAGTTCAGAGTAAAGCAAATGAGATACAAGACAAGACAGCAAGTATTGAAGACATACAAGTACAACAAGAATCTTACTCTTCTTCTTCCTCGTCGGAGCTGAGCGCGGAGAAGTCAAAGCCTGGCCCACCTCCGGCGCGAGGAGGCGGAGGAGTAGGATCCCTTGGCCGCTTGGCGGGAGCTGGAGCGGCAGACCGGGAGGACCCCGCTCCAGTTGCCGCTTCAGCGTGAGGTGCCTCCACGGCAACAGAACTTGCCGCGGTGGAGCGTGTCATGCGGTGCGGCGGGGGTTGAGTCGTCCGCCGCTCCGCTACGTCCCCGGCCTTGCGAAGATGCCTTCTTGGTGGAGCCGGGGGCTCTGCTTGTGGAGCCGGGGCTCTGCTTGCGGCAAGCTGCCCGAAGACGAAGAGGAAGAGGAGCCGATCTCCAACGAGCCGCTCGTATCCTCGGCGGGCCCACTCGGCCCAACGTCATGCCCGGCGGACTTCTCCTCGCCGGCCAGATCCTCTCGCTCGGCAAGGCTTGCCGCCTCTGCTACCTCTGCCTCCTCCACCGTGAACCCAAACTCGCCCACAGCTGCGGCTGCCGCCGCCTCTTCCAGCCTGGTGGTGATGCGCTTGATCTCCTCGTCGGTGGTGTCCTGGGTGAGGCCCCTCTGCTCATCGGCATCGATCAGCACTTCTACCAAGCCATCGAAGAACGCCTGCACGACATCATCTGCAGGCTCTATCCAGGCTGGGTCAATTCCATGCAAGTCGCACAGCGGCATCATTGCACGGATGCGGTCGAGCAAGGAGTTGTTGCACAGCGGAACGACGCCCCTCGGCCAGGGAAACTGATCCACGACCACCTATGGGGACCGAGCCCCTTTCGGTTCGGCGGGGGGCGGAAGTCGCACGAAGAGCAGATCGAGGCGGAGCACACGAGCGGTTTACCCAGCTTCGGAGCTCTCCGGAGAGATAATACTCCTACTGCTGCTTTGTGGTTTGTATTGAGTTCTTGCTCGGGAGCGCTGAGTGCTACAGTACGCACCAGCAGCTAACGAGACCGAGCGTGAGTGTTCTACTGTCCCCCCTCATCTACGTTGTGCATGGGCTTCCTTTTATATGCTCAAGGGGTCTCCAACAGGTGGCAACGTAGACAAGGGTAAAAATGGAAAGGTGCTGCGGTTGGTACAGCTACCTGTAGAGTGTATCCTACCTAACCCTGACGGCAGGGGACAAGGGCATTAAATGCCCGTCTGCGTCGTCCAAACAGTGCAGAAAGGAACCATCAGGGACGCCACCGTTCGCCACGATGGCGATCTTGTCCGCGTCGTTTGCCACCGCGTACCCCTGGCTGCACAGCCTCTCGCCACGTACGCTTGGGATAGTCCCCGAGCGACACGTTGGTGGATGTGCTGGAGCGTGGGTATGGAGTGGTAGCCTGCCGTGGCAAAGTGCCTTGCCGCGGTCGTTGTCTTGTCGCGTCCGGAAGCTTGCCGCTCGCCGGGCCTTGCCGGGATGCGTGGTGCGTCGCGGTAAGTACCTTGAGATGCCTTGGTTGGCCTTCCCGGCAAGCTCCTCTTGCCAGGGTCTTGTGCCTTGAGTGGCCTTCCCGGCAAGCTCCTCTTGTCGGGGCCTTGTCTTCTTGGCTTGAATACTTTGTTCTTGAATGGCTCAAAAGGAACCACAGAGGGCCTTGGCGGTCGCCCGGCAAGCCTTGCCGCGGGGTGCTGCGACTGCCCGTGCACAAGTTCGGGGTACTAGGGTACCCCTACTCTAGTACACCAACAGGAGCCCCCGAGCCTGGGCCATACACGGTGCCAAGCGCTGTTGGGCCAGGCCCAAAACAGGGCACGGGCACACGCGGCCTGGGTCACGCCGTATCTTATTCCGTATCCACCGCGCCCTCCTTGAGCGGCACGCGTAGATTGTGGCGTCGTGGGAGAGATCGTGGGTGGCTTCTTTATTCGGGAGAACGTAACGTCCACCCCCTCCCCCCTTATAAGAAGGGGAAACAGGGGTAGTTCGTCCATCCGCCCGTTGCTATTCCGTCCTTGAAAATCTTCGCAACTCCCCTTCTTCCCAAAGCCGAAAGAGAGCAGCGCTCCGCCCCCTATCACCACCAACACCACCAACGCCGTCGACCTCCCTCACTACTTCCGCCATGGCTCCGAAAGCCGATAAGGGGAAGGTCGTGAAGTCGGCCAAAGCGCAGCAGCTCGCGGAGCTGCGAAAGGAGCGGGCGGTCTTCCCCCCCAAGCTCGCCGCGGGGGATCTGAGGGAGTACTACGACCTCTTCTGGTCGACGGAGACGCGGGCGCACCCGCGCACGAAGGTACTCCCAGTCGCCGCTTGGGAAAAAGCTCCCACTGGGTACCCTTTCTTCGCCTTGTTATTCTACTGCGGGCTCTGCCCGCCCTTTTCTGAATTCTTCTGTGACGTCATGAACACCTACGGGCTCCGCCTCCTTGACTTCACCCCCTATGTTGTCCTGACCATGGCAGTTTTTGCACATCTCTGCTAAAACTTTGTCGGAATCCATCCAAACGTAGCCCTTTTCCGCCACTTCTTTTCACCTCGAGTTGAGAAAGGAGAGCCTTTATCCGGCGGAATCGCCTGGATCTCAAAAGCCGGCAAGAAGGATGCTTATCTGGATGGAGAGTTCTGCAGCACGTGGGAGGAGTGGAGGGCGGACTGGTGCCTGATTGTCGAGGAGAACCCGCAGCCGTTTACCGCCCAGCGCCAAACTCCAGTAGTGCGCGGCAGTGATTGGAGTAGCTTGGCCCCGAAAGACGACAGACTGAAGATTGCCGTCGCCCGGATCCAACGCCTCAGGCTTGCCGGGCTTACTGTAGGAGCAGTTGGCGCAGATTTCCTTCGCCGCCGCATCGCCCCCCTGCAGGAGAGGAGGAGACCCGCCTGGGAGTTCCAGAACACGGAGGATATCATGAGGCTGCGGCCGGGCCTCAACTTCAACTTCACTGTCCTGGAGCTCAACGCGATGCTCCAGGAGTTGTTCAAGTACGACCCTCAGCACCGCTGCGTGCCTCAACACTCATCGGGCCGCATACATCGGTATGTATTATTTCCAATAAGTTATTGGCTCGTTCCATTGTTCCGAAGAATGGAGTTTTAGTCATCTTGCCCATGAGTCATGGTTCACAAGTATCAAATGATTCATAATCAAGTGATTCCAAAAATACATCTATATGGAGTTTCTTCATGCGCTTTACACCAGTATGACCTAAACAGTTGTGCCACAAATATGTTGCACTATCATTATCAACTTTGCATCTTTAGTCATCAATATTATGAATATGTGTATCACTACGGTCGAGATTTAATAAACCATTTACATTGGGTTTATGACCATAGAAGGTTTCGTTCATGTAAACAAAACAACAATTATTCTCTCACTTAAATGAATATCCCTATCGCAATAAACATGATCCAATCATATTCATGCTCAATGCAAACACCAAATAACATTTATTTAGGCCCAACACTAATCCCGAAGGTAGAGGGAGTGTGCATTGGTGATCTTATCAACCTTGGAATCACTTCCAACACACATAGTCACCTCGCCCTTAACTAGACTATGTTCATTTTGCAACTGATGTTTCAAGCTGCTAGTCTTAGAAACTAAACCAGTATCAAATACCCTAGGGTTACTATGAACACTAGTAAAGTACACATTAATAACATGTATATCAAATATACCCTTGTTCAATTTGCCATCCTTCTTTTCCGCCAAGTATTTGGGGTAGTTCCGCTTCCAGGGACCATTCCCTTTGCAGTAGAAGCACTCAACTTGAGGCTTAGGTCTAGCTTTGGGCTTCTTCATGGGAGTGGCAACTTGCTTTGTCATTCTTCTTGAAGTTCCCTTTCTTTTCCTTTGCCCTTTTTCTTGAAACTAGTGGTCTTGTTAATCACCAAAACTTGATGCTCTTTCTTGATTTCTACCTTCGCCGATTTCAGCATCGCGAAGAGCTCAAGAATCTTTTCCGTTATCCCTTGCACATTATAGTTCATCACGAAGTTCTAGTAGCTTGATGATAGTGACTAGAGAACTCTGTCAATCACTATCTTATCTGGAATATTAACTCCCACTTGATTCAAGTGATTGCGGTACCCAGACATTGTGAGCACATGCTCATTGGCTAAGCTATTCTCCTCCATCTTGTAGGCGAAGTACTTGTCAGAGATCTCATACCTCTTGACATGGGCATGAGTCTGAAATACCAATTTCAGCTCTTGGAACATCTCATATGCTCCGTGGCGTTCAAAATATTTATGAAGTCCCGGCTCTAAGCCATAAAGCATGGCGCACTAAACTATCAAGTAGTCATCACACCGAGCTTGTCAAACATTCATAATGTTTGCATCTGCTCCTGCAATCGGTCCATCACCTAGCGGTGCATCAAGGACATAATTATTCTGTGCAGCAATGAAGATAATCCTTAGATCACGGACCCAGTCTGCATCATTGCTATTACCATCTTTCAACTTATTTTCCTCTAGGAACAAAAAAATAAACGGGGATCTTTATAGCGAGCCATTGATCTACAACATAGATATGCAAATACTATCCGGACTAAGTTCATGATAAATTAAGTTCAATTAGTCAAGTTACCTATGAACTCCCACTTAGATAGACATCCCTCAAGTCTACTAAATTATATGTGATCCAAATCAACTAAACCATATCCGATTATCATGTGAGATGGAGTAGTCATCAATGGTGAACATCTATGTTGATCATATCTACTCTATGATTCACGTTCGACATTTCGATCTCAAGTGTTCCGAGGTCATGTCTGTACATGCTAGGCTCGTCAAGTTTAAACCAAGTATTTCGCATGTGCAAAACTGTCTTGCACCCGTTGTATGTGAACGTAGAGTCTATCACACCCGATCATCACGTGGTGTCTCAACACGACGAACTGTCGCAACGGTGCATACTCAGGGAGAACACTTATACCTTGAAATTGAGTTCAGGGATCATCTTATAATGCTACCGCCGTACTAAGAAAAATAAGATGCATAAAAGATAAACATCACATGCAATCAAAATATGTGACATGATCTGGCCATCATCATATGGTGCTTTTTGATCTCCATCTCCAAAGCATCATCATGATCTCCATCGTCACCGGCTCGACACCTTGATCTCCATCGTTGCATCGTGGTTGTCTTGTCAACTACTGCTTCTACAACTATCGCTAACGCATAGTGATAAAGTAAAGCAATTACATGGCGTTTGCATTTCATACAATAAAGAGACAACTATAAGGCTCATGCCAGTTGCCGATAACTTTTACAAAACATGATCATCTCATACAACAACGTATATCACATCATGTCTTAACCATATCACATCACAACATGCCCTGCAAAAACAAGTTAGACGTCATGTACTTTGTTGTTGCAAGTTTTAAGTGGCTGCTATAGGCTTCTAGAAAGGACCGTTCTTACCTACGCATCAAAACCAACACGGTGATTTATCAAGTTCGCAATTTTAACGTTCAACAAGGACCGACCACAGCCAAATTTTATTCAACTAAAGTAGGAGAAATAGACACCCCCCAACCACCTTAATGCAAAACTAGTTGCATGTCTGTCGATGGAACCGGTCTCATGAACGAGGTCATGTAAGGTTGGTCCGGGCCGCTTCATCCAACAATACCGCCAAATCAAAATAAGACATTGGTGGTAAGCAGTATGAAAATCACCACCCACAACTCTTTGTGTTCTACTCGTGCATATCATCTACGCATAGACCTAGCTCGGATGCCAAAGTTGGGAAACGCAGCATGCAAATTCAAAAAAATCCTATGCTCACGCAAGATCTATCTAGGAGATGCATAGCAACGAGAGGGCGAGAGTGTGTGTAGCTTCCCTCATAGACCGAAAGCGGAAGCATTTGACAATGCGGTTGATGTAGTCGAACTTCTTCTAGCTCCGACTGATCAAGCACCGAATGTACGACACCTTCGAGTTCTGCACACGTTCAGCTCAGTGATGTTCCTTGCCTTCTTGATCCAGCAAGACGTCGAGGTAGTAGATGAATTACGTCAGCACGACTGCATGGTGACAGTGATGGTGAAGTGATTTGCGCAGGGCTTCACCTAAGCAATACGAAGATATGAGCGTGGGAGTAAATAGTGGAAGGGGGCGCCGCACATGGCTATGCAATAGTCTGAGATGTGCTATAAGCGCCCCCCCCCCACATATATATAGGCGGGGGGAGTGGGGAGGGAGCCAAGGGGCGTCCTAGGGTTGGCCGCTGTCGGTTCTATATCTGGTGTATCTCGTAGTAGGGGTCCTAAGCTAGGCATCTTGAAGCGATGGTTACACATACACGGGATTTTACCTAGGTTCGGGCCCTCTTGATGGAGGTAAAACCCTACGTCCCGCTTTCAAATGTATTCATATGGGATGTAGTACATGGTACATGTATCTGCCACAAGACTGTTCTAATGAATATGAGCCCCTCTATTGATTAGCCTGGCCTCGGTTTATATAACACCATAGGCCTAGGGTTGAGGAGAGTCCTTGGCTTGGGCGCCAAGTCTTGTGGAAACCTCCTTATATGCTGCATGGGCTACCTGAAGTGGCCCATGAGTGAACTGCCATGGGGGTCCTTGCCCCGATCCAGCTGGTCGGGAGATGACGTGGTGAGTACCCCATAGTCCAGGACACCGTCAGTAGCCCCCTGAACCGGTCTTCAAGTCAGGGACAGTCCTCGATTCTTCCGAACTATTCTTCATCTTCGGTCTTCGGTCTTGAAAACGGGTTCAACAAATCTTTTCATTTCAATCTTGAGGATCGCCGAAGTGAATCCGAAGAGTTTACATGTCGGGTATCCAAGGAGCCCCTTTAAGTTCGTGACCTTTATCAATGCCTTGTTATTTTTACGCCACACCTCGGGTTTGAAGTTGTTCCCGTTCGGCGGTGTCCTCTTGCGTCTGAGCTCCAACGCTGGACTGCATCTGAGCTCCAACGCCGGACTATGTCCAAGCTCCAACACCGGACTATATCCGAAGTCCAACGCCAGACTATATTCAAAGTCCAACGCCGGATTGTATCCGAGGTGTCATAGATCACCTTGGCTCGAAAAAGTCAAAGAAGTTTATTCAGGCTTTAATGTCGGACTGCATCTGAGGTGGTGCACCACCTCGACCGTGGGCAGATTGTTTACTGATTTTTTATTGGTACAATTTGTTGGCTGACGAGATGTATAGCCAGTAGCCCTCAAGGTGCGTGTCTGCCTAAAATCCGAGATGCACATTTAGAGGAGATAGTGATCGGCGGACGGGCCCTTAAGAGAGGTCTTGAGAAATTACCGTAATATATCAGTTTGACGCCGGATAGGTCCTAGATAGTTCCTATTGTTATCCGAAGATGCATTTGCCCATAGTTCGGTCAAGCTGAACACTAAGCACTTTGATTTTTCTGCATTGAATAGGCAATGCAGTAGCCCGCGAGACACTGGTCGGGTGGCAACACCAGATCAGGGGATCGATGTGCCCCTTTAATATTTATAAATGATGAGCCCGAAGCCCAATAATCCCCAAGCCTTAATGTGGGCACGGGTGGCCAAATTAAGCATCGATATCAAGAGTAAAATCACAAATTATGTGTAATGATTCTATGTATCCAAGTACTCTACATCATTAATGCTCGGATCCGCATTTTACAAAACTTTGTTGACCGACCAGCGGCTTCAACCTCCTCAGCCAGTAGCCAAGGACTGTTTGTCCTACTTTATAAAGCCTTTATAAAGGCAAAGATTTACTATAAACAAGGCAATCAGGCCATATGGTTTTATAAACAAAGGTACGCAGAGAGATATGTTATATTACTATTGAACATAAGAAATATCTTCTAGAGAAAATAGTCCCGCTATCGGTTGCTTTCTTTGGGTTGACATGCTAATCATGATCATAAACCTCACCTCCGATAAATGTGGGATGAAAATATTGAGGATTTAGTGTGGGGAAAGTTCCCGAACTCTATGGTCTTAATGAACCGAAATTTTCACTTTCGTCGTTGTTGACCAATTATATTCATAAGATAGCTAGCTTTCGGTTTCACCCAGTCGGAGGTACTAATCTGGATGACCGGTAGTAACAATCACAGAGGTTCTCTTTAGCCTCCTAGCCGAACAATCCGGAACGTAGGGGTAATCACAGGAGCTAGGCAACCCAGCTTGGCAAAAATCTTAAGTCAAATTCATGCATATTATGGCATTATAACGATAATTACGAAAGGTAGCGATCGTATAATGAGTAGAAACGCTGATGATATATGTTTATTTTCACTCCGTTGATACCGTTTACCATTTGAAAGTGGCCCATCATCGGCTTCCACCCCTTTGTAGATGCTATGCAGGGTGTTTCTGCAATAACAAACCAACCGTTAGCTGACGTCTCGGTGCTCGGAGGCGGTTGTGTTAGCAGAAACAAGGCAATCAGATATGCGGGCTTTATAACTTTCACTTAGTCATAGGAGCTTAAAGTTAGGAGGCCAGTTACTAGCCCATGATTTGTGTTCGGCATCAGTCGATGTCAAGCCGTTAACACTCGGCCAATGTTATGAACAGCCCGGTGATTAACACGGGGTGACCATCATCGATCTTATAGTTTAACATAGTCATCGGATCGCTGACCAGTTTACGCTTATTGTGACAGTCAGTTTTCGGCTTTCTCCACTGAGGTACTTAACCAGCTTAAACTGAAGTACGACCACAGTGGTTCTCCCTTTGCACACCTAGCCGAACAAAGCGGAACGTAGGAGGCAATCACAGGAGCCGGGCAATCCAACTATTGACCGAAGACACAATTCAAAACCGATGCATATAAAGCAATGTCCGAGGACGCTTTGCCGAGGACTCCATGGGGTACCTTGGTTTTGGTGGGTTCGGCTGTAGTCTCAGCCCCCCGTTAATATTGCCAAAGCTTTAAAGGAGCATGTCATTGCACTGCTCGGGAACTAGTCCCGATGTGGCGTGTGTTTTGTCAACGCCAAGGTGTAGTTCGGTAGGAAAGATGCAGAGCTGTGGGTCAAAAAAGATCTCCCGAGTTGAATTAGAATGCAGGGCACGTCGGTCATGATGATATCCTGCTTCCGGAAAGAAAAACATAAAAATAGCTAAAAAGGTGCCATAAGCTCGAAAAGCAAAAAAAACTTATGTAAAAGCTTGACATCGAATTAAATCAAGTCATTTGGTGCCGATCCGGAAATTGGTCTTAAAATTTGTGTGCCTCTGCCATGCATTAATATGACACATCTGATCTCTAAACTGCAAGTAGGTCAGCATCAGCTTCAACCTCCTTATCCCGAAGGCGGAGTGCTTCTTCGAGGCCAGTTTAGAGAACTAACCTGAGTGGCCATAGAGAGAAGCCAGGCTATCCGGCTATTGACCGTACACTCGAGTCGAGAAAGGAGTGGCAGAAAAAGACTTTGCAATGACTAAGAAGAAAATTTTTATTATAAAATGACTCATATGAATTTTAAGAGCCCAGTTAACTTGGGTGAACTAAGTGTTAAATTTAATGCTTGGTTGAACCGAATAAAAATTTAAAAGTCTGAGCATTAAAGCGACTTAGCTGGTTAATATGCTCGGTGTTGATGACACGATCCGATCTTTCGGTGGGTTGAGGCCCCAGCCCCCAAGCCTGTCGGTGTACTAGAGTAGGGGTACCCTAGTATCCCGAACTTGTGCACGGGCAGTCGCAGCGTCCCGCGGCAAGGCTTGCTGGGTGACCGCCAAGGACCCCCGTGGTTCCTTTGGAGCCATTCAAGAACAAAGTATTTAAGCCAAGGAGACAAGGCCCCGGCAAGAGGATCTTGCCAGGAAGGCCACCCAAAACACAAGACCCCGGCAAGAGGAGCTTGCCGGGAAGGCCAACCAAGGCATCTCAAGGAACTTGCCGCGACGCGCCACGCGTCCCGGCAAGACCCGGCGAGCGACAAGCTCCTGGACGCGGCAAGACAGCGGCCGCGGCAAGGCGTTTGCCGCGGCTAGGAACCACTCTGTACCCGCGCTCCAGCTCACCCACCGACGTGTCGCTCTGAGACCCTTCCAGGCGCACGTGGCGGGAGGCTGTGCAGCCAGGGGTGCACTGTGGCAAGCGGCACTGACAAGAACGCCATCGTGGCGAGCGGTGGCGTCCCTGACGGTCCCTTTTCTGCACTGTTTGGGCGACGTAGATAGGCATTTAATGCCCTTGTCCCCTGGCGTCAGGGTTAGGTATGATACACTATGTAGGTAGCTGTACCTACCGTAGCACCTTTCAATTTTTGCCCTTGCCTACGTTGCCACCTGTCGGTGACCCCTTGAGCATATAAAAGGAGGCCCATGCACAACGTAGAAAAGGAGGAGGACAGCAGAACATCCACGTTCGGTCTCGTTAGCTGCTTGTGTGTACTGTAGCACTCAGCGCTCCCGAGCAAGAACTGAATACAAACCACAAAGCAGCAGTAGGAGTATTATCTCTCCGGAGAGCTCCGAAGCTGGGTAAACCGCGCTCGTGTGCCTCGCCTCTATCTGCTCTTCGCGCGGCCTCCGCCCCCCGCCGAACCGAAAAGGGGCTCCATCCCCATAGGTGCTCGCGGAGGCAGCTTCCCCGACATCTTTGGCGCGCCAGGTAGGGGGCGTCGAGATTGTGTGAACCTGATCCCGCGTTCACACGATCCAGATCTTAATCGACTTCATCGACATGCCACCGAAGAAGAAGGCTTCGGAGGAGGCTGCTCCGTCCGCATCGAACCCACCACCGCCAGAGCAAACGGCTGGTGGGGAAGACGCCGGCGGAAGAACGGGCGTCGACGGGGGAGCCCATGGTGCTGCCAGGTCCAAGGACAAGGCTGCACTGCCCATCGGCGGTGTAGCCGGCTCCCAGGACGACCGAGCGTCCGTAGATGCACCGCGCCCATCTCAGGAGGCGCAGGACCGGCAGCGTCGTGGTACTCATGGTACCATACGCTCGCTGGACCCAGATCGAGCTGGCGGATCTCTGGATGCTCCAGGCCAGCATGTGCGCCAACGTGCTGGCGCGAGCGAGGCACGGTCGCCTGGACGGGATATTGCTCCTTCTAACGCAGTTAGAAGTCCGAGCATATCCCGCTCCTCGCACCGTTCGCAACCGCTACCCGCCACTCCAGCAGAAGCTTTGGCGCGAGCTCAACTGCTCCTAGACTTCCCTCCGACGCCAGACAAGATCGACGACTGGAGGGCCACCATTCAGAGTCTCATCGGCTTCGCCAACGGCGACACTCCACGGCAGTCGACTACGTCGGAGCCGCGGCAAGTCAGCCAGGCGCGACCCGATGGCGACAAGACAGGTGGGGGTGCAACCACCGTGCACTCTCCGCCCCAAAGTCCAAGATCGCCGACTCGCCGGGTCCACCGCGACAGCGACTCCACTGCTTCATCAGATCCGCGAGCTCGCCGCGATCAGCGCCAAGTTCTTCACGAACGACAGCAAGAAGACGCTCGTACTCGCATCGAGCACCGAAGAGAAGCGCGACGTCAGTCAGACCAGCGTGTTGGGCCCACTGTCGACATGTGTGCGCCAGGGGAACCAGGCGACCTGCCGTACGCGGTAGGTTGCCCTGCGTTTACCCGTGAGCTGCGGCAAGTCCAGTGGCCCAGCACGAAGAATTTCAAGCCAGACGTACCCAAGAAGTACGACGGCAAGTTGCATCCGTCGGAGTTCCTCAGCATCTACACCATCGCAGTGCAAGCTGCTGGGGGGCGGGACGACAAGATCCTTGCCAACTACTTCCCGCTGGTGCTCAAACCCACCGTCAGGTCCTGGCTCATGCACTTGTCGGACAACTCCATATCTTCCTGGGCAGACCTATGGCCAGGAGAGTGATCTTCATCTGCTTGCCCCGAAAGAAGGAGAGCCCCTGCGCAAGTACATCCAGAGATTCAGCCAAGTGCAACGCAACATCCCAGTTGTCCACCCTACCGCGGTCATCAGCGCGTTCCATCAGAACGTGCGTAACCGCAGGATGCGGGAGGAGATGGCGATGTGCAAGATCAGAGACGTCAGTGAGCTGTATGCCCTGGCCGACAGGTGTGCACGTGCTGAGGAGGGGAGGAAACTCCTCGGAGAGAATACAGGAACAGGAGGATCTGACAGTGATGATACAGCCCCGGCAAAGAAAAACCGGCGGCGGAACAACAGGAAGAGGAAAGGCAAAGATGTGCTAGTTGTTGAGCAGTCCGGCAACGACGGTGGCGCCAAGAAAGCCAAAGATGGTAGCTCCGGCAAGAAGGTTGCCGCATGCGCCAACTACCAGGCTGTGGCGACCACCGACAAGCAGGATGGCACCAACAAACAGTACTGTAAGATCCACCGCACCAAGGGCCATGACCTCCAGAGCTGCAAGAAGGTCGAGCAGCTTCTCGAGCTGAAAAAGGCCGAGTACGAGCGACACGACAAGGAGAAAGCCCAAGGGGGTGCTGGAGGATCCGGTACGAAGCGCACCGGCCGGGGAGGACGCCGCGGCAAGGAGACAGACCTCCCCGCGGCCGCGACAAGGATGAAGATGACGACGACGAAGACATGGATGATGCCGAGACCAGTGAGCAAGAGTTCCAGAAAGCCACAGAGGTGTTGTGCGTTGACGGCGGTGCTTCTCTGCATACTTCACACCGCCAACTCAAACAGTGGGTGCGGGAAGTCAATGCGGCAGAACCACCCGTTGAGTCACGCAAGCTTCTGAAATGGTCCAGCACGCCTATCGTCTTTGATATTGAGGACCACCCTGATCGCACAACTGCTGTCGGGTGTTTGCCGATGTTGGTCTCACCAACTATCCGCAACCTCAAGGTCACTAAGATGCTAGTTGACGGCGGGGCCGGCTTGAACCTGATCTCCTCCGCTGTGCTTCGGAAACTCCAAGTCCCTGACAGCGAGCTCGAAGACACCGGCACATTCCAAGGAATCAACCCGGGAAGGAGCAAGCCGAAGGGGAAGATCACGCTGCCGGTGACATTTGGCAGCGAGTTGAACTTCAGGACTGAGAGGATCACTTTTGACGTTGCCGATTTTCCATTGCCTTACAATGGGATTCCCGGCCGTCCAGTGCTCGCCAAGTTCATGGCGGCCTCTCACTACGCGTACAATATGCTGAAGATGCCAGGCCCAATAAGTATCATCTCTGTCCCTGGCGACAAGAAAGATGCTCTTATCTGTGCCGACAAGATCTACCGGGAAGCAGGAGCCGCAACGGATCGCGAGACACTTGCCGCTGAAGCTCCCGGGGGGAAGAAGAAGACCAAGTCCGGCAAGAGTTCTGATGCCCACTCCGGCAAGCGCACCTCTTCGGAGTGCTGCGCTACCATCGAGGACGCACCATCGAGCTCCACCGGCAAGTGTAAGAAGACAATGGCAGCTCCGCCAGCGACCAAGAAGGTGTCCGCCAAGGAGGACGGCACTGGTGGTACTTTCACCATCAGTGCCACTCTCGACCCTAAATAGGAAAGCGCGCTCATTGCTTTCCTGCGGGCGAACGTCGATGTGTTTGCGTGGCAACCGTCTGACATCCCCGGTGTTCCCAGGAAAGTAATTGAGCACCACCTTGCCGTCTGTCCTCATGCGCGGCCCGTCAAGCAGAAAGTCAGGAAGCAAGCAGTGGAGCGCCAAGAATTCATCGCAGAAGAGATCAAGAAGTTGGAAGCGGCAGGCCTCGTCAGAGGAGTGCTCCATCCTACGTGGTTGGCCAATCCCATAGTCGTGCGCAAGGCAAACGGGAAATGGAGGCTTTGTATCGACTTTACCGATGTCAATAAAGCTTGTCCCAAAGACCCATTTCCCTTGCCGCGTATCGACCAGATTGTTGACTCCACGGCCGGATGTGACTTGCTTTCATTTCTTGACGCATACTCAGGATATCATCAGATCTTCATGGCAGAAGAGGATGAGGAGAAAACCGCATTCATCACTCCCTGTGGCACGTATTGTTTCATACGGATGCCTTTCGGTTTAAAGAATGCTGGTTCAACATTTGCAAGGTTAGTCCATACTGCTTTTGAACCGCAAATACACAAAAATGTGGAAGCCTACATGGATGATATAGTGGTCAAGAGCAGGGACAAAGCAACTCTGATTCAAGATTTAGAAGAGACTTTTGCAAATCTGCGCAAGATCAGCCTCAAGCTCAACCCCGAGAAGTGCGTGTTTGGAGTCCCTTCCGGCAAGCTTCTCGGGTTCTTCGTGTCTCAGCGGAGAATTGAAGCCAATCCGACAAGATCAAGGCCATTGAGCAGATTGAAGCATCGAAGCGCGTCAAGGATGTGCGGAGACTTGCCGGCTGCGTGGCGGCTCTCAGCAGGTTTATCTCTAAGTCTGCTGAGCGCGCCCTGCCGTTTTTCAAAATTTTGAAAAAGGCAGGTCCAATGAAATGGACTCCGGAAGCGGAGGCTGCGCTGCAGGACTTGAAGAGATACTTGTCCTCCACTCCAATACTTGTCGCACCTAAGCCACAAGAGAAGTTGCTGCTGTATCTGGCGGCAACCAATCAAGTGGTTAGTGCTGCGTTAGTAGCGGAGAGGGAGGCAGATGATGAGCCAGCAACCACGGCAAGCGCATCCAGCGACAAGCAGGGGGCTTCCCCGACAAGCTCTGGTCCCGGCAAAGATGGATCTGCGCAGGCGCCCGAGGAGATACAGAAGAAAATGTTGCGGCGCCCAGTCTACTTTGTCAGTTCCCTTCTGCAGGGGGCTAGGTCAAGGTACTCTGGTGTGCAGAAATTGCTTTTCGGCCTTCTCATGGCCTCGAGAAAGCTGCGCCATTACTTCCAAGCACATGAAGAGGATACTGCAGAATCCAGAGGCAACAGGCAGGATTGTTGAGTGGGCACTGGAACTGTCAAGCTTTGGCCTCAAGTTTGAGAGCACTTCAACTATCCAAAGCAGAGCATTGGCAGAATTCATAGCAGAGTGGACGCCAACACCAGATGAAGAAATTTCAGAGACGAGCATCCCCGTCAAGGAAGCAAGCAAAGAGTGGCTGATGTACTTTGATGGTGCCTTTTCGCTGCAAGGCGCCGGTGTTGGCGTGCTGCTTGTTGCACCCACTGGAGAGCAACTTAAGTACGTAGTCCACATGCACTTTCCCAAGGAACAAGCAACAAACAATACTGCAGAATATGAAGGATTGCTTGCCGGCCTCAGGATCGCGGCAGACCTTGGGATCAAGAAGCTCATTGTCAGGGGTGACTCGCAGCTTGTCGTACGCCAAGTAAACAAGAGTTATCAGAGTCCGTTGATGGAAGCTTACGTTGATGAAGTGAGGAAGCTAGAAGAGCACTTTGTCGGCCTACAGATGGAACATGTTCCAAGAGCTCAGAACGACATTGCCGATGGCGTGTCAAAGTGCGCAGCACTTAAGTTACCTGTGGAACCAGGGATCTTTGTGCTCAAGCTGACTCAACCGTCTGTGACGCCATCAACTGGACAGAGCAAGAAGAGGAAGTTGATTTCTGGTGACTATTTTCCGGCAGAGCTTCCCGAAGCCGCCGCCAAGAAGGTCCCCAAGATCAACGCCAAGAGTGCTGAGGAGCAGTCTGCTCCGGCAAACCCCAGGGTTTGTTCCGTTGAAGCAGACGCTCCCGATAAGTTCTGCTCCGGCAAGCTTGCCGGGGAACGTCAAGCTCCGGCTCAGCCGCAGTTTCTCGCCATAGAAGCGGATGTTCCCACAGCAGCAGATATGCCTTTAGTCCTTGTTGTCAAGCCACAAGCTCCAGCATGGGCACAACAGATCGTCCGTTTCCTTCAGACAGGATAACTTCCCGAAGAGCAAGAAGAAGCGGAAAGAGTAGCCCGGCAGTCAAGTATGTACCAGTTTGTCGACAACGCACTGTGTAGAAGAAGACTCAACGGTGTGAAATTGAAGTGTATTCACTGGGAAGATGGACAGAAGCTGTTGGCAGAGATACATGGAGGCATTTGTGGTCACCACATCGGCGCACGAGCACTTGCCGGCAAAGCATTCCGGCAAGGTTTCTTTTAGCCGACATCCCTCCAGGATGCAACTGCACAAGTCACCAATTGTGAAGCGTGCCAGTTCCATTCCAAGTAGATACGCCAGCCAGCTCAAGCTCTCCAGACGATCCCTTTATCCTGGCCATTTTCGGTCTGGGGGCTCGACATCCTCGGCCCCTTCCCCCGAGCAGTCGGAGGCTTTGAGTACTTGTATGTCGCAATCGACAAGTTCACAAAGTGGCCGGAAGTGGAAGCAGTGAGGAAGGTGACATCACAGTCAGCGGTCAAGTTCTTCAGGTCAACTGTTTGCCGCTTCGGGATCCCTAACAGGATCATCACAGACAACGGTACGCAATTCACGAGCTGCACCTTCATGCAGTACGTCCAAGATCTTGGCGCCAAGGTCTTCTTCGCTTCTGTTGCTCACCCCAGGAGCAACGGTCAAGCGGAGAGGGCAAATGCTGAAGTGCTGCGTGGACTCAAGACCAGGACTTTCGACAGGCTGCACGGGTGCGGAAGAAACTGGATTGAGGAGCTGCCGGTGGTTCTTTGGTCGATCAGGATGACGCAAAATCGAGCCACTGGCAAGACACCTTTCGCTCTAATCTATGGAGCAGAGGCAGTTCTCCCCACGGAACTCGTATACGGGTCGCCTCGAGTGCTCGCTTATGATGAGCTTGAGCAAGAGCAGCTGCGACAAGATGACGCGCTGCTCCTTGAGGAAGACCATCTTCAGGCTGCTGTACGAGCTGCTCGCTACCAGCAAGCTTTGCGCCGCTACCATAGCCGCAAAGTTAACGCCAGAAGTCTCGAGGAAGGCGACCTTGTTCTTCGGCGCGCTTAGTCCGCCAAGAATTCCAACAAGTTGATGCCGAAGTGGGAAGGCCCTTATCGGGTGAAACGAGTCACTAGGCCTGGCGCTGTCTGCCTTGAGACCGAAGATGGCATTCCGGTGAGCAACTCCTGGAACATCGAGCATCTTCGTAAGTTTTACCCGTAAGGCGCGGTTGCCGGACCCTTCTCCGACAACCACCTTTTGTACAAGTCTTGCCGCTGTTGCATGTAATCCTTTGTACAAAGCCAGGCGCAGACCCTGAGCATAGATGAAGCGCTGGCGCCCTAAGTTATAGCATGCACGCTAGATCGAGTTTCGTCCTTGGTTAGGGTTGATAGTGCTTAGTAGCGGCTAACCCCTAGCTTAGAGGTCGGGTGTGCGTCCCTTTGATGTTCTTTCGTTTCCCTTGGTTCGCAGGGCTCGCATATCCTGGCCGGACCACTTGAGGACGAAAAAGAGAAGGAGGACGGACCAGCATCTGGACCCCGGCAAGCCAGTGTTGCCGGGGGCTGCAAGTACAAAGACTCACCCACGGCAAACCAGAGTTGCCGGGGGCTGCAAACTCAGATAAGTTTTTCATCCCTTATCATACATTCTCTTATGGACTGAGGAATGCGAAACCTCGTTTCTTCCTAAAAGCTACCGTGCTCCCCTAACTCTAGGCCCTAGGGCTCGTTCCTGGGGCCAGGTTTGGTCGTAGTCGCGGCAGCAAAGGGACGAAACGAGGAGCCTGAGCCCGCCTCATCCCTACCTCCGGCAAAGGCGTGAGAAAGGTCGAGCGACGTGGGAAGACGGCAGGGCCTGCTGCCGGGAAAAGAAGTGTCTATCTTAAAGATATTAAGGATTTGCTCCTTGACGTGGGTTCCACCCACAAGACAAGTGACCCGGCAAGCATCCCCTTTTCACAAAAAAAACATTCCACTCAGGTACAGCCCATAGAGAATGAAAAACATGAACGATGGGATTACAAGCTTTAAATTCAGCTAAGGCCCGAGGGCTTACAAACTAAAAAGAGATAAGGTGCCCGTAATCCCTTTCTTGTCCCTCTCTTCAAGAGGCAGGTCAAGGAGGCGAAAAGGGCAAAAGGGGCGCCTAGGCGAGCTACAGGTGGCAGAAGACACCAAGAGAACATCTCGGTGGTCGTCCAAAGGCTGGATGGTGATGGCGGCGCCGGAGGCAGGGCTCGAAGACGAGGCGGCAGGACGTCAGCACACTGTCGAGGGCGTCGTGCCCACGTACTCCGAGTTGACGGCCTTGCCGCCTGCCCTCTTCCTCTTCCGCAGCCTCCCTACGCCAGCCGCCCAAGGAGACGACCCCGACAAGCTCGAGGAGCCGGCGACACGGATGATGGGGTCGTCGGTGCCACACGGAGCGGCGCCCGACACCTAGTCGGACCCGTCATCCTGCCGCCCGCTACCCTCGTCGTCGCTGCCGCTGTCCTCCTTGTCACTCTCGCTCGAGGAGGAGTCTTCGCTATCGGAGGAGCTCTCCACGCAACACCTTGCCCGAGTTCCGAAGCACCCGAAGACATTGACGGAGAGGAGACTGCCCTCCATCAGCTTAAAATGGAGGGTGAGCCCCTCCCTCAGGCTGTGGATACGGGCGAACGTCTTCCACCCTCGACCAAGATACATCACATTAGGGGCCGGGAAGTCAACGCGGACTCACGTACCGCTGATTCCACAGCCCCTCATGTGCAACCTCAGTGTCTCGGGCGGATCCAACTCCATATCGCTCGCAAATGGGGTCGGGAGACGAAGGCGACGACGAGGCGGCCGACGCAGCCTGACAAAGAACTCGCAAGGGTCGTCCCCAATATGGCCCGCCATGGGAAGAGGAGCCGCTGGCGGAGGCGTAGCCGGCGAGCCGCATCGTCCACCTCTTCCCCGAGCGCCTCGGCCACGCCCTCGACCTCGCCCGCGGCCTCGCCCCCTCCCTCTTCCCCTTACGGCTGGCTCTGCCACCACGGGCGCGGGAGATGGAGGGACGCGTTGTCTAGCGGCGACCCTCGCCGCCACCGTTGAAGGACCAGGGTTCCCTTTCTCCATGGCGAACGAGAGAGAGGGGAGCAGAAGCTAAAGGAAAGAGGAGATGAAAGAATACGGGCTTCCGTCCCCCCCTCCCGCTCCTTACAAAGGAACAGGGTGGGGGCTCGGCCGCCCCGCTCAGCCAATCAAGACACAGAAGAAGCAGGGAACTGGGACCGACCCGCTACCTCGACCCACGACGGCCCAGTTTCCCGCCTCCACCGTTCGCCACCCCAAGCACATGGAAGCCGCATGGCAGGCGTACAGAACCGAGGCGACGGATGAGGCGACCTCTCCCCACCCCGTGATCGTGGGGAGTGGACGCCTCGAAAACCACGCCTCCACGCCTCCCTCCGTTTATGGGGAAGGCGCGAACTGCCCCTGTTTCCCCTGATTATAAGGAGGAAGGGGGCGGACGTTTCGCTTTTTCGAATAAAGAAACCACCCACGATCTCTCCCACGACGCCGCAATCGACGCGTACCGTTCGGGGAGGGCGCGGTGGATACGGAGTAAGATATGGCGTGATCCAGGCCGCGCGTGCCCGTGCCCTGTTTTGGGCCTGGCCCAACAGCGCTCGGCACCGTGTATGGCCCAGGCCCGGGGGCTCCTCTCGGTGTACTAGAGTAGGGGTACCCTAGTATCCCGAACTTGTGCACGGGCAGTCGCAGCGTCCCGCGGCAAGGCTTGCCGGGTGACCGCCAAGGACCCCCGTGGTTCCTTTGGAGCCATTCAAGAACAAAATATTTAAGCCAAGGAGACAAGGCCCCGGCAAGAGGAGCTTGCCGGGAAGGCCACCCAAAACACAAGACCCCGGCAAGAGGAGCTTGCCGGGAAGGCCAACCAAGGCATGTCAAGGAACTTGCCGCGACGCGCCACGCGTCCCGGCAAGACCCGGCGAGCGACAAGCTCCCGGATGCGGCAAGACAACGGCCGCGACAAGGCGTTTGCCGCGGCTAGCAACCACTCTGTACCCGCGCTCTAGCTCACCCACCGACGTGTCGCTCTGAGACCCTTCCAGGCGCACGTGGCGGGAGGCTGTGCAGCCAGGGGTGCACTGTGGCAAGCGGCGCTGACAAGATCGCCATCGTGGCGAGCGGTGGCGTCCCTGACGGTCCCTTTTCTGCACTGTTTGGGCGACGTAGATAGGCATTTAATGCCCTTGTCCCCTGCCGTCAGGGTTAGGTATGATACACTATGTAGGTAGCTGTACCTACCGCAGCACCTTTCAATTTTTGCCCTTGCCTACGTTGCCACCCGTCGGTGACCCCTTGAGCATATAAAAGGAGGCCCATGCACAACGTAGAAAAGGAGGAGGACAGCAGAACATCCACGCTCGGTCTCGTTAGCTGCTTGTGTGTACTGTAGCACTCAACGCTCCCGAGCAAGAACTCAATACAAACCACAAAGCAGCAGTAGGAGTATTATCTCTCCGGAGAGCTCCGAAGCTGGGTAAACCGCGCTCGTGTGCCTCGCCTCGATCTGCTCTTCGCGCGGCCTCCGCCCCCCGCCGAACCGAAAAGGGACTCCGTCCCCATAGGTGCTCGCGGAGGCAGCTTCCCCGACAAAGCCCATCCCGAGGTGACCGAGCGAGGTGCTCAATACTTAGAAGTGACACATCACGGCTGCTGTGGCGAGGTGAAGCCGTAGTCCCTGGAGTAGGTCGGAGAAGTGATGGTGCGGTGATGCCGACAAAAAAGGTGTGTTATCCTGCACCAAAGTGGTAACACAATTTGGTTGACGAAGGCGGGACGATGATGTCGACACGCCGAGGTGACCGTATGACGCAATCCAATTTGAATACCTACACACGTAAAATAGTGCAAATAAAAGTAATAACGAATAATAATAATGATAAATCTCCTCTACTTAATTAATTTTAAGGAGGCATAGAATTAAAGAAATATAGCCTGGATGCCGAGGTCGGCTCGGCAAAGTAACATCATGTAGATGCCAACGCATGTCCCAATATGCGGGGAAATTATGTCGGCACAGCGCAGTCCAAACATGTTCTGGGAACGTGTCGACGTGGCTTGATGGTGCCCTAAAAACGTCGGGGTCCCTGCGGCAAGGATGTCGTCCTGCGCACACAAATTGTGCAAGAAAATGAAAAAATTGCACCTGAACCCGAGTAATCGTGGGAGCAAAAACTGCACCAAAGTGCTCTAGAGCATTCATGTGAGAGGTATCTATGTTAGACTAATTGCTCCATGGTTAGACTTAAACAAAAAATATTAGAAAACAAGAGTCTTCTAGTTGTGGGACTCTAAAAGGAAGAGGACAAGGAATCTTCCTGGACTCATGCCGCGAAGCTAAATTCATGTCAGCCCCGGTGCACTCTTCGTAGTACTAGCCCTGCGCGCCGCCTCTACTGGATCGTTGTTGTTCGGATGGCTAACTTATTCCTCTGGTTTATTTGTTGTGGTGACCACACGACATAGTCTAAATTCATCTGACATGCCGGGCTACGGACGTGGTGGCCGCCGGACTATGGACGAAGCCGGCTGGCCAGAAACTGTACGGACCACCACGTTGATGCGCTCAACGGACTGAATTGTAGCTGGTAGAGAAATCTACACAGAAAAATTCATGCAAACCAGCAAAAAAATCCTTGTGCATATTTGACTTATGCAGTACAATAAATTAGAAAAATAAAACCTGATGTCATTTGCTCAGATGACCAGGCGTTAAAATCTGAGGTAGAAAGCCAGAACGAGTGTTGCCTTGTACGAAGACCAGTCAATCCTCGAAAGATGTCATAACCAATTTGTATTTTTGGATGGAGTCCTCAGCGTGGTATTCCTAATGGACTTGTACTAGTGTAAGCCAGAGATAATAATAATAATAATTTTTAAATAAAAAATTGTGGCATAATTAATAATTATGCAAAAGTGAATAGTAAGAGAAACATGGCCCATGCGCCGAAGACCCGACGAGGTAGAGCTCTTTTGGTGATCCCGAAGTCCCCGAGGCAACCGAACCTGTTGGTATGGCAATTTTGACCAACAAGGTGATCCCGCGAGCTAATTTACGCCGATTGGGATGACGACGTCAGTTTGCAGACGTGGCAGCATAGTGCACCACTATTAATTTTCCTACATACATAAGACAGTGCAAGATGGAAATAAAAAATCCCTTTGTATAATTTATCTATACAAAATAAGTAATTTAAGGAATACAGTATGTTCATCAAGGTTTGCTTGTCAGAGTGGCAACGCGACGGTGTTGGCGCAGCTCGGCCCTAATTCAGGAGATGACGATGTTGCGTGATACGATCTGAATTTGCAGGGTGACAATATTGGCCTGATGCAATGGCGCTATGACGAATTTGGCATCGATCATGCCGACGAGAAGCCTGCCAGGTCAGCGCGATGGAGCATCATGACATCTTATGGCGAGGAGGCTAGCCCAGTTACGGACGCACTGTCCACCGTACTATGGACATGAAAACTGCCAAGTAGCGTACGAAGCATGTGAAAAGTAAAAAGCTGAAACGAAGCTTTTATGTAGATTAGTACTCCGTGTAGCTTAGCCAACATGCACTATCAAACAATTAGTACACGCATGCTTTGACAAAAAATACTACTGTAGTAGCCATCCGCCTTGATACTTGTATAATTTAATGTAAAGTAAAGAAGCAAGAGGATCTCCCTGGTGGATGACGCCGAGCAGGGATCTTTTCAGCTCCGCATGCGATGTGCCCACACGAGTACTTGGAGCAACACACATCGGCTGGGTTGGACGACGTAGGAGCACACCAGATCAGTACCTCAGGAACACCGTCATCGGTCAGCCTCGTGCGGTAGTTCCAACACACATCGGATTAGGCAATCATCCGTATATTTGTCCCGATCCCGGCCATGATCTGCAAGGAAGATTTGAAAGGCTGGCGGAAAATATGGTCGCACAAATAATTTATATTGTACGAAATTATTAGGAAGGGCTTGACCTAATGTAACAATAGTGGATGTAGTAGCTATTAGTCATCAGATTAAAATCAATACAGCACATGAGATCTTAGCATCTCACGCAAAGTTTAGCAAGTAGTATAGTACTACTCATGCTAGGGTCAAGGCGTCAAGCCAATCCAGTACGTGAAACGTGCACGGGACAGACCACCAGCCGAAAAGCTGTTATAAAATAGTATAAAAAGGGAACGAAGGATGTAATCTCCCTGTGTGCCGCCGCCGCCGATCTGAATTCCTGTCGATCAGCCCACGTGCACTGCTATGCACATGTACGAATTATGCGCGATCTCCTTGGCTTCCATGAATCTTCCAACTCCGAGCTACCACCTGTATGAGCATGCTTCTTCATGACCTTCCATGGTATGCAGAAGTAGCCACCACAGAGACCGAGAAGGTGCTTCCGTAAAGGTTGCGCCACCATCGGTGCTCAGAATTTCTTGATCTCGATCTGACCGCGAACGAAGTTGTGTGGAGTGATAGCAACGATTTTGTAAAAGAGATAATTCATGCGGAACAAATCTAACTGAAAATCCAACTAGTCGGGAGACGACGTGGTGATTACCCCCTAGTTGAGGACACCTTCAGCCACCGCCCCCTAGGGGCCCTGCCTTGCCCTGCGCCCCCCTTTCCATGTATACATGAAGGGGAAGGAAAGAGGGGGGTGAGAGAAGGAAGTGAAATCCTAATCCACAATTTCCTTTCCCTTCCCCCCTTTCCTTCTCCTCCTCCTATAGCCTTATAGGGTGTGCCATCCCCTTGTGGGCTGGTGTGTTCCTTCACATGGCCCATATGGCCCATAGGATTGTCGGGGGTGCCCGAAACACCTTCCGGTGACCCGATAAGTATCCGATACCCTCATGAACACTTCCGGTGTCCGAATACCATCGTCCTATATATCAATCTTTACCTTTTGACCATTTTGAGACTCCTCGTCATGTCCGTGATCTCATCCGGGACTCCGAACAACATTCAGTTACCAAATCACATAACTCATATAATACTATATCGTCATTGAAAGTTAAGCGTGCGGACCCTATGGGTTCCAGAACTATGTAGACATGACCGAGACACCTCTCCGATCAATAACCAATAGCGGAACTTGGATGCTCATATTAGCTCCTACATATTCTACGAATATGTTTATCGGTCGAACCGTTATGACAACATACGTTATTCCCTTTTTCTATCGGTATGTTACTGGCCCGAGATTCGATCGTCGGTATCTTCATACCTAGTTAAAAATCGTTACCGGCAAGTCTCTTTACTCGTTCTGTAATACACCATCTTGTAACTAACTCAGTAGTCACTTTGCTTGCAAGGCTTCTTATGATGTGCATTACCGATAGGGCCTAGAGATACCTCTCCGATACTCGGAGTGACAAATCCTAATCTCGATCTATGCCAACCCAGCATACACCTTCGGAGATACCTGTAGAACATCTTTATAATCACCCAGTTATGTTGTTATGTTTGATATCACACAAGGCATTCCTCTGGTATCCGGGAGCTGCATAATCTCATAGTCGAAGGAATATGTATTTGACATGAAGAAAGCAATAGCAATAAAATTGAACGATCATTATGCTAAGCTAACGGTTGGGTCTTGTCCATCACACCATTCTCCTAATGATGTGATCCTGTTCATCAAATGACAACACATGTCTATGGTTAGGAAACTTAACCATGTGTGATCAACGAGCTACTCTAGTAGAGGCTTACTAGGGACATGGTGTGTTGTCTATGTGTCCACACATGTATCAAGTTTCCGGTTAATACAATTCTAGCATGAATAATAAAAATTTATCATGATATAAGGAAATATAAAATAACAACTTTGTTATTGCCTCTAAGGCATATTTCCTTCATTAAATAACTTTCATGGATAAATAGATCTGATCATAAACTCAAAGTTCATCTAATCCCAACAAACACACCGTAAAAAGAGTTGCATCAAATAGATCTCCAAGAGCCATTGTATTGAGAATCAAAAGAGAGAGATGAAGCCATCTAGCTACTTTATAAGGACCCGTAGGTCCATGAACTACTCACGCATCATCGGAGAGGCACCAATGAGGATGATGAACCCCACCGTGATGGTGTTTAGATTGGATCTCGTGGTTCTGGAGCTTGGGGCAGCTGGAATTGTGTTTTGTCGACTCTCCCAGGGTTTGTGGAATATTTGGAGATTTTAGGGAGAAGAGGCGGTGCGGGAGGCCATCGAGGGGGGCACAACCCCCCCAGGGTGCGCTTGGGCTCTTGGGCGCGCCCTCGTGGGTTGTGCCCACCTCGGGCATCCCCTCTGGTACTTCTTTGGCCAATCCTAGGTCTTCTAGTCCATAAAAATTATCCAAAAAGTTTTGCTCCATTTGGACTCCGTTTGGTATGGATTTTCTCTGAAGTAAAAAACAAGCAAAAAGCAGCAACTGGCATTGGGCACCATGTCAATAGGTTAGTACCAAAAAATGATATGAGTTGCTATAAAATGATTGTAATACATCCAAGCATGATAATATAATAGCATGGAACAAGCAAAAACTATAGATGAATTGGAGATGTATCAACATCTCCAGGCTTAATTCTTACTCGACCTCGAGTAGGCAAATGATAAAAACAGAACTTTTGATGTGGAATGCCGCCTAACATGTTCATCACATATTCTTTTCGTTTGTAGCATGGACATTTGGACTTTTATATGATTCAAAGCAATAGTCTACTTTTGACATGAAGATTTGAATACTCAAGCATATCAACAAGCAACCATGTCTTTCAAAATATCAACACTAAAGCAAGTTATCCCTAGCCCATCATGCTCAGTCATTCATCCATTCATGAAGCACACTAGCATATTACCTACACCCAATGCTCAAGTACGATCATAGTGCCCCTTAGTTGGTGCTTTATAAGAGAAGATGGATACTCAAATGAAAATAAAAATTCCATAAAGTAAATAGAAAGGCCCTTCGCAGAGGGAAGTAGGGATTTGTAGAGGTGCCATAGCTCAAAGCTTAAATTGAGAGATAAATTTTTTGAGAGGCATACTTTCCCGTCAACAAAAACGACCGAGTAATTCCAAACACTTTCCATGCTAGATATATCATAGGCGGTTCCCAAACAGAAAATAAAGTTTATTCATTTTCCATCAGTCTTTCACATTCCACGGCTAGCCGTATCCATGGGTACCGTCCATACCAACACTTTCCAAGGACAACATAAAGTAAATTTCTTTTTATTTTGGGACTGGGCATCCCTATTACCGCCGTACTCTCATGCAATGACAAATGAATAAATACTCATCTTGAGAATAACACATCTAGCATGGAAAATATTGACCACCCCCTCCGAATGAGCGGTACGAGCACACAAAAAGGAAAATTATTTTGAAAATTTAGAGATGGCACATACAAATTTGCTTAGAACGGCACGGTAATACCACATATAGGTAGGTATGGTGGACTTATATGGCAAAACTGGGTTTAAAGATTTCGGATGCACAAGAAGTATTTCTACTTAGTACAAGTGGAGGCTAGTAAATAGATTGAGAATCATCCAACCAAGAAACAAAAAATCACATAAGTGAGCATTAAGCATGACTAACACCGAATAATGCACCACAAGTAGGATGTAATTTAATTGCATAACTATTGACTTTCGTGCTTGCATAGGGAATCACAAACATTAACACCGATATTCTTACTAAAGCATAATTAATCACCAACATGACTCACATATCACTATCATCATATCGCAAAACTATTACAAGGGATCAAGTTTATTTTGTCCAATGATCTTCATGAAAGTTTTTATTGTATCCCTCTTGAATAGCTATCACTCTCGGACTAATTTCGTATGTTACTTTTGATAGCTCAATCAAATTTAAGTGAAGAACATGAGCATAATTTTTTTTCATCTCTCAAAATAACATAAGTGAACCATGAGAGAATTTATACAAAAAATTACTAACTCTCAAATAAATCTAAGTGAAACATGAGAGCATTTCTTCAAAAATATTAAAGCACACCGTGCTCAAAAAGATATAATGAAGCACTTGAGCAACTCCATAGCTCAAAAATTTTAAGTGAAGCATAGAGAGCAATTCTAACAAATCCTAGCATAATTTTGGCTCTCTCAGATAGGTGTGTCCAGCAAGGATAGATGACACAAACTAAAAAGCAAAACAAGCAAAGACTCATATAATACAAGACGCACCAAGCAAAACTCATGATACACAACAAAAAATACACTTCCGTGATGATACGTGTTTGTCACACTAGGTCACTTTTTCTGTCATGCATGTACATCCATGACAATTTTATCAAAGAATCAAGTTATTCATACATGTGCTTTCGTAGAAATGTTCCATGCCATTACCAAAATTATCATCACAGAAGTTTCCACTTCCATGAAGATAAATCGTGCGTCATAGAAGTGCTTTCTTCAAGGGTAACCGACACGTGTCATCCATCGTAACTGGTCGACCTTAAGCTATCTGGTTCCGGTTTGGATCCGATAACCCATTAACAGCCTGGACCAATGGGGATTTTCCATGAGTAAAATTCTCATTCGCCGACAGATCCACATGTCGGTCGGGCGTTCGGACAGTCATCATCCAACGAATGGACGAAACACGCCTATGATACGTCGACACGTGTCTCGATCCAAAGGTACCCCATTCAGGTTAAAAGGCCAGGCCTGTCAAAATAAGCGGGCCGAGCTATTAGCGCCTACTTGAGTCAGACCCATTCACAAGCACGGCCCATACAAGTTGCGTAGAATCAGCCCATCAAAGGCCCATTCTAGATTTGACAATTTCCAGCCCATCGTCAGTTTCAACCCATTAACAGCCCAATATGTCTTTGGGCCCAATTACGGCCCGAGCTTCTTTTCGCCTATTAGCAGCCCATCGTCAGTTCCAGACCATTAACGGCCCAGAACGTCTTTCGGCCTTTTCTTGGCCCATTGCACAGTTGGGCCAATTCTAGCCCATTGTGAGTTTAGGCATGCCCTCGGCCCATTCAGCCAATTCTAGCCTGTTGTAACATCCCAAATTTTCAATTTGGAATGTTATACATAGATCATTCATGCATATCATATTTTATTGCATTTTCGTTTCGCAATCCTCGAAAATCCTAAGCAACTCAAGGGCCCTCGAAGAGAGTTGGGGATTTCCCAGTTTTATTATTTGAATTTTATCAAATGATGAAACGAGGATTTTGGTTTTAATTATTTTCTCTGCGATTTTTTTCATATTAAAGTATATGAGAGGAGATAATATGACTTCTGCAAAATAATTGAAATATTGGAGGAAAAATATTAAAATCAAATATTTGATTTTGTTTGGATTTTATTTGCATTAAAAATTGCACGTTTTCAAAATTGCATTTTAGGGCCAAGAAAATGTTCATCTCGTCCTAAATATTTTATTTAGACGGTGAAAATTTGTTTTGGCATTTTAGATTTTTATTTTATTTTCTAGGATTTATTTTCTGTTCGGCGGAATTGTTTTTTTAAGAAAAAAGTTTCCGGACCAAACTGGGCCGAAGCCCAGCCGGCCTGTTTCGCCGCGGTCTCCCTCGTGCGCACCGCCGTGCGCAGTACGGACGCCGAGGGGAGTCCAAGCCGGACTCCTCCCCGGGCGCCCCCTCTCCCAAGCCACGCCGCCCCCTCTCCCCCTTTAAATAGCGCCGCCCCCACCCCGTCTCGCCACCACCATCGCCCGCCAGCCCCGCCACCGCAGCCCGCGCCGCCGAGCCCCGCCGCCCGCGACGCCACCTGCCGCCGCCCGCGCCGTTGCTGCCCCGTGCCACCGCCGCCGCCTGAGCCCCGCCGCCCGCCAACCCCATCGGAGCCGTGCCCCGCCTGATCCGACGAGGTAACGCGCCGTCGCCGCCCGTTTTTTTAAGAAAAACCGATTCGGTTTTTTAAAAGAAAAACCCTAGTTCGTTTTTTTCTAGATCGGTTTCGCCGGTTTTTCTCGGTTCTTCTGTTTAGCGGCGTTTGCCCGTATGTTCGTTTTAATGAATGTTTTTCACTCGTTAGTTACAGACAATGAACGCTCGTTCATTAGCCTGTTCGTCAGTTTTCTTTTTCTCGGATTATCCCGCGATTATTTTCGATCGCGATTTCCGATCCAATTTTTGTTTCAGTTTATCTTTTCGCTCGTTTATCAGAATCTGGCGATTCAAGCGCCTAGATTTTTGTCCCGAGACCTGTTGGAAATATGCCCTAGAGGCAATAATAAAAGCATTATTATTATATTTCCTTATTCATGATAATTGTCTTTATTCGTGCTATAATTGTGTTAACCGGAAATCGTAATACATGTGTGAATAACAGACAACAACATGTCCCTAGTAAGCCTCTAGTTGACTAGCTCGTTGATCGACAGATAGTCATGGTTTCCTGACTATGGACATTGGATGTCATCGATAACGGGATCACATCATTAGGAGAATGATGTGATGGACAAGACCCAATCCTAAACATAGCATAAGATCGCATAGTTCGTTTGCTAAGAGTTTTCCAATGTCAAGTATCCTTTCCTTAGACCATGAGATCATGTAACTCCCGGATACCGTAGGAGTGCTTTGGGTGTGCCAAACGTCACAACGTAACTGGGTGACTATAAAGGTATGCTACGGGTATCTCTGAAAGTGTCTGTTGGGTTGACATGGATCGAGACTGGGATTTGTCACTCCGCTTGACGGAGAGGTATCACCGGGCCCTCTCGGTAATGCATCATCACAATGAGCTCAATGTGACCAAAGTGTTTGATCACGGGATCATGTATTACGGTACGAGAAAAGTGACTTGCCGGTAACGAGATTGAACGAGGTATTGGTATACCGACGATCGAATCTCGGGCAAGTAAAATACCGATTGATAAAGGGAATCGTATACGGGATTAATTGAATCCTTGACATCGTGGTTCATCCGATGAGATCATCGTGGAGCATGTGGGAGCCAACATGGGTATCCAGATCCCGCTGTTGGTTATTGCCCCAGAGCCATCTCGGTCATGTCTGCATGTCTCCCGAACCCGTAGGGTCTACACACTTAAGGTTCGGTGACGCTAGGGTTATAGGGATATGTATGTGCAGTAACCCGAATGTTGTTCGGAGTCCCGGATGAGATCCCGGACGTCACGAGGAGTTTCGGAATGGTCCGGAGGTAAAGATTTATATATGGAAAGTCATCATACGGACATCGGGACAAGTTTCGGGGTTATCGGTATTGTACCGGGACCACCGGAAGGTCCCTGGGGGTCCACCGGGTGGGGCCACCTATCCCGGAGGGCCCCATGGGCTGTATGAGGGAGGGAACCAGCCCATAGTGGGCTGGTGCGCCTCCCCCCCATGGGCCCCATGCGCCTAGGGTTTTGGGGGAGGGAAACCCTAAAGGGGGCGCCCCCCTTGCTTGGGGGGCAAGCCCCCCTGCCCTGGCCGCCGCCCCCCCTAGGAGATCTCATCTCCTAGGGCCGGCGCCCCCCCTTGGGGGTTATATAAAGGGGGGGGGGGAGAGAGGGGGCTGATCACCCATTGCCCTGGCGCCTCCCTCTCCCTCTCCAACACCTCCTCCTCCATTGAGCACGGCGAAGCCCTGCCGGAGTACTGCAGTTCCACCATCACCACGCCGTCGTGCTGCTGCTGGAGCCTTCATCCCCAACCTCTCCTTTGCCTTGCTGGATCAAGAAGGAGGAGACGTCACGCTTTCCGTACGTGTGTTGAACGCGGAGGTGCCGTCCGTTCGGCACTAGATCATCGGTGAATTGGATCGCGGCAAGTACGACTACCTCATCCACGTTCACTCGAACGCTTCCGTTGCGATCTACAAAGTGGTATGTAGATGCTATCTAATCTGAATACTCGTTGCTTGATGAACTCCTAGATGGATCTTGGTGAAACCGTAGGAAAAATTTTAATTTTCTGCAACGTTCCCCAACAGTGGCATCATGAGCTAGGTCTATGCGTAGTTCTTCTTGCGCGAGTAGAACACAATTTGTTGTGGGCGTAGATGTTGTCAACTCTTCTTGCCGCTACTAGTCTTATCTAGCTTCAACGGTATTGTGGGATGAAGCGGCCCGGACCAACCTTACACGTACGCTTACGTGAGACCGGTTCCACCGACGAACATGCACTAGTTGCATAAGGTGGCTGGCGGGTGTCTGTCTCTCCTACTTTAGTTGGAGCGGATTCGATGAAAAGGGTCCTTATGAAGGGTAAATAGAAGTTGACAAATCACGTTGTGGTGGTTTTAACGTAGGTAAGAAAACGTTCTTGCTAGAACCCTAATTCAGCCACGTAAAACTTGCAACAACAATTAGAGGACGTCTAACTTGTTTTTGCAGCAAGTGCTTTGTGATATGATATGGCCAAAGTTGTGATGTATGATGAATGATCTATATGTGATGTATGAGATGTTCATGCTATTGTAATAGGAATCACGACTTGCATGTCGATGAGTATGACAACCGGCAGGAGCCATAGGAGTTGTCTTTATTTTTGTATGACCTGCGTGTCATTGAGAATCGCCATGTAAATTACTTTACTTTATTGCTAAACACGTTAGCCATAGTAGTAGAAGTAATAGTTGGCGAGCAACTTCATGGAGACACGATGATGAAGATCATGATGATGAAGATCATGGTGTCAAGCCGGTGACAAGATGATCATGGAGCCCCAAGATGGAGATCAAAGGAGCTATGTGATATTGGCCATATCATGTCACGTTTATTATTTGATTGCATGTGATGTTTATCATGTTTTGCATCTTGTTTACTTAGAACGACGGTAGTAAATAAGATGATCCCTCATAATAATTTCAAGGAAGTGTTCACCCTAACTGTGCACCGTTGCTACAGTTCGTTGTTTCGAAGCACCACGTGATGATCGGGTGTGATAGATTCTAACGTTCACATACAACGGGTGTAAGAAAGATTTACACACGCAAAACACTTAGGTTGACTTGACGAGCCTAGCATGTACAGACATGGCCTCGGAACACGGAAGACCGAAAGGTCGAGCATGAGTCGTATAGAAGATACGATCAACATGAAGATGTTCACCGATGTTGACTAGTCCGTCTCACGTGATGATCGGACACGGCCTAGTTGACTCGGATCATGTAATACTTAGATGACTGGAAGAGGGATGTCTATCTAAGTGGGAGTTCATTAAATAATTTGATTAAATGAACTTTATTATCATGAACTTAGTCTAAATATTTACAATATGTCTTGTAGATCAAATGGCCAACGTAGTCCTCAACTTCAACGCGTTCCTAGAGAAAACCAAGCTGAAAGACGATGGTAGCAACTATACGGACTGGGTCCGGAACCTGAGGATCATCCTCATAGCTGCCAAGAAAGATTATGTCCTACGAGCACCGCTGGGTGACTCACCTGTTCTCCCTGCACAACAAGACGTTATGAACGCTTGGCAGTCGCGATGCGATGATTACTCCCTCGTTCAGTGCGGCATGCTTTACAGCTTAGAGCCGGGGCTCCAAAAGCGTTTTGAGAGACATGGAGCATATGAGATGTTCGAAGAGCTGAAAATGGTTTTCCAAGCTCATGCCCGGGTTGAGAGATATGAGATCTCCAACAAATTCTTTGGCTGTAAGATGGAGGAAAATAGCTCTGTCAGTGAGCACATACTCAGAATGTCTGGATTGCACAACCGCTTGACTCAACTGGAAGTTAATCTTCCGGAAGAAGTGGTCATTGACAGAATCCTCCAGTCGCTTCCACCTAGCTACAAGAGCTTTGTGATGAACTACAATATGCAGGGGATGGTAAAGACCATTCCTGAGGTGTATGCTATGCTGAAATCAGCAGAGGTAGAAATCAAGAAAGAGCATCAAGTGCTGATGGTGAATAAAACCACTAAGTTCAAAAGGAGCAAGGGTAAAAAGAACTTCAAGAAGGACGGAAAGGAAGTTGCCGCGCCTGGTAAGCAAGTTGCCGGGAAGAAGCCAAAGAATGGACCCAAGCCCGAAACTAAGTGCTTTTATTGCAAGGGAAGTGGTCACTGGAAGCGGAACTGCCCCAAATACTTAGCGGACAAGAAGGCCGGCAAAACCAAAGGTATATGTGATATACATGTAATTGATGTGTACCTTACCAGTACTCGTAGTAGCTCTTGGGTATTTGATACCGGTGCAGTTGCTCACATTTGTAACTCAAAGCAGGAGCTACGGAATAAACGGAGACTGGCGAAGGACGAGGTGACGATGCGCGTCGGGAATGGTTCCAAGGTCGATGTGATCGCCGTCGGCACGCTGCCTCTACATTTACCTACGGGATTAGTTTTAAACCTCAATAATTGTTATTTAGTACCAAGTTTGAGCATGAACATTGTATCCGGATCTCGCTTAATTCGAGATGGCTACTCATTTAAATCCGAGAATAATGGTTGTTCTATTTATATGAGAGATATGTTTTATGGTCATGCTCCGATGGTTAATGGTTTATTCTTGATGAATCTCGTACGTGATGAAACACATATTCATAGTGTGAGTACCAAAAGAGTTAAAGTTGATAACAATAGTCCCACATATTTGTGGCACTGCCGCCTTGGTCACATAGGTGTCAAACGCATGAAGAAGCTCCATGCAGATGGACTTTTAGAGTCTCTTGATTATGAATCATTTGACACGTGCGAACCATGCCTCATGGGTAAAATGACCAAGACTCCATTCTCAGGAACAATGGAGCGAGCAACCAACTTATTGGAAATCATACATACCGATGTGTGTGGTCCAATGAGTGTTGAGGCTCGCGGTGGCTATCGTTATGTTCTCACCCTCACTGATGACTTGAGTAGATATGGGTATATCTACTTAATGAAACACAAGTCTGAAACCTTTGAAAAGTTCAAGGAATTTCAGAATGAGGTTGAGAATCAACGTGATAGAAAGATCAAGTTTCTACGATCAGATCGTGGAGGAGAATACTTGAGTCACGAATTTGGCACACACTTAAGAAAATGTGGAATAGTTTCACAACTCACGCCGCCTGGAACACCTCAGCGTAATGGTGTGTCCGAACGTCGTAATCGCACTCTATTAGATATGGTGCGATCTATGATGTCTCTTACCGACTTACCGCTATCTTTTTGGGGCTATGCTTTAGAGACTGCCGCATTCACTTTAAATAGGGCTCCGTCGAAATCCGTTGAGACGACACCGTATGAATTATGGTTTGGGAAGAAACCTAAGCTGTCATTTCTAAAAGTTTGGGGATGCGATGCTTATGTGAAGAAACTTCAACCTGAGAAGCTCGAACCCAAGTCGGAAAAATGCGTCTTCATAGGATACCCGAAGGAAACTATTGGGTATACCTTCTACCTCAGATCCGAAGGCAAGATCTTTGTTGCCAAGAATGGATCCTTTCTAGAGAAAGAGTTTCTCTCGAAAGAAGTAAGTGGGAGGAAAGTAGAACTTGATGAAGTGTTACCTCTTGAACCGGAAAATGGCGAAACTCAAGAAATCGTTCCTGAGGTGCCTTCACCGACTAGAGAGGAAATTAATGATTATGATCAAGATACTTCTGATCAAGCTCCTACTGAAATTCGAAGGTCCACAAGGACACGTTCTGCACCAGAATGGTACGGCAACCCTGTCTTGGAAATCATGTTGTTAGACAACGGTGAACCTTCGAACTATGAGGAAGCAATGGCGGGCCCGGATTCCGACAAATGGCTGGAAGCCATGAAATCCGAGATAGGATCCATGTATGAAAACGAAGTATGGACTTTGACTGACTTGCCCGTTGAACGGCGAGCCATAGAAAATAAATGGATCTTCAAGAAGAAGACAGACGCGGATGGAAATGTGACCATCTATAAAGCTCGGCTTGTCGCTAAGGGTTATCGACAAGTTCAAGGGGTTGACTACGATGAGACTTTCTCACCGGTAGCGAAGCTGAAGTCCGTCCGAATCATGTTAGCAATTGCCGCATACTATGATTATGAGATATGGCAAATGGACGTCAAAACGGCATTCCTTAATGGTTTCCTTAAGGAAGAATTGTATATGATGCAGCCGGAAGGTTTTGTCGATCCTAAGAATGCTGACAAAGTATGCAAGCTCCAACGCTCAATTTATGGGCTGGTGCAAGCATCTCGGAGTTGGAACATTCGCTTTGAT
This sequence comes from Aegilops umbellulata, assembly GCA_032464435.1. Lineage (NCBI taxonomy): Eukaryota > Viridiplantae > Streptophyta > Magnoliopsida > Poales > Poaceae > Aegilops > Aegilops umbellulata. The sequence continues at coordinate 147,894,223 of CP136059.1, read as the reverse complement.
GAGATGATCAAAGCGTTTGGGTTTACACAGACTTATGGAGAAGCCTGTGTTTACAAGAAAGTGAGTGGGAGCTCTGTAGCATTTCTCATATTATATGTAGACGACATACTTTTGATGGGAAATGATATAGAACTCTTGGACAGCATTAAGGCCTATTTGAATAAGAGTTTTTCAATGAAGGACCTTGGAGAAGCTGCTTATATATTAGGCATCAAGATCTATAGAGATAGATCGAGACGCCTCATAGGTCTTTCACAAAGCACATACCTTGATAAGATATTGAAGAAATTCAATATGGATCAATCTAAGAAAGGGTTCTTACCTGTGTTACAAGGTGTGAAATTGAGCTCAGCTCAATGTCCGACCACGGCAGAAGATATAGAAGAGATGAGCGTCATCCCCTATGCCTCAGCCATAGGTTCTATTATGTATGCCATGCTGTGTACCAGACCTGATGTAAACCTTGCCGTAAGTTTGGTAGGTAGGTACCAAAGTAATCCCGGCAAGGAACACTGGACAGCGGTCAAGAATATCCTGAAGTACCTGAAAAGGACTAAGGAAATGTTTCTCGTTTATGGAGGTGACGAAGAGCTCGTCGTAAAAGGTTACGTCGACGCTAGCTTCGACACAGATCTGGATGACTCTAAGTCACAAACCGGATACGTGTATATTTTGAATGGTGGGGCAGTAAGCTGGTGCAGTTGCAAGCAAAGCGTTGTGGCGGGATCTACATGTGAAGCGGAGTACATGGCAGCCTCGGAGGCAGCACATGAAGCAATTTGGGTGAAGGAGTTCATCACCGACCTCGGAGTCATACCCAATGCGTCGGGGCCAATCAAGCTCTTCTGTGACAACACTGGAGCTATTGCACTTGCAAAGGAGCCCAGGTTTCACAAGAAGACAAGGCACATCAAGCGTCGCTTCAACTCCATTCGTGAAAATGTTCAAGATGGAGACATAGAGATTTGTAAAGTGCACACGGATCTGAGTGTTGCAGATCCGTTGACTAAACCTCTCCCTAAGGCAAAACATGATCAGCACCAGAACTCTATGGGTGTTCGATTCATCACAATGTAACTAGATTATTGACTCTAGTGCAAGTGGGAGACTGTTGGAAATATGCCCTAGAGGCAATAATAAAAGCATTATTATTATATTTCCTTATTCATGATAATTGTCTTTATTCGTGCTATAATTGTGTTAACCGGAAATCGTAATACATGTGTGAATAACAGACAACAACATGTCCCTAGTAAGCCTCTAGTTGACTAGCTCGTTGATCGACAGATAGTCATGGTTTCCTGACTATGGACATTGGATGTCATCGATAACGGGATCACATCATTAGGAGAATGATGTGATGGACAAGACCCAATCCTAAACATAGCATAAGATCGCATAGTTCGTTTGCTAAGAGTTTTCCAATATCAAGTATCCTTTCCTTAGACCATGAGATCATGTAACTCCCGGATACCGTAGGAGTGCTTTGGGTGTGCCAAACGTCACAACGTAACTAGGTGACTATAAAGGTATGCTACGGGTATCTCTGAAAGTGTCTGTTGGGTTGACATGGATCGAGACTGGGATTTGTCACTCCGCTTGACGGAGAGGTATCACCGGGCCCTCTCGGTAATGCATCATCACAATGAGCTCAATGTGACCAAAGTGTTTGATCACGGGATCATGTATTACGGTACGAGAAAAGTGACTTGCCGGTAACGAGATTGAACGAGGTATTGGTATACCGACGATCGAATCTCGGGCAAGTAAAATACCGATTGATAAAGGGAATCGTATACGGGATTAATTGAATCCTTGACATCGTGGTTCATCCGATGAGATCATCGTGGAGCATGTGGGAGCCAACATGGGTATCCAGATCCCGCTGTTGGTTATTGCCCGAGAGCCATCTCGGTCATGTCTGCATGTCTCCCGAACCCGTAGGGTCTACACACTTAAGGTTCGGTGACGCTAGGGTTATAGGGATATGTATGTGCAGTAACCCGAATGTTGTTCGGAGTCCCGGATGAGATCCCGGACGTCACGAGGAGTTTCGGAATGGTCCGGAGGTAAAGATTTATATATGGAAAGTCATCATACGGACATCGGGACGAGTTTCGGGGTTATCGGTATTGTACCGGGACCACCGGAAGGTCCCGGGGGGTCCACCGGGTGGGGCCACCTATCCCGGAGGGCCCCATGGGCTGTATGAGGGAGGGAACCAGCCCATAGTGGGCTGGTGCGCCTCCCCCCCATGGGCCCCATGCGCCTAGGGTTTTGGGGGAGGGAAACCCTAAAGGGGGCGCCCCCCTTGCTTGGGGGGCAAGCCCCCCTGCCCTGGCCGCCGCCCCCCCTAGGAGATCTCATCTCCTAGGGCCGGCGCCCCCCCTTGGGGGTTATATAAAGGGGGGGGGGGAGAGAGGGGGCTGATCACCCATTGCCCTGGCGCCTCCCTCTCCCTCTCCAACACCTCCTCCTCCTCCATTGAGCACGGCGAAGCCCTGCCGGAGTACTGCAGTTCCACCATCACCACGCCGTCGTGCTGCTGCTGGAGCCTTCATCACCAACCTCTCCTTTGCCTTGCTGGATCAAGAAGGAGGAGACGTCACGCTTTCCGTACGTGTGTTGAACGCGGAGGTGCCGTCCGTTCGGCACTAGATCATCGGTGAATTGGATCGCGGCAAGTACGACTACCTCATCCACGTTCACTCGAACGCTTCCGTTGCGATCTACAAAGTGGTATGTAGATGCTATCTAATCTGAATACTCGTTGCTTGATGAACTCCTAGATGGATCTTGGTGAAACCGTAGGAAAAATTTTAATTTTCTGCAACGTTCCCCAACAAGACCCTCTTTCTGTCTAATCAATTTGAACAAGATTTTGGTACTGTAAAATTTGACTTTAGTTCAGATTAGTAAACGGATCTTGTTTCTTTCGCCGTTTGAGTTTCGTTGCTCCATTCGATTTGATTCTTTTCGCAAACCGGAGTTTTTAAGTTAAACTTTCTGGTCAATCTCTCTTATTTGAGTTTTGCCCGTGCATATTTGCTTGATTTCTTATATATGCTATTGTTTGTTTGCGATAGAATTCCCAGAGGGCGAAGCGTGCTACTACGAGTCCCTAGGTTTTGCGGATCGTCAGCAAGCAAAGTAACACATTGATCATACTCTTTTCATACCCAGTTTTTATGCATTAGATCCAATCCTCAAACATTGCATGATTAGTATGTCATTGACATGTGGGTTGGGAAGTAGTTGATGAGGTAGAACCTATTGCCCTGTGTCGGTGTCAAAACCGGCGGATCTCGGGTAGGGGGTCCCGAACTGTGCGTCAAGGTCAGATGGTAACAGGAGACAAGGGACACTTTATTTTACCCAGGTTCGGGCCCTCTCGGTGGAGGTAAAACCCTACTCCTGCTAGATTAATATTGATGATATGGGTAGTACAAGAGTGGATCTACCACGAGATCAAGGAGGCTAAACCCTAGAAGCTAGCCTATGGTATGATTGTGTATGATGATGGTTATCCTACTGACTACAACCCTCCGGTTTATATAGACACCGGATAGGGTTAGGGTTACACAGAGTCGGTTACAATGGTAGGAGATCTCTAATATCCGCACGCCTAGCTTGCCTTCCACGCCAAGAAAAGATCCTTCCGGACACGGGACGAAGTCTTCAATCTTGTATCTTCATAGTCCTGGAGTCCGGCTGAAGGTATAGTCCGGCTATCCGAACACCCCCTAATCCAGGACTCCCTCACCCTGTTTCATTCAAACCTTGGGAGTTACTATTAAGTTTTACTTATAGTGCCATGCTATGCTCGTAGACGTGGATTGGGTTTGAGTGAAATCCATGACAGATGTGAGATTGTTAATTAGTGGTTCAACTTAAGGTGGCAACTTAAATAAATATCTGGGTGGATTGAGGCACTTGGAGAATCCAGTGTTGCCTGTATTTTTGGAAATCCCGGGGTTCCGTGTGATCTTCCTATGGACCGCCACCCAGGCTCAAAGGGAACTGAGATGATTCATGCTAGAAACTTCCGTGTGCAGCCACAAGCTGTTATGGGCTCTAGCATAGTTGAGTAAGTTACGTGAAGCTCTCGAAGAGGTAGATCAGCAGGTAGTGGGTTTATAGGTTTGGTATGGTCTGCCCGGAGTAGAGAGTTAATGTTTCTGAAAGACTGTGTCTCGGTCATCCATTTCTCAAACACCATGTAGTGCGAGAAATCCAACGGAGGCGATCGAGTCTTGTGGGGAAGAGTGCACAAACCTCTGTAGAGTGTACAATCTAATCATGGTTAGCCGTGTCCCCTGTTATGGACAATCTTGAGTATCTAGTACATGGAGTATCTTAAGTATCTCATCACTCTTAATTAATATTGTCGGGTTGATAATTAGTTTAATTGGGATTGAGTTGGAGGAATCTTCTCAATGATGTTTCAACTACCATGATAGTTAAATTAAAATCTATTCCTTTGTTGTAGGGAAAAATGGCTTTTCGCAAAAACTATAACCATAGAGCTTTCCACCAGCCAAATATGCATGTAGTGATAGCATCATTTTGTTCTTGCTCTATTGTGTTATATTGCCAGCATATTCCATGTGCTTGCCCGTTTTCGGGCTGCAACGTATTATGTTGCAGACTTTTCAGACGAGGAGTAAGGTTCGTTAGGTCATTGCTGTGCAGCTCAGCTACGCCGTTGGAGTTGATGGACTCACTTTATCTTCCAAGCCTTCTGCTGTTATCGTATTAGATGACCTTAAGCCATATTTATTGTAATAAGTTCTCTTTTGAGACATTCAATGTAATAAGTGTGTGATTGCTACTCTGTTATAAATCCTTCGAGTACTGTGTGTGTCAGCATTACCGATCCAGGGTTGACACTGAAGCACAGAGACTTGACCGTTTGGGGTCGGGTCGCTACAAGATGGTATCAGAGCACATGCTGAGCGTAGGACACGACCACTAAGATAAACCCTAGGTTACTCTTCTCTACTCATTTCTGACTTCTCTCTATATTCTACTCTTTAGGATGGCGGAGATGAAGAACAAGTTTGCACAGCCAGATGAAGACACCCCCTTTGGATGCCACTTGAAGGAAGTTACTAGGTACTTGAACATTGAATACCAAGCTTCACCGGAACGTATAACGCCACCTTACCAGAAGAGGTGCGCTGGATGATTCAAGTACAAGTTCCAGGAAGGACGTTCTCGCCAACCTCTAAACCCATAGAGTTTTCTTTTGAAGCACCCACCCGGAGCCTAGGCAAGAGCATGGCAGCCCACATTACCATGTGACGCATTGGAGAAGTCTACAACAAGGATCTTAAAGACACTATCTACCAGATATGTGGGCGTCGAGACAAGCAATGGGAGGTGATCAGCACCAAGAAGGATAGATCCATTGCAGCTTTCATCTAGGAGTTAAACCAGCACATTCAACGACAGGAGAACCAAATGTGCGCAGACATGATGGACTTGAAGAAGGCGAAGACTAGGATCATCGAGCTGGAGGAAGAACTCAAGTTTATATGCGATGGACATGAGGAGGAAATCAAGACACTACTGGAGAAGAATTATGACTGGGTAAAGAAGATCAGAGTATTCATGGGAGATCCAGCGCCAGGAAGAGAAGACGACGATTCCACTTGCCCCGACAACTACATCATCATCGACGACACCGACTCCGACCCTAGTGATGATGACTTTGAAGACGAAGCTGGAGCAGATGTCATGGAGTCTTCCACCGATCAAAATTTCTAGATGACCACCAAATGATTGGTAGTATTCCCCCATGTATCTAGTAGTAGTTGAGCACTTTTGCGATAGTTATAGACCGCTTGTATGCCCTTGCTTGATTGATTGAGTGAAAGTTTTGTGCTTGTCTCATGTGCATATGGGTAGTGCTTTCTCATTAGACCCCTTTTCTATTCTGATCTCTTCCCTCTAAAACCCATCAGATGCCTCCGAGACGTAACACCGGATTTGCCTTCCCGCCGGAGCTCACTCAGTTGATCCAACAACAGAATACCCTGCTGCAATTGCTAGTTCAGAACCAAGGCAACAACAACAACAACAACAACAACAACAACAACAACAACAACAACAACAAAAACAACAACAACAACAACAACAACAACAACCTGCCTCCAGTTGACAACCTAGCCCGTTTTCTAAGGTTACAGCTGCCGGTGTTTTCCAGTAGCACCGAGCCTATAGTTGCTGATGATTGGCTACGCCGTATTGGAAGGGAGTTGACCATCGCAGGTTGCACAGATGCGGAGAAGGTGTGCTTTGCCGCACATCAATTGGATGCACCAGCAGCCTCATGGTGGGAATATTACACGACCACTTTCCCCATAGCCAATGTCACTTGGGAACAGTATCAGCAAGCTTTCCGTACAACCCATGTCTCAACTGGAGCCATGAATATGAAGAAGCGTGAGTTTCGCAACTTACGCCGGGGTAACCGTACTGTGGCTCAGTACGTGGATGAGTTTAGCAAGTTATCTCGCTATGCCCCTGGTGATGTGGCCACAGACGCCGCGAAGCAGGAGAAGTTTATGGAAGGGTTGAATGATGAGATGAGCATGCAGTTGATGGTAGCAACCTTCAACAACTACTAGGAGTTGGTAGATAAAGCTCTTATGATTGAAGGGAAGCAGGAGTAGATTGAGAGCCGTAAGAGGAAGTATGGACAAGGGAGGTATAACTCAGGAGCTCAGTAGAAGCCTCGCCTAACCCCGAACTCGGGAGGACTTGTTCATAACCATGGAGGTCATAACCACACCAGACGAAGTTCGCATAACCACAATGGTTCTAAGAATGGGAATGGGAATGGAACTAACAATAATCAGAACCGCCACAATCCAGCCACCCCCGCTAAAAGGGATCTAAGTCACGTTACTTGCTTTAATTGCAGGAAGACTGGACACTACGCCACGGAGTGCCCTGAAGGGAAGAATGGAAACGGAAATGGGAGCGCTGGGAAGAAGCCCAATCCACTCAACAAAGGACAAGTGAACCACATTAACGTGGAGGAGGTTGAAGAGCAGCCAGACGCGGTTATAGGTAAGTTTTTGGTTAAGTTATTTACCGCTCTTGTTTCTTTTGATACTGGTTCATCGCATTCATACATATCAAGGGGATTCGTGGATAAGTTTAAACTACCAACCCAGACCCTTAGGACCCCTCTGTTAGTGAGTTCACCTGGAGCAGAATATATGGCTAGTCGATGGTGCGACCAGATACCCCTAACCATTGGAAGCCATGTTTTTCCATCCGACCTAATAATCTTGGATATTAGGTATGGACTAGATGTCAAAGTATGGAGGAAGCATTGACTGTGCTAGTAAGTCGATTTATCTCACCACCCCGGAGAAAAAAAGGATTAAGTATGTATCTAGGCATGTGCCTAGGAGGAGCCAAGTGAATACCCTCACGGGAGTTGTTCAAGAGGAAGTGCCTGTAGTGAAGGATTACCCGGTTGTTTTCCCAGAGGAGTTAGCAGGCATGCGACTGGATCGAGACATCGAGTTTTTGATAGAGCTATTGCCAGGTACAGGGCCAATATCCAAGAGACCCTACCGGATGCCCGCGAATGATCTGGAAGAGATTAAGAAACAGATCAAGGAGTTATTGGAGAAAGGCTACATTCAAAGGAGTTCATCACCTTGTGGAGCCCCAGTGCTTTTGGTTGAGAAGAAGGATAAGTCCCTAAGAATGGTTGTTGATTATCGGGCCTTGAATGAAGTGACGATCAAGAACAAGTACCCACTGCCGATGATCAATGATTTCTTTGACCAGCTGCAAGGAGCTAAGGTGTTTTCGAAGATCGATCTGTGATCGGGATACCATCAGTTGAAGATTCGAGAGAAAGATATACCAAAGACAGTGTTTCACCCGCAGACAGATGGACAGACCGAGAGAGTCAACCAGATTCTGGAGGACATGTTGAGAGCCTGTGCACTAGATTATGGATCTAGTTGGGATGACAATTTGCCTTACGCAGAGTTCTCATACAACAATAGTTACCAAGCCAGTTTGAAGATGGCACCATTTGAAGCCCTGTTTGGACGAAGGTGCAGAACACCGTTGATGTGGGATGAAGTATGAGACGGACAATTGTTTGGACCATACTTAATCAAGGAGTTTGAAGAGAAGGTTAAGCTGATTGGAGATAGACTGAAGATAGCTCAGTCCAGGCAGAAGAGTTATGCAGATTCAAAATGCAAGGAGGTAACTTATGAAATTGGAGACAGAGCATATCTGCGAGTATCACCCTTATGAGGAGTGAAATGTTTTTGAGTTAAGGGAAAATTAGCCCCGAGATTTGTAGGACCGTATCGTGTTTTGGAACGGATGGGAGAAGTTGCCTACAAGTGGAGTTACCTGAAGGACTGTCAAGAGTTCATGATGTGTTTCATGTTTCACAGTTGAAGAAGTGCCATGCTGAGATGGCCGATATACCGTTAAGAGATACAATTCCCTTGGAGGCGATTCAGTTGGACAGTGATTTGACTTATGAGGAGAAGCTAGTTAGGATTCTTGAGTTTGCCAGTCGAGTCACCCGCAGCAAGGTTATCAAGTTTTGCAAAGTTCAGTGGAGCCACCATACCGAGGATGAAGCCACCTGGGAACAAGAGGATGATCTTCGCAAAGACCACCCACACCTATTTTCTAGCCAACCCGGATCTCGAGGGCGAGATTCATCTTAAGGGGGCTAGGTTTGTAACATCCCAAATTTTCAATTTGGAATTTTATACATAGATCATTCATTCATGTCATATTTTATTGCATTTTCGTTTCGCAATTCTCGAAAATCCTAAGCAACTCAAGGACCCTGGGAGAGAGTTGGGGATTTCCCAGTTTTCATATTTAAATTTTATCAAATGACGAAACGAGGATTTTGGTTTTAATTATTTTTTCTCCGATTTTTTTTCATATTAAAGTATATGAGAGGAGATAATATGACTTCTCCAAAATAATTGAAATATTGGAGGAAAATATTAAAATCAAATATTTGATTTACATTTGGATTTTATTTCCATTAGAAAAATTGCACGTTTTCAAAATTGCATTTTAGGGACAAGAAAATGTTCATCTCGTCCTAAATATTTTATTTAGACGGTGAACATTTGTTTTGGCATTTTAGATTTTTATTTTACTTTCTAGGATTTATTTTATGTTCGGCGGAATTGTTTTTTTAAAAAAGTTTCCGGACCAAAGTGGGCTGAAGCCCAGCCGGCCCGTTCCGGCGCCGTCTCCCTCGCGCGCGCCACTGTGCGCAGCACGGACGCCGAGGGGAGTCCGAGCGGGACTCCTCCCCGGGGGCCCCCTCGCCCCCTTTAATTAGCGCCGCCCCCACCCCGCCTCGCCACCACCACCGCCCACCAGCCCCGCCACCGCAGCCCGCGCCGCGTGCCGCCGCCCGCGCCGCTGCTGCCCTGTGCCGCCGCCGCCGAGCTACCTCACCGCCATCGTCTGAGCCCCGCCGCCCGCTAGCCCCGCCGAAGCCGCGCCTCGCTGGATCCGATAAAGTAACGCGCCGTCGCCATCGTTTTTTTAAGAAAAACTGATTCGTTTTTTTAAGAAAAACCCTAGTTCGTTTTTTTTCTAGACCGGTTCACCGTTTTCTCTCGGTTCTTCTGTTTAGCGGACATTCGTCCGTATGATCGTTTTAACGAACGGTTTTTGCTCATTAGTTACAGACAATGAATGCTCGTTCGTTAGCCAGTTCGTCAGTTTTCTTTTTCTCGGATTATCCCGCGATTATTTCAGATCGTGATTTCTGATCCGATTTTCATTTCAGTTTATCTTTTCGCTCGTTTATCAGAATCTGGCGATTCAAGCGCCTAGATCTTTGTCGCGAGACCCTATTTATGTTTAATCAACTTGAACAAGATTTTGGTACTGTAAAATTTGACTTTAGTTCATATTAGTAAGCGGATCTTGTTTCTTTTGCCGTTTGAGTTCCGTTGCTCCGTTCGATTTGATTCTTTTCACAAACCGGAGTTCTTAAGTTGAACTTTCTGGTCAATCTCTCTTATTTGAGTTTTGCCCGTGCATATTTGCTTGATTGCTTATGTATGCTATTGTTTTTCACAAATATCTGGGTGGATTGAGGCACTTGGAGAATACAGTGTTGCCTGTATTTTTGGAAATCCCGGGGTTCCGTGTGATCTTCCTATGGACCGCCACCCAGGCTCAAAGGGAACTGAGATGATTCATGCTAGAAACTTCCGTGTGCAGCCACAAGCTGTTATGGGCTCTAGCATAGTTGAGTAAGTTACGTGAAGCTCTCGAAGAGGTAGATCAGCAGGTAGTGGGTTTATAGGTTTGGTATGGTCTGCCCGGAGTAGAGAGTTAATGTTTCTGAAAGACTGTGTCTCGGTCATCCATTTCTCAAACACCATTTAGTGCGAGAAATCCAACGGAGGCGATCGAGTCTTGTGGGGAAGAGTGCACAAACCTCTGTAGAGTGTACAATCTAATCATGGTTAGCCGTGTCCCCGGTTATGGACAATCTTGAGTATCTAGTACTTGGAGTATCTTAAGTATCTCATCACTCTTAATTAATATTGTCGGGTTGATAATTACTTTAATTGGGATTGAGTTGGAGGAACCTTCTCAATGATGTTTCAACTACCATGATAGTTAAATTAAAATATATTCCTTTGTTGTAGGGAAAAAATGGCTTTTCGCAAAAACTATAATCATAGAGCTTTCCACCAGCCAAATATGCATGTAGTGATAGCATCATTCTGTTGTTGCTCTACTGTGTTATATTGCCAGCATATTCCATGTGCTGGCCCATTTTTGGGCTGCAACGTATTATGTTGCAGACTTTCAGACGAGGAGTAAGGTTCGTTAGGTCGTTGCCGTGCAGCTCAGCTATGCCGTTGGAGTTGATGGACTCACTTTATCTTCCAAGCCTTCCGTTGTTATCGTATTAGATGGCATTAAGCCATATTTATTGTAATAAGTTCTCTTTTGAGACATTCGATGTTATAAGTGTGTGATTGCTACTCCGTTATAAATCCTTCGAGTACTGTGTGTGTCAGCATTACCGATCCAGGGATGACACTGAAGCACAGAGACTTGACCGTTTGAGGTCGGGTTGCTACATCTGTCCTCCTAAACCGCTGCCGGGTCATCCCCTTATATACAGGGGTTGACGCCCGTCTAGTTTACATGATCCCGAGGCCGTCTCATAAAGGTGTCCGGCCCGGTCTCTACTATTTCTACCTTATACCACAAGCTTACATATCAATGTCGGTTTATCACTACAGGCCTTAATCCGCCTTTGGGCCCTGGGCCTTCTTAAAGTGCCATCATCTTCGTCTTCATGGGATTCAAGTATAATAACTTATTATGGGGATAACCCGACCTCTCCTGGCCGGTTTACGCCCACTAGTAATATCCCCAACATTAGGCCCCAAATTGATTTGAACTGGTTCATGTCAACCTTCAATACTTAAGAAAAATTTCTTCTTCAGCACCTTCGCATAATCTTGTAAACCTCCGTGACATCACCTTCCAGGACCATGATAAACCGCCATGACGTCATCTTTTATTAAAAATTGCACGTAGCCCACCTTCATTAATGAGCCTCCGACAATCGAGGCGACAGAGCCGTCACATATCCCATTTTTCAGGCTCCTCGATTCTCGCGCCTGCTACTTATCCATACACCTTAAAAATAAGGCCGAGAGGTCCTTTTCACTTTCCTCCCATGCCTCTTCGCATTATCTTCTTCCTCGCGCCGCCCGACCATTGGAGCTCTGCCCCCACCGTCGACCTTCGCTTCCGCCCCAACGACAGCCGCTGCATCAACCTGACTGTACCAGAAAAACGCGGTGCTCCTCCGCTGTTTCCTCAGCATCAGTAAGTTCCTTTTTTCCTCGCTCTAGATCCACCATTAGGGTTCAGCGTTCATCAGAGTCTATTGTAGCTCCGGCACTATTCTTCCCTGTTCTTCTTAGTAGCATAAACGGCTAGTTTGGATCTGATACTTCTTGTGCGGTCGTGGCCAGGATCCCCTTTACCTTGTTGGAGCATCTCCTTTATATAAAAAATCGTCTGAACTTGACGAACTTGTTCAAACACTTGAAATTAGGTCTGAATATTTTTTAGTTTTTTGTCATACCGCACATCTGAAATTTATCACATCAATCTGCAAAACTTGTTTTTCCTTCACTTAGGTACTTTAGATCTTTACCTTTCATACCAATATAGGCGTTTTAGCTTTGAAAAAAATGATAATCTGGTAGGTACCATTAGTCCCCTCTTAAACTGCTGATTCATTTATCTTTGCACCTTCTCCATCGTAAGATTCCGGCTTAGCAATATCAGACTCCAGTGTCATATTCTGGCTTAACAATATGCGTACACCTCTGCTTTAACTTGCATCGCTTTATACTTGTCCATTATAAATCTTAAATTGGCAATAATTATGTTTCATCTTCCATTAAAATGGCCAAACAAGTCTATGAATGCAACTGGGTTCCTTCCCGGGTCACTGAAGATCAATTAAACAGATGTGTCGCAACGGGCGCTTTAGCCAAGAAAGAGGTCATCCACTTGAGATCCCCTGGTCCGGAGAATCCTCCTAAACCCAAGGATGGAAAATTAGTTGTTTTTGTTGACCATCTGGGTCGAGGTTTTAGCCCTCCTGGTTCAAAGTTCTTCCAAGATGTGCTTGCCAGTTTTCAGCTTCACCCTCACGGCATCGTTCCAAACTCTGTGTCCAACATCTGCCATTTTCAAGTCTTTTGTGAGGCTTATCTTCAAGAGGAGCCCATAGTTGAAATGTTTAGGGATTTCTTCCACTTAAACTGTCGCACAGAGTTCACAGATGGACCCAATACTGAACTCGGCGTAATGGCAGTTCAAAAAAGGAAAGAAGTCAGCTTCCCCCATGCCAAGCTTCACAGTCACCCCAAGGAATGGAACCGGACTTGGTTTTATTGCAAAGACACATCTCCAACTGATGAAAACCTTTGCCAGGTTACCGCCCTCACCATCTTAGCAATACGCATCCCTTTCCTTAGAGGTTAACTGCAAAGGAAAGGGCCAAGTATGCCCCACAACTGACAAAGCTTAGAGCCTTTATGGCGAATGGTTTAACAGGTGTTGATTTTGCTCGTTGTTGGATAAGCTGGAGCATTCTACCCTTAGGCCGGCGCCCCGGTTTGATATGTGAATACACAGGGAGTTTGACCGACCCTCAATGACATGTTAATATTCAACTAACAGAGGCTGAAGTTACCGAGCCTATCAAGAAAATGTTGAATGAACCGGAGGCTGTCTGTGACCAGACCGGACTAAGTCCTTTTTGCACCTCCAACAAACCGCGAGCTGTAAGAATCATATGACTTCTTTGTTTTAAGTTGCTTCTTTCAAAATGTTCTCTGAAAATCTTGTCCGTTTTTGGCAGGGTGATGATCCGTTTTGGAAGAAAAAACCACACGACAAACCGGCCAAGCCACTTCGCCAGAAGACCAAGGTTGTTAAAAAACCTGCCAAGAAATGGACCACTGCGTCTTCCGAGCCAAATGTTGATGCCGATGTGGCTAATCCGGACTCAGAGGTAGAACTTGACTCTCTCGGTTCATTTTTCATACACCTCATTGACAATGACTATTATCAGGACGACGCTGAAGGCAGTCAAGCTTATGACATAGAGGTAATCATTCTTTCCTCCGATTCAGATCCTCTGCCAACATTGAAAATCCGTCGAGCAAACCGGAAAGTAAGATTTTCTCACCCCCTCGCTTACTTGGACCCAAACTTTCTTTCGAAGACGCAGCAACACGAAGCTCGCCGCACAACCCGGCACAGCGGCCAAGTAGTTATCTCCGCCGGTTTAGCGAACACTCCAATTCAGAAATGCCGATCAGAGGTCTCTTATACTCTTGACACTTCTTGTCCCAAGGCAGGTTGTTTCCTACAACCTCTTAATCCATCTGATTCAAATTATCAGGGAACACCTCACTCATCTTCTGGCGAGTCAACAACCACACAACTTCCAACCCTCAAGACAGTTCCTGGGTGAGCTATGCATTTGATTTTATCCTTCATGTGTTATTTTTTGCATACTGTACTGATCCTTTATATATGTTCTTCTCAGTGCTAAACCCAGACCCAATAAGAAGGCCTGGTTAAATAAACCGGCTGACGACAATACAACTGTTGAACCGGAGAAGACTCCTGATCCGGAAAATGCCGATGCCATACTTAATGATTCGCCACCGCAGGATCATGACTTTGTTGCCGATCAAGCGGAAATTGATCCAATGGGCCAGTCCGATGAACCGACTAATCCAGTCCGCGATACTGATAAACCTACAAGTACAGCTGAGGCCGCTGAGAAACCATCGACTCCCGTGAAGGCCACCGATGGTGAAGAAGATGATATTATGATTACTGGCATTGGCCACACCACTCCTGGCAATCCTATCGCATTATCAAAGCATACTGCCGAGGACGAGCTTTCTGCTATCGCAAAGTCAAGTGGAATGCCGATTTGTCAAGCTATGCCCATCTCAATGCTCAAGACATCCACTCTGTCTTCTTGAACCGTCTGTACACACGCCGCAACTATGAAGCCGGTTTGGTAAACTTGATGAAAGAGTGATACGAGGTAACTAATGCTCAACTCTCCATAATTGTTTCTCTTTTTAATTCCAAATATCAACTCCAGTAGCCCCCAAGTGACGGTTTATGATATCAATCCAAACCGGGACTTAGTAATAATCTTAACTTTACTTGCTTAACCTCCAGGGACCGGGTTAACTCTTTAAGATGAACCGATACTTTAAAATTGCAATACTATATCCTTCACTGATGTAACCCCCAAGGGCTGGCTTAACTTTATAAAGATGAACCGGGACTTTAGAATAATTTCCATATCAGTACTTTGAGCATACATTAGCCCCCAAGTGCCAAGAGTAATACTTGTATCGTGCTTCGGGACTTGTAGAAATTTCGGAGAACAAGCAAATATGCATTAGCCCCCAAGTATCAGGTGCATACCTTGTTATATGCTTGGTACTTCAAATATGTACCGTCAACTCAGAATATGTCTGTTTGTTATAGGCTGAGCTGATCAAAAAGGAATCTCAAGCCGCCGATCTGCAAGAAAACATCAAGTCCCAGCAAGCCGAAACCTCCAAGGATAAGGATGAGCTGACCAGCGCTTTAGCCACTATGGAAAAGCTAAAGGAGAGTTTCAACAAGGAGCGGGCGGATTGGAACACAGAAAAATCCGCTTTGCAAAAAAGAGCCGAGGACGCAGAAGCAACTCTTAAACCGGTAGTAGATAAGCTGACTGGCGTAAAGCGGCAGATACATGCCATGATGGCTGCTATGTTTGGTAAACATCCTTGCTTTAAGTTTTCAACATATCATCCCATACATTGCCGGTTCACTGATGTTTGTAATGATGCAGGAACTCGCATTAGTCATCTGGGCTCTGAAGTACAGAAGAAGTTGAAGGCTGCCTACACTCTTATAGATCAGTTATATACTGGCGCGCAACGGATTATGTGCACCGCTTCTCACAACAAGCCGCCCCCAACTTTAATCAAGGAGGCCTTAGAAAGGCTTTCAATGCTGCATGCCCGGGTAGAAGAGTTAATGAGATCTGCTGCAAGAGCTGGTGCTCGGACTGTGCTAACTCGGGCAAAAGCATGGGTGCCCGATCTTGATCTGAAAGATGTCAGCAAAGGCTATCCGAGCTTAAAAGAAGACGAATCAGAATTTGGCAGTGATGATTTCCGAGCCATAAACCAGGAAGTACGTCCACTGGCTTGCCAATTAGATGAAGAAGCTGATCTTTCACATTATCAGGCAAGTTATGACGTCAACAACAAACGAGTTGCCGCACCAACTCCTGAGGTTCAAAATCTCATCCTGCCAATCCGTAAGCACACCTATGCCCCTGACATTGAACCGTCCACCCTTATAAGCGATGAAGCTGTATTCCAAGCCCTAACTGGGATCAACTAGGCAACCCTTGACTTCCAGCCACTTGGTAGATAGGACGATGATGAACCGGTGCAAGATGATCCGCAGCCGTCAAGTCGACCTGGAGACGAATCATAATCCGGAGGACGGTTTAGTCTTCCACGTGTTGCAATGCTTGTCGAAAACAATTATCCTTTTGGGCACTGAAACGCCTTGAAATAGGCTAGTTAAAACACTTGGTCTGTTATGCCATCGTGCATATTTATTTGTGCCTGACACTTGTTAATCCGCCATGCCTAAGACATGTGATGTTCATAATCCGTAGCGATCTATTCCTGCACATAAAAAGTTGATAGTGTCCTGGCGGTTTACTGCCGGACGGGTCATGATGCCCAGATATATAGCCAGGGTTTATAACCAAGGCTGTAAAAATATAATCAAATATAAAATTAATTGATACCTATGACCTTGAATCACAATGTTGGCTGACCAACTTTGGTAGTGAGGGTGATAACCCCAATTTTGAGTAATGATAACTCCTTTCATACTATGCCGATTTATGACGAAACCGTGCCAGTTTGTGATAAACACCAGTTTATTCAATACTGGCGACTTAGAGTTGAAACCAGACCGGGTTAAGAAACTCCGGGTTATAAGTGATTATGTACTGACAACTTGTAGTTGACAGCCGAGCCGGGTTGATGAACATCGGTTTATGAAAAAACGTCATAAGTCTTATCAAAAGAGAGAAAAACTTGGCAAAAAGAAAATGGAAACTTGTAGTCGAGGCTTTTCACGGGCTGCCAGGCACCAAATTCGAGGCTTTCCATGGGCTGCCAGGTCACTGAGTTAAACCGTTTCACAAAGCCTTTTAACGTGGTCATCAATCCTTAACCAATCGTCATTTTAACTTCGAAAAGTTTAGGGTCTCATATAGATTGACTTGTCATAGTTCGACGGGCATACCAGGTTTACCTGGACGGAGTGACTTACTTAAAAAAGGCAGGCTAACCCGGGGTTTTAGGTGTATACAACAGGCTTCCAAGCCGTGGCTTGATAGCCTATTACAAGTGTAGATTCTTTGTTCATTTTCGATTGCAATGAATCCCCAAGCAATATTTTGAGCTGTGCTCAGTGGGTGCCTATATTTGAGTTGTTCTTTTGCAACACTCTCTTTGGCCCCGGAATGATTTGGCTTTGAGCCGATCAATAGGTGTGACTATGGTTCGAACACGACCAAGCCCCCAAGTGATTTGTATATAAAGCCTTATAAGCTGAATGAAGGTGCAAACCGGATGCCGCTTTATGAACAGAAGCCCCCATGTAACCATACATGATATAAGAAAATAACAGATACCCGCCTTAGCTGAGGCTCTAGTTTATTATATTGATCATAATATATACATTGTCATAACTATGTACATGAGCAGAGCCTGTGGCTCAAGTATAGTAAGGCGGAAGATGAGCGATATTCCACGGCCGTTGGGTCTATTCCTCCGATTTACGTGAGTCTTTGTGCTCTCGAACATCTATAAGGTAGTATGACCCGTTATGCAGATTCTTGCTGACCACAAAGGGTCCTTCCCAAGGCGGGGATAACTTGTGCCTATCCGTCTGATCCTGGATGAGTCGGAGCACCAGATCGCCTTCTTGCGGTTCTGGTTCTAACCCGGCGGCTGTGATAACGCCACAGATCTTGCTGATAAATTGCCGAACGGGCTGCTACAATGTCTCGCTCCTCATCTAACAGGTCAAGTGCTTCTTGTCGTGCCTTCTCATTGTCAGCCTCGACGTACGCCGCCACACGAGGCGAATCATGGAAGATGTCACTAGGGAGAACCGCCTCCGCTCCATAAACCATGAAAAAAGGCGTGTAACCCGTGGATCTGTTAGGCGTGGTATTGATGCACCACAACACAGAAGATAACTCTTCCACCCGACAACCCGGCGTCCCCTGCAAAGGAACCATAAGCCGGGGCTTGATGCCTCTCAAGATTTCTTGATTGGCTCACTCCGCTTGACCATTAGACTGGGGGTGAGCCACTGATGATACATCAAGTCAGATGTGCTCTCGTTGACAGAACTCCTTCATAGCACCTTTGGACAGATTGGTACCATTATCAGTTATGATGTTGTGTGGAAAGCCAAACCGAAAAACCACCTTCTTGATGAATTGAACCGTCGTAGCTGCATCACACTTACTCACTGGCTCTGCCTCCACCCACTTAGTGAATTTATCAACTGCCACCAACAGGTGGGTCCTCTTATCCTTGGATCTCTTAAAGGGCCCAACCATATCCAGCCCCCAAGTCGCAAACGGACAGGTGATTGGAATCATCCTCAACTCTTGAGCCGGTAGATGAGCGTATCGTGAGAATTTTTGACACCCATCACACCTTTTGACCAAGTCCTCAACATCAGCATGAGCCGTCAACCAATAGAAACCGTGACGAAACGCCTTGGCTACCAGAGATTTTGAACCGGCGTGATGACCACAATCTCCTTCGTGGATTTCACGCAAATTTTCACGGCCTTCTTTAGGAGATACACAACGCTAAGACGCCCATGTCACACTGCAGTGATGTAACTCTCCATTGATAATAGTCATAGACTTGGACCGCCGGATTATTTGCCTGGACGAAGTTTCATCCTCTGGTTACTCGCCCTGGTTCATATACCCCAAATATGGAACCATCCAATCCGGGATAACATGAAGAACCGCTACCAGCTGAGCCTCCAGATCAGGAACAGCCAAATCCTCCTCTCTCAAAAGCTTGACGGACGGATTATGCATCACATCCAGGAAGACATTGGGTGGTACCGGTTTACGCTGCGAACCCAAACGGCTTAAGGCGTCCGCCGCTTCATTCTTCCGCCGGTCCACATGATCGACTTGATAACCTTTGAAGTGACCCACAACAAGATCCACCTCTCGACGATATGCCGCCATGAATGGGTCCTTGGAATCCCAAGTACCAGACACTTGTTGAGCCACCAGGCCCGAATCACCGAAGCACGTAACCCGGCTGAAATTCATCTCCTTAGCCATCCGAAGGCCGTGGAGTAAGGCCTCATATTCTGCTGCATTGTTAATACAAGGGAACATTAAACAGAGAACATAACAAAACTTATCACCTCGTGGGGAAGTTAATACGACTCCAGCCCCCAAGCCCTCCAATTGCCTGGACCCATCAAAATGAATAGTCCAATAAGTATGATCTGGCTTCTCTTCTGGTGCCTGTAGCTCTATCCAGTCACTAATGAAATCCACAAGTGCTTAAGGTTTGATTGTCGTCCGGGGTACATATTTTAGCCCGTGAGGCCCAAGCTCAATAGCCCACTTGGCAATCTGGCCAGTTGCTTCCCTGTTCTGAATTATATCCCCCAAAGGAGCAGAACTGACCACAATTATGGGATGACCCTGGAAATATTGCTTAAGCTTCCAGCTTGCCATAAAAACTTCATACACCAGCTTCTGCCAATGCGGGTACCGCTGCTTGGACTCAATAAGTACTTCATTGATGTAATAAACCGGCCGTCGAACAAGATATTTCTTTCCAGCCTCCTTGCGCTCCACCACAATAGCCACACTGACAGCCCGGGCATTAGCAGCCACACATAACAACAAGGGCTCCTTATCAACAGGAGCAGCGAGGATAGGCGGCTCAGCTAGCTACCGCTTTAAGTCCTCAAACTCTTCATTGGCGGTGTCACTCCAAACGAAGTTATCTGTCTTCTTCAGCATCTGATATAAAGGGATGGCCTTCTCACCAAGGCGACTGATAAACCGGCTCAAGGCGGTGTCGGGGGAAATCTGCCTCCACGAACACCTATGGGGACCGAGCCCCTTTCTGGTTCGGCGGGGGGCGGAGGTCGCGCGAAGAGCGGATCGAGGCGATGCACACAAGGGGTTTACCCAGCTTCGGGCCGCACGGATGCGTAAAACCCTACTGCTGCTTTGTGGTTTGTATTGTGTGCTTGTTCGGGAGCGCTGAGTGCTACAGTACACTCAGGCAACAAATCAGACCGAGCGTGAGTGGCCTCCTCCTTTCTCCCTTCTCCCCTCCCTCTACGTTGCGCATGGGGCCTCCTTTTATATGCGCTAGGGATTACCCACATGTGGGAACGTAGGCGGGGGTAAAACTGGAAAACGCTGTGTTGGGTACAGCTGTTTGCATAGTGCTATCATACCTAACTCTGACCGCAGGGGACAAGGGCATTAAATGCCCGTCTAGGTCGCCCAAACAGTGCAGAAAAGGGACCGTCAGGGGCGCCACCGTTTGCCACGACGGCTCTCCTGTCAGCGTTGCTTCGCCACCGCATGCCCCTGGCTGCGCAGCCTCTCGCCACGTACGCCTGGAATGGCCCCAGAGCGACACGTGGGTGGATGAGCTGGAACGCAGGCGCGGGGTGGTGACTTGCCGCGGCAAGCGCCTTGCCGCGGTTGATGCCTTGTCGCGCCCGGGAGCTTGTTGCTCACCGGTCCTTGCCGGGACGCGTGGCGCGTCGCAGCAAGTCTTTTGTCGTGCCCTGGTCGGCCTTCCCGGCAAGCTCCTCTTGCCAGGGCCTTGTGCTTCGAGCAGCCGTCCCGGCAAGATCCTCTTGCCGGGGCCTTGTGCTTCGAGCAGCCGTCCCGGCAAGCTCCTCTTGCCGGGGCCTTGCTCTCTTCGGGTGGCCTTCCCGGCAAGCTCCTCCTGCCGGGGCCTTGGCTCAAATACTTTGTTCTTGGATGGCCCAAAAAGGGACCATGGAGAGTTTTGGGGATCACCTGGCAAGCCTTCCCGCGGGGTGCTACGACTGCCCGTGCACAAGTTCGGAGTACTAAGGTACCCCTACTTTAGTACACCGATAGGAGCCCCCGGGCCTGGGCCATACACGTTGCCGAGCGCTGTTGGGCCAGGCCCAAAACAGTGCACGGGCACGCGCGGCCTAGGTCACGCTGCATCTTCTTCTGCATCCACCACGCCCTCCCTGAACGGTACAATTCGAATGCGGCATCGTGGGGAGAGGTGTGCGTGACGTGGGTGGCGTGCGCGGGGCTGAGCCCCGCAGGCATGTGTCACGTCGCAATAAAGGGGGACGGTTCGTGCCATCTTCATAAGTGGAGGGAGGCGTGGAGGCGTGGCTCGTTTGCTGGACGGGGCCGAGGCACGGTTTCCGAGGCGTCTGCTCCCCACGATCACGGGGCGAGGGGAGGTCGCCTCTTCCGTCGCCTTGGTCCTGCACGCCAGCCACGCGGCTTCCATGCACCTGGAGTTGCGGACGGTGGAGGCAGGAAACCGGGCCGTCGCGGGTCGAGGCAGCAGGCCGGTCCCAGTCGCCTGCTCTTCCTGCGTCTTGATTGGCTGAGCGGGGCGGCCGAGCCCCCACCCTGCTCCTTTATAAAGAGCAAGAGGGGGCGACGGAAATCCACACTCCTTCATCTTTTCTTCCCTTCAGCTTCTGATCCCCTCTCTCGATTCGCCATGGAGAAAGGGAACCCTGGTCCTTCATCGATGGCGGCGAGGGTCGCTGCTAGGCAGTGCGCCCCTCCTCCCCTTGCACCCGCGGTGGCAGAGCCAACCGTAAGGGGAAGGGGGAGGGGGCGAGGTCGTGGACGAGGTGAAGGACGAGGCCGAGGCGCTCGGGGACGAGGCGTACGGGGCGACGCGCCGGCCTCGCCTCCGCCAGCGGCTCCTCTTCTCACGGCGGTCCACATCGGGGACGACCCTTGCAAGTTCTTCGTCAGGCTGCGCCGGGCGCCTCGTCGTCGCCTCCGTCTCCCGGCTCCCTTCGCAAGCGTGATGGAGATGGAACAACCCGAGACGCTAAGACTGTGCATGAGGGGCTGCGGGATCAGCGGCACGCGGGTCCTCGTTGAGTCCCAAGCCCCCGGCATGATGTATCTTGGCTGAGGGTGGAAGACGTTCGCCAGTATCCACAGCTTGATGGAGGGGTTCACCCTCCATTTTAAGTTGATGGAGGGCGATCTCCTCTCCGTCAAGGTCTTCGGGTGCTACGGGACCCGGGCCCGGTGCTGCGTGGATAGCTCCTCCGACAGCGAAGGCTCCTCCTCGAGCGAGAGCGACGAGGAGGGGAGCGACAACGACGACGAGGGTAGTGGCCGTCGGGATGACGGGTCCGACTAGGCGCCGGTTGCGGCTCCGTGTGGCACCGGCGACCCCATCATCCGTGTCGCCGGCTCCTTGAGCTTCTCGGGGTCGTCTCCTTGGCGGCTGGCGTAGGGAGGCTGCGGAAGAGGAAGAGGGCGGGCGGCAAGGCCGTCAACTCGGAGTACGGGGGCACGGCGCCCTCGACAGCGTGCTGACGTCCTGCCGCCTCGTCGAGCCCTGCTTCCGGCGCCGCCGTCACCGTCCAGCCTTCAGACAGCCCTCGGGGTGTTCTCTTCGTGTCTTCTGCCACCCGTAGCTCGCCTAGGCGCCCCTTTTGCCCTCCTCGCCTCCTTGTCCTACCTCCTGAGGAGAGAGACAAGAAAGGGATTATGGGCACCTTATCTCTTTTTAACTCGTAAGCCCCCGGGCCTTAGTTGCATTTAAAGCTTGTAATCCCATCTCTCATGTTTTTCATTCTCTGTGAACTGTACCTGAGCGGAATGTTTTTTTAATGAAAAGGGGATGTTTGCCGGGCCATTTGTCCCGCGGGTAAAACCCACGCCAAGGAGCGAATCCTTTATATCGTTAAGATAGACACTTCTTTGCCTGGCAACAGGCCCTGCCGTCTTCCCGCGCCACTCAACCTTTCTCACGCCTTTGGCGGAGGTAGGGATGAGGCAGGTTCGGGCTCCTCATTCCGCCCCTTTGCCGCCGCGGCTACTACCAAAACTGGCCCCAGGAACGCGCTCTGGGGCCCAGAGTTAAGGGAGCACGGTAGCTTTTTAGGAGGAAACAAGGTTTTCGCATTCCTCAGTCCATAAGAGAATGCATGACAAGGGATGGAAAACTTATCTGGGATTGCAGCCCCCGGCAACTTTGGCTTGCCGCGGGCGAATCTTTGTACTTGCATCCCCCGGCAACACTGGTTTGCCGGGGACCAGATGCTGGTCCGCCCTTCTTCTCTTCTTCGTCCTTAAGCGGTCTGGCCAGGATATGCAAAACCCTGCGAACCAAAGGAAACGAAAGAACAGAAAAAAAGGATGCAGACCCGACCTCTAAGCTAGGGGTTAGCAGCTGTTAGGCACTATCAACCCTAACCAAGGACGAGACTCGACTCAGCATGCATGCTAAAACTTAGGGCGCCAGCGCTTCATTTACTGCTGCTCAGGGTCTGCGCCTGGCTTTGTACAAAGGATTACATGCAACAGCGGCAAGACTTGTACAAAAGGGTGGTTGCCGGACGGGGTCCGACAACCGCGCCTTACGGGTAAAACTTACGAAGATGCTCAATATTCCAGGAGTTGCTCACCGGAGTGCCATCTTCGGTCTCAAGGCGGACAGCGCCGGGCCTCGTGACTCGTCTCACCCGGTAAGGGCCTTCCCACTTCGGTGTCAACTTGTTGTGATTCTTGGCGGACGGAGCGCGCTGAAGAACAAGGTCGCCTTCCTCGAAGCTTCTGGCTTTAACTTTGCGGCTATGGTAGCGACGCAAAGCTTGCTGGTAGCAAGCGGCTCGCACAGCAGCCTGAAGACGATCTTCCTCAAGGAGCAGCGCGTCATCTTCACGCAGCCGCTCTTGCTCAAGCTCATCATAAGCGAGCACTCGAGGTGACCCGTATACGAGTTCCGTGGGGGTAACTGCTTCTGCTCCATAGACTAGAGCAAATGGTGTCTGGCCAGTGGCTCGATTTGGCGTCGTTTTGATCGACCAAAGAGCCACCGGTAGCTCCTCGATCCATTTTCTTCCGCACTTGTGCAGCCTGTCGAAAGTTCTGGTCTTGAGCCCGCGCAGCACTTCGGCATTGGCCCTCTCCGCTTGACCGTTGCTCCTGGGATGAGCAACAGAAGCGAAGCAGACCTTGGCGCCGAGATCTTGGACGTATTGCATGAAGGCGTGGCTCATGAATTGTGTACCGTTGTCGGTGATGATCCTGTTGGGGATCCCGAAGCGGCAAACAATCGACCTGAAGAACTTGACTGCTGACTGTGCTGTCACCTTCCTCACTGGTTCCACTTCCGTCCACTTTGTGAACTTGTCGATTGCGACGTACAAGTACTCAAAGCACCCGAAAGCTCGGGGGAAGGGGCCGAGGATGTCGAGCCCCCAGACCGAAAAGGGCCAGGATAAAGGGATCGTCTAGAGAGCTTGAGCTGGCTGGTGTATCTGCTTGGAATGGAACTGGCACGCTTCACACTTGGTTACTTGTGCAGTTGCATCCTGGAGGGCTGTCGGCCAGAAGAAACCTTGCCGGAACGCTTTGCCGGCAAGTGCTCTTGCGCCAATGTGGTGACCACATATGCCTCCATGTATCTCTGCCAACAGCTTTCATCTGTCTTCCAGGGGAATACACTTCAATTTCACACTTTTGCGCCCTCTTCTGTACAGTGTGTTGTCGACGAACTGGTACATACTTGAGCGCCGGGCTACTCTTTCCGCTTCTTCTTGTTCTTCGGGAAGTTCTCCGTTCTGGAGGAAACGGACAGTCTGATGCGCCCATGCTGGAGCCTGTGGCTCGACAACAAGGACTGAAGGCACATCTGCTGCTGCGGGAACGTCCGCTTCTACGGCGAGGATCTGGGGCTCAGCCGGAGCTTGATGTTCCCCGGCAAGCTTGCCGGAGCAAAACTTGTCGGGAGCGCCTGCTTCTATGGAACAAACCCTGGGGTTTGCCGGAGCAGACTGCTCCTCAGCACTCTTGGCGTCGATCTTGGGGACCTTCTTGGCGGCGGCTCCGGGGAGCTCTGCCGGAAGATAGTCGCCGGAGACCAACTTCCTATTCTTGCTCTGTCCGGTTGATGGTGTTACGGATGGCTGAGTCAGCTTGAGCACAAAGGTTCCTGGCTCCACAGGTAACTTAAGTGCTGCGCACTTTGACAGGCCATCAGCAATGTCGTTCTCAGCTCTTGGAATGTGTTCCATTTGCAGGCCGTCAAAGTGCTCTTCTAGCTTCCTCACTTCATCAACGTACGCTTCCTTCAACGGACTCTGGTAATCTTTGTTCACTTGGCGGACGACAAGCTGCGAGTCACCCCTGACAATGAGCTTCTTGATCCCAAGTTCTGCCACGATCCTGAGACCGGCAAGCAAACCTTCATACTCTGCAGTATTGTTTGTTGCTTGCTCCTTGGGGAAGTGCATCTGGACTATGTACTTGAGATGCTCTCCGGTGGGCGCGATAAGCAACGCGCCAGCACCGGCGCCTTGCAGCGAGAAGGCACCATCAAAATACATCAGCCACTCTTTGCTTGCTTCTTTGACGGGGATGCTCGTCTCTGGGATCTCTTCGTCTGGTGTCGGTGTCCACTCTGTTATGAACTCCGCCAATGCTCTGCTTTGGATAGTTGAAGTGCTCTCGAATTTGAAACCGAAGCTTGACAGTTCCAGTGCCCACTTGACAATCCTGCCTGTTGCTTCTGGATTCTGCAGTATCCTCTTCAGCGGAAAGCGGGTGACAACTGTAATCTCATGTGCTTGGAAGTAATGGCGCAGCTTTCTCGAGGCCATGAGAAGGCTGAAAAGCAATTTCTGCACACCAGAGTACCTTGACCTAGCCCCCTGCAGAAGGGAGCTGACAAAGTAAACTGGGCGCTGCACCATTCTCTTCTTACGCACCTCCACTCGCTCCTGCACAGATTCATCCTTGCCGGGGCCAGAGCTTGTCGGGGAAGCCTCCTGCTTGTCGCTGGACGCGCTTGCCGCGGTTGCTAGCTCATCATCTGCCTCCCTCTCCGCTACTAACACAGCACTAACCACTTGATTGGTTGCCGCCAGGTACAACAGCAACTTCCCTTGTGGTTTAGGCGTGACAAGTATTGGAGCGGAGGACAGGTATTTCTTCAAGTCCTGTAGCGCAGCCTCCGCTTTCGGAGTCCATTTCACTGGACCCGCCTTTTTCAAAACTTTGAAAAATGGTAGGCCGCGTTCTGCAGACTTGGAAATAAACCTGCTGAGAGCCACGACGCAGCCGGCAAGCCTTCGTACATCCTTGACGCGTGTTGGTGCTTCAATTTGCTCGATGGCCTTGATTTTGTCTGGATTGGCTTCGATTCCTCGCTGAGACACGAAGAACCCGAGGAGCTTGCCGGAAGGGACTCCAAACACGCACTTCTCGGGGTTGAGCTTGAGGCTGATCTTGCGCAGGTTTGTAAAGGTCTCTTCTAAATCTTGAATCAGGGTTGCCCTGTTCCTGCTTTTGACCACTATGTCATCCATGTAGGCTTCCACATTTCTGTGGATTTGTGGCTCAAAAGCGGTATGGACAACCCTCGCAAACGTCGAACCAGCATTCTTCAAACCGAAAGGCATCCGTACAAAACAGTACGTGCCACATGGAGTGATGAATGCGGTCTTTTCCTCATCTTCTTCAACCATGAAGATCTGATGGTATCCTGAGTATGCGTCAAGAAATGAAAGCAGGTCACATCCGGCCGTGGAGTCAACAATCTGGTCAATGCGCGGCAAAGGAAAGGGATCTTTGGGACAAGCTCTATTAACGTTAGTAAAGTCGATGCAAAGCCTCCATTTCCCATTGTCTTTGCGCACGACAACAGGATTGGCCAACCACGTCGGATGGAGCACACCTCTGACAAGGCCTGCCGCTTCCAACTTCTTGATCTCTTCTGCGATGAACTCTTGGCGCTCCACCACTTGCTTCCTGACTTTCTGCTTGATGGGCCGCACATGAGGACAGACGGCGAGGTGGTGCTCAATCACTTTCCTGGGAACGCCGGGGATGTCAGATGGTTGCCAGGCAAACACATCGACATTCGCTCGCAGGGAAGCAACGAGCGCGCTTTCCTATTTGGGGTCGAGAGTGGCACTGATGGTGAAGGTACCACCAGTGCCGTCCTCCTTGGCGGACACCTTCTTGGTCGTTGGCAGGGCTGCCATTGACTTCTTACTCTTGTCGGTGGAGCTCGATGGCGCGTCCTCGACGGTAGCGCAGCACTCCGAAGAGGTGCGCTTGCCGGAGTGGGCACCAGAGCACTTGCCGGGCTTGGTCTTCTTCTTCCCTCCGGGAGCTTCAGCGGCAAGTGGCTTGTGATCCCTTGCGGCTGCTGCTTCCCGGTAGATCTTGTCGGCACAGATAATGGAATCCTTCTTGTCACCGGGGACAGAGATGACGCTTATCGGGCCTGGCATCTTGAGCATGTTGTATGCGTAGTGAGAGGCCGCCATGAACTTGGCGAACGCTGGACGGCCGAGAATTCCATTGTAGGGCAATGGAAAATCGGCAACGTCAAAAGTGATCCTCTCTGTCCTGAAGTTCAGCTCGCTGCCAAATGTCACTGGCAACGTTATCTTCCCCTTCGGCTTGCTCCTTCCCGGGTTGATTCCATGGAACGTGCCGGTCTCTTCGAGCTCGCTGTCGGGAACTTGGAGTTTCTGGAGCACAGCGGAGGAGATCAGGTTCAAGCCGGCCCCGCCGTCGACTAGCATCTTAGTGACCTTGAGGTTGCGGACTGTTGGTGAGACCAACATCGGCAAGCACCCGATCGCAGTTGTGCGGTCAGGGTGGTCCTCAATATCGAAGATGATAGGCGTGCTGGACCATTTCAGAGGCTTGCGTGACTCGACGGGTGGTTCCGCTGCATTGACTTCCCGCACCCACTGCTTGAACTGGCGATGAGAAGTATGCAGAGAAGCACCGCCGTCTACGCACAAGACCTCCGTGGCTTTCTGAAACTCCTGCTCACTGGTCTCGACATCATCCATGTCTTCGTTTTCGTCGTCGTCTTCGTCCTTGTCGCGGCCGCGGGGAGGTCTGTCTGCTTGCCGCTGCTTGTCCTTGCCGCGGCGTCCTCCCTGGCCGGGGCGCTTCGTGTCGGATCCTCCGCCACCTCCCCGGGCTTTCTCCTTGTCGTGCCGCTCGTACTCGGCCTTTTGCAGCTCGACGAGCCGCTCGACCAGCTTGCAGCTCTGGAGATCATGGCCCTTGGTGCGGTGGATCTTGCAGTACTGTTTGTTGGTGCCGTCCCGCTTGTCGGCGACCGCCACGGCCTGGCAGTTGGTGCATCCGGCAACCTCCTTGCCGGAGCTACCAGCCTGGGCCTTCTTGGCGGTGCCTTCATCGCCGGACTGCTCAACAACCAGTACTTGTTGGCTCTTCTTCTTCCTGTTGCTCCGCCGCCGGTTCTTCCTTGCCGGGGCGGTATCCTCACTATTAGGTTCTTCGGCTCAAGTGTTCTCTCCGGGGAGTTTCCTTCCTTCCTCAGCACGTGCACACTTGTCGTCCAGGGCATATAGCTCGCTGACGTCTTTGATCTTGCACATCGCCATCTCCTCCCGCATCCTGCGGTTACGCACGTTCTGATGGAGCGCGCTGATGACCGCGGCAGGGTGGACGTCTGGGATGTTGTAGTGTACGCGGCTGAATCTCTGGATGAACTTGCGCAAGGGTTCCCCTTCCTTCTGGACGAGCAGATGAAGGTCGCTCGCTTGGCCATGGGGTTTGTGGCCGCCTGTAAAGGCGCCACCAAACTGATGGCACAAGTCTGTCCAGGAGGTTATGGAGTTATCCGGCAAGTGCATGAGCCAGGATCTGACGTTGGATTTGAGTACCAGCGGGAAGTAGTTGGCAAGGATCTTGTCGTCTCGCCCTCCAGCAGCCTGCACCGCGATGGTGTAGATGCTGAGGAACTCCGACGGATGCGACTTGCCGTCGTACTTCTCTGGTACGTCTAGGTTGAAATTCTTCGTGCTGGGCCACTGGACTTGCCGCAGCTCACGGGTGAACGCAGGGCAGCCTACCGCGTACGGCAGGTCGCCTCGTTCCCCCGGCGCATGCATGTCGACAAAGGGATCAGCGCGCTGGTCTGATTGACGCAACGCTTCTCTTCGACGCTCGATGCGGGTACGAGCGTCCTCTTGCTTTCGTTCGTGAAGAACTTGGCGTTGATCGCGACGAGTTCGCGGATTTGAGGACGCGGTGGAGTCGTTGTCGTGATGGTTCCGGCGAGTTGGCGATCTTGGCCTCTGGGGCGGGGAATGCACGGTGGTCGCACCCCCACCGGTCTTGGCGCCATCGGTTCTCGCCTGGCCGACCTGCCGCGGCAGCGACGCACTGTGCTGCCGCGGGGTGTCGCCGTTAGCGAAGCCGATGAGACTCTGTATCGTGGCCCTCCAGTCGTCGAGCTTGTCCGCCGTTGGAGGGTAGTCTAGGAGCAGTTGAGCTCGTGCTAGAGCTTCTGCTGGAGTGGCGGGCAGCGGTGGCGAACGGCGCGTGGAGCGGGATGTGCTCGAACTTCTAACTATGTTAGAAGGAGTAGCACCCGGTCCAGGCAGTCGCGCCACGCTCGCGCCAGCACGTTGGTGTGTATGCTGGCCTTGAGCAGCCTGGGATCCGCCAGCTCAATCTGGGTCCAGCGAGCGTATGGTACCGTGAGTGCCAAGACGCTGCTGGTCCCGTGCCTCCTGAGAGGGGCGCGGTGCATGTTCGGACGCCGTGGCACCATGAGCTGGCTCGGCGACGCCCGTTCCGCCGCCGGTGCCGTCCCCACCACTCGTTTGCTCTAGGGGCGGTGGGTTCGACGCGGACGGACCAGCCACCTCCGGAGCCTTCTTCTTTGGTGGCATGTCGATGAAGACGATGGAGATCTAGCCTGTGCAGACGCCGGATCAGGTTCACACAACCTCGACGCCCCCTACCTGGCGCGCCAAAGATGTCGGGGGAAATCTGCCTCCACGAACACCTATGGGGACCGAGCCCCTTTCTGGTTCGGCGGGGGGCGGAGGTCGCGCGAAGAGCGGATCGAGGCGATGCACACAAGGGGTTTACCCAGCTTCGGGCCGCACGGATGCGTAAAACCCTACTGCTGCTTTGTGGTTTGTATTGTGTTCTTGTTCGGGAGCGCTGAGTGCTACAGTACACTCAGGCAACAAATCAGACCGAGCATGAGGGGCCTCCTCCTTTCTCCCTTCTCCCCCCCTCTACGTTGCGCATGGGGCCTCCTTTTATATGCGCAAGGGGTTACCCACAGGTGGCAATGTAGGCGGGGGTAAAACTGGAAAACGCTATGTTGGGTACAACTGTTTGCACAGTGCTATCATACCTAACTCTGACAGCAGGGGACAAGGGCATTAAATGCCCGTCTAGGTCGCCCAAACAGTGCAGAAAAGGGACCGTCAGGGGCGCCACCGTTTGCCACGACGACTCTCCTGTCAGCGTTGCTTCGCCACCGCATGCCCCTGGCTGCGCAGCCTCTCGCCACGTACGCCTGGAATGGCCCCAGAGCGACACGTGGGTGGATGAGCTGGAACGCAGGCGCGGGGTGGTGACTTGCCGCGGCAAGTGCCTTGCCGCGGTTGATGCCTTGTCGCGCCCGGGAGCTTGTTGCTCACCGGTCCTTGCCGGGACGCGTGGCGCGTCGCAGGAAGTCTTTTGTTGTGCCCTGGTCGGCCTTCCCGGCAAGCTCCTCTTGCCAGGGCCTTGTGCTTCGAGCGGCCGTCCCGGCAAGCTCCTCTTGCCGGGGCCTTGTGCTTCGAGCGGCCGTCCGGGCAAGCTCCTCTTGCCGGGGCCTTGCTCTCTTCGGGTGGCCTTCCCGGCAAGCTCCTCCTATCGGGGCCTTGGCTCAAATACTTTGTTCTTGGATGGCCCAAAAAGGGACCATGGAGAGTTTTGGCGATCACCTGGCAAGCCTTGCTGCGGGGTGCTACGACTGCCCGTGGACAAGTTCGGGGTACTAAGGTACGCCTACTTTAGTACACCGACAGGCGGCAATCCAGCCTGCCAGTCGTTCGACGTCATTGATGCACTTCGGTTTAGGCAAAGAAGTTGTAGCCTTGATCTTCTCCGGATTAGCTTCAATGCCCCTGTTAGACACCAGAAAGCCCAAGAGCTTGCCTGCCCGTACACCAAAGACACACTTGGCCGGATTAAGCATCATTTTATAAACCCGGATGAGGGAGTCCTGGATTAGGGGGTGTTCGGGTAGCCGGACTATACCTTCGCCGGACTCCAGGACTATGAAGATTGAAGACTTCGTCCCGTGTCCGGAAGGGACTTTCCTTGGCGTGGAAGGCAAGCTAGGCGATGCGGATACTCATTATCTCCTACTATTGTAACCGACTCTGTGTAACCCTAACCCTATCCGGTGTCTATATAAACCGGAGGGTTGTAGTCCGTAGGACGAACCATCATCATACACAATCATACCATAGGCTAGCTTCTAGGGTTTAGCCTCCTTGATCTAGTGGTAGATCTACTCTTTTACTACCCATATCATCAATATTAATCAAGCAGGAGTAGGGTATTACCTCCATCGAGAGGGCCCGAACCTGGGTAAAAACATCGTGTCCCTTGTCTCCTGTTACCATCCGGCCTTGACGCACAGTTCGGGACCCCCTACCCGAGATCCGCCGGTTTTGACACCGATATTGGTGCTTTCATTGAGAGTTCCTCTGTGCCGTCGCAATCAGGAAGGATGCCTCTTCCCGTCTTTAAAGACGGCGCCACTACTAAGGGAGCCTTGGTTGTCGGCCAAACCCTCCAGCTAGGTGGCTTTCTCACGACCGCTTGTTCGGCCGTTGCGCTGACGGTGACCTCTCCGGTCATCGAAAGCAACCTTCACGTCAGCTCAGAACTTGCCGAGCAGCTGGATCCGATGGAGCTCTCTTTCGTAAACGAGCTCTTGGATCGCATCGCCGCACTGGGGGTCGCTACAAATTACGACCAGGTTGGGCTTAAACCCGATCTAAGAGAAATTAACTCTCCCCAAGTCACCCACCACGTTGCCGTGGTAGAGGCGCAGTGCGGCGACCCTTCATCTATTGTAAGGACTAGCTACGTCCGAATTCCCGAACCCTCCAGGCCGGATACCCGCGGAGGGGAGGATACAGTTCAAGACCTGAGCTTAGAATCAGGCAACGGGCTAGATTCGTTGGACAACATCCAAGGCTCCGGACTTCAGAGTTCGGAAGCTCTTCGGCCCCCGAATTGTAAATTAGGTGAGGCCTCAGATTCAACGCCACCCGCCCGCCCGAACATAAGCTACCTTTCCCAAATCAGGCAAAAGCCCGAGGAAACAGTACATCACTACTGGGCCAGATTCCTCCTGGTTATGAACTGGAAAAGGACTGCCGCGAGGGAGACGCAATTTCAATCTTTTGCAGTAACTGCACAGATGAGGGAATACTTAACGCCATAAGTCGTCGTGATAATACACGCTTCGCTGACTTGGCGTCCATAGTACAAAAGTACTGTGCGATGGAAAGCGCTTGGAAAACCGAAATAAAATTTGGGATAATCCGGCCTTGAATAGCAATCCCGTCTGAACTAAGAGGGTGCACCACAGTAAGACACCCGGATTAAATATCAAAAAGCCAAAACCCTCTACAGGGCATGGAACCGTACTAGAAAGGTGGCTTGATGGACCCTGTAGAATTCACAGCATAGAGGACGCCACACCAACACACAGCCTTAGAGCATGTTGGATACTCCGGCAGGTGGCCAAAATTGGCGAGGACCTCCTAATTTCAGAGGCCGAAGAAAGCCAGCCCGAGGACACCAGTACCGTTCTCACAGTCTTCGAGCCTTTCGCATCAAATAATATGCGAAAAAGAACACTCCGCAGCCTCACCGAAGTCTATCAAGTAGCAACAATAAACCCATGGAGCGACACTGCTATCACCTTCAACGCGAGTGACGAACCTAAATTCCGAACAGCCCGAGCACCAGCCGCATTGGTCCTCAGTCCCATAGTGGACGGCTCTCGCCTCACAAAGGTACTCATGGATGGAGGCAGCGGATTGAACCTCATTTATGAGGAAACCAACCAAAAGATGGAAATAGACTGGAACCGCATCGGGCGAAGCAGCACAACCTTTAGAGGAATAATCCCAAGTCTGGAAGCGCGCTGCACAGGAAAGATCACACTAGACGTGGTGTTCGGCACGCCGGATAATTACAGGTCCGAAGAAGTCACGTTCCAGGTGGCCCCGTTCAATAGCGGATGCCACGCTATATTAGGACGGGAGGCATTCACAGTCTTCCAAGCCATACCCCATTACGGGTACATGAAGCTCAAGATGCCTGGGCCAAAAGGAATTATCACTCTCGCTAGTGATCCGGACATAGCACTCCGTGCCGAAAACAAGACAGCCGCATTGGCCCTTGAGGCACTATCCGAGACCTTAGCGGCCTAAGAACTGACTGCGCTGCGCTCCATGGTTAATAGGGATGATGTGATACTCGATAAGAGATCCAAATCCACATCCTTCAAACCAGTGGACGAAATAGTCAAATTCCAGGTCCATCCAACGGACCCCAATAAAACGGCTTCCATCGGGGCACGACTGAACCCTGATGTAGACACCGCACTGCGTGAGTTCCTACGAGAGAACTGGGACATTTTCGCTTGGCACCCTTCAGACATGCCAGGAATCCCACGCAGGCTGGCCGAACACAACTTAAATATCCAGAAAGGATTCAAACCTGTCAAACAAGCCCTTCGGCGCTTTTCCGAACCGAAGACACAGGCTATGAGAGAGGAGCTAGCCAAGTTATTGGAAGTCGGATTCATTAGAGATATAAAACATCCGGACTGGCTAGCAAACCTGGTGATGGTACCAAAGAAGGACAAATCCTCGCGCCTGTGTCTCGATTTTAAAGACCTTAACAAGGCCTGCCCAAAGGATCCCTTCCCCCTCCCTCATATCGATCAAATTATCGATGCCACTGTAGGACACGATTCGTTGTGTTTCCTCGATGCATACTCCAGTTACCATCAAATCAAGATGGCAGAATCAGACCAAGCCGCAACAGCATTCATCACACCATACGGCCCTTTGGGCTGAAAAACGCAGGCGCAACATATCAGCGCATGATACAAACATGTCTGGCCAACCAGATCGGCAAAATAGTGGAGGCGTATGTGGATGATGTGGTCGTCAAATCAAAACATGTTGATTCTCTAGTAGACGACTTGAGGCTTACATTCGATAACCTTCGAAAATACGACATCAAGCTCAATCCGGAGAAATGCGTCTTCGGTGTTCCAGCCGGAAAAGCTCCTGGGCTTCATTGTATCCGATAGAGGAATCGAAGCAAATCCAGCCAAGATACGAGCTTTGTCACAATTGGATGTCCCAAAAGACTTCAAACAAATACAGAAATTAACCGGATGCGTGGCGGCTCTAAGCCGCTTCATCTCCCGCTTGGGAGAAAAGGCGCTGCCCCTTTACCGCCTCCTACGGCGCACAGAACACTTCGAGTGGACGGATGCCGCCACGGCCGGACTTGATGAAATAAAAGCCATATTGGCAACAAACCCAGTCCTGGCCGCGCCAAACACCGGCGAGCCAATGCTATTGTACATCGGGGCAACCCATCAAGTTGTCAACGCAGTGCTCGTCGTCGAGCGGGAAACGGACTGTAACGCCCCGGATCTGATGCGCCAGGTGTCCGCTAGTTATTCGCCGTCGTTGCCATGTCATGTGCTTGCGTGTCGCTCTTTGCCATGTCATCATCTGCTTTTCATATCATGTCATCATGTGCATCGCATTCGCATACGTGTCCGTTTCATGTACCCGAGCATTTTTCCCGTTGTCCGTTTTGCAATCCGGCACTCCTATGTTCCCCGGCGTCCCCTTTTACCTTTTTCCATGAGCGGGTATTAAACTTTCTCGGAATGGACTGAGGTTTGCCAAGCGGCCTTGGTATAGCACTGGTAGGCCGCCTGTCAAGTTTCGGGTCAATCGGAGTCCGTTTGATACTCCAACGGTTAACCGGGTAACCGGAAAGGCCTCTTTTGGTGCAGCCCAACACTCCTCTCAAAGTGGCCCAAAACCCATCTAAGTCATCTCCATCCTCTCGGTCATTCGATCACGATCGCGTGGCCGAAAACCGCACTCCATTTGGAGCTTCCTAGCCCCCTCTACCTATAAATATGTGTCTCTCCCCGGATTTTCGGGCAGATGAAACCCTAGCAAACTTCCCACTCCGCCGCCGGACGTGTCCGCTCCCTCGCCGGACGCGTCCACCGCCCACCGCCACCTAACCCTGGCCAATAGGAGCACGCCACGTCGTCGCCGCCGCCCTCGCGCCCACTCACGCGCCGCCACGCGTCCTCCCGCCGCCTCCCTCCTCCGCGCGGCCCGCCGGGCCCAGGCGGGGCCCGCCCGGCCCGTCCGCTCGCCGCCGCCATGCGCCGCCCGCGGCCCCGCCGCTGCGCTCGCCGCCTTCGCCGCCGGCCACCCCCGCGTCGCCGCGCCGCCCCGCTCCTCGCCGCTCCGCGCCTTCCCTGCTCCCGCGGCGCCGCCGCCGCCCGCACCCGCCGCGCCGCCGTCCCGCGCCGGCGCCGGACGCCGCGCCGCCGCCCCGCGTCGCCGGGCGCCGCGCCGCCGCCTCCGCCGCCACCGCGCCGCCCTGCGCCGCCTCGCCGCCCCTCGCTCGCCGGCTCGCCTCCCGCGCCGCCCGAGCTCGCCGCCCCTCGCCCGGATCCGGCGACCGCGCCGCCGCCTGCCTCAATTCCCGCGGCCCGGATCCACCGGAGGTTGACCCCGAAAATCCACCATGTCCCCGACAATCTATCATTTTATTGCCATGTTCATCATGCCATATCTCTGCATCCGCTGCTCCGTTTTGGGCGTATAGAAGTGGCGATTGTAAGCCAACTATGTATCTCTTTCCCTTAAGTATTACATGGGTTGTGTGAAGATTACCTCACTTGCGACATTGCTTTCAATGCGGTTATGCCTCTAAGTCGTGCTTCGACACGTGGGAGATATAGCCGCATCGAGGGCGTTTCAAGTTGGTATCAGAGCCTTCCCCGACCTTAGGAGCCCCCACTGATTGATCGTTTTTAGCGGCCGAGTTGTGTCTAGAAAAAAGTTTTGAGTCATTTAGGAATTATATATCGGAGAGTTTAGGAATTCTTTTTACTTCCCAGTCTCCTCATCGCTCTGGTAAGGCATCCTGACGTAGAGTTTTGACTCTTCTCTTCTTAAATTTCACTATTTTTTTAGGATCACGCGGGTATCTTAGAATCATTCCGATGGTTTTATGATGACAACATTGTCTTGGTTGCCTCCCGTCAGCAGGGGTTTAGTGGAGGTGTCCCAGGGAGTTGAGCTCCGAGGTGTTGTCGTCATAATTTTATCGTTGCAGTTCTGGAATACCTGAGTTTAGTACGCCGACATCGAAAAACTATTTTGTACAGTTGTTGGTGAGATAACCCTGATAGCCCAGTACTGAGGCGAGTGCGGGAGTATTGCCATAACTCGTATAACGGATGCTTTTCGAAGGTTGAGGTAGACGATTTTCGAAGGTTTCTTGGTTATGTGTTGAAGGATGGATACAGCTGGATCTAGGAATTGTTAGTTTGGGTGATATATTTTGTGT
Organism: Aegilops umbellulata; assembly: GCA_032464435.1. Lineage (NCBI taxonomy): Eukaryota > Viridiplantae > Streptophyta > Magnoliopsida > Poales > Poaceae > Aegilops > Aegilops umbellulata. The sequence continues at coordinate 147,857,817 of CP136059.1, read as the reverse complement.
CCCCTGTATCCCCAACACCTGATTGCATAACCAGAAAGTTTCGGGAGTTTATAAGTGGGAATTCAAGTATCTCTTAGGATATCTTTCCAACAGACACATGATACGATATGGGATCTATCATATGTTTGTTCCGGCTTATTCTGCAAGCCAATCCTTTGTTTTGTTTTATTTGTGGTATTCGAGTTGCTTCGATGTCAAGTGTTGATCCATACCTTCCCTAAACGGTGTTCTCATATTGCTATGTGAATACTAATCCTTCTTGATCATCAAGATTATCATGCCAATTCCTTTTCAACCGGTGTGTCTCTCTTCAAGTGGACCCGATCACTTCAACATTCACAAGATCACCTCTCAGTCTTTCCCAACGTTGCTTGTTTCATCCATCCCAAATTGTCTTTGATTTTCCCGCCCTCCCACCCTCTTTCCTTAAGGACTCGGATTTCTTAATCAAGTATCCTTTTTATTGATGGAAGTTTCTTCATTCTTTCCTTCAATGTTCTTATCCGGTGATTATCATGAAGATTCTAACGGAGGTTCAAGTTCATCAATCTTCGTTCTTTTTTCTCCGGTGGATTCAGTTCAAGCTTGTCGATCATATCTTTCCTTGTTTCAAATGTTATCTAATGTCGGTGTATCTCTTAATCGTTCATCTCTCGCTATTCATTTGTTATGGAGTGATGAAGATATCTCAGAAGATTCAAGTTTCCATTCTCAATTCAGTCAATTTCTTTTGAGGATGCTATCTCATTCAAGTCATTTAATTCAACCGGTGCAATCTCTCTTTTCAAGCAATTGATCAACGGTGTTTCTTTTGAGTGGGCCCTAACCCATAGGTCTTTTCCCAGGATCTTACCTGACCCTTCTAATTTTCCCAGAGCTATTCCCAAATTCTTTCCAAAGTTTGATGTAAGAATGAATTTTCATCAGTCATATGTCTTTCTCCAAGATCTTTCAAATTCTTTTCATTATTGGTTCAACCTTTTCTATTCTTCATTCCGGAGTGTCTCTACAATTCGCGGTGGTGTTTCTCATCGTCATTCTCAGATTTTGAAGACCGAAGAAGAGTTTCTCTTAAATCTTGCCCCATTCTCTTCAAGATTTGTTATAGCTTGATGCCATCCTCTCATAATTGTTTTCGATTGTGAGAATAATTTCCACCCATCCGGAGCATTTCAGGAGTCTTTGCAGTTTGATTATCCGAAGGCCATCATTTCATAATTCCTCATTCTCAGCTTTCAGCTCGTGTTTTCCAAATCTTACCGGTGCATCATTCAAGTTTTCCCTAATCAGCTCGGGACCTCTACGTTCACTTGTATCTAAATTCTCTCAAGTATCTTCGTTCATTTTCAATTCTTACGGTGGTTTGTCAAGATCCTTCTTCCTTTGTTAATATATAGATTCATTCGTTCTTTCCTAATCCTACCGGTGGCTCGTTGAAGACTTTTCTCAAGTTTACGCTATATCGATCTTAATCCTTTCTATGAGAATAAGTGGTATGCCAAATCCGTTGCTTGTCATCAATTTAAATTGGTGAAGGATACGCATAACATAATTCTTGTTCTTGTTTCATCCAAGTGATCTAGTTTCTTCTTTCCAGAGTTGTTCATCATGTCACATTTCTCAGTTCGAGATGCTTCATCTTTTTCATTTCCGGAGTTCCAAGTTTTCCGCATTATCTCGTCGCGAAGCTCCATCTAAATCATCGCAAGGCTTCACCTTGTGTTTTCAACTTCTGTTTCTTTCTATCATGTTTTTATTACCGGAGTTCTTCATGGAGGCTCTACATGATGGTTCATCAAGGATTTAATTCCTTCTCGAAGTGTTCATCGAGATTCTTTTCAGAGGAGCTCGAGTATTCTTTATCTTGCATTTTTAAGTGCAATTCTTTCAACCGTATCATTCGAGGTGGTATTATGTCATTCTTGATAATTTGAGTTCACGTCTCATGATTCACATGTTGTCAAGAATGAGGTATTTTAAATCCATCAACTTCTTCATTGGAGTTATCTTGGGTTATATTTCACCTAAAGCCTTCCATTGAGAATGTTGCTAATTGTGGTGCTTATCAATGACCCAAGTTCTTCTTTTATCCTCCCGGCGAAATAAGCTTTCTCGTCTCCTTGTTCTTATCAATCCAATTCTTTTCCCGTGAGTGGCAGGTTGTCACCTCATATTTTGAGATGTTTCCATAAGCCTGCTACAAGCTTATTCGTTTCGTTGTTGGTTTTTCCAACAACTCCTTTCTAACCTTCTTGGAAGGGTGCTCTCCAAGATCATTTGCGGCAGAAGTTGTCATTTTCTTCTTTGTCCTTTATCCCAACGATCTATCTTCTATTTCTTCTTCCGGAGGCATTGTGATGTTGTCCTTTCACTCTTCTTCTCGAATGGTGAGGATCATGTTCTTTGCTTTTTCTTATCCATTCAACCGGAGTGTGGTGTTCTCTTTTCAAATGTTTTTTTCATCTTATCAAGTCTTGCATCGCTTCTCAACTGGAGTGCTGTCTGAAATCTTTCTTACCCCTTGTGCCATTCTTTTAATAGTTCCGGAGGCAGTGTGTTGTTAATTTCAGCAAGTATCCTCTCATCTTGGTAAGATCATGTTCAAATCCCTTCCATTTTCAGTCGAAGTGTTGCCTAAATTATATCATTCTTATTCCTTCTCTATCTTGTTTTAACCGGAGTGGTTTGTATTTCTATCTTGTCTCTTAATCGCCGGGTTCTCGTCATATCCCATGTTCCTCTTTCCTAACGGAGTGTTTTCAACTTTGTTCAACTTCGTTGTTTTCGTTCTTTCATTTTGTTCAACCTCTCAAGGTTCTTTGGTTTCACTCGTTTTTCCAAGAAGCAACTTTGTTTTACCTCTTCTCTTTCTCTTCCGTTTTCCCCTCTGGTGCCATTCTAGATCTCGGGACGAGATCCTCTCGTAGTGGTGGAGTGTTGTAACGCCCCGGATCTGATGCGCCAGGTGTCCGCCAGTTATTCGCCGTCGTTGCCATGTCATGTGCTTGCGTGTCGCTCTTTGCCATGTCATCATCTGCTTTTCATATCATGTCATCATGTGCATCGCATTCGCATACGTGTTCGTTTCATGTATCCGAGCATTTTTCCCGTTGTCCGTTTTGCAATCCGGCGCTCCTATGTTCCCCGGCATCCCCTTTTACCTTTTTCCGTGAGCGGGTATTGAACTTTCTCGGAATGGACCGAGGTTTGCCAAGCGGCCTTGGTATAGCACCGGTAGGCCGCCTGTCAAATTTCGGGTCAATCGGAGTCCGGTTGATACTCCAACGGTTAACCGGGTAACCACAAAGGCCTCTGTTGGTGCAGCCCAACACCGCTCTCAAAGTGGCCCAAAACCCATCTAAGTCATCTCCATCCTCTTGGTCGTTCGATCACGATCGCGTGGCCGAAAACCGCACTCCATTTGGAGCTTCCTAGCCCCTCTACCTATAAATATGTGTCTCTCCCCGGATTTTCGGGCAGATGAAACCCTAGCAAACTTCCCACTCCGCCGTCGGACGTGTCCGCTCCCTCGCCGGACGCGTCCACCGCCCACCGCCACCTCACCCTGGCCAATAGGAGCACGCCACGTCGTCGCCGCCGCCCTCGCGCCCACTCATGCGCCGCCACGCGTCCAACCGCCGCCTCCCTCCTCCGGGCGGCCCGCCGGGCCAGGCGGGGCCCGCCCGGCCCGTCCGCTCGCCGCCGCCAGCGCGCCCTCCCGCCGCCATGCGCCGCCCGCGGCCCCGCCGCTGCGCTCGCCGCCTTCGCCGCCGGCCACCCCCGCGTCGCCGCGCCGCCGCGCTCCTCGCCGCTCCGCGCCTCCCCCGCTCCCGCGGCGCCGCCGCCGCCCGCACCCGCCGCGCCGCCGTCCCGCGCCGGCGCCGGACGCCGCGCCGCCGCCCCACGTCGCCGGGCGCCGCGCCGCCGCCCCTCTCCGCCACCGCGCCGCCCCGCGCCGCCTCGTCGCCCCTCGCTCGCCGGCTCGCCTCCCGCGCCGCCCGAGCTCGCCGCCCCTCGCCCGGATTCGGCGACTGCGCCGCCGCCTGCCTCGATTCCCGCGGCCCGGATGCACCGGAGGTTGACCCCGAAAATCCACCAAGTCCCCGACATTCTATCATTTTATTGCCATGTTCATCATGCCATATCTCTGCATCCGCTGCTCCGTTTTGGGCGTATAGCATATCAAATTGTTCGCCTCGATAAGTGCATCATTTTATCTTATTGCATCATTTTCATTTGAGCTCATCTTGATGCCCGAAATGCTGTTAGAAGAGGGCTATGTGATGTTAGTTTCTGATTCTTATCAGAACATGGACTTTTGTCATTTTTGCCATGATTGATGTGTGCACCCTATGAAGTTGAGTTCTACATGTGTTTTGTAATATGCCATGCCTTCTTTCCAGAGATTTATCCTATGTATTTTTGCGATCTACGTGGTGTCTAGCACAAGCATGCAAACTAGGGTACATAATGTTGCTGATTTCAGAGACTTAGTCATTTCACTAAGTCCTTGCCTCCTGTTATTTTTATGCCATGTGTTCATGTTGTTTCAGAGAGATATATGCCTCTTTTGAGCATGATCAGTAAGGGTGTTTTGAGCATAAGGATTTTCTCTATCCATCCATGATTTTTATTGTAATTATGGAGTGCCATAGCTTGAGTCAATCGAGCTCTATTTTTGCTATAAAATGTTACTGGCAGATTGTTTACATGTTATTCGATTTTGCCAAGCTTGTTGTAGTTGATCCTTGCATGATATATTGTTGTTATTGCCATGTATAGCTTCTATGCCATGTCTTATTGATGTATGTATGCTTAGTTTATCATGCAATGCTCTGTAGTGAGTGCGTCGAGCTCACGAACATGCCTACTTGTTATCTGTTTTTGACATGTCCAGTTTTCTGCTAAGTGTGAAACCTGTATCGAAACTTGCTTAATTGACATGGGTGTTATTTTATTTTCTTATCCTTTTTGGCTTATGGTCAGTAAGGGACTTTTCTTAGGTGCTTTGAGTAGATTCATTCCATGCCTTATTTTGCCATGTCCTGTTCCTGTAGCATGTTGTTTCATTGCTCTAAACATGTCATCCTGATGTTGATTTCTGGCATGTTATTTTCACTAAGTCTGTGAACCGTTATCTTTTGCACTTTTGCCATGCTTGTTTGAACCTGTTGTGGTGTGATTTAGCCATAGCTCAGTGTTCATATTTTGTCAAGCATCTTGAGTAGATCACTGTCATATGCTTTGTTGATACGTTTGAGTGCAGTAGCTTAGTTTCCTGTTGCATGTTAAGTGGCAACCTGCTGTTAATGGCAGATTCTTGTCATTCTTGTTTTGCTTGTCATTTGCAAACCGTGCATCCGATTCCGGTGATCTTTATATCGATTTCAACCGAAATCACCTCATCTTTCCAGTGGCATACTTGGTTTGCCAAGATTATGCCTGGTTCATCTTTTTCCTTCCGAAGCATGCATATGCATTGCATATCACATCTCGCATATCATGCCATGTGTATGTGGTGGTTGTTTACTTTGTTGTTTGCTTCTTTCCGGTGATGCTTCTTCGGGTTAGTTCCGATAACGTTGCGACTGTGAGGATTCGTTTGACTACGTCCGTTTGTCTTCTTCATGGACTCGTTCTTCTTCCTTGCGGGACCTCAGGCAAGATGACCATACCCTCGAAATCATTTCTATCTTTGCTTGCTAGATTGGTCGCTCTTTTGCTATGCCTATGCTGCGATACCTACCACTTGCTTATCATGCCTCCCATATTTTTAAACCAAGCCACTAACCCACCTTGTCCTAGCAAACCGTTGTTTGGCTATGTTACCGCTCTGCTCAGCCCCTCTTATAGCGTTGTTAGTTGCAGGTGAAGATGAAGCTTGTTCCTTGTTGGAACATGGACTTGTTGTTCCTTGTTGGAACGTGTTTTCTTGTTGGGATATCACAATACCTTTTATTTAATTAATTCATCTATATACTTGGTAAAGGGTGGAAGGCTCGGCCTTATGCCTGGTGTTTTGTTCCACTCTTGCCGCCCTAGTTTCTGTCATATCGGTGTTATGTTCTCGGATTTTGCGTCCCTAACGCGGTCGGGTGATTTATGGGACACCCTTGACAGTTCGCTTTGAATAAGACTCTTCCAGCAAGGCCCAACCTTGGTTATACCATTTTCCTACCACCTATCCCTTTCCCTTGGGTCTGATTAGCCTGAGGGTCATCTTTATTTAGCCCCCCGGGCCAATGCTTGTCTAAGTGTTGGTCCAAACTAGAGCACCGTGCGGGACCGTCCCTTGGCAACTTGGGTTATGTTGGTACCTGTACGCTTAGCTTATCCGGTGTTGCCCTGAGAACGAGATATGTGCAGCTCCTATCAGGATGTCGGCGCATCGGGCGGCTTTGCTGGACTTGTTTTATTGCTGTCGAAATGTCTTGTAGCCGGGATTCCGAGACTGATCGGGTCTTCCCGGGGAGAAGGAATATCCTTTGTTGATCGCGAGAGCTTATCATGGGCTAAGTTGGGACACCCCTGCAGGGTTTGAACTTTCGAAAGCCGTGCCCGCGGTTATGTGGCAGATGGGAATTTGTTAATGTCCGGTTGTAGAAAACCCAAAGTCGATCTTAATTAAAATACACCAACCGTGTGTGTAACCGTGATGGTCTCTTCTCGGCGGGGTCTGGGAAGTGAACATGGTTGTTGGAGTTATGTTTGACGTAAGTAGTTCAGGATCACTTTTTGATCATATTTGTTCGACCGTGCTTTGCCTTCTCTTCTCGCTCTCATTTGCGTATGTTAGCCACCATATATGCTAGTCGCTTGCTGCAGCTCAACTTCATACCTTTTACCCTACCTATAAGCTTAAATAGTCTTGATCTCGCGGGTGTGAGATTGCTGAGTCCTCGTGACTCACCAGATACTTCCAAAACCAGTTTGCAGGTGCCGATGAATCCGTGCAGGTGACGCACCCGAGCTCAAGGAGGAGTTCGATGAAGATCCTATCCTTTATGTTGTTTCGTTCTAGTCGATCAGTAGTGGAGCCGAGTTAGGGTCGATCGGGGACCTTTGTCGCTTTTTGGGTTTCTTCTTTTATTTTGGCTCCGTAGTCGGGCCCTGATTGTAATTGTATGATGTAATGTTTTATTCATATATTTGTGTGAAGTGGCGATTGTAAGCCAACTATGTATCTCTTTCCCTTGAGTATTACATGGGTTGTGTGAAGATTACCTCACTTGCGACATTGCTTTCAATGCGGTTATGCCTCTAAGTCGTGCTTCGACACGTGGGAGATATAGCCGCATCGAGGACGTTTCAAGTTGGTATCAGAGCCTTCCCTGACCTTAGGAGCCCCCACTGATTGATCGTTTTTAGCGGCCGAGTTGTGTCTAGAAAAATGTTTTGAGTAATTTAGGAACTATATATCGGAGAGTTTAGGAATTCTTTTTACTTCCCAGTCTCCTCATCGCTCTGGAAAGGCATCCTGACGTAGAGTTTTGACTCTTCTCTTCTCAAATTTCACTATTTTTTTTAGGATCACGCGGGTATCTTAGAATCGTTCCGATGGTTTTATGATGACAACATTGTCTTGGTTGCCACCCGTCAGCAGGGGTTTAGTGGAGGTGTCCCGGGGAGTTGAGCTCCGAGGTGTTGTCGTCATAATTTTATCGTTGCAGTTCTAGAATACCTGAGTTTAGTACGCCGACATCGAAAAACTCTTTTGTACAGTTGTTGGTGAGATAACCCTGATAGCCCAGTACTGAGGCGAGTGCGGGAGTATTGCCATAACTCGTATAATGGATGCTTTTCGAAGGTTGAGGTAGACGATTTCCGAAGGTTTCTTGGTTATGTGTTGAAGGATGGATACAGCTGGATCTAGGAATTGTTAGTTTGGGTGATATATTTTGTGTCCCCTGTATCCCCAACACCTGATTGCATAACCAGAAAGTTTCGGGAGTTTATAAGTGGGAATTCAAGTATCTCTTAGGATATCTTTCCAACAGACACATGATACGATATGGGATCTATCATATGTTTGTTCCGGCTTATTTTGCAAGCCAATCCTTTGTTTTGTTTTATTTGTGGTATTCGAGTTGCTTCGATGTCAAGTGTTGATCCATACCTTCCCTAAACGGTGTTCTCATATTGCTATGTGAATACTAATCCTTCTTGATCATCAAGATTATCATGCCAATTCTTTTTCAAATGGTGTGTCTCTCTTCAAGTGGACCCGATCACTTCAACATTCACAAGATCACCTCTAATTCTTTCCCAACGTTGCTTGTTTCATCCGTCCCAAATTATCTTTGATTTTCCCGCCCTCCCACCCTCTTTCCTTAAGGACTCGGATTTCTTAATCAAGTATCCTTTTTATTGATCGAAGTTTCTTCATTCTTTCCTTCATTGTTCTTATCCGGTGATTATCATGAAGATTCTAACGGTGCTTCAAGTTCATCAATCTTCGTTCTTTTTTCTCTGGTGGATTCAGTTCAAGCTTGTCGATCATATCTTTCCTTGTTTCAAATGTTATCTAATGTCGGTGTATCTCTTAATCGTTCATCTCTCGCTATTCATTTGTTCCGGAGTGATGAAGATATCTCAGAAGATTCAAGTTTCCATTCTCAATTCACTCAATTTCTTTTGAGGATGCTATCTCATTCAAGTCATTTAATTCAACCGGTGCAATCTCTCTTTTCAAGCAATTGATCAACGGTGTTTCTTTTGAGTGGGCCCTAACCCACAGGTCTTTTCCCAGGATCTTACCTGACCCTTCTAATTTTCCCGGAGCTATTCCCAAATTCTTTTCAAAGTTTGATGTAAGAATGAATTTTCATCAGTCATATGTCTTTCTCCAAGATCTTTCAAATTCTTTTCATTATTGGTTCAACCTTTTCTATTCTTCATTCCGGAGTGTCTCCACAATTCGCGGTGGTGTTTCTCGTCGTCATTCTCAGATTTTGAAGACCGAAGAAGAGTTTCTCTTAAATCTTGCCCCATTCTCTTCAAGATTTGTTATAGCTTGATGCCATCCTCTCATAATTGTTTTTGATTGTGAGAATAATTTCCACCCATCCGGAGCATTTCAGGAGTCTTTGCAGTTTGATTCTCCGAAGGCCGTCATTTCATAATTCCTCATTCTCAGCTTTCAGCTCGTGTTTTCCAAATCTTACCGGTGCATCATTCAAGTTTTCCCTAATCAGCTCGGGACCTCTACGTTCACTTGTATCTAAATTCTCTCAAGTATCTTCGTTCATTTTCAATTCTTACGGTGGTTCGTCAAGATCCTTCTTCCTTTGTTAATATATAGATTCATTCGTTCTTTCCTAATCCTACCGGTGGCTCGTTGAAGACTTTTCTCAAGTTTACGCTATATCGATCTTAATCCTTTCTATGAGAATAAGTGGTATGCCAAATCCGTTGCTTGTCATCAATTTAAATTGGTGAAGGATACGCATAACATAATTCTTGTTCTTGTTTCATCCAAGTGATCTAGTTTCTTCTTTCCAGAGTTGTTCATCATGTCACATTTCTCAGTTCGAGATGCTTCATCTTTTTCATTTCCGGAGTTCCAAGTTTTCCGCATTATCTCGTCGCGAAGCTCCATCTAAATCATCGCAAGGCTTCACCTTGTGTTTTCAACTTCTGTTTCTTTCTATCATGTTTTTATTACCAGAGTTCTTCATGGAGGCTCTACATGATGGTTCATCAAGGATTTAATTCCTTCTCGAAGTGTTCATCGAGATTCTTTTCAGAGGAGCTCGAGTATTCTTTATCTTGCATTTTTAAGTGCAATTCTTTCAACCGTATCATTCGAGGTGGTATTATGTCATTCTTGATAATTTGAGTTCACGTCTCATGATTCACATGTTGTCAAGAATGAGGTATTTTAAATCCATCAACCTCTTCATTGGAGTTATCTTGGGTTATATTTCACCTAGAGCCTTCCATTGAGAATGTTGCTAATTGTGGTGCTTATCAATGACCCAAGTTCTTCTTTTGTCCTCCCGGCGAAATAAGCTTTCTCGTCTCCTTGTTCTTATCAATCCAATTCTTTTCACGTGAGTGGCAGGTTGTCACCTCATATTTTGAGATGTTTCCATAAGCCTGCTACAAGCTTATTCGTTTTGTTGTTGGTTTTCCAACAACTCCGTTCTAACCTTCTTGGAAGGGTGCTCTCCAAGATCATTTGTGGCAGAACTTGTCATCACGCTGCTGCTCGGTCCCTTGTTAGCAAGGCTTTCCGTATAGGCTTTTATTGGCCGACAGCCCGGGCAGACGCTCAGGAACTAGTCCAACGATGCGTTGGTTGCCAACTTTTTGCCAACCAAAGCCATATGCCACCCACCGCACTCCAAACTATACCCATCACCTGGCCCTTTGCGGTCTGGGGGCTTGACATGGTCGGACCCCTTAAAGGTGGAACCCATAAGAAAAAATACTTACTGGTCATGGTGGATAAGTTCAGCAAATGGATAGAAGCCAAGCCTGTTAAAACGTCTGAATCTGGACCTGTGATAGACTTCATATCTGGGGTTGTACACCGTTATGGCGTCCCCCACAGTATCATAACCGATAATGGTACAAACTTTACATCCGACGAGGTAAAACTCTATTGCAAAAACATGGGCATCAAGCTCGATTATGCTTCAGTCTATCACCCACAAACCAATGGCCAGGTCAAACGTGCAAACGGTCTTATCATGAGCGGCATCAAACCCAGACTAGTGCGGTCCCTCAAGGAATCTAATACGCACTGGGTAGAGGATCTCGACTCCGTACTCTGGGGGCTGCGGACCACGCCAAATCGCACCACCGGATACACACCATTCTTTATGGTGTACGGCGCAGAGGCAGTTCTGCCCTGCGACATAATTCATGACTCACCTAGAGTGCGCATGTACGAAGAAAGAGAAGCCGAGCTCGATCGGCAAGACAGCCTGGACGCCTTGGAGGAGGAGCGTGACGTGGCAAAAGCCCGTTCCGCATTTTATCAACAACAGGCCCGAAGATACCAAAGCAGAGAAGTACGGGCCAAAAATTACAATGTTGGCGAACTAGTTCTACGCCTGCCGGATAAGAAAAAGGACAAACTCAAGCCCAAATGGGAAGGTCCATTTATAATCGACCAAGTCCTGACTGGTGGAGCGTACCGCCTGCGAGATGCATCGGATAACCGACTCGAGCCGAACCCGTGGAACGCCACACGTCTCCGAAGATTCTATGCCTAGCGCCGGACTCCGTGTTCGTCTCCTTCCCCTGCCCATTTTTACATTTTTCTGTCATATATTTCTCTCCATCCCCTCTTTTTCCTTTATAGCCCTTAAAAGGCTCACTACATGACGCGCCACTTGCGCTCATTTAACCTGGGGGCTTCTTTAACAAAAGCTTATTCATACGGGCTTCATGCCCCACACATGTGTCAAACTTCCGCATGTACCTTTTTCTTCACCATTATATGCATCGATATGACTTAAGTTTTGGCCAAGCTGGGTTGCCTGGCTCCTGTGCTTACCCCTACATTCCCGATTGTTCGGCTAGGCGGTAAAGGGAGCACCTCTGCGATTGTTACTGCCGGGTCAGCCGGATGTGTACCTCAGACTTGGTGAAGCCGAAAGCTAGCGTTCTTAAGGGAATATTCGGTCGGTGAAATAAAAGATGATCTTTTTATTACTTTTCATGCGCCCCCAGATGCTTTTTCTGCGTTTTTTTACACAGTTCGGACATGCATTTTAGGGCATGCCTCCCCAGCGAAAGGAACCCTTAATGGAACTATTATCTCTGGAAGATGTTTCTTACTAACCATGTAATATAACATAACTAGTTGGGCACTTGTCTGATAAAGCACTAATGACCCCTACGCCTGGTCTCCACGCATACCACGGTTCTTGTATAACCGCTATGGTATTTGGACACACTCCGGACCGTCAGGTCCCGAGGTTGAAGCGAAAAGGTCGGCAACGACAAACGATCTACAATCCGGCTAGAAGGCATTACATATGTCAATTCAGAAGTACATAGTCATTTCGACTGATTGTATTCCTCCTCTATGCCATCTAACAGGCTGTCTAATTTACAGTCCTGCTGGGAATACTTTGCGGCCAATTCTACTTGGCCGTACACTAAGCTTACAGGGATCTCCTTCCCGTCAGGCCCCACCGGTCCGACCTCGGCCATATGGTTTGGGTTAGACTTCGTAAAATGGGTCTTCACCATGGCCCAGGCCTCCCTAGCACCTTGCCGGCAGGCTGATATCTTCCACAACCGGAAGCGCCGCAGAGCTCTCTTCAGCTTCTCCGCAAGCTCTCCAAGGCCCTCGGGCGTGGAGTGGGCAGGCCATAACGCTTGGGCAACGCCTTGCATTGCCTGCCGAATTCGCTCGTGCAGTTGCAGGAGTTCGGGAAGAAGGTCACCCGTAGAACCGGGCATCTCCTCTGCAGGACGACCTGTGAGCATACCTATAGACAATACTCTGTTATTCGACTTCCTCGCCGAACTCATTTTTCAAAGTTCGTTCAAGCACTTACTAAATATGCCGTGTCGAAGCTGCTGATTCTCCTTCGTGGAGTCCGACAGCTGGTCACGAACGTCCTCAAGTTCAACGTCCAGCTTGGTGTTGGCATCCTGGAGATCATTCTTCTCTCGCCTCACCTTTGTCAACGTACTCTCACCTTCCTTTATCCGGCGTAAGAGTTGTTGCTTCTCCGGATCAAGTCCGGCGCCATCTGCAACATGAATTTTCAGATTTGCACCCAAACCGCACAATACTAATCTTTCGAAGTGTATCTTACCTGAGGGGGTCCCTTTGGGCTCCCCTGCTGCGACTAGTGCGGCCTCTAGTTGGGCGTTGCACTTCTCCAGCTCCTGGGACAGCACAGTGTTCTTCTCTATAAGAACCTGCATGTTATATGATCCTTAAATCAGTTACTTTAACTGTTTCAAGTCTCGGGGGCTATTGGTATATATATATATTTAACCAAAATTTTCTTACCCGTATGTCTTTCACATACTGCTCCGTCGCTCTGGCTAAACCATCTTGAGCGGCACGGAGGTACGCATCTCTCGAATTAAAGGCATCTAAAGCCTCTTGGGAGAAACAAGCATCGCGTAAAACTATCCGGCGACGCCTGTGGTTCATGGCACTCTCCACTTCAGAATTTGTGGCAGATAGCCTGTCCGCATCCTCTATTGGAGGAGCGCCCAGCGCACACCTTGTGCTCGCCTCCGCTTCCTGGCCGATCGCTGGGACCTGGCTGGTGGAGGCGCGATTGGTAGCCTCTCCGGATATACTCCGGCGAGGTCTCTTCGTCCTGAATAAAGCACGAACGTTAATATGCCCTGACGGAATAACACCGCGAAAACGGAGGGTGCGTAATACCTTTGCGCCGGCATCTCGGTCCGGATTGCATTTCTTTTTTCCCCACGGGGCCCTGCGGCCCCTCGTTGGCTAGCCGCCGCAGGTTTGGCTTCCCGCCTCGAAAATCTCCCTTGTGAAACACGGTTGTTCTTAGAAACGCCGGAATACGGGAAAATGGAATCCCCCTCAAGGGAATAAAAACTCCGGTTTCTGTCACCTGGGAGGTCGGGATTAACCCGGGGTAATCAGCCACAATAGTGACCAAGGTGTTGTCCTTGCTTAGCTGATGAAACACCCCGTCGATAAGCTCCACCGATATGTCTGGATCCTCTTCAGAGTCCGGATCGAGGGACCGTTCTGGGTCCTCGGGTTATGGAGGGCGGCTGTGTTATATATTTCACTTCCTGTCACAGTTCCAGCATTGAAGTCGTCAGACTATGTATCTGACCATTGAAGTATAAAATAAATGGGCAAGCGCAGTTGTTCGCTTAACCAACTTGGAGGTCCATACATAGTGAATCCGGCCCGTGGGTTAACGCGGAGGAACTCCTCCTTTTCTCCCTTGTAGAAAGAGGACAAAATCCTTATTAGGGCAGCAGCCGAGGCCGGCCCCTTACGACCATAACGCGTGGCGTCATCCTCCCCATTGAAATCCCACATGGGGTGGCCTCTGTATTGAAGTGGCTACAACCCTCGCATAATGCATGCGGCCATGACTCCGATCATGGTTAGTCCGGAATGAGCCAACGGTCTTATCCGGCCCATCAGGTAAAGGACGTCTGTGTCGCTTTCTCTCTGAGAGCTTCGTGGACGCCAGCTCAAGCGTTTCTTCAATGGAGCATTGTTGAACTCAGGGAGACCGGCCCGGATAGGGTTCGGCAGCGGGACATCGTCTATGTAAAACCATTCCGAAGGCCAGTCCTCGGACACCTTCTTTGGGGTTCCGGATAGGTATCCGGTCCTGGCGATGCACCATACTTCGGCTCCGCCCACTTGGTATATAGACCCCTCTTGAGAACGGGGCACCAGGAAGAATATCTTCTTCCACAGCGCGAAATGAGCCTTGACGCCTAAAAATAGCTCACAAAGGGCAACGAAGCCCGCAAAATGTAACACGGAGCCGGGCATGAGATGGTGCAGCTAGAGGCCGTAGAACTCCAGAAGCCCGCGGAGAAATGGATGAATTGGAAATCCGAGTCCCCTTATCAGATAGGGAACAAGGCACACCCGTTCTCCTTTAGAAGGATTGGGGGTGTTCTCCGCTTGTTTTCCACCATTGTAGGTGGCGAGACCGGCTCGGACCGGGACCATGTATGCCTGAGGGAGAAATCCCTTGGCCTGAAGCGACACTAACTCGCCATGCGGAATGGCGCAACTCTCCCAGTCCCCGGGCTTAGGACCGGAGGGGCGAGGGGAGGAGCTGCGACGGCTGGCCATGTTGGAATGGGATTTAGCTGGGAAAGCTCTGATGATAACTCGTGAAGAGGGGAGGATGCGGTTTGGATCTAAATCCTCATCCCTTTAAATAGGCGGCTCGTTTATATGGCTAGGGGTGTGGATGTAAAAACGCAGCAGGCTTTTCGCATTCGTTCAACACATGGAAGACAGCCGTTATTGGGCGCAGAAGCCGAGGAGCACTACATTACAAAAGTCAGACATTATTCATACAGGTACATAGAATTCGGGAAAGAACCCGCCTTGCAATGCCGAAGACAATTTGCGCGCCGGACTCGTCGTCATTGAAGCTTGGTTCGGGGGCTACTGAGGGAGTCCTGGATTAGGGGGTGTTCGGGTAGTCGGACTATACCTTCGCCGGACTCCAGGACTATGAAGATTGAAGATTTCGTCCCCTGTCCGTAAGGGAGTTTCCTTGGCGTGGAAGGCAAGCTAGGCGATGCGGATACTCAAGATCTCCTACTATTGTAACCGACTCTGTGTAACCCTAACCCTATCCGGTGTCTATATAAACCGGAGAGTTGTAGTCCGTAGGACGAACCATCATCATACAAAATCATACCATAGGCTAGCTTCTAGGGTTTAGCCTCCTTGATCTCGTGGTAGATCTACTCTTGTACTACCCATATCATCAATATTAATCAAGCAGGAGTAGGGTATTACCTCCATCGAGAGGGCCCGAACCTGGGTAAAAACATCGTGTCCCTTGTCTCCTGTTACCATCCGGCCTTGACGCATAGTTCGGGACACCCTACCCGAGATCCGTCGGTTTTGACACCGACACCGGAGGTCAAAGGTCTCCTTCAAGTCATCACTCAATGTATCCTCCTTTCTGGATTTTACCGCAATATCATCCACATAGGCATGAACATTGCGGCTGATATGATCATGAAGACAATTTTGCACACAGCGTTGATAAGTCGCCTGGGCACTTTTGAGCCCAAAAGGCATAGATACATAGTAGAAGGCTCCAAAGGAGTTATCAAAGTTGTCTTCTCCTGGTCCTTAACTGCCATTTTGATCTGATGGTAACCAGAATAAGCATCCAGAAAACTCAAACGCTCGCAACCCGTCGTAGCATCAATGATTTGATCAATACGAGGGAGGGAAAAGGATCAGCTGGACAAGCCTTGTTCAAATCTGTGTAATCCACACACATTCGCCAAGTGCCGTTCTTCTTAAGCACCAGCACCGGATTAGCCAACCACTAAGGATGACATACTTCAACAATAAACCCAGCCGCCAAAAGCCTGGCCACCTCTTCACCAATTGCCTTGCGCCTTTCTTCATTGAACCGACGAAGAAACTGCTTGACCGGTTTATACTTGGGATCAACATTAAGAGTGTGCTCAACAAGTTCTCTCGGTACACCTGGCATGTTATAAGGCTTCCACGCAAAGATGTCCTTGTTCTCACGGATGAACTCGATGCGCATGTTTTCCTATTCCGGATCCAAGTTAGCACTGATGCTGAACTGCTTGGATGAATCTCCTGGAACAAAATCAACCAGCTTAGTCTCATCAGGCGATTTAAACTTCAAAGCAGGATCATGCTATGTAGTTGGATTTTTCAAAGAAGTCATATCCGCTGGATCAACATTGTCCTTATAGAACTTCAACTCCTCTGTTGCAGAAACCGACTTAGCATATGTCGCATCACCTTCTTCACATTCCAAGGCGATCTTATGGCTTCCATGAACCGTGAAGGTACCCTTATGACCTGGCATTTTGAGCTGTAGATAGACATAGCAGGGCCTTGCCATGAACTTAGCATAAGCCGGCCGTCCAAACAAGGCATGATACGGGCTCTTAATTTTCACCACTTCAAAAGTCAGTGTCTCTGATCTGAGTCATGCTCATTTCCAAAAGCCACCTCCAGAGCTATCTTACCAACAGGATATGCCAATTTACCAGGCACTACGCCATGGAAGACCGTATTGGACGGCTTAAGATTTTTATCTGTTAACCCCATGCGACGTAAGGTTACATAATAAAGGATATTGATACTACTCCCCCCATCCATGATTACCTTAGTGAACTTATAACCTCGAACCTGAGGCGCCACCACCAATGCCAGATGACCCAGATTATCAACCCGGGGTGGATGATCCTCTCTACTCCACACGATCGGCTGCTCAGACCAGCGCAAGTATCGGGGCACTGCCGGTTCAACGGAATTCACTGCCCTTTTACGAAGCTTCTGATCGCGCTTGCATAGACTAGTGGTGAAGACATGATACTGCCCACTATTCAACTGCTTCGGTTGCTCTGGTAACTCGACTGCTGTTGTTGCTGCTGATTGCCCTGATGTTATAACTAACTTGGTTGCCCTGATTGCCTTGATTACCATGTCCGCTCTGATTGTCGTGCAAACTTGAACCGGGACTGCCTACACCGTAACCCGGCCCATGAGATCCAGGGCCTGAACCGCCGCCCGGTCCGTGATCATACCGAAAAAAGTCGAAATCTTTGAACTCCTCCATGATATAACAATCTTTCCATAGGTGCGTGGACGGTTGGTCCTTCGTCCCATGCTTTGGGCAAGGTTGGTTTAACAGATAAGACAGGCGCTCCGGATTAGGACTTGGTCCACCACCATGCTGGGGCGGCTTACCCTTACGCCGCTGGCCCTTGTCCTGCGTGTTGGTATTAGCCATAAAATCTGAGTTGTCATCCGCTTTACGCTTACCACTGTTTCCATGACCCGCTGGGTTATGCTGCTGTCCCTTGGTGTTGCCGCTCTTCTTTCCCTTCTCTGTCTTGTCATCGTCAGACTCGGGGTCCTTGGTACTATCAGAGTCCGCATATTTCACCAGGGCTGCCATAAGTGTTCCCATGTCATTACAATGACGTTTGAGCCGTCCCAACTTCAACTTCAGAGGTGCAAACCGGCAATTGCCTTCCAATGTTAAAACTGTTGTATCAGCGTTGATACGGTCCGATGAATGCAAAATCTCCGAAACCCGGCGCACCCAACGGGTTGTTGATTCTCCTTCCTCCTGGACACAGGTATCTAAGTCTACAATTGACATGGGCTGCTTGCATGTTTCCTTGAAATTCTGGATAAACCAGGCCCTTAATTTGGCCCATGACCCAATAGAGATAGCCGACAAGTTCTTCAACCAAGTGCGGGTTGTCCCCTCCATCATCATGGTGAAGTATTTGGCGCACGCTGCCTCGTCCACATATAGCATTTCCATTGCCATCTCATAGCTTTAAACCCATGAGTCTGGGGACAAATCGGCGATGTAATTCGGCACTTTACGTGGGCCCTTGAAATCATTAGGCGGGTGCACGTTGCGCAGCGCTGGGACGAGACATGGTACTCCCAAGGAGCTGGAAGAAACCCCTGGTTCCACCGACGTGGTTGGACAAACCGGAGTAAGTTGGCGGGCTTCATGTTGTGTGTCGGGACCGGTTTTCCAATAAAACATTTATTGAAATGCCAACCCTTTTGTTGACCAGTACAGAAGAAATCTTCCTACTGGCAGACAAAATATTGATACAGAAGTCCAGTAGTACTAAATATTATTCAAGGTTGATCTGTGGTTGCTCAACAATTTATTACAAGCACGCCATTATTATACATAAAGGCGGATATGACACAAGGGTATGGTGGCAATACTACTGACTCGAAATAAAAGTTGTGGTGGATATGTCACAACGAGGTGGGTGACATGACTCCTAAATCTTACAGCTCAACAAGAGTCGGAGTGAGGCTCGATGATTTTATTTGGGTAGAGGAAGCGGGTATAATACAAGTGATCAACTCCAGGATCGCAAGTGACTGACTAGGACTCCTCTAGGCGTCATACTCGCTATCGAACTCTTCATCCATAAGATCGCCTTCGTCAACATCTGGCCAAATCAACAAGCCAGGTGAGTACTTTGAATGTACTCGCAAGACAGTTTGGACATAAGATATAACAAATGCAAACATGATGCACATGAGCAGATTAGTAATGCGCATTCAGATACAAAACTAGCACGGAAGGATAAATAAAAGGAAGTCAGGCGGTAGTCCTCCTGAAATCCCAATAAAATAACTGAAGACCGATCGGGTGTCTGAAGCGACGCCTCGAAAGGTAAAATAAATTTAACACGCCGCAGTCGGGCGTCGAGCCGACACCACATAAAGGGCTTATATTGAATAGTAAATAACAGTGCGTGCCATAGTCGGACGTCTAAGCGATATCTCGAAAAAGGCTTATAATGAAAGTAAATAATCAAGATGCCACAGTCGGACATCTGAGCGACATCGCATAAAGGGCTTATATCGAAAGTAAATGACAATAGTGCCACAGTCGGACGTCTGGGCGACATCACATAAAGGGCTTATATCAAAGGAAAATGACAATAGTGCCACAGTCGGACGTCTGGGCGACATCACATAAAGGGCTTATATTGAAAGTAAATGACCATAGTGCTACAGTAGGACGTCTGAGCGACATCACATAAAGGGCTTATATCGATAGTAAATAACCAGAATGCCACAGTCGGACGTCTGAGCGACATCGCATAAAGGGCTTATATCTATAGTAAATAACAAGACTGCCACACTCGGACGTCTGAGCGACATCACATAAAGGGCTTATATTTCATCATTTGAATTCAAGCAATTCATCAATTTAACTGATCACAAGGAATTACTCAACTCGTAATAAATTGGTTAGTCCATCC
Source organism: Aegilops umbellulata (assembly GCA_032464435.1). NCBI lineage: Eukaryota > Viridiplantae > Streptophyta > Magnoliopsida > Poales > Poaceae > Aegilops > Aegilops umbellulata. The sequence continues at coordinate 147,838,335 of CP136059.1, read as the reverse complement.
ATAAGAATAACATTCAGACGAGTTGACCACACTCAGTCTCAAGCTTATTTTCCGGGACTATCACTGGGGTTGACACTGAGATCGACACTGAGACTGTCACTGGGGCATGCTTCAACAATACAAGCTACAACCTATCATTCCACCACATGATCAGGTTGTCTCACCACCTTATGAATATATCAACTTTCGAAGCTCACGTGTAGCTTGTCTTGCTTGCAGTATCACACTTGCAAATACTCATATAACCATGCCATGAACTAACAACTCAAGCAAACATGCAAAGACACTCATCATATCAAAGATTCAAACATGCTTGCCTGGTTCGGAGTAGTAGGAGTCTAGCTCGGCGAAGTTCGCGGTTCCGTCACCTCCTCCGGTATCTGTGGTATAAAGAAATCGTATACTAACATAAATACCGCGTGTGTATAAAAAGTATCCCAAGTATTTTTCAAATAAATGTGACAAAAAACTAGACAGAAAAATAAAGATGACAGAAAAAGATTCAAGTCAGAATCATCTTTTGTTAAAAAGTTATAAGGGTTTTAGTCCAGGGGCTTTTCTGTAATGAAACAGAAAGTTTCCAGGGGTTAGATTATAAAAGCAGAAAACGCTTCGGTTATAAATACGCTAGCCCAAAAGAGAAAACGTACTTTGCCCGATGGCGTCTTCAGAAAATGATTCAAATAGAAAGGCAGAGAATGACGAGGGGGGTCCCACCCGTTAGGTTTAAATGTTTGAAAAGGAAAAGTAGAGCGCGCCGGCGCCCGAAGGCCGCGATGGTCGCTGGCGACGATCCACGACGACTTATGAGGAAAGGAGGGTACCTACAGACTCGTGGTGCTCTCCCGCATCTGTGGGTGGTGGAGTTGGTCGTCGGCGAGCACCACGTCGACGGCTGCCTCTACTCCGGCGGACGGTGGTTCGGGCATTGGTGGATCTTGTCGGGGAAGGCTGTAGACGCCAAATTGAGGCTCGGGTTAGAAGATTGAGTGCACTAGGAGGCTACTGGCAGGGATTGGGAGGCGGGGGTGCCCTCATCGGAGCGAATCATGCCGGAGCCGAAGCGTATCAGGGCGGCCGAAGTCGGGGAAGAAGACCTCCTCGAGGTCCTCCTAGGGGTCGGGCGCAGTTCTTGTGAGGTGGAGGGAGAGGTGCTGGTCGAAGAAGAGCTCGGGTTGCTATTTATAGCCGGCCCGAGGTGGTTGCCGAGAACCTGATAAGTCCGGCGAGTGATTACGGCGAGGCAGAGGTTGAACGGGCGGTTTTGGTGGCTGGGCAGCATCGCGATGGTACACTGGCTCCATCCAATGCCTAAACTCGGCCAGACTTGGGCACTACACCAGGTCTTCGACGGAACGGCCATACGGTCACGTCGGCGGCAGGGAGCGCGTTCTGTGCTTGTCAGGCCACGACGACCATGTTGTAGCATGCACTGGGGAGGAGACGGACACGCGGAGGTCTCTGGTGGCTTGGGCGGTGCTGGGCGGCGCCGAAAGGCAGGGCTGGCCCCTGTTGGCCGCCACGGGTGGCTCTGCCACCGCGAAAGACGCCGAAGTTGGCGAGCCACGTCGCCACCGACGCTCGTGCCCGTCCAAACGAGTGTGCGGCGCACTGGATAAGGACGGGGAGCATTGAGCAAGAGGCCAGCGCGAGCACTTGCGAGATTGACGCCAAGCTCTGAAGAAAACAACACTGTTGTCTGAATTTAAACACCGAATTCTGAATATGAACAACAACAGTGCCTGCCAACTGTTCGATGAAATGATTTTGGCATGTGGGGAATTTTTCTGGAGCTGATCTTTGGTGAGGTGGTCTCTTGTTGTATCTGGAGGCTGCTTGAATCATCTCAGATTTTTAGGAGAAGAAAAAGTATGAATTTCACCAAAATTGGCAAATCTGGTCCAAACTTGCAGTGGGCACATTTTGAAAATTTTGAACTGTGGGCCAGTGGATCTTGATGGATCTTGGTTGAGGGTGCTAAGGACTATCCAGAGAAATTTATTTGGGATCAAGATTCAAAGGAAAATTGGTAGTTCCTTTGTAAATCCCTAGGGTCCAAAATAATTGACAGAAAAGATTTTGAGGTTAAATAAATAGAAATAAGAATTTGATGAAGTTGAAACTTGCTGGAATTGAGTGCTTGACTTGACTCAAAGTGATTAGATAGTTTTGGAAGAAAATTTTCTTCATACACCATGGCAAGATGATTTTTTTTGAAAGAGGAAGAATAAATCCAAGAGTTTTAATGGAATTCTTTTTAAATAAAAAGTATTGCAAAAACCTTCCAATGTTATTTGTGTTGAGCCAACATAAGATGAAAAACCCTCAAGGCCAAAGATCAAGATTTGGGATGAATCCAAACAAAAATACTTGTCATAAAAGAAAAGTTTTAGAAAGGGAGAGTCCTTTAGAAAAAAATTAAATAACCCCTTTCCAAACAAAAGAGAATTTGGTAAAACCAAAGAATTTTTTTTGGAGTGTTACAACACCTACCCCCTTAGGAAAAATCTCGTCCCCGAGATTTCAGCTGATCCTCAAATAGGTGTGGGTACTCTTCCGGAGAGAGTCCTCTCTTTCCCATGTCGCTTCATCCTCGGTGTGATTGCTCCACTGAACCTTGAAAAACTTAATTGTTTTCTGACGGGTCCTCCTTTCAGACTCTTCTAATATTTTTATTGGACGTTCCCTGTAGGTGAGGTCTGGTTGCACGTCAATGCTCTCATGGGACACTTGCTTCTCTGGGTTGCTTACGCAATTCCTTAACTGTGAGACGTGGAACACGTCGTGGACGTCTGACAGCTCTTTGGGTAGGTCTAGCTGGTAGGCTACTGTGCCTCTTCGTGCAACCACACAGAAGGGTCCAATAAATCGTGGTGCTAGCTTTCCTTTAACTTTGAATCGTTGTAGGACCCTCATAGGAGATACTCGTAGATACACATATTCACCGAGATTCAAAGCTGACTTCACGATGTTTTCGATTGTAATAACTCTTTTGTCGGCTTGTGAGCTATCTTGAGTCGGTCCCTGATCAGTCTAACTTTCTCCTCAGCCTCCTTTAGCATGTCTGGGCCGAAGATACGACTGTCTCCTGTTTCTGACCAATTTAATGGGGTACGACATCTCCGCCCGTACAAGGCTTCAAAACGTGCCATTTGTAGACTGGATTGGTAACTGTTGTTGTATGCGAACTCGGCGTACAACAAGCTTTCTTCCCAACTAGTTCCATAGTTGAGAACACATGCTCTCAGCATGTCCTCTAAAATTTGGTTCACGCGTTCAGTCTGTCCATCAGTCTGGGGGTGGTATGCTGTACTGAATGCTAGTTGAGTTCCCAGAGCTTGTTGTAAATGATCCCAGAATTTTAAGACGAATTGAGTGCCTCTGTCGGATATTATAGTCTTTGGAACTCCATGCAGACAAACTATACGGGAGCGGTAAAGCCTGGCAAGCTTCTGAGTGGTGTGGGTTGTCTTTACTGGGATGAAGTGTGCCACCTTGGTTAATATATCTGTGATGACCCATATGGCATCATTTCCATGTTGCGACCGGGGTAGTCCGACAATAAAATCGATTCCAATTTCATCCCATTTCCACTCAGGTATCCGGTTTGGTTGTAATAACCCTGATGGTTATTGGTGCTCGGCTTTAATGCGCTGACATGAATTAGAACATGCAATGAAGGAGGCTATATCCCTGTTCATATCGTGCCACCAAAAATTTTCCTGAATGTCCTTGTACATTTTGGTTCCGCCAGGGTGGATTGAATATGGAGCGGTGTGGCCTTCGGCTAAATTTTCTGTTTAAGGTCCTCTATATTTGGCACGCAGAGTCTGTCCCCGTACCATAATATTCCCACATCGTCTATGACGAATTCTGAGGCCTTGCCCATACTCACTTTTCTTTTTATGCCTTCGATGCTGGGATGTCCATGCTGAGCCTTCTTAATCTATTCCATTAGAGTGGGCTGTATTTCCAAATTTGACACAGTGCCTTCTGTGACCATTACCAAGTTCAGTTTGGCGAACTCCCGCTGAAATTCAGGTCTCAACTTTTGTGGACTGTCGTTGCCCGGGCTCGGGTTTCGACTAAGAGCATCTTCCACTACATTTGCTTTTCCTGGATGGTAGTGGATACCAACGTCATAATCTTTCACTAATTCCAACCAGCGCCGTTGCCATAAATTGAGCTCTGGCTGTGTGAAAATATATTTGAGACTTTTTTGGTCTGTATATATTACACAATGATTTCTAAGCAAAAAGTGTCTCCACTCTTTGAGGGCATGAATGACTGCTGCCAATTCCAAGTCATGAGTGGGATAATTTTCTTCATGCTTTTGTAGCTTCCGGGAAGCGTATGCGACTACCTTGCCTTCTTGCATTAGTACGCATCCAAGGCCTTTCCGGGATGCGTCACAATACACTTCAAACTTTTGTGTATGTCTGGTACAACCAATACTGGTGATGTTGTTAATTTCCTCTTGAGGTCTTGGAAACTTTTCTCGCAAGCTTCAATCCATACAAATTTCTTATCCTTCTTGAGTAGTTGTATCATTGGTTTTGCTATGGTGGAGAACCCTTCGATAAACCTTCTGTAATATCCAGCCATTCCGAGAAAACTTCGTACATCTATTACGTTGGCTGGTGGCCTCCATCCAAGTATGGCCTTGACTTTCTCTGGGTCCACGGCAACACCATCTTGGGCAATACGTGGCCTAGAAAACCAACCTGTCTTAACCAAAATTCACATTTGCTGAATTTGGCATATAATTGATGTTTCCTTAATTCTCCCAGTACAATTCTGAGATGTTCTGCATGCTCTTCTGGTGTCTTAGAGTATACCAGAATATCATCAATGAACACCACAACAAATTTGTCCATAAATTTCATAAACACTTTGTTCATGAGGTGGACAAAATATGCGGGGGCGTTTGTTAGTCCAAACGGCATTACTGTAAACTCATATAATCCGTATCTGGAGGTGAATGTTGTCTTAGGGATATCTTTTTTCTGTCCTTTTAATTGATGATACCCTGACCTTAAATCAATCTTTGAGAAAACCTTGGCTTGTGCGAGCTGGTCGCTACCTTTAGGGGTATCCACCATGTACACATCATGAGGTGAGGTGGCCGCCCAATGCCCTATAGGCGTTGGTTCATATGTGTCTCCTGCCTCGTTGTCCATACCGTCGATGTCTTCGGAGTCGAAGTTGAGCACATCGTTTAGATTGTCGACAGTGGCTACCAAGTGGGTGGTGGGTGGGCTTTGAATTTCTTCATCATCCGTATCCCATCCTCGCTGACCGTAGTCTGGCCAGGGCTCTCCTGACAATGAGAGAGACTTTAGAGAATTCAGGATGTTGCCGAAGGGCGAGTGCTGAAAGATGTCCGCGGCAGTGAACTCCATTATCGGCGCCCAATCGGATTCGATTGGCAGGGGCGCGGGGGGTTCGGAGTCCGAAGAGGAATCTGGATCCTCGGAGTCACGGGTCATGTAGACTGCGGGGCTGGCGTTCGGCTCGATCTCCTTTAAGATCACAGCCCCCGAGGTGACGTCGAACCGCTTATCCTCGCTTGGCGCGATGGGCCCCGAATTAAGGGTCGGAACCGGTGCGTGTGCGGCCTCCAGGGCAATGTTCGGCGGCAGAGATAAATCATGCCCCTCAAGATAGTGCGGCGCGCTTGGCTGTGGCTCGAATCCGTCGAAGATCAAATCCCCGCGTATGTCTGCCGTGTAGTTTAAGATTCCAAACCTGACCTGATGGCCAGGGGCGTAGCTTCCGATCTGCTCCAGGTGGCCAAGCGAATTGGCCCGTAGTGCGAAGCCGCCGAAGACGAAGATCTGTCCGGGGAGAAAAGTCTCACCCTGGACCACCTCGTCGTTGATGATCAAAGGAGCCATCGGGACCAAAAGTGACGGAACAGAGGAACTCTCAATGAAAGCACCAATGTCGGTGTCAAAATCGGCGGATCTCGGGTAGGGGGTCCCGAACTGTGTGTCTAGGCCGGATGGTAACAGGAGACAAGGGACATGGAGTTTACCCAGGTTCGGGCCCTCTCGATGGAGGTAAAACCCTACTCCTTCTTGATTAATATTGATGATATGGGTAGTACAAGAATAGATCTACCACGAGATCAAGGAGCCTAACCCTAGAAGCTAGCCTATGGTATGATTGTTGTATGATGAAGTTGTCCTACGGACTAGAACCCTCCGGTTTATATAGACACCGGATAGGGTTAGGGTTACACAAAGTCGGTTACAATGGTAGGAGATCTTGAATATCCGCATCGCCAAGCTTGCCTTCCACACCAAGGAAAGTCCCATCCGGACACGGGACGAAGTCTTCAATATTGTATCTTCATAGTCCAGTAGTCCGGCTGAAGGTATAGTCCGGCTATCCGAAAACCCCCTAATCCAGGACTCCCTCAGTAATGGTGTGTCCGAATGTCGTAATCGTACTTTACTTGATATGGTGCGATCTATGATGTCTCTTACAGATTTACCGCTATCGTTTTGGGGTTATGCTTTAGAGACGGCCGCATTCACGTTAAATAGGGCACCATCTAAATCCGTTGAGATGACGCCTTATGAACTGTGGTTTAGCAAGAAACCAAAGTTGTCGTTTCTGAAAGTTTGGGGCTGCGATGCTTATGTGAAAAAACTTCAACCTGATAAGCTCGAACCCAAATCGGAGAAATGTGTCTTCATAGGATACCCAAAGGAAACTGTTGGGTACACCTTCTATCACAGATCTGAAGGCAAGACATTTGTCGCCAAGAATGGATCCTTTCTAGAGAAGGAGTTTCTCTCGAAAGAAGTGAGTGGGAGGAAAGTAGAACTTGATGAGGTAACTGTACCTGCTCCCTTATTGGGAAGTAGTACATCACAGAAACCGGTTTCTGTGACACCTACACTGATTAGTGAGGAAGCTATTGATAATGATCATGAAGCTTCTGAACAAGTTACTACTGAACCTCGTAGATCAACCAGAGTAAGATCCGCACCAGAGTGGTACGGTAATCCTGTTCTGGAAGTCATGCTGCTAGATCATGATGATCCTACGAACTATGAAGAAGCGATGGTGAGCCCAGATTCCGCAAAATGGCTTGAAGCCATGAAATCTGAGATGGGATCCATGTATGAGAACAAAGTGTGGACTTTGGTTGACTTGCCCAATGATCGGCAAGCAATTGAGAATAAATGGATTTTTAAGAAGAAGACTGACGCTGACGGTAATGTTACTGTCTACAAAGCTCAACTTGTTGCAAAAGGTTTTCGACAAGTTCAAGGGATTGACTACGATGAGACCTTCTCACCCATAGCGATGCTTAAGTCTGTCCGAATCATGTTAGCAATTGCCGCATTTTATGATTATGAAATTTGGCAGATGGATGTCAAAACTGCATTCCTGAATGGATTTCTGGAAGAAGAGTTGTATATGATGCAACCAGAAGGTTTTGTCGATCCAAAGGGAGCTAACAAAGTGTGCAAGCTCCAGCGATCCATTTATGGACTGGTGTAAGCCCCTCAGAGTTGGAATAAACGCTTTGATAGTGTGATCAAAGCATTTGGGTTTGTACAGACTTTTGGAGAAGCCTGTATTTACAAGAAAGTGAGTGGGAGCTCTGTAGCATTTATGATATTATATGTGGATGATATATTACTAATCGGAAATGATATAGAATTTCTGGATAGCATAAAGGGTTACTTGAATAAGATTTTTTCAATGAAAGACCTCGGTGAAGCTGCTTACATATTGGGCATTAAGATCTATAGAGATAGAGCAAGACGCTTAATTGGACTTTCACAAAGTACATACCTTGACAAAGTTTTGAAGAAATTCAAAATGGATCAGGCTAAGAAAGGATTCTTGCCTGTGTTACAAGGTGTGAAGTTGAGTAAGACTCAATGCCCGACCACCACAGAAGATAGATAGAAAATGAAAGATGTTCCCTATGCTTCAGCCATAGGATCTATCATGTATGCAATGCTGTGTACCAGACCTGATGTGTGTCTTGCTATAAGTCTAGCAGGGAGGTACCAAAGTAATCCAGGAGTGGATCACTGGACAGCGGTCAAGAACATCCTAAAATACCTGAAAAGGACTAAGGATGTGTCTCTCGTATATGGAGGTGACAAAGAGCTCATCGTAAATGGTTACGTTGATGCAAGCTTTGACACTGATCCGGACGATTCTAAATCGCAAACCGGATACGTGTTTACATTAAATGGTGGAGCTGTCTGTTGGTGCAGTTCTAAACAAAGCGTTGTGGCGGGATCTACATGTGAAGCGGAGTACATAGCTGCTTCAGGAGCAGCAAACGAAGGAGTCTGGATGAAGGAGTTCATACCCGATCTAGGTGTCATACCTAGTGCATCGGGTCTAATGAAAATCTTTTGTGACAATACTGGTGCAATTGCCTTGGCAAAGGAATCCAGATTTCACAAGAGAACCAAGCACATCAAGAGACGCTTCAATTCCATCCGGGATCTAGTCCAGGTGGGATACATAGAGATTTGCAAGATACATACGGATCTGAATGTAGCATACCCGTTGACTAAGCCTCTTCCATGAGCAAAACATGATCAACACCAAAGCTCCATGGGTGTTAAAATCATTACTGTGTAATCTAGATTATTGACTCTAGTGCAAGTGGGATACTGAAGGAAATATGCCCTAGAGGCAATAATAAAGTTATTATTTTATTTCCTTATATCATGATAAATGTTTATTATTCATGCTAGAATTGTATTAACCAGAAACATAATACTTGTCTGAATACATAGACAAACTAAACATCACTAGTATGCCTCTACTTGACTAGCTCGTTAATCGAAGATGGTTATGTTTCCTAACCATAGACATGTGTTGTCATTTGATTAACGGGATCACATAATTAGGAGAATGATGTGATTGACATGACCCATTCCACTAGCTTAGCACCCGATCGTTTAGTATGTTGCTATTGCTTTCTTCCTGACTTATACATGTTCCTATGACTATGAGATTATGCCACTCCCGTTTACTGGAGGAACACTTTGTGTGCTACCAAACGTCACAACATAACTGGGTGATTATAAAGGTGCTCTACAGGTGTCTCCAAAGGTACATGTTGGGTTGGCGTATTTCGAGATTAGGATTTGTCACTCCGATTGTCGGAGAGGTATCTCTGGGCCCTCTCGGTAATGCACATCACATAAAGCCTTGCAAGCATTGCAACTAATGAGTTAGTTGCAAGATGATGTATTACAGAACGAGTGAAGAGACCTGCCGGTAACGAGATTGAACTAGGTATTGAGATACCAACGATCGAATCTCGGGCAAGTAACTACCGATGACAAAGGGAACAACGTATGTTGTTATGCGGTCTGACCGATAAAGATCTTCGTAGAATATGTAGGAGCCAATATGAGCATCCAGGTTCCGCTATTGGTTATTGACGGGAGACATGTCTCGGTCATGTCTACATTGTTCTCGAACCGTAGGGTTCGCACGCTTAACGTTATGATGACAGTTTCATTATGAGTTTATATATTTTGATGTACCGAAGTTTGTTCGGAGTCCCGGATGTTATCACGGACATGACGAGGAGTCTCGAAATGGTCGAGATATAAAGATTGATATATTGGACGACTATATTCGGACACCAGAAGTGTTCCGGAGAAGTTTTAGATAAAACCGGAGTACCGGGGGGTTACCGGAACCCCCCGGGGGTTAATGGGCCTTATGGGACCAAAGTGGAGAAGAGGAGGGGCGACCAGGGCAGGCCGCGCGCCCCCTCCCCCTCTAGTCTTAATTGGACAAGGAGGGGGGGGGGCGCCCCCCCTTTCCTTCCTGTCGTGGAATTGTCACGGCAGATGTCCTCTCGGAAGGACTTAGTCGTGGAGCCATAGCAACTAGGAAGCTTAAAGGGGTTAATCGGGACAAAGGACACGCGAGGTTTATACTAGTTCAGCCCCTTATGGTGAAGGAAGGCCTACGTCTAGTTTGGTTGGTATTGCTTTAGGTTTCGATGACCAGGGAGCGAGATACGCTATGCCTGGCTCTCGAGGAGTTGTTTCTTGCCCTAAGCTACTGGCGGGTCGTCCCCTTATATACACGGGTTGACACCCTGCGGCCTACAGAGTCCCGACCGACTCATAAACAGTGTCCTCTTGTGTTCCTGATTGTTACCTTGCACATTAGCCACAAATTCCTGGTTATCGTCCGCCTTACGCTTATTGCCTCCTTGATTTGCTGGGTTATGCTGCTGACCCTTTCCATTACCGTTCTTCTTTCCCTTCCCTGTCTTTTCCTCATCAGACGCGAGATCCTTAGTACTATAAGAAACGGCATACGTGCTAAGGCCGCCATCAGCGTCCCCATATCATTCCAATCGCGCTTAAGACGCCCCAGCTTCTGTCTCAGAGGTTCAAAGCGGCAATTCTTCTCTAGCATAAGAATTGCTGAGCCGGCATCCATCTTTGTCGACGTTCTGGGAACGGGGGTCCCCAGAGTTGCCTGCCTGCGGCGTGGCTCAAATGGGGGCCCAGCACGGCCCATCTTCTTCAACGCAGACTCAAGACCCTCGCGAGGGGCCAAGCCTCGCGGGGCGGACGACACGGAGCTTCCTCAGGCACGGCCTCATCAGACTGGCTCACGAGGAGGCGGAGAGATCAAGGCGGGGTACCTCACGAGGTGCCCATGACGCAAGCCATGATGACCAAGGGCGCCAGGCGGGCGCCAGCCCACGCAGTGTCCTCCCTTTCCTCTTTGGTGCAAAGGGAGCAAGCGCAGGCGAGAGGATGAAGCAAAGGCACCCATTTCGGTGCAACGAGACCAAGACCGACTCCACGACAAGGAAGAAGTCATTGTGGAGCCCAAGCCAGCGTCACCACCAGAGCCTTTGGCAGGCGAGGACCAACTTTAGTCAGGATAAGTGTACCAGATGTTCCCCTTCAAAATGGCCAATTGTTGGCGCCCTTCCCGCTCAATATTTGGGAAGAGCCCCAGGGCCTTTGCCTATAAATAGGACTAGCCACCCCGGGGTAGAGGCATCTGGAGGCGATCAAGAAATCTAGGGCATCGAGAGGCGGATTAGAGTGAGAGGCATCTAGCCTTCTAGAGATCGAGAAATCCAATTAGCTAGGATCTAGAGAGAAGGGCGACTGAACCCCTCCTAGCAGTTCGTCGCCCCAGCCAAGAACAGACCCTCGCAAGGTTGTTCTTCCTTGTATTGTTCATCATCAGCCCAAGAGGCAATCCACCACACCACCACACTGGAGTATGTCGGATTCCGGGTTCCGGCAGACCCTTAAGGTTCGAACTCTGGGGTGCGCGTGGAGATTATGCCCTCTACCCCTCCGTCTCGCAAAGATCTAACTACAGAAAGAACAACACAAGAGACACATGGTTTATACTAGTTCGGGCCACCATTGTGGTGTAATACCCTACTCTAGTTTGTGGTGGGTGGATTGCCTCTTGGGCTGATGATGATGAGCAATACAAAGAAGAACAGCCTCGCGAGGGCCTGTTCTTAGCTGGGACGATGAACTGCTAGGGGGAGTTCAGCCGCCCTTCTCTCTCTCTCTGTGTGTCTAATTGCCGATTGATTCGTCGATGCCTTATTCTGGGGGCGGCTAGTCCTATTTATAGGCAAAGGCCCTGGGCCTCTTCCCAAATATTGAGCGGGAAGGGCGCCAACAATTGGCCAATTTGAAGGGGAACATCTGGTACACTTATCCTGACTAAAGTTGGTCCTCGCCTGCCAAAGGCCCTGTGGTGACGCCGTTCTGGGCTCCACGATATCCTCCTTCCCACCGTTGGACTGGTCTTGGTCTCGTTGCACCGAAATGGGTGCCTTTGCTTGATCCTCTCGCCTGCGCTTGCCCCCTTTGCACCAAAGAGGAAAGGGAGACACTGCGCGGGCTGGCGCCCGCCTGGCACCCTTGGTCGTCATGGCTTGCGTCATGGGCACCTCGTGAGGTACCCCGCCTTGATCTCTCCGCCTCCTCGTGAGCCAGCCTGACGAGGCCGTGCCTGAGGAAGCGCCGTGTCGTCCGCCCCGCGAGGCTTGGCCCCTCGCGAGGGTCTTGGGTCTCGTGCTAATGAAGATGGGCCGTGCTGGGTCCCCTTTCGAGCCACGCCGCAGGACGCAGGCAGGCAAGTCTGGGGACCCCCGTTTCCAGAACGCCGACACAAGCCCCCGGGCCTAAGGCGCGCCCGGACTTGGCCGTGCTGAGAGGCGAAAGGGCAAGGGCGAAGCGCCGCGGGCCCTAACAGCCTGCGGCCTTGGGCGCCGCGTGGCGGTTGATTGGATGTGAGTGCCTTCGCAACCGCCCAGGTTATTAAAGGTGCGGCATCTGCCTAGGCTTTGCTCTTCTCTTTCTCCGGTCGCTGCTCAGATCCTCTTTCTTGCGCCTCTCCTTCCTTCCTCCAAATTCCTAGATCTGCTCCACCCGTGTGACCTAGGAAGACATGGCGCCGCGTCAGCCTCTGGCCGAAGCTTGGTTCTCACCTGCCCTGGACTTGCCGAATGTGTCGGAGGCGAGCCTTGCCCGGCTGCGCCGAATGGCGGCGTTGCAAGGCATCGACGGGGCGCAGGTGTTCAAGGTCGGCTCCGCCACCCCTGAGGGCCGAGGGAGCACCTTCTTCCCTCTCTTTGTAAGCTCCATTACTGCGGGTCTAGTGCCTCCCTTCTCCGAGTTCTTTTTCTCTGTCCTCCGCCATTACAACTTACAACCTCTGCATATCCACCCCAACTCCATCCTTCTTCTGGCGATCTTCGCCTACTACTGCGAGGCTCACGTAGGCGTGCAGCCCTCAGTGGCCCTACTGCGCCACTACTTCTCCCTCCGAGTATCTCGCGGTTCTCCTTCCGCGTGCACGAGCATTATCGCCTACGGTGGCGCCATTGCCATTTCGAAGCCAGGGAAGATGATTGAGGGCTTCCGGAGCAAGTGGGTCTTGGTAGATGCCGGGCGCATTCACCCGCGGCTGATCCTGCCCAAGGAGCAGCCCGCGAGTTCTAGCGACTGGTGTCGAGCAGAGCTCACGGACCCCCACGCGAAGCCGGTGCTAGAGAGGATGGACGTGGATCTGAGACCGGCTAGCATGGCGACGGCGAAGCTGACCAGCGCGTCGCTGCTGAGGGAATTCCTAGAGCACCAGTTGGCTACGCTTCGGTGGTACTCACCCCCTATGTGGAGGCCTCATCCGAGCCCCGCAGCCTTGGGCGGCGAAGACCTGGCCGCGGTGCTCCAATCTTTGGCCGGGGGCGATGTAGCGAGGTTGGAGGGCGCTCCTGCGCCCTTGTTCCTCCGCGACGATTGTAAGCAGGTGGTGGAGTCCATGCCTGCCTTCAATGGGGACGGGCCCGTGCCCGCGGAGGCTCCCGAGGGACTGGTGGATGTGTCCTCCGACGACCCCAACAAAGAGGAGGGCGGAGAGGAGCGGGGAAAGGGGCCTGACTCTGAGGCGACTGATGGAGAGTCGAGGGCTCCCCTTTCCCGGCGCAGGCCCTGCACTCTCCGCCTTTCTTCAAGCGATGATGATGAGGACGATGACGTGCTGGGTAGCGGGAGCTGGCCCCCGATCCTGTGGGGACCCCGACTCATAAGTCGTGATCACCGAATGCACGTGTACAGTGATCCCAGAGATCAATGCTCACTGGACACACATAAGCTGAATAACAAGAGTCTTACATCCATACATACCGTCTTACACAAATTATGACCATTATGGTCAAGTCTTACATAGATAAAGCCTTAGGGGCTGAACATCAAATGAAACACAAGCAGCGGAAATCTTCGTTGATAAGTAGAACCCATGCCATCTGCCTTAACCCTACAGGCATTCTGACTGGGAAGCGTCCTAGTTCGCAAGTTCGTCTCCAAAGGATTCTTCCTCAACTCATGTTCTTCCATGCCTGGTCAATTAAATAACCAGTGGCAAGCCAATGAGTACTTTGATTGTACTCACAAGCAACCCATGTTTTGGTTCAAGGTACAATAATGCATGACATAGGTAAATTTTTGCGGAAAGCTAGTTTTGAGTGCAATGACATGTTCAACAACTTGCAAGACATGCATCAGGAGAATTCAAGTAATCATGAGGACAGGTTACAGATATCAACATAGTTAGAGTGGGAACCAACCCAACTCAATCATGTCAAGTCCTTGACTTGACCCAAGTAATTCCTCCCACACACACCGGTTTGTAAACAAGTGGACGTAGTTTAAGCAGCACCGCCCAACTGTCCTTGACCGTGGACACGGCTATTCGAATAGTTTTACACTCTGCAGAGGTTGCACACTTTACCCACAAGATCCGGGGAGCTTCCATGTCATCCACGACCTGCGGCACCTCAAGTACCCGGGGTAAGCACCCGATCACTATCTTTCCCTAGACGACACTAACAAGGAGTCCACTCGTTGTTCCGTATCCTCATGATGTACATCATACGAGACTCGCTCGAGATCGTAACATCCGAGAGGGGACACAACGGTGTATCCGGTGCCCTATGAAAACAGTCATGGCCGCCCTACCTGGCACGACCCCGTCCCGAGAGAGAGCACCAACTCTCCCCCATCACTAGTAATGCGGGCTCCAAGCTAGCATCGACCTAAGTAATCAATAATGCCCTTTCCCATATAAGGGTAGAGTGGTTGCGCATGTAAAGTTGGGACAGTCAACAAATCTTAAATCTAATCCGTTTCTGAAAACAACACACACACTTGTCTTGGTACACCACTTCGTCATCAAGTGGCTACCCAACTCATCATCTCCCTCGGGCATAAGTGGCACCCGATGGGGTTTTCGAAAAGTCCTTTGAAAGTACTTTGCCTCCATCTCCATGCATATTCCCGTCCCTTTTTGCGTAGCACTACCTTTGCATCCTATCTACTCCCACCGGCATAACCCTCATAAGGAGGTAGGGTGATGCACAATGCAAGTATCAACGAGGAAGTAACAGAGGCAACCCATCAAAATGGTCCATCACATCATGATTCCGAAGCAACGCTAATAAAGTGCTATATGACATGCATAAAAAGGTTTCATAGACATGGTCAAAGGGCTGCTTGCCTGGCTGAACAAGGTCTTCTGGGTCTTCAAAGTCTTCTGGTCCAACTCCTTCGTCAGCAACGCAATCTATCGACGCAAAATAATAACGAGAAAAATATGGCAATAATAAAACAGAAAAATCAAAGTGCTCAGAAAAATGTCAACTCATTTTTGTAAAATACTAGGTGGAAATCTAAGAAGGGGAAAATTCCTAGTTTTGGATTTGGAGTTGTCGAACAGGAGAAATAGATTTTCAAAGGCATATTTAAATGCTTAAAATCACATTTAAATATTTATAGTAAATAAAAGTTGGTTGGATTTGAATGGAAGTTGCACCATTAAATAGGTTGCAATATTCTAGGAATTTAGAAATTGGAATTAATTTATCTGGACTATTATTTTGTCCTGTGGAATATTTGGAAAAAGAGACAGAAAAGAAAAACAAAAAGGGCACTGTGCCTGCTGGGCCAGAACAGCAGCAGCGCAGCAGGCCCAACAGAGAGGCGGCCAAGCGCACCCGTGCACGCGCACACGCCAGGTTTGAACCCGACGAGCGGGGCCCAGGCGTCAGGGCGAGGGGCTGACAGACGGGGCCCACAGCCGTCGTCGTCAACCCTAGGCCAGAGGGGTCGGCGAGCTCACCGGCGACGACGCAGGGCACGACGAGGTCAGGTGAGGGCACGGCTGGACTCAGCGTCGTGTCGCCGTTCGGGTGGAGGTGGCAGGCGTCACCGGAGCTTCGGGTGGTGGTGGCTCCAGTCGATTCCGGCAGCTACAGAGAGGGGAAGCAAGGGGAAAATGATCAGTGGGTGCAGGGGTTCCAGATCGAGGCAAAGGAGGAGCGGGGCAGGCTCCTACCTCGCGAACTCCGGCGAGCCGACGCGTCGGAGCTCGAGCTCGATCTCGAGCTCGGGCGGCTCTCGAGGCGAACTGGGGGTGCAGGGGGAGGTTTTGGTGGTGCAGAGAGCGAGTGGTTAGGGTGGAAGGGCTCGGGGAGGCCTTTATATAGGCGAACGGCGGTCCACCGTGGGCTCGTGCGCCGGCGAGCTCGCTGCCGTCGCCTCGGGTCAGGGGGGCCCGTTTGGTTGTGTCTGGGGTGCTCGTGGGGATCGACTACGCCTAGGGGAAGAAGAGAGAGAGGGAGCAGGGGGCCAGAGGCACCGCGCGTGTGAGCACGCTCACTGGTTCCCTTGGGCGGTCGCCACGCATGCGAGCTGGGGCGAGAGGAGGGAGAAGGAGGAGGGGGCGGGCAGCGTGCCGTGTCCCAGACGTCGAGGCACCTCGGGGGACACGAGGGGGAGAGCCGAGGTGGCCGGATGTGGCTGGAAGGGGGCAGCTACAGTGCGGGGGCGCACTGTAGCACGGTCCAGAGCGTGCAAATGGCTGCCATGGCATTGTTTAAACGCAGGGGCGCGTCCACTAGTGTCTAGCAGGTCTAGGGGGGAGTAAAGAAGAGGAGAGGGGCATTGGATGCCATGGATGGCCAATGGGGTGAGGAGGCAGGTGAGGAAGAGGGGGAAAGTGCCTGTCCAGAGAGAGAAAGAGGGGGGTT
Source organism: Aegilops umbellulata (assembly GCA_032464435.1). Taxonomy (NCBI): domain Eukaryota; kingdom Viridiplantae; phylum Streptophyta; class Magnoliopsida; order Poales; family Poaceae; genus Aegilops; species Aegilops umbellulata. Next base: position 147,821,744 of record CP136059.1, on the reverse strand, counting down.
TCACCCCTCAATTATTGAGCTGGGGACTTGCCATTGTTACTGGAGGTGAAAGGGGTCTAGCGGGAGCTTTGGTAAAAAGTGGAGCTCACCAAGAATAGTGGAAGTGGTCCAAACAGTGGTTTTTGCAAAATGACAGAAGGTGTTTGATGTTGGTTTGGGCAAGAAAATGATCTCCAATTGCCATGACACTCCACAGGGTGAAATGACACATATAATTAGGGCCTTCCACCAATTTGGAGCTTAATTGGGCAAAGTTGCCAATGCAACTTTTGTAAACCATAGAAATGAGCAGAAATGGACTTGTGTAGATCTAGTTGAGCAAATCACTTCTCCTTGATGCACCACTTGGTGTAGTGGCCTCATTTGGTCATGTGATCATGCTCACAAAAGTTGGGGTCAAGGAGAGAAAGTTGGTAGTACAAACTTGATCAAACTTGATTCTGGTCAGAGAGGGTTTTGGGGCATTTTGGTGAACCAAAATGACTCTAGTTGACATGGGGCTTTGCAAGGTGATCACAATATGCATTTGTGACTTGCTGGATTTTCCTTGGATTTTTATGAAAGTATTTCCTGTAGAAATATCTCAAATCCTTGAAATGGGCAGAAATGGTTTTGGAAGGTTTTGTCCAATATTTTGATCATAACCATGTGTTGAAACTCATATATATGGAAAATATATGTCCATTGAGTCTCCCTATTTTTTCTCAAATATTTTTAAACTTTTAAATAATTTTAACCTATTTAAGACCATTTCCGGCCTTAAGAAAAACTCTTTAAATAAAATAGGAAAATAACTTTCAAAATTATATTTTTGTGGTTTCTGGGTATCCTATATCTAATAGGTGTCCAATATATCTTTGGAAATATATTTACTGCCCTTAATTAAGTATTTCCAGTGCAAACCTCAATCCAGGGGTTTTTGGAAAACTAATTCTTAAAAATACTTGCCAAATTATTTTTGTAAGAAAATACTATATTGCTATATACACATGGCATGATCATTGGGCAGAAGTTTGGGACAAGGAGATGAAGTATAGAAGGTGGAGTAGTTGACTAATAAGAGCACTTGAAAAACCACTCAGAGAAAACCAACTTCAAAATAAAAGCCAAATAATGAAAAGTTTTTGTTGGTCCAAATTTCATGCTTTATTAATGCAAACGATATGTTACAAAATGCAGGGTGTGACAGATCCCGAAGAAGGGCAAGACCGGGATGATCCCCAGCGGGTCCACCCCGGCTCCGGGGCGATCCGCGGACGCGCCTTCTACTTCTGAGGTTGATCCCTCCAGCCGGCTCTTAGGCTTCAAGTTTGGCCGGAGGCTGCCCGAGCTCACCGGCGACAACCCGTAAGCGCTTGATCCTTGTCTTTTATTTCTTGTTCCGCTGCTGAGGCTTGATGTTCGCTTCTCTTGAATAGGCTGCCGCCCGCGGCGAAGAAGCCGAAGGGGGCTCCCGAGGCCTCATCCGCGGCAACGCCTCCGCCTGCGGGGGAAGGTGACCGTGACGCACGGGCTTCTCCTGCCCGGTCGTCCTCGCGAGGCCTGGCTGAGCTGGCTGGGGCGAGCCCAGCCCCCATGGCCCAAGTGACTCCCGAGGTGCCTCTGCCTGCTGCCGCCACCACAGTCGTTAGGGCGCAACAGACTCCGCCTCAGGATGTTGTGGTCTCGCCGCCGCTACCTTCTCGTCCCGTTCCACCGACCGCTGTTTCCCCAACTCCTCCTGCTGTCTTGGAGCGTGCTGCTGGTGGACTGGACCGGCTGCGGCAGGATCTTCTTGGCACCGACCCTCGCCTGGTGGCCGGGCGCCTGGAGCTGGCTTCGGGATGGATTCGCTCCGACGCCTCGATTCGGGCAGCGCTGGTTCAGGCCTCGACGGCCTGCGACGGAGAAAGGGAGGCTACCCTCGAGGCAAAGGCTGATCGAGACGCGACCCTAGGGGAGGTGGTTGAAGTCCGTGCTCGCTGCAAGGAGCTGGAGGACGAGCTGCAAGGCCTGCGGTACCAGCTCGCGAAGGAGGTCCACCTTCGCCAGGAGCAGGAAGAAGGTATGAAGGCTCGCGAGGCGGCCATCGAGGGCCGGGAGGCCAAGCTCAAGAAGAGCCGCGACCGTCTAGGCGCGCTGAAGAAGGAGCTGGAGGTGGCGAAGGCTGAGCTGGACGGCAAAGCCTAGGTCCTTGCCGAGGATCGCGTGGCCTTCGCAGACATGGAGAAGGAGGCTGTGCTTCGCTGAAAACGCTTTATGAGAGCGGCCTGGAGAGCCCCCTGGCCGGCGCCGAGGACGGCCCCGCCAAGCTGCTTCCCTTCCTGGTTCATGCCCTTGGGGATGTCGCCCTTGGCCTTGGCCCCACGGCCGAGGCCGAGCCGCGTGTCATGTCTTCTGCTGCGCTGACGCGGGTCTTCGCCCACATCTACCTTCGCGATCCCAGCGCCGACCTCGACAGTTTGTTGGAGCCAGTGAGTGGCGAGGGTCCTGCCGCCGCTGTCAAAGCCGTGAAGGGGTGCGCAGAGGCGCAGCTGGGGAAGTTCCGGTCCTTCAGCACCAAGCCGAAGCAAGGCGCTGCCGGCCCTCCTGCTCCATGAGGCGAAGCCACTCCGTGCTGCCCTACCACCGACAAGTGACTCCGCTACCGCTCCTGTTCTGCTTTTAATTCCTGCACATGCATCACGCCTCGGGGAGGCATTTAAACTTGCATTTGGTACCGAGACGACAACATGGACTGTAATATTTGCTTTTAAATTCCTTGAGTTTTATGCTTTTCCTCCCTACTTGCTTGTGTTCTACGTCGGGAGAGCCCAGCACCGCGCGTACCTCACCCAGCATTAGCCCCGACCGGAAACCAGGACGGGACCAAAGGAGTGAGGGGCTACGTGACAAGTTAGGCTCTTAAGTCGTGATGCTCAGGAGTCCCCATTAGCGCACGAACAACAAGTAGGGAAGTGTGATGTAGGTGTATCTTCCGTTCTACGTCTGTAGAGCCCGACACCGTGCGTACCTCACCCAGCATAGCCTTTCGGAACTAAGGAGTGAGGGGCTACGAAGCCAGTTAGGCTCCTGAGTCGCGATGCTCAGGAGTCCCCCTTGACGCGCAAACAACGGGCGATGAGGTGAGATGCAAGCGGGACTACCGTTCTACGTCTGCAGAGCCCGGCCCCTCGCGTACCTCACCTAGCATAGCCTTTCAGAACTAAGGAGTGAGGGGCTACGAGACCAGTTAGGCCCCTGAGTCACGATGCTCAAGGGTCCCCCTTGACGCTCAAACGACCTTCATACCTTGGCTCCGCTCGGGGAGAGACGCGCGACGAACCAGGCCCGAGGGGCCTGGCTGGGTGGCGTACGTCTGGGCGTGACCCAGGCGTAGCCCCCGTGCCTAGCCCCCTCACGCGGCGCTCCCGAGGGGAGGCGTTGCGATGAGGCTAGACGTTGAGCTCTGGGCTCCCTGAGGTTGATGCGGCCCGGAGGCCACCCTCAGTTGTTTATCACCAGCGGAGCATAGTGCTTCTGTATGTGTACGGGCATAGCCGCGCCTCGGCAGTGTCGTCAGCCAGCGCGGAGCATGGTGCTTCCACTGGTACGTGGGAGGGGGCTCCCCCCCGTGAGGAGCCCCCGGGGCGTGTACAGCCCCGCCCTAACACGTGGCCGGCACGATAGGGCTAGGTGAGGTGTATCTGGGCACCCGTGAGCCAGCGCGGGACTCACATGGCCCTACCTCTAGGCGGGTTGCGCCTGGCACTGGGCCGTATCTTGCGATGTGTTCCTGCAATTTTGGTTAGATGCCGACACTCTACGTCCTCGGGTCCCGGCCCTCGCGCTTGTCTCAGCCGTCGCCGGTATGCCAGGTCGCGATGCCGTGGAAAAGGCCAGAGGGTGAGGGCTGGAGAGCCAGTAAGAGCCCTGAGTCGCGATGCTCAGGTACCCCCCCTTTAACGTGCAAGCGGTCGACATGGAGAAGAAGAGGTGCCGTGGACAGGCATCAAGTAATCAAGCATGATAGGTGAATGCATAGTTGGAAATAAACGCAAGGGAGATACACGCCACTGGGCCTGGCCCGAGCGGCCTGGGGATGATGTAGCCCGAGGGGCGCGCCCAACAAAGCAAGCTAATGACCGAAAAATAAAAAGGGATACGTGCCGCAGGGACGGACCCACGCGGCCTGGGAATGATGCAGCCCCGGGAGGGCGTTCCCAGCCGGAAATGAAGCTTGAAAGATGTCACCTGAAGATGTCGAGGACGAAGTGGTGTTGGTGCAGCAGACTCGGTAGGCTGCGGAAGCGGATCCTCACGAGCCCCTAGGCCCAGGTGTCGGGTGGTTGGTGCGACATATGCCAACGGGTGGCTTATCTGTGTGGGAGCCAGTAAGACGTCGCCCGTGCCTAGAAGCGGGATAAGGCGAAGACATGCACGCCGGTGAATCTTACCCAGCTCCAGGGCTCTCCGTGGAGATAACACCCCTACTGCTGCTCTGCGGGGTCTCCGCATGATCACTTAGTGAACAGGTAACTACAAAGCGCTCCTTGAGCTGTTTGGCGAGAGGAAGAAGAAGGGCAAGGCTAGCTCTACTCCTCTCTCTGTGTATGTGATAACCTAGATCACCTCAACCCTTTGCATGGGTGCCCCGGGGGGTTTATATAGGCCTACCCCCTGGGGGTACAATGGTAATCCGGCTGGGAGCGGGTCCCAGCCGTCAGCGTCTACGCTCGACGGCTTCTACGCCGACTGCCGGGGCCCGCCGCCTGGTGGGTCCCGTCGGCTGCTGGCATCTTGACCGACAGGCAGGCCCTACTGCCTAGGGCCCTGTCGGCGGCCGATTACTGTTGCCTCAATCCTGATGATGAGGGCTTTATCGAGGTAAGCGTGGCTACAGTACCGCCGCCTGGCTGGCGATCACTGTAGCCTCACGTTGTCTTGTATTCTTAATGGGGCGCCTCCTTCGAGGGAAGGAGCAAGCCGGCTTTGGGGAAGCCGGCCACGTCTTGGCCGACTGGGGGAGGCCTGGCCGCCTCCGGGTGTCTCTTTGCCTAGAGGGGCCCACCGCCCGCGGGCTGCGCTGACAGCTCGCCGCGGATGGCGCCGTAGGCATCATGGAAACAGTGCCGCGCCGGACGGGACAGGGCTACCCCGTTCGGCGCACTGTGCCAGGCGTGCTCCGGGTTTCGGGGGTGGCAGGCTTCACTCTAGCCACGCCACGTCCCATCGCCGTTATGTGGTTGCGGACCTCGACGGTACGATCTTGACCGTGCCGCGGGAGCCGGCTTCTTGGAGTCGGCCTTCTCGAGGCCGGCTTCTCGGAGCCGGCCCTCCCGCGGCTTTCTTCGTGAAGGTGAAGGTCGGGCCGCCTTCCGACAGTCGGCCTGAGAGGCAGTCGGCAGAGGGAAGGCGGCCCAACGTCCTGGTTCTTTGGAGGCCGGATTGGCTTGTAATTTTTTCTGAAGTGCCAAAGGGAGCCGGCTAGGCTACCCGTGGTCATTTACCCCGACAGTAGTCCCCGAAGCTGGTCGCGCTTCGAGGTCGGCAAGGGGAACGAGAAGCTCGGTTAGCTTCCCATCTTGAGGAACCGGCATCTGGGAGCCGGCTAGGCTACCCATGGTCATTTACCCCGACAATAGTCCCCGAAGCTGGTCGCGCTTCGAGGTCGGCAAGGGGAACGAGAAGCTCGGTCAGCTTCCCATCTTGAGGAACCGGCAGCTGGGAGCCGGCTTGGCTTAAGCACGCCGACTTGGATGGGCGCCGTGGTCTCGTCAACGGGAAAGTGGACCAACTCGCGCGCTGACCGCGCGCCTCCCCGCGTGTCACGTGGCAGGAAAGGCCTGCCATGGCGCGTGCGCGACGGGACGGCGCCGCAGGCCCGGGCCCGCCACGCCTGGCCTTGGCCCAGGCGCGGATCTTCTGCGGCCCAGGGTGGATGGTTTGCCTTCCCGCGACAGTTTCACCACGCCTTCAAGGCGTAATACTAGCGGGACGTGGGGGAGTGGGCGCAGTTAATCCCACGTCCCCCACACCACGCCTCCTCGGCTCCGCTGCGAGAGCCTTTAAGTAGGGAGAGGAGAGGGAGCGGCAGAGGCTCGCACGCTCTCCCTCGCTCCACCCTCCCTCGTCTTCTTTCTTCTCTTTCTCTCCGCCACCGCAGCACTTCTTCGCCGCGCCACTCTGCCGCCACCGTGCCTTGCTTCTCGCCGCGCCATGCTCCAATGGCACTGTCGAGCTTGTGGGACGGCTCCAACGTCCTCGACGAGCACGTCGAGTTCCTCCGCCGGACGCGGCGTCTGCCCAGCGAGAACTACGTGCCGGTCAGGCGCGCGCCGGAGGAGGAGATTTCGCCGGCGCCGGAGGAGGGCGAGCGGGTGATTTTCCGCTCGCACTGCATACGTGGCTTCGGCCTCCCAGCGAGCGGATTCCTCCGCTCGTTCCTCGAGTTTTACCATCTTCAGCCGCATCACCTCACCCCCAACACCGTGATGCTGCTGTCGGCCTTCGTCACCCTCTGCGAGGGTTTCCTTGGCCTCCTCCCCACCATAGAGCTCTGGGGGGAGTTCTTCCAGAGCAAGCTCGGCACCGTCGTCGCCGGCGTGCCCGCCACCTGCGGGGCCTACATCGCCATGAGGCGGATAGGTGAGAACAATCCGTTCCCCTCGATCCCACTGGTCCAGTCGGTGAAGATTTGGCAGAAGTCGTACTTCTACGTGAAGAACGTCGCCCCACAAGGCGACTTCGTCAATCTGCCGCCTTACGTAGCCGGTCCGCCGGCCTCGAGGCCGGCCTCATGGAGCTACTGGGCCAGGACGCTGTCCCAGGCCGGGAACGCCGACGTCGCCCGACTCCGGGTGATGGTGCAGTCGGAGGGCCTAGTCAGATCCGACCTCGTGGCCGCCTTCGTGGAGCGCCGGGTTCTCCCGCTCCAAGGCCGGCCGCACATGATCTGTCAAATGAGCGGACGCTTCGACCCATGCTGGCTGAGCACCAGGGAGATGCCTCACGCCGAGGTGTCATACCTGGTGAACTACATCGCCAACTGCAAGCCCGCCGAGGACTGGCGATTCGGCAAGGAGCCGTACTCTCGCGCCAGACCTCCGCCTTCTGTAAACATTTCTTCTTTCCTTTTCTTTTTGGTAGTCGGTCGCTTGGTAGCCGGCCTCTGACCAGCCGGCTTGTCTTCTGCAGAATCCTCTTCTTCCGCCGGCGGCCGGGACCGCAGGGGCGGAACGCTCGTTTCTCCCCGACCGCACGATAGATGACGTCGACGACCCGGACCTCGGAGCAGCCGCCATGGAGGACGCCGCCGAGGGGGGTGGCGGCGAGGCAGGCAGAGCCGGGCATGGAGGCGGCCTCCAGGACTAGAGGGACGACGATGAGGTCGAAACCGTCCCGCATCGCCAGCCGGTGCTGGATCCTCAAGGCGCGGGCTCTTCTGCCGCGCCGGCCGCCCGTGGCGCCGCACCGAAGCGTCGGGCCGCGTCGACCTACTTCGGCAGCCGGCCGAAGAAGCCCAGGGGCACCGCCGCAGCAACCAAGCGGGACGAGGCGCCCGTGAAGGCGGCCCGCTTCCAGAAGGTCGTGAAGCGGCCGCAGGCGGTTTCGGAGTAAGTGTCCATCGTCTTGCATTCTCGTCGTGCTTTTTTGATTGAAGTTCTTTTATGAATCCTTTCTTGGTCGATCGACCAGGGCGCCGCTTTCCCTTGAACGGGGTCCTGCCGGCTCCGTGATTGACTCAGCCGGAGGGTCTTCGAGCTCCCGCCGCGTGGACCCCTGCGCCGACCTCATGGAAGCCACGATGCGGAACGCGCGGGAGGCGCGGGAGGAGCGGGAAGCGTCGGAGCAGAGAACTGCTCAGGCGGCAAAGGAGCAGGCCGACGCTGCGGCCAAGGCCCAGGCGGAGGCGACGGCTGTGTAGAGGGAGGCGGAGGCCTCGCGCAACCGGCCTACACAGGTTGTCATCCCCCTGCGGAGTGTGGCTCCCAACGCCCCTGTGCCTTCGTATAAGGAAGCCGACCGCGGCCAGGCGGCGACAGAGCGGAGGGAGGATGATGTGGTCGTTTTGGAGGAGGTGCCGCGGACGGCACCCACTGGAGTGGGCCAGGGCGGCCAGCCGGCTGCGGCGCCGGTGCAACGGCCGGCAGCGAGCCGGTAGCGGGAGCCGGCCTGGTGGTGCAGCCGTCATCGCGCCCGCGCGCAGGGGAAGCTGCCCCCGTGCCGGAGCCAGACAGAGCTGCGACCGCCCGTCAGACGGCGGAGGCCTTGGAGGCGGCGAGCTCCAGCACGTCCGAGTGTGCGCCCAACAAGGAGACAGGCGAAATGAATGCGTCAGCCCAGGAGGCCCGGAGCCGGCTTCAGGCCCATGCCACCGCGCTGCAGCGATACACTCACGATTTCCTTGCGTCGCGGGCCGTCGTTCGGGTGAGTCTTCTGGTCTTGGCTGCTTTAGCTTTTTGATTTCCTCCGTCGGGGCGCGTCATCGCACCCACTGGGTGTAGTCCCCGAGTTCCGAGTCGGCTGCTGAGCAGGCGGCTCGAAACTTACTAGGTCCTGATAGTTATCTTATTCTCACATCTTGTCTGATCTTCCAGGAGTACCATAACCGGAGTGCTGCCGCCTTTGACTCCCAGGCTCGGGAGCTGCGTCAGAAGAGCGAAGATCTGACCAACAGCCGGAGTACGTGCTTCGTTTCCTTCGTATCCTGTGGGGGCGCGTCAGCGCACCCACTGGGTGTAGTCCCCGAGATCCGGGCCGACTGCAGAGCAGTCGGGTCGGATCTTCTGTCAGGACCCCGATCCTAAGCCACATCGATCCAGCGTGTAACACATCATATCACTTTGCGGCCTCACGCACGGTACTCCCACGGGTGCCACCTTACCTGACCCGGGACCGTTTGCGCCTTTTGGCTCACGTATATGATAGTGTCGCTAGCATCCATATGACAGAGAACCCGGGCCGACATGGCTAGTCGTGAACCCAAAGCGGCGCTAGCCTATGAGGATAGGCATACATGAATCACATTGAACATGTCGGTCATCAACGTATTTATTCGGGTTGTAGCACTGGGCTAACAGGTCTCCGGTAACCCGGGCTGTAGCAGGCTAGGCAGGACTCCGAATAACAGCGCGTGACATTTCCCCGAAGGGACAGACATAGGAACGACGTGAAACACATGCCGGCCAGTCAAGTGTCCAAGCAGTAGTGCTGGGCTAGCAGGACTCCGGTGAACCGGGCTGTAGCGGACTACTATCGCTCAGAAGCACAAGACTTACATTTCCCCATATGAAAGGCTGCCAAGGATAAACAACTAGATAGTCGGATCCCACTCATACCAAGCATTTCAATCATTCACACAATATGCCCGATATGAGTAAATACAACATGGCATCACAACAGTACTCTACGACTCAATTACTTTATTTAGAAGGCTCCGAGGAGCCATACATATCATCCATACAGATAGGGGTCACATGACCCAACACTCAAGTCATACAAACATTCAAGCACATGCGGAAGCAAAGTAGTCTGAGTACAGACACTAGAAAGAATGAAGGCTTGACAAAGCCTGTCTATCTACAACGACCCTTCACAAGTCTTGGATCACCACCTGGTGATAAGTCACTCGTCAACGTCGAGGTCTACATAGAACCCATCAGAGGGGTTTGTGCAGTCGTCTGAAAAACATGATTAAAGCAACATGAGTACGGAGGTACTCAGCAAGTCTTACAACAGGAACCTACTATACATGCACATTCTCAAGAAGGTAGTGGGGTTATTGCAGCAAGCCAGCTTTGACTCTTGGCTAAGCTATCCTACGATAGACACCATTTGTAAATCATTTGTCGCACACGAGTCCACTATCACCATCACAATACTCCACCGTGGATCCTCTCTCGCCATCCTACGAGAGGGCCATCCGCGGTACTCACACTTATCTTGAGATTTTTAGTAGTATCCATTTAACTTATCTATGAACTGTATAGGTGACCAAGTATTCCTTTACCGCGGACGCGGCTATTCAAATAGATTTATACCCTGCAGGGGTGTACTTCTTCACACACGCTCTCACCACTTATCGCCGTTTAAACGATATGTACTCGGCAACCTTCAAGCGGAAGCCCAACGAGGGTGTCGGCCACGGCCTACCTAAACACTCAAGTCTCTAGTCCAGGTTTATCGCCTATTCGGGTTCCATCCGCAGGGAGTCCGGCCGAGGTTTCCACTAACGGCCCCGAACGATGTGAACAGGGTTCCGAGACACCAAACGGGCGCCCGGTTGACCCTGCCACGTGCCTACCGCAACACAGCCCACCCCGATGGTCAGCGCCGCGTGCGGCCCCCAGCATGCTACAAACACCAGAAACTACTTTGCAACTCCTGGACAGAGGACAAGCGTGATCAAGAAGCCGAGAGAGTCAATTAAGGATCCCAATGTGTGGTAGTAACTGAACCTTAAATCACACACACAGATCTCAGTTCTTAAGGTCGGCCTCAATGAAACAACCCACCATGTACTCCTACATGGCCTCTCATCAATTCCTTTACCAAATCGTGTTCAACACTTCACTCTTGTCACCGACACAACCTTTCACTCCAGTTCATCATCCCGATGAGCCAGACCTGACACAACTCTAAGCATAGCAAGCATAGCATGGTAGGAACACACACACATATATTGGCTCAATCAACTCCTACACATGCTAGTGGGTTTCATCTAGTTACTGTGGCAATGACAGGTCATGCAAAGGAAGTGGGTTCAACTACCGTAACACACAGCAGTTTGAAACGCGTTGTCTTAATGCAGTAAACGAGAGCAGAAGCGAGAACATGGGTTTGTATCGGAATGATCAATGGGTTGCTTGCCTGATGGAGTGGTCGTGGGATACTGCCCTTCAGTTGGATACTCGGAGATATCCTCGGAGGCAGAACCTACCACGATGAACACATCGGAACACATTCAATACATGGCGATATGCAACAATATGATGCATCCTATGACATGGCAATATGAATGTGTCCTGACCTAGTGCAAGTTAAACCAGAAGGGAATGAACCCATTTGAACCAAAGATTCAAATGGAAACTCATTTGTTAAGATCATATTAGTGTATCATCTTGTAGTGCCTAAACAGTGGGTTTAACTTGGTTTTTCATGCATGAAACTGGTACAGATGGATAGCTTGCATTTTTCTGATGATTTTTCATATATAACTTATTTCAAACTGAGCTACGGTTGAATTGATATGAATTTTAGAAGTTTATATCATTTTCTGGAATTTCCTGTTTAAAATTAAATCCAGAAAATAAATAATTGCGTCAGCACTGCATCATGCTTGCGTCAGCAAGTCAACAGCGCTGACTAGTCAACCTGACGTGTGGGGGCCACACGTCAGTGACACAAAGGCTAAACCCGGTCAAACCCGCGCTGACCGGGGTTTGACTTGGCCCTGGGGCCCACGGTCAGTGGCTTAGGGGGGGTTTAGGTTGCGGGATTAGGCGCTAATGACGCCACGTCGGCCTCGCCGGAGTTTCACCGGCGACGACCTCGAGCCGCGGCGGTTCTTCACCGGAGTTGCTCTACAAGCGGCGAATGGACGCGCGGAGACCACGGGAGCGAAGCCCGCGCTCGTCCGCACCGATTGGAGCAGATGGGAGAGGCGGGGGCGGCCGGAGCTCGCCGGAGTTCGGTCTCGAGCGGGAGCACAGCTACGGGGCACGGCGGGGGCTGCGGAGGCATCTACGGCCTCCTGGCGTCACCAGGAGCACGGTGACGCGCTCAGGAGCGGCTAGCTTGGGCCCTGGCTACGGAGGCGCCATGGCCGGCGACGATGAGGTCTCGGGCGCGGCAGCTGAGCTAGCTAGGCGAGGCAAGATAGCACGGGGAGGAGGGGGAACGGCGTAGAAGCTCACGGTGGTTCCGGAGGCGTCGTCGGCGAGCTTGGGGACGGCCGGACGGCGACGTGCGGGCGGTCAAGATCCACGGCGGCCGGCGGCGAAGACGGCAGCGAGGCGGCTCTCCAGGGCCTCCCGAGGCGCGTGGCTTAACGGAGAGGTAGCTGGCGACGAGGCGGAGTTCCTGGGCACGACAGGGAGGCGAGGGGGAGGCGGTGGCTACGGCCACGGCGAGCAGCGGCGACGGTGGCGCTCGGCGTTCGCGGGAGAGGGCGACATCCAGGGAGGAGGGAGAGTGAGAGAGAGGGCGAGGGGGTGGCAGCACGTGGCGTCGTCCGAACCAGCGCGAGGAGAGGAGGGGCAGGCAGGCAGCTGCCGTGGCGCGCATGCGCGCGGCGTGCGGCGACCACGCGCCCGGCGTCCTCCTGGCGCGGTGGAGACGACGACTGGCGTTGGCCAGTCGGCTGGGCCGGCCTGTTGGCCACTGGGCCAGGCCAGGGAGGTAAGTGCAGGTAAGTTTCCCAATTTTGTTTCCTTTTTCTATTTTTCTGTGACTTTGTAGACTTATTAAAAATACTAAAACAACTCCTAAAATCACCAAACTGCACCTGGTCCTTAGTTAGAATAATTCCAGCCAGGAACATTTTAGTTTGGAGATATTTGAGCATTTGAAATATTTTATAAATTTTAAATGCCCAAATTCAAATACTAATGCATTAATTCAATGACCTTCTGTTGACCTAGAAAAATATGCACCATTTTTGCCAGAGGTTTCAACCCAATACAAAGAGGGTGAACTTTTAGAAGGGCATTTCAGGTTCATTGAAAATATTTTTAGTAAACCCTAGTTGATTTCAGGAGGGGTGCTGGGGGTTCTGGCTTCCCCATTTCAAATTTCTGTCAAAAGTAAACATGATGCACACTCTAGTGCATGAGCTAGGTGGGATGTGACATCTTCCCCGACGACTTCTTCCTTATTGATTCTTCCTTCATCTTCATGCTTGCAGGGGCCAACGCCGACTTGAGGGAGCAACTCGGCGGGGCCCAGACCGCCCTTCGCGCCAAGGAGGCCGAGTTCAAGGCCTTAGTCCAGGAGCGTGACCGCCTGGCCAAAAAGCTGGCCAACCAGGAGGAGGGCCACAAGGCGGCCCTGAGGAAGGCAGAGGTGAGCGAGGCCGCCCTCAAAGCCGAGTTTGAGACCGAAGCGGCGAGCTGGGCTGAGGCGAAGCAGGCGCTCAGCGAGGGTTACAGCCGGATTGAGGACCTGATCGACGGCAAGCCGCCTCCCTTACTCCTTGCTTGCCCCCTTGCCCTCTGATTTGTCTTCTGATTTGTGCTGCTTTTGTTCTTTGCGCAGACTACTTCCCCCGCCACTCCGTCGCGGCCACTCAGGCCATCGAGGCCCACCACGAGGCACGCCGTCAGGCAGGACGAGCCGGACACTCGAGGAGCAGCTTCTGGCGATCCAAGCCCGGCTGCGGCCGGCACACCACATGCTCCGCCGCCCTCTGGCCAGACGAGGCGATTCCCCGCACCCTGAGCCGGACTGCCGACTGGCTGGAGGTGGCAGTCGGCCGCTTCGAGGCCTGGAAGGCCTCCGCTGCCCGATCTGGCGCCAGGAGGGCGCTGGAGTTCGTCTGGGCCTGGTACCCCGGGCTGAATTTGGAACAGCTGAGGACTTGGCGGGCGGAGGCTGACAAGGAGGTGGTGGAGGTGCGGCCGGCTATCATCCAGCGTGCCTCGGCTCTTGCCGAGTTTACCGACACCAGCGTCTTCCTTCCTGCGGTGAACGACAACGGCGTCGCCCAGCCGGAGGAGTGGTTCGGGCTGGACCCGGCGGAGGGTGAAGACTCGGCGGAGGAGGTCGCTCCAGCGATGAGGGTGAAGACGAAGAAGGGGAGGAGGGCGAAGACGTTGAGCCGGCTGGTGAAGCGACCAGCCCGCCTCAACATGACCGTGCCTCCAGCAATGAGGCGCGGGTTAGCGCGCCCTCTGCGGGAGGCGGTGATCATGCCGAGGTTCATCAGCCGGCCACTCCTCCAGCCGGCGCTGTTGTCTCCGCCGACCTGCCCGACACGCCAGTCGTTCCCTTAGCTTGATCTGTCGTCTTTGTTTTTCCTGTTTGTTACTCTTTGAACAATACTTATTAAGTTTGCGCAGTTCCACCCACTGGGGGTGTATTCAAACTATGTTGAATGTTGGCTTTTGCGAAGCTTTTTGTGTAAATATACTCATGCATGTGTTTGGATTCCATTCTCGTATGCTTTTTATCCTTAGGTTGTTTCCTTTGCCGCCTTCCCCTGATTGCTGCCTTCCCAGCCGGCAGCTGCTCTGCAGTCTGTGGCTAAGGAAGAACTAGGCTATCTTTTTTGGGGAAGGCAAGTACTCGAGCTTTCTTAGATTGTAGCGAAGTGAATGGAAACCGGCCGGCCGGCTACTCTTGTAGTCGGTCGGCGGTGGGAAAAAACCGGCTTTTGTTATATTAGTCCGTTGGTCCCTAGCCGTTTTTCGTGTGGGCGTCCTTTCCTGCCTTTGGCTCTTGCCAGCCGCACAGCCGATTGTTCGAACTGCGACTTTTGGCAAGAGAGGGCTTTGGAGCCGGCACACTACTTGTCTGACCACGGGTAGGACTTCTAATATAACTTAGGGCGGCTAGTCCCTGGGCCGACTAGTCGAACCCGGTGCCGGACGAGAGAAGTGAATGAAATGACATAATCATAAGCATGGTACTCTTCATTCATAGATGAAAGATGGCAGTCCCCGAGTTCTCCTCGGGGGCCCTATTGTCTCGTACTTAGTACAAAAGTTAGCGTGATACATACTTCATTTCAACTGTAAAATCTTCGGAGGAGGTTGCCGTTCCATGGTCGTTCCGACTCCTTGTCGGAGTCGTCTCTCTTTCGTGCCTTCGGCTTCTGTGCGTCGATCAGGTAGTAGGAGTCGTTTCCTAGCGCTCTGCTGGTGATGAAGGGGCCTTCCCAAGGGGCCGAGAGCTTGTGCTGGCCGGCTGTTCGCTGGATCAGCCGGAGCACAAGGTTGCCCTCTTGGAAAGATCTTGGCTTGACCTTCCAGCTGTGGTAGCGACGCAGACCTTGCTGGTAGACGGCAGACCGGCTGAGGGCTAACAGCCGGCTTTCTTCCAGCAGGTCGCCGCCGTCTTCTCGTGCTTCCTTGGCCTCCGCCTCTGTGTACATGGTCACCCGAGGCGAGTCGAACTCGATGTCGGTTGGGATGACCGCCTCGGCACCATATACGAGGAAGAAAGGAGTGAAGTCGGTTGACCTGTTTGGGGTAGTGCGCAGACTCCATAGGACGGCCGGCAGCTCATCGAGCCAGCAGCCGGCCGAACGCTCTAGTGGCACGACCAGTCGGGGCTTGATGCCGGAAAGGATGAGGCCGTTGGCTCTCTCGACTTGGCCGTTTGACTGCGGGTGGGCAATGGACGCTAAGTCCAGTCGGATGCCCTGCGTCGCGCAGAAACGTGCCAAGGCTCCCTTGGCAAAATTTGTGTCGTTGTCGGTGATGATGCTATGCGGCACGCCGTACCGAGTTGTTATATCTGCAATGAATGTCACGACAGTCGGCCCATTCAGTTTCTTGATCGGCTTTGCGCCGATCCACTTGGTGAACTTGTCCACGGCGACAAGCAGATGTGTCATGCCGCCGCGCGCCGTCTTGAATGGGCCCACCATGTCCAGACCCCAAACGGCAAAGGGCCAAGTGAGGGGAATGGTCTTGAGTGCCGAAGCTGGCAGGTGTTGTTTGGAGCTGAAGACTTGGCACCCTTTGCAATGCTTGACTAGTTCCTTGGCGTCATCCAAAGCAGTCGGCCAAAAGAATCCATGGCGGAAAGCTTTGGCGACTAGTGATCTTGAGGCCGCGTGGTGGCCGCATTCACCTTGGTGAATGTCTGTGAGGATTACTATGTCCTTCTCTTGTTCAACGCATCGCTGGAAGACTCCAGTGACGCTGCGCCTGATGAGCTCTCTGATGACGATGGTGTATGCTCCGGCTCGGCACTGGACTTGTCTTGCCTCCGTCTCGTCAGCCGGCAGTTCTTGGTTTGTCAGGAAGTTGGGGATGGGCTGGGCCCATGATGGATCTGTGACTTCTTCTATTGCCAACACGGCTACTGCAAATAGGGTGGGCGGGCTGGGTTGTGAAATGCTGGGGTTGGCCGCCGCCTGTGGTGCTGGTGTAGTCCCCTGGCCGACTGCCACAGTCCCCGAGCCGGGTTCAGAAGTCCCTGGGTCGGGTGCGACTACGGAAGTCCCCGAGCCGCCTGCTGAAGTCCCCGTGCCGCCTAACGAAGTCCCCGGGCCATCTGCTTGGCTCTTCAAGCCAGATCTGGCTGCATCGGGGCTAGGCGGCACGAAGATGGAATCGGACTCTGGAGATGGCTTGATAGACGGCTTGAGGAGGCGTTGCAGAGAGACGCCGGTTGGAATTGCCTGCCGAGTGGAGCCTAATCAAGCCAGGGCATCTGCTGGCCCGTTGTTGGCTCGTGGTATGTGAAGGAACTCGCATCCTTCAAAGTACCCGCTAATATGCTGGACGAGGAAGCGGTAGCTCGCCATGTTTGCGTCCTTGGCATCCCAATCGCCGGATGACTGTTGGACTATCAAGTCCGAGTCGCCATAACAGAGGATCCGGCGTATGCCAAGCTCTTTGGCAAGCCGGAGCCCGTGCACGAGCGCCTCGTACTCGGCCATGTTGTTGGAGGTGGCGAAGTGAATTTGCAGCGTGTATCTGAGCTTGTCGCTTTTGGGAGAGGTGAGGATGACGCCGGCTCCCAAGCCGGTGAGCATCTTGGACCCGTCGAAGTGCAGGCGCCAGTGAGTGGAGTCCGGAGCCGGCGGCAGGTACTGTGTCTCGGCCCAGTCGACGAGGAAGTCGGCCAATGCTTGGGAGTTGATGGTGGTGCGAGGCTGGTAGAAGATCGTGTAAGGGGCTACCTCGATGGCCCATTTCGCCACCCGGCCGGATGCGTCCCAGCTGCCTATGATCTCGGCGAGCGGGGCGGTGCATACGACCGTGATGGAATGCTCTTGGAAGTAGGGCTTCAGTTTCTTGGCGGCAAAGTACACGCCGTAGCACATCTTCTAGTAGTGCGGGTAGTTCTGCTTCGAGGTAGACAGCACCTCGCTCAAATAGTACACCGGCCTCTGGACCGGCTGGGCTCGGCCCTCCTCTGGGCGCTGGACTATGATGACGGTGCTGACCACCCGGCTGGTTGTAGCAATGTAGAGGAGCATGGTCTCCTTCTCAATCGGCGCAGCCAAGACAGGCGGCGTGGTCAGCATCTTCTTCAGCTCGTGAAAAGCTTGGTCGGCTTGGTCGTTCCACTCGAAGTGAGTGATCTTCTTCATGAGGCGGTAGAGGGGGAGAGCCTTCTCTCTGAGCCGGCTGATGAAGCGGTTCAGGGAAGCCAAGCATCCGGTGAACTTCTGGACGTCTCGTAGCTTGGTGGGAATCGCCATTCTCTCAATGGCCTTGATATTCACTTGGTTGCACTCGATGCCGCGTTCGGAGACCAGGAAGCCTAGGAGCTGGCCGGCTGGTACTCCGAACACGCATTTCTCGGGTTTGAGCTTGATCCGGAACCGGCGCAGGTTCTCGAATGTTTCCTTGAGGTCTTCTAGCAAGGTGTCGCACTTCTCTGTCTTCACCACGATGTCGTCTACGTAGACGTGGGCATTTCTGCCGAGTTGCTTGTGGAGGCACTTCTGCATGCAACGCTGAAAAGTGGCGCCGACATTTCTCAAGCCGAATGTCATAGTCAGGTAGCAGAAGGCTCCGAATGGCGTGATGAAGGCGGTCTTCAGGCGGTCGGCCGGGTCCAACTTTATCTGATGGTACCCGGAGTAAGCATCCAAAAAACTCAGCAGCTCGCATACGGCTGTGGAGTCTATCACTTGATCTATCCTTGGCAGGGCAAAAGGATCTTTGGGGCAGGCCCTTTTGAGGCTCGTGTAGTCTATGCACATGCGCCACTTGTTGTTCTTCTTCAGCACGAGGACCGGGTTGGTAAGCCACTCCGGAAAGAACACCTCCATGATGAAGCCGGTAGCCAGAAGCCGGGCTATCTCTTCTCCTACAATCCTTCTCTTTTCCTCCGACAGTCGGCGGAGGGGTTGCTTGACCGGCTTTGCACCTTCTCGGACATGTAATTTGTGCTCGGCGAAATCCTTCGGGACACCCGGCATGTCCTTGGGGGACCATGCGAAGATGTCCCGATTCTCATGGAGGAAATCGGCGAGCTCGCCTTCCTATTTGCTGTTTAGGTTTGCCCCAATGACGGCAGACCTCTCCAGGTGCTCGGGGTCAAGAGGTATCTTTTTTGTTTCCTTGGCCGGCTGGAAGGAACCTTGGGCATCACATTCTTTGGGATCGGGGGACAGGGCCGGCTGCTTGCCAGCCATGGCCACGATCCGGTCCAACTTCTTCTTCTCTTCGGCAATCACCAGGGACTCGGCCAGCTGACTACTGGCCGCCGCGCACTCGGCTGATTTCTTGTAGTCGCCGACTATGGTGATGATGCCCTTGGTGCTCGGCATCTTCATCTTGAGGTAAGCATAGTGGGGAACATCCATGAACTTGGCCAAGGCGGGTCGGCCAAGCAGTGCGTGGTAAGAGCTCTCAAGGTCCACCACTTCAAACCAGATGGCCTCCCTGCGGAAATGATCCTTGTCCCCAAAGAGGACATCAATCTTGATCTTGCCGATGGGGGAGCAGGACAGGCCGGGTACGATGTTGTGGAACACAGTCCGGGTAGGCGTGAGCTGCTTCGTCCTGACGTTGAGCTTCTTCAGGGTGTCGAGGTACATGATGTTGATGCTTCTCCCGCCATCTATGAACACGCGGGAGAAACGGGCTGCGCGCCTGTCTGTTGCAAGGGTGGCATCCAGAACCAACGCATAAGAGCCGGGAGATGGCATCACCTCTGGGTGGTCGGCCCGGTTCAAGCTGATGAGTTTTTCAGACCAGTGCATGTGCTCGGAGGGATTGGAGGCAACCGCGTTGACTTCTTGGTGCTCGCGGAGCCTGCTACGCCGGTCTTCGGGCTGGCTGGTGAAGACGACATAGGCGGCATGCTCGTCGGGGAACTCGTCGTGCACGGCTCTAACTACTGGCCGAGCGGCCGGCTGCCGCGGAGCCGAAGGCGGCGGACCAGCAGGTGGAGGCGGCGCGAGCCCTTCGCCTTTGGAGATTCAGGTGAGCCAGTTGCACTTTCGGGTTGTGTGGTTGGACGGCTTCGCGCCGCTGTGGAACTTGCATGGGGCGTCGAGGGTTTGCTCGTAGGAGAAGGCCGGCTGCCAAGCCGGCCGGCCGCCTTTCTGCTTCTTGGGCGCGGGCCGCCCTTCGGGCTCCTCGCCCTCGACCGTGGCCACCTGCCGACAGGTGGAAGGCGGCATGGGGCCCTTGCGCTTGTGGTCGTTTTGGTACGGGCGTCGGCCGGAGTCCCCAGCCGGCGTCTTGGGCGCCGGGTTGAGTACCTTTCCGGACGCGTCAACCCGAAGTTCAGTCTTCATTGAGGAGTCAGCGGTGGCGTACTTGTCTGGTATGACCAGGGACTCGTCGAGGGTAGTCGGTTCGTCGCAGAGGAGCTTGTGCTTGAGGAGGGTGCCCTCTCGGCACCCGGCTATGAAGTATTCGATGGCTTGCACTTCGTGCACTCCTTCGCAAGAGTTGCGGAGCTCGGCCCAACGCGTGAGGTAGTCGCGAGTGGACTCGGCGGGGCCTTGTACGCACAAGGAGAGCTGTCTGGGCTTGGGAGCCCACTTGTAGGTGCTGGTGAAGTTGCGGACGAAGGCTTCTGTGAAGTCTAGCCAGCTGTTGACGCTGTATGGCTTGAGGCTGTTGAGCCAGGTCCATGCCGTGCCTTGGAGCAGGAGGGGCACGTACTTCACGGCAACGCGCCGGTTGCCGTTCGTGATGCGTACTTGGGCGTGTCTCTTGCGAGCGAGAACCCTTTGGGGAAGGGCTCGTCGCGGATGCGGGGGCCAAAGCAAGGCGGGCCGACATCATCTTCTTCTTCTAGCGCCAGGGATCGCACTAGGCGGTCGATCCGATGGCGGGCGTCGTTCTCGTCGACTCCTTCGCGGCGACCCAGTCGGCCGCTGAGAGTCGGATGCGTGACAGGCGGTGGGGTGGGATACCTTTGCCCACGAGGCGGAGGCGGAGGCGGGTTGCCCCGCCGCTCCACGGCTCGAGGGTGGCCTTCGGCGTCTCGCTCGATTGAGATCCGGGTTCGGCTTCGGCTGGCAGCCGACTCCTTCTCGTGTCACGCGCGGGTTCTACCCGCAGTCGGCGTCCGGGATGTCGCGTCGTGCTCTCGGCGCGGTAGGGGGCTTTCCTCGCGGACGTCGGCCTCGTGCCGCTGCGCGGCCGCATCGATTAACTGCTGGATGCGTCTGGTCATGTAGGGGAGCTCATCGGCCCCCTGTCCATCCAGCTCGTCTACGGCCGCCTGGGCGGCGCGCAGGTTCTCGAGCGGGGTGGCATAGACTGGGCGGTCGACTCCAAGCAAGTCGAGGATGATAGCGCCGCGCTGTCTGACGATGCTGACTCGGCTTGGCCCGCCAGGAGGTGGCGTGCCGAAGGTGGCATGGTCGACTTCGCGCTGGTGGGCCTCGGTGAGGCGTCTCACGGAAGCTAGCTTCCGGCCCTCCGCGATGAGGGTGAGGCGGCGAGCCTCCAGTGCTCTGGCGTCGGCATTGGTCGGGAGGGGGACGGACAGTTCGTGGATCGCCGCTTGCGGGGCGTCGTGGGCGTTCTCGCCAGAAGCGCCGCCGTGGCTGATGACCATCACCTCGGCGGCGGCAACGTCATAACCATCGGCTCGGGGAAGCGGGTCGTCGTAGATCATGACGTTGGCGGGGAAGGCGTTGAGTGAAGCAGTGTCGGAGTCGACATGCATCGGGTCGGTGGAGCCAACGGATTCCCGGTCCACAGTAGGCTCGCTGGAGACGTGGAGCTGGCCGAGGAGGTCGACGAGGCGGCCGGCGCCTGCGACGGAAGCGGGCTCGTCGGGGATGAGGGCCTCGCCAAGGGGATCGGCGAGGTTGCTTGCGGCGCAAGCGTTGGTGACGCCTTGCAGCGCGTCGTGGAAAGCGCCATCGGTCGTGCCGGGCTGGCTACGCTCGCTGCGGAGGAAGAGGGTTCCCGTCCAGAACAGGTCTCCGGACGACGGTGCAGCTAGCCCCATGGTGGGCGCCAAATGTCGGGTGGTTGGTGCGACATATGCCAACGGGTGGCTTATCTGTGTGGGAGCCAGTAAGACGTCGCCGGTGCCTAGAAGCGGGATAAGGCGAAGACATGCACGCCGGCGAATCTTACCCAGCTTCGGGGCTCTCCGTGGAGATAACACCCCTACTTCTGCTCTGCGGGGTCTCCGCATGATCACTCAGTGAACAGGTAACTACAAAGCGCTCCTTGAGCTGTTTGGCGAGAGGAAGAAGAAGGGCAAGGCTAGCTCTACTCCTCTCTCTGTGTATGTGATAACCTAGATCAGAACAACCCTTTGCATGGGTGCCCTGGGGGGTTTATATATGCCTACCCCCCGGGGGTACAATGGTAATCCGGCTGGGAGCGGGTCCCAGCCGTCAGCGTCTATGCTCGCCGGCTTTTGCGCTGACTGCTGGGGCCCGCCGGCTGGTGGGTCCCGTCGGCTGCTGGCATCTTGACCGACAGGCAGGCCCTACTGCCTAGGGCCTTGTCGGCGGCCGATTACTGTTGCCTCAATCCTGATGATGAGGGCTTTATCGAGGTAAGCGTGGCTACAGTACCGCCGCCTGGCGGGCGATCACTATAGCCTCACGTCGTCTTGTATTCTTAATGGGGCGCCTCCTTCGAGGGAAGGAGCAAGCCGGCTTTGGGGAAGCCGGCCACGTCTTGGACGACTGGGGGAGCCTGGCCGCCTCCGAGTGTCTCTCTGCACAAAGGGGCCCACCGCCCGCGGGCCGCGCTGACAGCTCGCCGCGGATGGCGCCGTAGGCATCATGGCAACAGTGCCGCGCCGGATGGGACAGGGCTACCCCATACGGCGCACTGTGCCAGGCGTGCTCCGGGTTTCGGGGGTGGCAGGCTTTACTATAGCCACGCCCCGTCCCATCGCTGTTATGTGGTTGCGGACCTCGTGGGTACGATCTTGACCGTGCCGCGGGAGCCGGCTTCTTGGAGTCGGCCTTCTCGAGGCCGGCTTCTCGGAGCCGGCCCTCCCGCGGCTTTCTTCGTGAAGGTGAAGGTCGGGCCGCCTTCCGACAGTCGGCCTGAGAGGCAGTCGGCAGAGGGAAGACGGCCCAACGTCCTGGTTCCTTGGAGGCCGGATTGGCTTGTAATTTTTTCTGAAGTGCCAAAGGGAGCCGGCTAGGCTACCTGTGGTCATTTACCCCGACACGAGGGGCCTCAGGAGGCTCCGGAGGCGCTGGTGGCTCCTCGCAAATCATCTCCATCTCCGCCAGGACTGCGGAACGCCTGTCTTCCTGAGTCTCCATGATCCCCCTCATGAGGCGCTGGTACGCAGCAGCCATGCTCGGCAAGCCGTTAGGCATGCGACCGTAGCTGTGGGGTGGACCTCCACAACGCCCCACTTGTCAGGGCCAGAGGCGTTCCATCGTGGTGACCTGATTGAGCCCTGCTACGTCGATGCAGACACGCAGCCCATCATCCTCGCCTGGACGGGGAGCCACAGCCGGTGAACGGCGGCAACCTCTCATGATTCTTGACTCCTGTAGTTCTTGAACGGCCTTGTTGACGAACTCCTACTGATCTGACCTTCCTTGCCTCGCTCCTTCTTGGGGGAAACGTGCTTCGAAGCACACCTCCACGTGGTTCCCAAGCGCCACCCTCGTGACCTTGGCCAGGTTGGTGGCCCTCCAGGTGAGAGCCCCCGAGCCCTGCCTGAGGAGGGCGCTGGGCGCGCTTTCCTATGCGATGGAAGGAGGATCCCCTTGGGCAGACGTTGGCCCTAGGGGGGTCGCCTCCTGAGGGGCCGGAACAGATGACACCTTCTTCTTCTTGGGGGTGGTCTCGGGAAGCCTCCTGCTTCCGCGATCTGGCTCTTCTACTGACGCGGCCTGAAAGGCTCGCTCCAGGGAACACACTGCATCCTTCTCTTCACATGGCACCGTGATGACTCCGCCACTTCCTGGCATCTTGAGGATGTTGTAGCCATGATGAGTTATGGCCATGAACTTGGCCAGCGCTGGGTACCCGAGGATGGCGTTGTACGACAGGCGGATGTGGGCTACGTCGAAGTCGATAAGCTCGGTGCGGTAGTTGCTGCGGGCCCCGAAGGTGACAAGGAGGCGTACCTGCCCGATCGGGATCGTGGAACCGTCGGTGAGTCCGGAAAAAGGCTTGGTTGGCTGAAGCTGGTCATAGGGCACTTGGAGATTGTTGAATGTTTCCACGCATAGGACGTTGAGCCCTGATCCACCATCGATGAGGGTCCTGGTGACCAGTACGTTGCTGATGACTGGGGAGCAAAGCATCGGGAGGACCCGGCTGTGGCCGCGCACTTGAGCTGATCCGCTGAGCTGAAAGTGATGGCGCACGCCGACCACCTGAGAGGGCGCATTGCTTCGAGCCTGGGGAGGACGACATTCACTTTGCGGGCAAACTGCTTGAAGATGCGTTGGGAGGCTGGGGCTTGAGCTCCGCCCAGGATGCAGGCGATTACGCGCGGCACCTAGAAGCCCCCAGCCCCCTCGTCCTGATGGCGGTCCTCGTTCCTCCTCGGCTGAGGTGGTAGTGGGGGGAGGCCTGCGTTGCCCTGTGGGCGATCCTCACGAGGCTGATCCCTCCAGTCCCCCTCGCGAGGCAGGTCTCGCCAGCGGTCCTCGCGAGGTTGATCACGCCACCCTTGGTGCGGGCCGCGGTCTTCCCAGCGTCCTGCGTTCCATCCTCCTCCTCGGTCGTAGCCCCGGTCAGCGCGGTTAGGACGACGGCCGATCCTTCCTTCTCGCACGGCGCGGAGCTCTTGGCATTCATTGGTGTTGTGGGTGTGGAGGTCGTGGTACACACAGTACCGGCTGCCCCTGGAGGACTCGGGCAGATCCTTGCCCCGCTTGGTATCTGGTTCCGCCGCGAGCACGGCAGCCCCCTTGCGCTTCACGTCCTTGGCCTTGGGCATCTTCTCTTCTGGGTCTGCGGCGGGCAGCTCGAGGAGGGACAGACGCCCTTCCTCAGCCCTGGCGCACTTCGTCGCTAAGTTGAACAGCTCCAAGGAGGTGCACAGGTCTTCATGCATCACCAGCTCCTCCTTCATCTTGATGTCGCCACACCATCGGAGAAGGCTGAGATGATGGCTTCCTCGGATAGCTTAGGGATCTTGAGGCACGCACTGTCGAAGCACTGGATGTACTTTTGTAGGGTCTCTCTGGTTTGTTGCTTGATGCGGCGCATGTCGCTCATGGTGGGAGGCCGGTTGCGAGTACCTTGGAAGTTGGCGATGAAGCAGGTGCGCATCTGGTCCCAGGAAGAGATTGTGCCTGGGGCCAGGTTCAGGAGCCAGGTGCGAGCTCCTTCCTTGAGCGCCATGGGGAACCAGTTCGCCATGACCTTTTCATCCCCGCTGGCAGCTTCGATGCCCAGCTCATAGAGCTGGAGGAACTCTGCAGGGTCAGTCGTGCCGTCGTAGCGAGGAGGCAGGTCTGGCTTGAACTTGCCTGGCCATGCGACGCTGCGCAGCTCGGTGGTGTAGGCGCGACAGCCAGTAGTGGCCACAGGAGGCTTTGGTTGAGGGAGAGCTTGGCCTTGTGGGTCCCCATGCGCTGTAGCTGAGAGCAGCGCGGGGTCTTGACGTGCCGGAGCTAGAGCAGGGAGCGCCCGGGTAGCCTCTTGCGGTCAAGGGACTTCTTGGCAGCTCCGTTCTTGCTGGGCTGGCACCTGACGGAGCGGGTTTCGCCCAGGGGCCACGCGCCTTGGAGCCATGGCGTCTTCTTGGAGAGGAGGTGGCTGGTACGCCCTCGGAGCTTCATTGCCAGCGCGGGGCGGGGTGCGGCGCAGCGGAGCGGACGGCGCAGGAGAGCCCCCTGCGGCGCGGATGAGCTCGGCGACGCGGTCGAGCCACTCTTCGTAGACGTCGTCGACGGGATGGTAGCGCAGGAGCTCGTTTGCCGCGATGAGCGCAGCTCGAGCCTCCAAGGGTGCACGGAGCGCGCGGGACGAAGAGCCAGCTGGTGTGACCGATGGAGTAGCGGTGCGGCCGTCTTGCCGCACGGACAGATGTTGAGACGACGCTTGCTGCTCGTTCCCCGCCGGGCCGGTGGCGGCGTTGATGGTGGGTGACGGGGAACGACGAGGACACCCACCGACGGGAGCCGTCTGGGCGACGCGGGAAGCGATGGCGGCCCGACGCTCGGCGCGGGCCCGACGAGCGTCAGACATGGACGCGACGGCCGGAGGAGAACGGAGCGGTGGAAGACAAATTCCGGCGCACCCCTACCTGGCGCGCCAAAATGTCGGATTTCGGGGTCCGGCACACCCTTAAGGTTCGAACTCTGGGGTGCGCGCGGAGATTATGCCCTCTACCCCTCCGTCTCGCAAAGATCTAACTACAGAAAGAACAACACAAGAGACACAGGGTTTATACTAGTTCGGGCCACCATTGAGGTGTAATACCCTACTCTAGTTTGTGGTGGGTAGATTGCCTCTTGGGCTGATGATGATGATCAATACAAAGAAGAACAGCCTCGCGAGGGCCTGTTCTTAGCTGGGACGATGAACAGCTAGGGGGAGTTTAGCCGCCCTTCTCTCTGTGTGTGTGTGTGTGTCTGATTGCCGATCAATTCGTCGATGCCTTATTCTGGGGGTGGCTAGTCCTATTTATAGGCAAAGGCCCTGGGCCTCTTCCCAAATATTGAGCGGGAAGGGCGCCAACAATTGTCCAATTTGAAGGGGAACATCTGGTACACTTATCCTGACTAAAGTTGGTCCTCGCCTGCCAAAGGCCCTGTGGTGACGCCGTTCTGGGCTCGACGATCACCTCCTTCCCAGCGTTGGACTGGTCTTGGTCTCGTTGCACCGAAATGGGTGCCTTTGCTTGATCCTCTCGCCTGCGCTTGCCCCCTTTGCACCAAAGAGGAAAGGGAGACACTGAGCGGGCTGGCGCCCGCCTGGCACCCTTGGTCGTCATGGCTTGCGTCATGGGCACCTCGTGAGGTACCCCGCCTTGGTCTCTCCGCCTCCTCGTGAGCCAGCCTGACGAGGCCGTGCCTGAGGAAGCGCTGTGTCGTCCGCCCCGCGAGGCTTGGCCCCTCGCGAGGGTCTTGGGTCTCGTGCTGATGAAGATGGGCCGTGCTGGGTCCCTTTTCGAGCCACACCGCAGGCAGGCAAGTCTGGGGACCCCCGTTCCCAGAACGCCGACAGAGTAGGGTCTTACACCACATCGGTGGCCCGAACCAGTATAAACTCTGTGTCTCTTGTGTTGTTCTTCTGGTAGCTTAGATCTTTGTGAGGCGGAAGGGTACAGGTAGGTAGGAAGCGTAATCTCCGCGCGCACCCCAGAGTTCGAACCTCAAGGGTCTGCCGGAACCCGAAATCTAACATTTGGCGCGCCAGGTAGGGGTGCGCCGGAATTCGTCCTTCAACGCCCGTTTCTCCCCCGACCATCGCGTCCATGTCTGACGCTCGTCGGGCCCGCGCCGAGCATCGAGCCGCTCTTGCTTCCGCGTCGCCCAGATGGCCCCCGTCGGCGGGCTTCCCCGCCGTTCCCCGTCGCCAGCCATCAACGCCGCCACCGACCCGGCAGGGAACGAGCAGCAAGCGTCTGTCGGATTTCGGGTTCTGGCAGACCCTTGAGGTTCGAACTCTAGGGTGCGCGCAGAGATTACGCTTCCTACCTACCTATGCCCCTCCTCCTCGCAAGGATCTAAACTATGGAAAACACAGCACAAGAGACACAGAGTTTATACTGGTTCGGGCCACCAATGTGGTGTAATACCCTACTCCAATGTGGTGGTGTGGTGGATTGCCTCTTGGGCTGATGATGAACAATACAAGGAAGAACAGCCTCGCGAGGGTCTGTTCTTGGTTGGGGCGATGAACTGCTAGAGGGGTTCAGTCGCCCTTCTCTCTAGATCCTAGCTGATTGGATTTCTCGATCTCTCGATGCCTGAATCTCTGGAAGTTGCCTCTAGCTAGATCGATGGATGGATCGATGCATCCCCCTACCCTGGTGCTGGCAAAGGCCCTGGGCCTCCTCCCAAATATTGAGCGGGAAGGGCGCCAACAATTGGCCATTTTGAAGGGGAACATCTGGAACACTTATCCTGACTAAAGTTGGTCCTCGCCCGCCAAAGGCTCTGGTGATGACGCTGGCTTGGGCTCCACAATGACTTCTTCCTTGTCGCGGAGTTGGTCTTGGTCTCATTGCATTAAAATGGGTGCCTTTGCTTGATCCTCTCGCCTGTGCTTGCTCCCTTTGCACCAAAGAGGAAAGGGAGGACACTGCACGGGCTGGCGCCCGCCTGGCGCCCTCGATCGTCATGGCTTGCCTCGTGGGCACCTCGTGAGGTACCCTGCCTTGATCTCTCCGCCTCCTCGCGAGCCAGCTTGATGAGGCCGTGCCTGAGGAAGCTCTGTGTCATCCGCCCCCTTTGAGCCACGCCGCAGGCCGCAGGCAGGCAAGTCTGGGGACCCCCGTTCCCAGAACGCCGACAGTAGCCCCCGGGCCCAAGGTGCGCCCGGACGTGGCCATGCATGGAGGCGAAAGGGCAAGGGCGAAGCGCCGCGGGCCCTAACAGCATGCGGCCTTGGGCGCCGCGTGGCGGTTGATTGGACGCGGGCGTCTCCGCCCCCCCCCCCCCACGACGCCTCGGCATCTGCTCGGATTGGACAAGTCCCTGCATGCAAAACGGGTCATGATTACCTGAGATCGTGGAGGCCGACGTTTGGCCTTTGCCGGCTATAAGTACGGGACGACACGCGCCCTTTCGGTACATCCCCCTTGCTTCTCCTTCTTCTTCATGGCGCCATCGAGGAGGTTCTCAGCCGCGGAGAAAGGGAAGGCTCGCCAGGTTGAGCCTGCCTCTCCTCCGCCCAAGTGCGGCCGGGGGCGTCCTCGCAAACATCCCGCAGCCATGACGACAGCCCTTCACGGCCCTGGGGGCGATTCCCAGCTCGGTGACGGGCGGGCAACAGCGACCGGGGGGCACGCCTCGGTCGCGCGCCCCCCTAGGCCGTGTTCCCGCGTGGCAGAAGTGCTGCCGGAGTTTGTTGTGTGGTCGGCGGAGCCGACTAGCACCCGCCTTCATCTTCCTCGCTTCCTCCTCGGCGAGCTCCTGGCCGGTGCCTCGGGCGGCCTCTGGCTTCAAGCAGATGGCTGCTGTAGCCGGGCTTCATGGGCTTCACTGGAGGTCTCCGCAGCTGGGAGCCTGGCCCTGGTCCGCGGTTGGCAGACGTTTGCCCGCGCGCGGGGCCTGAGCCGTCGGTGCACCCTGCACTTCAAGTTTGGCGGCGATGCTACCCTCTTCGTGAGGGTGTTCGGGGAAGATGGTCGCCGCACAGGGTGCTGCCCTAAGGACGACGACCGCGGCCGGGAACCCAGCCCCGGCGAGAACGGAGAGGGCAGCGCTCGCGTGGTCGGAGGTGCTCAGGGATCCCCAAGCTTCATCAGTTCTTCCTCAGGCGGCGACTCTTCCAGCGGTGGCCGTAGTCAGCCTCCACGCCGCCGTACCTGCCTGGGAGGTGGTTGTGCGTCTGCCCGCCGTCGCGCTTCGGTGAAGCGCGAGAGGGAGTCTGCTTGAGTCCTGGAGGCGGCTCGAGTCTTTCCAGTAGGCCGGTGTGAGGCGAGCTGCGCCCGATTTGTTCTTTCTTTTCCTTTGTCCTGCATGAAAAGACAGTAGCGTGGGGCCCCGCGGGGGCGTGTTTGGGTTATCGTTGTTAATTATTGCTTTGCTTTCTCTATCGTGCCTATGTGTAGATAGTTTCCAACCCCAGCCGTGAGGGGGCGACCGACCCAGGCCCTATGTTCATGTCGTGGTGCCTGTGGGGCACAGACTGGAGGGGTGCTCCTGCAATGGACCCAGGTCGCGAAACCTTTGAACGGCTAGGACAGAAATACTCGCGAGGGCGCTCAGCTGCCCCTTCCCCTCGCGAGGCCTTGCATAAGAGAAATCGAGGCACGAGAGTGAAAAAGTCGAAGAACCATAAGTCAAAGGCGGCAACAGCTCCAATAAAACTTCAAATGAGAATAAACAAGCCAACTGCAGAAAGCAAATGAAAATGCCGCGTCCGACACCTAATCTAGTCTTCGACGTCTTCTCACCAGCGCGGAGCTAAGTGCTGCCACTGGGCGTGGGAGGGAGCCCGAGGACCTGAGGCCGACGCTCCTGAGACTCCGGGGCTTGTACAGCCCCACTCATTATTACGTGAGAGTGTCACAGGTGGCTAGCTTCACAGGCGTTGGCCTTCTTCACAGGCTCCGGGCCTTTCTTAAGGGGAACGAGCTTCACGGGCGTTTTCCCTCTTCACAGGCTCTGGGCCTTTTCCAAAAAGGATAATCTTCACAGGTGTTCGCCTTCTTCACAAGCTCCGGGCCTTTTCCAAAAAGGATAATCTTCATAGGCGTTCGCCTTCTTCACAGGCTCTGGGCCTTTTCCAAAAAGGATAATCTTCACAGGCGTTCGCCTTCTTCATAGGCTCTGGGCCTTTTCCAAAAAGGATAATCTTCACAGGTGTCCACCTTCTTCACAGGCTCTGGGCCTTTTCCAAAAAGGATAATCTTCACAGGCGTGCGCCTTCTTCACAAGCTCCGGGCCTTTTCCAAATAGGATAACCTTCACAGGCGTTCTCCTTCTTCACGGGCTCCGAGCCTTTTCCAAAAAGGATAATCTTCACAGGCGTTCGCCTTCTTCACAGGCTCCGGGCCTTTTCCAAAAAGGATGATATTCACAGGCGTTCGCCTTCTTCACAGGCTCTGCGCCTTTTCAGGGGTAGAACCTCCGAAGGTGCTGGATGTTCCACGCGTTCTGGATCGGCACCCCCTCTTGAGTCTCCAAGCACGCGGAGCCAGGCCTGGAAACATGAACAACCTTGAACGGGCCCTCCCACATGGGAGAGAGCTTGTGCAGTCCCTCCCTGGAGAGGACCCAACTGAGCACGAGGTATCCTACCTCGAGGGTTCTTGGGCGGATGTGGCGGCAGTGATATCGTCGCAGTGCTTGTTGGTACCTCGCCGACCGTAGTGCGGCTTCCCTGCGGCGTTCCTCCCCCAGCACGAGGTCTACCCCCGCATGGCGTCCTACTGCGCCTCGTCGAACGCCAGGACCCGCGCGGAGCGGCGTCTGACCTCGTGAGGGAGGACCGCCTCGGCTCCGTAGACTAGGAAGAACGGGGTCTCTCCCGTGGGCTTGGTCGCGGTCGTTTGGATGGACCACAACACGGACGGAAGCTCATCGTACGAACCTCTTCCACAGGCCTCCAGCTTCTTCTTGAATGTCCTGGTCTTGAGGCCCCTTAGGACCTCTGTGTTGGCTCGCTCCACCTGGCCGTTGCTTCGGGGGTGTGCCACCGAGGCATAGCATAACTGCGTCCCAAGGTTAGCACAATATGTTTTAAAGAGGTTACTGGTGAACTGCGAACCATGGTCTGTGATGATGCGGTTTGACACCCCGAATCGGCTCATGATGCCCCAGATGAACTTGACCGCGGAACCCGCGGAGATGGTGCGGACGGCCTCTACTTCAGCCCACTTGGTGAACTTGTCCATGGCGATGTAGAGGTAGCAATAGCCCCCTGGCGCCTGAGGAAACGGGCCAGGATGTCCAGCCCCCGGACTGCGAATGGCCACGAAAGGGGTACGGTCTGCAGGCCGCCCGCGGCTGATGGATCTGGTTGGCGTGGAACTGGCAGGCCTCACAAGCCTTCACCAGTTCGACGGCGTCATTGAGTGCGGTGGGCCAATAAAACCCACTGCGAAACGCCTTGCCGATGAGGGTCCGTGATGACGAATGGTGTACACAGTCTCCGCCGTGTATATATTCTAGCAGTTCCTTTCCTTGCTCCCTGGAGATGCAGCGCAGGGATACGTCATTTGGTCGCTTCCGGTAGAGCTCTCCATCCTTGATGCAGTATGCCGTGGCCTGTCATGCCACGCACTCCGCTTCCTCCTCCTTCTCCGGCAGGATCCCCTGCGTTAAGTAACTCCAGAGCTTCGTGATCCAGCACCCCTCCTGAGGTTCCATCGTTAGGAGCAGGCGTGCTCCCGAAGTCGGGCCGTAGACCGGGGCTCCTGAGGCAGGTGGCTGGGGGAGCTCTTCTCGAGGCTGAGCCGTGTTTGATAATGACGGCAGGGCTGAGGGCTTGAAGAGCTGCTCCTCGAAGACGCCAGGCTCTTGAGGTAGCCGCTTGGACGCCCATCTGGCGATGTTGTCGGCCTCCTGATTGGTGCCACGGGGTACATGCTTCAACTCCAGCTGTCAGGACCCCGATCCTAAGCCACATCGATCCAGCATGTAACACATGATATCACTTTGCGGCCTCACGCACGGTACTCCCACGGGTGCCACCTTACCTGGCCCGGGACCGTTTGCGCCTTTTTGCTCACGTATATGATAGTGTCGCTAGCATCCATATGACAGAGAACCCGGGCCGACATGGCTAGTCGTGAACCCAAAGCGGCACTAACCTATGAGGACATGCATACATGAATCACATCGAGCATGTCGGTCATCAACGTGTGAATCCGGGCTGTAGCACTGGGCTAATAGGACTCCGGTAACCCGGGCTGTAGCAGGCTAGGCAGGACTCCGGATGTCACCGCGTGACATTTCCTCGAAGGGACAGACACAGGAACGAAGTGAATCACATGCCGGCCAGTCAAGTGTTCCGAGCAGCAGTGCTGGGCTAGCAGGACTCCGGTGAACCGGGCTGTAGCGGACTGCTAGCGCTCCGAAGCACTAGACTACATTTCCCCATATGATAGGCTGCCAAGGATAAACAACTAGATAGTCGGATCCCACCCATACCAAGCATTTCAATCATACACACAATATGCCCGGTATGAGTAAATACAACATGGCATCACAACATAACTCTACGACTCAAAGTATTTATTCATTAGGCTCCGAGGAGCGAGATATTACAAACATGGGTCTCATGACCCAACATTCAGAGCATATAAGCAACAAGCACATGCGGAAGCTTACCATGTCTGAGTACAGACATCTACAAATGAAAAAGACTGAGAAGCCTGACTATCTACCAGATCCTGCCGAGGGCACAAGATCGTAGCTGAGGTAACAAGCTAAACGTCGAAGTCCAAGCGGTACTACTAGCAAGACTGAAGTCTCTCTGCAAAACATAAAATAGGCAAACGTGAGTACAAACGTACTCAGCAAGACTTACATCAGAACTAACTACTTATGCATCAGTATCAAAAGGGGGTGGTGGAGTTTAACTGCAGCAAGCCAGCTTTGACTCGTTGGCTATCCTAAACTACGACTGCAAGTAACTCTTTGAGGTGGCGCACACGAGTCCACATATTCACCATCCAATACACCACTATGGATCCACTTCCGTCTCCCTACGAGAAGGCCATCCATAGCACTCACGCTTATCTTGCGTATTTTAGAGTATCCACTTTCACTTGTCTATGAACTGTTATAGGCAACCCAGAAGTCCATAACCGCGGACACGGCTATTCGAATAGATGATGTTAACCCTGCAGGGGTGTACTTCTTCACACACGCTCTCACCACTTACCGCCGTTTACACGACATGTACTCGGCAACCTTCAAGCGGAAGCCCAACGAGGGTGTCGGCCACGGCCTACCTAAACACTCAAGTCTCTAGTCCGGGTTTATTGCCTATTCGGGTTCCATCCGCAGGGAGTCCGGCCGAGGTTTCCACTAACGGCCCCGAACGATGTGAACAGGGTTCCCGAGACACCAAACGGGCGAGTCGGTACACCGTGCCACGTGCCTACCGCAACACAGCCCACCCCGATGGTCAGCGCCGCGTGCGGCCCCCAGCATGCTACAAACACCAGAAACTACTTTGCAACTCCTGGACAGAGGACAAGCGTGATCAAGAAGCCGAGAGGGTCCATTGGTTTCGGGCCCAACGCGTGGTAGTAACTGTATCATGGATCACAAATACAGAACTCAGTTCCTGAGGGCGGCTTCAATGAGACAACCCACCATGTACTCCTACATGGCCTCTCACCAATACCTTTACCAAATCGTGTTCACACACTTAGCTCACACACAGTAGGACATGTTCAACACCATTCCGATTCATACCCGATGAATCAGACCCGACTCAACTCTAAGCAGTAGCAGGCATGACAAACAAACATGTATGAGTAGGCACATCAGGGCTCAAACAACTCCTACTCATGCTAGTGGGTTTCATCTAATTACTGTGGCAATGACAGGTCATGCAAAGGATAAAGGGGTTCAGCTACCGCAGCAAGTAACACAGGAATCGTTGTTGTCCTAATGCAATAAAAGAGCAGGAGCGAGAGAGTGGGATTGTATCGGAATGAACAAGGGGGGTTTGCTTGCCTGGCACTTCTGAAGATAATATAGTTCTTCATCAGTGTCATCGATCTCATCGTCGGCACATTGTCTATCGAGAGGGGACAAACACCGGCAACTGAGAAAGAACACAATCAATGCAATGCCACAATATGATGCATGATCATGACATGGCAATATGCTGTGATTTGAGCTAATGCATCTAGCTATGATTTAAATGAAGTTGGTTTGAATACATGATTCAAAATCCAACTCCATATATGATTATTTAATGTCCTTTATTTGTTTTGTCCAAAACAGAGGACGAACATTGTTCAAACATGCATGAAAATGGTACAGATGGATTCCTTGAATTTTTCTGATAATTTTTCATATATAAATCTATTCATTTGGAGCTATAGATTAATTTCTATGATTTTTCAAAGTTTTGGATATTTTCTGAATTAAACAAATCATTTAAGATTTATTTAAATTCAGAAAAGGATTACTGCGTCAGCCTGACATCATCATGACATTAGCAGATCAACGGGGCGTGGTCCAGGTCAAACCTGACCAGTGGGGTCCACTGGTCAGTGTCTCAGGGCCAGTTAGGGTCACTGACATGTGGACCCAGCCAATGGCCACGTCAGCATGGTCAACGCTGACGCGTGGGGCCGCTCTGGTTTAGTTAATCCTGAGCAGAAATAAAACTGGGGTTAATTAGGGTGTGGGGCCCAGGTGTCAGTGAGAGAGGGGGTTAGTTAGTGGCGTCATTAGCCACTAATGACGGCGCCACGTCAGCACGCCGGATTGTCGCCGGCGACGACCTCAAGCCGCGGCGGAGTCCGCTCGGAACTTGCCAGAGGTGACGGATCCACGCGCCAGGGGCACCAGAGGACAGCCCGTGCCTGTGCGCATCTAGGGAGACCAACGGGAGGTGCGGGGGTGGCCGGAGTTAGCCGGAGTGGAACCCGCGGTGGCTGCCGGAGTTCGGGGCTGGTGCGGTTAGCGCTGCGGTGTGTTAACGAGCGAGGCGATGGGCTAGCGGAGCGCTACGCGAAGCGGGGAGCAGGTTAGGCACGCCGGGTGACCTAATGGTCACCGGAGCTACGCCGACGACGAGCTCAGGCGGCGGCGTGCTACGGCCAGCTATGAAACGACGGCTACGGCAAGCGGCAAGCCACGGGATTAGGGGCAAAACATGCAGGAGCTCACTGTGGTTCGGATGAGGTAGACGACGAGCTCGGGGAGGCGGAGACGGCGGCGAATCGACGCGTGTGGCTTCCGGCGACCGGGGAGGAAGAAGACAAGGCACTCGGCGATGCCGGCCGTCCCAGCGCTTGGGGCCAGGGTGGGGCGGAGCGGCGGACGATGGCGGAGACCGTGGACATGTTGGCGAGGCGAGGGAGGGCATGTGGC
The DNA here is from genome assembly GCA_032464435.1 of Aegilops umbellulata. NCBI lineage: Eukaryota > Viridiplantae > Streptophyta > Magnoliopsida > Poales > Poaceae > Aegilops > Aegilops umbellulata. The sequence continues at coordinate 147,787,003 of CP136059.1, read as the reverse complement.
CGTGGCTACGGCGAGCGGTGGTGACAAGCTCCGCTCGGGCGGCGCGGAGCAGAGAGCAGAGGAGGGGGGAGGAGTCCAGGGAGAAGTGAGAGGGGTCGAGAAGGCCGCGTGGCGCTGCGAGGGAGGCCCAGGCGACGAGGGGGAGCGGCAAGCAGGAGGTGGCCGGGCGTGCGCCGGCGTGCGTCGGCCACGCGCTCGTCCGACTGGCGCGGGGAGGAAGGCGACAAAGAGGGAAGCGGTGGTGGGCTGGGCCGGCTGGGCTGCCAGGTAAGTTCCTTTCTCTCTCTCCTTTTCTATTTATTTCAGTTTTCTATTATTCTGTAAATTTGAGGGCTTTATTAAAAATACTTAAGCACTTTCAAAAATCATGAGACTGCTTGTGGCCACTTTTTGGATTATTTCCAATAACCAGCAATTCAGTTCATGAATATTTGGACATTTAAAATAATATATAAGATTTAAATGCCTAAATGCAAATACTATATGATTTAATTCAATAATCCAAATGTCATGGAAAAATGTGCAATATCTCTGGTTACTGCTCAAAGCATTTTTCCAGAAATGATGAACATTTTTAAAGCCATTTGGAATCAATGAAAATATTTTAGTTGAACCTAGTGAATTTCATTTAGTGCTAGGGTTTCAACAATCCCCATTTCAAATTTCTTTGGAATTTTAATCATGATGCATGGATGCAAACAAAGGTAGGCAAGGCCTAAACTGGGGCTGTGACAGCTCACCCCCACTAAACAAGAATCTCGTCCCGAGATTCAAGACGTGAGGTAAGAAGACAGAGGGAGCACAAAGCTAACACGGTCTTCACGATCCAACTGTCCTTCTCAGAGATGTTGATTAATTGCTTCAAACTGATTTTGACATCCATGCTTTTGAGATCTTCATCCAACACGATGGTGACAGAAAGAAACTCTATAGGAAACGATCTCCTCGAAGATCGAGCATTCAAGATTAACTTGTGGAATGAGATGTTGGAACATCTCGAGTTGAGGCACAAAACGCATCGTGAGGGACGGAAGAATAACAACGGGGTTTGATTTGATGGGCAAAAATTCCACACTTAGAAAGATGGTGGAGGGTGTCACGGTAGCGAGGAAAATTGCCATGATTCCATAACGGGGCACCTCAGGGAAGGTGACTCGAAGAACTATCCCCTTAAGTGGCAAAAAGAATTACTTTTGATCCATAGATCATTAAAACTCTCTATACCAGCCTAAGGCAATCACAAACGATCGTTTGAACGAATTCGAAAGAATGGCATACTCACACCAGAGTAAATGATGTGGACTACCTTGTTGAAGACAATGCAATGGATGATTCTGCGTGTGCGTGCTCTCAAGAACTTGAGCATTTCCATATTCATCAAGGTTCTACCAACATCCGTGTCAAGGATCTTGGCAACACAACATACTACCATGATGAATAGTGATGGACGATGCAGATGCAAAGAAAGATAACACCTTCTCAGATTTCACCTTAGTGAGGCCAAGAAAACAAAACCTGGATGATCGACCGAGAGACATTTAGCACTCCGCTTCTAATGTTCCCCTTGATGTGCTAGCGTAACCCATTAACAGATATGATTTGATATCTAGAACATCAAGTAAAAAGGTTGGACTTCGGGAGAACAAGAATCCACAAGGAATAACTATGGAAGTAAATCCTGCGAGATCCTTATGGGGAGGTGGCCAACTTCCTCAATCGAGATACTACGATAATAGGTCTTCCGGCTGGTGTGTTGGCCACAACATCCACTTTAACGGGTTATGGAGAGACCAATATTATAGTTCTCGGGAAACGTTCCAACCATCATATTTGCCTGAGATTCAGATCTGGTTGGAAACAGGATATTTCAGACAACATGTCTGGAAAAGAAAGTTTGCAACACAAACCGACGAGATGACGTTGCGAGACTCTCGGGAAATGAACTACGATAGCAAGCTCCAAAACATGAGCTGGTTCTGTTACAAGCATGTGAACACGTTATCCTAAACAAGCATGACCACATGATAGTCCTATAATGAAACACCACCGAGTTCTGGTTGGGAACCATCATCGCGGATAACGAAGTCCTTGCATAAGTCATATGATTAGCTCTTATGAAGGAACTTCTTCTCCTTGAACCAATCAATCAGTGGCTTGGTGTGCTAGGGATAATATAGAATGAAGGTTGCAAGTCTTCAATCCACAGAATACTTTGCACGTATGCATGACTGATTTGGGATGATTCCAGGAAACAAAACAAACCTTTCTCAAATTCATGGCGGCAACTTACACCAAATGCACATGAATTCGACGAGGTCACTTCTTCCATCCAAGCATATGCTTCATGAACGGAACACGAAGGCAATGCTTACAAAGTTTCCAACACTAGCTTGATGTTCAACATGAATCATGGGGGAGACAAAATGCTGCTGATGGGCTTAGTAGAAACTCATCGGAATTCCCATATCACTGGACTTCCACCATCATGTGAACACGGTGATAGCATTGGTCAGACCAAAGATGTAATGGTGTATGCCCGAGGGATCAACCACGAGTAAGACAACATTACGAGCATCATTGGTTCTGATTTGACTCGACGATAGCCCATACTCAAGTCAAGGTTTTGACAAGGCAATAGATCCAACAACTGATCACGAGGACCAATTGGTGAAAATATCATCTTTCTTCAACACACACACACACACAAAGATATCCCTTAACATGAGCTACGTCGGACAGGCTTTTATCTTCCAACTCTCCAAGTTTTTGTTTAGCTCAACCAACTAGCTCAGGGGTACCCAACACAGATTCTTGGAGAAAGGGTGGTTCACAAGAAACCAACTTGATCACGAACTCAACATAGCAGTCAGGTGACAACCTGGTGATACTTCCGAGAAGATCTTCGGAAAACCACGAACCACCGATATGTTACTAAGCTCGAGATCAATCTTGCTTTTCAGGGCAAGACGATATGATCAAAAGAGCAAGGGTTTGAATAATCCTCACTCATTGATCGAGGAGTGCACCAGAAATAAGGACTTGGTAGCACGACCAATCTTAGGATGATGATTTAATAACCAACACGCTAAGAATGAGAATATTGTCCATTAACTACCAGGCAACACGGTTGCTAGGAGTATTGATTTCACACATCATGGTTCACTCGACGGCATTCCGGTTGTGACAACACGGGACCGAGGAAAGAAAAATGATGGCAAGAAGTATCACTGCGTCAAGAATTCATTAGAGATGGTGCAATTCTCATGACTCTCTTGACATAAGGATGGTAACACTCCAAGGTAGAGCAGAGCAGAAGCTGGATTGGCATTTTGATCTGTGGCATACAACTGCTTTGACCCAATCCTGGATATGGATGAGGTACTGGAGTTTGTTTCTCCTAGTCATTTGGAAATAGAATGGCTTGATGGACCACAAGAATAATAGGCGTCGATGAACACGAATGCACAACTATTCCTGACTATCAATTGATAGACTAGGGTCGGAATACAACTGAGGAGGGTCAACTCAAGGAACATATAACTTTCTGAGTTGTGGATTCATGGGTTAGTATGTCAAACGAGTTCAACAAATTTCTTCCGGATAACCCACGCAGTATGTTAGAACTGGCAGAGTCACAATATGAATGGAGAACTCCTCAAGAGTACTCTGTTTGTGAGCTTTTGGTTCAAAAGAACTCCTGCCAAGGATGGTTCATGGTATTTGGAAGAAGGAATTACCACGGACCTCGATGACTATCGCAAAGGTTACTAATGTCCTAAGGGAACTAGCAAATACTATCAACATGAAGTAGGGTGAATCTCGGGTTCAAAACCCAGGAATAGAATGCCTACTACTAAGTGGCATCACGGGATGCTTTCGAGAATGTTGGCCAGATTCAACACACTGTGAACACAAAACATGGACAGATTACTAGATGGTTTCATAAGACACCTAGGGTCATAGTAGTAGCTCCAACATATACGTCAAGGCAACAGAGTACCTCAACAGACCGATTAGTGTGCTTATTCTGACCAAAAAGGACATCAGGAACGGAGAGAAAGGATTTGCAAATGCATCAGACTATTTAGAGAACTGGGATGACTCGGACAGCATAACGGTTGTGAATGCTCAAAATGATTTGAGACATCCTACAAAATGGTGGCATAGCCACTCAACATCACAATATCAATGTTCTGAGATCAACTAAGAACACATGGAAGTAGTAGGAACCGAACTGAGGCTTGAACTCAACAATCCTAGGCAACTATGGTTTAGTAACACGTCATCCTGAGAGATAGAAGAGAGGCCTAGTTCTTAACCCCGTAGAAGAGAAGAGGATGACTCAGATCAGAAGGCCATGAGGTATAAGGAGTAAAAAGAGCCTTACGTTCCCTTCCATAATCAATTCCCATATATAACTAAAGCATTTCTAGACACAACTTCGACCAGTTTGGCTTGGTAATCCTACAGGCAGTCAGGCTCTGATACCAACGCTGTCAGGACCCCGATCCTAAGCCACATCGATCCAACATGTAACACATCATATCACTTTGCGGCCTCACGCACGGTACTCCCACGGGTGCCACCTTACCTGGCCCGGGACCGTTTGCGCCTTTTTGCTCACGTATATGATAGTGTCGCTAGCATCCATATGACAGAGAACCCGGGCCGACATGGCTAGTCGTGAACCCAAAGCGGCACTAACCTATGAGGACAGGCATACATGAATCACATCGAGCATGTCGGTCATCAACGTGTGAATCCGGGCTGTAGCACTGGGCTAACAGTACTCCGGTAACCCGGGCTGTAGCAGGCTAGGCAGGACTCCGGATGTCACCGCGTGACATTTCCTCGAAGGGACAGACACAGGAACGAAGTGAATCACATGCCGGCCAGTCAAGTGTTCCGAGCAGCAGTGCTGGGCTAGCAGGACTCCGGTGAACCGGGCTGTAGCGGACTGCTAGCGCTCCGAAGCACTAGACTACATTTCCCCATATGATAGGCTGCCAAGGATAAACAACTAGATAGTCGGATCCCACCCATACCAAGCATTTCAATCATACACACAATATGCCCGGTATGATTAAATACAACATGGCATCACAACATAACTCTACGACTCAAAGTATTTATTCATTAGGCTCCGAGGAGCGAGATATTACAAACATGGGTCTCATGACCCAACATTCAGAGCATATAAGCAACAAGCACATGCGGAAGCTTACCATGTCTGAGTACAGACATCTACAAATGAAAAAGACTAAGAAGCCTGACTATCTACCAGATCCTGCCGAGGGCACAAGATCGTAGCTGAGGTAACAAGCTAAACGTCGAAGTCCAAGCGGTACTACTAGCGAGACTGAAGTCTCTCTGCAAAACATAAAATAGGCAAACGTGAGTACAAACGTACTCAGCAAGACTTACATCAGAACTAACTACTTATGCATCAGTATCAAAAGGGGGTGGTGGAGTTTAACTGCAGCAAGCCAGCTTTGACTCGGTGGCTATCCTAAACTACGACTGCAAGTCACTCTTTGAGGTGGAGCACACGAGTCCACATATTCACCATCCAATACACCACTATGGATCCACTTCCGTCTCCCTACGAGAAGGCCATCCATAGCACTCACGCTTATCTTGCGTATTTTAGAGTATCCACTTTCACTTGTCTATGAACTGTTATAGGCAACCCAGAAGTCCATAACCGCGGACACGGCTATTCGAATAGATGATGTTAACCCTGCAGGGGTGTACTTCTTCACACACGCTCTCACCACTTACCGCCGTTTACACGATATGTACTCGGCAACCTTCAAGCGGAAGCCCAGCGAGGGTGTCGGCCACGGCCTACCTAAACACTCAAGTCTCTAGTCCAGGTTTATCGCCTATTCGGGTTCCATCCGCAGGGAGTCCGGCCGAGGTTTCCACTAACGGCCCCGAACGATGTGAACAGGGTTTCCGAGACACCAAACGGGCGAGTCGGTACACCGTGCCACGTGCCTACCGCAACACAGCCCACCCCGATGGTCAGCGCCGCGTGCGGCCCCCAGCATGCTACAAACACCAGAAACTACTTTGCAACTCCTGGACAGAGGACAAGCGTGATCAAGAAGCCGAGAGGGTCCATTTGTTTCGGGCCCAACGCGTGGTAGTAACTGTATCATGGATCACAAATACAGAACTCAGTTCCTGAGGGCGGCTTCAATGAGACAACCCACCATGTACTCCTACATGGCCTCTCACCAATACCTTTACCAAATCGTGTTCACACACTTAGCTCACACACAGTAGGACATGTTCAACACCATTCCGATTCATACCCGATGAATCAGACCCGACTCAACTCTAAGCAGTAGCAGGCATGACAAACAAACATGTATGAGTAGGCACATCAGGGCTCAAACAACTCCTACTCATGCTAGTGGGTTTCATCTAATTACTGTGGCAATGACAGGTCATGCAAAGGATAAAGGGGTTCAGCTACCGCAGCAAGTAACACAGGAATCGTTGTTGTCCTAATGCAATAAAAGAGCAGGAGCGAGAGAGTGGGATTGTATCGGAATGAACAAGGGGGGTTTGCTTGCCTGGCACTTCTGAAGATAATATAGTTCTTCATCAGTGTCATCGATCTCATCGTCGGCACATCGTCTATCGAGAGGGGACAAACACCGGCAACTGAGAAAGAACACAATCAATGCAATGCCACAATATGATGCATGATCATGACATGGCAATATGCTGTGATTTGAGCTAATGCATCTAGCTATGATTTAAATGAAGTTGGTTTGAATACATGATTCAAAATCCAACTCCATATATGATTATTTAATGTCCTTTATTTGTTTTGTCCAAAACAGAGGACGAACATTGTTCAAACATGCATGAAAATGGTACAGATGGATTCCTTGAATTTTTCTGATAATTTTTCATATATAAATCTTTTCATTTGGAGCTATAGATTAATTTCTATGATTTTTCAAAGTTTTGGATATTTTCTGAATTTAACAAATCATTTAAGATTTATTTAAATTCAGAAAAGGATTACTGCGTCAGCCTGACATCATCATGACGTCAGCAGGTCAACGGGGCGTGGTCCAGGTCAAACCTGACGAGTGGGGTCCACTGGTCAGTGTCTCAGGGCCAGTTAGGGTCACTGACATGTGGACCCAGCCAATGGCCACGTCAGCATGGTCAACGCTGACGCGTGGGGCCGCTCTGGTTTAGTTAATCCTGAGCACAAATAAAACTGGGGTTAATTAGGGTGTGGGGCCCAGGTGTCAGTGAGAGAGGGGGTTAGTTAGTGGCGTCATTAGCCACTAATGACGGCGCCACGTCAGCACGCCGGATTGTCGCCGGCGACGACCTCAAGCCGCGGCGGAGTCCGCTCGGAACTTGCCAGAGGCGACGGATCCACGCGCCAGGGGCACCAGAGGACAGCCCGTGCCTGTGCGCATCTAGGGAGACCAACGGGAGGTGCGGGGGTGGCCGGAGTTAGCCGGAGTGGAACCCGCGGTGGCTGCCGGAGTTCGGGGCTGGTGCGGTTAGCGCTGCGGTGTGTTAACGAGCGAGGCGATGGGCTAGCGGAGCGCTACGCGAAGCGGGGAGCAGGTTAGGCACGCCGGGTGACCTAATGGTCACCGGAGCTACGCCGACGACGAGCTCAGGCGGCGGCGTGCTACGGCCAGCTATGAAACGACGGCTACGGCAAGCGGCAAGCCACGGGATTAGGGGCAAAACATGCAGGAGCTCACTGTGGTTCGGATGAGGTAGACGACGAGCTCGGGGAGGCGGAGACGGCGGCGAATCGACGCGTGTGGCTTCCGGCGACCGAGGAGGAAGAAGACAAGGCACTCGGCGATGCCGGCCGTCCCAGCGCTTGGGGCCAGGGTGGGGCGGAGCGGCGGACGATGGCGGAGACCGTGGACATGTTGGCGAGGCGAGGGAGGGCATGTGGCCGTGGCTACGGCGAGCGGTGGTGACAAGCTCCGCTCGGGCGGCGCGGAGCAGAGAGCAGAGGAGGGGGAAGGAGTCCAGGGAGAAGTGAGAGGGGTCGAGAAGGCCGCGTGGCGCTGCGAGGGAGGCCCAGGCGACGAGGGGGAGCGGCCAGCAGGAGGTGGCCGGGCGTGCGCCGGCGTGCGTCGGCCACGCGCTCGTCCGACTGGCGCGGGGAGGAAGGCGACAGAGAGGGAAGCGGTGGTGGGCTGGGCCGGCTGGGCTGCCAGGTAAGTTCCTTTCTCTCTCTCCTTTTCTATTTATTTCAGTTTTCTATTATTCTGTAAATTTGAGGGCTTTATTAAAAATACTTAAGCACTTTCAAAAATCATGAGACTGCTTGTGGCCACTTTTTGGATTATTTCCAATAACCAGCAATTCAGTTCATGAATATTTGGACATTTAAAATAATATATAAGATTTAAATGCCCAAATGCAAATACTATATGATTTAATTCAATAATCCAAATGTCATGGAAAAATGTGCAATATCTCTGGTTACTGCTCAAAGCATTTTTCCAGAAATGATGAACATTTTTAAAGCCATTTGGAATCAATGAAAATATTTTAGTTGAACCTAGTGAATTTCATTTAGTGCTAGGGTTTCAACAATCCCCATTTCAAATTTCTTTGGAATTTTAAACATGATGCATGGATGCAAACAAAGGTAGGCAAGGCCTAAACTGGGGCTGTGACACCAGCCCCCAGAACCGCTTATCCATCTTGCGGACCTCTGCAAGGTAGGCCTCCATGTGCTCATCCTTCGGCTCATATACCTTATTGGAGAAATTGACGAGGAGCTGCGAATCGCCCTTGATGGTGAGGCGTTTCACCCCCAGGGCAACTGCGGCCTTCAAGCCCTGTATTAGACCCTCATACTCTGCTATGTTGTTGGAGACCTTTTCGCCTTGCTGGAAACAGAGCTGTACTGCGTAGTAGAGCTTGTCCTGAGTGGGCGATATAAGAACCGCCCCAGCCCCAGCACCATGCCTGGAGAACGCCCCATCGAAGAACATGACCCAGCCTTCCGGCGCCTCGCTCCCCGGGAAGAGGGACCGATCCTCGCCGGCCTTGAGGCCTGGTGCCTCTGTCCATTCTGCCACAAAATCCGCTAATGCTGCTCCCATGATGACCCTGGTCGTGCTGAATTCGCGCTGGAACACTTGCAGTTCTATGTTCCACTCGGCGACCCTTCAGGCCGATTTAGGGCTCCTGAGTACCCTCTCCAAGGGGTATGACGAGACGACCTTGATGGGCTGACCCTGAAAGTAGTGCCGCAACTTGCGTGAGGTCACCAGTAGTGCGAGGAGGAGCTTCTGAGGCATGGGGTACCATGCTCTCATGTCCCGCAATACCGTGCTAACGAAGTACACGGGGTGCTCAACGAGGCTAGGTGTGTCAATGCTTGTGGCGCCCTCCGGAGATGATTGCGCCTCCGGAGGCGATGAGGCCTCAGGAGGACAACTATCCGGGTGAGGAGCCCCTTCCACCTCCAGTGCGCTTCTCTGCGGCGGGTGATTCTCCTCAGCTGCCGTGGCGGTTTCTGTGGGCCTTCTTCGTTCCTGTTCTGCCTTGCCCCGGGCTGCAGCTGCGGTTTTGATTCGATGCTCCTCCCTAACCGCCACTAGGGCTACACTGGCGGAGTAAGGAGTGGCGGTGAGGTAGAGCACCAGGGGCTCCTGAGGGCGCGGGGCCACCATGACCGGGGGGCTGGTCAGGTATCTCTTGAGATCTTGGAATGCCTTGTCGGCCTCTTCAGTCCATTCAAAGGGCCCCTTTCTCTTCATTAGCTGGAAGAAAGGCAGCGCTCACTCCCCCGGCCTGGAGATGAAGCGCCCTAGCGCGGTCACGCGTCGAGAGAGTTTCTGCATTTCTCTGAGGGTCTTTGGCGGGCTCATGTCCTCAACCGCCTTGACCTTCTCCGGGTTGGCCTCAATGCCTCGATGGGACACGAGGAAACCCAGGAGCTTGCCTGAGGGGACCCCGAACACACACTTCTCTGGGTTGAGCCGCAGGTTCACTGCGTCGAGGCTCGCGAAGGTTTCCTCCAAGTCTTGTATCAGGGTCTTGGCCTCCCAAGACTTCACCACAATGTCATCGACGTAAGCCTTGGCATTCTTCCCGAGCTGCCGGCCCAACGTGATGTGCATCAGCCGCTGAAAGGTCGCTCCCGTGTTTCGCAGCCCAAATGGCATGCACGTGTAGCAGTACACCCCACACGGGGTTAGGAAGGCTGTCTTCTCGACGTCTTCTACCGCCATCTTGATCTGGTGATACCTAGAGAAGGCATCCAGGAAGCATAGCAGGTCGCGTTCCGCGGTGGAATCGACGATCTGATCGATGCGGGGGAACGGGAATGGATCTTGCGGACATGCCTTGTTGAGGTTGGTGAAGTCGACACACATGCGTTCCTTGCCTCCCTTCTTTGGCATAACGACAGGGTTGGCCAACCAATCCGGGTATCGGACCTCGCGAATGACCCCCGCGGCTTCTAGTTTCCGAGTCTCTTGGATGATGAAGTCCTGCTTCTCTGTGGACAGCCGCCTCGCCTTCTGCTTCACGGGGCGCACGTTGGGGCACACGTTGAGGTGATGCTCGATTACACTCCTAGGGATCCCCGCCAACTGGTCCGGCTCCCAAGCGAATACCTTCTTGTTTGCGCGCAGGAACCTGACCAGGGCTTCCTCCTGCTGGGGCTCGAGGTTGGCGCCTATGGTAAAAGTGGCACTGGTGGACCCATCCTCGTCGACGGGTATCTGCTTGGTTTCTGCCTTGTCTTGGGTGAACAACTGCTTCTTCTTGGCGGGTGCAGCCCCCTTGGGCTCGGCAGCCTCCGAGTCGGCCGGCTATGCTGACACCGCCGTCTTGAAGGCGATCTTGAGCACTCGCAGCGCGTCTCCGGTGTCCCCGTGCACAGTGAGGATACCGCTGCTCCCGGGCATCTTCATGAGGTTGTACGCCGGGTGTGTCGCGGCCATGAACTGGGCCAGCGCTGGGTAGCCGAGGATGGCGTTGTAGGGGAGGCCGATGGGGGCGCTGTCGAAGTCGACCATCTCCGTGCGGAAGTTCTGGTAGGTGCCAAAGGTTACTGGGAGCCGGATCTATCCCAAGGAGCTGGATGATCCACCCCCTACGCCCGAGAAGGGCCGGCTGGGTTGCAGTCGTTCCAGGGGTATGCGGAGGAGGTTGAAGGCCTCGACCGAGAGCATGCTGAGGCCCACACCGCCATCGATGAGAGTTCTGGTGACGGCCACCTGGTAGATGGTTGGCGTGCACAGAATGGGGAGCACGCCCGAGCAGGCCGAGTTGGAGGGGTGGTCCTCCGAGCTGAAGGTCAGGCCGGCCTTGGGCGTCGCCCGTTCCGGGAGAGCCCCCTGCCGCGCGGAGGCGGCGCTGACCCGGCGGACGAACGGCTTGACGTGGTGACTTGTAGGCGGCGCCCGTGAGCCGCCCAGGAGAGCCGCGACGACCCGGGGTGTTGGTGTAGTGGTTTGGACGTCTTGCCGCACGGACGGATGCTGAGACGACACTTGTTGCTCGTTCCCGCCAGGCCGGTGGCGGTGCTGACGGCGGGTGCCGGGGAATGGCGAGGAGGCCTGCCGACGGGAGCCCTCTGGACGATGAGGGCGGCCCGGCGCCCGGCGCGAGCCCGTCGGGCGTCAGACATGGACGCGATGGTCGGAGGACAACGGAGCGGGGAAGGCGAATTCCGGCGCAACCCAACCTGGCGTGCCAAATGTCGGATTTCGGGTTCCGGCAGACCCTTGAGGTTCGAACTCTGGGGTGCGCGCGGAGATTACGCTTCCTACCTACCTGTACCCCTCCGCCTCGCAAGGATCTAAACTATGGAAAACACAACACAAGAGACACAGAGTTTATACTGGTTCGGGCCACCGATGTGGTGTAATACCCTACTCTAGTGTGGTGGTGTGGTGGATTGCATCTTGGGCTGATGATGAACAATACAAGGAAGAACAGCTTCGCGAGGGTCTGTTCTTGGCTGGGGCGATGAACTGCTAGAGGGGTTGAGTCGCCCTTCTCTCTAGATCCTAGCTGATTGGATTTCTCGATCTCTCGATGCCTGAATCTCTAGAAGCTGCCTCTAGCTAGATCGATGGATGGATCGATGCATCCCCCTACCCAGGGGCTGGCTAGTCCTATTTATAGGCAAAGGCCCTGGCCCTCCTCCCAAATATTGAGCGGGAAGGGCGCCAAGAATTGGCCATTTTGAAGGGGAACATCTGGTACACTTATCCTGACTAAAGTTGGTCCTCGCCTGCCAAAGGCTCTGGTGATGATGCTGGCTTGGGCTCCACAATGACCTCTTCCTTGTCCTGAAGTTGGTCTTGGTGTCGTTGCACCGAAATGGGTGCCTTTGCTTGATCCTCTCGCCAGCGCTTGCTCCCTTTGCACCAAAGAGGAAAGGGAGGACACTGCATGGGCTGGCGCCCGCCTGGCGCCCTCGGTCGTCATGGCTTGCGTCATGGGCACCTCGTGAGGTACCCCGCCTTGATCTCTCCGCCCCCTTGCGAGCCAGCCTGATGAGGCCGTGCCTGAGGAAGCTCCGTGTCGTCCGCCCCGGGAGGCTTGGCCCCTCGCGAGGGTCTTGAGTCTGCATTGAAGAAGATGGGTCGTGCTGGGGCCCCTTTGAGCCACGCCGCAGGCTGCAGGCAGGCAAGTCTGGGGACCCCCGTTCCCAGAACACCGACAGTGTCGTCTCAGCATCCGTCTATGCGGCAAGACGTCCACACCGCCGCTCCCTCGCTCACCCCCGCTCGTTCTTCGTCCCGCGCGCTCCGCGCACCCATGGAGGCTCGAGTTGTGCTCATAGCGGCAAACGAGCTCCTACGTTACCGTCTCGTCGACGATGTCTACGAAGAGTGGCTCGACCGCGTCGCCGAGCTCGTCCGCGCCGCAGGGGGCTCCCCCGCGCCGTCCGTCCCGCTGCACGCACCCCGCCCTGCGCGGGCGACGAAGCTCCGGGGCGCCCCAGCCGCCTCCTCACCAAGTAGACGCCCCGGCCGCAAGGGGCGTGGCCCCTGGCTGGAACCCGCTCCGCCAGGCACCAGCGCGGCAAGAGCAGAGCTGCCAAGAAGTCCCTCGCCCGCAAGAAGCCGCCTGGGCGCTCCATGCTCCCGCACGTCGCGGCAACGCTCCTTCTCCCGCACGTCAAGACCCCGCGCTGCTCCCAGCTGCAGCGCGCAGGGACCGGCAAGATCAAGCTCTCCGTCACCCGAGGCCTCCCGTGGCCACAGCGGGCTGTCGCGCCTTCACCACCGAGCTGCGCAGCGTCGCGTGGCCCGGCAAGTTCAAGCCAGACTTGCCTCCTCACTACGACGGCATGGCCGACCCAGCGGAGTTCCTCCAGCTCTATGAGCTGGGCATCGAAGTTGCCAACGGAGATGAGAAGGTCATGGCAAACTGGTTCCCCATGGCGCTCAAGGACAGGGCCCGCACCTGTCTCCTGAACCTGGCCCCAGGCACGATATCCTCCTGGGACGAGATGCGCACCCGCTTCATCGCCAACTTCCAAGGTACTCGCGATCGGCCACCCACCGTGAGCGACATGCGCCGCATCAAGCAGCAGCGCGGAGATACCCTACAAAAGTACATCCAGCGCTTCAACAACGCACGCCTCAAGATTCCCAGGTTGTCCGAGGAGGCCATCATCTCAGCCTTCTCCGACGGCGTGCGCGACCTCAAAATGAAGGAAGAACTGACGATTCAATAAGACTTGTGCTCCTCCTTGGAGCTGTTCAACTTGGCGACCAAGTGCGCCAGGGCTGAGGAAGGGCGTCTCTCCCTCCTCGAGCTGCCTGCCACAGACCCAAAAGAGAAGAAGTCCAAGGCCAAGGATGTGAAGTGCAAGGGGGCTGCCGTGCACGCGGCAGAACCGGACACCAAGCCAGGCAGAGATCAGCCCGAGTCTTCCAAGGGCAGTCGCTACTGTGTGTACCATGACCTCCACACCCACAACACCAACGAATGCCAAGAGCTCCGAGCCATGCGAGAATGAAGGATCGGCCGTCGCCCCGACCGTGTCGAACGGGGCTACGGTCGAGGAGGAGGAAGGAACCAGGGCGCTGGGAAGACCGCGGCCCACGCCAAGGGTGGCGCGATCGACCTCGCGAGGACCGCTGGCAAGACCCGCCTCGCGAGGGAGACTAGAGGGATTAGCCTCGCGAGGATCACCCGCAAGGTATCGCAGGCCTCCCTCTGCTGCCGCCGCATCCAATAAGAAACAAGAACCGCCACCAAGACGAGGGGGCTGGGGGCTTCCAGGAGCCGCGCGCGATCGCCTGCATCCTAGGCGGAGCTCAAGCCCCAGCCTCTCAGCGCATCTTCAAGCAGTTCGCCCGCGAAGTGAATGCAGTCCTCCCCAAGCTCGAAGCCACACGTCCTCTCGGGTGGTCATCCTGCGCCATCACGTTCAGCTCAGCGGATCAGCTCAAGTATGCAGCCACAGCCGGGGTCCTCCCGATGCTTTGTTCCCCAATCATCAGCAACATGGTGGTCACCAGGACCCTCATCGACGGCGGGGCAGGGCTCAACATCCTGTCCGTGGAAACATTCAACAATCTCCAAGTGCCCTACAACCAGCTTCAGCCAACCAAGCCCTCCTCCCGATTGGGCAAGTCCGCCTCCCTGTCACCTTTGGAGCACGCGACAATTACCGCACCGAGCTCATCGACTTCGACGTCCCTCACATTCGCCTGCCGTACAACGCCATCCTTGGATACCCGACGCTGGCCAAGTTCGTGGCCGTAACTCACCATGGCTAGAACGTCCTCAAGATGCCAGGGAGTGGCGGAGTCATCACGGTGCCCTGTGAAGAGAAGAACGCGGTGTGTTCCCTGGAATGAGCCTTTCAGTCCGCATCACTGGAAGACCCGGATCGCGAAAGCAGGAGGCTTCCCGAGACCATCCCCAAGAAGAAGAAGACATCATCCCGCTCGGACCCTCGGGAGGCAGGCCCCTCAGGGCTCGCGCCTGCCCAGGGGGATCCTCCCTCCATCGCATAGGAAAGCGCGCCTGGCGCCCTCCTCAGGCAAGGCTCGGGGGCTCTCCCTTGGAGGACCACCGACCTGGCCAAGGTCACGAGGGAGGCGCTTGGGCACCACCTGGAGGCGTGTTTCGAAGCACGCTTCCCTCAAGGAGTAAGGCAAGGAGAGCCAGACCCTCAGGAGTTCGTCAGCAAGGCCATTCAAGAGCTACAGGAGTCAAGAGTCATGAGAGGCGGCCGCCGCCTACCAGCCGTGGTTCCCCATCCAGGCGAGGATGGTGGGATGCGCGTCTGCATCGAGGTACCAGGGCTCAATCGAGTCACCTCGCTGGAGCGCCTCTGGCCCTCGCAAGTGGGGCGCTGCGAGGGTCCACCCCCCAGCTAAGTTCGCATGCCTCACGGCCTGCCGAGCGTGGCTGCCACGTACCAGCGCCTCATGAGGGGCATCATAGAAGCTCAAGAGGCCAGGCGTTCCACAACCCTTGGAGAGATGGAGATGGTCCGCGAGGAGCCACCAGCGCCTCCGGAGCCTCTCGAGGCCCCAGGGCCTGGGGGATCGTGAGGATCGGCTTCCGCAGCCCACCGGGTCTGCTGCACCAACACTGATTCGTCCTCAACATCATCAGGTGACGTCTTTCCAGTTTCATTTCCAGCTGGGAGCGCCCCCAGGGCTGCATTATTCCCAGGCCGCGTGCGTCCGTCCCAGCGGCATGTATCCCTTTTAAATTCGTGTCGTTCGCTTACTTCATTGGGGGCACCCCATGGGCTGCATCATCCCCAAGTCGCTCGGGCCAGACCCAGAGGCATGTACCCCTTTCGCGTTTATTTCTGGCTATGCATTCAACCCACCATGCTTGATTATTTGATGCCGGTGCACGGCACCTCTTCTTCTCCATGTCGACCACTTGCACGTTAAAGGGGGGTGCCTGAGCATTGCGACTCAGGGCTCTTACTAGCTCTCCAGCCCTCACCCTCTGGCCTTGTCCATGGCATCACGACCTTGCATACCAGCGACGGCTGAGACCAGCTTGAGGGCCGGGACACGAGGACGTAGAGTGTAGGCATCTAACCCAATTTGCAGGAACACATCACAAGATAAGGCCCAGTGCCAGGCGCAACCCGCCTAGAGGTAGGGCCCCGTGATTACTGCGCTGGCTCACGGGTGCCCAGATACACCTCATCAGGCCCTACCGTGCCAGCCACGTGTCAGGGCGGGGCTGTACACGCCCCGGGGGCTCCTCCCGGAGGGGAGCCCCCTCCCACGTACCAGTGGAAGCACCATGCTCCGCGCTGGCTGACGACACTGCCGAGGAGCGGCTATGCCCGTACACATACGGAAGCGCTATGCTCCACGCTGGTGATAAACAACTAAGGGTGGCCCCCGGGCCGCATCAACCTCAGGGAGCCCAGAGCTCAGTGTCCAGCCTCATAGTAACGCCTCCCCCCGGGAGTGCCGCGCGAGGGGGCTGGGCACGGGGGCTGCGCCTGGGTCACGCCCAGGCGCACGCCACCCAACCAGGCCCCCAAGGCCTGGTTCGTCGCGCGTCTATCCCCACGCGGAGCCAAGGTACGAAGGTCGTTTGCGCGTCAAGGGGGACTCCTGAGCATCGCGACTCGGGAGCCTAACTGGTCCTGTAGCCCCTCACTCCTTAGTTCTGAAAGGCTAACGCTGTGTGAGGTACGCGTGGGGCCGGGCTCTGCAGACGTAGAACGGTAGATCCACCAACTTCTCACCTCCCTAATTGTTGTTCGTGCTCCAAGGGGGACTCCTGAGCATCGCGACTCAGGAGCCTAACTGGTCATGTAGCCCCTCACTCCTTAGTTCCGAAAGGCTAATGCAGGGTGAGGTACGCGCGGGGCCGGGCTCTGCCGGCGTAGAACATAAGCAAGTAGGAAGGAAAAGCGTAAACTTCAAGGATCACCTCCCTACTTGCTGTTCGTGCGCCAAGGGGGACTCCTGAGCATCGCGACTCAGGAGCCTAACTTGTCCTGTAGCCCCTCACTCCTTTGGTCCCGTCCTGGTTCCGGTCGGGGCTAATGCTGGGTGAGGTACGCGCGGGGCCGGGCTCTGCCGGCGTAGAACATAGGCAAGTAGGAAGGAATAGCATAAAATTCAAAGAATTCAGAAGCAAATATTACAGTCCATACTGTTATCTCGACGCCAAACGCAAGTTTAAACGCCTCCCCGAGGCATGATACATGTGCAGGAACTGAAAACAGGACAGGAGCCACGACGAAATCGCCAGACGACGTTGGAGCAGCGCGGAGTGGCTTCACCTCATGGAGCAGCAGGGTAGGTAGCGCCTAGCGTCGTCTTGGTGCTGAAGGCCCCGAACTTCCCCAGCAGAGCGTCCGCGCGACCCTTCATGGCCTCGGCAGTGGCAGCAGCACGCTCGCCGCTCACTGGCTCTAGCAGGCTGTCGAGGTCGACGTTGGGGTCGCGAAGGTGGATATGGGTGAAGACCCGTGTCAGCGCTGCAGAAGACAGGACACGCGCCTCGGCCTCGGTCGTGGGGCCAAGGCCAAGGGCGACATCCTCAAGAGCACGAACCAGGAAGGGAAGCAGCTTGGCGGGGCCGTCCTCGGCGCCAGCTAGCGGGCTCTCCAGGCCGCTAGCGTAGAGCATCTTCAGCGAAGCACGAGCCTTCTCCTCCATGTCTGCAAAGGCCACACGGTCCTCGGCAAGAACCCGAGCCTTGTCGTCCAGCCTGACCTTCCTTGCCCCCAGCTCCTGCTCCTGCACGCGTAGGCGGTCGCGGTGCTTCTTGAGCTTGGCCTCCCGGACCTCGACGGCCGCCTCGCGAGCCTTCACGCCCTCTTCTTGCTCTTGGCGAAGGCGGGCCTCTTTTGCGAGCTGGTCCCGCAGGCCTTGCAGCTCGTCCTCCAGCACCTTGCAGCGACCACGGACGTCGGCCGCCTCCCCCTGGGCCGCGTCACGAGCAGCCTTCGCCTCAAAGACAGCCTGCCTCTCCTCATCACAAGCCGTTGAGGCCTGGACCAGCGCCGCCTGAACCGAAGCGTCGGAGCGAATCCATCCTGAAGCCAGCTCCAAGCGCCCGGCCACCAAGCGAGGGTCGCTGCCAAGAAGATCCTGCCGGAGCCGGTCCGGCTCGGCAGCAACACGATCTAGAATGGCGGGAGGAGTCGGAGAGATAGCAGTCGGTGGAGTAGGAGGAGAAGGCGGCGGCACGACCACAACACCCTGAGATGGGGCCTGCTGCGCCCCGACGACTGTGGTGGCGGCGGCAGGCAAAGGCACCTCGGGAGTCACTTGGGCCATGGGGGCTGGGCTCGCCCCAGCCAGCTCGGCGAGACCTCGTGAGGACGACCGGGCAGGAGAGGCCCGTGCGTTGCGGTCACCTTCCTCCACAGGAAGAGGCGCTGCCGCGGATGGGACATCAGGAGCCCCATTCAGCTTCTTTGTCGCAGGCCCCAGCCTATCCAAGAAACGCGGACGACAAGCCTCAGCAGCAGAACAAGAAACAAAGACAAGATTCAAGCACTTACGGGTCGTCGCCGGCGAGATCAAGCTGCCTCCGGCCAAACTAGAAGCCTGAAAGCCGGCTGGAGGGATCAACCTCGGAAGAAGAAGGTGCGTCTGCGGATCGCCCCGGGGCCAGGGCAGACCCGCGGGGGATCAGCCCGGTCCTGTCCTTCTTCGGGATCGGGGGTGAGCTCCCGCTGCCCAGCACGTCATCATCCTCGTTGTCATCACTTGGAGAGAGGCGGAGAGCGTGGGGCCTGCACCGGGAGAGCGGAGCCCTCGACTCTCCGTCAGTCGCCTCGGAGTCAGGCCCCTTCCCCCGCTCCTCTCTGTCCTCCTCTTCGCTGGAGTCGTCGGAGGACACGTCCATTGGTCCTTCGAGGGCTTCAACGGGCAAAGGCCCGTCCCCGTTGAAGACGGGCATGGACTCCACCACCTGTTCCTAGTCATCGCGGAGGAACAAGGGCGTAGGAGCGCCCTCCAACCTCGCCACCTCGCCCCCGACCAGAGATTGGAGCACCGCGGCCAGATCTTCGTCACCCAAGGCCGCGGGGCTCGGACGAGGCCTCCACATCGGAGGTGAGTACTGCCGAAGCGGAGCCAGCTGATGCTCCAGGAATTCCCTCAGCAGCGATGCGCCGGCCAGCTTCGCCGCCGCCATGCTGGCCGGCCTCAGATCTGCGTCCATCTTCTCCAACACCGGCTTCACGCGGGGGTCAGTGAGGTCCGCTCGACCCCAATCACCGGAGCTCGTGGGCAGCTCCGTGGGCAAAATCAGCCGAGGGTAAATGCGCCCAGCGTCTGCCAAGAGCCACTTGCTCCTGAAAACCAGAATCCTCTTCCCGGGCTTCGAAATGGCAATGGTGCCACTATACGCAATGAAGCTCGCGCACGCGGAAGGAGAACCGCGAGAGACCCGGAGGGAGAAGTAGTGGCGCAACAAGGCCACTAAGGGCTGCACCCCTACGTGAGCCTCGCATTAACAGGCGAAGATCGCCAGGAGAAGGACGGAGCTGGGGTGGAGATGTAGAGCTTGTAAGTTGTAATGGCGGGGGACAGAGAAGAAGAACTCGGAGAAGGGAGGCACCAGGCCAGCAGCAATGGAGCTCACGAAGTGCGGATAAAAGGTGCTCCCTCGACCCTCAGGGGTGGCGGAGCCGGCCTTGAACACCCTTGGCCCGTCGATGCCCTGCGCCGTCGCCATCCGGCGCAGCCGGGCGAGGCTCGCCTCCGACACGTTTGGCGACTCCAAGGCAGACGAGTACCAAGCTCTGGCCGGGGACTGACGAGGCGCCATGGCTTCTAGGTCACGCGGTCGAAGAAGATCTGGAGATTTGGAGGAAGGAAGGAGAGGCGCAAGAAAGGGGATCTGAGCAGCGACCGGAGAGAGCAGAAAGAGCAAAACCTGGGCAGATGCCGCTCCTTTATCAACTCGCGCGGTTGCGGATACGCCCACGTCCAATCAACCGCCTTGCGGCGCCCAAGGCCGCAGGCTCTTAGGGCACGCAGCGCTTCACCCTTGCCCTTTCGCCTCCCTGCACGACCAAGTACGAGCGCGCCTTCGGCCCGGGGGCTACTGTCGGCGTTCGGGGACGGGGGTCCCCAGACTTGCCAGCCTGCGGCCTACGGCGTGGCTCAAAGGGGGACCCAACACGGCCCATCTTCTTCAACGCAGACTCAAGACCCTCGCGAGGGGCCAAGCCTCGCGGGGCGGACGACACGGAGCTTCCTCAGGCACGGCCTCATCAGACTGGCTCGCGAGGAGGCGGAGAGATCAAGGCGGGGTACCTCACGAGGTGCCCATGACGCAAGCCATGAAGACCAAGGGTGCCAGGCGGGCGCCAGCCCGCGCAGTGTCCTCCCTTTCCTCTTTGGTGCAAAGGGAGCAAGCGCAGGCGAGAGGATCAAGCAAAGGCACCCATTTCGGTGCAACGAGACCAAGACCGACTCCGCGACAAGGAAGAAGTCATTGTGGAGCCCAAGCCAGCATCACCACCTGAGCCTTTGGCAGGCGAGGACCAACTTTAGTCACGATAAGTGTACCAGATGTTCCCCTTCAAAATGGCCAATTGTTGGCGCCCTTCCCGCTCAATATTTGGGAAGAGGGCCAGGGCCTTTGCCTATAAATAGGACTAGCCACCCCTGGGGTAGAGGCATCTGGAGGCGATCAAGAAATCTAGGGCATCGAGAGGCGGATCAGAGTGAGAGGCATCTAGCCTTCTAGAGATCGAGAAATCCAATCAGCTTGGATCTAGAGAGAAGGGCGAATGAACCCCTCCTAGCAGTTCGTCGCCCCAGCCAAGAACAGACCCTCGCGAGGCTGTTCTTCCTTGTATTGTTCATCATCAGCCCAAGAGGCAATCCACCACACCACCACACTGGAGTAGGGTATTACACCACATCGGTGGCCCGAACCAGTATAAACTCTGTGTCTCTTGTGTTGTTCTTCTGGTAGCTTAGATCTTTGCGAGGCGGAGGGGTACAGGTAGGTAGGAAGCGTAATCTCCACATGCACCCCAGAGTTCGAACCTCAGGGGTCTGCCGGAACCCGAAATCCGACAATCTTGTCAGACGAATGTATTATCTCTTTGACCCGGCGCACCCAATGAGTTGTGGTTTCACCTTCCTCCTGCTTACAATTTGTCAAGTCCACAATCGACATAGACTGCTTGCAATTATCTTTGAAGTTCTGAATGAAGCGGGCCTTGAGCTCTGCCAATGAACTAATGGAGTTGGGTGGCAAACCCTTTAGCCAAGAACGGGTCGTTTTGTCCAACATCATGGTGAAGTATTTAGCCATTGCTTCATCCTAACCACTAGCAGCTCCATGGACATCTCGTAACTTTCAATCCATGCCCCAGGCTGTAAGTCGGCCGTATAATTCGGCACCTTTCGAGGTCCCTTGAAATCCTTGGGCAGACGTACATTACGTAGAGCCGGTACCAGACAAGGAACTCCTCCGGTTCTAGTAGCAACTCCTGCCTCCACAAAAGTCGTCGGATAAGCCGGTACGTCCTGCCGGTCTGCTAGCTGAGCCGCCCGTTCATCCTCCTGACGTATACGATCCTGCACCAGGTTATATCCGCCGGGTTGGTTCCATCGCTGAGCGTTGCTTGACAGGGCCTCCGACTCCATGCGTCTGCTGTAACTCGGGCTTCGGTTTTGATGAGGCAGAGCTAACCAGGGCGGAGGAGTTGAGTGAATCCTATCCCGGCTGTAGGAGTAGGTCTCTTGCTGAGCCAGCGCCGTTTGGACAAGTTCCCTGATCCTCCGGGTTTCCACCATTGTCGGATCATCACCATCTGCTGGAAGAGCCGCCAAACATGCTGATGCTGCAATTAAGTGAGCCGATGGTATTGGTATGTAACGGGGCGGTGCCATATTGCCGTGATGAGGCGCCGTCACCCGAGGTTGAACCGGGCCTCCTGCTCCGGATGTCATAAACTGATCTGCACCTGGCGGGTTACTTGGGCCGGCTCCGGGTGTAGCAAAGAGATTCAGCGGATCGTAGATCTGAGGTAAGCGGGACTGAGTCTTCTATGTCTCCTCCTCATCACCTCATTAGACGAGTTCAGGCTCAACGTGAGATGAAAAGCCTCTGCCTGAAGTTGATGCGCCCGTGCGTCCAAAGCCGCCCGCTCTGTGGACAATCTAGTATCTTCAGCTGATAAGGTTTCCTTGGCCTGAGCGATCTCTTCATGAACCCGTGCCACCTCTACGTTATGCTCATCTTGATTCGCAGGGAGGACCGTAACAGTCAACAAGGCTGTAAGCCAATCCATAAGATCCATCAACACTTGAGCCGGTGAGCGCACAGGGCCTCCTGCCCCGGCTGCTCCTAACCCGGACATTATTGCTGCTGAGGCCGTAGAATTTTGGCCGGGTTGAGTACCAGCCATGAAGACTCCTGCCCAATTTGGTGACTCACAGGGGTCCGGAATAGTGCTGCCATCAGAACAGCCCCCAAGTATACCGTCTTGGACTTGATACAGCGAATCCGTTGAACCGGCGGACGAATCACCATCCGAGAGGACGGCCGGCTCGCCAGTTTCTTCAGATCCTTCAGAAAGTTCACCTCCGTGGACCCAACCCACAAAGGCACGTTTCACGACAGGTTGAGCTCGGGCGGGTCTCGCACGCCGAGCCGTCTCGACGAGGTCGATGCAGTTGTCCGGCTCAGGGCCCGGATCACCAATCCGGCGGATGAAGACGTGAATTCCGCCGAAGGGGACCCGGTACCCGTACTCAATTGAGCCGGCGTCGGGGCCCTAGCCTTCGTCATCGATTTAGATCTTGCCGCGACGACTCTTGGTCATCCGGCCAACCGCGTATCCCTTGAGCCCTTCGAATCTGCCCTTCAAGAACTCAAATCCACCGTGCGCTGGCCCCACGATGGGCGCCAACTGTCATGGAATTGTCACGGTAGATGTCCTCTTGGAAGGACTTAGTCATGGAGCCATTGCAACTAGGAAGCTTAAAGGGGTTAATCGGGACAAAGGACACGCGAGGTTTATACTAGCTCAGCCCCTTATGGTGAAGGAAAGCCTACGTCTAGTTGGGTTGGTATTGCCTGAGGTTTCGATGACCAAGGAGCGAGATACGCTATGCCTGGCTCTCGAGGAGTTGTTTCTTGCCCTAAGCCGCTGGCGGGTCGTCCCCTTATATACACGGGTTGACGCCCTGCGGCCTACAGAGTCCTGGCCGGCTCATAAACAGTGTCCGGCTCGGTGACTGGTTACCCCTTATGTTACAAGTCATGCCATTATGGCGGTTTCTCACTATGGGCCTTAAGTTGCCCGTGGGCTTAAAACCCTATGAACCGCCATTCTCATGCTGGGTCTTGGGCTTCCTTCACGATGAGTACTCTTTTGCGTAACCCGGCCCCTCCTCGCCGGCTTACTCAAATAATTATATCCCCAACACTTCCTCTCCTCTCTCCCTTCCTTCCCCCTCTCCTACTTGGACAAGGAAAAGGAGGGAGTCCTACTCCCGGTAGGAGTAGGACTCCTCCCTGGCGCGCCCCTCCTGGACGGCCGCCCCTCCCCCTTGCTCCTTTATATACGGGGGTAGGGGGCACCTCTAGACACACAAGTTGATCTTCGTGATTGTTCTCTTAGCCGTGTGCGGTGCCCCCCTCCACCATAATCCTCGATAATATTGTAGCGGTGCTTAGGCGAAGCCCTGCGACGGTAGAACATCAAGATCATCACCACGCCGTCTTGCTGACGGAAATTTTCCCCGACGCTTTGCTGGATCGGAGCCCGGGGATCATCATCGAGCTGAATGTGTGCCAAGAACTCGGAGGTGCCGTAGTTTCGGTGCTTGGATCGGTCGGATCGTGAAGACGTACGACTACATCAACCGCGTTGATATAACGCTTCCGCTTTCGGTCTACGAGGGTACGTAGACAACACTCTCCCCTCTCGTTGCTATGCATCACCATGATCTTGCGTGTGCGTAGGAATTTTTTTGAAATTACTACGTTCCCCAACACCTAACCCACAGGTCTTTTCCCAGGATCTTACCTGGCTCTTCTAATTTTCCGGAGTTACTCTAAAATTTTTGTTGAAGTTTGACGTAAGTATGAATTTCATCAGTTAGATGTTTTTCCAAGATTGATTTCAAATCATTTTCACTGTTGGCTCAACCTCTTCGTTTTTCATTCTCCCGGAGTATCTCAACAATTTTTGATGATGTTTCTCATTGTCATTCTCAACATTTGAAGACCGAAGTAGAGTTTTCCCTAAATCTTGTCCATTCTCCCGGAGATTCGCGGTGCTAGCGCGATGTTACCCTATCAAATTGTTTCCAGTCATGCAATTCTTTTCATCCATCCGGAGTATTTCAGGAGTTGCTTTCCCTCTCGATCATCCGGAGGTCATCTTTTTGGAAGATCTCTTCGTTCCAATTTTTCAGCTTCATTCGTTCCATAGTTGTAACAGTGCTTCCTTCAAGCTTTCTCTAATCATTTTGCGATCTCTTTGTTCTCATGGATCTTGATTTACTCAAGTATCTTCGTTCATTTTCTAATCATTTTCGGCGATTCGTTCTCCAATTATTCCATATCCGTGCCCCTTCGTTCGTCTCAATATTCTTACGGTGGTTCGTTCAAGATTCATTTTCCGTTCTCATCATATCAATTCATTCGTTCTTTTTAATCCTACCGGGGGTTCGTCGAAGACCTTCCCAAATTTGGCGTTATATCTCCCCTTAATCTTTTCTCAATGTGAATAAGTGTTATGCCAAATCCATTTCTCATCAATTTAATTGATAAAGGACAAGCATAATATAATCCTTATTCTTCTTTCTTCATGTGGATTAATCTCTTCTTTTCGGAAATTGTTCATCTTGAATAATTTCTCGGGTCTAAGTTGTTCATCTTTTCTTTCGAAGTTCCGAGTTTTCTCGGTGATCTCGTCTCGAAGCTCCATTCGAATCATCGCAAGGTTTTAATCTTACTTCTTTTCATCCTTCAATTTTATCTCGTCATTCTTTTGTTACCGGAGTCCTTCACGGTGGATCGTCATGTTTTAATTCATTCTTCAAGAGTTCATCAAGATTCTTGTTCAAGGAGTTCTAGTATGTTTTCTTCTTGCATCTCGAAGTGCAATTATTTCTCTACATTCTTTTGAAGTGGAGTTTTGCATTTCTTCGTTCCTCTCAGCTATTCAATCTTTTCCCCTTGTGGTCGGTGATCACCTCATAATTTTGAGATGTTATCTATAAGTCCACAGCAAGCAATTCTTTTCGTTGTTGATTTCCTCAACAACTCCGTTCAATCCTTTCTTCTATGGATGCTTTCTAATTCATTCATAGTACAAGTTGTCATCTTCTTCCCCGTTCTTCTCATTACAATCTTCCAAGTATTCCGGAGGCATTGTGTTGTTTCTCTCATCAAGTATCATTCCATCTTCTCAAGTTCTTGTTCTATTTTTTTCCTTGTTCAGCCGGAGTGCTGCTTAAATTTCTTCGTTATTATTCCTTGTCTATCTTGTTCTAACCGGAGTGGTTTCAGAGTCTATGTTGTTCGTTGAGCTTTTGATTCCCGTCGTAATTGTCATTCCTCTTTTCTACCTGATTGCTCTCGACTTTGTTCATTTTCCCCTCTTGCGTTCTTGGTTCACCTCATCCTCTTTTCCTCAACGTCTCGGTCCTAAGATCTCGGGACGAGATCTCTCGTTAGTAGAGGAGAGTTGTAACGCCCCGGATCCGATGCGCCAGGTGTCCGCCAGTTATTCTCCGTCGTTGCCATGTCATGTGCTTGCGTGTTGCACTTTTCCATGTCATCGTCTGCATTTCATATCATTTCATCATGGGCATCTCATTTTGCATACGTGTTCGTCTCATGCATCCGAGCATTTTCCCCGTTATCCGTTTTGCAATCCGGCACTCCTATGTCCCCCGGTGCCCCCTTTTGCCTCTTTTCGTGTGCGGGTGTTAAACGGTCTCGGAATGGACCGAGGTTTGTCAAGCGGCCTTGGTATACCACCGATAGACCGCCTGTCAAGTTTCGTGTCATTGGGAGTCCGCTTGATACTCCAACGGTTAATCGGGTATCCGCAAAGGCCTCTTTTGTGTGCAGCACAAGACCCCTACAAAGTGTCCCAAAACCCATCCTAACCCCCTCCATGTTCTCGGTCGTTTGATCACGATCGTGTGGGCGAAAACCGCACCTCATTTGGAGCTTCCTAGCTCCTCCAACCTATAAATATGTGCCTCCCCCAAAATTTTCGGATCATTCCACCCTAACCCTAGCCCCGCTCCTCTCCGCGCCACCGGACGTGTCCGAATTGGGCCGGACACGTCCGCCCGCCGCCGCCGACCAACGGGACGCCGCCACGTCATCCCGCGGCGCCCCACATCGCCGCCTCCCACCGTGGCCCGCCAAAGCCCACGGTCGGCCACCGCGGCCCACCGCGCGCCCGCGCACGTGCGATGCCCCGCGCCTCCTCCTCGCGTGCCGGTCGCCGCGCCGCCTCCCGCCACCGCCTCCTCCGCTCGCCGGCCGCCGCCGCCCGGGTCACTCCCTCGCCGGCCCCGCGCCCCGCCGTCGCTCCTTGCCGGCTCCGGCCAGATCCGGTCGAGGAGCGACCGGATCCGGCGCCCCCCATCTCCTCCGGCATCCCCCGTGACTCAACCACCTCGCCGGAGCTCCGGCCACGCCTCGGTTCGCGTGCCCACCGACGAACCCTAGATCCGGATGTCTAAATTCCGTCCAAGTCATTTTTCTGCAGATATTTTGTTGCATGTTCATCGCATCATAACTTTGCTCCCGTGGCTCCATTTGGGCGTGTAGCATACCGGATTGTTCGCCTCGACGCGTACCCCATTTCATCGCATTGCATCATTTTCATTTGAGCTCATCTTGACGCCATAAATGTTGTTGGAAGAGGGCTATGTGATGTTAGCTTCAGATTCTTATCAGAATATGCACTTTTGTCATTTTTGCCATGGTTGATGTGTGCATTCTATGATCCTGAGCTCTAAATGTGTTTTGTTGTATGCCATGCCATCTTTACAGGGGTGTATGACATGTATTTTTTTGATCTTTGTGGTGACTAGCACAAGCATGCAACGTAGTCTCCGTGAAGTTGCTGATTTCAGAGACTTAGAATTTCACTGTCTGCTGTTATTTTTATGCCATGTAGTCTTGTTGCTACAGTCAGATCCATGCCTCTTTTGAGTATGTTCAGTAAGGATGTTTTGGACATATGGTTATGTTATATCCATATATGCCTCTTTTTGCATTTATGGAGTGCTATAGCATGTGTTAATCGTGCTCTACTTTTGCTACAAAATGTTCCTGGCAGATTGTTAACATGTTTAGCAATTTTGCTTAGTTTTTTGTTGTTGATCCATGCATGCTATGAACTTGATATTGCCATGCTTAGCTTCATGAACATGTATTATTGCCGATTATATGCTTATCTTGTCATGCAATGCCTCGTAGTGAGTGCATAAAGCTCACCAACATGCCTACTTGTTATCTGTTTTGCCAAGTCTGAATCTGTAACGAAACTTGCTATGTTTACATGGGTGCCATCATATTTTCTGCGCCCTTTTGGCTCATGGTCAGTAAGGAACTCTTGTTATATGCTTTGAGTAGATTCATGCCATGCTCTAGTTTGACATGATAGCTTGCTGTAACATGTTGTTTCATAGCTAGGAACATGCTAACCTGATGTTATTTCTGCCATACCCTGTGAATTCCACAGAGTCTGTGAACCTGTTATTATTTGCAATCTTGCCATGTCCTTTTGAGCATGTTCTATTAGTTTCTGGAGATAGATCAGTGTTCATGTTTTGTTATGCTTTACTTGTACATCATGTCCATGCCCTTTGTTTTCATATTGAGCTCATGTAGCATGTTGTTTTGGTGTTTCCTATATGCCTAGTTGCTGTTTTGGACAGCTTGTCCTTTAAACTTGTATGGTGTGTATGTGTTGAACCGTTGCTTCGTTTTGAGTGTGCTCTATATGAAACTTGCTTAGATTTGCATGTAGCTTCATATTATCATGTTGCATCCATGTTTTGATGTGTTTGCTTGATATTTGTATGCATTTTGCATCAATGACATGTTTAACTTGTTTTGCTCATATCTTCTAGGCCGTAGCTCCGAATCTAATGAACTTTATATGTAACTTGACTAGAATTTGATGCAGATCATCGTGGTGCATCTTAACTTGCTGTTTAACAACTTGAACATAATTTTTAATCAGATCTGTACCAATTTCAAAATTTGCATATGAGGACTTACCGGAATGGTTATATGTTGTTTCCGGCCTCATTTAAACTTGTTTTGATGTGTTGCTCTCGTATGCATCATCTCTTGCCATGTGTAGCCTCATGTAGCCTTGTCATGCATCATACTTGGTTGAGCATCATGCCTTGTTCATGTGTGGTGTGTTTAACATGTTGTGTGCTTCTTCTCGATAGTTCCCGTTTCGTTGCGATCGTGAGGATTCGTTCGTCTACACTTGGTTCGTCTTCGTGGCTTCATCTTCTTCATGGACTCGTTCTTCTTCCTTGCGGGATTTCAGGCAAGATGACCGTCACCTTGGATCTCATTACTATCATTGCTATGCTAGTTGCTTCGTTCTATCGCTATGCTGTGTTACCTACCACTTGCTTATCAAGCCTCGCAAATTGCCATGAACCTCTAACCTTTGTCACCCTTCCTAGCGAACCGTTGTTTGGCTATGTTAGCTCAGCCCCTCTTATAGCGTTGCTAGTTGCAGGTGAAGATGAAGATTGCTCTAGGTTGGATTATGGTTATGTTTATGTTGGGATATCACAATATCTCTTATACTATTAATGCATCTATATACTTGGTAAAGGGTGGAAGGCTCGGCCTTATGCCTGGTGTTTTGTTCCACTCTTGCCACCCTAGTTTCCGTCATATCGGTATTATGTTCCCGGATTTTGCGTCCCTAACGCGGTTGGGTGATTTATGGGACGCCCTTGACAGTTCGCTTTGAATAGAGCTCTTCCAGCAAGGCCCAACATTGGTTTTACATTTGCCTCACCACCACCTACTTTTCCCTTGGGGGTCGCTCTCTCGAGGGTCATCTTTATTTAGCCCCCCTGGGCCAATGCTTGTCTAAGTGTTGGTCCGAACCGAGCAGCCTGCGGGGCCACCACGGGGAAACTCGAGGCCTGGTTTTACTCGTAGCTTGACTTATCCGGTCTTGCCCTGAGAACGAGATATGTGCAGCTCCTATCGGGATTGTCGGCACATCGGGCGGCTTTGCTGGACTTGTTTTACCATTGTCGAAATGTCTTGTTATCGGGATTCCGAGTTTGATCGGGTCTTCCCGGGAGAAGGAATATCCTTCGTTGATCGCGAGAGTTTATAATGGGCTAAGTTGGGACAACCCTGCAGGGTTTGAACTTTCGAAAGCCGTGCCCGCGGTTATGTGGCAGATGGGAATTTGTTAATGTCCGGTTGTAGTAAACTTAAAGTAAACTCTTCTAAAATACACCAACCGTGTGCGTAACCATGAGTGTCTCTTTTCGGGGTTGATCGAGAGGAGAACACGGTTTCTGGGTTATGTCTGACGTAAGTAGGAGTTCAGGATCACTTCTTGATCATTACTAGTTGACAACCGCTTGCTTTGCCTCTCTTCTCGCTCTTATTTGCATTTGTTAGCCACCATACATGCTTAGTCGCTGCTGCAACCTCATCACTTTACCCCTTCCTTACCCATTAAGCTTTGCTAGTCTTGATACCCATGGTAATGGGATTGCTGAGTCCTCGTGGCTCACAGATTACTACTCCAACAGTTGCAGGTACAAGTTTTGCGATGATCATCACGCGAGAGCGATGTTTATTTGTGTTGGAGTTCTTCTTCTGCTTCCTCTTCGATTGAGGGATAGGTTCCTGGTCGGCAGCCTAGGCTAGCAGGGTGGATGTCGTTTGAGTTTCTGTTTATGCTTCATCCGTAGCTGGATGTCGATTCTCTTGTATGATATATTGTTGTATTCATGTGACATTGTATGTCGTGGTTGTATCCCCTCTATTATGTAATGTTGATGTAATGATATCCACCTTGCAAAAGCGTCTTCAAGATGCGCTTCTATCCTTGGTGGGACCTTCGAGTTCCTTTAGGATAGATTCGCATCTTGGGCGTGACAGTAGTCCTCGCAGCATTTCAGCATTTGCCCTCTCAACTTGACTATTGCTCCGCGGGTGAGCAACGGAATCGAAACAGACTTTGCTGCCAGGTCTTGGGTATATTGCATCAAGGTGCGGCTTGTGAACTGCGTGCCGTTGTCGGTGATGACCCTGTTGGGCACGCCAAAACGGCACACTAGTCCCTTGAAGAACTTGATGGCTGACTGAGCTGTGACCTTCCTCTCTGCCTCCACCTCCGGCCACTTTGTGAACTTGTCGATTGCAACGTACAAGTACTCAAAGCCCCCGACAGCAGGGGGAAAGGGCCCAGTATGTCGAGCCCCCAGACCGAGAAGGGCCAGGAGAGACGAATGGTTTGAAGGGCTTCAGTTGGCTGATGAAGCTTCTTCGAATGGAACTGACACGCTTCACACTTGGTGACTAGTGTCGTCGCATCCTGGAGGGCGGTGGGCCGGAAGAAGCCTTGCCGAAATGCCTTGCCGGCTAGGGCCCTTGACCCAATGTGGGATCCACATATGCCTCCGTGTATCTCCGCCAACAGCTCCAGTCCTTCCTCTCGAGGGATACACTTTAATTTCACACCGTTCGGCCTCTTCCTATACAGGACATCATCGACGTACTGGTACATGGTAGAGCGACGGGCTACTTTTTTCGCTTCTTCCTGCTCTTCAGGAAGTTCCCCTGTTTGGAGGAATCGGACGGTATGTTGCGCCCACGCTGGAGCCTGGGGCTCGATGGCGAGGACTAAAGGCATTTCCTCCACCAGAGGAGCGACTGTCTCGACGGCAAGAGCTCGACGCTCTGACGGAGCTAGCCGTCCCGTGGCGGCCTAAGTGTCTCCGCCAGCATCCTTGCCGGCGGCTCCGGGGAGCTCGGCGGGAAAGTACTTGCCGGGCCCTGATTTCCTCCTCTTGTTCTGCTATGTTGATGGATCAACGGATGGCTGAGTTAGCTGAAGCACAAAGGTACCTGGTTCCACAGGTAGCTTGAGGGCAACGCGTTTTGACAGGTAATCGGCGATATCGTTCTTCGCTCGGGGAACGTGTTCTGCCTGTATACCGTCGAAACACTCTTCTAGATTTCTCACTTCATCGACGCTGGCCTTCATCAACGCGCTCTAGTAATCCTTGTTGACTTGCTTGACAACAAGCTGCGAGTCACCCCTGACGATGAGTTTCTTGATTCCGAGGTCCGCCGACATCCTGAGACCGGCAAGCAGCCCCTCGTACTTTGCCGTGTTGTTGGTTGACGCCTCCCTAGGGAAGTGCATCTGGACCACGTACTTGAGGTGCTCTCCAGTGGGCGCGACAAGCAGTACGCCAGCCCAGGCGCCCTGTAAGGAGAAAGCTCCATCAAAGTACATGATCCAATCGGAACTTGCCTCCTTCTCGGGAAGGTCTGTCTCTTGGGCTCCTTCGTCAGGCGTTGCGGTCCATTCTGCAATGAACTCCGCCAGGACTCGGCTCTGAATCGTCGAAGTACTTTCAAACTTGAGGCCAAAGCTGGACAGCTCCAGTGCCCATTCCATAATCCTTCCCGTTGCATCCGGATTATGCAATATCCGTTGCAGAGGGAGGCGAGTGACGACAGTGATCTCGTGTGCCTGGAAGTAATGACACAGTTTCCTCGAGGCCATAAGAAGGTCAAAGAGCAGTTTCTGCACACCGGAGTACCTTGATCTAGCCCCCTGCAGGAGGGACTAACAAAGTAGACCGGGTGCTGCATCATTTTCTTCCTCGGCAACACTCCAACTGGCTGCGTCATCTCTGCATTGGCGGTGTCGGGCTCAGTCGCTGCCATTACCTCGTTGTCAACCTCTCTCTGCACCACTAATGCGGCGCTGACCACCTGGTTGGTTGCCGCCAGGTATAGCAGCAACGACTCCTGGGGTCTAGGTGCAACTAGTGTTGGCGCGGAGGAGAGGTACTTCTTCAAATATTGCAGTGCTGCTCGGCTTCTGGCGTCCACTCCACCGGGCCCGCCTTTTTTAGGATCTTGAAAAAGGGAAGGGCGCGCTCGGCAGACTTGGAAATGAACCTGCCCATGGCGGCGACACAACCAGCAAGCCGACACACATCCTTGATTCGCTTGGTTGCTTCAATCTGCTCTATAGCTTTGATCTTGTCCGGATTGGCCTCTATCCCATGCTATGACACAAAGAACCCGAGAAGCTTGCCGGACGGGACGCCGAAGACGCACTTCTCAGGGTTCAGCTTGAGGTTGATCTTGCACCGGTTCGCAAATGTTTCTTGTAAATCTGTGATGAGGGTTGCCCTGTCCTTGGTTTTGACCACTATGTCATCCATATAAGCTTCCATATTTCTATGGAGCTGGGGTCCAAAACCAATCTGGACCGCCCTTGTAAACGTTGAACCAGCACTCTTCAACCCGAAAGGCATCCGTATGAAACAATATGTACCACATGGGGTGATGAAGGCTGTTTTCTCTTCGTCTTCTCTCGTCATGAAGATCTGGTGGTAGCCGGAGTAGGCATCGAGGAATGACAACAGAGCACACCTAGTCGTGGAGTCAACAATATGGTTGATGCGCGGCAATGGGAAGGGGTCTTTAAGACAAGCCTTATTGATATCTGTGTAATCAATACACAGCCTCCACTTCCCATTTGCCTTGCGCACTACAACCGGATTGGCCAACCACGTCGGATGGAGCACTCCTCTTACCAAACCCGCTGCCTCAAGTTTCCGGATTTCTTTTGTGATAAACTCCTATCGTTCCAAAGCTTGCTTTCTGACCTTCTGCCTGACGGGCCGCGCATGAGGACAGACATCAAGGTGGTGCCCAATCACCTCCCTGGGAACGCCGGGGATGTCGGAAGCTTGCCAGGCAAACACATCGACATTCGCCCGCAGGAAGGTGACGAGCGCGTCCTCCTATTTGTCGTCAAGGGTGGAGCTTATGGTGAAAGCTCCTCCCGTGCCATCCTCATTGACGGAAACCTTCTTGGTTCCCGGCGGAATGGCGCTGGGCTTCTTGTTCCTGTCGGTGGAGCTCTCTGGCACGTCCTCGACGGCAGCGCTACACTTCGAAGAGGAGCGCTTACCGGAGTGGGTGTCCGAGGTCTCACCGACCTTCTTCTTCTTCTTCTTCTTCCCTCCCGGGGTCCCAGCGGAAGGAGCAAGTGCCCTAGTGGCAGCAGCTGCTGCAACTGCTTGCTGGTACAGTTGATCAGCGCAAATCAGCGGATCTTTCTTATCGGAGGGGATGGTGATGATCGTCATAGGTCCTGGCATCTTCAGGGTGTTGTAGGCATAGTGCGATGCCGCCATGAACTTGGCAAGCGCTGGGCGGCCAAGGATCCCATTGTAGGGCAAGGGGATCTTGGCAACATCAAACACGATCCTCTCCGTCCTGTAGTTCAGGTCGCATCCGATAGTCACGGGCAGCGTGACCTTCCCCTTGGGTTGGCTTCTTCCCGGGTTGACCCCCTGAAACGTGCCCGTCTCTTCGAGGTCTCCATAATGTCGCTATGGAAATTTCATCGCCCGTAACGTCGCAACGGGCAGGCGTCCGTGGTACCGGGCGAGGAGGAGGCGAGTGCACCGTGGTCGCGGCGACGCCGGCTTTCCTGCCACTGGTACACGGGACTCTGTCGGAGCGTCGACCAGGGGGCTCCAACGGACTTGGTTCGTCTTTGTTGGCAACCGCAATGAGGCTTCGGATGGTGGCTCTCCATTCGTCGAGTTTCCCCGTAGTGGGAGGAAAGTCGAGGAGCAATTGCACACGCGCCAGGGCTTCTGCTGGCGTCGGTGGCAGCAAAACCTGCATGGATCGCGAGGCGCTTCGACTTCTGACCATGTCAGAAGGAGCTCTATCATGACCGCGCGGTCGCATGCCATCTTCACCAGCGCCTCGGCGAGCGGGCAGGTCTTCTACATCCCGGGAGTGGCGCTCGGGGCTCTTCCCGCGACGACGCCCGGGGTCTTTGGGGTGATTACGCCATTTGTCGCGCGCCGCTTGAGAGGAGCGCGGCGTCGGCACCGGCGTGGGAGTCTTGGAAGCCCTCGCGTCACCCTCGGGCGGGGCGGCAGCGATCCTGGAAGGCCCCACGCCACCCGCGGAGGGCCCAGCTCCATCTTTGGATTTGGCAGCGTGCGGCCCGTTACCAGGCGCACGAACATCGCCGCCTCCCAAACTCCGCCTGCTAGGACGGTGTTGTTGTTCGCGAACAGCGCCCCGGGTCCTTTCTGCGACCGGTCCGCTGCTCGCCCGCGTCGGGACGGGATGCCCGGCTTCCGACGGGCCAACCGCCATCGTCTTCTTCTTCTTGGGCGCCATGACGATGAAGAAGCGTCGAACTAACTGCTAAAGCCGATTCTCACAACTGCGCCCCCTACCTGGCGCGCCAAAGATGTCGGTGGTCACGACACCTATGGGATCACAATAATCCCTAGTACGGTTGCGGGGCGCGGGGTTGTGAAAAGAGCGGATCAAACAGATAGCGTGCGATTCCTGTTGGGGAACGCAGTAAATTCAAAAAATTTCCTACGCACACGCAAGATCATGGTGATGCATAGCAACGAGAGGGGAGAGTGTTTGTCTACGTACCCTCGTAGACCGACGCGGAAGCGTTGACACAACGTAGAGGAAGTAGTCGTACGTAGAGGAAGTAGTCGTACGTTCTCCTCGCGATCCAACCGATCACAGCACCGTTACTCCGGCACCTCCGAGTTCTTGGCACACGTTCAGCTCGATGACGATCCCCGGGCTCCGATCCAGCAAAGCGTCGGGGAAGAGTTCCGTCAGCACGACGGCGTGGTGACGATCTTGATGTGTTACCGGCGCAGGGCTTCGCCTAAGCACTGCAACGATATAATCGAGGTGGAATTTGGTGGAAGGGGGCACCGCACACGGCTAAGGAACTATCCGTAGATCAACTTGTGTCTTTGGGGTGCCCCCTGCCCCTGTATATAAAGGATGGAGGAGGAGGAGGCCGGCCAAGGCAAAAGGTGCGGCCAGCATATGGAGTCCTACTAGGACTCCAAGTCCTAGTAGGAGTCCACCAAAAGGGGAGGAAGGGAGAAGGAATAGGAGGAGAAGGAGAGGTGGCCGGCCCCCTTTTCCCTAGTCCAATTCGGACCAAAGGGGAGGGGGGGGGGGCGCAGCAGCCTTTTCCTCTTCCCACTAAAGCCCATCAAGGCCCATTACTTCTCCCGTAATCCCGTAACTCCCCGGTACTCCCGAAAATACCCGAACCACTCAGAACCCTTCCGATGTCCGAATATAGTCGTCCAATATATCGATCTTTACGTCTCGACCATTTCGAGACTCCTCGTCATGTCCCCGATCTCATCCGGGACTCCGAACGCCTTCGGTACATCAAAACTCATAAACTCATAATATAACTGTCATCGAAACCTTAAGCGTGCGGACCCTACGGTTCGAGAACAATGTAGACATGACCGAGACACGTCTCCAGTCAATAACCAATAGCGGGACCTGGATGCCCATATTGGCTCCTACATATTCTACGAAGATCTTTATCGGTCAGACCGCATAACAACATACGTTGTTCCCTTTGTCATCGGTATGTTACTTGCCCGAGATTCGATCGTCGGTATCCAATACCTAGTTCAATCTCGTTACCGGCAAGTCTCTTTACTCGTTCCGTAATACATCATCTCGCAACTAACTCATTGGTTGCAATGCTTGCAAGGCTTTATGTGATGTGCATTACCGAGAAGGCCCTGAGATACCTCTCCGACAATCGGAGTGACAAATCCTCATCTTGAAATATGCCAACCCAATATGTACATTCGGAGACACTTGTAGAGCACCTTTATAATCACCCAGTTACGTTGTGACGTTTGGTAGCACACAAAGTGTTCCTACGGCAAATGGGAGTTGCATAATCTTGTCAAGGTATGTACTTATTGAAAAACTTATCAAGCGTCTTGATCTATCTCTATAGATCTTGATGCTCAATATGTAAGCAGCTTCACCGAGGTCCTTCTTCGAAAAACTCCTTTCAAATACTCCTTTATGCTTCACAGAATAATTCTACATTATTTTCGATCAACAATATGTCATTTACATATACTTATCAGAAATGCTGTAGTGCTCCCACTCACTTTCTTGTAAATACAGGCTTCACCGCAAGTCTGTATAAAACTATATGCTTTGATCAACTTATCAAAGCGTATATTCCAACTCTGAGATGCTTGCACCAGTCCATAGATGGATCGCTGGAGCTTGCATATTTTGTTAACACCTTCAGGATCGACAAAACCTTCTAGTTGCATCATATACAGCTCTCCATTAAGGAATGCAGTTTTGTTTATCCATTTGCCAGATTTCATAAAATGCGGCAATTGCTAACATGATTCGGACAGACTTAAGCATAGATACGAGTGAGAAACTCTCATCGTAGTCAATACTTTGAACTTGTCGAAAAACCTTTTTCGACAATTCTAGCTTTGTAGATAGTAACACTACTATCAGTGTCCGTCTTCCTCTTGAAGATCCATTTATTCTTAATTGCTTGCCGATCATCGGGCAAGGCAACCAAAGTCCAAACTTTGTTCTCATACATGGATCATATCTCAGATTTCATGGCCTCTAACCATTTTGCGGAATCTGGGCTCATCATCGCTTCCTCATAGTTCGCAAGTTCGTCATGGTCTAGTAACATGATTTCCAGAACAGGATTACCGTACCACTCTGGTGCGGATCTCACTCTGGTTTACTTACGAGATTCGGTAGTAACTTGATCTTGAAGTTACATGATCATCATCATTAGCTTCCTTACTAATTGGTGTAGTAGTCTCAAGAACAGATTTCTGTGAGGAACTACTTTCCAATAAGGGAGAAGGTACAATTACCTTATCAAGTTTTCTACTTTCCTCCCACTCACTTCTTTCGAGAGAATCTCCTTCTCTAGAAAGGATCCATTCTCAGCAACAAATGTCTTGCCTTTGGATCTGTGATAGAAGGTGTACCCAACAATTTCCTTTGGGTATCCTATGAAGACATATTTCTCCGATTTGGGTTTGAGCTTATCAGGATGAAACTTTTCCATATAAGCATCACAACCCCAAACTTTAAGAAACGACAACTTTGGTTTCTTGCTAAACCACAGTTCATATTGTGTCGTCTCAACGGACTTAGATGGTGCCCCTTTTAACGTGAATGCAGCTGTCTCTAATGCATGATCCCAAAACGATATTGGTAAATCGGTAAGAAACATCATAGATTGTACTATATCCAATAAAGTACGGTTATGACGTTCGGACACACCATTATGCTGTGGTGTTCCAGGTGGCATGAATTTGTGAAACTATTCCACACGGTTTTAACTGAAGGCCAAAACTCGTAACTCAAATATTTTACCTCTGCGATCATATCGTAGAAATTTTTTATTTTCTTGTTACGATGATTATCCACTTCACTCTGAAATTCTTTGAACTTTTCAAACGTTTCAGACTTATGTTTCTTTAAGTAGATATACCCATATCTGCTTAAATCATCTGTGAAGTTCTGAAAATAATGATACTTGTCGCGAGCCTTAATATTCATCGGACCACATACATCAGTATGTATGATTTCCAACAAATCTGTTGCTTGCTCCATTGTTCCGGAGAATGGCGTTTTAGTCATCTTGCCCAAGAGGCATGGTTCACAAGCATCAAGTGATTCATAATCAAGTGATTCCAAAATCCCATCAGCATGGAGTTTCTTCATGCGCTTTACACCAATATGACCTAAACGGCAGTGCCACAAATAGGTTGCACTATCATCATTAACTTCGCATCTTTTGGTTTCAATATTATGAATATGTGTATCACTGCGATCGAGATCCAATGAACTATTTTCATTGGTGTGTATGACCATAGAAGGTTTTATTCATGTAAACAGAACAACAATTTATTCTCTTACTTAAATGAATAGCCGTATTGCAATAAACATGATCAAATCATATTCATGCTCAACGCAAACACCAAATAACACTTATTTAGTTTCAACACTAATCCCGAAAGTATAGGGAGTGTGTGATCAATCTTGGAACCACTTCCAACACACATCGTCACCTTGCCTTTTAACTAGTCTTTGTTCATTCTGCAACTCCCGTTT
Source organism: Aegilops umbellulata (assembly GCA_032464435.1). NCBI lineage: Eukaryota > Viridiplantae > Streptophyta > Magnoliopsida > Poales > Poaceae > Aegilops > Aegilops umbellulata. Next base: position 147,748,801 of record CP136059.1, on the reverse strand, counting down.
CGAGTTACTAAATTTTAGCAACTGAACTAGTACCAAATACTAAGGGGTTGCTATGAACACTAGTAAAGTACACATCAATAACATGTATATCAAATATACTTATGTTCACTTTGCCATCCTTCTTATCCGCCAATCACTTGGGGTAGTTCCGCTTCCAGTGACCAGTCCCTTTGCAGTAGAAGCACTTAGTCTCAGGCTTAGGACCAGACTTGGGCTTTTTCACTTGAGCAGCAACTTGCTTGCCGTTCTTCTTGAAGTTCCCCTTCTTTCCTTTTGCCCTTTTCTTGAAACTAGTGATCTTGTCAACCATCAACACTTGATGTTTTTCTTTGATTTCTACCTTCGCTGATTTTAGCATCGCGAAGAGCTTGGGAATATTTTCCATTGTCCCTTGCATATTATAGTTCATCACGAAGTTCTACTAACTTGGTGATGGTGACTAGAGAATTCTGTCAATCACTATCTTATCTGGAAGATTAACTCCCACTTGATTCAAGCGATTTGTAGTACCCAGACAATCTGAGCACATGCTCACTAGTTGAGCGATTCTCCTCCATCTTTTAGCTATAGAACTTGTCGGAGACTTCATATCTCTCAACTCGGGTATTTGCTTGAAATATTAACTTCAATTCCTGGAACATCTCATATGGTCCATGATGTTCAAAACGTCTTTGAAGTCCCGATTCTAAGCCGTTTAAGCATGGTGCACTAAACTATTAAGTAGTCATCATATTGAGCTAGCATAACGTTCATAACGTCTGCATCTGCTCCTGCAATAGGTCTGTCACCTAGCGGTGCATCAAGGACATAATTCTTCTGTGCAGCAATGAGGATAAACCTCAGATCACGGATCCAATCCGCATCATTGCTACTAACATTTTTCAACACAATTTTCTCTAGGAACATATCAAAATAAACACAGGGAAGCAATAATGCGAGCTATTGATCTACAACATAGATATGCTAATACTACCAGGACTAAGTTCATGATAAATTAAAGTTCAATTAATCATATTACTTCAGAACTCCCACTTAGATAGACATCCCTCTAATCCTCTAAGTGATCACGTGATCCAAATCAACTAAACCATGTCCGATCATCACGTGAGATGGAGTAGTTTCAATGGTGAACATCACTATGTTGATCATATCTACTATATGATTCACGCTCGACCTTTCGGTCTCCGTGTTCCGAGGCCATATCTGTATATGCTAGGCTCGTCAAGTTAAACCTGAGTATTCCGCGTGTGCAACTGTTTTGCACCCGTTGTATTTGAACGTAGAGCCTATCACACCCGATCATCACGTGGTGTCTCAGCACGAAGAACTTTCGCAACGGTGCATACTCAGGGAGAACACTTCTTGATAATTTAGTGAGAGATCATCTTATAATGCTACCGTCAATCAAAGCAAGATAAGATGCATAAAAGGATAAACATCACATGCAATCAATATAAGTGATATGATATGGCCATCATCATCTTGTGCTTGTGATCTCCATCTTCGAAGCACCGTCATGATCACCATCGTCACCGGCGCGACACCTTGATCTTCGTCGCAGCATCGTTGTCGTCTCGCTAATCTTATGCTTCTACGACTATCACTACCGTTTAGCAATAAAGTAAAGCATTACATCGCGATTGCATTGCATACAATAAAGCGACAACCATATGGCTCCTGCCAGTTGCCGACAACTCGGTTACAAAACATGATCATCTCATACAATAAAATTTAGCATCATGTCTTGACCATATCACATCACAACATGCCCTGCAAAAACAAGTTAGACGTCCTCTACTTTGTTGTTGCAAGTTTTACGTGGCTGCTACGGGCTTAAGCAAGAACTCATCTTACCTACGCATCAAAACCACAACGATAGTTTGTCAAATAGACTCCGTTTTAACCTTCTCAAGGACCGGGCGTAGCCACACTTGGTTCAACTAAAGTTGGAGAGACAGTCTTCCGCAAGCCATCTATGTGCAAAGCACGTCGAGGGAACCGGTCTCGCGTAAGCGTACGCGTAAGGTTGGTCCGGATCGTCTCGTCCAACAATACCGCTGAACCAAAGTATGACATGCTTGTAGGCAGTATGACTTGTATCGTCCACAACTCACTTGTGTTCTACTCGTGCAAATAACATCAAACCATAAAACCAGGCTCGGATGCCACTGTTGGGGAACGCAGTAAATTCAAAAATTTTCCTACGCACACGCAAGATCATGGTGATGCATAGCAACGAGAGGGGAGAGTGTTTGTCTACGTACCCTCGTAGACCGACGCGGAAGCGTTGACACAACGTAGAGGAAGTAGTCGTACGTAGAGGAAGTAGTCGTACGTTCTCCTCGCGATCCAACCGATCACAGCACCGTTACTCCGGCACCTCCGAGTTCTTGGCACACGTTCAGCTCGATGACGATCCCCAGGCTCCGATCCAGCAAAGCGTCGGGGAAGAGTTCCGTCAGCACGACGGCGTGGTGACGATCTTGATGTGTTACCGGCGCAGGGCTTCGCCTAAGCACTGCAACGATATAATCGAGGTGGAATTTGGTGGAAGGGGGCACCGCACACGGCTAAGGAACGATCCGTAGATCAACTTGTGTCTTTGGGGTGCCCCCTACCCCTGTATATAAAGGATGGAGGAGGAGGAGGCCGGCCAAGGCAAAAGGTGCGGCCAGCATATGGAGTCCTACTAGGACTCCAAGTCCTAGTAGGAGTCCACCAAAAGGGGAGGAAGGGAGAAGGAATAGGAGGAGAAGGAGAGGTGGCCGGCCCCCTTTTCCCTAGTCCAATTCGGACCAAAGGGGAGGGGGGGCGCAGCAGCCTTTTCCTCTTCCCACTAAAGCCCATCAAGGCCCATTACTTCTCCCGTAATCCCGTAACTCCCCGGTACTCCCGAAAATACCCGAACCACTCAGAACCCTTCCGATGTCCGAATATAGTCTTCCAATATATCGATCTTTATGTCTCGACCATTTCGAGACTCCTCGTCATGTCCCCGATCTCATCCGGGACTCCGAACTCCTTCGGTACATCAAAACTCATAAACTCATAATATAACTGTCATCGAAACCTTAAGCGTGCGGACCCTACGGTTCGAGAACAATGTAGACATGACCGAGACACGTCTCCAGTCAATAACCAATAGCGGGACCTGGATGCCCATATTGGCTCCTACATATTCTACGAAGATCTTTATCGGTCAGACCGCATAACAACATACGTTGTTCCCTTTGTCATCGGTATGTTACTTGCCCGAGATTCGATCGTCGGTATCCAATACCTAGTTCAATCTCGTTACCGGCAAGTCTCTTTACTCGTTCCGTAATACATCATCTCGCAACTAACTCATTGGTTGCAATGCTTGCAAGGCTTTATGTGATGTGCATTACCGAGAAGGCCCTGAGATACCTCTCCGACAATCGGAGTGACAAATCCTCATCTTGAAATATGCCAACCCAATATGTACCTTCGGAGACACTTGTAGAGCACCTTTATAATCACCCAGTTACGTTGTGACGTTTGGTAGCACACAAAGTGTTCCTACGGCAAATGGGAGTTGCATAATCTCATAGTTAAAGGAACATGTATAAGTCATGGATAAAAGCAACAGCAACATACTAAACGATCGGGTGCTATGCTAATGGAATGGGTCATGTCAATCAGATCATTCAACTAATGATGTGATCTCGTTAATCAAATAACAACTCTTTGTTCATGGTTAGGAAACATAACCATCTTTGATTAATGAGCTAGTCAAGTAGAGGCATACTAGTGACACTCAGTTTGTCTATGTATTCACACATGTATTATGTTTCCAGTTAATACAATTCTAGCATGAATAATAAACATTTATCATGATATAAGGAAATAAATAATAACTTTATTATTGCCTCTAGGGCATATTTCCTTCAATTCCTTTACCCAGGTTCAGGTCGCAGGGATGCGTAAAACCCTACTCCTGCTTTGGTGGATTGTATATCTGTGTTCTTGAGCTAGCTATGGGGCGTCGAGAGCTCCGAAAAGCCGAATCCTGTTCCTGGTCGCCCGGGGCCTCCTTTTATAGAGAAAGGGGCTGCCACAGTGGCACACAGGAGGTGGAAAGGGTACAGTGATGCGAGGTTATTCCTCGCATTACATGACAAGGTGCATTTAATGCGCCTTGCTTAGGTGTCCTTGCTTTATCGGGGACGGGGGAGAGCCCTGTCTCGTCCGTCGCCGCTCCCTCTCGTGCTGACACGCGCCCTGGCCAGCGGTGCCTGCGATGCCATGTAGGCGGGCAGGCAGCTGCGGTGGCGCAGCGGTGGGTCTCCATGAAGATCTTCATGCCGCCACGCAGGTGCCTGCCCAGCTGGTTGGGTCGGCAGCTGCATGCGAACGGTGGTGGAGGTGCGACTGGCATGGGCCTGAAGGTGGCCCCATGGGTGTTCATGGCAAGGGCCTTGCTGCGGCCCCGGCAAGGGTCTTGCCAGGGTCCCGGCAAGGGTCTTCCCGTGGCGCCTGTTGTCATCCCTAGCAAGGCTCTTGCCAGGGGCCTTGTGGTCTTCCTTGGCTGGAATCCCGCCAAGGATCATCATCTTCCAAAGTGTGCATCTGATCTTGTATGTCCTCACAAAGATCTGCATACCACCACGGGGATGCCTCCCGAATCCTTGCCCCTGGGGGGCAGTGGACTCAAGGGTGACCCGCTCCGTAGGTGTGGGGCGAGCTGCCATGGCAAGGGTCTTGCCGGGTTTGCAAAAACCGCCTCCCGACAAGGATCTTGCCGGGGGGGCCTCCTTCGTCCCCTTCGCTCTTTGTGGTCTTGGTCTTGGCGTCGTTCCGCTTCTCTTGAGCTTTGTCCTTACCTTGGTTTACCTCCCTTGCCGCGCTCGGTGTGGCGGTGTCCGTGGCTCGGACTGCCCGTGCACAGTTATAGGGGTACAAAAAGTGTACCCCCCTTTTGTACACCGACAGGCGGAAATTTTAAGAACTCCAACTTTTTTCAAGAAAATATTTGTTGCGCAGGGAGAAGGACCGCTCAGTACATATCTTACACACAAGCCGTAAGTATACAATACATCACTCAGGATGTGCGCACACATTCCTGACATGTTATTTAGGCTAGTGCACTTCTCCGAGTTCCTACATGATGCGCACACAAACTACTTCTCACCAAACCTATGTACATATAAACATAACATACAAGCTAGCACCTCGCATGGCTGCAATGCGTACTCAATCGGAGATGGTGAAAACTTCCTTCTGCCTGCTGATGGCAAGACCCAGTGGTGCTGGAGACTCAACCTCCTCCTCACTAATAGGCTCTAGGCATGAAATGCTGGTTTGAGGAACTGGTGCAGGTGCGGTAGGTGGTGCAACTCTGACTGGAGTAGGAGCAATGACTTGGTCAAACTCCTCAGTAGTAGGCAGGCCGCGAGCGGTGGCTAAGGTGGTAGGTGCATAAGATGCTGAGGACGATATATATGACAGTGGCGGTGCAGTACGGAGGAGCTCCCTCCTGTTGGCGGAACATCCCTGAACGAAGTCCATGCGAGCAGCCACAAAGTCATCCACGAGGTTATCAAAAGATGCCTCCAAAGCTTTGAGATATTCAACAAGCATCTCAATAGCCTCATCTCTCTCCCCTCGAGGGCAAGCGAATGCATAGTGACAACTGTATGGCACGTGGCATGGGAGGTAGCGGTAGCGACGAGCCTTCATCGAAGGGAGTGCATCCCGCAGACGTGCTATCACCTCGCGGGCAGCCATCTGCATGGCATGCCTCTCCGTAGGCATGGCCCTTCCCACTATACGGAAGTGGCGTGACTCAGAACATCCTCCCTTGAATTGCACCGAGGCCTGGTGCATAGATACGTTGTCATTGAGGTTGTGCTGGTAGAGTGTGAACTCCGGACGATCTGATGGCCCGATCGCGATCTTGGTGATGGAGGCGAGAAGTCTGATGAACCCCTTAGGTACATTGGCGAACACCTGTGACTCACAGTCGCTGCCAGCCATCTACAAAAGTAGGCAAAAATTCCGAATAGTCAGATCATAAATTTATGATGACTAACAGAAAATTGCTACCTTTGAAAAATGCTAAAAATGGCACTTATTATGCTAATAACCGATTAGCGATCGCACCTAGTGGATTCCTACAGTCAGCCTGGCTCTGATACCAAATTTGTCGGGACCGGTTTTCCAATAAAAAATTTATTGAAAAGCCGACCCTTGTGTTGACCAGTACAGAAGAAATCTTCCTACTGGCAGACAAAACCTTGATACAGAAGTCCAGTAGTACTAAATATTATACAAGGTTGAGCTGAGGTTGCTCAACAATTTATTACAAGCACGCCATTATTATACATAAAGGCGGATATGACACAAGGGTATGGTGGCAATACTACTGACTCGAAATAAAAGTGGTGGTGGACATGTCACAGCGAGGTGGGTGACATGACTCCTAAATCTTACAACTCATCAAGCGTCGGAGTGAGGCTCGATGATTTTATGTGGGTAGCGGAAGCGGGTATAATACAAGTGATGAACTCCAGGATCGCACGTGACTGACTGGGACTCCTCTAGGCGTTGGACTCGCTATCGAACTCTTCATCCATAAGATCACCTTCGTCAACATCTGGCGAAATCAACAAGCCAGGTGAGTACTTTGAATGTACTCGCAAGACAGTTTGGACATAAAATATAACAAATGAAAACATGATGCACATGAGCAGATTAGTAATGCGCTTTCAGATATCAAACTAGCATGACACGATAAATAAAAGGAAGTCAGGCGTAGTCCTCTTGAAATCCCAATAAAATAACTAAAGACTGATCGGGTGTCTGAAGCGACGCCTCAAAAGGTAAAATAAATTTAACATGTCGCAGTCAGGCGTCGGGGCGATACGACATAAAGGGCTTATATTGAATAGTAAATAACAGTGCGTGCCCCAGTCGGACGTCTACGCGACATCTCGAAAAGGGCTTATAATGAAAGTAAATAATCAAGATGCCACAGTCGGACGTCTGAGCGACATCGCATAAAGGGCTTATATCGAAAGTAAATGACAATAGTGCCACAGTCGGACGTCTGGGCGACATCACATAAAGGGCTTATATCAAAAGTAAATGACAATAGTGCCACAGTCCGACGTCTGGGAGACATCACATAAAGGGCTTATATCGAAAGTAAATGACAATAGTGCCACAGTCGGATGTCTGAGCGACATCACATAAAGGGCTTATATCGATAGTAAATAACCAGAATGCCACAGTCGGACGTCTGAGCGAAATCACATAAAGGGCATATATCGATAGTAAATAACAAGAATGCCACAGTCGGACGTCTGAGCGACATCACATAAAGGGCTTATATTTCATCATTTGAATTCAAGCAATTCATGAATTTAACTGATCACAAGGAATTACTCAACTCGTAATAAATTGGCTAGTCCGTCCACAAGAATAACATTCAGACAAGTTTACCAATCTCTGTCTCAAGCTTATTCTCCGGGACTGTCACTGGGGTTGACACTTAGATCGACACTGAGACTGACACTAATACTGAGATTATGTCCAAGTCCCTGGTCATGGACCTGGATACTAGAATGGTTTGACTCTACAGAGTTTGTACTCTTTAACCACAGCCAACGGATTTCAGTAGTCACAAAGGACTAGTTCCGTTTACGGTATTTCAAAAGGAACACATCAATCCAGTACACAACCATTCCACATTCCGCTGCCAGGAATCACCCTAGGCAACGTTCAAGAAAAACTTTAAGACGGGGAGGTCACAACCTCGATTAGCTTGGGATCAAATTTATATCTCGCCCTCTAAGGGGTGCCCCCTCTTGGTCCCAACCGGAAACACCCATGCCCCCTGACCGGATGACGGGCTTTAATCCAGGTCCATGGAACCCTCATCTCGGCCCCTCTATTTGGTGTGTACACAGAAAGAGGTTGCGACTTACTAAACCTTATTCTTTGTAGAAGACATGTGGTACTACGGAAAGGGGATGGACGGAAACATGGCTTGATCCATGTTAACACCAGAGTTAATTGTTCGACATAAGACTGGCATGCTTCAACAATACAAGCTACAACCTATCATGCTACCACATGATCAGGTTGTCTCACCACCTTATGAATATGTCAACTTTCGAAGCTCACGTGTAGCTTGTCTTGCATGCAGTATCACACCTGCAAATACTCATATAACCATGCAATGAACTAACTACTCAAGCAAACATGCAAAGACACTCATCATATCAAAGGTTCAAACATGTTTTCCTGGTTCGGAGTAGTCGGAGTCTAGCTCGACGAAGTTCGTGGTTCCGTCACGTCCTCCGGTATCTACATACTAACATAAATACCGCGTGTATATAAAAAGTATCCCAAATATTTTTCAAATAAAGGTGACAAAAAACTAGACAGAAAAATAAAGATGACAGAAAAAGATTCAAGTCAAAATCATCTTTTAAAAAGTTATAAGGGTTTTAGTCCAGGGGCTTTTCTGTAAGGAAACAGAAAGTTTCCAGGGGTTAGATTATAAAAGCAGAAAACGCTTCGGTTATAAATACGCCAACCCAAAAGAGAAAACATACTTTGCCCGAAGGCATCTTCAGAAAATGATTCAAATAGAAAGGCAGAGACTGACGAGGGGGTCCCACCCGTCAAGTTTAAATGTTTGAAAAGGAAAAGCAGAGCGCGCCGGCGCCCGAAGGCCATGGTGGTCGCTGGCGACGATCCACGGCGAGGTAGGAGGAATGGAGGGTACCTACGGACTCGTGGTGCTCACCCGCGTCTGTGGGTGGTGGAGTTGGTCGTCGGCGAGCACCACGTCGACAGCGGCCTCTACTCCGGCAGACGGTGGTTCGGGCGGTGGTGGATCTCATCGAGGAAGGCTGCAGACGCCAAATTGAGGCTCGGGTTAGAAGATTGAGTGCACTAGGAGGCTACAGGTAGGGATTGGGAGGCGGGGGTGCCCTCACCGGAGCGAATCGTGCCGGAGCCAGAAGCAGATCAGGGAGGCTAGAGTCGGGGAAGAAGACCTCCTTGAGGTCCTCCTAGGGGTCGGGCGTAGTTCTGGTGAGGTGGAGGGAGTGGTGCTGGTCGAAGGCGAGCTTGGGTTGCTATTTATAGCCGGCCCGAGGCGGTTGCCGAGAACGTGATAACTCCGGCGAGTGATTACGGCGAGGCAGAGGTTGAACGGGCGGTTTGGGTGGCTGGGCAGCTTCGCGATGGTCCACTGGCTCCATCCAACGCATAAACTCGGCCAGACTTGGGCGCTACGCCACGTCTTCGTCGGAACGGCCATACAGGCACGTCGGCGGCAGGGAGCGCGTTCTGTGCTTGTCAGGCCACGACAACCGTGCTGTAGCGTGCACAGGGGAGGGGACGGCCACACGGAGGTCTCTGGTGGCTTGGGCGGTGCTCTACGGCGCCGAAAGGCAGGGCTGGCCCCTGTTGGCCGCCACGGGTGGCTCTGCCACCGCGGAAGACGCCGGAGCTGGCGAGCCACGTCGCCACCGACGCTCGTGCCCGTCTAAACGAGTGTGCGGCGCACTGGATAAGGAGGGGGAGCAGTGAGCAAGAGGCCAGCGCGAGCACTGGCGAGATTGCCGCCAAGATGTGAAGAAAATGACACTGTCGTCCGAATTTAAACACTGAATTCTGAATATGAACAGCAACAGTGCCTGCCAACTGTTCAATGAAATGATTTTGGCATGTGGGAAATTTTTCTGGGGCTGATCTTTGGTGAGGTGGTCTCTTGATGTATCTAAAGGCTGCCTGAATTATCTTAGATTTTTAGGAGAAGAAAAAGTATGAATTTCATCAAAATTGGCAAAACTGTTCCAAACTTGCAGTGGGCAAATTTTGAAAATTTTGAACTGTGGGCCAGTGGATCTTGATGGATCTTTGTTGAGGGTGCTAAGGACTATCCAGAGAAATTTATTTGTGATCAAGATTCAAAGGAAAATTGGTAGTTCCTTTGTAAATCCCTAGGGTCCAAAATAATTGACAGAAAAGATTTTGAGGTTAATTAAATAGAAATAAGAATTTGATGAAGTTGAAACTTGCTGGAATTGAGTGCTTAAATTGACTCAAAGTGAGTAGATAGCTTTGGAAGAAAAATTTCTTCATAGGCCATCGCAAGAGGATATTTTTTTGAAAGAGGAAGGATAAATCCAAGAGTTTTAATGGAATTCTTTTTAAATGAAAAGTATTAAAAAAACCTTCCAATGTTATTTGTGTTGAGCCAACATAAGATGAAAAACCCTCAAGGCCAAAGATCAAGATTTGGGATGAATCCAAACAAAAATACTTGTCATAAAGGAAACGTTTTTGAAAGGGAGAGTCCTTTAGAAAAAAAATTAAATAACCCCTTTCAAAACAAAAGAGAATTTGGTAAAACCAAAGCAAAAATTTTGGAGTGTTACACTGTGCCGCTAACTCGGCCTCTCGATGTGCCCTAGCACGATCCACCACATCCTGAGCATCACCACCGCCGCCCACCGGGTTATGGCCACGGGGCGGAATACGGTTTCGCGCGCTGCTTGACACGGCCGGTTCATCAACATGCCTGCTATAACTCTGGCTTGGGAGAGGAGTAGAACGAATCCTTTCGTGACTATATGAATAGGCCTGCTGCTGAGTCAAAGCTGTCTGAAGGAGCTCCCTAGCCCGTCGCGTCTCGACAGCTACTGGGGACTCGCCTTCGATTGGGAGAGCCGCCAGTTGTGAAGCGGCAGCGACAATGTTATCCATCGGGTTAGAGTATTGACCCGGTGTTGTTGGGATGTGCTGTGACGAGACCTAGTTCTAACGAGGCGGATCTGTTGGACGCGGCTGAACCGACGCTCCCGTTCCAGGTGCTTCCGTCCGGTTTACCACTGGCGGATTACTGGTCCCTGCTCCTGGGGTATTGAAGAGATTCCTGGCCTCATAAACCGGCGGGAGCTGAGACCGGTACCTTCGCCTCATGACATCGTTTGACGCGCTCTGATCCAGCATAAGCCGATAAGCCTGCGCATCCAATGCGGCCCGTTCTGCAGCCATCCTGGTAACCTCAGCTACATGGTCGGCCTTGGCCTGGGTTATCTGATCTTTCACCTTCGCGATCTCCGCATTATGCTCCTCTTGATTCGCCGAATTAACCTCCACCATTAGTGCTGCCAAAGCGTCAAATAAGTCAGATAAAACCTGAGTCGGCAGTCGCACAGGGCCTCTTGCCCCGGCCGCTGTCGCTGCTACTGATCCGGAAACCATCACCGCTGCAGTCGAAGAGTGGAACGCTGGCTGTGTACCGGCCATGAAGATCGCAACCTAGTTTGGCGGATCAAAGGGGTCTGGAATACTGTCGCCATCAGAATAGCACCCGATCCGGCCATCTTGCAACAGGTACAATGACTCGGTCTCTCCGGTCTATGACTCGTCGAAGGAATAAATGACGGTTTCACCACCAGATTCCGATCTATCCTCAGATTCCACTCCGTGGATGACTCCCACGAAGGCCCGCTTCATGACAGGCTTAACCCGGGCAGATCTCGCACACTGAGCTGTCTCGACGATTTTGGTGCAGATGTCTAGCCCAGGGCTCAGTTCGCCGATCTTGCCAATGAAAACATGGATGCCGCCGAAGGGGACCCGGTACCCGTACTCGATTGAGCCAGCCTCGCGGCCCTAGCCTGCGTCGTTGATGTAGAGCTTGTTGCGATGACTCTTGGTCATCCGGCACATAGCGTATCCCTTGAGTCCTTCGAAGTTTCCCTCTAAGAACTTGCAAGCATCGTGCGATAGCCCCACGGTGGGCGCCAACTATCGTGGTTTTGTCACGGCAGATGTCCTATAGAAAAGACTTAATCGTGGAGCCATCGCAACGGGTTAACTTAAAGGGGTTAAAGCGGACAAGGGATGCAGAGAGTTTATACTGGTTCGGCCCATTGCGGTGAAGGTAAAGCCTATGATCCAGTTGGTGCGGGATTGCTAGGGTTTTGATGACCAGGGAGCGAATACGCTTTGCCTGGGTCTCGAGTTGTTGTCTGTCCTCCTAAACCGTCGCCGGGTCGTCCCCTTATATACATGGGTTGACGCCCATCCGGTTTACAGGATCCCGAGGCCGGCGCATAAACGTGTCGGGCCCGGTCTCTACTATTTCTGCCTTATACGACAAGCTTACATATCAATGTCGGTTTATCACTACAGGCCTTAATCCGCCTTTGGGCCCTGGGCCTTCTTAAAGCGCCATCATCTTCGTCTTCATGGGCTTCAAGTATAATAACTTATTATGGGGATAACCCGGCCTCTCGTGGCCAGTTTACGCCCAGTAGTAATATCCCCAACAGCCATCTTGCTAGAAACACTACAACATGTCGAACCGCATGTGACCAAACCGACGATGCGCCAACCTAGCTACTACCCTGCTTATCTGGCGGAAAAAGCCCTGGCCTAGTGTTTCCAATCATTGTTTCTATCTATCGATCGTGCCAAGGAGTAGAACCAAATGATAAATTTTATACATCTTTCTCTATCCCTACTCTTGTAAAAAACAGCGTTGGTGATGATGGTGTGCTTGCCATCCTGCAATATACGCCATCTGATTTATATCTGATGGATAGGAAGGAAAATATAGAAATTTTGAAAAAAGATACACACACCCCTCTCCATATTTGCAAATAAGGCCTTCCCTCATTCATTCTTTTCTCCCGCAAGATAAACTAGTCATACAAATGCATCTTGATGTTCCGTGCAACGCATGGGCATCTTGCTAGTGTCCTATAAAAGACTCAGTTGGTGATGGTGGTGTGTCTGCCATCCGTCATTTCTGACCATTAGATCTGCATCTAACGGTTGTGAGGTAAGTTGTGGCATTTTTGTAACAATAGCCCACTTCTCTGATCCAATTTGCAGAAAGCCCCTTATTATCTTGAAAGCAACCACATCCCTCTCTCACCTCATCAAAACAGCCTGAGAAATATATTTTGAGTGAAAAGTAATATATTTTAGTAGTATATATGTATATCAAAACAAGAGTGTTTTCTTTCAAGTATGTGAAGAAGTACTATTCTACTTTGGATCCATCGCAACGCAAGGGCACATTGCTAGTAAAAGAAAAAGGCATGCCGCGTTCGCGTCGCACTCCCACACGCCCGGGAATCAGGAGTACTCCATGGCCCATCCGGCACACGACATAGCTAGGAAAGGCGTGTTGCCTAGCATTTTCACTTTCATGTGGGACCGCAGTTGAGCAAACCGACTATTGGCAAACCGCACCCTTCCCACCGCGTTAGAAAACAAAAACGAGGAGGGGAAGATCTAGCTATAGCACGAAAGCCAAGAAATTTGGTGTCGGATGGGGCTCGTTGAGAGCATGGTTAATAATACAGTCAACGGTCGGCTATAAGAAGTGGCCATATCATCTAAAGCCAATCTCTTAGCCAGCATGTACAATAGTAAGTTTTTTAACATGTACTAGTTTATCAATAGTTGGCCCACCTTACATCCTCACAAAGCATCTTGGGTCTCATGTTGTACTTGGCTACTAATCAAGAGCCCGCTTCTCTTCTCTCCCCTCTTCTCTCTCCTCCAACTAAGCAAAGACATATTATTCTATTCCTTATAGTATACTTATGTCATCCTATTCTACTTGCTCTGATAGAGTAGGAGCACTCCGTACTAGTACTCCTACTAGTACAAAGTTTTTACTACAACTAGTACTACCACTGTGCAACTAGGTACGTGCACGACACTGCATCATAGGAACAAAAAAGGGAAGATCTTGTTTTGGGTGATTTATCTTTTTTCCAGTCAACTTAGTATGAATAATATGATGTGGGGGGCACCCATGAAACTTATGTGGCTTGGTTGCATGGCTAGGAAAGGCTAGAGAAAACTAAATATATGATGTGTTTAGAGTGCACTCCACTAAATAGATACTTTGGATCCATTGCAACACACGGGCCGGCACATTGGTAGTAGTAAGAAAAAAATTCCGGGTTTGGCACGAGTTTGTACTGCAGGAGGACCACAAGTCCTGGCGCAGGAGTTATATTTCCCTCTCGGGGTCCACAGTACCGAGCTTCAATGGCTTAGTGCATCGGCCTATGGGTCAATGACATGTTGACCTTAAATGCAGCTGGCCCACTTGTCATTCTCATTAAATCAAAGCGGCAGTGGGACCGAGAGGGGTGAGGCGCAGGTCGGTGGACGAGGCTTTCCTGGTCCCCTCCCATGCTCCGATCCGTACTCCCGCACCACTAATTTTCAACCAACAGTTATAATAGATTTCCTCGTGTAGGTCATCTGTATCCTCAAAGAAAGGTAAACAAAGCCCGTATTTCTAGGAAATAATTTCCTGCATGAATATGTACACGCATGCAAGACCCTTCCCTTTCCTGCTCGTCCTCTTCTGGATCATCAGCTGCGTTGATAATGCTGGTGCCAATGCCAGAGCATCACAACAGGTGCCTGGCTAAGCCATGTAGCACGCTGCGGCACCAGCGAGTACCTCCTTCTCCACACCAACATCGGCGTCTGGGCCATGCACATGCAGCTGCTCCGGTAGTATTTTACTCGCATGTTTGACTGCAGTACCACACTGATCCTGGACGAGACCATGGAGCTTGTGGCCAAGAAAACTATCTGCCCGGCCGATGCATGTCGAGGTGCTTGACTGTTGTGACGTGCCGCACGACGTTTACTAGCTCGCGCTCCGGATGAGCGGCAGGGTGCTGCTCCCGATCGTCAGTGGTGCAGCGGCAATGACGGCCGGGAGGGAGCTCGGACGTGAGCCAGTGATCTACCAAGGGCACATAGCTCGACTTGGGCTTGAGATTCCGACCGCTTGCACCGTCCAAAGGATGTACCACTCAGCAACGAGGCTGGAATGTTGGATACGTATAGGCGTGTGCTCGTGCGCGGGAGCAACCTGCTCAACGGACATGATGTACTCGACGTAGTTGAGCCGGTGATCCTGGAGGTGTTCCTGCCGTCGTACGTTGACGTGCGACTCAACGGCATGTGGCCACGTGCTAGCATAGGTCGGCTATGGGGAAGCGACATCGGTGTGGTTCGAGATGCCTAGTCAGCCATTTTTCGTGACCGCATTCGCGACTCACTCGTATGAGTTGAACCAGTCGGTGGTGGCCTGGCCATGGCGAGGGTGCCACAGCTGGATGTCGGGGCGTTATGAGGCGTAGTAGATGTCCATGGAAGGAAACTATGGAAATTCTGCAAAAAGATACCCACACCCCTATCCACATTTGCAAATAAGACCTTCCCTCATTCATCCTTTTCTCCCACAAGATAAACTGCTCATACAAATGCATCTTGATGTTCCACACAACGCACGGGCATCTTGCTAGTAAGAAACTAATCTCGAGTTTGGGACGAGTTCGTGCAGCAGTAGCACCACAAGGCCTGGCGCAGGGGTTACATTTCCCTCTCGGGGCCCACGGGAGTGAGCTTCATTGGACCCGATAGGTGGCTGGTCCACATGTCATGCTCCCGAAGGTAGAGGGGCAGTGGGCCCGAGAGGGGTGAGCCACAAGTCGGGGATGTGTGGTGTCATGGGTTCGAGCGGCGTCATGGGAATCACGTGTGGCTATGGTAGAAACATGATGCTCGCCACATTTCAGCTGGTCCACATGTCATGCACACAAAGGAAGAGGGGCGGTGGGACTGAGAGGGGTGGGGCGGACGTCAGGGGATGTGGTGCTGTGGGTTGGGGCGACATTGTGGGAATCTCGAGTGGCAGTGTATGGAACGTGATGGTCGTCGTTGTTCAACTTCCATGGACAAACTGTCATGTCTACTGACACATCCATTGCATACCGATCATTGGAAGGAGTAGTAGAGAAAGCTAGGCGGATAAATAGTTCCATATAGTCAAGCATACCTACGCGGCTACTTGTTCCAAAGACATGCACACCATCGAAATAGTTCATCTATATCAATATACACAGTGTTCAGAGTATATCTCCTTTTTTCAAGTTATAATTTGAGTTCAGTGTCTTTTCGATGATGTACACTTGTTTGGGCCAGTGAGGTGTCGTTGAATATGGGCCGAGTAGTAACGTAATGCCAAAACAGGTCAATTATGACTCTCAGGCCGGGCTCTGAAAAGATCCTCAAAAAAAAGACCGGGATCGCAAAAAATAAAGAATAAGGACTCTTAGGCCGACATGTGGGCGCCACCGGTGTTTTCGTACGCTTGCACACCGAGAGCATATTGTCGCGTGTTCGAAATTAATGCTACCTTTCCATCCCCAATCTCTAGCCCCTCGCCCACCTCTGGAATCTCGATTCCTACTCCAGTACCCGAAAATCCCCCTCAGGTACTATAACACCCTGGACACACCCGCCGATGGTCGTTACTCCTGGAGGGATCTAGACTAGCCCCATAGATCAATACTAGTCTTTTCTGCGCACTTTATCCTCACTCACGCGCACCCGGGAGCAACTTCCCGGTCTGTCACCCATCCTGAGACTACTCCAAGCTGAGCATGCTTAACTTTGGAGTTTCGTCCAAATGGGCTCCCGAAAAAGAAGGAATTCCTTGTTGATATGAGTAGTCTATCATCCCTAATAAGCCGGGCTATCACATACACCCCCACTCAGACGAACCGACGTCCTCGTTGGGCTACATGAACGTTCCCTCTTGACACATACGTATGTGCATCCAATCTGGTACATGTGCCATGTCGTGTGCCACGATGGGTCACAAACTTCATGAACAACATGACCGCGCACCTGTCAGCAAACATCCGTGTAACCACAAGGGTCGGCTCTGATACCAACTTGTAATGCCCCTGACACACCCGCCAGTGGTTGTTACTCCTGGCGGGATCTAGACTGGCCCCACGGATCAATACTAGTCTTTTCTATGCACTTTTTCCTCACCCATGCGCACCCGGGAGCAACTTCTCGGTTAGTCACCCATCCTGAATCTACTCCAAACGGAGCACGCTTAACTTCGGAGTTTTGTCTGAATGGGCTCCCGGAAAAAAAAGGAATTCCTTATTGACATGAGTAGTCTATCATCCCTAATAAGCTAGGCTATCACAGGTACTACCTGTATTCAAGCCCACAATTATGTTGCCGGTCAACGCGGATCATCGAGCCGGAGATCCTCATGTCCGTCCTGCCATTGGGCGTTGTGTGATGTCGCTCAACAGTGGCATGGCGGCGCTTGACGACCAGTTTCCCGGCAAAGTGCTGGTGGTAACCATCAATGGCGACCGGCCTCCCATCTCGCCGGACGACCCTGTCAAATCTCTTGGCATTGCACACGGCATCCAAATAAGTGACTTTCTCGTCGAAGTCTATCCGCCACCGGCTGATTTCTTTGACAGGTTACGTACAACTTTCGAGTGCAGTTGTGTGCTCGAATCTTCCCGGCGTTTGTCCTGTGATGGCACACTGGTGAGCTTTGATCGGTGGCACCCAGGATGGGTCTCGGTTCCCTTTGAGCTTTAGTTTTTAACAAAGCTTACCTTTCACGGCATGCCTTGACGTGCTTGGAACAGCGAGTCCATGAATGAGCTTATCAACGACCTTGGAGGTGAGATCGTAAGTATGTTTATTCCTCCAGACAGCTGGGCTGTGACGGTTATGGAATGTATGAAGAAGTCGTCCACCATACCGAAGGTGATTTGTGTTGAGATACCAGTGCAGGAACCGGGGTGTACTATTCATCGCCACCAAGGCCGCCGCGGACCACGTTAGGGATGTACCTGTATCAAGTGTTCGTGCATGTCGAAGAAGTGGTCAATCCATCAATCAAAGTCCTTCCGCCGCCGCTGGTGCCAGCTTCCGTCAACGACGTCCATTACAGGAGTCAATGTCAGACTTTCCCCGTGTTTCTCGTAACAATGGATGGCAGAGGGCCTACTCCATCGCGTGGTCGAGGCCACTGCTTCTATGGGAGAAGAGGCAAGGTTTTTTGCGTGGATGTGGTCTAATTTGAGGTAACAACTGAATCTTATCAGATACTAGTTAAATCCAAGCTATCGGTGTGAAGCACTGATGTGCCAGCACATTTGATTGTGACCTATTTTATTTTTGTACCTGAAATTTTTTTAGAAAGGGTTGTACATCAACTTAATGTCCTAGCAGAACTTATTGTGTTGTCTGTCTGTTTTCTTTGCACAACATTCAAGATATTTCCCCATCATTGATAAAGACGATGAACCGTTATGTACGAGTTTGTTGGTTTCAACATAGCCCTACCCGTAGCGATCCACTGCTTCCACCCCGATTCTGCCGCCTGCGTGAAATTTTTATATGCAAGTTCAGTGTGCTATGATGTTCTATATGATTGTGTCAAAAATATAGGTTTTTACTGAGAATCAGCCATGCATGTGACTGAAAGATTTAGTTACGAGCATTGATCGACGGGCCTCTCTCTCTATCTCTGTCACACACACACGCACAAGTGGGACCTGTTGAATTATTTCTTCGCTCATGACAGCTTTTAATTAGGTTCCACTGTACTCTAACTTTTTTCTTAAGTTATTAATTGAGCTCATTGACTTGAAAAAGTTGGACAAAAGCCTTGTTTGGGCCTTTCCGGCGTCGCTGAATATGGGCTGAGTAGCCATGTAAAGTTGTACTGTACTACACATGCCTTTTTTTAACATCAACAATGCAACTGGGCCGACATTTGTACACAATATCCGGGTTAACATGTTATTCTACGCCCTGCTGGGCTGCAAATCTTTCCTAGGAGTGATGCATTAGGCTTAACAAGACAATGGGATTTTAGAAATAATAAATGGGATCTAATTATAAAACTGGGCAGTAACTATAAAAAATGCACCAAACACGTAATTAGTTTTAAAAAAATATTTTTTTCGGATTTTGAAAATTTTAATTTCGTTACTTATTGCGCGTGCAATATTTTGTTGGATTTTTACATAATACAAATTTATTTTGAAATTATATTTAATCTCACTTGAAATTTTGGGATAAAAATATTTCGGATCCCATCAAAATGTGGGTAATTTTATTGAATTTTGTTTTGAGTGGTTGGTTGAAATTATTAATCGTTGTCCTAGCTAGAAAATGGGTTGTACTTTTAACAAACTGTAAATGGGCTGTAGTAAATTCCTTTAGAATTCAAAAATCGGTTGTACGTTCTTACAAATCGCAAATGGGCTATATGTTCTTTGGAACACACTTGTGGGCCTACTAAGTTGACGCGTATGCAAGGCTTTGTCAACTTATAGTCAACACATGGTTCTAGCAATAGTGGTTGTTGGATGTCCATCCAATGGATGTCGTGCTTCTTCTTGAATCTTAGATATTCTTGCTTCAGACGCCCAAAAAATGATTCCTCCCCCTGACATCTGGGGCACACCGTTCCGGAGGCTGACCTATGGGCCTACTAAGTTGACGCGTACCAAGGTCTCTTTGTGAACTTAGTCAATATAAACAATTCCAGCTATAGAGACCGTACGATGTCCATCCAACGACCGTCGTGCTTCTTCAACCTCTCGTCTTCTTGCTCTAGCCGCCCAAACTAGCGCTGGCTGTGCTACCTGCTCCTGCCTCCCATGTACGGCTGTGCTGCCACCGCTGGCCTTACCATCCCTCTATACTCACCCACATCCGCGTTGTTCCCTTCTTAGGCCTCGCCATCGTCCACCGCCTTGGTGCTCTCGACGTTGCGTGGTTAACATTTTCAACGAAGGACAACCATCGGAAGAGGACTTTAGGCGGTGAGGCTGACAGTTGGACCCACCAGCTTCATCTTCGAACACAAGGAAGTGCCTACTTATTACTCACCAAATAAAAATGATTCCTCCCACTGATAGCTGGGACCGACCAGCTATATCTTCGCAGGCAAGGAAGTGCGTCCTTATCCTACCTGACCGCTGGGACCCACCCAGTCAATGCGTACGTAGCGTTGTCTGTCTGGTCGCGAACGTGTATGTACATATTGGTCGATCGGTCTCTCTCCAAGTATGAACCGTGGCCGAGTAAGTAGCGGCACGTGTAGTTGTGGAGCACCTGCCATAGCAGTTCACGTAGTCCCATCTAACTCATGTACACGTACGTACAGCTGTAGGGCAAAAAATACGGCCCCGTACATACATACGAGCGGGATCTCGAGCGCTTACTCGCGCATATATACGGACGGCCAGGGCTTGTGTACATTGCGAAGCAACGGACGGCAGCAATGGCATCCTGTTCATCGGGCAGCAAACTGGCTGGGTCGGAAGGGAGAAACATCATCCTGTTCATCGGGAGGCAACCGACTGGGTGGAAACTTGTCATGTTCAACGGGAGCGAACCGACTTGGATGGAACAGCCGAAACGGGGTCTAGCGTACCGCAGAACGGAGGAAACGGCCTTCTGTTCGACCGGCGACGGTCGAAACGGGATCCCGTTCATCAGGAGAGCTCTGGCGTATCGCAAAACAGAGGAAATAGACTTGTGTTCGAGTGCCTACGGTTGAAATGGGGTCTTCTTGATCGGGAGGGTGTGGCGTACCACAAAACGGAGGAAACGGACTTGTGTTGGAGCGCCTACGATTGAAACAGGGTCTTGTTCATCCACCATCACAGGCTACTGTTCATCCAGCCTCCACCGGCTACTGTTCATAGAGCCTCCACGGGGTCCTGTTCATCCACCCCAACAGGCTGGGGTGCGGCAGCCTCCTCGTGGTCCTGTTCATCCAGCGTCAACGACCTACTACCCCGGCGTCCTGTTCATCCAACCCCCACCGGGAACTATTCATCCACAGCCAACCATCCGGCTCGACTCACCACGTCTCGACTCGTTTTATGTACCGCATGCACGGTAGCAACAGTCACTGTTCATCAACAGGAAACCCAACACCGGCCGGCTACTTCTCGCACGGGGGCTCCATCTGCTTCAGTAAGCAGCAGTAGTGGTCGATCGCTTGGGTTCAGTTAGCAGCAGCAGCGAAGGAATTGCTCGGGTTCAGTGAGCACCGAATGAATCGCTCGGGTTTAGTTAATAGCCAAGGGATCGATCGCTCGGGTTCAGTAACGTGCGATCGCTCGGGTTTAGTTAGCCAATGCCTCACACACACGCGCGTACATGAGAGAAACGCGCAAACCACAGTGCATCGCTCAGCCCCGGCCACCCACCATAAGCGGGAATTCCGCATATTTTCCTCTCCCTCGCTTCTACCATGATTTTTTCCGTCATGGACGGCCCAAACAATGCCATGCAGCTGTGTCTCCGGCCTGCCGAGGACGAAAAGCCCATTTTTCTGTCATGATTTTTTGTCATAGAAGTAGGAGCCCACCACATCTATGATGATACCGGGTTTTGTCACAATTATCGTCATAGAAGTGTCATAAGCATCACTGAAATGTTTTCCGTTCGGCCCAAAATGTGATGGATGTGTCTTTTTTTGTAGTGGTATGTGACGAATAAAAATATAGTTCCAAGTAAAATACCGACGGTCACTAGAAGAAAGAGGGGATGCCTTCCGGGGCATCCCCAAGCTTAGTTGCTTGTTTCACTTTGGATAATAACTTGGGGTGCCATGGGGTATCCCCAAGCTTAGGCTCTTCTTACTCATTATTCCTTCATCCATCGTGATCTCACCCAAAACATGAAAACTTCAATCACACAAAGCTCAACAAAGCCTGCGTGAGATCCGCTAATATAAAAAGCAAATCACTACTCTAAGTAATATTGCAAACCCATTAATATTTTATTTTTGTATTAAATCTACTATATTCTAACTTTACCATGGCTTATACCCCCTGATACAAACCATAGAATCATGAAAATTAGCACACTACGCAAAGAAAATAGAATGTGTCAAAACTGAACAGTCTGTAGAAATCTGAAAACTTCGTATACTTCTATAACTCAAAAAATTCTGAACAATTAGGACAACGTAGGCAATTTGTATATCAATCTTGTGTAAAAAATTCAGATTTTTTGTCGCTTCTGTGAATTCAAACAATTATTTTATAGGACGCAAAAGTTTCTGTTTTTCAACAAGATCAAATCAACTATCACCACACATAATCCTAAAGGCTTTACTTGGCACAAGCACTAATTAAAACATAAAAAACACAATCATAACAGTAGCATAATTGTGTAAACACTCAAGAACAGAAAGAAAAAGGCAAAATAAAACTTATTCATTGGGTTGCTTCCCAAAAAGTGCTATCATTTTATGCCCCTAGCTAGGCATAACGCATAAATTCAAGCGTTATCATCTTTAGTTTTTGCAACTTTTGTAAGGTCCTTTTCAAACCCGAGAGGTTGTTTACGCTTCCCAAGATTTGCCGGAAAAGAGACCATTTGAGATCTAAAATATTCGAACGCTTATTACAATCAGCACTCAAAGTATTCATGTGATTGAGGTTTCCACTAATATGTTCAAGCGGTTCGTTATATTTTTGTAGCTCAACCAAATATTCATGTAAATCAATCAACTTGTATAAAATTTGAGCCCTTCTTGAGTAAAAGAAATCCCTTTTTTGGTTGGCGGAATTCCCAAAATCCCCTCTAGGATCTCCTAAGCAGTAATAGCTTCAAGCTCAATAAAATTCTCTTTAGCGGCAAAATCCAAAAGTTGTCTATGATGCAAAGCCAAACCTATATAAAAATTTAGAAGCAAAATCTTTGCATCCCCTTTAGATTGCTAACGCGATTGGACTCCATTAGCCTATACCAAGCATCTTTCAAAATTTCTCCATGTTTCTGCTTGAAGTATAAAACTTCAAAATCAAATGACAAAGGAGGAGGATTCATGCTAGCCATAATGACAAAGCAAGCAAGATTGCAAACAAAAACAGACCTCACTAAAAAAACGGCAAACGAAAAAGAGGTCTAATAAAAGAAAAAAATTCATGAAGTGGGGGAGATGAAAATGTATGGCAAATGGCAAATAATGTAAATCGCAAGGAGATGAGATTTGTGATTAGGAACCTGATAGATGTTGGTGATGTCTCCCCGGCAATGACGCCAGAAATTCCTTTTGATGTCGCTTGAACTATGTCGGTATTTCCCCAAAGAGGAAGGGAAGATGTAGCACAACTAAGATAAGTATTTCCCTCAATTATGAAACCAAGATATCAATCTAGTAGAAGAACCAAGCAACACTTTGTAAACGGTACCTGCACACAAAGAACAAATACTTGCAACCCAACGCGTATAAGGTATTTTCAATCCCTTCTTCGGGTAAAGGCGCCAGAAATTGTCAAGTTGACGGGATAAAATTGTGATAGATTGGATAAATAAATCTTAGATCTGAAAATAAAAGTGGAAAATAATAGATCGGAACGTAAATATGATAAAGAATAGACTCGGGGCCGTAGAATTCACTAGTGGCTTCTCTTAAGAAATAGCACACGGTGGGTAAACAAATTAAGGTTGGGCAATTGATAGAACCTCAGATAATTATGATGATATCCAGGCAATGATTAATATATATGCATCACATCCAATATTAGTAGACCGACTCCTGCCTGCATCTACTACTATTACTCCACACATCAACCGCTATCCAGCATGCATCTAGTGTATTAAGTTCATGGAGAAACGGAGTAATGCAATAGGAACGGTGACATGATGTAGACGAGATCTATTCATGTAGGAATAGCCCCCATCTTTTTTCTCTTAATAGCAATGATACATGTGTGTCTTGTGGCCCCTTCTGTCACTTGGAAAGAACAGCACACGATCGAACCCATCACAAAGCACCACTTCCCATGGCAAGAAAAATCAATCTAGTTGGCCTAACTAAACCAAAGATTCGAAGAAGAAATATGAGGCTACAAAAATTATGCATATAAGAGATCAAAGAAGACTCAAATAACTTTCGTGGATAAATAGATCTGATCATAAACTCAAAGTTCATCAGATCCCAACAAACACACCGCAAAGAGTTACATCAAATATATCTCCAAGATACCATTGTATTGAGAATCAAAAGAGAGAGAGGAAGCCATCTAGCTACTGCCTACGGACCCGGAGGTCTATGATGAACTACTCAAGCATCATCGGGAGGCGCCAATGAGGATGATGAACCCCTCCGTGATGGTGTTTAGATTGGATCTCGTGGTTCTAGAACTTGCGGTGGCTGGAATTGAGTTTTGTCTAATATCCTAGGGTTTCTGGAATATCTGGGGATTTATAGGGCGAAGAGGCGGTGCGGTAGGCCACCGAGGGGGCACAACCCCCAGGGCATGCCTGGGCTCCTGGGCATGCCCTGATGAGTTGTGCCCACCTCGGGCCTCCCCTTTGGTACTTGTTTGGCCCATCCTAGGTCTTCTTGTTCATAAAAATTCTCCAAAAAGTTTTGCTGCGTTTGGACTCCGTTTGGTATGGATTTTCTGCAAAGTAAAAACAAGAAAAAAATAGCAACTGGCACTGGGCACTATGTCAATAGGTTAGTCCCAAAAATGATATAAAGTTGCTGTAAAATGATTCTAAAACATCCAAAAATGGTGATATAACAGCATGGAACACGAAAAAATTATAGATACGTTGGAGACGTATCATACGACCACGTTGATGGAGACTTCAACCCACGAAGAGCAACGGCTGCGTGAGTCCATGGAGGGCTCCAGCCACGAAGGGTCCACGAAGAAGCAACCTTGTCTATCCCACCATGGCCATCGCCCACGAAGTACTTGCTTTACTTGGGTAGATCTTCACGAAGTAGGCGATTTGCTTGCCCTTACAAACTTCTTGGTTCAACTCCACATCTTGACGGAGGCTCCCAAGCGACACCTAACAAATCTAGGAGACACCAGTCTCCAAAAGGGAATAGATGGTTTGTTGATGATGAACTCCTTGCTCTTGTGGTTCAAATGATAGTCTCCCCAACACTCAACTTCCATCTCTAAGATTTAGCTATGGTGGAAAGATATTTGAGTGGAAAGCAACTTCGGGAAGGCTAGAAATCAAGATTCTTGTAGTAGGATTGGAATATCTTGATCTCAGCACATGAGTAGGTGGTTCTATCTTAGAAAATGTATGGTGGAAGTGTAGGAACGTTCTCATGGATCTCTCACAGATGGAGAAGGGGATGGAGGGGTATATATAGCCTCCACACAAAATCAAACCATTACACACATTTGACTCGCCTCGGTGTGTTGGTGTGGAACGACACCTATGGTATCACTGGGATCCCTTCTACGGTTGGCGGGCGCGGGGTTGTCCAAAGAGCTTGTCTGACAGGAAGCACAAAGATCGTCTGCTCAGGTTCGGGCCGCAAGGATGCGTAAAACCCTAGTCCTGCTTTGGTGTATGTATTTGAGTGTTCTTGAGCTCTCGAACTAGCTACGGTGTGTCCCTAGTCCAAAAGATCCGAATCCTTCCCCTAGTCGCCTCGGGCCTCCTTTTATAGACAAAAGGGGTTGCCACAGTGGCACACAGGAGGTGGAAAGGTGCAAAGTGGATGAGTCTATCCTCTGGCACCGTTGGTCAAACACATTTAATGCACTGTCGATGTTCCCCTCTCGCTTTAATGGGGACAGCAAGGAAGCTCGTCCCAGCTGTCGCCACCTCGCCTAGCTTCGACACGCGTCCGAGCTGATGAGGTGTCATAGCGCCACGTTGGCTGGCTACTGGGCTGGCGTGGTGGCAGAGCCTTCATGAAGATCTGCATGCCACCACGCAGGTGCTTATTGAGTCGGTTGTGGAGGCCGCTCGTCACCATGCAGGTGTCTGCCTAGCTGGTTGAGCTGGCAGCTGCATGGGGACGGTGGTGGAGCCTTGGTAGACGCGGGCCCTGCTGCTGCCCCGTAGGTGTCCTCAGCAAGGGTCTTGCCGGGGCCCCGACAAGGGTCTTGCCGCGGCACCGTGGTCGTCCCCGGCAAGGGTCTCGCTAGGGGTCTCGTGGATCTCCTCGGCAAGGATCTCGCCGAGGGTCGTCATCTTCTGGTCCACATCTGATCTCCTGTGTTTATGATCTTGACGAAAATCTGCGTGCCACCACAGAGGCACCGCCCGAGCCTTGGTTCCAATGTGGTTGGTTGGTGGTGTTGGAACCCGCGGGCTCATGGGTGGCTTGCTCTGCTGGCGTCGGGCAAGTTGCCCCGGCAAGGCTCTTGCCAGGGCTACAGAGGCTTCCCCTGCAAGGGTCTTGCCGAGGGAGTCCACCTCACCCTCTTGCTCTTTGTGTCTCTTGGTCTTGGCGTTGCTTTGGTTGCCTTGCGCTTCGGCTTCCCTCTTCGGCCCTGCTCAGTGTGGCCGTGGGCACAGCTCTGACTGCCCATGCACAAGCAAAGGGGTAAAAAGGAGTGCCCCTACTTTTGTACACCGACAGGAGCCCCCGGGCCTGGGCCACAAATAAGCGCGACACGTTGTTGGGCCAGGCCCAGAACGGTGTGCGGGCAGGTGGGGCGGATTTTTACTGCGGTAACTTTTTCGCTCGCTTGTGCTTCCCCACGACCCGCGCTGAACGCGCGTCGTGGTCTCGTGGAGGGTCGTGCGTGATGTGGGGGTCATGCGTGGGGCGGTTTCCGCACGCATGTGTCACATCACAGTAAATGGGAAAGAGGCGGCCTGCACCTTCCCCTTAAAAAGGAATAACCGCAGGCGTGCTGCTCATTTACCCTTCATGCCCTCTCAAATCTCGGAGCCGCCATCCCCTTCTTCCTCCCTCTCAAGTTCTTGCCTTTGCTCGCCGCTGCCACGCCCTAGTCGTTCTTTACCCTTCGCCTCTCGTAGCCGCCATGGCACCTAAAACCAGTAAAGGCAAGGGAGTGGCCAAGGACGTTGGGGCGAAGGAGCCGCCGGAGAGTGAGTTGGCGGCGCGGCGGACGCAGTCCGCCTACTTTGCCTCGACGATTGACGTGGTCCATCATCAGGACTATTTCAAGCACCTGTGTTGGTGCAAGACAGGGGGAGACGACGGGGCATCCGGCCACACGCGTCATCCCTGCCGCTTTCGGCGAAGCTGGCTCGAATCGGTACCCATTCTTTGTCGATTACTTTTCTTGCGGCCTCTGCCCCCCTTCTGTGATTTCTTCAACTACATCATGCATACCTACGGCTTTCACCTTTTGGATTTTACCCCAAATGTCGTGGCGTGCATGGCTCTTTTTGCGCATCTCTGCGAGGGCTTCACCGGAGTGCTCCCCAACACGGCGCTCTTCCGCCACTACTTTTATCCTTGAATCCAAAAGGAGGCGCCATCTATGGTTGTGTCGCCTGGATCCCAAGGTCCAAGGGGACATACCTAGAGGGCGCTCAGAAGGAGAGGTGGGAGGAGTGGCGGGGCCGGTGGTGCTGGATTAAGGAGGAGGACCCATAGGAATTCTGCCAGGTTCGCCAGGCGCCGCCGGTTCACAGAAATAACTGGGGTGATGTCGACGCCGATGATGGGAAGCTCACTGTCGTCACCACCAGGATTCATCTCCTCACCGAGGCAGGGGTCACCCTTGAGATGATCGGGGCGGATTTCATCCGCTGCCGAATCGCTCCGCTGCACAACAAGGGGAAGCCATCCTGGCTCTTCACGAATGTGGCCGACATCATGAGGCTTCGCCCCGGCTTGGACCACAACCTCACGGTGATGGGGCACGCCCACTTCTGCCAGCGGCTCTTCCAGCTCGACATGAATCGCGACGGCAAGGTCGAGTGGTCCGGCAAGGCCTCGAAGGCCGGCAAGGTCGCCAAGGGGCCCCTGTTTGGGTTGCCGGCAGGGGTGGTCCCGCTGAGCAATAACTCGCGCCAAACCGACATCATTGCCATGATGCCGGAGTTCAAGGTGCTCGGCCTCGTCACAAAATTGGGCCGAGCCGCCGGCGGATTAAGTGTAGGAGTTCTTCGATACCTTGGTGGAGAAGTACGTCCGCGACGAGCCGCTGCTTGTCCAGGACACCACCCAGGTGGAGCTGGATTACATTGCCGCCAGGGCGGCAGAGGCGGAGCTCGCTGAGGTAGTCCTGGATTAGGGGGTCCTCGGAGAGCCGGACTATATCCTCTGGCCGGACTTTTGGACTATGAAGATACAAGATTGAAGACTTCGTCCCATGTCCGGTTGGGACTCTCCTTGGCATGGAAGGCAAGCTTGGCAATTCGGATCTGTAGATCTCCTCCCTTGTAACTAACTCTGTGTAACCCTAGCACCCTCTGGTGTCTATATAAACCGGAGGGTATAGTCCGTAGACGGACGACAACAATCATAATCATAGGCTAGCTTCTAGGGTTTAGCCTCTACGGTCTCGTGGTAGATCAACTCTTGTAATACTCATATCATCAAGATCAATCAAGCAGGAAGTAGGGTATTGCCTCCATCGAGAGGGCCCGAACCTGGGTAAACATTGTGTCCCCCGCCTCATGTTACCATCCGCCTTTGACGCACCGTTCGGGACCCCCTACCCGAGATCCGTCGGTTTTGACACCGACATTGGTGCTTTCATTGAGAGTTCCACTATGCCGTCACCATTAGGCTTGATGGCTCATCTTGTTGTAAAGGACAACATTACCTCTGGGGGAGCCCTGCCTGTAGGCCAAACACTCCGATTGGGCAGCTTCGTCATGACCGCCCGTTCGGCCGTTGCGCCGATGATGACTTCTCGGGTCATCAAAAACAGCCTACACGTCGGCTCGGATTTCGCCGAGCAGATGGATACAATGGAGTTCTCTTCCTTGAATGAGCTCTTGGATCGCATCGACGCCTTGGGAGTCGCTATAGATTATGATCGGATCGGGCTTAAACCCGACCAAAGGGAGATTAACTCTCCGCCGGTCACCCATCAGATTGCGGTGGTGGAGGAGCAATGCAGCAATTCTTCCACTATCTTGAGGACAAATTATGTCCGGATTCCTGAGCTCTCCGAGCCGGATACCCGTCTACGGGAGGACATGGCCCAAGCTTTGGACCTAGAATCAGACAGCATGCCAGATCTATTGGGCAGCATCCCGGAGCCCGAACTGCCAAGCTCGGAAACTCCTCCACCCTTTGGTCTCAGATGGGGTCAGGGTTCGGATTTAAATCTACCCACCCACCTAGATATAAGTGATCTTTCCCACATTAGACAAGAGCCCCAAGAGACAGTAAATCACTATTGGGCCAGATTCCTCCTTTTAATGAGCAAGGTTAACGACTGTCGCGAGGAAGACACAATTTCATTCTTTCGCAAAAATTGCACAGACAAGGGAATCCTCAACGCCATAAGTCGCCATGACATACCACACTTCGCTGACTTGGCGGCCATAGTACAGAAGTACTTTGCGATGGAAAGCGCCTGGAAAACCCAAACAAAATTCTGGGATCCTCCGGCTCTCACTAAACCCCCCGTCCGAACTAAAAGGGTGTACTCTCGTAAGTCACCAGATCCAATTACAAAGAAACAAAAGCCCAATACAGGGCGTGGAACCGTATTGGAGGGATGGCTCAATGGGCCATTCAAAATTCACAGTACAACGGATACCATGCCAACACATAGCCTTAGAGCATGTTGGGTACTCCGGTAGGTGGCCAAGAGCGGCGAGGATATCCTCATCAACAATGCAACAGAGCACCATCCAACGAAAAATAACAATACAGTATTGACAGCCTTCAAGACCTTCGCCTCAAATAATAGGCGTAAGCGAGCACTCCGCAGCCTTGCCGAAGTCTGCCACGTGGCAGCAACAAATCCATGGAGCGACAAGGCTATAACCTTCAATGCCAGTGACGAACCAAAATTTAGAACAGCCCGAGCACCAGCTGCCTTGGTCCTTAGTCCAATTGTGGACGGCTTCCGGCTCACTAAAGTGCTCATGGACGGTGGCAGCGGATTAAACCTCATCTATGAGGAGACTCTTCAAAAAATTGAAATAGACAGGAGCCGCATTGAGCAAAGCAGCATGACCTTCAGAGGGATCATCCCTAGTGGGGAGGCACGATGCGTAGGAAAAATCACACTAGATGTGGTATTCGGCACGCCGGAAAATTATAGGTCCGAAGAAATCACATTCGAAGTGGCCCCGTTAAGTAGCGGATACCACACCCTTTTAGGGCGGGAGGCATTCACGATCTTCTAAGCTATACCACAATACGGGTACATGAAGCTCAAAATGCCTGGGCCCAATGGAATCATCACTCTGGCTAGTGATCCGGACATAGCAATACGAGCCGAAAATAAAACCGCTGCACTAGCCCTCGAGGCGTTATCCGAAGTCCTTGTGTCCGAAGAACTAACTGCACTGCGCTCCATAGTGGACAGGGACGACGTGATACTCGACAAAAGACCCAAGTCCACCTCTTTTAATCCAGCGGACGAAATAGTCAAATTCCAGGTCCACCCAACGGACCCTACAAAAACAATATCCATCAGGGCACAGTTAAACCCCACAGTAGACGCCGCACTACGGGAGTTCTTGCGCGAGAATTGGGACATCTTAGCCTGGCATCCTCTAGACATGCCAGGAATCCCACACAGGCTGGCCCAGCATAGCCTTAACATTTTGAAGTGATTCAAGTCGGTCAAGCAAACTCTTCGGCGTTTCTCTGAACCTAAGCGACAAGCCATGGGAGAAGAGCTAGCAAAGTTACTTGAGGCTGGATTCATTAGAGAAATAAAACATCCGGACTGGCTAGCAAACCTGGTGATGGTACCAAAGAAGGAAAAATCTTGGCGCCTATGTGTCGATTTAAAGGACCTTAACAAGGCTTGCCCCAAGGATCCCTTCCCCCTCCCCCGCATTGATCAAATTATCGACGCCACTTCAGGACACGATTCATTGTGTTTCCTCGACGCATACTCCGGATACCATCAAATTAAGATGGCGGAGTCCGATCAAGCCGCAACGACATTTATCACTCCATACGGCCCCTTCTGTTTCAACACCATGCCTTTCGGGCTCAAAAATGTTGGTGCAACCTATCAACACATGATTCAGACATGCCTGGAAACACAAATCGGCAAAACAATGGAGGCATATGTAGACGACGTGGTCATTAAAACCAGACATGTCGAATCCTTAATAGACGATTTGAGGCTCACGTTCGACAATCTCCGAACATATGACATCAAGCTCAATCCGGAAAAATGTGTTTTTGGCATGCCTGCCGGAAAGCTCTTGGGCTTCATCGTCTCCAGTAGAGGAATTGAAGCAAACCCGACTAAAATTCGAGCTTTGTCATAGTTGGCTATCCCAACAGACCTCAAGCAAATCCAGAAATTAAATGGATGTGTGGCTGCCTTAAGCCGCTTTATCTCCCAATTAGGAGAAAAGGCATTACCTCTTTATCGCCTCTTCGATGTACCGAACACTTCGAGTGGACGGGTGTGGCCATGGCCGGATTGGAAGAAATAAAGCCCGTCTCGGCCACCAACCCAATCTTGGCCACGCCAAACGTCGGGGAACCAATGCTGTTATATATAGCGGCAACACACCAAGTTTTAAGCGCAGTGCTCGTCGTCGAACGAGAGACGGACGGACATAAGTTCCCGCTTCAAAATCCGGTATACTACGTATCCACCTTCCTCACTCCATGCAAATCACGGTACCCGCATTATCAAAAGATAGCATACGCGGTCTTCATGACATCCCGAAAATTATGACACTACTTCCAAGAGTGTACAATTACGGTGGCCTCCGAAGTTCCACTCAACGACATAATAAATAACCATGATGCCACAGGCCGGATTGCTAAATGGGCTATCGAGCTCCTCCTGTTCGACATAACATATAGACCACGGCGAGCCATTAAGTCGCAAGTACTGGCTGACTTCGTCGCCGAATGGACGGAAGCAGAACTCCCTAAAGAGTACGGCGCGTACTCCAATTGGATCATGCACTTCGACGGCTCTAAGATGCGGGCTGGTCTGGGGGCAGGCATAGTCCTGACATCCCCCACCGGAGATACAGTCCAATATGTACTACAAATATTATACACAGACTCCAACAATGCAGTAGAATATGAGGC
Organism: Aegilops umbellulata; assembly: GCA_032464435.1. NCBI lineage: Eukaryota > Viridiplantae > Streptophyta > Magnoliopsida > Poales > Poaceae > Aegilops > Aegilops umbellulata. Next base: position 147,716,955 of record CP136059.1, on the reverse strand, counting down.
CCTGCTGCATGGTCTCCGGATGGCAGTCTCCATGGGCAATCAATGCCTAGAGGTGCATGGGGATTCGAACCTCCCAATATCTCAAATAAATGGAGACTTTCACGCCAAGGAGCCAAAAATGGTGGCTTACCGCAACGCCGTCCTCAAAATGTCAGCTCGGTTCGAGGGGCTGGAATTCCACCATGTGGCCCGAGAAAACAATCAGGCGGCGGATATCCTCACCCACATCAGCGCTAAGTGCGACCCTGTCCCACCTAATATCTTCTTGGAAAGGCTGTTTAAGCCATCCGTGGTATGGGAAGGAGAGATCGGCAACAACAGTCCGGACCTGGCCACAACACCAGATACCGAACACCCTGACGTTATCGGAGGCTCTGCCACCAAAATAACACCTTCGGCCCACGTGATTATGGCTGACATCGCCCCGTGGATAGAACCCTTCTTGGCCTACCTAACTAGGCAAGAACTCCCTGAGGACCCAAACGAGGCACGCTGCATTGTGCGGCGGTCTAAAGCCTCCAAGGTCCACGAGGAAGAGCTTGATAAGAAAAGCGCTACCGGAGAACTTCAACGGTGCATCTCTGAAGAGGAAGGGAGGCAACTTTTGGCAGAAATTCATTCTGGACTTGGCGGCCACCACGCCGCAGCTCGGGTCCTTGTAAGCAAGGCCTTCCGTACAGGTTTTTACTGGCAGACGGCCCGAGCAGCCGCACAGGACCTTGTTCAACATTGCGTCGGTTGCCAGCCTTTTGCAAACCAAAGCCATATGCCACCTACTGCTCTCCAAACAATCCCCATTACATGGACGTTTGCAGTCTGGGGGCTTGACATGGTCGGACCCCTTAAAGGGGGAAGCCACAAGAAAAATACCTATTGTTCATGATGGATAAATTCACCAAATGGATAGAAGCCAAACCAGTTACAACGGCTGAGTCCGAACCAGTGATAGACTTCATATACGGGGTTGTACACCGTTACGGCGTCCCCCACAACATCATCACCGATAACGGATCGAACTTTACAGCCGACGAGGTGAAAACTTGGTGCAACGACATGGGCATTAAGCTCGATTATGCTTCTGTCTATCACCCGCAAACTAACGGTCAAGTCGAGAGTGAAAATGGTCTTATCATGAGCGGCATTAAATCTAATTACTGCGATCCTTGAAGGAATCAGATACGCACTGGGTAGAGGAGCCTGATTCCATACTATGGGGGCTACGGACCACGCCGAACCGCACTACCGGATACACACCGTTCTTTATTGTGTACGGCGCAGAGGTGGTACTGCCCTGCGACATCATTCATGACTCAACTTGAGTGTGCATGTATGAAGAGAAAGAAGTCGAGATTGATCGGCGGGACAGTTTGGATGCCCTGAAGGAGGAGCGTGACGTGGAAAAAGCCCGCTTCGCATTCTATCAGCAACAAGCTCGACGGTATCAAAGCAGAGAAGTATGGGCCAAAACTTATAACATTGGCGAACTCGTTCTACGCCTACCGGAGAAGAAAAAGAACAAGCTCAAGCCCAAATGGGAAGGTCCCTTCATTATTGACCAAGTTCTGATCGATGGAGCGTACCGTCTGCGGGACGCACTGGACAATTGACTCAAGCCAAACCCATGGAACGCAGCCAGACTCCGAAGGTTCTACGCCTAGTGTCGAACTCTGTTCGTCTCCTTACCTCTGTAAATTTTTTATATATGCATCCGTTATCTGTCTTTTCTTTCTTTCTTTCTTTCTTTCTTTTTTCACAGCCTTAAAAGGCTAAAATGTGTCTTGACTACACAATCTTGACACGCAAGGCGTGCTCATTATACCTGGGGGCTTCTTCTACAGAAGCTTAACATAACTATGTTCCGGGCTCTATGCCCTCCGCACATGTGTTACTTTTCCACATGTAGCTTTTATTCGCCATTATATGCATCGATATGACTTAAGTTTTGCCCAAGCTAGGTTGCCTGGCTCTTGTGTTTATGCCCTACTTTCTGGTTAATTTGGCTAGGGCATAAGGGGAGCACCTCTGCGATTGTTACTGCCTGGTCAGCCAGATGTGTACCTCAGACTGGCTGAAGCCGAAAGCTAGCGTTCTTAAGGGAATATTCGGTCGGTGAACAAGAGATGACTTTTATTTATTATAGTACATGCCCCCAGATGTTTATATCATGCGTCTCTTTTCGCAGTTCATACATGCACATTAATGCATGCGTACCCAGGGAAAGGAACCCTTAACGGAACTATTCTCCCTAGAACATGTTTCTTACTATCCATGTAATATAACATAACTAGTTGGGTACTTGTCTGTTCAAGCACTTATGACCCCTACGCCAGGTTTCCACGCATACCCCGGTTTCTGCATAACTGAGCGGGTATTCAGATACACTCCGGACTGTCGGGTCCAGAGGTCGAAGCTAAAAGGTCCTCCATGACAAATGATTTACAATCCGGCTAGGGACAATATATGTCACTTGAAGTACATAGTCACTTAGACTGACTAAATTCTTCATACCATCCAACAGGCTGTCTAGCCTACAATCCTATTGGGAATACTTTACGGCTAATTTTACTTGGTCGTACACTAAACTGACGGGGATCTCTTTCCCATCAGACCCCACAGGTCCGACCTCGGCCATATGGTTCGGGTCAGCCTTGGTATATCGCGTCTTCACCATGGCCCAGGCTTCCCTTGCACCTTGTCGGCAGGCTGATATCTTCCATAATCGCAAGCGCCACCGCGCTCCCTGAGCACCTCCACAAGCTCCCCCATGCCTCCGGGCAGGGAGGCGGATGGGCACAAGGCTTGGGCAATGCCCTGCATCACCTGCCGTATTTGTTCTTGCAGTTGTGAGAGCTCTGGCAGAAGATCACCTGCAGACCCGGGCATTTCCTCTACGGGACGACCCGTCAGCATACCTACAGACATAACTCTGTTAGCCGGTTTCTTCGCCGAACTCTCTAAAAGTTCGTTCAAGCTCTTACTAAAAATGCCGTGCCAAAGCCTCTTATTCTCCTTTACGGAGTCAACAAGCTGGGCACGAACATCTTTTAGTTCAACACCCAGCCGGGTATTGGCATACTGGAGATCGTTTTCTCCCGCCTAACCTGCATAAGCACGCGCTCGCCAGCCTTTAGCTATCGTTGAGCATGTTGCTCATCCCCTCGCACGACCTCCGGATTCACGCCAAGGTCATCTGTAGAATCTATTGTTAGATTTGCATGCATGTCGAACACTAACTGGTACATGTCATTCTTTTCGATAGAAACAAGTGTTACCAGAGGGGGCCTTCTCGGACTCCTTCATTGCGGCAACTGCGGCCCGTAGCTGGGCTTTGCGCTCCTCTAGCTCTTGAGACAACTGGGTATTCTTCTCAGTAAGAGCCTATGAGAACAATGATCCTTAAATCAGTTGTGCCAACTGTTTCAAGTCTCAGGGGCTACTGATATACATAATTATTAGATTTTCTTACCCATATATCCTTTACATATTGGTCCATGGCTCTGGCTAGAACATTTTGAGCAGCTCGGATGTACGTGTCTCCTGAGTTGAAGGCATCGAACGCCTCTTGAGAGAAACAAGCGTCGCGGTGTACGGCCCGGCGACGCTTGTGATTCATGGCACTCTCCACTTCGGAATTCGTAGTGGACAGCCTATCCGCATCCTTTGTAGGAGGAACATTTGGGGTTGGCCCCACATCGGCGTCTGCCCCTAAGTCCAGCTCTGGAACCTGGCAGCTGGAGGCGTGGCCGGCAGGCTCTACGGACACGGTCCGACGAGCATTTTTTCTGCTAGGAAACATGGACGTTATTATATTTCAAAAATACGATAACCATGGAGCGAGGTTCTTTTTCATACCTCTGCGACGGTGTCTCAGTCCTGACCGCCTTCCTTTTAAGCCTACCCGGCTTCGGTGCCCCTTGTTGGTGAATCACTGTGGGTTCGGCATGGCGTCCCAAAGACCCTCCCTGTAAGACACCATATGTGTGTGTTAGGTGAAGTGCAAAAAAGGATCCTTCTCGGAAGTTGGGACTCTGGTTTTACTTGCATGCAATGCAGGGAGCAGTCGAGGGTAATCGGCTATGATGGCCACCATGGCACCGTCGCAGCTTAATTGATAGAACGTCATGTTAATAAGCTCCACAAATGTGTCTGGATCTTCTTCGAGTCCGGGGTCGAGGGCCGGTCAGGGTCCTCAGGTTGTGGAGGTGGGCTGTGGACCGCCCTCATAGCTTTTCACAGTTCCTGCTATGAAATAGCAAGGTAAATACTTATGACAAAGAATGCGGGAAGGTTCGGAGTAAAAAGTAGCAGCTCACCCAGTTTGGGGGGTTGTACATGGAGAATCCATCCCGTGGCTTAATGCGGATGAACTCCTCTTCTTCTCCTTTATACAAATCGGATAGTATTTTCGGTAGAGCAGCGACGGAGTCCGGTCCCTTACGACTGCAGCGGGTGGCATCGTCTTCCCCATTGAAGTGCCACATGGGTTGTCCCCGATATTGAAGTAGCTGCACCCCCCGCATTATACATATTGACATAACCTCGATTATTGTCAATCCTGATTTGGCCAAGGTTTTGATCTAGCCCATCAGGTAAAGGACTTATCCGTTATCTTCCTCCTAGGGGTTCCAAGGGCGCCAGCTACGGTGTTTCTTCAAAGGGGCGTTGTCAAACTCAGGAAGGCCCATCCGGATAGGGTCCGGAAGGGGGACGTCCTCCATATAAAACCACTCTGAAGGCCAGTCTTCAGATATCTTCTTCGGGGTACCGGACAGGTATCCGGTCCCGGCGATGCGCCATATCTCGGCTCCGCCCACTTGATATATTGACTCCTCCTGTGTACGGGGTACGAGGCAGAATAGCCTCTTCCATAGCTCGAAATGAGCTTCGCAGCCCAAAAATAACTCACAAAGGGCGACATAGCCGGCGATGTGTAATATGGAGACGAGAGTAAAATTATGTAGTTGGAGGCCGTAGAACTCCAGGAGCCCGTGGAGGAATGGATGGATTGGAAATCCAAGTACCCTCAATAAGTAAGGGACAAGGCATACCCGCTCCCCTGGATGGATTGGGAAAGCTCTCTGCTTGCTCCCCGCCATTGTAAGTAGCTAATCCGGCTCGGACGGGAACCATATATGCAGGAGGGAGAAACCCCTGGGTTTGTAACTCAACTAACTGGCTGTGTGGGACAGAACACTTCTTCCAATTGCCTGGCTTAGGGCTACGAGAGCGAGAGGAGGAGCTGCGACGGCCGGCCATGATTGGATGGACTTTTCTGGGCGCGCTTCGATGGATTCTCGCTGGGGGAGGATGGTGTGATTTGGATCTGAGGATCTCCGTCTCCTTAAATAGACAATTTACTTACATGGTTAGGGTGGCAAGTGTAAAAATGCCCTGACTTCTCGCATTCGCTCGACACGTGGAGAATGGCCATTATTAGGCGCAGGAGCCAAGGAGTGCAACATTCATGGCAAGCCAGACACTACTCGACAGGTACTCAGGATTTGGAGAAGAACCCGCCTTGCAATGTCGAAGACAATCTGCGCGCTGGACTCATCGTCATTGCAGCCTAGTTCGGGGGCTACTGAGGGAGTCCTAGATTAGGGGGTCCTCAGAGAGCCGGACTATATCCTCTGGCTGGACTGTTGGACTATGAAGATACAAGATTGAAGACTTCGTCCCGTGTCCGGGTGGGACGCTCCTTGGCATGGAAGGCGAGCTTGGCAATTCGGATCTGTAGATCTCCTCCCTTGTAACCGACTATGTGTAACCCTAGCCCCCTCCGGTGTCTATATAAACCGGAGGGTTTAGTCCGTACGATGACAACAATCATAATCATAGGCTAGCTTCTAGGGTTTAGCCTCTATGATCTCGTGGTAGACCAACTCTTGTAATACTCATATCATCAAGATCAATCAAGCAGGAAGTAGGGTATTACCTCCATCGAGAGGGCCCGAACCTGGGTAAACATTGTGCCCCCCGCCTCCTGTTACCATCTGCCTTAGACGCACAGTTCGGGACCCCCTACCCGAGATCCGCCGGTTTTGAAACCGACACTCGCCAGGGAGGCCGGTAGCGCCGGCAGTGTGGAGGACGAGGCCACGACGGTCGCGGAGGAAAAGGATCTCGCACAGTGGGCGGAGTCCACTGGGGAGGCTAGCAGCACCGGCACCGGGGCCCCTCTCATCGAAGATGTGGTCGACGAGTCGTCGGAGGAGGAGGTTGCTACCTCTTGAGCATTGTGTTTGTTTTTGCCTTGAAGAGGAAAGGGTGATGCAATAAAGTAGCGTAAGTATTTCCCTTAGTTTTTGAGAAATAAGGTATCAATCCAGTAGGAGACCATGCTCAAGTCCCTCGTACCTACACAAACAAATAAGAACCTTGCAACCAACGCGATAAAGGGGTTGTCAATCCCTTCACAGCCACTTGCAAAAGTGAGATCTGATAGAGATAATAAGATGATATTTTTGGTATTTTATGATAAAGAGTAAAAGTAAAGGAAGCAAAATAAATGGTAATAGAAATAACGGTAGATTAATATGATAGAGAATAGACTCGGGGGGCCATAGGTTTCACTAGTGGCTTCTCTCAAGATAGCGTAAGTATTACGGTGGGTGAACAAATTACTGTCGAGCAATTGATAGAACTGAGCATAGTTATGAGAATATCTAGGCATGATCATGTATATAGGCATCACGTCCGCGACAAGTAGACCGACTCCTGGCTGCATCTACTACTATTACTCCACACATCGACCGCTATCCAACATGCATCTAGAGTATTAAGTTCATAAGAATAGTGTCGGATTTCGGGTTCCGACAGACCCTTGAGGTTCAAACACTGGGGTGCGCGCGGAGATTACGCCTTCTACCTACCTGCACCCCTCTGCCTCGCAAAGATCTAAACTATGGAAGACACAGCACAAGAGACACAGGGTTTATACTGGTTCGGGCCACCGTTGTGGTGTAATACCCTACTCCAATGTGGTGTGGTGGATTGCCTCTTGGGCTGATGATGCTGAACAATACAAGGAAGAACAGCCTCACGAGGGTCTGTTCTTGGCCGGGGCGATGAACTGCTAGGAGGAGTTCAGTCGCCCTTCCCTCTCTCTCTCTCTAATCTGATTGCCGATCGATCTCTCTTCAGTTCAGTTGCTACCTGCTATGTTATCTCCTCCCCCCTATCTTGGGGGTGGCTAGTCCTATTTATAGGCAAAGGCCCTGGGCCTCTTCCCAAATATTGAGCCGGAAGGGCGCCAACAGTTGGCCATTTTGAAGGGGAACATATGGTACACTTATCCTGACTAAAGTTGGTCCTCGCCTGCCAAAGGCTCTGGTGGTGACGCTGGCTTGGGCTCCACAATGACTTCTTCCTTGTCGCGGAGCTGGTCTTGGTCTCGTTGCACCAAAATGGGTGCCTTTGCTTGATACTCCCGCCTGCGCTTGCTCCCTTTGCACCAAAGAGGAAAGGGAGGACACTGCACGGGCTGGCGCCCTTGGTCGTCATGGCTTGCGTCACGGGCACCTCGTGAGGTACCGCGCCTTGATCTCTCCGCCTCCTCGTGAGCCAGCCTGATGAGGCCGTGCCTGAGGAAGCTCCATGTCGTCCTCCCCGCGAGGCTTGGCCCCTCGCGAGGGTCTTGGGTCTGTGTTGATGAAGATGGGCCGTGCTAGGCCCCCTGTTGAGCCACGCCGCAGGCCGCCTGCAGGCAAGTCTGGGGACCCCCGTTCCCAGAACGCTGACAGTAGCCCCCGGGCCCAAGGCGCGCCCGGACTTGGCCGCGCGGCAAGGCGGAAGGGCAAGGGCAAAGCGCCGCGGGCCCTAACAGCATGTGGCCTTGGGCGCCGCGTGGTGGTTGATTGGACGTGGGCGTCTCCACTTCCCCACGACGCATTGGCAACTGCGCGGATTGGACAAGTCCTTGCATGCAAAGCGGGTTATGATTACCTGCGATCATGGTGGCCGACGGTTGGCCTTCGCCGGTCATAAGTATGGAACGGCACGCGCCCTTCCAGTCCATCTCTTCCTGCTCCTCCTTCTTCCCGGTCCTTGCTCCGTCTTGCTGCAATGGCTCCGATCCGTCGGTTCTCGGCGGCAGAGAAGGGAAAGGCTCCCCGAGAGGAGCCAGACCCGCTCCCGCCGAAGAAACGGCTTGCCCTCCGCCACCGGGACGAGGGGGCCCATCAGGTGGTGTCGAGGCCCTGGGGTGAGCGGGCGCCACCGGGGTTCCCGCTTCCTTTGTACGCCCACGTTAAGGGCACTGAAGGAGTCGACGCTGATCGCCATGGGCGCCGCCGCCGCCAGCACCGACGGGTCAGGAAGGTGTGGGTTGTCCCCCCTGGGGTCCACACCGAGTGCTCCTCCTGAGAGTTCGTGCTCCACACCTCCTTGCCTCCTCAGTCTTCGATTCGCCTTCCTCCCTTCTTGGCCTCCATCGTCCTGCAGGGAGAACTCCTAGAGCTTTGGCTGCAGCACGCCGACTGCACCACCCTCGCGACCGAGGCAGAAGTCGCGGTCGTTGCCTCGGGCGAGGTCTTCTTGACCCGAGGCTGGGGCGAAATCGCCCGGGTCTACAGGACAACAGGCGCCTTCGTGATCCACTTGGAGTACGATGGTGCCTCGGTGATGTTCTTCAAGGTATTCGATGCAAACGGGCGTCGGCTGGAGTGCTGCCCCGGGAGAGGTGGTCGGGACCCTGTTACGGCGAGAACTGGGCCCGTCGACCGCTCCCTTGGCGGCTTCTCAGGCGGTGGAGCCGTCGGAGGGTCCAGCGACTCCGGCGAGATCTTCGTGACTCCGGAGACGAGCGACGACAGTTATGAGCCCCCGAGCCGGCGCCCCTCCTGGAGCAGGGCGGGCTCGTCAGGCCGTCGCCGACTCTGATCTGGATGGGGTTGGCGCCGATGCTTGACGGCCCCCACTTTTGATGATGGCATCTTTTGCAGGAGCGCGTGTAGTTAGTGTCCCTTTAGGTTCTGTTCCCTGCGAGGAATCAAAGACGCTTCCCGTGGGGGCTTGTAAGGTTCCTGTGATCCTGTTTGTTAATATAACCCTTGTCGTAAAATTGTGCGAGTTGCTCGTTCCGTCTTAGATCAGTTCTTCCTTTCGGACCTCACGAGGGCTTGATGCTCTACGCCGATAGGTCCCAATCCCAAGGCGGCTTCAGCCGTCGCTGGTATGCCAGGTCGCGATGCCGTTGTCAAGGCCAGTTGGTGAGCGACCCGAGGTCCGGTAAGAGCCCCTGAGTCGTGATGCTCAGGAGGTCCCCTTTGGCGCTCAAGCAGCCGTCGTTCGGTGAGAAAGGGGAGCGGCATCGCTAACACGGGATTGCATTAGGTGTGGGGACGGTGCCACGGTAGCTGATGCGTTCGGGTGGTGACTTATCTCGAGAATCAGAGACCGCTCCCTGGTGTGTCGCCGGGTCCGTGCGTCGGCAGGCGTGAGGTTGCTCGGCGAGGTCCTCGCGTATCTCTCCCCTCTCACCTTTGCTCCCCTTTCTGCTCTACGTCCTCGGGTCCCGGCCCTTGAGCGAGTCTCAGCCGTCGCTGGTATGCCAGGTCGCGATGCCGTGGACAAGGCCAGAGGGTGAGGGCTGGAGGGCCAGTAGGAGACCTGAATCGCGATGCTCAGGCGCCCCCCCTTTAACGTGCAATCAGTTCGCGCGGATGAGAGCGAAGGAGATACCGCGAGGGCCTCGCCTGACATAGCACTTTTCAGGAGACCCTGTAGACCTATCATAGAAAGAACAAGGGGTTGTCGTGACAATTGACAGTCAACCGTTGGTTGCTTCCGAGGGGCGATGAGGCACTAGAGGCTTGACGAGGTGGTGCCATGCGGGGCTGCCGCGGCCAGAGCTCAGCCATTCAGGTTTTTTGGCGTTGCAGGGATGGACCCGTGCGCAAGCGCCGTGCCGTCTTGGGAGCAGCTCCGTCAGTTGGCGTCAGTTGAGCAGGCAACTAGATCAAACACATTAGCCGCAAAGGGGTGGATTCCATCAAATAGATGCTGGGAAGGCAGTCATCGCTGGGTCAGGCCCGAGCGATTTGGGGATGATGCAGCCCGAGGGGCGCCCCCAACAAAGTAAGCTAACGACATGAAATAAAAGGGATACATGCTGCAGGGACGGATCCACGCGGCCTGGGAATGATGCAGCCCTGGGGGGCGCTCCCAACTGGAAATGAAACTTGAAAGATGTCACCTGATGATGTTGAGGACGAACGAGTGTTGGTGTAGCAGACTCGGTGGGCTCCGGAAGCCGGTCCTCACGAGCCCCCAGGCCCAAGGGCCTTGGGAGGCTCTAGAGGCGCTGCTGGCTCCTTGCGGACCATCTCCATCTCCGCCAAGGCTGCGGAACGCCTGGCCTCTTGAGCCTCCATGATGCCCCTCATGAGGCGCTAGTACATGACAGCCGTGTTCGGTAAGCCGTAAGGCATGCGAACGTAGCTGTGGGGTGAACCATCGCAGCGCCCCACTCGCGAGGGCCAGAGGCGCTCCAGAGAGGCGACTCGATTGAGCCCTGGTATGTCGATGCAGACGCGCAGCCCACCATCCTCGCCTGGATGGGGAGCCACACCTGGTAGGCGGCGGCCACCTCTCATGACTCTTGACTCCTGTAGCTCTTGAATGGCCTTGCTGACGAACTCCTGTGGGTCTGACCCTCCTTGCTTTACTCCTTCTTGAGGGAAGCGTGCTTTGAAACACGCCTCCATGTGGTGCCCAAGCGCCTCCCTCGTGACCGTAGCCAGGTCGGTGGCCCTCCAGGGGAGAGCCCCCGAGCCCTACCTGAGGAGGGCACCGGGCACGCTTTCCTATGCGACGGAAGGAGGATCCCCCCGGGCAGGCGCGGGCCCAGAGGGGCCTGCCTCCCGAGGGGCCAAGCTGGATGATGTCTTCTTCTTCTTGGGGGTGGTCTCGGTAAGCCTCCTTCTTTCGCGATCCGGGTCTTCCAGTGATGCGGCCTGAAAGGCTCATTCCAGGGAACACACCGCATCCTTCTCTTCACAGGGCACCGTGATGACTCCGCAACTTCCTGGCATCTTGAGGACGTTGTAGCCATGGTGAGTTACGACCATGAACTTGGCCAACGCTGGGTATCCAAGGATGGCGTTGTACGGCAGGCGAATGTGAGCCATGTCGAAGTCGATGAGCTCGGTGCGGTAGTTGTCGCGTGTCCCGAAGGTGACTGGGAGGCGGACCTGCCCAATCGGGACCGTGGAGCCGTCGGTGACCCCGGAGAAAGGCTTGGTTGGCTGAAGCTGGTTGTAGGGTACTTGGAGATTGTTGAATGTTTCCACGGATAGGACGTTGAGCCCTGCCTCGCCGTCGATGAGGGTCCTGGTGACCAGCACATTCCTGATAATTGGGGAGCAAAGCATCGGGAGGACTCCGGTTGTGGCTGCACACTTGAGTTGATCCGCTAAGCTGAACGTGATGGTGCACGCGGACCACCTGAGAGGGCGCGTGGCTTCGAGCTTGGGGAGGACTGCATTTACTTCGCGGGCGAACTGCTTGAATTTGCGCTAAGAGGCTGGGGCTTGACCTCCGCCCAGGATGCAGGCGATCACGCGCGGCTCTTGGAAGCCCCCAGCCCCCTCGTCCTGATGGCGGTCCTTGTTTCTCCTTGGCGGCGGTGACAGCGAAGGGAGGCCTGCGTTGTCTTGCGGGCGGTCCTCGCGAGGCTGATCCCTCCAGCCTCCCTCGCGAGGCGGGTCTTGCCAGCGGTCCTCACGAGGTCGATCACGCCACATTTGGCGCGGGCCGTGGTCTTCCCAGCATCATGTGTTCCTTCCTCCTCCTCGACCATAGCCCCGATCACCGCGGTCGGGACGACGACCGATCCTTCCTTCTCGCATGGCTCGGAGCTCTTGGCATCCGTTGGTGTTGTGGGTGTGGATGTCATGGTACACACAGTACCGGCTGCCCTTTGAAGACTCTGGCTGATCTCTGCCCCGCTTGGTGTCTGGTTCTGCCGCGAGCACGACAGCCCCCTGGAGCGCAACGTGAGTCCCAACACCAAGCTAACCCTTTTCTTCGAGGGTGTCCTTGGAGCCTTGGATCATCTTTGCTCCAGTAGGGCGGCCTGTCTGGCCGATGAGGCCTAGAAGCTTTGCCGGGGTGCCATGACCAAGGTCCTCACCAAGGTGGCATACTGGAACCCCGACCTCGACTTCAACACCGCGCTAGAGAGCTTGCCGGAGGATGCTGACCTCGCGGTGCTCAAGGAGCATATCAAGCCCGTCATCAGTCGTGTCGACAGAATTCAGAGGGTGGAGGGACAGTGCCGAGATTAGGCACCCCATTTCTCATTGTAGTTGTAGGTTCATGACCAAGACAATTTCTATCTTTAGTTAGAACCGCGGCAACAACTGATGTAGTATAACTCTGCAGTACTTTCGAGATGAGGCATGCCATTTTCCTGTTCAATCCCCCATTGTAAGTTCACCCTACGTTAGTCGGGTAGGCTTGCCGACGCGTAAACCCAGGTCGAGGCGCCTTGAGGATGGATCCCCAATGGCCTGCTAGATGTGCTTGCTGCCAGGCGAACCACCTTACCGCTCTCAATGCGGCCGCTCGAACTAAAGAGCTTGACTCAAGTCAGAATCGAGAGCGTTGCCAATTGTGGAAGGCTACCCTGCCGTTCTCGACGCATCCGCTTGAGCTGTTTAGCGGACTCGAAACAGAGCAAGGGCGTTTCCAATAGTGGAAGGGCCCCTTTGCGTGCAGGTTTTCCATACATAGGGCATGACCTTCGAGGACAATAACCTTATATATGAAAAGAAATTGCTTAAAGTTTCGCACGACTTAGCTTTTCTGTCGTTGCACGGGCGTCCACCGCATCTGCAGATGGTGCCATCAAGCTTGGTCGTCTTCTTCCTTGGAGCGACGACCATGATGAAGCTGCTGCCCCAACCAGACCAGATTTCCACAACTGCGCCCCCCTACCTGGCGCGCCAAAGATGTCGGTGTGGAACGACACCTATGGGATCACTGGGATCCCTTCTACGGTTGGCGGCCGCAGGGTTGTGCAAAAAGCAGGTCTGACAGGAAGCACATACCCAAGTTCGGGCCGCGAGGATGCGTAAAACCCTAGTCCTGCTTTGGTGTATGTATTTGAGTGTTCTTGAGCTCTCAAACTAGCTACGGTGTGTCCCTAGTCCAAAAGATCTGAATCCTTCCCCCTGTTGCCTCGGGCCTCCTTTTATAGACAAAAGGGGTTGCCACAGTGGCACATAGGAGGTGGAAAGGTGTAAAGTGGATGACTCTATCCTCTGGCACCATCAGACAAACGCATTTAATGCACTGCTGACGTGCCCCTCTTGCTTTATTGGGGACGGCAAGGAAGCTCGTCCCAGCCGTCGCCGCCTCGTCGGGCTTCGACACGCGTCCGAGCTGACGAGGCGTCGTGGTGCCACGTTGGCTGGCTGCTGGGCTGGTGCAGTGGTGGAGCCTTCACGAAGATCTGCATGCCACCATTCAGGTGCTTGCTGACTCGGCCATAGAGGCCGCTCGTCGCCACGCAGGTGCCTGCCCAGCTGGTTGAGCTCGCAGCTGCATGGGGACGGTGGTGGAGCCTTGGTAGACGCGGGCCCTGCTGCTACCCTGTAGGTGTCCTCGGCAAGGGCCTTGCCGGGGACCTGGCAAGGGTCTTTCCGTGGCACCGTGGTCGTCCACAGCAAGGGTCTCACCGGGGGTCTCATGGATCTCCTCGGCCAGGATCTCGCCGAGGGTCGTCGTCTTCTGGTCCTCATCTGATCTCGTGTGTTTTATGATCTTGACGAAGATCTGCGTGCCACCACAGAGGCGCCTCCCAAGCCTTGGTTCCAATGTGGTTGGTTGGTGGTGTTGGTATCCGCGGGCTCAAGGGTGGCTCGCTCTGCTGGTGTCGGGCAAGTTGCCCCGGCAAGGCTATTGCCGGGGCTGCGGAGGCTGCCCCGGCAAGGGTCTTGCCGAGGAAGTCCACCTCGCCCTCTTGCTCTTTGTGTCTCTTTGTCTTCGCGTCGCTTTGGTTGCCTTGCGCTTCGGCTTCCCTCTTCTGCCCTGCTCAGTGTGGCCGTGGGCGCGGCTCTGACTGCCCGTGCACAAGCAAAGGGGTAAAAAGGAGTGCGCCTACTTTTGTACACCGACACGGTGGGACCGAATGGTTAAACTCGGTGGCACCGATATGTTCAAAATATGAACGTTAGGAATCTTGGTGGGACCGACAGGAACAACTCGATGTGACCGATGTGCTAGGGCTTAGGGCAAACATCATCTCGGTGGCGCCGATTGCATCAACTCGGTGAGACCAAAATGAGGCAATAAGGCAAGAGAGAATCTGTCAATCTAACTCGGTGAGACTGATTGCATAACACGGTGATACCGAAATAAATACAACAAGTCACAGAGTGTTGGCAAGGCCATCTTGGTGAGACCAAGACCCATATCGATGAGACCGAACTGTTAGGGTTTCTGGCTGTGGCTATGTCATATGAACTCGGTGGCTCCAGCTAGAAAGAATAAGTGGGGCCGAGTTGGAGTTTAGGGTTTTGACATATTTGGATGGAGAAAGTGGTTGAGGGTTTTGGAGCAATATCACTAAACATTTGAGCAAGCAAGCCATTAAGAAACACCTCATCCCCTTTAATAGTATTGGCTTTCCTATGGACTCAATGTGATCTTGGATCACTAAAATAAAGATAAAGAATCTTGAGCTTTTGCCAATATTTGTCCTTAGCATTTTGAGGGGTCCACATCTCTAGTCCATGCCATGCCATTCACTGAACTTCCTGAAATATTTGTCTTGAATGGATATTAGTTCAATGAGCTATATGTTGTTATGAATTACCAAAACCACCCGGGGATTAGTTACTCTTTCAATCTCCCCCTTTTTGGTAATTGATGACAACATATACATCAAATCTTTGACAAATGTTAAAATTAATGAAATACATCATTGCTTTGAGAAGTATGTGATAAGCAAGAGCTCCTCCTAAATTTGTGCATTATTTAAAATTTGCATTTGGATGCAAATGCACAAAGGATTAGGATCATGGGTCACTCTTCCGTGTCACATACATCTTAGTGGAGCGCACAAAATGATAAGAGTGAAATAACATGCACGCATCACCAAATACATAAGTCAATGATCATACACAAATAATCATAGAGATAGGCATAGATCACACATTAAGCATAGTATGATCAATCACACAACCACACAAAGTATCTCACGAGCATAAAACAATAAGTAGCACAAATCAAACGGACGAAGTAGCAACTAGCAATAAAAACCAACAAGCAAAAGAGTGAGACTCTCTCTCTCTCTCTCTCAGCCTATGATCTATATATTTTCTCCCCCATTGGCAACAAGTTAACTAAAAGCTTGAAAAAGTACAGTGATATACGACACTCTAGGCATGATCTTCAGGAACTTCTAAAGGGGTCTCCTAGCTTGTTGCTCCAGTGTGCGTAGATGGCCTTGAGAGAACTTCTTCTGCAAATGCCTCGGCTGATGTCTGTTGAGCTGGTGGTGTTGACATTGGGGGTGGAACTGTTACAATAGCGGCAAGTGCAGAGTGTGTTGTCATGGTGTCTGCTAATGGCACAGCTGAAGACCCGGGTGCCCTTGGCATTGCCTGAAATCTCTAAGTGGTAGTGTCCTCATTGCTATCTTCAGCATCATCTCTCAGCTTCTCTACAATATATTGTATCTTAGTGACCTTGACATCAAGATTGTACATTTTGTCTTCAACTATCCGCTCTAGGCTCTCCTGGTTCTTGGCTAAGTTGGCCAGACTTCGCTCAATCCTCAGTGTTGCTTCTGGCAGATATGTCAATTGGTCTTTGCTTTGATTTGAGATTGACTATTGATGCATTGTGTGCATTTGCTGCCTTTGCTGCTTTTGCTACTTTTTCTGCCTCTGCCTTCTCTTGAGCCTCAACTAAAGTTTGATGTGAAGCATCCATCACCACTTCATTACCTTCAAACTCTGGCTGAAGAGGAAGGTGCTCTCTCTCAAGTAGATATGTTCTTGTACCAACCTTGGAGATAAGCATCTGGATGTGTGGTGCATATCCACATGACCTTTTCTGATCAGCAGCAGTCCTTCTGATTGCCTCAACAATCAGGCTCATGACTATGTATTTCTATGGAATATCAAACAAGTGGAGCAGGTTGATGGAGTGGCCAAGAATCATCCTATCATCTCCAGATTTGGGCAACAAGGTATACCTCAATATATAGTTTATGGTGGCCAAACCAGCAGGCAAATAGTATATGGAGCCAAACTTATGTGTATCAAAAGCCTCATCAGGAATGGTCTTGTACATGTGTGGCATAGTGTCATGATCCATCCTGGGATTTCCATAGACATCAATATCAGTTTCATCTTCCTTTGGGGCATTGATGAGAGTGTCCCACTCAGAGATAGATGACTGGTATCTTGTGCCCTCAGTCATCCACACAATTCTGCCATCTGGATAAAAGTCTGATGTGGGGTAAAACTACATCACCATCTCATCATTCCATTTTGTAAGCTTCTGTCCAACAAACACATCAACACCTGTAAGCTTGAAACTCTCATGAACATGGGGGAAGTAATCTTCATTTGCATATATGCACTTGCAATCCACCCACTTCATGTTGCTTATGATGGGCTTCTTGTCAAGCAGCACCGTCTCATAAAAATCTTTGTTGTTCACGTGTGGAAACGATAGTAACAAGTTGTTCTTCTCCTTGCAGAATATGGATCCACTTTCCTCCATTCTCTCAATGCACTATCCTTCCTGAGCTTCATGTTTTTAGACACTAGATGTCCATCATCGTGATCTGGAATCCTTGGCCTCAACTTCCTGAGCACTTGCGGCTCCTCATCCTCTTGAACCTATGGCATGGGGCCTTGTTCTTTTCAGCAGCTGGGACGTTTTTTGTTGATCTCTTAGGAGCATCAGCCTTAGGTGTAGGAACTAGAGCTTTTGGCCTGGGCTTAGAGGGTGTAGCACCCGACTTCATGGCATCTACCACGAGCTTTTCAGACTTGGCAGGGGGTGCAACAGGTTCCTCTTCCTCCTCTTCATCATCCATCATCATAGATGGTCTACTAATCACTCTGGCAATGGCCTTCTTCACTCTCTCTTTCCTCTTTTTCTTTCCAGCAGTAGCTTCTTCTTTTTCAGTTTGCTCAGGAGTGAATTCCATGGTCTCTTGTGGAACTGTAGACTTTCTGGCCTTAGACATTAGAACTCTCTTTGCATGGGCCTTCTTATGGAGAACCGGCTTGGTAGCAGCTGAAGTGACATACTCTTTCTTGATCACTTTCTTCTTTGTTGAAGTGTTCTTCAACCACAAAATCCTCATCCTCACTTCTTGAGGTTCTCTTCTTCCTTTTTCTTGTGGCAGCTTTGGGCAGATTTCTTGGAGTGCTTCTGCTGCCATCATCATAGCTTCCACTAGGGCTTGTGCCCTCACTGAGATTAACCTCTTCCTCTAACTTGTTTTGGTTGTCACTTGTATCAAAAATCTTGCAGCCAGACCCTCTGAATAGATAGGTCTAGGCAAAGTGGATGAGCATCATAAAAAGCAGTTGGTTTTTCAAAAAAATTGAGTCAAAACTTTAGTTTTAGTTTTCTGCAGAAAGAATTTTGGAGCTACCGCTATGAAAATCTCGGTGACACTGAAGCATTAATAGAGTCTGAACACACAAGATCGGTCAAATCGAGTTGCGGTTTGGTGACTTTGAGATGCTAGGGTTTCACTAAGGTTTTTCTTTCAGTCTCACCGATCAGTACACTTTGGTGGCACCGAGTTGTACTTAGTGCAATGGCGAGGGCCAATCGGCGGGACGGAAAGGTTCATTTTGGTTTGTCCGAGATGAGCTCGGCGGAAACCTAACCCTAATTTTTTTCATCGAATATAATCTAAAGGAGTTTTTGTGTGGATAGAATGATCTCAATCATGGCAAGAATCTAGGCATTATCCTTGTGCATAGAATCAGAAGGGGATAGCACAAAGAGATCGAACCGTACCATAACTCGGTGAAGATTCTCTATGATGACAACAGTGGTGGAGATTCTTGTTGACGGTGATGGAGACCTGCGGTGGAGGTGTACAGACGGAGACGGTGATGATCTGAAGACCAAGGGGCCGGTAGCAATGGAACGCGGACTCGAGTGGTTTGAAGTGATTTTCAATCATACGGGTCCGCAGAATATATATACCCATGTGCTGTCGGTGGCAGCAAATGGAATGTTTTGGTGGCGCCGAGATGCAAAACTGCGTGTAGTTATTGCAACTCAGAGACTGAGTCATTCTAATCAGTATCACCGAGATGAAAACCTAGATCAGTCTAGTGATTTTGGTGAGTGAGTTGGTCTGACCGAAAGAACAAGAAGGTTTTTGAAAGAAGCTATTAACGGATCGGTGGCTCCGAGTGCTCCTCACCCGGAGGGTCCGAAAAAGACTTGTTCAATATTTGTGATGTAGTATGAATAGAGTTTGATACGAGAAAAGCATGGATAGCTAGAGAAGGTTCTTAGGCATTCTTGTCCATCCATTTGGCCAATAAAAACCAAGAAAATCAAAACAACAAATGGAAGTCCTCGAACGAAGAAATTATGCAATCAAAAAGCTCACGCAATAAGATAGCAAATGGAATATGTGTCAAAGCATGCACAAACAATTCTAGAATCCACCAAGCAATTGGCGATGAGTAGGTCATCTTTATATGAGTATGTTGACTGAGGAGTCAAATGAGAACATTTGATCGTAGGTCGTACTCATCGTTTAAGCACAAGTGGAGTTACCACTTTTACGTAAAGCATTAATGGGTTCACACCATTAGAGTTACTTTAGCTCAATTTTTAGAGCAAAGCTCCCCCTAGATGTGATATCCCCCCTAAGAGGTATGAATTAACCTTGGCTTTTGTCAATGATGACTTCATGTATATAGTGAAGATGTGGATGCTGAAAGTTGATGTAGATCATTTGGAGCAATCCATTGGAGTTTTGCACTTTCAATACCTTCATGGGTTAGTCCCACAAGGAACATACAAGGATATCCATAAACATAGATTGAATTGCACATCTGATTATGTCCATGAAAGCATTAGGTTACCTTGTCCTTTGTCTTACAAACAAGATGGTTTGTGACTCCGTGAACTAGTGCAAGATATGAAAGTTGATTGCACAAGTCCTTGCCAAAATGAATATGAGTGAAGTATGTTGGCGGAGTCACCCTCAAGAACAATCTAGTTCTTCTTCTTTGGGATTGACATCAACTTGAAGGGAATCTTTGGAGTTGTAGGTGAACTTGATGATATTGAGGTTGACGTAGTCTTGGGAACCCACTTGACCATGGCCTTAGGAGCTTCTTCAAATAAGTCAATCTCTTCTTGAAGCTTGTCCTTGCCTTTTAGCTTGTGGTCTTATGGTGGAAGATCATCTTGAGCTTGTGTTCCCTTGAAAGAAGTGGGGGTATTGATCTTCTTCCCACTCAACTCCATTGGCATTGAACATTCGTTCAAAACCAACACCTTGATTCTTTCGGTGCCTTCCTTGCTTGCGTACAATTTGCTCAAATTGCTTACCCCGGGCAAGGCTCTTGTGTGACGCCCCCGATTCAATCGTACACTAATCATGCACGCAAATGTGTACGATCAAGATTAGGGACTCACGGGAAGATATCACAACACAACTCTACAAATAAAATAAGTCATACAAGCATCATAATACAAGCCAGGGGCCTCGAGGGCTCGATTACAAGTGCTCGATCATAGACGAGTCAGCGGAAGCATCAATGTCTGAGTACAGACATAAGTTAAACAAGTTGCCATAAGATGGCTAGCATGAACTGGGATACAGATCGAACGAGGCGCAGGCCTCCTGCCTGGGATCCTCCTAACTACTCCTGGTCGTCGTCAGCGGGATGCACGTAGTAGTAGGCACCTCCAGTGAAGGAGTTGTCGTTGACGGTGGCGTCTGGATCCTAGGCTCCATCGTCTGGTCGCAGCAATCGGGTAGAGGAATGGGGAAAAGGGGGAAACAAAGCAATCGTGAGTACTCATCCAAAGTACTCACAAGCAAGGAGCTACGCTACATATGCATGGTTATATGTGTAAAGGGCCATATCAGTGGACTGAACTGCAGAATGCCAGAATAAGAGGGGGATATCTAATCCTGTCGAAGACTACGCTTCTGGCAGCCTCCGTCTTGCAGCATATAGAACAGAGTAGACTGAAGTCCTCCAAGTAGCATCGCATAGCATAATCCTACCCGGCGATCCCCTCCTTGATGCCCTGTTAGAGAGCGATCACCGGGTTGTATCTGGCACTTGGAAGGGTGTGTTTTGTTTTGTATCCGGTTAGGTGTCAAAAGGTCAAGGTACAACTCCAAGTCGTCCTGACCGAAGATCATGACTATTCGAATAGATTAACTTCCCTGCAGTGGTGCACCATATAACCCAACACGCTTGATCCCATTTGGCCGGACACACTTTTCGGGGTCATGCCTGGCCGCGGAAGATCAACACGTCGCAGCCCCACCTAGGCACAATAGAGAGGTCAGCACGCCGGTCTAAACCTAAGCGCACAGGGGTCTGGGCCCATCGCCCTTAGCACACCTGCATGTTGCGTACGCAGCCGGAAGCAGACCTAGCCTAGTGGCATTCCAGTCCAATCCGGCGCGCGCCGCTCAGTCGCTGACGTCACGAAGGCTTCGGCTGATACCACGACATCGAGTGCCCATAATTGTTCTCGCGTAGTTGGTTAGTGCGTATAGGCCAGTAGCCAGACTCAGATCAAATACCAAGATCTCGTTAAGCGTGTTAAGTATCCGCGAACGCCGACAGGGCCAGGCCCACCTCTCTCCTAGGTGATCTCAACCTGCCCAGTCGCTCCGCCTCAAAGATCCACTCGCGGGTACTCCTACGAGTCGACCCGTCTTTGTTCACCACATGTATCATGTATAAAGTATAGTATATACCCGTGATCACCTCCCGAGTGATCACGCCCCGATAGTATAGCACAGTAGACGGACAAGAATGTAGGGCCACTGATGGTAAACTAGCATCCTATACTAAGCAGGTAGGATTGCAGGTAAAGGTATCAACAGTAGTAACAAGGACATGGTATGCATCAGGATAGGAATAACGGTAAGCAGTAATAGGCTACACTACTCTAATGCAAGCAGTATAGAGTAGAGTAGGCAATATCTGGTGATCAAGGGGGGGGCTTGCCTGGTTGCTCTGGCAAGAGAGAGGGGTCGTCAACTCCGTAGTCGTACTGGGTAGCAGCGGCGTCGGTCTCGGTGTCTAGCGGAAGAAGAGGGGGAGAAACAATAAATACAATGCAAACAGATGCATAACGATGCATGACAAAGCAAAGCGTGATGCTAGGCGTGCCCTAACGCGGTATGAGGTGATACCGGTGAAGGGGGGAACATCCGGGAAGTATCCCCGGTGTTTCGCGTTTTCGGGCAGAGGAGCCGGAGGGGGGAAAGTTGCGAGTTTGATATCTTGGGGGTGCGTGGCGGACGAACGGGCTGCGTATCCGGGTTTGTCTCATCGTTCTGAGCAACTTTCTTGTAGAAAGTATTTTCATCTAAGCTACGGTTTATTTTATATGATTTTCTAAAGTTTTAATAATTTGTAGAATTTATTTAACTATTTATTTCTAACATTATCCAGAATAGTGCATGCTGACGTCATCATGATGTCAGCATGACGTCAGCAGTCAACAGGGAGTTGACTGGGTCAATGACGTGTGGGTCCCGCATGTCATACTCTGTTTACTCTAATTAGGATTTAACTAATGTAATCACAGTTTAATTAACTCACAATAGTTAATTAGGTTAACTAAACAAGATTAATTAAGTTAATTAATTAATTAATTAATTATTAATTTTATTAATTCATTTTTATATTATTTCCTTTTTCTTTTCTTCTTTTTTTAAACGTTCTAGGGCCGGGCCCCACATGTCTGTGGCCCATAGGGACCTAGAGGGCGCGGGCGAGCGGGTGCGGGCACCCGCCCGAACGGGGCGCGGGCAAGGCCGTGGCCGGCGATGGCCACCGGAGCGGCGGCGCGACATCGTCAATGGGAAGCAGGGCGAGGCCAGGTACAGTGGTGGCCGGGGTGGCCGGCGGAGAGGCGGGGCCGCAAGGGCCACCGCAGGCGCGGCGGGCGCCTGCAGCAAAGAGCAGCGCCAGCCAGGGCTGGCGAGGGCGAGGACCTAGCCTGCAGGCGGGATAGTGCGGGCAACGACGAGCGTTGGGTGTGGGCGGGTTCGACGCGGCGGTGGAGCAAGTGGGCGCGACGTTGACGACAGGCCGCGGCGACCGGGAGAGGGGCGCGGTGAGTGTGCAACGGGCGCGGCCGGAGCGCGTCGACCACGCGCGGGGAGGACGTTGACCGTGGCTACCCAGAGAGAGGGGGCGAAGGGGGACAGCGGCGCTCACTTGCAAGCAAGGAAGGGGGCGACGGGGCGCGTTGGCGTCCGGTGAGGGAGAGGCGAGGTGGCGTGTCCGGCGAGAGCGGCGCCGAGGTTGGGTGCCGGCGACGGAGGCGTGGGGCGGCGCGGGATCTGGCCCCTCCCCGATCCAGTCGTGTGGGGGTGCCTGGGAGGAGGCAGTGGGCGGCATTCGACGAGGTGGAGGTCCAGGCGCCGGGCGGCGGCGACGAAGGGGTTGGGGCCCTCGGCCCCGATCCAGACGGGAAAAGGGAGGGAGGCGATCGGGGGAAGCGATTGGGGAAAGTGGGGATCGAGAGGGGTTAGGGTTCGAGGAGTGGGGTGGGGGTGGCCTAATAGGCCAGCGGGCTGCAAGGGTGGGCCGGTTGGGCCGCAAGGGTGGCCATCTTGGCCTGTTGGCTCAGTTGGGCAGGGGGGTCTCCTTTGCATTTTAATTTCTGTTTAAATTTTTGCTAGGGTTTTCTATTAGACTATAAATCTAAACAAGCTTTGTTAGATATGAGACTTACCTCATAAAACAAGCACATTAATCCTAGGAGTGACAAAAAGTTTGAGGCCAAAGGAAGTTATCTAACCAATTTTAGAAATTGGAAAGGCCAATTTAATAATTGTTGCACCACAAGATAGAATCCTAGGGGCATTTTGGAACTCAAATGAGGTTGGTTCCTGTCGGGGGAAATCGGCCTCCACGAGCACCTATGGGGACGGAGCCCCTTGTCGGTTCGGCGGGGGGCGGAGGTTGCACCAAGAGCAGATCGAGGCGACACACACACAACGATTTTACCCAGCTTCGGGCCGCACGGATGCGTAAAACCCTACTGCTGCTTGTCTAGTTGATTCGAGTTCTTGCTCTGGAGCGCAAGAAGCTACAGTAATTTGGAGCTGGACGTAGACGAGGGTCTACTGGGTGTCCTCTTTCGGGGTTTTTTCGGGTCCCCCCCTACGTGCGCATGGGCCTCCTTTTATATGCTAAGGGGTTTCCCACAGGTGGCGACGCAGGTGAGGGTAAAAATGGCAAGGAACTGTGCGAACAGTGGCCGCACAATGCTATCGCACCTAACTCTGACGGCGGAGGACAAAGGCATTAAATGCCCATCTGGATCGCCCGATCAGTGCCGAGGCGGACCGTTAGGGGCGCCTCCGCTTGCCACAGGGGCGACTCTGCCAACGTCGCATGCCACCGCACGCCCCAGGTTGCGCGGCGCCCCGCCACGTGCCTCTGGGGAAGCTCCAGTGTGACGCGTGGGCAGGTGAGCTAGAGCGCATGCCTGAGGTGGTGGTTTGCCGCGGCAAGTGGCTTGCCGCGGTGGTTGTCTTGCCGCACCTAAAAGCTTGCCGCTCGTCAGGCCTTGCCGGGGCGCGCGGCGCGCCGCGGCGGGCTTCTCTTGGGGTGCCTTGGTTTGGCCGTCCCGACGAGCTCCTCCCGCCGGGGCCTTGGTGCTTCGGCTTAGTCGTCCCGGCAAGCTCCTCTTGCCGGGGCCTTGTCGCCTTGGCCCGGCAAGCTCCTCTTGCCGGACCTCGCCTCCTTGGCCCGGCAAGCTCCTCTTGCCGGGGCCTGGTCTTCTAGGCTCGATCACTTGGCCTTCGTCCGGCCCAGAAAGGGCCGTGGAGACTCTTGTCGCTCCCCTGGCAAGCCTTGCCGCGGGACGCTACTACTGCCCGTGCACAAGTTTGGGGTACTAAGGTACCCCTACTTTAGTACACCGACAGGAGCCCCCGGGTCTGGGCCATACACGGTGCCGAGCGTTGTTGGGTCAGGCCCTAACAGTGCACGGGCACGCGTGGCCTGGGTTGCGCTGCTCCTTAACTCCGTGCCCGTCGCACCCTCCCCAAGTGGCGCGCGCTTATCGCGGCGTCGTGGGGGGCGAGGCGTGGGAGGCGTGCGTGACGTGGGTGGCGTGCGCTGGGCTTGAGGCCCGCAGGCATGCGTCACGTCGGGCACGATTCCTTTATTTGAAAAGGCGAAACGTCCGCCCCCACTCCCACCCCCTTTATAAGCAGACGGGAACAGGGGCAGCTCGCCATTCCGCCGGTTGCTGTTCCTCGAAAATCTCCGTCATTTCCTCCTTACTAGAGAAAGCAGTGATTCGCCCTCGCAGCCCCCGGCGCCGCCAA
Source organism: Aegilops umbellulata (assembly GCA_032464435.1). Lineage (NCBI taxonomy): Eukaryota > Viridiplantae > Streptophyta > Magnoliopsida > Poales > Poaceae > Aegilops > Aegilops umbellulata. Next base: position 147,692,402 of record CP136059.1, on the reverse strand, counting down.
CACCGACAACTCCCCCTCCCCGTTTCTGACATGGCCCCGAAGAGCGACAAGGCGAAGGGGAAGGCCGTGAAGTCGGCCGAGGCACTGCGGCTGGAAGCGCTTCGGAAGGAGACAACGACGTTCCCCCCTCAGCTCGATGCGCTGGGGCTGAAGAACGGATACCGCCTCTTCTGGTCGACGGCGACGCGAGTGCATCCGCGCACGCGAGTTCTTCCCGCCATCGCCCAGAGGCTGTACCCGACCGGGTACCCTTTCTTTGCCGTGTTCTTCCATTGCGGGCTCTGCCCGCCTTTTTCCGAGTTCTTCTGCGACATCATGCACACCTACAACCTCCACCTCCTTGATTTCACCCCCAACGCCGTTCTGACAATGGCGGTTTTCGCACACCTTTGCGAGAACTTTGTCGGAGTCCGCCCCAACGTAGCCCTCTTCCGCCACTTCTTTACTCCTCGAGTGGAGAAAGGAGAGCCGCTGTCCGGCGGAGTCGCCTGGGTCTCCAGGACCGGCAAGAAAGAGGTCTACTTGGAGGGGGAACTCCGTGGCAGATGGGAGGAGAGGAGGGCCGAGTGGTGCCTGATCGTCGAGGAGAATCCACCGCCGTTCACCGCCGTGCGCCGAACTCCAGTGGTGCGCGGCCGTGACTGGAGCGACCTAGCCCCGGACGACGCCAAGCTGAAGATTGCCGTCACCCGAATCCTGCGCCTCAGGTTTGCCGGGCTCACCGTCGGCGCCGTCGGCGCGGATTTCCTTCGCCGGCGTATCGCCCCCCTGCAGGAGAGGGGGAAGCCGGCTTGAGAATTCCAAAACGCGGCGGACATCATGAGGCTGCGCCCGGGCCTTAACTACAACTTCACCGTTCTGGAGCTCGTCGCAGTGCTGAAGGAGCTGTTCAGGTACGACTCCGAGCACCCAGAATGGCTCAGGTTGCCGTCGGGCGTCGTCCCCTTGTGCAACAACTCGGCGCTCAGCCGCATCCTCGCGATGATGCCGCTGTGCGACTTGCACGGGATCGACGCGACCTGGCAGGAGCCGGCGGACGACGTCGTGCAGGCCTTCTTCGACAACTTGGAGGAGGTGCCGGTCGACCCCGACGAGAAGAGGGGACTCACGCGGGACACCACCCCCGAGGAGCTGGTTTACATCGCCTCCAGGATGGAGGAGGCGGCGGCCGCCGCGGCCGCGGGCGAGTCTGGTTTCACCCTGGCCGAAGCAGACGCGGCGGAGGCGGAGAGCCTCGCCGACCAAATGGAGTTCGCCGGCGCGGAGGAACCAGCCGGGCACGGTGGTGCGGGCAAGCCCGCCCAGGACGCGAGCGGCTTGCCGGAGGTTGACGCGCTCTCCTCGCAGCTCCCGGGCAGCTCGTCGCAGGCGGAGCCCCCTGCCCAGCCGAGGAGGCGTCTCCGCAGGGCCGGAGAGGTGGTGCGGCAGGTCGACCAGCAACCGCAGCCCCGCGTGACACGCGCCTCCGAAGCAGCGGGAGCGGGGTCCTCACGGGCCGCGGCTTCTGCTCCTGCCGCTCCCCGTACCGCGGCGGCAACGGGGGCGGGGTCATCCACCGTCCCCGTCAAGCGGTCCCGGGAACCCACTCCCCTGTCTCCTCGCGCCTGGAGCAAGCCGGTTTTTAACTATTCCGCGCTTAGCTCCGACGACGAAGAGGAGGACGAAGAGTAAGTTCTTGGTAGAGCTTGTATCTTCTTGGTTTCTGTTGCTTCGTCTTGTTTTGCAGTCCACTCATCCTCCCCCGAAACCGTTCCCATTCAGGAGCCTGGCCCAGAGGAGGGCGAAGAGGGCCAAGATCCCGCTGGTTGTCCTTGAGGGCGAATCTCCCCCGGCAACTGGGGAGGTGCCGGAGACGACCCTGCCGGACTCGGCAGCGGGTCCCCAGGGCAGCCCACAGCGCAGCCCCCAGGGTGAGTCCACGGCTAGCTCTTGCTGTTTGGCGCGCGCGTGAGCTCCCCTTCTCTTTGTGGTTGACATGTGGCTGTTGTTGTTGTTGGGTAGGAGCAGAGCAGCCCCAGCAGGCGACCCCGGGGGGCACTCCTGCCGCGCCGTCTGCGTCGACCACCCCGCCTAGGGAGAAATCTCCGGCAAGGGAGGAGCCCCCGGCAGGGGAGACCTCCCCGGCAAGGGAGGAGCCCCCGGCAGGGGAGACCTCCCCGGCAAGGGAGGAGCTCCCGGCAAGGGAGACCTCTCCGGCAAGGGAGGGATCTCCGGCGAGGGATGCGGCCAGCGATCCCCCGGCAGCGGAGGCCGCGGCCAGGGACCCTGCCACCGGTAAGCCCCCCTGCACGAAAAGCTTCCCCTGGTTATCTTTCCTTATGAGCCTTTTTGTCGGCTGTTCGGTTGACTCTTCTCCCCTCTTCCGGCCATCAGACCGGCCCGCCGCGGGCCCGATGGAGACCGAGGCCGTCGTCGGGGAGGGCGCGCGCGGCGACGCCGACGACGTCGTTGTCATCGAGGAGGCGGACGGCACCGATGACCCCGCAGGCGGCGGGGAGGCCGAAGCCGCCAAGGCCGCCGCGGCGGCAGACGGCGAGGGGACCGGCGACCGTGCCGACGGCCCCGGGGAGGCAGGGGCGCCAAGCACTCCGCCGTCCGGCGATCCCGCTGCAGCCGCCGCGTCGGGCCCCGAGGAGCACCCGACGGGTGCCTACCTGAAGGCCGGCGATGGGGTCTTCATCAGGCTCCCCTAGGAGCCTAGCTCCAGGGCGCCGGTCGAGGGGGAGGCCTTGGACGGAGAAGTGCTCGCCTCCGTCGGGCTGACAGTGGTTGACGCGCCAAGCACCAGCAGCGGCGAGCCCGAGGAGGAGCGGCTGCTCCAGAAGCTTGTGTCGCTCTACCGCGCCCGGCAGGCTAAGGTGGAGCGCCAGGAGGCACTCGTCGCGAGGGCCGGCGCGGACGTGGAGAAGCGTGCCGGGGAGCTCCGGGAGCTCAACCAGGAGGCTCTCCGGTCTTTGGCGAAGGAGCGGAGGCTGCTCGACGAGGCGCGGACGGCCTTTCTCCTCGAGAAGGCAGAGGCCGAAGAGCAGCAGAGGCTTGCCGCTGCGGGGCTATCCGCGGGGGAAAGCGAACTGGTGCAGCAGAAGGCCAGCCTCGCCAGCCACGAGGAGGAGGTTGCCGCGCGCGAGCAGGCGCTTGGCGGGGCCCTGCAGAAAGCGCAGGACGCTGCCGCGGCCGCCGAGGTCGTCAAGGGGGAGCTGGAGACGAGGGTGGCGCAGCTCGTCAGCGACCTCAAGGCGAGCGGCAAAGAGCTTGCCGTGCTCAAGCAGGAGCGCGAGAAGGGCGCTCACACCCTTGGCGAGCTGCAGGGCCGCTTCGCCGAGAAGATCCGGCAGCTCGACGCCGCCAAGGATTCCAAGGCCGACCTCGAGCTGAAGCTGGACACCCTGGCCAAGGCGCTGGAGAGCGCCAAGGTGCAGGAAGCGACCTCGCGGAAGGAGGTTGCTGACAACGAGGAGCTATTGAAGCGCGCTGCCGTTACACAGAACGCCTTCCAGGAGACGGTGGAGCGGTGGACCGAAGGCCTCGTCGACATCGCCACCACCATCGACAAGGAGCTGAAGCTGCTGGGGATGGAGGGCCACGAGTACCCCTCCGGCGAGAACGTCCCGCCGAGCGTCAAGCTCACTTCCTTCTTCAAGGGCTTGGTGGAGGTGCTCCAGCATCTCCGGGAAACGATCCCAGAGCAGCTGGCCGAGGAGACGCGGGAAGCCGTCTCCGAGGCCCTCGAGAGGGTGCTGGTGAAGATCGTCTTCCGCAACCCCACCATCAGGCTTACCAACGTCCTCAGGCACCTGCCGGAAGACGCCGACCTGACGGAGATCAGGGCCCTCGTCACCCCCATTGTGGAAAGGGTGGCCGGGATCAGGAGGGTCGAGGGCGACCGCGCGGATTAGGCCGCCCACCTCTTTCTTTTCTTCTCTTGTCGCTGCTGAGCATGTCATAGGAACAGCTGATTAGAGCAGCGGCAAGTCATTTTGGAATATAACTTTTATCTTAGGCAGTTCATTGCGCTGTTATCTCCCTCGTTCGACTTTGTGCTTCGTACGTTCACGCCCTACGCTCCCAGGAACTTGTCGGCGCAAGCCTCCGCCTTGCCACGGGTGCCAGTGCGGGACATCAGCAACCCGCTGGCGGTGCCTCCACCGGCAAGAAACCTTGCCGCGGCTGGCGCAATTCACTTAAAATGTTGAGCAGGCTCAGGGCGAGGTAAGCGTTGCGACTGCAGTCGCAGCACACTTAAGCTGCCGAGCAAGCTCGAAACAAAGTAAGGACGCCACTCTGGATGTAGCACACTTAAGTCGTTGAGCGGACTCGAAACGAAATAAGGGCGCAACCAGCCACGAGCCGGCCCCTCCGCGCACAGGTTTCCCATACGAAGCTCGACCGTTCGAGGAAGATAACTTAAGGATAAAAAGGAGCTTAATTGCTCAAACTTTGGCAACTTAGCTTTTCTGTTGTTTGCAGTCCGGCGAGGTGCAGCTTCCTCGGGCGACGCCTAGCCTATCCTGTCATCCCCCCTTCTCGAGGTAAGGGAATAACGAGGGCTCGGGGCTTCACGGCCTGCCATCGCTTGCCGGAGTCGAGTGCTGCACAATCGTGTCAAATAATGCATGCGCAAAGCGGAGAGGCGCGAAATCGACAAGATGTGCGGGGCACATAAGCTATGCTTGGGATCTGCGCTCGTCTCTGTACCAAGGATTACATGCAACTGCGGCAAGACTTGGACAGAGAGGATGGCCGACGGACCGGGTTCCGACTACCGCGCTGGCAAGGTCCCTCCCATGGTCGGCGTCGACTCATTTGGATCTTGGCGTCCTGGGCGCGCCGAAGAACGAGGTCGCCTTTCCCGCAACTTCCGGCGCTAACTTCTGCGGCTACGGGAGCGACGCAGAGTTTGCTGGAGGCGAGAAACTCGCTCAGCGGCCGGAAGGCGGTCCTCCTCAAGGAGCAGCTGCTCTTGCCCGGGCTCTGCGTGAGTGGGTACTCGAGGAGGGACGTGCACGAGTCCGTGAGGAGGAATGCCTCCGCTCCACGGGTTGGAGCGGAAAGGTACCTGGCCATACCTGAGCTTACCTGTGGTCGCCAAATCTGGTTCGCACAACCTCGACGCAGCTCCCCCTACCTGGCGCGCCAAGGATGTCGGGGGAAATCGGCCTCCACGAGCACCTATGGGGACGGAGCCCCTTGTCGGTTCGGCGGGGGGCAGAGGTTGCACAAAGAGCAGATCGAGGCGACACACACACAACGATTTTACCCAGCTTCGGGCCGCACGGATGCGTAAAACCCTACTGCTGCTTGTCTGGTTGATTCGAGTTCTTGCTCGGGAGCGCAAGAAGCTACAGTAAGTTGGAGCTGGACGTAGACGAGGGTCTACTGGGTGTCCTCTTTCGGGGTTTTTTCGGGTCCCCCCCTACGTGCGCATGGGCCTCCTTTTATATGCTAAGGGGTTTCCCACAGGTGGCGACGCAGGTGAGGGTAAAAATGGCAAGGAACTGTGCGAACAGTGGCCGCACAGTGCTATCGCACCTAACTCTGACGGCGGGGGACAAAGGCATTAAATGCCCGTCTGGATCGCCCGATCAGTGCCGAGGCGGACCGTTAGGGGCGCCTCCGCTTGCCACGGGGGCGACTCTGCCAACGTCGCATGCCACCGCGCGCCCCAGGTTGCGCGGCGCCCCGCCACGTGCCTCTGGGGAAGCTCCAGTGTGACGCGTGGGCAGGTGAGCTGGAGCGCATGCCTGAGGTGGTGGTTTGCCGCGGCAAGTGGCTTGCCACGGTGGTTGTCTTGCCGCACCTAAAAGCTTGCCGCTCGTCAGGCCTTGCCGGGGCGCGCGGCGCGCCGCGGCAGGCTTCTCTTGGGGTGCCTTGGTTTGGCCGTCCCGGCGAGCTCCTCCCGCCGGGGCCTTGGTGCTTCGGCTTAGTCGTCCCGGCAAGCTCCTCTTGCCGGGGCCTTGTCGCCTTGGCCCGGCAAGCTCCTCTTGCCGGACCTCGCCTCCTTGGCCCGGCAAGCTCCTCTTGCCAGGGCCTGGTCTTCCAGGCTCGATCACTTGGCCTTCGTCCGGCCCAGAAAGGGCCGTGGAGACTCTTGTCGCTCCCCTGGCAAGCCTTGTCGCGGGACGCTACTACTGCCCGTGCACAAGTTCGGGGTACTAAGGTACCCCTACTTTAGTACACCGACAGTTCCAACATGACAAATATCCAGGGATTATTTGCCACACTTTGAACATTTTAGTTTGCATGTTTGAGAAATTAGAATTTTGGACTTTAATTTGAATTTGAATTGGGATTTGGATAAAGTAAGGATCAACAACAGTAATATGATGACATGGCACCATTAATGGGGGATTACTGTAGCTTAATTATCCGGGCGTCACATCTTGTAAACACCTTTCTCTATAATTCCCTTCAATAAGCTATTTTCTTGCTCAAGTGTAACTTGGCTAAGAGAATCATTAGTTGAATCAAGAGAACTACTAGAAGCAACAATATTGGATTTAACATGGTTATTGTTACTACTAGAGGAAGAATCTTTCTTGGTCTTATTGCTAGATTTTACTTGTGACATGTAAGTAGACAAGAGGAGATGTTTGGCAAGATAATAAGAACTCTTCTTTCGAAGATCATCATTTGTAGCTGTTAGAAACTCATGCTCTTGCTCTAAATTTAGCTTCTCGAAGCGTAGCTTCTCATGAGTCTTTAAGAGCTCTATATGAACCTCTAGATTTGTTGCATGAGCTGACTTGAGAGTGTTTAGTTCTTTAGTTAGACGCTCAATCTCCTTCTTATGATTGTCATTCGTTTTGTCTTGATTAGCATGATTACTAGCAAGTTCATCATAGTTTTCATCACTAGTGTTGTCAACAAGTAAACCATCATCACCTAGCAAATCATCTTCGTCACTATTGAAATCAACATACTCATGGTGTGATACCTTAGGGCCTTTAGCCATGAAGCATCTTCCAATTCCTTCATTTGGTGAGTCAAATATGTCGTAGGAGTTGGATGACACAAGTGCAAGACTGGCAACACCTTCATCTTCAGTATAGTCGGAGTTGGAGTGATAGCTTTTCTTGCAGTAGTTGTCAGAGTTGGAACCGGATACCCATTCACCAACGTGAGCTTTATGTCTTCATCTTGTGTAGATCTTTGATGACTTGTCTTTCCTTTCTGAATCCTTGCTTCTATGAGAGGGTCTTCGTTCATAACGATCATCTTTACTCCTTCTCTCTTTTGGAGGTGATTCATCTTTTCTACTCCTCCTTTTTGGTGCGTGTACTATTTTCCTATAGGGAGCCGTACACTCATTGGAGTAGTGTCTGGGTCTTCCACAATTGTAGCAATTACGATCGCGACTAGAAGATCTTTGGTCATTGTAGGACCTTGACTTGGAGCTTCTCTCTTTGCTTCTATTCTTGTAGAACTTGTTGAAGTTCTTCACCATTAAGCTCAATTCTTCATTAGAGACTTGCTTTTCACTTGATGTTGTAGGAGCATCACTTGAAGCTTTGTAATCACCACTTGACTTGTTGTGGAGATCTTCCTTATCCTTGAGTGACATCTCATGAGCAACAATTCTACCAATGACTTCCGTGGGCATGAGATCTTTGTAATTGGGAATCATTTGGACCAAAGTACACACGGTGCCATACTTTCCATCCAAGGCTCTTAGGATCTTCTTGATGAAGAATTTGTCGTTCATCTCTTCACTTCCTAAGCCGACAATCTCATTTGTGATGAGAACAAGCCTAGAGTACATTTCGGTGACTCCTTCACCATGCTTCATCTTGAACTTGTCAAGTTGACTTTGAAGCACATCCAACTTGGATTCCTTCACGGGCTCGGTACCTTCGTGCATATCAACCAAAGTATCCCAAATTTCCTTTGCATTCTCAAGACGGCTAATTTTGTTGATTTTTTAGGGCACAATCCATTAAAGAGAATATCACAAGCTTGAGCATTGTATTGCAATATCTTCATTTCTTCCGTTGTTGCCTCACGATCCGGTTCTTTTCCATCCTCGAAGAAATCACCTTGCAAGTGAATACACACAACAGCCCAAATGGCAGGGTTATGCCCAAGAATATGCATTTTCATCTTATGCTTCCAACTAGCAAAATTTGTACCATCAAAGTAAGGACCTATACGGTGATAATTTCCCTCGTCAGACGCCATACTCTCCTAGGGTGTGAAACTAAGGCTATGATGACCAAAGCTATGGAACTCAAGGAAAATGGAGACCAAAGCTCTGATACCACTTGTGGGATCGAAAGTATGTCTAGAGGGGGGTCATTAGACTTCTTGACCACATAAAAATCTATCCCTTTCCCAATTTTAGTAGTGGGCAGATTTTAGTACCAGAAAGTAAAAAATTGCATATGAAGGTAAATGGAAGGGTTTGGAGAAGGCAAACACAACAGAGACATGGAGATTTTTGGCGAGGTTCCGATAGGTGGTGCTATCATACGTCCATGTTGATGGAGACTTGAACCCATGAATGGTAATGGTTGCGCGAGTCCATGGAGAGCTCTGTAACGCCCCGGATGTAACTTGCCATATTTGTAATCCAACTCTTGCCATTTCCGGATATGTGTTATGATATTTTCCTCCGTGGTTGGGTTTTCCCTTCGTTGTGTATTTTGTTCATGCCATGCATTTTATATCATGTCATCATGTGCATCGCATTCGCATACGTGTTCGTCTCATACATCCAAGCATTTTCCCCGTTGTCCGTTTTGCAATCCGGCGCTCCTATGTCACCCGGCGTCCCCTTTTACATTTCTTCGTGAGCGGGTATCAAACTTTTTCGGATTGGACCGAGGTTTGTCATGCGGCCTTGGTATAGCACCGGTAGACCGCCTGTCAAGTTTCGGGTCAATCGGAGGTCGTTTGATACTCCAACGGTTAACCGGGTAACCGTGAAGGCCTCGTGTGTGTTGCAGCCCAACACCCCTTCAAAACAGCCCAAAAACCCATCTAAGACACTCCCATGTCCTCCGCCGTTCGATCACGATCGCGTGGCCGAAAACCGCTCTCCATTTGGAGCCTCCTAGCTCCTTCTACCTATATAAACACCTCCCCCTCCTCCAATTCCGGGTCCAATACCCTAACCCTAGTCCAAATCCGCCTCGCGCGCCGCCGGACGTGTCCGGGCGCGCCGGACGCCGTCCGCCGCCGCGCCCAGCCAGTCCGCTGCCGCCACGTGGCGCTCCTCCTCCACCTGCGCCGCCGGCCCGCCGGGCCCGAGGCCGGCCCTCCCGCGCGCCGACCGGGCCGCGCCCGCGCCCCCCCCCCCCCCCGCCGCGCCGTTGCCCCGTCGCTCCCGTGCCGCTGCCCCGCCGCTCCTCCGCCGTCGCGCCTCCGCACTCCGCGCCGGACGCCGCGCCCCGCTCGCCGTCGGTCCCGCGCCGCTACGCCGCACCACGCGGGCCCCGTCGCCGCCGACCCCGCCGCCGCCCGGCGGCGGCGCAGCTCCCTCGCCGAGCTCCCTCGCCGCCCCGAGCTTCCCCTCGCCGGAGTACCACCGGAGTCGCCGGAATCCGCCTCGGAGTCGCCGGATCTCAGATCCAATAGTCTAGGGTTGACTTTTTCCCCTCCCCGAAATATTTCTAAGTCCCAAGTTTTCATATTATTGTCTCCTGTTCATCATGCCATAACTTTGCATCCGTAGCTCCGTTTTGCGCGTATAATATGTCACAATGTTCGCCCCAAAGAGTACATCGTTACATTGCATTGCATCATTTTCGTTTGAGGTCATATTGATGCCCGAAATGCTGTTAGAAGAGGGCTAGTTGATGTTAGTTGCTGGATCTTATCTGAACATGCACTTTTGTCTTTTATGCCATGATTGTTGTGTACCTCCTATGAAGTTGAGTCCTACATGAGTTTTGTAATATGCCATGTTACATTTCCAGAGAATTATGACATGTATTTTTGTGACCTTTGTGGTGACTAGCACAAGCATGCAAACTAGAGCACTTGATGTTGCCGATTTCAGAGACTTTGTATTTTTATGAAGTCCCTGACTGCTGTTATTTTCATGCCATGTATTCATGTTGTTTCCGAGAGATCTATGCCTCTTTTGAGCATAATCGGTAAGAGTATTTTGAGCATATGGATTTGCTCTATCCATCCATGCCTTTGTTTGTATTTATGGGGTGACATAGCTTGAGTCAATCGAGCTCTACTTTTGCTGTAAAATGTTGCTGGCAGATTGTTTACATGTTATTCGATTTTGCCAAGCTTGTTGTAGTTGATCCTTGCATGCTATGATGTTGTTCTTGCTATGTATAGCTTCTATGCCATGTCTTATTGATTGATTTATGCTTAGTTTATCATGCAATGCTCTGTAGTGAGTGCACCGAGCTCGTAAACATGCCTACATGTTATCTGTTTTTGACATGTCCAGTTTTCTGCTAAGTCTGAAACCTGTAACGAAACTTGCTTAATTGACATGGGCGTAATTATGTTTTCTGATCCTTTTTGGCTTATGGTCAGTAAGGGACTTTTATCAAGTGCTTTGATTAGATACATGCCATGCCTTATTTTGATATGTCCTGTTCCTGTAGCATGTTGTTTCATTGCTCTAAACATGTCACCCTGATGTTAGTTTCTGGCATCATGTTATTTTCACTAAGTCTGTGAACCTGTTATCTTTTGCACTTTTGCCATGCTTGTTTGAACCTGTTATGTTGTGATTTAGCCATAGCTCAGTGTTCATCTTTTGTCAAGCATCTTGAGTAGCTTACTGCCATATGCTTTGTTGATATGTTTGGGTGCAGTAGCTTAATTTCTTGTTGCTTGCTAATTAGCATCATGCTGTTATTGGCAGATTATTGTCATTCTTGTATTGCTCGTCATTTGCAAACCGTGCATCCGATTCCGGTGATCTTTATATCGATTTCAACCGAAATCACTTCACCTATCCAGTGGCATACTTGTTTTGCCAAGATTATGCCTTGTTCATCCTTGTCCTTCCGGAGCACGCATATGCATTGCATATCACATCTCGCATATCATGTCATGTTTTGCATCATGTTGCTTGCGCATTGCATCGTGATTGATATTTGTCCCATTTGCCTGTGTTCTTGCTTTGGGTAGAGCCGGGAGACGAGTACGTGAACGAGGAACCTGTTGAGAACGCTTTCGAGGACCAAGCTTTCGACAACTCTGAGAACCTTGCAGGCAAGATGACCATACCCTCGAAATCACTTCTATCTTTGCTTGCTAGATGCTTGCTCTTTTGCTATGCCTATGCTGTGATACCTACCACTTGCTATATCATGCCACCTATATTGCCATGTCAGCCCCTACCCATCCATGTCCTAGCAAACCGTTGTTTGGCTATGTTACCGCTTTGCTCAGCCCCTCTTATAGCGTTGCTAGTTGCAGGTGAAGATGAAGTTTGTTCCTTGTTGTAACATGGACTTGTTGTTCCTTGTTGGAACATGTTAACTTGTTGGGATATCACAATACCTCTTATTTAATTAATGCATCTATATACTTGGTAAAGGGTGGAAGGCTCGGCCTTATGCCTGGTGTTTTGTTCCACTCTTGCCACCCTAGTTTCCGTCATACCGGTGTTATGCTCCCGGATTTTGCGTTCCTTACACGGTTGGGTGATTTATGGGACCCCCTTGACAGTTCGCTTTGAATAAGACTCTTCCAGCAAGGCCCAACATTGGTTTTACCATTTGACACCACCTACTCCTTTTTTTCCCTGGGTTTTCGCGAGCCCGAGGGTCATCTTTATTTTAGCCCCCCCCCCGGACCAGTGCTCCTCTGGGTGCTGGCCCGAACCGAGCTGCCTGCGGGGCCCCCTCGTGGAAACTGGAGGCTTGGTTTTACTCGTAGCTAGTCTCATCCGTATGTGCCCTGAGACCGAGATATGTGCAGCTCCTATCAGGATTTGTCGGCACAATCGGGCGGCTTTGCTGGACTTGTTTTATTACCGCCGAAATGTCTTGTAGTCCGGGATTCCGAGACTGATCGGGTCTTCCCGGTAGAAGGAATATCCTTCGTTGACCGTGAGAGCTTATAATGGGCTAAGTTGGGACACTCCTGCAGGGTATTATCTTTCGAAAGCCGTGCCCGCGGTTATGAGGCAGATGGGAATTTGTTGATGTCCGGTTGTAGAAAACCCGAAGTTGAACTTAACTAAAACACATCAACCACGTGTGTAACCGTGATGGTCTCTTCTCGGCGGGGTCCGGGAAGTGAACACGGTGTTGGAGTAATGTTTGACATAGGTTGTTTTAGGATCACTTCTTGATCACTTCTAGCTTCACGATCGTGCTTTGCCTTCTCTTCTCGCTCTCTTTTGCGTTGTAGCCACCATATATGCTAGTCGCTTGCTGCAGCTCCACCTCACTATCCCTTCCTACCTATAAGCTTAAATAGTCTTGATCTCGCGGGTGTGAGATTGTTGAGTCCCCGTGACTCACAGATTCTACCACAACAGTTGCAGGTACCAACGATGCCAGTGCAGATGACGCGTCCGAGCTCACTTGGGAGTTCGACGAGGAACGTGGCCGTTACTATGTTTCTTTTCCAGATGATCAGTAGTGGAGCCCAGTTGGGGTGATCCGGGGATCTATGTAGCATTTGGGGTAGTCTTCTTTCATTTTTGGTACCGTAGTCGGACCCTGAGTGTAATTTGTATGATGTATGTTTATTAATGTATTGTGTGAAGTGGCGACTGTAAGCCAACTATGTATCTCTTCCCTTATGTATTACATGGGTTGTGTGAAGATTACCTCACTTGCGACATTGCTTTCAATGCGGTTATGCCTCTAAGTCGTGCCTCGACACGTGGGAGATATAGCCGCATCGAGGGTGTTACAAGTTGGTATCAGAGCCTTCCCCGACCTTAGGAGCCCCCACTGTTTGATCGTTTTTAGTGGCCGAGTTGTGTCTATAAAAATGTTTTGAGTCATTTAGGAATTATATATCGGAGAGTTTAGGTATTCTTTTTACTCCCCAGTCCCTTCGACCTTCTGGTGAGGTATCCTGACGTAGAGTTTTGGCTCTTCTCTTCTCAAATTTCACTAAAAAAAATTTTTAGGATCACGCGGGTATCTTAGAATCGTTCCGATGGTTTTATGATGACAACATTGTCTTGGTTGCCTCCCGTCAGCAGGGGTTTTAGAGGAGGTGTCCCGAGGAGTTGAGCTCCGAGGTGTTGTCGTCATAATTTTATCGTTGCGGTTTTGGAATACCTGAGTTTAGTACGCCGACATCGAAAATCTCTTTTGTACAGTTGTTGGTGGGATAACCCTGATAGCCCAGTAATGAGGCGAGTGCGGGAGTATTGCCATGACTTGTATAACGGATGCTTTTCGAAGGTTGAGGTAGATGATTTCCGAGGATTTCTTGGTTATGTGTTGAAGGATGGATACAGCTGGATCTAGGTATTGTTAGTTTGGGTGATATATTTTGTGTCCCCTGTATCCCCAACACCTGATTGCATAACCAGAAAGTTTCGGGAGTTTATAAGTGGGAATTCATGTAGCTCTAGTATTTCTTCCGCAGATATTTGGTTTGTGATTGGGTAATCCTTACCAAGTATTTGTTCACATTCGTACCTTGTTGATTTTATTCCTTACCTTGTTCTAAGTGGCTTCTCAGCTTATGGAAGTGTGATGTTTTACTTTGGAATACATTCGTTCATTCTCGTTCGAATGTTTATTGTGAAGACTATATGTTGCAATTTCGTTCCTTTGATTCAGCTTCAATATATCTCTGTCAAGATGCTAATGGATGTCACCCTCTTCAGGATGGCTCCGCCAACGCGTCAGAATCTGGAACGCAATGAAGGAAGTCAGGCTAACCCTCCGCCACCACCTCCGCCTCCAGAGGCATGGCAAGCCTTGATGACTGCCACAAATGCCAACGCTCAGATTCTGATTCAGCTCTTGCAAGATCGCAACCAAGGGCAAGCTAATCAAGAGAATCAAGGCCAAGGCAACAATCAGCCGCATTTCGCTTCACTCAACCAGTTCCTTGCTAATCAGCCAAAGACCTTCAGCTACTGTGTCGAGGCCACAGACGCAGATGATTGGCTCGTGGACATCAGCAAGCATTTCGAGTGCAGCAATGTCAGACCTGAGGACTTTGACAAGTTTGCCTCTTTTCAACTCAAAGATCAAGCTGCTTAATGGTTCCAGCAATACAAAGATTCCAGAGGAGGTCGTGTGATTACCTGGGATGATTTCCGCCGTGACTTCAAAGCTCACCACATTCCAGAAAGTGTTGTTGAGCTTAAGCATGAGGAATTCCACAATCTCAAGCAAGGCACCATGTCTGTCTATCAATACAACACTCAGTTCCAGAAGCTGTCTCGTTTTGCAAGGCAAGACATCCCTGATGAGAAGAGTATGATCTACCAATTCAGGCGTGGTCTCAGAGAAGATCTGCAACTTGCTCTTGTGCTTTTCGAGCCATTAAAGTATGATGAATTCTACAACATGGCGCTGAAACAAGAAGCTGCTCAGCTAAAGTGTGAGGCTTCTAAGAAGAGAGTCAGAGACGCAGTTCAGTCTTCTTCTTCGTCACTTGTGGCAGCTAAGCAACAGAAGTTCTGGTTGCCTCCTCCTCCTCCGTTCCGTCAGCCTTATCAGCAGAAGAACTCAAGTGGTCGTGGATCTTCCCACCCACCCAACCCTGCCTATCAGAACAAGTCTCAGAACCAAGCTCCAAGGCCAAGTGCTCCTTATCATCGTCCGCTCTCTGAGGTGACTTGCAGGAAATGTCAGCAAAAGGGTCACTATGCGAACAAGTGCTTCAATCAAAGGCGCCTTCCGCCTCCTCCTCCTGTGAAATCTTTCAGCAATGCAGTGGTCAAGCATAATCCTAAGTCTGCAAAGGTGAACATGATGAATGCGGCTCAAGCGGAGGATTCTTCTGAAGTGATCATGGGTAACCTTCCTGTTAATGATATTCCTGCAAAAGTCTTATTTGATACCGGTGCATCGCATTCTTTCATGTCATATCCTTTTGCATCGGAGCACAATTTTGACACAGAGGTGTTACCTAAAGCTTTGCAAGTTGTTTCCCTGGCTAAACGTTTGAGTTCTACCATGTGTGTTCCGAATGTAGGTATCAAGATAGGAGACTTTAGATTTCTGGCTAAACCAATTGTTCTTGGTGACTCTGATATTGATCTTATTCTCGGGATGGACTGGCTTTCTAAACACAAGGCTCAGCTTGATTGTGCTGCCAGGGAAATCAAATTGACTCACTCTTCTAACGATGTGATCATCTATGCCTCTCATGATGATACCATTCGGTTGTTTTCTCTCAATGAGAATGGTGAATTGGATGCTATCTCTCAGATTACAGTCGCTTGTGAGTACCAAGATGTCTTTCCAGAAGAGCTTCCGGGTATGCCTCCCTGTCGGCCAGTTGAATTCGTTATTGATCTTGATCCTGGCACGGAACCCGTTTGCAAGCGTCCTTACAAGCTTGGACCAGATGAGTTGAAGGAATTGAAGAAACAACTCGATGAACAAGAGCGTCTGGGTCTGATCAGACCGAGTTCTTCTCCTTGGGGTTGTGGTGTTCTTTTTGTCAAGAAGAAGGATGGCACGGACCGACTTTGCGTCGATTACCGTCCATTGAACAAGAAGACAATCAAGAACAAGTATCCACTTCCCAACATCAATGAGCTATTTGAGAAACTTAAAGGTTCTAAGGTGTTCTCCAAGCTTGACCTTCGTATGGGTTATCATCAGATTCGCATTCGTGAAGAAGATATTCCCAAGACAGCATTCAGAACAAGCTTTGGTTCTTATGAATATACTGTCATGTCTTTCGGCCTTGTCAATGCTCCTCCAGCATTCACTCGCTTGATGAATTTCATCTTCAACCCCTACATCAACGAATTTGTCTTGGTCTATCTCGATGATATTTTGGTCTTCTCCAAGCATAAGGAGGATCATGCCAAACATTTGCGATTGGTGCTCGACAAGCTCAGAGAGTATCAATTATATGCGAAGTTCTCCAAATGTGAATTCTGGCTTGATGAAGTTCTTTATCTTGGTCATATCATCTCTGCCAAGGGCATTGCTATTAATCCAGAGAGGGTGTCTGCAGTTTTGAATTGGCAACCTCCTCAGAATGTCAAGCAGCTTTGCAGTTTTCTTGGACTTGCAAGCTATTGTCGAAGATTCGTTGAGAATTTCTCTAAGATTCCCAAGCCTCTTTCCAACCTCCTCCAGAAGCATGTGAAGTATGTCTGGTCTCCGAGTGTGACGTTGCTTTTAACACTCTCAAAGAGAAACTCGTCACTGCTCCAGTTCTGACTCCTCCTGACGAATCCAAACCTTATGAAGTATTCTGGGATGCTTCTCTACAGGGCCTCGGTGCCGTCTTAATGCAAGAAAAGAAGGTTGTTGCCTATACCTCTCGTCAGTTGAAGCCCAACGAAAGGAACTACCCCACTCACGATCTTGAGTTGGCGGCAGTTGTCCACGCACTAATAACATGGAGACATCTCTTGTTGGGAAGGAAAGTGGACATATTCACCGATCACAAGAGTCTCAAGTACATCTTCACTCAGCCCCACCTCAACCTCAGGCAAACTCGATGGGTCGAAATGATTCAAGAGTATAATCCGAGTATTGAATATACTCCAGGCAAGGCTAATGTGATTGCAGACGCTTTGAGCAGAAAGGCTTACTACAACAGCTTAATCCTCAAGCCGTTTCAACCGGATCTTTGTGAGGCTTTCCGCAAGTTGAATCTCCAAGTTGTTCCTCAAGGTTTTCTTGCCAACCTCATCGTCTCTCCTACTTTGGAAGATCAATTTCATGAGGCACAACTGTTGGATACCATGGTGAAGAAGGTGAAACGTGGTATTGACAAGGGCATTTCCAAATACAAGTGCTATCGATTTGATGACAGAGATACTCTTTTCTTCGAGGACCGGATTGTGGTTCCAAAGGGAGATCTTCGTAAAGTCATTATGAACGAAGCGCACAACTCTCTTCTGTCAATTCATCCTGGAAGTACGAAGATGTACCATGACCTCAAGCAGTCGTATTGGTGGACTCGAATGAAGCGTGAGATTGCTCAATTCGTGAATGAGTGTGACGTCTGCAGAAGGGTGAAAGCAGAACACCAACGACCAGCTGGTCTTCTCCAACCTCTTGCTATTCCAGAATGGAAGTTTGATCATATCGAAATGGACTTCGTGACTGGTTTTCCTAAGTCCAAGCGTGGAAATGATGCTATCTTCGTCGTCATCGACAAGCTCACCAAAGTGGCTCATTTTCTTCCTATCAAAGAGTCTATCACAGCAGCGCAGCTGGCAGAGCTCTACACCTCCAGAATTGTCTCCTTGCACGGCATTCCACAATTGATCTCTTCAGACCGTGGCAGCATCTTTACCTCCAAGTTTTGGGATTCTTTTCAGAAGGCCATGGGCACCAACATTCGCTTCAGCACAACTTTCCACCCTCAAACTAGTGGACAAGTCGAGCGTGTCAATCAAATTCTTGAAGATATGCTCAGAGCTTGTGTTATCTCTTTCGGCTTGAAGTGGGAGGATTGTCTTCCTTATGCTGAGTTCTCTTACAAAAACAGTTTTCAAGCCAGCTCGGGCAAAGCTCCATTCGAGATTCTCTATGGCAGAAAGTGCCGTACTCCTCTCAACTGGTCTGAAACCGGTGAACGCCAATTGCTCGGCAATGATTTGATCTCAGAGGCTGAGGCTATGTGCAAGGTGATTCATGAGAACCTCCAAGCCGCGCAATCGCGCCAGAAGAGCTATTACGATAGCAAACACCGAGATGTGGCATTCGAGATCGGAGACCATGTCTACCTCCGCGTCTCTCCAATGAAAGGAACTCGTCGCTTCGGTATCAAGGGGAAACTTGCCCCCAGATACGTCGGTCCTTTCAAGATCATCGGCAAACGAGGCGATCTCGCCTATCAACTTGAGCTTCCCTCCAACTTTGCAAATGTGCACGATGTTTTCCACGTGTCACAGCTTCGCAAGTGCTTCAATACGCGTGAGCGCACCATCAACTTCGAAGAGATTGATCTTCAAGAAGATTTGTCCTACCATGAGCACCCCGTTGCTATTCTTGAAACAACTGAGCGCAAGACTCGCAACAAGTCAATCAAATTCCTCAAAGTGAAATGGTCACACCACTCAGACCGAGAAGCCACTTGGGAGCGTGAGGATCACCTACGTTCCGAGTATCCGGAGTTCTTTCAGTCCTAGATCTCGGGACGAGATCCTCTCGTAGTGGTGGAGTGTTGTAACGCCCCGGATGTAACTTGCCATATTTGTAATCCAACTCTTGCCATTTCCGGCTATGTGTTATGATATTTTCCTCCGTGGTTGGGTTTTCCCTTCGTTGTATATTTTGTTCATGCCATGCATTTTATATCATGTCATCATGTGCATCGCATTCGCATACGTGTTCGTCTCATACATCCAAGCATTTTCCCCGTTGTCCGTTTTGCAATCCGGCGCTCCTATGTCCCCCGGCGTCCCCTTTTATATTTCTTCGTGAGCGGGTATCAAACTTTCTCGGATTGGACCAAGGTTTGTCATGCGGCCTTGGTATAGCACAAGTAGACCGTCTGTCAAGTTTCGGGTCAATCGGAGGTCGTGTGATACTCCAACGGTTAACCGGGTAACCGTGAAGGCCTCGTGTGTGTTGCAGCCCAACACCCCTTCAAAACAGCCCAAAAACCCATCTAAGACACTCCCATGTCCTCCGCCGTTCGATCACGATCGCGTGGCCGAAAACCGCTCTCCATTTGGAGCCTCCTAGCTCCTTCTACCTATATGAACACCTCCCCCTCCTCCAATTCTGGGTCCAATACCCTAACCCTAGTCCAAATCCGCCCCGCGCGCCGCCGGACGTGTCCGGGCGCGCCGGACGCCGTCCGCCGCCGCGCCCAGCCAGTCCGCCGCCGCCACGTGGCCCTCCTCCTCCACCCGCGCCGCCGGCCCGCCGGGCCCGAGGCCGGCCCTCCCGCGCGCCGACCGGGCCGCGCCCGCGCCCCGCTTGCCGCGCCGCTGCCCCGTCGCTCCCGTGCCGCTGCCCCGCCGCTCCTCCGCCGTCGCGCCGCCGCACTCCGCGCCCCGCTCGCCGTCGGTCCCGCCCCGCTACGCCGCACCGCGCGGGCCCCGTCGCCGCCGACCCCGCCGCCGCCCGGCGCCGGCGCAGCTCCCTCGCCGAGCTTCCTCGCCGCCCCGAGCTTCCCCTCGCCGGAGTACCACCGGAGTCACCGGAATCCGCCTCGGAGACGCCGGATCTCAGATCCAAAAGTCTAGGGTTGACTTTTTCCCCTCCCCGAAATATTTCTAAGTCCCATGTTTTCATATTATTGTCTCATGTTCATCATGCCATAACTTTGCATCCGTAGCTCCGTTTTGCGCGTATAATATGTCAGAATGTTCGGCTCAAAGGGTAAATCATTTCATTACATTGCATCATTTTCGTTTGAGGTCATATTGATGCCCTAAATGCTTTTAGAAGAGGGCTAGTTGATGTTAGTTGCTGGATCTTATCTGAACATGCACTTTTGTCTTTTATGCCATGATTGCTGTGTACCTCCTATGAAGTTGAGTCCTACATGAGTTGTGTAACATGCCATGTTACATTTCCAGAGAATTATGACATGTATTTTTGTGACCTTTGTGGTTACTAGCACAAGCATGCAAACTAGGGCACTTGATGTTGCTGATTTCAGAGACTTAGTATTTTTATTAAGTCCCTGACTGCTGTTATTTTCATGCCATGTATTCATGTTGTTTCCGAGAGATCTATGCCTCTTTTGAGCATCATCAGTAAGAGTATTTTGAGCATATGGATTTGCTCTATCCATCCATGCCTTTGTTTGTATTTATGGGGTGACATAGCTTGAGTCAATCGAGCTCTACTTTTGCTATAAAATGTTGCTGGCAGATTGTTTACATGTTATTCGATTTTGCCAAGCTTGTTGTAGTTGATCCTTGCATGCTATGATGTTGTTCTTGCCATGTATAGCTTATATGCCATGTCTTATTGATGGATGTATGCTTAGTTTATCATGCAATGCTCTGTAGTGAGTGCACCGAGCTCGTAAACATGCCTACATGTTATCTGTTTTTGACATGTCCAGTTTTCTGCTGTCTGAAACCTGTAACGAAACTTGCTTAATTGACATGGGTGTAATTATGTTTTCTGATCCTTTTTGGCTTATGGTCAGTAAGAGACTTTTATCAAGTGCTTTGAGTAGATACATGCCATGCCTTGTTTTGCTATGTCCTGTTCTTGTAGCATGTTGTTTCATTGCTCTAAACATGTCACCCTGATGTTAGTTTCTGGCATCATGTTATTTTCACTAAGTCTGTGAACCTGTTATCTTTTGCACTTTTGCCATGCTTGTTTGAACCTGTTATGTTGTGATTTAGCCATAGCTCAGTGTTAATCTTTTGTCAAGCATCTTGAGTAGCTTACTTCCATATGCTTTGTTGATATGTTTGGGTGCAGTAGCTTAATTTCTTGTTGCTTGCTAATTAGCATCATGCTGTTATTGGCAGATTATTGTCATTCTTGTATTGCTCGTCATTTGCAAACCGTGCATCCGATTCCGGTGATCTTTATATCGATTTCAACCGAAATCACTTCACCTATCCAGTGGCATACTTGTTTTGACAAGATTATGCCTTGTTAATCCTTGTCCTTCCGGAGCACGCATATGCATTGCATATCACATCTCGCATATCATGTCATGTTTTGCATCATGTTGCTTGCGCATTGCATCGTGATTGATATTTGTCCCCTTTGCTTGTGTTCTTGCTTTGGGTAGAGCCGGGAGACGAGTACGTGAACGAGGAACCTATCGAGAACGCTTTCGAGGACCAAGATTTCGACAACTCTGAGAACCTTGCAGGCAAGATGACCATACCCTCGAAATCACTTCTATCTTTGCTTGCTAGATGCTCGCTCTTTTGCTATGCCTATGCTGCGATACCTACCACTTGCTATTTGATGCCACCTATATTGCCATGTCAGCCCCTACCCATCCATGTCCTAGCAAACCGTTGTTTGGCTATGTTACCGCTTTGCTCAGCCCCTCTTATAGCGTTGCTAGTTGCAGGTGAAGATGAAGTTTGTTCCTTGTTGTAACATGGACTTGTTGTTCCTTGTTGGAACATGTTAACTTGTTGGGATATCACAATACCTCTTATTTAATTAATGCATCTATATACTTGGTAAAGGGTGGAAGGCTCGGCCTTATGCCTGGTGTTTTGTTCCACTCTTGCCACCCTAGTTTCCGTCATACCGGTGTTATGCTCCCGGATTTTGCGTTCCTTACACGGTTGGGTGATTTATGGGACCCCCTTGACAGTTCGCTTTGAATAAGACTCTTCCAGCAAGGCCCAACATTGGTTTTACCATTTGACACCACCTACTCCTTTTTTTCCCCGGGTTTTCGCGAGCCCGAGGGTCATCTTTATTTTAGCCCCCCCCCCCGGACCAGTGCTCCTCTGGGTGCTGGCCCGAACCGAGCTGCCTGCGGGGCCCCCTCGTGGAAACTCGAGGCTTGGTTTTACTCGTAGCTAGTCTCATCCGGATGTGCCCTGAGACCGAGATATGTGCAGCTCCTATCAGGATTTGTCGGCACAATCGGGCGGCTTTACTGCCGAAATGTCTTGTAGTCCGGGGTTCCGAGACTGATCGGGTCTTCCCGGTAGAAGGAATATCCTTCGTTGACCGTGAGAGCTTATAATGGGCTAAGTTGGGACACTCCTGCAGGGTATTATCTTTCGAAAGCCGTGCCCGCGGTTATGAGGCAGATGGGAATTTGTTGATGTCCGGTTGTAGAAAACCCGAAGTTGACCTTAACTAAAACACATCAACCGCGTGTGTAACCGTGATGGTCTCTTCTCGGCGGGGTCCGGGAAGTGAACACGGTGTTGGAGTAATGTTTGACGTAGGTTGTTTTAGGATCACTTCTTGATCACTTCTAGCTTCACGACCGTGCTTTGCCTTCTCTTCTCGCTCTCTTTTGCGTTGTAGCCACCATATATGCTAGTCGCTTGCTGCAGCTCCACCTCACTATCCCTTCCTACCTATAAGCTTAAATAGTCTTGATCTCGCGGGTGTGAGATTGTTGAGTCCCCGTGACTCACAGATTCTACCACAACAGTTGCAGGTACCAACGATGCCAGTGCAGATGACGCGTCCGAGCTCACTTGGGAGTTCGACGAGGAACGTGGCCGTTACTATGTTTCTTTTCCAGATGATCAGTAGTGGAGCCCAGTTGGGGTGATCCGGGGATCTATGTAGCATTTGGGGTAGTCTTCTTTCATTTTTGGTACCGTAGTCGGACCCTGAGTGTAATTTGTATGATGTATGTTTATTAATGTATTGTGTGAAGTGGCGACTGTAAGCCAACTATGTATCTTTTCCCTTATGTATTACATGGGTTGTGTGAAGATTACCTCACTTGCGACATTGCTTTCAATGCGGTTATGCCTCTAAGTCGTGCCTCGACACGTGGGAAGGGTCCACGAAGAAGGAACCTTGTCTATCCCACCATGCCCATCGCCCTAGAAGGACTTGCCTCACTCGGGTAGATCCTCACGAAGTAGGTGATCTCCTTGCCCTTACAAACTTCTTGGTTCAATTACATCTTGACGGAGGCTTCCAAGCGACAACTAACCAATCTAGGAGACACCACTCTCCAAAAGGTAGTAGATGCTTTGTTGATGATGAACTCCTTTCTCTTGTGCTTCAAATGATAGTTTCCCCAACACTCGTCTCTCTCTCTCTCTCAGATTTCGCTATGGTGGAATGATGATTTGATTGGAAAGCAACTTGGGGAAGGCTAGAAATCAAGATTCTTGTGATAGGATTGGAATATATTTATCTCAACGCATGAGTATGTGGTTCTCTCTCATAAAATGTATGGTGGCAGTGTAGGCACGTTCTGATGGCTCTCTCACAAATGGAGAAGGGGGTGGAGGAGTATATATACCATCCACAAAAAATCCAACCACTACACACATTTTACTCATCTCAGTGGGACTGAATGGTTAAACTCGGTGGCACCGATCAGTTCAAAAATGTGACCGTGGGAACAACTCGGTGGTACCGATGTGCTAGGGCTTAGGGCAATCAACATCTCGGTGGCGCCGGTTGCATCAAATCGGTGAGACCGAAGTGAAGCAATAAGGCAACAGAGAATCTGTCAAGCCAACTCGGTGAGACCGATTGCATAACTCAGTGAGACCAAAATAAATTCAACAAGTCAGAGAGTGTTGGCAAGGCCATCTCGGTGAGAATGAGACCCGTATCAGTGAGACTTAACTATTAGGGTTTCTGGCTGTGGCTATGTCATATGAACTCAGTGGCTCCGGATAGAAAGAATCGGTGGGGCCGAGTTGGAGTTTAGTGTTTTGACATATTTGGCTGGAGAAAGTGGCTGAGGGTTTTGGAGCAATATCACTAAGTATTGGAGATAGCAAGCCATTAAGCAACACATCATCCCCTTTTAATAGTATTGGCTTTCCTATGGACTCAATGTGATCTTGGATCACAAAAATAAATATGAAGAGTCTTCAACTTTTGCCAATATTTGTCTTAGCATTTTGAGGGGTCTACATCTCTCGTCCATGCCATGCCATTCATTGAACTTCCTGAAATATTTATCTTGAATGGATATTAGTTCAATGAGCTATATGTTGTTATGAATTACCAAAACCACCCGGGGATTAGTTGCACTTTCAAATAGGGATGCCCAGTCCCGAAATGAAAAAAAATACTATGATAATAAATTCCTTGCAAAGTGTTGGTATGGAAGGCACCCGTGGATACGTGATACGTCCATTTTGCCTGAGGTTTACCTACTGTTATTTACTATGTTTTATCGCATAATAATGCTTTTTGGAGTAATTCTAATGCCTTTTCTCTCATAATATGCAAGGTTTACACAAAGAGGGAGAATGGTGGCAGTTGGAATTCTGGACCTGGAAACACATCCTCGAGCAGTTTCTAAAAAACCTATCCTCGAGCTGCTTGCCTCGTCCTCGTCGTTGTGCCTCCACCATCTTCCGCCCTGGCAGAGAGCTTCTACCTCTTGTTTGTCTCAGCGTCGATGCCATGTACTCGCCCTCTACTCTTCCTCAGCACGCCCCCACAGTGGGTCTCTTTTTTCCCATTCCGTGCCCAGCAGAGTTGTGGCTGTAGGCCAGAGCACATGCGAGGCGCGACCAATGAGCTGCAAGGTAACAATCGAGATGGACAAATGGTGGCATAATGGCTGAGCTACGAAGCCACGTGAACGCAACTACTCATTCGTCCTCAGGACGCAAACAGTCGGAAGGCCCGGTGAGCTGCTCCTTTTGGTGATTTTATTTCTCCACTCCCACTCTGTGCTTATGGTCGAGTTGTTTGGTGTAGGTTTCCCCCATATTTGAGGTGTTTTATTTTTATTTTTGTACTCTTTGAATTATAGGAAGTTCCCATGGAATTTCCAGTTCACGGCTTCCTTCTCATGGGGGACATTTTCTTTCAATAAGTCAAATTTCAGCAATGATGCCCTGAAGTATTTAACCAAACAATTGATGTACCAATGCCATTCATGTTGCGGAAGGAGGCACATATCCTTCTTATGAGTTGTAGCTTCGTTTCTCTCTTCTGATAGATTTCCGTAAAGATAGATTTTATACCTAAATCTCTGAGTCCACTGGCCAAGCAAGGCAGGTTGAGCAACACGAATCTTTGTAGGCATTGTTTCATGTTACCCAAGCGATTTGTTAGCATGCAAATTAGATACTTAGCTTATGTTATATCCTAATCATAGCTACTTAGCAGCATGTCTTTTACATGCATATCAACTGAAGAAGATGCGCACAAGGAAGTTCAGGTAACTAGTATACAAGAGCATCCTAAAAACTAATTTGTGGTGGCACTTGTTACAGAGGTGCTAGACAATAATTTTTGTCAAATCATTCTTTCTAGACTTGTTCATGGCAATATAAAATTATTACCTTTTAAGTTCTTTTTAAAGAAAAAAATTGTATTCCAAGCTTGGAATGGTTAGAAGATAGCTAATTCCATTTTATTCGCCAAAAAAGCTAATTCCATTAAGATATTTTGCCGAAGAGCTCTTGAAGAGTTCAATTACGTTCAAGAGCAAACAAGACAACCATTATGATGATTGTAATCTAAGACAAACATGAACAGAGAATTTATGTGATTAGTCCGATCAATTCTAATTAATGGCTGAGAATTATGCCCTAACATCTATACCGAAACATTGTAATTTGAATCATTTAAATTTTATCAAAGGTTTCTTTAGTTTCTATATTTTTCTTAAGGTTGAACGGGCGCCGCAACGCGCGCCTTCATGGTCTAGTGTATGTTGTGATTCCCTTAGTGGTGTCATGTGAACGTCGACTACATGACACTTCACCATATTTGGGCCTAAGGGAATGCATTGTGGAGTAGTTGTTAAATGAATGGTTGCTACAGTGACATAAGCTTAAACCCTAGTTTATGCGTTATTCCGTAAGGGACCGATTTGGATCCAAAAGTTTAATGCTATTGTTAGATTTTATCTTAATACTTTTCTCGTAGTTGCGGATGCTTGCGAGGGGGTTAATCATAAGTAGGAGGCTTGTTCAAGTAAGAACAACACCTAAGCACCGGCCCACCCACATATCAAATTATCAAAGTAGCGAACACCAATCGAATCAACATGATGAAAGTGACTAGATGAAATTTCCGTGTACCTTCAAGAACAATTTGCTTATTATAAGAAATCGTTATGGCATATCCTTTGCCACAAAAGGATTGGGCTACTGTGCTGCACTTTATTTACCGTTACTGTTACTTGCTCGTTACAAATTATCTTGCTATCAAACTATCTGTTATCGACAATTTCAGTGCTTGCAGAAATTACCTTTCTGAAAACACTTGTCATTTCCTTCTGCTCCTCGTTGGGTTCGACACTCTTACTTATTAAAGGACTATAATTGATCCCCTATACTAGTGGGTCACCAATACGGCTAGCCATGGATATGGCTAGCAATGTTTAATTTGCTAACAAAACATAAATTGGACTTTTATAATTTGAAGAATTTAATTTCAACTAATACCAGCCTAAATTAAAATTGAAGTTTTGTTCTTCTCTTTTAGTTGAGTTTATTTTATTGCCTCCGGCATGTTAAATTATGTGTCTAAATTATTTTGGTTTTTTAGTTGTTTGCTATTGCTCCAACTTTTATTCCTTTCTAGATTTTCCTTTCATTAAAGGAAAATCAATTTCTGGTTATTTATTTTCTCTATCAAACTCAAGCCATAATTTTCAATGTACAATCTGATTTCTTTCTTTGCTCACTTTTCTTTCACCCAATTGGGCCATGCCCATCTTTTTTTCTTGCTCACTATGTTGGGCAGTGGCAACCCCTCCCTCTTCCTATTTTTTGTTGGTCCTCTATTACCTGATGGGCTGGCAGAACTGGCCCATCTCCACCGAGCGATCCCCTCTTCTCCTTTCTACGTTCACAACAACTCATGAAAAGAGGAAACATCAACAGTAACATACATGTACAGAAGAGAAGGAAAGGATATGAGGAATTTGCTGCCCTTCTTAATTCCATAAACCCATCGGTTTCCAAAACTGAGAGGCTTATAGTGCACCTCCACCTCCTCTTCCACCCCATCACTTCATCTTCTTCTTCCACCCACGTGTACATGCGCTCACGTTACAGAGAAGAGAAGTGTAGGTACAGCCACTACGCACCCTCCTCCAACTCCAAGAAATCCCAATCATTTTCAGTTTTGATGATATCTACACGTGCTCCAAAGTCTCCTCTCTCATTCCCATGAGTCTTCATGCCCTCTCTCTTCCTCCTCTGCCCAAGAACCCTCGCTGAACTTTTTAAGCTCCATGGACGCAAGGTCTTGATCCCGGTGACTTGGACAATCTCCATCCATGCCCTTGCACAAGAAGGCCCCCCTCCACACCATGATTCCATTCAGGGAGGAAGGAACACGTCCCGTCGATCACATATGAAGAATTTCACATGTCCGTCTACACTGTTCGTCCAGTTCATCGCACCGTTCCGTCAAACTTGGTGAGCTTATATCAAATTCCTTTCGCACGTGTACTTGTCATTTCCTAGTGTATCCCGTAGACATCATGATTGAACTTATCTATGTCGTTGGCCGCGTGTGTCCAAAACCGAATTCGACTTGATGGCATCGGATTGTATTTTTATTTTCTCCATCAAATGTTCTTGTGGTCAAAATATGAAATGTTTCTTGTGGTTGTAGTAACCATTTTGTGGAGTTAGATTGATAGTTTGATCTTGCAAGCATTACAATATATATTTTTGTAGTCATTTTTGCGGTAGAATACAAGGGCCTTTCTAGTTCGATGATCTTTTGTAATATAATGTGATATGTCTCTCATAATTTTTGGTGTGACATGTGAGTTGTTAGATATATTTTTTATAAATTAGTCATTTCAAATATTTTTTGCATGTTGTGTTGTGTAGTCCTTTCTTTGCATGCGTACAATTTTTTTTGAATGTTCGCCATGTTTATAACTCCGTAGGATCATTCTAGGCTTTGCTTTGTTTATTAAATCATTAATTACTTCATGTACTGATTATTTTAATTTTTTCTTTGCATGGATATATCTTAGATATGGTTCACGTATCCATTTCCATTCATGTCACATGTTGTTGCATAGTTCCTTTATGCTAGAAGTCAAATGAAATACTTTCTTGTTTGCGAACAAATCTATTATGGTTCTTTGTTGCATAACATATTTTTACCTAGTTGTTACTCTTATTTTGTAGATGATGTTATCCAAGATTTCATAGTGCTGGTTTCTTTATGTCATGTTGTGGATTTCTATTGCTACATATAGGTTATGATTGGTGCATATAACCTACTCTATTACTTCTTGTTAATTATCCAAGTTGTTTTACTCCCTCCATTTTTATATACAAGGCCACTATGGAATATACATTCTGCATCTATACAAGTCCACCATCAGTAATCGAGGCAAAGTTAATGATATTTTCTCGTACTAACAACATGTTTAATACTTGCAGGCATGCAGTCATAATGACAGTCAGCTACTTCCTCCACTCAGTTTCTTTGCATGCATGCGGAGTATTAATGATCCCAATAAACAAGAAGAAAAGTTAACTCGTAAAGAAGGCATTAAATTTTACATTGGTACCTGTAATTCGAGTTTGTGGCCTTGTATTCAAAAATGGAGGGAGTATTTACGTAGGATGGTAACTATGCATGCTTAGTCGATTGACATGCCATGTTAGTACTTACTCAAGAAAAATGCGTATTTGGTTATATGCCTACAATGTGTTATATCATTGGTAGTTTGTACCTTATGTTCACACGTATGGTTAGTCTTTGTTTGGTATATATACATGTTAGTAGTTTATCGATCTCATAATTATATAAGTAGGATTTCTTTTACTTAAATAATACCATGACATGGTGTGGTATGTTTTTAACTACATTGTATAGTGTGTGTATCAGTTTATGCCATAGATTT
Organism: Aegilops umbellulata; assembly: GCA_032464435.1. Taxonomy (NCBI): domain Eukaryota; kingdom Viridiplantae; phylum Streptophyta; class Magnoliopsida; order Poales; family Poaceae; genus Aegilops; species Aegilops umbellulata. The sequence continues at coordinate 147,663,857 of CP136059.1, read as the reverse complement.
GTCCTAGTTGTTTATGTTAGGTCTTTACAAGTGTAAGTTGTTGAGATAGCAATGCATGCGATCGTGTTATTCATGCTAGTATAATACATGGTCATTGGTTGATGGCATGATCTGGTCTTACTTTCGTACATGCTCATTTTGCTTTCTTAATGTGCTTATATATCATAACTAGCATGATAGTGTTGTGTGATAATACCATGCTTTCCATGTTCTTGCATGTCATAAGTCATAACTAGTATGTAGGGTAGTGTGCTAGTGCCCAGCTTGATCATCATGTTAGTTTATATCAACTAAGTTATGTGATAGTCATGAGTGGTATTCTATTGGTAGCATAGTTTGGCAACTTGTTTGTTCTAAGTCTAGCGATCATTCATGAAGTTATCATTCATGTCTTATTATGTTCCATCTGCTACGGTTGATTACTTAGTTCCTTATTTCTTTAAAATGTGATCACCTTTGTTTCATGTTAGTATTATGCGTGTTTGACATGTCGCCATAGTTCATCACATGCATAGTATAGTTTACCTTTCATGTTAGTTGAGTTGTATCTTCCTCATATGCTTAGTGTGCATAGTTTGACCTGTCATGTGAGCATGAAGTGGTAATCTTATTGCTAGTGGTTACTTGAGTATTAGTTGTTCTTCAGTAGTAAGACCATTGGGGAACTCGTAACTGTGATGCTTGTGTTACTAGATAAAACCTCTTAGTGAATTTCTACTCATATGCCTTGAATGATGTGTGTCTCATTATTTAACTATTTAATAGCTTTGACCGTAGTATTTGGTTGGCTCTTGTTATAGAAATGTTGGCTAATAGATGTTATGGTTGATGCTTGATTCCTATTGTTGTTAATGATTATAAATATTTAGGAGCATATAAATATTTATTTGTGGTTAATTGTTACTCTTAAACGTGCCATGTTTTTTCTTGTGGTAGGATGAGGTTACATTAGTATGTAGTACAATGTCATGTTGAGGAGAGTTGTTATTCATTCATTCCATGTGTTGTTTAATTTATTTATATGAGTTGACATTTGCTTTGGTTCATGATATTGGTTCTATATAGTTTAGTATTACTTTAGGAGCAAACCTAGATCAATTTAAGTCATGTTGTTGAATGATGTTTTTCATTGCTTAACTAGTATGGTTTATAATGTTTGTTTGGTTGTCATACATGATACTTGATTTTGAATTATAGTTGATGTATATTTTTGGATCCTATTGACCATTATAAATATATAGATTCTATCTAAATATTTATTTGTGGTTAACTTTTACCTTGATCATTCCATGTTGTAATTGCACACTTAAAATGCATAGGATGGTTCCTTTCCATGTGTGTTGATGTCATGGTGTTTGTTATATAGTAGTCCCTCTATAGTTAGTCGAGGTGTACAATGGGTACTACTAGTAGTTAGTACCATAGTTCAGATCGAAACATTAGTCTTGATCGGCAAGCCGTCGTTAGCCGTGTCGACCTAACCCTGTCACTTCCTCGAATCATCTCTCTTACCTCCCTATCATGCTACCTCATTTTGGAATCTCCGTCTTGATCGGTATCTTGTTATCCATACACTCTTAGTTTGTTTGGATGTTATTTGGATTTACTATTGCTTTGGTATTTATTGTTTGCCTTTTTCTACCATTGCGGCGAGTAGGGAGTGACGATGTTGGACATGGACAAAACCAAGTCACAAAAGGACTCAACAACGAAGGCATGCCTCCTTCTTGATCATACTTATCCTATGATTTACAAAATTGCATTGTGTTTTATGGTTACTATATGCATGCTATTTTTGTCTTGTAGCTAGCGTGTCGATTGACACATTACCTTGATTCTCTTGTCGCCTATTTACTTGACACCTGAGTAGAAGTATGTAGTATTCCGGTAGACTAGAATGCTTAGCCATGCTTATCACCCTATAGGTTCTTTGTTGAATGACCTCTGAGTCATTGACAGTTGAAACTACCACCGAGCTAGGCGAGTTGGCCGTTGTTGATCTCCTCTATCCTCTTCTACTCTGGGTGAAACTTACCATCTGAATACTGGCACGGGAGATAGCTGAATCAAAGATTGAAGGAGCGATTGGCTGCCCTTCATAAGTTGAAGGGGGCAATCAACCGTCCGTGTCGAATGATGCCTAATAAGTCTTGGATTTGAAGATCGTGATAACAATACTGCCACATGCTATATGGGCACTAGCTTGGTTAAGTAAGCTAGTCAGCCTTAGATGTTGCTGTTGCCATAACGCGGATGGGATAGCTGCCCCGCAGGGTGAAGGAAATATGCCCTAGAGGCAATGATAAAGTTGTTATTTTTATTTCCTTATATCATGAAAATGTTTATTATTCATGCTAGAATTGTATTAACCGGAAACTTAGTACATGTGTGAATACATAGACAAAACAGAGTGTCCCTAGTATGCCTCTACTTGACTAGCTCGTTAATCGAAGATGGTTAAGTTTCCTTACCATAGACATGTGTTGTCATTTGATGAACAGGATCACATCATTAGAGAATGATGTGATGGACAAGACCCATCTGTTAGCTTAGCATTATGATCATTTAGTTTTATTGCTATTGCTTTCTTCATGACTTATACATATTCCTCTGACTATGAGAGTATGCAACTCCCAAATACCAGAGGAACACCTTGTGTGCTATCAAACATCACAATGTCACTTGGTGATTATAAAGATGGAGGAGAATAGTTCTGTCAGTGAACATATACTCAAAATGTCTGGGTATCATAACCACTTGACTCAACTGGGAGTTAATCTTCCTGATGATAGTGTCATTGACAGAGTTCTTCAATCACTGACACCAAGCTATAAAGGCTTCGTGATGAACTATAATATGCAAGGGATGGAAAAGACAATTCCCGAGCTCTTCGTGATGCTAAACGCTGCGGAGGTAGAAATCAAGAAGGAGCATCAAGTGTTAATGGTTAACAAGTCCACTAGTTTCAAGAAAAAGGGTAGAGGGAAGAAGGGTAACTTCAAGAAGAATATCAAGCAAGTTGCTACTCCCGGGAAGAAACCCAAGTCTGGACCTAAGCCTGAAACTGAGTTCTTCTACCTCAAAGTGACTAGTCACTGGAAGCGGAACTGCCCCAAGTATTTGGCGGATACGAAGGATGGCAAAGTGAAAGGTATATTTGATATACATGTTATTGATGTGTACCTTACTAATTCTCGTAGTAGCGCCTGGGTATTTGATACTGGTTCTGTTGCTCATATCTGCAACTCGAAACATGAGCTACAGATTAAACGAAGATTGGCTAAGGATGAGGTGATGATGCGTGTGGGAAATGGTTCCAAGGTCGATGTGATCGCCGTGGGCACGCTACCTCTACATCTACCTTCGGGATTAGTTTTAGACATGAATAATTGTTATTTGGTGCTAGCCTTGAGCATGAATATTATATCTGGATCTTGTTTGATGCGAGACGGTTATTCATTTAAATCAGAGAATAATGGTTGTTCTATTTATATGAGTAATATCTTTTATGGTCATGCACCCTTGATGAGTGGTCTATTTTTGTTGAATCTCAATTGTAGTGATAAACATATTCATAATATTGAAGCCAAAAGATGCCAAGTTAATAATGATATTGCAACTTATTTGTGGCACTGCCGTTTAGGTCATATTGGTATAAAGCACATGAAGAAACTCCCAGCTGATGGGTGCTACCTCTTGAGCACTGCGTTGGTTTTCCCATGAAGAGGAAAGGGTGATGCAGCAAAGTAGAGTAATTATTTCCCTTAGTTTTTGAGATGCAAGGTATCAATCCAGTACGAGACTACACGCAAGTCGCCTCGTACCTACACAAACAAATAAAAACCTTGAAACCAACGCGATAAAGTGGTTGTCAATCCCTTCACGGCCACATGCAAAAGTGAGATCTGATAGAGATAATAAGATAAATAATTTTGGTATTTTTTATGATAAATATTGAAAGTAAAGATTGCAAAGTAAAATAGATTGGAAACTTATATGACGGAGAATAGACCCGGGGGCTATAGGTTTCACTAGTGGCTTCTCTCAAGATAGCATAAGTATTACGGTGGGTGAACAAATTACTGTCGAGCAATTGATAGAAAAGTGCATAGTTATGAGAATATCTAGGAATGATCATGTATACAGGCATTGTCGGCGTTCTGGGAACGGGGGTCCCCAGACTTGCCTGCCTGCGGCCTGCGGCGTAGCTCAAATAGGAGCCCAGCACGGCCCATCTTCACCAACATAAGACTCAAGACCCTCGCGAGGGGCCAAGCCTCGCGGGGTGGACGACACAGCACTTCCTCAGGCGCGGCCTCCTCAGGCTGGCTCACGAGGATGCGGAGAGATCAAGGAAGGGTACCTCGCGAGGTGCCCATGACGCAAGCCATGACGACCAAGGGTGCCAGGCGGGCGCCAGCCCGCGCAGTGTCCTCCCTTTCCTCTTTGGTGCAAAGGGGGCAAGCGCATGCGAGAGGATCAAGCAAAGGCATTCATTTCGGTGCAACAAGACCAAGACCAGTCCAACGGTGGGAATGAGCTCATCGTGGAGCCCAGAACAACGTCACCACAGGGCCTTTGGCAGGCGAGGACCAACTTTGGTCAGGATAAGTGTACCAGATGTTCCCCTTCAAATTGGCCAATTGTTGGCGCCCTTCCCGCTCAATATTTGGTAAGAGGCCCAAGGCCTTTGCCTATAAGTAGGACTAGCCACCCCCATGGTAGAGGCATCTAGGCATCTAGGCATCTAGAGACAGAGAGAGAAAGAAGGGCGGCTGAATTCCCCTAGCAGTTCATCGTCCCAGCAAGAACACGCCCTCGCGAGGCTGTTCTCCTTTGTACCGTTCATCATCATCAGCCCAAGAGGCAATCCACCCACCACACTGGAGTAGGGTATTACACCACATCGGTGGCCCGAACCAGTATAAACTCTGTGTCTCTTGTGTTGTTCCTTCTGTAGTTTAGATCCTTGCGAGACGGAGAGGTAGAGGGCATAATCTCCGTGCGCACCCCAGAGTTCGAACCTTAAGGGTCTGCCGGAACCCGAAATCCGAAATTTGGCGCACCAGGTAGGGGTGCGCCGGAATTTGTCTTCCACCGCTCTGCTCTCCTCCGACCGTCGCGTCCATGTCTGACGCTCGTCGGGCCCGCGCCGAGCGCCGGGCCGCCATCGCTTCCCGCGTCGCCCAGATGGCTCCCGTCGATGGGCGTCCTCGTCGTTCCCTGTCGCCCGCTGTCAACGCAGCCACCGGCCCAGCGGGGAACGAACAGCAAGCATCGTCTCAGCACCCGTCCGTGCGGCGAGACGGTCGCACCGCTACTCCGTCGCTCACGCAAGCTAGCTCTTCGTACCACGCGCTCCGCGCGCCCTTGGAGGCTCGAGCTGCGCTCATAGCCGCAAACGAGCTCCTGCGCTACCGCCCCGTCGACGACATCTACGAAGAGTGGCTCGACCGCGTCGTCGAGCTCGTCCGCGCCGCACCCCGCCCCGCGCGGGCAATGAAGCTCCGGGGGCGTACCAACCGCCTCCTCTCCAAGAAGACGCCATGGCTCCAAGGCACATGGCCCCTGGGCGGAACCCGCTCCGTCAGGCGCCAGTCCAGCAAGAACGGAGCTGCCAAGAAGTCCCTCGACCGCAAGTGGCTGCCCGAGCGCTTCCTGCTCCGGCTCGCTGCGACCCTGCTCCAGCTCCGGCACGTCAAGACCCCGCGCTGCTCCCAGCTGCAGCGCAAGGGGACCCGCAAGGCCAAGCTCTCCCTCAACCGAAGCCTCCCGTGGCCACCGCAGGCTGTCGCGCCTACACCACCGAGCTGCGTGGCGTCGCGTGGCCCCGCAAGTTCAAGCCAGACCTGCCTCCTTGCTACGACGGCACGACTGATCCCGCAGAGTTCCTCCAGCTCTACGAGCTGGGCATCGAAGCTGCCAGCGGGGATGAAAAGGTCATGGCGAACTGATTCCCCATGGCGCTGAAGGAAGGAGCTCGCACCTGGCTCCTGAATATGGCTCCAGGCACGATCTCCTCCTGGGACCAGATGCGCACCCGCTTCATCGCCAACTTCCAAGGTACTCGCGATCGGCCGCCCCCCGTGAGCGACATGCGCCGCATCAAGCAGCAACCTGGGGAGACCCTGCAAAAGTACATCCAGCGCTTCAACAGTGCGCACCTCAAGATCCCCAAGGTGTCCGAAGAAGCCATCATCTCGGCCTTCTCCGATGGCATGCGCGACGTCAAGATGAAGGAGGAGCTGGCGATGCATGAAGACCTCTGCACCTCCCTGGAGCTGTTCAACTTGGCGACCAAGTGCGCCAGGGCTGAGGAGGGACGTCTCTCCCTCCTCGAGCTGCCCGCCGCAGACCCAGAAGAGAAGAAGCCCAAGGCCAAGGACGTGAAGCGCAAGGGGGCTGCCGTACTCGCAGCAGAACCGGACACCAAGCGGGGCAAGGATCTGCCCGAATCCTCCAGGGGCAGCCAGTACTGTGTGTACCACGACCTCCACACCCACAACACCAACGAATGTCAAGAACTCCGTGCCATGCGAGAAGGAAGGATCGGCCGTCGCCCTGACCGCGCTGACCGGGGCTACGGCCGAGGAGGAGGAAGAAACCCAGGACGCTGGGAAGACCGCGGCCCGCGCCAAGGGTGGCATGATCAACCTCGCGAGGACCGCTAGCGAGACCTACCTCGCGAGGGGGACTGGAGGGATCAGCCTCGTGAGGATCGCCCTCATGGCAACGCAGGCCTCCCTCCGCTGCCGCCTCAGCCAAGGAGGAACGAAGACCGCCATCAAGATGAGGGGGCTGGGGGCTTCCAAGAGTAGCGCGCAATCGCCTGCTGAAGGGAATGCAGTCCTCCCCAAGCTCGAAGGAACGCGCCCCCTCAAGTGGTCGGCGTGCGCCATCACGTTCAGCTCAGCAGATCAGCTCAAGTGCGCGGCCACAGCCGGGGTCCTCCCGATGCTTTGCTCCCCAGTCATCAGCAACGTACTGGTCACCAGGACCCTCATCGATGGTGGAGCAGGGCTCAACGTCCTGTCCGTGGAAACATTCAACAACCTCCAAGTGCCCTATGACCAGTTTCAGCCAACCAAGCCTTTCTCCGGAGTCACCGACGGTTCCACAATCCCGATCGGGCAGGTCCGCCTCCCTGTCACCTTCGGGACCCGCAGCAACTACCGCACCGAGCTCATCGACTTTGACGTCGCCCACATCCGCCTGCCGTACAACGCCATCCTCGGGTACCCAGCGCTGGCCAAGTTCATGGCCGTGACCCACCACGGCTACAATGTCCTCAAGATGCCAGGGAGTGGCGGCGTCATCACGGTGCCATGTGAAGAGAAGGATGCAGTGTGTTCCTTGGAGCGAGCCTTTCAGGCAGCCTCGCTAGAAGAACTAGATCGCGGAAGCAGGAGACTTCCCGAGACCACATCCAAGAAGAAAAAGACATCGTCAGGCTCAGCCCTTCAGGAGGCAGGCCCCTCAGTGCCCGTGCCTGCCCAGGGGGACCCTCCTTCCATCGGATAGGAAAGCGCGCCCGGCGCCCTCCTCAGGCAGGGCTCGGGGGCTCTCACCTTGAGGGCCACCGACCTAGCCAGGGTCACGAGGGAGGCGCTTGGGCACCATGTGGAGGCGTGTTTCGAAGCACGTTTCCCTCGAGAAGGAGCGAGGCAAGCAGAGTCAGACCAGCAGGAGTTCGTTAACCAGGCCGTTCAAGAACTAAAGGAGTCGAGAATCATGAGAGGTTGCCGCCGCTTACGGGCTGTGGCTCCCCATCCAGGCGAGGATGGTGGGCTGCGTGTCTGCATCGACGTACCAGGGCTCAATCAAGTCGCCACGACGGAGCACCTCTGGCCCTCACAAGTGGGGCGTTGTGGAGGTCCACCCCACAGCTATGTTCGCATGCCTTATGGCGTGCCGAGTGTGGCTGCTGCGTACCAGCGCCTCATGAGGGGCATCATGGAGACTCAGGGAGACATGCGTTCCGCAGTCCTGGCGGAGATGGAGATGATTCGTGAGGATCCACCAGTGCCTCCGGAGCCTCCCGAGGCCCCAGGGCCTTTGGGCTCGTGAGGATCGGCTTCCGCAGCCCACCGAGTCTGCTGCACCAACGCCACTTCACCGTCGACATCTTCAGGTGACATCTTTCAAGCTTCATTCCCAGCTAGGAGCGCCCTCCCATGGTTGCATCACTCCCAGGCCGCATGGGTCCGCCCCTGCGGCGTGTATCCCTTTTTATTTTCCGGTCGTTAGTTTGCCTTGTTGGGGGCGCCCCTCGGGCTGCATCATCCCCAAGCCGCTCGGGCTAGGCCCAGCGGCGTGTATCAACCTCGCGTTTATTTCCAACTATGCATTCGCCTATCATGCTTGATCACCTGATGTCTGTCCACTACACCTCATCATCTCCATGTCGACCACTTGCACGTTAAAGGGGGGGGGTGCCTGAGCATCGCGACTCAGGGCTCTTACCGGCTCTCCAGCCCTCACCCTCTGGCCTTGTCCATGACATCCCAACCTGGCATACCAGCGACGGCTGAGACAAGCTCGAGGGCCGGGACCCGAGGACGTAGAGTGCCGGCATCTAACCAAATTTTGCAGGAACACATCTCAAGATACGGCCCAGTGCCAGGCGCAACCCGCCTAGAGGTAGGGCCTCGTGAGTCCCGCGCTGGCTCACGGGTGCCCAGATACACCTCACCTAGCCCTACCATGACGGCCACATGTCAGGGCGGGGCTGTACACGCCCCGGGGGCTCCTCCCGGAGGGGAGCCCCCTCCCACGCACCAGTGGAAGCACCATGCTCCGCGCTGGCTGACGACACTACCGAGGAGCGGCTATGCCCGTACACGCACGGAAGCGCTATGCTCCGCGCTGGTGATAAACAACTGAGGGTGGACTCCGGGCCACATTAACCTCAAGGAGCCCAGAGCTCAGTGGCTGGCCTCATCGCAACGCCTCCCCTCGGGAGCGCCGTGCGAGGTGGCTAGGCACAGGGGCTACGACTGGGTCACGCCCAGACGTACGCCACCCAGCCAGGCCCCTCGGGCCTGGTTCGTCGCGCGTCTCTCCCCGAGCGGAGCCAAGGTATGAAGGCCGTTTGAGCGTAAGGGGGACCCCTGAGCATCGCGACTCAGGGGCCTAACTGGTCCCGTAGCCCCTCACTCCTTAGTTCCGAAAGGCTATGCTGGGTGAGGTACGCGCGGGGCCGGGCTCTGCAGACGTAGAACGGTGGTCCCACTCGCCTCTCACCTCACCGCCCGCTGTTTGCGCGTCAAGGGGGACCCCTGAGCATCGTGACTCAGGGGCCTAACTGGCTCCATAGCCCCTCACTCCTTAGTTCTGAAAAGCTATGCTGGGTGAGGTACGCGCGGAGTCGGGCTCTGCAGACGTAGAACGGAAGATACACCTACATCACACTTCCCTACTTGTTGTTCGTGCGCCAAAGGGGACTCCTGAGCATCGCGACTCAGGAGCCTAACTTGTCACGTAGCCCCTCACTCCTTTGGTCCCGTCCTGGTTTCCGGTCGGGGCTAATGCTGGGTGAGGTACGCGCGCGGCCGGGCTCTGCCACCGTAGAACACATGCAAGTAGGGAAGAAAAGCATAAACCTCAAGGAATTTAAAAGCAAAATATTACAGTCCATATTGTCGTCTCAGTACCAAACGCAAGTTTAAATGCCTCCTCGAGGCGTGATGCATGTGCAGGAAGTACAAGAAGAACAGGAGCGGCAGCGGAGTCACTTGTCGGCGGTGGGGCAGTGCGGAGTGGCCTCGCTTCGTGGAGCAGTAGGGCCGGCGGCGCCTTGCTTTGGCCTAGTGCTGAAGGCCCGGAACTTCCCCAGCAGCGCCTCCGCGCGCCCCTTCACGGCTTCGACAGCGGTGGCAGCACCTTCGCCGCTCACCGGCTCCAGCAGGCTGTCGAGGTCGGCGCCGGGGTCGCAAAGATAGATGTGGGCGAAGACCCGCGTCAGTGCAGCAGAAGACAGGATGCGTGCCTCGGCCTCAGCCGTGGGGCCGAGGCCAAGGGCAACATCTCCAAGGGCCTTAACCAGGAAGGGAAGCAGCTTGGCGGGGCCATCTTCGTCACCAGCCAGCGGGCTCTCCTCGCCACTCTCGTAGAGCGTCTTCAGCGAAGCACGGGCATCTTCCTCCATGTCTGCGAAGGCCACGCGATCCTCGGCAAGAACCCGAGCCTTGCGGTCCAGCTCGGCCTTCGTCACCTGCAGCTCTTTCTTCAGCGCATCTAGGCGGACGCGGCGCTTCTTGAGCTTGGCCTCCCGACCCTCGATGGCTGCCTCGCGAGCCTTCGTGCCATCTTCCTGCTCCTGGCGAAGGCGGACCTCCCTCGCGAGCAGGTCCCGCAAGCCTTGCAGCTCATCCTCCAACTCCTTGCAACGACCACGGACTCCAACCACCTCACGCAGGGCCGCGTCTCGGGCGGCCTTCGCCTCGAGGGTGGCCTCCCTCTCTCCGTCACAGGCCGTTGAGGCCTGAACCAGCGCCGCTCGAATCGAGGCGTTAGAGCGAATCCACCCCGAGGCCAGTTCCAAGCGCCCGGCCACCAGGCGAGGGTCGACGCCAAGAAGATCCTGCCGCAGCCGGTCCAGTTCAGCAGCGGCACGCTCCAGGATGGAAGAAGAAGGCGGAGAAACATCGGCGCGCTCCAAGACAACAGGAGGAGTCGGCGAAGCAGCGGTCTGTGGAACGGGAGGATAAGGTAGCGGCGGCGAGACCACAGTGTCCTGAGGCAGAGTCTGCTGCGCCTCGACGGCCGTGGCGGCGGCAGTAGGCAGGAGCACCTCGGGAGTCACTTGGGCCATGGGGGCTGGCTCTCCCCAGCCAGCTCAGCCAAGCCTCGCAAGGATGAGCGGCCAGGAGAAGCCCGTACCTCACGATCGCCCCCACCTGCAGGCGGAGGCGTTGCCGCGGATGGGGCCTCGGGAGCCCCCTTCGGCTTCTTCGCCGCGGGCGCCAGCCTATTCAAAGAGAAGCAAACATCAAGCCCCAGCGGCGGAACAAGAAACAAAGGCGGAGGATCAAGCACTTACGGGTCGTCGCTGGAGAACTCGAGCAGCCTCCGGCCATACTTGAAGCCAGAAAGCCGGGTGGAGGGATCAGCCTCAGGCGCAGAGGGCGAGTCCGCGGATCGCCCCGGAGCCGGAGCGGACCCGTGGAGGATCAGCCCGGTCCTGTCCTTCTTCGGGATCGGGAGCGAGCTGCCGCTACCCAGCACGTCGCCGCCCTCATCATCATCGCTCAACGAGAGGCGGAGAGTGCGGGACTTGCGCCGGGGGAGGGGAGCCCTTGACTCTCCGTCAGTTGCCTCGGAGTCAGGTCCCTCCTTCCTCTCCTCTTTGCCCTCCTCTCCGCTGGGGTCGCCGGAGGACACGTCCACCAGTCCCTTGGGAGCCACCACAGGCACGGGCCCGTCCCCGTTGAAGACAGGCATCGAGTCCACCACCTGCTTCCAGTCGTCGCAAAGGAACAAGGGCGCAGGCGCGCCCTCCAGCCGTGCCACCTCGCCCCCAACCAGGGATTGGAGCGCCGCGGTCACATCCTCGTCGCCCAAGGCCGCGGGGCTCGGCTGAGGCCTCCACATCGGAGGTGAGTACCGCCTAAGCGGGGCCAGCTGGTGCTCCAGGAACTCCCTCAGCAGCGACGCGCCGGTCAGCCTCACCGCCGCCATGCCGATCGGCTTCAGGTCCGCGTCCATGTTCTCCAGAACCGGCTTCGCGTGGGGGTCTGTAAGCTCCTCCCGGGACCAGTCACCGGAACTCACGGGCTGCTCCGTGGGTAGGATCAGCCGAGGGTGGATGCGCCCGGCGTCCACCAAGACCCACTTGCTCCTGAAGCCCTCAATCCTCTTCCCGAGATTTGAGATGGCAATGGCGCCGCCACACGCGACGAAGCTCGCGCATGCGGAAGGGAAACCACGGGTGACCCGGAGGTAGAAGTAGTGGCGCAGCAAGGCCACTGAGGGTTGCACCCCCACATGAGCCTCGCAGTAGTAGGCGAAGATCGCCAGGAGAAGGATGGAGTTGGGGTGGAGATGCAGAGCTTGCAAGTCATAGTGGAGAAGGACAGAGAGGAAGAACTCGGAGAAAGGAGGCACCAGGCCCGCAGTAATGGAGCTTACAAAGAGAGGGTAGAAGGTGCTTCCCCGTCCCTCAGGGGTGGCGGAGCCGACCTTGAACACCCGTGCTTCGTCGACGCCCCACGCCGCCGCCATCCAGCGCAGTCGGGCAAGGCTCGCCACCGACACATTCGGCGAGTCCAGGGCCGGCGAGAACCAAGCTTCAGCAGGAGGCTGACGCGGCGCCATGTCTTCCAAGGTCACAGGGGAGCAGATCTGGGAGTTTGGAGGAAGGAAGGAGAGGCGCAAGAAAGGGGATCTGAGCAGCGACAGGAGAAAGAGAAGAGCAAGGCCTGGGCAGACACTGCGCCTTTAACCTGCGCGGTTGCGGGGACGCCCGCGCCCAATCAACCGCCACGCGGCGCCCAAGGCCGCAGGCTGTTAGGGCCCGCGGCGCTTCGCCCTTGCCCTTTCGCCTCTCGGCACGGCCAAGTCCGGGCGCGCCTTGGGCTCGGAGGCTACTGTCGGCGTTCTGGGAACGGGGGTCCCCAGACTTGCCTGCCTGTGGCCTGCGGCGTGGCTCAAATAGGGGCCCAGCGCGGCCCATCTTCACCAACATAAGACTCAAGACCCTCGCTAGGGGCCAAGCCTTGCGGGGCGGACGACACAGCACTTCCTCAGGCACGGCCTCCTCAGGCTGGCTCACGAGGAGGCGGAGAGATCAAGGCAGGATACCTCGCGAGGTGCCCATGACACAAGCCATGACGACCAAGGGTGCCAGGCGGGCGCCAGCCCGCGCAGTGTCCTCCCTTTCCTCTTTGGTGCAAAGGGGGCAAGCGCAGGCGAGAGGATCAAGCAAAGGCATCCATTTCGGTGCAACAAGACCAAGACCAGTCCAACGGTGGGAATGAGCTCATCGTGGAGCCCAGAACGGCGTCACCACAGGGCCTTTGGCAGGCGAGGACCAACTTTGGTCAGGATAAGTGTACCAGATGTTCCCCTTCAAATTGGCCAATTGTTGGCGCCCTTCCCGCTCAATATTTGGGAAGAGGCTCAAGGCCTTTGCCTATAAATAGGACTAGCCACCCCCAGGGTAGAGGCATCTAGGCATCTAGAGACAGAGAGAGAGAAAGAAGGGCGGCTGAACTCCCCTAGCAGTTCATCGTCCCAGCAAGAACACGCTCTCGCGAGGCTGTTCTCCTTTGTACCGTTCATCATCATCAGCCCAAGAGGCAATCCACCCACCACACTGGAGTAGGGTATTACACCACATCGGTGGCCCGAACCAGTATAAACTCTGTGTCTCTTGTGCTGTTCTTTCTGTAGTTTAGATCCTTGCGAGACGGAGAGGTAGAGGGCATAATCTCCGCGCGCACCCCAGAGTTCGAACCTTAAGGGTCTGCCGGAACCCGAAATCCGACAGGCATCACGTCCGCGACAAGTAGACTGAAACAATTCTGCATCTACTACTATTACTCCACACATAGAACGCTATCCAGCATGCATCTAGAGTATTAAGTTCATAAGAACAGAGTAACACATTAGGCAAGATGACATGATGTAGAGGGATAAACTCAAGCAATATGATATAAACCCCATCTTTTTATCCTCGATGGCAACAATACAATATGTGCCATTTCCCCTGTTGTCACTGGGATCGAGCAACCCAAGATTGAACCCAAAGCTAAGCACTTCTCCCATTGCAAGAAAGATCAATCTAGTGGGCCAAACAAAACTGATAATTCGAAGAGACTTGCAAAGATATTAAATCATACATAAAAGAATTCAGAGGAGATTCAAATATTGTTCGTAGATAATCTTGATCATAAACCCACAATTCATCGGATCTCGACAAACACACCGCAAAAAGGATTACATTGAATAGATCTCCAAGAAGATCGAGGAGAACTTTGTATTGAGATCCAAAGAGAGAGAAGAAGCCATCTAGCTAATATCTATGGACCCGGAGGTCTGTCGTAAACTACTCACACATCATCGGAGAGGCTCTGGTGTTGATGTACAAGCCCTCCATGATTGATTCCCCCTCCGGCGGAGCGCCGGAACAGGCCCCGAGATGGGATCTCACGGGTACAGAAGGTTGCTGCGTTAGAAATAGGGTTTCGTGGTGCTCCTAGATGTTTTTGGGGTATATGGATATATATAGGAGGAAGAAGTAGGTCGGTGGAGTTGCAAGGGGCCCACAAGGGTGGGGGACGTGCCTCCTTGCCTCGTGGCCTCCTAGCTTCTTTCTTGACGTCCACTCCAAGTCCCCTGGATCATGTTTGTTCCAAAAATAACTCTCCCAAAGGTTACATTCCATTTGGACTCCGTTCGATATTCCTTTTCTGCGAAACACTGAAATAGGCAAAAAAACAGCAATTTGCACTGGGCCTTCGGTTAATAGGTTAGTCCCAAAAATAATATAAAATTTCTTAGTAAAGCCCATTAAACATCCAAAACAGATGATATAATAGCATGGAACCGTCAAAAATTATAGATACGTTGGAGACGTATCAAGCATCCCCAAGCTTAATTCCTGCTCGTCCTCACGTAGGTAAATGATATAAACAGAATTTTCGATGTGGAATGCTACCTAGCATAATTGTTAATGTAGTTTTCTTTATTGTTCCATGAATGTTCAGATCCAAAATATTCAAGGCAAAAGTTTAATATTGACATAAAAATAATAATACTACAAGCATACTAAGAAAGCAATCATGTCTTCTCAAAATAACATGGCCAAAGAAAGTTATCCCTACAAAATCATATAGTCTGGCTATGCTCTATCTTCATCACACAAAATATTTAAATCATGCACAACCCTGATTACAAGCCAAGCAGTTGTTTCATTATTTTGATGTTCTCAAACTTTTTCAATCTTCACACAATACATGAGCGTGAGCCATGGACATAGCACTATATGTGGAATAGAATGGTTGTTGTGGAGAAGACAAAAAGGAGAAGGTAGTCTCACATTAACTAGGCATATCAATGGGCTATGAAGATGCCCATCAATAGATATCAATGTGAGTGAGTAGGGATTGCCATGCAACGGATGCACTAGAGCTATAAGTGTATGAAAGCTCAACAAAAGAAACTAAGTGGGTGTGCATCCAACTCACTTGCTCACGAAGAACTAGGGCATTTTGAGGAAGCGCATCATTGGAATATACAAGCCAAAATCTATAATGTAAAATTCCCACTAGTATATGAAAGTGACAACATAGGAGACTCTCTATCATGAAGATCATGGTGCTACTTTGAAGCACAAGTGTGGTAAAAGGATAGTAACATTGTCCCTTCTCTCTTTTTTCTCTCCTTTTTTTATTTGGGCCTTTTTCTTTTCCTTCTTTTATGGCCTCTTTTTTTCTTCTTCTTTTTTCTCTTTTCGTCCGGAGTCTCATCCTGACTTGTGGGGGAACCATAGTCTCCATCATCCTTTCCTCATTTGGGACAATGCTCTAATAATGATGATCATGACACTTTTATTTACTTACAGCTCAAAAAATTACAACTCAATATTTAGAACAAAATATGACTCTATGTGAATGCCTCCGGCGGTGTACCAGGATATGCAATGAATCAAGAGTGACATGTATGAAAGAATTATAAAGGTGGCTTTTCCACAAATACAATGTCAACTACATGATCACGCAAAGCAATATGATAATGATGCAACATGTCATAATAAACGGAACGATGGTAAGTTGCATGGCAATATATCTCGGAGTGGCTATGGAAATGCCATAATAGGTAGGTATGGTGGCTGTTTTGAGGAAGGTATATGGTGGGTGTATGATACCGGCGAAAGGTGCACGGTATTAGAGAGGCTAGAAATGGTGGAAGGGTTAGAGTGCGTATAATCCATGGACTTAACATTAGTCATAGAGAACTCACATACTTATTGCAAAAATCTATTAGTTATCGAAACAAAGTACTACGCGCATGCTCCTAGGGGGATAGATTGGTAGGAAAAGACCATCGCACGTCCCCGAGCGCCACTCATAAGGAAGACAATCAATAAATAAATCATGCTCCGACTTCATCACATAACGGTTCACCATACATGCATGCTACGGGAAGCACAAACTTTAGAACAAGTATTTATCAAATCCACAACTACTCAACTAGCATGACTCTAATATCACCATCTTCATATCTCAAAACAATTATCAAGTATCAAACTTCTCATAGTATTCAATGCACTTTATATGATAGTCTTTATTATACCTATCTTGGATGCTCGTCACATTAGGACTAATTTTATAGACAAAGCAAACTACCATGCTGTTCTAAAAGACTCTATAAATAATGTAAGTGAAGCATGAGAGATCAATTATTTCTATAAAATAAAACCACCACCGTGCTCTAAAAAGATATAAGTGAAGCACTAGAGCAAAATTATCTAGCTCAGAAGATATAAGTGAAGCACATAGAGTATTCTAATAAATTCCGATTCATGTGTATCTCTCACAAAAGGTGTGTACAACAAGGATGATTGTAGTAAACTAAAAGGAAAAGACTCAAATCATACAAGACGCTCCAAGCAAAACACTATCATGTGGTGAATAAAAATATAGCCTCAAGTAAAGTTACTGATGGACGAAGACGAAAGAGGGGATGCCTCCTGGGGCATCCCCAAGCTTAGGCTTTTGGTTGTCCTTTAATTTTACCTTGGGGTGCCTTGGGCATCCCCAGTCATAGGCTCTTGCCACTCCTTATTCCATAATCCATCAAATCTTTACCCAAAACATGAAAAATTCATAACACAAAACTCAACATAAAATCTCATGAGCTCCATTAGTGAAAGAAAACAAACCACCACTTCAAGGTACTGTAATGAACTCGTTCTTTATTTATGTTGGTGTTAAACCTACTTTATTCTAACTTCTCTATGGTTCATAACCTCCGATACTAGCCATAGATTGATCAAATTAAGCAAACAACACACGAAAACAAGATTCTGTCAAAAACAGAACAGTCTGTAGTAATCTGTATGTAACGCAAACTTCTGTAACTCAGAAAAATCTACCAAAATAGGACGACCAAGATAATTTGTTTATTGATCTAATGCAATTCGAATCATTATTGTATCACGTTCTGGTGATTTTTAACAATTGCTTTCGTGAGCAGAAAGTTTCTGACTTTTTCAGCAAGATGAAATAACTATCATCCAAGAAGCTCCTATAGGTTTTACTTGGCACAAACACTAATTAAAACATAAAACCACATCTAACCAGAGCCTATATGAATTATTAATACTAAACAGGAACAAAAAGCAAGAAACAAAAAGAAAATTGGGTTGCCTCCCAACAAGCGCTTTTCTTTAAAGCCATTAAGCTAGGCATCAATAATTTTAATGATGCTCACATGAAAGACAAGAATTGAAGCACAAATAGAGCATCATATAGCATGTAGAAAACACATCTAAGTCTAACATACTTCCTATGCATAGGAATTTTATAGGAAAACAAATTATCAAATTATCAAGGCAAGCAAGATCTAGCATCTACAAGGAGGAAGAAAGACATAATAGCAATCTCAACATAACTAGAGGTAATTTAGTAACATGGAAATTTCTCCAACCATATTTTCCTCTCTCATAATAATTACATGTGGGATCATATTCAAATTCAACAATATAGCTATCACATAAAAGTTTCTCTACATGATCCACATGCATGCAAAGTTGACACTCTTCCAAAATAGTGGGAATATCATTAACTAAAGTCATGACCTCTCCAAACCCACTTTCATCAAAAATACCATAAGATTGAATATTCTCCAAATATGTGGGATCTAAAGTTGACACTCTTACAAACCCACTTTCAATATTATTGCAAACACTATTATCAACCTCATATTCATCGTGGGGCTTAAATAAATTTTCAAGATCATAAGAAGAATCACCCCAATCATGATCATTGCAACAAGTAGTAGACATAGCAAAACTAGCATCCCCAAGCTTAGGGTTTTGCATATAGCACAATTGACATCAAGAGAATTTATAATAACATCATTGCAATCATGATTTTCATCGAAGGAACTATCAAGTATGGGTACAATAGCAACGATCTCATGTTTAACATAAGGAACTATAGCAAATTCATCGTCATAAATATTGGCATAATCATGGCCACAAGAATAGCAAGCATCATGTTCATCAAGGGATATTTCAATCAAACATCGGAATCATAATTATCTATAGATTCATGCATACCATTATTTTCTTCAGAAGCAATGGTCATTCTTTCAATAAATTCTTTGACATAGACATTATGAGCATAGTTTTCATAGCAATATTTAGGTATGTCAAAATTTTCAGATTCGTAGAGAGTAATATCATACTTTTCAATCAAAGAAGCAACTTCATAAGCACCCTTAAAAGCAACAAAATCTTCAATTTGTTCGATATCATAGTAACTATAAACACCCTTTGCATAAGAAGATAAGATTTCATTGTCATTAAAATCACATAGGTAGGGGAGGTGTTTTTTAGGGTTCTTAGAGCAACAAGTAAAATCATAAATTTCACAAAGATTCCAAGCATAACACAGCAATCTGTTCTTTTGATCACATAAGAGTCTCCCTGTTTCAAAAAAACAGTGATGCACAAAATGAGCATGCTCATCTAAAGATTTCCCATCAACTAGGCTAGTTGTGGTTTCAGCACGAGCGCATAAGGATCGAATATGATCCAAGTAGAACACTTTAAGTGGATCCATATCAAAAGATTTTCAGCAAGCGAAGATGCAAGCATACAGAAGGCACATGGCAACATGAGCAAACAAAAGTACGAACAGAAGAAGGGCAAATAAAATGGCAAAGGTGAAGTGAGGGACAGGAAAACGAGAGGCAAATGGCAAATAATGTAATGCGAGGGATAAGAGTTTGTGACTTGACTTGACTTGGCGTAGATCTCCCCGGCAACGGCGCCAGAAATCCTTCTTGCTACCTCTTGAGCACTGCGTTGGTTTTCCATTGAAGAGGAAAGGGTGATGCAGCAAAGTAGCATAAGTATTTCCCTCAGTTTTTGAGAACCAAGGTATCAATCCAGTAGGAGACTACACGCAAGTCGCCTTGTACCTACACAAACAAATAAGAACCTTAAAACCAACGCGATAAAGGGGTTGTCAATCCCTTCACGGCCACTTGCAAAAGTGAGACCTGATAGAGATAATAAGATAAATATTTTTGATATTTTTTATGGTAAAGATTGAAATAAAGATTGCAAAGTAAAATAGATTGGAAACTTATATGACGGAGAATAGACCAGGGGGCCATAGGTTTCACTAGTGGCTTGTCTCAAGATAGCATAAGTATTACAGTCGGTGAACAAATTACTGTCGAGCAATTGATAGAGAAGTGCATAGTTATGAGAATATCTAGGCATGATCATGTATATAGGCATCACGTCCACGACAAGTAGACCGAAACGATTCTGCATGTACTACTATTACTCCACACGTCGATCGCGATCCAGCATGCATCTAGAGTATTAAGTTCATAAGAACAGAGTAACGCATTAGGCAAGATGACATGATGTAGAGGGATAAACTCAAGAAATATGATATAAACCCCATCTTTTTATCCTCGATGGCAACAATACAATACGTGTCGTTTCCCCTACTGTCACTGGGATCGAGCAACGCAAGATTGAACCCAAAGCTAAGCACTTCTCCCATTGCAAGAAAGATCAATCTAGTAGGCCAAACCAAACTAATAATTCAAAGAGACTTGCAAAGATATTAAATAATACATAAAAGAATTCATAGGATATTCAAATATTGTTCATAGATAATCTTGATCATAAACCCACAATTCATCGGATCTCAACAAACACACCGCAAAAAGAATTACATCGAATAGATCTCCAAGAAGATCGAGGAGAACTTTGTATTGAGATCCAAAGAGAGAGAAGAAGCCATCTAGTTAATAACTATGGACCCGAAGGTCTGTGGTAAACTACTCACACATCATCGGAGAGGCTATGGTGTTGATGTAGAAGCCCTCCGTGATCGATTCCCCCTCCGTCGGGGCACCGAAAAAGGCGCCAAGATGGGATCTCACGGGTACAGAAGGTTGCGGCTGTGGAAATAGGGTTTCGTGGTGCTCCTGGATGTTTTTGGGGTATATATATATATATATGAGTAAGAAGTAGGTCGGTGGAGCTGCGAGGGGCCCATGAGGGTGGGGGCGCGCCAAGGGGGCAGGCGCGCCTCCCTGCCTCGTGGCCTCCTCGCTTCTTTCTTGACGTCCACTCCAAGTCCCCTGGATCACGTTTGTTCCAAAAGTAACTCTCCCGAAGGTTTCATTCCGTTTGGACTCCGTTTGATATTCCTTTTCTACCAAACACTGAAATAGGCAAAAAAACAGCAATTTGCACTAGGCCTTCGGTTAATTGGTTAGTCCCAAAAATAATATAAAAGTGCTTAGTAAAGCCCATTAAACATCCAAAACAGATAATATGATAGCATGGATCAATCAAAAATTATAGATACGTTGGAGACGTATCAATGGGCTTTTGGAATCACTTGATTATGAATCACTTGATGCTTGCAAACCATGCCTCATGGGCAAGATGACTAAAACTCCGTTCTCCAGAACAATGGAGCGAGCCACTGACTTATTGGAAATAATACATATTGATGTATGTGGTTCAATGAGTGTTGAGGCTCGCGGCGGGTATCGTTATTTTCTGACCTTCACAGATGATTTAAGCAGATATGGGTATATCTACTTAATGAAACATAAGTCTGAAACATTTGAAAAGTTCAAAGAACTTCAGAGTGAAGTGGAAAATCATTGTAACAAGAAAATAAAGTTTCTACGATATGATTATGGAGGTAAATATTTGAGTTATGAGTTTGGTCTTCATTTTACACAATGTGGAATAGTTTTGCAACTCACGCCACCTAGAACACCACAGTGTTATGGTGTGTCCGAACGTGGTAACCATACTTTATTAGATATGGTGCGATCTGTGATTTCTCTTATCAATTTACCGCTATCTCTTTGGGGTTATGCTTTAGAGACGGCTGCATTCACGTTAAATAGGGCACCATCTAAATCCATCGAGACGACACCATATGAACTGTGGTTTAGCAAGAAACCTAAGTTGTCGTTCCTTAAAGTTTGGGGCTGCGATGCTTATGTGAAAAAGCTTCGGCCTGATAAGCTCGAACCTAAATCGGAGAAATGTGTCTTCATAGGATACCCAAAGGAGACTGTTTGGTACACCTTCTATCACAGATCCGAAGTCAAGATATTCATTGCTAAGAATTGATCCTTTCTAGAGAAGGAGTTTCTCTAGAAAGAATTGAGTGGGAGGAAAGTAGAACTTGATGAGGTAATTGTACCTTCTCCCGAATTGGAAAGTAGTTCATCACAGAAATCAGTTCCCGTGATTCCTACACCAATTAGTGAGGAAGTTAATGATGATGATCAAGAAACTTCAGATCGAGTTACTACTGAACCTTGTAGATCAACCAGAGTACGGTCCGCGCCAGAGTGGTACGGTAATCCTATTCTCAAAGTCATGTTACTAGACCATGACGGACCTATGAACTATGAGGAAGCGATGATGAGCCCAGATTCCATGAAATGGCTTGCGACCATGAAATCTGAGATGGGATCTATGTATGAGAACAAAGTGTGGACTTTGGTTGACCTGCCCATTGATCGGCATGCCATAGAGAATAAATGGATCTTCAAGAAGAAGACTGACGATGACGGTAATGTTGCTGTCTACAAAGCTCGACTTGTTGCGAAAGGTTTTCGACAAGTTTAAGGAGTTGACTACGATGAGACCTTCTCACCCGTAGCGATGCTTAAGTCTGTTCAAATCATGTTAGCAATTGCCACATTTTATGATTATGAAATTTGGCAAATGGATGTCAAAACTGCATTCCTTAATGGATATCTTAAAGAAGAGTTGTATATGATGCGACCAGAAGGTTTTGTCGATCCTAAAGGTGCTAACAAAGTGTGCAAGTTCTAGTGATCCATTTATGGACTGGTGCAAGCCTCTCGGAGTTGGAATATACGATTTGATAGTGTGATCAAAGCATATGGTTTTATACAGACTTTCGGAGAAGCATGTATTTACAAGGTAGTTAGTGGGAGCTCTGTAGCATTTGCAATATTATATGTGGATGACTTATTGTTGATTAGAAATGATATAGAATTTCTGGGTAGCATAAAAGGATACCTGAATAAGAATTTTTCAATGAAAGACCTCGGTGAAGCTGCTTATATATTGGGCATCAAGACCTATAGAGATAGATCAAGACGCTTAATTGGACTTTCACAAAGCACATACCTTGATAAACTTTTGAAGAAGTTCAAAATGCATCAGTCTAAGAAAGGGTTCTTGCCTGTGTTACAAGGTGTGAAGTTGAGTCAGACTCAATGCCTGACCACTTCAGGAAATAGAGAGAAAATGAAAGTCATTCCCTATGCCTCAGCCATAGGTTCTATCATGTATGCAATGTTGTGTACCAGACCTGATGTGTGCCTTGCTACAAGTTGAGCAGGGTGGTACCAAAGTAATCCAGGAGTGGATCACTGGACAGCGGTCAAGAACATCCTAAAATACCTGAAAAGGCCTAAGGATATGTTTCTCGTTTATGGAGGTGACAAAGAGCTCGTCGTAAATGGTTACGTCTATGCAAGCATTGACACTGATCCGGATGACTCTATGTAGCAAACCGGATACGTATTTATATTGAATGGTGGAGCTGTAAGTTAGTGCAGTTCCAAGCAGAGCATCGTGGTGGGATCTACGTGTGAAGCGGAGTACATAGTTGCTTCGGAAGCAGCAAATGAAGGAATCTAGATGAAGGAGTTCATATCCGATCTAGGTGTAATACCTAGTGCATCGGGTCCAATGAAAATATTTTGTGACAATACTAGAGCAATTGCCTTGGCGAAGGAATCCAGATTTCACAAGAGAACCAAACACATCAAGAGACGCTTCAATTCCATCCGCGATCAAGTCAAGGAGGAAGACATAGAGATTTTCAAAATACATACGGATATGAATGTTGCAGACCCGTTGACTAAGTCTGTTCCATGAGCAAAACATGATCAGCACCAAGACTCCATGGGTGTTAGAATCATTACTATGTAATCTAGATTATTGACTCTAGTGCAAGTGGGAGACTGAAGGAAATATGCCCTAGAGGCAATAATAAAGTTGTTATTTATATTTCCTTATATCATGATAAATGTTTATTATTCATGCTATAATTGTATTAACCATAAGCTTAGTGCATGTGTGAATACATAGACAAAACAGAGTGTCCCTAGTATATATCTACTTGACTAGCTCATGAATAAAAGATGGTTAAGTTTCATGACCATAGACATGTGTTGTCATTTGATGAACGGGATCACATCATTAGAGAATGATGTGATGGACAAGACCTTGTGTGCTATCAAACGTCACAATGTAACTGGGTGATTATAAATATGCTCTACAGGTGTCTCCGAAGGTGTTTGTTGAGTTGGCATAGATCAAGATTAGGATTGGTCACCCCATGTATCGAAGAGGTATCTCTGGGCCCTCTCGGTAATGCACATCACTATAAGCCTTGCAAGCAATGTGACTAATGAGTTAGTTGCGGGATGATGCATTACGAAACGCGTAAAGAGACTTGCACGTAACGAGATTGAACTAGGTATGATGATACCGACGATCGAATCTCGGGCAAGTAACATACTAATGACAAAGGGAATAACGTATGTTGTTATGCGGTTTGACCGATAAAGATCTGCGTAGAATATGTAGGAGCCAATATGAGCATCCAGGTTCCTGTATTGGTTATTAACCGAGATGTGTCTCGGTCATGTCTACATAGTTCTCGAACACGTAGGATCCACACGCTTAACGTTCGATGACAATTTGTATTATGAGTTATGTGTTTTGGTGACCAAAGTTTGTTCGGAGTCCCAGATGAGATCACGAACATGACGAGGAGTCTCGAAATGGTCGAGAGGTAAATATTCATATATTGGAAGGTTATACTAGGACATCAGAATGGTTTCGAGTGATTCGGGTATTTTTTGGGAGTACCGAGGGGTTACCCGAACCCCCCGGGGAAGTGTTGGGCCAACATGGGCCTAAGGGAGAGAGAGAGAAGCCCACGGGGGTGCCCACGCGCCCCCTCCTAGGGAGTTCGAATAGGACAAGGAGGAGGGTCGACACCTGTCGTGGGTCTAAGACTGAAAGTAGAATGGGGGGTAGGTATGAGGAGGCAAGATCCTAGCTATGGCGAAGCTGTACACACGAGTTTTATGAGTTCGAGCCCTTCTCAGAGGAAGTAATAGCCCTACGTCTTGGTGCTCGAAGGTGGTCGACTGGATTATGCGTGTGTGTGTGTTACAGGGGTGCGAACCCTTGTGTTAGTGGAGGGGGGTGGCTTATGTAGAGTGCGCCAGGACCCCAGCCAGCCCACATTACAAGGAGTTCAATGTACATAAAGAGGGAGCGTTACAGGTAACGTCCGTAGTAAAGTGCTATAAATGATCATTAATTCTATGAGTAAACGCCCGACCGTTGCTGTGCAGAGTGACTTTAGATCTTCTGAATGTCGAGTGGTTTATGTTACGGTCGAGTGACAGTGATTCTTCTTAGTGGAATGTTTCTAGTCGAGTGGATGATGGTACCCTTCGAATGCTTCTGACTTTAGGGTGATGTCCTTGGGGAGGGTGTCTAGGTCAGGCCTATAACCCTACCCTAGGTACATAGCTTCATCATTAGCCCCCGAATGGTGCAGGGTTTGAGCGGAGAAGGAGTTTAAAATACTTCCGATTCAATTTTCGCGCTTCGGAAGTGTCTTGTTGGGATCGATGAATCAACACAGTGACACCAACTTCTTTTTCAGTCGCCTTGATCCATTCTTGGTTTTGTCGAGTGAACTTTTACTGAAAAATCTTCAAGCGTTGATATGGAGAAAATATTCCATCTGACAGGTTGCTCTATTGCCCGCGGATCTCGCGGGATTCGAATTTTGGGAAGCGCACGGGGCGGAGGAGGCCACAGTGATCGGATTAGATTAGGCAGGGCCGCCTCGATTTCTGCGCCACCTTTTTTGCCACGTATCGCACGTGCGACTGTTGCGAGATTTGATGGGATCGTCTGGGTCCACAGGTCAGTCACTCGGAAGCAACCTCATATAAGGCGTCGGACTAGGGGTTTTGAATAGTGTGTTCCCATTCTTCCTCTTCCTTCTCCATTTTCTCCACTGCATCCGCTCCTGCCCCGACGCTGCTGCTCTGTTCGAGCTCCGTCCGCTACAATGGGGAAGGAGAATACGGTGGCTTTGGAGCGCGTGAAGAAGGCGTCGGCGAAGGCGAAGGGGAGAACTCCAGCCAGGGCGGATCTTCGTCGAGGTCCGGCTTGCCGCGTGGCTGGATCCATGGCGATTGGATCCGGTCGACGATTCGCCAGGATGACATCGATGATCTGGCCGAGGAGGGATTGATCCCCCACGGATCCGCGCGGCTCCCGGAGAACGAGACTGAGCCCCGACCGCAGGAGGGTGAGTGCATCCTCCTCGCCACTCACGTCGACCGCGGGTTTTCTTTGCCTCCTCATCTTTTTTCCGAGCTTTCTTGAACTTCTTTGGAGCACAACTTCATCACTTTTCCCCCAACACCATCGTGTATCTTGCCGCTTTCGTGTCTATGTGTGAGAATTTCTTGGGTTGTCGACCACACTGGGGCCTCTTCAAGCACATTTTCACGTGTCGCTCTCAGTCGGTCAAAAAAGCTAATCCGATTGATGAGAAGATAAAAGTGATCCAGATGTGTGGGGGTCTTGGGATTCAGATGAGGGGTAAGAGCTCTTTCCCAGTCATAATCCTTCCCGAGTCAGTCCGAGGGTGGCAGCCGACTTGGTTTTACTACAAAGACTAGCCGACTCCAGGTCAGTCGACTGGACTTCCCCCCTTTTCTATGGCTCGCGTAGAGAAGACCTCCGCCTTGAAAGTGACCCCGGGGGAGAAAGCGTAGGTGAAGGTGCTGGTTGAGCGAGTGGTCCAGCTCATCTGTGATGGCTTGACCGGCATGGATCTATTGGAAGTCTCCCTCAGACGCCGCATTCAGCCGCTTCAAGCCCGTGACCATCTCATGTGGATGTATTCGGGCATTGAAGATTCCACTCGGGTCCATCCAAAAGAAGTCGACGAGGATACGGTGGAGAAGTGGTTGAGGGGTATCACTGGCAACAAAGATAACACTAGGGGGCCAGGAGAGTCCCTCCACTCGACAACTCATACAAAACAGACAAGGTCCAACTCTGAATTGCCGAGTGTTATCTTGATTTATCATGTAACTGCTTGTAGTCAACCGACTGACTTTTGTCTTGCTTGTTGTCTTCTAGGCTCTTACTGAGATGTATTCGATGCCCAACGGAGAGCAGGAGCAGGACCCAGAGGGGGAGGCGAGCGGGGGCGAGAGCGGCGAGTGGCATTCTGATGGTGAAGAAGACGAGGATAGCGACGACCCGAGTGATGAAGAAGAGGTCAACTCACCTCCCCATAGGGAAAGGAGATCCAAGCTCACTCACGATCCGGCAAGCGTCCGCGACAAAGCGACTATTCAGACCGGGCAGTCGTCAAAGCATCCTCGGACGTCTTCTCCGGCACCGACTGAAAAGGCCCCGAAGCAGTCCAAGGTTGTAACACAGAAGACTCGGAAGGCTCTGCCCAAAATCAAAATCGACATCCCTGTTGCCTCTGCGTGAGTGTTCTGTCTTCATTTTTACCCGAGGTTCTGTGTTGTCTACTTTCTCCTTGGTTTGACTGGATGAATCTTGAAACTAGTAGTGCCGCTACCTCTGGGACTTCTACTTACAAAAACGAGGATGAGGACATGGAAGATGCGGTCACCTCCAATCCAGGGGGGCGGCGATGCCAATCGGACTTCTGTCACCTTCGCCATACCACTGTCGAGTGCTCAGCCTTCAGCGTTAGCCACGCAAACTCCATCCGATCCACCTTCACTTTTTGCTGCACAGCATGTCCCAGAGGACCAGGTGGGTGCTACCAAACAGGCTATACGCCAGGCGGGCATTATGATGGAGCACATGAAGATGGTCCGGGAAGCCAGCCAAGCTGCTTATGACGCCAGCTCCGCTCTCCAGAGCAATGTCCAAGTTAGCAGATTGTCGACTAACTCTTTTAGCTTGTTCTGTTAGGATATGCTACCTGAAAACTTTCCTCGAGGAATCTTTGCATCTGTCTGTGTTTCGCATTTGTACACCCACTGGGTGTTTTGACTTGCCACTGAGCAAATTTGTATCTTGAATCGACTAGGTTGTGTCGATTGGATCTTTGAACTAGTGGGGGCACGCTGAGTGCACCCACTAGGTGTAGTCCCCGAGACTATAGTTGACTACGGGCAGTCAACTGTAGTCTTAGAATTGGATTTTCTCACTCGGCCTGGTCGGACCATGTCGAGTGGAACCTGAACCAGTGGGGCACGCTTAGTGCACCCACTGGTGTAGTCCCCGAGACCGTGGTCGACTACGGGCAGTTGGCTACGGTCTGAGAACAACTTGCCTCTTTTTTTACACTCGGCATGGACAAACCACGTCGAGTGGAAACTGGATTAGTGGGGGCACGCTAAGTGCACCCACTGGGTGTAGTCCCCGAGACTACTGTTGGATGTTTGATTCGGCAGTAGTCTTAGAACTTGCTAAATTTATCAGACCATTGGTCTGAATTAACTAGTCTTTCCATCTATCGATTGACAGTCCTTTGATTATAGAAATCTTGTGAACTTGGAGCTTGTTTTGCAGATTCAACTCAACCTCGATCTGGAGCTGGCCAAGACAAATCTGCAGAAAGCCAAGGATGAAGCCGCTGGTAAGAAAAAACTTATTGACTGATTTGTCTCTGAACCAGATTTTATTTTGCTTTTTCTGAACCGAGCGTTGTTTCTCTCAGAGAAACTGAACCAAGCTCTGGCAAAAAAGGACCAAGATCTTGCGGCCGCACAGAAAACAGCTGATTTGAAAACTGCACTCGTTGAACAGAAACTAGCTTTAGTCGGCAAACTGGACGAAGAAAACACCAAGCTGAAAACTGCCCTTGACGAAGCCAATAAGGAAGCGACTCGACTGAAGAAGGACAAGAAAAATCTGAACGAGAAGATGGAAGGCATTTCTCGCAAGAGGGACAATCTAGAGAACTATCTGGGAGGTCTTGCTAAGAAGTTGTTCGCTATGCTTGAAGGTATTTTCTTCGACCTGACTGACTTGTTACTATCGACTCAACATACAACCACTGACTCATCTTTGAATTGTGCGTGTAGAATTTTGCCAGAACTTCGAGGAAGAGACTGGGCGAGTTGAGACAAGCTTGGACCCCATCCACTCTCCAGTGAAGGACGAAGCTGCCATGAACGTACTCCGACTGGAATCTCGCGTTGATGGTGTTGTCGACTATCTTGCTCGACTGAAAGTCGCAATGTCGCGGATAGACATATCTCTCTGGCCAAGAGCAACGCTCCAGGACCTCGAGTCTCTGATGACTCGGCTTAATGAGGTTCCCGGTCGAGTGTAAGAATGGAAGAAGTCTTCTGCCCGGTGCGACGCTGATGTGGCTCTGTCCTTTGTTCGTGTCCACTGCAAGGAAGCGCGAGAAGAGAAGCTGGCAGCGATAAAGGTTGCCAATACCAAGAAGCATGAATTCCAGTCTTTCATGGAGACCTTCATTGCTACTGCCACTTGGATTGCCGACGGAATCGACCTGGACGAATTCGTCGAGCCTGCTAGCCCTCCTCCTGTGGAGTGAACAAAATTTTATGCCTCACCTTAAATTTGCCTCAGAATGCTGAGTGATTTTGTAACTGTTAAACTCCTTCGGGCTTGATGCCTGAGTACTTTGATCCGCGGTCCGGAACCTTACGATTTATCTAAATTTGGTTTATCTCCAAATATGCTTGTGATTGCTGTCGAGTGGAACTTGTCCTTCACTCGGAATAACTTTTGTACTTGCGATGCAGCTCTGAGGAGGAGATTCCAGTCGTCCTGCATCTCGTCAACTTTGCGGATAGGGATGGAGCATACGTTATACTTGTGGCGTAGCTCCGAGGAGGAGGTTGCAGTCGACCTGCACCTCGTCGTCCTTGCGGATAAGGATGGAGCGTACGTTGTACTTGTGACGTAGCTCCGAGGAGAAGGTTGAAGTCGACCTACACCTCGTCGTCCTTGCGGTGCTACCTCTTGAGCACTGTGTTGGTTTTCCCTTAAAGAGGAAAGGGTGATGCAGCAAAGTAGCGTAAGTATTTCCCTCAGTTTTTGAGAACCAATGTATCAATCCAGTAGGAGGCTATGCACGGGTCCCTCGCACCTACACAAACAAATAAATCCTCGCAACCAACGCGATAAGGGGTTGTCAATCCCTACACGGTCACTTACGAGAGTGATATCGGATGGATATGATAGGATAATATTTTTGGTATTTTTATGATAAAGATGCAAAGTAAAGAAAGTAAAATAAAAGGCAACGGAAATAGCTTGTTGAAGGGAGATTAATATGATGGAAAATAGACCCGGGGGCCATAAGTTTCACTAGTGGCTTCTCTCAAGAGCATAAGTATTTACGGTGGGTGAACAAATTACTGTTGAGCAATTGACATAATTGAGCATAGTTATGAGAATGTCTAGGTATGATCATGTATATAGGCATCACGTCCGAGACAAGTAGACCGACTCCTGCCTACATCTACTACTATTACTCCACACAACGACCGCTATCCAGCATGCATATAGAGTATTAAGTTCAGAAGAATAGAGTAACGCTTTAAGCAAGATGACATGATGTAGAGGGATAAACTCATGCAATATGATATAAACCCCATTGATGTCTACTACACAACCTTCTTCTTGTAGACGTTGTTGGGCCTGCAAGTGCACAGGTTTGTAGGACAGTATCAAATTTCCCTCAAGTGGGTGACCTAAGGTTTATCAATCTATAGGACGCGTGAGGATCCAGATGGTCTCTCTCAAGCAACCCTGCAACCAAATAACAAAGAGGCTCTTGTGTCCCCAACACACCCAATACAATGATAAATTGTATAGGTGCACTAGTTCAGCGAAGAGATGGTGATACAAGTGCAATAAGGATAGAAGATATAGGTTTTTGTAAACTGAAAATATAAAAACATCAAGGTAACAAGTGGTAAAAGTGAGCGTAAACGGTATTGCAATGATAGGAAACAAGGCCTAGGGTTCATACTTTTGCTAGTGCAAGTTCTCTCAACAATAATAACATAGATAGAATATATGACAAGCCCTCAACATGCAACAAAGAGTCACTCCAAAGCCACTAATAGCGGAGAACAAACATAGAGATTATGGTCGGGTACGAAACCACCACAAAGTTATTCTTTCAAATCAATCCGTTGGGCTATTCCTATAAGTGTCACAAACAACCCTGGAGTTTTTACTAGAATAACACCTTAAGATACAAATCAACCAAAACCCTAATGTCACCTAGATGCTCCATTGTCACTTCAAGTATCCGTGGGCCTGATTATACGATATGCATCACACAATCTCAGATTTATCCAACCAACATAAAAGTACTTCAAAGAGCGCCCCAAAGTTTCTACCGGAGAATCAAGAACGTGTGCCAACCCCTATGCATAGGTTCCCAATGTCACGAAACCCGCAAGTTGATCACCAAGACAAACATCAAGTGTTCTCATAAAGACTCAATCCGATAAGATTACTTCAAAAGGGGAAACTCAATTCATCACAAAGGAGTAGAGGGGGAGAAACATCATAAGATCCAACTACAATAGCAAAGCTCGGGATACATCAAGATCGTGCCATATACTACTAGAAAAAGGGCTACTAGTGGCGCACCTAATTTGGCCATTAATGGCGCATTAGTGGTGCGCCATTACTAGCACGCCATTAGTAATATTTACTAATGGCGCACCACTAGTGCACCAGGTGCACTACTGGTGCGCCATTAGTATAGGGCACGGTGCGCCATTAGTATGCCTCCCAGTGGCCATGTATAGCCAGGTGCTTTGGCATACTAATGGCGCACCACGACGGGATGCGCCATTAGTAACCTCGACATACTAATGGTGCACTGCTTAAAGATGCGCCATTAGTATCCTCTGGCATACTAATGGCGCACTGTGATGTGATGCGCCATTAGTATGAATATTAGGTTTTTTTTAATTTTTTAATTTTCTGTTTTTTGCACAGGTTACAAAATGTATAATTGGACAACATATAGACAACACACATCAACAACAGATTCATCGAATACAACAGAAGATTAGTCTCTGAATACAATTCATCATATTAGTCTCCGAATACAATTCATCATATTAGTCTTCGAATTGAAAAGACCGAACAAAGATAGAACATTATATTACAAGTCATGAGACCGCGAGTAGCGAGTTTGTCTTCACATTACAAGTCGATATCGATCATCTAAACTACCATCACATAGAAGAGAGCTGCGGTCATCACGATGGAACTCATCTTCATCCGGTTCCTCCAACGCTCCCTCCCCTCTCCCGCTAGATAGCGGGCGTATCTAGATTCGGCCTCGGCCCTAGTGGTGTACCCTTTGTAACTGTTACCGTTGAATCGGTGAACCTGTCTCCGACACTCCTCCCAGTCGTCGTAGACTCCGGGAACCTTACCTTTGTAGACGACATACGACGGCATCGCTATGCACTAGCCAAACGAAACGTTAGTACCAATTCACAGACAATACATAAGCAATATATAAGTATGCAACAGAACGATCGGAAGAGAAAAGCAAGACATTAATAGCATCAATTACATCTAAGTTGAACGATTCTCGAAACCAAAGAGACATACTACAAGTTCATTAAAGTTGTGTCATGCTTCGCCTCATCATCATCATCATATATAGCGTGAAGCTCTTGCCTGATGCCCATTGATTTCAAGTCTGCCCTTGCTTTCGTCCCATCTTTGGTCCTCTCTGGCATGTTGAGCAGGGTACCAAGCAGACTCTCGCACACGTTCTTTGTGATATGCATGACATCAAGCCTGTGAGGCACACGGTGGATCTTCCAGTACGGCAAGTCCCAGAAAACAGACCTCGTTTTCCATACCTTCAGCAGCGGCTCTGGCGCCTTTTGCTTCTTTCCCGGCAGTGGGCAGTCTTTCCAATTTTTCAACAGCTTGTCTATTTCCTCGCCGCTCCTCGTACACAGGCGTTTTCGGGGTTCGGTTTCACCATCGAACAGATCCTTGCCTTTCCTCCACGGGTCATCGTCGCGAAGCCACCTTCGATGTCCCATGAACACGGTTTTCGAAGACCCGGGATCTCTATTTAGCTGGCGATATGTTGTGTCATCCATGCACCTTACGCATCCAGAAAATCCATGGACTACCTGCCCCGCGAGATATCCATAACCGAGATAGTCGTGCACCGTCGTGAGCAGTGCGGCTCACATAGGGAAATATTCTTTCTCTGCGACGTCCCACGTATTGGCTGGCGTTTTCCACAGCGTGTCTAGCTCCTCCTTCAGCAGCCCCAGATACAGATTGATGTCGTTCCCTGGTTGTTTCGGCCGTTCAATTAGCATACTCATGTGAATGTACTTCCTCTTCATGCACAACCAGGGGGGAAGGTTGTACATCCACACAAACACAGGCCAGGTGCTATGTGTGCTTCTCTGGCTGCCAAACGGATTTACTCCACCGGTGCTCGCGCCCAGCACGATGTTCCTTGGATCCTTCCCAAATTCTGGGTATTCAAAATTCAACGCTTGCCACTGGCTCGCATCCTTAGGGTGACTCAGCATCTTGTCTTTTTTATCTATCTCCAGATCATTTGCGTCATCTTCTCGCTTCTTCTCCTCCCTATCCGCGTGCCAACGCAGGAGCTTTGCTACCTTAGGATCCGCGAAATACCGCTGCAGACGAGCAGTGATCGGAAAGTACCACACCACTTTTCGAGGAGCTTTCTTCCTCTTCTTGTATCGAGTGACGCCGCACACCGGACATATGGTAGACTCCGTGTGCTCGTCCCGATAAATGATGCAATTGTTCATGCACACATGGTATTTCACGTGCGGTAAATCCAGAGGACACACGATTTTCTTCGCCTCCTCCAAACTGGTCGGGCACTTGTTCCCCTTTGGAAGACGTTCGTGCCAGAATGACATGTTCTCGTCGAAGCATGCGTCGGTCATTTTGTGTTTTACCTTCATCTCCAGAGCCATGAGCGTTACTTTCAGGCGGGTATCCTCGGGCCTGCATCCTTCATACAATGGAGTAACCGCGTCTAACTCAAGTTGATCCACCTTGGCTTTCTCTCAGGCGGCAGCTCTTGCGTTATCCGTCTGCTTGAGAAGCATCTCTTGAATATAAGGGTCCTGCACCCAGCCCATCGATTGTCCACCGTCGTCTGCTCCGCCGGCATCATCATCTTCATGATCATGCCCGTCGTCTGCTCCGACATCTTCCTCATCATCATGCCCATCGTCTACGTGATCATCTCCTGGGGATTCTTCGTCTTCTCGCCCGCCCGAGCCGCGGTAGTTGTCTTGCTGCCCTTCCTCATTTCTTGCCCGGCCCCCATGGACGACTTCGTAGTCATCTTCATCACCTTGCCACCGATAGCCATCCATGAAACCACGCAAGAGCAGGTGGTCCCGCACCTGCCCGGAATCCGGGTCCGCAATAAGGCTCTCCAGCTTGCATCTTCGACACGGACATCTTATCTCCGTCTCGTTCTTTTGAAGCATCTCGGCCTTTGCGGACCTCAAAAACCTATTCACGATGCCTTCGGTCATCGTGCGGACCATGGTCGCCTGCGGGGTAGAGCAAAACGATATTTTAGATCAAAGAAAAAATTTGGCATGACTTTCCCTAAAAATAGGACCAAAAAGAATGCTTAATGCCAAAATTATTGCCGAAACGGAAATGAATCAACATTCCGGCAAAATATTGGCAACTCTCGCATTTCAAATACCGGTACACCTCCAAACACAAACACATATGCAACACCACAAACATATGCAACACCACGAACATACATAGATCTAGCTAGGCCATAAAAAGTGCATGTGCACATTGTTGTAGGGAGAACAACATAAATATAGCTTCCCCCCTTACTTACCTATTAAAACAAGGTAATTTAACCACTTAATTTGAATGAATCTATGGTGGAAATGAGGTTAAAAAGAGGAGGCACCCGAGACAAGGAGGAGGTGGAGAGAATGAAGTGGGGAGAAAGTGAGTGTGGGAAGGAGAGGCTGCCCAAAATATCTTGTTGCTGCCCACTTACTAATGGTGCACCAACAACAAATGCGCCATTAGTAATCCAGGTTACTAATGGCGCACCAACGTCTGATGCGCCATTAGTAATTTTGCAAAAAAAACATAATAATGGCGCACTGATACAGAGTGTGCCATTACTAGTTTGAACTAGTAATGGCGCACAGTGGAGGAGTGCGCCATTAGTAGTTTTGCAACAAAAGGAATAAAAAATATAATTAAAAAAACAACATTAGTGGCGCACTCTGGGATGAGTGCGCCATTACTAGTTACAACTAGTAATGGCGCACTGTGTCTAGATGCGCCATTAGTATGTTTGGACAGGCGCGCTAGTTCAAAAAAAAATTGGTACTAATGGCGCATCCTAGGCCTGGTGCGCCATTAGTAGTTTCAACACTAATGGCGTATCAGAAGGTGGTGCGCCATTAGTACATACTAATGGCGCACCTCTTATCTGGTGCGCCATTAGTGTCAATCCCATCTATAGCCCTTTTTCTAGTAGTGATAGAGGAACACGAGAGAGAACACGAGAGAGAGAGAGAGAGAGAGAGAGAGATCAAACACATAGCTACTGGTACATACCCTCAGCCCCGAGGGTGAACTACTCCCTCCTCGTCATGGAGAGCGCCGGGATGATGAAGATGGCCACCGGAGATGGATCCCCCCCCCCTCCGGCAGGGTACCGGAAAGGGGTCCCGATTGGTTTTTGGTGGTTCTGGAGGCTTGCGGCGGCGGAACTCCCAATCTATCTTCTGTTCTGGAAGTTTTAGGGTACGACGGTATATATGGGTGAAGGGGGAACATCGGTGGATCTACGGGGGGCCCACAAGGCAGGGGCGCGCCGAGGGGGAGGGCGCGCCCTCCACCCTCGTGACCGCCTCGTGGCTCTTCTGACGTGGGGTCCAAGTCCATCAGGTGGGTTTCCTTCCAAAAATAACTTCTCCAGTTGATTTCGTTCCGTTTTGACTCCGTCTGATATTCCTTTTCCTCGAAATACTGAAATAGGCATAAAACAACAAATCTGGGTTGGGCCTCCGGTTAATAGGTTAGTCCCAAAAATAGTATAGAAGTGGATAATAAAGCCCAATATTGCCTAAAACAGTAGATAAAGTAGCATGGAGCAATCAAAAATTATAGATAAGTTGGAGACGTATCAAGCATCCCCAAGCTTAATTCCTACTCGTCCTCGAGTAGGTAAATGATAAAAAGAAGAATTTTTGATGCGGAGTGATACTTTGGCATAATTTCAATGTAAATCTTCTTAATCATGGTATGAATATTAAGATCCAAAAGATTCAAGATAAAAGTTCATATTGGCATAAAAATTATAATACTTCAAGCATACTAAGCAAACAATTATGTCATCTCAAAATAACATGGCCAAAGGAAGTTCATCCCTACAAAATCATATAGTTAGGCTATGCTTCATTTTCGTCACACAAATATGTTCCCAACTTCTATACCCCCGATGACAAGCCAAGCAATTGTTTCACACTCAAATAATCTCAAACTTTTTCAACCTTCACGCAATACATGAGCGCGAGCCGTGGACATAGCACTATGGGTGGTATAGAATATGATGATGGGGATTGTGTGGAGAAGACAAAAAAGGAGAAAGTCTCACATCAACGAGGCTAATCAATGAACTATGGAGATGCCCATAAATTGGTGTTAATGCAAGGAGTAGGGATTGCCATGCAACGGATGCACTAGATCTAAGAATGGTCAACAAAAGAAAACTAGTGGGTGTGCATCCAACTTGCTTGCTCATGAAGACCTAGGGCATTTTGAGGAAGCCCATCGTTGGAATATACAAGCCAAGTTCTATAATGAAAAAATCCCACTAGTATGAACAAGACAACTTATGAGACTCACTATATGAAAATCATGGTGCTACTTTGAAGCACAATATATAAGACTCACTACATGAAGAATAAGGTGCTACTTTGAAGCACAAGTGTGGAAAAAGAGATAGTAGCATTGCCCTTTTTATTTTCTCTTTTTTTTGGGCCTTTCTTTTTTTTCTTTTTTGCCTTTCTCTCTTTTTTTCTTTTTTTTGTTTGGGAAACACTTATATTGATTACAACATAATGATTACAACTCGATACTAGAACAAGATATGACTCTATATGAATGCCTCCGGCGGTGTACCGGGATGGTGCAATGAATCAAGAGTGACATGTATGAAAAATGATGCATGGTGGCTTTGCCACAAATACGATGTCAACTACAAGATCATGCAATGGCAATATGACAAAAGTAAAGCATGTCATGATGATGATGATGATGATGGTGGAAGTTGCATGGCAATATATCTCGGAATGGCTATGGAAATGCCATGATAGGTAGGTATGGTGGCTGTTTTGAGGAAGATATAGGGAGTTTTATGTGTGAAAGAGCGTATCATATCACGGGTGAGGGAGTCCGGGATTAGGGGGTGTTCGGGTAGCCGGACTATACCTTCGCCGGACTCCTGGACTATGAAGATACAAGATTGAAGACTTTGTCCCGTGTCCGGATGGGACTTTCCTTGGCGTGGAAGGCAAGCTAGGCGATGCGGATACTCAAGATCTCCTACCATTGTAACCGACTCCGTGTAACCCTAACCATATCCAGTGTCTATATAAACCGAAGGGTTGTAGTCCGTAGGACAGAACCATCATCATACACAATCATACCATAGGCTAGCTTCTAGGGTTTAGCCTCCTTGATCTCGTGGTAGATCTACTCTTGTACTACCCATATCATCAATATTAATCAAGCAGGAGTAGGGTTTTACCTCCATCGAGAGGGCCTGAACCTGGGAAAAAACATCGTGTCCCTTGTCTCTTGTTACCATCCGGCCTTGACGCACAGTTCGGGACCCCCTACCCGAGATCCGCCGGTTTTGACACCGACATTGGTGCTTTCATTGAGAGTTCCTCTGTGTCGTCGCCTTTAGGCCCGATGGCTCCTCTGATCATCAACAACGATGAGGTCCAGGGTGAGACTTTTCTCCCCGGACAGATCTTCGTCTTCGGCGGCTTCGCTCTGCGGGCCAATTCGCTTGGTCATCTGGAGCAGATCGAAAGCTACGTCCCTGGCCATCAAGTCAGGTTTGGAAGCTTATACTACATGGCTGATATCCACGGAGACTTGATCTTCGACGGGTTCAAGCCACAGCCAAGCGCGCCACACTATATCGAGGGACATGATCTAGCTCTACCTCCGAACAGTGTCCTCGAGGCCGCACACGCACTGGTTCCGACCCTTAACTCGGAGCCTATTGCGCCAATTGAGGATGAGCGGTTGGACGTCACCTCGGGGGCTGCGATCTCAAAGGCGATCGAGCCGAACGCCAGCCCTGCACTCCGCATGACCCGTGATCCCGAGGGTCCGGACTCCTCCCCGAACTCCGAACCCCCCGCGCCCCTGCCATTCGAAGCCGATTGGGCGCCGATAATGGAGTTCACCGCCGCGGACATCTTTCAGCACTCGCCTTTTGGAGACATCCTGAATTCTTTCAAGTCTCTCTCTTTATTAGGAGAGCCCTGGCCGAATTACGGTCAGCGAGGATGGGATACGGACTATGAAGAAATTCAAAACCCACCCACCACCCACTTGGTAGCCACTGTCGACGATTTCACCGACATGCTTGACTTCGGCTCCGAAGACTTCGACGGTATGGACAACGAGGTAGGGGACGAACAGGAACCAGCACCTGTAGGGCGCTGGACGGCCACCTCGTCATATGACGTATATATGGTGGATACTCCAAAGGATGGAGATGGCGATGGAACAATGGGGGATGACACCTCCAGGAAACAGCCAAAGCGCCGATGTCAGCGGCGCCGCTCTAAATCCCTTCAAAGCAAAAATGGTGATTCCGGCACGGGAGATAATACTACCCCAGATAGCGCCGAAGAACACCCAACCCAGCAAGATTCGGCGCAGGAAGATGGAGAAGCCATCCCTCATGAGAGAGCGGCAGAATGAGAGGTTGAGGATGATAACTATATGCCTCCCTCCGAAGACGAGGCAAGCCTCGATGACGACGAATTCGTCGTACCATCAGACCCCGCCGAACAAGAGCGTTTCAAACGCAGGCTTTTGGCCACGACGAAGAGCCTAAAGAAAAAGCAGCAACAACTTAGAGCTGATCAAGATTTGCTAGCTGATAGATGGACTGAAGTCCTTGCGGCCGAAGAGTACGAACTCGAGTGCCCCTCCAATAATTATCCTAAGCGCATGCCGCTACCCCGATCAGAGGAGGAAGCACCTACATCACCAGCGCACGACATGGTAGACCGGCCACCTTGCGGCTGCGACAGAGAGGCCTGTCGAACCTCCACCCAAGCCACGCCCCGACGCCGCTCAACCAAGGCATGGGAAAATGCGCCAGACCTGCGAGATGTACTGGAGGATAAAGCAAGGCAAACAAGGTCGGTCTATGGATCGCGCAGGCGCCCGACGACACGTGACAATGATCTTCACTCTTGACACAATAAATCCGGCCGGGCCGAACACAACAGACATAGCTCTTCCGAGCTGCGTCGTGACATAGCCCAGTACAGGGGCGCCACTCACCCACTATGCTTCACAGATGAAGTAATGGATCATAAAATCCCAGAGGGTTTCAAACCCGTAAACATCGAATCATACGATGGCACTACTGACCCGGCGGTATGGATCGAGGATTATCTCCTTCACATCCACATGGCACGTGGCGATGATCTACACGCTATCAAATACCTCCCTCTCAAACCCAAAGGACCGGCCCGGCACTGGCTTAACAGCCTGCCAGCGGACTCAATCGGTTCTTGGGAGGACCTGGAAGCCGCATTCCTCGACAACTTCCAGGGCACTTATGTGCGACCACCGGATGCCGACGACCTAAGCCACATAATTCAGCAGCCAGAGGAATCGGCCAGGCAATTCTGGACGGTTCCTAACAAAGAAAAACCAGATAGTCGACTGTCCGGACGTAGAGGCCCTAGCAGCCTTCAAGCATAACATCCGCGACGAGTGGCTTGCCCGGCACCTGGGACAGGAAAAGCTGAAATCTATGGCAGCCCTCACGACACTCATGACCCGCTTTTGCGCAGGCGAAGATAGCTGGCTAGCTCGCAGCAACAACTTATCAAAGAACCCTGGTAATTCGGATACCAAGGACAAAAGTGGCAGGACACGTCGTAATAAGCAAAAGCGCCGCGTTAGCAGCGACAGCAATGAAGATACGGCAGTCAACATCGGATTCAGAGGCTATAAATCCGGTCAGCGGAAAAAGCCATTTAAAAAGAATACTCAGGGCCCGTCCAGTTTGGACCGAATACTCGACCGCTTGTGCCAGATCCATGGCACCCCCGAAAGGCCAGCCAATCACACCAACAGGGATTGTTGGGTGTTCAAGCAGGCAGGCAAGTTAAGAGCCGAAAACAAAGACAAGGGGCTGCATAGCGATGACGAAGAGGAGCCCAGGCTGCCGAACAAAAATGGACAGAAGGGGTTTCCCCCACAAGTGCGGACGGTGAACATGATATACGCAACCCACATTCCCAAGAAGGAGCGGAAGCGTGCGCTACGGGACGTATACGCGATTGAGCCAGTCGCCCCAAAGTTCAACCCATGGTCCTCTTGCCCGATCACTTTTGATCGAAGGGACCACCCCACTAGCATCCGTCATGGCGGCTTTGCCGCATTGGTTCTCGACCCAATCATCAACGGATTTCATCTCACAAGAGTCCACATGGACGGCGGCAGTAGCCTGAACTAGCTTTATCAGGATATAGTACGGAAAATGGGCATAGATCCATCAAGGATTAAGCCCACAAGAACGACCTTTAAAGGCATTATACCAGGTGTAGAAGCCAAGTGTACAGGCTCCGTAACACTTGATGTGGTCTTCATCTCCGGATAACTTCCGAAGCGAAGGGTTAATCTTCGACATAGTCCTGTTCCGCAGTGGCTATCACACCCTGCTCAACCGCATTTGCCAAATTCAATGCGGTGCCGCACTACGCATACCTCAAGCTCAAGATGCCAGGCCCTCGAGGAGTAATCACGGTCAACGGAAACAACGAACGCTCCCTCCGTACGGAGGAGCACATAGCGGCTCTCGCAGGGGAAGTACAAAGCAGCCTTTTTAGGCAACTCTCTAGTCCGGCCGTTAAAAAGCCAGATAATGCCAAGCGCGCCCGGAGTAACCTAGAACAAGACCGCCTGGCACGTTCTGAGCAGGCGTAGCAATGCGGCCCCAACCCCAGCCATCGCGACATAGCGGAGCTAGTACCTCGCGTACATAATTACGCCCTTGAAATACCATGGGCACAGGGGAAGGGGCACAGTAACGGCATGCTCACAATACGGCTTAAAACGTACTAGGGGCTGCCGGATTCTT
The DNA here is from genome assembly GCA_032464435.1 of Aegilops umbellulata. Taxonomy (NCBI): domain Eukaryota; kingdom Viridiplantae; phylum Streptophyta; class Magnoliopsida; order Poales; family Poaceae; genus Aegilops; species Aegilops umbellulata. Next base: position 147,623,124 of record CP136059.1, on the reverse strand, counting down.
TTTATTACTTTCAGGACTCCACACTTTGGACGACCTGTTCGGCAATTCGGCTGCCGCACAAACGATCCAAGATCCAGGGAAGCAGATAAAGCTACGCCGCATTATGGAACTCCCAGGTGGTCTCTATTACGAGCGGTATATCTGTTTTGAACACAATTCCGCGGCCTGCCCCTAGTCCGGACATGTTAAATAGTCTAATATATTTTTGCTTATCGCACTACTTGTATCGTTCGGCTTTGATAAATAGCCTCTTTATAAACAATGCATAGCTTTTGCCTATTTTTTGCATTATTCTCTCTTAATATATATGTTTATTAAATAACATGATCGCACCCGTACACCATGGTACGGCAAACACGCCAGGGGTTTCAGTACCCTTTGATCTTGCGTGAGAAGTCCGTACACTTTCACAAGTGCGGCACCCCGAACTTATAGCACTATATGCATCGGCTCCAAATCATGATTTGGGTCAATAGTTGGGTTTGCCCGGCTCCTATGTTTTGGTGCCCTACGTTCTGCTATATCGGCTAAGGTAGCACTAGGAGAACCACTGCGATTGTGCCCCAGTTCAGCTGGGTTAAGCACCTCAGTGGAGAAAGCTAAAACTGACTGTCATGATAAGGCGCGAGACCGGTCGATGTTCGAGAGGTTTTTCGAGGCCCTAAAGACTTATGCCGCTTCGGGTGAGGAGCTGGCTCTGTCCGGCCAAAGGCGTGGATAGCGCCCCGAATTCGGTCTTCCGAACTAGGGGCTTCGCCGAAATTTAAAATTATAAAGTTCTATGGCTAAGTGAGAGTGTTCAAGCATTATAGTTCGATTGCCTGGTTCGTTGTGCTGAGCGCCTCCCTCGAAGGACCCAACCATGGGAAAAAGAGCGCTCAGCTTTATCCCAAAAACCCCAGCACTAGCGGCATGGGGGCAGAAGCCGACGACTGGCCATCTCTCACTTTTTGATAAACGGCCGCACAGAAAATAATATTTTAAATTCCATAAGCATTGCTTAGCGCATATGAACAAGTTTTCAGCGCACAGGATAAACACGAGCGAGTTCATTCAAATATTACATCTCTAGTACATTCATCTGCAATAAGGCGGGCACCGGCAAGAACATCCTTGTAGTAGTTCTCGGGCTTGCGATGCTCCTTCCCCTGCAGCGGCCTGTCCTTCACCAGCTTCTCTCCGTCAAGCTCACCCCAGTGCACCTTTGCACGGGCAAGGGCCCTCCGGGCACCTTCGATGCAGGCGGAACGCTTGATGACCTCAAGCCGTGGACAGGCCTCCACCAGCCGCCGCACCAGCCCGAAGTAGCTCCCAGGCAGGGCCTCTCCGGGCCACAACCGAACTAGGAAGCCCTTCATGGCTTGCTCAGCCACCTTGTGGAGCTCGACCAGCTGTTTCAGCTGATCGCTCAAAGGCACAGGGTGTCCGGCCTCAGAATACTGAGACCAGAACACACTCTCCATCGAGCTGCCCTCTTCAGCTTGGTAGAATGCGGCGGCGGCGGATATGCTGCGGGGAAGATCTGCGAACGCCCCTGGAGAACTCCGGATTCGGGTAAGTGACAAGTAGTTTACTTTTATATTCCTACTTTGCATTAAGAGTGCCTTACCCGCTGCTATCTTTTTCATCTCCTCCAACTCTTGGAGGGCCTTTTGGGCTTCGGCCTTGGCACCCTTGGCGGTCTCAAGGACCGACGCGAGCTCGGATGCTTGTGCCTTTGACTCAAGCTCCAAGCTCTCATGTTTTTTCATGAGAGCCTGCGGCTCTTGCTGCACCTCGCCAACCTGAGCCCCAAGTCTCTCTCGCTCGGTGCGCTCCTCGGCCGTTTTCTTTCCGGCCTCAGATAGCGCCTGCTTGAGGATTGCCACCTCAGTTGTGGCCCCTACAATAAGCAGTACGATCCTGTTATTCTTTGCAATCATGCCTCTCTATAGGCACCTTTTTTCTTTGTAGGGTATTTCTTACCTTCTTTTTCCTCGAGCTGCCGTTTGGCAAGGCCGAGCTCATGCTCGGTCCGCTCGAGGTCCTTTTTTAGGACTTCCACCTGTGCAGTCAGTGCAGCGGTGGATAGCAGCGAAGCCTGCATACGCATATTGACTCTTTATTTTTAGACTCCTGCGAAAATTAATAGATCCTCCATTCGGCTTTTCTTTTGGAACATCGAACAGAGCATCAGGGGATACTGTCTATGCGGTCATATTTTGACATATTTCTACTTACCTCGAAGCCTGTCAGAAGGCTAGCGCAAGCTTCAGTCTGTCCTCTCTTGGCGGACTGAACCCTTCGGATCACCGAACTCATAATAGTACGGTGTTCCTCGTCAATGGAGGCGCCGTCAAGCACCTCCAGCAGATTGTCCGGCACCTCCGGTTGGACGGAGGCCGCCGGCTCAGAAGGCTTGCTCCTCTTGGAAGGAGTTCGCCTACCGCGGACCGGAACTGTTTAAGAGTCCGGCGCGGCGTCCGGCACAAAGCCGGACTCGGAGCCCTGGGGGTTCTTGTCCCCTTTATTCCTGGGGTCCGAGAGGTCGCCTTTCGGCTCCTCCGGGACCACCTCCTCCTGCCCCGGTGCTTGTTGCGACGCCACTTTGGTGTCGTCTGCAGTGCGGGGGGAGACAGCGGGCGGAACTGAGTTCACGTCCGACGAATCCAGGGAGCCGCTCGACGAATCGTCGAGTTCGGCCCGGGGAGGGCTGCATAAACCACATTCGACATTAGGGAGAGCTGTGCATTCAAGGAATATCATGAGTCACTCTGGTATACGAATACTTACAATTTCGCCGGACGCTTGGCCCTGTCCGGCCACTCCTCTCCACTCTCTTCGGCGTCGTGGGAGCAGTCCGGCGGAGGGGTCTTCCTTTTCCTAGACCCCTCGGCCTCCCCCGATGGTGCGGCCTTCTTCTTCTTTTCTCCCCCCACTGGGGGGGAGAGCTTTCTTCTTCCTCCTCCTCGTTTTCATGAGAGGAGGGCGCCTCGGACTCGTCAGACGACGAGTCCGACACCACCAAGTTACTGGCACTCTTTCGAGTCCCGGTGGTCTTCTTCTTCTTGACCTTCTTCTCCGGCACCACATAAGGTGCCGGAGTCAGCAGCTTCACTAGGAGAGCTGGGGCTGGGTCTTCGGGCAGGGGAGCCGGACAGTTAATTGGTCCGGATATCGCCTGCCAAGCCTGTCAAAGGTAAGGGAGTTTAGATCCCGCATAGAGTTAATCTATGAAAAAGAGCTTAATAATCATGTCAAAGGCATAGATAGCTTACCTCGCTAGCGTGACGCTGCGTGCTGTATCCGCGGTCCTCGGAAGCGGATGCGGGGGCTCCGGCGCCTTTGATTAGCACCTTCCAAACGTCTTCATACGACGTGTCGAAGAGCCTGTTGAGGGTTCGGTGCTGCGCCGGGTCCAACTCCCACAAATTGAAATCCCGTTGTTGGCATGGGAGGATCAGACGAACGAGCATGACCTGGATTATATTGACCAGCTGGATTGGCTTGTCTACCAGGCACTTGATGCAGGTCTTCAGTCCGGTCACCTCTTCCTCGTTGCCCCACGACAGGGCCGTCTCTTTCCATGACACAAGCCGCGTGGGAGGTCCGGATCTGAATTCGGGGGCTGCGACCCATTCCGGATCATGGGGCTCGGTGATGTAAAACCACCCGGCTTGCCACCCCTTTAGGGTCTCCACAAAGGAGCCCTCGAACTAGAGGACGTTGGCTATCTTAACAGCCATAGCACCTCCGCACTCCGCTTGGCTGCCGCGCACCACCTTGGGCTTGACGTTGAAGGTCTTGAGCCAAAGGCCGAAATGGGGGCGGACGCGGAGGAAAGCCTCACACACGACAATAAACGCCAAGATGTTGAGGATGAAGTTCGGGGCCACATCGTGGAAATCTAGGCCATAGTAGAACATGAGTCCCCAGACGAATGGGTGAAGTGGAAAACCCAATCCGCGAAGGAAGTGGGGAAGGAAAATTACCCTCTCATGGGGCCTTGGGGTGGGGAGAAGCTGCCCCTTCTCTGGAAGCCGGTGCGGGATGGCCTTGGACAGGTATCCGGCTTTCCTTAGCTTTTTTACTTGAACCTTCGTAACGGAGGAGACCATCCACTTGCCTCCCGCTCCAGACATTGCTGGAGAAGGTTGAGGTGGGAAGAGCGGGCTTGGGCGCTGGAGCTTGAGTGCGCGAGAGATGGATTGGCAAAGGAGGAAGAAGGCGTAGGTAAAAAGGTGGATCCTTATCCCCTTATATGGGCGGATGCGGTTGTGCGTCCCCACCTACCTAATAAAACTCGCTTGCCTCCCAAGCGCCGTTGTAAATGGCGCGTTTGGGTTACCCACGTCCGTATTGATGAGAATCCCGTTAAAAGGGGCACACGATCTCTGCTTTGACAAGACGTGAGAAGGAAACCGCCTCGCTAAACGCGCTGAGGTGGAAAAGTGAAAACAATTTGTACAAAGAGCTTGTCCGCGGTGTGATGACGCACTACGGAATACGTCAGCAGATTTGATTTGTGTTAATATTATTCTCTCTATGGCAATATGTGGAAACTTATTTTGCAGAGCCGGACACTATTTTTGGTGATTACAATCTTCTATGAAGGACTTGGAGGAGGAACCCGCCTTGCAATGCCGAAGACAATTTGCGTGCCGGACTCATCGTCATTGAAGCCTGGTTCAGGGGCTACTGAGGGAGTCCTGGATTAGGGGGTGTTCGGGTAGCCGGACTATACCTTCGTCGGATTCCTGGACTATGAAGATACAAGATTGAAGACTTCGTCCCGTGTCCGGATGGGACTTTCCTTGGCGTGGAAGGCAAGCAAGGCGATGCGGATACTCAAGATCTCCTACCATTGTAACCGACTCCGTGTAACCCTAACCCTATTCGGTGTCTATATAAACCGGAGGGTTGTAGTCCGTAGGACAGAACCATCATCATACACAATCATACCATAGGCTAGCTTCTAGAGTTTAGCCTCCTTGATCTCGTGGTAGATCTACTCTTGTGCTACCCATATCATCAATATTAATCAAGCAGGAGTAGGGTTTTACCTCCATCGAGAGGGCCCGAACCTGGGAAAAAACATCGTGTCCCTTGTCTCCTGTTACCATCCAGCCTTGACACACAGTTCGGGACCCCCTACCCGAGATCCGCCGGTTTTGACACTGACAACGGGGTTTGGATGCACCGGCGAAGTTTGCACCAACTCTCAATGTGAGAAAGGGCAATGCACGGTACCGAAGAGGCTAGCAAATGGCGGAAAGGTGAAAGTGCGTATAATCCATGGACTCAACATTAGTCAAAAGAACTCATATACTTATTGCAAAAATTTAGAAGTCATCAAAAATCAAGTACTACGCGCATGCTCCTAGGGGGATAGATTGGTAGGAAAAGACCATCGCTCGTCCCCGACCGCCACTCATAAGGATGCACAAGCCAGGTACACTTCATGCTTCAAATTTGTTACACAACTTTAACCATACGTGCATGCTACGGGACTTGCTAACTTCAACACAAGTATTTCTCAAATTCACAACTACTCAACTAGCACGACTATGATATTATCACCTCCATATCTCAAAACAATTATCAAGCATCAAACTTATCTTAGTATTCAACCCACTAAAAAGAAAGTTTCACATATCTTGAATACCAAGTATATTAACATTAAGCAAATTACCATGCTATTAATGACTCTCAAAATAATCTAAGTGAAGCATGAGAGTTCATCTATTTCTTCAATAGTATAAATTTCTCATTCTGAATAGTGGGAGTATCATAACAGACTTGAATACTACAAATTGCTTCCACATTAAAAGAGTAATGTTTAGAGAAAGGATACTCATAATCATGACAAGTTTTATAAATATAATCATCACTACTTTTTATAGCATAAGTTTTATCAAAATAATCATCATAAGTAGCAACTTTGTTCACATCATAATCACTTTGCATATCAAAACATGGAAGGCTAAAAATATCATCATTATTAAACATAGCATCCCCAAGCTTGGGACAAACATTAATTGCAGCAAATATATTCTCAAATATGTCATCCTCATCAAACATAGCCTCCCCAAGCTTGGGCCTTTTCGTGTCATAAGCATAATCACTCTCATCATTAATAGTATGGATAGCAACAATAGTATAGCAAACATTATTATCATATTCTTCCAAGCAAGTGCCAAAAATATTTTCAAGATCATAAGGAGTATCATTATCTTGCCAATGCACTACACAAAAATTGACACGCTTATAGGAGATATTTTCATCATAACTAGTGCAATCATCATTAGCATCATGGATATTCAAAGAATTCGTACTGACAACATTGCAATCATGCTCATCATTCAAATATTTAGTGCCAAACATTATAGATTTCTTCTTATAGCACTTTGGCACAATCTTCCTTTCCATCATACTCACGAAAGATATTAAAAAGGTGAAGCGTATGAGACAAACTCAATTCCATTTTTTGTAGTTTTCTTTTATAAACTAAACTAGTGCTAAAACAAGAAACAAAAAGATTCGATTGCAAGATCTAAAGATATACCTTCACTTACCTAGCCTCCCCGGCAAAGGCGCTAGAAAAGAGCTTGATGTCTACTACATAACCTTCTTCTTGTAGACGTTGTTGGGCCTGCAAGTGCACAGGTTTGTAGGAAAGTCGCAAATTTCCCTCAAGTGGATGACCTAAGGTTTATCTATCCGTAGGAGGTGTGAGGATGAAGATGGTCTCTCTCAAGCAACCCTGCAACCAAATAACAAAGAGTCTCTTGTGTCCCAAACACACCCAATACAATGGTAAATTGTATAGGTGCACTAGTTCGGCGAAGAGATGGTGATACAAGTGCAATAAGGATAGAAGATATAGGTTTTTGTAAACTGAAAATATAAAAACAGCAACGTAACAAGTGGTAAAAGTGAGCGTAAACGGTATTGCAATGATAGGAAACAAGGCCTAGGGTTCATACTTTTGCTAGTGCAAGTTCTCTCAACAATAATAACATAGATAGAACATATGACAAGCCCTCAACATGCAACAATGAGTCACTCCAAAGCCACTAATAGCGTAGAACAAACGTAGAGATTATGGTCAGGTACGAAACCACCACAAAGTTATTCTTTCAAATCAATCCATTGGGCTATTCCTATAACTGTCACAAACAACCCTGGAGTTTTTACTAGAATAACACCTTAAGATACAAATCAACCAAAACCCTAATGTCACCTAGATACTCCATTGTCACCTCAAGTATCCGTTGGCATGATTATACGATATGCATCACACAATCTCAAATTTATCCAACCAACATAAAAGTACTTCAAAGAGTGCCCCAAAGTTTCTACCGGAGAATCAAGAACGTGTTCCAACCCCTATGCATAGGTTCCCAATGTCACGAAACCCGCTAGTTGGTCACCAAGACATACATCAAGTGTTCTCATAAAGACCCAATCCGATAAGATTACTTCAAAAGGGGAAACTCAATTCATCACAAAGGAGTAGAGGGGGAGAAACATCATAAGATCCAACTACAATAGCAAAGCTCGGGATACATCAAGATCGTGCCATAGAGGAACACGAGAGAGAACACGAGAGAGAGAGAGAGAGAGAAAGAGAGAGATCAAACACATAGCGACTGGTACATACCCTCAGCCCCGAGGGTGAACTACTCCCTCCTCGTCATGGAGAGCGTCGGGATGATGAAGATGGCCACCGGAGATGGATCCCCCCCTCTGGCAGGGTACCAGAAAGGGGTCCCGATTGGTTTTTGGTGGTTCTCAAGGCTTGCGGCGGCGGAACTCCCGATCTATCTTCTGTTCTGGAAGTTTTAGGGTACGACGGTATATATGGGTGAAGGGGAAACGTCGGTGGAGCTACGGGAGCCCCACAAGGCAGGGAGGCGTGCCCAGGGGGCAGGGCGCGCCCTCCACCCTCTTGACCGCCTTGTGGCTCTTCTGACGTGGGGTCCAAGTCCATCAGGTGGGTTTCCTTCCAAAAATAACTTCTCCAGATGATTTCGTTCCGTTTTGACTCCGTCTGATATACCTTTTTCTCGAAATACTGAAATAGGCATAAAACAGCAAATCTGGGCTGGGCCTCCGGTTAATAGGTTAGTTCCAAAAATAATATAAAAGTGCATAATAAAGCCCAATATTGCCTAAAATAGTAGATAAAGTAGCATGGAGCAATCAAAAATTATAGATACGTTGGAGACATATCACCCATCTTGTTATCCTCGATGGCAACAATACAGTACGTGCCTTGCTGCCCCTACTGTCACTGGGAAAGGACACCGCAAGATTGAACCCAAATCTAAGCACTTCTCCCATTGCAAGAAAGATAAATCTAGTAGGCCAAACCAAACTAATAATTCGAAAAGACTTGCAAAGATAACCAATCATACATAAAAGAATTCAGAAGATTCAAATATTGTTCATAGATAAACTTGATCATAAACCCACGGTTCATCGGTCTCCACAAACACACCACAAAAAGAAGATTACATCGAATAGATCTCCACAAGAGAGGGGGAGAACATTGTATTGAGATCCAAAAAGAGAGAGGAAGCCATCTTGCTAATAACTATGGACCCGAAGGTCTGAGGTAAACTACTCACACATCATCGGAGAGGCAATGGTGTTGATGTATAAGCCCTTCGTGATCGATGCCCCTCCGGCGGAGCTCCGGAACAGGCCCCAAGATGGGATCTCATGGGTACAGAAGGTTGCGTCGGTGGAATTAGGTTTTTGGCTCCGTATCTGGTAGTTTGGGGGTACGTAGGTATATATAGGAGGAAGGAGTACATTGGTGGAGCAACATGGGGACCACGAGGGTGGAGGGCGCGACCAGGGGGTAGGCGCGCCCTCCTACCTCGTGGCTTCCTAGTAGCTTTCTTGACGTAGGGTCCAAGTCCTCTGGATCATGTTCGTTCCGAGAATCACGTTCCCGAGGGTTTCATTCCGTTTGGACTCCGTTTGATATTCTTTTTCTGCGAAACTCTGAAATAGGCAAAAAAACTGCAATTCTGGGATGGGCCTCCAGTTAATAGGTTAGTCCCAAAAATAATATAAAAGTGAATAATAAAGCCCAATAATGTCCAAAACAGAAGATAATATAGCATAGAGAATTCAAAAATTATAGATATGTTGGAGACGTATGAAGCATCCCCAAGCTTAATTCATGCTCGTCCTCGAGTAGGTAAATGATAAAAACAGAATTTTTGATGTGGAATGCTACTAGACATAATTTCAAAGTAATTCTTCTTAATTGTGGTATGAATATTCAGATCCGAAAGATTCAAGACAAAAGTTTAATATTGACATAAAAATAATAATACTTCAAGCATACTAACTAAGAAATTATTTCTTCTCAAAATAACATGGCCAAAGAAAGTTATCCCTACAAAATCATATACTCTGGCTATGCTCTATCTTCACCACACAAAGTATTTAAATCATGCACAACCCGAATGACAAGCCAAGCAATTGTTTCATACTTTTGGTGTTCTCAAACTTTTTCAATCTTCATGCAATACATGAGCGTGAGCCATGGACATAGCACTATATGTGGATTAGAATGGTGGTTGTGGAGAAGACAAAAAGGGGGAAGATAGTCTCACATCAACTAGGCGTATCAACAGGCTATGGAGATGCCCATCAATAGATATCAATGTGAGTGAGTAGGGATTGCCATACAACGGATGCACTAGAGATATAAGTATATGAAATCTCAACAAAAGAAACTAAGTGGATGTGCATCCAACTCTCTTGCTCATGAAGACCTAGGGCATTTTGAGGAAGCCGATCATTGGAATATACAAGCCAAGTTCTATAATGAAATTTCCCACTAGTATATGGAAGTGACAAAATGAGAGACTCTCTATCAAGGGGATCATGGTGCTACTTTGAAGCACAAGTGTGGTAAAAGGATAGTAACATTGTCCCTTCTCTCTTTTTCTCTCATTTTTTCTCTTTTTTTCAATTGGGCCTTTTCTCTCTTTTTATGGCCTTTTTTAGTCCAGAGTCTCATCCCGACTTGTGGGGGAATCATAGTCTCCATCATCCTTTCCTCACTTGTGACAATGCTCTAAAAATGATGATCATCACACTTTTATTTACTTACAACTCATGAATTACAACTCAATACTTAGAACAAAATATGACTCTATGTGAATGCCTCCGGCGGTGTACCAGGATATGCAATGAATCAAGAGTGACATGTATGGACGAATTATGAACGTTGGCTTTGCCACAAATACGATGTCAACTAGATGATCATGCTAAACAATATGACAATGATGAACTTGTCATGATAAACGAAACGGTGGTAAGTTGCATGGCAATATATCTCGGAATGGCTATGGAAAGGCCATGATAGGTAGGTATGGTGGCTGTTTTGAGCAAGGTATATGGTGGGTGTATGATACCGGCGAAAAGTATGCGGTATTAGAGAGGCTAGCAATGGTGGAAGGAAGAAAGTGTGTATAATCCATGGACTCAACATTAGTCATAAAGAACTCATATACTTATTGCAAAAATCTACAAGTTATCAAAGCAAAGTATTACGCGCATGCTCCTAGGGGGACAGATTGGTAGGAAAAGACCATCGCTCGTCCCCGACCGCCACTCATAAGGAAGACAATCAATAAATAAATCATGCTCCGACTTCATCACATAATGGTTCACCATACGTGCATGCTACGGGAATCACAAACTTTAACACAAGTATCTCTCAAATTCACAACTACTCAACTAGCATGACTCTAATATCACCATCTTTATATCTCAAAACAATTATCAAGCATCAAACTTCTCATAGTATTCAACACACTCATAAGAAAAAAATATTTGTCTTTGTCGGGGGAAATCTGCCTCCACAAACACCTATGGGGACCGAGCCCCTTTCTGGTTCGGCGGGGGGCGGAGGTCGCGCGAAGAGCGGATCAAGGCGATGCACACAAGGGGATTTACCCAGCTTCAGGCCGCACGGATGCGTAAAACCCTACTGCTGCTTTGTGGTTTGTATTGTGTTCTTGGGAGCGCTGAGTGCTACAGTACACTCAGGCAACTAATCAGACCGAGCATGAGTGGTCTCCTTCCTCCTCTCCTCCTTTACGTTGCGCATGGGGCCTCCTTTTATATGCGCATGGGGTTACCCACAGGTGGCAACGTAGGCGGGGGTAAAACTGGAAAACGCTGTGTTGGGTACAGCTGTTCGCACAGTGCTATCATACCTAACTCTGACGGCAGGGGACAAGGGCATTAAATGCCCGTCTAGTTAGCCCAAACAGTGCAGAAAAGGGGGCGTCAGGGGCGCCACCGTTTGCCACGATGGCAACCCTGTCAGCGTCGCTTTGCCACCGCATGCCCCTGGCTGCGCAGCCTCTCGCCACGTACGCCTGGAATGGCCCCAGAGCGACGCGTGGGTGGATGAGCTGGAACGCAGGCGGGGGTTGGTGACTTGCCGCGGAAAGTGCCTTGCCGCGGTCGATGCCTTGTCGCGCCCGGGAGCTTGTTGCTCACCTGTCCTTGCCGGGACGCGTGGCGCGTCGCAGCAAGTCTCTTGTCGTGCCTTGGTCGGCCTTCCCAGCAAGCTCCTCTTGCCGGGGCCCTGTACTTTGAGCGGCCGTCCCGGCAAGCTCCTCTTGCCGGGGCCCTGCTCTCTTCGAGTGGCCTTCCCGGCAAGCTCCTCCTGTCGGGGCCTTGGCTCAAATACTTTGTTCTTGGATGGCCCAAAAAGGGACCACGGAGAGTTTTGGCGATCGCCTGGCAAGCCTTGCCGCGGGGTGCTACGACTGCCCGTGCACAAGTTCGGGGTACTAAGGTACCCCAATTTTAGTACACCGACAGGAGCCCCCGGCCCTGGGCCACACATGGTGCCGAGCGCTGTTGGGCCAGGCCCAAAACAGTGCACGGGCACGCGCGGCCTGGGTCACGCTGCATCTTCATCTGCATCCACCACAGCCTCCCCGAACGGCACGCGTCGAACGCGGCATCGCGGGGAGAGGCGTGCGTGACGTGGGCGGTGTGCGTGTGGCTGAGCCCCGCAGGCATGCGTCACGTCGTAATAAAGGGGGACGGTTCGCGCTGTCTCCATAAGTGGAGGGAGGCGTGGAGGCGCGGCTCGTTTGCTGGACGGGGCCGAGGCACGGTTTCTGAGGCGTCCGCTCCCCATGATCATGGGGCGAGGGGAGGTCGCTTCATCCGTCGCCTTGGCCCTGCACGCCAGCCACGCGGCTTCCATGCACCTAGGGTTGCGGACGATGGAGGCAGGAAACCGGGCCGATGCAGCAGGCCGGTCCCAGTCGCCTGCTCTCCCTGTGTCTTGATTGGCTGAGCGGGGCGGCCGAGCCCCCACCCTGCTCCTTTATAAAGAGCAAGAGGGGGGGCGACGAAAACCCACACTCCTTCATCTTCGCTTCTCTTCAGCTCCTGATCCCCTCTCTCCATTCGCTATGGAGAAAGGGAACCCCGGTCCTTCATCGGTGGCGGCGAGGGTCGCCGCTAGGCAACGCGCCCCTCCTCCCCTTGCACCCGCGGTGGCAGAGCCAACCGTAAGGGGAAGGGGGAGGGGGCGAGGTCGTGCAAGAGGTCGTGGACGAGGCCGAGGTGCTCAGGGACGAGGCGGACGGGGCGACGCGCCGGCCTCGCCTCCGCCAGCGGCCCCTCTTCTCACGGCAGTCCACATCGGGGACGACCCCTGTGAGTTCTTCGTCAGGCTGCGCTGGGCGCCTCGTTGCCGCCTCCGCCTCCTGGCCCCCTTCACAAGCGTGATGGAGGTGGAACAACCCGAGACGCTAAGACTGCGCATGAGGGGCTGCGGGATCAGCGGCACGCGGGTCCACGTTGAGTCCCCAGCCCCCGGCGTGATGTATCTTGGTCGAGGGTGGAAGACGTTCGCCCGTATCCACAGCTTGATGGAGGGGTTCACCCTCCATTTTAAGTTGATGGAGGACGATCTCCTCTCCGTCAAGGTCTTCGGGTGCTTCGGGATCCGGGCCCGGTGCTGCGTGGATAGCTCCTCCGACAGCGAAAGCTCCTCCTCGAGCGAGAATGACGAGGAGGGGAGCGACAGCGACGACGAGGGTAGTGGTCGTCGGGATGACGGGTCCGACTAGGCGTCGGTCGCGGCTCCGCGTGGCACTTGCGACCCCATCATCCGTGTCACCGGCTCCTTGAGCTTCCCGGGGTCGTCTCCTTGGCGGCTGGCGTGGCGAGGCTGCGGAAGAGGAAGAGGGCTGGCGGCAAGGCCGTCAAATCGGAGTACGAGGGCGAGGTGCCCTCGACAGCATGCTGACGTCCTGCCGCCCCGTCGAGCCCTGCTTCCGGAGCTGCCACCACCACCTAGCCTTCAGACGGTCCCCGGGGCGTTCTGTTGGTGTCTTCTGCCACCCGTAGCTTGTCTAGGCGCCCCTTTTGCCCTTTTCGCCTCCTTGTCCTACCTCCTGAGGAGAGAGACAAGAAAGGGATTACGGGCACCTTATCTCTTTTTAAATTGTAAGCCTTCGGGCCTTAGTTGCATTTAAAGCTTGTAATCCCATCTCTCATGTTTTTCATTCTCTCTGAACTGTACCTGAGCGGAATGTTTTTAATGAAAAGGGGATGTTTGCCGGGCCATTTGTCTCGCGGGTAAAACCCACGCCAAGGAGCGAATCCTTTATATCGTTAAGATAGACACTTCTTTGCCCGGCAACAGGCCCTGCCGTCTTACCGTGCCACTCGACCTTCCTCACGCCTTTGGCGGAGGTAGGGATGAGGCGGGTTCGGTCTCCTTATTCCGTTCCTTTGCCGCCGCGGCTACTACCGAAACTGGCCCCAGGAACGCGCTCCGGGGCCCAGAGTTAAGGGAGCACGGCAGCTTTTTAGGAAGAAACAAGGTTTTCGCATTCCTCAGTCCATAAGAGAACGCATGACAAGGGATGAAAAACTTATCTGGGATTGCAGCCCCCAGCAACTTCGGCTTGCCGCGGGCAAATCTTTGTACTTGCAGCCCCCGGCAACACTGGTTTGCCGGGGACCAGATGCTGGTCCGCCCTTCTTTTCTTCTTCGTCCTTAAGCGGTCTGGCCAGGATATGCAAAACCCTGCGAACCAAAGGAAACGAAAGAACAGGAAAAAGGACGTAGACTCGACCTCTAAGCTAGGGGTTAGCAGCTGTTAGGCACTATCAACCCTAACCAAGGACGAGACTCGACTCAGCATGCATGCTAAAAGTTAGGGCGCCAGCGCTTCATTTACTGCTGCTCAGGGTCTGCGCCTGGCTTTGTACAAAGGATTACATGCAACAGCGGCAAGACTTGTACAAAAGGGTGGTTGCCGGACGGGGTCCGACAACCGCGCCTTACGGGTAAAACTTACGAAGATGCTCAATATTCCAGGAGTTGCTCACCGGAGTGCCATCTTCGGTCTCGAGGCGGACAACGCCGGGCCTCGTGACTCGTCTCACCCGGTAAGGGCCTTCCCACTTTGGCGTCAACTTGTTATGATTCTTGGCGGACGGAGCGCGCCGAAGAACAAGGTCGCCTTCCTCGAAGCTTCTGGCTTTAACTTTGCGGCTATGGTAGCGACGCAAAGCTTGCTGGTAGCGAGAGGCTCGCACAGCAACCTGAAGACGATCTTCCTCAAGGAGCAGCTCGTCATCTTCACGCAGCCGCTCTTGCTCAAGCTCATCATAAGCAAGCACTTGAGGTGACCCGTATACGAGTTCCGTGGGGGTAACTGCTTCTGCTCCATAGACTAGAGCAAATGGTGTCTGGCCAGTGGCTCGATTTGGTGTCGTTCTGATCGACCAAAGAGCCACCGGCAGCTCCTCGATCCAGTTTCTTCCGCACTTGTGCAGCCTGTCGAAAGTTCTGGTCTTGAGCCCACGCAGTACTTCGGCATTGGCCCTCTCCGCTTGACCGTTGCTCCTGGGATGAGCAACAGAAGCGAAGCAAACCTTGGCGCCGAGATCTTGGACGTATTGCATGAAGGCGCGGCTCGTGAATTGTGTACCGTTGTCGGTGATGATCCTGTTGGGGATCCCGAAGCGGCAAACAATCGACCTGAAGAACTTGACTGCTGACTGTGCTGTCACCTTCCTCACTGGTTCCACTTCCGGCCACTTTGTAAACTTGTCGATTGCGACGTACAAGTACTCAAAGCCCCCGACAGCTCGGGGGAAGGGGCCGAGGATGTCGAGCCCCCAGACCGAAAATGGCCAGGATTAAGGGATCGTCTGGAGAGCTTGAGCTGGCTGGTGTATCTACTTGGAATGGAACTGGCACGCTTCACACTTGGTTACTTGTGCAGTTGCATCCTGGAGGGCTGTCGTCCAGAAGAAACCTTGCCGGAACGCTTTGCCGGCAAGTGCTCTGGCGCCAATGTGATGACCTAATATGCCTCCATGTATCTCTGCCAACAGCTTTTGTCCATCTTCCCGGGAAATACACTTCAATTTCACACCGTTGCGCCCTCTTCTGTACAGCGTGTTGTCGACGAACTGGTACATACTCGAGCGCCGGGCTACTCTTTCCGCTTCTTCTTGTTCTTCGGGAAGTTCTCCGTTCTAGAGGAAATGGACAGTCTGCTGCGCCCCTGCTGGAGCCTGTGGCTCGACAACAAGGACTGAAGGCACATCTGCTGCTGCGGGAACGTCCGCTTCTACGACGAGGATCTGGGACTCAGCCGGAGCTTGACGTTCCCCGACAAGCTTGCCGGGGCAAAATTTCTCGGGAGCGCCTTCTTCTATGGAACAAACCCTGGTGTTTGCCGGAGCAGGCAGCTCCTCAGCGCTCTTGGCATCGATCTTGGTGACCTTCTTGGCGGCAGCTCCGAGGAGCTCTGCCGGAAGATAGTCGCCGGAGACCAACTTCCTCTTCTCTCCGGGAGCTTCAGCGGCAAGTGGCTTGTGACCCGTTGCGGCTGCTGCTTCCCGGTAGATCTTGTCGGCACAGATAAGGGCATCCTTCTTGTCGCCGGGGACAGAGATGACGCTTAACGGGCCTGGCATCTTGAGCATGTTGTATGCGTAGTGAGAGGCCGCCGTGAACTTGGCGAGCGCTGGACGGCTGAGAATTCCATTGTAGGGCAATGGAAAATTTGCAACGTCAAAAGTGATCCTCTCTGTCCTGAAGTTCAGCTCGCTGCCAAATGTCACTGGCAACGTTATCTTCCCCTTCGGCTTGCTCCTTCCCGGGTTGATTCATTGGAACGTGTCGGTCTCTTCGAGCTCGCTGTCGGGGACTTGGAGTTTCTGGAGTACAGCGGAGGAGATCAGGTTCAAGCCGGCCCCGCCGTCGACTAGCATCTTAGTGACCTTGAGGTTGTGGACTGTTGGTGAGACCAACATCGGCAAGCACCCGATCGCAGTTGTGCGGTCAGGGTGGTCCTCAATATCGAAGATGATAGGTGTGCTGGACCATTTCAGAGGCTTGCGCGACTCGACGGGTGGTTCCGCTGCATTGCCTTCCCGCGCCCACTGCTTGAGCTGGCGGTGAGAAGTATGCAGAGAAGCACCACCGTCTACGCACAAGACCTCTGTGGCTTTCTGAAACTCCTGCTCATTGGTCTCGACATCATCCATGTCTTCGTCTTCGTCATCGTCTTCGTTCTTGTCGCGGCCATGGGGAGGTCTGTCCGCTTGCCGCTGCTTGTCCTTATCGCGGCGTCCTCCCTGGCCGGGGCGCTTCGTGCCTGATCCTCTGCCACCTTCCCGAGCTCTCTCCTTGTCGCGCCGCTCGTACTCGGCCTTTTGCAGCTCGACGAGCCGCTCGACCTGCTTGCATCTCTGGAGGTCATGGCCCTTGGTGCGGTGGATCTGGCAGTACTGTTTGTTGGTGCCGTCCCGCTTGTCGGCGACCGCCACAGCCTGGCAGGTGGCGCATCCGGCAACCTCCATGCCGGAGCTACCAGCCTGGGCCCTCTTGGCGGCGCCTTCATCGCCGGACTGCTCAACAACCAGTACTTCTTGGCTCTTCTTCTTCCTGTTGCTCCGCCGCCGGTTCTTCCTTGCCGGGGCGGTATCTTCACTGTCAAATTCTCCTGCTCCAGTGTTCTCTCCGGGTAGTTTCCTTCCTTCATCAGCATGTGCACACTTGTCGGCCAGGGCATATAGCTCGCTGACATCTTTGATCTTGCACATCGCCATCTCCTCCCGCATCCTGCGGTTAGGCACGTTCTGATGGAACGCGCTGATAACCGCGGCAGGGTGGATGTCTGGGATGTTATAGTGTACGCGGCTGAATCTCTGGATGAACTTGCGCAAGGATTCCCCTTCCTTCTGGACGAGCAGATGAAGGTCGCTCGCTTGGCCATGGGGTTTGTGGCCGCCTGTAAAGGCGCCAACAAACTGATGGCACAAGTCTGTCCAGGAGGTTATGGAGTTATCCGGCAAGTGCATGAGCCAGGATCTGACGTTGGATTTGAGTACCAGCGGGAAGTAGTTGGCAAGGATCTTGTCGTCCCGCCCCCCAGCAGCCTGCACCGTAATGGTGTAGATGCTGAGGAACTCCGACGGATGCGACTTGCCGTCGTACTTCTCTGGTACGTCTGGCTTGAAATTCTTCGTGCTGGGCCACTGGACTTGCCGCAGCTCACGGGTGAACGCAGGGCAGCCTACCACGTACGGTAGGTCGCCTGGTCCCCCGGGCGCATGCATGTCGACAGAGGGCCCAGCGCGCTGGTCTGATTGACGCCGCGCTTCTCTCCGACGCTCGATGCGCGTACGAGCATCCTCTTGCTCTCGTTCGTGAAGAACATGACGTTGATCGCGACGAGTTCACGGATTTGATGACGCGGTGGAGTCGTTGTCGTGATGGCTCCGGCGAGTCGGCGATCTTGGCCTTTGGGGCGGAGAATGCACGGTGGTCGCACCCCCACCGGTCTTGGCGCCATCGGTTCTCGCCTGGCCGACCTGCCGCGGCTGCGATGCACTGTGCTGCCGTGGGGTGTCGCCGTTAGCGAAGCCGATGAGACTCTGTATCGTGGCCCTCCAGTCGTCGAGCTTGTCCGCTGTTGGAGGGTAGTCTAGGAGCAGTTGAGCTCGTGCTAGAGCTTCTGCTGGAGTGGCGGGCAGTGGTGGCGAGCGGTGCGTGGAGCGGGACGTGCTCGAACTTCTAACTACGTTAGAAGGAGCAACACCCGGACCAAGCAGTCGCGCCACGCTCGAGCCAGCACGTTGGTGTGTATGCTGGCCTTGAGCACCCTGGGATCCGCCAGCTCGATCTGGGTCCAGCGAGCGTATGGTACCATGAGTGCCAAGACGCTGCTGGTCCCGTGCCTCCTGAGAGGGGCGCGGTGCCTGTTCGAACACCATGGCACCATGAGCTGGTTCGGCGACGCCCATTCCGCCGCCGGCGCCGTCCCCACCACCCGTTTGCTCCAGGGGCGGTGGGTTCGACGCGGACGGACCAGCCACCTCTAGAGCCTTCTTCTTCGGTGGCATGTCGATGAAGATGATGGAGATCTAGCCTATGCAGACGCCGGATCAGGTTCGCACAACTTCGACGCCCCCTACCTGGTGCGCCAAAGATGTCGGGGGAAATCTGCCTCCACAAACACCTATGGGGACCGAGCCCCTTTCTGGTTCGGCGGGGGGCGGAGGTCGCGCGAAGAGTGGAACGAGGCGATGCACACAAGGGGATTTACCCAGCTTCGGGCCGTACGGATGCGTAAAACACTACTGCTGCTTTGTGGTCTGTATTGTGTTCTTGGGAGCGCTGAGTGCTACAGTACACTCAGGCAACTAATCAGACCGAGCGTGAGTGGTCTCCTTCCTTCTCTCCTCCTTTACGTTGCGCATGGGGCCTCCTTTTATATGCGCAAGGGGTTACCCACAGGTGGCAACGTAGGCGGGGGTAAAACTGGAAAACGCTATGTTGGGTACAGCTGTTTGCACAGTGCTATCATACCTAACTCTGACGGCAGGGGACAAGGGCATTAAATGCCCGTCTAGGTCGCCCAAACAGTGCAGAAAAGGGGGCGTCAGGGGCGCCACCGTTTGCCACGACGGCTACCCTGTCAGCGTCGCTTTGCCACCGCATGCCCCTGGCTGTGCAGCCTCTCGCCACGTACGCCTGGAACGGCCCCAGAAGCGACGCGTGGGTGGATGAGCTGGAACGCAGGCGCGGGGTGGTGACTTGCCGCGGCAAGAGCCTTTCCGCGGTCGATGCCTTGTCGCGCCCGGGAGCTTGTTGCTCACCGGTCCTTGCCGGGACGCGTGGCGCGTCGCAGCAAGTCTCTTGTCGTGCCTTGGTCGGCCTTCCCAGCAAGCTCCTCTTGCCGGGGCCCTGTGCTTCGAGCGGCCGTCCAGGCAAGCTCCTCTTGCCGGGGCCCTGCTCTCTTCGGGTGGCCTTCCCGGCAAGCTCCTCCTGCCAGGGCCTTGGCTCAAATACTTTGTTCTTGGATGACCCAAAAAGGGACCACGGAGAGTTTTGGCGATCGCCTGGCAAGCCTTGCCGCGGGGTGCTACGACTGCCCATGCACAAGTTCAGGGTACTAAGGTACCCGATTTTAGTACACCGACAGTCTTGAATACCTAGCATATTAGGATTATTTAAGCAAATTACCATGTTGTTTAAGACTCTCAATATAATCTAAGTGAAGCATGAGAGATCAATAGTTTCTATAAAACAAATCCACCACCATGCTCGAAAAGATATAAGTGAAGTACTTTAGAAAAAACTATATAACTCAAAAGATATAAGTGAAGCACATAGAGTATTCTAATAATTTCCGAATCATGTGTGTCTCTCTCAAAAGGTGTGTACAGCAAAGATGAATGTGGTAAACTAAAAAGCAAAGACTCAAATCATACAAGACGCTCCAAGCAAAACACATATCATGTGGTGAATAAAAATAACTATCATCCAAGAAGATCCTATAGGTTTAACTTTGTACAAACACTAATTAAAACATAAAGACACATCTAACCAGAGGCTAGAACAAATATTTATTCCTAAACAGAAGTAAAAAAGCAAAAAAAACTAAAAATAAAATTAGGTTGCCTCCCAACAAGCGCTATCGTTTAACGCCCCTAGCTAGGCATAATAGCAAGGATAGATCTAGGTATTGCCATCTTTGGTTTTAGGGAAGAAGAGAGCTAACTTGTTATCTATGGAATTAATGTTTTTATTTTGACAAAGTATGTGGCCATTAATGGTAGAAGAAAGATTAAGTATGTTGCGGAAATTGGCATCTAGGCTAGCCTTTATCTCTTTGATAGATTCGTTTTGGTAAGAAAGCAAAAGAGATGTGGTTTCAACTTTCTCATTAATGGGGTGCCCAAATATAGTTTTCATCCTTTCATAGATATCTATGGGGTCCCCTTCAATAAAACCCTCTTCAAAAATAGAATCTAAAACTTGTTTGAACGAAGCGGGCAATCCAACATAAAAGCTCTTCAAGTAAACCTCAATTTGATATTGGGGTACTTAGCTAGTCTGGATCCTTAACAGCCTATCCCAAGCATCTTTCAAAGATTCATCGAGTAAATAACAAAAAATTCCAGAATCATCTTCATCAAAATTACTAAGTTTCTTATTGATAACTCCGGCATGTTTTTCCATAGTATTTCTATTTATGAGTTTAGATAAGATAGCAGGATTGTCTAAAGCGCTAAAACTTGGGAGAGAAACCCCAACTCTTTTTGGTTCCAACATGGAGAGGGAAAAGCGAACGAAAAGAGGCAACCGAAAAAGAGAGGGCGAATAAAATGGCAAGGATGAAGTGGGGGAGAGGAAAACGAGAGGCAAATGGCAAATAATGTAATGCGGGAGATAAGGGTTTGTGATGGGTACTTGGTATGTCGACTTTTGCGTAGACCTCCCCGGCAACGGCGCCAGAAATGGCTCGTTGACGGGAAATCAAATATTGACTTGACTTGGTGAGAATCTCCCTGGCAACGGCGCCAGAATCCTTCTTGCTACCTCTTGAGCACTGCGTTTGTTTTCCCTTGAAGAGGAAAGGGTGATGCAGCAAAGTACTGTAAGTATTTCCCTCAGTTTTTGAGAACCAAGGTATCAATCCAGTAGGAGGCTACGCACGAGTCCCTTGCACCTACACAAACAAATAAATCATCGCAACCAACGCGATAAGGGGTTGTCAATCCCTACACAGTCACTTACGAGAGTGAGATCTGATAGATATGATAGGGTAATATTTTTGGTATTTTTATGATAAAGATGCAAAGTAAAGAAAGTAAAATAAAAGGCAACGGAAATTGCTTGTTGAAGGGAGATTAATATGATGGAAAATAGACCCGGGGGCCATAGGTTTCACTAGTGGCTTCTCTCAAGAGCATAAGTATTTACGGTGGGTGAACAAATTACTGTTGAGCAATTGACAGAATTGAGCATAGTTATGAGAATATCTAGGTATGCTCATGTATATAGGCATCACGTCCAAGACAAGTAGACCGACTCCTGCCCGCATCTACTACTATTACTCCACACATCGACCACTATCCAGCATGCATTTAGAGTATTAAGTTCATAAGAACAGAGTAACGCTTTAAGCAAGATGACATGATGTAGAGGGATAAACTCATGCAATATGATATAAATGCCATCTTGTTATCCTCGATGGCAACAATATAATACATGCCTTGCTGCCCCTACTGTCACTGGGAAAGGACACCGCAAGATTGAGCCCAAAGCTAAGCACTACTCCCATTGCAATAAAGATCAATCTAGTAGGCCAAACCAAACTGATAATTCGAAGAGACTTGCAAAGATAACCAATCATACCTAAAAGAATTCAGAAGATTCAAATATTGTTCATAGATAAACCTGATCATAAACCCACAATTCATCGGTCTCAACAAACACACCTCAGAAAGAACATTACATCGAATAGATCTCCACAAGAGAGCGGGAGAACATTGTATTGAGATCCAAAAAGGGAGAGGAAGCCATATAGATAATAACTATGGACCCGAAGGTCTGAGGTCAACTACTCACACATCATCGGAGAGGCTGTGGTGTTGATGTAGAAGCCCTCCATGATCGATGCCCCCTCCGATGGAGCTCGGAACAGGCCCCAAGATGGGATCTCGCAAGTACAGAAGGTTGCGGCGGTGGAATTAGGTTTTTGGCTACGTATCTGGTAGTTTGGGTGTATGTAGGTATATATAGGAGGAAGGAGTACATCGGTGGAGCAACATGGGGCCCACGAGGGTGGAGGGCGCACCCAGGGGGTAGGCGCCCCCCTACCTCGTGGCTTCCTGGTAGATTTCTTGACATAGGGTCCAAGTCCTCTGGATCATGTTCATTCCGAAAATCACGTTCCCGAAGGTTTCATTCCGTTTGGACTCCGTTTGATATTATTTTTCAGCGAAACTCTGAAATAGGCAAAAAAAACTACAATTCTAGGCTGGGCCTCTGGTTAATAGGTTAGTCCCAAAAATAATATAAAAGATAATAATAAAGCCCAATAATGTCCAAAATAGAAGATAATATAGCATGGAGCAATAAAAAATTATAGATACATTGGAGACGTATCAAGCGTACGCTGTACTTGTGACGTAGCTCCGAGGAGAAGGCTGCAGTCGACCTACACCTCGTCGTCCTTGTGGATAGGGATGGAGCGTACGTTGTACTTGTGACGTAGCTCGAAGGAGAAGGTTGCAGTCGACCTGCACCTCGTCGTCCTTGCGGATAGGGATGTGTTTCAAACTTAGGTGAGTACACGACTGCAGCTAAGCCTCCAAGTGGGAGGGTTGCTCACCACTCGGTAGGGTTTTTGAAACTTAGGCGAGTACTGGACCGCAGCTAAGCCCCCGAGTGGGAGGCTTGCTCACCACTCGGTAGGATTTTTCAAACTTAGGCGAGTACTAGACTGCAGCTAAGCCCCCAGTGGGAGGGTTGCTCACCACTCGGTAGCATTTTTCAAACTTAGGCGAGTACTGGACTGTAGCTAAGCCCCCGAGTTGGAGGGTTGCTCACCACTCGGTAGGATTTTTTAAACTTAGGCGAGTACTGGACTGCAGCTAAGCCCCCGAGTGGGAGGGTTGCTCACCACTCGGTAGGATTTTTTAAACTTAGGCAAGTACTGGACTGCAGCTAAGCCCCCGAGTGGGAGGGTAGCTCACCACCCCGTAGGATTTTTCAAACTTTGGCAAGTACTGGACTGCAGCTAAGCCCCCGGGTGGGAGGATTGCTCACCACTCGGTAGGATTGTTTAAACTTAGGCGAGTACTGGACTGCAACTAAGCCCACGAGTGAGAGGCTTGCTCACCACTCGGTAGGATTTTTTAAACTTAGGCGAGTACTGGACTGCAGCTAAGCCCCCGAGTGAGAGGCCTGCTCACCACTCGGTAGGATTTTTTAAACTTAGGCGAGTACTGGACTGCAGCTAAGCCCCCGAGTGAGAGGCTTGCTCACCACTCGTTAGGATTTTTCGAACTTAGGCGAAACGGATTCGCAGCTAAGCCCCTGAGTGAGAGGCTTGCTCACCACTCGGTAGGATTTTTTAAACTTAGGCGAGTATTGGACTGCGGCTAAGCCCCCGAGTGAGAGGCTTGCTCACCACTCGGTAGGTTTTTTCAAACTTAGGCGAAATGGATTCGCAGCTAAGCCCCGGAGTGAGAGGCTTGCTCACTGTCGGTGTCAAAACCGGCAGACCTCGGGTAGGGGGTCCCGAACTGTGCGTCAAGGTCGGATGGTAACAGGAGACAAAGGACACTTTATTTTACCCAGGTTCGGGCCCACTCAGTGGAGGTAAAACCCTACTCCTGCTAGATTAATATTGATGATATGGGTAGTACAAGAGTGGATCTACCACGAGATCAAGGAGGCTAAACCCTAGAAGCTAGCCTATGGTATGATTGTGTATGATGATGGTTGTCCTACGGACTACAACCCTCCGGTTTATATAGACACCGGATAGGGTTAGGGTTACACAGAGTCGGTTACAATGGTAGGAGATCTCGAATATCCGCACGCCTAGCTTGCCTTCCACGCCAAGAAAATATCCTTTCGGACACGGGACGAAGTCTTCAATCTTGTATCTTCATAGTCCTGGAGTCCGGCTGAAGGTATAGTCCGGCTATCCAAACACCCCCTAATCCAGGACTCCCTCAGTAGCCCCTGAACCAGGCTTCAATGACGACGAGTCTGGCGCGCAGATTGTCTTCGGCATTGCAAGGCGGGTTCCTCCTCCAAGTTCCTCAAGAAGATTATAAACACCAAAAAATAGTGTCCGGCTCTGCAAAATAAGTTTCCACATACTGCCATATAGAGAACTAACACAAATCATATCCGCTGACGCATTCCGCAGTGCGTCATAACACTGCGACCAAGCCTTCTATATAGTTGCTTTCATTGTTCCACCTCAGCTCGTTTAGCGAGGCTGTTTCCATGGCACGTCTTGTCAAAGCAGAGATCATGTGCCCACTTTAACGGGATTCTCATTAATACGGACTTCGGTAACCCAACCACGCCATTTACCATGGTGTTTGGGAGGCAAGTGAGTTTTATTAGGTAGGTGGGGACGCCTAACCATACCTGCTTATATAAAGGGATAAGGATTCACCTTTTTAACCTACGCCTTCTTCCTCCTTTGCTAATCCATCTCTCGCAAACTCAAGCTCCAGCGCCCAAGTCCGCTCTTCCTTCCTCATCCTTCTCCAACAATGTCCGGAGCGAGAGGCAAGTGGATGGTCTCCTCCGTTACGGAGGCTCAAGTAAAAAGGTTAAGGAAAGCCGGATACTTGTCCAAGGACATCCCGCATCGGCTTCCTGAGAAGGGGCAGCTTCTTCCTACCCCAAGGCCCCATGAGAGGGTAGTTTTTCTTCCCCACTTCCTCCGCGGACTGGGCATTCCACTTCAACCATTTGTCCGGGGGCTCATGTTCTACTACGGCCTGGATTTCCACGATCTAGCCCCGAACTTTGTTCTCAACATCTCGGCCTTTATCGTCGTGTGTGAGGCCTTTCTCCGCGTCCGCCCCCACTTCGGCCTCTGGCTCAAGACCTTCAACGTCAAGCCCAAGGTGGTGTCCAGCACCCAGGCGGAGTGCGGAGGCGCTATGGTTGGCAAGATAGCCAACGTCCTCTGGTTCAATGGCTCCCTCGTGGAGTCCCTAAAGGGGTGGCAGGCCGGGTGGTTTTACATCACCGAGCCCCGCGATCCGAAATTGGTCGCGGCCCACGAGTTCAGATCCGGACCCCCCACGCGGCTCATGTCCTGGAAAGAGACATGCCTGTCGTGGGGCAACGAGGAAGAAGTGACTGGGTTGCAAACGTGCATCCAGTCCCTAGTGAACAAGCCAATCCGGCTTGTCAATATAGTCCGGTTCATGCTCGTTCGCCTGATCCTCCCATGCCAAGAACGGGATTTTACTTTGTGGGAATTCGACCCGGCGCAGCACCAAACCCTCAGCAGGCTCTTCGACATGACGTATGAAGACGTTTGGAAGGTGCTGACCAAAGGCGCCGAGTCCCCCAGATCCGCCTCCGAGGATCGCGGATACAGCTCGCAGCGTAACGCTAGCGAGGTAAGCTATCTATACCTTTGACAAGTTCGTTAAGCTCTTCTTCATAGATTAACTCTATGCGGGATCTAAACTCCCTTTGCCTTTGACAGGCTTGGCAGGAGGTATCCCGACCAATTAATTGTCCGGCTCCTCTGCCCGAAGACCCGGCCCCAGCTCTCTTGGTGAAGCTGATGGCTCCGGCACCTTACGTGGTGCCGGAGAGGAAGGCCAAGAAGAAGAAAACCACCGGGACTCGAAAAAGTTCCCGCAACATGGTGGTGTTGGACTTGTCATCTGACGAGTCCGCAATGCTCTCCTCTCGTGAAAACGAGGAGGAGGAACAAGGAAGCTCTCCCCCCAGTGAGCGGAGCAAACAGGGAGAAGGCCGCCCCAACAGGGGAGGCCGAGGGGTCGAGGAAAAGGAAAACCCCTCCGCCGGACTACTCCCACGACGCCGAAGAGGGCGGAGAGGAGTGGCTAGACCGAACCAAGCGTCCGGCGACATCGTAAGTGTTTACATACCAGAGTGACTCATGATATTCTTTTAATGCGCGGCTTTCCCTAATATCGAACGTAATTTATGCAGCCCACCCCGGGCCAGACTCGACGATTCGTCGAGAGGCTCCCTGGATTCATCGGACGTGAACTCTGTTCCGCCCGCGGTCTCCCCCTGCGGGGCGGACGACACCGAAGTGGCGCCCCCCAAGCTTCGGGGCAGGAGGAGATGGTCCTATAGGAGCCACAAGGCAATCCACTGGACCCCAGGAGTAAAGGGCATGAAACCCCCCAGGGATCCCAGTCCGGCTTTGCGCCGGACACCGCGTCAGACTCGACAGTCCCGGTCCGCGGTGGGCGAACTACTTCCAAGAGGAGTAAGCCGTCTGAGCCGGCGGCCTCCGTTCAACCGGAGGCGCCGGACAATCAGCTAGAGGTGCTTAAGGGCGCCGCCATCGATGAGGAGCACCGTACTGTTATGAGTACGGTGATCCAAAGGATTCAGTCCGTCAAGAGCGGACTGAATGAAGCTTGCGCTAGCCTTCTAACAGGCTTCGAGGTAAGTAAAAATATGTCAAATTATTTACCGCATAGATAGTAGCCCCTGATGCTCTGTTCGGTGTTCGGATAGAAAAGCCGGATAGAGGATCTAGTAATTTTCGCAGGAGTCTAACAAAAAAGGTCAAATATGCGTATGCAGGCTTCACTGTTGTCCACCGCCACACTGACTGCGCAGGTGGATGTCCTTAAAAAGGACCTCAGGCGGACCGAGCAAGAGCTCGGCTTTGCCAAACGGCAGCTCGAGGAGAAGGAAGGTAAGAAATACCTAAAAAAAGAAAAAGAAAAAAAGGTGCCTATAGAGAGGCTTGATTACAGAAAGAAATAACAGGATTGTACTGCTTATTGTAGGGGCCGCAACCGAGGTGGCAACCCTGAAGCAGGCGCTGGCAGAGGCCGAAAAGAAAACGGCCGAGGAGCGCACCCAGCGAGAAAGGCTTGGGGTTCAGGTCGACGAGGTGCAGCAAGAGCTGCAAGCTCTCATGACAAAACATGAGGGTTTGGAGCTTGAGTCAAAAACGCAAGCATCCGAGCTCGCGTCGGCCGTCGAGGCCGGACACCCTGTGCCCTTAAGCGATCAGATGAAACAGCTGGTCGAGCTCCACAAGGCGGCCGAACAGGCCATGAAGGGCTTACTAGTTCGGCTGTGGCCTGGAGAGGCCCTACCTGGGAGATATTTCGGGCTGGTGCGGCGGCTGGTGGAGGCCTATCCACGGCTTGAGGTCATCAAGCGCTCCGTCTGCATTGAAGGTGCCTGGAGGGCCCTTGCCCGTGTAAGGGTACACTGGGGTAAGCTGGACGGAGAGAAGCTGGTGAAGGATGGGCCGCCGCAGGCGAAGGAGCATCGCAAGCCCGAGAACTACTACAAGGAAGTTCTTGCCAGAGCCCGCCTTGTCGCGGATGAATGTACTAAAGATGTAATATTTGAGTGAACTCGCTCGTTTGTATCCTGTGTGCTGAAAACTTGTTCATATGCGTAAAACAATGCTTATTTAATTTAAAATATTATTTTCTGTGCGTCCGTTTATCAAAAATTTGAGAGATGGCCAGTCGTCGGCTTCTGCCCCCATGCCACTAGTGCTGGGGTGTTCGGGATAAACCTGAGGGCTCTAGTTCCCATAGTTGGGTCCTTCATGGGAGGTGCTCAGCACAACGAACCAGGCAATCGGACTATAATGCTTGAACACTCTCACTTAGCCATAGAACGTTATAATTTTAAAATTTCAGCGAAGCCCCTAGTTCGGAAGGCCGAATTCGGGGCGCTATCCACGCCTTTGGCCGGACATAGCCAGCTCCTCGCTCAAAGCGGCATAAGCCTTTAAGGACTCGAAAAACCTCTCGAACAGCGACCGGTCTCATGCCTTATCATGACAGTCTGTTTTAGCTTTCTCCACTGAGGTGCTCAACCCACCTGATCTGGGGCACAATCGCAGTGGTTCTCCTAGTGCTACCTTAGCCGATAAAGCGGAACGTAAGGCACCAAAACATAGGAGCCGGGCAAACCCAACATGTGACCAAAATCATGACTCGGAGCCGATGCATATAGTGCTATAAGTTCGGGGTGCCGCACTTGTGAAAGTGTACGGACTTCTCACACCAGATAAAAGGGTAATGAAGCCCCTGGCGTGGTTTGCCGTACCATGGTGTACGGGTGCTATCATGTTATGTAATAAATATATATATATATTCAAAAGAGGATAATGCAAAAAATAGACAAAAAGCTATGCATTGTTTTTATAAGGAGGCTATCTATCAAAGCCGAACGATACAAGTATTGCGATGAGCAAAAAAGATATTAGACTATTTAACATGTCCTGACCAGGCACATGCCGCGGAATTTAGAAACAGATATATCGCTCGAAATAGAGACCACCTAAGAGTTCCGGAATGCGGCGTAGCTTTGTCTGCTTTCCTGGATCTTGCATCGTCTGTGCGGCAACAATGCTGAATAGGTTATCCAGAGTATGGAGTCCTGAAAGTAAAAAAAAGTAAAAAAGAAAAATCCGGCAGCCCCTAGTACGTTTGACGCCATGTTGTAGGCATGCCGTTAATGTGCCCCTCCCCCTGTGCCCATGGAATTTTAAGGGCGTAATTGTGTACTCGAGGTACTTGCTCCGCTATGTTGCGATGGCTGGGGTCGGGGCCGTATTGCTACGCTTGCTCTGATTGTGCCAGGTGGTCTTGTTGCAGGTTACTCTGGGCGCGCTTTGCATTGTCCGGTGTTTTAAAGGCCGGACTAGAGAGTTGCCTTGAAAGGCTGCTTTGTACTTCTGCTGCGAGGGCCGCCGTGTGCTCCTCCGTACGGATGGAGCGTTCTGTGTTTCCGCTGACCGTAATTACTCCTCGAGGGCCTGGCATCTTGAGCTTAGGATATGCGTAGTGCAGCACCGCATTGAATTTAGCGAATGCGGTTTGTCCGAGCAGGGCGTGATAGCCACTGCGGAACGACACTATATCAAAGATTAATATTTGCTTCGGAAGTTATCCGGAGATCCGAAGACCACATCAAGTGTTATCGAGCCTGTGCAATTGGCCTCTACACCTGGTATGACGCCTTTAAAGGTCGTCCTTGTGGGCTTGATCCTTGATGGATCTATGCCCATTTTCTGCACTGTATCCTGATAAAGCAGGTTCAGGCTACTGCCGCCGTCCATGAGGACTCTTGTGAGATGAAATCCGTCCATGATTGGGTCGAGGACCAGTGCGGCAAAACCGCTGTGACGGATGCTAGTGGGGTGGTCCCTTCGATCGAAAGTGATCGGGCAGGAGGACCATGGGTTGAACTTTGGGGCGACTGGATCCATCGCGTATACGTCCCGTAGCGCACGCTTCCTCTCCCGCTTGGGAATGTGGGTCGCGTATATCATGTTCACCGTCCGCACTTGTGGGGGAAACCCTTTCTGTCCATTGTTGTTCGGCGGCCTGGGCTCCTCCTCGTCGTCGCTGTTCAGCCCCTTGTCCTTGCGTTCGGCTCTTAACTTGCCCGCCTGCTTGAACACCCAACAATCCCTGTTGGTGTGATTGGCTGGCCTTTCGGGGGTGCCATGAATCTGGCACGAGCAGTCGAGTATCCGGTCCAAACTGGATGGGCCCTGGGTATTCTTTTTAAATGGCTTTTTCCGCTGACCGGATTTATAGCCTCTGAATCTGGCATTAACTTCCGTATCCTCATTGTTGTCGCTGCTAACGCGGTGCTTTTAATTAGTTCGACGTGACCTGCCACTTTTGTCCTTGGTATCCGAATTACCGGGCTTCTTCGATAAGTTGTTGCTGCGAGGTAGCCAGCTATCTTTGCCCGCGCAAAAGCGGGTCATGAGTGTCGTGAGGGCTACCATGGTTTTTGGCTTTTCCTGTCCCAGGTGCCGGGCAAGCCACTCATTGCGGATGTTATGTTTGAAGGCTGCTAGGGCCTCTGCGTCCGGACAATCGACTATCTGATTTTTCTTTGTTAGGAACCGTGTCCAGAATTGCCTGGCCGATTCTTCTGGCTGCTGAATTATGTGGCTTAGGTCGTCGGCGTCCGGTGGCCGCACATAGGTCCCCTGAAAGTTGTTGAGGAATGCGGCTTCCAGGTCCTCCCAAGAACCGATTGAGTCCACTGGTAGGCTGTTAAGCCAGTGTCGGGCTGGTCCTTTAAGCTTAAGGGGTAGGTATTTGATGGCGTGTAGATCATCGCCACGTGCCATGTGGATGTGAAGGAGATAATCCTCAATCCATACCTCCGGATCTGTCGTACCATCATACGACTCGATATTGACGGGTTTAAAACCCTCTGGGATTTTATGATCCATTACTTCGTCTGTGAAGCATAGTGGGTGTGCGGCGCCCCTGTACTGGGCTATGTCACGACGCAGCTCGGAAGAGTTGTGCCTGCTGTGTTCGGCCCGGCCGGATTTATTGTGTCTGGAGTGAAGATCATCACGTGTCGTCGGGCATCCGCGTGATCCATAGATCGATCTTGTTTGCTTTGCTTTATCCTCCAGTACGTCTGGCAGGTCTGGCTCGTTTTCCCGTGCCTTATTTGAACGGCACCGGGGCATGGCTTGCTTAAGGGTTCGACAGGCCTCTCTGACGCGGCCACGGGGTGGCCGGTATGCCATGTCATATGCTTCCCCCTCTGATTGGGGTAGCGGCCTGCGCTTAGGATAATTTTTGGAGGGGCGCCCGAGTTCATACTCTT
The DNA here is from genome assembly GCA_032464435.1 of Aegilops umbellulata. Taxonomy (NCBI): domain Eukaryota; kingdom Viridiplantae; phylum Streptophyta; class Magnoliopsida; order Poales; family Poaceae; genus Aegilops; species Aegilops umbellulata. The sequence goes on along the minus strand of CP136059.1, from coordinate 147,592,445 downwards.
CGGCCGCAAGGACTTCAGTCCATCTATCAGCTAGCAAATCTTGATCAGCTCTAAGCTGTTGCTGCTTTTTCTTTAGGCTGTTGGCCGTGGCGAGAAGCCTGCGTTGAAAACGCTCTTGTTCGGCGGGGTCTGATGGTACGACGAATTCGTCATCATTGAGGCTTGCCTCGTCTTCGGAGGGAGGCATGTAGTTATCATCCTCAACCTCTTGTTCTGTCGCTCTCTCCTGAGGGCTGGCTTTTCCATCTTCCTGCGTCGAATCTTGCTGGTTCTGGTGTTCTTCGGCGCTGTCCAGGGTAGTATTATCTCCCGTGCCGGAATCACCGTTTCTGGTGTGGCGGGATTTAGAGCGGCGCCGTTGGCGCCGGCGTTTTGGCGGTTTTTTCGAGTTGTCGTCTTCCGCTGTTCCATCGCCATCCGTATCCTTTGGAGCATCCACCATATATATGTCATATGACGAGGTGGCGGTCCAGCGCCCTATAGGTGCTGGTTCTTGTTCGTCTCCTCCTTCGTCGTCCATACCGTCGAAGTCTTCGGAGCCGAAGTCAAGCATGTCGGTTAAATCGTCGACAGTGGCTATTAAGTGGGTGGTGGGTGGGCTTTGAATTTCTTCGTTGTCCGAATCCCAACCTCGCAGACCATAGTCCGGCCTGGGCTCTCCTGATAAAGAGAGAGACTTGAGAGAATTCAGGATATCACCGAAAGGTGAGCACTGAAAGATGTCCGCGGTGAACTCCATTACAGGCGCCCAATCAGATTCGATCGGCGGGGGCACGGAAGGCTCGGAGTTCGGAGAAGAGTCCGTCTCCTTGGAGTTCTGGGCCGTGCGGAGTACGGGGCTGGCGTTCGGCTCGATCACCTTTGAGATCGCAGCCCCCAAGGTGACGTCCAACCGTTCATCCTCGGAGAACGCAGCGGGCTCTGAGTTAAGGATCGGGGCCGGAGCGTGTGCGGCCTCCAGGGTACTATTCGGAGGCAGAGCTATATCATGCCCCTCGAAATAGTGCGGCGCGCTTGGCTGTGGCTCGAACCCGTCGAAGATCAAGTCTCCGCGGATATCGGCCGTGTAGTTTAAGCTTCCAAACCTGACTTGATGGCCAGGGGCATAGCTTTCGATATGCTCCAGGTGACCAAGAGAATTGGCCCGCAGAGCGAAGCCGCCGAAGACGAAGATTTGTCCGGGGAGGAAAGTCTCACCCTGGACCTCATCGTTGTTGATGATCAAAGGAGACATCGGGCCTAAAAGCGACGACACGGAGGAACTCTCAATGAAAGCACCAATGTCGGTGTCAAAACCGGCGGATCTCGGGTAGGGGGTCCCGAACTGTGCGTCAAGGTCGGATGGTAACAGGAAACAAAGGACACTTTATTTTACCCAGGTTCGGGTCCTCTCGGTGGAGGTAAAACCCTACTCCTGCTGGATTAATATTGATGATATGGGTAGTACAAGAGTGGATCTACCACGAGATCAAGGAGGCTAATCCCTAGAAGATAGCCTATGGTATGATTGTGTATGATGATGGTTGTCCTACGGACTACAACCCTCCGGTTTATATAGACACCGGATAGGGTTAGGGTTACACAGAGTCGGTTACAATGGTAGGAGATCTCGAATATCCGCACGGCTAGCTTGCCTTCCACGCCAAGAAAAGATCCTTCCGGACACGGGACGAAGTCTTCAATCTTGTATCTTCATAGTCCTGGAGTCCGGCTGAAGGTATAGTCCGGCTATCCGAACACCCCCTAATCAAGGACTCCCTCACTCACCACAAGGTAGGATTTTTTGAACTTAGGCGAAACAGATTCGCAACTAAGCCCCCGACTGAGAGGCTTGCTCACCACTCGGTAGGATTTTTTGAACTTAGGAGAAACGGATTCACAGCTAAGCCCCCGAGTGAGAGGCTTGCTCACCACTCAGTAGGATTTTTTGAACTTAGGTGAAATGGATTCACAGTTAAGCCCCCGAGTGAGAGGCTTGCTCACTACTCGGTAGGAATTTTCGAACTTAGGCGAAACGGATTCGCATCTAAGCCACCCACTAGGGGATTTAGAGAAATAAAAAAGGAACAACAATCATTTATGAGATTGCAAAACTGTCTCATTGATAATAAAACTAGAAGGTATTTCTTATTACATCTCAACAGTCTGAAAACTTAAGTGTAAAAGGGGCGGAGTAGCTCCGCATTCCAAGCGAGTGGCTCATCTTTCTCGTGTTCAAGGTTATAGAGGCGATACGCTCCGTTATGGAGTACTTTGGTGACGATGAAGGGACCGTCCCAAGCAGGAGCGAGCTTGTGTGGCTTCTGCTGATCCACTCGAAGAACCAAGTCTCCCTCTTAAAAAGCTCAACCCCTCATGTTTCTGGCATGGAATCGACATAGGTCTTGCTGATAAATGGTCAGCCAAATCAGGGCCATCTCTCTTTCTTCTTCCAGGAGATCAACTGCGTCTTGCCGAGCCTGTTCTGCTTCATCTTCTGATAATAATTCGACTCGGGGTGCATTGTGAAGCAAGTCACTCGGAAGTACAGCTTCAGCTCCATAAACCAAGAAGAATGGAGTTCGGCCAGTCGACCGATTATGAGTTGTCCTCAAACCCCAAAGCACTGACGAAATTTCATCGACCCTGGCGCCTACTACATGCTAGAGGTCACACATCAGTTGGGGTTTCAATCCTCTGAGAATCAATCTGTTTGCTCTTTCAGCTTGTCCATTTGACTGGGGATGGGCGACAAAAGCATAGTCGACTCGAGTGCCTTGGGAAGCACAGGAAACTCTGAACTCATCAGAATCGATGTTCGACCCGCTATCAGTGATGATGTTGTGCGGAATGCCATATCTGAATGTGAACTCTTTGATGAAGCTGGCAGCAGTACTTGCTTCAAGATTCTTGATCAGCTTGGCTTCAATCAATTTAGTTTGTCGACTGCTACGAGCACATGTGTGAAGCCGCTCCTACCAGTCCTCAGAGGTCCAACCATATCCGATCCCCAAACAGCAAAGGACCAGACGAGTGGAATGGTCTTCAAGGCTGATGCAGGTTTGTGCGACATGTTGGAGTAAAACTGGCAACCTTCACATTTGTCGACTATTTCTTTCGCCATTTTTTTTGCTCGTGGCCAATAGAATCCCGCTCGGTATGCTTTGGCCACAATGGTTCGAGAGGACGCATGGTAACCACAGGTCCTCGAGTGGATTTCGTTGAGGATCACTCGACCTTCTTCTGGTGTTATGCATTTCTGGCTGACTCCAGTTATACTTTCTCTGAACAGTTGTCCTCTTGTCACAGTAAAGGCTTTGGATCGACGGACGATCTGTCGAGCCTCTTCTTCATCCTCTGGGAGTTCTTTCCTAAGAATGTACGCGATGTACAACACTGTCCAGTCAGGAGTGATGACCAAAACCTCCATGATCAAGTTGACCACAGCTGGGACCTCGGCTACAGCCAGATCAGTGGCGCTCTTCGGTTGTGGGAGCTCTTCAGTGAAAGGATCTTCTTGAACTAAAGGTGTGTGAATATGCTCCAAGAACGCATTGCTGGGAATGGCCTCCCTTTTGGAACCTATCTTTGCCAAATCATCAGCTGCTTGATTTTTCAGTCGGGGTATGTGATGGAGCTCTAACCCTTCAAACTTCTTCTCTAACTTTCTCACTGCATTACAATACCCAGTCATGGTTGGTCTTCTGACGTCCCACTCCTTCATTACTTGATTGACCACCAAATCTGAGTCACCATAGACCATGAGGCAACGGACGCTGAGTGAAATGGCCATACGCAACCCGTACAGAAGTGCTTCATATTCAGCTTCGTTATTGGAGGAGTCAAAATGAATCTGGAGAAGATAACTGAGTTTGTCACCTCGGGGGGATATTAATACCACCCCAGCACCGGAACCATTCAGCATCTTGGATCCATCGAAGAACATGGTCCAATGCTCTGAGTGAATCTGAGTCGGCAGTTGCTGTTCAACCCACTCGGCGAGGAAATCTGTTATTGCTTGGGACTTGATAGCTTTCTTTGCCTCAAACTTGATATCCAAGGGAAGGAGTTCAATCGCCCACTTTGCCACTCGACCAGTTGCATCTCTGTTGTTCAGAATCTCTGACAATGGTGCGTCACTGACGACTGTAATGGAGTGATCAGAGAAATAGTGTGCAACCTTCTTCGTGGTGATGTAAATCCCATAAACAAGCTTCTGATAATGTGGATATCTTTGCTTGGATGGAGTCAGAACTTCAGAAACATAGTATACTGGGCGCAGAACTTTATAGGCTTTTCCTTCTTCTTCTCACTAGATCGTGAGTACTGTACTGACAACTTGTCCAGTGGCTGCAATATAAAGCAGTAATGGCTCTTTGCTGATTAGGGCAGCGAGCACCGGCTGGGTGGAAAGCAAGGCTTTGAACTCTGCAAACGCTGCATCAGCTTCAGGAGTCCACTCAAACTTATCAGATTTCTTCATCAGTCGGTAAAGAGGCAATGCCTTTTCACCGAGGCGAGAAATGAATCGACTCATGGCGGCCAAACAACCAGTAAGCTTCTGGACATCATGCACACGCACAGGGCGTTTCATCCGGAGTATAGCACCAACTTTCTCTGGGTTAGCATCGAACCCTCGTTCGGAAACGAGGAAACCGAGTAACTTTCCGCCAGGAACTCCGAATGTGCACTTTGATGGATTAAGCTTGATATCATACCTTCTGAGGTTGGCAAAAGTTTCAGCAAGGTCAGCCAGCAGGTCGGAACCCTTACGTGACTTGACCACAATGTCATCCATGTATGCTTCCACATTACGACTGATTTGAGTGAGCAAACACTTCTGGATCATCCTCACGAATGTGGCTCCGGCATTCTTCAGGCCGAATGGCATGGTGACATAAGAGAAGCATCCGAATGGAGTGATGAAAGTTGTTTTTATCTCATCGGTCCATACAGTCGGATCTGATGATACCCGGAATACGCGTCCAGAAAAGACAATCGCTCACACCCCGCAGTCAAGTCGACGATTTGGTCAATGCGGGGGAGAGGAAAATGATATTTCGGGCAGGCCCGATCGATATGCTTGAAGTCAATGCACATGCGAAGTGAATCGCCCTTCTTGGGGACCATGACAATATTGGTGAGCCACTCGCAGTGGTAAATCTCTCATATGAACTCAGCTGCCAGGAGCCGAGCCACTTCCTCACCAATTGATTTTCTCTTATGTACGGCGAACCGTCGAAGCTGTTCCTTGACTAGTTTTACTTTTGGGTTGGCTCGCAAACAATGCTCAACCAGTCCCTCGGGTACACCCGGCATATCAGAAGGTTTCCATGCAAAGATGTCCCAGTTCTCACGGAGGAACTGGATGAGCGTTTCTTCCTATTTGCTATCGAGTGATGTTGAGATATGAGTAGGAGCAGCATTAGGATCAGTCGGGTGAATATGAATCGGCTTGGTTTCACCGGACGACTGAAATGCAGAATCAGTGGCAGGCTTCTTGGAGCACAACAAATCACTCGGATCTGCGTTCTTCCGGTATTCTTGCATTTTGACTGCTGCCATTTGTGCATCGGCGATTTTTGAGCCCTTCTGGAAGCACTCTTCTGTCTTCTGCCGATTGCCAGTGAAAGTGATCACTCCTCTGGGACTAGGCATTTTCAATTTGAGGTACATGTAACATGGTCGAGCCATGAAACGTGCATAAGCAGGCCTGCCCAGAATAGCATGATAAGCACTCTAGAAATCCACTACTTCAATGTCAACTTTTCTTTGCGGTAATTATTGGAATAACCAAAAACCACATCAAGGGCGATCTGGCCGATTGATTCAGCCTTCTTGCTAGGTATAACGCCATGGAAACTCATATTGCTTTCACTGAGCTTGGACATTGGAATGCCCATTCCTTTCAAGGTTTCGGCATAAAGGATATTCAGGCCACTACCACCATCCATCAGCACTTTAGTCAGTTGAGTGCCTTCAACAACTAGGTCGGCCACCAATGCTTGCCTCCCAGGGGTGGCTATACATACTTGATATTCAGATTGGTCGAATGTGATGGCAGTCTGGGACCACTTCAAATAACTTGGTGTCGCTGGAGCGACCATGTTCACTTCTCTGTTGATAACTTTCAGTCGACTTTTGCTTTCAACATCAGCAAAAATCATCAGAGTGGAATTGACGTTGGGAAAACCATCATCATCTTCTTCCTTATCCTCACTGTCGATGTCAAAACCGGCGGATCTCAGGTAGGGGGTCCCGATCTGTGCGTCAAGGTCAGATGGTAACAGGAGACAAGGGACACTTTATTTTACCCAGGTTCGGGCCCTCTCGATGGAGGTAAAACCCTACTCCTGCTAGATTAATATTGATGATATGGGTAGTACAAGAGTAGATCTACCACGAGATCAAGGAGGCTAAACCCTAGAAGCTAGCCTATGGGTATGATGATGGTTATGATGTGTTCGTCCTACGGACTACGACCCTCCGGTTTATATAGGCACCGGATAGGGTTAGGGTTACACAGAGTCGGTTACATTGGTAGGAGATCTTGAATATCTGCACGCCTAGCTTGCCTTCCACGCCACGGAAAGAACCTTCCGGACATGGGACGAAGTCTTCAATCTTGTATCTTCATGGTCCTGGAGTCCGGCTGAAGATATAGTTCGGCTATCCGAACACCCCCTAATCCAGGACTCCCTCAGTAGCCCCCGAACCAGGCTTCAATGACATCGAGTCCAGCGTGCAAATTTGTCTTTGGCATTGCAAGGTGGGTTCCCCCTCCGAATCTTGTGTACCTGTATGAATAATGTCCGTAGCGCTCCTCGGTCTCGGTGCCCAATAATTGTCGTCTTCCACGTGTTGAACGAACGCGAAAAGCCCGGGGGTGTTTCTATATTCACACCCTTGGTCATATAAACGAGCCGCCTATTAACGGGATGGGGATCTAGATCCAAACCACATCTACTTCTCCCCGCGAGTTATCATCAGCGCGACTCCAGCAAAGGTCCATTCCAACATGGTCAGCCGTCGTAGCTCCTCCCCTCGCCCCTCCAGCCCCAAATCCGGAGACTGGGAGAGTTGCACCATCCCACACAGCGAGCTAGTGTCACTGCAGGCCAAGGGATTCCTTCCCCAAGCATATATGGTCCCGGTCCGAGCCGGACTCGCCACCTACAACGGCGGCAAGCAAGCGGAGAGCACCCCCAATCCTTCTAAAGGAGAGCGGGTGTGCCTCGTCCCTTATTTATTAAGGGGTCTGGGATTTCCAATTCATCCATTCCTCCGCGGGCTTCTGGAGTTCTACAGCCTCCAGCTGCACAACCTCACGCCTGGCTCCGTGCTACATATTGCAAGCTTCGTTGCCCTTTGCGAGCTATTTTTAGGCGTCGAGGCTCATTTTGCGCTGTGGAAGAGGTTGTTCTGCTTGGTGCCCCATTCTCAGAAGGGGTCTATATACCAAGTGGGCGGAGCCGAAATATGGCGCATCACCGGGACAGGATACCTATCCGGAACCCCAAAGAAGGCGTCCGAGGACTGGCCTTCAGAATGGTTCTACATAGACGACGTCCCGCTGCCGGACCCTGTCCAGGTCGGCCTCCCTGAGTTCAGCATGGCTCCCTTAAAGAAACGCTTAAGTTGGCGTCCGCGGAGCTCTCAGAGAGAAAGCAACAGAGACGTTCTTTACCTGATGGGCCGGATAAGACTGTTGCCTCATTCCGGACTAACCATGATTGGAGTCATGGACGCATGTATTATGCGAGGGGTGCAGCCACTTCAATATAGGAGCCACCCCATGTGGGATTTCAACGGGGAGGAGGACGCCACCCGTTACGGCCGCAAGGGGCCAGACACACCTGCTGCTCTAGTAAAGATTCTAACATCTTTGTACAAGGGAGTAAAGGAGGACTTCCTCCGCGTCAACCCGCGGGCCGGATTCACTATGTATGAACCTCCAAGTTGGGTAAGTGAACAATTGCACTTGCCCGCTTATTTAATGCTCCCATGACTAGATACGTAATCTGGTGATTTCAATGCAGGAGCTTCGACAGGAGGTAAAGGATATCAACGGCTGCCCTCCACGGCCTGAGGACCCAGAACGGTCCCTCAATCCGGACTCCGAAGAGGATCCGGACATATCGGTGGAGCTCATCGACGGGGTGTTCCACCAGTTAAGCAAGGATAATACCTTGGTGGACATTACGGCTGATTATCCCGGGTTAATCCCGGCCTCCCAGGTAACAGAAACCGGAGTGCTTATTCCCGCAAGAGAGATTCCGTCCTTACATATTCCGGTGTTTCTGACGACAACCGTATTTTACAGGGGAGATTTCCGAGGAGGGAGGCCGAACCTGCGGCGACTAGCCAACGAGGAGCCGCCGGGCCCCGTGGGGTAAAAAGGGATGAAGTCCGGACTGAGAGTTCAGCACAAAGGTATAACGTGCCCTCTGTCTTCCTGGCGTTATTCTGTTAGGGCATGTTAACATCCGTACTGTTTCTAGGATGAAGTGGCCTCGCCGGACTATATCCGGAGGGGCCGCCAACCGCGCCTCTACCAGCCAGGCTCCAACGTCTGGTCCGGAGGCGGGGACGAACACCAGGCTTCCGCCGGACGCTCCACCAACAGAGGATGCGGACCGGCTATCTGCCACAAATTCAGAAGTGGAGAGCGCCATGAACCATAGGCGTCGCCGGACAGTTCTACGCGACGCTTGTTTCTCCCGAGAGGCCTTACACGCCTTCAATTCGGGAGATGCGTACCTTCGTGTTGCTCAAGATGGTTTAGCCAGAGCCACGGAGCAGTATGTGAAAGACATACGGGTAAGAAAATTTAAATATATATATACCAGTAGCCCCCGAGACTTGAAACAGTTAAACTAACTGATTTAAGGATCATATAATAGGTAGGTTCTTACTGAGAAGAACACCGTGCTGTCTCAGGAGCTGGAAAAGTGCAAGGCCCAACTAGAGGCCACACTAGCCGCAATAGGGGAGCCCGAAGGGACCCCCTCAGGTACGATATACGTTGAGAGATTGGTATTGTGCGGCTTATGTGCGAATCTGACAATTAATGTTGCAGATGGTGCCGGACTAGATCCGGAGAGGCAACAACTCTTACGCCAGTTAAAGGCTGGCGAGAGTACGTTGACAAGGGTGAGGCGAGAGAAGAATGATCTTCAGGATGCCAACACCAAGATGGATGTTGAACTGAAAGACGTTCGTGGCCAGCTATCTGACTCCATGAAGGAGAATCAGCGTCTTCGACGCGGCATATTTAGTAAGTGCTTGAGCGAACTCTTGAAAAAAAAGGAGTTCGGCGAGGAAGACGAATAACAGAATTATGTCTATAGGTACGCTCACAGGTCATCCTGCAGAGGAGATGCCCGTTTCTACGGGTGACCTTCTCCCCGAACTCCTGCAACTGCACGAACGAATTCGGCGGGCAATCCAAGGGGTTGCCCGGGCCTTATGGCCTGCCCATTCCACGCCCGAGGGCCTTGGAGAGCTTGCAGAGAAGCTGACGGGAGCTCGGCGGTGCATCCGGTTGTGGAAGATATCAGACTGCTAACAAGGCGCGAGGGAGGCCTGGGCCATGGTGAAGACCCGCTTTACGAAGTCTGACCCCAATCACATGGCCGAGGTCGGACCAGTGGGGCCTGATGGGAAGGAGATCCCTGTGAGCTTGGTGTATGGCCAGGTAGAGCTGGCCGCAAAGTATTCCTAGCAGGACTGTAAATTAGACAGCCTGTTAGATGGTATAGAGGAGGAATACAATCAGTCAAGATGACTATGTAATTTATAATTGACATGTGTAATGCCTTCTAGCCGGATTGTAGACCGTTTGTCGTTGCTGACCTTTTCGCTTCGACCTCGGGACCTGACGGTCCGGAGTGTGTCCGAATACCATAACGGCTATATAAAAGCCGGGGTATGCATGGAGACCAGGCGTAGGGGTCATTAGTGCTTTATCAGACAAGTGCCCAACTAGTTATGTTATATTACATGGTTAGTAAGAAACATCTTCCAGAGAGAATAGTTTCGTTAAGGTTTCCTTTCGCTAGGGTGGCGTGCCCTAAAGTGCACGTCCGGACTGCAAATGCAGAAGATCATCTGGGGGCATGTATAAAATAAAAAGGTTCATCTTTAGTTCACCGACTGAATATTCCCTTAAGAACGCTAGCTTTCGGCTTCACCCAGTCTGAGGTACACATCCGGCTTATCCGGCAGTAACAATCGCAGAGGTGCTCCCTTTACCGCCTAGCCGAACAATCGGGAACGTAGGGGTAAGCACAAGAGCCAGGCAACCCAGCTTGGCCAAAACTTAAGTCATATCGATGCATATAATGGCGAAGAAAAGGTGCATGCGGAAGTCTGACGCATGCGTTGGGTGTGAAACCCATATAGACAAGCTTCTGTTAAAGAAGCCCCCAGGTTTAAGGAGCGCGGATAGCGCGTCACATAATGAGCCTTTTAAGGGCTAGAAAAGAAAAGAGTAGGAGACAAAGTAAAAAAAGGTATAAATGTAAATAGTGGACAGAGGAAGGAGACAAACACAGAGTCCGGCGCTAGGCATAGAATCTTCGGAGACGTGTGGCGTTCCATGGGTTCGGCTCGAGTCGGTTATCCGACGCATCTCGCAGGTGGTACGCTCCACCAGTTAGGACTTGGTCGATTATGAATGGACCTTCCCATTTGGGCTTGAGTTTGTTCTTTTGCTTATCCGGCAGGCACAGAACTAGTTCACCAATGTTGTAATTTTTGGCCCGTACATCTCTGCTTTGATATCTTCGAGCTTGCTGTTGATAGAATGCGGAACGGGCCTTAGCCACGTCACGCTCTTCCTCTAAGGCGTCCAGGTTGTCCTGCCGATCAAGCTCGGCTTCTCTTTCTTCGTACATGTGCACTCGAGGTGAGTCATGAATTATGTCGCAGGGCAGAATCGCCTCAGCGCCGTACACCATAAAGAATGGCGTGAATCCGGTGGTACGATTTGGCGTGGTTCGCAGCCCCCAGAGTACGGAGTCGAGCTCCTCTACCCAGTGCATATCAGATTCCTTGAGGGACCGCACTAGTCTGGGTTTGATGCCGCTCATGATGAGACCATTTGCACGTTCGACCTGACCGTTAGTTTGTGGGTGATAGACAGAAGCGTAGTCGAGCTTAATGCCCATATTTTTGCACCACAGCTTTACTTCATCAGAGGTGAAGTTTGTGCCGTTATCGGTGATAATGCTGTGGGGAAAACCATAACGGTGTACGACCCCGGATACAAAGTCTATCACAGGTCCGGATTCAGCCGTCTTGACAGGCTTGGCTTCTATCCATTTGGTGAATTTATCCACCATGACCAATAAGTATTTTTTCTTGTGGGTTCCGCCTTTAAGGGGTCTCACCATATCGAGCCCCCAGACCGTGAAAGGACAAGTGATGGGGATAGTTCGGAGGGCGTTGGGTGGCATATGGCTTTGGTTGGCAAAGAGCTGGCAACCGACGCACCGTTTGACTAGGTCCTGAGCGTCTGCTCTAGCCGTCGGCCAATAGAAGCCAGTACGGAAAGCCTTGCTTACAAGGGACCGAGCTGCGGCGTGATGGCCATCGAGTCCGGCATGAATTTCAGCCAACAGACTCCGCCCTTCCTCTTCGGAGATACACCTTTAAAGGACTCCTGTAGTGCTTTTCTTATATAGCTCTCCCTCGTGGACTTTATAGGCTTTAGATCGCCGCACTATGCAGCGTGCCTCGTTTTGGTCCTCGGGGAGTTCCTGCCTAGTAAGGTAGGCTAGGAATGGTTCCATCCACGGGGCGATGACCGCCATTATTGCGTGGGCTGAGGGTGTAATTTCGGTGGCGGGGCCGCCGATTATTTCTGATTGTTCGGCATTGGGTTGTGCGGTTATGCCCGGGCTATTATCCGAGGGTCCCCCCTCCCATGTTACGGATGGTTTGAATAATCTTTCTAAGAAGATGTTGGAGGGGACTGCATCTCGTTTTGCTCCAATGCGTGCCAGGATGTCCGCTGCCTGATTATTTTCTCGGGCTATGTGATGGAACTCCAATCCCTCGAACCGAGCTGACATTTTTAGTACGGCATTGCGATAAGCTGCCATTTTTGGGTCTTTGGCGTCGAAGTCGCCATTTATTTGGGATATCGTGAGGTTTGAGTCCCCGCGTACTTCCAGGCGTTGAATGCCCATGGATACCGCCATTCAGAGGCCATGTAGAAGAGCTTCGTATTCGGCTGCATTGTTGGAGTCCGTGTACATAATTTGGATTACATATTGGACTGTATCTCCTGTAGGGGACGTCAAAACGACGCCAGCCCCCAGTCCGGCCAGCAGTTTGGAGCCGTCGAAATGCATGATCCAGTTTGAGTACGTGACGTACTCTTTAGGGAGTTCGGCCTCTGTCCATTCGGTGACGAAGTCGGCTAGGACTTGCGATTTAATTGCTCGCCGTGGCTTGTAGGTTATATCGAACGGGAGGAGCTCTATGGCCCATTTTGCTATTCGGCCTGTTGCATCGTGGTTGTTGATAATATCGTTGAGTGGTACTTCCAAGGCTACTGTAATAGAGCACTCTTGAAAGTAGTGTCGTAGCTTCCGGGATGCCATGAATACCGCGTATGCGATTTTTTGATAATGCGGGTACCATGATTTGCATGGTGTGAGGACAGTGGACACGTAGTAAACCGGCCTTTGAAGGGGTAATTTATGTCCGTCCGTTATCCGTTCGACGACGAGTACTGCGCTAACAACTTGATGGGTTGCGGCAATGTACAATAGCATGGGTTCGCCGGTATTCGGCACGGCCAGGACGGGGATTGTTGCCAAGATGGCCTTTATTTCCTCGAGTCCGGCCGTGGCAGTGTCCGTCCACTCGAAGTGTTCGGTGTGCCTAAGGAGGCGGTAAAGGGGTAGTGCCTTTTCTCCCAAGCGGGAGATGAAGCGTCTTAAGGCCGCCACGCATTTGGTAAGTTTCTGAATTTGCTTGAGATCTTTTGGGACATCCAATTGTGACACAGCTCGGATTTTAGCTGGATTTGCTTCAATTCCTCTGCCGGATACAATGAAGCCCAGGAGCTTTCCGGCTGGGACGCGGAAAACACATTTTTCCGGATTGAGCTTGATGTCGTATTTTCGCAGGTTGTCGAATGTAAGTCTCAAGTCGTCTACTAGATATTCGACGTGTCTTGATTTAACGACCACATCATCTACGTACGCCTCCACTGTTTTGCCGATCTGGTTTGCCAAACATGTTTGAATCATGCGTTGATATGTCGCGCCGGCGTTTTTGAGCCCAAAGGGCATTGTGTTGAAGTAGAATGGGCCGTATGGCGTGATGAATGCTGTTGCGGCTTGGTCGGATTCTGCCATCTTTATTTGATGGTAACCGGAGTATGCGTCGAGGAAACACAGGGAATCGTGTCCTGCAGTGGCATCGATGATTTGATCATTTCGAGGGAGGGGAAAGGGATCCTTTGAGCAGGCCTTATTAAGGTCTTTGAAGTCGACACACAGGCGCCAGGATTTGTCCTTCTTTGGTACCATTACCAAGTTTGCTAGCCAGTCCGGGTGTTTGATATCTCTAATGAATCCGGCCTCCAATAATTTGGCTAGCTCCTCCCCCATGGCCTGTCTCTTTGGTTCGGAGAAACGCCGAAGGGTTTGTTTGACAGGTTTGAATCCTTTCTGGATATTTAAGCTGTGCTCGGCCAGCCTGCGTGGGATTCCTGGCATATCTGAGGGGTGCCAAGCGAAAATATCCCATTTCTCTCATAGAAACTCGCGCAGTGCGGCGTTTACATCAGGGCTCAATTGTGCCCCGATGGAGGCTGTTTTATTCGGGTCCGTTGGGTGGACCTGGAATTTGACTATTTCGTCCGCTGGTTTTAAGGATGTGGATTTGGATCTCTTATCGAGTATCACATCATCCCTGCTAACCATGGATCGCAGCGCCGTCAGCTCTTCAGCCGCTAAGGCTTCAGATAGTGCCTCGAGGGCCAATGCGGCTGTCTTGTTTTCGGCGCGGAGTGCTATGTACGGATCACTAGCGAGAGTGATAATTCCGTTTGGCCCAGGCATCTTAAGCTTCATGTACCCGTAATGGGGTATGGCTTGGAAAACTGTGAATGCCTCTCGTCCTAATATAGCGTGATACCGCTTCTGAACGGGGCCACCTGGAACGTGATTTGTTCGGACCTGTAATTATCCGGCGTGCCGAATACCACATCTAGTGTGATCTTTCCGGTGCAGCGCGCTTCCTGACTGGGGATTATTCCTCTAAAGGTTGTGCTGCTTCGCTCAATGCGGTTCCAGTCTATTTCCATCTTTTGGAGGGTTTCCTCGTAGATGAGGTTCACTCCGCTGCCTCCGTCCATAAGTACCTTTGCAAGGCGACAGCCGTCCACTATGGGACTGAGAACCAATGCGGCTGGCGCTCTGGCTGTTCGGAATTTAGGTTCGTCGCTTGCATTGAAGGTGATGGCAGTATTGCTCCATGGATTTATGGTCGCTACTTGGTAGACTTCGACGAGGCTGCGAAGTGTTCTTTTTCGCATGTTATTTGATGCGAAAGTCTCGAAGATTGTGAGAACGGTACTGAAATTCTCGGGCTGGTTTCCTTCGACCTCTGGATTTAGGAGGTCCTCGCCAATTTTGGCCACCTGCCGGAGTATCCAACATGCCCTGAGGCTGTGAGTTGGGGTGGCATCCTCTGTACTATGAATCTTGCAGGGTCCATCGAGCCACCTTTCTAGCACGGTTCCGTGCCCCCTAGAGGGTTTTGATTTTTTATTTAATCCGGGCGCTTTGTTGAAGTGCGCCCTTTTGATTCGGACGGGATTGCTATTCAAGGCCGGATTATCCCAAAATTTAATTTCGGTTTTCCGAGCACTTTCGATCGCATAGTATTTTTGTACTATGGACGCCAAGTCAGCAAAGCGCGTAATATTACGACGACTTATGGCGTTGAGTATCCCCTTGTCTGTGCAGTTACTGCAGAAGATTGAAATCGCGTCTCCCTCGTGGCAGTCCTTTATCCTGTTCATAAGCAGGAGGAATCTGGCCCAGTAATGATGTACTGTTTCTTCGGGCATCTGCTTGATTTGGGAGAGATCGCTTAAGATCGGACGGGCGGAATTCATTAGATCTGATACTTCGCCCGGTTTGCCGTTCGGAGGCCGAACGACCTCCGGATTCCGAGATCCGGAGTCCTGTATGTTTTCCGGTTTGCCTGATTCCAAGCCCAGGTCTAGGGGTGTATCCTTCCCTCCGTGGATATCCGGCATGGAGGGTTCCGGAATTCGGACGTAACTGGTCCTTAAGATTAATGAAGGGTCACCGCATTGTGTTTCCACCACAGCAACATGATGGGTGGCTTGGGGAGAGTTGATTTCCCTTAGATCGGGTTTAGGCCCAACCTGGTCGTAGTTTGTAGCGACCCCCAAGGCGGCGATGCGATCCGGGAGCTCGTTTATGGAGGAGAGCTCCATCGGATCTAGCTGCTCGGCCAATTCCGAGCTGACGCGGAGATTGTTTTCGATGACCCGAGAGGTCACCGTCGGCGTAATGGCCAAACGGGCGGTCATGAGAAAACCACCCAGCCGGAGGGGTTGGCCGATAGCCAAAGCTCCCTCAGTGACGGCGCCGTCTTTAAAAACGGGAAAAGGCATCCTTCCTGATCGCGACGGCACAGAGGAACTCTCAATGAAAGCACCAATGTCGGTGTCAAAACCGGCGGATCTCGGGTAGGGGGTCCCGATCTGTGCGTCAAGGTCAGATGGTAACAGGAGACAAGGGACACTTTATTTTACCCAGGTTCGGGCCCTCTCGATGGAGGTAAAACCCTACTCCTGCTAGATTAATATTGATGATATGGGTAGTACAAGAGTAGATCTACCACGAGATCAAGGAGGCTAAACCCTAGAAGCTAGCCTATGGGTATGATGATGGTTATGATGTGTTCGTCCTATGGACTACGACCTTCCGGTTTATATAGGCACCAGATAGGGTTAGGGTTACACAGAGTCGGTTACATTGGTAGGACATCTTGAATATCCACACGCCTAGCTTGCCTTCCACGCCAAGGAAAGAACCTTCCGGACACGGGATGAAGTCTTCAATCTTGTATCTTCATAGTCCTGAGTCCGGCTGAAGATATAGTTCGGCTATCCGAACACCCCCTAATCCAGGACTCCCTCACTCACCCTTCTCCGACTCCTTTTCCTTCTCCTTGGGTTGTTTCTCTCGGAACTGCTGGACAGGAGGCAACACTGTCGAGTGGTGTGTTTAGGGTAAATCAGATTACCCTCTTCATCCTTCTTGATGTGAATGTGACAGGGCCAATCCACACATCATTTCCGTCTTGCACTAGAAAAAAAAGACACATCCGTGACATTTTGGGCCGAACGAAATTTTTTTCTGTCATACATATGACACTTCTATGATGATAATTTTGACAAAACCCGGTATCAACATAGATGTGGTGGGCTCCTACTTCTATGACAAAAAATCATGACAGAAAATGGGCTTTTCGTCCTGGGCGGGCCGGAGACGCAGCTGCATGACATTCTTTGGGTCGTCCATGACGGAAAAAACCGTGGTAGAAGCGAGGGGGAGGAAAATTTCGGGGAGTTCCCGGTTACGGTGGGAGGTCGGGGGCCGAGCGATGCGCGTTTCTCTCGTACACGTACGCGCGTGTGTGCGAGGCGTTGGCTCTAACTGAACCCGAGCGAGGCATTGGTCTCTAACTGAACCCGAACGATTGCACTGCAGACTACGCGTTACTGAACCCGAGCGATCGATCGATGGCTGTTAACTGAACCCGATCGAGCGATTCCTTCGCTACTGCTGCTAACTGAAGCCGATCGATGGGATGAATAGTGAGCATTGCGGGGGGGGGGGGGGGGGGTTGGATGAACAGTGAGTGGTGGCGTTGCCTCTGGATGAATAGGACCCCGTGGTGTGTTGGAGGGCTGGATGAATAGTAGACGGTTGAGGGGTGCCTGTGGAGGGGTGGTTGAACAGGACCCCATGGTGTGGAGGGATGGATGAACAATAGACGGTGGAGGGGTGGTTGAACAGTAGTCGGCGGAGTAGCGCGCGGTGGAGGCTGGATGAACAGGAGCCCGTGGAGGCTGGACGAGGTCGACGGTAGATCGTGGAGGCTGGAGGAGGTCGACGGTGGAGATGAACAGTATCCCGTGGAGTCCCATTTTGCAGTACGCCACACCCCTCCCGATGAACAGGACCCCCGTTTCGACCGTAGCGCTCCAACACAAGTCCGTTTCCTCCGTTTTGCGGTACACCACACCCCTCCGGATCAACAGGACCCCCGTTTTGACCGTAGGAGGTCCGTTTCCTCCGTTTTGCGGTACGCCAGACCCATTCCGATGAACAACATCCCGTTTCGAACGTGGCCGATCGAACACAAAGCCGTTTCCTCTGTTCTGCAGTACGCCAGGCCTCGTTTCCATCGCCTGTTCCGTCCAAGCCCTCTCGATGAACACGACCACGCATTCTGTTCCGACCCAGCCGGTTGGCTCCCACGCGTTCTGTTGCCTCCCGATGAACACTACACATTTTGTTGCCTCCCCATGAACACGACGCATTCCGTTGCCTCCCCATGAACACGACGACGATGTTGTTTCTCCGTTTCGACCCAGCCATGTACACGAGTGCTCGCCGTACGTATGCGCGAGTAGACGTTCGAGACCCCGCCCGTATGTACACATACGTGGCCGTATTTTCTTTCTTGCACTCTGGCCGTTGTACGTACGTGTACATGCTACGTGGGCGCCTCTACTACGACACGTACGCGCCTCTACTACGACACATGCGCGCCCCTACATCCACCAGTATATATGTACGTACACGTTCGCGACCAGAATGACCACGCTACGTACGCTTTGACCAGGTGGGTCCCGACTATCAGGCACTTCCTTGCCTGTGAAGATGTAGCTGGTGGGTCCCAGTAGTCAGGGGGGGCGAATTCGTTTTGTTTTTTTTGCCCGGACGCACTTCCTTCCGTGCAAAGGTGTAGCTGGTGGGTTCGAGCAGTCAGGGGGTGAATCTTTTTTTTCGGACGCACTTCCTTGTGTGCGAAGATGTAGCTCGTGGGTCCCAGCAGTCAGGGCGCGAATCATTTTTTCATGAAATACGGTGGCCCGTCGTGTGGGTCCCCGCTGTCAGATGGAGGAATAATTATTTTGCGGTACCAAAGAGGCACTTCCTTGCGGCTGCCGTGGACCCAGCTGTCAGCCTCTCCATGTACAGTACTCTTCCAATGGAAGTCGGTCGTTGACCACGTTAACCATGCCGCGCCGAGAGCACCAGGGCAGTGGTCTGGACGACGGCGAGGCCTAGGAAGGGGACAATGCGGAGCCGGGGAAGACGCAGCAGTGGAAGCCTGCGCTGAGAGGAGTATGAGGGTTCACTGGTTTGGCTGCGGTGTGAGTCTGCCGTCGCCGCAGAATAACAGGGGGTGTGGGTGAGTAGAGGGATGGCCTGGCCAGCGGTGGGAGTATTACGGGGCGGTGAGGCCTCCACGGCATCACAGCCGGCCATGGGAGGTAGGAGCACGCGACACGACCGACGCTGCTTTGGGTAGCTGGAGCAACAAGACCAGAGGTTGAAGAAGCACTACAGCCGTTGGATGGGCATCGTACGATCGCTGCAGCTAGAATCATTTATATTGACTAAGTTGACAAAGCCCTTGGTACGCGTCAACTTAGTAGGCCCACAGCTCGGATTTGGCAGAGAACATATAGCCTATTTGCGATTTGTAAGAATGTACAGCCCATTTTTAATTCTAATGGAGTTTATTACAGCCCATTTATAGTTTGTTAAAAGTACATCCCAACTCCTAGCTAGGACAGCGATTAATAATTTCAAACAACCGCTCAAAACAGAATTTAAAAAAATCCCACATTTCGATGGGATCCGAAATATTTTTATCCAAAATTTCTAGCCAGGTTAAATATAATTTAAAAATAAAGTTGTATTACGTTAAAATCCAACGAAATATTGCGCGCGCAACAAGTAATGAAATTAAAATTTTCTGATTCCAAAAATAATATATTTTTCAAACTAGTTACGTGTTTGGTGCATAGTAATTGTCTAGTTATTATAATTACATCCCATTTATTATTTCTTTAAGTCCATTTTCTTGTTAAGCCTAATGCATACCTCCTAGGAAAGTTTGCAGCCTAGCGGGGCGGAGAATAACAAATTGACCCGGATATTGTGTACAACTGTCGGCCCAGTTGCATTGCTGATGTTGAAAAAAAAGGCCTGTGTAGTACAGTACAACCTAACATGGTTACTCAGTCCACATTCAGCGACGCCGCAAAGGCCCAACCAAGGCTTTTGTACAACTTTTTGAAGTCAATGAGCTCAATTAATAACTTAGGGAAAAAGTTAGATTACAGTGGAACCTAATTAAAAGTTGTCACGAGCAAATAAATAATTCAACGGGTCCCACTTGTGCGTGTGCGCGCATGTGTGTGCATGTGTGTGTGTGTGTGTGTGTGAGAGAGAGAGAGAGAGACCCATCGGTCGATGCTCATAAATACATCTTTCAGCCATATGCATTGCTGATGCTCAGTAAAATCTTATATAGTTGAGACAATCATGTAGAACATCATAGCACACTGAACTTGCATACAAAAATTTCACGCAGGCGGCACAATCAAGATGGAAGCAGTGGATCGCTACGGGAAGGGCTGTGTTGAAACCAACAAAGTTGTACATAACGGTTCATCGTCTTTATCAATGACGGGGAAATATCTTGAATGTTGTGCAAAGAAAACAGACAGACAACACAATAAGTTTTGCTAGCACATTAAGTTGACGTACAGCCCTTTCT
The DNA here is from genome assembly GCA_032464435.1 of Aegilops umbellulata. Lineage (NCBI taxonomy): Eukaryota > Viridiplantae > Streptophyta > Magnoliopsida > Poales > Poaceae > Aegilops > Aegilops umbellulata. The sequence continues at coordinate 147,572,603 of CP136059.1, read as the reverse complement.
AAAAAAAAGTTCAGGTACAAAATTAGAACAGGTCACAATCAAATGTACTGGCATATCAGTGCTTCACACCCATAGCTCAGATTTAACTAGTATCTGACAGGATTCAGTTGTTACCTCAAATTAGAGCACATCCAGGCTGTCGGCCCTGCCTCTTCTCCCAAAGAAGCAGTGGCCTCCGCCGCGCGATGGAGTAGGCCCTGTGCCATCCATCGTTCGGAGCAACACAGGGAAAGTCTAACGTTGACTCCTGTAATGGACATCGTCGACAGGCCCTGGCACCAGCGGTGGCGGCAGGACTTCGATTGATGGATTGACCACTTCTTCGACATGCACGAACACTCGATACAGGTACATCCCTAACATGGTCCGCGACGGCCTTGGTGGCGACGAATAGTACAACCCCGGTTCCTGCACCGGTATCTCAACACCAATCACCTTCGGTATGGTGGATGGCTTCTTCATCCATGCCATAACCGTCAGAGCCCAGCTGTCTAGAGGAACAAACATACTTACGAGCTCACCTCCAAGGTCGTTGATAAGATCGTTCATGGACTCGCTGTTCCAAGCACGTTGAGGCATGCCGTGGAAGGTAATCTTTGTTAAAAACTCAAGCTCAGAGGGCACCGAGCCCCATCCTGGGTGCCACCGATCAAAGCTCACCAGCGCGCCATCGCAAAAAAAAGCCGGGAAGATTCGAACACATGACTGCAGTCAAAAGTTGTCCGGAACCTGACGAAGAAATCAGTCGGTGGCAGGCAGACTTCGACGAGCAAGTCACTTATTTGGATGTCGTGCGCAATGCCTAGAGCTTTGACAAGGTCGTCTGGCGAGACGGGAGGCCGGTCGCCGTTGATGGTTACCATCAGCACTTTGCGGGCAAAATGGTCATCAAGCGCCGCCATGCCACTGTTGAGCGACAGCACGCAGCGACCGATGGCAGGACGGACCTCAGGATCTCCGGCTCAGAGTTCCACGTTGACCGGCGACATGATAGTGCGCTTGAGTACAGGGATTACAGGAGGGGGATTTGGGGGAACTGGAGTAGGAATCGAGATTCCAGAGGTGGGGGCGAGAGACTGGGGATGAAAAGGTAGCATGAATTTCGAGCACACACCAATATGCTCTCAGCGCGCAAGCGCACGAAAACACCGGTGGCGCCCACATGTCGGCCTAAGAGTCCTTATTCTTTCTTTTTTGGAGAACCCGGCCTTTTTTTCAGGATCTTTTGAGAGCCCGGCCTGAGATTCATAATTGACCTGTTTGGCATTGCGTTACTACTCGGCCCATATTCAACGACACCTCACTAGCCCAAACAAGTGTACATCATCGAAAAGACACTGGGCTCAAATTATATAACTTGAAAAAAGGAGATATACTCTTAACACTGGAGAATGGTGATGCCCTCATTTAGCCCACCTGTCGGGGATATACCCCGCGGTGTAAACCGGCCGGAAGTTAACCCGGCCGGACTTGGCGATATTCGTCTGGTGACCCGCCCAGACCTGGCGGTTTACCAGCAACCCGTCAGGACGTTGTAACTCACTGGTAACCCGACGGACGGGTCAGAGGAGCGACAACACCCGGTGGCCCGTCTGGCGGTTCATGAAGGCCGGTTCAACTATTGTGGGCCGGTTTAAGAGGAAAGGAATATTTGCCTTACAAGGAGTTAAAGCCAGGACTTGTATCCGGTTTGTATTAGAGATAGACTAGTCATAATCCCAATAGGACTCCACATGTAAACCGCCCCTTCAACATATATAAGGAGGGGCAGGGCTCCCCAAAGAGGGAGAGGTGAGAAGTTAGAAGCTACAAGCTACAAGCAATCAATAATCTCTAGGGCTAGACACAAGAGCCGGTTTACGGCGTCTCCCTCGGGATGATAATGAGACCTAGCCTCAAACAGCATGTAGGGTTTTTACCGGATGATGTTTCCCGGGGCCCGAAGCTGTCTAAACCCTTGTCTTGCGTGTTGATCCGCCCTGCGTCTCTCGTCCCACTCAACCCCTCTCAAGCTACCACATGGATGCGTTGGCCTCGCGACTAAGTCCTGACACTAAGGACATCTGCCGTGACAAATCCACGATAGTTGGCGCCCACCGTGGGGCTGGCGCACGGTGGTGATGAGTTCTTGAAGGGATCTTTTACTGAGGATCGAGAGGCTCACGATCGGCCAGATGAAGAAAAGCCGGTCAGAAGAATCTACATCGACTCTGTGTTCAGTCATCAGAGATCAAATCAATCCTCATCTCAAAATCAAAGACAGAAGAAAAGTCTGCAAACAGCGCACACGGCAACTCCTGTCGGTTCGATTTTCTCCTCTGCAACGGCCAACGGGATCGTCTAAAAAAGAATCACGTGTGGCCGGTACAAGCGACAATGGAGAACAGAAGTCAGATCGGTTTGGATCCAATTCAGATTGAGAAAGAGAAGAGAAAGGTACAACAACGACATCCACGCATGATGCTCCCTGCCCTGTCCTTCCATCCATGACGTCACCAGATGACAAAAATTGCACACGGATCAACGCAAATTTCTTGTATTAGTATTCATGCATATGCAGGAGTTCCTCTGGTTTGACCGGTTCTAAGCATTGCCATCTATGTGAGGGCTAGTGTCCCGGAGTACTAGTTGTTCCACGGCCGGCCCCGATGCTGGAAAGGATACGGATCCGGTTTAAAAAAAGGAAAACAAACCTGGGAAGTACACATCATGGTATCGATGTCAACATCATGATATTAAAGGAAAATCCCATGATGCGATCTGCAGTTTCGATGTCCACATCATGGTATTAAAGTAAGTCAAAAGTGCTACTAGAAAAAGACAAAGCTACTACTACTTTGCTCAAGCCTGGGAAGTACCTCCCTCACGTGGATAATGGATTCTATCATGCGAGATGCAAGTTCCAGTACTCCGGCCATCAAGGAAAAATTACTATTATTTCCGGCTTAAACACATCAGGTGATATCCATTCAAAATATATTTTATTAGCGCATATTATTTTTTGTCAAAGAGCAGTTTATCTTTGCCTTGGCCAGCTGGCACGCCAAGTCCGCAGTATATTGTTTTTTATCAAAGAACAATTACTTTGATCTGTATATTTTTGTATACAGGATAATTATTCACTACAGATGTGATTTATACCATGAGAATGAAGCACGGGCTGATAATGTTCCGCCCGGCGATAGTCCGTAGCATATCAGCCCAGTTTGGTTTGACTACAAGTCGCCGCCCTTGCGGCCCGGTCTACATCGACTTGCCGGGATTGCGTTTGATCGCTGTTCGATGGACGGGCACAAAGCCGCCGCCTCTGCGGACCCGGTCTGCATTAACTCGCCCGTCCATGCCGGTTTACATCAACACGCCGGCCAACTTGCCTGTCCGCGCCACCTTATAAACGCCACGGACAACTTGACCGTCCGCTCTCGCCGCTGATTCACGCGTCCGCACCAGTTTATAACGCGGAGGACAATTGGCTCGTCTGTGCCGGCTTACAAGGCCGCGACCGACTCATCACTCTGAAGCCGCTTCTGATGCTGCGGTGGTATTCATCTAAAGACAATTTTTATGCCATTTACGGACACGATTATCGCGTCCGGTTTACGTCGACACGCCGGTTGACTCGCCCGTCCGCCCTGGCCACCGGTTCATGCAAAAAGGGATTATTATATCACTGAGCTATTGAATAACCCATGCCGGTTTCTATCGCGATCCAGTCCGCATCAACTCGTCAGGACCATGCGAATTACCCAATAGCACGTGCACAGGCCGCCGTCCCCCGCAGTCCGGTCTACATCAACATACCAAGCCGCACCTGTCTGCATGAGCCACTTATTGAGTATGAACAAGTCACAGCTTGGGTAGCCCGGTTTTCTTTCAAATTGGAGGCAAATTATCATCAACCGCCGTCTGCACTGGATGGATCAATGGGCAGGCGCACAAGTCACCGCCGCTACAGTTTGGTTAACTTCAAATCACCAGTTGGAAGGAACCATTGGCTGACACGGTTCATACAGGATCATTTACAACCCGCCGCAGTCACCTCAACCTTCTGTGTATTCACATCGTGTTATCAACACCAATGATATACAAGTTATACCAGTTTATATCACGGTCAAATATGGAGAATCTCAAGCCAACTCCTCGAGTCACCTTGAGACTTGGGGGCTACGATGATATGACGCAGCAAGTCTTGCCAGTTTCAGCCGGTTTAAGAACCCGAGGACGATGGAGGGAAAGATAACCCGATCCCGGAGGCTACTGTTATGTTGATGAAAATTTAAAGGCCGTCAGAAAATTTCCGGCTTAGAAAGTATATGACAGTTACAAAATCCCGACTCAATGAAGAAGTTTCGGATCATCAGAAAGGATTCCGGTTTGAAACCTGGCTGAAGGGAAGTCAGTATCACTGAAGATCTCAAAATATCCGGTTTACAATCCGGTTCAAGAGAAATCTATTCTCCCACAAAGTTCTGAAGCACTCAGATCCGGTTTAACAATGTCCGGTTCAAAAAGGAATTAACTTCTCGCAAGTTCGAGTTTAAAGGCCGTCAGAAAATTTCCGGCTGAAAATGAAGATTCCGGTTTAAAATCCGGTTCAAGGGGAAGATGTCTCCCACAGCTTTGAAGCTTTCAATATACGGTTCAAGATCCCGGTTCAAGAAGAATTTACCTCTTGCAAAAAGTTAAAAATTACCGAAGAGGACCTGCTGCCATGATGCGCGGTTCAAACATGGGTATCCGGCCTTATTGGCTTGACCTATTATTTATCACATGGGGGCTCCCGCTTTGTAAAGCGGGGTATCTATTCCTTATATCATGCGTGGTTACACGGAGTGGATTCGCTTTAGGGCAACCTCCGGTTTACCCCTTGAGGTCGCTTTACAGAAGAGCAACAAAGTCAGTTGGGGACCTAGTCGACTTGAACCGTAGCTACACCTCCTGGGAGCTTGGTCATGTCTTGACGACGGTAATGCCTTCTGGCTGGCACATTTGCCACTAAGTCAGTTGGGGACCTAATCGACTTGAACCGTAGTTACACCTTATGGGAGCTCGGTCATGTCTTGATGATGGTAATGCCTTCTGATCGGCTTTTAAACAGCCAATAAGTCATTTGGGGGCTTGGTCGTGTCCGAACCAATGCAATGCCACTTGATCGGCCCTAGGCCACTGAGTAACTTGGGGGCTTGGTCGAATCCGAACCAATGCAATGCCACTTGGCCGGCGTAACGCCACGCGTCATTTTGGGGTCCTGGCTGACTGGCACCATTGCTACGCCTTCGGGGGGCTTGGTTGCGTCTGACCATGGTAATTCCATCTGACCAAGCTCAGTAGAGCTCTTCTTTTGCAAAAAGTTGTTGCCATTGCTTTTGCTTTAATAGCCTTTCTTGAGAAGTTGCTATTTTATTTGCGTTTTTTAAACCGACAGTATTTTGTACCGGTTCAAACAACTAAATTTGCGGAACACGGTCCATTTTTAGACCGGAGATTATCTGCCCGGTTTGATTTTCTGTTACCATCCTATTATGGAGTAAACCGGTGTTTATCAACCCGGCTCGGCTTTCAACTACAAATTGTGAGTACATGATCAAGTTATAATCCGGAGATTATCAGCCCGGTCTGGTTTGACTACAAGTCACCAGCATTATATATTGTCAAACCGGTGTTTATCACAGCCCGGTACGGTTTTATCATAAAACGGCACAATATGGAAGGAGGTATCATTACTCAAGATTGGGGTTATCACTCTTACTACAAAAAGTTGGTAAACCGACTATATCACAGGTATGATATATTTCATATTTGATTATTCTTAAGCGCAGCCTTGGTTATAAACCTGGATTATATGTTGGGCATTATGACCCGTCCAGCGGTAAACCGTCAGGACACTTTAAACTTGTTGTTTGCAGAAACAGGTTGAATAAAGCATGATTATAAATCACCGGTGTTTATTAAACCGGCCTGGCTTTAAGACGATAAGTTGCCAGTATCTGATGAGAAATTGTCCGGTGTTTATTAAACCGGCCTGGCTTTAAGACGATAAGTTGCCAGTATCTGATGAGAAATTATCCGGTGTTTATTAAACCGGCCTGGCTTTAAGACGATAAGTTGCCAATATATGATGAGAAATTATCCGGTGTTTATTAAACCGGTCTGGCTTTGGACTATAAGTCGCCAGTATATATTTGGATTGCGCCATTGCGCTTATAAATTATTGGATTATATTATTCAAATAGCCAAACTTGGCTGAATTTTCATTATGATATTGGATGAATAAAGGTTTTCATACGAGATTATATTATCTTGAATGGCCAACATGGCTGGATTTTTATTACGGTTATTAATATTATGATTAAGGTTTTCAAAGTTGCTTTAGCGCAATGGTTATCATTTTATACAATTGAAGGAATAGTCCCGAGTCGCTGCAGGCTTACAACCCGGCACTTGGGGGCTACATTATTCAAAATTGAGATTACATCAAATATGCAAGTCTCATGTTGCTGCAAGCATGCACCATGACACTTGGGGGCTAATGCAAGGTCATTTTTGCTCATCTTATTGAAGACCCAACTCATCACATTGTAATGAGCTGGCCCTTGGGGGCTACCAATTGCTCCTGTCAACTATTCAAGGTACAAAGCTTTTTATCTATTATATTGAAGGGTCTACTGCTCAGTTGGTAAAGCACAAGGCTCTTAACCTTGTGGACGTGGATTCAAGCCCCATGATGAGGGGTTACATCATATGATGTTATTTTCATAGAAGTATATATCAAAGTCCCAGCTCAATATTATCTTACTGAGCCGGCCCTTGGGGGCTACACATTGATGTTCAAAGTTTACAAGATTATACTTACAAAGTCCCTGCTGATAATTACATAATGACCCGGCCCTTGGGGGCTACATTGGTTGAAATTTTATGGGCATCAATCAATTACAAGTCCCAGGTTGCTGCAAGCATGACAACCCGGCACTTGGGGGCTACAGGTATTATATTATTATCGAAGAAAGATTTTCAAATTCTCACAGGTATTATATTATTATCGAAGAAAGATTTTCAAATTCTCTGTTGAGCAAGTTAGATTGACCCGGCGTCACCAATCATTATGACCCTGTGGCTGCAACCCGGTGTCATCAATAATCATAAACCGATGTTGGCAACAATCATGAACCGGTGTCTGCAACAATCATAATCCGGGGTCATCAGTTTTTATAACCCGGCCATTTGGTAATGTTAAACCGGCAAGTTTTCAAGACTGGGATCATCTTCAAATCGGCTGAATATCAGATGAATATTTCAAGACCAATATTTCTTAAACCGGCGTTTTGGAAGCCGACTCAAGTGGATTATTTCTTCACAATATTTTTCTGTGAGAAACCAATGTCAGCAAATTGAGTATGACGCTGGCTTATTGACCTGGATTTTCTAGAAGGAGGAAATGACAAGGACTTAAGGATGATCAGGTGCCGGTTTACAAGAATTCTTAACCCGGAGTATAACCTGTCAAATTTGTTCTTATGTTTATTTGCAGCATAAGTTTACCATGGATAAATCCAAGCCAAACTTGGGGGCTAATGTCGGGGATATACCCCACGGTGTAAACCGGCCGGAAGTTAACCCGGCCGGACTTGGCGATATTCGTCTGGTGACCCGCCCAGACCTGGCGGTTTACCAGCAACCCGTCGGGACGTTGTAACTCACTGGTAACCCGACGGACGGGTCAGAGGAGCGACAAGACCCGGTGGCCCGTCTGGCGGTTTATGAAGGCCGGTTCAACTATTGTGGGCCGGTTTAAGAGGAAAGGAATATTTTCCTTACAAGGAGTTAAAGCCAGGACTTGTATCCGGTTTGTATTAGAGATAGACTAGTCATAATCCCAATAGGACTCCACATGTAAACCGCCCCTTCAACATATATAAGGAGGGGCAGGGCTCCCCAAAGAGGGAGAGGTGAGAAGTTAGAAGCTACAAGCTACAAGCAATCAATAATCTCTAGGGCTAGACACAAGAGCCGGTTTACGGCGTCTCCCTCGGGATGATAATGAGACCTAGCCTCAAACAGCATGTAGGGTTTTTACCGGATGATGTTTCCCAGGGCCCGAAGCTGTCTAAACCCTTGTCTTGCGTGTTGATCCGCCCTGCGTCTCTCGTCCCACTCAACCCCTCTCAAGCTACCACATGGATGCGTTGGCCTCGCGACTAAGTCCTGACACTAAGGACATCTACCGTGACAAATCCACGACACCACCAGTAGTTCGAGACAATAAATAGTTCGAAACAACGATATATACAACATTCAAACACTGACTAGTGACTACTACTAACATAAACAGCAAGGCATGATAGTTCATAAGAAGTCTTGCTACACCACCAAAACACACCCATCTGCAGCGCTCAGACTCTCGTGATCCAGACGAGAATGACATTCTAAACAGAAGCAACTATTACATAGTAAGAGTGACATAGACGAGGATGACCAAATGACAAGGAATATGCATAACAAAAGAAAGAACTACCCATCCAGAACCAGCAGCAAAGACAACAAAGTCATTCGAAGAGATGATCCAACACCATCATAATTTGCAACCCCGCTTCAGCGATCAGTGATCCGGAGACACCAGTACTCCACCCTTTTGATGCAACAGCCCAATTACCTATCAACCTAAAGGCTCGAACCACATCACTGCCTGTCGTAATTGAGACATCCAAGCATTAAAGTTAATCTGGATGCCTTTGTCATTCTCACCTTCTTTTGGCTGTAGGCTGTATCGTTGACAATCAGGGGAGTTTGCTCCCTAACTCCTAGGGCTCGCCGTGTAGACACAGTTTTCCATAGAAAACAGAGCATCTCTGCCATCAAGGTCCTTGCCAACGGTGATCTCCTAGTTAATCGGATAATTGAGTCCGAGAAACAGAGAGTGTGAACCAAGGGTGTTTACCAGCCTCCAACTAAAAAATCCTAAAGGCCCCAACAAGCTAGTATCCTGCTCATAGACGTAACAACCACTGTCTGGATACTCACATATTACACGGTGCTTGAATAAAGTGGGGTTTTTGCAATATAACTTTTTCGGCTCATGTGTCCGAATGATCATCGGTCTTTTTCCGTCGTCTGATTGAGCGAGGAACCGGTTGTGCTTCCATATTTTTGGCAAAGGTGGTGTGATTACAAAGGGCAGTAATTGTAGGGACACTGCATCATATCAAAAAGGACAGGCATTGTTAATGTAAGATCAGCATTGTTCAGAGTATGAGTAGGATAATGCAAGAAACAACATTGATATGTTCCTCTTGGAACTGGGAGGAAAATACAGGGAAATGTATACTGGGTTCGAAAATATAGAAGTGCCATGCATGGTTATACTCATGTTATCTCGCAATCGATTCTTCACAGGAAACTACCATGTCATGCATGTTATGTAATCATGTTCTGTCCTCACAAACAAATTCTTCAAGGTAACTAACAGACCATGCATTGTTATATACTCGTGTTCTATGGGCAAAACATTTGTGAGGATATTATTCTAGCCATTGATTGCTGAAGGGCGAATATAGGTGTGTACACATGGTAAGCATTGCAGGATTTCACTACTTCCAAATATAGAGTTCTCCATATGCACATTTACTTCCCTAATGTATGGTTAGATGAAACCAACAGTGTGGTGCATGTTTCTACATCATGAAAATGAGAAAACTAACATGGCCATTGATACACACTCATATTTAGTAGTAGTATATAGATTACTGTAAAATAAGGATAATATCCATATATTCCTAACTGTTTGATTATTCAGGGTACAAATTGGTTGTAATGACATGGTCACAATGGCATGAATTAACTCATTCCAAATATAGCTGATTTACGATATCTCTAATACATTGCCATAGTTCTACTCAAATTCTGCTCAAACAGGGATATGCCAATCATAACAAAAAGTTCAAACAGTGTCATGGCGTCATCATTAACATGAGACGGAAACAACTTACACGCGCCGTCCCAGCAATACATGGTGCCATCTACTTTGTCCATCGCGTAGATGATGCCATTGTGTTCAATAGCATCACAAAAGTGTGTATCAGCTTTGACGATGATCCATTGCGAGCCGAGTTGTCTCCAGCTAAAGAAGACACCGGCGTAAAGATAGGCGAGTCCACGGTCGAACAAGACAATTAGCTTGAAGTCTGCGTAATTCGCATGTCGTGTGGGCACTTGGCAGATTACAATCTTCTGCAAAACAAGGTCCGTCCAACTGACGTAGTAATCTAGATGACTTGGACCGCGATGGTAATACTCTATATAATCCAACGGAGGAAGGATAATCTCATGGGAGGTCTGGAAGTTCACGAGCACCAACTTTTTACCGTCTTCTCTGAAGGCAGCCATCCAGTGGGAGTTCATGCCAACCCAGTACATACCTGCCAAGAAGTTTCGGGCGATGGTGATCGGATCGATGTCGAGGGAAATGATGTACGGCGACCAACTACATACCTGCAAAGAAGTTTCGGCTAATGGAGATCGGATTGAAGTCGAGGGGCATCATGCACGCCTCCGTATCATGGTGAGCCAATCTCGCAAGATCACATAGCAGCAAGCAGGGTGTCTTGAAAAGCTTAGGCCTCGCTTCGACGATGGCCGTGTGCATGTCCCTCGAGCATGCAACCAGCCGTAGGGCGCTCAACATATCCATACACGAACAACAGAGGTCGAGGATGTCACTTGGGAGATTGCTCCAATCGTGGCTCATATGGATGATGTGCGGTTCGCGTTCGACCATGGTGGAGTTTGGAAGGGGGCTTGATTTACGGGGGAGAAGGATGTCAGTGCTGGAGCGGCTAGCGAGGGAATAGTGGTACTGGGGGAGGCGAGTGAGGCGATGGTACACGGGGGCACAGTGAGACGAAGACGGAGACGGCGAAGGAGATGGAGATGGAGTGGTGCTATGGGAGCGGAGATGGAGACGAGGCGAGGCGCCAATGTGCTGTACAGCGGTGGTGATAGATTGCATAGTGCACAGGGTGAGGCTGACTTTGGTAACCCGAACACACCGCCTGGACTTGTGTCAGGCGCAGGGTGTTGTCACTTCACTGTGAGGATCAGATGAATAGTATTTTGACCATCAAGTGTACCATAGTTGTACTACTACTACTACTAGTAGTAGGAACATGAGTACTCCAGTATTATATAGTGGAAATAGGTCTCCCATGCTAGCATGCTTGTTCACTTCATCGTTCAGGTATCATCCATATTGCGAGCAAAACCAAATTCTCGTGCATGCCCAATCAACGCCCTGCCGCGATGCATGCAGTGGTCGTTCTGGTGCATCAAGGACGGCAGGCAGATCGTTCCACACTTGAGTAGAGGAAAAATGGAAAGGTAGAACGCGGCAGCAGAGGAGGAGAACGCTGGCTAACAAGGCTGGGAGGGGATCGAGCAGGAAGTTAATGCTCCACGCCTAAAGGTTTTGGGAAAACCTAATTTTCATAAGGTGACTTATACTCACCTAAAGGGAGGGAGTATTCCTTAACCAGAGAATGTTGTGTCTCCCACTCACGCGCTAAAAAAAACTACGACACATTTTTTTATCTGTTTCCATAGGTCCCACCTATCAGGAAGGATGGGAACGTACACGAACAGGTACGACTCGTCATTCTACCGGCATAGCCTTTTCGTTTAGTCTACCTAGCCGTCTAATCAACTGCCTGCATGCCACTACTCCCATTTACTTCTCCATCGGGAACCGATTCTCCTCGGCTTCTTCACCTCCCCTTCGTCTTCATTTGCATCCAAACCCCACTGCGTTCACATTGTTTTAACCTCTTTAAATAACCATCTACTTCTTCAGTTAGACTAGCCATCTAATCCTAATTCTCCAAACCATAGCCCTCCGTTCCAGCGGTTCCAAATGGCGATAGAGATCGAGATGCAGGTTTTTAGCGTCCAACATGTCCTCGTCGAAGGCTCTATGCACATAGTTGCCATAGTCACCGCCCACCCATGGGTTGTTTGGCAGTGGATCAACAATGTATCCAACTCCCTTGAAAAGGTAGAGACGAGGGTAATCGGTCTCGACGCAGAGTAGATGGAGCGTGCCCCTGGGAAGATCCAGCGCGCCACCGTCCTTCAGTTGTGCCTCGAAGATGATGTTTTGGTGTACCACATCATACACTCGCCCTCCATACCAGGTGAGCTTCACGATTTCTAGTCTCGGGAGGACGTATACTTCTGTGGGGTAGCCATCGAAGGGGACAAATAGAAGTTGGAGCCGTACAACCTTGATTTGAAAAGCATCGTTGACCTACAAACCAGCATCAAAATTCCTGTAGAAGTTTGTGATAAACAGACACCATCCCTATTCGACATAGCAAATTTTGTGCTCAGTAAAAATCTTCAGAAGGGTGACGAGACGGTGGCACTAAGGTCGTCTGGATGGGAGAATTATCCCTTGACATACGAGCAGAAGAAGCAGCAGCAGCAGAAGAAGAAGAAGAAGAATATGATGATGATGATGATGATGAAGAAGAAGAAGAAGAAAAGGATGCACCAGCAGGAGGGCATTATGGATGGATGAACTATTTCCTCTCTTGTAAAAAAAAGTATTCCCTCTGGGTGTATATTGATATAGATGGACTATTTCGATGGTGTGCATGTCTTTGGAATGGAGTAGTAACATGGGTCCGCTTGACTATAAGGAACTATTTAAACGCATATATAGCTTTCTCTGCTACTCCTTCAAGTGATCGGTATGCAGTGCATCTGTCCATAGACATGACAGCTTGTCCATGGAAGTTCAACTACGACAACCATCACGTTTCATCTCGTGATTCCCACGACGCCTCTCCAACCCACGGCACCATGCCCCCCGACGTGCGCCTCACCCCTCTCGGCCGCACCGCCCCTCTCCCTTTGTGTGCATGACATGTGGGCCACCTAAAATGCGGCGAGCATCAAGTTTCTATCACAGCCACCCGTGATTCCCACGACGCCGCTCGAACCCATGAAACCGCACGTCCCCCGACCTGCGGCTCACCCCTCTTGGCCGCACTGCCCCTCTGCCTACGGGAGCATTACATGTGGACTAGTCACCTCTCGGGTCCACATGTTATTGACTCAAAGGTAGGTGTAGTAAGGCGCTAAAGCTCAGTCCCGATGGCCCTGAGAGGGAAGTGCAACTCCTGCGCTAGGGCTTGTGGTGCTCCCACAGCACGAACTCGTGTCAAACTCGAGATTTGTTTCTTTACTATACATGCACGCAACGATTTAATGGACATTGTAATCTCAACATGTGATGGGGAGCTCTAAATTTGAATTTGAAACTTATAAAATGAAAAGATTCAAAACAAATAAACTGGGAGAGAGGGAGTACATCGTAGGATGTGTCCCATACAAAATAAGTCCCCTGGTTCGTGCTATCTTATTCAATCTCACCGTTGTTCCATCGTACCAATTCATGCGGTGGCCCGTTGCATGGCTGATCCCAATGTTGGACAAAGGTTCTACGGGAACGATGTCACCGTTGTAAATGTTGTGCAAATTGATGTTGGTACCCTCCCGTACATATGCAAGCCAATCTCCACTCGCACCGAGCCTAACCTGTGAAACAATGGGCAGGGGGAGAATTAGGAAATGGACACGGAAGTAGTCTTCGAAATGCATTTACTACGTGATCAAACTCATCTTAACTGCTCATCGGAGGAAATCCGAGTGCCCCTCAACGTAGGCATCTCAAGGGGCGTCAACTTTCAACTACGGCCACGCCGCGCTGGAGAGACCCCCAAGGAAACATCCTCGTGCGCTCCACGGAACATCAAGATGCATTTGTATGAGTATTTTATCTTGTGAGAGAAAAGGATGAACGAGGGAAGGCCTCTAGAGATAGAGATGGACACTACTACTACCAATGTGTTGGCCCGTGCGTTGCAATGGATCCAAAGTAGTAGAATAATACTTGTTCACATGCTTGAAATATAAACACTCTAGTTTTGATATACATGTGTCAGCAGACATGACAGCTTGTCCATGGAAGTTGAACCACCGCGACCATCACGTTTCTTGTTTCTACCACTGCCACACCCACACTTAATTCCCACGACGCCGCTCCAACCCACGGCACAACGTCCCCGACGTGGACATGGATCCTCTGACGTGGCTATCACGGCCTTGCCCTGCCTTTCCTTTGCTGACAGGTGGAACCCACGCTTATGGGTCCCACATGTCAGTGACAGAATGGTAGGATTGTTCGCGTCAGGGGATCCTCATTCCCCCGACGTGCCCCTCATCCCTCTTGGCCCCACCGCTCCTCTTCCTTTGTGTGCATGACAAGCGGGACAGCTGAACTGCGGCGACCATCAACTTTCTACCACAGACACACCCGATTGGACGTGGTTTGCCTGCTCCGCTGCTGTGCTCCAATCCATACTCCCGCACCATCGAATTTTCATCCAGCGGTTGTGACACATTTAGTCTCGGGCATCAATCCTCAGTTGGAGTACTTATGTACTACAGGTAGTATCCGCCGGTGTGGCCATCTATGCCTCATAACGCCCCGACGCCCAGCTGTGGCACCCTCGCCATGGCCACGCCACCACCGGCCGGTTCATCTCGAACGAGTGAGTCGCGAACCACGCCACCACCATGAGAATGACATGTGGGTCATCCGCATTTAAGGTCCGCATGTCATTGACTCATAGGCCGGGCACTAAGCCACTGAAGTTCGGTCTCATGGGCCCCGAGAGGGAAATGTAACTCATGCGGCAGGCCTTGTGGTGCTCCCGCAGTACGAGCTCGTGCCAAAACTGGAATTTGTTTCTTACTACTACCAACTAGTACTCGTAAGGTACACGTGCATTGCACGCATGAGATTCTGGTGGTTTTTGCATTATGCTTCTACATGTGGAGCTTTCTGGATTCTAACATGTGGCAAATTCTGGTGGAATGTAAGGTTAGGCAAGTTTGATTAACTTAGGTGTGTGTTTGGTTCAAGCCACACCTTAGGCAAGCCACACTAAGGCCCCACATGACATACACACAAAAAATGTGGCAAGATTCCCTTAGGCTTGCCAACTTGTGGCTCACATTTTGAAGAACTAATAACTTTGCCTAAGCTTAGTTGTGGCAAAGTTAGTCATATGAATTCAGTTCAACCATGGAGTCTTCAAGATTATACATGTGGCAGAATCTGGTGGATGATATCCAACGGCCAGTAGTGCTCGGATTTGCCATCTTTGTACCGTCGGATTGGCTTCATCCAACGACCAACTTTCAAAGTTTTTCACACACTATATAGGGGGTATAGATATAGATGTGCCGGTCCGTTGCAATGGATCCAAAGTATATCTATTTAGTGGAGTGCACTCTAAACACATTATGTATTTATTTTTCTCTAACCTTCCGTAGCCATGCAACCAAGCCACGTAAGCTTCATGGGTGCCCCCCACATCATATTATTCATACTACGTTGATTGAAAAAAAGATAAATCACCCAAAACAAGATCTTCCCGTTTTTTGTTCCTACGATGTTGTGCCATGCACGTACCTACTAGTTGTATAGTGGTAGTAGTAGTAATATAGTATTAGGAGTACAAACTTGGTACTAGTAGGAGTAGTACTAGTACAGAATGCTCCTACTCTATCATCGAGCCCCGTCTGACACCAAAGTTCTTGGCATCCATGCTACAGCTAGATCTTACCCTCGTTTCTGTTTTCCAACCCGGTGGCAGGCTGGGTGTCGGTTTGCTCAACAGCGGTCCCACATGAAAGTGAAAATGCTAGGCAACACGCCTTCCCTAAGCTATGCGTCGTGCCGGACGGGCCGTGTTGTACTCCCGATTCCCGGGCGTGTGGGGGTGCGACGTGCACGCGGCAAGCCTTTTTCTTTTGCCAGCAATGTGCCCGTGCGTTGCAACATATCCAAAGTAGTAGAATAGTAGTATTTGTTCACAAACTTGAAATAAATCACTATTGTTTTGATAAACTCCTAATATATTACTCCCTTCGTACCTAAATATTCGTCTTTTTTGAGATTTCAAATGGACTATCACATACGGATTATATAGACATATTCTAGTGTTTCTAGCAAGATGCCCGCGCGTTGCCCGAAGTTGATGGAAAAGGTAAGCACAACTTATAAATTGACGGATGGAGTACTAGTTACAGTGATGCATATAATTAAGCAAAGGGATCGCACATGTTGGTATTGACTGGAACGAGAACGCAACAACACAATAAGAATTAAGGCCACAATGATGCAATCGCAGTGGTGGTTACAGAAGGCAAGAAGAAAGATGGATCCACGAACATACGACCTCCTCCTCCTCAACTTAGTGCGCCGGGCCATCGACCGGCGGCTAAGGAGCGGCGGCTTTTGTGGCGAGGTCGAGGTGCTTCTCAGCAAAGGCATCCAAGGCTTCCAGTCGGCTGAGGAAGGCTGACCTCGTAGCGTCCTCACTGGCCTTGTAGATACCTATGTACACGATTTTCTCGTACACGTGGATGTGTACCTCGACGAATTCTTTGTCGCGACCGGTTTTCCGGACATTAATTTCCAGAAAATGGTCGTCGAGCACATCAGCCCCAGGATTACTGTTAGCTGATGAGGATCCAACTTGATACAGAAATTCCAAGCAAGAGTACAGAATATGTAGTACAAGACCATCGTGGCCTATGAGTACAACAAATGGTTTCTAGTGGTTGAGGGCGGAAGCGGTTTGTGGATCACCACGGCTATGGGACTCCATTTCCCACAGGAACAGCTGACCAGGTTAACTCCTATCTTCGCAAGCATGCTATCATCGAGACTGACGTTGCAACGCTCCTCTCCAAGCAAGCAATCTGGCCAAGACAATAGCCAGGGACAAGCCAGTGAGTACTTTGAATGTACTCGCAAACATTAAGAACATAGGTATAATATAGCCGCAGATAAACATGTGTCAAAATATGCTGTGGTTACTCTGATCATTATAAAAAAAGGTTAATGATGTATGCGAGTAAATATTTAAGGAATGCATGGGCAATCAAACAAGTAGATGAAATAATATAATGTGCCACAGTCGGGCGTCTGGGCGACACCACATAAAGGGCTTTAAAAGAAATGCCACAGTCGGGCGTCTGAGCGACACCACATAAAGGGCTTTAAAAGAAATGCCACAGCCGGGCGTCTGAGCGACACCACAGAAAGTGCTTTAAAAAGAAATGCCACAGCCGGGCGTCTGAGCGACACCATAGAAAGGGCTTTAAAAAGAAATCATAGTGAATATCCCGGAGGTGGAACCATCCCAGAGATATTCGATGATAACAATAATATCACGGGTTAGTCAACAATGATAATAATCATAATCTTCACAAGTCACAAGTAGTAAATCCCGTTCTGGTTTAACAGTTTCACCTCCGAAGATCGACACTAAGACCGACACTCGACCCATCCCAGACTGTAATCCTTAACCATGGACACGGCTATTCGAATAGGTTTAATCTCTGCAGAGGGTGTACTCTTTACCCACGAGTAACGGATTCCTTTAGTCCATCGGGACTAATTTCGTCTACGGTCTTTTAATTGAAAACACACCTGACTTGCACACACCAGCTCAACTTACCGGTGTCTGGAATCACCCACGACACCTGTCAAGCAAACTCTAAGTGGGGAGGCTACAACCTCGACGTAGCATGGGATCAAATTTCTATTCGCGCGCTCTAAGGGGTATCCCCCTCTCGGTCCCAACCGGATACACCCATGCCCCCGGACCAGGTGGCATGCCTACCGGATGCAGCCGGTATCTTCCACCATGGCCACTCTGTACGGTGTGTGCCAAGACAAGGGTTAACAACTTACTGAACCATACCCTACTTACGGTAGGGACCTGTGGCAATACGAAACAAGTATGGGGGTTACCGGAACAAGACTCGATCTATGGTCGACTCAGGAGGTAGTAATAATCCTGCATGATTGGCATAACAATGTATGTATTTCAACCCACAGATAGAAACTCCACACGACATACCCCATCTTGCCATACCGGACACGACTGTCTCAACGGAGGACTAGGGACAAGACCGCGTCTACCCAAGACAGAGGCCTTCCCGACATTCCTTCCGGTATGCATGAAGGTTGTATGGCGGTGATTTCCATCACAAAACATGTCAACTCCATATGCATGAAATTCACAAATAAGCACTTATGAGTAGGATCACGTCCTCACATAAAATGACACATGCACGTGCCGGGGTGGTGTTGTCACCGAGTCAAACAACACACATAAAAAAAATTCACCAGGGTTCAGAATGCTTGCCTTTAGGTCATGGAAAAGAAGGGTGCATCCAAATAACCTTGAAACCTTCAAAAATCCTATTTAAAAGGATATGTATGAATTAACACATACGACTAAAACAGCACAAAAGTTGTTTTGAAAATTTTTCAAATAAATCTTAAAATAAACTAGACAAAATTTAAGAAATGTAGGAAAAAGAATCAATTCATTTGGAGTTGTATTTAAAGAGTTATAGTCAGTCAAAGTTTAGTCAAATCTGTTATTAAAAAAATAAATATATAAAAGAAAACGATTCGGACGGAATACGCTTTCGGTGCAGAGGAGGCGTACTTGAGATTTTACGCCTCCACTTATTCACGTGGACGGCGTGGGGTGTCGCTGACAGTGGGCCCGCCTGGCCCACTGGTCAGGTTTGACCAGTCCCCACTCCCTCCTCTTCCTCGCCCGAGCAGAGGCGGGACGTCCGGCGTTCGTCGCCGGCGAACGGCGGTCCTTCGCGGGCATCTGAGTGCAGGGATGGATCCGCCACTCCTAGACGGTCCTCCCGGTGGTCGTAGGGTTGTCCGACGTGAAGGGAATCGCCGGCGGCAAGCTCCGCGGCGGAGGGAAGCTTCGGTGGATTTGGGGATTCCGGCCCCGGTGGTTCCTGGCTGCGTCTGGGGGGGCTAGGCAGCTCCGCGGGTTTAAGTGGAGTCGGACGGTGGCGCTTGGGAGGGCAGAGGAGGTCTTGGTGCGTCGGAGCTGACCGGGGCGAAGCGGCGGCCGACCGGACCGGAGAGGTTGAAGACGACCCTTTCCTCCTCGATTGATGGCGATGGGGGCACTAGTGGGACGGTGTGGGGTTGCCTGAGGGCTCGGAGGAGCTCGGGGCTTCCTTATATAGGCAATGGAGGTCGATTCGAGGTGGCCGGAGATAAGAACGGCGGCGAACCGCCTCTCTGTGCTTTCAGGGCGACGTGGCGGCGACGGGCGCGAGCGGACGAAGTTGTGGATGAGCACGCACTGCTCCAGGAGGCAGGTGGCGAGCGCTGGAGGTTTGGGCGGCGCTGGCTAGCGCAGGCGCGGTCGGGCGGCAGTTGCGGCCACGGGCGTGCCGCCAAATGGCCTCTGACGGCGGCGCTGTAGGGCGCTAGGGAGCGGTCGGGGCCTTCTGGCGTGACGCGGCGAGGAGGGGAGTGCGAGGCGAGGTTCTGCCGTGCGGTTCAAGCCAGGGGCGCGCGACGCGGCGGCTCGGTGCGCGGCTGCAGTTGGCGCGCTCTGGGCGCGCCCAGTGCACGCGCAAGACCTGATCGACGAAATACTAGGGCGCGCTAGAGGTCTCGGGTGAGACTGGGAATTAGCAGATCCAGGTTAGGAGTAGTGAGGAGTCTATTGGACAAGGTAGCTAGGCAAGGGGAGCAAGATCACAATGCAAGCTAAAACTCATGTCAAAACTGGTCATGCCTACAGGGTGTTTGACAAAATGCCACAGGCACCTAGGCATTCGTTGGAGGGGCCAAATCTTCCAGATCAATGTCTCTATGGATGCACAACAGGATGGTGAGGTTAGTTGGTGGAAAGCACAAACTTGCTAGTGCAAGTTTTGCAGAACTCCAATTTTGGACAGAAAAGAAATGGCCTGGTTACATGAACCAAAAGTGATCCAATAGGTGCATGCTCCTGGACTTAAGGGTTTGGTAGGGTTGGCTACAAGCATGAGAAAGGACAAGATCATTAGAACAAGAAATAATAGGGTTGCTGTAGAAAACACAAGTCTGGTCCAGAATGAAGAAGAGGTTGGTTCACTCAAATTACCCAAAGAACAACTCTATGTTTTTGCATAAAGTGGAATCATATGTTGCTACTAACATCTCATATTTTTGGTGGAGGCTAGAAAGAAATATTTAAATGGGTTGTAGTGCAAACATGCCCACTGGACCAGAGAAGAAAATTTGGGGTAGAGCTCAATTTATATCAAGAATAAAGGATATTTTTGCACAAAAGTGATTTAATAACATCACATGACATCTCCAAATTTTGGTGGGATTTTTGAGATAATTTATCACATGATTGTAGTTCAAATATAGCCATATAGACAAGGGAAGTCATTTTTCAAGAAAAATAAAGACTAAGCAATTTAGTTATGTAATTAGTTTCTGCTAAAAGAAAAGTTTTTTCTTGAGAGTTTTAAACAAGTCCAATAACATGTTTGAAAAGTTTCACTTTGGGGGAGAAACTTCAT
This sequence comes from Aegilops umbellulata, assembly GCA_032464435.1. Taxonomy (NCBI): domain Eukaryota; kingdom Viridiplantae; phylum Streptophyta; class Magnoliopsida; order Poales; family Poaceae; genus Aegilops; species Aegilops umbellulata. Next base: position 147,552,125 of record CP136059.1, on the reverse strand, counting down.
AAAAACCAAGGTAAAAAAATCAAAAGGGAGCTCAGAAAATAAAAGTTTTAATTCCTGGCAAAATTTTAATTAATAAAACAAGGTCAAAAATTTTGGGGTGTCACAAGACTACCCCCCTTAAGAAAAATCTCGTCCTCGAGATTTGCTAGGGGTTGTTTTGAAAACAAAAACTCTCGGGGATGTTTTGCGAGGGAAGAATGGTTACAATAGAAGAGAATAAGTCACAACAAAACTATACATATTAGTAGAAACCAAATAACTTGCAAGCTCAGGTTACCACGTATAAGTCACAATACATAATTAAATGTTGCAACAATAGGCACAGCAACAACGTTTAAAATGGAAACGGTAACTGGATGGGGTCCTGCGAGAACGTTTCTGGTACTGAGACACATTCCTCTTCTATCGGGGAAAGGGGTTTAACCAGCCGATGTACATGTCTCTCCTGGTCGGGCCTTATTGATCTGCCGATGGCGATCTGAGGATTTAAATCCGCGAGACTCTGGAGATAACCCATCACATGTTGGGTCAAACTCTCTTGAGCGATGACGTACTGGACAAGGTTGGCCAGGACGGGGTCTCTCTTGATTCGTCCTCCGGGAAAAGATGTTACTCCACCAGGTGCTGCACGGCCCGGGAAGTAATAATACCCTCGTTCGCTGGCATAGGGTACCGCGAATCGAAGGCGAGCAAGCGCTTCGTATGCAGTAGCCTCTATGGCCATAAGCGGGGTCGGCATAGATTTCCCCACGAAGGAGACCTCTGTTGGGTCTTGGTTTGAGTTTACGGGAGGGATGTGCACTGCTGCCCAATATCTCGAGGTGGAAGAGGTGATTCTTGATTTGAACAGCTCGTACTGGGGTGGCCGGGTAGCGCCCATGGTACTGCAGGTAAAATCCCGCCATATCTTGACAAAACTACCCGGGGTTGCATCTGGGGTTCTCAGGTGAATGCTGGGGCTCGGCATGGCTAGGAAATGGTTGTGAGGTTGGTGCCCAAGGTGAAGGTGTTTGGCAAGGTCACGCGGTGGTCTATTTATAGCACCGGAGCTGGGTCATCTTCACCATGGTGAATGGTAACGAAATTTCCAACTCTGATCCGGGATTCGAAGTCAATGCCACAGATACACTTATTCCACCGAGGTGACGCGTTACTGTGGGAAGTGCCGGGAAGGTTTTTGGTAACTGTGCCAGGGATGGAAATCTCTTATGCACACTGGTGCAAATCAGACAAGGTTACTACTAAAGCAGAAGCATGACACCCAAACAGCGTTTATTCGCAAGGCCATACGGTTACAAAGCGAGGGTACACTGGGACTCGATACAACTCGGTTTACTTAGTCTACCTCGTTTACATTCATGCGGGCGTGCCTTGTGGATGTCGAGGCTCCTCCACGTGTCTCGCCGTCGGAATCAACTGGAGTAGGTTGAGGGGCTGCAGGCTCAGGGTAGCGATGATGGCCATCTCGAGGATTGCTGGCCACAACTCCATTGGAGTGTGTTCCCAGTATGCACGTAGCACCTCTGGGGTTATTGCAACGCCTTGCCCGGTGGCTGGGGTAGACCTCAGGGGCTCGATCGGCTGTCCAAACAGCACGACAGGGTTGTCGGTGTTGGGCTCGTCCTCTTCTCTTGCCGGGGCTCGACGAATTAGCTCTCCATGAGCTGCGATTAGATCAATAGTGACCTGATCGCATAGTTCCTCTAGTGCTCTTACATAGCGCACTAGGTGCAACAATGCAGGGTCTGTTTCGTGGTCTCCGTTGGAAACTTGGGGTGGTCTTCCGTACCCTTCACGTCTGGGGTAGTAGTGGAACGAGCGACAGTCAACTCTGGGCGACAAGTGCCGGAGATGAACTATAGCTTCTCGGGCAGCTAGTTGGATGGCTTGTGGCTCAAAGGAAGTTGTTCTTCCGGTGAACCAGTAGGGGCGTTCGGGTGCGAGACCCCTACCGTAGATGTGTACAGTGGCCCAGAATTGACGGCTTTCACCGCTTACGGGCCCTTGGTACACAACATATTCCGGGGGCTCTTCTAATGCATAGGCACGACGGGTGAGGTTTGCGAGTATGGTCACAAAACCTTCAAGGTTGGTCGTTGTGGTCTCATGGTGCACAATAGGACCAGGCATTGTGGCTTGGTTTAGGATAGCGGCTGGGCTGTGCTGGGTTGAGACTAGCGTGCCCTTTTTATAGGAAAAAGGGGACGGAGTCTTCCTTCGCATGCTTGCGAGAAAGGACTATTTAGGGGGCCGTTCACTGGCGCGTGGTCGACGGCTAGGCTGGTAGGTTGGGCACCGACTGCCAAAGGTGTCGGGTCACTGTGGGGGCTATCTTGCAGGAGAAGCTTGGCTGAGGTTTGGTTAAGGCCTGGTGGGTTGGCTTGCCTAAGATTTTGTGGCCTGGCTAAGGTAGGATTAGCCAACGGTCAGCCTGGCTCTGATACCAAGTCTGTCGCGACCGGTTTTCCGGACATTAATTCCAGAAAATGGTCGTCGAGCTCATCAGCCCCAGGATTACTGTTAGCTGATGAGGATCCAACTTGATACAGAAATTCCAAGCAAGAGTACAGAATATGTAGTACAAGACCATCGTGGCCTATGAGTACAACAAATGGTTTCTAGTGGTTGAGGGCGGAAGCGGTTTGTGGATCACCACGGCTATGGGACTCCATTTCCCACGGGAACAGCTGACCAAGTTAACTCCTATCTTCGCGAGGATGCTATCATCGAGACTGACGTTGCAACGCTCCTCTCCAAGCAATCAATCTGGCCAAGACAATAGCCAGGGACAAGCCAGTGAGTACTTTGAATGTACTCGCAAACATTAAGAACATAGGTATAATATAGCCGCAGATAAACATGTGTCAAAATATGCTGTGGTTACTCTGATCATTATAAAAAAAGGTTAATGATGTATGCGAGTAAATATTTAAGGAATGCATGGGCAATCAAACAAGTAGATGAAATAATATAATGTGCCACAGTCGGGCGTCTGGGCGACACCACATAAAGGGCTTTAAAAGAAATGCCACAGTCGGGCGTCTGAGCGACACCACATAAAGGGCTTTAAAAGAAATGCCACAGCCGGGCGTCTGAGCGACACCACAGAAAGGGCTTTAAAAAGAAATGCCACAGCCGGGCGTCTGAGCGACACCACAGAAAGGGCTTTAAAAAGAAATCATAGTGAATATCCCGGAGGTGGAACCATCCCAGAGATATTCGATGATAACAATAATATCACGGGTTAGTCAACAATGATAATAATCATAATCTTCACAAGTCACAAGTAGTAAATCCCGTTCTGGTTTAACAGTTTCACCTCCGAAGACCGACACTAAGACCGACACTCGACCCATCCCAGACTGTAATCCTTAACCATGGACACGGCTATTCGAATAGGTTTAATCTCTGCAGAGGGTGTACTCTTTACCCACGAGTAACGGATTCCTTTAGTCCATCGGGACTAATTCCGTCTACGGTCTTTTAATTGAAAACACACCTGACTTGCACACACCAGCTCAACTCACCGGTGTCTGGAATCACCCACGACACCTGTCAAGCAAACTCTAAGTGGGGAGGCTACAACCTCGACGTAGCATGGGATCAAATTTCTATTCGCGCGCTCTAAGGGGTATCCCCCTCTCGGTCCCAACCGGATACACCCATGCCCCCGGACCAGGTGGCATGCCTACCGGATGCAGCCGGTATCTTCCACCATGGCCTCTCTGTACGGTGTGTGCCAAGACAAGGGTTAACAACTTACTGAACCATACCCTACTTACGGTAGGGCCCTGTGGCAATACGAAACAAGTATGGGGTTACCGGAACAAGACTCAATCTATGGTCGACTCAGGAGGTAGTAATAATCCTGCATGATTGGCATAACAATGTATGTATTTCAACCCACAGATAGAAACTCCACACGACATACCCCATCATGCCATAGCGGACACGACCGTCTCAACGGAGGACTAGGGACAAGACCGCGTCTACCCAAGACAGAGGCCTTCCCGGCATTCCTTCCGGTATGCATGAAAAGTGTATGGCGGTGATTTCCATCACAAAACATGTCAACTCCATATGCATGAAATTCACAAATAAGCACTTATGAGTAGGATCACGTCCTCACATAAAATGACACATGCACGTGCCGGGGTGGTGTTGTCACCGAGTCAAACAACACACATAAAAAAATTCACCAGGGTTCAGAATGCTTGCCTTTAGGTCATGGAAAAGAAGGGTGCATCCAAATCACCTTGAAACCTTCAAAAATCCTATTTAAAAGGATATGTATGAATTAACACATACGACTAAAACAGCACAAAAGTTGTTTTGAAAATTTTTCAAATAAATCTTAAAATAAACTAGACAAAATTTAAGAAATGTAGGAAAAAGAATCAATTCATTTGGAGTTGTATTTAAAGAGTTATAGTCAGTCAAAGTTTAGTCAAATCTGTTATTAAAAAAATAAATATATAAGAGAAAACGATTCAGACGGAATACGCTTTCGGTGCAGAGGAGGCGTACTTGAGATTTTACGCCTCCACTTATCCACGTGGACGGCGTGGGGTGTCGCTGACAGTGGGCCCGCCTGGCCCACTGGTCAGGTTTGACCAGTCCCCACTCCCGCCTCTTCCTCGCCAGAGCAGAGGCGGGACGTCCGGCGTTCGTCGCCGGCGAACGGCGGTCCTTCGCGGGCATCTGAGTGCAGGGATGGATCCGCCACTCCTAGACGGTCCTCCCGGTGGTCGTAGGGTTGTCCGAGGTGAAGGGAATCGCCGGCGGCGAGCTCCGCGGCGGAGGGAAGCTTCGGTGGATTTGGGGATTCCGGCCCCGGTGGTTCCTGGCTGCGTCTGGGGGGGCTAGGCAGCTCCGTGGGTTTAAGTGGAGTCGGACGGTGGCGCTTGGGAGGGCAGAGGAGGTCTTGGTGCGTCGGAGCTGACCGGGGCGAAGCGGCGGCCGACCGGTCCGGAGAGGTTGAAGACGAACCTTTCCTCCTCGATTGATGGCGATGGGGGCACTAGTGGGACGGTGTGGGGTTGCCTGAGGGCTCGGAGGAGCTCGGGGCTTCCTTATATAGGCAATGGAGGTCGATTCGAGGTGGTCGGAGTTAAGAACGGCGGCGAACCGCCTCTCTGTGCTTGCAGGGCGACGTGGCGGCGACGGGCGCTAGCAGACGAAGTTGTGGATGAGCACGCACTGCTCCAGGAGGCAGGTGGCGAGCGCTGGAGGTTTGGGCGGCGCTGGCTAGCACAGGCGCGGTCGGGCGGCGGTTGTGGCCACGGGCGTGCCGCCAAATGGCCTCTGACGGCGGCGCTGTAGGGCGCCAGGGAGCGGTCGGGGCCTTCTGGCGTGACGCGGCGAGGAGGGGAGTGCGGGGCGAGGTTCTGCCGTGCGGTTCAAGCCAGGGGCGCGCGACGCGGCGGCTCGGTGCGCGGCTGCAGTTGGCGCGCTCTGGGCGCGCCTAGTGCACACGCAGGACCTGATCGACGAAATGCCAGGGCGCGCTAGAGGTCTCGGGTGAGACTGGGAATTAGCAGATCCAGGTTAGGAGTAGTGAGGAGTCTATTGGACAAGGTAGCTAGGCAAGGGGAGCAAGATCACAATGCAAGCTAAAACTCATGTCAAAACTGGTCATGCCTACAGGGTGTTTGACAAAATGCCACAGGCACCTAGGCATTCCTTGGAGGGGCCAAATCTTCCAGATCAATGTCTCTATGGATGCACAAGAGGATGGTGAGGTTAGTTGGTGGAAAGCACAAACTTGCTAGTGCAAGTTTTGCAGAACTCCAATTTTGGACAGAAAAGAAATGGCCTGGTTACATGAACCAAAAGTGATCCAATAGGTGCATGCTCCTGGACTTAAGGGTTTGGTAGGGTTGGCGAGAAAGGACAAGATCACTAGAGCAAGAAATAATAGGGTTGCTGTAGAAAACACAAGTCTGGTCCAGAATGAAGAAGAGGTTGGTTCACTCAAATTACCCAAAGAACAACTCTATGTTTTTGCATAAAGTGGAATCATATGTTGCTACTAACATCTCATAATTTTGGTGGAGCCTAGAAAGAAATATTTAAATGGGTTGTAGTGCAAACATGCCAACTGGACCAGAGAAGAAAATTTGGGGTAGAGCTCAATTTATATCAAGAATAAAGGATATTTTTGCACAAAAGTGATTTAATAACATCACATGACATCTCCAAATTTTGGTGGGATTTTTGAGATAATTTATCACATGATTGTAGTTCAAATATAGCCATATAGACAAGGGAAGTCATTTTTCAAGAAAAATAAAGACTAAGCAATTTAGTTATGTAATTAGTTTCTGCTAAAAGAAAAGTTTTTTCTTGAGAGTTTTAAACAAGTCCAATAACATGTTTGAAAAGTTTCACTTTGGGGGAGAAACTTCATAAAAACCAAGGTAAAAAAAATCAAAAGGGAGCTCAGAAAATAAAAGTTTTAATTCCTGGCAAAATTTTAATTAATAAAACAAGGTCAAAAATTTTGGGGTGTCACATTCTTGCAGGGTGAGGTGCCTCGCGGCGAGTGCGACCTCCAGGTGGACATTCTTCATGGTGTCGGCGGGCAGTCGCAGGGCCACCAGTGCTTGAAAGAGGTTCCGGCCATGTATGCCGATTAGGGTGGCAGGCAATGAGGATCCCGGGCGCGCGGGCTGGAGGAGTACGGCGATGTCGTCCATGAGCTTCTTGATGACGGTGAACTTGTTGCTGGTGTCAACGATCATCTGGTCCAACTGAGAGTCGTAGTTGGCGTCGACGGCGGCCATCCACCAGCCGGTCTCCTACACCGTCTGGGGACGATCCTCGGCGCCATGCCATAGGCCGACGTCTTGGACCATCTGGCGTGAGTCTGGAGTGGGTCTGGAGTGATCCTCACGCACATCGCCGCCATGGGTCTGGAGTGAGCTCTTTTGCGCTTAGTGTAGGTGAAAGTGCAACTATCCCTGGGTGGTTTTGGTAATTCCTAACAACATATAGCTCATTGAGCTAACATTATTCCAAGATTAATATTTCAGGAAAAGCTCAATGAATGGCATGGCATGGATGAGGAAAGTGGATCCCTCAAAATTCTAAGGACAAAAAGTTTGGCTCAAGCTTGAAGCTCAAGACTCTACATTTTATGTTTTAGTGATCCAAGATCACATTGAGTCTATAGGAAAAGCCAATACTATCAAGGAGGGATGAGATGTTGCTTAATGGCTTGCTTTCTCAAAGTGCTTAGTGATATGCTCCAAAACCCTCAACTACCTTCCCACATCCACATATGACCTAAAACAAAAGTCAAACTCGGCCCCACCGATTCTTTCTATCCGGCGCCACCGAGTTTCAAATGTCATAGCCACTGCCACAAACCCTAGGCAAATCGGTCTCACCGATAGGGATCTCGGTCTCACCGAGATGGGATTGTAATCTCTTTGTTTCCCTTCGTAACGTTTCAGTCTTACCGAGATGAGCGATCGGTCCCACCGAGATTGCAATGTAAACTCTCTGTTTCCCTTTTGTAACATTTCGGTCTCACCGAGATGAGAGAATCGGTCCCACCGAGTTTACCTGACCAACTGTCTGGTTAGCTTATTACCAAAATCGGTCCCACCGAGTTTGTGTAATCGGTCACACCGAGATTACGTTGTGCCCTAAACCTAACCATATCGGTCCTACCGAGTTGCATCTCAGTCCCACCGAAAATCCTAACGGTCACTAGGTTTGCTGAATCGGTCCGACCGAGTTTAACTATTCTGTCCCACCGAGTTTGGCAAATTGTGTGTAACGGTTACATTTTGTGTGGAGGCTATATATACCCCTCCACCCACTCTTCATTCGTGGAGAGAGCCATCAGAACATACCTATACTTCCAATACACATTTTCTGAGAGAGAACCACCTACACTTGTGTTGAGGTCAAGATATTCCATTCCAACCATATGAATGTTGATCTCTAGCCTTCCCCAAGTTGCTTTCCACTCAAATCTTCTTTCCACCAAATCCAAATCCCGTGAGAGAGAGTTGAGTGTTGGGGAGACTATCAATTGAAGCACAAGAGCAAGGAGTTCATCATCAACACACCATTTGTTACTTCTTGGAGAGTGGTGTCTCCTAGATTGGCTAGGTGTCACTTGGGAGCCTCCGACAAGATTGTGGAGTTGAACCAAGGAGTTTGTAAGGGCAAGGAGATCGCCTACTTCGTGAAGATCTACCGCTAGTGAGGCAAGTCCTTCGTGGGCGACGGCTGTGATGGAATAGACAAGGTTGCTTCTTCGTGGACCCTTCGTGGGTGGAGCCCTCCGTGGACTCGCGCAACCGTTACCCTCCGTGGGTTGAAGTCTCCATCAACTTAGATGTACGATAGCACCACCTATCGGAACCACGACAAAAACATCCATGTCTCCAATTGCGTTTGAATCCTCCAAACCCTTCCCTTTACATTCTTGCAAGTTGCATGCTTTACTTTCCGCTGCTCATATACTCTTTTGCATGCTTGCTTGAATTGTGTGGAGATTGCTTGACTTGTGCTAAGATAGCTAAAATCTGCCAGGAACTAAAATTGGGAAAAGGCTAGATTTTTATTTGGTCAAGTAGTCTAATCACCCCCCCTCTAGACATACCTTCGATCCTACAGTAGCTGCTTAGGCAAATGCTTAGGTGCGTACGATGTGGTAGATGCATTGGAATGGAGGGACGTCTTTATATGAGGGCAATGAGGGCAAACTGCGTTGCATTCACATCGTGCAACTTGTTTTCCCGGACCTCCTCCCATTACTTCCCTCATGCATTAATTTAAGGAGGATGCATTGGTCGTTCAACATATCGGGAACCGCTACTCCCTCCCTCGTCTACATTAAAGCCGTACCAGGAACTGCGCCGCCCGCTGTCAAATCAAATACTCCCTCCGTCTAGGTGAGTATTAAGTCATCTTACGAAAACCACTCATTTCTTCACATTATATACGTACAATATATATGGCCAACATCATATAGCCAGCAGTTTAGTTGTCAAAGAATTTCAGGGTGCTTAGTTTTGTTAATGAATTGCTTAGTTTTATTTGAGGGGTGGGTTGTGCACTTGTGCTAGACACCATCATTGTGACAAGCCTTTTTAATAGTACTATATGCATAATTTGGCAATGAGCACTCTCTATATGACCACCTTTTTTAATTTCAAATTTTGCTCCATGGCGCAATCCATCTATACTACTACTGTACAAAAGTGGAGTATATACATTTTTTAAAGGCTAGAGAGTGGGCCAGTCTAGCTCGGTAGGTTTCACGAGAGGCGAGCGCCTTTGTGATTTGATGGCTCATTACTACTGTCAAATCGAATAGTACTGCACCGCCCGCTGCATGCCCGGCGCCTCCATTAAACCCCTCCGTTAAACCCGCATGCAAACCGAGAATCCTACTCCGGCCACACGTCCGTTCATGAGCGGGTCGGAATTAAATGCAACACCGGCCGAGCTCCTCCCCTCCGCCCTCAGTTTAAACGAGGCCAGACGCCGGCCAAGCTCCTACCATCCGCCCTCTATTTACACGAGGCCAGACAGACAGCGAGCAAGAATCGCACCCCTCCGCCGCTCCCCCATCTGCTCCTTCACCATTTTCTCCACTCTTCTGATGGCTTCCGATGAGCCATTCACCGGCATATTACCCGGCTGGGTGGCCCGCCAAGCCCTTCGGATACGGGCGAGGACGATCGGTGCTTCACCAACCTCGCTTGGCCCGACGGAGCCAGTTGCCGCCCCAAGCAGGCGCGTGGTTCAGCAACTCGCCGCTCCAGTTCAGCTCGATGAGGAGTGGCGAGTTGCTCCACGCCGGCACGGCGGCGAGCATGCCGGAATGGGCGCCGTCGCTGCCGCGTCGTACCGCGCCACCAGTGTATGCGGTGGTCGCGCCTCCCATGTCTGTGGGTGCGCCTCCCGTGCCTGCTGTAGCGCCATGCAGGCAGAGACAAAAGTCGGGTGCATGGAGACTGACGAGAAGGTGGCCAGCTTCTCCATGTCCGCCGCCATCATCGAGGAGAAGTAGAACATGGGAGGCCGCCGCCACTTGGGACCCATGAAGGCCACCGCCGAGGCGACGAACGCGAATTCAGGTGGTTTCTTTGCTGCTTCGTCTCTTCCGAGGACCTTCATCGACCCCGCAAGTGTCTGACGGACATGAGGAAGACAAAGGGATCCGCAGGCGGCCATTTAGAACTAAAATAAGTCTAGATACATCCATTTCTAGGACAAGTATTTCCGGACGGAGGGAGTATTAATTATACAAGAGAGCCGGATTGGCACCTCTTAGTTCATGTGAATGTAATGAAACCCATCATGTTTATATGAAGATCTAGCTTTTTTATACGAAATCCTTCATGCTTATATGAAATCAGTCTGTGTTCGCACGAATATCATCTGGTTGGTTAGAGTTGTAAAAATGTATGCCGCTGGCGTTTGATGTCGTCCTCCGCTTAAGGAAGCGGGAGGAAATTTGCCGGCTGGCATTGGAGATGCTCTTTATGCTGGAAATAATAGAGTGACATCCAATCCATTTGAGTTAACTGCCTGTATGATTGTCCCTCTATAAAAAGTTATTTGCATGTACAGTGTACACGTGACTTGCAGTGTGGCTACAGCTTCGTACAGAAAGTTAAAAAGAAACAAGTCCATCCTTAATCTTGTATTCTAAGTACTCTGTGGGTTCCACTGTCAGTACAGTAGCGAAAGAAGTAAATATTAAATAAGTAGAGTAATATATAATATAAAAATATAAAGTTAAAAGACAGAATTCGAACTCATGTCATCGCGTTGCGAGCATCCGGCACAAACCAGCCCAGCACATTTTTGTTGTAGACCATGCTGGAGATATATATGCATGTCTACTCTTATATATACTCCATTCGTTCCTATTTGTCTTTTTCAGATTTCAAATGGACTACCACATACGGATGTGTATGTAGACATATTTTAGAGTGTAGATTCACTCATTTTGCTCTGTATGTCTTTTCAGGAAGGGGTCAGATTTGTCCTTGATTTATTTATGAGGTATCCAGATGGCGCACCGCCAAGAAAAGAGGGTAACATCAAAATTATGGACTACTTTTTTGAGTATGTTGGTAAGGTCTGGTCATAGTCACTTGTTGAAATCTCTAAAAATACAAATACTCCCTCCGTCCGCAAATACTTGTCCTCAAAATGGATAAAAGGAAATGTATGTAGACATATTTTAGTTTTAGATACATCTCTTTTTATCGATTTTGATGACAAGTATTTTCGGAAGGAGGGGGTAGAAAAAGAGTTGGTGATGATGGTGTCCGTGCCATCCTGCAATATAGGTCGTCGAATTTATATCTAACGGACAGGAAAGAAACTATGGCAATTTTGCAAAAATATACCCACACGTCTCTCCATGTTCGCAAATAAGGCCTTCCCTCATTCAACCTTTTCTCTCACAAGATAAACTACTCATACAAATGCATCTTGATGTTCCGTGCAACGCACGGGAAGCTAGCTAATTTCTTTTAAAATAGTTGCTATGATAATTGGGTTGAAGTGATATATTTTATGTCTGCCCCGAATGATTTCGGATTCACTAGTAGTAACAAAGAAAAGGTTGCCTTGTTAATTAACAGAAAACAGGGTGAAAACTATCACATGAGGCCGGTAAAAACAAGGCACACTAGGTTCAGCGTCATCGTCACTACAATTGTGCGCACGCGAGAAGTCTACATATCGAGGGGGCTACCGAGCGAGGCACCGAGACACAATGTTTGAGAGAGAAACCAATTGACAGATTATGATCAGATCGAGTTGTCACCCTTCTGCTGTCATTGTTGGGGGAGGGAGGGACAGAAAGACGTATCGAGAGTGTGCGCGGTAGGCACAGAGGCACAACTAGCGAGTGTGTGTGTGTGTGTGTGTGTGTGTTTGAAAGAGGAGTAGATAGATTATTATCAAGATCGATGTGCCACCCTACTCCTTCGGTGCCGGGTAGTGTGTGTGTGTATGTTTGAGAGAGAAGCCAGTCGATAGATTAGTATCAAGATCGAGGTGTCACCCTACTCCTTCGGTGTTGGGAAGTGTGGGTGTGTGTGGGGGGCAGTGACACTCACATATCTCTACTCTTATAAAGAAATGGAGTTGGTGATGATGTTGTTCCTGCCATCCTGCAATATAGGCCATCTGATTTATATCCGATGGACAGGAAGGAAACTATGGCAATTTTGCAAAAAGATACCCACACCCCTCTCCGCATTTGCAAAATAAGGCATTCCCTCGTTCATCATTTTCTCCCACAAGATAAACTTCTCATACAAATGCATCTTGATGTTCTGTGCAACGCATGGGCATCTTGCTAGTAGGGAGCAAGAGTTTGTGTGACGCATATCTAGCTATATTAAGGGATAGGTAGATAGCATATGTGTGAGAGACATTAGTGGTTGTGGGTGGGCATGTTAGACATAGAGAGCGTGTGCGTTTCTGTGTGAGAGACTTGTAGGACAGGGTAGAAAGATGAATTTAACCCTGAAGGAGGGAGAGAAATACACGAAGTGCACGTGTGTGATTCGGATGCCCACAAGGAAATGAGATATGTATGCGTGTGAGAGAGATTGCACAATTCATTCACGTATCACTATCTAGCGATCGTGGACGTGCATCGCTTGAACATAAGTCAACATCTGCTTCGTATCGTGGCCAAAGGTACAATATCGATTCAAAGCTATAAAGATTGGACACTCACATATCACATTTTTTTCTATTTAAATAAGCCTTTTCAGTTGTGCATGCCAAAGTTACAGTGATGTTTCTTCAAACAACCAATGTAGCTATCATGTACGTGCACCATTGTTACTCTTGCATTCAAATTCATTAGTCTTGGATGATTTAAGTTTCTATTTTGAAGTAATATATGTAATATTCATATATGAATTTAACGGGTATGCAATTTATGAAATGGAGGCTATGTAATCATATGAGGTAACACTTTTAAGTAGATGACTACAATATCCATTTCTTTTTGTGCGCCTCCACACTAACACGTCAATGCATTATGTTTTAAAGTAAATAACCAATGGCACTAAATTATCTATTTACACGAGAAATACATAGGCTGAGCGTTTGATCACTTTTTTGTGAACGCGCCACTACACCCGTACGGTTGGCCGCGCCCGTGTGAATGTCCAAGTTATCGGCGCATCATCCCGAGTTATTGTCTTTTTTTGGGGTGGACTTCACACCAGTTATTAATTGCTGACGCGTGCCCCGTGTACACAGTCTAGCATGACCTTCCTGCTAGCACGGTCCAAAATTAGTTGAAACTGGATACGAACGATCCCGCGGGCGGCAAAATCTCCCGCCTCCTTCTAAAATTTCTGCCACCTTAGTCTTTAGCATGCGAAATCCCCCTTTTGTCCTTGGTGCACGGAGACCAACAGTTACAATAGTGCCCTCATCTACATGATAGGTCGGGGCTGCTTTGGTAACTTCCGGTTCCCCCACTACACGGCACCCCCATTTCCTCTCCCCCTCCCGTAAAAATGACTAACTCCACAGCACCAGAGCATCTTACATCACGTCGTCCGTACTTCATCACCCTTTCTCCCCTCCCCTCTCGAAACCCTAGAGTGCTCATCCAGCGGCGTACCATAGCCCATTCACTGCCAGCGGCGTCCACCTCGCCGGATCTGCTTCTGCGGTCGCATCTACCCCTCCCACCTCCCCTAGAAACAGGTAGACTGCTCATCCACCATTGTGCCACAGCCCATTCAGTGTCGGCCTTGTCCACGGTGCCGGATCTGCTTCGCCGGTACTCTCGTCAACCGTCGCGCATCTGCAGCGGCTCATTCGTACTCCCCACCGGAGACGCTTCATCCACACCCCCGGAGCCGCCCCACCGACGCCCACGTCGACGGCCTCTGATCCTCTTCGCTGGCTCCTTCCTCAACCCTACCGGAGCCGCTTTGCTAACACCTTCCTCAACCCTACCGGAGCCGCTTCGCTGACACCATCGTCAACCCTACCGGAGTAGCTTCGCCTATACCATTCTCAACCCTACCGGTGCCGCTTTGCCAACTCACAAGTCCATGGCCTCAGATCCGCTTCCTCGCACCCTCATCCAACCTACCGGAGCATCTTCTGACGCCTCGTCCACGGCCGCAGATCTGCATCATCGACACCACCCTTAACCCAACCACCGGAGCAGCTTCTGACGCCCCGTCCATGGCCGCAGATCCGCATCATCGACACCATCCTTATCCCAACCACCGGAGCAGCTTCTGACGCCCCGTCCACGGCCGCACATCCGCGTCGTCGACACCATCCTTAACCCAACCACCGGAGCAGCTTCACCTACGCCCTCGTCCACGGCCACAGATCCGCTTCGCCCACACCATAGTCCACCCTACCGGAGCCGCTCCACAAACACCCTACTCGACGGTTCTAGATCTCCTTACCGGACCCCGACAGCCAGCGCAGTGTCATCACCCTCGACGTTTCTAACCTGATTCCCACCGTCTGGAGAGATGCCAAGCACCCGCCACGGCCTAGGTACTTGTCACCTTTAAACCCGTCCAGCATCACCTGCCCGATGTACTTCAAGTATACTAACCGGTCGATGTTACCTGTTATGCAGCTGGCAAAAACTACAAGGACGATGTTTCTTTTGGATCTAACAGCTTGGCCAACCAAGATCCTGGACTGAGGCATTGCTATGATCTTGTAAGCGCGTCTCTCTCTCTTGTATTGTTCTGTGCCTGCCTGTGTGCTTTGCTAGGATTTTAGACCAGTAATCCCTTTGTGCAGACAATGATTTCTACTACTGGCTGCTAAATTAGATATGTAGATGTCATACATGATACTACCTCGTACCTCCGTTAACAAATATATGTCTTTCTAGAGATTCAACTATAGGCTACATACGGAGCAAAATGAGTGAATCTACACTCGAAAATGCATCTATATACATCTGTATATGGTCCATACTGGAATCTCTACAAAGACATATATTTAGGAACAGGGGCAGTACATTACACAAAATCGTAGGTGGCATGTAGGAATTCCAGTGCACTACATTAGGCTCCCTTAGAGTGCCTGCTAGTCCAGCATACAGAGTCATGGTTAGTTTATGGTACGCACACAATCGTTAATTGGTGGTTTAAATATCCGCAAGGGATATGCAATGTAGTATCATGTAGAGATGTCTGAAATTAGCCGTGTTAACTTGCAGATAGGGTTACACAATGAAAAAGTACAAGATATATGTGGCAATTTAACGGAACATCACAAAAAAAGGAGAGGCAGCGGTGAGCCTATACAGTGTGTTATGGTACGTCACTCCTCCATTGCAATCATCGTGACATGTTATTTCTATGCCAGTTCTATTAGCCAAGTTTCTTAGGGACAGTTATTATGAGTTATCCTAAGAAAATAAGCACCTATGAATATAAGATCCACGTAATAAGCCAACCGGTTCTTTTCATTGTGTTTTCCGCTTATCTTTGGTATGATCAGTGGAAAGTCTAGATTGCATTATATTTTTTCATTTTGCTGCCCATATGGAAATTAATTTGACTTGCAAACATCACAAATTGAACCCAGTGCAGTAATTAATATGATAGGAAAACAGACGATCACTATTTGCTCAAAATGCAAATACAAAGATACCATCTACTTGGCACAATCTACTTTGGTCAATGTTTTCCATAGAGATCCCATTGCCTAATTTAAACAAAGAACACATCGCCCACATTTAAATGAAGAACAATTATTTATTGAAATTCGATGGTCCAAGTGGCTGGTTATTATCGTATAGCAGCACCACCTGAAAGCATCATATAGCAGCAGCAGCTCATAGCAACTCATCATACAGCAGCAGCAGTCTGCAATTCATCGTATACCAGCAGCAGCTCATAGCAATTCATCATATAGCAGCAGCAGGAGCAACTCATAGCAATTCATCATATAGCAGCAGCAGGAGTAGCTCATAGCAATTCATCATATAGCAGCAGCAGGAGTAGCTTGTAGCAACTCATCATATAGCAGCAGCAGCAGCTCATAGCAATTCATCATATAGCAGCAGCAGTAGCTCATAGCAACTCATCATATAGCAGCAGCAGCTCATAGCAATTCATCACATAGCAGCAGGAGGAGCAGCTCATAGCAATGCATCATATAGCAGCAGCAGAAGCAGCTCATAGCAATTCATCGTATAGTGGATCAGAATGAAAATTTGGCAAAAAATCAGAGGAGATCCTCACCTTGTTGGATGAGATCATCCTTCAACAGCACCTCAAGGCCATGGCCTGGGAGGAGGGGAGGGGGAATAAGGTGCCTTCTGCCGCAGTGTGGCATCAGCCGTAGTTGTGCAGCACCCGCTGGAGTAGTGTGTTGGACGAACCACAGTGGAGCAGCTGCTGGAGACCATGAGAATGAGGGGCGGCGCCAGAGGGAGGAGCAGCCAGGGAGATTTTCCCCTACCCGCCGGCCATGTAGCCTAGCTGGACATAGCATCACCGAGGACTAGGCCATATGGGTCCAGTGGCGACGGCTCGCTGGAGGAACCATAGTGCTGCAGGCAGGGGATCGAGGTAGAGGGAAAGGGGAGAGGAGATGCAAGCGGGCAGGGCAATGAATGCTTGTGTGTTTGTTTTTACTTGAGGGTCAGGTGTGACACGGGCATCAGCAGTTGCATTTTGAGTGTAATATAGGCAGACAACAGAGTCATTTCATTATTCCCCTTCCCTTCCATTTTTTGTGAGGTTCTGCCCGAAACACCCCCCCCCCTCCAAAGCGAAATTAGTGAAGCCCAAGCCCATAACTCAAAAATGACTTCTTTACATCTTTTATGGCTTATTTTGACAATATGCCCTGAAAAGGCATAATCGAACTGGCCCTTAACCTGCAATTCAATTGTGCGTGCAATGATGAATCTCTCCTGCCTGCTATCTGTACATTTAGGCATCATCATACATGGCATAATCTAATACATGTGCATTCCATTGTAGAATCTGGAATATGCAATTTTATTTTAATACATACATTGCACATGATGTTTAAATGCCCCTTAAATCTGGTCAGTCAAGTGATGGTCTTTAAGCGTCCTTGTTTGCTTCTTTTCTTGATATGTAAGATTTGCTCGCACATCTGTTCAATTGCTTGTTTGCATCAGCAAGCCATACAAGGACTGTTTGCTTTGGTTACTTGATGTTCTTGACCTAACACTCTAATAGAGCTTGTCAACGATTTAAACACTAAGGGCTGATGTAGTGGGGCCTTGTCTAACTCATAGGTGACATAAAGGTTTGGCTGTACACTACAGTAGGCTCTCCAAGAGTACCTGGAGATCTAGTTCGAAGGTATGCCTAGTTTTTACATAGTGCAGACATAGTAAATGCTCATTTCATTGTGTGCAAGTGCAAGAGATGCGGCATGTTTCATTATGTGGTGTTGTTTTGTTATAATCTCATCCTTTTGTGTTCACAGACTGGAAAGTATGCATATTTATCTTCCAAGGAGACAAGTAACTAGTTTGTGTCACCTTGCAGAGGGGGTGCAATGAAGATAAGATTGAGGATTTCCAAGTATAAGATGTTAGGAAGGAGCCTTGCAAGAGAGGTAGGAGCTGCGCTGAGCCTCTTCAACCTGCTAAGGTAAGTCACTGTATGCAACTCAACACTTCAATTCCTTGTTTGTTTCAGGCATAGTTAATTTTCTCTTTTCAATTGCTTTATTTGTCCTCAGTTAATGAGATGCCCAAATAATCATGTCTGATGTTCGGTACTTGTATCACTATTAGTTGACATAATTAAAGGCCTTACCATTTAATTACTCTGCCGAAGTGTGCCTGAAGCTTTGAAGTCTATTAACCAACTATTATTGCATGAGGCTCCCAATCTAGTTTATATTATGCTAATGACTGCATAGTTTTGCCTGCTGTAGTATGTTTGTATGAAACCCTCTACTGTTCATTATGCTCCCTAAGACTTTAATTGAGGCACAGAATGGCCAACTGCTTGCTTACTTATACGCAACGTGCTGTCTAAATTTGCAACTTGTCTGTGTTTTCGATTGGGCCCCAACATCATACTCCTCTGGTGAGCTAAGAGGGATTTCCGTATGCAGGCTACACAGACTATCTTTTTTATAATTTTTAAAATATCACTTGCTTATGCTTCATGACATGTAACATTTTTTTTTGGAAGTGACGTGTAACATTATTGTTAGTCATGTTTTGCCATGTAGTACAAAATAGTGTCTTGTTCGTTTCACTGTTGTAACTATATTTTTGCCCTAGTCATGTGTACTTACAGAAGCATTTCAGGATGAAGTGACATCAACACGAAGATCTGCAAGCAGTTCGGCATGGCCGTTACCGAACGATTGTGGATTGGAATTGGAATGTGCTGATGTTCTCGAGCATCAACTAGAGGTGGCAAGACAGCGTGTACATGATTGTCAACGTATAATCAACAAGTTGAGACTGGACATGCAGGTATTAGATGCAGGAGTCAAAAAATGAAACAAGACACTGAGGTAACCATGAAGGAATTGGAGATTTTGAAGACTAAAATTTGTGCTATCTGAATCCGACCAATCCTATTTTCTGAAGAGATTATAGTTTAAATGTAGTTAAGTTGATGCGCGTCCATGATGTATGAGTTGTATTTGCCCAGTGTATGCAATTTGTTGTTTGTGTATGCTTTATTATCACCTGTGCCGAACCATAATGCCCAGTGGGTATAATCGGCTGTAATTTCTATATTGTATAGTGTAGGATTATTCTACCTTTCTATGCCTTGATCTCTTTGTTGTATAGTGTATGCTTTTTAGAGGTGATAGTATTGAGTAGGATAATTCTTTGAATATGTTATATCGTTCAAACGGGGGCCAACTCGCTCGACCATGGCCCTTCAAGGGCCGTCGGATCCATGGGCCTTCTACGTCTCGTAGGATCCATGGGCCTTCTATGTCTCGTAGGATCCATGAGCCGTAGACTCATTTATGGGTCTTATACGGGCCTTTAATGGGCCGTAGACGGGCCTGTAATGGAAATCGTACGTTTTATGCGCTGACCATAACGGGTCCTTAATAGGCGGTATTTGGTGATGCTATGAAAATGGCCCAACAGACTAACGGTCCACAAACGGGCCGACTGTAACGACGGGCTGAATTTGGCCCACAAGCAGAAAATGAGAGTAATGGGCGTAAGTAACCGAATGCTACAAATGAGCCCAAGAATAAATGGGCCCTCAGAAGGCCGAAAGTTAACTTGGGATGGAAACGGCCCAACGGAATAACGGGCCGTTAATGGGTATAAAGTGATACACTGTTCATTACGGGCCAGTTTCACCACGGGCCGTTAATGGGTGTAAAGTAATACACTGTTCATTACGGGCCAGTTTCAGCACGGGCCGCTAAAGGGCCAAGAGTTACAAAGGGCCTCATATGGGCCGAAAGACGTCATGGGCTATACATGGGCCAGAAGTGAAAATGGGCTGGAATCATATTGGATGGCCCAGATGATGCTACTGGGCCTAATTCGGATAGGGCGTAACGGGCCTTGGGTTAGCGGGCTGTAAATGGGCTATATGCGAACAGGCCGTTAACAGGCTTTCCATGGGCCGGCCCGCCAGCTTTTGACCAAGTCAAACGGGCCGGCATTTTCACAGGAATGGGCCACTATTGGGCCGTGCCATGTGTCTACGTATCATAGGCGCCTTCCATCCAATGAGTGGATGACACCTCTCCCAACGATGAGCCGACACGTGTTTCCTCCAGCCAATGATGATTTTACACGTGGAAAATCCCCATTGGTCAGGGCTGTTAACGAGTTATCGGATCCAAAACCCGACCCGATCGCTTAACGGCGTTCCGTTACGGTGGATGCCACGTGTCGGTCACCCTTGACGAAAGCACTTCTGTGACACGCGATTTATCGTCATGGAAGTGGACACTTCCGTGATGATAATTTTGGTAATGTCATGGAACACTTCTATGACAGCACAGGTATGACTATCTTGATTCTGTCATAAATTTGTCATGGATGTACATGCATGACAAAAAAGCGACCTACTGTGACAAACACCTATCATCATGGAAGTGTATTTTTTTGTAGTGTTGATCTTTCACTTTCTTGGGGTTCCACGGCCCTTTGGGTTTCCCCTTGAACTTTCCTTGAGCCACAACCAAAGCTTCACCAGGGGCTGCTGGTTCGGCCTTACGTTTCTGTTTCCGACTGGAATTTCCTCCCCCGGTTTCTTGGGCGACTGCTTTGTGTTTGCCACTCCAGAGTCGGTCTTCCTCTTCACCATTAGCGTAGTTGGTGGCAATAGCCATCATCCGAGTCAGTGACATATCTCCTGTCCAGCCGAATTTCAGATTCAACTCTCGATACTTAACACCCTCCTTGAAGGCAAAACTGCTTGGTGATCTGACACATTCTCCACGGTATGGTGCAATGTGATCCATCTCTGGATATAATCTCTCTAGGTCTCATTCGGTTTTTGCACGCAGGACTGCAATTCTGTTAACCCTGCTGGTCGTTTGCATGTACCTTCAACGGTTCTAACAAACACTCGGGCAAGTTCCTCCCAACTATATATGCTGCCAGGCGCTAACTGATTCAACCACACTCTAGCTGAGCCTTCCAACATCAGATGAAGGAGTTTCATGGCCACTTCATCATTGCCGCCACCATCTGTACAGCCACTTGGTAGTCCTCAAGCCAAGTGTCAGGCTTGGACTCACCAGCGAACTTGCTGACTCTAGTCACCAACCTGAAGTTGGGAGGAATCACTGCAGCCCTGATGGCTCTGCTGGAACACTCTGGACCTGAAACGTGCACTCTGCTGCCAATCAGATAATCTTTGTCATGGCCTTCTCTGTTTGCTCTGTTCCTGTCAACCAAACCTTCAACGATAATGTATCTCGCATCAAAGCCCGGCTCCCTGGGGTCGACTGGAATTCTTCGCCCGCCACTGTGAGGGCATCTGTCATCGTGCTGCCGAGGCACATATGACCCACTCCTCGGGGGAGGCGTGGGCACTCGACGACGGTCATCGTGGTCGAGTCGGTGATCATACTGCTCACGATTTTTGTACTGATCTCGCCGGTCTCAACGTCCCTCACGCTGCGGCTGCGATCTTGGGCTGTGAGCCGACTGAACTGTGTCTACCATCACGGATCTGCTATGAATCCTATTCCGCGACTGAGATACTGTTGTGTTCTGCTATCCCGCTGCCCGGAGTAAAGCCCGGATCTGCATCAAACCATTGCCAGCTTCCGACTGGGAAGGCTGAATCGACTCTCCTATTCGGGCTGCAGCTGTGAGATTCTGAATCGGAGTTCGGTATACCTGAGTTGGAGGCGGGAAAAGCTGCCGTCGACTGGATTCAGGAATCCGCTGCCGAGCACGCTCGTCGAGAGCATGCTGGAGGTTCTCCAGTCGAGTGCGCTTAGCCAAGTTGGCCAGGCGCACCTCCTCCAAAGCCCGGGCCTTGGGGGTTTCTCCAACGATAGGAGTGTGAAGTGCATCCATATTGCGGCAGCGGAGCTCTTCCATCTGCTGCGAAGAAAGAGGCTCGGGGCAGTACTCCTCGTGAGCACGCGACGGATCGCCACCGCCATCACCATCGTCATCGTGGGGGAAGCCAGGAGGGCCGCGTGGTCCATTGACCATCAAGACTTCCGCCACGGGGTCACTGCTGTCGCACTCGGATGCGGTCTCGACGGAGCCAGTCGAACAGGCCGTAGAGAGTTTCGTCGGGCTCGATTGCCGCGACTTGTGGGGTGGCCGGTTGGCGGGCCACCGCGTGCCTCACCCACCGCTAGAGCCGCAACCGACCGGAACGCTTGCGTCGACGAATAGCAGGGAGCGAGGACGCCACAGGATCCGACCGATACTGAGTCGACGGCTGTCGAAGAAGGACGCCGCAGACACACGCGTGAAAGTGCGCTGCCCCGGGGACGGGGAGCGCCTCAACGTCGAGTGGAGCCTCTTGAAGCCAGGCGGAGTCGTCGGCGATGAAAACGAGCGCGCTGAGACGGATCTTGTGGCCCTTAGCCATTCCGCCGCCGGAAACCATGATGATGGGAATCGGAAAAATCGCAACTTCACCAAAAAGTCGCTAAGACACCTGCCCCATGGTGGGCGCCAACTGTCGTGGGTCTAAGACTGACAGTAGAATAGGGGGTAGTTATGAGGAGGCAAGATCCTAGCTATTGCAAAGTTGTACACATGAGTTTTACGAGTTCAGGCCCTTCTCGAAGGAAGTAATAGCCCTACGTCTCGGTGTCGGGAGGTGGTCGACTGGATTATGCGTGTGTGTGTGTGTTACAGGAGTGTGCCCTTGTGTTAGTAGAGGGGGGTGGCTTATATAGAGTGCGCCAGGACCCCAGCCAGCCCACGTTACAAGGAGTTCAATGTACATAAAGAGGGAGTGTTACAGGCAACATCCTAGCAAAGTGCTATAAATGATCATTAAGTCTATGAGTAAACGCCCGACCGTTGCTGTGTAGAGTGACTTTAGATCTTCTGCATGTCGAGTGGTTTCTGTTACGGTCGAGTAACAGTGATTCTTCCGAGTGGAATGTTTCTGGTCGAGTGGATGATGGTACCCTTCGAATGCTTCTGACTTTAGGGTGATGTCCTTGGGGAGGGTTTCTATGTTAGGCCTATAACCCTACCCTAGGTACATAGCTTCATCAGCACCCCCTTCCCTTTCCCTCTCCCTCTCCTTCCTATTCCCTCCGGTGGAGAAAGGAAAAAGGGGGGACGAATCCTACTTGGACTAGGAGTCCACGTCGGACTCCCCCCATGGTGCGCCCCTCGTGGCCGCCGGCCTCTCTCCCCCCTCCTTTATATACGTGGGCAGGCGGCACCCCAAAGGTACACCAAGATATCTCTTAGTCGTGTGCGGTGCCCCCCTCCACAGTTTACTCCTCCGGTCATAACGTCGTAGTGCTTAGGCGAAGCCCTGCGCGGATCACATCACCAGCACCGTCACCGCGCCGTCGTGCTGACGGAACTCTCCCTCGACCCTCTGCTGGATCAAGAGTTCGAGGGACGTCATCGAGCAGAACGTGTGCTGAACACGGAGGTCCCGTACGTTCGGTGCTTGGATCGGTTGGATCATGACGACGTTCGACTACATCAACCGCGTTAACTTAACACTTCCGGTTTCGGTCTACGTGGGTACGTGGACACACTGTCCCCTCTCGTTGTTATGCATCTCCTAGATAGATCCTCGTGATTGTTGGACTTTTTTAAAATTGCATGCTACGTTCCCTAATACAGGGAGTATCCTTGGCACAGATGGGGGACCGGTTTGAGGACATACTCTCAGTTCCGTGTGCCAGAGCCGGTAGGCATGTCACATCTTTGGGGGATCTAGTCCAAAGACCTCGTCACAATCTCCCCGCCGATATACCAAATGGTGTACTATGCTAGCGACGGCTAGTGGCAACAAGTCAGGATTGTGTCATGTGGGTAAAGTGTACAACCTCAGTAGAGTGTAAAACTATTCGAATAGCCGTGTCCACGGTGAAGGACAACAGATGAATCTTTCATGACATACAGGACATGTCTAGCTTATTCCCTCTTTACCCCTATTCTTGGAACCTATGAAGGACGTGAGTTGATCGAGGATCATCACTTTGATGGAAGTTATTCTGGATATGAAACATGTTTTCATCTAAAAGTACTTTTATCGAACTGCTATATTTTCAACAAAATTAGCTTTTGTGCAAATGAGCCATACAGCCTTCCTTTGAAGCCACGTGTAGCTATTAGAACCTTCCCTGAGGGAGGCATGTTGTGTATGTAATGTACTAATGGCAATAATTTTGTTGAACAACTGAGTTCCATGGAGATGAAGGTGATGACTACAACAATTATGGCGATCCGTAGGGGTGAGGTCACGTGGACTACATCGACTGCCTGTGGCTGATATGGAGTCGCTACGCATTCTTAATTTCTGCTATTTTCTCTATGTAATAAATGTCATTAGACATTTCCCTCTATTTGCCTTGTGGCAAGATTTATTAAACTTGTAATACATTTATGCATTGTGCAATGGTACCATTTTGATGTGTTGTCAGCAATGATCCTGGGGTCGACAAATATACACAGGAGGGTCTGGAAGTTAATTCCGGGTTCTCACAGAAGTGGTATGAGAGCCAAGTTCGAGCTAGTCATGTGGTATTAGTTAGAAATGGAAAGCCGCAGGGACTATTTTTATAAGGAAACTATTTTGAAAACAAACATTCTCGTAAGTCTTCTCCTTCGCTATTGCTCTTCTTATCTCATCTTATTCAATTGAAATTGAAACTCTACTTCTCTACCATATTCTTTATAGTATGAACCCTTTCCCGGCCCATGGTGTCGAAAAGTCAGAAGCTTCACAAGATGTGTAAGAATTTCAAGATAACGTCAACCCCTGATGCTCCAAGTAGCAACAATTTTCCAAGAGAACACACCTTGAGAAGTCAAGAAGTCAACAACTTTCCATCATGCTTCTATCATCAATGTCGAAGATCTGCATGAAGTTTTGATGTGACCTGCAATATAGGATTAGGTTGGTTAACACCCATGTAGTGGTAGAACTCATTGCTTATAGAGGCAAAACCTTTTGTGTGTGAGTATCGTCTACTTATTTTTCTTCTCAATTTTTCCTAGAGAAAATTGCTTATTTACCATAGACAACCTCGACTATTCCTTATTTGCCGTCAAACAAACCAACTTTGCTCTTGTACCGCTTACAAGCTCGTTTCGTTATCAATTTGCCATCGTCGTTACTCTGCCATTATACATCCGCCGTTAGATTGAATAACCCCTGTCAGTTTATCTGAAAATACCAGTACTACCCTCATCTATCACCCTCTTATTTTCTTTAAAAAAAGGAAAAACATGTGGTAAAAATCCTTTTTTTCCTCCCGCACAACTCACCCCGCACAACTCCCTCGATTCCAACCCTAGCCTGGTCGCGGCGTGGCCATGGCGGAACCGCCGCCACCGCCACCCCTCCCACATCTATTCCCGCTGGCCGGAGGTCCTCCTATCATGGTCGTCTCTCCATCCACCGGCCCTTCCGCCCCCTGCCTTCCAGCTGCTGCTCCCGCTGGTGGTCCTCCAGCTGCTGCTTTGGCCACTGCTGGCCCTCCATCTGCTGCTCCCGTCGTCGGCGGCCCTCCAGCTGCTGCTCCCTCCACTGTCGGCCCTCCATCTGCTGCTGCCGTTGCCGGCCCTCCAACTGCTGCTCTCCCCGCCGCCGGCCCTGCAGCTGGGGATCTTGCCGCACTGGCCCTGCAGCACCGGATCTCAGAGCTGCCGGCCCTGCAGCTGCGGATCCCGCCGCTGGTGCCCCTACAGGTGCTTCTCCAGCCACCGGCCCTGCAGATGCTGCTGCAGCCACCGCCGCCCCTACATTGTCTACTGTCGCCTCATCCCCAGCAGTCGGCGCCCTTACAGCCGATGGACCTCCTGTTCCAACTGGTGAGGATGTTGCTTCTTCAACATCTGATCAATCCCCGCAACGAATTCCTGCAGTAAGGTAGTTCATTGTCTCATGTGTTCATGATATGTTCTCTCATGATATTTAGTTGCACATTGCGCCTAATCTTTAGACAAATTGGTTGATGATTGTCATGGTTGCGTCCGCAGGATGGACCAGGCATCGACATGTGTGCTAGAAGTTAGGATGTGTAGCAGTCGCCGTAACTTCAGCGGGCGTTTTTCCTTCAGTTGGAGCATTGATTTGCATGCTATCACTACTATGAAGGGGTTTCTAGATGCTATTTCTGCACGGTACTCTTGGGTGGTGTGGTCTGATGATGCAACTATCATTGTAGAATGGTCGGATAGTGTTAGTGAGAAATACAAACCTGTTGCAAATGATGAAGAGTTGATGACAATGTTTGAGTGTTTTAAGCAAGCTAGACATGGAAAAGTAGCACTTAAAGTTTTAAATGAACATGAAAAAAGGATGAGTTAAATGCTGATATGCCATGTGCTCCTTCACATGCAACACCTTCTCTAGTACTTCCTAGTCAGCCAAGTAATGTCAGTGAAGAAACTGAAGAACGTACGGATACATATCTAGCGAATCCACACGAGGAATATGAACATGTAGGTGTTGATGAGGAAAACCAGTACTTAATTGGTAGTGCTTGCTCGGATTTCGATAGTAGTGAGGATGAGGTCGATAATGTTGTAGTCGATGTGGACGGTGTTGAGGACAGCAGTGATGATGAGGAGTGGATTGCAGAAGATGCAATACCGGATGATGCTCCTCCAGATGTAGCGCATAACATGGAAGACCCAACCATGGCTGTGGGCACTATATACCCGAATATTGAAGTGTGTAGATTGGCAATTGCTCAATACTCTATTAAGCATGAATTTGAGTACAAAATTGGAAAATCTGAACCTACTCGATTCAGAGCTAAATGTGCACAAAAAGGATGCAAATGGAGAATACATGTCGGTACAATTGATGATGGTGTCACTATGGAGGTATGTATATGATACTTGAATATATGTTATGTTACTTGAATTGATGTCTAACTTCAAAGTGAATTAGTATTTAGTACTGATTGTTATATGGTTTGTATTTGCAGGTGAAAATCCATGATGAAGAACATAATTGTCATAGCACAAGAAAAAGTGATAACTCGAAGGTTGCTTCAAAGTCTTGGATATGTTCCAAGGTAATTGATTGGGTAAAAGAAGATCCTAGTGTGACATCAATGGAGCTACGAAGGAGGTTGCATGACAAGTACAAGATTTGGATCCGTTATGACAAAGTTTACCGTGGAAGAGAGCTAGCATCGATGAGGTTGTTTGGAAATTGGGATGATTCATTTGACAAGTTATATGCTTGGAAAGCTGAAGTTGAAAAGAGATCTCCTGGAAGCATAGTGGCCATTGATCACATGGAGTACACAGGAAAAAAAGGTTTGTGAGGATGTTTGTTGCATTCAAGCCTTTCTGTGATGGGATTTTTGCCGGTTGCCGACCATACTTGGCAAATGATAGTACTCATTTGAATGGGAAGTATAGAGGTCAGCTAGCAACTGCTTGTGATGTTGATGGGCACAATTGGTTGTACCCTGTTGCTTATGCAATTATTGACTCAGAAACAACAGAAAGTTGGGATTGGTTTGTTGCGACCCGACCTCAAACGGTCAAGTATCTATGCTTCAGTGTCATCCCTGGATTGGTAATGCTGACACACACAGTACTCGAAGGATTTATAACAGAGTAGCAATCACACACCTATTACATCGAATGTCTCAAAAGAGAACTTATTACAGTAAATATGGCTTAAGGCCATCTAATACGATAACAACGGAAGGCTTGGAAGATAAAGTGAGTCCATCAACTCCAATGGCATAGCTGAGCTACACGGCAACGACCTAACGAACCTTACTCCTCGTCTGGAAAGTCTGCAACATAATACGTTGCAGCCCGAAAAGGGGTCAGCACATGGAATATGCTGGCAATATAACACAATAGAGCAAGAACAGAATAATGCTATCACTACATGCATATCTGGCTGGTGGAAAGCTCTATGGTTATAGTTTTTGCGAAAAGCCAATTTTTTCCCACAACAAAGGAATAGATTTTAATTTAACTATCATGGTGGTTGAAACATCATTGAGAAGGTTCCTCCAACTCAATCCAAATTAAAGTGATTAACAACCCAACAATATTAATTAAGAGTGATGAGATACTTAAGATACTCCAAGTACTAGATACTCAAGATTGTCCATAACCGGGGACACGGCTAACCATGATTAGATTGTACACTCTGCAGAGGTTTGCGCACTTTTCCCCACAAGACTCAATCGCCTCCGTTGGATTTCTCGCACTACATGGTGTTTGAGAAATGGATGACCGAGACACAGTCTTTCAGAAACATTAACTCTCTACTCCGGGTAGACCATACCAAACCTACAAACCCACTACCTGCTGATCTACCTCTTCAATAGCTTCACGTAACTTACTCAACTATGCTAGAGCCCATAATAG
Organism: Aegilops umbellulata; assembly: GCA_032464435.1. Lineage (NCBI taxonomy): Eukaryota > Viridiplantae > Streptophyta > Magnoliopsida > Poales > Poaceae > Aegilops > Aegilops umbellulata. The sequence continues at coordinate 147,524,107 of CP136059.1, read as the reverse complement.
CTTGTGTCTGCACACGGAAGTTTCTAGCATGAATCATGTCAGTTCCCTTTGAGCCTGGGTGGCGGTCCATTGGAAAATCACACGGGACCCCGGGATTTCCAAAAATACAGACAACACTGGATTCTCTAGGTGCCTCAATCCACCCAAATGTGTATTCAAGTTGCCACCTTAAGTTGAACCATTAATTAACAATCTCACATCTTTCATGGATTTCACACAAACCCAAACCACGTCTACGAGCATAGCATAGCAATATAAGCAACGCGTAGAAGTAACTCCCAAGGGTTTGAATATAACAGGGCAATAGGTTCTACCTCATCAACTACTTCCCATCCCACATGTTAATGACATCCTAATCATGCAATGTTTGAGGATTGAAACTAATGCATAAAACCGGGTATGAAAAGAGTATGATCAATGTGTTACTTGCCTTGCTGACGATCCGCGAAACCTAGGGACTCGTAGTAGCACGCTTCGCACTCCGGGAATTCTATCGCAAACAAACAATAGCATACATAAGAAACAAGCAAAGATGAACGGGCAAAACTCAAATAAGAGAGATTGACCAGAAAGTTCAACTTAAGAACTCCTGTTCGCAAAAAGAATCAAATCAGACGGAGCAACAAAACTCAAACGGCAAAAGAAACAAGATCTGTTTACTAATCTGAACTAAAGTCAAATTTTACAGTACCAAAAATCTTGTTCAAGTTGATTAAACAGAAAGAGGGTCTCGAGACAAAGATCTAGGCGCTTGAATCGCCTGATTCTGAGAAACGAGCAAAAAGATAAACTGAAACGAAAATCAGATCAGAAATCGCGATCGAAAATAATCGCGGAATAATTCGAGAAAAAGAAAACTGACAAACAGGCTAACGAACGAGCGTTCGTTGTCTGTAACTAACGAGCAAGAACCATTCGTTAAAACGAACATACGGACGAATGTCCGCTAAACAGAAGAACCGAGAAAAACCGGCGAACCGGTCTAAAAAAACGAACTAGGGTTTTTCTTAAAAAAACTGAATCGGTTTTCTGAAACAAAACCGGCGACGGCGAAACGGAGCGGTAGCTGTGGCGAGGCGGCTCTGGCAAGGCGGGGCTCGGGCGGCGGGGCGGCGGCTTGCGGCGGCGGCGGGGCGACGGCGGCGCGGCGTGGCGAGGGCGGCGGCGGCGCGGCTGCAGCGACGGTGGCGGGAGGCGGCGACGGCGCTTGGGGCGGGGCTGCGGTAGTGGTGGGTGGTGGAGGCGGGGCTCGGGGGGTATATAAAGGGGGGGCGGCGCGGCTTGGAGGAGGGGCCAAGGCGGCGGCGAGGAGAAGTCCCGGCCGGACTCCTCGTCCGAGGCGGCGGCGGCTCGGTCTCCGGGTGGGAGACGGCGCGCGCGGGGAGGTTGGCCACCAGGCTAGGTTTCGGCCTAGTCGGCGCTTGGAAGTTTTTTTTTAATAATTCCGCCGAAGAGAAAATAAATCCTAGAAAATAAAATAAAAATCTAAAATTGCCAAAACAAATTTTCACCGTCTAAATAAAATATTTAGAACGAGATGAACATTTTTTGGCCCTAAAATGCAATTTGGAAAACGTGCAATTTTTCTAATGCAAATAAAATCCAAATAAAATCAAATAAATGATTTTAATATTTTTCCTCCAATATTTCAATTATTTTGGAGAATTCATATTATCTCCTCTCATATATTTTAATATGAAATATTTTTCGGAGAGCAAAATAATTAAAACCAAAACCCTCGTTTCATCATTTGATAAAAATCAAATATGAAAACTGGGAAATCCCCAACTCTCTCCGAGGGTCCTTGAGTTGCTTAGGATTTTTGAGGATTGCGAAACGAAAATGCAATAAACTATGATATGCATGAATGATCTATGTATAACATTCCAAATTGAAAATTTGGATTGTTACAAACCTACCCCCCTTAAGATGAATCTCGCCCTCGAGTTTTGGGTTGGCTAGAAAATAGGTGTGGGTGGTCTTTGCGAAGATCATCCTCTCGTTCCCAGGTGGCTTCATCCTCGGTAAGGTGGCTCCACTGAACCTTTCAAAACTTAATAACCTTGATGCGGGTGACTCGGCTAGCAAACTCAAGAATCCTTACTGGCTTCTCCTCATAAGTCAAATCACTGTCCAACTGAATCGCCTCGAAGGGTACTGTATCTCTTAACGGTATATCGGCCATCTCAGCATGTCACTTCTTCAATTGTGAAACGTGAAACACATCATGAACTCCTGACAGTCCTTCAGGTAACTCCAACTTGTAGGCAACTTCTCCCATCCGTTCCAAAACACAATACGGTCCTACAAATCTCGGGGCTAACGTTCCCTTAACTCCAAAACGCACTACTAGGAAAACGGCTATAGATGAAATGGACACTAATGGCGCATCACATGTGTGGTGCGCCATTAGTATATAGCAATGGCGCACCACATACAGGTACGCCATTAGTAATATATTACTAATGGCGCACCTGGTGTGCGGTGCGCCATTAGAAGTTTTGAAAAAAAATAAAAAAAATTGGTTACTAATGGCGCACCGTGGGTGTGGTGCGCCATTACTAGTTGACATAGTAATGGCGCACCACTCCCACGGTGCGCCATTAGAAGTTTTGAAAAAATAAGTAAAAAAATAAAAAAGAAACATGTTAGTAATGGCGCACCAGTGGACAGAGCGCCATTACTAGTTTTAACTAGTAATGGCGCACTGTCCACTGGTGCGTCATTACTAAGTTTTTTTCAAAAAAAATTCAAAAAAAATTCAATTTTTTTTATATTTTTTTTCAAAACTAGTAATGGCGCACCGTGGGTGTGGTGCGCCATTACTAGTTTGCCCGGCTTCCACCGAATGCACCCCCCCCCCCTGTGGACCGCCTTTTCAGTTACAAAAAAATAAAAAAAATGATAAAAGTGTCAAAAAAAATAAAAGAAAATAAGTTTCCCATGTCATATGTGGTCTAGTTGTTGGGAAAATTTACAAATATAAATTTCGACTTTATTTGCAAAATCTCTATGGAAATTTGTAAAATGGGCATAACTTTTGCATACGAACTAGGATTAAAAAGTTTTATATATGAAAAATCATCTACTCGAAAAGTTACATCCGAATTTAACCGGGGGAACCCCGTTAAACATTTTCAAAATCCTCAAAAACCTAACAGAAAAAAAGTTACGCGGCTTTCAAGATCTAGAGGCAAAAAAATTCAAAAAAAAGGTTTTGAAAAAAAAATGAATTTTTTTTCAATAAATGATACGTAGTATGACCGGGAAGTTTGAAATATTTTTCAAAATTTCATCATGGTCATGAACATGAACAAAGTCCTAGACATCAACAAGGTATAATAGGATTGATATGCTAGATATATCAACAAGTGCCTGTGAAGTGAGCTGTTGCTGGGGTTGGATAGAACTTTGAAGTTAAGCGTGCTTGGGCTGGAGTAGTGTGAGGATGGGTGACCTTTCGGGAAGTTTGACCATGGAGTGCGATTTGATCTGAGATTAAGCATATTGACCCAAGATTAAGCCATAGTGATCTGAGATTAAGAAAAAACAAAAAAAATTGAAAAAAAGATTAAAAAAAATTTGAAAAAAAATTGAAAAAAAATTGTTACTAATGGCGCACTTCTATGTGGTGCGCCATTAGTATACCAGATACTAATGGCGCACCGTGGGCCATACTAATGGCGCACCAGCGGTACGCCATTAGAAAACTAGATTCTAATGGCGCACCACAGGTGCGCCATTAGAAAAAAATTCTAGTGGCGTGATGATAATGGCGCACCGGTAGTGCGCCATTAGTAGGCAAAACCGGTGCGCCATTAGTAGGCCTTTTCCTAATCGTGACGTTTCACTCCTCGCAAGGGTGATACTCGTAGATATGCTCTATCTCCAATTTCATAGGTTACCTCCTTGCGTTTCGAATCTGCATAACTCTTCTACCTAGACTGAGTTATCTTCAGTCTATCACGAATCAGCTTAACCTTCTCTTCAGATTCCTTGATCAAGTCTGGTCCAAACAACTGTCGGTCTCCTACCTCATCCCCCATCAACAGCGTCCTGCACCTTCGTCCATACAGGGCTTCGAACGGTGCCATCTTCAAACTGGCTTGGTAACTATTTTTGTATGTGAACTCTGCATAAGGCAAATTGTCATCCCAACTAGATCCATAATCGAGCGCACAGGCTCTCAACATGTCCTCCAGAATTTGATTAACTCTCTCTGTATGTCCATCCGTCTGCGAGTGAAATGTTGTACTGAACTCCAATCTTGTTCCCAAAGTCTGGTGTAACTGATGCCAAAACTTTGAGGTAAACTGTGTTCCTCTATCTGATACGATGGTCCTCGGAACTCCAAGCAGACATACGATCCTGGACATATATATCTTGGCCAACTTCGCACTTGTATAAGTGGTTTTCACTGGGATAAAGTGAGCCACTTTGGTCAAGCGATCCACTACTACCCATATAGAATCATATCCTCATTTGGTCCTGGGCAATCCGGTGATAAAGTCCATGCCAAGTTTATCCCACTTCCATTCGGGTATCGGCATAGGCTGTAAAAATCCTGCTGGCTTTTGATGCTCTGCCTTCACTCTCTGACATACATCACATACGACTACATACTCGGCAATATCCTTCTTCATACCTGTCCACCAGAAACGTTCCTTCAAATCCAAATACATCTTGGTGTTTCCGGGGTGTATCGAGTATGGTGAGTCATGAGCCTCCTAAAGTATTAACTTCCTGATCTCTAGGTCATTGGGCACATAGATTCGGTCCTCAAACCATAAGCTATCGTGCTCATCCTCACGAAAACCTTTGGCCTTTCCTTTGCTCATCTTCTCCTTTATCTCGGCAATCTCTTTGTCATCTTTCTGAGCTTCCCGAATCTTTCCCAACAATGTTGACTGAACCTCCATTGTTGCAACAAAACCTCTAAGAACAATCTCTAATCAAAGTTCCGTGATATCCTCTGCTAACTCCTTTGGTAATCCCGTGCTCTCCAGGATATTAGCATAACTCTTATGGCTCAAAGCATCTGCTACGACATTGGCCTTTCCTGGATGATAGTGCAGCTTCATGTCATAATCCTTTATAAGCTCCAACCATCTCCTCTACCTAAGGTTCAGCTCCTTTTGTGTGAAGATGTACTTCAAACTCTTATGATTCGTGTACACATCACAACGGTTTCCAATAAGGTAACGTCTCCAAGTCTTCAATGCATGCACTATGGCTGCTAGCTCCAAATCATGTGTGGTGTAATTCAACTCATGAGGTTTTAGTTGTCGTGAGGTGTACGAAACAACTCTTCCGTCCTGCATAAGCACGCTTCCAAGTCCTAAGCGAGAGGCGTCGCAATACACTTGGAAATCCTTACGTATATCTGGTCGTGTCAGCACTGGGCTGTAGTCAAACTGTAACGCCCTCGATGCGGCTATATCTCCCACGTGTCGAAGCACGACTTAGAGGCATAACCGCATTGAAAGCAATGTCACAAGTGAGGTAATCTTCACGCAACCCATGTAATACATAAGGGAAAAAGATACACAGTTGGCTTACAATCGCCACTTCACACAATACATGAGTAAAGCATTACATCATACAGATACAATCAAGGTCCGACTACGGAACCAAAATAAAAGAAGACTACCCCAGATGCTACACAGATCCCCGATCGTCCCGACTGGGCTCCACTACTGATCAACTGAGACGAAACAACACAATGAACAAGATCTTCATCAAGCTCCTCCTTCAGCTCGGGTGCGTCACCTGCACGGTTTCATCGGCACCTGCAAACTGGTTTTGGAAGTATCTGTGAGCCACGGGGACTCAGCAATCTCACACCCGCGAGATCAAGTCTATTTAAGCTTAAAGGTAGGACAGGGTAGTGAGGTGGAGCTGCAGCAAGCGACTAGCATATATGGTGGCTAACATACGCAAAAGAGAGCGAGAAGAGAAGGCAAAAGCACGGTCGATGAACTATGATCAAGAAGTGATCCTAGAACAACCTACGTCAAGCATAACTCCAACACCGTGTTCACTTCCCGGACTCCGCCGAGAAGAGACCATCACGGTTACACACGCGGTTGATGTGTTTTAATTGAGATCAACTTCGCGTTTTCTACAACCGGACATTAACAAATTCCCATCTTAGCGGGCACGGCTTTCGAAAGTTCAAACCCTGCAGGGGTGTCCCAACTTAGCCCATTATAAGCTCTCGCGATCAACGAAGGATATTCCTTCTCCCCGGGAAGACCCGATCAGTCTCGGAATCCCGGCTACAAGACATTTCGACAGTAATAAAACAAGACCAGCAAAGCCGCCCGATGCGCCGGCATCCCGATAGGAGCTGCACATATCTCGCTCTCAGGGCAACACCGGATAAGCTAAGCGTACAGGTACCAACATAACCCAAGTTGCCAAGGGACGGTCCTGCACGGTGCTCTAGTTTGGACCAACACTTAGACAAGCATTGGCCCGGGGGTTTAAAATAAAGATGACCCTCGGGATGCGCGACTCCCAAGGGAAAAAGGTAATAGGCTAAGGCAAATGGTAAAACCAATGTTGGGCCTTGCTGGAGGAGTCTTATTCAAAGCAAACTGTCAAGGGGGTCCCATAAATCACCCGACCGCGTTAGGGACGCAAAATCCGGGAACATAACACCGGTATGACGGAAACTAGGGCGGCAAGAGTGGAACAAAACACCAGGCATAAGGCCGAGCCTTCCATCCTTTACCAAGTGTATAGATGCGTTAATAATATAAGAGATATTGTGATATCCCAACAAGTAAACATGTTCCAATCAAGGAACAACATCTCCATGTTCCAACAAGGAACAAACTTCAGCTTCACCTGCAACTAACAACGCTATAAGAGGGGCTGAGCAAAGCGGTAACATAGCCAAACAATGGTTTGCTAGGACAAGGTGGGTTAGAGGCTTGGTTTAACAATATGGGAGGCATGATAAGCAAGTGGTAGGTATCGCAGCATAGGCATAGCAAAAGAGCGAGCATCTAGCAAGCAAAGATAGAAGTGATTTCGGGGGTATGGTCATCTTGCCTGCAAAGTTCTCAGAGTTGTCGAAAGCTTGGTCCTCGTAAGTGTTCTCAACAGGTTCCTCGTTCACGTAATCGTCTCCCGGCTCTACCCAAAACAAGAACACAAGCAAAGGGGCAACTATCAACCATGATCCAATGCGCAAGCAACATGATGCAAAACATGGCATGATATGCGAGATGTGGTATGCAATGCATATGCGTGCTCCGGAAGGAAAAGATGAACAAGGCATAATCTTGGCAAACCAAGTATGCCACTGGAAAGGTGAGGTGATTTCGGTTGAAATCGATATAAATATCACCGGAATCGGATGCACGGTTTGCAAATGACAAGCAAAACACGAATGACATATTTCTGCGCTTAACAGCATGATGCCATTAACATGCAACAAGAAATTAAGCTACTGCACCCAAACATATCAGCCAGGCATATGGCGGTGATCTATTCAATATGCTTGACAAAAGATGAACACTGAGCTACGGCTAAATCATAGCACAACAGGTCCAAGCAAGCATGGCAAAAGTGCAAAAATGTATCAGCTTCACAAACTTTGTGAAAATACTATCATGCCAGAAATTAACATCAGGATAACATGTTTAGAGCAAGGAAACAACATGCTACAGGAACAGGACATAGAAAAATATGGCATGGCATGAAACTACTCAAAGCATTGAACAAATCCCTTACTGACCATGAGCCAAAAAAGACCAGAAAATATACTAGCGCCCATGTCAATTAAGCAAGTTTCGTTACAGTTTTCAAACTTAGCAGAAAACTGGACATGTCAAAAACAGATAACAAGTAGGCATGTTTACGAGCTCGATGCACTCACTACAGAGCATTGCATGATAAAATAAGCATACACCCGACAAGAAGACATGACATAGAATCTAATAATGGCAAGAACAACATCATAGCATTCAAGGATCAACTACAACAAGCTTGGCAAAATCGAATAACATGTAAACAATCTGCCAGTAACATTTTATAGCAAACGTAGAGCTCGATTGACTCAAGCTATGGCACTCCATAATTACAAACAAAGGCATGGATGGATAGATCAAATCCATATGTTCAAAACACTCGGAATGATCATTCTCAAAATAGGCATAGATCTCTATGAAACAACATGAACACATGGCATAAAAATAACAGCAGGGAATGACTTGGTGAAATTACTAAGTCCCTGAAATCAGCAACAATATGATCCCTAGTTTGCATGCTTGTTCTAGTCACCACAAAGATCACAAAAATACATGGCATACACCCCTGGAAAGATAGCATGGCATATTACAAAACACATGTAGGACTCAAGCTCATAGGATGCACACATCAATCATGGAAAAAATGACAAAAGTGCATCTACTGAAACAGATCTGAAACTAACATCACATAGCCCTCTTCTAACAGCATTTCGGGCATCAAGATGAGCTCAAATGAAAATTATGAAATGAGATGAAATGATGTACTCATCGATACGAACAATTTGACATAATACACGCACGAAACGGAGCTGTATGCAGCAAGTTATGATGCGATGAAGTATGCTAAAAATAACTTGGACTTGGCGAAAAAAACAAAGTCAACCTCGTGGATCTGGGGTTCAGGGCGCGGATTGAAGCGGGGCCGGGCTTGCCGGAGTTGGGCGGCGCCGGCGACGAGGGAGGAGGCCGGAGAGGGAGGAGACGGGCGGATCTGGCGAGGGGGACGCCAGATCCGGCGGTGGGGTGGCGCGCGGGCGCGGATTCGCGGGCGGCGGCGGCGGGGAAGCGGACGCCGGCGGAGTTCGAGCGGCGGCGCGGCTCGCCGGCGCGAGCGGAGTGCGGCGGCGCGGGGCGCGGCCGCGGGCGAGCGGCGCGGTAGGCGGCTCGGGCGAGGCGCCGGCTGGGAGGCGGAGGAGGCCGGGCTCGCGCGGAATGAGGCGGCGGCTCGCGGCGGCGGCGGCGGAGGCTGGCGGCGAGCGGCGCCCAGGGCGCAGGGCCGGCTCGGGCCGCGGGCGGCGGCGGGCGGTGGGCCCGGTGCGGCCCGGTGCGGGCTCCCCGTGGGCCGAGCGGGCCGCGGCGGCGGGGAGGAGAGAGAGGAGGCCCGGGGACACATGGCGGCTTCGGATTCGTCCGGCGCGGCGGCTGGACGTGTCCGGCGGCGGAGTGGACATGTCCGGCGCGCGGAGGAAGAGGAAGGCTAGGGTTTGATCCGAAATTTCGGAGGGGATCACATATTTATAGGTAGAAGGAGGTAGGAGTGTCCAAATGAGGTGTGGTTTTCGCCCACACGATCGTGGTCGAACGGCCGAGATGATGGAAGTGACTTGGGAGGGTTTGGGGCCACTTTGGAGGGGGTGTTGGGCTGCACACAAAAGAAGGCTTTCACGGTTACCCGGTTAACCGTTGGAGTATCAAACGACCTCCGAATGACCCGAAACTTGACAGGCGGTCTACCGGTGCTATACCAAGGCCGCTTGACAAACCTCGGTCCATTCCGAGAAAGTTTATTACCCGCACACGAAAAAGAGGTAAAAGGGGGCGCCGGATGACATAGGAGTGCCGGATTGCAAAACGGACAACGGGGGAAATGCTCGGATGCATAAGACGAACACGTATGCAAATGCGATGCACATGATGACATGATATGAAATGCAGATGATGACATGGCAAAGTGCAACACGCAAGCACATGACATGGCAACGACGGCGAATAACTGGCGGACACCTGGCGCATCGAATCCGGGGCGTTACAACACTCCACCACTACGAGAGGATCTCGTCCCGAGATCTAGAATGGCACCGGAGGGAAAACGGGGGAAGAAGAGGAAGAGGTAAAACTAAGTTGCTTCTTTGACAAACGAGTGAAACCAAAGAACCTTGAGAGGTTGAAGAATCTTGCAAGAAATACTACAACGGAGATGAACGAAGTTGAGAACGCTCCGTTAGAAAGAGGAACATGGGATATGACGAGAACCCAGCGGTTAAGTGACAAGGTAGATATTGAAACCACTCCGTTAAAACAAGATAGAGAAGGAATAAGAATGACATGATTTGGGCAGCACTCCGACTGAAAATGGAAGGGATTTGAACATGATCTTGACAAGATGAGAGGATACTTGCTGAAATTAACAACACACTGCCTCCGGAACTATTAAAAGAATGGCACAAGGGGTAAGAAAGATTTCTGACAGCACTCTGGTTGAGAAGAGATGCAAGACTTGATAAGATGAGAGAGCTCGAATGAAAACACGACACTCCGGTTAAATGGATAAGTAAGGAAAAGAACATGATCTCCAAAATGAGATGATGGGTTGAAGAAAACATCACAATGCCTTCGGGACAAATGAAAGAGTGGAATCAAGAGAAGAGAGAAGAGAACAACAACTTCTATCACAATTGAATTTGAAATAGCGTCCTTAAAAAGAAGGATTGAACGGAGTTGTTGGGAAATCAAAAACGAAAAGCGCAAGCTTGTTGTGGGCTTATGGAAGACAACTCAAAATTATGAGGTGACAAACGGCCACTAAAGGAAGCCATTGATTTTTGAGTGAGAGCACCAAGGCGATGAAAAACTTCTTTCACCAAGAGCATAGGAGAAAACTTGGATCATTGATAAGCAACCATAATAGCCACATTCCTTAGGGAAGGATTTAGGTGAAACCATGACACAAGATAAATCCAACGAAGAGATTGGTGGATTTAAAATATCTCATTCTTGACAACACGTGGATCATGAGACATGAACTCAAATTATCAAGAATGACATAATACCACCTCGAATGATAAGATAGAAAGAAATGCACCACGGAATGGAAGATGAAGAATGCTTGAACTCCTCAAAATAAGACATGTGTTGAGCACCATGTTTAATTTTGAGTATAGCTTGGCGGATCTTAACTCCGAGAGAATTCTTGAAGAACACTTGAAGAATGAAAGGAACCCTTGACGAACCACCAAGTAGAGCCTCCATGAAGAACTCCGGTAATGAAAGGATGATAGAAAGAGAGAGAAGTTGAAAACACAAGGTGAAGCCTTGCAATGATTTAGATGGAGCTTTGAAATGATATACCCGAGAAAACTTGGAACTCCGGAAAGAAAGATGAACAAATGAAATCAAGAATTTTGATGAACCTCCGGAATAAGGAATATAATTTACTCGATTAAACAAGAATAAGAATTACACTATGCTCGTCCTTAACCAATTAAATTGATGACAAGCAATGGATTTGGCATACTACTTATTCTCGTAGGAAGGATTAAGAGAGATATGGCGTAAACTTGGGAAGGTATTGATGGAACCACCGGTGGAATTAGAACGAACGAATGAAATGATACCATAATAAAGGAATAGAAATGTTGAATAAACCACCGTAAGAATTGGAAATGAAAGTAGCCAAGGCACAATTCACCGGGAATAATTAGAAAACGAATGAAGATACTTGACTTAATTTAGATACATGAGAACGAAGAGATCATGAACTAAATTGAGGGTATTTGAATGATGCACCGGTAAGATTTGGAGAACAATAGCTGAAAGCTGGAATGAATAATTCTGAGATGATGGCTCCGGAGAAAAGAAGTGGAAACAACTCATGAAATGCTCCGGATGGGTATGAAAAGAATTCTCACAGTCAAAAACAATTATGAGGATGGCATGAAGCTAGAACTATGAATCTTCAAGAAAATGGACCAAGATTTAGGAGAAATTCTTCCTCAGTCTTCAAATGCAGAGAATGACGATGAGAAACACCACCATGAATTGTTGAGGCACTTCGGAATGAAAATTAGAAAAGGTTGAACCAACGATGAAAAAATTTGGAAGATCTTGGAGAAAGACAAATGACTGATGATAATTCATTCTTACGTCAAACTTTTAAATGAATTTGAGAATAGCTCCGGGAAGATTAGAAGAGTCATGTAAGATCCTAGGAAAAGACCTGTGGGTTAGGGCCCACTCAAAAGATACACCGTTGGACGATTTAGAAGAGAGATTGCACTAGTAGAATTAAATGGCTTGAATGAGATAGCATCCTCAAAAGAACTTGAGTGAATTTAGAATGGAAACTTGAATCTTCTGAGATGTCTTTAGCACTCCGAAACAAATGAATAGTGAGAAGTGGATGATTAAGAGGTGCACCGGTACGAGAAAAACATTAGAAACGAGGAAATGAATATGATCAACACTGAAAGCTTGAATTGGAATCCACCTAAGAAAATAAGAGGATGAAGAATGATAAACTCAAAGCTTCCTTTAGCATCTTCATGAGAATCACCGGATAAGAGCATTGAGGAAAAGAATGAAGAGATTTCACATGAATAAAATGGATATTTGATTAAGAAATCTGCGTCCTTGAAGAAAAAGGGTGGGAGGGCGGTAAAACAAAGACAATTTGGGGATGAAATGAAACAAACACCATTGAGAAAAGGCTTAGAATTGATCTTGCAAATGTTGGAATGATCGGATCCACTTGAAGAGGGACACACCGGTTGGAAAAGAATTGGCATGATAATCTTGATGATCAAGAAGGATTAGTATTTCCATAGAAATATGATAACACCGTTTAGAAAAGGTATGGAATCAACACTTGACATTGAAGCAACTCGAATACCACAAATAAAACAAAACAAGGATTGGCTTGCAGAATAAGCCGAAAACAAACATATGATAGATCCCATATCGTATCATGTGCCTGTTGGAAAGATATTCTAGGAGCTACTTGAATTCCCACTTATAAACTCCCGAAACTTTCTGGTTATGCAATCAGGTGTTGGGGATACAGGGGACACAAAATATATCACCCAAACTAACAATACCTCGATCCAGCTGTATCCATCCTTCAACACATAACCAAGAAACCTTCGAAAATCGTCTACCTCAACCTTCGAAAAGCATCCGTTATACGAGTTATGGCAATACTCCCGCACTCGCCTCAATACTGGGCTATCAGGGTTATCTCACCAACAACTGTACAAAAGAGATTTTCGATGTCGGCGTACTAAACTCAGGTATTCCAGAACTGCAACGATAAAATTATGACGAAAACACCTCAGAGCTCAACTCCCCGGGACACTTCCACTAAACCCCTGCTGACAGGAGGCACCAAGACAATGTTGTCATCACAAAACCATCGGAACGATTCTAAGATACCCGCGTGATCCTAAAAAAATTATTTAGTGAAATTTGAGAAGAGAAGAGTCAAAACTCTACGTCAGGATGCCTTACCAGAGCAATGAGGAGACTGTGAAGTAAAAAGAATTACTAAACTCTCTGATATATAATTCCTAAATGACTCAAAACATTTTTCTAGACACAACTCGGCCGCTAAAAACGATCAATCAGTGGGGGCTCCTAAGGTCGGGGAAGGCTCTGATTACCAACTTGTAACGCCCTCGATGCGGCTATATCTCCCACGTGTCGAAGCGCGACTTAGAGGCATAACCGCATTGAAAGCAATGTCGCAAGTGAGGTAATCTTCACACAACCCATGTAATACATAAGGGAAAAAGATACACAGTTGGCTTACAATCGCCACTTCACACAATACATGAGTAAAGCATTACATCATACAGATACAATCAAGGTCCGACTACGGAACCAAAATAAAAGAAGACTACCCCAGATGCTACACAGATCCCCGATCGTCCCGACTGGGCTCCACTACTGATCAACTGAGACGAAACAACACAATGAACAAGATCTTCATCGAGCTCCTCCTTGAGCTCGGGTGCGTCACCTGCACGGTTTCATCGGCACCTGCAAACTGGTTTTGGAAGTATTTGTGAGCCACGGGGACTCAGCAATCTCACACCCGCGAGATCAAGTCTATTTAAGCTTAAAGGTAGGACAGGGTAGTGAGGTGGAGCTGCAGCAAGCGACTAGCATATATGGTGGCTAACATACGCAAAAGAGAGTGAGAAGAGAAGGCAAAAGCACGGTCGATGAACTATGATCAAGAAGTGATCCTAGAACAACCTACGTCAAGCATAACTCCAACACCGTGTTCACTTCCCGGACTCCGCCGAAAAGAGACCATCACGGTTACACACGCGGTTGATGTGTTTTAATTGAGATCAACTTCGGGTTTTCTACAACCGGACATTAACAAATTCCCATCTGCCACATAACCGCGGGCACGGCTTTCGAAAGTTAAAACCCTGCAGGGGTGTCCCAACTTAGCCCATTATAAGCTCTCGCGATCAACGAAGGATATTCCTTCTCCCCGGGAAGACCCGATCAGTCTCGGAATCCCGGCTACAAGACATTTCGACAGTAATAAAACAAGACCAGCAAAGCCGCCCGATGCGCCGGCATCCCGATAGGAGCTGCACATATCTCGCTCTCAGGGCAACACCGGATAAGCTAAGCGTACAGGTACCAACATAACCCAAGTTGCCAAGGGACGGTCCCGCACGGTGCTCTAGTTTGGACCAACACTTAGACAAGCATTGGCCCGGGGGTTTAAAATAAAGATGACCCTCGGGATGCGCGACTCCCAAGGGAAAAAGGTAATAGGCTAAGGCAAATGGTAAAACCAATGTTGGGCCTTGCTGGAGGAGTCTTATTCAAAGCAAACTGTCAAGGGGGTCCCATAAATCACCCGACCGCGTTAGGGACGCAAAATCCGGGAACATAACACCGGTATGACGGAAACTAGGGCGGCAAGAGTGGAACAAAACACCAGGCATAAGGCCGAGCCTTCCACCCTTTACCAAGTGTATAGATGCGTTAATAATATAAGAGATATTGTGATATCCCAACAAGTAAACATGTTCCAATCAAGGAACAACATCTCCATGTTCCAACAAGGAACAAACTTCAGCTTCACCTGCAACTAACAACGCTATAAGAGGGGCTGAGCAAAGCGGTAACATAGCCAAACAATGGTTTGCTAGGACAAGGTGGGTTAGAGGCTTGGTTTAACAATATGGGAGGCATGATAAGCAAGTGGTAGGTATCGCAGCATAGGCATAGCAAAAGAGCGAGCATCTAGCAAGCAAAGATAGAAGTGATTTCGGGGGTATGGTCATCTTGCCTGCAAAGTTCTCAGAGTTGTCGAAAGCTTGGTCCTCGTAAGTGTTCTCAACAGGTTCCTCGTTCACGTAATCGTCTCCCGGCTCTACCCAAAACAAGAACACAAGCAAAGGGGCAACTATCAACCATGATCCAATGCGCAAGCAACATGATGCAAAACATGGCATGATATGCGAGATGTGGTATGCAATGCATATGCGTGCTCCGGAAGGAAAAGATGAACAAGGCATAATCTTGGCAAACCAAGTATGCCACTGGAAAGGTGAGGTGATTTCGGTTGAAATCGATATAAAGATCACCGGAATCGGATGCACGGTTTGCAAATGACAAGCAAAACACGAATGACATATTTCTGCGCTTAACAGCATGATGCCATTAACATGCAACAAGAAATTAAGCTACTGCACCCAAACATATCAGCCAGGCATATGGCGGTGATCTACTCAAGATGCTTGACAAAAGATGAACACTGAGCTACGGCTAAATCATAGCACAACAGGTCCAAGCAAGCATGGCAAAAGTGCAAAAATGTATCAGCTTCACAGACTTTGTGAAAATACTATCATGCCAGAAATTAACATCAGGATAACATGTTTAGAGCAAGGAAACAACATGCTACAGGAACAGGACATAGAAAAATATGGCATGGCATGAAACTACTCAAAGCATTGAACAAAAATCCCTTACTGACCATGAGCCAAAAAAGACCAGAAAATATACTAGCGCCCATGTCAATTAAGCAAGTTTCGTTACAGTTTTCAGACTTGGCAGAAAACTGGACATGTCAAAAACAGATAACAAGTAGGCATGTTTACGAGCTCGATGCACTCACTACAGAGCATTGCATGATAAAATAAGCATACACCCGACAAGAAGACATGACATAGAATCTAATAATGGCAAGAACAACATCATAGCATTCAAGGATCAACTACAACAATCTTGGCAAAATCGAATAACATGTAAACAATCTGCCAGTAACATTTTATAGCAAACGTAGAGCTCGATTGACTCAAGCTATGGCACTCCATAATTACAAACAAAGGCATGGATGGATAGATCAAATCCATATGTTCAAAACACTCGGAATGATCATTCTCAAAATAGGCATAGATCTCTATGAAACAACATGAACACATGGCATAAAAATAACAGCAGGGAATGACTTAGTGAAATTACTAAGTCCCTGAAATCAGCAACAATATGATCCCTAGTTTGCATGCTTGTTCTAGTCACCACAAAGATCACAAAAATACATGGCATACACCCCTGGAAAGATAGCATGGCATATTACAAAACACATGTAGGACTCAAGCTCATAGGATGCACACATCAATCATGGCAAAAATGACAAAAGTGCATCTACTGAAACAGATCTGAAACTAACATCACATAGCCCTCTTCTAACAGCATTTCGGGCATCAAGATGAGCTCAAATGAAAATGATGCAATGAGATGAAATGATGTACTCATCGATACGAACAATTTGACAAAATACACGCACGAAACGGAGCAGTATGCAGCAAGTTATGATGCGATGAAATATGCTAAAAATAACTTGGACCTGGCGAAAAAACGAAGTCAACCTCGTGGATCTGGGGTTCCGGGCGCGGATTGAAGCGGGGCCGGGCTTGCCGGAGTTGGGCGGCGCCGGCGACGAGGGAGGAGGCCGGAGAGGGAGGAGACGGGCGGATCTGGCGAGGGGGACGACAGATCCGGCGGTGGGGCGGCGCGCGGGTGCGGATTCGCGGGCGGCGGCGGCGGGGAAGCGGGCGCCGGCTGAGCTCGAGCGGCGGCGCGGCTCGCCGGCGCGGGCGGAGTGCGGCGACGCGGGGCGCGGCCGCGGGCGAGCGGCGCGGGAGGCGGCTCGGGCGAGGCGCCGGCCGGGAGGCGGAGGAGGCCGGGCTCGCGCGGAACGAGGCGGCGGCGCGCGGCGGCGGCGGCGGAGGCTGGCGGTGAGCGGCGCCCAGGGCGCGGGGCCGGCTTGGGCCGCGGGCGGCGGCGGGCGTGGTCGGGCCCGGCGCGGCCCGGGGCGGGCTCCCCGTGGGCCGAGCGGGCCGCGGCGGCGGGGAGGAGAGAGAGGAGGCGCGGGGACACATGGCGGCTTCGGATTCGTCCGGCGCGGTGGCTGGACATGTCCGGCGGCGGAGTGGACATGTCCGGCGCGCGGAGGAAGAGGAAGGCTAGGGTTTGATCCGAAATTTCGGAGGGGATCACATATTTATAGGTAGAAGGAGGTGGGAGTGTCCAAATGAGGTGTGGTTTTCGCCCACACGATCGTGGTCGAACGACCGAGATGATGGAAGTGGCTTGGGAGGGTTTTGGGCCACTTTGGAGGGGGTGTTGGGCTGCACACAAAAGAAGGCTTTCACGGTTACCCGGTTAACCGTTGGAGTATCAAACGACCTCCGAATGACCCGAAACTTGACAGGCGGTCTACCGGTGCTATACCAAGGCCGCTTGACAAACCTCGGTCCATTCCGAGAATGTTTAATACCCGCACACGAAAAAGAGGTAAAAGGGGGCGCCGGATGACATAGGAGTGCCGGATTGCAAAACGGACAGCGGGGAAAATGCTCGGATGCATGAGACGAACACGTATGCAAATACGATGCACATGATGACATGATATGAAATGCAGATGATGACATGGCAAAGTGCAACACGCAAGCACATGGCATGGCAACGACGGCGAATAACTGGCGGACACCTGGCGCATCGAATCCGGGGCGTTAAACAAACATTTCTTCAACTCCTGGAAACTTGCCTCGCAATCTTCCGTCCATTTAAACTTTGTATCCTTCTTTAATAACTCTGTCATTGGCTTCGCAATCTTGGAAAAAAACTCAATGAATCTCCGATAGTATCCTGCGAGCCCAAGAAAACTGTGGATCTCGCTAACTGAAGTGGGTGCCAACCATTCAGTGACTGACTGAACCTTGCTGGGGTCTACTGCTATTCCTTCTCCTGATATAACATGTCCAAGGAATCCGACTTCCTTCAACCAAAACTCGCATTTGCTGAACTTGGCATACAACTGATGTTCCCTAAGTTTCTCGAGAACTAAATGCAAATGCTCTTTGTGCTCCTCTTCATTCTTCGAGTATACCATAATATCATCAATAAACACCACAACAAACTTGTCCAGGTATTCCTTGAACACCTTGTTCATCATGCTCATGAAATAGGCAGGGGCGTTAGTCGGTCCAAACGACATGACAGTATATTCATACAGCCCGTACCGTGTGGTGAATGATGTCTTTGGTATATCCTTCTCTCGAATCTCCAACTAATGGTATCCCAATCGCAAATCGATCTTCGAAAACACCTTAGCTCCTTGCAGCTGATCAAAGAGATCATTGATCATCGGCAGTGGGTACTTGTTCTTGATCGTCACCTCATTCAAAGCCCGATAATCAACAACCATTCTTAGGGATTTATCCTTCTTCTCAACCAAAAGCACTGGGGCTCCCCATGGCGATGAACTTCGTCGAATGTAACCTTTCTCCAATAACTCCTTGATCTGTTTCTTAATCTCCTCCAGATCATTCGCGGGCATCCGATAGGGTCTCTTGGATATTGGCCCTGTACCTGGCAATAGCTCTATTAAAAACTTGATGTCTTGATCCGCTGGCATGCCTGGTAACTCCTTTGGGAAAACATCTGGGTAATCCTTCACTACAGGCACTTCCTCCTGAACAACTCCCGTGAGGGTATTCACTTGGCTCTTCCTTGGCACATGCCTAGATACATAGTTAATCCTTTTTCCCTCCGGGGTGGTGAGATAAATCGACTTACTAGCATAGTCAATACTTCCTCCATACTTTGACATCCAGTCCATACCTAATATCACATACAATCCTTGTGACTCCAAGATAATTAGGTCGGACAGAAAAACATGGTTACCGATGATTAGGGGTATCTGGTCGCACCATCCACTAGCCATATACTCTGCTCCAGGTGAACTCACTAAGAGAGGGGTCCTAAGGGTTTGGGTTGGTAGTTTAAACGTATCCACGAATCCCCTTGATATGTATGAATGCGATGCACCAGTATCAAAAAGAACAAGAGTGGTAAATGACTTAACCAAAAACTTACCTATTACCGCGTCTGGCTGCTCTTCAACCTCCTCCACGTTAACGTGGTTCACTTGTCCTTTGTTGAATGGATTGGGCTTCTTCCCAGCGCTCCCATTTCCGTTTCCATTCTTTCCTTCAGGGCACTCCGTGGCATAGTGTCCAGTATTCCCACACTTAAAGCAAGTAACGTGACTTAGGTCTCTTTAGGCGGGTGTGGCTGGATTGGGGTGGTTCTGATTGTTGTTAGCTTCGTTCCCATTCCCATTCTTAGAACCATTGTGGTTATGCGATCCTCCTCCGGTGTGGTTATGACCTACATGGTTATGAACAAGTCCTCCCGAATTCGGGGTTAGGCGAGGCTTCTGCTGAGCTCCTGATGAAAGTGCATTATATCGACTAGAGGGGGGTGAATAGGCGATTTTTATGAAATTCTTCACTGAGGAATTTCCTCGTGAGGAAATTCCTTAGCGAAGAACTACTAGCAGCGGAATAAGTACTCAGATGAAAACATAACAGAATACAAGCATAGTCATCATGATGAAATGAAGACAAACACAGAGTACAGAAAGCGTAAACACAGGATAGCACAAGATGAAGACAAACAGACTGAAGAAATTGAACTGAGGAAATTGAGAAAGTCTTCAGTCAAAGTCTTCAAACACAGATATGAACAAACACACAACACAGTAATGAGGAAATGAAAGTGTTGAGGAAATAGAACCAGTAAGCTTGGTGAAGACAATGATTTGGTAGACCAGTTCCAACTGCTGTCTCAGTTGTACATCTGGTTGGAGCGGCTGAGTATTTAAACTCGAGGGCACCTAGTCCCGGACACACAGTCCTCACCGTATTCTCCTTGAGCTAAGGACACACAGTCCTCGCCCAATCACTCGTGGTAAGTCTTCAGGTGACTTCCAAACCTTCACAGACTTGGTCACTCGGCGATCCACAATTCCTCTTGGATGCTCTAGACCTTGACGCCTAACCGTCTGGAAGAAGCACAGTCTTCAAAGGTAACAAGCGTTGGATCCACGCAGGATCAATATCTTCAGTGATGCTCAATCACTTTGGGTTTGTAGGTGTTTTGGGTTTGGGTTTGGATTTTCCTCACTTGATGATTTTCGCTCAAAGTCCTCGGAGGATGGGTTGCTCTCAAATGACAAGTGTCAAGTTCACGCGGAGCAGCCAACCAGCTAGTGGTTGTAGGGGGCGGCTATTTATAGCCTAGGGAGCAGCCCGACATGATAAGACATAAATGCCCTTCAATGATATGACCGTTAGGTGGACAAGATATTTTGGGACAGCTGGCGCGTAGCACAGCAACGGTCGGAAATTTGAGGTACAAATTCCTCAGGGCTATCATGTTCCTCACTGTGTAGGCAATTCGCACTGGCGAATTCCTAACTCCTCAGTCAGAGCAAAGTCCTCAGTGACCAGAAGAACTGCGTCTCTGTCACTGAAGAAATTGACTAAACTGTATGAGATTTCCAATGGCTTCACTCGAAGGGATTGGTAGATGTAGGATTTGAGATGAGCATCACTTGGAAATTTTCTCCTTAGTATTTCCTCGACCCCCTTTAACAGTACGGTGTTTCCTATGACTCAAGAAAGAGAAAATGAAACTACGAAAACAAAAGTCTTCACGCTTCATGTTCCTCGAATGAATACCAAGTCTTCAAGGTCACACCAATTTCTTCACTTTCAAAGTCTTCAGAAAGTCTTCAGTATATCAAAGTCTTCAGTCGAAGAACTTCATTTTTAGGGGTCGACTTTCTCTGTAAATATCAAACTCCTCATAGACTTATAGACCAGTGTACACTCATAAACACATTAGATACTTAACCTATAAGTCTTCAATACACCAAAATCACTAAGGGGCACTAGATGCACTTACACCTGAGTTATACCTCCCTTGTCCATACTTCCTCTTACGGCTCTCAATCTGCTGCTGCTTCCCTTTAACCATAAGAGCCTTATCTACCAACTCCTGGTAGTTGTTGAAGGTTGCTACCATCAACTGCATACTCATCTCATCATTCAACCCTTCCATAAACTTCTCTTGCTTCGCGGCATCTGTGGCCACATCGTCAGGGGCATAGCGAGATAACTTGCTAAACTCATCCACGTACTGAGCCACAGTACGGTTCCCCTGGCGTAAGTTGCGAAACTCGTGCTTCTTCATATTCATAGCTCCAGTTGAGACATGGGCTGTGCGGAAAGCTTGTTGAAACTGGTCCCACGTGACACTCGCTATGGGGAAAGTGGTCGTGTAATTCTCCCACCATAAGGCTACTGGTCCAACCAATTGATGTGCGGCAAAACGCACCTTCTCAGCATCTGTGCAAACTGCGGTGGTCAACTCTCTTCCAATACGGTGTAGCCAATCATCAGCAACTATAGGCTTGATGCTACAGGAAAACACCGACGGTTGTAACCTTAGATAACGGGCTAGGTTGTCAACTGGCGGCGGGTTGTTGTTGTTGTTGTTGTTGTTGTTGCCCTGGTTCAGAACTAGCAATTGCATCAGGGTATTCTGCTGCTGGATCAACTGAGTGAGCTCCGGCGAGAAGGCAAATCCGGGGTCATGTCTCGGAGGCATCTGATGGGTTTAGATGGAAGAGAACATAATAGAAAAGGGGTCTAATGATAAAGCACTACCCATATGCACATGAGACAAACACAATCATTTCACTCAATCAATCAAACAAGGCATACAAGCGGTCTGGAACTATCGCAAAAGTGCTCAACAACTACTAAATACATGGGGGAATACTACTAATATGTGGTGGTCCTCTAGAAATTTTGATCGGTGGAAGAATCCATGATATCTGCTCCAGCTTCGTCTTCAAAGTCATCATCACATCGGAATCGGTGTTGTCGATGATGATGTAGTTGTCCAGGCAAGTGGAATCGTCGTCTTCTCCTCCCGGTGCTGGATCTCCCATGAATACTCCGATCTTTTTAACCAGGTCGTCATTCTTCTCCAGTAGTGTCTTAATTTCCTCCTCATATGTTGGGGAATGTAGCAGAAATTCAAAATTTTCTACGCAACACCAAGATCAATCTATGGAGTAATCTAGCAACGAGGGAAGGAGAGTGCATCTACATACCCTTGTAGATCGCTAAGCGGAAGCGTTCAAGTGAACGGGGTTGATGGAGTCGTACTCGTCATGATCCAAATCACCGATGATCCTAGTGCCGAACGGACGGCACCTCCGCGTTCAACACACGTACAGCCCGGGGACGTCTCCTCCTTCTTGATCCAGCAAGGGGAGAGGAGAAGTTGAGGGAGAGCTTCGTCAGCACGACGGCGTGGTGGTGGTGGAGCTCGTGGTTCTCCGGCAGGGCTTCGCCAAGCACCTTGGAGGAGGAGGAGAAGGTAGGAGGAGGGAGGGCTGCGCCAGGTTAGAGGTCACGGCTGCCCTCCCACCCCTCCACTATATATAGGGGCAAGGGGAGAGGTGGAGGCGCCCTAGGGTTTCCCCTAGGGGGCGGCGGCTAGGCAGATTGGATCTCCCTAGGGAAAATCCTAGGGAGACTTACCCCCCAAGCCAAGCAGGTGGAGGCTTGCCTCCTAAGCCAGGTGGAGGCGCCCCACCTCCCCAAGTAACGTGGGAAAGGGTGTGGGGGGCGCACCAACCCTTAGTGGGCTGGTTTGCCCCTTCCCCTTTGGCCCATGAGGCCCTCCAACACTTGCCGGGGCTCCCGAAACATCTTTCGGTCATGCTGGCCATAGCCTGGTACCTCCGGAACACGTCCGGACTCCAATACCCTTCGTCCAATATATCGATCTTCACCGCCGGACCATTCCAGAACTCCTCGTGACGTCCGGGATCTCATCCGGGACTCCGAACTACCTTCGGTAACCACATACTATTTCCCATAACAACTCTAGCGTCACCGAACCTTAAGTGTGTAGACCCTACGGGTTCGGGAACCATGCAGACATGACCGAGACACCTCTCCGGCTAATAACCAATAGCGAGATCTGGATACCCATATTGGCTCCCACATGTTCCACGATGATCTCATCGGATGAACCACGATGTCAAGGATTCAATCAATCCCGTATACAATTCCCTTTGTCTTGCGGTATTGTACTTGCCCGAGATTCGATCGTCGGTATCGCGATACCTTGTTCAATCTCGTTACCGGCAAGTCTCTTTACTCGTTCCGTAACACATCATCCCGTAATCAACTCCTTGATCACATTGTGCACATTATGATGATGTCCTACCGAGTGGGCCCAGAGATACCTCTCCGTCACACGGAGTGACAAATCCCAGTCTCGATTCGTGCCAACCCAACAGACACTTTCGGAGATACCGGTAGTGTACCTTTATAGTCACCCAGTTACGTTGTGACGTTTGGCACACCCAAAGTATTCCTACGGTATCCGGGAGTTGCACAATCTCATGGTCTAAGGAAATGATACTTGACATTAGAAAAGCTTTAGCATACGAACTACACGATCTTTGTGCTAGGCTTAGGATTGGGTCTTGTCCATCACATCATTCTTCTAATGATGTGATCCCGTTATCAATGACATCCAATGTCCATGGTCAGGAAACCATAACCATCTATTGATCAACGAGCTAGTTAACTAGAGGCTTACTAGGGATATGGTGTTGTCTATGTATCTGAGTTTCCTATCAATACAATTCTAGCATGGATAATAAACGATTTATCATGAACAAGGAAATATAATAATAACCTATTTATTATTGCATCTAGGGCATATTTCCAGCAGTCTCCCACTTGCACTAGAGTCAATAATCTAGTTCACATCGCCATGTGATTAACATTCACAGGTCACATCGCCATGTGACCAACATCCAAAGAGTTTACTAGAGTTCATAATCTAGTTCACATCACTATGTGATTAACACTCAATGAGTTCTAGGTTTGATCATGTTGCTTGTGAGAGAGGTTTTAGTCAACGGGTCTGCAACATTCAGATCCGTATGTACTTCGCAAATCTCTACGCTATATTTGGAGCCATTTCAAATAATTGTTCTACTTGGAGCTATTCCAAATTGTTGCTCCATTATACGTATCCGGCATCTCTACTCAAAGCTATCCGGATAGGTGTTAAGCTTGCATCGACGTAACTCTTTACGTCGAACTCTTTATCACCTCCATAACCGAGAAACATATCCTTATTCCTCTAAGGATAATCTTGACCGCTATCTGGTGATCTACTCCTAGATCACCTTTGTACCCTCTAGCCAGACATGTGGCAAGGCACATGTCAAGTGCGGCACACAGCATAGCATACTATGGAGCCTATGTCTAAGCATAGGGGACGACCTTCGTCCTTTCTCTCTGTTCTGCAGTGGTCAAGCTTTAAGTCTTAACTTCGTACCTTACAACTCAGGCAAGAACTTCCTTCTTTGACTGACCCATCTTGAACACCTTCAAGATCATGTCAAGGTATGTGCTCATTTGAAAGTACCATTAAGCGTTTTGATCTATCCCTATAGATCTTTATGCTCAATGTTTAAGCAGCCTAATCCAGGTTTTCCATTGAAAAACACTTTTCAAATAACCCTATATGCTTTCCAGAAATTCTACATTATTTTCGATCATCAATATGTCAACAACATATACTCATCAGAAATTCTATAGTGCTCCCACTCACTTCTTTGGAAATACAAGTTTCGCATAAACTTTGTATAAACCCAAAATCTTTGATCATCTCACCAAAGTGTACATTCCAACTCCGAGATGCTTACTCCAGTCCTTAGAAGGATAGCTGGAGCTTTGCATACTTGTTAGCATCTTTCAGGATCAACAAAATCTTCTGGTTGTATCACATACAACCTTTCCTCAAGAACAAGGAAACAATATTTTGACATCCCATCTGCAAGATTTCATAAATAATGCAGTACCTGCTAATTCCAACAGACTCTTAGCATCGCTATGAGTGAGAAAGTCTCATCGTAGTCAACTCCTTGAACTTGTCGGGAAACACCTTAACGACAAGTCGGGCTTTCTCAATGGTGACACTTACCATCATTGTCTGTCTTCCTTTTAAAATCCATATGTGCCCAACAGCCTTACGACCATCAAGTAGTTCTTTCAAAGTCTACACTTTGTTTTCATACATGGATCCTCTCTCGGATTTTATGGCCTCGAGCCATTTTTGGAATCCGGGCCCACCATCGCTTCTCCATAGCTCGTCGGTTCATTGTTGTCTAGCAACATGACTTCCAAGACAGGATTACGTACCACTCTGAAGTAGTACGCATCCTTGTCGTCCTACGAGGTTTGGGAGTGACTTGATCCGAAGTCTCATGATCACTATCATAAGCTTCCACTTCAATTGGTGTAGGTGCCATAGGAACAACTCCTGTGCCCTGCTACACACTAGTTGAAGTGACGGTTCAATAACCTCATCAAGTTTCCACCATCCTCCCACTCAATTCTTTCGAGAGAAACTTTTCCTCGAGAAAGGACCCGATTCGAGAAACAATCCCTATTGCTTTTGGATCTGAGACAGGAGATATACCCAACTGTTTTGGGTGTCCTATGAAGATGCATTTACCGCTTTGGGTTCGAGCTTATTAGCCTGAAACTTTTTCACATAAGCGTCGCAGCCCCAAACTTTTAAGAAATGACAGCTTAGGTTTCTCTAAACCATAGTTCATACGGTGTCATCTCATCGGAATTACGTGGTGCCCTATTTAAAGTGAGTGCGGTTGTCTCCAATGCCTAACCCATGAACGATAGTGGTAATTCGATAAGAGACATCATGGTATGCATCATATCCAATAGGGTGCAGTTATGATGTTCGAACACACCAACACACTATGGTGTTCCAGGCGGTACTAGTCGGGAAACAATTTCCACAATGTCTCAATTGTGTACCAAACTCGCAACTCAGATATTCATCTCTATGATCATATCATAGATATTTTATCCTCTTGTCACGACGATATTCAACTTCATTCTGAAACTACTTAAACCATTCAATAATTCAGACTTGTGTTTCATCAAGTAAATATACTCAGTATCTACTCAAATCATCTGTGAAATAAGAGCATAACGATATCCACTGCGTGCCTCAGCACTCATTGGACTGCACACATCAAAATGTGTTACTTCCAACAAGTTGCTTTCTTGTTCCATTTTACTGAAACCGAAGCTTTTAGTCATCTTGCCCATGTGGTATGATTTGCATGTCTCAAGCGATTCAAAATCAAGTGAGTCCAAACGGTCCATCTGCATGGAGTTTCTTCATGCGTACATACCAACAGACACGGTTCACATGTCTCAATCTTTTCAGAAATGAGTGAGTCCAAAGATCCATCAACATGGAGCCTCCTCATGCGTTTTATACCAATATGACTTACATGGCAGTGCCAGAAGTAGGTGGTACTATCATTACTATCTTATATCTTTTGGCATGAACATGTGTATCACTATGATCGAGATTCAATAAACCATTCATTTTAGGTGCAAGACCATTGAAGGTATTATTCAAATAAATAGAGTAACCTTTATTCTCCTTAAATGAATAACCGTATTGCGATAGACATAATCCAATCATGTCTATGCTCAACGCAAACACCAAATAACAATTATTTAGGTTTAACACCAATCTCGATGGTAGAGGGAGCATGCGATGCTTGATCATATCAACCTTGGAAGCACTTCCAACACATCTCGTCAGCTCACCTTTAGCTAGTCTCCGTTTATTCCGTAGCTTTTATTTCGAGTTACTAACACTTAGCAATCGAACCGGTATCTAATACCCTGATGCTACTAGGAGTACTAGTAAAGTACACATTCACATAATGTATATCTAATATACTTCTATTGACAGCCTTCTCATCTACCAAGTATCTAGGGTAATTCTGCTCCAGTGGCTGTTCCCCTTATTACAGAAGCACTCAGTCTCGGGTTTGGGTTCAACCTTGGGTTTGTCCACTAGAGCAGCAGCTGATTTGCCATTTCATGAAGTATCCCTTCTTGCCCTTGCCCTTCTTGAAACTAGTGGTTTCACTAACCATCAACAATTGATGCTCCTTCTTGATTTCTACTTTCGCGGTGTCAAACATCGCGAATATTTCAAGGATCATCATATCTATCCCTGATATGTTATAGTTCATTACGAAGCTCTAGCAGCTTGGTGGCAATGACTTTGGAGAAACATCACTATCTTATCTGGAAGATCAACTCCCACTCGATTCAAGTGATTGTTGTACTCAGACAATCTGAGCACAAGCTCAACGATTGAGCTTTTCTCCCTTAGTTCGCAGGCCAAGAGAATCGTCGGAGGTCTTATACCTCTTGACGTGGGCACGAGCCCGAAATCCCAATTTCAGCCCTCGAAACATCTCATATGTTCCGTGACATTTCAAAAATGTCTTCGGTGCCTCAATTCTAAACCATTTATCATTACCGAACTATCATGTAGTCATCAAAACGTGTATGTCAGATGTTCGCAACATTCACAGACCACGTTCGAGGTCCAGCACACCGAGCGGTGCATTAAGGACACAAGCCTTCTACTGTCTGCATAATTGCTACTATCAACTTTCAACTATATTTTCTCTAGGAACATATCTAAAACAGTAGAACTAAAGCGCGAGCTTACGACATAATTTGCAAAGATCTTTTGACTATGTTCAGGATAATTAAGTTCATCTTATGAACTCCCACTCAGATAGACATCCCTCTAGTCATCCAACTGATTACATGATCCGAGTCAACTAGGCCGTGTCCGATCATCACGTGAGACGGACTAGTCATCATCGGTGAACATCTTCATGTTGATCGTATCTACCATACGACTCATGCTCAACCTTTCGGTCTCTTGTGTTCCGAGGCCATGTCTGTACATGCTAGGCTCGTCAAGTCAACCTAAGTGTTTCGCGTGTGTAAATCTGGCTTACACCCGTTGTATGTGAACGTAAGAATCTATCACACCCGATCATCACGTGGTGCTTCAAAACGACGAACTTTCGCAACGGTGCACAGTTAGGGGGAACACTTTCTTGAAATTTTAATGAGGGATCATCTTATTTACTACCTTCGTTCTAAGCAAATAAGATGTATAAACATGATAAACATCACATGCAATCAAATAGTGACATGATATGGCCATCATCACTTTGCTCCTTTCGATCTCCATCTTCGGGGCTCCATGATCATCATCGTTACCGGCATGACACCATGATCTTCATCATCATGATTTCCGTGAAGTTGTCTCGCCAACTATTACTTCTACTACTATGGCTAACGGTTAGCAATAAAGTAAACTAATTACATGATGTTTATGTTGACACGCAGGTCATAAATAAATTAAAGACAACTCCTATGGCTCCTGCCGGTTGTCATACTCATCGACATGCGAGTCGTGATTCCTATTACAAGAACATGATCAATCTCATACATCACATATATCATTCATCACATCCTTTTGGCCATATCACATCACATGGCATACCCTGCAAAAACAAGTTAGACGTCCTCTAATTGTTGTTTGCATGTTTTACGTGGCTGCTATGGGTTTCTAGCAAGAAAGTTTCTTACCTACGCAAAACCACAACGTGATATGTCAATTGCTATTTACCCTTCATAAGGACCCTTTTCATCGAATCCGATCCGACTAAAGTGGGAGAGACTGGCACCCGCTAGCCACCTTATGCAACTAGTGCATGTCAGTCGGTGGAACCTGTCTCACGTAAGTGTACGTGTAAGGTCGGTCCGGGCCGCTTCATCCCACAATGCCGCCGAATCAAGATTGACTAGTAACGGTAAGCATATTGAAAAAAATCAACGCCCACAACTACTTTGTGTTCTACTCGTGCATGGAATCTACGCAATAGACCTAGCTCATGATGCCACTGTTGGGGAACGTAGCAGAAATTCAAAATTTTCTACGCAACACCAAGATCAATCTATGGAGTAATCTAGCAACGAGGGAAGGAGAGTGCATCTACATACCCTTGTAGATCGCTAAGCGGAAGCGTTCAAGTGAACGGGGTTGATGGAGTCGTACTCGTCGTGATCCAAATCACCGATGATCCTAGTGCTGAACGGACGGCACCTCCGCGTTGAACACACGTACAGCCCGGGGACGTCTCCTCCTTCTTGATCCAGCAAGGGGAGAGGAGAAGTTGAGGGAGAGCTCCGTCAGCACGACGGCGTGGTGGTGGTGGAGCTCGTGGTTCTCCGGCAGGGCTTCGCCAAGCACCATGGAGGAGGAGGAGAAGGTAGGAGGAGGGAGGGCTGCGCCAGGGAAGAGGTCACGGCTGCCCTCCCACCCCTCCACTATATATAGGGGCAAGGGCAGAGGTGGAGGCGCCCTAGGGTTTCCCCTAGGGGGCGGCGGCTAGGCAGATTGGATCTCCCTAGGGAAAATCCTAGGGAGACTTGCCCCCCAAGCCAAGCAGGTGGAGGCTTGCCTCCCAAGCCAGGTGGAGGCGCCCCACCTCCCCAAGTAACGTGGGAAAGGGTGTGGGGGGCGCACCAACCCTTACTGGGCTGGTTTGCCCCTTCCCCTTTGGCCCATGAGGCCCTCCAACACTTGTCGGGGCTCCCGAAACACCTTTCGGTCATGCTGGCCATAGCCTGGTACCTCCGGAACACGTCCGGACTCCAATACCCTTCGTCCAATATATCGATCTTCACCGCTGGACCATTCCGGAACTCCTCGTGACGTCCAGGATCTCATCCGGGACTCCGAACTACCTTCGGTAACCACATACTATTTCCCATAACAACTCTAGCGTCACCGAACCTTAAGTGTGTAGACCCTACGGGTTCGGGAACCATGCAGACATGACCGAGACACCTCTCCGGCTAATAATCAATAGCGGGATCTGGATACCCATATTTGCTCCCACATGTTCCACGATGATCTCATCGGATGAACCACGATGTCAAGGATTCAATCAATCCCGTATACAATTCCCTTTGTCTAGCGGTATTGTACTTGCCCAAGATTCGATCGTCGGTATCGCGATACCTTGTTCAATCTCGTTATCGGCAAGTCTCTTTACTCGTTCCGTAACACATCATCCCGTAATCAACTCCTTGATCACATTGTGCACATTATGATAATGTCCTACCGAGTGGGCCCAGAGATACCTCTCCGTCACACGGAGTGACAAATCCCAGTCTCGATTCGTGCCAACCCAACAGACACTTTCGGAGATACCTGTAGTGTACCTTTATAGTCACCCAGTTACGTTGTGATTTTTGGCACACCCAAAGTATTCCTACGGTATCCGGGAGTTGCACAATCTCATGGTCTAAGGAAATGATACTTGACATTAGAAAAGCTTTACCATACGAACTACACGATCTTTGTGCTAGGCTTAGGATTGGGTCTTGTCCATCACATCATTCTTCTAATGATGTGATCCCGTTATCAATGACATCCAATGTCCATGGTCAGGAAACCGTAACCATCTATTGATCAACGAGCTAGTTAACTAGAGGCTTACTAGGGACATGGTGTTGTCTATGTATCTGAGTTTCCTATCAATACAATTCTAGCATGGATAATTAACGATTTATCATGAACAAGGAAATATAATAATAACCTATTTATTATTGCATCTAGGGCATATTTCCAGCATCATATCCATCACGTGTAAACTTGAGTTCTTCCTCCAGTTCGATGATCCTAGTCTTCGCCTTCTTCAAGTCCATCATGTCTACGCACATCTGGTTCTCCTGACGTCGAATGTGTTGGTTTAACTCCTGGATGAAAGTTGCAATGGATCTATCCTTGTTGGTGCTGATCACTTCCCATTTCTCGTCTCGTCGCCCACATATCTGGTAGATAGTGTCCTTCAGATCCTTGTTGTAGACTTCTCCAATGCGTCCCATGGTAATGTGGGCTGCCATCCTCTTGCCTAGACTCCAGGTGGGTGCTTCAGAAGAAAACTCTATGGGTTTAGAGGTTGGCGAGAACGTCCTTCCTGGAACTTGTACCTGAATCATCCAGCGCTCCTCTTCTGGTAAGGTGGCGTTGTACGTCCCGGTGAAGCTTGGTATTCCAATGTTCAAGTACCTAGTGACTTCCTTCAAGTGGCGTCCAAAAGGGGTGTCTTCATCCGGTTGTGCAAACTTGCTCTTCAACTCCTCCATCCTAAAGAGTAGAAACTGGAGAGGACTCAGAAATGAGTAGAGAAGAGAGACCTAGGGTTTTATCTTAGTGGTCGTGTCCTACACTCAGCGTGTGCTCTGATACCATCTTGTAGCGACTCGACCTCAAACGGTCAAGTCTCTGTGCTTTAGTGTCATCCCTGGATCGGTAATGCTGACACACACAGTACTCGAAGGATTTATAACAGAGTAGCAATCACACACTTATTACATCGAATGTCTCAAAAGAGAACTTATTACAATAAATATGGCTTAAGGCCATCTAATACAATAACAGCGGAAGGCTTGGAAGATAAAGTGAGTCCATCAACTCCGGCGGCATAGCTGAGCTGCACGGCAACGACCTAACGAACCTTACTCCTCGTCTGAAAAATCTGCAACATAATATGTTGCAGCCCGAAAACGGGTCAGCACATGGAATATGCTGGCAATATAACACAGTAGAGAAAGAACAGAATAATGCTATCACTACATGCATATTTGGCTGGTGGAAAGCTCTATGGCTATAGATTTTGCGAAAAGCCAATTTTTCCCTACATCAAGGGAATAGATTTTAATTTAACTATAATGATGGTTGAAACATCCCTCCAACTCAATCCCAATTAAAGTGATTAAAAACCCAACAATATTAATTAAGAGTGATGAGATACTTAAGATACTCCAATTACTAGATACTTAAGATTGTCCATAACCGGGGACACGGCTAACCATGATTAGATTGTACACTTTGCAGAGGTTTGCGCACTTTTCCCCACAAGACTCGATTGCCTCCGTTGGATTTCTCGCACTATATGGTGTTTGAGAAACGGATGACCGAGACACAGTCTTTCAGAAACATTAACTCTCTACTCCGGGTAGACCATACCAAACCTACAACCCACTACCTGTTGATCTACCTCTTCAAGAGCTTTACATAACTTACTCAACTATGCTAGAGCCCATAATAGCTTGTGGCTGCACACGGAAGTTTCTAGCATGAAACATCTCAGTTCCCTTTGAGCCTGGGTAGCGCTCCATAGGAAAATCACACGGAACCCCGGGATTTCCAAAAATACAGACAACACTGGATTCTCCAAGTGCCTCAATCCACCCAGATGTCTATTCAAGTTGCCACCTTAAGTTGAACCATTAATTAACAATCTCACATCTGTCATGGATTTCACTCAAACCCAAACCACGTCTACGAGCATAGCATAGCGTAGCAATATAAGCAACGCATAGAAGCAACTCCCAAGGGTTTGAATATAACAGGGCAATAGGTTCTACCTCATCAACTACTTCCCATCCCACATGTTAAT
Source organism: Aegilops umbellulata (assembly GCA_032464435.1). Taxonomy (NCBI): domain Eukaryota; kingdom Viridiplantae; phylum Streptophyta; class Magnoliopsida; order Poales; family Poaceae; genus Aegilops; species Aegilops umbellulata. The sequence goes on along the minus strand of CP136059.1, from coordinate 147,491,533 downwards.
TACATCCTAATCATGCAATGTTTGAGGATTGAAACTAATTGTCGGTGTACTAAAGTAGGGGTACCTTAGTACCCCGAACTTGTGCACGGGCAGTCGTAGCACCCCGCGGCAAGGCTTGCCAGGCGATCGCCAAAACTCTCCATGGTCCCTTTTTGGGCCATCCAAGAACAAAGTATTTGAGCCAAGGCTCCGGCAGGAGGAGCTTGCCGGGAAGGCCACCCGAAGAGAGCAAGGCCCCGGCAAGAGGAGCTTGCCGGGACGGCCGCTCGAAGCACAAGGCCCCGGCAAGAGGAGCTTGCCGGGAAGGCCGACCAGGGCACGACAAGAGACTTGCTGCGACGCGCCACGCGTCCCGGCAAGGACCGGTGAGCAACAAGCTCCCGGGCGCGACAAGGCATCAACCGCGGCAAGGCGCTTGCCGCGGCAAGTCACCACCCCACGCCTGCGTTCCAGCTCATCCACCCACGTGTCGCTCTGGGGCCATTCCAGGCGTACGTGGCGAGAGGCTGCGCAGCCAGGGGCATGCGGTGGCGAAGCAACGCTGACAGGATAGCCGTCGTGGCAAACGATGGCGCCCCTGACGGTCCCTTTTTTGCACTGTTTGGGCGACCTAGACGGGAATTTAATGCCCTTGTCCCCTGCCGTCAGAGTTAGGTATGATAGCACAGTGCAAACAGCTGTACCCAACACAGCGTTTTCCAGTTTTACCCCCGCCTACGTTGCCACCTGTGGGTAACCCCTTGCGCATATAAAAGGAGGCCCCATGCGCAACGTAGAAAAGGGAGGAGGGAGGAGGCCACTCACGCTCGGTTTGATTAGTTGCCTGAGTGTACTGTAGCACTCAGCGCTCCCGAACAAGAACACAATACAAACCACAAAGCAGCAGTAGGGTTTTACGCATCCGTGCGGCCCGAAGCTGGGTAAACCCCTTGTGTGTATCGCCTCGATCCGCTCTTCGCGCGACCTCCGCCCCCCGCCGAACCAGAAAGGGGCTCGGTCCCCATAGGTGTTCGTGGAGGCAGATTTCCCCCGACATATTTGTCGCGCGACCTCCGCCCCCCGCCGAACCAGAAAGGGGCTCGGTCCCCATAGGTGTTCGTGGAGGCAGATTTTCCCCGACATCTTTGGCGCGCCAGGTAGGGGGCGTCGAGGTTGTGTGAACCTGATCCGGCGTCTGCACAGGCTAGATCTCCATCATCTTCATCGACATGCCACCGAAGAAGAAGGCTCCAAAGGTGGTTGGTCCGTCCGCGTCGAACCCACCGCCCCTGGAGCAAACGGGTGGTGGGGATGGCACCGGCGGCGGAACGGGCGTCGCCGAGCCAGCTCATGGTGCCACGGCGTCCGAACATGCACCAAGCTCATGGTGCCACGGCGTCCGAACATACGCTGACACCTCTCGGCGCAGGTAAGCCCTGGTATGACCAGGCAACCTTTCACTCTATTCCATGGAGCGGGGACAGTTAGCCCCACGGATCTCGCATACGGGCCACCTCGAGTGCTCGCTCACGCTGAGCTCGAGCAAGAGCAGCTGCGACGAGATGACGCGCTGCTCCTCGAGGAGGACCGTCTTCACGCCGCTGTGCGAGCTGCTTGCTACCAGCAAGCTTTGCGCTGCTTTTATAGCCACAAAGTTAGTGCCAGAAGTTTCGAGGAAGTGGGAAGGCCCTTACCGGGTGAAACAAGTCGCTAGGCCTGGCGTTGTCCGCCTTGAGACCGAAGATACCACTCCGGTGAGGAACTCCCGGAACGTTGGGCATCTTCATAAGTTTCGCCCGTAAGGCGCGGTTGTCGGACCCCGTCCGGCAACCACCCTTTTGTACAAAGTCTTGCCGCTTTTGCATGTGATCCTTTGTATAGATCCAGGCGCAGACCCTGTGCACAGATTAAGTTCATGTATTCCGCGCATTTTGTCGATCTCATGCTTTTTATTCTTTGCATGCATTATCTGACACTCTGTGCAGCACTGACCCCCGGTAAGCGATGACGGGCCATGGCGCTCCGAACCTTTATTTTCTCTTCTTCCTTTTCTTGGGAGGGAAGGGAGAAGGTTAATGGTGAGGACCAGGCGACGTTCGATGAAGTTTCGCCTTGCTAGAAAGCGACCTTGCCGGGCAGCGAGCCACGGAAAAGCTAATTTGCCAAAGTTTGAGCAATCAAGTTTTTAAATTCTAAGGTTATCTTCCTCGAACGACCGTACTTTGTATGGAAAACCTGTGCGCAGAGGAACCAGCTCATGGCTAGTCACGCCCTTACTTCATTTCGAGTCCGCTCAACGATTTAAGTATGTTGCGACCAGACTCGTGCCCTTACTTTGTTTCGAGCTTGCTCAGCGACTTGAGTGTGCTGCAACTGCAGTTGCGCCCTTATCTCGCTTCGAGCCTGCTCAACAACTTAAGTGAACCGCGGCTAGTCACGACAAGGTTTCTTGCCGGCAACGGCATCGCCAGCGGGCTGCTGATGTCCCGCACTCAGCAAGTGTGCCTACGCTGGCAAGTTCCCTAAAAGCGTAGGGCAATAACATACAAAGGAGGGAATCAAATAGAGGAAGTAACAGTGCATTCACTACCTAAGATAAAGTTATATTACAAGATAGCTTGTCGCAGCCCTAATGAATTGTTTTCATAACTCGGCTAGCGGCGACAGGAAAAGAAAAGGGCGGGCGGCCTAATCCACACGGTCACCCTCGATCCTCTTGATCCCGGCCAGCCTTTCCACAATGGGAGCGACGAGGGCCCTGATCTCCTCCAGGTCAGCATCTGACAGCAGGGATCTGAGGACGTTGGTGAGCTTGAGGCCTGGGTTGCGGAAGACGATCTTCACCAACACCTTCTCAAGGGCTCCAGCGCAGGCATCGCGCGTCTCGTCGGCCAGCCGCTCTGGGATCGCATCCCGGAGTTCCTGAAGGGTCGTCGCCACGCCTTTGAAGAATGAAGTGAGCTTGGCGCTGGGTGGGAGGTTCGCGCCGGAGGGATACTCGTGACCCTCCATCCCCAGCAGCAACAGCTCCTTGTCGATGGAGGCGGCGATGTCCACCAGACCCTTTGTCCGCTGCTCCACCGTCGCCCTGAAGTTGTTCTGGGTAACTGCGACGCTCTTCAACAGCGCCTCGTTGTCCGTGATCTCCTTCCGCAAGGTCGCCTCTCGCTCCTTGGCGTTGTCCAGCGTCTTGGACAAGGTGGCCAGCTTCATCTCTAGATCAGCATTGGAGTCCTTGGCAGCGTCAAGCTCCCTGATCTTATCGACGAAGCGTCCTTGCAGCTCGCCGAGGGTATAAGCACCCTTCTCGCGCTCTTGTTTGAGCGCGGCGAGCTCCTCACCGCTCGCCTTAAGATTAGTGTCGAGCTGCGCCACCCTCGTCTCCAGCTCCTTCTTGGCGGCCTCGGCGGCCGCGGTAGCATCTTGCACTTCCTTGAGGGCTCTGCCAAGCGCTTGCTCGCGCGCGGCGACCTCCTCCTCGTGGCTGGCGAGGCTGGCTTTCTGCTGCACCAGCTCGCCCTCCCGCGCGGACAGCCCCTCGGCGGCAAGCCTCTGCTGCTCTTCGGATTCGACCTTCTCGAGGATGAAGGCCGTCCGCGCCTCGTCGAGTTGCATCCGCTCCTCCGCCAAGGATCGGAGGGCCTCCTGGTTGAGCTCCCGGAGCTCCTCGGCGCGCTTCTCCATGTCCACTCCCGCCTTCGCGACAAGCGCTTCCCGGTGTTCCACCTTGGCCTGTCGGGCGCGGTAGAGTGACACCAGCTTCCGGAGTAGCCGCCCCTCCTCAGGCTCGCCGTCGCTGCTGCTTGGCGCATCAACCAGCGTCAGCCCGGCGGAGGCGAGCACCTCTCCATCCAAGGTCTCCCCCTCGACCGGCAGCCTGGAAGTCGACTCCCAGGGGAGCTTGATGAAGATATCATCGCCGGCCTACAGGTAGACGCCTGGCTGGGGCTCCTCGGGGCCCGACGCTGTGGCGGAAGCAGGATCGGCGGTCGGCGCAGCGCCTGGCGCTCCTGCGGGCCCAGGGCCGTCTGTACGATCGCCGGCCCCCTCGCCAGCGGCTGCTGCGGCAGCCTTGGCGGCCTCTTCGCCGGCCAGATCTTCAGCACCGTCCGCCTCTCCGGTGGCGGCCGCGTTGTCGGTATGGCCGCGCACATCCTCCTCGACGACGACCTCGGTCTCCATCGGGTCCATGGCGGGCGGGTCTGAAGGCCGAAAGAGGGAGAGAAGTCAAGTAACTATCCAAAGAAGGAGATTCAAAAATAAAGAGAACAGCCCCAGGGGAGTTTCGAGGCAAGAAGGTTACCTGTGCCAGGGTCTGCGGTCACGGTCTCCGTCGCCAAGGGGTCGCCGGTGCTATCCTTGCCGGAGACTGCTCCCTTGCCGGAGACTGCTCCCTTGCCGGGGATTCCTCCCTTGCCGGGGAACTCCCCCTTGGCGGTGTAGTTGTAGCAGGTGGCGCATCGGAGGCGGTCTCCGGACGCTCCTGGTGGGGCTGCTCTGCTCCTATGCAAATCAACAGTCAGATATCAAAAAACGAAGAGTACCCAGGCGTGCCCAACGGCAGGAAGCAAAATCATATGCTTACGCTGGGGGCTGCGCTGGGGGCTGCTCTCAGGATTATTTGGTGGGTCCGACAAGGTCATCTCAGGTGCACCCCCTGCCGTCACGGTGGGCTCGTCGTCAAGGATGACCACCGGGACCTTGGCTCTCTTTGCCTCCCTCTGAGCCAGACTCCTGAAAAGGAGTAAATTCAGAGGAAAGCAAATGAGATGCGAGACACAACTGCAAGAATTGAAGAAATACAAGTACAACAAGGATCTTACTCCTCTCCCTCTTCCTCGTCGGAGCTAAGCGCGGAGAAGTCGAAGACTGGCTCGCTTCTGGCGCGAGGAGGCGGAGGAGTAGGCTCCCTCGGCCGCTTGGCGGAGGCAGTGGTGGCGCTAGCCTGTGACGTCCTTGCCCCGGCTGCCGCCGTGGCGCGAGGGGCGGCAGGAGCAGAAGCAGCGGCCTGCGAAGACCCCGCTCCTGCTGCCACAGCGGAGCGTGTCACGCGGCGCTGCGGCTGTTGGCTCGCCTGCCGCCCCACCACGTCTCCGGCCTTGCGGAGACGCCTCCGTGGTTGAGCCGGGGGCTCCGCTTGCGACGAGCTGCCCAAAGGTTGGGAGGAATCAGCGTCCTCTCCGGCAAGCCGCTCGTGTCCTTGGTGGGCTTGTCCGCCTCGACGCTGGGCCCGGCAGGCTCTTCCTCGCCGACAAACTCCGCTCGGTCGGCAAGGCTTTCCGCCTCCGCTGCGTCCGCCTCCGCCAATGTGAATCCAAATTCGCCCGCGGCCGCGGCTGCCGCCGCCTCTTCCATCCTGGAGGCGATGCGCGCCAACTCCTCGTCGGTGGTGTCCCGGGGTCGACTGGCACCTCCACCAAGTCGTCGAAGAACGCCCGCACGACGTCGCCAGCAGGCTCCTGCCAAGTGCAGTCGATCCCGTGCGAGTCGCATAGCAGCATCATTGCAAGGATGCGGCTGAGCGACGAATTGTTGCACAACGGGACGATGCCTTGCGGCAGCCTGAACCATTCGGGGTGATCGGGGTCGTGCTTGAACAGCTCCCTGAGCGTCCCGTCAAGTTCCAAGACAATGAAATTGAAGTTGAGGCCAGGGCGCAGCCTCATGATGTCCGCCGCATTCTGGAACTCCCAAGCAGGTCTTCCTTTCTCCTGCAGGGGAGCGATGCGGCGGCGGAGGAAATCTGCGCCAACGGCGCCAACTGTGAGCCCGGCACGCCTAAGCCGCAGGATCCGGGTAACGGCAATCTGCAGCTTGTCGTCGTCCGGAGCCACGTCGCTCCAATCCCTGTCGCGCACCATAGGAGTTCGGCGCACGGCAGTGAATGGCTGCGGGTTCTCCTCGACGATCAGGCACCAGTCTGCTCTCCACTCCTCCCATTTGCTGCGGAGCTCTCCCTCCAGATAAGCATCCTTCTTGCCGGGCTTCGAGATCCAGGCGATTCCGCCGGAGAGAGGCTCTCCTCTCTCTACTCGAGGCGTGAAGAAGTGGCGGAAGAGGGCTACGTTTGGATAGACTCCGACAAAGGTTTCGCAAAGATGTGCGAAAATTGCCATGGTTAGGACAGCATTGGGGGTGAAATCAAGGAGATGGAACCCGTAGGTGTTCATGATGTCGCAGAAAAATTCAGAGAAGGGCGGGCAGAGCCCGCAATAGAAGAACAGAGGAAAGAAGGGATACCCAGTCGGATACTCCTTCTGGGCGGCGGCGGGAAGAACCCTCGTGCGCGGATGCGCTCGCGTCCCCGTCGACCAGAAGAGGTAGAATTCCTCCCTCAGGTCCAACGCGTCGAGCTGAGGGGGGAAGGTTGCCTGCTCCTTTCGCAGCGCCTCAAGCCGCTGCGCCTCGACCGACTTCACAGCCTTCCCTTTCCCCTTGTCGCCCTTAGGGGCCATGGTGGAAGCAGGGAGGGAGGTCGACGGCGTCGGTAGCACTGGTGGCGACGGAAGGGGCGGAACGCTGCTCCCCTTGGGAAGTGGCGGAGATTTTCGAGCAATCGCAACTGGCGGGTGGGCGGACTGCACCTGTTTCCCCTGCTTATAAGGCGGAGGGGGGCGTTTCGCCTTTCCGAATAAACAAATCACCTGGGACGTGACGCCTGCCTTCGGGGCTCAACCCCGCGCACGCCGCCCACGTCACGCACGCCTCTCCCCACGATGCCGCGTTCGACGCGTGCGGTTCGGGGGGGCATGGTGGATGCAGAAGAAGATGCAGCGTGACCCAGGCCGCGCGTGCCCGTGCACTGTTTTGGGCCTGGCCCAACAGCGCTCGGCACCGTGTATGGCCCAGGCCCGGGGGCTCCTGTCGGTGTACTAAAGTAGGGGTACCTTAGTACCCCAAACTTGTGCACGGGCAGTCATAGCACCCCGCGGCAAGGCTTTCCAGGCGATCGCCAAAACTCTCCATGGTCCCTTTTTGGGCCATCCAAGAACAAAGTATTTGAGCCAAGGCCCCGGCAGGAGGAGCTTGCCGGGAAGGCTAACCGAAGAGAGCAAGGCCCCGGCAAGAGGAGCTTGCCGGGACGGCCGCTCGAAGCACAAGGCCCTGGCAAGAGGAGCTTGCCGGGAAGGCCGACCAGGGCACGACAAGAGACTTGCTGCGACGCGCCACGCATCCCGGCAAGGACCGGTGAGCAACAAGCTCCCGGGCGCGACAAGGCATCAACCGCGGCAAGGCACTTGCCGCGGCAAGTCACCACCCCGCGCCTGCGTTCCAGCTCATCCACCCACGTGTCGCTCTAGGGCCATTCCAGGCGTACGTGGCGAGAGGCTACGCAGCCAGGGGCATGCGGTGGCGAAGCAACGCAGATAGGATAGCCATCGTGGCAAACGGTGGCGCCCCTGACGGTCCCTTTTCTGCACTGTTTGGGCGACCTAGACGGGCATTTATTGCATTTGTCCCCTGCCGTCAGAGTTAGGTATGATAGCACTGTGCAAACAGCTGTACCCAACACAGCGTTTCCAGTTTTACCCCCGCCTACGTTGCCACCTGTGGGTAACCCCTTGCGCATATAACAGGAGGCCCCATGCGCAACGTAGAAAAGGGAGGAGGGAGGAGGCCACTCACGCTCGGTTTGATTAGTTGCCTGAGTGTACTGTAGCACTCAGCGCTCCCGAACAAGAACACAATACAAACCACAAAGCAGCAGTAGGGTTTTACGCATCCGTGCGGCCCGAAGCTGGGTAAACCCCTTGTGTGCATCGCCTCGATCCGCTCTTCGCGCGACCTCCGCCCCCTGCCGAACCAGAAAGGGGCTCGGTCCCCATAGGTGTTCGTGGAGGCAGATTTCCCCCGACACTAATGCATAAAAACTGGGTATGAAAAGAGTATGATCAATGTGTTACTTGCCTTGCTGGCGATCCGCGAAACCTAGGGACTCATAGTAGCTCGCTTCGCACTCCAGGAATTCTATTGCAAACAAACAATAGCATAAATAAGCAACTAGCAAAGATGCACAGGCAAAACTAAAATAAGAGAGATTGACCAGAACGTTCAACTTAAGAACTCCGGTTTGCAAAAAGAATCAAATCAAACGGAGCAACGAAACTCAAACGGCAAAAGAAACAAGATCCGTTTACTAATCTGAACTAAAGTCAACTTTCACAGTACCAAAATCTTGTTCAAGTTGATTAAACAGAAAGAGGGTCTCGAGACGAAGATCTAGGCGCTTGAATCTCCTGATTCCGACAAACGAGCGAAAAGATAAACTGAAATGAAAATCGGATCAGAAATCACGATCGAAAATAATCGCGGAATAATCCGAGAAAAAGAAACTGACAAACAGGCTAACAAACGAGTGTTCGTTGTCTGTAACTAACGAGCGAGAACCGTTCGTTAAAACGAATGTACAGACGAACGTCCACTAAACAGAAGAACCGAGAAAAACCGGCGAACCGATCTAAAAAAAGAACTAAGGTTTTTCTTAAGAAAATTTGAATCGGTTTTCTGAAACAAAACCGGCAGCGGCAGGGCAACGGACGGAGGGAGGCGGCGGTGCGGCTTGGGGCAGGGCTGCGGTGGTAGTGGTTGGTGGTGGCGGGGCTTGGGGGGAGTGTCGTGGGAACGATTCCGACAATAATAAGGTATAGGGTAACGGAGCATGATCTATCGAGATGCATATGGGTGGCGAGTTCGGGCCTCTCACGGTGGAGATAACAGCCCTACGTCTCGTGCTCCGGAGAGGCTTTGTATTATCTGAGTATGTATCCGGAGATTACAATGTGTGAGAGAAAGGAACGGATCCCATGCCTGAGCTAAGTCCTGAGACTAATGGTGAAAAGAGAGAGAGAGAGAGAGAGAGAGAGAGAGAGAGAGAGAGGTGGAAGAAAAAAGATCCCCCCAAGTCTAGTGGTGGGGGTGGCTTATATAGAGTGCGCCTCCCCCTCACCTCCTATGTTACAAAGTGAGGCATGAATGCCATAATGCCAGCCCACTATCAAGCGCTCACTATGAGAATGATGTCGACTGCTTTGCTGCCTGCTAGTCTTCGTATATCCGAGTGAGTCGTATGGTCGAGTGGTGAACTGTCATCCGAGTGGATGGTATGTTGCTTGGTCGAGTGGATAGTACGCTGCTTGTCCGAGTGGATAGTATGTCTGTATGAAATTTACCTGGACCCACATGTTGTGTGGACACCATGCTTCATGATATTTCGACCCTTCGTGGGCCTACCTGTTATGTGTATCCCCAACATTAGCCCCCGAATCGATTGCGATTTTGCAGGACGAGTTTGTGCAAGACACAATTTGGTCCGAGTGATTACAGAAATACTCGGTACATGTCGTCGTGCTTTCAGACAACCAAGGTTTGAACAAAATCTCAATGGATTCCGGCACCACGCTTCCTGACTGATCGGGGTAAGTGCCTGTGAGGAGCAACTTGGTGACATTCGTTCATCTCTCGGAAGAGGTTACTCGTGATCTGAGTATGGGTATGTCATTAAATCTGTGCAACAGGATTGACACATGGACTGCTCTCTCAGACAGATGCCATTCTTATCCCGGAGGAACGTCAATACAAGTCGGTTTTAGATCCACACTTGTGAGTTTCACGCTTTGGGTCCTAGAAGAAGGCTCAAAACAGGTCCACGGAGGAGCGTTAAACTCAACTTATAGGATTTTTTTGGTAGTCGACGGGATTCTTAGAACTTGTTTGTTTGTTGTTCATCACTCGGACTGGTCAGGCCATACTGAGTGGAGATTGCTCCAGTGGGGGCACGCTGAGTGCACCCACTGGGTGTAGTCCCCGAGACCGCCGTCGACTGCGGGCAGTCAGCGGGGGTCTGAGAGAGAAAATCTTCTTAGCTGATACTGATTGGACTTGTTCTTCTCCGACTCAGAGGTCGAGTGATCTGGAGTTGGGTTTGCATTGAGCAAAATGTTTATCTCTGAGTTCTCTTCCAGTGGGGGCACGCTGAGTGCACCCACTGGGTGTAGTCCCCGAGCCTTTGTCGAACTAGATGAGTCTGGCAGAGGGTTTAAGTCTCTTGGTAAACCTCCATGCAGTTGGCACGGTAAATATCTTTGTCTCGAATTGAATCAATTGGATGGATCTTCAAGCGCTTGGCATGGTAAATAAGCTCAGCTTGGAGCTGAGTCAGTCGGCGTCGGTGTCAAAACTGGCGGATCTCGGGTAGGGGGTCCCGAACTGTGCGTCAAGGTCGGATGGTAACAGGAGACAAGGGACACTTTATTTTACCCAGGTTCAGGCCCTCTCGATGGAGGTAAAACCCTACTCCTGCTAGATTAATATTGATGATATGGGTAGTACAAGAGTGGATCTACCACGAGATCAAGGAGGCTAAACCCTAGAAGCTAGCCTATGGTATGATTGTGTATGATGATGGTTGTCCTATGGACTACAACCCTCCGGTTTATATAGACACCGGATAGGGTTAGGGTTACACAGAGTCGGTTACAATGGTAGGAGATCTCGAATATCCGCACACCTAGCTTGCCTTCCACGCCAAGAAAAGATCCTTCCGGACACGGGACGAAGTCTTCAACTTTGTATCTTCATAGTCCTGGAGTCCGGCTGAAGGTATAGTTCGGCTATCCGAACATCCCCTAATCCAGGACTCCCTCAGTAGCCCCTGAACCAGGCTTCAATGACGACGAGTCCGGCGCGCAGATTGTCTTCGGCATTGCAAGGCGGGTTCCTCCTCCAAGTTCTTAAAGAAGATTATAAACACCACAGAATAGTGTCCAGCTCTGCAAAATAAGTTTCCACGTATTGCCGTACAGAGAATAATACTAACACAAATCAAATCTGCTGACGTATCCCACAGTGCGTCATAACACTGCGGCCAAGCCTTCTATATAAATTGTTTTCATTGTTCCACCTCAGCTCGTATAGCGAGGCGGTTTCCTTGGCACGTCTTATCGAAGCAGAGATCGTGTGCCCCCCTCTAACGGGATTCTCATTAATACGGACATGGGTAACCCAACCACGCCATTTACCGCGGCGTTTGGGAGGCAAGTGAGTTTTATTAGGTAGGTGAGGACGCCTAACCGCTCCTGCTTATATATAGGGATAAGGATTCACCTTTTTAACCTATGCCTTCTTCCTCCTTTGCCAATCCATCTCTCGCGCACTCAAGCTCCAGCGCCCAAGTCCGCTCTTCTTCCTCAACCTTCTCCAACAATGTCCGGAGCGGGAGGCAAGTGGATGGTCTCCTCTGTTACGGAGGCTCAAGTAAAAAGGCTAAGGAAAGCCGGATACTTGTCCAAGGATATCCCGCATCGGCTTCCTGATAAGGGGCAGCTTCTTCCTACCCCAAGGCCCCATGAGAGGGTAGTTTTTCTCCCCCACTTCCTCCGCGGACTGGGCTTTCCACTTCACCCATTTGTCCGGGGGATCATGTTCTACTACGGCCTGGATTTCCACGATCTGGCCCCGAACTTCGTTCTCAACATCTCGGCGTTTATCGTCGTGTGTGAGGCCTTTCTCCGCGTCCGCCCCCACTTCGGCCTCTGGCTCAAGACCTTCAACGTCAAGCCCAAGGTGGTGTTCGGCACCCAGGCGGAGTGCGGAGGCGCTATGGTTGGCAAGATAGCCAACGTCCTCTGGTTCGATGGCTCCCTCGTGGAGTCCCTAAAGGGGTGGCAGGCTGGGTGGTTTTACATCACCGAGCCCCGCAATCCGAAATGGGTCGCGGACCCTGAGTTTAGATCCGGACCCCCCACGCGGCTCATGTCCTGGAAAGAGACAGGCCTGTCGTGGGGCAACGAGGAAGAAGTGATTGGGTTGCAAACATGCATCCAGTCCCTGGTGAACAAGCCAATTCGGCTCACCAACATAGTCCAGGTCATGCTCGTTCGCCTGATCCTCCCGTGCCAAGAACGGGATTTTACATTGTGGGAATTTGACCCGGCGCAGCACCAGACCCTCAGTAGGCTCTTCGACACGACGTATGAAGACGTCTGGAAGGTGCTAACCAAAGGCGCCGAGTCCCCCACATCCGCCTCCGAGGATCGCGGATACAGCTCGCAGCGTATCGCCGGCGAGGTAAGCTATCTATACCTTTGACAGGTTCGTTAAGCTCTTCTTCATAGATTATCTCTATGCGGGATCTAAACCCCCTTTTACCTTTGACAGGCTTGGCTGGAGATATCCGGACCGATTAACTGTCCGGCCCCTCTGCCCGAAGACCCGGCCCCAGCTCTCTTGGTGAAGCTAATGGCTCCGGCACCTTACGTGGTGCCGGAGAGGAAGGCCAAGAAGAAGAAAACCACCGAGACTCGAAAAAGTTCCCGCAACAAGGTGGTGTCGGACTCGTCATCCAACGTGTCTGCAACGCCCTCCTCTCGCGAAAACAAAGAGGAGGAACAAGGAAGCTCTCCCCCTCCATCGAGGGGCGCAAAGAAGAAGAAGGCCGCCCCAACAGGGGAGGCCGAGGGGTCAAGGAAAAGGAAGACCCCTCCGCCGGACTACTCCCACGACGCCGAAGAGGGCGGAGAGGAGTGTCCGGACAGGACCAAGCGTCCGGTGAAATCATAAGTATTTATACACCAGAGTAACTCATGATACCCTTTTTTTAATGCGCGGCTTTCCCTGATATCGCACGTATTTTATGCAGCCCGCCCCGGGCCGAACTCGACGGCTCGTCGAGCGGCTCCCTGGATTCGTCGGACGTGAACTCTGTTTCGCCCGCGGTCTCCCCCCGCGGGGCGGACAACACCGAAGCGGCGCCCCGCCAAGCTTCAAGGCAGGAGGAGATGGTCCTGGAGGAGCCACAAGGCAATCCTCCGGACCCCAGGAGTGAAGGGGATGAAACCCCCCAGGGCTCCAAGTCCGGCTTTGTGCCGGACACCGTGCCGGACTCGACAGTCCCGGTCCGCGGCGGGCGAACTCCTTCCAGGAGGAGTAAGCCATCTGAGCCGGCGGCCTCCGTCCAACCGGAGGCGCCGGACAATTTGCTGGAGGTGCTTGAGGACGCCGCCATCGACGAGGAGCACCGTACTGTTATGAGTACGGTGATCCAAAGGATTCAGTCCGCCAAGAGCGGACTGAATGAAGCTTGCGCTAGCCTTCTAACAGGCTTCGAGGTAAGTAAAAAATGTGCCAATTTATTTACCGCATAGACAGTAGCCCCTGATGCTCTGTTCGGTGTTCAGAAAGAAAAGCCGGATAGAGGATCTAATAATTTTCGCAGGAGTCTAACAAAAAAGGTCAAATGTGCGTATGCAGGCTTCACTGTTGTCCACCGCCGCACTGACTGCGCAGGTGGATGTCCTGAAACAGGACCTCGGGCGGACCGAGCAAGAGCTCGGCCTTGCCAAACGGCAGCTCGAGGAGAAGGAAGGTAAGAAATATCTAAAAAAAGAAAAGGAAGAAAAAAGGTGCATATAGAGAGGCTTGATTGCAGAAAGAAATAACAGGATTGTACTGCTTATTGTAGGGGCCACTACCGAGGTGACAACCCTGAAGCAGGCGTTGGCTGAGGCCGAGAAGAAAACGGCTGAGGAGCGCGGAGAGCGAGAGAGGCTGGGGGTTCAGGTCGGCGAGGTGCAGCAAGAGCTGCAAACTCTCATGAAAAAACATGAGGGTTTGGAGCTTGAGGCGAAAGCGCAAGCATCCGAGCTCGCGTCGGCCATCGAGACCGCCAAGAGTGCCAAGGCCGAAGCCCAAAAGGCCCTCCAAGAGTTGGAGGAGGTGAAAAAGATAGCAACGGGTAAGGCATTCTCAATGCAGAGTAGGAATATAAAATTAAACTACCTATTACTTACCCGAATCCGGAGTTCTCCAGGGGCGTTCGCCAATCTTCCCCGTAGCGTATCCGACGCCGCCGCGTTCTACCGAGCTGAAGAGGGCAGCTCGACGGAGAGCGTGTTCTGGTCTCAGTATTCTGAGGCCGGACACCCTGTGCCCTTAAGCGATCAGCTGAAACAGCTGGTCGAGCTCCACAAGGCGGCCGAACAGGCCATGAAGGGCTTACTAGTTCGACTGTGGCCTGGAGAGGCCCTGCCTGGGAGCTATTTTGGGTTGGTGCGGCGGCTGGTGGAGGCCTGTCCACGGCTTGAAGTCATCAAGCGCTCTGTCTGCATTGAAGGTGCCCGGAGGGCCCTTGCCCTTGTAAGGGTACACTGGGGTAAGCTGGACGGAGAGAAGCTGGTGAAGGACGGGCCGCCGCAGGGGAAGGAGCATCTCAAGATCGAGAACTACTACAAGGACGTTCTTGCCGGAGCCCGCCTTGTCGCGGATGAATGTACTAAAGATGTAGTATTTGAATGAACTCACTCGTTTGTATCATGTGCGCTGAAAACTTGTTCATATGCACTAAGCAATGCTTTTTAATTTAAAATATTATTTTCTGTGCGGCCGTTTATCAAAAAATTGAGAGATGGCGAGTCGTCGGCTTCTGCCCCCATGCCACTAGTGCTGGGTTGTTTGGGATAGACCTGAGGGCTCTTGTTCCCATGGTTGGGTCCTTCGAGGGAGGCGCTCAGCACAGCGAACCAGGCAATCGGACTATAATGCTTGTACGCTCTCACTTAGCCATAGAACGTTATAATTTTAACTATCGGCGAAGCCCCTAGTTCGGAAGGCCGAATTCGGGGCGCTATCCATGCCTTTGGCCGGACATAGCCAGCTCCTCGCTCAAAGCGGCATAAGCCTTTAAGGACTCGATAAACCTCTCGAACAGCGACGGTCTCGCGCCTTATCATGACAGTCTGTTTTAGCTTTCTCCACTGAGGTGCTCAACCCACCTAATCTAGGGCACAATCGCAGTGGTTCTCCTAGTGCTACCTTAGCCGATAGAGCGGAACGTAAGGTACCAAAACATAGGAGCCGGGCAAACCCAACATGTGACCAAAATCATGACTCGGAGCCGATGCATATAGTGCTATAAGTTCGGGGTGCCGCACTTGTGGAAGTGTACGGACTTCTCACACCAGATAAAAGGGTAATGAAGCCCCTGGCGTGGTTTGCCGTACCATGGTGTACGGGTGCGATCATGTTATATCATAAACACATATATTCAAAGGGGACAATGCAAAAATAGATAAAAGGCTATGCATTGTTTTATAAAGAGGCCATTTATCAAAGCCGAATGATACAAGTATTGCGATAAGCAAAAAAGATATTAGACTATTTAACATGTCCTGACCAGGCACAGGCCGCGGAATTTAGAAACAGATATATCGCTCGAAATAGAGACCACCTGAGAGTTCCGGAATGCGGCGTAGATTTGTCTACTTTCCTGGATCTTGCATCGTCTGTGTGGCAACGCGGCCGAAAAGGTTGTCCAGAGTATGGAGTCCTGAAATTAAAAAAGAAAAAATCCGGCAGCCCCTAGTACGTTTGACGCCGTGTTGTAGGCATGCCGTTAATGTGCCCCTCCCCCTGTGCCCATGGAATTTTAAGGGCGTAATTGTGTACTCGAGGTACTTGCATCGCTATGTTGCGATGGCTGGGGTCGGGGCCGTATTGCTACGCTTGCTCTGATCGTGCCAAGTGGTTTTGTTGCAGGTTACTACGGTTGCGCTTTGCATTGTACGGTTTTTTAACGGCCGGACTGGAGAGTTGCCTTGAAAGGCTGCTTTGTACTTCCGCTGCGAGGGCCGCCGTGTGCTCTTCCGTACGGATGGAGCATTATGTGTTTCCGCTGACCGTAATTACTCCTTGAGGGCCTGGCATCTTGAGCTTGAGATATGCGTAGTGCGGCACCGCATTGAATTTAGCGAATGCGGTTCGTCCGAGCAGGGCATTATAGCCACTGCGGAACAACACTATATCGAAGATTAACTCTTTGCTTCGGAAGTTATCCGGAGATCCGAAGACCACATCAAGTGTTATCGAGCCTGTGCAATTGGCCTCTACACCTGGTATGACGCCTTTAAAGGTCGTCCTTGTGGGCTTGATCCTTGATGGATCTATGCCCATTTTCCGCATTGTATCCTGATAAAGCAGGTTCAGGCTACTGCCGCCGTCCATGAGGACTCTTGTGAGATGCAATCCATTCACGATTGGGTCGAGGACCAGTGCGGCAAAACCACCGTGATGGATGCTAGTGGGGTGGTCCCTTCGATCGAAAGTGATCGGGCAGGAGGACCATGGGTTGAACTTTGGGGCGACTGGCTCCATCGCGTATACGTCCCATAGCACACGCTTCCTCTCCCGCTTGGGAATGTGGGTTGCGTATATCATGTTCACCGTCCGCACTTGTGGGGGAAACCCTTTCTGTCCGTTGTTGTTCGGCGGCCTGGGCTCCTCCTCGTCGTCGCTATTCAGCCCCTTGTCCTTGTGTTCGGCTCTTAACTTGCCTGCCTGCTTGAACACCCAACAATCCCTGTTGGTGTGATTGGCTGGCCTTTCGGGGGTGCCATGAATCTGGCACGAGCGATCGAGTATCCGGTCCAAACTGGACGGGCCCTGGGTATTCTTTTTAAATGGCTTTTTCCGCTGACCGGATTTATAACCTCTGAATCCGGCATTGACTGCTGTATCCTCATTGCTGTCGCTGCTAACGTGGCACTTTTGATTATTTCGACGTGACCTGCCACTTTTGTCCTTGGTATCCGAATTTCCGGGCTTCTTCGATAAGTTGTTGCTGCGAGCTAGCCAGCTATCCTCGCCCGCGCAAAAGCGGGTCATGAGTGTCATGAGGGCTGCCATGGTTTTCGGCTTTTCTTGTCCCAGGTGTCGGGCAAGCCACTCGTCACGGATGTTATGTTTGAAGGCTGCTAGGGCCTCTGCGTCCGGACAATCGACTATCGGATTTTTCTTTGTTAGGAACCGTGTCCAGAATTGCCTGGTCGATTCTTCTGGCTGCTGAATTATGTGGCTTAGGTCGTTGGCGTCCGGTGGCCGCACATAGGTCCCCTGAAAGTTGTCGAGGAATGCGGCTTCCAGGTCCTCCCAAGAACTGATTGAGTCCGCTGGTAGGCTGTTAAGCCAGTGCCGGGCTGGTCCTTTAAGCTTGAGGGGTAGATATTTGATGGCGTGCAGATCATCGCCACGTGCCATGTGGATGTGAAGGAGATAGTCCTCAATCCATACTGCCGGATCTGTCGTACCATCGTACGACTCGATATTGACGGGTTTAAAACCCTCTGGGATTTTGTGATCCATTACTTCGTCTGTGAAGCATAGTGGGTGTGCGGCGCCCCTGTACTGGGCTATGTCGCGACGTAGTTCGGAAGAGTTGTGCCTGATGTGTTCGGCCCGGCCGGATTTGTTGTGTCCGGAGTGAAGATCATCACGTGTCTTCGGGCGTCCGCGCGATCCGTAGATCGATCTTGTTTGCTTTGCTTTATCCTCCAGTACGTCTCGCAGATCTGGCTCGTGTTCCCGTGCCTTATTCGAGCGGCACCGGGGCATGGCTTGCTGAGGGGCTCGACAGGCCTCCCTGTCGCGGCCACGGGGTGGCCGGTCTGCCATGTCATATGCTTCCCCCTCTGATTGGGGTAGCGGCCTGTGCTTAGGATAATTTTTGGAGGGGCGCACGAGTTCATACTCTTCGGCCGCAAGGACTTCTGTCCATCTATCAGCTAGCAGATCTTGATCAGCTCTAAGCTGTTGCTGCTTTTTCTTTAGGCTGTTGGCCGTGGCTAGAAGCCTGCGTTGAAAACGCTCTTGTTCAGCGGGGTCTGATGGCACGACGAATTCATCGTCGTCGAGGCTTGCCTCATCTTCGGAGGGAGGCATGTAGTTGTCCTCCTCAACCTCTTGCTCTGCCGCTCTCTCCTGAGGGCTGGCTTTTCCATCTTCCTGTGCCGAATCTTGCTGGTTCTGGTGTTCTTCGGCGCTATCCGGGGTAGCATTATCTCCCATGCCGGAATCACCGTTTCTGCTGTGGCGGGATTTAGAGCGGCGCCGTTGGCGCCGACGTTTTTGCGGTTTTTTCGATGTGTCGTCTTCCGCTGCTCCATCGCCATCCGCATCCTTTGGAGCATCCACCATATATATGTCATATGACGAGGTGGTGGTCCAGCGCCCTACAGGTGCTGGTTCTTGTTCGTCTCCTCCTTCGTCGTCCATACCGTCGAAGTCTTCGGAGCCGAAGTCAAGCATGTCGGTTAAATCGTCGACAGTGGCTATTAAGTGGGTGGTGGGTGGGTTTTGAATTTCTTCGTTGTCCGAATCCCAACCTCGCAGACCATAGTACGGCCTGGGCTCTCCTGATAAAGAGAGAGACTTGAGAGAATTCAGGATATCACCGAAAGGTGAGCACTAAAAGATGTCCGCGGCGGTGAACTCCATTACAGGCGCCCAATCAGATTCGATCGGCGGGGGCGCGGAAGGCTCGGAGTTCGGAGAAGAGTCTGGCTCCTTGGAGACCTGGGCCGTGCGGAGTACGGGGCTGGCGTTCGGCTCGATCGCCTTTGAGATCGCAGCCCCCGAGGTGACGTCCAACCGTTCATCCTCAGAGAACGCAACGGGCTCCGAGTCAAAGATCGGGGCCGGAGCGTGTGCGGCCTCCAGGGTGCTATTCGGAGGCAGAGCTATATCATGCCCCTCGAAGTAGCGCGGCGCACTTGGTTGTGGCTCGAACCCATCGAAGATCAAGTCTCCGCGGATATCAGCCGTGTAGTTTAAGCTTCCAAACCTGACTTGATGGCCAGGGGCGTAGCTTTCGATCTGCTCCAGATGACCAAGCGAATTGGCCCGCAGAGCGAAGCCGCCGAAGACGAAGATCTGTCCGGGGAGGAAAGTCTCACCCTGGACCTCATCATTGTTGATGATCAAAGGAGCCATCGGGCCTGAAAGTGATGACACAGAGGAACTCTCAATGAAAGCACCAATGTCGGTGTCAAAACCGGCGGATCTCAGGTAGGGGGTCCCGAACTATGCGTCAAGGTCGGATGGTAACAGGAGACAAGGGACACTTAATTTTACCCAGGTTCAGGCCCTCTCGATGGAGGTAAAACCCTAATCCTGCTAGATTAATATTGATGATATGGGTAGTACAAGAGTGGATCTACCACGAGATCAACGAGGCTAAACCCTAGAAGCTAGCCTATGGTATGATTGTGAATGATGATGGTTGTCCTACGGACTACAACCCTCCGGTTTATATAGACACCGGATAGGGTTAGGGTTACACAGAGTCGGTTACAATGGTAGGAGATCTCGAATATCCGCACACCTAGCTTGCCTTCCACGCCAAGAAAAGATCCTTCCGGACACGGGACGAAGTCTTCAACTTTGTATCTTCATAGTCCTGGAGTCCGGCTGAAGGTATAGTTCGGCTATCCGAACACCCCCTAATCCAGGACTCCCTCAGTCGGACTGATCTTCGTGCACTTGGCACTGTAAATGAATTCAATCTGGAACTGGATCAATCAAGTGATCTTTGTGCACTCGGCACGATGAATGAATTCGGCCTTGAAACTGCCGACTATAGAAAAAAGCTGGCCACTCCAGGGAGTAATCGTTCCAATAGTACCTCTTATATTGACCGTTAGAATTTGCGTGACAGGGGTATTTGTAAGAGTACATTGTATCCGTAGAGGAGCTTCATTTTTACCCTTTTGCATGAAAGGGGTATTTGTCCAAGTGGACGTGCTTCCCGACTGATTGGGGTATGTTGACTGCAAGGAAAAACTTGGTGGCACTTGTATGTCTCCCGGAGGAGATAGACTAGTGGTCTGACATGGACGTGCCATGAAACTCGAGTGACGAGGCTAGTGTGTCGGCTGACTCTCCTGAGAGAGGCTACTCATTATCCTGGGGGAAAACCAGCACATCCCATCTCTGAGTCCAAGTTTGTGAAACTAATGCCTTGGAGCCTAGGATAGGGCCAAGTGTATCTGCAGAGGAGCGTCGTTTTCACCCTTTTGCAGTCCTGAAGATGACTTTAGGTAATGATTTGGGAGATCATCCGAGTGGACAGTACTACCCTTATAGATTTTCGGAAGACCGGGCAAGTATGGTCAAAAAGATATTCCTGGTGTGATCAATGGGTTGATTGAATGGGCGTAACCCCTGAGGGCGGCATGGCCAACGGCTGTGCGTAGCCCCCGAGTGATGCTCGAAAGAGGCAAGCTTGCTACAAAGTGTGATATGAGGTTTGATCATATGATTAACTTTTTCGTTCCCGTGTTGGGGGTGTAGAGGTAAAGACATGTCCAACTGATGGTGACGCGCGAGGCGGCCAAGGGGCGATGATGTGTACAACCGAGTGACGACACGCGGGGCGGCCAAATGGGGAAGACATGCACAACTGAGTGGCGACGTGCGGAGCGGCCGAATGGGGAAGACGTGCACAACCGAGTGGCGACGCGTGGAGCGGCCGAGTGGTGAAGACGTGCACAACCGAGTGGTGCGGTGTGGGATGGACGAGTGAGGATGTGCGAGGTGGCCGAGTGAGGATACGCGAGGTGGCCGAGTGACAGATTGCATGTCCAGCCAAGTGGCTGAAATGGTCTTCGAAGGAGTTAGCTAGATGCTTTCGAAGCTAATGTAGCGATGAGGTCGTTGTAGTTTGGTTGCGACACAATAGGACCGGCGTGACAACTGAGTCTGAATAAGAATGAAGATGGCGTGCAGAGCGTCTGGGTGATTATAAAACTTGTCAAAGTGGCGGATCGAATGCACTTGTTGAAGTGAAGGATCTGACTGGTGATGAAGTACTTGACTACTCAGGAGAGTGTCATTCCAAATGAGATGCAACCCCCAAGTGCGGCGTAGCCCCCAAGCATACTATAGGCTTCGACAACGGACATGTCGGAATACGAGAAATATAGTTTTGAAAGGATGATTTGCAATTCATCGAGTCGGACTCGGGTAAAGATGAGGAGAAGCTTCTGAGTGATGCTCGAAAGAGGCAAACTCGCAAAAGAGTGAAGTGTGTGAAGTTTAATTATAAAAGGGACTTATCTGTCTCATGCCTGACGAGGTCTATATCATTGATACAATGAAGAGGATTCCACAGAGGGGTTGGCTGGATGTGTTTGAAGTCAACAGAGCGACAAGGTCGGTGTTGTGGTGCGCTAGGACCGGTACGGTGACCGAGTCCGAGCAGCGATGAAGTTGGCGCATAGGGTCGTCGAGTGATCGCGTAACTTGTGTAAAAAATGGCACAAGCCAACGAAATAATTTCTCGAGGAAATTTGATGTGTGCTGAAATGATTTGTGTGAATAACACCCATAGACACCCGCTGGGAGTGCAAGGGGCTTGCTGGTTAACTAGCAAGAGTCTGAAAGAGCGAAGGATTCGTTCGAACTTGTCGAAGCCACGGATCCGACTGAACTCATTGGAATACTGGCTCAAATAAAATGGAAGTGTAGTGTTTCGACTAAGTTGCAGCCTCGGAGGGCCGATGCGAACTCGAAATGAAGAATGACACATGGTGTTCGTGACTGATGTATGCGCAAAAATGGAAGCTGGACTCATGAGTCACGTAACCAGTACTAAGCAAGTATGTGAAAATAAGCAGCCGAGCGTAGAGGTACACTCCATGGCGTGGCCTCCGAGTGAACGTGATTTGTGAATTACAGGATACTTGGGAAGATGGAAATAACAGAATGTAAAATGACTTAGCTGTCTGAAGGCGCGCGAGTGGCCGAGTGGTGATGAGGCGACCAACCGAGTGGCGACGAGCGGGGCGGCCGAGTGGTGATGAGGTGACCAACCGATGGCGACGCGCGGGACAGCCGAGTGGTGATGAGGTGACCAACCGAGTGGCGACGCGCGAAGCAGCCGAGTGGTTATGAGGTGACCAACCGAGTGGCGACGCGCGGGGCGGCCGAATGGTGATGAGGTGACTAACCGAGTGGCGACGTGCGGGGCGGCCAAGTGGTTATGAGGTGACCAACCGATGGCGACGCGCGGGGCGGCCCAGTGGTTATGAGGTGACCAACCGAGTGGCGACGTGCGGGGCGGCCGAGTGGTGATGAGGTGACCAACCGAGTGGGGACGCGCGGGGCGGCCGAGTGGTTATGAGGTGACCAACCGAGTGGCGACGCACGCGGCGGCCGAGTGGTTATGTGGTGACCAACCGATGGCGACGCGCGGGGTGGCCGAGTGGTTATGAGGTGACCAACCGAGTGGCGACGCGCGTGGCAGCCCAGTGGTTATGAGGTGACCAACCGATGGCGACGCGTGGGGCGGCCGAGTGGTTATGAGGTGACCAACCGAGTGGCGACGCGCGGGGCGTCCGAGTGGTTATGAGGTGACCAACCGATGGCGACGCGCGGGGGGGAGGGCGAGTGGTTATGAGGTGACCAACCGAGTGGCGACGCGCGGGGCGGCCGAGTGGTTATGAGGTGACCAACCGAGTGGCGACGCGCGGGGCGGCCGAGTGGTTATGAGGTGACCAACCGATGGCGACGCGCGGGGCGCCCGAGTGGTTATGAGGTTACTAACCGATGGGCGACGCGTGGGGCGGCCCAATGGTTATGAGGTGACCAACCGATGACGACGCACGGGACGGCTGAGTGACAAGGACATATTCGACCGAGTGCTACGCCTGTGGCGGCCGAATGTCCGGACATTTAATTGTCTGATAAAACCTGCACATTGCCGGAAGTTTAGTTCTCCGTCTATAAACTATACGAGGTTGAAATATGAAATAAATACTTAGCTTGTCAGGCAAGCCGATGGAGACGTGTCCTCCGAATGACCGCAAGGGGTGGCCGAATAGTAAGGACATGTCCAACAGATGTCGGTCTGCAGGGTGACCGAACGGTGATGAAGATATGTCCAGTGTTGAGTGTTTGTCCAACTGCAGCAGCAGTTTGTTAACCGTCCGAGTAAACTATATGTCTCGGTGAACCTGGACGTGACAGAATGTCGGCGCCGGAAGAGGAAGCTCGCGCGAGCACGTGGGCGTGACTGGCTTGAGGAAGGAGCCGCTTTGGGTATGTGCTGCGTTGGGTAGTTGATGTCGGAGGATGGCGTGGCCGCTCGCAGGGATGCAGCCAGCCCCCGATAAATATGTACGTTAGCCGGCCGAGTAAAAAGGTGAATCCACCAAGTGGATCCAGGGACTTGACAGCCAGACGAGCGCCGTCCAAGTGAACGCCTCATCCGAGTGCACCCGCGTGTCCGAGTGAACCACATCTGGGCTGCGATCCGGTCTCCGCGCCATCAGTCGAGTGGAATAAAAGATGAGCCGGTCGGGTGACTACATGTTAGTCGTCTGTACATAGCTCAAACGGAATGTCTATCCGAGTGAACCACCGTCCGGAGACGATGACGGACGTGTGACCTGCAAGTTAGTAGGAAACATAGCTACGGATATATTTTGATGGACAAAGGGTCCCTGCACGGATGCATCTTGCAAGGATTAAAGGCCGTGGATGTTTATGTATGCATGCATGCACAATTATACCTTTAGAAGTTTTGACCGCGGTAATTAAGAAACTGACGCTGAAAATTCTCACCTGATGAGGCGCTTAAGAAGGCAATTATACCTTTAGAAGGAGGCCCACGCAGTCAGTAACGAGGAAAGTGCCCACGTCCAAAATCTGTACGTGCATGCAAGAGGAGTTAATTAGTTGGTAATTAAGGAAGAGTTAAAACCGCCCATGCATGTAGTGGACATTTTCCTTTCCCACGGCCATTCATGTCCTGCATGCACGAGATAAATTGGAAGGAATTAAAGATTAGAAGGAAAGTGGAAGGCGAGCTCCCTGGAGGGCCATGGCAGCGGCGGTTTTTGGCACGGATCCACCGCGAGAGGCGGCCGCGACGAATCCGAGTGCTGGCGAGGCCGCGCGTGGGTGGCGCTGAGTCGATCCAGCGGCTCCCATCTTGTCGTGATCGGAGACGTGGACAGCCCCGGCATTGGTGCCGCGTCCCGCCCGTTCATCCACCACGGGGGGCGCCGTGCGGCGGTTCATGAGGGACGCCGCCGCAACATTGCCGTGTCAGGACGTCGCGGAGAGGCCGCTGAAGTACTAGGCCGGCGCGCACGTCATAGTGACCACAGCCAAGCGCCCATGCTGCCAGATGGACTGTCGAGCGCATGTGCTCGTTGCAGCCATCTGATGGGCGGGTTGAAGTCGATTGAGAAGAGGAAGCAGGAGGTGCAGTACGGCGCGCTGGCGGCCGTGCGCGAGGACGGATGGCCACGACTCATGCACCGTGTTGATGCCCTTTTCCCTTTCCCATCTCTTGTCTGATTTATTCATGCGTGGGTGTGTCTGATCCTATAGGAGGAAAAGACAAACTCGTTATTAGACAATGTACTGTAAAAAGACTAGATTAAATGGATACTTCCCTGATCCTTTTCTTTGTACGAATGGCGCGATGACCAAAGCTCTAGCGGCCAATTTCTTTGGTGATGGTAGTTGATTCGCTGTTGAAGATTGAAGAAAAAACCATTTGCATCATGGCTCGATAGACACCATGCCCCACGGTGGGCGCCAACTGTCGTGGGAACGATTCCGACAATAATAAGGTATAGTGTAATGGAGCATGATCTATCGAGATGCATATGGGTGACACGGTGGTTTTAGCGAGTTCGGGCCTCTCACGGTGGAGATAACAGCCCTACGTCTCGTGCTCCGGAGAGGCTTTGTATTATCTGAGTATGTATCTGAAGATTACAATGTGTGAGAGAAGGGAACGGATCCCATGCCTGAGCTAAGTCCTGAGACTAATGGTGAAAAGAGAGAGAGAGAGAGAGAGAGAGAGAGAGAGAGAGAGAGAGAGAGAGAGAGAGAGAGAGAGAGAGGTGGAAGAAAAAAGAGCCCCCCAAGTCTAGTAGTGGGGGTGGCTTATATAGAGTGTGCCACCCCCTCACCTCCTACGTTACAAAGTGGGGCATGAATGCCATAATGCCAGCCCACTATCAAGCCCTCACTATGAGAATGATGTCGACTGCTTTGCTGTCTGCTAGTCTTCGTATATCCGAGTGAGTCGTATGGTCGAGTGGTGAACTGTCATCCGAGTGGACGGTATGTTGCTTGGTCGAGTGGATAGTACGCTGCTTGTCCGAGTGGATAGTATGTCTGTATGAAATTTACCTGGACCCACATGTTGTGTGGACACCATGCTTCATGATATTTCGACCCTTCGTGGGCCTACCTGTTATGTGTATCCCCAACAGGGAGTATATAAAGGGGGGCGCGGCTTGGAGGAGGGGCCAAGGCGGCGGCGAGGAGGAGTCCCGGCCGGACTCCTCGTCCGAGGCGGCGGCGGCTCGGTCTCCAGGTGGGAGACGGCGCGCGCGGGGAGGTGGGCCGGCCCGGCTGGGTTTTGGCCCAGTCGGCGCTTGGAAGTTTTTTTAATAATTCCGCCGAACAGAAAATAAATCCTAGAAAATAAAATAAAAATCTAAAATTGCCAAAACAAATTTTCGCCGTCTAAATAAAATATTTAGAACGAGATGAACATTTTTTGGCCCTAAAATGCAATTTTGAAAACGTGCAATTTTTCTAATGCAAATAAAATCCAAATAAAATCAAATAAATGATTTTAATATTTTTCCTCCAATATTTCAATTATTTTGGAGAAGTCATATTATCTCCTCTCATATGTTTTAATATGAAATATTTTTTGGAGAGCAAAATAATTAAAACCAAAATCCTCGTTTCATCATTTGATAAAAATCAAATATGAAAACTGGGAAATCCCCAACTCTCTCCGAGGGTCCTTGAGTTGCTTAGGATTTTTGAGGAGTGCGAAACGAAAATGCAATAAAATATGATATGCATGAATGATCTATGTATAACATTCCAAATTGAAAATTTGGGATCTTACATGGTTCATGGAGAAGCTTCATCAAGCTATTGGTTGTCCACCTGGACTTGCAATCTGTTCGGATGCAGGAAAAGGGATTGATAGTGCAATTGAAGAGGTGTATAAGTATGCTGAACATAGGGAATGCATGCGCCACTTGGTTGTCAACTTTAAGAAAAAAATTCATGGTAAAGTATTTGATGACCATATGTGGCCAGCAGCTTATTCATGGACTCCAGAAGCTTTCGAAGCCAACATGGCAGCCATACATGAGAAAAAACCTAAAGCAATAGAGTACTTGACAAGATACCATAGTAAGCTTTAGTCCAGGAGCAAATTTTCCACTTCCTCAAAGGTGGATTATGTGACAAACAATCTGGCCGAGTGCTTCAACAACTGGATTAACAAGCACAAGGGCATGATGTTGTTTCAGTTGGTGGACAAAATTAGAAGGAAGATATTATTCAAGATGGAGAAGAGGAGGAGGATTGCCAAAAAATTGGAAGGCCATTGTATACTACCTAGTGTCATGAAGGAGTTGAATGCAAAGAGTAGAGGGTTGGATATAGAGTATGAGAGGATTGACCACATGAAAGCAGAGGTGAGTGAGGGTGGTGAAGATGGCAAGCCACATGTTGTGGATCTGGACATGAGGACATGCACATGTAGAGAATTCCAAGTATCAGGGAAGCCTTGCAAGCATGCCATTTCCTTCATCACCGGAATTAGGGGGTCACTATAGAAGACTTTGTTGATGATTACTATAGTGTTGCCAAGTTCGCAGCAGCATATACTCCTGTAATGCCAGGGCTTACTGATGCATCTCAATGGCCAAAGAAAACCCATGAATTCTTTTTACACCCTCCAATCCTTCGAAGGGCTCCTGGGAGGCCAAAAGTAGAGAGGCACAAGAGTGGTGCTGAGCATAGCAAGAGCAAGAGAAGAAAAGGACAACATCAGTGCCCAATTTGCAAAGACTGTGGTCATAGATGGCAAGGTTGCAAAAATGTTGATCCAGATGCAAAAGAAGCGTATGTTGATGTGGCAAAAGAAAGAAGATAAGAGTGTAATTTTGTTACAATTATCATGCATATAACAATGCTAATGTTCTTTTTGTCATGTAGGAAAAAAAGAAATAAATCCAAAGTTGTAGCAAGGAGTGGTGACGCTAATATTCAAGCAATCGAAGGTACCCAACCAACGCTGCCCCTTCCATGTTCAACTACCAACCCAAGTGAAGTAGATGTGGTGAAGTCAACATCATCTAAGACTACATCATCTAAATTTGTGAGGTACATGACACCTTAGTTTTCAAGATTATATTGTGCTTCTCTTTTGCAATCATATCATCTACTTATACATGAATTGTTAATTTAGGTCCAAAACCGGTTCGAACCAAATTGAGAGCACCTCAATGGAAATTGAGTCAACACCAAAGCGACGCAAGGGCAAGTCGAAGGCAAAGGTGATCCCAGCTACAGCAGACAGCCCCGCAATGGCCACTCAAAGCAAGAAAAGGCAACCAAACAGCCCTGCGATGGCCACTCGTAGCAAGAAAAAACTGAAAGTGTGAACTTGTTTCTTTCTATGAAATTTGTGGACTTGTTTTCTTGCACTGGACATTGGTCTCTTTTGTGCATTTCAATTTCTTGTACTGGACATTGGTCTCTTTTGTGCACTTCAGTTTCTTGTATTGGACTATGAGTACCATGTCTATTTCTCATGTTTACTAACCTCTTTTAAGGGGGGTAGTGGACCACGATTTGTGTTGAGATAGAAAATTTGAAGACCTTCATTTGCCTGGAACAAAAAGATATATGAATACTTTTAGCACACCTACAATAAAGTTCATCCTGAAGAAAGGCTCAATGAGTTCAGCCACACCAAATCTTCTCCAAAAGAAGAAGGGCAAGACTGAAGAATGTTCAACCACTTAGAGAAATTATCAAATTAGCATTGAAGACCGAAGGCTTGATTCCTAGCCTTGATCAAGCTAACGATAGTATCAAGAGAGAAGTATCTCCTGCCAAGAACTTAAAGTTGTCGATCATGAAGTTTAGAAATGACCATGGATGCATAAGGACTTGTGAAGAAATTTCATCGAAGATGAGGCTAATCCAAACTCATTCTCTTTAGTCAGCCCAAATCCCGGAGACGAGATTTCTTTTAAGGGGGGGTAGATCTGTAGCATCTCGATTCTTGGAATGTTTAAGAAAAAGTTTTCCAAAAATCAGGGTGAGAAAGTTTCATTTGTTTTATTTGTTAACAAAGCTTAAACTGGACTTTCATAATTTGAAGGATTTAATTTGAACTAATACCAACCTAAACTAAAATTGCAGTTTTGTTCTTCTCTTTTAGTTGGGTTTATTTTATTGCCTCCGGCATGTTAAATTATGAGTCTCTAAATTATTTTGGTTTTTTAGTTGTTTGCTATTGCTCCAACTTATATTCCTTTCTAGATTTTCCTTTCATTAAAGGAAAATCAATTTCTGATTATTTATTTTCTCTATCAAACTCTGGCCATAATTTTCAACGTACAATCTGATTTCTTTCTTTGCTCACTTTTCTTTCACCCGATTGGGCCATGCCCATCTTTTTTTCTTGCTCACTATGTTGGGTAGTGGCAACCCTAGAAAACCCTATTCGCCGTTCGCTGCGGCGAATTGTCGGGCGTTCGCACAGGGCAAGCATGCGAACGACGCGACATGGGTCAGCCCACTTCCAACTTTACATAGTGCGGTCAACGGTTTTGGGAACCTTCTAGAAGGTTCCCTGGACCAGGTTTTTTTCATGTGTTGTTTCTTTACTGGTTATTTCGGGTTTCATTCAGTTTTTGCTTTTGTTTTTTTCTTTTTCCTGCTTCTTTTTCTGTTTCACCTTTTTGTTTCTTTTCTTTTCACTTTTACTTTTTGTTTTACTTTTTTCACATTTTTTTATTTTCCCAAAAATGTTCAGAACTTTAAAAAATGTTTGTGTTTTCCAAAATTTGTCCCAAATATAAAGAAATGTACTTTCTTCAAATGTTGTTCGTAAATGAAAAAATGTTCAAAATTGAAAAAACTTTAGAAGTTCAAAATTTGTTCTATTACTTCCAAAAAGAGTTTGAAAACTTCAAAAACCGTTTAACATTTGAGAAAATGTTCAGATTTTTAAAATTTGTTCACAAATTCAAAAAATGTGCAAAAATTTCCAAAAATGTTCTTGTTTGAAAATTTGTTCACAAATTCGAAAACTGTTTAGTAATTTCAAATATTGTTCTTGTTTTCTAAGTTTGTTCATGTTTTTAAAATTGGTTCAGAAATTCAAAAATGTTTATGGGGAATTCTGAAAAATGTTCACATTTTACGAAAAATTGTTCGTATGTCAGAAATTGTTTGTCTTTTCAAACTTAGTTCTTTTTTGAACAAATGTTCAAAATTTCCAAAAATCTTTGCGGTTTTACAAAATATGTATGAATACTTTAAAATTTTGTTCACATTTCCTTTCTTCATAAAACTATATGTGTTTTCCATAATATTTTCAAATAATTTAGAAATTTGTACGGTACAACAAACAAGGTGTACTTCTTAAACATTTTGCGATGCCAAAAGTCAGTTGTAGCTGTTGGCTGTAGTAGCCAACATCACTACTAGACACTCTGGCTGTCATGAGTTCGAGTCCTTCCTCCAACTCATTCTATTGGGATTTTTGTCGCGCTAGCTTTTTTCCGGGCTAGCTAGCTTCGGTGCCCTGGAGTCGGCCGGCCCAGCCGTGTTATTGGACGCAGCGAGCGTCCAACAGGACCTCCCGGCAACCCCTCCCTCTTCCTATTTTTGTTGGACCTCTATTACCTGATGGGCTGGCCGAACTGGCCCAGCTCTACAGAGTGATGGCCTCCATTGTCAACATCTGCCGATTTGCCCGTGCAGCTTACCCACCGATCTCCATACCAAGGCCACCATGAGTTTCTTAGATGACGCCTGCCAAACGCCCCCTTTCCCACAGATCCCCATCCCCATCCCGATCCCCCACTCTAGAGCGTCACAGCCTAAGCCTGGCTACGCTTCCCGTGGAGCTCGAGGAGCGACTGGCTCAAAAGAGGTGTATCGCGGTCTCTTCGCCGACATCACCGAGGAAGCTGACGACCATTACTGGCCGCAGGCACTCAAGCAGTGGGCTAGAGTATGTGGGTATGTCGCGGACGCCCACTATGTCATCAAGGTCATCAACAGTGATGGCCTGAGGCGGGCTATGTCACAGGTTAAGTGGCTGTGGGGACCCTGACTCATAAGTCGTGATCACCGAATGCACGTGTACAGTGATCCCAGAGATCAATGCTCACTGAACACACAGAAGCTGAATAACAAGAGTCTTACATCCATACATACCGCCTTACACAAATCATGACCATTATGGTCAAGTCTTACATAGATAAAGCCTTAGGGGCTGAACATCAAATGAAACACAAGCAGCGGAAATCTCCGTTGATAAGTAGAACCCATGCCATCTGCCTTAACCCTACAGGCATTCTGACTGGGAAGCGTCCTAGTTCGCATGTTCATCTCCAAAGGATTCTTCCTCGAACTCCTGTTCTTCCATGCATGGTCAATTAAATAACCAGTGGCAAGCCAATGAGTACTTTGAATGTACTCGCAAGCAACCCATGTTTTGGTTCAAGGTACAATAATGCATGACATAGGTAAATTTTTGCGGAAAGCTAGTTTTGGGTGCAATGGCATGTTCAACAACTTGTAAGACATGCATCAGGAGAATTTAAGTAAGCATGAGGATAGGTTATAGATATCAACATAACTAGAGAGGGCACCAACCCAACTCAATCATGTCAAGTCCTTGACTTGACCCAAGTAGTTCTTCCCACTTATCCAAACACAAACACTGGTTTGTAAACATGTGGACGTAGCCCAAGAGCGGTTACCCAACTGTCCTTGACCGTGGACACGGCTATTCGAATAGTTTTACACTCTGCAGAGGTTGCACACTTTACCCACAAGATCCGGGGAGCTTCCGTGTCATCCACGACCCGCGGCACCTCAAGTACCCGGGGTAAGCACCCGATCACTATCTTTCCCTAGACGACACTAACAAGGAGTCCACTCGTTGTTCCGTATCCTCACGATGTACATCATACGAGACTCGCTCGAGATCGTAACATCCGAGAGGGGACACAACGGTGTATCCGGTGCCCTGTGAAAACAGTCATGGCCGCCCTACCTGGCACGACCCCATCCCGAGAGAGAGCACTAACTCTCCCTCATCACTAGTAATGCGGGCTCCAAGCTAGTATCGACTTAGGTAATCAATAATGCCCTTTCCCATATAAGGGTAGAGCGGTTGCGCATGTAAGGTTGGAATAACGGTCGCAACTTAAACCAATCCGTTTTGGAAAACAACACACACTTGTCTCGGTACACCACTTCGTCATCAAGTGGTTACCCAACTCATCATCTCCCTCGGGCATAAGTGGCACCCGATGGGGTTTTCGAAAAGTCTTTTGAAAGCACTTTGCCTCCATCACCATGCATATTCCCGTCCCTTTTGCGTAGCACTACTTTTGCATCCTATCTACTCCCACCGGCATAACCCTCATAAGGAGGTAGGGTCATGCATAATGTAGGTTTCAACGAGGAAGTAACGGAGGTGACCCACTAAGTGGCTACCACCTCATCATGATTCCATTGCAACAACAATAAAGTGCTATATGACATGCATAAAGAGGGTTTCATAGACATGGTCAAAGGGCTGCTTGCCTGGCTCAACAATGTCTTCTGGGTCTTCAAAGTCTTCTGGTCCAACTCCTTCGTCAGCAACGCAATCTATCGCCGCAAAATAATAACGAGAAAAATAAGGCAATAATAAAACAGAAAAATCAAAGTGCCCAGAAAAATGTCAACTCATTTTTGTAAAATACTAGGTGGAAATCTAAGAAGGGGAAAATTCCTAGTTTTGGATTTGGAGTTGTGGAACAGGAGAAATGGATTTTGAAAGGCATATTTAAATGCTTAAAATCACATTTAAATATTTATAGTAAAGAAAAGTTGGTTGGATTTGAATGGAAGTTGCACCATTAAATAGGTTGCAATATTCTAGGAATTTAGGAATTGGAATTATTCCATTTGGACAAATATTTTACCCTGTGGAATTTTTACAACACAGAAAGAAAAGGAAAAAGAAAAATGGCACTGTGCCACTTGGCCAGAACAGCCGCAGGGCAGCAGGCCCAGCCAGCGGGCCGGCCCAGCCGAGCCAGCGTACAGCGCGTGCGCCCGTCCATCCATTTCAAACCTGACGGGCGGGGCCCCCAAGTCGGACGGGGCGCGGGAATGAGGGAGAGGATGACAGGCGGGGCCCGCCTGTCATCACTAACCCGTGGACAGGGGGGTCGCGGTGCTCACCGGCGACGATGCAGGCCACGGCGAGCTCCAGCGAGTGCGGGGATGGCTTCGGGGGACTGCCGCACGTCGGGGGATGGTGGACTTGGCCGGCGGGGGTGCCGGGTTTGCCGGCGACGAGGTCCGCGGCGGAAGGGCTTCGGGAGTCGACGGCTCCGGCCGTTTCCGGTGGCTACAGAGAGGGGAAACGAGGGGGAAATGGTCACGGAGCTGCGGGGAATCCAGATCGAGAGAAAAGGGGGCCGGGGACGGCCCGTACCTCGCGAACTCCGGCGAGCCGAAGCGGCGGAGCTCGAGCTCGATCTCGAGCTCGGGCGGCTCTGGAGGCGAACTGGAGGTGCAGGGGGACGTTTTGGTGGTGCAGAGCACGAGTGGTGAGGGTGGAAGGGCTCGGGGAGGCCTTTATACAGGCGAACGGCGGTCTACCGTGGGCTCGTGCGCCGGCGAGCTCGCTGCCGTCGCCTCGGGTCATGGGGCCCGTTTGGTTGTGTCTGGGGTGCTCGTGGGGGTCGACTACACCCAGGGGAAGAAGAGAGAGAGGGAGCAGGGGGCCAGAGGCACCGCGCGTGTGAGCACGCTCACTGATGCGCTCGGGCGGTCGTCGCGCGTGCGAGCTGGGGCGAGAGGAGGGAGAAGGAGGAGGGGGCCGGCAGCGTGCCGTGTCCCGGACGTCGAGGCGCCTCGGGGGACACGAGGGGGAGAGCCGAGGTGGCCGGATGTGGCTGGAAGGGGGCGGCTACAGTGCGGGGGCGCACTGTCGCGTGCTCCAGAGCATGCAAATGGCTGCCATGGCATTGTTTAAAGGGCAGGGCGCGTCCACTAGTGTCTAGCAGGTCTAGGGGGGAGTAAAGAAGAGGAGAGGGACATTGGATGCCCTGGATGGCCACTGGAGTGAGGAGGGAGGTGAGGAAGAGGGGGAAAGTGGCCGTCTAGAGAGAGAAAGAGGGGGGTTTCACCCCTCAATCATTGAGCTAGGGACTTGCCATTGTTACTGGAGGTGAAAGGGGTCTAGGGGGAGCTTTGGTAAAAAGTGGAGCTCACCAAGAATAGTGGAAGGGGTCCAAACAGTGGTTTTTGCAAAATGACAGAAGGTGTTTGATGTTGTTTTTGGCAAGAAAATGATCTCCAATTGCCATGACACTCCACAGGGTGAAATGACACATATAATTAGGGCCTTCCACCAATTTGGAGCTTAATTGGGCAAAGTTGCCAATGCAACTTTTGTAAACCCTAGAAATGAGCAGAAATGGACTTGTGTAGATCTAGTTGAGCAACTCACTTCTCCTTGATGCACCACTTGGTGTAGTGGCCTCATTTGGTCATGTGATCATGCTCACAAAAGTTGGGGTCAAGGAGAGAAAGTTGGTAGTACAAACTTGATCAAACTTGATTCTGGTTAGAGAGGGTTTTGGGGCATTTTGGTGAACCAAAATGACTCTAGTTGACATGGGGCTTTGCAAGGTGATCACAATATGCATTTGTGACTTGCTGGATTTTCCTTGGATTTTTATGAAAGTATTTCCTGTAGAAATATCTCAAATCCTTGAAATGGGCAGAAATGGTTTTGGAAGGTTTTGTCCAATATTTTGATCATAACCATGTGTTGAAACTCATATATATGGAAAATATATGTCCATTGAGTCTCCCTAATTTTTCTCAAATATTTTTAAAGCTTTTAAATAATTTTAACCTATTTAAGACCATTTCTGGCCTTAAGAAAAACTCTTTAAATAAAATAGGAAAATAACTTTCAAAATTATAATTTTGTGGTTTCTAGGTATCCTATATCTAATAGGTGTCCAATATATCTTTGGAAATATTTTTACTGCCCTTAATTAAGTATTTGCAGTGCAAACCTCAATCCAGGGGTTTTTGGAAAACTAATTCTTAAAAATACTTTTTGGCCAAATTATTTTTGTAAGAAAATACTATATTGCTCTATACACATGGCATGATCATTGGGCAGAAGTTTGGGACAAGAAGATGAAGTATAGAAGGTGGAGTAGTTGACTATAAAGAGCACTTGAAAAACCACTGAGAGAAAACCAACTTCAAAATAAAAGCCAAATAATGCAAAAGTTTTTGTTGGTCCAAATTTTCATGCTTTATTAATGCAAATGATATGTTACAAAATGCAGGGTGTGATAGACCTACCCCCCTTACAAGAATATCGTCCCCGAGATTCCTAAACTAGGCCTTGAAGAGATATGGAAACTCGGATCTGAGGTAGTCTTCACGCTCCCAGGTTTCTTCTGCTTCAGTGTGGTTGCTCCACTGGACCTTGAAGTACTTGATCGTGCGGCTTTGAGTGCATCGCTCAGCCTCATCCAAAATGCAGATGGGCCTCTCACGGTAAGTCAAATCAGGCTGGAGGTCAATGGCTTGATGATTGACGTCCTTGTAAAGATCAGGCTTGTCTGGAACTTGGAGACACTTCCGGAGTTGTGATACGTGGAATACGTTGTGCACATCGGATAGTTCAGGTGGCAGTTCCAACTGGTAAGCTACTTCTCCTCGCAAGTCAGTTATCTTGAAGGGGCCGATGTATCTTGGTGCGAGCTTTCTTTTGACATGGAAGCGTTGTGTCCCTTTGAGAGGTGTGACCCGGAGATAGACATGGGCTCCAACTCGGAAGTTCATGTCTCTACGACGTGAGTCAGCATAGCTCTTCTGCCTTGACTTGGCGGTCTTCAAACGCTCTCTGACAAGCTGGACTTGCTCTTCTGCTTCACGGAGAATATCGGGCCCAAAGACTAGCCCTTCTCCGGTCCCTGACCAATTGAGGGGTGTGCGACACTTGCGTCCGTACAACACCTCAAATGGTGCCATCTGGAGGCTAGACTGATAGCTGTTGTTGTAGGAGAACTCGGCAAAAGGGAGGCAATCTTCCCACCTAGCTCCATATGCTAAGACACAGGCTCGGAGCATGTCTTCGAGTATCTGATTCACCCGTTCTGTCTGACCTCCGGTCTGTGGGTGGAAAGCAGTGCTGAAGGACAACTTGGTCCCCATGGCCTCTTGGAACCTCTTCCAGAACCTTGAGGTAAACTGAGTTCCTCGATCTGACACAATCTCCTTGGGAACACCATGAAGGCTTACGACTCTGTTGATGTAGAGGCTGGCTAGCTGGTTTCCCTTGTAAGTTGTTTTGACAGGAATGAAATGGGCTACTTTGGTCAAATGGTCGACTATGACCCAGATGGAGTCATGTCCCTTGTTTGACCTAGGTAGTCCAGTGATGAAATCCATTCCGACTTTATCCCATTTCCACTCAGGAACCTTGAGGGGTTGTAACAATCCAGCGGGCCGCTGATGTTCAGCTTTGACCCTTTGGCATATGTCACATTTAGCGACGCAAGTGGCTACCTCTCTCTTCATGCCATGCCACCAGAATCTTTCCTTTAGGTCTTGATACATCTTGGTTCCTCCGGGGTGGATGGAATACGGGGTGTCATGAGCTTCTTGCAAGATCAAATTCTTGAGCTCAATCTTGTTGGGTACGCAAATGCGATTCCCAAACCACACGATTCCCTGCTCATCCTCTGAGAATCCGGGGGCCTTGCCTGCCTTGATCTTCCTCTTGATGCCTTCAATACTCTCGTGTCCCTTTTGAGCTTCCTTAATATCATCCATCAGGGTAGGCTTGACTTCAAGGTTGGCTAGGAATCCTGGTGCAACCAGTTCCAACCCGAAGCTTTCAAGTTCTTCATACAAGGCGGGTAGCCTGCCCTTAAGCATAGCATTCAAGGAACAAGCCTTTCTGCTTAATGCATCTGCTACCACATTAGCCTTTCCAGGGTGGTATTGAACACTGAGATCGTAATCCTTGATCAATTCTAGCCATCTTCTTTGCCTCATGTTCAATTCCTTCTGAGTGAAAATATACTTCAGACTTTTGTGATCTGTGTATATCTCACACCGCTTCCCTAGGAGGTAATGTCGCCATGTCTTCAGGGCATGAACTACAACTGCCAACTCGAGGTCATGAGTAGCATAGTTCTCTTCATGAGGCCGTAGTTGCCTTGAAAGGTAAGCTACGACTCTGCCCTCTTGCATCAGAACACCTCCCAGTCCGGTCTTTGACGCATCACAGTATATCACAAACTCCTTGTGTATATCTGGTGTGGCCAAAACTGGGGCGGTGGTCAATCTCTTCTTCAGCTCCTGGAAGCTCTCTTCACACTTAGGCATCCATTCAAACTTCTTGTCCTTCTTCAAGAGCTGAGTCATGGGTCGGGCAATGCTTGAGAACCCTTCAACGAACTTGCGGTAATATCCCGCGAGTCCGAGGAAGCTTCTGAATTCTTTCACATTGTTTGGGGATTGCCATTCAGTCACGGCTTCAACCTTAGCGGGATCGACCGACAATCCTTCTTCAGTCAAAACATGACCCAAGAATCCAACCTCATGCAGCCAAAATTCACACTTGCTGAACTTGGCATACAGTTGGTGCTCTCGAAGCTTGTCTAGGACCATCCTCAAGTGTTGCTCGTGCTCTTCTTCCGTCTTCGAGAAGACAAGAATGTCATCAATGAAGACAACAACAAACTTGTCCAAATATTCCATGAAGACCTTATTCATGAGATACATGAAGTAAGCTGGGGCATTGGTCAATCCAAGGACATGACCGTGCACTCATACAGGCCATATCTGGTTACAAATGCCGTCTTCGGAATATCTTGGGGTCTGATCTTCAGCTGGTAGTACCTAGATCTGAGGTCGATCTTGGAGAACACCTTGGCCCCATTGAGTTGATCAAACAGATCTTCAATTTTGGGAAGTGGATACTTGTTCTTGATTGTAACTTCATTGAGGGAGCGGTAGTCAATGCATAAGCGGATAGTACCGTCCTTCTTTGCCACAAACAGAACTGGCGATCCCCAAGGGGAGGCACTAGGGCGGATGAATCCTTTCCTCAACTGCTCTTCCAGTTGCTTCTTCAACTCTGCCAACTCTTCTGATCCCATTCTATAAGGCTTCTTATAGATGGGTCCTGCTCCGGGCTTGAGCTCGATGATGAACTCGATGTCTCGGTCAGGAGGCATTCCCGGTAGCTCATCGGGAAAGACATCGGGGTATTCGCATACTACCGGCACTTGCTCCAATCCAACTCCAGTCAGACAGTTGACTTATTTGACTCGAGCAGAGGTGGGCTTGGGAGCAAACTTGACTTCGACTCCTTGGTCATTGGTCATAGTGACAGTCCGGTTGGCACAATCTAACAAGCCTTGGTGCCTGATGAGCCAATCCATTCCTAAGATCACATCCAAGCCTTGTGATCTTAAGATGATAAGGTCTGCTTGGAAGTCTACCCCATTGATGATAATCCCGACTCCTTTACACCCTATCTTGGCTCTCATCTCGGCTCCGGGGGTTTGTACCACCATAGGGTTACTCAGGGGTGTAGGGGTCATGCCACTTTTTAATGCAAACTTTTGGGTGACAAATGAATGCGTGGCTCCAGAATCAAACAAGACAGTTGCAGGGGTTGAGTTGACAAGGAACGTACCCAGCACGACGTCCGGGTCTTCCTGGGCTTCTTCTGCAGTGACATGGTTCACACGACCCTTGCCGTTGTTGGGCGGGTTGCGGGGAGCTTGGTTCCTTAGTGGCATTCCATGGCCTTGTCCTGTGTTCTGCGCATTGGGGCGCGGGGCGTCGGGCTTCTTGTTGGGGCAATTCTTGGAGTAGTGCCCTGGCTGACCACATCCAAAGCAAGTGACTTGATTGGGGTTGCTATTCCTGCCGGCATTGTTATTGGGGTTGTTGTAAGCTGGCCTGGGGTTGGCATACTGCTGAGGTGGACAGTTGGTGCGGGATGCAGGAGCTCTTGGCTGCTGATAGGTTGGCCTGACCGGGGCAGACTGCCACGGACGAGGCTTCTGGTTGCTGGAGCTACCCTTGCTGATCATCTTGCGCTTACGGGTATCATCCAAAGCACGTCGCTTGTCTTCAAGCATGAGTGCCTTGTTCACCAGGTCAGGAAAGGCCGGGCAGTCACACACAACAAGCGAGTACTGCAGAGTCTGGTTAAGGCCTTCCATGAAGCGCTCCTTTTTGGCAGCATCAGTGCTGACATCTTCAGGGGCATACCTTGAGAGAACACTAAACTTCTGCATGTACTCCTTGACAGTGCTACGACCTTGCTTCAGGGCTTGGAACTCACGCTTCTTGATGGCCATGATTCCGGAAGGAATGTGGGCCTTGCGGAATTCTGCCTTGAAGTCATTCCAAGTGATGTTTCGCTCAGCATGCATGGCCTTGAATCCATCCCACCAAGCTCTGGCGGTTCCCCCGAGACAGTGAGCGGCATATGACACCCTTTCACGGTCCTCAATGCATCCGACTAGTTCCAGCAGATCCTCAATGGTGCGGACCCAGTCATCTGCATCCAGGGGTTCAGCAGTCTCGATGAAGGTGGGTGGTGCATGCTTCTTGAACTCCACCAATGTGGAACGTCCATTGCCGTTTCCCGCCGGCTGGCGGTTGACAGCTTGAGCAATCATTTGGAGGGCTGCAGTGTTGGCTTGGCGTTCCTCTCGGAAAGCTTGGAGAAGCTGAGCCACATCCATGCTTGGAGGTGGTGGTGGCGGCGGAGCTTGTCCTTGGGTTTGGTCCTGACTGGCTCCTTCTCCGGCTCCTTGCTGCTGGGTAGAAGTACCAGTACGGGTTACAACAGGCATCCTGTTGGAGCGATCAAGGTCTCATGATTGGGAAAGATGGGGAAAGCAATGTAGATGGGATGCCTAGTAAGGGGGTTGGTATGACACTAATTGTTTTCATGCAAGGGCCAAAAGGCCAAACACATTCATTAAAATCCAAATGGGTGATGTAGTCGCTTACAAGTTCCCGTAGGAAAGCACGACATCCATCAAACACACCAAAAGCAAACGCAACACTACATGGTTTCATATGAACCAGTACAAGGACTCGACTTCGCATAGGGGGTACACGACCTATCCTACCATAGGGGTTGCTCATGGGCACATCCGGGTTGCGAATGATGCCTAAGTGGCGGAATGCTCGGTCGCGTAGTCTGGCTCTTCTGGGTCTTCCTCCTCATCATCGGTGGCCTGACTTTCCTCTTCACTTGAAGGGGTGGGGGAGTGGAGGAGCTCAACACAGTGTTGCTTTGCCGGTGGTGCGAAGAGCTTGCGGTATTCCTTTGCGCTCATGCGGTGCTGCCATGGTGGTTCTCCATCCTTTGGGGGTCTTCCGCCTCGGTATGCGATTGCAGGCTGACCAGGGGGAGCACCTTCCTTCCTGATCCTATCTGTCTTCTCTTGTGCTTGGCGAAGAAGTGCCTTGGTCTCATGGAGTTCCTTTCGGAGTTTCATCGATTCCGGGGCCAAGTGTTGTGCCAAACTATCGGCACAAAGGCTGAAGTAGGTCTGGAATCAGAGTGGAAGTCCTTCCTCTAGTGGTGGAGCTGGTGCACTGCTCTCATCCTCACCTTCCTTCCAATAAGGCAAGAAGCGGGTTGCCATCTCGTCTGCCATCTCGGGAAGAAGGTCTCGAAG
Organism: Aegilops umbellulata; assembly: GCA_032464435.1. NCBI lineage: Eukaryota > Viridiplantae > Streptophyta > Magnoliopsida > Poales > Poaceae > Aegilops > Aegilops umbellulata. The sequence goes on along the minus strand of CP136059.1, from coordinate 147,451,952 downwards.
GCGGGTGAGTGCTTTGAGGGTTGCCGTCTCGATGGCAAGAACTAGTGTTGCCATCTGGGGTCCCTCAAAGAACCAGCTTGTTGGAGAGTCATTGGCCTTCACGATCACTTCCACGTGATACTCCGTTTGAGTGTCATTGATCCAGTGCTCATGGTAGGTGAAAATGGGGGTTCGGTGGAACTGGCACTTCTTGAGGCTATCCTCAAGAAGCACGGGAAATCCGTTGGTCAGGAAGTCTTCACGTACGGCAGCCATCTACAAAGGTTGAATTGGAGAGGTCAATAAGGTAAATATAACTCGGGTGGGTAAGCTTAGAAAAGGAGAGAGGTTCAGATGGTCTCAAGCTAACTAACGTCCATGCTAACTAAGGCTTCCTACAGTCAGGATGGCTCTGATACCATCTCTGTGGGGACCACGACTCATAAGTCGTGATCACCGAATGCACGTGTACAGTGATCCCAGAGATCAATGCTCACTGAACACACAGAAGCTGAATAACAAGAGTCTTACATCCATACATACCGTCTTACACAAATCATGACCATTATGGTCAAGTCTTACATAGATAAAGCCTTAGGGGCTGAACATCAAATGAAACACAAGCAGCGGAAATCTTCGTTGATAAGTAGAACCCATGCCATCTGCCTTAACCCTACATGCATTCTGACTAGGAAGCGTCCTAGTTCGCATGTTCGTCTCCAAAGGATTCTTCCTCGAACTCCTGTTCTTCCATGCCTGGTCAATTAAATAACCAGTGGCAAGCCAATGAGTACTTTGAATGTACTCGCAAGCAACCCATGTTTTGGTTCAAGGTACAATAATGCATGACATAGGTAAATTTTTGCAGAAAGCTAGTTTTGGGTGCAATGACATGTTCAACAACTTGTAAGACATGCATCAGGAGAATTTAAGTAAGCATGAGGATAGGTTACAGATATCAACATAACTAGAGAGGGCACCAACCCAACTCAATCATGTCAAGTCCTTGACTTGACCCAAGTAGTTCTTCCCACTTATCCAAACACACACACTGGTTTGTAAACATGTGGACGTAGCCCAAGAGCGGTTACCTAACTATCCTTGACCGTGGACACGGCTATTCGAATAGTTTTACACTCTGCAGAGGTTGCACACTTTACCCACAAGATCTGGGGAGCTTCCGTGTCATCCACGACCCGCGGCACCTCAAGTACCCGGGGTAAGCACCCGATCACTATCTTTCCCTAGACGACACTAACAAGGAGTCCACTCGTTTTTCCGTATCCTCACGATGTACATCATACGAGACTCGCTCGAGATCGTAACATCCGAGAGGGGACACAATGGTGTATCCGGTGCCCTGTGAAAACAGTCATGGCCGCCCTACCTGGCACGACCCCGTCCCGAGAGAGAGCACCAACTCTCCCTCGTCACTAGTAATGCGAGCTCCAAGCTAGTATCGACTTAGGTAATCAATAATGCCCTTTCCCATATAAGGGTAGAGTGGTTGCGCATGTAAGGTTGGAATAACGGTCGCAACTTAAACCAATCCGTTTTGGAAAACAACTCACACTTGTCTCGGTACACCACTTCGTCATCAAGTGGTTACCCAACTCATCATCTCCCTCGGGCATAAGTGGCACCCGATGGGGTTTTCGAAAAGTCTTTTGAAAGCACTTTGCCTCCATCACCATGCATATTCCCGTCCCTTTTGCGTAGCACTACTTTTGCATCCTATCTACTCCCACCGGCATAACCCTCATAAGGAGGTAGGGTCATGCATAATGTAGGTTTCAACGAGGAAGTAACGGAGGTGACCCACCAAAGTGGCTACCACCTCATCATGATTCCATTGCAACAACAATTAAGTGCTATATGACATGCATAAAGAGGGTTTCATAGACATGGTCAAAGGGCTGCTTGCCTGGCTCAACAAGGTCTTCTGGGTCTTCAAAGTCTTCTGGTCCAACTCCTTCGTCAGCAACGCAATCTATCGCCGCAAAATAATAACGAGAAAAATAAGGCAATAATAAAACAGAAAAATCAAAGTGCCCAGAAAAATGTCAACTCATTTTTGTAAAATACTAGGTGGAAATCTAAGAAGGGGAAAATTCGTAGTTTTGGATTTGGAGTTGTGGAACAGGAGAAATGGATTTTCAAAGGCATATTTAAATGCTTAAAATCACATTTAAATATTTATAGTAAAGAAAAGTTGGTTGGATTTGAATGGAAGTTGCACCATTAAATAGGTTGCAATATTCTAGGAATTTAGGAATTGGAATTATTCCATTTTGACAAATATTTTACCCTGTGGAATTTTTAAACGAGAGAAAGAAAAGGAAAAAGAAAAATGGCACTATGCCACTAGGCCAGAACAGCCGCAGGGCAGCAGGCCCAGCCAGCGGGCCGGCCCAGCCGAGCCAGCGCACAGCGCGCGCGCCCGTCCACCCGTTTCAAACCTGACGGGCGGGGCCCACAGGGCGGACGGGGCGCGGGAATGGGGGAGAGGATGACAGGCGGGGCCCGCCTGTCATCACTAACCCGTGGACAGGGGGGTCGCGGCGCTCACCCGCGACGATGCAGGCCACGATGAGCTCTGGCGAGTGCGTGGATGGCTTCAAGGGACTGCCGCACGTCGGGGGGGTGGTGGACTTGGCCGGCGGGGGTGCCTGGTTCGCCGGCGACGAGGTCCGCGGCGGAAGGGCTTCGGGGGTCGACGGCTCCGGCCATTTCCGGTGGCTACAGAGAGGGGAAACGAGGGGGAAATGGTCAGGGAGCTGCGGGGAATCCAGATCGAGAGAAAAGGGGGCCGGGGACGGCCCGTACCTCGCGAACTCCGGCGAGCCGAAGCGGCGGAGCTCGAGCTCGATCTCGAGCTCGGGCGGCTCTCGAGGCGAACTGGAGGTGCAGGGGGAGGTTTTGGTGGTGCAGAGAGCGAGTGGTGAGGGTGGAAGGGCTCAGGGAGGCCTTTATATAGGCGAACGGCGGTCCACCGTGGGCTCGCTGCCGTCGCCTCGGGTCACGGGGGCCCGTTTGGTTGTGTCTGGGGTGCTCGTGGGGGTCGACTATGCCCAGGGTAAGAAGAAAGAGAGGGAGCAGGGGGCCAGAGGCACCGCGCATGTGAGCACGCTCACTGGTGCGCTCGGGCGGTCGCCGCACGTGCGAGCTGGGGCGAGAGGAGGGAGAAGGAGGAGGGGGCCAGCAGCGTGCCGTGTCCCAGACGTCGAGGCACCTCGGGGGACACGAGGGGGAGATCTGAGGTGGCCGGATGTGGCTGGAAGGGGGCGGCTACAGTGCGGGGGCGCACTGTGGCGCGCTCCAGAGCGTGCAAATGGCTGCCATGGCATTGTTTAAAGGGCAGGGGCGCGTCCACTAGTGTTTAGCAGGTCTAGGGGGGAGTAAAGAAGAGGAGAGGGGCATTGGATGCCCTGGATGGCCACTGGAGTGAGGAGGGAGGTGAGGAAGAGGGGGAAAGTGGCTGTCCAGAGAGAGAAAGAGGGGGGTTTCACCCCTCAATCATTGAGCTGGGGACTTGCCATTGTTACTGGAGGTGAAAAGGGTCTAGGGGGAGCTGTGGTAAAAAGTGGAGCTCACCAAGAATAGTGGAAGGGGTCCAAACAGTGGTTTTTGCAAAATGACAGAAGGTGTTTGATGTTGGTTTGGGCAAGAAAATGATCTCCAATTGCCATGACACTCCACAGGGTGAAATGACACATATAATTAGGGCCTTCCACCAATTTGGAGCTTAATTGGGCAAAGTTGCCAATGCAACTTTTGTAAACCCTAGAAATGAGCAGAAATGGACTTGTGTAGATCTAGTTGAGAAAATCACTTCTCCTTGATGCACCACTTGTTGTAGTGGCCTGATTTGGTCATGTGATCATGCTCACAAAAGTTGGGGTCAAGGAGAGAAAGTTGGTAGTACAAACTTGATCAAACTTGATTCTGGTCAGAGAGGGTTCTGGGGCATTTTGGTGAACCAAAATGACTCTAGTTGACATGGGGCTTTGCAAGGTGATCACAATATGCATTTGTGACTTGCTGGATTTTCCTTGGATTTTTATGAAAGTATTTCCTGTAGAAATATCTCAAATCATTGAAATGGGTAGAAATGGTTTTCGAAGGTTTTGTCCAATATTTTGATCATAACCATGTGTTGAAACTCATATATATGGAAAATATATGTCCATTGAGTCTCCCTATTTTTTCTCAAATACTTTTAAAGCTTTTAAATAATTTTAACCTATTTAAGACCATTTCTGGCCTTAAGAAAAACTCTTTAAATAAAATAGGAAAATAACTTTCAAAATTATAATTTTGTGGTTTCTAGGTATCCTATATCTAATAGGTGTCCAATATATCTTTGGAAATATTTTTACTGCCCTTAATTAAGTATTTGCAGTGCAAACCTCAATCCAGGGGTTTTTGGAAAACTAATTCTTAAAAATACTTTTTGGCCAAATTATTTTTGTAAGAAAATACTATATTGCTCTATACACATGGCATGATCATTGGGTAGAAGTTTGGGACAAGAAGATGCAGTATAGAAGGTGGAGTAGTTGGCTATAAAGAGCACTTGAAAAACCACTCAGAGAAAACCAACTTCAAAATAAAAGCCAAATAATGCAAAAGTTTTTGTTGGTCCAAATTTTCATGCTTTATTAATGCAAATGATATGTTACAAAATGCAGGGTGTGACAGTGGCCCACCCCCAACCCCTCGGGTTCAACCTCCGTCGATCTCATCCATAGCCCCGTCGATGTTCTACTCTGGCTCGCTGTCAAAAATTCGCCATCCTACATCGCCATCGAGCCCCTTTTGTATTTCTGAAGGACACATTCTATGACGCTGGCTTGGGATCCACAGCTTCCAAGTCAGACCTCATCGACGGTGACCACAAGGAGGGCACCCTCTCCGGCTCTTCCAAGGGGAAAGAGCCCATCTGCAATATCAGGGAGGGCACCCTACAGCCGTGCTCTTCCAAGGTGAAGGAGCCCATCTGCGACAACATGGAGCGCATCTAGGGTTCGTGCTCTTCCCATGGGAACGATCCCATCTGTGTCAAGTGAGGAAACCCATGATTTGTTTTGTCGTGCCTCTTCACAGGGGGAAACCCATGATTTGTTTTGTCGAGTCCATTTTGTAGTGTACTAAGAATATGTTCAGTTTTAATTGCTATATTTGGTTGTTTGTAGTACGCCTTGTTTATTTCAGTTGTTCACAATGTGATGCTCTATATGTGCAATTATTTACTATGCAATACATTTCATCAGTCCAGTTTTAAACATACCGAATGCATATATTTGCTTGCTTAAGCTTGTTATAGCTAGCATATGCCTCCTTTATTTTATTTTTTTGATTGTTCGGTTGTTTGTAGCATATGTCTAGTTTCAAATGCTATCTTTGGTTGTTCATAGTATGCCTTGTTTATTCCACTTATTCACAACATGATGTTCTATATGTGCAAGTATGAACTGTGCAGTTCAATTTCATCAGTACCAGTTTCAACAATACCACTATGAATAACTACATTTGGTTGTTGCATCTTGTAGTTAACACGCATTTCCATTTTTATTTAACAATAACTAGTGTACTTAGACCGACACAATACCAGTTTGAATGACTATGTTTGCTTGTTGTTAAATGTTAGGCCTGTTGCAGTTAACACACATTTCCATTTGTTTGGTTTACTAGCGTGCTTAAACCTGCACACTGAAGCTATCTTTTGGAGATTATTTTGTCTACCATGGATAGGAAAAGCCTAGCAGCAGCGCGGGTTTTGGGCCTATTAGTAGCGTGGGGGCCGGCGCTACTAATAAGGCACTACAGCTAACGTATAGCAGTAGCGTGGGTGCCACCCGCGCTACTACTATGTCCGTTAGTAGCAGCGTGGGTAAAAACCCGCGCTACTACTAACCCGTGCTTTGAAAAATAGAATTGAATTTTTTTTCGATTTTTTTGCCCGAATTTTCAAATTTCTGAATTATTTTAACCTCTAATCTCTAATCACCCCTCATCGCTGCTCAATTTAATCTCTAATCACCCCTCATCATTCCAAATCATCTAACTTTCCGGACGGTCACCCATCCTCTCACTACTCCAGCCTGAGCACGCTTAACTTCCAGGTTCTATTCTCCCTCGATTCCAAGTCTGCACTTGTTGTTTTCCTGACAATAGTAAGATGTCAATCCTATTAACCCTCGGGAGTTTAGCTTGAGCATGAAGTCACACATTTCAGTGTTTGAGTTTAAAACTGTTGTTCTAAAAAACAATAATTATTTAGTAACACTAATATTTCTTGAATAAGTAGTTTGACCACAGTTTGACCAGATTTGACCAAAATTCCAAAAAACTGAAATAATTATTTAGTAACACTAATTGTCGGTGTCAAAACCGGCGGATCTCGGGTAGGGGGTCCCGAACTATGCGTCTAGGATCGATGGTAACAGGAGGCAAGGGACACTTTATTTTACCCAGGTTCGGGCCCTCTCGATGGAGGTAAAACCCTACTCCTGCTAGATTAATATTGATGATATGGGTAGTACAAGAGTAGATCTACCACGAGATCAAGGAGGCTAAACCCTAGAAGCTAGCCTATGGTATGATTGTGTATGATGTATATGATCTATCGACTAGCCTGGCCTCGGTTTATATAATGCACCAGAGGCCTAGGATAACAAGAGTTCTAGCCGAATACGCAGGTGGGGAGAAGTCCTTGTCTTGATCGCCAAGTCTTGTGGAATCTTCCATGTATGCGGCAACTGTCCGAACTGGCCCATGAGTATACGGCCACGGGGGTCCTCGGCCCAATCTAATAGATCGGGAGACGACGTGGTGAGTACCCCCTAGTCCAGGACACCGTCAGTAGCCCCCTGAACCGGTCTTCAAGTTAGGGACGCTCCTCGATTCTTCCGAACTGTTCTGCATCTTCAGTCGCCGATCTTGAAAACTGGTTCAACAAATCTTCTTTATCTTCGATCTTGAGGATCGCCGAAATGCATTCGATGGGTTTACACGTCGGGTATCCGAGGAGCCCCTTTAAGTTTCCGGCCTTTATCAATGCCTTGTTTATTTTTATGCCACACCTCAGGTTTAAAGTTGTTCCCGGGAGGCAGTGTCCTCTTGCGTCCGAGCTCCAACGTCGGACTGCATTCGAGGTATCTTTTGCAGCCGAGCACCAACGCCGGACCGCTTCCCAGCTCTAATGCTGGAATGTATCCGAGCTCCAACGCCGGACTATCTATCCAAGCTCCAACGCCGGACTGTATCCGAGCTCCAACGCCGGACTGTATCCGAGGTGTCGTAAATCACCTTGGTTCAAAGAAGTTTGAAGGAGTTTAGCCGAGCTTAATGCCGGAAATGCCCTCTATGGAGCCAGCCACTAGCGCCCGAGCTTTATGCCGGACTGCTTCCGAGGTGATGCACCACCCTGAATGTGGGCCGATTTTTGTCAATATTTTTGATTGGTGCAATTTATTCTCTGCCGAGATATATAGCCAGTAGCCCTCAAGGTGGGTATCGGTCAAAAACCCGAGATGCACATGAAGGATGACATAAGACCGCTGATCCCAGTAGCCGCTGAGACTCAGGTCGATTTGCAAAATCGGCCTGAGGATCAAGTCCTAGCTCTGCAGAATACTTCGGTACACTAAAAGCAGCGTGCTCAGTCCTCGAGACTCAGGTTGGGTGCGGCCGACCAACCTGAGGATCAAAATCTCCTCGGAAACTATATTGCACATAAAATTTTCTGCATTGGACAAGCAATGCAGTAGCCCCCGAGACACTGGTCGGGTGGCAACACCAGATCAGGGGATCGATGTGCCCCTTTAATATGTTTAAATAATAAGCCCGAAGCCCCGTAGCCCCCGAGCCTTAATGCGGGCACGGGTGGCCGAATTAAGGATCGATATCCATAGTAAAATCACAAATTGTGTGTAATGACTCTATGTATCCAAGTACTTTACGTCATTTAATGCTCGGATCCGCATTGTACAAAACTTTGTTGACCGACCATCGGCTTGCACCTCCTCGGCCAGTAGCCGAGGAGTGTTTGTATTACTTTATAAAGCCTTTATGAGGATGACAAACAAGGCAATCTGGCCATACGGTTTTATAAACAAAGGTACGCGGAGAGATATGTTATATTACTGTTGAACAGAAGAAATGTCTTCCAAAGAAAATAGTCCCGCTATCGGTTCCTTTCTTTGGGTTGTCATGCTAAGCATGATCATAAAACCTCAGCTCCAATGTAAGAGCAAAATATCGAGGAGTTAGTTTGGGAGGCTAGTTAATAGCCCCCGGTAGTGTTCAGCGACAGTCGAGGTCAAGCCGTAAACAATTCGGCCAATGTTATGAACGGCCTGTTATTTAACATAGTCATCGGATCGCTGACTAGTTTACGCTTATTGTGACAGTCAGTTTTCTGCTTTCTCCACTGAGGTGCTTAACCATGTGAGCTGGAAGCACAATCGCAGTGGTTCTCCCTTTGCATGCCTAGCCGAACAAAACGGAACGTAGGAAGCAAGTGCAGGAGCCGGGCAACCCAACTATTGACCGAAGACACAATTCGAAACCGATGCATATATAGCAATATCTGAGAATGTTTTTGCCGAATCCCTAAAAGGTGTTCGGCGTTGCACTACGAGACTAATGCTGGAAAAGCACAAATAGTTTAAAAGTGCCAAAAGCTTGGAAAACCAAGAAACGTCAGTAAAAACATGACGTCCGAACAATATCAAGTGTTCGGTGCCAACCCGAAAATTGGTCTGAGAAAAAAGAAGTGCTTCTGTCGTGCTTTAACATGATACATCCTATCTCAAGACTTCGAGCGGGTCAGCCTACGGCTTCAACCTCCTATCCTGAGGGTGGAGTACTTCTCATCAGGCCAGTTTAGCAAACTAAACTCTAGCGGCTTTTGAGAGAGAAATTAGGCTTCCCAGCTAGTGACCGCACACTCGTGTCGAAAAAAGGAGTGATAAATAATAATAACTTTGCAACAACTAAGAAGAAAAACACTTAGTATGAAATGACTCAAATAAACATAAGAGCCCCCAAGTGACTTGGGTAAAAGTTGACTATATAATGTAAGGTGACATGTAGAATGCCTTCTAGCCGGATTGTAGATTGTTTGTCGTAGCGGACCTTTTCGCTTCAACCTCTGGACCCAATAGTCCGGAGTGTGTCCGAATACCCTCGTGGTTATAAAAACCAGGGCATGCGTGGAGACCAGGCGTAGGGGTCATTAGTGCTTTATCAGACAAGTGCCCAACTAGTTATGTTATATTACATGGTTAGTAAGAAACATCTTCCAGAGAGAATAGTTTCGTTAAGGGTTCCTTTCGCTGGGGTGGCATGCCCGAAACTGCATGTTCGGACTGCAAATGCAGGAAAATCATCTGGGGGCATGTATATTAGTGAGTAAAAAGGTTCATCTTTAGTTCACCGACCGAATATTCCCTTAAGAACGCTAGCTTTCGGCTTCACCCAGTCTGAGGTACACATCCGTCTTATCCGGCAGTAGCAATCACAGAGGTGCTCCCTTTACCGCCTAGCCGAACAATCGGGAACGTAGGGGTAAGCACAGGAGCTAGGCAACCCAGCTTGGCAAAAACTGAAGTCATATCGATGCATATAATGGTGAATAAAAGGTACATGCGGAAGTGTGACACATGTGTTGGGCATAAAGCCCGTATTAATAAGCTTCTGTTAAAGAAGCCCCCAGGTATAATGAGCGCAGGTAGCGCGTCAAGTGTGTGCGAACAAAGTTTGGACAAGGAAGATTTTTACAAGCAACTTTTTCCCAAAAAAGTATAATGCTTGGTCGAGCCGAACACAAGTTAAAAATTTAAAACTTTGAGCATGAAGGCAACTTAGCTGGTTAATGTGTTCGGTACTGACGACGCGGTCCGAGCTTGATGCGGGACAAGGTTCCATCCCCCAAGCCGGTCCCGAGGTGGCGGGGCAAAGAGCTCGGCGCTCCGAAGTGGTGACATAGCACGGGCAATGCAGGACGGCAGAGTGATGCCGAAGTCCCCGACATGGGGTAATGAAGCCCCCCGTCCAGCCGAGGTGACGTCAAAGGATATAGTCCGGCTGGATCATTTTCCTGTGCACAAAAAATAGTACAAACGGGAGATAATAGTAATAATGATAATTAAAAAAAATCGTTGCATAATGAATAATTTATGCAAAGTGAGTAATAAAAGAAATATGGCCTGGCGCCGAAGTCAATGCCGATGCAGGGCGGCGGCATGATGCGGTAAAGGCATGGCCAGGCCTGAATTAACAGGTCGGTTTGAGTTCTGGATGCGGCGTGCGCCGGACTATGTACGGAAACTGACCGAACCACCATGCGATCGTCATTAATGCGGTCATCATTTGATCGACCTATGTATAGATGATGGACAAACCGGAGTAACAATTCCTTGGGACAAATAAACCCAAACAAGCAAAAAATATTAGGATTTATAGCACCTGGTTTATTTGTTGTAGCAATCCGAAGGAAGATGATGCTGGCAAAGGTTGGCTTGCCGAGGCAAAGCCCTCGGTCCCGCTAATCGTGACGAAGCTGGTCGGCTAGTGACGCCGAAGTGTCCGGAGTAGGTTGATGAAGAGATGGTGAATCCTCCGGTCCAGCCGAGATGTCGAAGCCTCGAGGCCAGCCGATGAGTCGGAGTAGTTCGGCGTGATGGACATCGGCTTGAAGAAGCAATAGTGCGGCCCTGCCGATGCAGGTCGTGACGTGATCGATGCCGGCTTGATGAAGTGACCGTGCGGTGATGCCGGTATGCCTGCTCCGTGTAATCCGTGGGGCGCCGATGTTGGTGATGATTCGTCCTTCGCGATTCTGGACTCTTGTTCGGCTTGCCGAGATGATGATCCGAAGAAGTTGAGCTCGGCTCAACAAAGTGACGACATGTCTAGCGCAGGTCGGCAGCCGTGGAGCAATATTGCCGGACTAGTTTGACACCAGCATGATGCTGAAGATCATGTTCAAAGGATCTTAAAGTTAGTGGGATGTGTTCGGGAACAATACACAGTATCCCACACAAAACTTCCTTCAAAAAGGATGTCCGAAATCCCGTTCATAAAAAAGATGAATTCGGGTCGTATTCGTTCTCGCGCAGAGAACAGATCCGAAAAGTGATGCACTAATCGGAAGGTTTCCGGAGTTCGGACGGTCGGATCGAGCTGAAATTTGGAGGGGTGGTAGATATAGGAATTCCGCAGCCGATCAACGGTTGGATCTTCCAAAGGACGTCCGAGCTAGGAGCTGGACACCACTCCCTAAACTCGTCCAGATTCCCGTCCAGATTCGACACGGCTCCGGTATATCGTGGATTGCCAGAGATTCCTCCATCGGAACTCGACGAGATTTTCCAGGGTTGTTGTAGGCTCAATTCCGCACAATTCCACCAAAGCGATCGTCAAAGCGATACTCGAGTAGGTGGCAGCAGATACGAGTTCGCTGTCTAGAAAAACAGCACGGTCGCTTGAGGGCAATGTTGACATTGAGCCCCTGAGCTCCATGGATGATTCCTCCGTGATCTTGATAGAGATCGGAGTTGATGTTTGATGAAGGCCCTCGTCCGAACATGATGATCCGAACACGGGGCGCAATTCTTGGTCGAACCAAGGTGACCAGTCGAGCTGGTGACGAAGATGCCGAAGTCGCAGTTGATCTGCAGGCGAGCCATCGATCCTTTTGTCGATCACACAGCGGAACTCTCAATGAAAGCACCAATGTCGGTGTCAAAACCGGCGGATCTCGGGTAGGGGGTCCCGAACTATGCGTCTAGGATCGATGGTAACAGGAGGCAAGGGACACTTTATTTTACCCAGGTTCGGGCCCTCTCGATGGAGGTAAAACCCTACTCCTGCTAGATTAATATTGATGATATGGGTAGTACAAGAGTAGATCTACCACGAGATCAAGGAGGCTAAACCCTAGAAGCTAGCCTATGGTATGATTGTGTATGATGTATATGATCTATCGACTAGCCTGGCCTCGGTTTATATAATGCACCAGAGGCCTAGGATAACAAGAGTCCTAGCCGAATACGCCGGTGGGGAGAAGTCCTTGCCTTGATCGCCAAGTCTTGTGGAATCTTCCATGTATGCGGCAACTGTCCGAACTGGCCCATGAGTATACGGCCACGGGGGTCCTCGGCCCAATCTAATAGATCGGGAGACGACGTGGTGAGTACCCCCTAGTCCAGGACACCGTCACTAATATTCTTGAATAATTATTAGTAACACTAATACTTCTTGAATAAGTAGTTTGACCATAGTTTGACCAGATTTGACCAAAATTAAAAAAAAACTGAAATTTGAGCATAACTTTTTTTTCCTTTTAGAATTTGAGGATTCTAAATTTGCAAACAGGCTGTAGGCGGTCTCCATTGGATGCGGAATTTCGTGCTGAACATTTTGATATATTATACGTTTTTTCTCACATTGTATGCAAAAGTTATAGCCGTTTTACATTTTCCCTGCACTTTTTGCAAAACATGTCCAAATTTAAGTTTTCAAATTTTCCTAACTAGTAGATGTAGTAACATAACTACATCTCGAAGGATTTTAATTTTTGAAATTTTTATCATTTTCTTTTGCTTTTTACAAAACCGAAAAGGCAATCCATGAGGGGGTAGAGTTTCAAAATGGGGGGTAAAAACCCTCGCTACTACTATGGCATGTCCCGGAGGGGCACGGTTGAGACCTCTTAGTAGTAGCGAGGGGTAAAAACTTAGTAGTAGCGCGGGTTTATAACCCTCACTACTACTATGGCATGGCCCAGGGGCACGGTAGAGACCGCTTAGTAGTAGCGAGGGTTAAAAACCAGCGCTATTGCTATGAACTTAGTAGTAGCGAGGGTTAAAAACCCGCGCTACTACTATGGCATGTCCCGGGGGGCACGGTAGAGACCGCTTAGTAGTAGCGACGGTTAAAAACCCGCGCTACTAGTAAGTAGCAGTAGCGAGGGGTATAAACCCGCGCTGCTAGTAAGCGTCTGTGTATAAGCTTTTCCCTAGTAGTGTACACAGGACAATTTTGGGAACGACTGTTGTTTTCCATTGAGGTTAGTTTCATCCCATGGCTTATATATACTCATTATTCAGGATATCGGTAGCTGGTACCATATAAGACGGGGGCTAATAAGGGATTAATCGATGAATCGGACTTTTAACTGAATATATATGTAACTCATTTATCGTTAGGTTAACTAGGGTCATATGTAATATATCTGAGGCTACATAGCAACAAGTACTATACTTAATGTCTAAATATGCAATCCTAGGCTACATAGAAACAACAACAACAACAACGACAACAACAACGAGTACTATACTTAATGTCTAAATATGCAATCCTAGGCTACATAGAAACAACAACAACAACAACAACAACAACGACAACAACAACGACAACAACAACGACAACAACAACGACAACAACAACAACAACAACAACAACAACAACAACAACAACAACAACAACAACAACGACGACGACGACGACAACAACAACGACAACAACAACGACAACAACAACAACAACAACGACAACAACGACGACAACAACGACGACAACAACGACGACAACAACGACGACAACCACGACGACAACCACGACGACAACGACGACGACAACGACGACGACAACGACGACAACAACGACGACAACAACGACAACAACAACGACGACGACGACAACAACAACAACAACAACAACAACAACAACAACAACAACAACAACAACAACAACAACAACAACAACAACAACAACAACAACAACAACAACAACAACAACAACAACAACAACAACAACAACAACAACAACAACAACAACAACAACAACAACAACAACAACACCACCAACAACAACAACAACACCAACAACAACAACACCAACAACAACAACAACAACAACAACAACAACAACAACAACAACAACAACAACAACAACAACAACAACAACAACAACAACAACAACAACAACAACAACAACAACAACAACAACAACAACAACAACAACAACAACAACAGCAACAGCAACAGCAACAGCAACAGCAACAGCAACAACAACAACAACAGCAACAGCAACAACCAACACCAACAGCAACAGCAACACCAACACCAACAGCAACACCAACAGCAACAGCAACAGCAACAGCAACAGCAACAGCAACAGCAACAGCAACAGCAACAGCAACAACAACAACAACAACAACACAACCTTGTTTGGATACTCAACTTAGCTAGAGGTTAGATTTAGTTTCTAGCTCATGACTAACCCCGAACTAACACCATCCAAAGAGGTGTTTGGATGACAAGGTTAGATTGACAATAAATGCACTAGGAGAACTAGCTCCAATTGGCACCTCCTGGGTAGGATAGTTTTTTTGGGTGGGTTAGATGAAACTATCTCAAACCAGCCCTCATGTTTGGATATACTTTAGGGCTATTTGAGCCTGAATTAGCTCAAACTAACTCTAACCCATGGATACAGCAGCAGTTAATCAGCCGATAATTTGTAAGAATGCAATAAACTCCTTCCATCCCATAATATAAGATGCCAATTCATCTAATATGTGAGTATATTGGATGTTATAAGATATTATAAAAGAGTGTTGTACTACATCATTGTGCAATTGTTGTTTAGCTTCTAATATTAACTTGGTGCTTTTAGGTACATATGTCGTTGGTAAAGATCCGCACTTCGACCCTTTCTGCGTATGGGGCAATGAGATATCGATGAACTAGCATAAAGTGAGGAAGCTGATAAATATTGTTAGTAAAATGGGTCAGATGGCAATTAAATTATTTGCTTACACTTCATCCAAGACAACAACGAACTGCAGGATGGTAACTAAGAACTCTGCAGCCTTCTTTTTACTACCCATAATGAGTTGTGTTAGATGACAATGTCTGAATCTTTTTCCTTTGCAGTGGTTGCCAAAGCAGTTAACTCAAGATTACCTCTCAAACTACATGATTGGTGGGCATGCAAAGGTAAAAGTATTTCTACCAAAACACGATGATTATCTAGATGTTTTCATGAAGACCGTGAAGGATGGGCGGTCGGCCATCACAAGGGGTTGGACTAGAGTCATGCGTGTCTTCTACATCTAGGAGGGCACAATATGGGCATTCCGCTTCACCTTGTTCAGCAACCAGAATGTATTTCGCCTCTTTCTTTATCGTCTTTAATAGTACAAGTATACAACTGTGGTTCATCATTATTTATTTGGTTCTTATGTAATTCATGAACATATGTACCTATGAATGGAATAATGCATTGGTTGTTTGAATCTGATGGATAGGAATAAAGCTATAGTATCCATTCAAATTCAAATCCGGTACAATTTGAAATAGCAGCAATTAAATTATGGTAAAATTACGCTCTCCAGGTCATTACGGCACACACGGTTGGTAAAACACAAACGTTTGCGATATACACCATAATCCGACACGGTTCACAAAGAGGAAACGTGTGCAAGCATGCACACAGTTGCCATTTGCAAAGTGTGTGCGTTGTTAGACAATATCACAAATGGTGCGGGCAAACTAAACGTTTGTGATAGTTGCCTTATCATACACGATTCGCAACCATGAATTATTTCTGATGAAGTATGCATCGTAAACGTTGCACCACAGAATAGCGTGTGCGATAGTTGTCGTGTACGACAATGTTACGACGGTCCAATGTTTCGTAATCCTGTCCGACACTCGTACGACGATTATCTAATCTTCTTAATTAGTTATCGCATATTGTTTGGGAAAAGCGAATGTGTGTGATTGTATGCTTATCATACACATTCAATAATAGTGAACCGTTTGTGATGGGCCGCGCATCGCAAACGTAGCACCACAGAATACCGACTGCGATGGCAATGCAAGCACAAATGAATAGGAGTACTATATATGCATCTTGGCTCCTTATCCCTGATGGTTTCTGGGTCGTTTGGGAAGGACCCCCTATCGCCCGCACTCACTTGGCGACGGTTCCAAATGTCGTCGCGGAAAGGGGTTAAAAACCGTTTGTATATCACCGATGCACACCAGTGTAGTGATACCTGGTCATACATCTGGGGTGCTGGAAACTTCACGGCCAAGAGATACTACAAATTTTACTTCAGAGAAATCAAAGCACACAAGTCAATCATTGGCTATGGAAATCTAAAGTCATGATTAAAATCAAGGTTTTCGGATGGCTCTTACTCTCTGACCGCCTAAACACAAGGAACATGCTCAAACGAAGACACTTTAATATCGACAATAGCTATAATTGCATTCTCTATGGGAGGATAATTGAAGAAACCATTGAACATATGATATTTCACTGCAATTTTAGTAAAAGTCGTTGGGACAAGCTCAACATCACGTGGGGGGATGATAGTCCACGCCTATGCATGATAGCAGAAGCGAAAACTGTGTGGAACAGACCATTTTTCATGGAAATCTTTCTCCAAGCAGCCTGGAGGATTTGGAAGGAAACGAATAATAAACACTTCAGAAGCATACCCCTAGCATTAGCTCGTGGCGATGGAGATTTTAGGAAGACTTGGCACTTCTACAATACAGAATCAAGGAGAACAATAAACCCTTGCTTTTTAGCTTCTTAGATTCCCTCTAAACAAACCTTGTTTTATCTTCATTATGTCTCCTAGAACTGGGATAGGATAAATTAGCCTCTTACCTCAACCCTCACTATCGTAGTAATGGGCCACGGGTAGCCTAACCTGAGTCCATGAACCTTTCAAGACATCGGGGCCGGCTGCACCCCTCAAGACATCAAGATGAAGCACCGCCTTCTGGTGGCCGGCTATCCCAAGCGGTCGGCTGCCATAAGGCGGCTAAGCTCCAGAATGCGGCACCAAGGCGGGCCGACTCCTTGCAGGCGGCCTCCAGAGAGGCCGGCTCCTAGCAGGCGGTGTCGGCGTTCTGGGAACGGGGGTCCCCAGACTTGCCTGCCTACGGCTTGCGGCGTGGCTCGAGTGGGGGCCCAGCAAGGCCCATCTTCATCAGCACAAGGCTCAAGACCCTCGCGAGGGGCCAAGCCTAGCGAGGCGGACGACACGGCGCTTCCTCAAGCACGGCCTCCTTAGGCTGGCTCGCGAGGGGGCGGAGAGATCAAGGCGGGTACCTCACGAGGTGCCCATGACGCAAGCCATGACGACCAAGGGTGCCAGGCGGGCGCCAGCCCGCGCAGTGTCCTCCCTTTCCTCTTTGGTGCAAAGGGGGCAAGCGCAGGCGAGAGGATCAAGCAAAGGCACGCATTTCGGTGCAACGAGACCAAGACCAGCTCCGCGACAAGGAGGAAGTCACTGTGGAGCCCAAGACGGCGTCATCACCAAAGCCTTTGGCAGGCGAAGACCAACTTTAGTCAGGACAAGTGTACCAGATGTTCCCCTTCAAATTGGCCAATTGTTGGCGCCCTTCCCGCTCAATATTTGGGAAGAGGCCCAGGGCCCTTGCCTATAAATAGGGCTAACCACCCATAGAGTAGGATCCAGCATCAGAGGGGGGATCAGCATCCAGAAAGAGAGAAGGGCGATTGAACTCTCCCTAGCAGTTCATCCCCTAACTAAGAACAGACCCTCGCGAGGTCATTCTTCCTTGTACTGTTGTTCCTCATCAGCCCAAGAGGCAATCCACCCGCCACAAACTAGAGTAGGGTATTACACCACAATGGTGGCCCGAACTAGTATAAATCTTGTGTCTCTTGTGTTGTTCTTGCAGTAGTTAGATCCTTGCGAGAAGGAGAGGTAGTGGGCACAATCTCCGCGCGCACCCCAGAGTTCGAACCTTAAGGGTCTGCCGGAACCCAGAATCCGACATTTGGCGCGCCAGGTAGGGGTGCGCCGGAATCTGCCTTCCCATCGCTCTGTCTCCCGTTGCGTCGTCGTCATCATGTCTGGCGACCAGGCGGGCAACCAAGGCCCGTGGGCGGCATGGCCCATCTGCGCGGAGCCTCCTGCTCCGGGCGACCCCGCGCCATAGGCAGCTCGCGGTCCGCAGGGCGCTGCGGGCCGCGGGCGACGCGGGCAAGCTTCTGCGACCCTCACGCCGCGACAGGCGCGGTCGGCAGTGAGGGCCTCCAACCACGCCGCAGCTACGACACCGTACACCCGCCAAGAACAGGCGAACTCAAGGGCCGCGCTCACGGTAGCACAGGAGTTGCTGCAGTGCAGGCTATTGGAGGGCAGCCGCGACGTGTTGCTGGAGCGGGTCGCCGAGCTCCTGGGCTTTGCCGCTTCGGGGGCTCACCCCTTCTGCATCCAGCTTCCGCCTCAAGCTCAGGGCGGCACACGAGGGGGCCCCGCGCACCCGCGCGGGCCTCAAGACTACCCCAGCACTGGCGAATCCGCCGGCACCAGACTGGCAGAGGCGCTACCCCCGCCCCCGGCGCGCGAAGGAGAGGGGCTCAGTGCGGCCCACGGCGCCAGCGGCCAACCGCGCTACCACCCCGCGGTGGGCATGACAAGCAACGTTGCATGGCGCATGGAGCATTACAGCGCAGCATTCGGGGTGGCGGCGCCAGAGGAGTACGTGCCCCACATGATGGACCAAGGACACGCTCACGGGGGCGAACAGGGCTCACTCTTCAGCCCCAGCTGGGAGGATGAGGCGCCAGAGGCCGAGCCCCTCCAGGAACCCCGGGACGGCTCCGTCGGTCACACTGGAGGCGACGACTATCGGGTACCATTAATTCCTCAAGAGCAGGCATACGCTAATCATGGGTCACAGGAGATGCAGGTCGCCGCGACAAGCAGCTGCCCCGCCCCTGCGGTCTCCTACCCCTCGGGAGGAGGAGGCAGGGGGCTGCAGGAAAGGGGCAGAGATCCTACCTCACCACCACGGCGTTCGGAGCAAGGCGTTCTTAGAAGATAGGCCCTCCGCTGGGGAGGCGCCCGAGGGCCTGCCCCTGGCGGAGGACCCGTGGTCATCGGGGGAACCGCTGGCGACCGCTCTACCC
Source organism: Aegilops umbellulata (assembly GCA_032464435.1). Lineage (NCBI taxonomy): Eukaryota > Viridiplantae > Streptophyta > Magnoliopsida > Poales > Poaceae > Aegilops > Aegilops umbellulata. The sequence continues at coordinate 147,432,995 of CP136059.1, read as the reverse complement.
CACCGGCGGCGTCCTGATTTCCGGTCGTCGTTGGTGGCACTAGAGTGTGGCGCAAGGCGGGGCCCTCATCAAGCGATATGAAGCAAGGCCGGTTCCTGTGAAGAAGGCCCAGTGCCTGTGAAGCTCGCCGCCCCGTGACACTCTCATGTAATAATGAGTGGGGTTGTACACGCCCCGGAGTCTCAGGGGTGCCGGCCTCAGGCCCTGGGGCTCCCTCCCACGCCCAGTGGACAACACTTAGCTCCGCGCTGGTGAGAAGACGTCGAAGACTAGATTAGGTGCCGGACGCGGCCTTTTTGTTTGCTTTCATTGCCTTCTTCCTTTGGTTGTAACCTTTTTCCCCTGCTGGATTTAAGTTGAATTCGAATTTGAGCTTTGCGTGCGTTCGGGGAAGGGGTGCTTTGTTTTGTTTAAACCGTTTCCCGCGTTCTGGTCACCATCTCACCACAGCTGCCTCCCCTCGCGAGCCCCTCGCGAGCCGGGCCAGGCTTAGCTCGAGCACAGCCCAGACTGTCGTTGTCGTTCCCTCGCGAGGTGACCTTTGGTGCTTGCGGAGATTGCTTTCTCATGAAAGGCCCGGAGCCTGTGAAGAAGGCGAACGCCTGTGAAGACATCCCTCTCGGGAGAAGGCCCAGAGCCTGTGAAGAAGGCAAACGCCTGTGAAGACATCCCTCTCGGGAGAAGGCCCAGAGCCTGTGAAGAAGGCAAACGCCTGTGAAGACATCCCTCTCGGGAGAAGGCCCAGAGCCTGTGAAGAAGGCAAATGCCTGTGAAGACATCTCGCTCGAGGAAAAGGCCCGGAGCCTGTGAAGAGGGCGAACACCTGTGAAGACGTCTCGCTCGAGGAAGGGCCCGGCCTGCGAAGACGGCCCAAGCCTGTGGGGTTTCCTGTCGGCAACGACCCCGCCTCCCGAGGTTTCAACTACCCAGCGCCCGGGGCGTAACGCCCTCCAGAAGGCAGCTCCGGAGCCAGCAAGGAGCAAGGGCGAACCAGCCTACCATTGGACGTGCGTACGATTTAATCACTGCAGATACATTAGATACAAGTTCATACAAGAGGGGCTCCCCCTCCCAAAATGCTCTCACAATCATCGGGCCAAACGCCTGAGTTCTATCTATGCAGGGTAAAAAGACGAGGATAGTACATGGTCAATCTGACAAATCCCCCAATGCGTCCTCGGAGGCGCCTCCCGAGCTGTCGCTGGCGTCGCTGAACTCACCTTCGTTGTCTGCGCCCCCATCAGCGGCATTGGGGTCTTCCACCACGCCACCTTCGTCGGCGCCCACGATCATGCCGTCATCATCCGAAGTGAAGGCCCGGACGAGAGCATCTACGTTGCTCTCCACCCATTCAGCCAGGTCGCCTCGAACAGCTTGGGAACTGGGGTGATGGTTGCGTCGAAGTCGAAATGGGGATCCATGTTTCGAAGATGGCTAAAGACGCGGGAGAAGGCGCGCCCGAGCAGGGCACGGCTCCTCTCCTCCACCAACCAATCGGCTTTGGCCGACCGTGCCTCCAGCTGTGTCACCACGGTGGTGAAGAACTGCAGGTTACCGGCGTAGTTAATCGTGTGCGGCTCGCCCACGGCAGCCTCACAGATGTTGCCCAGGGCAATGTTGGCCCTCTCCTGGAGCTTGGTGAGCATGGGGCCGTGCTCGTGCTCCAGGACTTGCCGCTGGCGTATCTCGTCGGCATTCTGACGCTCGACGGCCACGGCCTCTTCCACACGCTGGCGAAGGCGGAGCACCTCGGCCTGAGAGGAGGCCAGCTCTTTCTGCGCTGCCTCAAGGGCAACCCAGGAGGCGTCCGCTCGTCGCATCGCCTCATCCCGTTGGGCCCTCAAGGCGGCGGTTCTACCTTCAGCTCCGACTCGGATCATCCCCAGCTTCCCCTTGAACTCGCGCTCGAGGCCTTGGCGTGTTGTCGCCACCCGACGGCAGACCTCCTCCAGGACACGCGTTTCCCGCGCGGCGACATCATTTTCCGCCTGTGTCACCAGGCGCTCCCTCGTCTCCAGCTGCTCGAGCTCGCGAGCGCGTTCGGCGGCGTCCAGCACCAACGCTTCCTCGCGCTTCCGAAGCTCAGCCGGGTCGCCAGAAGCTACCTCCATCGATGCAAGGGCTGCCTCGCGCAGCTCCGCTTGCTCCTCCAACGAGCGACACCGGGCCAAGAGCTCCCGAGCCTGTTCTTCTGCTGCTCCTCGTCGACGGTCTGCTCCTCGAGCCTCCTCAACGGCCTGAGACTGAGCCGCCAGAGAAGCCTCCAGCGACGCCTTCGCCTCTTCGTTGTCAAGGACGCGCTGATGACGCGCGAGGGCAGCGGCTGCCTCCAGCTCGCACCGCTCGGCGGCCAGGCGCAGGCCCTCAGCTTTCAGGCGCGTGTCTTCCTCAGCGAGCTCCTGCCCAAGCAGGTCTACGGCGCCACTCGCCCTCCGAAGGAATTCGTGACGACGGGCACGGCGCTCCCGAGCACGCCCAAGCACATTCGCCGCGCCATCATCCGCCTCAAGCAGGCGTCGGGGACCTCGGATCATCGCTCCGGCCCCGGGCAGGGGCTGGGGGCTGGCGCTTTCACGACGGCCGGTCGCGCCGCATCAGAAGCCCGACCTGAGTCCAACCTGACCTCGGGAGAAGGGCCCCTCAGGTGCCTCAGCCAGTCGCAGCCCGCGACCAGATGGGAAGCACACTTCAGGCTGCCTATGTCGAGGGAAGGCCCGCGGAAGGAGATCGCGGGGGCGGGAGAGTCGCCGCGCGCTACGCAGCGGTCGGCGCCGTCACCTGCCCAAACCACAAGGGCAGTGCTGCTTGAGACACCCAGGGGTGGCGGAGGAGACGTAGTCAAGGAGGGCGTCGGCCCGACGGCTTCATCGAGCTCAGTGGGCAGAGGCCTGCAGAGCAAGGATCAGCGGATGCCGCAAGCAGGATAAGGAACAGAAAAGGAGAAGACTTACTCGTCGATGGCAAAGTACTTCCGGCGCTTTAGCAAGCGGCAGGGGAAGGCGTCGCCCAAGGCCTCCCTTTTTCTCCGGAGGGCCTCAAAGTCCACACGGAAATGGCCCAGGAGAGGTGCACAGGAATCAGCCTGCGAAGAGGACGGGGCGCCAAGGCCACCTGCGTCGAGGGCGCATGCCTGGTACGCACGGGCAGTTGCCTCGTCGGAGATCCCGGCCGGGGGCTCAGGAGCCTCGGCCTCAAGCACTGAAGGCGGCAGCGCCTCACCCGTGGCCTCGGGAGCGCGGACCTCGTGAGCTGCCCCATCAAGAGCATCGCCAGGTGCGGTCACATCGTCCGCGGCTCCCTCGACCCCCGCTGTCTCCTGCCTCCCTGCGCCACCACTTGAGGAGGATTCACCCAGGCCGACCGGAAGGGAAATCACCACCACAGGGTTCTCGCGAGGCCCCTGGAGGCCGACAGGGCGTAGCCCCCACTCGTCGAAAGGGGGCATCTGCCTCACGAAGTCATCCCTGTTGTGGCAGAGGTACAGCAAGGCTCCCCCCTGCCGGACGCCCCCGGGGTTGGGATCGCCTGTCAGGATCAAGAGCACCTTCCTCAGCACCTCGGGCATCAGGTCTTCTCCCTGAAGCCTCATACGGTCACCATGCCCACTGAAGGCCCACATTCGACGAGAATGGCGTTGGAGAGGGGCAATGCGGCGCAACAGGAACTCCTTCACCACTTTGGGCGCCGTTACGCCAAGCTTCTTCAGGGACATGAAGCGGTGCCAGACGAAGGCGAGCCGGGGGCTGCGAGCGTCTCCTGGCCCCATCCCAAATTAGGAACAACAGGCGATGTTGGCTTCGCGAGCCGGGGGCTGGGCACCCCGACATCAATGTACAACCACCGCTCGTGGAACTCGGCTGAAGGCAGAGGGAGGTTGAAGTCGATACCAGAGGCTGCGGTCTCGGGCGAAGCTACGAAGCTCACGCATGCTGAGCATTGCGTGGGGTCGGCAAGATGCAAGGAGAAGAAGTGGCACAGCAGGGCAACAGAAGGAGGGATGCCCACCATCGCCTCACAAACAAATGGGAAGACTGAAAGAAGAGCAATGGACTCAGGACCCATATGCATCATGTGGATCTGATAATGATCAAGAACGGCATTGAAGAAATCGGAGAAGGGAGGCACCAGACCCTCCCACAAGGCGTCGGCAAAGTAATGGACCTCGGTGATTATCCTGTCAGTGGGGAGGTGACACGTAGGCCACGCCGTCGTCCTCCCGCATTCGTTGAAGGCGGTGGCCAGAACCGGATTGAGCTTGCCCAGGCACTCCAGGTTGAGTATGATTGAGCGGCCAACAGCAGGCGCCACCGGCGGCAGCGGGCGAGATGGAGCCACGGGCTTCTTCCCCTTATCTTTCCTTGGAGCCATGGCGGCGGGCGGAAGAGAGGAGATGCGAGATGGGATTGGAAGCGAGGGTCAGAGTTCGGAGGGAGGAAGAGCAGGAGACGGTCAAGCAACAGGGAAAAGGGTGGCTGTGTACAACTGCGGGGCAACCTAGCGCGGCGCAGAATAAGGGAGCGTGGGTAAACAGTGCCACCCACGTCCAATCAACCGCCACGCGGCACCCGAGGCCGCAGGCTGTTAGGGCCCGCAGCGCTTCGCCCTTGCCCTTTCACCTCTCGGCACGGCCAAGTCCATGCGCGCCTTGGGCCCGGGGGCTACTGTCGGCGTTCTGGGAACGGGGGTCCCCAGACTTGCCTGCCTGCGGCCTGCGGCGTGGCTCGAGTGGGGGCCCAGCGAGGCCCATCTTCATCAGCACAAGGCTCAAGACCCTCGCGAGGGGCCAAGCCTCGCGAGGCGGACGACACGACGCTTCCTCAAGCACGGCCTCCTTAGGCTGGCTCGCGAGGAGGCGGAGAGATCAAGGCGGGTACCTCACGAGGTGCCCATGACGCAAGCCATGACGACCAAGGGTGCCAGGCGGGCGCCAGCCCGCGCAGTGTCCTCCCTTTCCTCTTTGGTGCAAAGGGGGCAAGCGCAGGCGAGAGGATCAAGCAAAGCCACCCATTTCGGTGCAACGAGACCAAGACCAGCTCCGCAACAAGGAGGAAGTCACTGTGGAGCCCAAGCCGGCGTCATCACCAGAGCCTTTGGCAGGCGAAGACCAACTTTAGTCAGGATAAGTGTACCAGATGTTCCCCTTCAAATTGGCCAATTGTTGGCGCCCTTCCCGCTCAATATTTGGGAAGAGGCCCAGGGCCCTTGCCTATAAATAGGGCTAACCACCCACAGAGTAGGATCCAGCATCAGAGGGGGGATCAACATCCAGAAAGAGAGAAGGGCGATTGAACTCTCCCTAGTAGTTCATCCCCTAACTAAGAACAGACCCTCGCGAGGTCATTCTTCCTTGTACTATTCTTCCTCATCAGCCCAAGAGGCAATCCACCCGCCACAAACTAGAGTAGGGTATTACACCACAATGGTGGCCCGAACTAGTATAAATCTTGTGTCTCTTGTGTTGTTCTTGCAGTAGTTAGATCCTTGCGAGAAGGAGAGGTAGTGGGCACGATCTCCGCGCGCACCCCAGAGTTTGAACCTTAAGGGTCTGCCGGAACCCAGAATCCGACAGGCGGCCCACGGCGCCCTTGGAGTCTGCGCCCCCATTAAGAAGACAAGACAGGGTGAGGCTACAATGTAGCCCATCACCCTCGTATCCAGGGCCGGGCGTGGCCACAGTGCTATGTACAGGCAAAGATCTCCGCCCGGCGCGGCACTGTTGCCACTCCACCCCTAACGTCACTACTGGTAGGCGGAGCCCTGCTCCCACAACGACCTGTCGGTACGGCCTGTAGGCGGCGGGCCCTACCAGGCAGCGAGAGCCCGGAGGACGGCGGAGGCCTGACCAGTCGGACCCGAGGGAGGCCGGCCTCCAGCAGGCGACCCTCTCTTCCCTCGGGGTCTATGCGCCATTAACCAGATGAGACAGGGACTAGCTACAGTGATCTCCCACCAGTCGGAGGGACTATAGCCATGCTTTCTCGATGAAGTACACATCGTTAGCTTCACGGCTACAGTAACTAGCAGCCGGCAAGACCCGCGAGCAGCGGGGGCAGCTTGTCGGCTCCGTACCGGACCGTTGGCGGGGCCCACCGGGCGGCGGGCCCCAGCAGCCGGCGGAGAAGCCGGCAACCAGAGACACTGACAGTTGGGTCCTACACCCGGCCAGATTACTATTTTACCCCTGGGGGTAGGCCTATATAAACCCCCCAGGGCACCCATGCAAATGGTTTCCAACCTGTTAGAACTAGACTCATACCTAGAGGAAGGAGAGAGCATGCCTGCCTTCTTCTACCTCTAGCATATAGCTCGAGGAGCACCATTGTATCCACTAGTGCCTTAGTGATCATGCGGAGACCCCGCAGAGCAGGACTAGGGGTGTTATCTCCTAGGAGAGCCCTGAACCTGGGTAAAGTACGTCGGCATTCGTGTCTACGCCTCATCCCGCTTCCGGGCACCGGTGATGTTCTACTCGCTCCCACCATGATAAGTCATCCTTTGGCATATGTCACACCCAACCCCCGGCATTTGGCGCCCACCGTGGGGCGAGGTGCACCGTCGTCTGGAGACCTGTTCTGGACGGGAACCTTGTTCTTTCCTGGCGAGCGCAGCCAGCCCGACATGCCAGATGGCGTCTGGGCCGACGCGCTGCATGGCGCGGAGGTCGTTTGAGCGGCGAGCTGCCTCGCCGATCTTGTTGGCGAGATTCGCCTCTCCGACGAGCATGTATCTGACGCGGGCACAGAAGGCCCCGAGAGCCGCCTCGTGAGCCTCCTCGATCAGCTCCACGTCGCCACGGAGCCTGCTGCGGACCTGGAGTCGGTTGGCTCCACCGACCCGATGCTTGTCGACTCCGACACGGCGTCGCTTGACGCGTTCCCCACCAACATGGTGGTCTACGATGAACCGCTTCCTCGCACGGACAGCGGCGGCAGCACCATCACGGAGGTGCTCATCATCAGCCACGGCGAGCACTCTGGCGGAGGTGGCCAGGATCCGCTGCAGGCGGCGCTACAAGACCTGACTGCGCCTATTCCTGAAGACGCCGAAGTCGAGACGCTGGAAGCACGCGGCGTCCAGCTCATTGAAAGCGCCAACAGGATGGCCAGCATGAGACGCATTTCAGAGGCCTACCAGCATGAGATGGACCGGGCCGGCGGCGGCACGCCGGCTCCTAGTGGGCCTAGCCGCATTGGCATGATCCGGCAGCGCGGCGCGACCATTGCCAGCATGTTCGGGGCAGATCGCCCGGTCTACGCCATGCCCGCAGAGAACATACGAGCTGCCCAGGCGGCAGCAGACGAGCTAGACAAGCTCGAAGGCGACGAGCGTCGCCACATGATGGAGTGCGTCCAGCAGCTCCTTGACGCGGCTGCCGGGAAGCAAGAAGCCGGCTGCCGCGTTGAAACACCCAACCGGTGAAACAACGCCCGCCTCCCCGCCGAGAGCAAGGCACGACATCTCGGACGCCGACTGGTGGCGTCCGTGATAGAAGAGACAAGGATCCGGCTACCAGCCGCAGCCGGACTCACATAACCATCGAGCGCGACCAAGACGGATGCCCAAGAGCAGTGCAACGACGAGACGATTGTTCGCCTACCCCTCCCCGCACGGAGAGGCGCATTTCCCCGCCTCCTGTTGACCACCCGACGCTCGGCGACCGCCTTGGTTGCCGAGAAGGAGTCGGAGAGAACGACGCCCGCCACCGGATTGACCGCCTCAACCGATCCCTGGCACTAGAAGAAGAAGACGAGCCGGGTCCGCCTTGTTTCGGCCCCCGCATCCGAGATGAGCCGTTCCCAAAGGGTTCACTCTCCCGAGAGATACGCCCAAGTACATTGGCTCCGTGAAGCCAGAGGACTGGCTGGTCGACTACTGCACAGCCGTCAGCATCGCCAACGAGAACAAGTGTGTTGCCGTGAAGTACGTTCCACTCATGCTCGCGGGCACGGCCCAAACATGGCTGAACAGCCTGAAGCCCCTCAGCATCAACAGTTGGGTTGATTTCACTAAAGCCTTCATTCGCAACTTCACTAGCACGTACAAGCGGCCGCCCAAGCTTGGCCAGCTCTCCTTGTGCGTCCAAGGCCCCAACGAGTCGACTCGCGATTACCTCACGCGTTGGGCCGAGCTGCGCAATGATAACCCACAAGTATAGGGGATCGCAACAGTTTTCGAGGGTAGAGTATTCAACCCAAATTTATTGATTCGACACAAGGGGAGCCAAAGAATATTCTCAAGTATTAGCAGTTGAGTTGTCAATTCAACCACACCTGGATAACTTAGTATCTGCAGCAAATTATTTAGTAGCAAAGTAATATGGAAGTAACGGTAACGGTGGCAAAAGTAATATTTTTGGGTTTTGTAGTGATTTCAACAGTAGCAATGGAAAAGTAAATAAGCAAAGAACAATATGTGAAAAGCTCGTAGGCATTGGATTGGTGATGGAGAATTATGCCGGATGCGGTTCATCATGTAGCAGTCATAACATAGGGTGACACAGAACTAGCTCCAATTCATCAATGTAATGTAGGCATGTATTCCGAATATAGTCATACGTGCTTATGGAAAAGAACTTGCATGACATCTTTTGTCCTACCCTCCTGTGGCAGCGGGGTCCTAATGGAAACTAAGGGATATTAAGGCCTCCTTTTAATAGAGTACCAGACCAAAGCATTAACACATAGTGAATACATGAACTCCTCAAACTATGATCATCACCAGGAGTGGTCCCGATTATTGTCACTTCCGGGTTGCCGGATCATAACACATAGTAGGTGACTATAGACTTGCAAGATAGGATCAAGAACTCAGATATATTCATGAAAACATAATAGGTTCAGATCTGAAATCATGGCACTCGGGCCCTAGTGACAAGCATTAAGCATAGCAAAGTCATAGCAACATCAATCTCAGAACATAGTGGATACTAGGGATCAAACCCTAACAAAATTAACTCGATTACATGATAAATCTCATACAACTCATCACCGTCCAGCAAGCCTACGATGGAATTACTCACGCACGACGATGAGCATCATGAAATTGGTAATGGAGGATGGTTGATGATGACGATGGCGACGGATTCCCCTCTCCGAAGCCCCGAACAGACTCCAGATCAGCCCTCCCGAGAGAGTTTAGGTCTTGGTGGCAACTCCGTATCGTAAAATGCGATGAATCCTTCTTTCTGATTTTTCTTCCCCGAACACGACTATATGGAGTTGGAGTTGAGGTCGGTGGAGCTCCAGGGGCCCACGAGGCAGGGGGCGCGCCCCCCACCCTCGTGGAAAGGGTGTGAGCCCCCTGGCCTTGATTCTTTCGCCAGTATTTTTTATTATTACCAAAAATAATCTCCGTGAAGTTTTAGGTCATTCCGAGAACTTTTGTTTCTACACATAAATAACACCATGGCAATTCTGCTGAAAACAGCGTCAGTCAGGGTTAGTTCCATTCAAATCATGCAAATTAGAGTCCAAAACAAGGGCAAAAGTGTTTGGAAAAGTAGATACGATGGAGACGTATCAACTCCCCCAAGCTTAAACCTTTGCTTGTCCTCAAGCAATTCAGTTGATAAACTGAAAGTGATAAAGAAAAACTTTTACAAACTCTGTTTGCTCTTGTTGATGTAAATATGTAAAGTCAGCATTCAAGTTTTCAGCAAATATTATGAACTAACCATATTCACAATAACATTTAGGTCTCATGTTTACTCATGTCAATGGCATAATCAACTAGCGAGCAATAATAATAAATCTCGGATGACAACACTTTCTCAAAACAATCATGATATGATATAACAAGATGGTATCTCGCTAGCCCTTTCTGAGACCGCAAAACATAGATGCAGAGCACCTTTAAAGATCAAGGACTAACTAAACATTGTAATTCATGGTAAAAGAGATCCAGTCATAGTCATACCTAATATAAATTAACAGTAATGCATGCAAATGACAGCGGTGCTCTCCAGCTGGTGCTTTTTAATAAGAGGGTGATGACTCAACATAAAAGTAAATAGATAGGCCCTTCGCAGAGGGAAGCAGGGATTTGTAGAGGTGCCAGAGCTCGATTTTAAAGCAGAGATAAATAATATTTTGAGCGGCATACTTTCATTGTCAACATAACAACCGAGAGATGGCGATATCTTCCATGCTACACACATTATAGGCGGTTCCCAAATAGAATGGTAAAGTTTATGCTCCCGCCCCACCAACAAGCATCAATCCATGGCTTGCTCGAAACAACGAGTGGCTCCAACTGACAACAGTCCCGGGGGAGTTTTGTTTGCAATTATTTTGATTTGATTTGCATAAAGCATGGGATTGGGCATCCCGGTGACCAGCCATTTTCTCGTGAGTGAGGAGTGGAGTCCAATGCTCTTGAGAATAACCCGCCTAGCATGGAAGATACGGACAGCCCTAGTTGATACATGAGCTATTCGAGCATGCAAAACAGAATTTCATTTGAAGGTTTGGAGTTTGGCACATACAAATTTACTTGGAACAGCAGATAGATACAGCATATAGGAAGGTATAGTGGACTCATATGGAATAACTTTGGGGTTTAAGGGATTGGATGCACAAGCAGTATTCCCGCTTAGTACAAGTGAAGGCTAGCAAAAGACTGGGAAGGGACCAACTAGAGAGTGACAACAGTCATGAACATGCATTAAAATTAATAAACATTGAGTGCAAGCATGAGTAGGTTATAATCCACCATGAACATAAATATCATGAAGGCTATGTTGATTTTGTTTCAACTACATGTGTGAACATGTGCCAAGTCAAGTCACTTGAATCATTCAAAGGAGGATACCAAACTATCATACCACATCACAACCATTTTAATAGCATGTTGGCATGCAAGGTAAACCATTATAAACTCCTAGCTAATTAAGCATGGCATAAGCAAATATAAAATCTAATTATCATTGCAAACATGTTTATTCATAATAGGCTGAATCAGGAACGATGAACTAATCATATTTACAAAAACAAGAGAGGTCGAGTTCATACCAGCTTCTCCCATCTCAATCAGTCCATCATATATCGTCATAATTGCCTTTCACTTGCACGACCGAATGATGTGAATAATAATAATAATAATAATAATAATAATAATAATAATAATAATAATAATAATAATAATAATAATAATAATAATAATAGTGTGCGTGCATTGGACTAAGCTAGAATCTGCGAGCATTCAATAAACATGAGAACACAAGGCAATGTGGGCTCTTGGTTAAATCAATAATAATGCATATAAGAGCCACTTCAACATTTTCATTATGGTCTTCTCCTATCGACCCCCAAAGAAAAGAAAAGAAATAAAACTATTTACACGGGAAAGCTCCCAACAAGCAAAAGAAGAACAAGAAATCTTTTTGGGTTTACTTTTTAATTATTACTACTATAGAATGGAAAGTAAACTAGCTAAAAGCTACTACTAATTTTTTTTGGTTTTCTTAAGGTTTATTAAACACACAAGAAGAAAGCATAAAAAGGAAAATAAACTAACATGGATATTACAGTGAAAAAGTATGAGCACCGACATCTAGCAATGAGTGTGTGAACATAAATGTAATGTCGGTGAGAAATACGTACTCCCCCAAGCTTAGGCTTTTGGCCTAAGTTGGTCTATTTCCATGGCTGGCCTGGCGGATATCCAAAGTTGTAGTTGGGGTCATACTGAGAAAAAGAAGCCTCTGATTGCCACTGATTGGCAATCATCTCTGGATCCCACTGGTAATTAGACTGTCGTGGAGGATCAAATTGTGGTTCCCACTCTAGCTCTATGGCTGATGTAGGGTTCCGGTACGCTTGGATGGTCGCTAGCGGAACGAGATACTGGCCTGCATATAAATCAAACAAGGAAGGAGCAGGCAAGGTAATAGTCTCAGGGTGACTTTTATCAAATAACAATTTGTATTTAAGCGCCCTTTCCCTATTCTTAACAATAAAATCATGTGCTACCATACTCTTGTAATCTAGATAAACAGAAGGCAGCAGTTTTTCTTCTTTCTCATAATGCCTAATAGGTATGTTATAATATGCAGCGAGGTGCGAGGCGAAGATGCCTCCCAAGATGGGGCCCTTAGTACGGTTAAGATTTAACCGCTTTGCAACAATAGCGCCCATACTAAATGTGTCATCACGGAACAAGGCATGGCACAAAATAATAATATCAGGGACACTCAAGTTTCCACAGTTTCCGCGACCAATTAAGCATCTACTAGCAAATATGACAAAGTAACGTAGAACAGGAAAATGTATGCTAGTGATTCGTGCGTCGGAAACCTTCCTCGTTTCCCCTACAGCAATTGTATCAATAACCCCCTCCACATCGTTACTATGTGGTCCCTCTATAAAACCCGGAAAAGGTAACTTGCAAACCTCACAGAATTCACGAAGGGTCATCTCCTTATACTCATCATATAAATAGAAATCCACGGTAGGTGGTGACCTCCTAGAATGGAAATGAAAATTTTGCACAAAGGTATTGGTGAGTAAGAGATATCGCTCGCGTTGGTCGCGGAGGAAGTCAGTGAGGCGTGCATTCTCAGCCAACTCATAAAAATCATCATAAATCCCGGCTGCTCTCAAGAAATCATCCAAGGCCATTCACACGGCCGAACCTCCATGGTACGAGGCATATTATATTTGGGCCTCTCTTCTTCTTCACTTTGCTTATCCTTCGAGCTTCGGCTCGAAGAGCCCCTCAAAAATCTCTTCATCATTTTCTGAAGTTTTTTGAAATTTTTAGTAACTTCAAATAAAAGTGAACTAAGCTCAACAAAATTGATAGCAACTACTCCTACAAGTGCCTAGAGACTATATCATGCATTAGAACTACTTGGAACCATATAAATTTGACATGCAAGCTCAAGAACATGGTCACCTAGGCAGCACAAATTTGCAATGAATAAAGCACTAGAACAAAAGCTAATTGGACCAATGGAGGAGTCACATACCAAGGAACAATCCCCAAAAGCAGTTTTGTGAGAGGTGCTTTGAGCAAGGAGATCGAAAATCGCAGCAAAATGAGCTAGAACTCGTGCTTGAGGTGGTTGGTGATTTTTTTGGGAGGAAGAAGAAGTGTGTGGGTGCAGGAATAAGTGGAGGGGAGCCACCATGGGCCCACGAGGTAGGGGGCGCGCCCAGGGGGGTGGGCGCGCCCTGGACCCTCGTGCCCAGGTGCTTGCTCCCCTGTTGTGTTCTCAGTGCCAAATATTCTCAAATATTTTAGAAAAAATCATATTAAATTGGCAGGGCATTTGGAGAACTTTTATTTTTCAGGGTATTTTTTATTGCACGGATAATTCAGAAAACAGACAGAAAAATACTATTTTTACTTTATTTCAACTAAATTACAGAAAGTAAAAGGAGGGTACAAAAGGTTGTGCCTTCTAACTTCATCCATCTCATGCTCATCAAAAGGAATCCACTAACAAGGTTGATCAAGTCTTGTTAACAAATTCATTCCGAATAACATGGAACCGGAGAAATTTCGAATAACACTATGTTACCTCAACGGGGATATGCACATCCCCAATAATAAGAATATCATATCTCTTTTTTACACTAGGAAGAGGAAATTAAAAACCTCCAAAAATAATCGATGGAATTTTTCCAATAGAATTGATACTGTGGACTTGAGGTTGTTTCCTCGAAAAGTGTACCGTATGCTCATTACCATTCACATGAAAACTGACATTGCCTTTGTTGCAATCAATAACAGACCCTGAAGTATTCAAAAAGGGTCTTCCAAGAATAATAGACATACTATCGTCCTCGGAAATATCAAGAATAACAAAGTCATTTAAAATAGTAATGTTTGCAACCACAACAGGCACATCCTCACAAATACCGACAGGTATAACAGTTGATTTATCGGCCATTTGCAAAGATATTTCAGTAGGTGTCAACTTATTCAAATCAAGTCTATGATATAAAGAGAGAGGCATAACACTAACACCGGCTCCAAGATCACATAAAGCAGTTCTAACATAATTTATTTTAATGGAGCATGGTATAGTGGGTACTCCTGGATCTCCAAGTTTCTTTGGTATTCCACCCTTAAAAGTATAATTAGCAAGCATGGTGGAAATTTCAGCTTCCGGTATCTTTCTTTTATTAGTAACAATTTCTTTCATGTACTTAGCATAAGGATTCATTTTGAGCATATCAGTTAATCGCATACGCAAAAAGATAGGTCTAATCATTTCAGCAAAGCACTCAAAATCTTCATCATCCTTTTTCTTGGATGGTTTGGGAGGAAAAGGCATGGGTTTCTGAACCCATGGTTCTCTTTCTTTACCGTGCTTCCTAGCAACAAAGTATCTCTTATCATATCGTTGATTCTGTGATTGTGGGTTATCAAGATCAACAGCAGGTTCAATTTCTACATCATTGTTGTTACTAGGTTGATCATCAACATGAGCATCATCATTAACATTATTACTAGGTTCATGTTCATTACCAGATTGTGTTTCAGCATCATAAATAGAAATATCATTTGGATTCTCAGGTGTGTCAACAACAGGTTCACTAGAAGTATGCAAAGTCCTATCATTTTTCTTTTTCTTCTTTTTGGAAGGACTAGGTGCATCTATATTATTTTTCTGAGAATCTTGATCAGTTCTCCTAGGATGGCCTTCAGGATACAAAGGTTCCTGAGTCATTTTACCAGTTCTAGTAGCCACTCTAACAGCATAGAGATTATTCTTACTATTTAATTCATTGATCAAATCATTCTGAGCTTGAAATACTTGTTCTACTTGAGTGGTAACCATAGAAGCATGTTTAATAATGAGTTTAAGTTCACCATTAACTCTAGACATATAATCACTCAAGTGTTCAATCATATAAGCGTTACGTTTTAATTCTCTACCAAAATAAGCATTGAAGTTTTCTTGTTTAACCATAGAATCATCAAACTCATCTAAGCATTGGCTAGCAAATTTAGTAGGAGGGATTTCAGCTTTGTCATATATAGAGAGAAAATTTACCTTTACTACGTGTGTCGGGTTATCAAGACCATGTGTTTCTTCAATAGGTGATGAATTAAGACCATATATTTCTTCAACATGCAGTAAATTAAGACCATGTATTTCTTTAATAGGAGGTAAATTCTTAACATCTTCAGCTTTAATACCCTTTTCTATCATAGATTTCTTTGCCTCCTGCATATCTTCAGGACTGAGAAATAGAACTCCCATTTTCTTTGGAGTTGGCTTAGGAGTTGGTTCAGGAAGTGTCCAATTATTCTCATTGGTCAACATATTATTCAATAAAATTTCAGCTTCATCCGGTGTTCTTTCCCTGAAAACAGAACCAGCACAACTATCCAGGTAGTCTCTGGAAAGATATCAAGTATTTCATTTTTCTTGAGAGGATGATCAGGCAAAGCATTAAGTAATTGGAGAAGCCTCCCCCAAGCTTGTGGGAGACTCTCTTCTTCAATTTGCACAAAATTATATATATATCCCTTACAGCAGCTTGTTTCTTACGAGCAGGGAAATAATTAGCAGAGAAGAAATAAATCATATCCTGGGGACTACGCACACAACCAGGATCAAGAGAATTAAACCATATCTTAGCATCACCCTTTAATGAGAACGGAAATATTTTAAGGATATAATATTAGCGAGTTTTCTCATCATTAGTGAACAGGGTGGCTATATCATTTAACTAGTTGACCCGTTGCGCCAAATGACGCAGAGACCCATTAAAGCCATGTTGTCAATGAAAATAGTTTTATTTTTCAAGAACATATTCAACACGGGGTAGTAGAAAGCCCATGTATTAAACCATGTTATTTTGAAATTGTCCATCACATTGCGAAATCCGAGTTTGAAAAAAAAAAGTATAACCCATTGCCCCCAAAACAATTCCGGATGACCAATTGCGCCAAATGGCGCAAAGTCCCTTTTAAAACCATGCACGCGATGAATATTTGCATTTTTTCCACTAATTTTAATTTTGAATAAGAGTAGAGTGTCAACCCCAAAAGTGTTAAGAATATTTGACTTCATTAGTAGAAGTAGGTTTTACCATTAGGAATTAGGGTACTAATATTCGACTGTATTTGGCATCGTTGAAGAGGAAGGAGACACACTATTTTCTACCGACAGTACGAAGGGCGATTCAGCTAGCCCTAGCGTTAACAGCTCAGGAGGGAATAGGATGGACTCGTAGGTAAAAGGTCCTCCCCTTGTAAACTCGGTTTGCGTCATCTTTGGAATTCAGACGCACAGCAAAATGTTTTGCTTCGATCCTGAAATTTGTTACAACATTGAACGTCCTGACATACAGAAGAACTGAATACTTCAGATTTAGATAGTTGCACTCACAACAATGCAGATAAGAGGGAGAAATACAAGAAACCATTTTATGGAATTGAAGTTTCTAAAGACGGTTCAGCATACACATTGATCATATATGGGCATGGCCTGTTGCCACACTTTGAAGGTGAGCCCACACAGAATGTTTGAAACATCCTTGATTCCAAGAGAAAAATGTGGTGGTGACACCTACCATTCAAGAGAAAAAAATGTGAGTGATGATGATTCCTAATCTCACTGAGTTCGTGCAAGTTGTACAGCAGAACTCCACATAAAACTTGTAGTCGAGTAGTTGCAGTGCAACCTTCATTGTTCGGCCGACGGCTATAATAGTATTATGAAAGACAATGATCATCCTACAAAATAATCTTTCCTGATTATTTGTCACAGTACTACAGCAAATCATCCAAAAAGTTCTTTTTGTAGTAGGCTAAACAAAATTCAGGTTGACGCTCAAACATCAACAATAAAAATTCAGGTTGACATTGAAACTTGTAGTCAATTTCCTTGCTTACAGCAGCAAGCAGCAGGGACTTCATCAGATTCAATAAAAACAGCTTTTGCTTTGACCTGTTTGATCAAACAGAGTAAATCATGTCACTGTCAGGATCAGATTTCATGAGTTTATAAGGGCATCCCACACTGTACTTTTTGGAATCATGCGTATGCAAGGAATCTCTTAAATACTACTCCCTCCGATCCAAAATAAGTGTCGTGGTTTTTGGACTGAGTATAATACACAGGTCCATCCAAACTAAGTGTCGTAGTTTTTGAAATAAAACCACGACACTTAATTTCGATCGGAGGGAGTATAATACGCACGTCCAGAGTAGGCTCATGCCACATTACTCACCCTCACTCCACTGGCCTTGAAAAAGCAGTTAGCACTGGATGTCACCAAATAATGCACCCAACTGCGCACTGGACACCGGCTCATGTCTGAGCTATCACATGATCACATAGGTACGCAACAGTTTAGGCACAAAATATAGTTTGAATTGGATGTCAGGGCGATGTAGAAAATGCTGACCATTTTTGTATGACTACAAAAAGACGTTCAATTCAATTTTTTAGTGAAACTTTGACTGAGCAAAGTTAAACATTATCATATAATGTGGTAGACAAATCTACACAAGATGTAGCCTGCAGATGTGGTACCATGAACTGCACGAACAAAACAGACTTGATGGTTCAAAAATTGCATCAAGACTGTTTTACAATTAAGATATTCAGGAAAGGCTAAACATGTTTGACTTACAAACCAAAAAATGAAGAAAAAAAGGTGCGTTGTCTACACCTTCATCAACTAAAACTGCTTATTCATTTGTTCACTGCATAGAAGCAGGTAATCAACTAATAATCTCCTACAACAGGTACACCTTTATCAATTATCTCCTACTCATATATCAAGCTTTCAAAGTATATCTAATTTTCAGGTCTTGACAGATTCATGCAACTGAGAGCATACTAACCTTTTTGGTTCAAATTAAATGGCCCAATCTTCCATCAGATTTACACAGAACAGATTTATAGTTGGATAATGCAATACGGCAATACCTGTAGAATAATAGTGCAATACCTGTAGTTAAATCCAACAGTTTTGGCACATTCGTAGAAGCATGTTTTTCCACTGCTCTGCAATCATTTGTTAACGCACACCTTTTGTCAGCATGAGCAACCAACATCAGCTAAAAGGAATCGTACAAATGTCAGTACCACAACTCTCTATGATGTAAATAGTTCATAGCAGAATACATACAGCGCCATGAGCAGATGTTGAAAGCGCAAGATCTTATACAGAAGGTTTTAACCGTGTAATGTTGAAAAGCATAAGATATCAACAGTATGCTGTAGAAAGAACAGTAAGCCGCAGAATAATGTCGTAAACTTAAATACTGAACTTTTAAAAAATAATTAGAAAGAGTAGTACACCATAGAAAAATAATGCAATACATATAGACAACCTAGCCACTCCAACTCAAAAAGAATCAAGTTCCAACTCCAGAACACATATGACATTTACAGAACCACTTTTCAGTACCACCATTCTGACCTTACCGTCACATGGCAACCAAACTAATCCTCATTTATTTTAAAAAAACCAACTACTCTACTGGCCCTTCATAGGCACAACTCAATTAACCGGCTGGTTAGCCAAGCATTTTGTGCCTACTGCAATCTTGAAGTATATAATGTAACCTACTTATTTGTTGATACTAAGAGATGTAAAAAGAAGCTAGCGTAGCTAAGGTTTAGCTGTTGTACTAGTCAGCAAATCTGCACTGCTCTGCTTGGAAGAGCGTCATATGGATCCAGACATCATTGGCCAGAGATGCACCAAAGTACGACCTTACAGCCCTTTTTCATCTCCTCTCGCCTCCTCATATATTAAAAATATTGCGTATTTAAATTTCTTATTTAGTAATGGAAAGCATAAGGAAAGCTCGATGAGAATTGAATAACTTCCTAGAAATAAATAAGTGACAACTAAACGAGGCACATGCACACAGCCAAGGCAAAAACTTCGTGATTTATATGCCTTCTTTTCACTGACAGTGATGCTTACATTAGTGTAGCCCGAGTGAAAAAGAAAATAAACTTGTGCCTTATCGACCAAAATGTCACTACCTAGACTAATGGTCCAAACAAAATCACCTCTATGGACAAAAGAGTCCAATGGATAATTGACAGTAATGTGTATGATGAATCATGCATATCTGGCTCTATATTTGCATGTCAGGGAAAAATCAAGAAATTAAAGGAAATATATCTCAAGGGATAAGATGCATCTTTCACATCTCAGTTAAAAAAAGCCCCAACATCACCAGTAAAAGTGTTTCTCTTTGGTTCAGTTTTCTTGACTTCCCCAAGTGCTTGTATAGTTGAAAAATATATCATAATTGAATACAATGAAACAGCAAAAAGCAAACAGCACGAAACTTGAAATGGTGTAGCAATTAAGTACTACAGCAAACCGAATAAGAACATACCAAATATAAACAAAGAAGTGCAATGCCCTTTTCCTTATGGTGGTGTTCCTTAGTGTGACCTACAAACCAACCATGTCACCTATTTTTGTGCTACATATAGACTGAAAACCAAGCAAGATAATGTAACCTGACAAGAAGTATAGTATAGCTGATTTAGAAATTGAGAGTTGGCCATTCCAAACAAAAACAACATTGCTGGTGCTCCAAAAATGGATAATCCAGCGCCAAATAGTGATGCCTCCATCAATCAAATCCCTAGGAATTTTCCTACAGATAGCAACACAAAAAAAAACAAATCTCAGAACATGGTACCACTCAGTAGAAGTCCAAAAACTTCACTGGGCAATGCCATCAAAAAAGTCACACCCCACCGACCATCATTACAACATACTGTAAATTTTGCATTTTCAGTGCTACAATCGTTCATACATATATCATCTACACTGCAATTCTTCATAAATAGACTGAGTTAATCATTCTGTTCTACAAAAAGATCTAAATCACCTTTGCCGGGTATCCATTCCACACTCGAACTAAAAACATCAATTCGTAGCTAATCCCCAAATACAGATAGTAATCTGACGAAACCAAAACACAACATTCACCAAATATGGAGATCTGGAGATCGGAAGGGAGGCGTATGGTACCTGTAAAAGTAGGAGATCATGGCTAACGCATGCAATACACATGCATCAAGCAGGGCAATAGGACCAGGGAGAGGAGGGATTTGGAGGAAGTTACCTTGTCGGGATAGGATTCCTGGCGGCAACGGTTGAGCTGACTCGCAGCGGCGACGGAGGTGACTCGGGGCGGCGGCCAGGGCGACTCCACGCACCGGCTAGCGAATCTAGGTGGCAGTGGCGGCCAGGCCAGGCAAGGGCGCCCTCGATCCAATCCGTTGCCCTGCTTTTGTCAATCGAGCGAATAGGGTTAGGAGTGGGTTCTGCTGTGCTTCGGCTGAGCTCCGTCGTTGCGTATCCCCGACGTGTTGACGGCGTCCCTTGCCTGGCCTGGCCGTTAGGGACGGCAGCGTTGGAGAGGAGGGAGTGGGGAGGAGACGAGGTGGAGGTGGCGCGGGGCTCGAGAGCGGTGTGGGAGAGGAGGGAGTGGGGAGGAGACGAGGCGGAGGCTAGACGAGAACTGCTGGCGGCTAGGGTTTTGACCCTTTTGCACGTTCCGCAGGGCGAGCGCGGCGCACGGGCGAATCCTGACCGTGACGAGACGCTCAGCCAGGGCCATCGACGAATGGGACCAGGAGCAGCTTCGGCCCACCCGTCATCATTATAGGGCAGACGCGGGTGTATAAGCCGGATACACACGCATCGACCCATCCCTGCGCAACTGATCCCCATAAGGCCATAACGCACGATGCGGGCAGCGCGCATTTGACCCAGGATGCGACGCGACGCGGAAGGCAACGCCCACACGAAAAAGCCACTGTCATCAGACAGGCGTGTGGGACCAAGCAGCAGGTAGACCCACTTGCAGTTGCACTAACACAGAGACGAACGAGAGGCCGAGCGGCAACCGGGAACGGCGCAGCGCCCACGACGTGCGCATGCGGCACGGCAGGAGAGGCTGCCCGCGCACCCAAAAAAGGAAACCCAGCCAATCGGATCCCGGCTGAGCCCACAGGTCATTCCCCATCCATAATTCACCGTGCGGTCAAAACGACACCGATGTTTTCCAGCGACAATCAAACGGGCAGCAGTGAAAAAAGGACCTCGTTGACCAGGATCGAACGGCCAGGAAGGATGCAAATCGGGGGAGCCTCCTCCATGCGAGTTGGCTAGCCTATTTAATGGTTTAAATTTAGTAAGATGTGCCACAACAGTTTCAGATTCATAGCCATAGAAAGGATCAGATTCAACCAAAGTAATTATATCAGGATTAATAGAGAATTCATAATCCTTATCAGTAACAAAGATAGGTGAAGTAGCATAAGCAGGATCATATTTCATTCTAGCATTCAGAGTTTTTTGTTTAAGCTTAGCTAATAATTTCTTAAGATCGCTTCTATCATTGAAAGCAAGAAAGTCTCTAGGAGTTTCTTCATCCATAACATAGCCCTCAGGCACAACAGGCAATTCATATTTAGGGGGAGATTCTTCATCATCACTTTCATCAATATTATCAGTTTTAATAATTTCATTCTCTCTAGCCCTAGCAAGTTGTTCATCAAGAAATTCACCAAGTGGCACAGTACTATCAAGCATAGAAGTAGTTTCATCATAAGTATCATGCATAGCAGAAGTGGCATCATCAATAACATGCGACATATCAGAATTAATAGCACAAGCAGGTTTAGGTGTGATACGTCTCCAACGTATCTATAATTTTTTATTGCTCTGTGCTATATTATCTACTGTTTTAGGCAATATTGGGCTTTATTATCCACTTTTATATTATTTTTGGGACTAACCTATTAACCGGAGGCCCAGCCCAGATTTGCTGTTTTATGCCTATTTCAGTGTTTCGAGGAAAAGGAATATCACACGGAGTCAAAACGGAACGAAATCAACTGGAGAAGTTATTTTTGGAAGGAAAGCAACCCAGGGAACTTGGAGTGCACGTCAGGGGAGATACGGGCTACCCACGAGGGTGGGAGCGCGCCCCCCTGCCTCGTGGGGCCCCCGTGGCTCCTTCGACGTACTTCCGGCTCCCATATATATCCACGTACTCTAAAACTTGCAGAATAGAGATTAGATCAGGAGTTCCACCGCCGCAAGCCTCTGTAGCCACCAAAAACCTAATCGAGACCCTGTTCCGGCACCCTGTCGGAGGGGGGAACCCTCACCGGTGGCCATCTTCATCATCCCGGCGCTCTCCATGACGAGGAGGGAGTAGTTCACCCTCGGGGCTGAGGGTATGTACCAGTAGCTATGTGTTTGATCTCTCTCTCTCTCTCGTGTTCTTAATTTGGCACGATCTTGATGTATCGCGAGCTTTGCTATTATAGTTGGATCTTATGTTTCTTCTCCCCCTCTTCTCTCTTGTAATGGATTGAGTTTTCCCCTTGAAGTAATTTTATCGGATTGAGTCTGTAAAGATTTGAGAACACTTGATGTATGTCTTACCGTGCGTATCTATGGTGACAATGGGATATCACGTGCCACTTGATGTATGTTTTGGAGACCAACTTGTGGGTTCCGCCCATGAACCTATGCATAGGGGTTGGCACACGTTTTCGTCGTGATTCTCCGGTAGAAACTTTGGGCACTCTTTGAGGTTCTATGTGTTGGTTGAATAGATGAATCTGAGATTGTGTGATACATATCGTATAATCATACCCATGGATACTTGAGGTGACATTGGAGTATCTAGGTGACATTAGGGTTTTGGTTGATTTGTATCTTAAGGTGTTATTCTAGTACGAACTCTAGGGCTGTTTGTGACACTTATAGGAATAGCCCAACGGATTGATTGAGGTGGTTTCGTACCCTACCATAATCTCTTCGTTAGTTCTCCGCTATTAGTGACTTTGGAGTGACTCTTTGTTGCATGTTGAGGGATAGTTATATGATCCAATTATGTTATTATTGTTGAGAGGACTTGCACTAGTATAACGTCCTCGATGCGGCTATATCTCCCACGTGTCGAGGCACGACTTAGAGGCATAACCGCATTGAAAGCAATGTCGCAAGAGAGGTAATCTTCACACAACCCATGTAATACATAAGGGAAAGAGATACATAGTTGGCTTACAGTCGCCACTT
Organism: Aegilops umbellulata; assembly: GCA_032464435.1. Taxonomy (NCBI): domain Eukaryota; kingdom Viridiplantae; phylum Streptophyta; class Magnoliopsida; order Poales; family Poaceae; genus Aegilops; species Aegilops umbellulata. The sequence continues at coordinate 147,409,950 of CP136059.1, read as the reverse complement.
CACACAATACATAAATAAACATTCATCATCCAGATTACACTCAAGGTCCGACTACGGAACCAAAATGAAAGAAGACTACCCCAAATGCTACACAGATCCCCGAATCACCCCAACTGGGCTCCTCTACTGATCATTAGGAAAAGACACATAGTAACGACCACGTTCCTCGTTGAACTCCCACGTGAGCTCGGTTGCGTCATCTGCACTGGCATCGTTGGCACCTGCAACTGTATTGGTAGAATCTGTGAGTCACGGGAACTCAGCAATCTCACACCCGCGAGATCAAGACTATTTAAGCTTAAAGGTAGGATAGGGTTGTGAGGTGGAGCTGCAGCAAGCGACTAGCATATATGCTGGCTAACAACGCAAAAGAGAGCGAGAAGAGAAGCAAAGCACGGTCGTGAAGCTAGAAGTGATCAAGAAGTGATCCTAGAACAACCTACGTCAGGCATAACTCCAACACCGTGTTCACTTCCCGGACTCCGCCGAGAAGAGACCATCACGGTTACACACGCGATTGATGTGTTTTAATTAAGATCAACTTCGGGTTTTCTACAACCGGACATCAACAAATTCTCATCTGCCTCATAACCGCGGGCACGGCTTTCGAAAGATAATACCCTGCAGGGGTGTCCCAACTTAGCCCATCATAAGCTCTCACGGTCAACGAAAGATATTCCTTCTACCGGGAAGACCCGATCAGTCTCGGAATCCCGGACTACAAGACATTTCGACAGTAATAAAACAAATCCAGCAAAGCCGCCCGGTTGTGCTGACAAATCCTGATAGGAGCTGCACATATCTCGGTCTCAGGGCACATCCAGATGAACACTCCGTACAACTAAAACCAGACCTCAAGTTGCCCCGAGGTGGCGCTGCAAAGGGCTCTAGTTTGGACCAACAACCGAAGGAGAACTGGCCCGGGGGGGTTAAAATAAAGATGACCCTTGAGTCTGCAGAACCCAAAGGAAAAAGGCTTAGGTGGCAAATGGTAAAACCAATGTTGGGCCTTGCTGGAGGAGTCTTATTCAAAGCGAACTGTCAAGGGGGTCCCATAAATCACCCAACCGTGTAAGGAACGCAAAATCCGGGAACATAACACCGGTATGACGGAAACTAGGGTGGCAAGAGTGGAACAAAACACCAGGCATGAGGCCGAGCCTTCCACCCTTTACCAAGTATATAGGTGCATTAATAATATAAGAGATATTGTGATATCCCAACAAGTAAACATGTTCCAACAAGAAACAACATCTCCATGTTCCAGCAAGGAACAAACTTCATCTTCACCTGCAACTAACAACGCTATAAGAGGGGCTGAGCAAAGCAGTAACATAGCCAATCAACGGTTTGCTAGGACATGGATGGTTAGAGGCTGACATGGCAATATGGGAGGCATGATATAGCAAGTGGTAGGTATCGCAGCATAGGCATAGCAAAAGAGCGAGCATCTAGCAAGCAAAGATAGAAGTGATTTCGAGGGTATGGTCATCTTGCATGCAAGGTTCTCAGAGTTGTCGAAAGCTTGATCCTCGTAAGCGTTCTCAACAGGTTCCTCATTCACGTACTCGTCTCCCGGCTCTACCCAAATCAAGAACACAAGCAAAGGGGACAAACATCAATCACGATGCAATGCGCAAGCAACATGATGCAAAACATGGCATGATATGCGAGATGTGATATGTAATGCATATGCGTGCTCCGGAAGGACAAGGATGAACAAGGCATAATCTTGGCAAACCAAGTATGCCACTGGAAAGGTGAGGTGATTTCGGTTGAAATCGATATAAAGATCACCGGAATCGGATGCACGGTTTGCAAATGGCAAGCAAAACAAGAATGACAAGATTCTGCCATTAACAACATGATGCTACTTAGCAAGCAACAAGAAATTAAGCTACTGCACCCAAACGTACCATCAAAGCATATGACAGTAATCTACTCAAGATGCTTGAGAAAAGATGAACAATGAGCTACAGCTAAATCATACCACAACAGGTTCAAACAAGCATGGCAAAAGTGCAAAAGATAACAGGTTCACAGACTTGGTGAAAATAACATGCCAGAAATTAACATCAGGATGACATGTTTAGAGTACCGGATCAAAGCATTAACACATAGTGAATACATGAACTCCTCAAACTATGATCATCAGCGGGAGTGGTCTCGATTATTGTCACTTCGGGGTTGACAGATCATAACACATAGTGGGTTACTATATGTCGGGGAAATCTGACTCCGCGAGCACCTATGGGGACGGAGCCCCTTCTCGGTTCGGCGGGGGGCGGAGGCCGCGCGAAGAGCAGATCGAGGCGGGGCACACGAGCGGTTTTTACCCAGCTTCGGAGCTCTCCGGAGAGATAATACTCCTACTGCTGCTTTGTGGTTTGTATTGAGTTCTTGCTCGGGAGCGCTGGGTGCTACAGTACACACGAATAGCTAACGAGACCGAGCGTGGATGTTCTGTTCCCCCCTCTACGTTGTGCATGGGCCTCCTTTTATATGCTCAAGGGGTCTCCAATAGGTGGCAACGTAGGCAAGGGCAAAAATGGAAAGGTGTTGCGGTAGGTACAGCTACCTACATAGTGTATCATACCTAACTCTGACGGCAGGGGACAAGGGCATTAAATGCCTATCTACGTCGCCCAAACAGTGCAGAAAAGGGACCGTCAGGGACGCCACCGCTCGCCACGATGGCGATCTTGTCAGCGTCGCTTGCCACGGTGCACCCCTGGCTGCACAGCCTCCCGCCACGTGCGCCTGGAAGGGTCTCAGTGTGACACGTTGGTGGGTGAGCTGGAGCGCAGGTACAGAGTGGTTGCTTGCCGTGGCAAACGCCTTGCCGCGATTGTTGTCTTGTCGCGTCCGGGAGCTTGTCGCTCGCCGGGTCTTGCCGGGACGCGTGGCGCGTCGCGGCGAGTTCCTTGAGATGCCTTGAGTGGCCTTCCCGGCAAGCTCCTCTTGCCGGGGCTTTGTGCCTTGAGTAGCCTTCTCGGCAAGCTCCTCTTGCCGGGGCCTTGTCTTCTTGGCTTGAATACTTTGTTCTTGAATGGTTCCAAAAGAACCACAGAGGTCCTTGGCGGTCACCCGGCAAGCCTTGCCGCGGGGCGCTGCGATTGCCCGTGCACAGTTTGCGATACTAGGGTACCCCTACTCTAGTACACCGACAGGAGCCCCGGGCCTGGGCCATACACGGTGCCGAGCGTTGTTGGGCCAGGCCCAAAACAGGGCACGGGCACGCGCGGCCTGGGTTACGCCACATCTGACTCCGCATCCACCACGCCCTCCCCGAACGGCACGCGTCGATTGCGGTGTTGTGGGAGAGGTCGTGGGTGGTTTCTTTATTCGGAAAGGCAGAGCGTCCGCCCTCTCCCTCCTTATAAGCAGGGGAAACAGGGGCAGTTCGCCCACCTGCCCGTTGCTATTCCACCTGCCCGGAATCGCCTGGATCTCGAAAGCCGGCAAGAAGGATGCTTATCTGGATGGAGAGTTCCGCAGCAAGTGGGAGGAGTGGAGGGCGGACTGGTGCCTGATTGTAGAGGAGAACCCGCAGCCGTTTACTGCCCTGCGCCAAACTCCAGTAGTGCGCGGCAGTGATTGGAGTAGCCTGGCCCCGGAAGACGACAGACTGAAGATTGCTGTCGCTCGGATCCTACGCCTCAAGCTTGCCGGGCTTACTGTAGGAGCAGTTGGCGCAGATTTCCTCCGCCGCCGCATCGCCCCCCTGCAGGAGAGGAGGAGACCCGCCTGGGAGTTCCAGAACGCGGCGGATATCATGAGGCAACGGCCGGGCCTCAACTTCAACTTCACTGTCATGGAGCTCAACGCGATGCTCCAGGAGCTGTTCAAGTACGACCCTCAGCATCCCGAAGTGTTCAGGTTGCCGAGGGGCGTCGTTCCGCTGTGCAACAACTCCTCGCTCGACCGCATCCGTGCAATGATGCCGCTGTGCGACTCGCATGGAATTGACCCAGCCTGGATAGAGCCTGCAGATGATGTCGTGCGGGCGTTCTTCGATAACTTGGTAGAAGTGCCGATCGACGCTGATGAGAAGAGGGGTCTCACCCTGGACACCACCGACGATGAGCTCAAGCGCATCGCCACCAGGCTGGAAGAGGCGGCGGCAGCCGCGGCTGCGGGCGAGTTTGGATTCACCGTGGAGGAGGCAGCGGCAGCAGAAGCGGCAAGCCTTGCCGAGCGAGAGGAACTTGCCAGCGAGGAGAAGTCCGCCGAGCATGACGTCGGGCCGAGCGGGCCCGCCGGGGATACGAGCGGCTCGTTGGAGATCGGATCTTCTTCCTCTTCGTCTTCGGGCAGCTTGCCGCAAGCAGAGCCCCGGGCTCCACAAGCAGAGCCTCTGGCTCCACCAAGAAGGCGTCTTCGCAAGGCCGGGGACGTAGCGGAGCGGCGGACGAGTCAACCCCCGCCGCGCCGCACGACGCGCTCCACTGCGGCAAGTTCTGTTGCCGCGGAAGCGCCTCACGTCGCAGCGGCAACTGGAGCGGGGTCCTCCCGGTCCGCCGCTCCAGCTCCCGCCAAGCGGCCAAGGGATCCTACTCCTCCGCCTCCTCGCGCCGGAGGAGGGCCAGGCTTTGACTTCTCCGCGCTCAACTCCGACGAGGAAGAAGAAGAGTAAGATTCTTGTTGTACTTGTATGTCTTGTCTTGTATCTCATTTGCTTTACTCTGAACTTATTCCTTTTTAGGACTCTGGCCCAGAGAGCGGCAAAGAGAGTCAAGGTCCCGGTGATTGTCATCGAGGATGATTCCACCGTGTCAGCAGGGGGTGCGACTGAGACAAGCTTGCCGGACCCGACAGCTATTTTTCAGAGCAGCCCCCAGCGCAGCCCCCAGCGTAAGTATATGGTTTGCTTCCCGCTATTGAGCGCGCATGTATACTCTTTGTTTGCTGATATCTGACTGTTGGCTTGTGTAGGAGCAGAGCAGCCTCGCCAGGAGCTCCCGGAGGCCGCCCCTGACATGACATCTGCTTCGACTACGCCGCCAAGGGAGAGTTCTCCGGCAAGGGCGGATCCTCCGACAAGGGAGAGCTCTCCGGTAAGGGGGAGCTCTCCGGCAAGGGAGGAGTCTCCGGCAAGGGACAGCACCAGTGGCCCTCCAGTGGTGGAGACCACAACGGCCGAGCCTAGTGCAGGTAAACCTCTTGCTTCGAAACTTCCCTTGGGTTCTTCTTCTTTTGATCTTATTTTTGGATATTTGCTTGACTTTTCTCCCTTTTTCGGCCGTCAGATCCACCCACTGCGGAGCCGATGGAGACCGAGGTTGCTGTTGATGATGCCGCCGCCACCAAAGAAACGGCCGGCGCTGATGATCCCGCCGGCGAAGAGGCCGCCAAGGCTGCCGCCGCAGCAGCTGACGAGGGGTCTGGCGATCGTACTGACGACCCTGAGGCTGCAGGAGCGACAGGCGCTACACCGACCGCCGATCCTCCCGCCGCTGCTGCAGCGTTAGGCTCCGAAGAGCCCCAGCCAGGCGTCTACTTGAAGGCCGGCGATGGCGTCTTCATCAACCTCCCCTGGGCGTCAACGTCCAGGGCGCCAGTCGAAGGAGAAAGCTTTGACATGGAGGTGCTTGCCTCCGCTGGGCTGACGCTGGTCGACGCGCCAAGCAGCAGCAGCGACGAGCCTGAGGAGGAGCGACTGCTGCGGAAGCTGTTGTCGCTCTACCGTGCCCGCCAGGCCAAACTGGAGTCCCGCGAAGCGCTTGTCGCGAAGGCGGGGGTGGACATGGAGAAGCGCGCGGAGGAGCTCCGAGGTCTCAACCAGGCAGCTCTCCGGTCGCTGGCGGCGGAGTGTGTGCAGCTCGATGAGGCGCAGAAGGCCTTCATCCTCGAGAAGGCAGAAGTTGCAGAGCAACAGCGGCTTGCCGCCGAGGAGTTATCTATGCGGGAGGGCGAGTTGGTGCAGCTGAAGGCCATCCTGGACAGCCACGAAGAGGAGCTTGCTGCGCGCGAGCAAACACTCAGCGGAGCTCTCACGAAAACAAAGGATGCTGTCGCAGCTGCTGAGGCCGCCAAGAAGGATCTGGAGGCAAAGGTGGCGCAGCTGGAGACTGATCTCAAGGCGAGCGGTGAAAAGCTTGCCGTGCTCAAGCATGAGCGCGAGAAGGACGCCTACACCTTTGGCGAGCTGCAGGGTCGTCTCGCCAAGAAGATCAAGGAGCTTGCCGCCGCCAAGGTCTCCAACGCCGATCTTGAGCTGAAGCTGGCTGCTTTGACCAAGACGCTGGACGGTGCCAGGGAGCAGGAGACGGCCCTGAAGAAGGAGACCAAGGCCGACAAGGCGCTGCTGGAGAGCATTGCCGCCACCCAGAATGATTTCAGAGAAACTGTGGAGCAGTGGACGGAGGGTCTTGTGAATGCTGCCGCAGACATCAACAAGGAGTTGGCGCAGCTGGGGATGGAGGATCTCGGGTATCCCTCCGATGAGACCCTCCCATCCAGCGCCAAGCTCACTCTGTTCTTCAAAGGCATGGCGACGGCCCTCCAGCGACTCCGGGAGAGGATCCCAAAGCAGCTGGCCGACGAGTCGCGCAAGATCTGCGCAGGAGCTCTTGAGAAGGTATTGGTGAAGGTAGACTTCCGCAACCCGGGCCTCAACCTAACCAACGTCCTCAGATCCTTGCCGGCGGACGCTGATCTGGAGGCGCTCAAGGACCTTGTCGCACCCATTGTGGACAAGGTGAGCGGGATCAAGAGGGTTGAGGGCGATCGCGCGGACTAGGCCGCCTGTTTCCTTCTTTTCTTGTCGCTGCTGATCGTGTTATGAAAACAGTCTGTTAGAGCCGCGACAAGCTATCTTGTAATATATAACTTTATTTTGGGTAGTGATTGCAATGTTATTTCCTTTACTTGACTCCTTCCTTTGTATGTGTTTGCCCTATGCTTTTAGGGAACTTGCCGGCGCAGGCACACTTGCCGCGAGCGCTGAGTGCGGGACGTCAGCAGCCTGCTGGCAGTGCCATTGCCGACAAGAAACCTTGTCGTAACTAGTCGCAGCTCGCTTAAGTTGTTGAGCGAACTCGAAACAAAGTAAGGGTGCGACTCTAGTCACAGCACACTTAAACTGTTGAGCGAACTCGAAACAAAGTAAGGGCGCAACTAGCCACGAGCCGGTTCCTTCGCGCACAGGTTTTCCATACAAAGCATGGTCGTTCAAGGAAAAAAATTTAAAAACATCTGATTGCTCAAACTTTGGCAACTTAGCTTTTCTGTCGTTTGCTTCCCGGCAAGGCGCGACTTTCTTGAACGACGCCTGGTCCATACCATTATCTTCCCCTTCCCCCCGGCAAACTTGTGGGCGAAGGAACCTTCATTTCCTTGAGAAAAAAAAGGAAGTAGAGAAAATAATAATATGGAGCCTTATGGCTCGTTATTGTTTAACGGGGGTGTTCGCTGCACAAAGTGTCAGATAACTCATGCAAAAAAACATGAAATTGACAAGATGTGCGGAGCACATGAGCTTTTATATATGCACAGGGTCTGCGCCTGGCCTTGTACGAAGGATTACATGCAACAGCGGCAAGACTTGTACAAAGGGTGGTTGCCGGAGCAGGGTCCGGCAACCGCGCCTTACGGGTAAAACTTACGAAGATGCTCGATGTTCCAGGAGTTGCTCACCAGAATGCCATCTTCGGTCTCAAGGCGGACAGCGCCAGGCCTAGTGACTCGTTTCACCCGATAAGGGCCTTCCCACTTCGAAGTCAACTTGTTGGAATTCTTGGCGGAATGAACGCGCCGAAGAACAAGGTCGCCTTCCTCGAGACTTCTGGCGTTAACTTTGCGGCTATGGTAGCGGCGCAAAGCTTGCTGGTAGCGAGCAGCTCGTACAGCAGCCTGAAGACGGTCTTCCTCAAGGAGCAGCGCGTCATCTTGTCGCAGCTGCTCTTGCTCAAGCTCATCATAAGCGAGCACTTGAGGCGACCCGTATACGAGTTCCATGGGGATAACTGCCTCTGCTCCATAGACTAGAGCAAAAGGTGTCTGGCCAGTGGCTCGATTTGGCGTCGTCCTGATCGACCAAAGAACCACTGGCAGCTCCTCGATCCAGTTTCTTCCGCACTTGTGCAGCCTGTCGAATGTCCTGGTCTTGAGTCCACGCAGCACTTCAGCATTTGCCCTCTCCGCTTGACCGTTGCTCCTAGGGTGATCAACAGAAGCAAAGCAGACCTTGGCGCCAAGATCTTGGACGTACTGCATGAAGGTGCGGCTCATGAATTGTGTACCGTTGTCGGTGATGATCCTGTTAGGGATCCCGAAGCGGCAAACAATCGACCTGAAGAACTTGACTGCTGACTGTGCTCTCACCTTCCTCACTGCTTCCACTTCCGGCCACTTTGTGAACTTGTCGATTGCGACGTACAAGTACTCAAAGCCCCCGACTGCTTGGGGGAAGGGGCCGAGGATGTCGAGCCCCCAGACCGAAAATGGCCAGGATAAAGGGATCGTCTGGAGAGCTTGAGCTGGCTGGCGTATCTGCTTGGAATGGAACTGGCACGCTTCACACTTGGTTACTTGTGCAGTTGCATCCTGGAGGGCTGTCGGCCAAAAGAAACCTTGCCGGAAAGCTTTGCCGGCAAGTGCTCTTGCGCCAATGTGGTGACCACAGATGCCTCCATGTATCTCTGCCAACAGCTTCTGTCCATCTTCCCGGCGAATACACTTCAATTTCACACCGTTGAGTCTTCTTCTGTACAGTGCGTTGTCGACAAACTGGTACATACTTGACTGCCGGGCTACTCTTTCCGCTTCTTCTTGCTCTTCAGGAAGTTCTCCTGTCTGAAGGAAACGGACGATCTGTTGTGCCCATGCTGGAGCTTGTGGCTCGACAACAAGGACTAAAGGCATATCTGCTGCTGCGGGAACATCCGCTTCTACGGCGAGAACCTGCGGCTCAGCCGGAGCTTGACGTTCCCCGGCAAGCTTGCCGGAGCAAAACTTGTCGGGAGCGTCTGCTTCAACGAAACAAACCCTGGGGCTTGTCAGAGCAAACTGCTCCTCAGCACTCTTGGCGTTGATCTTGGGGACCTTCTTGGCGGCGGCTTCGGGAAGCTCTGCCGGAAAATAGTCACCAGAAATCAACTTCCTCTTCTTGCTCTGTCCAGTTGACGGCGTCACAGACGGTTGAGTCCGCTTGAGCACAAAGATCCCTGGTTCCACAGGTAACTTAAGTGCTACGCACTTTGACAGGCCATCGGCAATGTCGTTCTGAGCTCTTGGAACATGTTCCATCTGTAGGCCGACAAAGTGCTCTTCTAGCTTCCTCACTTCATCAACGTAAGCTTCCATCAACAGACTCTGATAATTCTTGTTCACTTGGCGGACGACAAGCTGCGAGTCACCCCTGACAATAAGCTGCTTGATCCTAAGGTCTGCCGCGATCCTGAGACCGGCAAGCAATCCTTCATACTCTGAAGTATTGTTTGTTGCTTGCTCCTTGGGAAAGTGCATCTGGACTACGTACTTGAGGTGCTCTCCGGTGGGTGCGACAAGCAGCACGCCAGCACCTGCGCCTTGCAGCGAAAAGGCACCATCAAAGTACATCAGCCACTCTTTGCTTGCTTCCTTGACGGGGATGCTCATTTCTGGAATTTCTTCGTCGGGCGTTGGCGTCCACTCTGCTATGAATTCTGCCAATGGTCTGCTTTGGATAGTTGAAGTGCTCTCAAACTTGAGGCCAAAGCTTGATAGTTCCAGTGCCCACTCAACAATCCTGCCTGTTGCTTCTGGATTCTGCAGTATCCTCTTCAGCGGAAAGCGAGTGACAACTGTGATCTCATGTGCTTGGAAGTAATGGCGCAGCTTTCTCGAGGCCATAAGAAGGCCGAAAAGCAATTTCTGCACACCAGAGTACCTTGACCTATCCCCCGGAAGAAGGGAACTGACAAAGTAGACTGGGCGCTGCACCATTTTCTTCTGTATCTCCTCGGGCGCCTGCGCAGATCCATCTTTGTCGGGACCAGAGCTTGTCGGGGAAGCCCCCTGCTTGTCGCTGGATGCGCTTGCCGTGGTTGCTGGCTCATCATCTGCCTTCCTCTCCGCTACTAACGCAGCACTAACCACTTGATTGGTTGCCGCCAGATACAGCAGCAACTTCTCTTGTGGCTTAGGTGCGACAAGTATTGGAGTGGAGGACACGTATCTCTTCAAGTCCTGCAGCGCAGCCTCCGCTTCCGGAGTCCATTTCATTGGACCTGCCTTTTTCAAAATTTTGAAAAATGGCAGGGTGCGCTCAGCAGACTTAGAGATAAACCTGCTGAGAGCCGCCACGCAGCCGGCAAGTCTCCGTACATCCTTGACGCGCTTCGGTGCTTCAATCTGCTCAATGGCCTTGATCTTGTCGGGATTGGCTTCAATTCCACGCTGAGACACGAAGAACCCGAGAAGCTTGCCGGAAGGGACTCCAAACACGCACTTCTCGGGGTTGAGCTTGAGGCTGATCTTGCGCAGATTTGCAAAAGTCTCTTCTAAATCTTGAATCAGAGTTGCTTTGTCCCTGCTCTTGACCACTATGTCATCCATGTAGGCTTCCACATCTCTGTGTATTTGTGGTTCAAAAGCGGTATGGACGACCCTTGCAAATGTTGAACCAGCATTCTTCAAACCGAAAGGCGTCCGTATGAAACAGTATGTGCCACATGGAGTGATGAATGCGGTTTTCTCCTCATCCTCTTCTGCCATGAAGATCTGATGATATCCTGAGTATGCGTCAAGAAATGAAAGCAAATCACACCCGGCCGTGGAGTCAACAATCTGGTCGATGCGCAGCAAGGGAAATGGGTCTTTGGGACAAGCTTTATTGACATCGGTAAAGTCGATACAAAGCCTCCATTTCCCGTTTGCCTTGCGCACGACTACAGGATTGGCCAACCACGTAGGATGGAGCACTCCTCTGACGAGGCCTGCTGCTTCCAACTTCTTGATCTCTTCTGCGATGAATTCTTGGCGCTCCACTGCTTGCTTCCTGACTTTCTGCTTGACGGGCTGCGCATGAGGACAGACGGCACGGTTGTGCTCAATTACTTTCCTGGGAACACCGGGGATGTCAGACGGTTGCCACGCAAACACATCGACGTTCGCCCGCAGGAAAGCAATGAGCGCGCTTTCCTATTTGGGGTCGAGAGTGGCACTGATGGTGAAAGTACCACCAGTGCCGTCCTCCTTGGCGGACACCTTCTTGGTCGCTGGCGGAGCTGCCATTGTCTTCTTACACTTGCCGGTGGAGCTCGACGGTGCGTCCTCGACGGTAGCGCAGCACTCCGAAGAGGTGCGCTTGCCGGAGTGGGCATCAGAATTCTTGCCGGACTTGGTCTTCTTCTTCCCCCCGGGAGCTTCAGCGGCAAGTGTCTCGCGATCCGTTGCGGCTGCTGCTTCCCGGTAGATCTTGTCGGCACAGATAAGAGCATCTTTCTTGTCGCCAGGGACAGAGATGACACTTATCGGGCTTGGCAGCTTCAGCATGTTGTACGTGTAGTGAGAGGCCGCCATGAACTTGGCGAGCGCTGGACGGCCGAGAATCCCATTGTAAGGCAATGGAAAATCGGCAACGTCAAAAGTGATTCTCTCAGTCCTGAAGTTCAACTCACTGCCAAATGTCACCGGCAGCGTGATCTTCCCCTTCGGCTTGCTCCTTCCCGGGTTGATTCCTTGGAATGTGCCAGTCTCTTCGAGCTCGCTGTCAGGGACTTGGAGTTTCTGGAGCACAGCGGAGGAGATCAGGTTCAAGCCGGCCCCGCCGTCAACTAGCATCTTAGTGACCTTGAGGTTGCGGATAGTTGATGAGACCAACATCAGCAAACACCCGACCGCAGTTGTGCGATCAGGGTGGTCCTCAATATCAAAGATGATAGGCGTGCTGGACCATTTCAGAAGCTTGCGTGACTCAACGGGTGGTTCTGCCGCATTGACTTCCCGCACCCACTGCTTGAGTTGGCGGTGTGAAGTATGCAGAGAAGCACCGCCGTCAACGCACAAGACCTCTGTGGCTTTCTGGAACTCCTGCTCACCGGTCTCGTCATCATCCATGTCTTCGTCGTCGTCATCTTCATCCTTGTCGCGGCCGCGGGGAGGTCTGTCTCCTTGCCGCTGATTGGCCTTGCCGCGGCATCCTCTCTGGCCGGTGCGCTTCGTACCGGATCCTCCAGCACCTCCTTGGGCTTTCTCCTTGTCGCGTCGCTCGTACTCGGCCTTTTGCAGCTCGACAAGCTGCTCGACCTTCTTGCAGCTCTGGAGGTCATGGCCCTTGGTGCGGTGGATCTTGCAGTACTATTTGTTGGTGCCGTCCTGCTTGTCGGCGGCCGCCACAGCCTGGCAGTTGGCGCATGCGGCAACCTCCTTGCCGGAGCTACCATCTTTGGCTTTCTTGGCGCCACCATCGCTGCCGGACTGCTCAACAACTAGCACATCTTTGCCTTTTCTCTTCCTGTTGTTCCGCCGCCGGTTTTTATTTGCCGGGGCAGCATCATCGCTGTCAGATCCTCCTGTTCCTACATTCTCTCCAGGGAGTTTCCTCCCTTCCTCAGCACGTGCACACCTGTCGGCCAGGGCATACAGCTCACTGACGTCTCTGATCTTGCACATCGCCATCTCCTCCCGCATCCTGCGGTTACGCACGTTCTGATGGAACGCGCTGATGACCGCGGCAGGGTGGACATCTGGGATGTTGCGTTGCACTTGGCTGAATCTCTGGATGTACTTGCACAGGGGCTCTCCTTCCTTCTGGGCAAGCAGATGAAGATCACTCTCCTGGACATGAGGTTTGTGGCCGCCTATAAAGGCGCCGACAAACTGATGGCATAGGTCTGCCCAGGAAGATATGGAGTTGTCCGGCAAGTGCATGAGCCAGGACCTGACGTTGGGCTTGAGCACCAGCGGTAAGTAGTTGGCAAGGATCTTGTCGTCCCGCCCCCCAGCAGCTTGCACCGCGATGGTGTAGATGCACAGGAACTCCGACGAATGCAACTTGTCGTCGTACTTCTCGGGTACGTCTGGCTTGAAATTCTTCGTGCTGGGCCACTGGACTTGCCGCAGCTCACGGGTAAACGCAGGGCAACCTACCGCGTACGGCAGGTCGCCTGGTTCCTCTGGCGCATGCATGTCGACAGTGGGTCCAGTGCGCTGGTCTGATTGACGCCGCGCTTCTCTTCGGCGCTCGATGCGAGTACGAGCGTCTTCTTGCTGTCGTTCGTGAAGAACTTGGCGCTGATCGCGACGAGCTCGCGGATCTGATGAAGCGGTGGAGTCGCTGTCGCGATGGACCTGGCGAGTCGGCGATCTTGGCCTTCGGGGCGGAGAGTGCACGGTGGTTGCACCCCCACCTGTCTTGTCGCCATCGGGTCGCGCCTGGCTGACTTGCCGCGGCTGCGACGCAGTCGGCTGCCGTGGAGTGTCGCCGTTGGCGAAGCCGATGAGACTCTGAATGGTGGCCCTCCAGTCGTCGATCTTGTCTGGTGTTGGAGGGAAATCTAGGAGCAGTTGAGCTCGCGCCAAAGCTTCTGCTGGAGTGGCGGGTAGCGGTGGCGAACGGTGCGAGGAGCGGGATATGCTCGGACTTCTAACTGCGTTAGAAGGAGCAATATCCCGTCCAGGTGACCGTGCTTCGCTCGCGCCAGCACGTTGGCGCGCGTGCTGGCCTGGAGCATCCTGAGATCCGCCAGCTCGATCTGGGTCCAGCGAGCGTATGGTACCGTGAGTACCACGACGCTGCCGGTCCTGCGCCTCCTGAGATGGGCGCGGTGCATCTACGGACGCTCGGTCGTCGTGGGAGCCGGCTACACCGCTGATGGGCAGCGCAGCTTTGTCCTTGGACCTGGCGGCACCGTGGGCTCCCTCGTCGACGCCCGTTCTTCCGCCGGCGTCTTCCCCACCAGTCATTCGCTCCGGCGGCGGTGGGTTCGAGGCGGACGGAGCAGCCGCCTCCGAAGCCTTCTTCTTCGGCGGCATGTCGATGATGTCGATGAAGGTCTAGCTCGCGTGAACGCCGGATCAGGTTCACACAACCTCGACGCCCCCTAGCTGGCGCGCCAAAGATGTCGGGGAAATCTGACTCCGCGAGCACCTATGGGGACGGAGACCCTTCTCGGTTCGGCGGGGGGCGGAGGCCGCGCGAAGAGCAGATCGAGGCGGGGCACACGAGCGGTTTTTACCCAGCTTCGGAGCTCTCCGGAGAGATAATACTCCTACTGCTGCTTTGTGGTTTGTATTGAGTTCTTGCTCGGGAGCGCTAGGTGCTACCGTACACACGAACAACTAACGAGACCGAGCGTGGATGTTCTGCTCCCCCCTCTACGTTGTGCATGGGCCTCCTTTTATATGCTCAAGGGGTCTCCAACAGGTGGCAACGTAGGCAAGGGCAAAAATGGAAAGGTGCTGCGGTAGGTACAGCTACCTACACAGTGTATCATACCTAACTCTGACGGCAGGGGACAAGGGCATTAAATGCCTATCTACGTCGCCCAAACAGTGCAGAAAAGGGACCGTCAGGGACGCCACCGCTCACCACGATGGCGATCTTGTCAGCGTCGCTTGCCACGGTGCACCCCTGGCTGCACAGCCTCCCGCCACGTGCGCCTGGAAGGGTCTTAGCGCGACACGTTGGTGGGTGAGCTGGAGCGCAGGTACAGAGTGGTTGCTTGCCGCGGCAAACGCCTTGCCACGGTTGTTGTCTTGTCGCGTCCGGGAGCTTGTCGCTCGCCGGGTCTTGCCGGGACGCGTGGTGCGTCGCGGCGAGTTCCTTGAGATGCCTTGAGTGGCCTTCCCGGCAAGCTCCTCTTGCCGGGGCTTTGTGCCTTGAGTAGCCTTCCCGGCAAGCTCCTCTTGCCGGGGCCTTGTCTTCTTGGCTTGAATACTTTGTTCTTGAATGGTTCCAAAGGAACCACAGAGGTCCTTGGCGGTCACCCGGCAAGCCTTGCCGCGGGGCGCTGCGACTGCCCTTGCACAGTTCGGGATACTTGGGTACCCCTACTCTAGTACACCGACACTATAGAATTGCAAGATAGGATCAAGAACTCACATATATTCATGAAAACATAATAGGTTCAGATCTGAAATCATGGCACTCGGGCCCTAATGACAAGCATTAAGCATAACAAAGTCATAGCAACATCAATCTCAGAACATAGTGGATACTAGGGATCAAACCCTAACAAAACTAACTCGATTACATGATAAATCTCATCCAACCCATCACCGTCCAGCAATCCCACGATGGAATTACTCACGCACGGCTGTGAGCATCATGAAATTGGTGATGGAGGATGGTTGATGATGACGATGGCGACGGATTCCCCTCTCCAGAGCCCCAAACAGACTCCATCGTAATCGGCTTGACACCTTGATCTCCATCGTAGCATCATTGTCGTCTCACCAAATATTGCTTATACGACTATCACTACCGCTTAGTGATAAAGTAAAGCAATTACATGGCGATTGCATTCATACAATAAAGCAACAACCATAAGGCTCCTGCCAATTGCCGATAACTTCCACAAAACATGATCATCTCATACAACAATTTATATCTCATCACGTCTTCACCATATCACATCACAACATGCCCTGCAAAAACAAGTTAGACTTCCTATACTTTGTTGTTGCAAATTTTACGTGGTTGCTATGGGCTTCTAGCAAGAACCGTTCTTACTTATGCATCAAAACCACAATGATTTTTGTCAAGTGTGCTGTTTTAACCTTCAACACTCGATTCAACTAAAGTTGGAGAAACAGACACCCGCCAACCACCTGTGTGGGAAACACGTCGGTAGAACTAGTCTCATGAACGCGGTCATGTAATGTCGGTCCGGGCCGCTTCATCCAACAATATCGCTGAATCAAAGTAAGACATTGGTGGTAAGCAGTATGACTATTATCGCCCACAACTCTTTGTGTTCTACTCGTGCATATATCATCTACGCATAGACATGGCTCGGATACCACTGTTGGGGAACGTAGTAATTCAAAAAAATTCCTACGATCATGCAAGATCTATCTAGGAGATGCATAGAAACGAGACGGGAGAGTGTGCCCATGTACCCTCGTAGACCGAAAGCGGAAGCGTTTAGTAACGCGGTTGATGTAGTCGAACGTCTTCACGATCCAACCGATCCAAGTACGGAATGTACGGCACCTCTGTGTTCAGCACACGTTCAGCATGATGACGTCCCTCGAACTCTTGATCCAGCAGAGGGTTGAGGGAGAGTTCCATCAGCACGATGGCGTGGCGATGGTGATGATGAAGTTACCGGCGCAGGGCTTCGCCTAAGCACAACGACAATATGACCGAGGTGTTAAACTATGGAGGGGGCACCGCACACGGCTAAGAGATTGTCTGTTGTGCTTTGGGGTGCCCCCTTGCCCCCGTATATAAAGGAGGGGAGGAGGAGGCCACCGGCCTAAGGGGCGCGCCATGGTGGGGAGTCCTACTAGGACTCCCAAGTCTTAGTAGGATTCCCCTTTCCTTTCCAGAGTAGGAAAGAGGGAAAGAGAAAGGGAGTAGGAAAGGGCAAGAGGGCGCCGCCCCCTCCCCTAGTCCAATTCGGACTGCATGGGGGGGCGCCACCTCCCCTTGGCCTGCCTCCTCTTATCCCCTATGGCCCAATAAGGCCCATTACTTCCCCGGGGAGTTCCGGTAGCCTCCCGATACTCTGAAAAATACCCGAATCACTCTAGAACCATTCCGGTGTCCGAATATAACCTTCCAATATATCAATCTTTACCTCTCGACCATTTCGAGACTCCTTGTCATGTCAGTGATCTCATTTGGGACTCCGAACAAACTTCGGTCATCAGATCACATAACTCATAATACAAATCGTCATCGAACGTTAAGCGTGCAGACCCTACGGGTTCGAGAACTATGTAGACATGACCGAGACACATCTCTGGTCAATAACCAATAGCAGAACTTGGATGCTCATATTGGCTCCTACATATTCTACAAAGATCTTTATCGGTCAAACTGCATAACAACATATGTCATTCCCTTTGTCATCGGTATGTTACTTGCCCGAGATTTGATCGTTGGTATCCTCATACCTAGTTCAATCTCGTTACCGGCAAGTATCTTTACTCGTTCTGTAATGCATCATCCCGCAACTAACTCATTAGTCACATTGCTTGCAAGTCTTATAGTGATGTGCAGGGCCCAAAGATACCTCTCCGATACACGGAGTGACAAATCCTAATCTTGATCTATGCCAACTCAACAAACACCTTCGGAGACACCTGCAGAGCATCTTTATAATCACCCAGTTACGTTGTGACATTTGATAGCACACAAAGTGTTCCTCCGGTATTCGGGAGTTCCATAATCTCATAGTCAGAGGAATATGTATAAGTCATGAACAAAGTAATAGCAATAAAACTAAACGATCATTGCTAAGCTAACGGATGGGTCTTGTCCATCACATCATTCTCTAATGATGTGGTCCCGCACATGTCTATGATTAGGAAACTTGACCATCTTTGATTAACGAGCTAGTCAAGTAGAGGCATACTAGGGACACTCTGTTTGTCTATGTATTTACACATGTACTAAGTTTCTGGTTAATACAATTCTAGCATGAATAATGAACATTTATCATGATATAAGGAAATATAAATAACAACTTTATTATTACATCTAGGGCTTATTTCCTTCATGCACTTCATACAATAAAGAGACAACCCTAAGGCTCCTGCTGATTGTCGATATTACAAAACATGATCATCTCATACATCAACATATATCATATCATATCTTGACCATATCACATCACAACATGCTCTACAAAACAAGTTAGACGTCCTCTACTTTGTTGTTGCAAGTTTTACGTGGCTGCTACGGGCTTCTAGCAAGAACTATTCTTACCTACACAAAAACCACAAGGGTGTTTCATCAAGTTTGTTGTTTTAACCTTCTTCAAGGACTGGCCATAGTCAAATTCAATTCAACTAAAGTAGGAGAAATAGCACCCGCCAGCCACCTTTATGCAAAACTAGTTGCATGTCTATCAGTGGAACCGGTCTCATGTGCGTGGACATGTGTAAGGTTGGTCTGGGCCGCTTCATCCCACAATACCGCCAAATCAAAATAAGACATTGGTGGTAAGAAGTATGACTATCATTGTGCACAACTCTTTGTGTTCTACTCGTGCATATCATCTACGCATAGACCTGGCTCATGATCGCACCGTTGGGAAAGGTTGCATGGAAAACAAAAAAAATTATATGCACATGCAAGATCTATCAAGGAGATGCATAGAAACGAGAGGGGAGATTGTGTCTACGCACCCTCATAGACCATATGCGGAAGCGTTTCACAACGCGGTTGATGTAGTCGAACTTTCTTCGCGATCCAACCGACCTAGTACCGAATGTACGACACCTCCGCATTCTGCAAACGTTCAGCTCGGTGACGTCCTCCACCTTATTGATCCAGCAAGACGGTGAGGTAGTAGATGAGTTCTGGCAGCATGAAAACATCGTGACGGTGATGGTGATGTGATCTCCGCAGGGCTTCGCCTAAGCACTATGAAAATATGACTGAGGTAGTAAACGGTGGACGGGGGCGCCGCACACGGCTAAGACAATGTTTGTGTCCTTGTGTGGATCCCCTTCCCCATGTATATATAGGTGGGAGAGGAGAGGGGGGCTGCCAGGGTAGCCAGGACGCCCCCTAGGGGCTAGCCGTCGGCCCTAGGGCACCTGCCCTCCCGTGGCCCCCTTTCCTTGTATGGACAAGGGGGGAAAGAAAGAGGGGGGAGAGGGAAGGACGTGGGAGTCCAACTCCTCACTTTCCTTTCCTCCTCCCCTTTCCTTTCCCTCCCCTTAGGCCGGCCCTATAGAGGGCGCACCAGCCCCTTGTGGGCTGGTGTGTTCCCTCACTTGGCCCATAAGGCCCATATCTTTGTCGAGGATGCCCGAAACTCCTTCCGGTGACCCGATAAGTACCCGGTACCCTCCGAAACACTTCTGGTGTCCGAATACCATCGTCCTATATATCAATATTTACCTCTCGACCATTTCGAGACTCCTCGTCATGTACGTGATCTCATCCGGGACTCCAAACATTCGGTCACCAAATAATATAACTCATATAACACTATATCGTCGATGAACGTTAAGCGTGCGGACCCTACGGGTTCGAGAACTATGTAGACAGGACCGAGACACATCTCCGGTCAATAACCAATAGCGGAACCTGGATGCCCATATTGGTTCCTACATATTCTATGAAGATCTTTATCGGTCGAACTGTTATGACAGCATACGCAATTCCCTTTGTCAATCGGTATGTTATTTGCCCGAGATTGGATCGTCGGTTTCTTCACACCTAGTTCAATCTCATTACTGACAAGTCTCTTTACTCGTTCCGTAATACATCACCTCATGACTAACTCCTTAGTCATTTGCTTGCAAGCTTATGATGTGTATTACCAAGAGGGCCCAGAGATACCTCTCTGATACACATAGTGACAAGTCCTGATCTCGATCTATGACAACTCAACAAACACCTTCGGAGATACCTGTAGAGCATCTTTATGATCACCCAGTTACGTTGTGACGTTTGATAGAACAGAAGGTATTGCTATGGTATCCGGGAGTTGCATAATCTCATAGTCGGAGGAATATGTATTTGACATGAAGAAAGCAATAGCAATAAAATTGAACGATCATTATGCTAAGCTAACAGATGGGTCTTGTCCATCACATCTCCTAATGATGTGATCCTGTTATCAAATGACAACACATGTCCATGGTTAGGAAATTTTAACCATCTTCGATCAACGAGCTAGTCTAGTAGAGGCTCACTAGGGACACGGTATTTGTTTATGTATTCACACATGTATTTAAGTTTCCGATCAATACAATTCTTGCATGAATAATAAACCTTATTATGAATAAGGAAATATATAATAACAACTTTATTATTGCCTCTAGGGCATATTTCCTTCAACATGTACGGGTCCGACCCATCAGACAGAGCTCGGTCACTTGGGTTTTTTTATCGGCGCTGCAAGGACGGACTCGAGCATAGACGACGTGTCATGCCTTCTCATGTAACGACCCGAGGGGGAATACCCGGAGCACGGCGCCCACGGTGGCGAAGCACCACAATCATGGTTGTGCGAGCTAGGCGGCGCCCTTACTTGCCTACTCGCGATGAGCTCATGAGAGGACAAGACACCAAAGATCCCAGGAGGTGATGTGCACGGGAGCTTGCCCACGAGACAAAGCTTAGTCGCTTGGATTTAAAAACACTGCAGGGACGGACCCGAGCACAGACATCATGCCAGTCCTTGGTCATGAGGCGGTTGAGAGTGGGTTCATGAGGGCGCGGCGACTTTCATGGTGATGAAGCACCGGTCACACGATTTAAACCACTGAGAAGATTTCATCAAGGCACAGCTAAATCTGATACATAAGCAAAAACAACGTGGCTGAAGGGGCGGACCCTGACCAGCCTAAGGATAATGCAGCCCGCGGGGACCCTCAATTGAACTAACCAAAAAGTCACCTGGCAATGTTGCTGCAGAAGCGTCGAGGTACCTAGGGAAATGCGCCGTGAAGGTTCACCTCTCAAGAGTCAGGCGACTCCTGAGGCTTGGGAGGCTCGCGAGCGGCCGAGGCCTCGTGAGACACCAATGCCAGGCACCGGGCCTCGTGAGACACCAGCGCGAGCTGCACGAAATGCTGGTACGTGGCGCCCACATTCAGCAGGTCAAAGGGCATGCAGATGTAGTTGCAGGGGGCACCCCCGCTCCAGCCGACGCGTGACGGCCAGAAGAGGTCCTGAGAGGCAGCCATGTTGAGGCTCTGGATGTTGATGCAGACGCGCTGCTCGCCGTCCATGTCAGGAGCGGCAGTTGAGCCAGTGGGGTGTACGGGGCGGCGCTCACCGTACATGGCCCGTGCTTCCTGAAGCTTGCAGCTCTCCTTGGTGATGAACTCTTGTGCTCCTGGCGCCTCGCGCCATGTTCCTCTTGCAAGGGCGCGCATTGATGCACGCCTCCAAATGGTGCCCGAGCACCTCCCTCGTCGCACTGGTCAGGTTAGATTCTCTCCAGGTGGGAGCCCCCAAGCCTGCCCTAAGGGAGGTGCTAGGCGCGTCTTCCTATGCAAGAGGAAGGCATGCCCCGGCGACAGGCGTGGCGCCCGAGGTGTCGCATGCGGGTGCCTTCTTCGTGCCAGGACGATTCTTGGGGAGGAGCTGCTTCTTCTTTGCGGGGATAGCCTCACGGAGTGCAACGTCACCCTCGCCATCGAAATTCTCGGCCGCCGCAGCCCGGTAGGCATGCTCAAGGGAGCAGATTGCATCCTTTTCATCGCAGGCGACAATGATGATGCCACTACACCCTGACATCTTGAGGACGTGGTAGCCATGGTGGGCTGTCGCCGTGAACTTGGAGAGGGCAGGATACCCTAGGATGGCGTTGTATGGGAGGCCAATGTGGGCCATGTCAAAGTCGATGAGTTCGGTATGGTAGTTTTCACGAGTGTTGAAGGTGACTGGGAGGCGCACCTGCCCCAGGGGAGTGGTGGAGCCGTCGGTCACCCTAGAGAATGGCCTGGTGGGCATGAGCTGGTCATAAGGCACTTGAAGTGTCTCAAAGGTCGTGATAGAGAGGATGTTGAGGCCGGTCCCACCATCGATGAGGGTTTTGGTGACAAAGATGTTGCTGATGGTGGGCATGCACAGCATGGGGAGCGCACCGGCGGTGGCTGAACACCTGAGGTGGTCCTTGGAGTCGAAGGTGATGGCATACTGCGACCACTTGTGGGGACGCACAGCCTCAAGCCTCGGGAGGGCAGCGTTCACCCCGCGGGAAAACTGCTTGAAGAGGAGGTTGGATGCAGGGGCCTGAGATCCTCCGAGGATGCAGGCGATCGCGCGAGGCTCCTGGTAGCCCCCGGCCCCCTCGTCCTGCTGGTTGACGTTGTTCCTCCTGTGTGGCGGCGATAGCGGCGGAAGGCCCGTGTTGCCCTGAGGACGAACCTCGTGAGGATGATCGCGCCAGCCATCCTCACGAGGCTGGTCACGCCAGCCCTGACAAGGGTTGCGGTTGTCCCATCAGCCTTCACCACGGCCTCCTCCACAGCCGAAGCAACGGTCGTTGTGGTCGGGGAGGCAGCCCAAGCGCTCGTCGCGGAGCGCCCTGAGCTCCTAACAGTCATTAGTGTTGTTTGTGTGCACGTTGTGGTAGACGCAAAATAGGTGGCCGTCCTTGGCAGGCTCGTCGCAATCGCGGCCGCGCTTCAGTCTGGCTCCCCCGCCAGCACGGCGGGGCCCTTGCGCTTCACTTCGTTGGCCTTGGCCTTCTTGTGCTCGGGCTCGACATCGGGGTTGTTGAGAAGGGAGAGGCGGCCTTCCTCTGCCCTGGCGCACTTGTCTGCCAGGTTGAACAGCTCTAGCACCGTGCACAGGTCATCGTTGATGGCGAGCTTCTCGCTCATCCTCACGTCTGCGAGGGCGCGCTCGCGGGAGCCTTGGAAGTTGGATGACGAGCTTCTTGCTCATCGCCAACTTCCAAGGCACCCATGAACACCAAGATGATAGCTTCGTCCGAGGCCTTTAGGATCTTGAGGCGGACTTGGGTGAAACGCTGAATGTACTTGCGAAGGGTCTCGCCATTGTGCTGCTTCACGCGCTGCAGGTCGTTCATGGTGAGGGCGCGGTCGCGGGTGCCTTGGAAGTTGGCGATGAGCCGCTCTCGGAGCTCATCCCACGAGGAGATTGACCCCTCAGGCAGGTTCATGAGCCAGGAGCGTGCACCATCCCTGAGGTCCATGGGGAACCAGTTCGCCAAGACCTTATCGTCGTCGTTCGCTGCCTCGATGCTCAGCACGTAGAGCTGGAGGAACTCCGTGGGGTCGGGGATGTTGTCGTACTATGGGGGCAGCTCTGGCTTGAACTTGATCGGCCATACCAGCCGACGCAGCTCGTGGGTGAAGGCGCGGCAGCCGGCAACGCTCACGGGCGCGCCTCGTGCAGGAGCAGCGCGGTCCTGGCGCCCATGCACCGCAACTTCTTGGACGGCCCGCTCTTGGTGTTGACGTGGCGGCAGGAGACGCACGCGCGTCGTGTGGCGGTTGATGCATGATTTGGCAGCTGGCCTCGTCTCGAGCCGGCACCAGCACTCCACGCGGCGGGTCGGGTGATTGTGTGTCGTATCGGGGACCGTTGTTGTCGCCGCACAGGGGAGGAGGCGGAGGTGCGCCACGCGCCACGTTACCTGCGCGAAACGGCAGAGGACGGAGTGAGTGGGAGGGCGTCGGGGCCTCACCACGGCGTTGACGAGCTCGATGATGCCGCTAAGCTAGACGTCATAGCCTTCGTTGGCAGGGCGGTAGCGCAGCAATTCGCGCGCCATGAGCAGCGCAACCTGCACGTTTGCTGGCCCGCGATGAGCTTGGAAGACGAAGCCGTGGCCGGGGTGAGAGAAGGCATGGCAGTGCGGCCGTCATGCTGCATAAAGGACGGCAGGGAAGAGTCCTGCTGCTCCTGAGCGGCAGGGTCAGTGGTGGCGACCGCCGCAGCCCGCCTGCTCCGTCTGGGCGACACAAGCCACGCGGCGCTCAACACAAACACGGCGAGCGTCGGCCATGGAGATGACGGAGTGGGGATGGAACAAAGTGGAAGACCTCCGGCACACCCCTACTTGGTGCGCCAAATTTCGGAATCGGGGCTCTGGGGACCCAAAGAATGGTTCAAACTCTAGGGTGTGCGCGAAGAACTCCACTAAGCTATGACTCGCTGCTCACTGCCTCACGGCGATGCTCCGACGTGCTCGAGCCAGAGGAAAGAAAGGGGGAACACGAAGATTTACCCAGGTTCGTGCCACCTTGCGGTGTAAGACCCTACTCCTGCTTTGTGGTGGATTGCCTCGCGAAAGAGGATGAATATGCGAATACAAGTGGCCTCGGCAGGCTCTAGGAGCCTTCAGGCTTGAGGGGTGGATGAACTTGATCCCTCTAGACTCGACCCCTGTATATGGTGGAGACTAACCTATATTTATACCGGCCTTGGTCCTCTTCCCCCTAAACACTAGGCAGGAAGGGATACCACAACAACCAATTCAAAGGGGACAGGAGTACACCCTATCTTGACTAAAGGTTGTCTTCGCCTGCAAAGCTTCTGTCCATGACACGCAGGTGGGCTCGACGATGACCTCCGTCCTGGCGCGCCCACGTCCTGGTCTTCTAGCACCGGAATGGCAACCTTTGGGGATTGCTTTAGGAACTGGCGAGATGCCTTGTTCCCTTAGCACCAAAGAGGAAAGCGTCCTTGCCTGCGCCCGCTGGCGCCCTTCTCGCTCCTCTCGTCGTGGCTCACATCACCCACGTGCATCGCGAGGCGGGGTGGTGAGCCTAGAGATGTCTAACCAAGAGGGGCCTCGGGAGACGGCTTTGGGAGGCTGCCCCTCTTGAAGCCCTCGGGAGACCTTGATGTCACCCACCTCGCGAGGGTCTTTCTTGTAAAGTGGGCCACGTTGTGCCTTCTGATGATGCCAAGCTATGGCCCGCAGGCAGATGGGCCTAGGTACCCCCGGTCCCATGGGCCCGACACTATGGACCCGTAGGTCCGTGGTAAACTACTCACGCATCATCGGACGGGCAGCAAGGATGATGAAAAAACCCTCCGTGATCGTTTCCCCCTCTGGGAGAGTGCCGAAAAAGGCCTCTAGATTGGATCTCGTGGTTCTAGAACTTGTGGCGGCGAAAAAAGTATTTCATGGACTCCCCTGAGGGTTTTGGGATTTTGGAGTATTTTATAGGGGCGTAGGTAGGTCAAACAATGCTCGTGGGCCCCACTACCCAATAGGGCGTGCTAGAGGCCCCTGGTGCGCCCTGGTGCTTAGTGGGCCCCTCTTTCATCTTCTCATGGCCTCCAGAAGCTTCCAGGGTCTCTTATTGCCAGAAACTTCGCACTTGTATAGGTGGTTTTCACTGGGATAAAGTGAGCCACTTTGGTCAAGCGAATCAACTACTACCCAAATAGAATCATATCCCGATCGGGTTCTGTGAAATCCAGTAATGAAATCCATGCCAAACTTATCACACTTCCATTCGGGTATCGGCATAGGCTGTAGTAATCCTGTTGGCTTCTGATGCTCTGCTTTTACTTTCTCTGGCATACATCACTTACGACTACATACTCCGCAATATCCTTCTTCTTACAAGTCCACCAGAAACACTCCTTCAAATCCAAATACATCTTGGTGTTTCCAGGGCAAATCGAGTATGGTGAGTCATGAGCCTCCTGAAGTATTAACTTCCTGATCTTTGCATTATTGGGCACATATACACGGTCCTCGAACCATAAGGTGTCGTGCTCATCCTTACGAAAACCTTTGGCCTTTCCTTTACTCATCCTCTCTTTTACCTCAGCAATCCCTTTGTCATCCTTCTGAGCTTCACGAATCTTTCCCAACAATGTAGACTGAACTTCCATTGCTGCAACAAAACCTTTGGGAACAATCTCCAACCGAAGTTCCCTGAGATCCTCGGCTAACTCCTTTGGTAATCCTCCGCTTATGAGGGTATCTGTCCTTGTTTTCTTTATGGTTGTGTCCTATTTCTCCACAAAGCTTGTATGCACAAGGTTTCTTCTTATCCTTTCCATAAGGCCTCAACTTCTGGGACACAAGACGAGATCTTTGCAGAGTCAACTTAAATTCTTCCCAAGTGGTTACTCCTTGCCATCCATTGATGGTTTGGTACATCCTCCACCAAGTAGCAGCAACTCTTACATAGCACTGAAGAGCATGCTGGGCCATATCCTTTTCGGCTACAGAGTTATTCTCCATTTGATCCTCCATGTTCTGAATCCATCGGTCTGTCTCCAATTGACTTATCGGTCTAGGAAACATGAGTCCATCTCCATTCATCATCTATTGGGTCCAGGGGTTTGGGGTGGGGTAAGATAGATAGAGAGGGATGCACACAATACAAACAAAGGTTTTGAAAAGACAGATTTTATTATGCCTATCGGAAAAACAACAAACAAATGACAGCTCACAATCATCGCATCTAACGTAGGTATATAATGGGGGTTTGGTCTTCTAAGGTCAACGTCGCCAAACTCTTCAAGTCTTGTTCATGCCTCCAATGGCTTCTTCCAATCATGCTTGTCTTTTTTTCCAGTTCTTTTGCCAGATCATCTCTGTTGACGCGAAATCTCTCGTGGCGTCCTTTAATATTTCTGGAGTTGCATTCCAAACTTCTGGGTTTCAACATCCTTGACATGAACCATGATCCTACTGTCCTTCAGTTCCTGACGAATCTTTGATGTCTCAAGGTTTGGCTCCTCTAGCTTGGCTATTTTCAGCTTCTGGGTCCTGAGTTCTTCACGAAACGCTTCCTTATCAAATACTGCTTCTTGTAGGTCCATCTTAACTTCTTGATGTAACACTCCAGATCCTGGTGATACACCAGCTAAGGTTAAACTTCATCTTGCTGATAGGTGCTCCATCAGCCTTTTACCATCCAATCCTTCCATGCATATGCATGCTTAATTTAGCACGGTGACAATAGCATAAGCGAGCGATAACATCATGGATAGCCGTGTTTCTGCTCTTGCAATTTCCATGTGCTATCTCTCCACAGTTGATATCTCCTGCCTTAGGGTTTTCCTTGAGAGAACTTTGAGTTTTTTTTAACTCTCCATGCTCCTGTCTTTCTCCGATACACCTTGATCTCGGGTATTGACAACTTCCATAGTCTGCCAAGTTCCATAAGGTTCCCAGGTCATACAAATCTGGGAATTCTTTAGATCCTTCAATTTCTCCTAGTCTTCAGAGTCTTCAACCATTGTAGTATCCAATTACACGGTAAAATCTTCTTCATTCCAAAGTGGTCTTAGTTGTCCGATATCTTGTACTTCTTGGAGGGATCTCATCAGTCGAATCTTCGTGGTCACAAGGGGTATCATCTCACTAAAAGGGAATTTTTGAACAAGCTCAGAAGAGAAGAGAGGTAAAAGATCTTTTTGAAGAGAAAGTTGTAGAGAAAATCTTTCCTATGGGCTTGTCAGTTTCTAGGGTCACGTCCTAGAGTCAACATGTGCTCTGATACCATCTTGTAGCGACCCGACCTCAGATGGTCAAGTCTTTGTGCTTAAGTGTCATCCCTGCATCGGTATGCTGACACACACATTACTCGAGGATTTATAACAGAGGTAAATCACATGTATAAATAACGTAAATACTATTACCTCAATCCAAATAGCGGAAGTAACAAGGTTGTGGATACCCATCAACACCAACGGCAAAGTTGAGTGTAGAAATCGTAACCCTAACGTCCACTTACTCGTCGTAAGATCTTGCAAAATGAGACATTACAGCCACAAAGGGTCAGTACATTGAATGTACTGGCAAATTCACACCATAGAGAAATGATGAACAATGGCTATCACTACATGCATATATGGCTGGTGGAAAAATCTCTATGGTTATAAGGTTTTTGCAAAAAGCCAATTTTTCCCTACTGCAAAGGAATATATTTTATTTAACTATCATGGTGGTTGTTAAACATTGAGAGCATTGACACCCTCTCAATCCCAATTAAGCATCATCAGTAAAACCCAACAAGATTAATTAAAGTCACATGATGAGATTCACATGATAATCCAAGTACTAGATACTCAAGACGTCCATAACCGGGGACACGGCTAATCATGATTAGTTTACACTCTGCAGAGGTTTGCGCACTTTTCCCCACAAGACTCGATCTCCTCCGTTGGATTTCTCGCACTACATGGTGTTTGATAAACGGATGACCGAGACACAGTCTTTCAGAAGCGTTTGCACCTTACGATGGGTAGACCGTACCACCTACATCACCTACATCTGCTAGTCCAGCACTGTAAGAGTTCACACGACTTAATCAACTATGCTAGAGCCCATAATAGCTTGTGGCTGCACATGGAAGTTTCTAGTTTGAATAATCTCATGATCCCTTTGAGCCTGGGTGGCGGTCCATGATACGTCTCCAACGTATCTATAATTTTTGATTGCTCCATGCTACTTTATCTACTGTTTTGGACTATATTGGGCTTTATTTTCCACTTTTATATTATTTTTGGGACTAACCTATTAACCGGAGGCCCAGCCCAGAATTGCTGTTTTTTGCCTATTTCAGTATTTTGAGGAAACAGAATATCAAACGGAGTCCAAACGGAATGAAACCTTCGGGGACGTGATCTTCTCACCAAACGTGATCCAGGAGACTTGGACCCTACTCCAAGAAGTTTCCAGGGAGGTCACGAGGGTGGAGGGCACCCCCCTGGGCGCGCCCCCTGCCTCGTGGGCCCCTCAGAGCTCCACCGACGTGCTCCTTCCTCCTATATATACCTACGTACCCCCATTAGACCAGAGAGGGAGCCAAAAACCTAATTCCACCGCCGCAAGTTCCTGTATCCACGAGATCCCATCTTGGGGCTTGTTCCGGAGCTCTGGCGGAGAGGGCATCCATCACGGAGGGCTTCTACAACAACACCATAGCCCTTTCGATGAAGTGTGAGTAGTTTACTTCAGACCTTCGGGTCCATAGCTAGTAGCTAGATGGCTTCTTCTCTCTTTTTGGATCTCGATACAATGTTCTCCCCTCTCTCGTGGAGATCTATTCGATGTAATCTTCTTTTTGCGGTGTGTTTGTTGAGACCGATGAATTGTGGGTTTATGATCCAACTTATCTATGAATAATATTTGAATCTTCTCTGAATTATTTTATGTATGATTGAGTTATCTTTTCAAGTCTCTTCGAATTATCCGTTTAGTTTGGCCAACTAGATTGGTAATTCTTGCAATGGGAGAAGTGCTTAGCTTTGGGTTCAATCTTGCGGTGTCCTTACTCAGTGACAGAAAGAGTTGCAAGGCACGTATTGTATTGTTGCCATCGAGGATAACAAGATGGGGTATTTATCATATTGCATGAATTTATTCCTCTGCATCATGTCATCTTTCTTAAGGCGTTACTCTGTTTTTAACTTAATACTCTAGATGCATGCTGGATAGCGGTCGATGAGTGGAGTAATAGTAGTAGATGCAGGTAGGAGTCGGTCTACTTGTCACGGACGTGATGCCTATATACATGATCATACCTAGATAACCTCATAACTATGCTCAATTCTATCAATTGCTCAACAGTAATTTGTTCACCCACCCTAGAATATCTATGCTCTTGAGAGAAGCCACTAGTGAAACCTATGGCCCCCGGGTCTATTCTCATCATATCAATCTCCATTACTTTATTTTACTTGTTTTGCTTTTACTTTTCACTTTGCATCTTTATACCAAAAATACCAAAAATATTATCTCTATCAGATCTCACTCTCGTAAGTGACCGTGAAGGGATTGACACCCCCTAAGCGTTGGTTGCGAGTTGCTACGTTTTGTGCAGGTACGAGGGACTTGCGCGTGACCTCCTACTGGATTGATACCTTGGTTCCCAAAAACTGAGGGAAATACTTACGCTACTATGCTGCATCACCCCCTCCTCTTCGGGGAAAACCAACGCTAGCTCGAGACGTAGCAAGAAGGATTTCTGGCGCCGTTGCCGGGGAGGCCTACGCAAAAGTCAACATACCAAGTACCCATCACAATCTCTATCTCTCACATTACATTATTTGCCATTTGCCTCTCGTTTTCCTCTCCCCCCACTTCACCCTTGCCGTTTTATTCGCCCTCTCTTTCCCAATCTCCTCCTCTTTTTCCCTTTGCCTTTTGTTTGCTCGTGTGTTAGTTTGCTTACCTGTCGTTATGTCGAATTCCTTATCCGCTCCTATGTCTCCCGAGTTTGAAGTTCTTCACTTCAAGCAACGGCAAGGAGAAAACTTAAAAGATGCTTGGTATAGGATGATGGAATCTTATCGTAAGTGCACCCTAGAGGTGAACTTTAGAATTCTTCTTCGCAATTTTTATGTTGGGTTAAACATGACGCATAGACAACTCTTGGATTGCATGTCCAAGGGAAATTTCATTAATATTGATCCCGGTATTGCGCATGAGATTATAGAGGGAATAGTGGGAACACCACTCCAAAAGGGAGGATATCATCCTACCCAGGAAGAAACCCAAGTGTTTGAGAAGATTTGCGAAGTAACAAAGATTTTACAAAAGTCTCTTGAGCCTCTTAAAAATATTAGCGGAAATCTTAACCGTATGAATATGTTGATTACTCTTTGCAATAAACGGTTGGATTCTTTAGATCTAAAAATTTCCGAGCATGAAGGGAAGAGGGAAGAACCCCCCGGATTCGAGCATGACTCCGCTAAAAAGTTGAAAATTAAAGATGGCAATACCTAGATCTATCCTTACTTTTATGCCTAGCTAGGGGCGTTAAACGATAGCGCTTGTTGGGAGGCAACCCAATTTTATTTTGTGTTTTTTGTTTTTGGTTCTGTTTAGGAATAAATAATCCATCTATATTCTGTTTAGATGTGGTTTTATCTTTTAATTAGTGTTTGTGCCAAGTTAAACCTATTAGATCTTCTTGGAAGATAGTTATTTGATCTTGCTGTAATTTCCAGAATCTTTGCGCTCAGTGACCGAATTGTTAAAAATCACCAGAACGTGATAAAATAGTGATTCCAATTGCTGCTGATCAATAAACAAATTGCCCAGGTCGTCTAATTTTGGTAGAATTTTTCGGGTTCCAGAAGTTTGCGTTAGTAACAGATTACTACAGACTGTTCTATTTTTGACAGATTCTGTTTTGCGTGTGTTGTTTGCTTATTTTGATGAATCTATGGCTAGTAAAATAGTTTATAAACCATAGATAAGTTGGAATACAGTAGGTTTAACACCAATACCAATAAAGAACAAGTTCACTACAGTACCTTAAAGTAGTCTTTTGTTTTCTTTCTCTAACAGAGCTCACGAGATTTCTATTGAGTTTTGTGTTGTGAAGTTTTCAAATTTTGGGTGAATTCTTTTGATGGATTATGGAACAAGGAGTGGCAAGAGCATAAGCTTGGGATGCCCATGACACCCCCAAGATAATCCAAGGACACCAAAAAGTCAAAGCTTGGGGATGCCCCGGAAGGCATCCCCTCTTTCGTCCACTTCCATCGGTAATTTACTTGGAGCTATATTTTTATTCACCACATGATATGTGTTTTGCTTGGAGCGTCTTGTATTAGTTGTGTCTTTGCTTGTTAGTCTACCACAATCATCCTTTCTATACACACCTTTTGAGAGAGCCATGCATGAATTGAAATTTGTTAGAATACTCTATGTGCTTCACTTATATCTTTTGAGCTTGATAGTTTACTCTATGTGCTTCACTTATATCTTTTTGAGCGTGATAATTTTTGCTCTAGTGCTTCACTTAGATCTTTTAGAGCACGGTGGTGGATTGTTTTAAAGAAACTTGATCTCTCATGCTTCACTTAGATTATTTTGAGAGTCATTAATAGCATGGTAATTTGCTTAATGTTAATATACTCCCTCTGTAAATTAATATAAGAGCGTTTAGATCACTACTTTAGTATTCTAAACGCTCTTATATTAGTTTACGGAGGGAGTACTTGGTATTCAAGATATGTGAAACTTTCTTTTTAGTGGGTTCAATACTAAGATAAGTTTGATGCTTGATAATTGTTTTCAGATATGGAGGTGATAATATCATAGTCGTGCTAGTTGAGTAGTTGTGAATTTCAGAAATACTTGTGTTGAAGTTAGCAAGTCCCGTAGCATGCACGTATGGTTAAAGTTGTGTAACAAATTTGAAGCATGAAGTGTACCTGGCTTGTGCATCCTTATGAGTGGCGGTCGGGGACGAGCGATGGTCTTTTCCTACCAATCTATCCCCCTAGGAGCATGCGCGTAGTACTTGATTTTTGATGACTTCTAAATTTTTACAATAAGTACATGAGTTCTTTTGACTAATGTTGAGTCCATGGATTATATGCACTTTTACCTTTCCGCCATTTGCTAGCCTCTTCGGTACCGTGCATTGCCCTTTCTCACATTGAGAGTTGGTGCAAACTTCGCCGGTGCATCCAAACCCCGTGATATGATACGCTCTTTCACACATAAACCTCCCTATATCTTCCTCAAAATAGCCACCATACCTACCTATCATGGCATTTCCATAGCCATTCCGAGATATATTGCCATGCAACTTCCACCATCATCATCATCATCATGACATGCTTTACTTTTGTCATATTGCCATTGCATGATCTTGTAGTTGACATCGTATTTCTGGCAAAGCCACCATGCATTATTTTTCATACATGTCACTCTTGATTCATTGCACCATCCCGGTACACCGCCGGAGGCATTCATAATAGAGTCATATCTTGTTCTAGTATCGAGTTGTAATCATTATGTTGTAATCAATAGGAGTGTGATGATCATCATTATTAGAGCATTGCCCAATCAAAAAAGAGAGAAAGGCCAAAAAGAAAAAAAAAGAAAGGCCCAAAAAAAAGAGAAAATAAAAGGGCAATGCTACTATCTCTTTTTCCACACTTGTGCTTCAAAGTAGCACATTGTTCTTCATGTAGTGAGTCTCATATATTGTGCTTCAAAGTAGCACCATGATTTTCATATAGTGAGTCTCATAAGTTGTCTTGTTCATACTAGTGGGAATTTTTCATTATAGAACTTGGCTTGTATATTCCAACGATGGGCTTCCTCAAAATGCCCTAGGTCTTCATGAGCAAGCAAGTTGGATGCACACCCACTAGTTTTCTTTTGTTGAGCATTCTTAGCTCTAGTGCATCCGTTGCATGGCAATCCCTACTCCTTGCATTAACACCAATTGATGGGCATCTCCATAGCTCATTGATTAGCCTCGTTGATGTGAGACTTTCTCCTTTTTTGTCTTCTCCACACAATCCCCATCATCATATTCTATACCACCCATAGTGCTATGTCCATGGCTCGCGCTCATGTATTGCGTGAAGGTTGAAAAAGTTTGAGATTATTTGAGTATGAAACAATTGCTTGGCTTGTCATCGGGGGTATAGAAGTTGGGAACATCTTTGTGTGACGAAAATGAAGCATAGCCTAACTATATGATTTTGTAGGGATGAACTTCCTTTGGCCATGTTATTTTAAGATGACATAACTGTTTGATTAGTATGCTTGAAGTATTATCATTTTTATGTCAATATGAACTTTTGTCTTGAACCTTTCGGATCTGAATATTCATACCATGATTAAGAAGATTTACATTGAAATTATGCCAAAGTATCACTCCGCATCAAAAATTCTCTTGTTATCATTTACCTACTCGAGGACGAGCAGGAATTAAGCTTGGGGATGCCTGATACGTCTCCAACGTATATATAATTTTTGATTGCTCCATGCTACTTTATCTATTGTTTTGGACTATATTGGGCTTTATTTTCCACTTTTATATTATTTTTGGGACTAACCTATTAACCAGAGGCCCAGCCCAGATTGTTGTTTTTTGCCTATTTCAGTATTTCGAGGAAACAGAATATCAAACGGAGTCCAAACGGAATGAAACCTTCGGGAACGTGATCTTCTCACCAAACATGATCCAGGAGACTTGGACCCTACTCCAAGAAGTTCCCAGGGAGGTCACGAGGGTGGAGGGCGCCCCCCCTGGGCGCACCCCCTGCCTCGTGGGCCCCTCGAAGCTCCACCGACGTGCTCCTTCCTCCTATATATACCTACGTACCCCCATTAGACCAGAGAGGGAGCCAAAAACCTAATTCCACCGCCGCAACTTCCTGTATCCACGAGATCCTATCTTGGGGCCTGTTCCGGAGCTCCGCCGGAGAGGGCATCCATCACGGAGGGCTTCTACATCAACACCATAGCCCTTCCGATGAAGTGTGAGTAGTTTACTTCAGACCTTCGGGTCCATAGCTAGTAGCTAGATGGCTTCTTCTCTCTTTTTGGATCTCAATACAATGTTCTCCCCTCTCTCGTGGAGATCTATTCGATGTAATCTTCTTTTTGCGGTGTGTTTGTTGAGACCGATGAATTGTGGGTTCATGATCCAACTTATCTATGAAAAATATTTGAATCTTCTCTGAATTCTTTTATGTATGATTGAGTTATCTTTGCAAGTCTCTTCGAATTGTCCGTTTGGTTTGTCCAACTAGATTGGTAGTTCTTGCAATGGGAGAAGTGCTTAGCTTTGGGTTCAATCTTGCGGTGTCCTTACTCAGTGACAGAAAGAGTTGCAAGGCACGTATTGTATTGTTGCCATCGAGGATAACAAGATGGGGTATTTATCATATTGCATGAATTTATTCCTCTACATCATGTCATCTTGCTTAAGGCGTTACTCTGTTTTTAACTTAATACTC
Source organism: Aegilops umbellulata (assembly GCA_032464435.1). Taxonomy (NCBI): domain Eukaryota; kingdom Viridiplantae; phylum Streptophyta; class Magnoliopsida; order Poales; family Poaceae; genus Aegilops; species Aegilops umbellulata. The sequence continues at coordinate 147,375,662 of CP136059.1, read as the reverse complement.
TAGATGCATGCTGGATAGCGGTCGATGAGTGGAGTAATAGTAGTAGATGCAGGCAGGAGTCGGTCTACTTGTCACGGACGTGATGCCTATATACATGATCATACCTAGATAACCTCATAACTATGCTCAATTCTATCAATTGCTCAATAGTAATTTGTTCACCCACCGTAGAATATCTGTGTTGTTGAGAGAAGCCACTAGTGAAACCTATGGCCCCCGGGTCTATTCTCATCATATCAATCTCCATTACTTTATTTTACTTGTTTTGCTTTTACTTTTCACTTTGCATCTTTATACCAAAAATACCAAAAATATTATCTCTATCAGATCTCACTCTCGTAAGTGACCGTGAAGGGATTGACAACCCCTAAGCGTTGGTTGCGAGTTGTTACCGTTTTGTGCAGGTACGAGGGACTTGCGCGTGACCTCCTACTGGATTGATACCTTGGTTCTCAAAAACTGAGGGAAATACTTACGCTACTGTGCTGCATCACCCCCTCCTCTTCGGGGAAAACCAACGCTAGCTCGAGACGTAGCAGTCCATAAAGAAAAACAGGCAATCGCTGGAATACCCAGGTGCCTAAACAGGCAATCGCTGGAATACCCAAGTGCCTCAATCCACCCAGATGTGTGTTAAAGTTGCCACCTTAAGTAAACCATTAATTAACAATCTCACATCTGTCATGAATACTCTCAAACCCAATCCACGTCTACGAGCATAGCATGGCAATATAAGCATAACGTAATAGTAACTCCCAAGGTTTGAATGCAGGACAATAGGTTCCTACCTCATCAACTACTTCCCAATACCCACATGTTATCAATCCTACTCATGCAATGTTTGAGGGTGAAACTAATGCATAAAAACTGGGTATGAGAGGAATATGGTCAAAGTGTGAACTTGCATGTACTATTGATGAAGATGATTCGCACCCAAAACTCCTGATAGTTCTACTCGCCACACTTCGGTCAATCTATCGTAAGCAAGCAATAGTAACCACACATAAGCAATTACTCAAAAGATAAAAAAGATCGAAGAAGACGATTCAGAAAACATTAAAACCAAGAAAATAACTCCTGCAACATAAAACAATTTCTAACAGTACCAAAATTATGTGAATTTGGCCTTATCAGAAAAGTTTAGGTCAACAGCTTTAATTTGCAAAAAGAATCAACTAAAACGGAACTACGAAACTCAAGTTACGATCAAACGAAGTTTGAATTCAAATCTGGTCTAATTCAAATTTTAAAATTTCAAAAACATGTTTGAGTTGGATTACTGGATAGAGGGGATCATAACGAAGATGTGGGCGTTGGTTTTGTTGGATTTGGACAAGCAAGTAAAAAGTAATGATCGTTTGAAGATTAGGGACTAATCTGTAAGAACCATAATCACAGAAACGTCCCTGACGAAAAAAATAACAGAAAATGAAAAGACTAAAAAGCGAATGTTCGTTAAACAGATCTAACCTAATGAATGCATTCGCTACAGAACCCTAAATAGCGAACGTCCACTGGATAACCAACTGATCGTTTTTTTCTAGAGAAAACCGAAAATAAACCGTAGCCTAAAATAAAACCGAACCGGGGCGGTTTTACCTTTCCGATCAACGCCGGCGAACGATGGCGGTTTGCCGTCGAGGCGGCGAATGGCGGACGGTGGCTCGGCGCGGTTTGCCGTCGAGGCGGCGATGCGGCGTCGGTGCCTTGGGCGAGCAGCGGCGGCAGCGCGAAGGCGAGCAGCGGCAACAGATGCAGCGGCGCGGCGCGGCGACAAAAGGCAGCGGCGCGACTTGCGGCGAGCGGCGGCGCTGCGAGACAAGGAGGGGGAGGCGGTCGGACCTCGGCTTTTAAAGGTCGGGGACGACGCTGCTTAGGGCAGGGGCAAAGGAGGCGGCGACGTGCCCCGCTTGGACACGGCGGCGGCGAGGCGGAGTCCCGAGCTCGAAGACGGAGGCGGCGCGCGGTTGGGCTGCACTTTGGCCTGGCCCGGTTGGAGCTGGGCCGGCCCAGTCGGCGATGGAGCGTTTTTTTAAAACCACAGACAAACGAAAATAATAAAAGGAAAATAAACAAACATATTATATAGGCATATAATATATCAAAATTTTCAGAAAAAGATTTCCTCCAATCTAAACATTTTTCTAGAGTCAAATAAATTACACACAAATTCAAATAAAGCAAAGAGTGCCTCTGCTCTAGTAAAATCCAGTAAAAATCATTTTAAAAATGCCAAAATTAATTCAAATTTATTTCTCTCCAATTTTCTGATGTAGGGAATCATGTTACCCTATTTTCCATATTTTTTATTTTTGGAGAAAAATAATTTGAATAAAACTCAAATAACTCCAAATTGAAAATAAATTCAAAAGAACTTTCAATTTAATTCTTTGAAACTCCCAACTCATATTTCATATGTTTTGAAGAAGTCATTTTATCTTCGCTCGTGAAAATCATTGAGTTGCATAAAGTTCCTGGGTTGGAAATATTTTCCAAATGAAATTCAAATATTTTCAACACCCCTTGTCATTTAAATAAATGGAAGAAGTCATGTCATCTTCTCTCCAGGGTTTTGTGGTTGAAAAGAATTTGAATTCATGGAGATCAGAAAGCAAATATGGAAGTTTGGGAAAGTCCTTTTATTCCCTCTCATTTAACTTTCAAAAAGTTTCGAATTCACTCACTTTCAAACAATCAATCAAACAACCAATCAAATCTATCTATTTATTCTAACATTCCAAAATTTAGAACTTTGGGATGTTACAACTGTAGGGTAACGTAGTAATTTCAGAAAAAAAATCCTACGCACACGCAAGATCATGGTGATGCATAGCAACGAGAGGGGAGAGTGTTGTCTACGTACCCTCGTAGACCGAAGCGGAAGCGTTGACGCAACGTAGAGGAAGTAGTCGTACGTCTTCCCGATCCGACCGATCCAAGCACCGTTACTCCGGCACCTCCGAGTTCTTAGCACACGTTCAGCTCGATGACGCTCCCCGGGCTCCGATCCAGCAAAGCTTCGGGGATGAGTTTCGTCAGCACGACAGCGTGATGACGATGATGATGTTCTACCGACGCAGGGCTTCGCCTAAGCACTGCAACGATATGACCGAGGTGGAATATGGTGGAGGGGGGCACCGCACACGGCTAAGGAATGATCACGAAGATCAACTTGTGTGTCCATGGGGTGCCCCCTGCCCCCGTATATAAAGGAGCAAGGGAGGAGGGGGCGGCCGGCCTAGGAGGGGCGCGCCAAGGGGAGTCCTACTCCCACCGGGAGTAGGACTCCTTCTTTCCTAGTCCAACTAGGAGAAGGGGGGAAAGGAGGGAAGTGGAGAAGGAAGGGAGAGGGGGGCCGCGCCCCAAACCCCTTGTCCAATTCGGACTGGGCTTGGGAGGGGCGCGCGCCACCTCCTGGCTCCTTCCCACTAAAGCCCATTAAGGCCCAATACTCTTCCCCGTATTCCCGTAACTTCCCGGTACTCCGAAAAATACACGAATCACTCAGAACCTTTCCGATGTCCAAATATAGTCGTCCAATATATCGATCTTCACGTCTCAACCATTTCGAGACTCCTTGTCATGTCCCCGATCTCATCCGGGACTCCGAACTCCTTCAGTACATCAAAACTCATAAACTCATAAGATAACTGTCATCGAAACCTTAAGCGTGCGGACCCTACGGTTCGAGAACAATGTAGACATGACCGAGACACGTCTTCGGTCAATAACCAATAGCGGGACCTGGATGCCCATATTGGCTCCTACATATTCTACGAAGATCTTTATCGGTCAGACCGCATAACAACATACGTTGTTCCCTTTGTCATCGGTATGTTACTTGCCCGAGATTCGATCGTCGGTATCCAATACCTAGTTCAATCTCGTTACCGGCAAGTCTCTTTACTCGTTCCGTAATACATCATCTCGCAACTAACTCATTAGTTGCAATGCTTGCAAGGCTTAAGTGATGTGCATTACCGAGAGGGCCCAGAGATACCTCTCCGACAATCGTAGTGACAAATCCTAATCTCGAAATACGCCAACCCAACATCTACCTTTGGAGACACCTGTAGAGCTCCTTTATAATCACCCAGTTACGTTGTGACGTTTGGTAGCACACAAAGTGTTCCTCTGGCAAACGGGAGTTGCATAATCTCATAGTCATAGGAACATGTATAAGTCATGAAGAAAGCAATAGCAACATACTAAACGATCGGGTGCTAAGCTAACGAATGAGTCATGTCAATCACATCATTCTCCTAATGATGTGATCCCGTTAATCAAATGACAACTCATGTCTATGGCTAGGAAACTTAACCATCTTTGATCAACGAGCTAGTCGAGTAGAGGCATACTAGTGACACTCTGTTTGTCTATGTATTCACACATGTATTATGTTTCCGGTTAATACAATTCTAGCATGAATAATAAACATTTATCATGAAATAAGGAAATAAATAATAACTTTATTATTGCCTCTAGGGCATATTTCCTTGAGTCTCCCACCTGCACTAGAGTCAATAATCTAGTTCACATCGCCATGTGATTTAACATCAATAGTTCACATCACCATGTGAATAACACCCATAGTTCACATCGATATGTGACCAACAGCAAAAGGGTTTACTAGAGTCAGTAATCTAGTTCACATCGCTATGTGATTAACACCCAAAGAGTACTAAGGTGTGATCATGTTTTGCTTGTGAGAGAAGCTTAGTCAACGGGTCTGCCAAAATTCAGATCCGTATGTATTTTGCAAATTTCTATGTCTACAATGCTCTGCACGGAGCTACTTTAGCTAATTGCTCCCACTTTCAATATGTATCTAGATTGAGACTTAAAGTCATCTAGATTAGTGTCAAAACTTGCATCGACGTAACCTTTTACGACGAACCTTTTTGTCACGTCCATAATCGAGAAACATATCCTTATTTTACTAAGGATAATTTTGACCGATGTCCAGTGATCTACTTCCTAGATCACTATTGTACTCCCTTGCTTAACACAGTGTAGGGTATACAATAGATCTGGTACACAGCATGGCATACTTTATAGAATCTATGGCTGAGGCATAGGGAATGACTTTCATTCTCTTTCTATCATCTGCCGTGGTCGGGCTCTGAGTCTTACTCAATTTCACACCTTGTAATACAGGCAAGAACTCTTTCTTTGACTATTCCATTTTGAACTACTTCAAAATCTTGTCAAGGTATGTACTTATTGAAAAACTTATCAAGCGTCTTGATCTATCTCTATAGATCTTGATGCTCAATATGTAAGCAGCTTCACCGAGGTCCTTCTTCGAAAAACTCCTTTCAAATACTCCTTTATGCTTCACAGAATAATTCTACATTATTTTCGATCAACAATATGTCATTTACATATACTTATCAGAAATGCTGTAGTGCTCCCACTCACTTTCTTGTAAATACAGGCTTCACCGCAAGTCTGTATAAAACTATATGCTTTGATCAACTTATCAAAGCGTATATTCCAACTCTGAGATGCTTGCACCAGTCCATAGATGGATCGCTGAAGCTTGCATATTTTGTTAACACCTTTAGGATCGACAAAACCTTCTAGTTGCATCATATACAACTCTTCTTTAATAAATCCATTGAGGAATGCAGTTTTGTTTATCCATTTGCCAGATTTCATAAAATGCGGCAATTGCTAACATGATTCGGACAGACTTAAGCATAGATACGAGTGAGAAACTCTCATCGTAGTTAACACCTTGAACTTGTCTAAAACCTTTTGCGACAATTCTAGCTTTGTAGATAGTAACACTACTATCAGCGTCTGTCTTCCTCTTGAAGATCCATTTATTTTCTATGGCTTGCCGATCATCGAGCAAATCCATCAAAGTCCATACTTTGTTCTCATACATGGATCATATCTCAGATTTCATGGCCTTAAACCATTTCACGGAAACTGGGCTCATCATCGCTTCCTCATAGTTCGTAGGTTCGTCATGGTCAAGTAATATGACTTCCAGAATAGGATTACCGTACCACTCTGGTGCGGATCTCACTCTGGTTGACCGACGAGGTTTGGTAGTAACTTGATCCGAAGTTACATGATCATCATCATTATCTTCCTCACTAATTGGTGTAGTAGTCACAGGAACAGATTTCTGTGATGAACTACTTTCCAATAAGGGAGCAGGTACAGTTACCTTATCAAGTTCTACTTTCCTCCCACTCACTTCTTTCGAGAGAAACTCCTTCTCTAGAAAGGATCCATTCTTAGCAACGAATGTCTTGCCTTCGGATCTGTGATAGAAGGTGTACCCAACAGTCTCCTTTGGGTATTCTATGAAGAAATATTTCTCCGATTTGGGTTTGAGCTTATCAGGATGAAACTTTTTCATATAAGCATCACAACCCCAAACTTTAAGAAACGACAACTTTGGTTTCTTGCCAAACCACAGTTCAGATTGTGTCGTCTCAACGGACTTAGATGGTGCCCTTTTTAACGTGAATGCAGCTGTCTTTAACGCATAACCCCAAAAATGATAGTGGTAGATCGGTAAGAGACATCATAGATTGTACTATATCCAATAAAGTACGGTTATGACGTTCGGACGCACCATTATGTTGTGGTGTTCCAGGTGGCATGAGTTTGTGAAACTATTCCACATTGTTTTAATTGAAGACCAAACTCGTAACTCAAATATTTGTCTCCGCGATCAGATCATAGGAACCTTATTTTCTTGTCACGATGATTTTCCACTTCACTCTGAAATTCTTTGAACTTTTCAAATGTTTCAGACTAGTGTTTCATTAAGTAGATATACTCATATCTGCTCAAATCATCTGTGAAGGTCAGAAAATAATGATACCCGCGGCGAGCCTTAACACTTATCGGATCGCATACATCAGTATGTATTATTTCCAACAAGTCAGTTTCTCGCTCCATTGTTCCGGAGAACGGAGTTTTAGTCATCTTGCCCATAAGGCATGGTACGCAAGCATCAAGTTATTCATAATCAAGTGATTCCAAAATCCCATCAGCATGGAGTTTCTTCATGCGCTTTACACCAATATGACCTAAACGGCGGTGCCACAAATAACTTGCACTATCATTATTAACTTTGCATCTTTTGGCTTCAATATCATGAATATGTGTATCACTACGATCGAGATTCAACGAACCATTTTCATTGGGTGTGTAACCATCTAAGGTTTTATTCATGTAAACAGAACAGCAATTTATTCTCTTACTTAAATGAATAACCGTATTGCAATAAACATGATCAAATCATATTCGTGCTCAACGCAAACACCAAATAACACTTATTTAGGTTCAACACTAATCCCGAAAGTATAGGGAGTTTGCGATGATGATCATATCAATCTTGGAACCACTTCCAACACACATCATCACTTCACCCTTAACTAGTCTCTGTTTATTCTGCAACTCCCGTTCCGAGTTACTAATCTTAGCAACTGAACTAGTATCAAATACTGAGGGATTGCTATAAACACTAGTAAAATACACAACAATAATCTGTATATCAAATATACCTTTGTTCACTTTGCCATCCTTCTTATCCGCCAAATACTTGGGGCAGTTCCGCTTCCAGTGACCAGTCCCTTTGCAGTAGAAGCACTTAGTCTCAGGCTTAGGACTAGACTTGGGCTTCTTCACTTGAGCAGCAACTTGCTTGCTGTTTTCTTGAAGTTCCCCTTTTATCCTTTGCCCTTTTCTTGAAACTAGTGATCTTGTCAACCATCAACACTTGATGCTCTTTCTTGATTTCTATCTTCGTCGATTTCAGCATCACGAAGAGCTTGGGAATTGTTTCCGTTATCCCTTGCATATTATAGTTCATCACGAAGTTCTACTAACTTGGTGATTGTGACTAGAGAATTCTGTCAATCACTATCTTATCTGGAAGATTAACTCCCACTTGATTCAAGCGATTGTAGTACCCAGACAATCTAAGCACATGCTCACTAGTTGAGCGATTCTCCTCCATCTTTTAGCTATAGAACTTGTTGGAGACTTCATATCTCTCAACTCGGGTATTTGCTTGAAATATTAACTTCAACTCCTGGAACATCTCATATGCTCCATGACGTTCAAAACGTCTTTGAAGTCCCGATTCTAAGCCGTTAAGCATGGTGCACTAAACTATCATGTAGTCATCATATTGAGCTAGCCAAACGTTCATAACGTCTGCATCTGCTCCTGCAATAGGTCTGTCACCTAGCGGTGCATCAAGGACATAATTCTTCTGTGCAGCAATGAGGATAAACCTCAGATCACGGATCCAATCCGCATCATTGCTACTAACATCTTTTCAACACAATTTTCTCTAGGAACATATCAAAATAAACACAGGGAAGCAACAACGCGAGCTATTGATCTACAACATAGATATGCTAATACTACCAGGACTAAGTTCATGATAAATTAAAGTTCAATTAATCATATTACTTAAGAACTCCCACTTAGATAGACATCCCTCTAATCCTCTAAGTGATCACGTGATCCAAATCAACTAAACCATAACCGATCATCACGTGAAATGGATTAGTCTTCAATGGTGAACATCATTATGTTGATCATATCTACTATATGATTCACGCTCGACCTTTCGGTCTCCGTGTTCCGAGGCCATATCTGCATATGCTAGGCTCGTCAAGTATAACCCGAGTATTCTGCGTGTGCAACTGTTTTGCACCCGTTGTAGATGGACGTAGAGCTTATCACACCCGATCATCACGTGGTGTCTGGGCACGACAAACTTTGGCAACGGTGCATACTCAGGGAGAACACTTCTTGATAATTTAGTGAGAGATCATCTTAAAATGCTACCATCAATCAAAGCAAGATAAGATGCATAAAAGATAAACATCACATGCAATCAAAATATGTGACATGATATGGCCATGATCATCTTGCGCCTTTGATCTCCATCTCCAAAGTACCGTCATGATCTCTATCGTCACCGGCATGACACCATGATCTCCATCATCTTGATCTTTATCAATGTGTCGTCACAAGGTCGTCTCGCCAACTATTGCTCTTGCAACTATTGCTATCGCATAGCGATAAAGTAAAGCAATTATTTGGCGCTTGCATCTTATGCAATAAAGAGACAACCATAAGGCTTCAGCCAGTTCCGATAACTTCAACAAAACATGATCATGTCATACAACAACTTATATCTCATCACGTCTTGACCATATCACATCACAACATGCCCTGCAAAAACAAGTTAGACGTCCTCTACTTTGTTGTTGCAATTTTTACATGGCTGCTACGGGCTTAGCAAGAACCGTTCTTACCTACGCATCAAAACCACAACGATAGTTTGTCAAGTTGGTGCTGTTTTAACCTTCGCAAGGACCGGGCGTAGCCACACTCGGTTCAACTAAAGTTGGAGAAACTGACACCCGCTGGCCACCTGTGTGCAAAGCACGGCGGTAGAACCAGTCTCGCGTAAGCGTACGCGTAATGTCGGTCCGGGCCGCTTCATCCAACAATACCGCCGAACCAAAGTATGACATGCTGGTAAGCAGTATGACTTATATCACCCACAACTCACTTGTGTTCTACTCGTGCATATAACATCAAACCATAAAAACCTAGGCTCGGATGCCACTGTAGGGTAACGTAGTAATTTCAAAAAAATCCTACGCACACGCAAGATCATGGTGATGCATAGCAACGAGAGGGGAGAGTGTTGTCTACGTACCCTCGTAGACCGAAGCGGAAGCGTTGACGCAACGTAGAGGAAGTAGTCGTACGTCTTCCCGATCCGACCGATCCAAGCACCGTTACTCCGGCACCTCCGAGTTCTTAGCACACGTTCAGCTCGATGACGCTCCCCGGGCTCCGATCCAGCAAAGCTTCGGGGATGAGTTTCGTCAGCACGACAGCGTGATGACGATGATGATGTTCTACCGACGCAGGGCTTCGCCTAAGCACTGCAACGATATGACCGAGGTGGAATATGGTGGAGGGGGGCACCGCACACGGCTAAGGAATGATCACGAAGATCAACTTGTGTGTCCATGGGGTGCCCCCTGCCCCCGTATATAAAGGAGCAAGGGAGGAGGGGGCGGCCGGCCTAGGAGGGGCGCGCCAAGGGGAGTCCTACTCCCACCGGGAGTAGGACTCCTTCTTTCCTAGTCCAACTAGGAGAAGGGGGGAAAGGAGGGAAGTGGAGAAGGAAGGGAGAGGGGGGCCGCGCCCCAAACCCCTTGTCCAATTCGGACTGGGCTTGGGAGGGGCGCGCGCCACCTCCTGGCTCCTTCCCACTAAAGCCCATTAAGGCCCAATACTCTTCCCCGTATTCCCGTAACTCCCCGGTACTCCGAAAAATACACGAATCACTCAGAACCTTTCCGATGTCCGAATATAGTCGTCCAATATATCGATCTTTACGTCTCGACCATTTCGAGACTCCTCGTCATGTCCCCGATCTCATCCGGGACTCCGAACTCCTTCGGTACATCAAAACTCATAAACTCATAAGATAACTGTCATCGAAACCTTAAGCGTGCGGACCCTACGGTTCGAGAACAATGTAGACATGACCGAGACACGTCTCCGGTCAATAACCAATAGCGGGACCTGGATGCCCATATTGGCTCCTACATATTCTACGAAGATCTTTATCGGTCAGACCGCATAACAACATACGTTGTTCCCTTTGTCATCGGTATGTTACTTGCCCGAGATTCGATCGTCGGTATCCAATACCTAGTTCAATCTCGTTACCGGCAAGTCTCTTTACTCGTTCCGTAATACATCATCTCGCAACTAACTCATTAGTTGCAATGCTTGCAAGGCTTAAGTGATGTGCATTATCGAGAGGGCCCAGAGATACCTCTCCGACAATCGGAGTGACAAATCCTAATCTCGAAATACGCCAACCCAACATCTACCTTTGGAGACACCTGTAGAGCTCCTTTATAATCACCCAGTTATGTTGTGACGTTTGGTAGCACACAAAGTGTTCCTCTAGCAAACGGGAGTTGCATAATATCATAGTCATAGGAACATGTATAAGTCATGAAGAAAGCAATAGCAACATACTAAACGATCGGGTGCTAAGCTAACGAATGAGTCATGTCAATCACATCATTCTCCTAATGATGTGATTCCGTTAATCAAATGACAACTCATGTCTATGGCTAGGAAACTTAACCATCTTTGATCAACGAGCTAGTCGAGTAGAGGCATACTAGTGACACTCTGTTTGTCTATGTATTCACACATGTATTATGTTTCCGGTTAATACAATTCTAGCATGAATAATAAACATTTATCATGAAATAAGGAAATAAATAATAACTTTATTATTGCCTCTAGGGCATATTTCCTTGAACAACCGCATTCTATTCCACCTATAGTGCTATATCCATGTCTCACGCTCATGTATTGCTTGGGGTTGAAAATGCTAAAGCACGTTAGAAGTATGATCCAATTGCCTGGTTTGACACTGAGGTGCTCATGATTTATATTTATGCGATGAAGGCGGAGTCATGCCATGCTAACATGATAAAATGAGTTGGGATAACATTCGTTAGGGATTGTATATTTAATGATTTTTGTTTCATATATTCATGGATATTATTATGTTGATATCATTACTTCACGGTTTCTCATCGTCTATACCGTAAAGAAATTACATGATACACATGTTAGGTAGCGTTCAACATCAAGAACTCTGTTTTTATCATTTACCTACTCGAGGACGAGCATAATTTAAGCTTGGGGATGCTGATACGTCTCCAACATATCTATAATTTTTTATTCTTTCATGCTATTATTTTATCAATCTTGTATACTTTATATGCATTTTATGCTATTTTATATCATTTTTGGGATCTAACCTATTAACCCAGTGTCTAGTGCCAGTTGCTGTTTTCTGCTTGTTGTTTTCCAGAAATTAGTGCCAAACAAAGTCCAAAGGGTACAAAACTTTTTGACAATTTTTTTTGGGAAAAAGAGACCCTAGAAGCTTTGGGAGGAGAGGAGATGGGAAGGCAACATGGCGCGCCCCGGGGTTAGGCGCGCCTTGTTACCTTGTGGGGCCTACGTGGCTCCATCTGACCTAATTCCACTTCTATAAATTTTCAAATACTGGGAAATCCCCAAAGAGCCACCCAAAACAATTTTTCCGCCACCGCAAGCTTCTGTTCTTTTGTGATCCCATATGGAGGCCTTTTCCGATACTCTGTCGGAGGGGGAATCGATCACAGAGGGCCTCTACATCAACCTTAATGCCCTTCCGATGATGCGTGAGTAGTTCACCACAGACCTATGGATCCATAGCTAGTAGCTAGATAGGCTTCTTCTCTCTCTTTGATCTTCAATACAATATTCTCCTTGATCTTCTTGGAGTTCTATCCGATATAATCTTCTTTTGCGGTGTGTTTGTTGGGATCCGATTAATTGTGAGTTTATGATCAAATTATTCATTGAAAGTAACCGAGTATTTTTTGAACTTTATTATGCATGATTGTGATAGCTTTATATTTCTCTCCGATCTATCCGTTTGGTTTGACCAACTAGATTGATTTATCTTCGGTGAAAGAGGTGCTTTGTAATGGGTTCAATCTTGCAATGTCCTCACCTCGTGACAGAAGGGGTAGCGAGGCACGTATTTTTATTGTTGCCATTAAGGATAAAACAACGAGGTTTATTCATATTGCTTGAGTTTAGTTTGTCTACATCCTGTCATCTTGCTTAAGGCGTTACTCTATTTGTCATGAACTTAATACCATAGATGCATGCTGGATAGCGGTCGATTGGTGGAGTAATAGTAGTAGATTCAAGCAGGAGTAGGTCTACTTGTCACAGACGTTATGCCTATATATTGTGAGAACCTGGAATTAACTTCCAGACCCTCCTGTGTATATTTGTCAACCCCAGGATCATTGTTGACAACACGGTGAAATGATATCATTGCATGATACGTAAAAGCATTAAAAGTAGTATATTTGTCACAAGACATACCTAGTGAGATGTCTCATGACATTTACAATCAGAAAGCAGCGGAAAGTAAAATGCGTAGTGACTCCATCTCAGCCACAGGCAGTCGATGTAGTCCACATGACCTCACTTCTAAGGATCGCCATAATAGTCGTAGTCATCACCTTTGTCTTCATGAAACTCTGTTGTCAACAAAATTATTGCCATGAGTACATTACGTACTCAACATGCCTCCCATGGGGAAGGTCCTAATAGCTACATGTGGCTTCAAAGGAAGGCTGTATGGCTCATTTGCATAAAGCTAATTTTCTTTAACAAATAAAGTAGTTGGATGAAAGCAGTTTTAGATGAAAACATGTTTTATCTCCAGAACAACTTTCATCAAGTGAGGATCCTCGATCAACTCACATCCTTCATAGGTTTCAAGAATAGGGGGAAAGAGGGAATAAGCAAGACAGGTCATGTATGTCGAGAAAGATTCATGTGTTGTCCTTGACCGTGGACACAGCTATTCGAATAGTTTTAGACTCTGCAGAGGTTGTACACTTTACCCACACGACACAATCCCGACTTGTTGCCACTAGCCGTCGCTAGCATAGTACACCATTTGGTATACCGGCAGGGAGATTGTGACGAGGTCTTTCATTAGACCAAACTTACTGTGCCAAGCCCACTAGGTTTCAACACGGAAGTAACCGAAGTTCACAATCCGGGCCCCCCTTTTGTGCCGAGGATACTCCTCGCAAGGCAGCTATCCCATCTGCGGTACGGCGATGACGACAATAAGAGTGAACTAACTAATTAACCAAGTCAGTGCCCATATAGCATGTGGTTGTACTGTTATCACAATCTTCAAATCCAAGAGTTATTAGGCCTCATGCGGCACAGACGACTGATTTCCCCCTTCAGCTTATGAAGGGCAGCCAATCGCTCCTTCAATCCTTGATTCAGCTGTCGCCCGCACCAGTATTCAGATGGTAAGTTTCACCCAGAGTAGAAGAGAGTAGAGGAGATCAATAAGGGCCAACCGGCCTAGCTCAGTGGTAAGTTTCAACTGTCAATGACTCAGAGGTCATTCAACAAAGCACCTATAGGGTAATAAGCATGGCTAAGCATTTCTACTCTACAAGAATACTATAATTCTACTCAGGTGTCAAGTGAATAAGCGACAAGCGGATCAAGGTAATGTGTCAATCGATACTCTAGCTACGAGAATTAAAATAGCATGCATATAGTAACCATAAAACACAATGCAATTTTGTAAACATATGATAAGTATGATCAAAGAAGGAGGCATGCCTTTGTTGTTGAGTCCTTCGGTAACCTGGTTCTGTCCTTGTCCAACATCGCTGTCACTCCCTACTCGTCGTAACGGTATCAAATGAAAATCAAGTAAATACCAAAGCAACAGTAAATCCAAATAACATCCAAAACAATTAAGAGTGGATGGATAACAAGATATTGATCAAGATGGAGATTCCAAAATTAAGTAGCATGATAGGAAGGTAAGAGATATGATCCAATGAAGGGAGAGGGTTAGGTTGAAACGGCTAAGGAAGACTTGGTGATCAAGACTAACGCTCTAATATGAACTATGATACTAACCACTAGTAGTGTCCACCACACTCTCAACTAAATAGGAACTACCATATAACAAACACAATGACATCAACACACATGGAATGGAACCGACGTATGCATTTAACAACACAATCCCAACATGACATGATAAAGGTAATAGTTAACCACAATTAGATATTTACATAGAATCTAAATATTTATAATGGTCAATAGAATCCAAACATATACATTAACTCTGTAATAACTCCAAACAAGTGTTCTATATGACAATCAAAGCAACATTATAAAACATACTAGTTAAACAAGCAAAACATCATTCAACAACATGAGTTGAAATGATCTAGGTCTAGCCCCAAAAAAACCATTAAAATGGAATAGGGTCAACTCCATTATATCAAACCAATTCATTTGTCAAACAATCAACAATAATTATACATCACATGGAACAAGTGGATGAACAACTATCCTAGACATGATATGATTAAGATTAACAATCAAGCAGAAACAAATATTTGGATGAATCCACATATTTATAATGGTTGACAACAAGCAAGACTAACCTCAATCATAACAACTACTAGTAAGCATTTCTATAATAGACAAACCACTACTATAGTACGAACTAATTAAACAACTTAATAATAATACACATCTCACCCACGGCATGTGAATATAGGATAATAAATATGTATTAACTAACACGAGCATTTTACATACAAGTGTTCACGAAAAGATTCTAAACTATGACATGGTCTTAATAACAAAGAACAACTAATACCAATAACCACTAGCAATACTATTATCACCACATGCTCAAAATAACAAAGCACGACACACACACTTAGTGTATGATCAAGCACAACTCTACTAACATGACATATGACTCATCCTAAGCATATGAGTCATAGCAACAAGTATTAAAACACTCATAAGACTAAGATGTAACAAAGTTAAACATCTATAAGGAAGAACTAAACTAAGCAACTATAACACACACAATATCATAAGACATGAAAGATTACTTGCATGAAATATGTCTAGGCATATCATGATGCAATAGTAAGGTAAAGAAAATATATCAAATGCTAGGCACACAACAATGTAATAGTGAGGTAGACTAGATATAATGCTAATCATGGATGATCATGACACAAGATGCCAAACTATGCTACCAGTATAATACAACTTATAACTATGACACAACTTAGTTGATATCAACTAACATGACTATCAAGAATGACATTAGCACACAACACTATCATGTTAGTTGTGACTTATAAGAAAAGGAAAAAAGCATACTAAGCAAGTACACATCTAGGTCATGGCATCAATCACATCAAGCGATGTGCTATACTAGCATGAATAACATGAAGACATGTATTTCTATCTAGTACAACCTAGACTTTCTAATACATAAATGGACAACCTAGGCATCATACAACACACGGGTCGTTACACACATTTATGCAATCCATTTAACAATCCCAACAACATGGCATGACAAGCAAAAATATTTAAACATCTATCTTAGACAAAGCATGATTTAAAACCAACATGTGACATGGATGAAAAATGAATATGTAAACCATATCTATGATTTCGCCATGCTAAACAATATTAAATAGTCAAGACATGAGGTGTTTCATGGCTAGATGGATAAGTAAATGAACACCTAGAACAAATCTAAAGAATTATAAGCACGATGAATATTCACCACAATGATGTACACGTTCTCCGTGAAACAATAAACAATACCAATCATTATTAAAATAATAATAATAAGATTACACTAACAATGATCCAAATCTAATTAAAATAATAACAACAAGCATGTAAGAACATTAATAATCTATTACAACAATCAACTCCTACACATGGTAAGAATTTGCAAAGACTTGTACAGAGACATGTCATAGGACTACAAACGCACCAAAGAAAAATGTCACATGGGACAACCAGTTCAACAATTATCAAATAACAATAATCGGTAAATAAATCAAGCAAGTGACATGACACATCAAAATTACGAGGCGAATACCATGCACTCCTAAGCATACCAAGAACATAAGGAAATAACAATATATTAACAGAAGTTCACTGATAAATCCTACACATAACCATGCAACACTATTCTAAAACTATTGTTTTAATCAACAAGAGCGGCTAGATAAAATCTATATTAAATCTCGATTGACTAAACAAGTAATCTAGTAAATCAATTGAAACTACTACGATTAAGAAATATTTAGGAGCGACTCCTAGGTATAAGTCACACAAGTGAAAATTAGAAAGTGGAAGAAACATGCACGTAGTGTAATTCCCATTTGAGTAGACGAACGTCTAACAAGATATATACGCAAAATCAAAAACCACAAACGGGTTCCTCTAACCACTTAACATGTTTCATCCATTGGGATCAAGATCAAACGATAAACAAAAACGATGGAAATATGCCTATAATATTTGGTTCATGCGACGGATAGCATCGACGCGCCCAACAACAAAAATAGAAGGAACTAAGATGTATAGGAGATAACACCAGTGATGTTTCGAAGGTGTGCAATAGGAATTGGAAAGTGGTTCACCGAGTTCGACGAAACGGTGTGATGAACTTGACGAACAGTGTATACGTACTTGCAAAATTCTCCGTGTGTGCTCGACGGAACACGTCGTTTCTTCTCTGAATGGAGCTGCGGCATGGAGCAGAATATTTTGGCGCAAGGACTCGAACAGGGATCGCCTAAATCACCGGGATAGAGCACCGGCGTCCATGGAGCTGCTGTAGTTCAAGGAGAGTTCTTCAAAGAATTAGGAACAGAGAGGGAGGGGTTGCTAGGGGATTGGAAGAGGAGGTGGAGGCGCACATGTAGATACTCACAAATCTGGAAACGGTGAAGAACCAAACGATTAAGAGGAGGGGATGTTTCTCCTGTAGTTTTCCTGTTCCTTTAGTTTGTCTGCCTGTAGGTGTGCGTGTGCGTGGGTGAAGAAAGAGATGAAGCGCTTGAGGCATGGCGCTGGGAGATGAAGTGGAGAGAAATACGCACAAGGAGGAGCCAAGGAGATGGAATTAAAGGAGAAGGGCACGAGGCAGCGTTCACTTGAAATGCTCTGGCTGTTGGCGTTTCCTCTATGTACATGTATGTGTGTGTCTGTACATGTCCGTGCGCGAGTGTAAGGAGATGAAGCGCTTAGAGAGAAATAAGTAAGGGAGAGGGAATAAAAGGAAGGGCAGCAGTCAAGCGTACATGTGTTTCTTCTCTGTACGTTTTTTCTTATGTGTAATGATGAGTACGTGAGAAGGGTTCAGCCACAACATGATAGAAATGGCCTAAGGCCCAGGTGGAAAGGAAATAGTGAATGGGAGAGAACTGAAAACACATTGGGTTAGGCCCATGCAGTTTGGGAAAGAAAAAGTGGGCTGCTCATATGGAAGAGATAGATGTGTTGGGAAATTCTACCTAGTTTGAACGGACAAACGAACTAGATTTTGTTCTAATAGGAAAATCTAAAAGAAGGAATAAAAGATCAACAAAATCAAATGAAGATCCAAATATATAAACGCGCACAATTAATATGCCAAAGACAAGAAAAATAAAACCCAACTTAAAGTAAAGAACAAAACCAAAAGTTTAATTTAAGTTGGCATTAGTTCAAATTAAATCCTCCAAATTATAAAGGTCCAATTTAAGCTTTGTTAACCAATAAAGCAAACAAAATTTTCTCGTCCTGATTTTTGGAAAACTTTTTCTTAAACATTCCGAGCATCGGGATGTTACATATATGTAATCATTGCCATGAATAACATCATAACTATGTGATTTTCTATCAATTGCCCATAATTTGTTTACCCACCGTATATGCTATTGTTTCGGGAGAGAAGCCTCTAGTGAAAACTATTGCTCACGGGTCTACTTTAATTATATTGCTAAAACCAAAATTACCTTGCTGCAATTTTACTCCATTTATTTTACTTTTCTTCTTATCTATCTACCACTATCAGAATTAATCCTTGCAAGTAATGGGTTCAAGGGGATTGACAACCCTCTTGCCTGCGTTGGGTGCAAGTATTTGGTTTTGTGTCTATAGATGCTGATGACGAGGATTTGCGTGGTTATCCTATTGGTTCAATAACCTTGGTTCTCACTAAAGCAAATACTTCTCCGCTACTATATTGCTTCACCCTTCCTTTTTGGGGAAAATCCCGACGCAGCTCACAAGTAGTAGAAAGAATTTCTGGCGCCGTTGCCAGGGAGACATCATCAAATTCTTACTAGGTTCCTACATACAAATTATCAATTACTTGTTCTAATTTTTATTTGCCTCCCTTTTTCATCTCCCTCTACTTTTCTAAAAATCAAAAGACACAAAAATATTTACTTTGTTAGTTTGCTCGTTTATCTGCTTGCTTGGTCACTATGTCTCAAGAGAACACTAAGCTGTGTGATTTTTCAAATACTAATAATAATGATTCTATTAGTACTTCAATTTCTCCTCCCACCACAAGTGCGGATTCATGTGATATTAATGCTTGCTGCTTTGCTAAATCTTGTTACGAAAGAACAATTTTCTGGAAATCTTAATGAGGATGCTGCATCCCATCTTAATACATTTGTTGAATTGCGTGATATACAAAATAAAAAAAGATTTGGATAATAATATTATCAAATTGATAGTTTCTTTCTTGCTAAAGGATCGTGCTAAAACTTTGTGTCATCCTTGCCTCGCAATAGTATTGATTCATGGGATAAATGTAAGGATGCTTTTATTGCCAAGTATTTTCCTGCCGCTAAGATTATTTTTCTTAGAAATCAAATCATGAACTTTAAGCAACTTGAGCAAGAACATGTTGAACAATCTTGGAAGAGAATGAAACTAATGATTAAAAATTGTCCCACTCATGGTTTAAGCTTATGGATGATAATACAAAAAAATATGCGGCACTAAACTTTGTGTCGAGAAATCTTCTAAACTCTGCTGGAGATGTGTGACGCCCCCGATTCAATCGTACACTAATCATGCACGCAAATGTGTACGATCAAGATCAGGGACTCACGGGAAGATATCACAACACAACTCTATAAATAAATTAAGTCATACAAGCATCATAATACAAGCCAGGGGCCTCGAGGGCTCGAATACAAGTGCTCGATCATAGACGAGTCAGCGGAAGCAACAATATCTGAGTACAGACATAAGTTAAACAAGTTGCCATAAGATGGCTAGCACAAACAGGGATATAGATTGAACGAGGCGCAGGCCTCCTGCCTGGGATCCTCCTAACTACTCTTGGTCGTCGTCAGCGGCAGCACGTAGCAGTAGGCACCTCCGGGATAGTAGTCGTCACCGACGGTGGCGTCTGGATCCTGGGCTCCATCGGCTGGTCGCAGCAATCGGATATAGGTATAGGGGAAAAGGGGAAACAATGCAACCGTGAGTACTCATCCAAAGTACTCGCAAGCCAGGAACTACACTACATATGCATGGATATATGGGTAAAGGGCCATATCAGTGGACTGAACTGCAGAATGCCAGAATAAGAGGGGGATAGCTAGTCTTATCGAAGACTACGCTTCTGGTCGCCTCCGTCTTGCAGCAGGTAGAAGAGAGTAGACTGAAGTCCTCCAAGTAGCATCGTATAGCATGATCCTACCCGGTGATCCCCTCCTCGTTGCCCTGTTAGAGAGCGATCACCGGATTATATCTGGCACTTGGAAGGGTGTGTTTTATTAAGTATCCGGTTCTAGTTGTCATAAGGTCAAGGTACAACTTCGGGTCGTCCTTTTACCGAGGGACACGACTATTCGAATAGATTAACTTCCCTGCAGGGGTGCACCACATAGCCCAACACGCTTGATCCCATTTGGCCGGACACACTTTCCTAGGTCATGCCCGGCCGCGGAAGATCAACACGTCGCAGCCCCACCTAGGCACAACAGAGAGGTCAGCATGCCGGTCTAAACCTAAGCGCGCAGGGGTCTGGGCCCATCGCCCTGAGCACACCTGCACGTTGCGTGGGCGGCCGAAAGCGGAACTAGCCCCCTTAATACAAGAGCAGGCTTACGTTCCAATCCGGCGCGCGCCGCTTAGTCGTTGACGTCACGAAGGCTTCGGCTGATACCACGACGCTGGGATACCCATAACTACTCCCGCGCAGATGGTTAGTGCGTATAGACCAAATGGCCAGACTCAGATCAAATACCCAGATCTCGTTAAGCGTGTTAAGTATCCGCGAACGCCGACCAGGGCCAGGCCACCTCTCTCCTAGGTGGTTTCAACCTGCCCTGTCGCTCCGCCTCAAAGTAACAGTCGGGGGCCGTCGGGAACCCAGGCCCACCTCTACCGGGGTGG
Organism: Aegilops umbellulata; assembly: GCA_032464435.1. Lineage (NCBI taxonomy): Eukaryota > Viridiplantae > Streptophyta > Magnoliopsida > Poales > Poaceae > Aegilops > Aegilops umbellulata. Next base: position 147,354,770 of record CP136059.1, on the reverse strand, counting down.
AGCCACCTGCCCCTTCAGCCCCCATCTCCGAACAGTATCACAGGTAATGTAACAGTGTAAAGTATATAGTATATGCCCGTGATCACCTCCCGAAGTGATCACGGCCCAGTAGTATAGCATGGCAGACGGACAAGAGTGTAGGGCCACTGATGGAACACTAGCATCCTATACTAAGCAGAAGGATAGCAGGTAAAGGTAACAACAGTAGTAGCAAGGACAGGCTATGCAGCAGTATAGGATTAACTGAAAGCAGTAACATGCTACACTACTCTAATGCAAGCAGTAGAGAAGAATAGGCGATATCTGGTGATCAAGGGGGGGCTTGCCTGGTTGCTCTGGCAAGGAGGGGTCATCAACTCCGTAGTAGAACTGGGGGTCGCCGGCAGTCTCGGGGTCTACCGGAAAGAAGTAACGGAGGGGGAACACAATAAATAACAGAGCAATCAAAGCATCACAAAGCGCAACATGGCAATACGCGGTGCTAGAGGTGCCCTAACGCGGTATGAAGTGGTAACGATGAAGGGGGGAAGCATCCGGGAAAATATCCCCAGTGTTTCGCGTTTTTGGACAGATGAACCGGAGGGGGAAAGTTGCGAGTTTGCTATGATAGGGATGTGTGGCAGACGAACGGGCTGTGTATTCGGATTCGTCTCGTCGTTTTGAGCAACTTTCATGTACAAAGTTTTTCCATCCGAGCTACGGTTTATTTTATTAATTTTTAAAGTTTTAAATCATTTTCTAGAATTAACAGAATTAATTTAATACTAAAAATACATTTTCTGACGTCAGTATGATGTCAACACGATGTCAGCAGTCAACCAGTCAGTTGACTGAGTCAAACTAACGCGTGGGTCCTACCGGTCATTGACTGATTAGCTAATTAACATTATTTAGTTACGTTAATTAGCTACTGAGGTTAATTAATCTTAATTAGTTTAAATAAGCAGAGTTAATTAACTATTAAATTAATTAATTGATTAATATTTATTTATTTTAGTTCTTTCTTTCTCGTTCTAATCAGTACATGGGCGTGGGCCCCGTCAGTCAGTGGCACAAGGGAGGGCAGCTGTCTGTGGCCACTGGGGCCTAACGGGCGCGCGGTTACGTGCGCGCAGCTGGCGTTGTGCGCCCGACAGAGTGCTGCGGGGCGCTGGTAGCCGGAGCAGCGCACGGAGGAGTGGCCGTCGCGGTGAGAGGCGGCGCATGGGGGGCGCGGGCGAGCGCGCGTTGCGGGTGGATGGGCGCGGCGGTGCGGCCGACGAAGCAGGCGGCGGTGACTTGGAGGGCGGCAGCAGTGGAGCAAGGGCGTGGGGTGCGGCCGTCGTGGGCGACGCGGGGAGGTGGCGCACGGCGAGGACGACTTGGTCGCGGGGAGCACAACGCAGTGGGCGCGCTGGGCGCGGTGAGCGCGTGCTCACCGCGGGCGCACGCGTGGGTGGTCTAGCGTGCGGTGACCGCGAGCGAGGCGTGAGGCAGAGAAGGGGAGAGGCCCAGGGCCTCACCAGCGTTGATGGGGAGAGGGGGCGCCGAGGCTTGCTGGCGGCCGGCGGGGAAGAGGACGAGGACGCGAGGTCCGACGAGGAGGCGGTCGAGGTTGCGTCCGACGTGGGGCGGGGCTTGGCGACGCGGGCGAAGACGGTGGGGCGGCTCCGGCGAGGTGGCATCGCGGGGGAAGGACGGAGGCGCGGCGGGGAGGTGACCGGTGATGGAGCCCAGCGACGGGGCGTCGGTGAGGGGCACGGGGGCGAGGCGCTCGATCCGATCTGGATCGGGGGGGGCGGGTGAGAGAGAGATCGGGGGGTGGGGGGTTTGTGCGGTGGTGGGCTAGGGTTTCGATGGGTGTGGGGGGTTAAGGGAGTGAGGAGGGGCCGGCTAGCCGGCTGGGCCGTTTGGCCCAGATGGCCAGGGGGGTTTTCTTCCTTTTTTTGTGTGTCTTTTGTTTTATTTCTTTTTCTTTTATTTATTTTCCCTATTCATTTTAATTCTCTTAAAAATATTTAGGCATCCTGTAAAAGTGTGGTACCTTCATCTTAAATACCTAGGCATTACCAAGCACACTTCGAACATTTTAGTTTTGATGTTTGGAATCTTTTATCATTTTGACTTAATTTCAAATTTGAATTCGAATCGGTTTCGAACTACGCGAGATTAGCAACAGTAACAGGGGTGACGTGACATCATTAACAGAGTTTTACTGTAGCCTAATTATCCGGGCGTCACAATTCTCCTCCACTACAAGAAATCTCGTCCCGAGATTTAAGAGGGGAGTAAGGGGGAAAGTTCTGGTTACGATATTCTAACGGATCTTCTCGAAGAAGTTAATCCCTTCCGTTGATGTCTTCAATTCTTTATTTCAATGCATCATGATAAACTTGTCATCATTCCTTCGGCAACTCCATCGCACTTACGAAAGGATAAGGGCAGCTCAGCTACGTCAGAATGCTTTTGAGGGAAACCATCTGGGGTTAACCCTTGAATGAGTATAAGATTATCTCTCGAGTTGAACATATGAAATACATCGAGAGTAAGGTACGAGGGTACAATAAGAGGTTCCAAACGGATAGATAGTTGCTCGAAGTCTGAACCAGAGTGAGAAAGGGGTTCAGAGTAGCGAGAGTAAGTATTGCGTCTGATACCAGAATAGAGCACTAGGAAGGTGGCCCATGGATTAAATACGAAGCCAAGCATGGAGAATAACCATTAGAAACAAGGTTGTACACGAGAGTCAGGTTTCGATCCTGTGGAACTATGGTTTATGGTCCCACCATGTGGGTTAAAGTAGGGAGGTCGGTGACATCTTGCACGGTCACGATAGCAAGGCATGTCAGAGGGTAGCCTGTTAGTTATGTCGGCAACAACATCGATACCAATGGCGAGGGACGAAGAGAACCATTTTCCTGCTCGTTGAACAAGGCGGACCAATAGGCAAAGTTCTTGTCCATCGGTGGTCACCGGAATGTCATCAACAATAGTAATAGGGTCTTACTAACAGAGGTGTACATCGAGGTGTGTACATAAGCAGTGAGTTATTACTGCTTAGATCATATAGATCACAAGAAAGGTTAAACAAAAACAATGAAGAGGAAAAAGGTGATCATCCGATTAAATAGTACAATGGAAAGGGAAAATGTGTTTAAACACATTATTCAAAGGTATATCCTTCCCAAGGACAAGTAGAGCATGATATCCATGACAGGATATAATGTAGAAAACTCTTTAGGCACGGGAGAGAATTTTCATGACATTACCCATACAACGGTGTTTGGATAATTGGTAAGGAAAATTTAGCATTGTGCTTTAAACATTTTTATTAAAAATCAAAGTACCATAGACATGTGTCGAGATAGCATTGACATGGTCATCAAGCAAAGGTCGGACTTTGGATACACAAAGGATCCATCGGGATAAACTTATTAAACAAGGCATTCAATTTCCTCATGGAAAAAAAATGGGTAACCTTGTTAAAAAGGAAACTGTAACACTTGGTCCTCCGGTCAGGTGTGCATGACATCACCTTACCGGGTCATATGAGGATCAATGGTATAACTCTTGAAAATATGTTCCAACCATCATATCTGACCGAGATTCAGATCTGATTAGTGTCAAGATAACTCAGACACGGGATTCCTGAAAAGAAAAGGTGCAACACAATTTGACGAGGTGAATTTTGTCTCCAGAAATAATTTCAACAACAATGCTTATAGAGATAATTTCAAGCCTAGACCGTATCCCTGAAATTCCACTAATAGTTATGGTAATTCATATAGTAATAATAATAGGATACCTTCTGGACTTGAGAACAACATTAAATCATTTATTAGTTCTCAAAAAAAAATTCAATGGTATGGTAGAAGAAAAACTACATAAAGTTAATGATATGGCTAGAAACATGGATATGATTACTCATGATGTGGAAACTCTTAAAATTAAAAGTTTGCCACCTAATCATCATGATATTAATGAGTCAATAAAGTCTATCCAAGTCTCCATTAATGAAAGTAAAGAGAGAACCGCTAGGTTGAGAGCTAAGCGAGAATTTCTAGAAAAGACTATTCCACCCGGTTTTTATCGTAATCATGATGGAGATATTAAAATGATTGGTGTGACACCTATTGAAACTTTGTTTAATAATATAAAACTTGATGAAAAAAGGGACTGGAGATGAGTCAACTTTAGCTAGAAGTCGTCCCAATTGTCCGGAGGGTGACCATCTTAATAATAAAAATGATAAAAGTAGGTTTGGAGAGGTCAAGACTTTAAATAGTGATGTGCCCACTACTTTGGATTACAAGAACTTTAATTGTGATAATTGTTCTTTGATTGAATGCATTTCCTTGTTGCAATCTATGATAAATTCATCTAATGCTTATGAAAAAAATAAAGCTTATACTAAACATATTATAGAAACAATGATAAAAGTTCATGAAGAAAAGTTAGAATTGGAGGTTTCTATACCTAGGAAATTGCATGATGAATGGGAACCTACTATTAAAGTTAATATTAAAGATTATGAATGTAACGCCTTGTGTGATCTAGGTGCTAGCGTCTCTACCATAACAAAATCTTTATGTGACGTATCAGTGGGCGGGTCGTCCACCGGGGGGCAGAGGAAACGGCAGTGTGAGATCCCCACTGACATGCATCCCGATGCCCGCAACCTATTCGACACAATGCCGACAACCACGGACGATGACACAGCCAACCATTTCATCATGGAGAACATCATCTTCGAGGGTGGCATGGGTGGCGCAGCCTACGATCCCGACAAGACCCAAAGCTAAGACGGCCGAGGCCCCTCCATGGTCGGCCACGAGGGCACAACCGACACCTTCGCTCAAGGCCATGGTGGCACGACTGACCCCTTCACGCAAGGCCAAGATGGCATGGTCAACACTTTCCCGCAAGGCCATGAGTTCCCAGACGACTACGACCTAGAAGAAGAAGATAAAGTGGACATCGAGGGGGAGCCTTTGTTTGCCGACAAGCTCACCACCCAAGCCAATGCAAACAAGAAGCGTCAAAGCATTCCGACGAAGACATACACAAAGGATGAGAACAAGCTCCTTTGTGAATGTTGGAGGGATATTGGACAAGACCCCAATATCACGCCGAGCAAAAGGGATTAACCTTTTGACTAAGAGTCCATCGCAAATTTCATGAGCAAAAGAAGTTCACGCCATACAAGATGGAGAGCAAGCATGGACATGTGTATCTCTCGAAGCGTTAGAGGGTTATAGAACAAGAGTGCAAAAAGTTTTTGTGCCGCCCTTGAGAGAATCGAGAGCCGTCCCGTGAGTGGCCTCGACATCAAAGACCTGGTATACATTCCTCCATCTTCGTTTCTATTGTTTCATGCTTGCATGTCCATTGCCCATATGAATATGCATTTGTGTATTCATTTGTAGGCAGTCCAAGCTTTGGAAGCATTTAAGGCCCAACATGGGGACAAGACGTTCACTGTCATCCATTGTTGGATGGTGATAAAAGGCGCAATATGCGGCCCTCGGGAAGAATGGAGGGCCACAAGCCGTCGAGGAGCATGGTGATGGAGAGAAGCCGCGACCGTGGGGAAAGACCAACTCAAAGGAAGAGGACAAGCATGATGCGGCATCGATTGCCTTGCAAGAAACTTTGCAAGGCATGATGACCAAAAATTCTACAAGGGAGGAGAAGCGTTAGCAAGACAAAGAAGAGCAAAATGAAGGACTGCATGGAGATACAAAGGAAGAAGCTCGAGATGGAAGCGGAGATGCAACCGAAGATGCTCGAGATAGAGGCTACCAAAGCAAAAGAAGTGGTGCTCGCTTGTATGTTGAAGGGGGTGGAGATCATGAAGATGGACTTGAGCACGGTGTCCCCAAGGAAGAGGCCTTGGTTCGAGAAGATGTAGGCCGACATGCTCAAGCTTGATGATTGATCTATGGCGGAGAGCGCCATCTTTTTTGTATGCTGGCATGACCATGCCCAAGATGGCGTGGTTGAACTCCCATCCTTTTTGTGTTGGCATACGTGTCGGCCGCTTGCAAGTGCGCCAACATGAACTGTGCGGTGTTTTTTGGAGGTTGGCATGTATGTCGGCCGCTGGCATTGGCCGCCGGCATCAACTCCGAGCGATGGCATGGCCGTTGGCATGATCTCTGACCGAAGGCCTTTTTAAGTTTAAACTGTTTTCTGCGTGGACGAGAATTGGGTAGGCTGGCTGGGTGCATCAGTTCGACACACACAGACATCGAGCGGACAGTCGACCTAAATGAACAAAAAGCGGATAAGATATGCGTCCGCTTGGATCAACGCATTGGAGTTGCTCTAAGAACATGTGATATTTTTCTTCTTCCGTTTGCAAGCAGTAGTATATGACAGCAAAGCGGTCGCCCCGTCCAGAAGGTCCGCAGCGAGCCGTGGGATCAGCATCGGACATGTAACAACCGGCGTCGAGACGGCGGCGAGGTGTCAGTGTAGCCGATGGGCGCGCCATGTTTGACCGTTGCGAGCGCATCCCTACCCTCCTCGACCACCTCGTCTGCCAATCGTGTCGTAATATTTTATAGTAGTAATATATATCAATTTATACTCCCTCCGTTCCTAAATATTTGTCTTTCTAGCCATATCAAATGGACTACAACATAGGATGTATGTAGACATGTTTTAGAGCGTAGATTCACTCATTTTGCTTCGTATGTAGTCATTTGTTGAAATCTCTAGAAAGACAATTATTTAGGAACGGAGGGAGTATTATTTAAGTACTCCTATATTTTACTCCCTCTTACCACCAGCTTCCTTCTCTTGACTCTTTCTTCCCTTTCCTCGCGAACCAGCAAAACAAAGAGAGCGAAATCGCGTGTTGATTAGACGACCAGACCGAAGCCAACGAATTGGACATCGAGAGGAAGAGGACGTCTCTAGACTTAGCCCACCGGACCAAGAGAGGAGAACGGTCATCCTCGACGCCGCCGCCGCCGCCGCCGGCAAGGTGCGTGCCCTCCTCCTCCGATCCCTTCCCCCCTTTCTCTAGCTCCGGTGCGAAATCTGCGGCTGCACCGGGGGACCGGTGGCGATTCGGCGTGTGGGGCATCTCTCCCCCCTCACCTGCTACGGCGGTTGATTTAGTAGTTATAGTTGTGGATGTGTGGGTTGGGGGCTGGAAGCCGGCGACCTCTCCTGCTGGCAGACGAGCCGTCCTCTGCGAATGTCCCCCTCTCTTGGCGGGGGCTCCGATTCGCTCGCGCCTTCACCTTCCTTCTTTGTGCAGTCCACCGGAAATCGGATTGCTCTCCACCGCCGCGTCGAGTCGTGTGGTGTGCGTGGACTTGGTAGTCAGGGCCTGGATTTGGTAGACAGAGTTAGGTGAGAATGCTACAGTATAGACGCCAGCCAGAGATAGGGTTTACATGGTGCTCTCTAGTTGCCTGATTTTGAGTTTACCCGTTGATTTTTAAGGGGGATTTCTGTACCATTTGCATCTTGTTTTCTCCATTTTTAGGCACTGATCACAGCCGCTGCACCCTATATTGGTCACTGTTATCTGTCCCGTCACTTCAATACATGCTTTATGGCCTGCAACTGTGTCTCTGCTAGTATCTGAACCTCTTACGATTGTTGTGATCATTTGTTACAGGAGTTCGATTTGTTGAGGTGAGTTTTGGATGGGGGACCATGTGGTGGTGAATGTGGACGATTTGGCGAACACCAAGGATGATGGCGTTGCTGAGAAGCCATCTGAGGCTGTGTTGGTGGCTGTTGTTGATATGGCGGAGGATGGTGGCGAGGATGAGCCACTCATCCAGGCTGCAGAGTGCCGCATATGCCAGGAAGAGGACAGCATCAAGAATCTCGAGAAGCCGTGTACGTGCAACGGCAGTCTGAAGGTTTGGGTCCTCTCCAGTCTTATTCTCGAATCTCGCATATGATTCTCATGTTCCTGGAAGGCTGAAACTACTGCTAGGCGTTATGTTGTTTGTGCACTGCACATATGGTGGGGGTCCTTAGTTTTTGTGTTTTATTTCAGCATGTGTCAGCCATTTCCTTTGACACGTGGTATAGTTTATAAGTATGCTTCGATATGTTTCAAATTTAGTAGGCAGTAGCCGATTGTGTGTATATTTAGGATAGTATCATGTTTGTATTATCTTTTTCTTCCGTATGGCAGCAATAGTTTAGTGGAAGGATCCACCTTTAAAGGACACTAACTGGAAAAATGCTATGTATCAAAAGTTTTGACTCATCCTATAATTATGTCCAGTTGGGCCATGTCATTTATGTTCCTCTAAGGTGCGCCTGTGTGTGTCTAACTTATTTTCTCGGATATTCATGCCATGGTCAAGTTGGATGACCTGCCATATATTTCTTAACAAAGAACTGACTTTGATCTTGTATGGAGAAACTTACATGGCAGTGAAGTTTATAACATTGTCGAGTTTTGAATAAAGGAGCTTTAAAATCCGTTTTACATCATTAAGGGACTAGCTATGTTCATCTTCTGTACTGTATGTAGATTAAAAAGAGAAGAACAACGCAAAGCTTGTATTGCCACTATGTCGTTCCAATGGTACCTTGGCGCTAACTTCCCAAGCAGCATGCGACAATGAGATATATGATAGTTTCGCTGGTCAAAATTCGTACAATCTACACCAAGAATAAAGCAACTTAAATTATTTTAAGTCTTAATGCTGCATATCTACTTCTAGTGGGAGCGTTAAAGGCTACTGAAATCATCTGGCTTGGCCTCAATAATACCTACAACCTAGTGCATCTTTGTTAGTTCTCATGATCTTTCAGATCATTCACATATTTGCAGCATCGAGTTGTGTGGTTGATTTTGCATCCACATGTTTCATTGTTTCACATCATTGCCTCACCAGTAATTTAACCCTGTTTTTTCTGGTTCAGTTTATTTGAAAAATGTATAACTGATCATATGGGACTCATTTATCAAGTTCAATCTTTTTAGATCTATTGTAATGATGATTTATTGACATTGGAACTGCTAATCCTACATCTTTATCTTTTGTGTTGCTTATGTATGTCAACTGAATCTCATTACATGAATCGTGTATGCATGTTGTCCTATTGTGCTTGCGGAGCCGCACATCATATATGTAAAACTTACCTTGAGCTATCTATGTTCTACTTTCATCTTTGTAAATCATATAAGTGTTTGTATGTTTGATCTATCAAATTATGTGGTATCTAGTTGACAGTTCTATTTCTCATGTACAGTATGCTCATAGAGCGTGTGTGCAACGCTGGTGCAATGAGAAAGGAGACATTACATGTGAAATTTGCCATGAGGTTAGTATTTTTCTCAGTTCACACCAATTGTACACGTTTCATCTTTGTATTGATCCAAATTTTGAATAGTATGTTAATCTACATACAATCCAGAACGGCAACCCCAGTTTTTCCGCTTAAATTTTTTCCGTGTGTTGTGACCTGTTGACTTCATGCGTCACAGTAGTTCCACCAGAATTTCCCTGCAACACCACTTAGCATTTCATGTTGTGTGCCTTATGTTATGCTCACATGAAAGCCTCACTCCATGGTGCTTTATGCCTTTATGTGCCACCACCCAGAAATGCTGTCTCATTTGCTCATGCACCATGAGTATGTGCAGTTGCTGTATTGTCTACCTGGAGGAATTACTGCCATGAATGATTGTTGTCTGGAGGGGCGAAGTTATTTTTTCTTCTTCGATTTTCTTAAGTTCGATGAGGTGGACATGCAATAAAAAAAAGATTTGCTGGGGGTACTTAACTGCTCCATTTCTAGTTTTCTCATATAGTGTACGTATGTTGTTCTTCCAGATCATCTTTAATTCTGTATTTCCTAAATTTTGCCGGTAATTACCATGGTAGATAATAAGAAATCATTAAGAGAATGAGAAATTCAATGCTGTTTTCATGGATTCAAATGTTTCAGATATGGTTACATTCTGGTAGAATACTCGTTGATTTGTCCAGTCTGCACATTTATGGCGCCCTTGCTATCCCTGTTTACTAATTTGAAGCTCTGACGGTACCCTGCAGCAATATAAGCCTGGGTACACAGCACCACCACGTGTTCAACCAGATGAGACCAGCATAGATATAAGGCAAGTTTATTTTCAGATACTGCCTTTTGTTCAATTGATGCACAAAAACCTTATTATGGCTGGTGCTAGTAGATTTTCACTTTCTCCGTAGCATAAAACCCATCTCTGCAAAGATTAAACCAAAAGATTTTGTTCAGTGGAATTGTGGTATCAAATACAGTTAAAACTAACATAACTCAACAGTCTGGGGAAGTCCGTCAAACAACGATAGCATTTGAAGTGTTTCTAGTTTCATACAAAAGAATGTCCATTGCTTCACAAAAATCATGCATCATGTATGGTCTTAGTCTATCTAGCGGAATTGACAGCAAGCGCCTGCAAAAGAGGGCACATCCTGCTGTACCAATCATGCATTGTGGAAGACATGGGCATGACGCAAACACGCGGCGATGTCCTCCGAAGCAGCTTGAAGCAAACGGCTAACCCCTGCTTGATGACCCTGAACCCTGCAACAGGAAATGAAATTATTTTAGAACCGGTAATTAGCAATATTTTGTAGAAAAACCAAAATTAACCCAACCGGACGGATTGTCTTTTCTTGAGCAGAAGTAGGAATGCTTTTTCTAACAACTACTGCTACATATATCAGCCTCATGCCTAGAAGGGAACTGCATTAAGATTCCCAAGGAGAAGGCAACCTATATAGTCCAACAAATTGGTTCAACAACTCGACATAATTGTTCTCCCTCCGTCCTGAAAAGGTTGTCTTAGATTTGTCTAGCTACGGATGTATCTAGAAACGTTTTAGTGTTAGATACATCCGTATCTAGACAAAGACAAGTAATTTGGGACGGAAAGTCATGTGAGTTTACTACAGACAAATAGCTAGTTTGTTGGTTGTGGGTTGAGTTCAGAATTCAAAGTACAGAGCCTTACTCTGGGAAATTCTCAGGTAAATTTATGACATATTTGGATTACAACAAGTAGCATTGTACCAAAAGAATTGTGCATACATGAGTAAAATAGAAGGCCTTGTTTTTGCTAGTCATTCCCTAGTCGGGCTAGGAAAAGAGTTGCTCCTTCCGATCTAAATTAATTGACGCTCCTTTAGTACAACTTTACTTTGTACTAAAGTTGTACTAAAGGAACGTCGAGGGAGTACATACAAAAAAGGCGAATGTGTAACGGAGCACTTGTTGTGCTCCAGCGGAAACATGGAGCTTTGGAGCACATATATAGCTTGGTAGTACTCCACCATTTACATGAAACCAGTAATTTCAAATGTCATTCATCAAATATTTGATTATTCATTTAACTCAAATAAAGTCCCGTTTTGTGCTAATCCCCCCCCCCCCCCCCCATGTTTTCCACTCGGTTTTTTTTTGCAATAGGTCTTCGTGCCCGCTACACACGCTGATCGACCATCTCGATCACATGCAGAGCAACAAGCTCGCCATGTTGTCACACAACCTTTTTTCTTAGTCTACATATACGACCTGAGCATGCGTAATGAAAAGAGGGATGATGCATCATCTTGTGTGATTCTAAACTGTATGAAAATTAATTACCTTCACACAGATCAATCAATTGAATTGTACTTCTAGAATCAAATTCACAGTACTATTGGATATATAAACAAAGCACTACCCATGAAATTAAGAACATGACAAGTTAAATAAATATTCATTGTGCCCACCATGTTTCCACGTTGATGCAATTTTGAAAGGATATATCGATCGTCCTAGATCTCACACATGACAAAGCATTTCTCGAGATCATCATGAACACTGCTCTTGGTTATGCCTTTGATACTCTGCTAGCATGAATATGCAATCAGAAGAAATATATTCCAACTTGTCTGCTAGCCTAGGATCTCAGATGTTTACAAATAGTAATATGATAACTGTTAAGTTATTTATATTTAGCTGTGTACCCTTTGTATTTTCTCCATTCTATAAGGGCCTTTTTGCATATTGTATCACACCTGTACGTGTATATATACCGGCCTATGGCACCTGGAAATACAAGTTGCATATTTCCTAACATGGTATTAGAGCCCTAGGTATTTTTATTCGCACCCACAACTTGTGCTGATCCCCTCTTGCGTCTTCGACTCCTCTTGGTCGATGCTGCTCACGCTGCCGCCCTTCTCCTTGGGCTAGTGGTTGCTGTCTTTTTCCATCCTAGTCCAGGCTTCATCCATGAGCCACCTCTTCGATCCAGTCGTCAAGGTTGCCGCCGCCTGGTCAAACAACCTCCTTGCCAAATCACTTGCCCTGGTTGCTACCCGCCGTGCAACCCTGCTTGATCCGCTTGTCCTGAAGGCTGCTCTGGTCAACGCCTTGAAAGCCGCATTTGTAGTTGCCTGATCCGCCCGACCTGGTTGCTGCAGGTCCGACCAGCTGGATCTAGCCGGTCCACCCAGTCTCGTGGGCTTTGGATTGCAAGTCAATGACACCTGACTCTTACGGCTGCACGTGCTCCTTCCACTGCCTGGCGGACTTCCTCTTTGTTGCATTGGGTGTGCGCTCCGCTGTCCTGGAACAGAGCCGGTTTCTGAGTAGTTGATTTCAGTTGTAAAGAAAAGGAAATAAAACAGGTACAATGTCTTCATCCTCCGCTTTGTTGCTATCCCTCGTTGCCCAGTTTTGTTTTTCATACTAAGGCCCTGTTCGGAAGTGCTCCAGCTCCGCGCTTCTCTGGAAGCGGGCGAGGAGTTGGTCGAACGCGAGGGCTTCAAGAAGCCAGCTCCTGGAGAACTAGCTGGACTGTGTGCAAATTTCAGAAGCAACGTCGGACCAGCTCCGCGAATACGAGAAGCAGGAGTTGCTCGATATTACGTGGAATGCCCTCCCGAAGTGCCTTGGGAAGCGTTTTCCTCGAAGCTACAGCGCCAAGAATCGTTTTCCTCGAAGCTACAGCGCCACGAATCGTTTTCCTCGAAGCTACAGCGCCACAAATCGTTTACTCTGCTGCCGAACGCTCGCCCGCTCCCGCGAGAAGCTAGCCAGCGCTGGCTCCACAAGAAGCTGGCTCATTTGGGAAGCGGGAGCACTTCTGAACAGGCCCTAACTACACCTAGTTCGTTGCCTTTATGTGCATTCATATGTGTGGCATTTGTCTCAAGGGCTTTCCAGCGAGGTCCCCTGTCTATCGTGCCTGTCTTAGAATGGCGTGGCTCAGCGTAAGCATCGTCATCTTCTTAAGACAGCGCGTGCATTGATGATTGCCACCTATCTTCTGCCTCAACTTTGGGCTGAGGCTGTTTCCACTTCTACCTGTCTCATCTATATTCAGCCGTCTGCTGCTCTACACGGTGGCATTCCTTTCGAGCGTCTTTTTGATCGTTCTCCTGATTATTCAACGCTTTGTTTGTGTTTGCTATGTTCTTCCCGCCTCCCGTGAATGCACCAAACTGACCGCTCAGTCCATCGAGTGTGTCTTCTTAGGATACAATGATGAGCATAAGGGCTATCGTTGTTGGATCCCGTCGGTCGTCGGATGCGTATTTTTCGGGTTGTGACTTTTAATGAGCCTCACCCCTTCTACCCGTGTCCATCTTCCTCGACCTTTTCAGTGGAGGATCTCCTTGCTCACTTTTCCCGACACCTATCACTCCGGTTGAGCCCTTGTTTACCCTTCTCACTACTACTACTTCTTAGACTGCCGTAGATCCAACGATGCCATCTCCCATGGTTTCCTTACCTCACTTATCACAGGATTCTGCACCTTCATCCCCAGTGGCTTCCCGGCCTCCATCACCGAGTCTATCGTGGTGATTGATCCTCCTATTCTTGATTCTTCCATCTTTTCCTCACTATTATACTCGCCATCCGCATGTTGTGGATGATTCTACTGATGCGCAATCTACTTTTGATGTGCCATCCTCCTCGTCTCAGCCTACTTATGGCTTACGTGCTTGCCCGTTTTCACCTGTTGACGGCCTTGGTTTTTCTAGTGCCGGCGCTGCTGTTCTTGAGCCGACTTCTTATCATGATGCTCTTGTTCATCCTAAATGGCAACTTGTGATGGCAGAGGAGATTGCTGCTCTTGAGCGGACCAACACGTGGGATCTTGTCTCTCTTCCTCGTGTTCGTCTCATCGCTTGTAAGTGGGTCTACAAGGGTAAGACTCGCTCCAATGGTTCTCTTGAGTGCTACAAAGCTTGTCTTGTGGCTCGTGGTTTTCTGCAGGAGCATGATTGTGATTACGATGAGAGTTTTGCTCATGTGGCCCATATGACCACTGTTTGCACACTTATTGTTGTGGCTTCTATTCATCATTGGTCTGTATCTCAGCTTGATGTTAAGAATGCCTTTCTTAATGGTGACTTGCATGCGGAGGTTTACATGCAGCCACCTAGGTATTCTGTTCCTAATGGCATGGTCTGCCGTCTTCGTTGCTCTCTATATGGCAAGCAAGTCCCTTGTGTTTGGTTTGAGCGTTTCGCCTCTGTGGTGACTGTCGCTGGTTTTTCGACGTTCGCTCGTGATCCTGACTGTTTGTCCACCTTTCTCCTCGTGGTTGGACTCTTCTTTTATATGTTGATGACATGATCATCACTGGCGACGACCTAGTACATTGCCTTTGTTAAGGCACGTCTCAGTGAGCAGTTTATTATGTCTGATCTTGGCTCTCTTCGCTACTTTCTTGGGATTGAGGTATCTTCGATCTCTGACGCCTTTTTTATTTCCCAGGAAAAGTATACCCAGGATCTTGCTCGTGCTGCTCTTACCGATGAGTGCACTGTTGAGACTCCCATGGAGCTCAATGTTCACCTCTGTGCTTCTCATGATGACCCCTTGTCTAATCCGGCGCTTTATCGTCATCTTGTTGGGACTCTTGTCGATTTGGCTGTCACTCGTCCGGGTATCTCCTATCCTGTTCATATTTTGAGTCAGTTTGTTTATGTGCCTACTTTGGTTAACTAGCCACTCTCTTCGTGTTCAACAATATCTTCTTGGCACAATTTCTCACAGTCTGTTCTTTCCTCGCTCTAGTTCCTTACTACTCCCTCCGTCCGGAAATACTTGTCATCAAAATGAATAAAAGAGGATGTATCTAGATGTATTTTAGTTCTAGATACATCTTTTTTTGTCAATTTTGATGACAAGTATTTCCGGACGGAGGGAGTACTTCAGATATCGGATGCTACATGGGCTAGTGATCCCTCGAATTGTTGTTCACTTTCTGCTTATTGTGTTCTCCTTGATGGTTCTCCCATTACGAAGAAACAGTCTGCAGTTTTCCATTCGAGTGCAGAGGCTGAGTTGCGAGCTATGGTTCCTTTGACAACAGAGGTTACTTGGTTGCGGTGGTTACTTCAGTAGTTTGGTGTGTCTGTTACTACACTGACTACACTATTGTCGTACAAGTGCTATCAGCATTGCGCTCGACCCTGTGAAGCATGAGCTCACCAAGCATATTGGTGTTGATGCTTCATTCAGGTTGTTGCTCTTCAGTATTTGCCTTCCGAGTTAGAGTTGGTGGATTTCTTTATGAAGGCCCAAGCTAGAGCACAACACGGCTTCATCTCTCCAAACTAAGTGTATTATTATCTATGCTTTGCTTGCTAATCCAAGTAAAGATAAACAAAATGATTGTAACAGGGAGAAAGTTATCGGCTAAATTTCTTAGGGGGGGGGGGGGTCTTAGAGTTATATTTATTTAGCTGTGCACCCTTTGTACTTTCTCTTTTCTATAAGGGGCTTTCTTCATATTGTACCATACCTGTACATGTATATATACCGGCCTATGGCCACCTGGAAATACAAATTGCATATTTTCTAACAACTTTGAGTACCCAATTGTGATAGAGAGAACATATCAGAAGGACATACATGTAGGACTTCGGTGTAGTTAACAAGTTAGAGATAGAAATTAAGTGTATTATTATCTATGCTTTGCTTTCTAATCCAAGTAAAGATAAACAAAATGATTGTAACAGGGAGAAAGTTATCGGCTAAATTTCTAAGGGGCGTATGCCTAGTTATCAAAAATTGAAAATCGTAGCAAATTGTTCACCCAAGTGCAAGTGCAAAAATATTCTGGAACAACTATGATCTGAATGCCACTTTGCTCTCCTTTCAACAACTATGACCTAACTACCAATAAAATTGTAAGGACAACAGAAAAATCGATACACATTTTCAAGAATATACATAACTAAAAGATCAACCAAGTTTCTTCTGGAAATTCATGTATATAAAGGAGCAATAACTTGTTACAAATACCTAATATGCATTCACTCTTTTAGTAGTACATCCCGAATCTGCACCCACTCGAAGTTGATATGTACACAAATGTTGAATCCGGTTAACTCGTAGCATGGGCCATGGTGTGTGAAGTAATGAATGAAACAATTGGTTGTAAAATAGGGTGTATGGAACGGACAGCTGCACCGAGAGATTTCAAGAGGATACTGCTCTGCAATTCGGCAGTTATTGATTGAAGGTGGGCAGTGGGAGACATGCGTTCAGGAGTTACGTGCTAATTGCAGTTACGTGCTAATTGCAATTAGCGGTAAACATTCGAGGATTTTAGGCTGTAGAATTTGTTGTATGGATGAACATGATAGATTTGGATCTCCGTCCTTCGTGCTTTTATAGGGGTAGTAGATTCAAGTGCATTAAAAATTCGAACATATCTGAGTCAGGTCTATTGATTTGCATGATTTGCAGTGGGGATTGGACCATTACAGGAGCTCCTCTGGATATGCGGGACCCAAGAATTCTTGCTGTAGCAGCTGCACAGCGTCGTCTTCTTGAAGCAGAGTACGACGAATATGGTGGTACTGATGCTAATGGTGCTGCATTCTGCCGTTCTGCTGCACTCATTGTAAGTATTTACTATTTCCAGGTTCTATTGTCCAGCCTCCAACACTTCCTACTGTTCAGTGCTTTTAGATATCATCCATACCTACAGTTTGGTTTATGGATTGAGTAACTGTTCTTTTAGTTGGTTACAAATAGTACAGAAACGAGTGCATCTTTCTGTTCCAGCCTGCTTCCTTGACATTCTTATCATATTTCTGGTATTTTCAAGAGAAGAATATCTGAAAATTGCTACTTTTTTTTCCAGCTAATGGCCCTATTGCTTCTAAGACATGCATTGTCGATCTCGGACAATGAAGGAGATGATGACGCTTCTACCATGTTCTCTGTGAGTCACATGGTTTTATTTCCCTTTTTTTTCCTGTTAATCTCATTACATGAATTCTCAACCAATGTTTTGCAGCTTTTTCTTCTCCGAGCTGCTGGATTTCTGCTGCCATGCTATATAATGGCATGGATCTTCAGCATTTTGCATCGCCGGCGACAAAGGGAGGTATTTTTTTTATCCAATATCAATGGTGTCTCTCGCCAATTCTTTTTTGCGAATATCTCTCACCATTTAGTTCATGTGAACCTTTTTGTTGAAATCATTACATGTATTAGTTTTTGTATCCTCTTAACCATTGAGAAGCATCTAACCTTACAGTTTTTTTATTATTGGCAGGAAGCGGCCTCAATTGCCACGGCAGAGGTAGCATTCATCCTGCAATCAGCCCAGGGCCATGCCCTTCAGTTTACCATCGCTCCAGACTCCCCAACCACCCCACAGCATGAGCCACAGCAGCAGCAGCAGCAACAGCAATAGCTAAACGACCCAGTAGTTCCACAAGTACTGGCATAATGCGTGCTTGAAGATGTAGGTCTGGGTGCCTATTTTGCTGTTGGTGCTGGCTCCTCAGGAATGCTAGGAAGCCTTCCTGTGGCCACGTAAAAACCTCGTATGGTGTTAGAGTCTTATTTGTCTTGAGCAATGTGACTAAACCTGTGTGTCTGAATGTAATTTAAGCATTGATTTAATGTAAATTTAACATCTATTACCTTTACTATTTTGGTGCAACCCGTGTCTTGTGCTCTAAGCGCAATGATTTGATGGGCAAGATATATGGGTAACCTGCCGGATGCTCAACTAGGAAGGTCCGTTCGAAATTGCAAGTGGTTAGTGCATGTAGGTGACCGACCCAACACAGTATTTTTTATACGCCACGCAAGTCCACTTCTCGGTAGCATCGCACGGCCAACACCATTTTAGACAGCTCATGTGTACTCCCCACTAGTGATCTGACAGCTCATATGTACTCCCGTCTGGATTACTATCTAAATGCTCTTATATTTTCTTACAGAGGGAGTAACGCTAGAGACTACGACCACCCTATTCTAATCCACTCATCGGTGCCTCCCCCCCTCTTCCCTACTCCAAGCCACCTTGGTCCAGTGCTTGTCTCCATGGCCGCACATGTCCCCACACTAGCACCTGTCCACACTATCGTGGACCCGGTTGTTGAGGTGGAATTCTAACCATACTAGCCCTCCTCCCCCTGTTCAAGCATTCCCAACGTCGACACTACCAAATCTTGCTGTTGTCACAATCGCCGTGGCGACAAATGGTTTATTATAAATGTAAAAAGTCACTAATTGGGGTTTTTCTCCCTATGCAAGAACTTTACAATGCAATGTTAGCTTAAAATAGTGTTTTAATCCCTCCAATTTAGTGTGTGACTATTGGTTTGATGCAACAAAACAGAGAACAAAAGATATGAAGGCAACTATTGGACAACTATGTGTTTGTGCACAAACTTTAGGGATCCAAGACAGACCCTGCAAACTAGAAGCAAACGCCGGGGGGGGGGGGGGGGGGGCTTGCGGGTGTCCGGACCGCTACCACACACGCTTTCGACAACCTGGACCCACCTAAAGACCTCTTCGTTGAACGTGCCCTTTCCTGCCCGAAATGGTCCTCTTCAGAGTGTTAGCGTTGTATTCATGCCAGCCCAGAGCGGATGCGACCTCTCACTAGAGCCGACATTGAAGTGGCACATCGGCCGAGAGTGCCGCCCGCGCCATGTATTGGTGCATGAGCCCTCACTCCGCATTCAAATGCCACCCGTCTGTCTGCCTCCCTCCATTAAACATGTGCGATTGCCGAGCAACCTACTTCGATGCCCGCATGCGAGACCACCCGTCCTTCTGTCTGTTGGCCGACATTAAACACCTCGCCGCTTGGCCTGGTGTCCACCCACTTGCTATTTAAACGTGGCCAGGGCCCGCAAGAGGCGCATCCCACCTTCGCTCCCTGATTCCTCTCTACACTACACCTGCCATGGCCTCGAAAAGCATTATGGGGCGGCCTCTTCGGTGAACAAAGGAAGGAGCACTCCGGCCTTGCGGCCACCTGGCAGACCCGCTGGGCTCTCCGGAGGGCAGTGACTCAGAGCCAATGGGCGAGGAGCCCGCACAACTGTGTAAGTGCATCTAGTGCCCCCTTTGACTATTGTGTTTGTTAGTGTACACATGATAACACAAGAGAAAATCTCTGGAGATTTGGTTTAACCGTCGTAAATGTCCAAAGACACCAAATACTTTGGTGCCCTGCGAAGACTTAGCTTGAAGACTTGGAACGCAAAGACTTAGTCTTTTTGGTAGTTTCATTTTCTTCTTATTTGAGTCGTATGAACCACCGTACTGTTAAGTGGGGTCGAGGTGAACAAAGAATGAGTTCGACATGATGCTCAACCCAAACCTAGTTCTTAGAGTGAAGACATTGGAAATCTCTTCCGAGTGGTTGAGTCAGCTTTACTTGTAGCCCAAGCAATGTCGCCACATTGTGTTTGAAATCTGACCGTTGGGACACGCGTCGGTTGGCTGATGGCCCAAGGTCATTTCAGTCATATCACCTTGAGTTTCTACCCTGGCTATAAATAGCCCCCTCCCACCATAATTTGGTTGGCTGCTCCGAGTTATTGCATGACAAGTGTCATTCTAGAGCAACCCAGCCTTCGAAGCATTTGAGAGAATCCTAAGTGAGGAAACTCAAACACCCAAGAGCCAAAGTGATTAAGCATTATTGAAGAATTTGTTCTGAGTGAACCGAAGACTTATTATACTTGAAGAATATGATCTTCCAGACGGTTAGGCTCATGTTCTGAGCTTCCAGCAGTCAATTGTGGAAGGCCAAAGAACGACTCTGTGAGGTCTACCTTGGAGACTTACCACAACTGATTGGGTGAGGTCTAAGTGACCTTAGCTCAAGGATAATAAGGTGAAGACTATGTCTTTTGAGTTAAATCCCAGCCTCTCTAACCAAACATACAATTCTCACAACAATTGGAACTGGTGCAGCAAATCCCGTGTCTTTGTCGAGTAATTGGTTCTATCACTTCACCCTATTTATTTTTGTACTTGATGTGAAGACTTTGCTTGCTTTCTGTTCGAAGACTTTGCCTAAAGAGTTTTAGTATTTCTATGTCATCATGATTTGCTTTGTCTTCAGTCTAGCTGTTCTTTTTAGTGCGCCTTCTTGTATTGCGTTTGTTTTACATATTCTACTACCTCGTTTGCATCCTATCTTTTCTGATGATGTTGTCTGCATACTAATTGCATGTATAGCTTAGACGTGCTTAAATCTCGCTTCCACATCTTTGAAGAATTAGCTATCTTCAAAGACATTCATAAAATCTCCCATTCAACCCCTCTAGACGATAACTAGCACTTTCAATTGGTACGAGAGCAAGGTGCTCTCTTGATCTGTGTGATTTAGTTTAACCACCAGGAGTTTCAGCTATGTCGATTATAGGGAGCTTCAGAGTCTCCGCCTAGTGTCATGTCTTTGATGGCACTGACTACCCTTACTGGAAGGAATAAGATGCACATGCATCTTGAAGCTATTGACGATGATCTCTGGTTTGTCATCAAGATGGGCATTCCGGATTTAGGTGAAGGTGCCACCGCTGTTGATGTGCGAAGAATGCATAACTTGACTCTCAGGCGAAGAACATCATATATGGTCATCTGACCAAAGGGCAGTATGGCCGCATCAACTCACTGGAATATGCAAAACTGATCTGGGAAGGGCTCTCCAGGGTCAACGAAGGAGTTTCAATGCAAAGAGACTCTCGATGGTGATGTTTTTTGAAATCTCTTCAGCCGCTTCAAGAGGTTCAACAATGTAAGTGTTCAACTCACGTTTGATCTCCTCAAAGACATCCCAAATGAGCTTCAAGCTCTAGGCGCCACTGATATCACCGATCATGAAGTGGTGAAGAACTTGCTGAGATCCCTTGGCAGGTCTGCTGATACCCTGTCCTTGACGATTCAAGATGGTCTTGACTATAAGTCTCTTGATTCTGCCAACATTCTTGAGAGGCTCAATACTCACGAATTTCAGTAGGCTGGAAAGAGAGATTAGTGTGGTCCTAGCTATGGCAAGCCTAATGCATTGAAGGCAAATGTTCTTTCTTTGTTCGAAGAAGAATCAGGATGCTGATGACCCTGAGTTAATTGGCAAATAACTGTCTCTCCTTGTGAGGAAATTCAACAAATTTAGAAAGTATTCAAAGTATGACTCTTGGCCATTACATTGCTAGCTGCCCTCTATGAGAAAATGACTCAAAGAATAGAAAGAAGAGCAAGGATGGAAGTTCTGATGACAAGAAGAAGAAATCCTCATCGTCTTCTTCAAAGTATTCATCATACAAGAAGAATGGTTCTTGCAAGGTCCATGCTAGTCGGGGATGAGAAATGGACTTTGAAGAATATGAGCATGATCATGAAGTAGAACAGGAAGAATCTGATTCTGGAGTTTCCACTCTCGCACTTGCTTCGACACTCGTCAACAAGCCCGTCCTGGATCACGGAGAAAGTGATGATGATGACATCAACGACTCCGAGGACAATGCTTCTACGACCTATTGCTTCACGGCCAAGGACGCTAAGGTATTATGTGCCTCATACTTTGACACTAATGAAAGGATTGAGAAGAGGGGTCTAGAGGGGGGGGGGGGGTGACTAGACCCTCAATAAGTAAAGTGGCAGTTTTTAAGTTCTTCAAGTTAAGGTGGAGTTTTAGCACAAGTTTAAACATTCACAATACATTTCAAGCAAGCATGACAAGAATATGAGTAGCGTAAAGAGTAAAGCATGCTAATTGCAAGAAAGTAAAGGGATGGGATTGGAGTGTGCAAACGCAATGAAGACACAATTTTTTTTGGCATGGTTCCGATAGGTGGTGCTATCGTACATCCACGTTGATGGAGACTTCAACCCACGAAAGGTAATGGTTGTGCGATTCCACGAAGGGCTCTACCCATGAAGGGTCCACGAAGAAGCAACCTTGTCTATCCCACCATGGCCATCGCCCATGAAGGACTTGCCTCACTCGGGTAGATCTTCACGAAGTAGGCAATATCCTTGCCCTTACAAACTTCTTGGTTCAACTCCATAATCTGGATGGAGGCTCCCAAGCGACACCTAACCAATCTATGAGACATCACTCTCCAAAAGGTAATAGATGTTGTGTTGATGATGAACTCCTTGCTCTTGTGCTTCAAATGATAGTGTCCCCAACACTCAACTCTCTTTCACAGATTTGGATATGGTGGAAAATGATTTGAGTGGAAAGCAACTTAGGGAAGTCTAGAAATCAAGAATCTTGTGGTAGGATTGGAATATCTTGATCTCAACACATGAGTAGGTGGTTCTCTCTTAGAAAATGTATGCTAGAAGTGTAGGCACGTTCTGATAGCTCTCTCACTGATGGAGAAGGGGGTGGAGGGGTATATATAGCCTCCAGGCAAAATCCAACCGTTACACACATTTGACCCAACTCGGTCAGACCGAATAGAAGAACTCGGTGAGACCGATTTAGTTCAAAATGTGAACGTTAGGAATCTCAGTGGGACCGACTAGAACAACTCGGTGGGACCAATGTTCCAGGGCTTAGGGCAAACATCAACTCGGTGGCACCGATTGCATCAACTCGGTGAGACTGAAGTGAAGCAATAAGGCAACAGAGAAGATGTCAAGCCAACTCGGTGAGAGCGATCGCTATTTTGGTGAGATCGAAATAATTGCAACAGGCAACAGAGATTTGGCAGGGCCATCTCGGTGAGACCGAGATCCGTATCGGTGTGACCGAACTGTTAGGGTTTTTGGCAGTGGCTATGTCATATGAACTCGGTGGCGCTAGATAGAAAGAATCGGTGGGGCTGAGTTGGAGTTTAGGGTTTTGACATATTTGGAATGAGAAAGTGGTTGAGGGCATTGGAGCAATATCACTAAGCATTTTGAGCAAGCAAGCCATTAAGCAACACCTCATCCCCTTTTAATAGTATTGGCTTTCCTATGGACTCAATGTGATCTTGGATCACTAAAATATAAATGAAGAGTCTTGAGCTTTTGCCAATATGTGTCCTTAGCATTTTGAAGGGGTTCCACATACTCTAGTCCTTTCCACGCCATTGCTGAACTTGTCTGAAATACACCAGATAAAAGCATTAGTCCAACAAGAGATATGTTGACATTATTACCAAAATCACCCAGGGAGCACTTACGCTTTCAACTAATCAAGATGAATCCGACGATGATCTAAAACCTAGATATTCCAAACTTGCGAAAATTCCTACCAAACAACAACTTGCTATGTTAAAGATTAAAAAATGGCTAGATGAAAGCAATGATATGTTGGACGAGGAAATGGAACATAATTAAACTTTGACTAATGAATTTGGAATTCTTCGATCAAAGTATGATGAACTCTCTAGACATCATGAGGATCTCTGTGCTGATCATCAGAGGCTTACTTACGGTTAACTCAAAAGGAAGCAAGTGCTTGAGAAACTGAGTGTCTCATGATAATTTTCGGAACGAGTGTGATTCTTTGCTTGTCCAACAAATTAGCTCTGGTAAGGAAGAATTTGTTCCTCCCCGCTTAAAATGCATTGAACATGGTAATGCCAATTCCTCATCTAATGTTCAAATGCTTCTAAAAATGTTATTTCTTCAACTATGCCTGTGGAAACTAACCCCTCATTTGATGACTCCAGCAGTCCTGTTGTTGAGAACGCCAGGTTGAAGAACTTGTTGGAAATAGGGATGTATAAAAGCCTCAAAGGGTATCCAACCCTTTGTGTTGTGATCAAGAAGTAAATCTTGAACATGAACCCTAGTAAAGATGGTGTTGGTTTTGAAAGAAGCATTAATCCCGGTTACTCCTATTGGAAACTCGAGCAATACCCCAAAACAACATGGGTACCTGCAAAAGGACCCCCTCTTGATCCTTCACTTTTATCTGGCTATAACTGTGATACATCATATACCATGGATGAGTCATTTAACTCAAACTATAAACTATTTAAGAATGAAAATGGTGAAGTATTTACCAAATATATTGGTACTAACTACAGGAATGGTCCACCCATGAAGAAAATCTGGGTTCTCTAAAGTCTTGTGGTAAATCTCCCAGTGAATGTCATCATGACACCACCCGCAAAGAAGACTTACCCTAGGAAAAATTCTTCATCTGGACCAAAGTCTCCGTACGGTTGCAAGCCTACTAATGGTTGTGTTGCTAAGAGCAACTCCAACGCAGTGACCCAAACGGACACATATTTGGTCCACTTTTTGTCCCTTTGGGTCAGCCTAGCAGACACTTTTGTATGCCTTTTGATTTGGGTCGGTATGTTCATCCAACAGTGCTGCCATCATCGTGAGATGTCCGCTTTCGGTGTTTTTTTCAAACACCTAGCAGGTGCAGAGGCGGGCACGCAAGTGGACGCCGCGGAGCACGGAGGTCACGACGAGCGGGGCAAGCGGGGCGAGTGAAGGCCACGGCGAGCACCGGCATGCTAGCATAGCAGCAGCTAAGCATGCGGTTGATCATGCACGCATGTACGCGGCCATCGGCTAGCTAGGCACGCGGCCAAGGACAAGCGTCCGACCTGCGTCTGACCATTATCCAACGAGCGTCCAACCTGCATCTGACCAACACCCGATGAGCTCCTGATGAGCTACCGTGCATGCACATCGGCGCCAGGGCCAGCTCGTCCAAGTGCTCCAGCTACGACAGCTTCTCCTCGTCCGAGGCCAAGTCGTCCAACCACCGCCGCCTACGCCCCATCTACACCACCGTCCCCGGTGGGCACGCACGCCCACATCAGAGAAGAAGACCAAGAATTCGGCAGGGCCTCGATCTGCGCCAAACTCAGGGACCCCCGCATGCCGGCATCCCCCGGCGCGCGCTTGGAGAGGGCGGGCATGGCCGAGCGCGCGAGCGCTGCGAGCGGCGAGGTGGCCGGGCGTCCGAGAGCTACGGTAGGGCCACAAGCAGCGATGCTACCCCGCACACCGACTCATGACTTTGGCACCACCGACAGCCTCCAACCCCCGCTTGAAGAGCACAACCGGCGCAACCGATGCCCACCCGCTCATTATATTTGTCGTGCTCTTTCCCGTCATCGGGGAGCCTTCTTTCTACTAGGTTCTCTTCCTCATGGCAGTGGAGGCGGCGTTCGGGGCCGCTTGGGCCGCATAGGGAACTATGGCAACGGCGAGGTTCGGTGGTGTGGCGACAGCGACCTACGGCAGCGGCGAGGTTTAGTGGTGTGTCGGCAGTGACCTGCGGGCTAGCGAATAAACTAAGGAAGAGAGAGAGAGGTGGATGGGTGACAGGTGGGCCAGGCCTGGACATAGACATACACGAGGGACATAGAAAACGTCCGCTTTGTGTCCGCCTCCGACCCAAATGTGACTCAAATTTGAGACGGAAATGGGTCTGAGCGGACACAAAACGAACACAAAATGGAAATGGGTCTCTGAGTTGGCCGGCCTTTTTGTCTGCTTCGATCCAAATGGACATGCGCGAACGAAATGGGTCGGCCGGTTGGAGTTGCTCTAATGCTTCACAATGTTCCAATGCCGAGTCTCATGAATACGAGCATCATTTTTGAACCACTATGTTCACAAATCTTTGAAGAATTTCTCTACTTATTCATTTGCTTACCCTAACTCTTCTATGAAACCCCCCGCTAATGCTTCATATCCTAAGTATTCGTATGTTCCTCGTGCTTGTAAGTCACCCATTCAAATGTTGGTGGTTAAGAAGAACTAATTTCTTCTACATGGACGAGTCTCTAGACGCAATGAACTGATCCTAGAACATATTGTTGGAGACTTGAAAGCGATTGTGGGATGCAAATTATCATTTCCAAATGGACTAGCCATTAGTCTTGTCCATGAAATTACTACTATTCCTACCGTATTTCCTACCAATAGACCTAACACTCTTAAGAGAGCCTCAAGAATTTTGACGAATAAAACTATCCGTTGGTAAGTGGAAATAATTCTTCTGCAGGAAGAATTCTCTAGCATCATTGAATGGATTATGGACAGTGGTTGTACGAACCATATGACTTGAGATGGGAATCTGCTCATGGAATCTTCTCTAAGTCTTCCTCCAAAGAAGCATATTACCTTTGTCGATAAAGGAAAAAGTAAGGTATTGGGTTTAGGCAGGGTTGCTATCTCAAAGGGTCAACATATAGACAAAGTAATGCTTGTTGAATCCCTTGGATATAACATCATGTCTATGTCTATTCTATGTGATTTGGGTATGCTTGTCAAATACCGTTGCTTAGTCATCCTAGACTCAAACAAGTCCACTACCTTTGAAGGTTTTCATAGAGATGATTTGTATATATCGATTTCTCTAATGGTCCTACGATTTGTCACATGCTTGCTTCCAGGAGCTTCATAGTGTTGGTTATGGGGCCATAGACTAGGTCATGTAGATATGAGGAACTTGTAGACCCTTATGAAGAAAAAGCATATCCTTGGCATAGATGATGTCAAATTCAGCCAGGATCAACTCTGTGGTGCTTGTGAAGCTCAAAAAATCACCAAGGTCAAGCATCTCACAAAGACAATCATGATGACCACCCGTCAACTTGAATTGCTTCACATGGACCTATTTGGACCTCAATAATACGCCAACTTTAGTTGTAGTGTCTATGGCCTTGTCATTATTGATGATTTCTCACATTACACATGGGTGCTGCTACCTCTTGAGCACTGCGTTGGATTTCCTTGAAGAGGAAAGGGTGATGCAGCAGAGTAGAGTAAGTATTTCCCTTAGTTTTTGAGAACCAAGGTATCAATCCGGTAGCAGGCTACGAGCGAGTCCTTCGTACCTACACAAAACAAATAGCTCAACACAACCAACGCGATTAGGGGTTGTCAATCCCTTCACGGTCACTCACGAGAGTGAGATCTGGTATAGATGATAGATAATATTTTGGGTATTTTTGATATAGAGATGCAAAGTAAAATAAAAGGTAAAGTAAAAAGCAAAGAAATAATAAAGTGATTGGAGATTGATATGATGAGAATAGACCCGGGGGCCACAGATTTCACTAGTGGCTTCTCTCAAGAGCATAAGTATTCTACGGTGGGTGAACAAACTACTGTTGAGCAATTGACATAATTGAGCATAGTTATGAGAATATCTAGGCATGATCATGTATATAGGCATCACGTCCGAGACAAGTAGACCGACTCCTGCGTGCATCTACTACTATTACTCCACTCATCGACCGCTATCCAGCATGCATCTAGAGTATTAAGTTAAAAATAGAGTAACGCCTTAAGCAAGATGACATGATGTAGAGGGATAGTTTCATGCAATATGATAAAAACCCCATCTTGTTATCCTCGATGGCAACAATACAATACGTGCCTTGCTGCCCCTACTGTCACTGGGAAAGGACACCGCAAGATTGAACCCAAAGCTAAGCACTTCTCCCATTGCAAGAATAACCAATCTAGTAGGCCAAACCAAACTGATAATTCGAAGAGACTTGCAAAGATAACCAATCATACATAAAAGAATTCAGAGAAGATTCAAATATTGTTCATAGATAGACTTGATCATAAACCCACAATTCATTGGTCTCAACAAACACACCGCAAAAAGAAGATTACATCAAATAGATCTCCACGAGAGAGGGGGAGTGAAAGTGCAACTATCCCTGGGTGGTTTTGGTAATTCCTAACAACATATAGCTCATTGAGCTAACATTATTCCAATATTAATATTTCAGGAAAAGCTTAATGGATGGCATGACATGGATGAGGAAAGTGGATCCCTCAAAAGTATAAGGACAAAGGATTGGCTCAAACTTCAAGATCAAGACTCTACATTTTATATTTTAGTGATCCAAGATCACATTGAGTCTATAGGACAAGCCAATACTATCAAGGAGGGATGAGGTGTTGCTTAATGAGCCTCTTGCTTCATGTGCTTAGTGATATGCTCCAAAACCCTCAACTATCTTCCCACATCCACTTTTGACCTAAGCCAAAAATCAAACTCGGCCTCACCGATTCTTTCTATCCGGCGCCACCGAGTTTCACTTGTCATAGCCACTGCCACAAACCGTAGCAATTCGGTCTCACCGATAGGGATCTCAGTCTCACTGAGATGGGATTGCAATTTCTCTGTTTCCCTTCGTAACGTTTCGGTCTAACCGAAGTGAGCGATCGGTCCCACCGAGATTGCAATGTAAACTCACTGTTTCCTTTTCGCAACATTTCAGTCTCACCGAAAAGAGCGAATCGGTCCCACCGAGTTTACCTGACCAACTCTCTGGTTAGTTTATTACCAAAATCGGTCCCACCGAGTTTGTGTAATCGGTCACACCGAGATTACGTTATGCCCAAACCCTAACCATATCGGTCCTACCGAGTTGCATCTCAGTCCCACCGAAAATCCTAACGGTCACTAGGTTTGCTAAATCGGTCCAACCGAGTTTAACGATTCGGTCCCATCGAGTTTGGCAGATTGTGTGTAACGGTTAGATTTTGTGTGGAGGCTATATATACCCCTCCACCCACTATTCATTCATGGAGAGAGCCATCAGAACACATCTACACTTCCAATACACATGTTCTGAGAGAGAACCACCTACACTTGTGTTGAGCTCAAGATATTCCGTTGCTACCATAGGAATCTTGATCTCTAGCCTTCCCCAAGTTGCTTTCCACTCAAATGTTCTTTCCACCAAATCCAAATCCTGTGAGAGAGAGTTGAGTGTTGGGGAGACTATCATTTGAAGCACAAGAGCAAGGAGTTCATTATCAACACACCATTTGTTACTTCTTGGAGAGTGGTGTCTCCTAGATTGGCTAGGTGTCACTTGGGAGCCTCTGACAAGATTGTGGAGTTGAACCAAGGAGTTTGTAAGGGCAAGGAGATCGCCTACTTCATGAAGATCTACCGCTAGTGAGGCAAGTCCTTCGTGGGCGACGGCCGTGATGGAATAGACAAGGTTGCTTCTTCGTGGACCCTTCGTGGGTGGAGCCCTCCGTGGACTCGGGCAACCGTTACCCTCCGTGGGTTAAAGTCTCCATCAACGTGGATGTACGATAGCACCACCTATCGGAACCACGCCAAAAACATCCGTGTCTCCAATTGCGTTTGAATCCTCCAAACCCTTCCCTTTACATTCTTGCAAGTTGCATGCTTTACTTTCCGCTGCTCATATACTCTTTCGCATGCTTGCTTGAATTGTGTGAAGATTGCTTGACTTGTGCTAAGATAGCTAAAATCTGCCAAGAACTAAAATTGGGAAAAGGCTAGATTTTTATTTGGTCAGGTAGTCTAATCACCCCCCTCTAGACATACTTTCGATCCTACAAGTGGTATCAGAGCTTTGGTCTCCATTTGCTTTGATTTCCATAGCTTTTGGTGGTCATAGCCTTGGTTTCACAACCTAGGAGAGTATGGCGTCTAGCGAGGGAAATTACCACCGTAGAGGTCCTTACTTTGATGGTACTAATTTTGCTTGTTGGAAGCATAAGATGAAAATGCATATTCTTGGACATAACCCTGCCATTTGGGCTATTGTGTGTGTTGGCTTGCAAGGTGACTTCTTTGATGGGAAAGAACCACACCGTGAAGCTACCGCGGAAGAGTTGAAGATGTTGCAATACAACGCTCAACCTTGTGATATTCTCTTCAACGGATTGTGCCCCGAAGAATTCAACAAAATCAGCCGTCTTGAGAATGCAAAGGAAATTTGGGATACTTTGATTGATATGCACGAAGGTACCGACTTCGTCAAGGAATCCAAATTGGATGTGCTTCAAAGTCAACTTGACAAGTTCAAAATGAAGGATGGTGAAGGTGTCGCTGAAATGTACTCTAGGCTTGCTCTTATCACAAATGAGATTACCGGCTTAGGGAGTGAAGAGATGACTGATAGATTCATCATCAAGAAGATCCTAAGAGCCTTGGATGGAAAATATGATACTGTGTGCACATTGATCCAAATGATGCCCAATTACAAAGATCTCAAGCCAACGAAAGTCATTGGAAGAATTGTTGCTCATGAGATGTCACTCAAGGATAAAGAGGAACTTCACAACAAATCAAGTGGCGCTTATAAAGCCTCATGTGAAGCCCCCACATCATCAAGTGAGAAGCAAACCTTCAATGAAGAATTGGACTTAATGGTGAAGAACTTCAACAAGTTCTACAAGAGTAGAAGCAAAGATAGAAGCTCCAAGTCAAGGTCCTACAATGACAAAAGATCTTCTAGTCGAGAGCGAAACTGCTACAATTGTGGGAGGCCCTGACACTATTCCAATGAGTGTACGGCTCCCTACAAGAGAAGATAAGACTCTCCCAAAAGAAGAAGTAGAAGAGAAGAATCACCATCTAGAGAAAGAAGGAGTAGAGATGATCGTTATGAACGAAGACACACACGGAGAAGCAAGGATTCGGAAAGAAAAGAAAAGTCATCAAGGAGCTACACAAAACGAAGACATCAAGCTCATGTTGGTGAATGGGTATCCGGCTCCGACTCCGACAACCACTCCGAGAGAAGCTATCACTCCGATTCCGAATATACTCAAGATGAAGGTGTTGCCGGTCTAGCACTTGTGTCAACCAACTCCTACGACATATTTGACTCACCAAATGAAGGAGTTGGAACATGCTTCATGGCTAAAGGCCTAAAGGTATCACATCCCGAGTAAGTTGATTTCAATAGTGATGAAGATGACTTGTTAGGTGATGATGATTTACTTGTTGACAACTCTAGTGATGAATACTATGATGAAACGTCAATTAATCAGGCTAATCAAGATAAAACGAATGACAATGGTAAGGATAAGATTGAGTCTCTAACTAAAGAACTAAACACTTTTAAGTTTGCTCATGAAACTATCTTAGGAGATCATCGAGAACTTTTAAGGACACATGAGAAATTACGCTTTGAAAAGCTCAACCTTGAGCAAGAAAATAGCCTATTGAAAGGAATTATAGAGAAAGGAGTTTACAAGAGCCTTGCCGGAAGTAAGCAATTCGAAGAAATTGTACGCAAGCAAGGAAGGCACCGGAAGAATCAAGGTGTTGGTTTTGAACGGAAGTTCAATGCCAATGGAGTTGAGTGGGAAGAATATCAATACCCCAAGACAATGTTTGTTCCTCAACAAGAGAAGTATGATCGCACTTCTTTCAAAGGGACACAAGCTCAAGATGATCTTCCACCACAAGACTACAAGCAAAAAGGCAAGGACAAGCTTCAAGAGGAAATTGATGCATTTGAAGAAGCTCCTAAGACCTTAGTCAAGTGGATTCCCAAGGCTACTTCAAGTTCCACTTCATCAAGTACAACTACAACTCCAAGGATTCCCATCAAGATGGCATGGATCCAAAAGAAGAAGAACTAGAGAGTTCTTGAGGGTGACTCCGCCAACATACTTCACTCTTATCATTTTGGCAAGAACAAGTGCAATCAACTTCCACATCTTGCACTAGTTCAAGGAGTCACAAACCCTCTTGTTGGTAAGACAAGGGACAAGGTAACCTAAAAGCTTTCATAGACATCATCTTGTATGTGCATCACTCTATGTCTATGGATATTCTTGCTTATTCCTTGTGGGAGTAACCCATGTAGGTATTGAAAGTGCAACTCACTCCAATGGATAGCTCCAATTGATCTACATCAACATTGAGCACCCACATCTTCAACATCTACATGAAGTCATCATCGACAAAACCCAAGGTTAGTTCATCCCTCTTAGGGGGGATATCACATCTAGGGGGAGCTTTACTCTAAGACTTGAGCTAAAGCAACTCTAATGGTGTGAACACAACAATGCTTTATGTAAAAGTGGTAACCCGCTTGTGCTTAAACGATGAGTATGACCTATGATCAAATGTTCTCATTTGACTCCTAAGTCAATATACTCATATATAGATGACCTAGTCATCGCCAATTGCTTGATAGATGCTAGAATTGGTTGTGCGTGCTTTGCCACATATTTCAATTGCCATTTTATTGTGTGAGCATGTTGGTTGCATATTTTACTCATTCGAGGACATCCACTTGTTGTTTTGATTGATTGGTTTTCTTTTCTTTTGCCAAGTGGATGGACAAGAATGCATAAGAACCCTCTCTAGCTATCTATGATTTTCTCATCTCAAACTCTATTCATGCTACATCACAAAATTTGATCAAGTCAGATTCAAACCACTCTGTGTGAGGAGCACTCGGAGTTCCCGATTTGTCATAGACTTAAACTTCCAAAACTTCTTTGTGCTTTTCGGTCTGACCGATTCCTTCATTTCGGTCATACCGAGATCACTAAGTCGATCTAGGTTTTCACCTCAGTGCAACCGATTTGAACTTTTCGGTCACACCGAGTTGCTATAACTGTCAACAGTTATGCATCTCGGTGCCACCGAGTTGTTCCACTCGGTCACACCGACAGGGTCGGGCTATATATACTCACGGGCAAAATTTTGGAAATTTCTCCGAAACCTCTTCTCCCGCGCATAGCTCGCTCTGCCTCCTGAGTCTCCGGATCGTCCTCCTCGTCGCCAGCCGCCTCCTGTCGCTGGTCTCCGCCGCCGTCAATGGATTTCGCCTCCGCCGTTGCCGCCGTAGCGAGTCCACCACCGAACTAGGGTATGGACTCGATCACAGTGCTATCCCCGTCTGATTCCTAGCACATTGTGTTCATTATGATTCTTGCTACAATTGAAACACTCCTATCCAGTCAAATCAATCCGTAGAATAGTTGCGATCCGAAAATTTAGGTTTAGGTTTCCGCCGAAACCATCTCGGACCCACCGGGTTGCAGAACTCGGTTCCACCGATTTGGCCACGGCCATTGCACATGTGGTTCTTGGTCTGACCAAGAATTACAAATCGGTGAGACCGAGTTCAGGACTTTGTGAAACCCTAGCAGTCTCGGTGCCACCGAACTGTGACTCGGTCTGACCGAGTTCACTAGTTTAGGTTCCAAAAGCTGCTTTGGTATCACTGAGTTTGAAAATCGGTTGATCCGAAATGCTTTCTATGGAAAACTAAAACTAAGTTTTTGGCTCATTCTTTTGCAAAAATCTCTGCATTTTGTGATGCTCATCCACTCCATCTCATCTACAATCTATTCACAGGGTCAGCAGTCAGAGTTTGCAACATGTCTGATCAGAGTGACAGCCAGAACAAATCTGAGGAGCAGGTTCATATGAGTGAGGGCACTAGTCCCTCTAGTAGCTCTGATGAGGGTAGTAGGAGCACCACAAGCAACTTGCCTAAGGCTGCCACTAGAGCTAGCAAGAAGAAAACTTCTGAATCAGAGGATGAGGACTATGTGGCAGAGGAGGAAGCCACATCTAAGAAGAAGGTGCTCAAGAAAGAATATGTGTCAGCTGCAGCCATCAAGCCTGGAATCCATAAAAAGGCACCTGCAAGGAGAGTTCCTACTTCTAAGCCTAGGAAGGCTGTAACTGAAGAAACCATGAAGTTTACCATGGAATCTGAAGAGGAAGCAAGTGGCCAAGATAAGAAGAAGAAGAGAGCCAGAACCACTACTGCCAGTGTTCTTGGCAAACCCTCCATGAGGAGAGACTCTGAGGGAGAAGAAGAAGAAGAGGTTGCTGCACCAGCACCCAAGGCACAGAAGCTTATGGGTGATGCCATAAGGACAGGGGCTACTTCATCTAAGCCCAAGGAAGCACCCAAAGCTGCCTCCAAGCCCAAGAGTGCACCTAAGAGGAACACCAGGAATATATCTGCTGCTGAAAAGAACAAGGCCCCAGTGCCTGATATTGCTGAAGAAGAAGAAGAAGGACAAGTTCTTAGGAAGCTCAAGCCCAAGATCCCAGACCACAATGATGCTCATCCTGTGGCTGAGGACATGAAAATTAGAAGAGATTCAGGGCCGAGGAAGTAGAGAGAAGCAGATCCATATGCTTCAAGGAGAAGAATTGCTGTGGATTACAGGTTTCACACCAAGGAACATCAAGATTTCTATGAGATATTGCTGCTGGATAAGAAGCCCATAGTGTGTGACATGAGATGGGTTGATTGGGAATATATCAAGGAGAACGAAGACCACTATCCTGGAGTGTATGACAGTGCTTGTGGAGTTGCAGACTTTGTTGGGCAAAAGCTCACAAAGTAGAATGAGGAGCTCATTATGCAATTCTACTCCACATCACATTTCTATCCGGATGGCAGGATAGTTTGGATGTCAGAAGGCACTAGATATCAGTCTATAGTTGCTGAATGGGCACAGCTGATCAATGCCCCAGAAGAGCAAGAAGACGACTTGGATATCTATGCCAAGAAGAAGATGGATCACAATTCCATGTCAAATATGTACAAGGAGATCCCAAACAAAGCACTTGAAACCTTCAAGTTTGGCTCAGTGCACTCCCTTCTGTCAGGGCTGCCCACTATCAACTGGATTCTAAGGCACACTCTCTTTCCCAAGTCAGGTGATCACAAGATGATCTGAGGCCATGCAATAAACTTGCTTCACATATTTGATGTGCCACAGAAATTCAAAATGATGAGCCATGAACAACAGCTGATCAGAAGAGGAGCTGTGGATATGCCCCACAAATTCAGGAGTTGATTAACTCAAAGATGGGCACAGGCACATACCTGCTGGATAAGGAACACCTGCCCATCCATCCAGATTTTGAGGACAATCAAGTTGTCATGAATGAGAATGAACCATCATCTGCACATGCACAAGCAAAGAAGGAGAAGGCAAAAATGGAGAAAGCTGCCAAGATGCTAACTCAAGAGGAGGCATCTGAGTACTTCTTGAAGAACAAGCAGGAGCAGCTCAGTTACCTGATAGCATCCACTCTGAGAATTGAGAAAGGACTAGCTACCCTGACTCGAAACCAAGAGAGCCTGGAAAGAATCATGGAACAAAAGTTCTATGACCTAGATGTGAAAGTAACTGAGATTCAGTCTGCCGTGGAGCAATTACAGGATGATATGCAGGAGAGGAAGGGCAAGACCACAACCGATGCATTTGCCAGAGTGCCCAGAGCTCAGAGATCGTCTGCAATGCCAGTTCCTGACACCAGAGCCACCACTTCTGCACCAGCTACAGCTTGAGTTCCACCAGCTCCAGCTCCTACCCTAGCAGCTCCAACAACTTCTACTGAAGCCTTTGTCCTTGGCGTCATCCGGACTCCACCAACTAAAGAGTCTGAGAGTCGTTTAGTGCTATGCATTTTCTATGAACTTTCTGGTAACTTGTTGCCAAAGGGGGAGAAAAATGTATATATCATAGGCTTCGAGAGAGAGAGAGAGAGTTTGCGAGTTTGCATTTGTTCTCTCTTGTCTTCTTGGCTGAAACTTTATTTGCTTTTGAGTGCTTGAGATACTATGCCTTAATCTGTGAGACATTGATGATCATGTGTTTGATCATAACCTACACTTAATGCTTGTTGGATGTTATTATCAGTTTATTCTTATTTTGATCATTCACTTTGCTTGGTGATGAGTGCATGTATTTAATTCTTATCATTTTGAGCGCTCCACCAAGAGGTATGTGACATGGAAGAGTAACCCATGATCCTAACTCATTGTGCATTTGCAGTCCAAAGCAAATCTTAAAATATGCACAAATTTAGGGGGAGCTCTTGCTTATCACATACTTCTCAAAGCGACGATATATTTCATTTTTATTATCATTTGTCGAAGCTTTGACCTATATGTTGTCATCAATTACCAAAAAGGGGGAGATTGAAAGTGCAACTATCCCTGGGTGGTTTTGGTAATTCCTAACAACATATAGCTCATTGAGCTAACATTATTCCAAGATTAATATTTCAGGAAAAGCTCAATGGATGGCATGGCATGGATGAGGAAAGTGGATCCCTCAAAATTATAAGGACAAAGGATTGGCTCAAACTTCAAGATCAAGACTCTACATTTTATATTTTAGTGATCCAAGATCACATTGAGTCTATAGGACAAGCCAATACTATCAAGGAGGGATGAGGTGTTGCTTAATGAGCCTCTTGCTTCATGTGCTTAGTGATATGCTCCAAAACCCTCAACTATCTTCCCACATCCACTTTTGACCTAAGCCAAAAATCAAACTCGGCCTCACTGATTCTTTCTATCCGGCGCCACCGAGTTTCACTTGTCATAGCCACTGCCACAAACCCTAGCAATTCGGTCTCACCGATAGGGATCTCGGTCTCACCGAGATGGGATTGCAATTTCTCTGTTTCTCTTCATAATGTTTTGGTCTAACCGAAGTGAGCGATCGGTCCCACCGAGATTGCAATGTAAACTCACTGTTTCCTTTTCGTAACATTTCGGTCTCACCGAAAAGAGCGAATCGGTCCCACCGAGTTTACCTGACCAACTCTCTGGTTAGCTTATTACCAAAATCGGTCCCATCGAGTTTGTGTAATCAGTCACACCGAGATTACGTTATGCCCAAACCCTAACCATATCGGTCCTACCGAGTTGCATCTCAGTCCCACCAAAAATCCTGACGGTCACTAGGTTTGTTAAATCGGTCCGACCGAGTTTAACGATTCGGTCCCACCGTGTTTGGCAGATTGTGTGTAACGGTTAGATTTTGTGTGGAGGATATATATACCCCTCCACCCACTCTTCATTCATGGAGAGAGCCATCAGAACACATCTACACTTCCAATACACATGTTCTGAGAGAGAACCACCTACACTTGTGTTGAGCTCAAGATATTCCATTCCTACCATATGAATCTTGATCTCTAGCCTTCCCCAAGTTGCTTTCCACTCAAATCTTCTTTCCACCAAATCCAAATCCCGTGAGAGAGAGTTGAGTGTTGGGGAGACTATCATTTGAAGCACAAGAGCAAGGAATTCATTATGAACACACCATTTGTTACTTCTTGGAGAGTGGTGTCTCCTAGATTGGCTAGGTGTCACTTGGGAGCCTCCGACAAGATTGTGGAGTTGAACCAAGGAGTTTGTAAGGGCAAGGAGATCGCCTACTTCGTGAAGATCTACCGCTAGTGAGGCAAGTCCTTCGTGGGCGACGGCCGTGATGGAATAGACAAGGTTGCTTCTTCGTGGACCCTTCGTGGGTGGAGCCCTCCGTGGACT
Source organism: Aegilops umbellulata (assembly GCA_032464435.1). Taxonomy (NCBI): domain Eukaryota; kingdom Viridiplantae; phylum Streptophyta; class Magnoliopsida; order Poales; family Poaceae; genus Aegilops; species Aegilops umbellulata. Next base: position 147,317,499 of record CP136059.1, on the reverse strand, counting down.
CGCGCAACCGTTACCCTCCGTGGGTTGAAGTCTCCATGAACGTGGATGTACGATAGCACCACCTATCGGAACCATGCCAAAAACATCCGTGTCTCCAATTGCGTTTGAATCCTCCAAACCCTTCCCTTTACATTCTTGCAAGTTGCATGCTTTACTTTCCGCTGCTCATATACTCTTTAGCATGCTTGCTTGAATTGTGTGAAGATTGCTTGACTTGTGCTAAGATAGCTAAAATCTTCCAAGAACTAAAATTGGGAAAAGGCTAGATTTTTATTTGGTCAAGTAGTCTAATCACCCCCCCTCTAGACATACTTCCGATCCTACAGGGAGAACATTGTATTGAGATCCAAAAAGAGAGAAGAAGCCATCTAGCTACTAACTATGGACCCGAAGGTCTGAGGTAAACTACTCACACTTCATCGGAGGGGCTATGATGATGTAGAAGCCCTCCGTTGTAGATGCCCTCTCCGGGGGAGCTCCGGAACAGGCCCCAAGATGGGATCTCGTGGGCACAGAAGTTTGCGGTGGTGGAATTAGGTTTTTGGCTCCGTATCTGATCGTTTGGGGGTACGTGGATATATATAGGAGGAAGGAGTATGTCGGTGGAGCAAAGGAGGGCCCACGAGGCAGGGGGCGCTCCGTAGGGGGGGGGGAGCGTCGGTGTCAAAACCGACGGATCTCGGGTAGGGGGACCCAAACTGTGCGTCAAGGTCGGATGGTAACAGGAGACAAGGGACACGATGTTTACGCAGGTTCGGGCCCTCTCGATGGAGGTAAAACCCTACTCCTGCTTGATTAATAATGATGATATGGGTAGTACAAGAGTAGATCTACCACGAGATCAAGGAGGCTAAACCCTAGAAGCTAGCCTATGGTATGATTGTGTATGATGATTGTTCTCTACGGACTACAACCCTCCGGTTTATATAGACACCGGATAGGGTTAGGGTTACACAGAGTCGGTTACAATGGCAGGAGATCTTGAGTATCCGCATCGCCTAGCTTGCCTTCCACGCCAAGGAAAGTCCCATCCGAACACGGGACGAAGTCTTCAATCTTGTATCTTCATAGTCCAGGAGTCCGGCGAAGGTATAGTCCGGCTATCCGAACACCCCCTAATCCAGGACTCCCTCAGTAGCCCCCGAACCAGGCTTCAATGACGACGAGCCCCGCGCGCAAATTATCTTCGGCATTGCAAGGCGGGTTCTTTCCCGAATTCTATGTACCTGTACGAATAATGTCTGATTTTCGTAGCGCTTCTTGGCTGCTGCGCCCAATAATGGCTGTCTTCCACGTGTTGAACGAATGCGAAAAGCCCGGGGCGTTCTTACATACACGCCCCTAGCCATACAAATGAGCCGCCTATTTAACGGGATGGGGATTTAGATCCGAACCGCATCTTCTCCTCTCCGCGAGTTATCATCAGAGCTTTCCCAGCTAAGGTCCATTCCAACATGGCCAGCCGTCGCAGCTCCTCCCCTTGCCCCTCCGGTCCCAAGCCCGGGGATTGGGAGAGTTGCACCATTCCGCATAGCGAGTTAGTGTCGCTTCAGGCCAAGGGATTCCTCCCTCAGGCATACATGGTCCCGGTCCGAGCCGGTCTCGCCACCTACCATGGCGGAAAGCAAGCGGAGAACACCCCCAATCCTTCTAAAGGAGAACGGGTGTGCCTTGTTCCTTATATGATAAGGGGATTGGGATTTCCAATCCATCCATTTCTCCACGGGCTTCTGGAGTTCTATGGCCTCCAGCTGCATCATCTCACGCCCGGCTCCGTGTTACACATTGCGGGCTTCGTTGCCCTTTGCGAGCTATTCTTAGGCGTCGAGGCTCATTTCGCGCTGTGGAAGAAGATATTCTTCCTGGTGCCCCGCTCTCAAGAGGGGTCCATATACCAAGTGGGCGGAGCCGAAGTATGGCGCATCGCCGGGACCGGATACCTATTCGGAACCCCGAAGAAGGCGTCCGAGGACTGGCCTTTGGAATGGTTTTACATAGACGACGTCCCACTGCCGGACCCTATCCGAGCCGGTCTCCCTGAGTTCAACAGTGCTCCCTTGAAGAAACGCCTGAGTTGGCGCCCACGGAGCTCTCAGAGAGAAAGCGACAGGGACGTCCTCTACCTGATGGGCCGGATAAGACTGTTGGCTCATTCCGGACTAACCATGATCGGAGTCATGGCCGCGTGCATTATGCGAGGGGTGCAGCCGCTTCAATACAGAGGCCGCCCTATGTGGGATTTCAATGGGGAGGATGACGCCACGCGATACGGCCGTAAAGGGCCGGACTTGGCTGCCTCCCTAATAAAGGTTCTGTCCTCTTTGTACAAGGGAGAGAAGGAGGAGTTCCTCCGCATTAACCCGCGGGCTGGATTCACTATGTATGAACCTCCAAGTTGGGTAAGCGAACAACTGCGCTTGCCCATTTATTTGATACTTCCATGGTCAGATACGTAGTCTGACGACTTCAATGCAGGAACTGCGACAGGAAGTGAAAGATATAAGCAGCCGTCCTCCACAACCCGAGGACCCAGGACGGTCCCTCGATCCGGACTCTGAAGAGGATCCGGACATATCGATGGAGCTTATCAACGGGGTGTTTCACCAGCTAAGCAAGGACAACACCTTGGTCGCTATTATGGCAGATTACCCCGGGTTAATCCCGGCCTCCCAGGTGATAGAAACCGGAGTATTTATTCCCTTGAAGGGGATTCCATTTTCCCGTATTCCGGCGTTTCTAACAACAACCATGTTTCACAGGGAAGATTCCCGAGGCGGGAAGGCGAACCTGTGGCGGCTAGCCCACAAGGGGCCGCAGGGCCCCGTGGGGAAAAAAGAGATGCAGTCCGGACCGAGATGCCGGCGCAAAGGTAACGCATTCTCCGTTTCCGCGGTATTATTCCGCCAGGGCATATTAATGTTTGTGCCTTTTTCAGGACGAAGAGACCTCGCCGGACTATATCCGGAGAGGATGCCAATCGCGCTTCCACCAGCCAGGTTCCAGTGACCGGCCAGGACAGGGAGGCGAGCACAAGGTGTGCACCGGGAGCTCCTCCGACAGAGGATGCGGATAGGTTGTCTGCCACAAATTCTGAAGTGGAGAGTGCCATGAACCACAGGCGTCACCGGACAATTTTACGCGACGCTTGTTTCTCCCAAGAGGCTTTAGATGCCTTTAATTCGGGAGATGCCTACCTCCGTGCCGCTCAAGATGGCTTAGCCAGAGCCACAGAGCAGTATGTGTAAGACATACGGGTAAGAAAATTTTGGTTAAATATATATATACCAGTAGCCCCCGAGACTTGAAACAGTTAAAGTAACTGATTTAAGGATCATATAACATGCAGGTTCTTACCGAGAAGAACACCGTGCTGTCCCAGGAGCTGGAAAAGTGCAAGGCCCAACTAGAGGCCGCACTAGCCGCAACAGGGGAGCCTAAAGGGACCCCCTTGGGTAAAATACACTTCGAAAGATTAGTATTGTGCGGTTTGGCTGCAAATCTGACAATTGATGTTGCAGATGGCGCCGGACTTGATCCGGAGAAGCAACAACTCTTGCGCCGGTTAGAGGCCGGCGAGAGTACGTTGACAAAGGTGAGCCGAGAGAAGAATGATCTCCAGGATGCCAACACCAAGCTGGATGTTGAACTTAAGGATGTTCGTGGCCAGCTGTCGGACTCCACGAAGGAGAATCAGCGGCTTCGACGTGGCATATTTAGTAAGTGCTTGAACGAACTTTGAAAAATGAGTTCGACGAGGAAGTCGAATAACAGAGTAATTTCTGTAGGTATGCTCACAGGTCGTCCTGCAGAGGAGATGCCCGGTTCTACGGTTGACCTTCTTCCCGAACTCCTGCAACTGCACGAGCGAATTCGGCAGGCAATGCAAGGCGTTGCCCAAGCCTTATGGCCTGCCCACTCCACGCCCGATGGCCTTGGAGAGTTTGCGGAGAAGCTGAAGGGAGCTCGGCGGCGCTTCCGGTTGTGGAAGGTATCAACCTGCCGACAAGGCGCTAGAGAGGCCTGGGCTATGGTGAAGACCCGTTTTACAAAGTCTGACCCAAACCATATGGCCGAGGTCGGACCGGTGGGGCCTGACGGGAAGGAGATCCCTGTAAGCTTAGTGTACGACCAAGTGGAATTGGCCGCAAAGTATTCCCAACAGGACTGTAAATTAGACAGCCTATTAGATGGTATAGAGGAGGAATACAATCAGTCGAAATGACTGTGTAATTTTGAATTGACATATGTAATGCCTTCTAGCCGGATTGTAGATCGTTTGTCGTTGCCGACCTTTTCGCTTCAACCTCGGGACCTGACGGTCCGGAGTGTGTCAGAATACCAACGCGGTTATACAAGAACCGTGGTATGCATGGAGACTAGGCGTATGGGTCATTAGTGCTTTATCAGACAAGTGCCCAACTAGTTATGTTATATTACATGGTTAGTAAGAAACATCTTCCAGAGAGAATAGTTCCATTAAGGGTTCCTTTCGCTCGGGAGGCATGCCCTAAAGTGCATGTCCGGACTGTTGGGGAACGTAGCAGAAATTCAAAATTTTCCTACGCGTCACCAAGATCTATCTATGGAGAAACTAGCAACGAGGGGAAGGCGAGTGCATCTACATACCCTTGTAGATCGCTAAGCGGAAGCGTTCAAGTGAACGGGGTTGATGGAGTCGTACTCGTCGTGATCCAAATCACCGATGATCCTAGTGCCGAACGGACGGCACCTCCGCGTTCAACACACGTACAGCCCGGTGACGTCTCCCAAGCCTTGATCCAGCAAGGAGAGAGGGAGAGGTTGAGGAAGACTCCATCCAGCAGCAGCACAACGGCGTGGTGATGATGGAGGAGCGTGGCAATCCTGCAGGGCTTCGCCAAGCACCACAGAAGAGGAGGAAGAGAGAGGTAGGGCTGCACCAAGAGGCAGAGATCGAATCGTGTGTGTAGGGCAGCCCAATGCCTCAATATATATAGGGGAGGGGAGGAGGGTGCCAAGGGGCAAGGGGGAGGCTGCCAAGAAGGGGAGAGAAGGGGAGGCGCAGCTAGATGGGCCTTAAGGCCCATCAGCCCTAGGGTTTGCCCCCTTTCCCACTCCCTTGCGCCTTGAGCCCCTGTGGGGGGGCGCACCAGCCCACCTGGGGCTGGTCCCCTCCCTCACTTAGCCCACGTAAGCCTCCGGGGTTGGTGGCCCCACTTGGTGGACCTCCGAGACCCTCCGGTGGTCCCGGTACATTACCGATAAAACCCGAAACTCTTTCGGTGACCAAAAGAGGACTTCCCATATATAAATCTTTACCTCCGGACCATTCCGGAACTCCTCGTGACGTCCGGGATCTCATCCGGGACTCCGAACAACATTCGGTAACCACATACAAGCTTCCTTTATAACCCTAGCGTCATCAAACCTTAAGTGTGTAGACCCTACGGGTTCGGGAGACATGCAGACATGACCGAGATGTTCTCCGGTCAATAACCAACAGCGGGATCTGGATACCCATGTTGGCTCCCACATGTTCCACGATGATCTCATCGAATGAACCACGATGTCAAGGACTTTAATCAATCCCGTATACAATTCCCTTTGTCTATCGGTACGATACTTGCCCGAGATTCGATCGTCGGTATCCCGATACCTTGTTCAATCTCGTTACCGGCAAGTCTCTTTTACTCGTTCCGTAACACATCATCCCGTGATCAACTCCTTGATCACATTGTGCACATTATGATGATGTCCTACCGAGTGGGCCCAGAGATACCTCTCCGTTTACACGGAGTGACAAATCCCAGTCTCGATTCGTGCCAACCCAACAGACACTTTCGGAGATACCCGTAGTGCACCTTTATAGCCACCCAGTTACGTTGTGACGTTTGGCACACCCAAAGCATTCCTACGGTATCCGGGAGTTGCACAATATCATGGTCTAAGGAAACGATACTTGACATTAGAAAAAGCTTTAGCATACGAACTACATGATCTTGTGCTAGGCTTAGGATTGGGTCTTGTCCATCACATCATTCTCCTAATGATGTGATCCCGTTATCAATGACATCCAATGTCCATGGTCAGGAAACCGTAACCATCTATTGATCAACGAGCTAGTCAACTAGAGGCTTACTAGGGACATGGTGTTGTCTATGTATCCACACATGTATCTGAGTTTCCTATCAATACAATTCTAGCATGGATAATAAACGATTATCATGAACAAGGAAATATAATAATAATCAATTTATTATTGCCTCTAGGGCATATTTCCAACACGGACTGTGGAAAACGCAGAAAAAGCATCTGGGGGCGCATGAAAATTAATAAAAAGATCATCTTTATTCCACCGACCGAATATTCCCTTAAGAACGCTAGCTTTCGGCTTCACCCAGTCTGAGGTACACATCCGGCTGACCCGGCAGTAACAATTGCAGAGTGTTGACACACGAACACGTCATGTGTACCCTCGACGCTGGGGGTGATGCACCGCAGCTCACGTCGAAGGAGACCCGACCGACAGCGCGATACGCAAAACAGTCGACGGGCGCTTTTGCAGACCCGAAAACCCCACACCCCCGGGAGGGACCCCGTCAGGGAGTGCGGCGGCTATGGGCTGCCCTAGGTCGATTCGCTCGCCCCTAGAGCCTCGGGATTCACAGCTCTCAAACACAAAGAACAGCGAAGAACGAGAGAGAAAAACGGTGGAGAGATAAAACGTAGATGAAAAAGTAGTATATTGATTTGTTCGATTGTGTGTTGTTCAATCGGCCGTCACCCCCAACATATATAAGAGGCGGCTGGACTTTCCGTACAAGCAAATGATTTATCTAGGCTTTCCTTAAAGAAAATTACATCAATTCACGTCCTAGAGTCCTAGTTCTGGTCCCACTCGGATTCAGCCCGAATTTGGTCCAATCTTCTGTCTTGCTCCTTGTGTGGGCCGTGGAATCTGCATATGACTTCCGATGGAGATGGTTCAAATATCAATTTTGTGTGCTTTGACGAGGCCAACAATCCGTATGTTGATCACTTTTCCAAATAAGGCCATCTTGAATACTCCACGGGGTCATCTCTCATTTCGAGTCGGACTCGTTCATGTAGCTGACTGGACCGTCCGACTCTTGCAGCGTCTCTGCAGGTCGTATACTACGTCGGATGATGTTGACTCCAAAAGCAAAGTTAACCATTTCGACATTACAAACAACTCCCGTGTTGAACACGTTTTCATCCGAAGCCATGTAGACAAGTATTTTAACCCATCTTCAGCATCTGGTCGGATTGGCCTCGACAGTTTCTACTGTTCACGGCGGCAAGCTTTCCCGGCAAGGTTACTGTTCACGGCGGCAAGCTTTCCCCGGCAAGGTTACTGTTCACAGCGGCAAGCTCTCCTCCGGCAAGGTTACTGTTCACGGCGGCAAGCTTTCCCCGGCAAGGTTACTGTTTACGGCGGCAAGCTTCCCTCCGGCAAGGTTACTGTTCACGGCGGCAAGCTTTCCCCGGCAAGGTTACTGTTCACGGCGGCAAGCTTTCCCCGGCAAGGTTTTTGAGGCAGTAAACGACCTCGGATAAAAATGTGCCCAAAAGAAAAGTTGACCGTTTTGACGAGATGAAAAACTTTCGTGTTGAACGTTTTCCGATTCGAGGCCATCTTCTGGGACAAAATACTCATGCATTACATCAGACACTTGCCAAAACATGTCTGGTCTCCTGCGTCATATTTCGCCTCTTGACAGGGCTGTATTCAGATAGCTCTAACTTTTGCATACCAACTCGGATTGAGATGATTTTTATATCAAAATCGACAGATTCAACGAGACGAAGATAATTCATGTAGATCATTCCTTCATCCGAGGTTGTCCTGGAGACGTAATTGACCAAAAAGCACTTAGAACACCTAAACATGACAATCTGAGTGTAGTTTTGGTCTTTGATATGATGCCGAATAATTATGGTCCAAACATCAAAGTTGTTCCATTCGGCAATGTGAAATTTATTATTTAGAATATTTTGTCATTTGAGTCCATCTCCATTGCATTCTGCATTGTGCCAAAATCAGGTGTCAACACATGCCCCCCTATTTTTCGGCAAAGCTTGCATGCCGAAAAATAATTTGCACCATGTTTGTTCTAAGGACGATGTCAACACTCCATCGGCCATCCATTTCTTTCAGGGCGATAATTATGTATCGGCCATGTTTGTGCTAAGGGCGATAATCGTATATCGGCCATTGCCTAGTTAGGCTTCTTGCCACACACTCGGGTGGTACTTCTTCAAATATTTGCCATTGAGAGCTCGAGGTAACAATGCCCCTTGTATGGATTCCACCAAATATGAATTTCCGGGAACAAATCTTGTAATCCTAAAAGGACCTTCCCAACTTGGAGACCACTTCCCGAATTTTCTATCTCTAGAACCAATCGGTAGAATCACTTTCCACACAAGATCGCCAACCTGAAAATTCTTCAACTTGACCTTTTTATTTTAAGCTCTGGCTACCCTCAGCTTGTCCCTCTCTATGGCCCTTAAAGCAGCCAAACGTTTATCAGCAACTTCATCAATGTTGTCCATCATCAAATTGTAAAAGTCCACTGCCGATAAATCATTCTGTTTGGCTATTCTCAAAGCACTCAAATTCACTTCCACTGGTAAAACAGCCTCTTGACCATATACTAGCTCATATGGAGTCACCTTTGTAGCACCATGCCTTGAAATTCTATGTGCCCACAAAGCTTCAGACAACAACTCATGCCATCTCCTTGGGTTATCCTCAATCTTCTTCTTGATGAGCTTGATTAAAATTTTATTGCTAGACTCAGCTTGTCCATTGGCTTGGGCATAATATGGAGAGGAATTGAGCAATTTTATGTTATAAGATTCGGCAAATTCTCTAACTTGGTGTGACATGAAAGAGGAGCCTTGATCTGTAGTCAATGTTTGAGGAATGCCGAATCTATGAATAATGTGCTCGGTTATGAATTTAATCACCTCCGTATGTGTCATGTTCTTGAGAGGTACTGCTACAGACCATTTAGTGAAATAATCGGTTGCCACCAATACGAACCGATGCCCCTTTGAGGAAGACGGATGAATTTGTCCAATAAAGTCTAAACCCCATCCTCTAAAAGGCCACGGCTTGATAATGGGATGTAACATAGCAGCAGGAGCCAACTGAATATCACCAAATTTTTGACAAGCTTCACACCCTTTATAATATCTGAAGCAATCATTAATCATGGTCGACCAATAAAACCCAGCACGTCGTAGTAACCACTTCATCTTGGGAGCCGACTGATGAGTGCCACAAATACCTTCATGGACCTCTCCCATAGCAATTCTCGCTTGGTCCTCGTCCAAGCACTTTAAAAGAACATCATCAACCGTTCGGTGATAGAGATCATCATCTCTCATTGTGTATTTGAAAGCCATACGCCGAACAGCCCTGTCCACCCTTCTACTAGGATCACACAAATAATCAATGATGGGTTTCCTCCAGTCTTGATTTTCTCCTGCATTGAATATTTCATTAGTGGCCGAAACGGCGGGCTCCGGTTCGGCCTCCCTTATGTTGGCAAGACTAGACATCGACTTTTTAGAAATATGAAACATGCCACGATCAACATGATAGCCGGATGCTTGTTGTGTCAACTCATTTGCTTTCCAATTGTCATGTCTAGGTATATGAGCAATGCTAAAATAATCCAAAGTAGAGATTACATCTAAACATTTATCAAGATAAACATTAAGTGATTCCTCCAAACACTTAAAGACTTTGGATATTTGCTGCACCACTAGTAACGAATCACCATAAGCCTCAATATATGTAACACCTATAGCAAGTAACATCTCTAGGCCGAATAACAATGCTTCATATTCGGCTTGATTGTTTGTGCAAAAATATTCTAAGCGGCATGAGGCTTCAAAAACAGCACCATGAGGAGATATATAAACAATACCAACACCTTGGCCATTGCTACAAACTGAACCATCAAAGTATAATCTCCATGGTACTAATGAAACAAGGTTCATATTACTATCATGCTTGTCATAAATCCGATGTTCAACAATGAAATTAGCAACAATTTGGCCCTTCATGGATTTTAGAGATTCATAAGCCAAATCATATTCAATCAAAGCATAAGCCCACTTGCCAATTCTACCACTAAGAATTGGCCTATGCAACATGTATTTAATGACATCGGTCTGACAAGCTACTACGCAAGCACTCGGCACTAAATAATGTCTCAATTTTGTGCAAGCATAATACAAGCATAGACATAATTTCTCAATAAATGTATACCTTGTCTCTGCGTCCAATAAGCGGCGGCTCAAATAAGTGATGTCATGCTCTTTTCCTTCGGTCTCTTGAGTTAGAACAGCACCAATAACTCCCTCCTCTGCTGCAATGTAAAGTTTGAAGGGTTCCCTATGCTTGGGTGCTCTCATCACCGGAGGAGTGCACAAATAATTCTTGATCATATCAAATGCTTCTTGCTGTTTTGCCCCCCAAGTGAAATCAGCATCATTCTTTAACCGAAGGATAGGAGTAAATGCATCAACTTTCCCTGATAGATTAGCTATGAACCTTCTCAAATAATTGACCTTGCCAAGGAACTTTTGCATATCTCTCTTGCATGTTGGAGCCTCCACTTTCTGTATAGCTTCTATCTTTTTGGGATCAATCTCTATACCATCTTCATGAATAATGAAACCCAAAAACTTGCCAGCTGACACGCCGAAAGCACACTTCAAAGGATTCATCTTCAGTCCATACTTTTTCATTCTTTCAAAAGCTAAACGCAAATCGGCCAAGTGAGATTCAAAAGCATCCGATTTGACAACAATATCATCAATATAAACTTCAAGTATGACACCGAGTAAATCATGAAAAATCAAATTCATAGCCCTTTGATATGTGGCGCCAGCATTTTTTAATCCGAATGTCATCACTGTCCACTCGAATAAACCAAGAAAACCGGGGCAACGAAAAGCTGTCTTGGACATGTCCTCTTCGGCCATAAAAATTTGATTGTATCCGGCATTACCATCTAGAAAGCTAATAACCTTATGTCCAGAAGCATCATTAATAAGCATATCAACTATTGGCATGGGATACTCATCTTTGGGTGTAGCCCTATTCAAATCTCTGAAGTCAATGCACACCCTCAACTTGCCGGATCCTTTCTTCTCCACAGGGACAATGTTAGAAATCCACTCAGCATACCTGCAAGGTCTAATAAAATTAGCTTTAAGCAAACGACCGATCTCTTCCTTGATCCGGTCATATGTTTTTGGATTAAACTTTCTGGCCGATTGTTTATATGGTCTAAAACCAGCCTTTATAGGTAACCGATGCTCCACTAGCTCTCGGCTTAAACCTGGCATCTCATGATATTCCCATGCAAAGCAACAAACATATTCTTTCAACAACTCGATCAACTTAGCTTTATGATCGGCTCTTAAATTTGCATTTACAAATGTCGGCCTAGGAGTTAAACCATCTCCTATATCTATCTCTTCTAATGGATCGGCCGATGTAAAACCTTGTCCTAATTTATCCATATCATCTAACTCTTCTATGGACTCATACGTATCGTTCTTATTGGACCGATATTCTACAAGTCGCTTTTGTAACCAATCTGAGTTAGGATCCATTTAAACATATCATACCTTGGAGCCGATTGCACTCAGTCGGCTTTAAAGAGATGGGCACGAAACCATTCTTGGTTGCGCTGAGAAAATCGAACTCTGACAAGTCACGTCCCGTCAAGCAAGTAGCATTTGGGTGTTGCCAATCCACCGATGCCTCGGCCAAAGCAACATAGGCTGAGTTATCCGCACGAATGACTTCCACTTCATCATCAACCCACTGGATCAAAAACTGGTGCATAGTGGATGGCACGCACTGGTTTGCATGAACCCAATCACGGCCTAGTATGACGTTGTAGTTACCTTGCACCTCAGCGACAAAGAATGCGGTAGCCAAAGTTTTACTTCCCACCATGAGCTCCACATACATCACACCTTTGGCTTCAGTTTTCTCTTTGCCTTCAAATCCATTGAGCACCATGTTGGTCTTTATCAACTCATTATCATGCAACCCCAATTTTTTGAAGACCGAATACGGCATAAGATTCACCACAGCACCACCATCAACAAGCATCCGAGTGAGCGGTGACCCATTGATATGACCTCTGAGATATAACTATTTCAGATGCGTTACTGGGTCTTTTGGCTTCTCGAATATTGCATTTTTAGGGCCAAAATCCAGCTGAGCCACCTCCCCTTCCTCATCTACAGCACGAAACTCAGCGGGTAAGTAATACACCATATTAATATCCATACCTTCATGAACCGGTGTAGACTCGTAATCTAACATATCCTCCTCTTCCCCCAGTGTATCCACCGATTCTGAAATTTGTTCGAGCGAAGATGAAGCAATAGGTAACGCAGACGATGCAATGATTACATCGTCCTCCTTTGGTGGTGTAGGTGCTGCTGTGGTGGGTGTAGAAGCCACTGCATCTTGTATTTGTTTGGGCCTCCACACTTGTTTTGTAGGTAACATAGGCCGAGTGTCATTGAACAACTTATCCCTTTGCTTCTCGGCCTCTTGTTCTGCCATCTCTTGACTCCTTAACCTCCGTAGTTTCCTCTTTTGTGTCTTTGTTAGCCCTGGAGGACACCACTTTGGCTGAGTGTATTTAGGATCTCTCGTTTTTACTTGGCTGGTGCTTGCTTCATGATCATTAGTCGAGTGCTTTGGCGCGATAGCAAGTATCAGCTCAGTCGGATTGCTATGCATAATCGGCTGTTGTATGGTGAATGTTTCGGTGCCCAAGATGAGTGAGTCGGCATCGGTTTTTTCCTTGCCTTTACTTGACTCGACCGTTACAGCACTTGGCGACTTAACACGCCATTCTTGCTTGCCGACCCTTTTTTGATTATCTTGCACTGGCCGATTGACACTATTGTTCAAACGGCCTCGTGTGGGATAAGAAAGTCTCTCATGAACGGGCCTCCTTGGCTCTGCCCAACCCGGATGAAAAGCATAAGGGGCCATTGGGGGCTGCCACCATCCTCCATTGAAGTCTCCCATGTAGTATGGCACATAGGGGGGTGGCGGCACCCATGGTCCCGGCGCCCACGACCCATATGGCCTTGCATGATGCTGAAATTCTTCCCGAGGAGGTGATCTTGAGCGCTTCAGATTTGATGACCGGTTGGAGCTAGAACCGGCTGCATGACTAGCATACTTGGACAGCAACATATCAAAAGTTGGCTTGATTTTCTTGCGCTGCACTTTAGCTTCATTCGTTTTCCACTTGCCAACTTCTGGACTCCTGGGCTTGACAAATTTAACACGAGTATTTCCTTGCACTTGCGGTTGCCCCCCGAGTGTAGGATTCTTGATGGTGATTTTGATCATCTCCTTGCCACCGGGTTGCTTGTCAAGCACAACCTGTCTCCCCAAGACCTTGTTGCCCTCCTTGTCTTCCCTGGGCTCACCAACAATGATATTAGCTTTATTAGCAGATTCGGCAACCTCCGGCCGAATGAGTAGCTTCTTCCCCTCTAACTCCATGGTATTCATTGGAAAAGGTTGTTTATCAACTTGCATCTTAGAAAAGTTCAATCGTCCGTCATTAATGGCCGATTGTATCTGTCGTCGAAAAACATTGCAACCGTTAGTAGCATGAGAAAAAGAATTATGATACTTGCAATAAGCATGCCGTTTTAGCTCTTCAAACGGCGGTAAAGTATGAGATATTCTAATAATCTTAGCCTGCAGCAAAGCATCAAATATTCTATCACACTTAGCAATGTTAAAAGTAAACTTCATATCTTCATCACGATTCTTATGAATCGGTTTCAGATCATTGCAAGTAAATGGTTTGGCTTTAGATGGCCAAACAAATTCAGTAGAAAAAACGTCACCCTCATCGTCCGAGTGATCACTATCATATTCCACCATATTCATCTTTGGACGATCAGCTTTATATCTATGCACTTCTTTGAGGTCTTTGCTTCGGCTTTCCTGAGCCAAAGCCCTTTGTAAGACTTGGTTGATATTTAAGAACTCATAGCCTTCTAGCTTTTCTCTAATGGGAATTGTCAAACCACTCAGCACTAGGTCTGCCAAGTCTCTCTCGGTTATCACCAAACTAAAACACCGGTTTTTTGTTTCTCTAAATCTCTTGACGTAATCGGAGACCGATTCATCATGCTTCTGTTTAACCGATGTTAGATGTGACAATTTGAGTTCATTGTCGCCGCTATAAAAGTGATCATGAAACTTCTGCTCTAGCTGCGACCAAACTCGAATGGAACCATGTGGTAAAGAAGAAAACCATGAAAATGCGGTACCAGTTAATGATAGAGGAAATAAACGCACTTTCAACTCATTTAGTGAGCCTGCTTCACCTAATTGTGCCAAGTATTGGCTAACATGCTCCCATGTGGTTTTTGTGCCCTCTCCATTGAATTTGACAAAATCTGGAATCTTATATCCCGGAGGGCACTGGATGGCATCAAAGTACTCGGGGTACGGCTTTTGGTAAATCCGATTCCGAGGTAACTCAACTCCAAAATTCTCTCGAAGCATCTTAGCCATCTCCTCTCTAAGATTAGCTAGACCATCATCCATAGTGGACGATGCAACTTGTGGCAGCGGCATCGGAGGAGTAGGACTACTAGCAGTAGGTATGAACTGTGGCATGTATGCCGAACTATAGTTCGGTAATGGCCGAGTGGTTGTAGCTGTAGGTAGGGTTTGGTTCGGCGTTGCCACCGAACCTGGCATGCTCATAATAGGATTAATGGGTGCAGTCACAATCTGATTTGTTTGAGTAGGATAATAAGTCATCGGCATGGGAGGCCCCGATGAGATAGGTATAGCTAGATTAGGGTTTTGCACACTAGCAGCTACACCATCATTACCACTAGATGATTGAGATATATTTTTCTAAGCATTGGTATTTTCTATGAAAGTTTGATAGACCAGATTGTTACCATCAACCATACGACTCTCAATCTCAGCCCACTGCTCAGGAGAAAAGGTAGTACTCACAGCGGGTTTAACCTGCTCGGCTTGAAGAGGAGGGAACTTGATTTCTTCAATCGGAGTGATGTTGCCTTGGCGATCCTTCTTGAATTTTGCAAGGAACTCCTGCAAATCGTTCTCTTCGCGCGCCTTCTTGTACTCCTCATAGACTTGGCGATGATCGGCCGATATCTCATCAAGACTAGGCTTAATGATGTTATCGGCGTCTACCTCAGATGGCTTGGGAAGATCGGACATGGTGGATGATGATGATTGATCTTCTGATCCCCAGCGGAGTCGCCGAAGAGTGTGTTGGCACACGAACACGTCACGTGTACCCTCGACGCCGGGGGTGATGCACCGCAGCTCACGTCGAAGGAGACCGGACCGACAGCGTGATACGCAAAACAGTCGACGGGCGCTTTTGCAGACCCGAAAACCCCACACCCCCGGGAGGGACCCCGTCAGGGAGTGCGGCGGCTATGGGCTGCCCTAGGTCGATTCGCTCACCCCTAGAGCCTCGGGATTCGCAGCTCTCAAACACAAAGAACAGCGAAGAACGAGAGAGAAAAACGGTGGAGAGATAAAACGTAGATGAAAAAGTAGTATATTGATTTGTTCGATTGTGTGTTGTTCAATCGGCCGTCACCCCCAACATATATAAGAGGCGGCTGGACTTCCCGTACAAGCAAAGTATTTATCTAGGCTTTCCTTACAGAAAATTACATCAATTCACGTCCTAGAGTCCTAGTTCTGGTCCCACTCGGATTCAGCCCGAATCTGGTCCAATCTTCTGTCTTGCTCCTTGCATGGGCCGTGGAATCTGCATATGACTTCCGATGGAGACGGTTCAAATATCAATTTTGTGTGCTTTGACGAGGCCAACAATCCGTATGTTGATCACTTTTCCAAATAAGGCCATCTTGAATACTCCACGGGGTCATCTCTAATTTCGAGTTGGACTCGTTCATGTAGCTGACTGGACCGTCCGACTCTTGCAGCGTCTCTGCAGGTCGTATACTATGTCGGATGATGTTAACTCCAAAAGCAAAGTTAACCGTTTCGACGTTACAAACAACTCCCGTGTTGAACACGTTTTCATCCGAAGCCATGTAGACAAGTATTTTAACCCATCTTCAGCATCTGGTCGAATTGGCCTCGACAGTTTCTACGGTTCACGGCGGCAAGCTTTCCCGGCAAGGTTACTGTTCACGGCGGCAAGCTTTCCCCGGCAAGGTTACTGTTCACAGCGGCAAGCTCTCCTCCAGCAAGGTTACTGTTCACGACAGCAAGCTTTCCCCGGCAAGGTTACTATTCACGGCGGCAAGCTTTCCTCCGACAAGGTTACTGTTCACGGCGGCAAGCTTTCCCCGGCAAGGTTACTGTTCACGGCGGCAAGCTTTCCCCGGCAAGGTTTTTGTGACAGTAAACGACCTCGGATGAAAATGTGCCCAAAAGAAAAGTTGACCGTTTTGACGAGATGAAAAACTTTCGTGTTGAACGTTTTCCGATTCGAGGCCATCTTCTGGGACAAAATACTCACGCATTACATCAGACACTTGCCAAAACATGTCTGGTCTCCCGCGTCATATTTCGCCTCTTGACAGGGCTGTATTCATATATCTCTAACTTTTGCATACGAATTTGGATTGAGATGATTTTTATATCAAAATCGACCGATTCGACGAGACGAAGATAATTCATGTAGATCATTCCTTCATCCGAGGTTGTCCTAGAGACGTAATTGACCAAAAAGCACTTAGAACACCTAAACATGACAATCTGACTGTAGTTTTGGTCTTTGATATGATGCCGAATAATTACGGTCCAAACATCAAAGTTGTTCCATTCGGCAATGTGAAATTTATTATTTAGAATATTTTGTCATTTGAGTCCATCTCCATTGCATTCTGCATTGTGCCAAAATCAGGTGTCAACACAGAGGTGCTCCCTTTACCACCTAGCCGAACAATCGGGAACGTAGGGGTAAGCACAGGAGCCAGGCAACCCAGCTTGGCCAAACCTTAAGTCATATCGATGCATATAATGGTGAGAAAAAAGGTACATGCGGAAGTTTGACACATGTGTGGGGCATGAAGCCCGTATAAATAAGCTTCTGTTAAAGAAGCCCCCAGGTTAAATGAACGCGAGTGCGCGTCATGTAGTGAGCCTTTTAAGGGCTATAAAGGAAAAAGAGGGGAAGAAGAGAAATATAAGACAGAAAAATGTAAAAAATGGACAGGGGAAGGAGATGAGCACGGAGTCCGGCGCTAGGCATAGAATCTTCGGAGACGTGTGGCGTTCCACGGGTTCGGCTCGAGTCGGTTATCCGACGCATCTCGCAGGCGGTACGCTCCACCAGTCAGGACTTGGTCGACTATAAATGGACCTTCCCATTTGGGCTTGAGTTTGTCCTTTTTCTTATCTGGCAGGCGTAGAACTAGTTCGCCAACATTGTAATTTTTGGCCCGTACTTCTCTGCTTTGGTATCTTCGGGCCTGTTGTTGATAAAATGCGGAACGGGCTTTTGCCATGTCACGCTCCTCCTCCAAGGCGTCCAGGCTGTCCCGCCGATCGAGCTCGGCTTATCTTTCTTCGTACATGTGCACTCTAGGTGAGTCATGAATTATGTCGCAGGGCAGAACTGCCTCTGCGCTGTACACCATAAAGAATGGTGTGTATCCGGTGGTGCGATTTGGCGTGGTCCGCAGCCCCCAGAGTACGAAGTCGAGGTCCTCTACCCAGTGCGTGTTAGATTCCTTGAGGGACCGCACTAGTCTGGGTTTGATGCCGCTCATGATAAGACCGTTTGCACGTTCGACCTAGCCATTGGTTTGTGGGTGATAGACTGAAGCATAGTCGAGCTTGATGCCCATGTTTTTGCACCATAGTTTTACCTCGTTGGCTGTAAAGTTTGTACCGTTATCAGTTATTATGCTGTGGGGGACACCGTAACGGTGTACAACCCCGGATATGAAGTCTATCACGGGTCCGGATTCAGCCGTTTTGACAGGCTTGGCTTCTATCCATTTGGTGAACTTATCCACCATGACCAGTAAGTATTTTTTCTTATGGGTTCCACCTTTAAGGGGTCCGACCATGTCAAGCCCCTAGACTGCAAAGGGCCAGGTGATGGGTATAGTTTGGACTTTGGAGTGCGGTGGGTGGCATATGGCTTTGGTTGGCAAAAAGTTGGCAACCAACGCATCGTTGGACTAGGTCCTGAGCGTCTGCTTGGGCCGTCGGCCAATAGAAGCCTGTGCGGAAAGCCTTGCTAACAAGGGACCGAGCAGCAGCGTGATGGCCACCGAGTCCGGCGTGAATTTCGGCCAGGAGATTCTGCCCTTCCACTTCGGAGATGCACCTTTGAAGGACTCCGGTAGTGCTTTTCTTATAAAGCTCCCCCTCGTGGACTTTGTAGGCTTTAGATCGCCGCACTATGCAGCGGGCCTTATTTTGGTCCTCTGGGAGTTCCTGCCTAGTAAGGTAGGCTAGGAATGGTTCTATCCACGGGGCGATAACCGCCATTATTACGTGGGCTGAAGGTGTAATTTCGTTGGCAGGACCTCCGATTATGTCAGGTTGTTCGGCGTCGAGTGGTTCGGCTGCGTCTGGGCTGTTAATTGCGGGTTCCCCCTCCCATGTTACGGATGTCTTGAACAATCTTTCCAAAAAGATGTTGGGGGGGGGGGGGACTGCATCGCGTTTTGCTCCAATGCGTGCCAGGACGTCCGCTGCTTGATTATTTTCGCGGGCTATATGGTGAAACTCCAGCCCTTCGAATCGAGCTGACATTTTTAGGACGGCATTGCAGTAAGCTGCCATTTTTGGATCCCTGGCGTCGAAGTCTCCATTTATTTGGGAGATCGCGAGGTTCGAATCCCCACGTACCTCTAGGCGTTGAATGCCCATGGATACTGCCATCCGGAGACCATGTAGGAGGGCCTCATATTCGGCTGCATTGTTGGAGTCCGTGTACATAATTTGGAGTACATATTGGACTGTGTCTCCTGTGGGGGACGTCAAAACGACGCCAGCCCCCAGTCTGGCCAACATTTTGGAGCCGTCGAAATGCATGATCCAGTTTGAGTATGTGCCGTACTCTTTAGGGAGTTCGGCCTCCGTCCATTCTGCGACGAAGTCGGCCAATACTTGCGATTTTATTGCTCGTCGTGGCTTGTAGGTTATGTCGAACGGGAGGAGCTCGATGGCCCATTTTGCGATCCGGCCCATTGCATCACGGTTATTGATAATGTCATTGAGTGGTACTTCTGAGGCTACTGTAATCGAACACTCTTGAAAGTAGTGTCGTAGCTTCCGGGATGCCATGAATACTGCGTATGCAATTTTCTGATAGTGTGGGTACCGTGATTTGCATGGAGTGAGGACAGTGGACACATAGTAGACCGGCCTTTGAAGGGGGAATTTGTGTCCGTCCGTTTCCCGCTCGAGGACGAGCACTGCGCTGACAACTTGATGGGTTGCCGCGATGTACAATAGCATTGGCTCGCCGGTGTTTGGCGCGGCCAGGACTGGGTTTGTTGCCAATATGGATTTTATTTCATCGAGTCTGGCCGTGGCGGCATCCGTCCACTCAAAGTGTTCGGTGCGCCGTAGGAGGCGGTAAAGGGGCAGCGCCTTTTCTCCCAGGCGGGAGATGAAGCGGCTTAAAGCCGCCACGCATCCGGTTAACTTCTGTATTTGTTTGAGGTCTTTTGGGACATCTAATTGTGACAAAGCTCGGATCTTGGCTGGATTTGCTTCGATTCCTCTACGGATACAATGAAGCCCAAGAGCTTTCCGTCTGGAACGCCGAGAACGCATTTTTCCGGATTGAGCTTGATGTCGTATTTACGGAGGTTATCGAATGTAAGCCTCAAGTCGTCTACTAGAGATTCGACATGTCTTGATTTGACGACCACATCATCCACGTACGCCTCCACTGTTTTGCCGATCTGGTTTGCCAGACATGTTTGGATCATGCGCTGATATGTTGCGCCGGCGTTTTTTAGCCCGAAGGGCATTGTGTTGAAGCAGAATGGGCCGTATGGTGTGATGAATGCCGTTGCGGCTTGGTCTGATTCTGCCATTTTGATTTGATGGTAACCGGAGTATGCATCGAGGAAGCACAACGAATCGTGTCCTGCGGTGGCATCGATAATTTGATCTATGCGAGGGAGGGGGAAGGGATCCTTTGGGCAAGCCTTATTAAGGTCTTTAAAATCGACGCACAGGCGCCAGGATTTGTCCTTCTTTGGTACCATCACCAGGTTTGCTAGCCAGTCCGGATGTTTTATATCTTTAATGAATCCGGCCTCCAATAACTTGGCTAGCTCTTCTCCCATAGCCTGTCTCTTCGGTTCGGAAAAGCGCCGAAGGGCTTGTTTGACAGGTTTGAATCCTTTTTGGATATTTAAGCTGTGTTCGGCCAGCCTGCGTGGGAATCCTGGCATGTCTGAAGGGTGCCAAGCAAAAATGTCCCAGTTCTCTCGTAGGAACTCTCGCAGTGCGGCGTCTACATCAGGGTTCAGTCGTGCCCCGATGGAGGTTGTTTTATTGGGGTCCGTTAGATGCACCTGGAATTTGACTATTTCGTCTGCTGGTTTGAAGGATGTGGATTTGGATCTCTTATCGAGTATCACATCATCCCTATTAACCGTGGAGCGCAGCGCGGTCAGTTCTTCGGCCGCTAAGGTTTCGGATAGTGCCTCAAGGGCCAATGCGGCTGTCTTGTGTTGGCACCTGATTTTGGCAAGATACAGAGTGAAAGGGTTTTCAGCATGAGAAAGTTTCATATCGTCGAGTGGAACAACTTTGATGTTTAGGCCATCGCCATCGACCTCATCTCAGTGGCCGAAGCTGTACTCCGAGTGCCAAAATTTAATATTCTGAGTGCTTTTCGGCCGATTACACCCTCAATATGACCTCAGATGAAGGAGCACACTGAAGGAATTGTCTTCATCTCATCGAGGCAATCGATTTTTATATATAAATCATCTCAATCCGAGTTCACATGTAAAAGTTAGAGGCAATACACTGTAGACCGAACCTCAACGGAAATATGGCGCGAGGTGCCAGACACTTGTCTGATAGGTTACGCGAGTAATTCGGCCATTAAGACGGCCTTGAATTGGAAAACCTTCAACACGGAAAAGTTTCGCCTCGTCGAGCCGATTGATTCTCGTATATAATTCATCTCAATCCGAGGTCGTATAAGGCCTGGAGAGACAAATCAAGATCAAGCTATGTTTTCAGTCGGAAAATCCGAGTGAAAAGTTTACCATCCGAGAAAGTTTATGGTCGAGTGAAAATTTACCGGTCGAGTGAAAATATAGTCATCCGAGTGGAAATATGGTCATCCGAGTGAAATTGTCCTCCAGGTGAAAATATCCCGAGTGAAAAGTTTACCGTCCGAGTGAAAGTTTACGGTCGAGTGAAAATTTACCGGTCGAGTGAAAATATAGTCATCCGAGTGGAATTATGGTCATCCGAGTGAAATTGTCCTCCAGGTGAAAATATTCTGAGTGAAAATTGTATTCCGAGTGAAAAACTCTAAACATCCGAGTGAAAAGTCCAGTCCGATGATCCAAGTGAATGACTCTAATCCGAGTGGATGAGCTCGGATCCGAGTGAAATTGAACATATGCCTGAAAGTTTATCAAGATGACATCGGATGAAGAAGTGTTCAATACAGAAGTTGTGCGTATCATAAAGATGGTAAACTTTGATTTTGGAGTCGTCATCATCAGAGATAGTATATAGCCTACAAATTCACTACGAGACTCGGATAATCCAGTCTACCGCAAGACCAAGTCCGACTGGAAGATAAAGATGACCTCAAAAATTATTCAAGATGGCCTTATTTGAAAAAGTGATCAACATGAGAGTTGTGCGTATCGTCGAGGCGCACGAGTTTGATATTTGGTCCGTCTTGATCAGAGATCATATGCAATCCCGGTGGCCCGCGCAAGATGGAAGACAGAGTTTGGGCCAGATTCAGACTTAATCCGAGTTGGAATAGAATTAGGACTCTAGGACGTGAATTGATGTAATTTCTCTTGTAAGGAAAGCCTAGATGAATCCTTTACTTGTACGGGAAGTCCAGACGCCTCTTATATATGTTGGGGATGATGGCCGATTGAACAACACACAATCGAACAAATCAATATACTACTTTTTTCATCTACGTTTTATCTCTCCACCGTTTTTCTCTCTCGTTCTTCGCTGTTCTTCGTGTTTGAGAGCTACGAATCCCGAGGCTCTAGGGGCGAGCGAATCGACCTAGGGCAGCCCATAGCCGCCGCACTCCCTGACGGGGTCCCTCCTGGGGGTGTGGGGTTTTCGGGTCTGCAAAAGCGCCCGTCGACTGTCTTGCGTATCGCGCTGTCGGTCGGGTCTCCTTCGACGTGAGTTGCGGTGCATCACCCCCGGCGTCGAGGGTACACGTGAGTGTTCATGTGTCAACACACTTTTTGGCGACTCCGCTGGGGACCGAAGATCAATCGTCATCATCCACCATGTCCGATCTTCCCAAGCCATCTGAGGTTGACGCCGATAACATCATTAAGCCCAGTCTTGATGAGATATCGGCCGATCATCGCCAAGTCTATGAGGAGTACAAGAAGGCGCGCGAGGAGAAGGACTTGCAGGAGTTCCTTGCAAAGTTCAAGAAGGATTGCCAAGGCAACATCACTCCGATTGAAGAAATCTAGTTCCCTCCTCTTCAAGCCGAGCAGGTTAAACCCTCTGTAAGTACTGCCTTTTCTCCTGAGCAGTGGGCTGAGATTGAAAGTCGTATTGCTGATGGTAACAATCTAGTCTATCAAACTTTCATAGAAAATACTAATGCTCAGAAGAATATATCTCAATCGACTAGTGGTAATGATGGTGTAGCTGCTAGTGTGCAAAACCCTAATCTGGCTTTACCTATTGCATCAACGCCTCCCATGCCGATGGCTTATTACCCTACCCATACAAATCAGATTGTGGCTGCACCCATTAATCCTATTATGAGCATGACAGGTTCGGTGGCAACGCCGAACCAAACCCTACCTACAGCTATATCCAGTCGACCACTACCAAATTATGGGTCGACGTACATGCCACAATTCTTACCTACAGCTAGTAACCCTACTCCTCCTATGCCACTGCCACAAGCTTCATCGTCCACTATGGATGATGGTCTAGCTAATCTTAGAGAGGAGATGGCTAAGATGCTTCGAGAGAATTTTGGAGTTGAGTTACCTCGGAATCGGATTTACCAAAAGCCGTACCCCGAGTACTTTGATGCCATCCAGTGCCCTCCGGGATATAAGATTCCAGATTTTGTTAAGTTCAATGGAGAGGGCACAAAAACCACATGGGAGCATGTTAGTCCATACTTGGCACAATTGGGTGAGGCAGGCTCATTGAATGAATTGAAAGTGCGTTTATTTCCTTTATCATCAACTGGTACTGCATTTTCATGGTTTTCTTCTTTACCCCATGGTTCCATTCGGGTTTGGTCGCAGATAGAACAGAAGTTTCATGATCACTTTTATAGCGGCGACAATGAAATCAAGTTGTCACATCTAACATCGGTTAAACAGAAGCATGATGAATCGGTCTCCGATTACGTCAAGAGATTCAGAGAAACAAAAAATCGGTGTTTTAGTTTGGTGATAAGCGAGAGGGACTTGGCAGACCTAGTGCTGAGTGGTTTGAGAAGTCCCATTAGAGAGAAGCTAGAAGGCTACGAGTTCTTAAATATCAACCAAGTCTTACAAAGGGCTTTGGCTCAGGAAAGCCGAAGCAAAGACCTCAAAGAAGTGCATAGATACAAAGCCGATCGTCCAAAGATGAATATGGTGGAATATGACAGTGATCACTCGGACGATGAGGGTGATGTTTTTGCTACTGAATTTGTTTGGCCATCTAAGGCCAAACCCTTTACTTGCAATGATCTAAAACCGATTCATAAGAATCGTGATGAAGAGATGAAGTTTACTTTTAACATTGCTAAGTGTGATAGAATATTTGATGCTTTGCTGCAGGCTAAGATTATTAGAATATCTCATACTTTACCGCCGTTTGAAGAGCTAAAACGGCATGCTTATTGCAAGTATCATAATTCTTTTTCTCATGCTACTAACGATTGCAATGTTTTTCGACGACAGATACAATCGGCCATTAATGACGAACGATTGAACTTTTCTGAGATGCAAGTTGATAAACAACCTTTTCCAATGAATACCATGGATTTGGAGGGGAAGAAGCTATTCATTCGGCCGGAGGTAGCCGAATCTGCTAATAAAGCTAATGTCATTGTTGGTGAGCCCAGGAAAGACAAGGAGGACAACAAGGTCTTGGGGAGACAGGTTGTGCTTGATAAGCAACCCGATGGCAAGGAAGTGATCAAAATCACCATCAAGAATCCTACACTCGGGGGGCAACCGCAAGTGCGAGAAAATGCTCGTGTTAAATTTGTCAAGCCCAAGAGTCCAGAAGTTGGCAAGTGGAAGAAGAATGAAGCTAAAGTGCAGCGCAAGCGGATCAAGCCAACTTTTGATATGTTGCTGTCCAAGTATGCTAATCACTCAGCCGGTTCTAGTTTCAATCGACCGACTCATCTGAAACGACCAAGGTAACCATCAGCTGATATGTTCAGTCGATATACAAAACCGAGTGGACCAAGGGCGCAATTTCCAGAAGAGTATACGCAATCTATTTGGGATCGACTTGACTACTCATATAATGGCCGACTCAACATCGGTAACTATCAGTCGGCTGGTCAAAACATGCGACCGGATGGAAATTATCCTTGTGTAAGAATGCACCCAGGTGGAAGCTATCCGAGTGAAAAAATGTGGTCAAGTAGATTCCATCCGACTGAATTCCATCCGAGTGGATTCCATCCGAGTGGATTCCATCCGAGTGACATCCATCCGAGTGGATTCCATCAGAGTAAAAAGGTGCGCCCGAGTGGAAACTTCATGCATCTGGAAAGTCAAAAAGAATGGCGTGTTAAATCACCAAGTGTTGCAGCAGTTGAGTCGGGAAAAGGCAAGGAGAAAATGGATGCCGACTCACTTATCTTGGGCACCAAAACATTTGCCATAAAACAGCCGATTGTGCATAGCAATCCGACTGAGCCGATACTTGCTATCGCGCCAAAGCACTCGACCAATGACCATGAAGCAAGCACCAGCCAGGTAAAAATGAGAGATCCTAAATACACTCAGCCAAAGTGGTGTCCTCCAGGGCTATCAAAGACACAAAAGAGGAAACTACAGAGGTTAAGGAGTCAAGAGATGGCAGAACAGGAGGCCGAGAAACAAAGGAATAAATTGTTCAATGACACTCGACCCATGGTTCCAGCAAAACAAGTGTGGAGGCCTAAACAAATACAAGATACAACAGCTTCTACATCTATCACAGCAACACCTACATCACCAAAGGAGGACGATGCAACAGATATCACATCGTCTGTGACACTTCTTACTTCTCCTTCACTCGGACAAATTTCAGAACCGGTGGATGCACTCGAGGAGGAGACTGATATGTTGGACTATGAGTCTACGCCGGTTCATGAAGGTATGGATATCAATATGGTGTATTACTTACCTGCTGAGTTTCGTGCTGTAGATGAGGAAGGGGAGGTGGCTCAGATGGATTTTGGCCCTAAAAATGCAATATTCGAGAAGCCAAAAGAACCAGTAACGCATCTGAAACCATTATATCTCAGAGGTCATATCAATGGGTCGCCGCTCACTCGGATGCTTGTTGATGGTGGTGCTGTGGTAAATCTTATGCCCTATTCGGTCTTCAAGAAATTGGGTATCCTTGATGAAGAGCTGATAAAGACGAATATGGTGCTCAATGGATTTGAAGGCAAAGAGAAAACTGAAGCCAAAGGTGTGATGTATGTGGAGCTTACAGTCGGAAGCAAAACTTTGGCTACTGCATTCTTTGTCGCTGAGGTGCAAGGTAACTACAACGTCATACTAGGCCGTGATTGGGTTCATGCAAACCAGTGCGTGCCATCCACTATGCACCAGTTTTTGATTCAGTGGGTTGATGATGAAGTGGAAGTCATTCATGCGGATAACTCGGCCTGTGTTGCTTTGGCCGATGCATCGGTGGATTGGCAACATCCCAATGCTACTTGCTTGACGGGACATGACTTATCAGAGTTTGGTTTTCTCAACGCGACCAAGAATGGTTTTGTGCCCGTCTCTTTAAAGCCGACTGAATGCAATCGGCTCCAAGGTATGATATGTTTAAATGGATTCTAGCTCCGATTGGTTGGAAAAACGTCTTGTGAAATATCGGTCGAGCGAGAACGATATGTATGAGTCTATAGAGGAGTTGGATGACATGGATAAACTTGGACAAGGTTTTACGTCGGCCGATCCATTAGAAGAGGTAGATATTGGAGATGGTTCAGTCACTCGACCGACGTTTGTAAATAAAAATTTGAAAGCCGATTGTAAAGCTAAGTTAATCGGGCTATTGAAAGATTATGTTTGTTGCTTTGCGTGGGAATATCATGAGATGCCAGGTTTATGCCGAGAGCTAGTGGAGCATCGGTTACCTATAAAGGCCGGTTTTAGACCATATAAACAACCGGCCAAAAAGTTTAATCCGAAAACATATGACCGGATCAAGGAAGAGATCGGTCGACTGCTTGAAGCTAATTTCATTCGACCTTGCAGGTATGCCGAGTGGATTTGTAACATTGTCCCAGTGGAGAAGAAGGGATCAGGCAAGTTGAGGGTGTGCATTGACTTCAGAGATTTGAATAGGGCTACACCCAAAGATGAGTATCCCATGCCAATAGCCGATATGCTTATTAATGATGCTTCTGGACATAAGGTTATTAGCTTTCTAGATGGTAATGCAGGATACAATCAAATTTTTATGGCCGAAGAGGACATGTACAAGACAGCTTTTCGATGCCCTGGTTTCCTTGGTTTATTCGAGTGGACAGTGATGACATTCGGATTAAAAAATGCTGGCGCCACATATCAAAGGGCTATGAATTTGATTTTTCACGATTTACTCGGTGTCATACTTGAAGTTTATATTGATGATATTGTTGTCAAATCGGATGCTTTTGAATCTCACTTGGCCGATTTGCGTTTAGCTTTTGAAAGAATGAAAAAGTATGGACTGAAGATGAATCCTTTGAAGTGTGCTTTCGGCGTGTCGGCTGGCAAGTTTTTGGGTTTCATTATTCATGAAGATGGCATAGAGATTGATCCCAAAAAGATAGAGGCTATACAGAAAGTGGCGGCTCCAACATGCAAGAGAGATATGCAAAAGTTCCTTGGCAAGGTCAATTATTTGAGAAGGTTCATAACTAATCTATCAGGGAAAGTTGATGCATTCACTCCTATCCTTCGGTTGAAGGATGATGCTGATTTCACTTGGGGGGCAAAACAGCAAGAGGCATTTGATGATCAAGAATTACTTGTGCACTCCTCCGGTGATGAAAGCACCCAAGCATAGAGAACCCTTCAGGCTTTACATTGCAGCGGAGGAAGGAGTTATTGGTGCTGTTTTGACTCAAGAAACCGAGGGAAAAGAACATGCTATTACATATTTGAGCAGGCGTTTATTGGACGCCGAGACAAGGTATACATTTATTGAAAAATTATGTCTATGCTTATATTATGCTTGCACAAAACTGAGACATTATCTAGTGCCGAGTGCTTGTGTAGTAGCTTGTCAAACCGATGTCATTAAATACATGTTGCATAGGCCAATTCTTAGTGGTAGAATTGGCAAGTGGGCTTATGCTTTGATTGAATATGATTTGGCTTATGAATCTCTAAAATCCATGAAAGGCCAAATTGTTGCTAATTTCATTGTTGAACATCGGATTAATGACAAGAATGATGTTGATATGAACCTTGTTTCATTAGTACCATGGAGATTATACTTTGATGGTTCAGTTTGTAGCAATGGCCAAGGTGTTGGTATTGTTTCTATATCTCCTCATGGTGCTGTTTTTGAAGCCTCATGCCGCTTAGAATATTTTTGCACAAAAAATCAAGCCGAATATGAAGCATTGTTATTCGGCCTAGAGATGTTAGTTGCTATAGGTGTTACACATATTGAGGCTTACGGTGATTCGTTACTAGTAGTGCAGCAAATATCTAAAGTCTTTCAGTGTTTGGACGAATCACTTAATGTTTATCTTGATAGATGTCTAGATATAATTTCTACTTTGGATTGTTTTAGCATTGCACATATATCTAGACATGACAATTGGAAAGCAAATGAGTTGGCACAGCAAGCATCTGGATATCATGTTGATCATGGCATGTTTCATATTTCTCAAAGTCCGATGTCTTGTCTTACCAGTATAGAAGAGGCCGAACCAGAACCCACTGATTCGGTCATTAACAAAAAATCTAGTGCAGATGACAATTCCGACTGGAGGAAGCCCATTGTTGCTTACTTGCGTAATCCGAGTGAAAGGGTGGACAGGTCTGTTCGGCGTATGGCTTTTAAATGTACTATGAGGGATGATGATCT
Organism: Aegilops umbellulata; assembly: GCA_032464435.1. Classification (NCBI taxonomy): domain Eukaryota; kingdom Viridiplantae; phylum Streptophyta; class Magnoliopsida; order Poales; family Poaceae; genus Aegilops; species Aegilops umbellulata. The sequence continues at coordinate 147,288,950 of CP136059.1, read as the reverse complement.
TTATCGCCGAACAGTTGATGATGTTCTTTTAAAGTGCTTGGATGAGGACCAAGCAAGAGTTGCTATGGGAGAGGTACATGAAGGCATTTGTGGTACTCACCAGTCGGCTCCCTAGATGAAATGGTTATTACGACGTGCTGGGTTTTATTGGCCGACCATGATTAATGATTGCTTCAGATATTATAAAGGGTGCGAAGCTTGTCAAAAATTTGGTGATATTCAATTGGCTCCTGCTGCTATGTTGCATCCTATTATCAAGCCGTGGCCTTTCAGAGGATGGGGTTTAGACTTTATTGGGAAAATCCACCCGTCTTCTTCAAAAGGGCATCGGTTCGTATTGGTGGCAACTGATTATTTCACTAAGTGGTCTGAAGCAGTACCTCTCAAGAACATGACGCATACGGAGGTAATTCAATTCATAACCGAGCACATTATTCATAGATTCGGCATTCCTCAAACGTTAACTACAGATCAAGGTTCATCTTTTATGTCACACCAAGTCAGAGAGTTTGCCTAATCTTATAACATAAAGTTGCTCAATTCCTCCCCATATTATGCCCAAGCTAATGGACAAGTTGAGTCTAGCAATAAAATTTTAATCAAGCTCATCAAGAAGAAGATTGAGGATAATCCAAGCAGATGGCATGACTTGTTGTCTGAGGCATTATGGGCACATAGAATCTCAAGTCATGGTGCTACGAGAGTGACTCCATATGAGCTAGTATATGGTCAGGAGGCTGTTTTACCGGTGGAAGTAAATTTGAATGCTTTGAGAATAGCCAAACAAAATGATTTATCGGCAATAGACTTCTATAACTTGATGATGGACAACATTGATGAGGTTGCTGATAAACGTTTGGCTGCTTTAAAGGCCATAGAGAGAGATAAGTTAAGGGTGGCAAGAGCTTACAATAAGAAAGTCAAGTTGAAGAATTTTCAAGTTGGTGATCTCGTCTGGAAAGTGATTCTGCCGATTGGTTGAAGAGATAGAAAATTCGGGAAGTGGTCTCCAAGTTGGGAAGGTCCTTTTAGGATTACAAGAGTTGTTCCCGGAAATTCATATTTGGTGGAATCAATACAAGGGGCATTGTTACGTCGAGCTCTCAATGGCAAATATTTGAAGAAGTACCACCCGAGTGTATGGCAGGAAGCCTAAGTGGGCAATGGTCGATATACAATTATCGCCCTTAGCACAAACATGGCCGATACATAATTATCGCCCTGAGAAAAATAAATGGCCGATGGAGTGTTGACATCGTCCTTAGAACGAACACCATGCATATTATTTTTCGGTGTGCAAGCTTTGCCGAAAAACAGGGGGGCATGTGTTGACACCTGATTTTCACAAGATACAGAGTGAAAGGGTTTTCAGCATGAGAAAGTTTCATATCGTCGAGTGGAACAACTTTGATGTTTAGGCTATCGCCATTCGACCTCATCTCAGTGGCCGAAGCTGTACTCCGAGTGCCAAAATTTAATGTTCTGAGTGCTTTTCGGCCGATTACGCCCTCAATATGACCTCAGATGAAGGAGCACACTTAAGTAATTGTCTTCGTCTCGTCGAGGCAATCAATTTTGATATATAAATCATCTCAATCCGAGTTCATATGCAAAAGTTAGAGGCAATACACTGCAGACCGAACCTCAACGAAAATATGGCGCGAGGTGCCATACACTTGTCTGATAGGTTGCGCGAGTAATTCGGCCATCAAGACGGCCTTGAATCGGAAAACCTTTAACACGGAAAAGTTTCGCCTCGTCGATCCCATCGATTTTCGTATATAATTCATCTCAATCCAAGGTCGTATGAGGCCTGGAGAGACAAATCAAGATCAAGCTATGTTTTCAGTCGGAAAATCCGAGTGAAAAGTTTACCGTCCGAGAAAGTTTACGGTCGAGTGAAAATTTACCGGTCGAGTGAAAATATAGTCATCCGAGTGGAAATATGGTCATCCGAGTGAAATTGTCCTCCAGGTGAAAATATTCCGTGTGAAAAGTTTACCATCCGAGTGAAAGTTTACGGTCGAGTGAAAATTTACCGGTCGAGTGAAAATATAGTCATCCGAGTGGAATTATGGTCATCCGAGTGAAATTGTCCTTCAGGTGAAAATATTCCGATTGAAAATTGTATTCCGAGGGAAAAACTCTAAACATCCGAGTGAAAAGTCCAGTCGGACAGTCCAAGTGAATGACTCTAATCCGAGTGAAATTGAACATATGCCTGAAAGTTTATCAAGATGACATCGGATGAAGAAGTGTTCAATACAGAAGTTGTACGTATCATCAAGATGGTAAACTTTGATTTTGGAGTCGTTATCATCAGAGATAGTATATAGCCTACAAATTCACTACGAGACTCGGATAATCCAGTCTACCGCAAGACCAAGTCCGACTTGAAGATAAAGACGACCTTGAAAGTTATTCAAGATGGCCTTATTTGAAAATGTGATCAACATGAGAGTTGTGCGTATCGTCAAGGCACACGAGTTTGATATTTGGGCCATCTTGATCGGAGATCATATGCAAGCCCGGTGGCTCGCGCAATAAGGAAGACAAAGTTTGGGCCAGATTCAGACTTAATCCGAGTTGGAATAGAATTAGGACTCTAGGACGTGAATTGATGTAATTTTTCTTGTAAGGAAAGCCTAGATGAATCCTTTACTTGTACGGGAAGTCCAGCCGCCTCTTATATATGTTGGGGGTGATGGCCAATTGAACACCACACAATCGAACAAATCAATATACTACTTTTTTCATCTACGTTTTATCTCTCCATCGTTTTTCTCTCTCGTTCTTCGCTGTTCTTCGTGTTTGAGAGCTGCGAATCCCGAGGCTCTATGTCAGCGTTCTGGGAACGGGGGTCCCTAGACTTGCCTGCCTGCGGCCTGCGGTATGGCTCGAGTGGGGGCCCAACGTGGCCCATCTTCATCAACACAAGGCTCAAGACCCTCGCGAGGGGCCAAGCCTCGCGAGGCGGACGACACGGCGCTTCCTCCAGCACGGCCTCCTTAGGCTGGCTCGCGAGGAGGCGGAGAGATCAAGGTGGGGTACCTCACGAGGTGCCCATGACGCAAGCCATGACGATCAAAGGTGCCAGGCGGGCGCCAGCCCGCGCATCGTCCTCCCTTTCCTATTTGGTGCAAAGGGGGCAAGCGCAGGCGAGAGGATGAAGCAAAGGCACCCATTTCGGTGCAGCGAGACCAAGACCAGCTCCACGACAAGGAGGAAGTCACTGTGGAGCCCGAGCCGACGTCATCACCAGAACCTTTGGCAGGCGAAGACCAACTTTAGTCAGGATAAGTCTACCCGATGTTCCCCTTCAAATTGGCCAATTGTTGGCGCCCTTCCCGCTCAATATTTGGGAAGAGGCCCAGGGCCTTTGCCTATAAATAGGGCCAGCCACCCCCAGGGTAGAGGCATCAGCTAGACATCCAGAGATTTAGGCATCCTGAACTTAAGGTAGAATCCCGCACCCAGAGAGAGAGAGAGAGAGAGAGAGAGAGAGAGAGAAGGGTGATTGAACTCTCCTTAGCAGTCCATCCCCTAGCCAAGAACAGGCCCTCGTGAGGCCGTTAGCCTGTACTGTTCTTCCTCATCAGCCCCAGAGGCAATCCACCCACCACACTGGAGTAGGGTATTACACCACCATGGTGGCCTGAACCAGTATAAATCTTGTGTCTCTTGTGTTGTTCTGGCAGTAGTTAGATCCTTACGAGACGAAGAGGTAGAGGGATCGATCTCCGCGCGCACCCCAGAGTTCGAACCTTAAGGGTCTGCTGGAACCCGTGATCCGACATTTGGCGCGCCAGGTAGGGGGGCGCCGGAATCAGTCTTCCACCGCTTCGCTCTCCTCCGACCACCGCATCCATGTCTGACGCTCGTCGGGCCCGCGCCGAGCGCCGGGCCGCCATCGCTTCCCGTGCCCTCCAGACGGCCCCTGTCGGAGGGCGTCCTCGTCGTTCCCCGTCGCCCGCCGTCAACGCCGCCACCGGCCTGGCGGGGAACGAGCAGCAAGCGTCCTCTCAACACCCGTCCATGCGGCGGGATGACCGCACCGCCACTCCGTCGCTCACCCCAGCCGGTTCTTCGTCGCACGCGCTGCGCGCGCCCTTGGAGGCTCGAGCTGCGCTCATCGCGGCGAACGAGCTCCTGCGCTACCGCCCCGTCGACGACGCCTACGAGGAGTGGCTCGACCGCGTCGCCGAGCTCGTCCGCGCCGCAGGGGGCTCTCCCGCGCCTTCCGCACCCCTGCGCCGCACTCCGCCCCGCATAGGCAATGAAGCCCCGGGGGCGTTCCAGCCACCACCTTTCCAAGAAGATGCCATGGCCCCAAGGCGCGCAGCTCCTGGGCGGTACCCGCTCCGCCATGCGCCGGCCCAGCAGGAACGGAGCTGCCAAGAAGTCCTGCGACCGCATGAGGCCGCCCTGGCGCTCCCGGCCCCGGCTCGCCGAGACCCTCCTCCAGCTCCGGCACGTCAAGACCCCGCGCTGCTCCCAGCTACGGCGCAAGGGGACCCACAAGGCCAAGCTCTCCCTCAACCAAAACCTCCCGCGGCCGCTGGCTGCCGCGCCTACACCCTCGAGCTGCGTAGCGTCGCGTGGCCCGGCAAGTTCAAGCCGGACCTGCCTCCTCGCTACGACGGCACAACTGATCCCACGGAGTTCCTCCAGCTCTACGAGCTGGGAATCGAAGCTGCCAGCGGGGACAAGAAGGTCATGGTGAACTGGTTCCCCATGGCACTGAAGGAAGGTGCTCGCACTTGGCTCCTGAACCTGGCCCCAGGCACGATCTCCTCCTGGGACCAGATGCGTACCCGCTTCATCGCCAACTTCCAAGGTACCCGCGACCGGCCTCCCGTCGTGAGCGACATGCGCCGCAACAAGCAACAACCTGGAGAGACCCTGCAGAAGTAAATCCAACGCTTCAACAGCGCGCGCCTCAAGATCCCCAGGGTGTCCGAAGAAACCATCATTTCGGCCTTCTCTGATGGCGTGCGCGACGTCAAGATGAAGGAGGAGCTGGCGATGCATGAAGACCTCTGCACCTCCCTGGAGCTGTTCAACCTGGCGACCAAGTGCGCCAGAGCTGAGGAGGGACGCCTCTCCCTCCTCGAGCTGCCTGCCGCAGACCCAGAAGAGAAGAAGCCCAAGGCCAAGGACGTGAAGCGCAAGGGGGCTGCCGTGCTCGCGGCAGAACCGGACACCAAGCGGGGCAAGGATCTGCCTGAATCCTCCAGGGGCAGCCGGTACTGTGTGTACCACGACCTCCACACCCACAACACCAATGAATGCCAAGAACTCCGCGCCGTGCGAGAAGGAAGAGTCGGCCGACGCCCTGACCGTGCTGACCGGGGCTACGGCCGAGGAGGAGGAAGGAACCCGGGACGCTGGGAAGACCGCGGCCCACGTCCAGGCTGGCGCGACCAACCTCGCGAGGACCGCTGGCGCGACCCGCCTCGTGAGGGGGACTGGAGGGATCAACCTCGTGAGGATCGCCGTCATGGCAACCCAGGCCTGCCGCCGTTGCCGCCTCAGCCGAGAAGGAATGAAGACCGCCACCAAGACGAGGGGACTGGGGGCTTCCAGGAGCCTCGCGCCATCGCCTGCATCCTGGGCGGAGCTCAAGCCCCAGCCTCCCAACGCATCTTCAAGCAGTTTGCTCGCGAAGTGAATGCAGTCCTCCCCAAGCTTGAAGCAACGCGTCCCCTCAGGTGGTCGGCCTGCACCATCACGTTCAGCTCAGCAGACCAGTTCAAATGCGCAGCCACAACCGGAGTCCTCCCAATGCTTTGTTCCCCAGTCATCAGCAACGTTCTGGTCACCAGGACCCTCATCGACGGAGGGGCAGGGCTCAATGTCTTGTCCGTGGAAACGTTCAACAGCCTCCAAGTGCCCTATGACCAGCTTCAGCCAACCAAGCCCTTCTCCGGAGTCACCGACGGTTCCACGGTCCCGATCGGGCAGGTCCGCCTCCCAGTCACCTTCGGCACCTACGACAACTACCGCACCGAGATCATCGACTTTGACGTCGCCCACATCCGCGTGCCGTACAACGCCATCCTCGGGTACCCGGCGCTGGCCAAGTTCATGGCCGTGACTCACCATGGCTACAACGTCCTCAAGATGCCAGGAAGCGGCGGCGTCATCACGGTGCCATGTCAAGAGAAGGATGCAGTGTGTGCCTTGGAGCGAGCCTTTCAGGCCGCGTCACTAGAAGACCCAGATCGTGGAAGCAGGAGGCTTCCTGAGACCACCCCCAAGAAGAAGAAGACAACGTCAGGCTCAGACCCTCTGGAGGCAGGCCCTTCAAGGCCCGCGTTTACCCAGGGGGACCCTCCTTCAATCGCATAGGGAAGCGCGCCTGGCGCCCTCCTCAGGCAGGGCTCAGGGGCTCTCACCTGGAGGGCCACCGACCTCGCCAAGGTCACGAGGGAGGCGCTGGGGCACCATGTGGAGGCGTGTTTTGAAACACGCTTCCCTCGGAATGAAGCCAAGGAAGGAAGGCCAGACCAGCAGGAGTTTGTTAGCAAGGCCATACAAGAACTACAGGAGTCAAGGATCATGAGGGGTTGCCGTCGCCCACCAGCTGTGGCTCCCCATCCAGGCGAGGATGGTGGGCTGCGCGTCTGCGTCGACATACCAGGGCTCAATCAGATCGCCACAACGGAGCGCCTCTGGCCCTCACAAGTGGGGCGCTGCGGAGGACCACCCCACAGCTATGTTCGCATGCCTTATGGCCTGTTGAGCATGGCTGCGGCGTACCAGCGCATCATGAGGGGCATCTTGGAGGCGCAAGAAGGCAGGCGGTCCGCAGCCCTGGCGGAGATGGAGGCCGCTCATGAGGAGCCGCCAGTGCCTCCGGAGCCTCCCGAGGCCCCCGGGCCCGGGGGCTCGTGACGATCAGCTTCCGCAGCCCACCGAGTCTGCTGCACCAGCGCCACTGCATCAACGACAACTTCAGGTAACATCTTTTAAGTTTCATTCTCAGCTGGGAGCGCCCTCCCAGGGTTGCGTCATTCCCGGGCCGCATGGGTCCGTCCCTGTGGCATGTATCCCTTTTTTATCTTTTCAGTCGCTAGCTTGCTTTGCTGGGGGCGCCCCTCGGGCTGCATCATCCCCAGGCTGCTCGGGTTAGACCCAGCGGCGTGTATCCCTTCCGCGTTTATTTCCAGTTATGCATCTTTACTCGATGCCGTCTGCGGCCCTTCTTCTTCATGTCGAACACTTGCACGTTAAAGGGGGGGGGGTGCCTGAGCATCGTGACTCAGGGCTCTTACTGGCTCTCCAGCCCTCACCCTCTGGCCTTGTCCACGACATCGCGACCTGGCATACCAGCGACGGCTGAGACAAGCTCGAGGGCCGGGACCCGAGGACGTAGAGTGCCGACATCTAACCAGATTTTGCAGGAACACATCTCAAGATACGGCCCAGTGCCAGGCGCAACCCGCCTAGAGGTAGGGCCTCGTGAGTCCCGCGCTGGCTCACGGGTGCCTAAATACACCTCACCTAGCTCTACCGTGCCAGCCACGTGTCAGGGCGGGGCTGTACACGCCCCGGGGGCTCCTCCCGGAGGGGAGCCCCCTCCCACGTACCAGTGGAAGCACCATGCTCCGCGCTGGCTGACGACACTGCCGAGGAGCGGCTATGCCCGTACACATACGGAAGCTCTATGCTCCGCGCTGGTGATAAACAACTGAGGGTGGCCTCCGGGCCGCGTTAACCTCAGGGAGCCCCGAGCTCAGTGGCCGGCCTCATCGCAACGCCTCCCCCCGGGAGCGCCGTGCGAGGGGGCTGGGCACGGGGGCTACGATTGGGTCACGCCCAGCCGTACGCCCCAGCCAGGCCACTCGGGCCTGGTTCGTCGCGCGTCTCTCCCCGAGCGGAGCCAAGGTACGAAGGCCGTTTGCGCGTCAAGGGGGACTCCTGAGCATCGCGACTCAGGAGCCTAACTGGCTCCGTAGCCCCTCACTCCTTAGTTCCGAAAGGCTATGCTGGGTGAGGTACGCGCGGGGTCGGGCTCTGCAGACGTAGAACGGTAGCCCCGCCTGCATTTCATCTCGCCACCTGCTGTTCGCGCGTCAAGGGGGACTCCTGAGCATCGCGACTCAGGAGCCTAACTGGCTCCGTAGCCCCTCACTCCTTAGTTCTGAAAGGCTATGCTGGGTGAGGTACGCGTGGGGTCGGGCTCTGCAGATGTAGAACGGAAATGCACCTACATCGCGCTTCCCTACTTGTTGCTCGTGCACTAAGGGGGACTCCTGAGCATCGCAACTCAGGAGCCTAACTTGTCACGTGGCCCCTTATTCCTTTGGTCCCGTCCTGGTTTCCGGTCGGGGCTGATGCTGGGTGAGGCATGCGCGTGGCCGGGCTCTGCCGGCGTAGATCATAAGCAAGTAGGGAAGAGGAATATAAAATTCAGGGAACTTAAAAACGAATATTACAACCCATAATGTCGCCTTGGTTCCAAACGCAAATTTAAATGCCTCCTCGAGGCGTCGTGCATGTGCAGGAATCGGAAGAAGAACAGGAACAATAGCGGAGTCACTTGTCGGTAGCGGAGTCGCGTGGAGTGGCTTCACCTTGCGGGGTAGTAGGGCCGGCAGCGCCTAGCTTCGGCTTGGTGCTGAAAGCCCGAAACTTCCCCAGCAGCGCCTCCGCGTGCCCCTTCACGGCCTCGACAGCAGCAGCGGCGCCTTCGCCGCTCACCGGCTCCAGCAGCCTGTCAAGGTCGGTGCTGGGGTCGCGAAGGTAGACATGGGCGAAGACCCGCGTCAGCGCGGCGGAAGACAGGACACGCGCCTCGGCTTCGACCGTGGGGACGAGTCCGAGGGCAACATCTCCAAGAGCCTTCACCAAGAAGGGAAGCAGTTTGGCAGGTTCATCCCCGTCGCCAGCCAGCGGACAATCCAGGCCACTCTCGTAAAGCGTCTTCAACGAAGCGCGGGCATCCTTCTCCATGTCCGCGAAGGCCACGCGATCCTCGGCAAGGACCCGGGCCTTGGCGTCCAGCTCGGCCTTCGTCGTCTCCAGCTCCTTCTTCAGCGCACCTAGGTGGCTGCGGCGCTTCTTGAGCTTCGCCTCCTGGTCCTCGAGCGCTGCCTCGCGAGCCTTCGCTTCCTTCTCCTGCTCTTGGCGAAGGCGGGTCTCCTCTGCAAGCTGACCACGCAGGCCTTGCAACTCGTCCTCCAGCTCCTTGCAGCGGCCGCGGATTCTAACCGCCTCTCCCAGGGCCGCGTCACGGGCAGCCTTCGCCTTGAGGGTAGCATCCTTCTCCTCGTCACAGGCCGTTGAGGCCTGAACCAGCGCTGCCCGGATCGAGGCGTCGGAGCGAATCCACCCCGAGGCCAGCTCCAGGCGCCCGGCCACCAGACGAGGGTCGGCGCCTAGAAGATCCTGCCGCAGCCGGTCCAGTCCAGCAGCAACTCGCTCCAGGATGGAAGAAGAAGGCGGGGAAGCATCAGGGCGCTTCGGGGCAGCAGGAGGAGTCCCGGAACCAGCAGGCGGCGGAACGGGAGGAGAAGGTAGCGTTGGCGAGGCTGCAGTATCCCGAGGCGGAGTCTGCTGCGCCTCCCCAGCCGTAGCAGCAGCACCAGACAAGGGCACCTCTAGGGTCGACCGAGCCATGGGGGCTGCGGCCCCAGCCAGATTAGCCAAGCCCCGCAAGGGCGAGTGGGCATGGCGAGCCTGTGCGTCGCGGTCGCCCTCCCCTGCAGGTGGAGGTGTTGTCGCAGCCGGGGCCTCAGGAGCCCCCTTCAGCTTCTTCGTCGCGGGCGCCAGCCTGCTCAGGAGAAGTGATCGTCAAGCCTCATCAGCGGAACAAGAAACCAGGAATCAAGGATCAAGCGCTTACAGGTCGTCGGCAGAAAGCTCCGGTGGTCTCCTGCCAAACTTGAAGCCGGAGAGCCGGCTGGAGGGGTCGACGTCGGAAGCAGAAGGCGCGTCCGCGGTTCGCCCCAGAGTCAGGGCGGACCCGCGGGGAATCAACCCGGTCCTGCCCTTCTTCGAGACCGGAGGCGAGCTCCCGCTGCCCAGCACGTCGTCGTCGTCATCATCATCACTCAGCGAAAGGCGGAGAGCACGGGGCTTGCGCTGGAGCGAGGGAGTCCTAGACTCTCCGTCGATCGCCTCGGAGTCGGGGCCTGCCTCCTCCTCCTCCTCGCCCCCACCTCCGCTGGAGTCGCCGGAAGACACATTCACCAGATCCTCGGGAGCCACCGCGGGCACGAGCCCGTCTCAGTCGAAGACGGGCATGGACTCCACCACTTGCTCCCAATCGTCGCGGAGGAACAAGGGCGAAGGCGCGCCCTCCGGCATTGCTGCCTCGCCCCCGACCAGGGACTGGAGAACCACAGTCACATCCCCTTCGCCCACGGCTGCGGGACTCGGGTGAGTCCTCCACATCGGAGGAGAATACCGCCGAAGCGGAGCCAGTTGGTGCTCCAGGAACTCCCTCAGCAACGACGCCCCGGTCAGCTTCGCCGCCGCCAAGTTGGCCGGCTTCAGATCGGCGTCCATCTTCGCCAGCACCGACTTCGCGCGGGGATCCGTGAGCTCCGCCCGGCTCCAGTCTTCCGAGCTCACGGCTGGCTCCGTGGGAAGGGCCAACCGAGGATCGACGCACCCGGCGTCAACCAATACCCACTTGCTCCGGAAGCCCTCGATCCTCTTCCCTGGATTCGAGATGGCCATGGAGCTGCCGCACGCGACGAAGCCCGCGCACGCAGAAGGAGAACCCTTGGAGGTCCGGAGGTAGAAGTAGTGGCGCAGCAAGGCCACTGAAGGCTGCACCCCCACATGCGCCTCGCAGTAGTAGGCGAAGATCGCCAGGAGAAGGATGGAGTTGGGGTGGAGATGCAAAGCTTGCAAGTTGTAATGGCGGAGGACGGCGAGGAAGAACTCAGAGAAAGGAGGCACCAGGCCCACTGCAATGGAGCTCACGAAGAAAGGATAGAAGGTGCTCCCTTGGCCTTCAGGGACATCGGAGCCGACCTTGAACATCTGCGCCCCGTCAATGCCCTGCGCCGCGGCCATCCGGTGCAGTAGGGCGAAGCTCGCCTTCGACACGTTGGGCGAATCCAAAGCGGGCGAGAACCAAGGTTCAGCCGGGGTCCGGCGAGGTGCCATGGCTACCTGGGACGAGCGGAGGAGCAGATCTAGAAGCTTGGAGGAAGGAAGAAGAAGCGCAAGGAAGGGGATCTGAGCAGCGGATGAAGAAGGAGAGGAACAAAGCCCGAGCAGATGCCACGCCTTTAGTATCCTGTGCAGTTGCAAAAGCGCCCACGTCCAATCAACCGCCACGCAGCGCCCGAGGCCGCAGGCTGTTAGGGCTCGCGGCGCTTTGCCCTTGCCCTTTCGCCTCTCGACACGGCCAAGTCCATGCGCACCTTGGGCCCGGGGGCTACTGTCAGTGTTCTGGGAACGGGGGTCCCCAGACTTGCCTGCCTGCGGCCTGCGGCGTGGCTCGAGTGGGGGCCCAACGTGGCCCATCTTCATCAACACAAGGCTCAAGACCCTCGCGAGGGGCCAAGCCTCGCGAGGCGGACGACACGGCGCTTCCTCCAGCACGGCCTCCTTAGGCTGGCTCGCGAGAAGGCGGAGAGATCAAGGTGGGGTACCTCACGAGGTGCCCATGATGCAAGCCATGACGATCAAAGGTGCCAGGCGGGCGCCAGCCCGCGCAGCGTCCTCCCTTTCCTCTTTGGTGCAAAGGGGGAAGCGTAGGCGAGAGGATCAAGCAAAGGCATCCATTTCGGTGCAACGAGACCAAGACCAGCTCCACGACAAGGAGGAAGTCACTGTGGAGCCCGAGCCGGCGTCATCACCAGAACCTTTGGCAGGCGAAGACCAACTTTAGTCAGGATAAGTGTACCCGATGTTCCCCTTCAAATTGGCCAATTGTTGGCGCCCTTCCCGCTCAATATTTGGGAAGAGGCCCAGGGCCTTTGCCTATAAATAGGGCCAGCCACCCCTAGGGTAGAGGCATCAGCTAGACATCCAGAGATCTAGGCATTGTGAACATAAGGTAGAATCCCGTACCCAGAGAGAGAGAGAGAGAAGGGTGATTGAACTCTCCTTAGCAGTCCATCCCCTAGCCAAGAACAGGCCCTCGCGAGGCCGTTAGCCTATACTGTTCTTCCTCATCAGCCCCAGAGGCAATCCACCCACCACACTGGAGTAGGGTATTACACCACCATGGTGGCCCGAACCAGTATAAATCTTGTGTCTCTTGTGTTGTTCTTGTAGTAGTTAGATCCTTACGAGACGGAGAGGTAGAGGGCTCGATCTCCGCGCGCACCCCAGAGTTCGAACCTTAAGGGTCTGCCGGAACCCGTGATCCGACACTCTAGGGGAGAGCGAATCGACCTAGGGCAGCCCATAGCCGCCGCACTCCCTGACGGGGTCCCTCCCGGGGGTGTGGGGTTTTCGGGTATGCAAAAGCGCCCGTTGACTGTCTTGCGTATCACGCTGTCGGTCGGATCTCCTTCGACGTGAGTTGCGGTGCATCACCCCTGGCGTCGAGGGTACACGTGACGTGTTCGTGTGTCAACATCTTGTTTTCGGCGCGGTGTGCTATGTCCGGATCACTAGCGAGAGTGATAATTCCGTTTGGCCCAGGCATCTTGAGCTTCATGTACCCGTAATGGGTATGGCTTGGAAAACTGTGAATGCCTCCCATCCTAATATAGCGTGGTATCCGCTTTTGAACGAGGCCACCTGGAACGTGACTTCTTCGGACCTGTAATTAACCGGCGTGCCGAACACCACATCTACTGTGATCTTTCCAGTGCAGCGCGCTTCCTGACTGGGGATTATTCCTCTAAAGGTTGTGCTGCTTCGCTCAATGCGGTTCCAGTCTATTTCCATCTTTTGGAGGGTTTCCTCGTAAATGAGGTTCAATCCGCTGCCTCCATCCATGAATACCTTTGCGAGGCGACAGCCGTCCACTATGGGACTGAGGACCAATGTGGCTGGTGCTCGGGCTGTTCGGAATTTAGGTTCGTCACTCGCGTTGAAGGTGATAGCGGTGTTACTCCATGGGTTTATTGTTGCTACTTGATAGACTTCGGTAAGGCTGCGGAGTGTTCTTTTTTGCATATTATTTGATGCGAAAGTCTCGAAGACTGTGAAAACGGTACTGGTGTCCTCGGGCTGGCTTTCTTCGGCCTCTGAAATTAGGAGGTCCTCGCCAATTTTGGCCACCCGCCAGAGTATCCAACATGCTCTAAGGCTATGTGTTGGTGTGGTGTCCTCTGTACTGTGGATTCTACAGGGTCCATCAAGCCACCTTTCCAGTACGGTTCCATGCTCTCTAGAGGGTTTTGGCTTTTTGATATTTAATCCGGGTGCCTTACTGTGATGCACCCTCTTCGTTCGGACGGGATTGCTATTCAATGCCGGATTATGCCAAAATTTTATTTCGGTTTTCCAAGCGCTTTCCATCGCATAGTACTTTTGTACTATGGACGCCAAGTCAGCGAAGCGTGTAATATCACGACGACTTATGGCGTTAAGTATTCCCTCCTCCGTGCAATTACTGCAGAAGATTGAAATTGCGTCTCCCTCGCAGCAGTCCTTTATCCTGTTCATAACCAGGAGGAATCTGGCTCAGTAGTGATGTACTGTTTCTTCGGGCTTTTGCCTGATTTGGGAAAGATCACTTATGATCGGGCGGGCCGGTGTCGTTGAATCTGATACCTCACCCAACTTACGATTCGGAGGCCGAAGAACTTCCGAACTCTGAAGTTCGGAGTCTTGGATGTTGTCCGATGAGTCTAGCCCGTTGCTTGATTCTAAGCTCAGGTCTTGGATTGTATCCTCCCCTCCGCGGGTATCCGGCCTGGAGGGTTCGGGAATTCAGACATAGCTAGTCCTGAGGATAGATGAAGGGTCTCCGCACTTCGCCTCTACCACGGCAACATGGTGGGTGACTTGGGGAGAGTTAATTTCTCTTAGATCGGGTTTAAGCCCAACCCGGTCGTAATTTGTAGCGACCCCCAATGCGGCGATGCGATCCAAGAGCTCGTTTACAGAAGAGAGCTCCATCGGATCCAACTGCTCGGCGAGTTCTGAGCTGACGTGAAGGTTGCTTTCGATGACCCGAGAGGTCACCGTCGGCACAACGGCCGAACAGGCGGTCGTGAGAAAATCGCCTAGCCGGAGGGTGATGGCGCCGTCTTTAAATACGGGAAGAGGCATCCTTCCTGATCGCGACGGCACAGAGCAACTCTCAATGAAAGCACCAATGTCGGTGTCAAAAACGCCGGATCTCGGGTAGGGGGTCCCGAACTGTGCGTCAAGGTCGGATGGTAACAGGAGACAAGAAACACGATGTTTACCCAGGTTCGGGCCCTCTCGATGGAGGTAAAACCCTACTCTTGCTTGATTAATATTGATGATATGGGTAGTACAAGAGTAGATCTACCACGAGATCAAGGAGGCTAAACCCTAGAAGCTAGCCTATGGTATGATTGTGTATGATGATTGTTCTCTACGGACTACAACCCTCCGGTTTATATAGACACCGGATAGGGTTAGGGTTACACAGAGTCGGTTACACTGGCAGAAGATCTTGAGTATCCGCATCACCTAGCTTGCCTTCCACGCCAAGGAAAGTCCCATCCGGACACGGGACAAAGTCTTCAATCTTGTATCTTCATAGTCCAGGAGTCCGGCGAAGGTATAGTCCGGCTATCCGAACACCCCATAATCCAGGACTCCCTCAGGCGCCCTCCACCCTCGTGACCGCCTACCTCCTTTCTTGACGGAGGATCCAAGTCTCCTGGATCATATTTGTTGAGAAAATCACGTTCCCGAAGGTTTCATTCCGTTTGGAATCCGTTTGATATTCCGTTTCTTCAAAACACTGAAATAGGCAAAAAACAACAATTATGGGCTGGGCCTCCGGTTAATAGGTTAGTCCCAAAAGTAATATAAAAGTGGAAAATAAAGCCTAATATGGTCCAAAACAGTAGATAATATAGCATGGAGCAATAAAAAAAATTATAGATACATTGGAGACGTATCAGGCATCCCCAAGCTTAATTCCTGCTCGTCCTCGAGTAGGTAAATGATAAAAAGGGAATTTTTGATGCGGAGTGCTACTTGGCATAATTTGAATGTAATTCTTCTTAACTATGGTATGAATATTCAGATCCGAAAGATTCAAGACAAAAGTTCATATTGACATAAAAAATAATAATACTTCAAGCATACTAACAAAACAATTATGTCTTCTCAAAATAACATGGCCAAAGAAAGTTATCCCTACAAAATTATATAGTCTAGCTATGCTCTATCTTCACCACACAAAGTATTTAAATCATGCACAACCCCGATGACAAGCCAAGCAATTGTTTCATACTTTTGACATTTTCAAAACTTTTTCGATCTTCACGCAGTACATGAGCGTGAGCCATGGATATAGCACTATATGTGGAATAGAATGGTGGTTGTGGAGAAGACAAAAAGGGGGAAATAGTCTCACATCAACTAGGCGTATCAACGGGCTATGGAGATGCCCATCAATAGATATCAATGTGAGTGAGTAGGGATTGCCATGCAACGGATGCACTAGAGCTATAAGTATATGAAAGCTCAACAAAAGAAACTAAGTGGGTGTGCATCCAACTCGCTTGCTCACGAAGACCTAGGGCATTTTGAGGAAGCCCATCATTGGAATATACAAGCCAAGTTCTATAATGAAAAAGTCCCACTAGTATATGAAAGTGACAAAATGAGAGACTCTCTATCATGAAGATCATGGTGCTACTTTGAAGCACAAGTGTGGTAAAAGGATAGTAACATTGTCCCTTCTCTCTTTTTCTCTCATTTTTTTTCTATTTTTTTATTTGGGCCTTTTCTCTTTTTTTATGGCCTCTTTTTATTTTTTTATTTTTCGTTCGGAGTCTCATCCTGACTTGTGGGGGAATCATAGTCTCCATCATCCTTTCCTCACTTGGGACAATGCTCTAAAAATGATGATCATCACACTTTTATTTTTCTTACAACTCAACAATTACAACTCGATACTTAGAACAAAATATGACTCTATATGAATGCCTCCGGCGGTGTACCGGGATATGCAATGAATCAAGAGTGACATGTATGAAAGAATTATGAATAGTGGCTTTGCCACAAATACGGTGTCAACTACATGATCATGCTAGCAATATGACAATGATGGAGCGTGTCATAATAAACGGAACGGTGGAAAGTTGCATGGCAATATATCTCGGAATGGCTATGGAAATGCCATGATAGGTATGTATGGTGGCTGTTTTGAGGAAGGTATATGGTGGGTGTATGATATCGGCGAAAAGTGCGCGGTATTAGAGAGGCTAGCAATGGTGGAAGGAAGAAAAGTGCGTATAATCCATGGACTCAACATTAGTCATAAAGAACTCATATACTTATTGCAAAAATCTACAAGTTATCAAAGCAAAGTATTACACGCATGCTCCTAGGGGGATAGATTGGTAGGAAAATACCATCGCTCGTCCCCGACCGCCACTCATAAGGAAGACAATCAATAAATAAATCATGCTCCGACTTCATCACATAACGGTTCACCATACGTGCATGCTACGGGAATTACAAACTCTAACACAAGTATTTCTCAAATTCACAACTACTCAACTAGCATGACTCTAATATATCACCATCTTCATATATAAAAACAATTATCAAGCATCACTTTTCTTAGTATTCAACGCACTCAAAAGAAAGTTTTACAAATCTTGAATACCAAGCTTATTATTATTATTAAGAAAATTACCATGCTATTTAAGACTCTAAAAATAATCTAAGTGAAGCATGATAGATCAGAAGTTTCTATAAAACAAATCCATCACCATGCTCTAAAAGATATAAGTAAAGCACTAGAGCACAACTATAAAGCTCAAAAGATATAAGTGAAGCACATAGAGTATTCTATCAAATTTCAATTCATGTATGGCACTCTAAAAAGGTGTGTACAACAAGGATGATTGTGGTAAACTAACAAGCAAAGACTCAAATCATACAAGACGCTCCAAGCAAAACACATATCATGTGGTGAATAAAAATATAGTTCCGAGTAAATTTACCGATGGAAGTAGACGAAAGAGGGGATGCCTTCCGGGGCATCCCCAAGCTTTGACTTTTTGGTGTCCTTGTATTATCTTGGGGGTGCCATGGGCATCCCCAATCTTAGGCTCTTGCCACTCCTTGTTTCATAATCCATCAAAAGATTTCACCCAAAACTTTAAAACTTCACAACACAAAACTCAACAGAAATCTCGTGAGCTCCGTTAGCGAAAGAAAACAAAAGACCACTTCAAGGTACTGTAATGAACTCATTATTTATTTATATTGGTGTTAAACCTACTGTATTCCAACTTCTCTATGGTTTATAAATATTTTACTAGCCATAGATTCATCAAAATAAGCAAACAACACATGAAAAACAGAATCTGTCAAAAACAGAACAGTCTGTAGTAATCTGTAACTAACGCAAACTTCTGGAACTCCGCAAAAATCTACCAAAATAGGACGACCTAGGAAATTTGTTTATTGATCAGCATCAATTGGAATCAGTATTTTATCACGTTCTGGTGATTTTTAACAATTATTTTTGTGAACAGATTGTTTCTGGAAATTACAGCAAGATCAAATAACTATCATCCAAGAAGATCCTATAGGTTTAAGTTGGCACAAACACTAGTTAAAACATAAAACCACATCTAAACAGAAGGTAGATGGATTATTTATTCCTAAACAGAAGAAAAACTAAAAAACTAAAAATAAAATTGGGTTGCCTCCCAACAAGCGCTATCGTTTAACGCCCCTAGCTAGGCATAAAAGCAAGTATAGATCTAGGTATTGCCATCTTTGGAAGGCAATCCATAAGTGGCTCTCATGATAGATTCATATGGTAATTTTATTTTCTTCCTAGGGAGTGTTCCATACCCTTTTTTAGTGGAAATTGGAATCTAATATTCCCTTCCTTCATATCAATAATTGCACCAACCGTTCTAAGGAAAGGTCTACCAAGAATAATAGGGCAAGAAGTATTGCAATCTATATCAAGAACGATAAAATCTACGGGCACATAATTCCTATTTGAAACAATAAGAACATCATTCATTCTTCCCATAGGTTTCTTAATAGTGGAATCCACAAGGTGCAAGTTTAGAGAGCAATCATCAAAATCACGGAAATCTAGCAAATCACACAAAGTTTTGGGAATAGTGGAGACACTAGCACCCAAATCACATAAAGCATAAAACTCATGATCTTTAATTTTAATTTTAATAGTAGGTTCCCACTCATCATAAAGTTTTCTAGGGATAGAGACTTTCAACTCAAGTTTTTCTTCATAATATTGCATCAAGGCATCAACGATATGTTCGGTAAAAGCTTTATTTTGACTATAAGCATGAGGAGAATTTAGCACATATTGCAACAAGGAAATACAATCAATTAAAGAGCAACTTTCATAATTAAATTCCTTGAAGTCCAAAATAGTGGGTTTAGCAACATCTAAAGTTTTATTCTTTTCAATCCCACTTTATCAATTTCATCATCAAGATCTAAAAACTCCGAATTTTTGGAACGCCTTCTAGGTAAAGGAAGATCATATTCAGTTTCATCAAGATTCATATTGCAAAACAAAGATTTAATAGGGGATACATCAATAACTTTTAGATCTTCATCTTGATTTTCATAGGAATTGGAAGAACACGCTTTAATAAAGGCATCTTTCGTAGCACGCATCCTAGCGGTTCTTTCCTTGCACTCATCAATGGAAATTCTCATAGCTTTGAGAGACTCATTGATATCATGCTTAGGAGGAATAGATCTAAGCTTTAAGGAATCAACCTCAAGAGAAATTCTATCAACGTTCCTAGCCAAATCATCAACTTTAAGCAATTTTTCTTCAAGCAAAGCATTAAAATTCTTTTGTGAATTCATAAACTCTTTAACACTATTCTCAAATTCAGAGGGCATCTTATTAAAATTTCCATAAGAGTTGTTGTAGGAATTTCCATAATTATTGGAAGGATTACTAGGATAAGGCCTAGGATTAAAATTCCCTCTATACGCGTTGTTACCAAAATTATTCCTACCAACAAAATCCACATCCATAGATTCATTATTATTCTCAATCAAAGTAGACAAAGGCATATCATTAGGATCAGAAGAAACACTCTTAGTAGCAAATAATTTCATAAGTTCATCCATCTTTCCACTCAAAACATTGATTTCTTCTATCGCATGCACTTTTTTATTAGTAGTTCTTTCAGTGTGCCATTGAGAATAATTAACCATAATATTATCTAGGAGTTTAGTAGCATCTCCTAAAGTGATTTACATAAAAGTGCCTCCCGCATCCGATTCTAAAAGATTTCTAGAAGAAAAATTCAATCCGGCATAAATTTTTTGTATAATCATCCACAAATTCAAACCATGAGTAGGACAATTACGTATCATTAATTTCATTCTCTCCCAAGCTTGTGTAACATGTTCATGATCAAGTTGCTTAAAATTCATAATGTCGTTTCTAAGAGAGAAGATCTTAGCGGGAGGAAAATACTTAGACATAAAAACATCTTTGCACTTGCTCCAAGAATCTATACTATTTTTAGGCAAAGACGAAAACCAAGCTTTAGCACAATCTCTAAGCGAAAAAGGAAATAGCTTCAATTTAACAATATCATTATCAACATCTTTCTTCTTTTTCATATCACATAAATTAACGAAGCTATTTAGATGAGTAGCGGCATCTTCACTAGGAAGGCTGGCGAATTGATCTTTCATAACTAGATTCAACAAAGCAATATTGATTTCACAAGATTTAGTATTGGTAAGAGGAGCAATCGGAGTGCTAAGGAAATCATTATGGTTGGTATTGATAAAGTCACACAATTTGGTATTATCTTGAGCCATCGTGACGAGCAAGCAAACCAACACACGGGCAAAGAAAAGGCAAGCGAGAAAAAGGTAAACAGAAAAGAGAGGGCGAATAAAACGGCAAGGGTGAAGTGGGGGAGAGGAAAAGGAGAGGCAAATGGAAAATAATGTAATCCGAGAGATAAGGAATTGTGATGGGTACTTGGTATGTTGACTTTTGCGTAGACTCCCCGGCAACGGCGCCAGAAATCTTCCTGCTACCTCTTGAGCATTGCGTTGGATTTCTTTGAAGAGGAAAGGGTGATGCAGCAGAGTAGAGTAAGTATGTCCCTCAGTTTTTGAGAACCAAGGTATCAATCCAGTAGGAGGCTACGCGTGAGTCCCTCGTACCTACACAAAACAAATAGCTCAACGCAACCAACGCGATTAGGGGTTGTCAATCCCTTCACGATCACTTACGAGAGTGAGATCTGATAGATAATATTTTGGGTATTTTTGATATAGAGATGCAAACTAAAGTAAAAGGTAAAGTAAAAAGCAAAGCAATAATAAAGTAATTGAAGATTGATATGATGAGAATAGACCCGCGGGCCATAGATTTCACTAGTGGCTTCTCTCAAGAGCATAAGTATTCTACGGTGGGTGAACAAATTACTGTTGAGCAATTGACAGAACTGAGCATATTTATGAGAATATCTAGGCATGATCATGTATATAGGCATCACGTCCGAGACAAGTAGACCGACTCCTGCCTGCATCTACTACTATTACTCCACTCATCGACCGCTATCCACCATGCATCTAGAGTATTAAGTTAAAAACAGAGTAACGCCTTAAGCAAGATGACATGATGTAGAGGGATAGTTTCATGCAATATGATAAAAACCACATCTTGTTATTCTCGATGGCAACAATACAATACGTGCCTTGCTGCCCCTACTGTCACTGGGAAAGGACACCGCAAGATCGAACCCAAAGCTAAGCACTTCTCCCATTGCAAGAAGAACCAATCTAGTAGGCCAAACCAAACTGATAATTCGAAGAGACTTGCAAAGATAACCAATCATACATAAAAGAATTCAGATAAGATTCAAATATTGTTCATAGATAGACTTGATCATAAACCCACAATTCATCGATCTCAACAAACACACCGCAAAAAGAAGATTACATCAAATAGATCTCCACGAGAGAGGGGTAGAACATTGTATTGAGATCCAAAAAGAGAGAAGAAGCCATCTAGCTACTAAGTATGGACCCGAAGGTCTGAGGTAAACTACTCACACTTCATCGGAGGGGCTATGATGATGTAGAAGCCCTCCGTGGTGGATGCCCTCTCCGGCGGAGCTCCGGAACAGGCCCCAAGATGGGATCTCGTGGGTATAGAAGGTTGCGGCGGTGGAATTAGGTTTTTGGCTCCGTATCTGATCGTTTGGGGGTACGTGGATATATATAGGAGTAAGGAGTATGTCGGTGGAGCAAAGGAGGGCCCACGAGGTAGGGGGGCGCGCCCTAGGGGGGGTGCCCTCCACCCTCGTGACCGTCTCCCTCCTTTCTTGACGGAGGATCCAAGTCTCCTGGATCATATTTGTTGAGAAAATCACGTTCCGGAAGGTTTCATTCCGTTTGGACTCCGTTTGATATTCCGTTTCTTCGAAACACTGAAATAGGCAAAAAACAGCAATTCTGGGCTGGGCCTCCGGTTAATAGGTTAGTCCCAAAAGTAATATAAAAGTGGAAAATAAAGCCCAATATGGTCCAAAACAGTAGATAATATAGCATGGAGCAATCAAAAATTATAGATACGTTGGAGACGTATCAGGTGCATTTTCTTACGTTTAAGAGAGAAACCTTGGATGCCTTCAAACACTTCGTGCAAAGGGCCATGAACAACTGCAACATCAAGATTAAGCATATTCACAGTGATAATAGCATGGAGCTCAAGAACTTATGCGTCACAGGATATCTCGATGAAATTGGCATTACTAACGAGTTCTCAACTGCCTACACTCCACGGTAGAATGGTGTCATGGAGCGCAACAACATGACTCCCATCGAGATGGCTCGCACAATGCTTGATGAATACAAGCACCTATCAAATTGTGGTCCAAACCAATCAACACTGTGTGTCACATCATCAACCAAGTATGTCTTCATAAATTCTTTAAAAAGACTTTATATGAACTCATAACTGGCAAGAAACCCAATGTAAGTTATCTCATAGTCTTCGGTACACCTTATTGGGTTCGGGATCCACAACACAACTCAAAAGTTGCACCGAAAGCACATGAGGATTTTATGCTTGGTTATTGTTTGTATTTGTATACCTACAGAGTCTTCAAAATATATTCCCCTCTACGAGGTGGTTGAAACAGTAGATTTGTGACGCCCCCGATTCAATCGTACACTAATCATACACACAAACGTGTACGATCAAGATCAGGGACTCACGAGAAGATATCACAACACAACTCTAAAAATAAAATAAGTCATACAAGCATCATAATACAAGCCAGGGGCCTTGAGGGCCCGAATACAAGTGCTCGATCATAGATGAGTCAGCAGAATCAACAATATCTGAGTACAGCCATAAAGAAAACAAGGTGCCATAAGATGGCTAGCACAAACTAGGATACAGATTGAAAGAGGCGCAGGCCTCCTGCCTGGGATCCTCCTAAACTACTCCTCGTCGTTGCTACCTCTTGAGCACTGCGTTGGATTTCCCCGAAGAGGAGAGGATGATGCAGCAAAGTAGCGTAAGTATTTCCCTCAGTTTTTGAGAACCAAGGTATCAATCCAGTAGGAGGCTACGCGCGAGTCCCTCGTACCTACACAAAACAAATAGCTCAACGCAACCAACACGATTAGGGGTTATCAATCCCTTCACGGTCACTTACGAGAGTGAGATCTGATAGATAATATTTTTGGTATTTTTGATATAGAGATGCAAAGTAAAAAGAAAAAGGCAAAGTAAAAAAGCAAAGCAATAATAAAGTGATGGAGATTGATATGATGAAAATAGACCCGGGGGCCATAGATTTCACTAGTGGCTTCTCTCAAGAGCATAAGTATTCTACAGTGGGTGAACAAATTACTGTTGAGCAATTGACAGAATTGAGCATAGTTATGAGAATATCTAGGTATGATGATGTATATAGGCATCACGTCCGAGACAAGTAGATCGACTCCTGCCTGCATCTACTACTATTACTCCACTCATCGACCGCTACCCAGCATGCATCTAGAGTATTAAGTTAAAAACAGAGTAACGCCTTAAGCAAGATGACATGATGTAGAGGGATAGTTTCATGCAATATGATAAAAACCCCATCTTGTTATCCTCGATGGCAACAATACTATATGTGCCTTGCTGCCCCTTCTGTCACTGGGAAAGGACACCGCAAGATTGAACCCAAAGCTAAGCACTTCTCCTATTGCAAGAAAAACCAATCTAGTAGGCCAAACCAGACTGATAATTTGAAGAGACTTGAAAAGATAACCAATCATACATAGAAGAATTCAGAGAAGATTCAAATATTGTTCATAGATAGACTTGATCATAAACCCACAATTCATCAGTCTCAACAAACACACCGCAAAAAGAAGATTACATCAAATAGATCTCCACGAGAGAGGGGGAGAACATTGTATTGAGATCCAAAAAGAGAGAAGAAGCCATCTAGCTACTAACTATGGACCCGAAGGTCTGAGGTAAACTACTCACACTTCATCGGAGGGGCTATGATGATGTAGAAGCCCTCCGTGGTGGATGCCCTCTCCGGCGGAGCTCCGGAACAGGCCCCAAGATGGGATCTCGTGGGTACAGAAGGTTGGGGCGGTGGAATTAGGTTTTTGGCTCCGTATCTGATCGTTTGGGGGTACGTGGATATATATAGGAGTAAGGAGTATGTCGGTGGAGCAAAGGAGGGCCCACGAGGCAGGGGGCGCGCCCTAGGGGGGGTGCCCTCCACCCTCGTGACCGTCTCCCTCCTTTCTTGACGGTGGATCCAAGTCTCCTAGATCATATTTGTTGAGAAAATCACGTTCCGGAAGGTTTCATTCCGTTTGGACTCCGTTTGATATTTCATTTCTTCGAAACACTGAAATAGGCAAAAAAACAACAATTCTGGGCTGGGCCTCCGGTTAATAGGTTAGTCCCAAAAGTAATATAAAAGTGTAAAATAAAGCCCAATATGGTCCTAAACAGTAGATAATATAGCATGGAGCAATCAAAAATTATAGATACGTTGGAGACGTATCAGGCATCCCGAAGCTTAATTCCTGCTCGTCCTCGAGTAGGTAAATGATAAAGAGAATTTTTGATGCGGAGTGCTACTTGGCATAATTTCAATGTAAATCTTCTCAATTGTGGTATGAATATTCAGATCCGAAAGATTCAAGACAAAAGTTCATATTGACATAAAAATAATAATACTTCAAGCATACTAACAAAGCAATTATGTCTTCTCAAAGTAACATGGCCAAAGAAAGTTTATCCCTACAAAATCATATAGTTTAGTCATTCTCCATTTTCGTCACACAAGAATGCTCTCATCATGCACAACCCCGATGAAAAGCCAAGCAATTGTTTCATACTTTAATAATCTCAAACTCATAAACCCTCACGCAATACATGAGCGTGAGCCATGGATATAACACTATGGGTGGAATAGAATATGATGATGGGGGTTATGTGGAGAAGACAAAAAGGGAGAAGATCTCACATCAACGAGGCTAATCAATAGGCTATGGAGATGCCCATCGATTGATGTTAATGCAAGGAGTAGGGATTGCCATGCAACAGATGCACTAGAGCTATAAATGTATGAAAGCTCAACAAAAGAAACTAAGTGGGTGTGCATCCAACTTGCTTGCTCACAAAGATCTAGGGCATTTGAGGAAGCCCATCGTTGGAATATACAAGCCAAGTTCTATAATGAAAAATTCCCACTAGTATATGAAAGTGACAAAACAAGACACTCTCTATCATGATGATTATGGTGCTACTTTGAAGCACAAGTGTGGCAAAGGATAGTAACATTTTCCCTTCTCTCTTTTTCTCTCATTTTTTGTTCTTTTATCTTTTTTTGGGCCTTCTTTTTTTATGGCCTTACTTTTTTTATTTATTATTTATTCCTCACTTGGGACAATGCTCTAGAAAATGATGATCATCACACTTCTATTTACATACAACTCAATGATTACAACTCGATACTAGAACAAAGTATGACTCTATATGAATGCCTCTGGCGGTATACCGGGATATGCAATGGATCAAGAGCGATATGTATGAAAGAATTATAAACGGTGGCTTTGCCACAAATACTATGCCAACTACATGATCATGCTAAGCAATATGACAATGATGAATGTGTCATGAAGAACGGTATGGTGGAAAGTTGCATGACAATATATCTCGGAATGGCTGTGGAAATGCCATAATAGGTAGGTATGGTGGCTGTTTTGAGGGAGATATAAGGAGGTTTATGTGTGAAAGAGCGTATCATATCACGGGGTTTGGATGCACTAGTGAAGTTTGCACCAATTCTCAGTGTGAGAAAGGGCAATGCACGGTACCGAAGAGGCTAGCAATGATGGAAGGGTGAGAGTGCGTATAATCCATGGACTTAACATTAGTCATAAAGAACTCATATACTTATTGCAAAAATCTACAAGTCATCAAAAACCAAAGCATTACGCGCATGCTCCTAGGGGGATAGATTGGTAGGAAAAGACCATCGCTCGTCCCCGACCGCCACTCATAAGGAGGACAATCAAATAACACCTCATGTTTCAAATTTGTTACATCACGTTTACCATACGTGCATGCTACGAGACTTGCCAACTTCAACATAGGCACTTCTCAAATTCACAATTACTCTACTAGCACGACTTTGATATTATCACCTCCATATCTCAAAACAATTATCAAGCATCAAACTTTTCTTAGTATTCAACGCACTCAAAAGAAAGTTTTACAAATCTTGAATACCAAGCATATTATTATTATTAAGAAAATTACCATGCTATTTAAGACTCTCAAAATAATCTAGGTGAAGCATGAGAGATCAATAGTTTCTATAAAACAAATCCACCACCGTGCTCTAAAAAATATATAAGTGAGGCACTAGAGCAAAACTATAAAGCTCAAAAGATATAAGTGAAGCACATAGAGTATTCTATCAAATTCCAATTCATGTATGGATCTCTCAAAAGGTGTGTACAGCAAGGATGATTGTGGTAAACTAAAAAGCAAAGACTCAAATCATACAAGATGCTCCAAGCAAAACACATATCATGTGGTGAATAAAACTATAGCTCCAAGTAAAATTACCGATGGAAGTAGACGAAAGAGGGGATGCCTTCCGGGGCATCCCCAAGCTTTGACTTTTTGGTGTCCTTGGATTATCTTGGGGGTGCCATGAGCATCCCCAATCTTAGGCTCTTTCCACTCCTTGTTCCATAATCCATCAAAAGATTTCACCCAAAACATGAAAACTTCACAACACAAAACTCAACAGAAATCTCGTGAGCTCCGTTAGCGAAAGAAAACAAAAGATCACTTCAAGTTACTGTAATGAACTCATTCTTTATTTATATTGGTGTTAAACCTACTTATTACAACTTCTCTATGGATTATACACTATATTACTAGCCATAGATTCATCAAAATAAGCAAACAACACACGAAAAACAGAATCTGTCAAAAACAGAACAGTCTGTAGTAATCTGTAACTAACGCAAACTTCTGGAACTCCAAAAAATCTACCAAAATAGGAAGACCTATAAAAGTTGTTTATTGATCAGCAGTAATTGGAATCAGTATTTTATCACGTTCTGGTGATTTTTAACAATTATTTTTGTGAACAGATTGTTTCTGGAAATTACAACAAGATCAAATAACTATCATCCAAGAAGATCCTATAGGTTTAACTTGGCACAAACACTATTTAAAACATAAAACCACATCTAAACAGAAGGTAGATGGATTATTTATTCCTAAACAGAAGAAAAACTAAAAAACTGAAAATAAAATTGGGTTGCCTCCCAACAAGCGCTGTCGTTTAACGCCCCTAGCTAGGCATAAAAGCAAGGATAGATCTAGGTATTGCCATCTTTGGAAGGCAATCCATAAGTGGCTTTCATGATAGATTCATATGGTAATTTTATTTTCTTCCTAGGGAAGTGTTCCATACCCTTTTTTAGTGGAAATTGGAATCTAATATTCCCTTCCTTCATATCAATAATTGCACCAACCGTTCTAAGGAAAGGTCTACCAAGAATAATAGGGCAAGAAGTATTGCAATCTATATCAAGAACGATAAAATCTACGGGCACATAATTCCTATTTGCAACAATAAGAACATCATTAATTCTTCCCATAGGTTTCTTAATAGTGGAATCCACAAGGTGCAAGTTTAGAGAGCAATCATCAAAATCACGGAAATCTAGCAAATCACACAAAGTTTTGGGAATAGTGGAGACACTAGCACCCAAATCACATAAAGCATAAAACTCATGATCTTTAATTTTAATTTTAATAGTAGGTTCCCACTCATCATAAAGTTTTCTAGGGATAGAGACTTTCAACTCAAGTTTTTCTTCATAATATTGCATCAAGGCATCAACGATATGTTCGGTAAAAGCTTTATTTTGACTATAAGCATGAGGAGAATTTAGCACATATTGCAACAAGGAAATACAATCAATTAAAGAGCAACTTTCATAATTAAATTCCTTGAAGTCCAAAATAGTGGGTTTAGCAACATCTAAAGTTTTATTCTTTTCAATCCCACTTTATCAATTTCATCATCAAGATCTAAAAACTCCGAATTTTTGGAATGCCTTCTAGGTAAAGGAAGATCATATTCAGTTTCATCAAGATTCATATTGCAAAACAAAGATTTAATAGGGGATACATCAATAACTTTTAGATCTTCATCTTGATTTTCATAGGAATTTAGTTTAGCGGCCATCTTATTGACTAAGGTAGCTTGCATATCCGAAATTTCAGCAATTATTTTTTCAAGACGAGCAATTTGAGATCTTATACCATCAAATTATTTAGACATATCATCGAGCTCTTTGTTCATATAACTCATAAAACTTTTTTGTTCCTTAAGCTTGTTTATGAAGAAATTATTATGCTCAAATTGCAAAACCATAAACTTCCAGACGTTGTTTTCAATCTCTTCTAGTTTTTTAAGGTGAAGATCACCAAATCTAGGAAGAGCCATCGCGATAAGCAAGAAAACCAACACACGAGCAAACAAAAGGCAAGCGAGAAAAAGGAAAACGGAAAAGAGAGGGCCAATAAAACGATAAGGGTGAAGTCGGGGAGAGGAAAACGAGAGGCAAATGGCAAATAATGTAGTGCGAGAGATAAGGAATTGTGATAGGTACTTGGTATGTTGACTTTTGCGTAGACCTCCCCGGAAACGGCGCCAGAAATTCTTCTTGCTACCTCTTGAGCACTGCGTTGGATTTCCCCGAAGAGGAGAGGATGATGCAGCAAAGTAGCGTAAGTATTTCCCTCATTTTTTGAGAACCAAGGTATCAATCCAGTTGGAGGCTACGCGCGAGTCCCTCGTACCTACACAAAACAAATAGCTCAACGCAACAAACGCGATTAGGGGTTGTCAATCCCTTCACGGTCACTTACGTGAGTGAGATTTGATAGATAATATTTTGGTATTTTTGATATAGAGATGCAAAGTAAAAAGAAAAAGGCAAAGTAAAAAGCAAAGCAATAATAAAGTGATGGAGATTGATATGATGAGAATAGACCCGGGGCCATAGATTTCACTAGTGGCTTCTCTCAAGAGCATAAGTATTCTACGGGTGGGTGAAGAAATTACTGTTGAGCAATTGACAGAATTGAGCATAGTTATGAGAATATCTAGGTATGATGATGTATATAGGCATCACGTCCAAGACAAGTAGACCGACTCCTGCCTGCATCTACTACTATTACTCCACTTATCGACCGCTATCCAACATGCATGTAGAGTATTAAGTTAAAAACAGAGTAACGCCTTAAGCAAGATGACATGATGTAGAGGGATAGTTTCATGCAATATGATAAAAAACCCATCTTGTTATCCTCGATGGCAACAATACTATACGTGCCTTTCTGCCCCTTCTATCACTGGGAAAGGACACCGCAAGATTGAACCCAAAGCTAAGAACTTCTCCTATTACAAGGAAAACCAATCTAGTAGGCCAAACCAAACTGATAATTCGAAGAGACTTGCAAAGATAATCAATCATACATAAGAGAATTTAGAGAAGAGTCAAATATTGTTCATAGATAGACTTGATCATAAACCCACAATTCATCGGTCTCAACAAACACACCGCAAAAAGAAGATTACATCGAATAGATCTCCACGAGAGAGGGGGAGAACGTTGTATTGAGATCCATAAAGAGAGAAGAAGCCATCTAGCTACTAACTATGGACCCAAAGGTCTGAGGTAAACTACTCACACTTCATCGGAGGGGACATGATGATGTAGAAGCCCTCCATGATGATGGCCCTCTCCGGCAGAGCTCTGGAACAGGCCCCAAGATGGGATCTCATGGGTAAAGAAGGTTGCGGCGGTGGAATTAGGTTTTTGGCTCCGTATCTGATCGTTTGGGGGTACGTAGGTATATATAGGAGGAAGGAGTACATCGGTGGAGCTTGAAGGGGCCCACGAGGCAGGGGGGCGCGCCCTAGGGGGGGAGCCCTCCACCCTCGTGACCGCCTCGTGGCTTTCTTGACGGAGGGTCCAAGTCTCCTGGATCATATCTGATGAGAAAATCACGTTCCCGAAGGTTTCATTCCGTTTGGACTCCGTTTGATATTCCGTTTCTTTGAAACACTGAAATAGGCAAAAAACAACAATTCTGGGCTGGGCCTCCGGTTAATAGGTTAGTCCCAAAAATAATATAAAAGTGGAAAATAAAGCCCAATATGGTCCAAAACAGTAGATAATATAGTATGGAGCAATAAAAAATTATAGATATGTTGGAGACGTATCAGTCATCGTCAGCGGCCTCCACATAGTAGTAGGCACCTCCGGTGTAGTAGGAGTCATCGTCGACGGTGGCGTTTGGCTCCTGGGCTCCAGCGTCTGGTTGCGTCAACCAGGAAGAAAGGAAAGGGGGAAAAGGGGGAGAAAAGCAACCGTGAGTACTAATCCAAAGTACTCGCAAGCAAGGATCTACACTACTTATGCATGGGTATCTGTGTAAAGGGGTAATATCGGTGGACTGAACTGCAGAATGCCAGAATAAGAGGGGGATAGCTAATCCTATCGAAGACTACGCTTCTGGCAGCCTCCATCTTGCAGCATGTAGAAGAGAGTAGATGGTAAGTTCACCAAGTAGCATTGCATAGCATAGTCCTACCCGGCGATCCTCCCCTCGTCGCCCTGTGTGAGAGCGATCACCAGGTTATATCTGGCACTTGGAAGGGTGTGTTTTATTAAGTATCCAGTTCTAGTTCTCATAAGGTCAAGGTACAACTCCGGTCGTCCTGTTACCGAAGATCACGGCTATTCGAATAGATTAACTTCCCTGCAGGGGTGCACCACATTACCCAACACGCCCGATCCCCTTTGGCCGGACACACTTTCCTGGGTCATGCCCGGCCTCGGAAGATCAACACATCGCAGCCCCACCTAGGCACAATAGAGAGGTCAACACACTCGTCTAAATTCTATGTGCAGGGGTCTTGGCCCATCACCCATTGCACACCTGCATGTTGCGTACGCGGCTGGAAGCAGACCTAGCCTCCCTAATACAAGAGCAGGCATTCCAGTCCAATCCGGCACACGCCGCTTAGTCGCTGATGTCACGAAGGCTTCGGCTAATACCACGACGTCGAGTGCCCATAACTGTTCCCGCGTAGTTGGTTAGTGCATATAGGCCAGTGGCCAGACTCAGATCAAATACCAAGATCTCGTTAAGCGTGTTATTTAGAAGTAACCGTGAACACCGACCAGGGCCAGGCCCACCTCTCTCCTAGGTGGTCTCAACCTACCCTGTCGCTCCACCGCAAAGATCCACTCAGAGGGCCATCAGGACAAACTTCCTTTCGGTCCCAATCCGTGAATCACTCGCGGGTACTCTACGAGCCGACCCGACTTTAGTCACCACAGGTATCATATGTTTTTTATATAAGTATATACTCGTGATCACCTCCCGAGTGATCACGGCCCGATAGTATAGCATGGCAGACAGACAAGAATGTAGGGCCAATGATGGAATACTAGCATCCTATACTAAGCATGTAGGATTGCAGGTAAAGGTAACAACAATAGTAGCAAGGACACGCTATGCATCAGAATAGGATTAATGGAAAGCAGTAACATGCTACAGTACTCTAATGCAAGCAGTAGAGAGAAGAATAGGCGATATCTGGTGATCAAGGGGGGGGGGGGCTTGCCTGGTTGCTCTGGCAAGAAGGAGGGGTCGTCAACACCGTAGTCGTACTGGGTAGCAGCGGCGTCGGTCTCGGTGTCTAGCGAGAGAAGAGGGGGAAGAAACAATAAATATAATGCAAACATATGCATTGACGATGCATGAAATGACAATGAGTAGTGTTAGGTGTGCCCTAACGCGATAGGAGGTGATACCGGCAAAGGGGGAAAACATCCGGGAGAGAATCCCCAGTGTTTCGCGTTTTCGGACATATGAATCGGAGAGGAAAGTTGCGTGTTAGCTATGCTAGGGATGTGTGGTGGACGAACGGGCTGCATATCCAGATTTGTCTCGTCATTCTGAGCAACTTTCATGTACAAAGTTTTTCCATCCGAGCTACGCTTTACTTTATATTAATTTTACAAGATTTAATCATTTTTAGAATTTATGTAATTAAATTAATTCGAAATTATTATTATTGCATCAACATGACGTCAGCAGTCAACAGAGGTGTTGACTGGTCAAACTAACGTGATGGTCCCGCTTGTCATTGACTGATCAATTAATAGTTAATTAGGTTAAGTAGTGATTAGATTAATCTAATGATGATTAATTAAATTAATTAATTAATTAATTAAATTTATTTATTTTTTAATCTTAATCCCTTTTTTATATGTAAACTCGTTCTGGGGACTAGGCCCCACATGTCATTCGCCCGAGGCCATAGTTGGTTCGGTACTGCGGGTGCCGCCCGGACAGGCGCCACGGGTGCGGGCGCTTGGTGCAGCCCGAGTGGGCGCATGCCCAGGGGCGCTGGGGAGGGAGGCGGACCTGGCAGGTCGCTAGGCCGGCGTGGGCGGGGCCACCACGGGCCGGCCGATGAACGAGCGGTGGCGGGCACGGCCCCGTGTGGGCGGGCGTGCATGAGCGCGCGGCAGGGCTGCAGCAGGGGCTCGAGGCGCGGTGCAGGGGGGTGGCAAGGCAAGGTGAGCAGCAGCGGCCTCGGCGGTAGCAGCAGTGCGGAACGAGGCAGCGGGCGGGGCCGACGCGAGCGAGCAGAGGCGGCGGGAGCAGGACGGCGCGCCGTCGACCGGAGAGGCCAGTGGATCCGGGCGCGAGCGCGCGTGGCGATGCGGGATAGGGGCACGGGCGACTCGGTGGGGCGCAGTGTGTAGAGAAGGCGAGGCACGCGCGAGAGGCGCGGGTTGCGCGGCCGTGCGGGGCGGACGCGGAGGTGGCCCACAGCAGCAGAGGCGAGGCAGCGGCTGGAGCTGCAACGGCAGGTAGGGGCGACGCGGCTGTGTGTAGCGAGCCATGGGCGCGCGGGCAGACGGCGACGGCTAGTGGACAAGGTTCACGAGCAGCAGCGAGCCAGGGCATGCGCGCACGTGTGAGTGAGGCCCGGCGTGGTAGAGGAGCGCATGGGGCGGGTGCGGTCGAGGCGCGATCATGGCGGGGCGAGTGCGTGACGATGGGCACGTGCGAACTCGTCGGGACAGGGGGGAAAGAAGGGGAGGCCTCACGAGGTAGACGTAGGGAACGGGGCAGTGGTGCGTGAGGAGGAAGACGGAGATGACCGGGTGACGGGGAGGCAGTCCGGTGGGGGAGCGGTCTGGCGAGGTGGCGATCCGGTCGGCGGCGGTGACGGCGCAGTCCTTCGATGTTCGGGGCGGTCGTCGCGGTTCGTTCCCCGATCCAGATCTGGATCGGGGGAGGGGGAGAGCGAGTGGGGGGGGGGGAAGTGGGGCGTTGGGTTAGGGTTTTCCTAACCAGGTGGGGATATGGAGAGGAGTGCGACGTCGGCTGGGCCGCCGGGCTGGTTGGGTAGGATGGGCCGAGGCCCATGGGGAGCGGGGGGGGGGGGGGGTTCTTTTGTTTTCTGTTTTGTTCCTTTTCTTTTATTTATTTTCCTTTTCTGTTTTATTTCAATTTAAAATATTTATGCATTTTGTAAAAGTGTGTTTCCTTCACCTTAAATACCTAAACATTAATTGGCACACTCCAAACATTTTAGTTTTAAAGTTTGAATTTTTTTGTTGTTTGACATATTTTGAATTTTGACTTTTGAACCGGTTCTGCACTAACGAGAGATTAGCAACAGTAAAGGAGGTGACGTGGCATCATTAGTAGAGTTTCATTGTAGCTTAATTATCCGGGCATTACAAAACTCCTCCACTGCAAGAAATCTCGTCCCGAGATTTAGGCGGTAGAAGGAAACAGTGCGGGGTATTCATCTCGTAGGCGGTCCTCGTGCTCCCAAGTGGCTTCATCTTCAAAGTGATGCGACCACTGGACCTTGAGGAACTTGATCGTCTTCTGATGTGTGCGGCTTTCAGCTTGGCCGAGAATGCAGGCCGGATGCTCTTTATAGGAGAGGTCCTGTTGCAATTTGAGCACTTCATGATGCACTGCTCGGATTGGGTCCTTGAAGTAACGGCGAAGCTGTGACACGTGGAACACATCGTGAACCTGAGAAAGGTTCGGCGGAAGCTCCAGTTGATATGCCACTTTTCCACGCCTTTCCAGAATAGTGAATGGGCCAATATAGTGAGGATCTAGCTTGCCCTTGATCCCGAAGCGGTGAGCACCCTTCATTGGTGTAACTCGAAGATAGGCCTTTTCGCCGGGTTGATAGACCATGTCTTTATGATGATGGTCATACTGACTCTTCTGACGTGACTGAGCAGTCTTGAGATTCTCGCGAATAATGCGGACTTGTTCTTCGGCATGTTGGATAATATCCGGACCGAAGAGTGGACGTTCCCCAGTTTCTGACCAGTTCAGAGGGGTTCGGCACTTCCGTCCATGTAACACTTTGAAGGGGGCCATCTTCAGACTAGCTTGATAGCTATTATTATAAGAGAACTCAGCATACGAGAGAGATTCCTCCCATTTATTGCCGAAGGAAATAACACAAGCTCGAAGCATGTCTTCGAGAACTTGGTTGACATGTTCAACTTGCCCTTGCGACCGAGGATGAAATGCAGTACTGAATGATAGATGAGTTCCCTTAGCTTCTTGGAAACTAGCCTAGAATCTTGAAGTGAACAAGCTGCCACGGTCCAAACTGATAACCAGTGGAATACCACGAAGTGAAACAATTCTATACATATAGAGAGTTGCAAGCTAACTGGCAGTGATCGTTTCTTTGACAGCCAGAAAATGTGCAACTTTAGAAAGCCGGTCAATGACGAGAAGAATAGCATCATTACCTTTCTGTGATTTGGGAAATCCAGTGACGAAGTCCATTTCAACATGGTCCCATTTCCATTCAGGAATAGAGATAGGTTGCAGAGTTCCAGCAGGCCTTTGATGTTCTGCTTTGATACGACGGCAAACGTCACACTCAGCAACATAACGAGCAATATATTGCTTCATATTAGACCACCAGAATCTCTAACGAATGTCTTGGTACATCTTT
Organism: Aegilops umbellulata; assembly: GCA_032464435.1. Classification (NCBI taxonomy): domain Eukaryota; kingdom Viridiplantae; phylum Streptophyta; class Magnoliopsida; order Poales; family Poaceae; genus Aegilops; species Aegilops umbellulata. The sequence continues at coordinate 147,254,232 of CP136059.1, read as the reverse complement.
GTACTACCGGGATGAATAGACAAAGGCGTATCATGAGATTCTTTCATAACCTCCTGTGTCATATCCAGGTTTTTCTCTGAACATGGCACCACTAGGCGGACTTTGAAGTACAAAGTGCCATCATCAGCTATCGGTGTACAAAAAGGGGGATACACTTTTTGTACCCCTATAACTGTGGACGGGCAGTCCGAGCCACGGACGCCACCACACCGAGCGCGACAAGGGAGGTAAACCAAGGTAAGGCCGAAGCTGAAGAGAAGCAGAACGACGCCAAGACCAAGAACACAAAGAGCAAAGGGGACGAAGCAGCCCCCCCGGCAAGATCCTCGCCGGGAGGCGGTTTTTGCAAACCCGGCAAGACCCTTGCCGTGGCAGCTCGCCCCACAACTATGGAGCGGGTCACCCTTGAGTCCACTGCCCCCAGGGGGCAAGGATTCGGGAGGCATCCCCGTGGTGGTATGCAGATCTTTGTGAAGACATTCAAGATCAGATGCACACTTTGGAAGATGATGATCCTTGGCGGGATCCCAGCCAAGGAGGACCAGAAGGCCCCCGGCAAGAGCCTTGCCGGGGATGACAGCAGGCGCCACGGCAAGACCCTTGCCGGGACCCCAGCAAGACCCTTGCCGGGGCCGCGGCAAGGCCCTTGCCACGAACACCCATGGGGCCACCTTCAGGCCCATGTCAGTCACGCCTCCACCACCGTTCGCATGCAGCTGCCGACCCAACCAGTTGGGCAGGCACCTGCGTGGCGGCATGCAGATCCTCGTGGAGACCCACTGCTGCGCCACCTCAGCTGCCTGCCTACCTACAGGGCATCGCAGGCATCGCTGGCCAGGGCGCGTGTCAACACGAGAGGGAGCGGCGATGGACGAGACAGGGCTCTCCCTGTCCCTGATAAAGCAAGGACACCTAAGCAAGGCGCATTAAATGCACCTTGTCATGTAATGCGAGGGATAACGTTGCATCACTGTACCCTTTCCACCTCCTGTGTGCCACTGTGGCGACCCCTTTCCCTATAAAAGGAGGCCCCAGGCGACCAGGAAGAGGATTCGGCCTTTTGGAGCTCTCGACGCCCCATAGCTAGCTCAAGAACACAGATATACAATCCACCAAAGCAGGAGTAGGGTTTTACGCATCCCTGCGGCCCGAACCTGGGTAAAGGAATCACGTGCTATCTGTTTGATCCGCTCTTTTCGCAACCGTAGTAGGGATTCTTGTGATCCTATTGGTGTCGTTTCCACCGACATCTTTGGCGCGCCAGGTAGGAGGCGCAGTTGTGAGAATCGGCTTCAGCAGTTAGTTCAACGCTTCTTCATCGTCATGGCGCCCAAGAAGAAGACGACGGTGGCGGTTGGCCCGTCGGAAGCCGGGCATCCCGTCCCGACGCGAGCGAGCAGCAGACCGGTCGCAGAAATGACCCGGGGCGCTGTTCGCGAACACTAACACCGTCCCAGCAGCCGGAGTTTGGGAGGCGGCAATGTTCGTGCGCCTGGTAACGGGCCGCACGCCGCCAAATCCAAAGACGGAGCTGGGCCCTCCGCGGGTGGCACGGGGCCTTCCAGGATCGCTGCCACCCCGCCTGAGGGCGACGCGAGGGCTTCCAAGACTCCCACGCCGGCGCCGACACTGCGCTCCTCTCATGCGGCGCGCGACGAACGGCGTAATCACCCCGAAGATCCCGGGCCTCGCCGCGGGAAGAGCCCCGAGCGCCACTCCCGGGATGTAGAAGACCTGCCCGCTCGCCAGGCGCTGGTGAAGATGGCATGCGGCCGCGCGGTCGTGATAGAGCTCCTTCTGACATGGTCGGAAGTCGAAGCGCGTCGCGATCCGTGCAGGTTTCGCTGCCACCGATGCCAGCAAAAGCCCTGGTGCGCGCGCAGTTGCTGCTCGACTCTCCTCCCACTATGGGGAAACTCGACGAATGGAGAGCGACCATCCGAAGCCTCGTTACGATGGCCAACAAAGACGAACCAAGTCGGGCGGAGCCCCCGGGTCGATGTTCCGACGGAGTCTCGTGTACCAGTGGCAGGAAAGCCGGCGGCGCCGCGACCACCGTGCACTCGCCTCCTCCTCGCCCGGTACCACGGACGCCTGCCCGTCGCGACGTTACGGGCGACGAAATTTCCATAGCGTCGTCCGACCCGCGGACCCACTATGACCAGCGCCAGGTCCTTCGGGATCGGGAACACGAAGACGCTCGAACCACTATCGAGTGCCGGCGCGGAGCGCGCCACCAGTCAGACAGGCGAGCTGGGCCTGCTGTGAACCACCCGGCACCGGAGAGCCCTGGAGGCCTGCCTTACGAGGTAGGTTGTCCGGCTTTTACCCGCGAGCTGCGGCAGTTCCAGTGGCCCACTCACCGCACCTTCAAACTTGACGTGGGCGAGAAGTACGGCGGCAAGACCCACCCGTCCGAGTTCCTCAGCATCTACACCATCGCGATGCAGGCTGCTGGAGCCCACGATGATAAGGTGCTTGCGAATTACTTCCCGTTGGCTCTTAAACCCAACACCATGTCATGGTTGATGCACTTGCTGGTAGACTCCATTTCCTCCTGGTCGGATTTGTGCCATGAGTTCATGGGCGCCTTCACTGGCGGTCACCAAGCTCATGGCCAAGCAAGCGATCTGCACGTCATTCCCCAGAAGGGAGGCGAGAGTCTCCGCAAGTATATACAGAGGTTCAGCCGGCTACAGTACAACATCCCTGATGTTCATCCTGCCGCCATCGTCAGCGCGTTCCATCAGAACGGGCGTAACTGCAAGATGCACGAAGAGCTGACAATGAACAAGGTGAAAGATGTGGCAGAACTCTATGTTCTTGCTGACAGATGTGCCCGAGCTGAAGAGGGGAGGAAGTACCCCGGCGAAGATGCCGGTGTGGAAACCGACTCCTCGGATGAGGATACTGCCGCCCTGGCGAAGAAAGGCTGGCGCCGCAACAGGAAGCGCAAAGGTAAAGCAGTGCTTGCCGCCGAGGGATCTGATGACACCGGCTCCACCAAGAAAACCAAGGCAGATGACCCCGACAAGGAAATTGCCGGATGTGTCGCTTGCCGGGCCTTGGCGGCTGCCGAGAAGTCAGGAAACTCCGACAAGCGATACTGCAAGATCCATCGCAACAAAGGCCATGCTCTCCAAGACTGCCTACAGGTTGAGCTCCTCGCTGAGAAGCAGAGGGCTGAATATGAAAGGCGGGACAAGGAGACGGGCCAAGACGGTGCTGAAGGGTCCGACAAGAAGCGTGACGGCCAGGCGGGCCGTCGCGGCAAGCATAAGCAACATGAGAGGCCCGCCCAGGGCCGTGACAGAAAGCCAGAAGACGACGATCACGAAGAGGACGACGAGTCCGGCGACCAAGAGTTTCAGAAAGCTACAGAGGCCATGTGCGTCAACGGCGGCGCCTCGCTGCATACTTCTCACCGCCGGCTTAAACAGTGGGCGCGAGATATTACAGCGGCAGAGCCGTCGTTTGATGCCCAAAGGCCGCTGAAGTGGTCCAGCACTCCTATCATTTTTGACACTGAGGACCACCCTGATCGCACTACTGCAGTCGAGTGCTTGCCATTGTTGGTTTCGCCAACAATACGCAACCTCAAGGTGACGAAGATGCTAGTCGATGGCGGGGCCGGTCTGAACATGATCTCGTCTACCGTGATCGAGAAACTGCAGATTCCTGATGGAGACCTCGAAGAGATGGGCACGTTTCAGGGGGTCAACCCGGGAAGAAGCCAACCCAAGGGGAAGGTCACGCTGCCCGTGACTTTTGGAAGCGACCTGAACTACAGGACGGAGAGGATCGTGTTTGATGTCGCCAAGATCCCCTTGCCCTACAATGGGATCCTTGGCCGCCCAGCGCTGGCCAAGTTCATGGCGGCATCACACTACGCCTACAACACCCTGAAGATGCCAGGACCTGTGACGATCATCACCATCCCCTCCGATAAGAAAGATGCGCTGATTTGCGCTGATCAACTGTACCAGCAAGCAGTTGCAGCAGCTGCCGCCACTAGGGCACTTGCTCCTGCCGCTGGGACCCCGGGAGGGAAGAAGAAGAAGAAGGCTGGTGAGACCTCAAACACCCACTCCGGCAAGCGCTCCTCTTCGGAGTGTAGCGCTGCCGTCGAGGACGTGCCAGAGAGCTCCACCGGAAGGAACAAGAAGCCCAGGGCCATTCCGCCGGGAACCAAGAAGGTTTCTGTCAATGAGGACGGCACGGGAGGAGCTTTCACCATAAGATCCACCCTCGACGACAAATAGGAAGACGCGCTCATCACCTTCCCGCGGGCGAATGTCGATGTGTTTGCCTGGCAAGCTTCCGACATCTACGGCGTTCCCAGGGAGGTGATTGAGCACCACCTTGCTGTCTGTCCTCATGCGCGGCCCATCAAGCAGAAGGTCAGAAAGCAAGCTTTGGAACTACAAGAGTTTATCACAGAAGAAATCCGGAAACTGGAGGCAGCGGGTTTGGTAAGAGGAGTGCTCCATCCGACGTGGTTGGCCAATCCGGTTGTAGTGCGCAAGGCAAATGGGAAGTGGAGGCTGTGTATTGATTACACAGATATCAATCAGGCTTGTCCTAAAGACCCCTTCCCGTTGCCGCGCATCGACTAGATTGTTGACTCCATGGCTGGGTGTGATCTGTTGTCATTCCTCGATGCCTACTCCGGCTACCACCAGATCTTCATGACGAGAGAAGACCAAGAGAAAACAGCCTTCATCACCCCATTTGGTACGTATTATTTCATACGGATGCCTTTCAGGTTGAAGAGTGCTGGTTCGACGTTAGCGAGGGCGGCCCAGATTGGTTTTGGACCCCAGCTCCATAGAAATATGGAAGCTTATATGGATGACATAGTGGTCAAAACCAAGGACAGGGCAACCCTCATCACAGATTTACAAGAAACATTTGCAAACCTGCGCAAGATCAACCTCAAGCTGAACCCTGAGAAGTGCGTCTTCGGCGTCCCGTCCGGCAAGCTTCTCGGGTTCTTTGTGTCACAGCGTGGGATAGAGGCCAATCCAGACAAGATCAAAGCTATAGAGCAGATTGAAGCACCCAAGCGAATCAAGGATGTGCGTCGGCTTGCTGGTTGTGTCGCCGCCATGGGCAGGTTCATTTGCAAGTCTGCCGAGCGCGCACTTCCCTTTTTCAAGATCCTGAAAAAGGCGGGCCCGGTGGAGTGGACGCCAGAAGCCGAAGCAGCACTGCAAGATTTGAAGAAGTACAACTCCTCCGCGCCAACACTAGTTGCGCCTAGACCCCAGGAGCCGTTGCTGCTATACCTGCCGGCAACGAACCAGGTGGTCAGCGCCGCAATAGTGGCGCAGAGAGAGGTTGACAACGAGGTAATGGCAGCGACAGAGCCCGACACCGCCAATGCAGAGATGACGCAGCCAGTTGGAGTGTTGCCGAGGAAGAAAATGATGCAGCACCCGGTCTACTTTGTTAGTTCCCTCCTCCAGGGGGCTAGATCAAGGTACTCCGGTGTGCAGAAACTGCTCTTCGGCCTTCTTATGGCCTCGAGGAAGTTGCGTCATTACTTCCAGGTACACGAGATCACTGTCGTCACTCGCCTCCCTCTGCAACGGATATTGCATAATCCGGATGCAACGGGAAGGATTGTGGAATGGGCACTAGAGCTGTCCAGCTTTGGCCTCAAGTTTGAAAGTACTTCGACGATTCAGAGCCGAGTCCTGGCGGAGTTGATTGCAGAATGGACCGCAACGCCTGACAAAGGAGCCCAAGAGACTGCCCTCCCCGGCAAGGAGGCAAGTTGCGATTGGATCATGTACTTTGATGGAGCTTTCTCCTTATAGGGCGCCGGGGCTAGCGTACTGCTTGTCGCGCCCACCGGAGAGCACCTCAAGTACGTGGTCCAGATGCACTTCCCTAGGGAGGCGTCAACCAACAACACGACAGAGTACGAGGGGCTGCTTGCAGGTCTCAGGATCGCAGCGGACCTCGGAATCAAGAAACTCATCGTCAGGGGTGACTCGCAGCTTGTCATCAAGCAAGTCAACAAGGATTACCAGAGCCCGTTGATGAAGGCCTACGTCGATGAAGTGAGAAAGCTGGAAGAGCGTTTCGACGGTATACAGGCTGAACACGTTCCCCGAGCGGAGAACGATATCGCCGATTACCTATCAAAACGCGCTGCCCTCAAGCTACCTGTGGAACCAGGTACCTTTGTGCTTCAGCTAACTCAGCCATCCGTTGATCCATCAACAGAGCAGAACAAGAGGAGGAAATCAGGGCCCGGCAAGTACTTTCCCGCCGAGCTCCCCGGAGCCGCCGGCAAGGATGCTGCCGGAGACACTGAGCCCGCCACGTGTCACGCCCAAGATGCGACCCTATCCTAAAGGAACTCGAAGGTCCCACCAAGGATAGAAGCGCATCTTGAAGACGCTTTTGCAAGGTGGATATCATTACATCAACATTACATAATAGTGGGGATACAACCAAGACATACAATTCACATGAATACAACAATACAACATACAAGATCAACATCCGACTACGGATGGAACATAAACAGAAACTCAAACGACATCCACCCTGCTAGCCCAGGCTGCCGACCTGGAACCTATCCCTCAATTGAAGAAGAAGCAGAAGAAGAACTCCAACACAAATAAGCATCGCTCTCACGTCACGATCATCGCGTAACCTGTACCTGCAACTGGTGGTGTAGTAATCTGTGAGCCACGAGGACTCAGCAATCCCATTACCATGGGTATCAAGACTAGCAAAGCTTAATGGGTAAGGAAGGGGTGAAGTGGTGAGGTTGCGGCAGCGACTAAGCATGTATGGTGGCTAACTTACGCAAATAAGAGCGAGAAGAGAAGCAATGCAAGCGGTCGTCAACTAGTAATGATCAAGAAGTGATCTTGAACTCCTACTTACGTCAAACATAACCCAGAAAAACCGTGTTCTCCTCTCGATCCACCCCGAAAAGAGACACTCACGGTTACACACACGGTTGGTGTATTTTAGAAGAGTTTACTACAACCGGACATTAACAAATTCCCATCTGCCACATAACCGCGGGCACGGCTTTCGAAAGTTCAAACCCTGCAGGGGTATCCCAACTTAGCCCATGATAAGCTCTCGCGATCAACGAAGGATATTCCTTCTCCCCGGGAAGACCCGATCAGTCTCGGAATCCCGGCTACAAGACATTTCGACAGTAATAAAACAAGACCAGCAAGACCGCCCGATGCGCCGACATCCCGATAGGAGCTGCACATATCTCGTTCTCAGGGCAACACCGGATGAACACTACGTACGGCAACCGACGATACCCCAAGTTGCCCAGGGGCGGCACCGCAAGTGGATCTAGTTTGGACCAACACTTAGACAAGCATTGGCCCGGGGGGCTAATAAAGATGACCCTTGGGTTAATTACTCCCAAGGGAAAAGTAGGTGGTGGTGAGGAAAATGGTAAAACCAAGGTTGGGCCTTGCTGGAGGAGTCTTATTCAAAGCGAACTGTCAAGGGGGTCCCATAAATCACCCAACCGCGTTAGGGACGCAAAATCCGGGAACATAACACCGATATGACGGAAACTAGGGCGGCAAGAGTGGAACAAAACACCAGGCATAAGGCTGAGCCTTCCACCCTTTACCAAGTATATAGATGCATTAATAATATAAGAGATATTGTGATATCCCAACAATAAACATAATCCAACATGGAGCAATCTTCATCTTCACCTGCAACTAGCAACGCTATAAGAGGGGCTGAGCAAAAGCGGTAACATAGCCAAACAACGGTTTGCTAGGAAGGGTGACAAAGGTTAGAGGTTCATGGCAATTTGGGAGGCTTGAGCAGCAAGTGATAGGTAGCGCAACATAGCGATAGAACGAAGCAACTAGCATAGCAATGATAGTAATGAGATCCAAGGTGATGGTCATCTTGCCTGACATCCCGCAAGGAAGAAGAACGAGTCCATGAAGAAGTTGAAGCCACGAAGATGAACCAAGCATAGACGAACGAATCCTCACGATCGCAACGAAACGGGAACTATCGAGAAGAAGCACACAACAAGGTAAACACACCACACATGAACAAGGCACGATGCTCAACCAAGTATGATGCATGAAAAGGCTACATGAAGCTACTCATGGCAAGAGATGATGCATACAAGAGCAACACATCAAAGCAAGTTTAAATGAGGCCGGAAACAACATATAACAATTCCGGTAAGTCCTCATATGCAAATTTCGAAATTGGTCCAGATCTGAATAACCTTATGTTCAAGTTTGTTAAACAACAAGTTAAGATGCACCAACATGATCTACACGAAATTCTAGTCAAGTTACATATAAAGTTCGTTAGATTCGGAGCTACGGCCTAGAAGATATGAGCAAAACAAGGTAAGCATGGCATTGATGCAAAATGCATACAAACATCAAGCAAACACCTCAAAACAAGGATGCAACATGATAATATGAAGCTACATGCAAAACTAAGCAATTTTCATATAGAGCACACTCAAAACGAAGCAACGGTTCAACACATACACCCTATACAAGTTATAACAACAATCTGTCCAAAACAGCAAGTAGGCTTCTAGCAAGCATCAAAACAACAAGCTACAGGATCTCAACATGAAAACAAAAGCATGGACATGATGTACAGGTAAAGCATGACAAAACATGAACACTGAGCTATCTCCCGAAATCACTAGATCATACTCAAACAAGCATGGCAAGATTGCAAATAATAACAGGTTCACAGACTTAGCAGAATTCACTGGGCATGGCAGAAATAACATCAGGTTGCAATGTTTAGAGCTATCAAACAACATAGTACAGCAAGCTATCATGTCAAACTAGAGAACGACATGAATCTACTCAAAGCATATAACAAAAGTCCCTTACTGACCATAAGCCAAAAGGGACCAGAGAATACAATTGCAAGCATGTGAATATAGTAAAAACATAAACAGATTCAGACTTAGTGAAAAACTGGAGCATGACAAAACAGATAACAAGTAGGCACGTTTACGAGCTCGATGCACTCACTAAGAGGCATTGCATGACAAACTAAGCATACACCCAGCAACTAGACATGGCATAGAAGCTATACATGGCAATAAAAACAACATAGCGTGCACGGATCAACTACAACAACCTTGGCAAAATTGAATAACACGTAAACAATCTGCCAGGAACATTTTATAGCAAAAGTAGAGCAAGATTAAGACATGCTAGAGCACTCCATAAATGCAACCAGGAGCACGGATGGATAGAGCATAACCATATGTCCAAAACATCCTTACTGAACATACTCAAAAGAGGCATGGATCTCACTGTAGCAACAAGAATACATGGCATAAAAATAACAGCAGACAAAGACTTAGTGAAATTACTAAGTCCCTGAAATCAGCAACATTAAGTAAGCTACTTTGCGAGCTTTAAACAAACAATACATGGAATATCATGACAAATGGGTTGCACCACAGCAAATATGGCATGTTATAGCCCATAACTCATGTAGACTTCATGCTCAAAAGAAAATCACACATAAAGATACAAAAATGACAAATGAGCATGTTCTGATAACAGACAGCAGTTAACATCACATAGCAGTTTTGTGACGATGATTATAGCATCTAGATGACTCTAATGAACATGGCACAATGGATCAAAATTAAGAGCACAACCAGATGAACATTTTGCTATATTATATGCATGATTCGGAGAAGCACACAGAGAGTTATGACATGATGAACAGAGCAACATGCGATAGGAATCTGGGGATTTAGTGGAAAATCTCACCCCGAAGGAAGTTGGACGGTGAGGTACGGGGACAGGGCGGTGCAGGCGTGCCGTTTGGTTCGGGGGTCGTCGGGGATCTGGGACGGGGCCGTCCCAGCGGCGGGTCCAAGCCAGCCAACGGCGGCGGGATCCCGAACCGGCGAGGATGCGCGAGCAGGAGGGGCGGGGGAGGCGCGGCGCTGCGGAACCGGCCGGCCGGCGCCGGATCCGGCCAACGGCGGCGGTTGGCGGCGAAGGATGCGGCGGAGGGCGAGGTCGCCGGCGTGGCCGAGGTCGCCGGCGCGGGCGGCGCGCGTGGGGCACGGCAGAGGAAGAGACGGGAGGCGGCGGATGCGGCGCCGGCGGGAGGCGAGGCGCGGGGGCGGCGCGGCAGGCGCGCGGGTGAGGCGGCAGCGGCGGGGCGGCGGCGCGGAGCTCGGGCGGCGGACGGCGCCGGAGCGGTGAGCGGCGGCGGAAGGCGGGCCCGGCGCGGCCCGGTTCGGCCCCGGGGCGGGCCGGATCTGGGCCCCGGGCGGCGGCGGCGATGTGGGCGCGCTCCTGGTTGGTCCGGGCGACGGAGTTGATGACGTGGCGGCGGCTGATTGGTGCAGGGGACGTGGAGGCTGGACATGTCCGATCGGAGTTGGGCGTGTCCGGCGGCGCGAGGGGAGCGGGGCTAGGGTTTGGACCCGGATTGCGGGGGAGAGCACATATTTATAGGTAGGAGGAGGTAGGAGTGTCCAAATGAGGTGCGGTTTTCGCCCACACGATCGTGATCGAACGACCGAGAGGATGGAGGTGACTTAGATGGGATTTGGGCCACTTTGAAGGGGTGTTACATAGGAGTGCCGGATTGCAAAACGGACAACGGGGAAAAAGCTCGGATGCATGAGACGAACACGTATGCAAATGCGATGCACATGATGACATGATATGAAATGCAGATGATGACATGGCAAAGTGTGACACATAGGCACATGACATGGCAAGGACGGCGAATAACTGGTAGACACCTGGCGCATCGAATCCGGGGCGTTACACCATGGGACGGCTAGCTCCGGCGGAGCGTCAAGCTCTTGCCGTCGAGACAGCCGCTCCTCTGGCGGAGGAAATGCCTTTAGTCCTCGCCGTCGAGCCCCAGGCTCCAGCGTGGGCGCAGCATACCATCCGATTCCTCCAAAAAGGGGAACTTCCTGAAGAGCAGGAAGAAGCGGAAAAGTAGCCCGTCGCTCTACCATGTACCAGTTCGTCGATGATGTCCTGTACAGGAAGAGGCCGAACGGTGTGAAATTGAAGTGTATCCCTCGAGAGGAAGGACTGGAGCTGTTGGCCGAGATACACAGAGGCATATGTGGATCCCACATTGGGTCAAGGGCCCTTGCCGGCAAGGCATTTTGGCAAGGCTTCTTCTAGCCCACCGCCCTCCAGGATGCGACGACACTAGTCACCAAGTGTGAAGCGTGTCAGTTCCATTCGAAGAAGCTTCATCAGCCAGCTCAAGCCCTTCAAACCATTCCTCTCTGCTGGCCCTTCTCGGTCTGGGGGCTCGACATACTGTGCCCTTTCCCCCGTGCTGTCGGGGGCTTTGAGTACTTGTACGTTGCAATCGACAAGTTCACAAAGTGGCCGGAGGTGGAGGCAGTGAGGAAGGTCAAAGCTCAGTCAGCCGTCAAGTTCTTCAAGGGACTAGTGTGCCGTTTGGGCGTGCCCAACAGGGTCATCACCGACAACGGCACGCAGTTCACAAGCCGCACCTTCATGCAATATACCCAAGACCTCAGCAACAAAGTCTGTTTCGCTTCCGTTGCTCACCCGCGGAGCAATGGTCAAGCTGAGAGGGCAAATGCTGAAGTGCTGCAAGGACTACGGACCAAGACCTTTGACAGGCTGCCCAAGAGCGGAAGGCGCTGGATTGATGAGTTGCCAGCGGTTCTTTGGTCGATCAGGACAACGCCAAATCGAGCCACCGGCTAGACACCCTTTGCCCTGGTATACGGGGCAGAAGCAGTTCTCCCCACTGAACTCATATACGGGTCACCTCGAGTGCTCGCTTATGATGAGCTTGAGCAAGAGCAACTGCGACAAGATGACGCAATGCTCCTTGAGGAAGATCATCTTTGGGAGGCTGTGAGAGCAACACGCTACCAGCAAGCCTTGCGCCGCTACCATAGCCGCAAGGTCCATGCCCGAAGCCTTGAGGAAGGTGACCTTGTTCTTCGGCGCGTTCAATTGGCCAAGAATTCCAACAAGTTGACGCCAAAGCGGGAAGGCCCTTATCGGGTAATACGAGTCACCAGGCCCGGCGCAGTCCGCCTGGAGATCGAAGATGCCGTTCCGGTGAGTAACTCCTGGAACATTGAGCATCTTCGCAAGTTTTACCCGTAAGGCGCGGCTTGCCGGGCCCCCCGGCAAGCCACCTTTTGTACAAGCATTGCCGATGATGCATGTATCCCTTTGTACAAAGCCAGGCGCAGACCCTGAGCATAAATAATGAAGCGCTGGCGCCCCAAGTTATAGCATGCATGCTAGGTCGAGTCTCATCCTTGGTTAGGGTTGATAGTGCTTAGCGGCGACCAACCCCTAGCTTAGAGGTCGAGTATGCGTCTCTTTGCCGTTCTTTTGTCTCCTTTGGTTCGCAGGGTTCATAGATATCCTTGCCGGATCACTTGAGGACGAAAAAAGAGAAGAGGGACGGACCGGCATCTAGACCCCGGCAAGCCAGTATTGCCGGGGGCTGCAAGTACAAAGATTCACCCACGGCGAACCAGAGTTGCCGGGGCTACAACTTCAGATAAGTTCTTCATCCCTTATCATGCATTCTTTTATGGACTGAGGTATGTGAAACCTCGTTTCTTCCTAAAGCTACCGTGCTCCCCTAACTCTAGGCCCTAGGGCTCGTTCCTGGGGCCAGGTTTGGTCGTAGTCGCGGCATCAAAAGAATGAAACGAGGAGCCTGAACCCGCCTCCTCCCTACCTCCGCCAAAAGCGTGAGAAAGGTCGAGCGACGTGGGAAGACGGCAAGGCCTGCTGCCGGGCAAGGAAATGTTTATCTTAGAGATATCAAGGATTTACTCCTCGACGTGGGTTCTACTCACAAACAAACGACTTGGCAAGCATCCCTTTTTCATTAAAAACATTCCACTCAGGTACAGTCCATAGGGAATAAAAAACATGAATGATGGGATTACAAGTTTTAAATTCAGCTAAGGCCCGAAGGCTTACAAACTAAAAAGAGATGAGGTGCCTGTGACCCCTTTCTTGTCCCTCTCCTCAGGAGGCAGGTCAAGGAGGCGAAAAGGGCAAAAGGGGCGCCTAGACAAGCTACGGGTGGCAGAAGACACCAAGAGAACATCTCGGTGGTCGTCCGAAGGCTGGATGGTGATGGCAGCACCGGAGGCAGAGCTCGAAGACGAGGCGGCAGGACGTCAGCACGCGTCGAAGGCGTTGGTGCCCGCGTACTTCGAGTTGACGGCCTTGCCGCCCGCCCTCTTCCTCTTCTGCAGCCTCCCAACGCCAGCCGCCCAAGGAGACGACCCCGAGAAGTTCAGGGAGCCGGCGACACGGATGATGGGGTCGCCGCTGCCGCACGGAGCGGCGCCCGACACCTAGTCGGACCCGTCATCCTGCCGCCTGCTACCCTCGCCGTCGCTGCCGCTGTCCTCCTCGTCACTCCCGCTCGAGGAGGAGTCTTGGCTATCAGAAGAGCTCTCCACGCAACACCTTGCACGGGTCCCGAAGCATCCAAAGACCTTGACGGAGAGGAGGCCGCCCTCCATCAGCTTGAAAAGGAGAGTGAGCCCCTCCGTCAGGCGGTGGATACGGGCGAACGTCTTCCACCCCCGACAAAGATACATCACGTGAGGGGCTGGGAAGTCAACGCGAACCCGCGTGCCGCTGATCCCACAGTCCCTCATGTGCATCCACAACGATGCCGGCTGATCCAGCTCCATCTCCCGCGCGAATGGAGTCGGGAGACGAAGGCGACGGTGAGGCGGCCGGCGCAGCCTGACAAAGAACTCGCAAGGGTTGTCCCCAATGTGGCCCTCCGTGGGGGGAGGAACTGCTGGCGGAGGCGAAGCCGGCGCGCCGCCCCGTCCTCCTCTTCCCCGAGCGCCTTGGACTCGCCCACGGCCTCGCCCTCTCCCCCTTCCCCTCGCGACTGGCTCTGCCACCACAGGTGTAGGAGAAGGAGGGACGCGTTGTCGAGCGGCGACCCTCGTCGCCACCGTCGAAGAACCAGGATTCCCTCTCTCCATGGCGGATGGAAGGGGGAGCGGAAGCTGAAGGAAAGAGGAGATGAAGGAATGCGGGACGCCATCTCCCCCTCCCGCTCTTTATAAAGGAACGGGGTGGGGGCTCGGCCGCCCCGCCCGGCCAATCAAGACACGGAAGGCGTAGGGAACTGGGACCGACCCGCCGCCCCGGCCCGCGACGGCCCAGTTTCCCGCCTCCACCGTTTGCCACCCCAAGCGCATGAAAGCCACGTGGCGGGCGTACAGAACCGAGGCGACAGGTGAGGCGACCTCTCCCCACCCCGTGATCGTGGGGAGTGGACGCCTTGAAGACCACGCCTCGGCCCCGTTCGGTAAATGGGCCGCGCCTCCGCGCCTCCCTTCGTTCATGGGGAAGGCGCGAACCGCCCCCTTTACCACGACGTGACGCATGCGCGCAGGGCTCAGCCCCACACATGTTGCCCACGTCACACACGCCTCTACCATGCCGCGCCATGCACGGGAATCGTGGGAGGCGCAGCGCGCGAAGGAACTTACCGTGGTAAAAACCGCCCCGCCTGCCCGCGCACCGTTTTTTGGGCCTAGCCCAACAACGCGTTGCGCTTATGCGTGGCCCAGGCCCGGGGGCTCCTGTCGGTGTACAAAAGGGGGGGGGGGGTACACTTTTTGTACCCCTATAACTGTGCACGGGCAGTCCGAGCCACGGACGCCGCCACACCGAGCGCTGCAAGGGAGGTAAAACAAGGTAAGGCCGAAGATGAAGAGAAGCAGAACGACGCCAAGACCAAGAGCACAGAGAGCGAAGGGGACGAAGCAGGCCCCCCGGCAAGATCCTTGTCGGGAGGCGGTTTTTGCAAACCCGTCAAGACCCTTGCCGTGGCAGCTCGCCCCACACCTACGGAGCGGGTCACCCTTGAGTCCACTGCCCCCGGGGGGCAAGGATTCGGGAGGCATCCCCATGGTGGTATGCAGATCTTTGTGAAGACATTCAAGATCAGATGCACACTTTGGAAGATGATGATCCTTGGCGGGATCCCAGCCAAGGAGGACCACAAGGCCCCTGGCAAGAGCCTTGCCGGGGATGACAGCAGGCGCCACGGCAAGTCCCTTGCCGGGACCCCGGCAAGACCCTTGTCGGGGCCGCGGCAAGGCCCTTGCCATGAACACCCATGGGGCCACCTTCAGGCCCACGCCAGTCACGCCTCCACCACCTTTCGCAAGCAGCTGCCGACCCAACCAGCTGGGCAGGCACCTGCGTGGTGGCATGCAGATCCTTGTGGAGACCCACCGCTGCGCCACCTCAGCTGCCTGCCTGCCTACATGGCATCGCAGGCACCGCAGGCCAGGGCGCGTGTCAACACGAGAGGGAGCGGCAACGGACGAGATAAGGCTCTCCCCGTCCCCGATAAAGCAAGGACACCTAAGCAAGGCACATTAAATGCACCTTGTCATGTAATGCGAGGGATAACCTCGCATCACTGTACCCTTTCCACCTCCTGTGTGCCACTGTGGTGACCCCTTTCCCTATAAAAGGAGGCCCCAGGCGACCAGGAAGAGGATTAGGCTTTTTGGAGCTCTCGACGCCCCATAGCTAGCTCAAGAACACAGATATACAATCCACCAAAGCAGGGGTAGGGTTTTATGCATCCCTGCGGCCCGAACCTGGGTAAAGGAATCGCGTGCTATCTGTTTGATCCGCTCTTTTCACAACCCCGCGCGTGCAACCGTAGTAGGGATTCTTGTGATCCCATAGGTGTCGTTTCCACCGACATCAGCAATAGTGAAGAATGAGGGCTTTCCTTCTGCGAGGTAGCGCTTAATCTTGTGGGCTTGAGAGTCATATCCCTGAATTCTCTTGATGGAGTCCAAGAGATCTGGTTCGACAACCAGAGTATTGAGGGAACCCTAGGAAACAACACAGAGCTTCATCTTGCGAAACTCCTTAGGAGGGGGAGTGAGTGCACCCGAGGAACAATATGGAGGTTCAGCTTTTTGAATTCTTCAACAAGCGAGGGCTAAACTTTGTGAAGCTGGAGGTGGTTGCAGTAAGACTTGCGGCTCAAGGCATCATCCATTACATTAGCCTTGCCTGGTGTATAGGAAATACCTAAGTCAAAGTCTGCAACAATCTCCATCCATCTCTGCTGACGAAGGTTCAGGTCTGGCTGGGTAAAGAGATATTTCAGACTTTGGTGGTCAGTGAAGATCTCGCAACGATTACCGAGAAGGTAATTTCGCCACTGCTTCAGTGCATGAATGACAGCTGCAAGCTCGAGGTCGTGAACTGGGTAGTTCTCTTAGTGAGGGCGCAATTGGTGAGAGGCATAAGCAATCACTTTGCGGTCTTGCATTAGGACACAACCTAATCCTTGACGAGAAGCTTCGCAGTAAATGACGAAGTCCTTCTTAGTATCAGGTGGAGCAAGCACTAGAGCAGAAGTCAACTTGTCTTTCAGTGCTTGGAAACTTTCCTGACATTTGCCTATCCATTGGAACTTGACGCCCTTATGCAACAGGTTAGTCGGAGGCCTGGCGATCTTGGAGAAGTTCTCGACGAATCGACGGCAATAGCTGGCGAGTCTGAGAAAACTTCTGACTTGCTTAACGTTCTTCGGCGGAGTCCAATCAAGAATAGCTTGGACTCGTTCAGGGTTGACAGCAATACCATCCTTAGAGATGACATGCCCAAGATAGGTTACTTCGGGTGGCCAGAATTCACACTTGGAGAACTTGGCATATAGTTGATGCTCTCGTAGCTTTTCCAGCACAAGACAAAGATGTTCAACATGCTCTTCTTTGTTCTTGGAAAACACAAGGATATCATCCAGATAAACCACGACGAACTTGTCGAGGTAATGCATGAATATATAGTTCACCAGACGAGAGAAGGTGGCTGGAGCATTGGTTAAGCCGAAAGACACGACAGTGTACTCGTATGAACCATATCGAGTCACGAAGGTGGTCTTTGGGATATCCTCTTCAAGAACACGGATCTGGTGGTAACCCAACCTCAAGTCGAGTTTAGAGAACACTGATGAACCAGCCAGTTGATCATACAGATCATTGATCCGAGGATGAGGATATTTGTTCTGAATGGTAGCTTGGTTAATTGGACGGTAATCTTGGACCAATCGGTTTGTCCCATCCTTCTTCTTGACAAAGAGAGAAGGTTCTCCCCAAGGAGAGCAACTTGGGCGAATGAAACCTTTGCAAAGAGATTTGTTGATTTCCTCCTTAAGCTCAGTGAGTTCATGCGGCGGCATCTTGTAGGGTCGTTTGGCTATAGGAGTGGTGCCTGGTTTCAAGTCGATGATGAATTCGACAGCTCTAGCAGGGGGAATCCCTGGAAGTTCTTCAGGAAAAACATCTTGGAATTCGTGAATGACAGGAATGTTTTCAATGCGCTCGAGGGGTGCAACATTCAATGCATTCAAGGCATAAAGCCGTGCCTCAGCATTTTGCACCAGATGAGCTTGGTAAGTAACTATTTCATCTGAAGGGTGTAGTAGATGGACGGTCTTAGTGGCGCAAACTATAGAAGTAGTATGCGCTTTCAACCAATCCATCCCCAAAATGAGGTCGATGTTAGACGACTTCAGGATAATGTGAGAGGCATAGAATTCCAGCCCTTGGATTTCGACGGGGACGTCGATGCCAACTATGGAGGTTTGACATTGTCCCACGGGGTTTTTGACCACTACCGAAGTGTTCATCTCCTCACATTTAACGTCTTGCTTGTATGCAAAATCTTCTGACATGAATGAATGAGATGCACCTATATCAAATAAAACGGATGCTGGTACTGAATTTACAAAGAGTGTACCCATCACAGTAGCAGGCTGATCTTGAGCTACATTGAGATCAACGTGGTTGGCATGAACACGACCATAAGACTTGGCATTGTTGTTGCGGGGCTGGTTGCTTCCATGGCCAGTTGCTGGAAGGGCCAATTGATTCTGGTTCTGGTTGCATTCCCTAGCACGGTGTCCTGGTTAACCACACCTGAAGCACATACCATTATTGGGAGCGGGAGAAGGAGCTCAGGGTGGTGGTGCTGGAAGGCTTGGCTGCCTAGGTGGTGGAGGAGGCAGACGAGGTGCAGCATAGGACTGCCTTGGAGCAGGTGCAGTTGGCTGGTACATGCTGTTGGGAATCCGTATCCTACGCTTCTGTGTGGGCGGGCCCGAAGATGAGACCGTGTCTTGGTTGCGCCTATGAGAGCTCTGGTGTTCCTGCAGACCAGTTTCGACATTGATGGCCTTGTTCACCAAGGTGGCGAAATCAGCAAAGTCATGCACTAGAAGTGCGAGCTTGATGTCAGCTTGAAGGCCGTCACAGAACTTCTCCTGTCTGCATGCATCAGTTGCAATGTCCTCTTCAGCATAGCAGGACAAGTCCAGAAACTCCCGCTGATAGGCTTCAACAGTTTTGTTGCCTTGGGTAAGGTTGCGGAACTCACGCTTCTTCCGGTCCATAACTCCCCGAGGAATGAAGCGGGCATGAAAAGCAGCTGGGAAGTCTGGCCAGGTGATGATTGTTCCAGCTGGCAGAGTACGCTTGTGGCTGTCTTAGCATTGAGCTGCGGGTCCCTTCAAGAAGAAGGAAGCAAAGGTGACATAACTGGCAGGGGCTACACCAGAAGACTCCATTTCATAGGTGATGTCACGGAGCCAGTCATCAGCATCCAGAGGCTGAGTTGAGATACGATACACAGTTGGGTTGAGGCGCATGAAATCCTGCAGAGTCACTTGGGCTGGCTGCTGGTTCATATTGGGGCGAGGGAACTGAGCCATCATATTTTCCATGAACTGTCGATTCAGCTCGAACTGTTGGATCATACCAGCCATGTACTCAGGCGGTGGTGGGCATTGCCACCACGACCAAGACCACCTCGTCTAACCATCATGCTAATATATAACAGGGGTAGTTCAGCATTGAGAAATTTGCAAGGACAAGAATCATTCATGATGAAACATGCATAATGAAAGGAGCATGATAGATACTACATAGTAGTCGACATATCTTACAAAAGGGATCATGCATAGAGTTCGATACACAGAGTTTGGTACATAGACTAAAGACATCATAGGCGGCACGCATGCTCGCAACAGAGGCACCTAATACTAATAATCAAGACTACATCAATCCCAGGAGGAACTGTGGAGGTAGGTGTAGCCCGACAGCTGGTAGTGACGCGACGGGAAGTCCTCCATGTCAGTAGCCTGGGGTCCGCGGATACTCTGGTGCAGAACCCGACGCTCAGTGGTAGAAGAGGACCAAGTGCGGGAGAGTAGCCTCCCACATCTGGCCAGCCGACACCCTGGGGCATCACGGTCCTGGTTGGGTACATCGCAGATCGCGACAGCTCACTAGATCGGACAAAGGGGTGCAACAGTGTCAGAGCACGGTAAAGGTGCTGACGAGTGGTGTACAACTCATGGCGAAGAGCTCGGTTAGCTCGATCCAGCCCATCAGCATGCAAAACCAGGTTCTGATGGTAGAAGGGCTCGCGGGTGACAGTGGAGTAGGCAGAAGTGTAGTATCGGTCCTCACCAACATCGGATGCGATAGCAATGTGCCTGAAAGGGGAGGTGTCCAACTCCTGATACTCTCCATGAAGACGTGTCAGAGCAGCATAAGCAGCATCGTGAACTG
Source organism: Aegilops umbellulata (assembly GCA_032464435.1). Taxonomy (NCBI): domain Eukaryota; kingdom Viridiplantae; phylum Streptophyta; class Magnoliopsida; order Poales; family Poaceae; genus Aegilops; species Aegilops umbellulata. Next base: position 147,234,581 of record CP136059.1, on the reverse strand, counting down.
CCATACCGATGGTCACTCCAACACCATGAGCAGTGTGCAACACAGTAGTGGAGTCATACTCCGGAGAGTAGAGGTGGACGATGGCACGGTACTGCTCCTGGTTAAAGTCCTGGCACTCCTCGTAGACGGTGTACTCAGGGTGCCAGCGATAACCCAGATAGGTCATCATCTCAGCTAGCACAACAGGTGAACCTGGGACACCAATGGCCGTCGTGTGGCGCACGACCTGCCTCGTGGGTTCCATCTGAAAGCAAAGATGTTTCAAGGAGTCAAATGACAGTGTGGGAATTGTTCAAAATACTATTCTAAGGAATAACTATGGCTTATACAACTTTGGGGTGAATGTGGTCATGGGATCCTAATGTTAGAGTTAGTAAATTCGTTTAACCCGAGTAGAAGAGAGTTTAGAGTCCCGGAGTAAGGATCGAGGAGTAAAAGATCCTAGTACCACCCAATGGCGACGTGGGCCCGTAAGACACACAACCATGTTAGTAAAAAGTTTTGCAATGTCTAGACTCGACTTCGGCCAAGGAGTGTGGAAGGGGGATTCCTACAGGCAGTCGGCTCTGATACCAACTTGTGACACCCCCGATTCAATCGTACACTAATCATACACGCAAACGTGTACGATCAAGATCAGGGACTCACGGGAAGATATCACAACACAACTTTAAAAATAAAATAAGTCATACAAGCATCATAATACTAGCCAGGGGCCTCGAGGGCTCGAATACAAGTGCTCGATCATAGATGAGTCAGCGGAAGCAACAATATCTGAGTACAGACATAAAGCAAACAAGGTGCCATAAGATGGCTAGCACAAACTGGGATACAGATCGAAAGAGGCGCAGGCCTCCTGCCTGGGATCCTCCTAAACTACTCTTGGTCGTCGTCAGCGGCCTCCATGTAGTAGTACGCACCTTCGGTGTAGTAGGAGTCATCGTCGACGGTGGCGTTTGGCTCCTGGGCTCCATCATCTGGTTGCGACAACCAGGAAGAAAGGAAAGGGGGAAAAGGGGGAGATAAGCAACCGTGAGTACTCATCCAAAGTACTCGCAAGCAAGGATCTACACTACTTATGCATGGGTATCTGTATAAAGGGGCAATATCGATGGACTGAACTGTAGAATGCTAGAATAAGAGGGGGATAGCTAATCCTATCGAAGACTACGCTTTTGGCAGCCTCCATCTTGCAGCATGTAGAAGAGAGTAGATGGTAAGTTCACCAAGTAGCATCGCATAACATAGTCCTACCCGGCGATACTCCCCTCGTCGCCCTATGTGAGAGCGATCACCAGGTTATATCTGGCACTTGGAAGGGTGTGTTTTATTAAGTATCCGGTTCTAGTTTTCATAAGGTCAAGGTACAACTCTGGGTCGTCCTGTTACCGAAGATCACGGCTATTCGAATAGATTAACTTCCCTGCAGGGGTGCACCACATTACCCAACACGCTCGATCCCCTTTGGCCGGACACACTTTCCTGGTTCATGCCCGGCCTCGAAAGATTAACACGTTGCAGCCCCACCTAGGCACAATAGAGAGGTCAGCACGCTGGTCTAAATCCTATGCGCGCAGGGTCTTGGCCCATCGCCCATTGCACACATGCACGTTGCGTACGCGGACGGAAGTAGACCTAGCCTCCCTAATACAAGAGCAGGCGTTCTAGTCCAATCAGGCGCGCGCCGCTCAGTCGCTGACATCACGAAGGCTTCGGCTGATACCATGATGTCGAGTGCCCATAACTGTTCCCGCGTAGTTAGTTAGTGCGTATAGGCCAGTGGCCAGACTCAGATCAAATACCAAGATCTTGTTAAGCGTGTTATTTAGAAGTAACCGCGAACACCGACCAGGGCCAGGCCCACCTCTCTCCTAGGTGGTCTCAACCTGCCCTGTCGCTCCGCCACAAAGATCCACTCAGAGGGCCGTTGGGACAAACGTCCTTTCGGTCCCAATCCGTGAATCACTCGCGAGTACTCTACGAGCCGACCCGACTTTAGTCACCACAAGTATCATATATTATGTATATAAGTATATACCCGTGATCACCTCCCGATAGTATAGCATGGCAGACGGACAAGAATGTAGGGCCAATGATGGAATACTAGCATCCTATACTAAGCATGTAGGATTGCAGGTAAAGGTAACAATAGTAGTAGCAAGGACATGCTATGCATCAGAATAGGATTAACGGAAAGCAGTAACATGCTACACTAATCTAATGTAACCAGTAGAGAGAAGACTAGGCAATATCTTGTGATCAAAGGGGGGCTTGCCTGGTTGCTCTGGCAAGAAGGAGGGGTCGTCAACACCGTAGTCGTACTAGGTAGCAGTGGCGTCAGTCTCGGTGTCTAGCGAGAGAAGAGGGGGAAGAAACAATAAATATAATGCAAACATATGCATTGACATGACAATGAGTGGTGTTAGGTGTGCCCTAATGCGGTAGGAGGTGATACCGGCAAAGGGGGAAAACATCCGGGAAAGAATCCCCGGTGTTTCGCGTTTTCGGACAGATGAATCGAAGAGGAAAGTTGCGTGTTCGCTATGCTAGGGATGTGTGGTGGACAAATGGGGTGCATATCTAGATTCGTCTCGCCGTTCTGAGCAACTTTCATGTAGAAAGTTTTTCCATCCGAGCTACGGTTTATTTTATATTAATTTTACAAGATTTAATCATTTTTAGAATTTATTTAATTAAATTAATTCGAAATTATTATTATTGCATCAGCATGACATCATCATAATGTCAGCAGTCAACAGAGGTGTTGACTGGTCAAACTAACGTGAGGGTCCCGCCTGTCATTGACTAACTAATTAATTAACAGTTATTTGGGTTACTTAGTGATTATATTAATCTGATTATGATTAATTACATTAATTAATTAATTAATTAATTAAATTTATTTATTTTTTAATCTTAATCTCTTTTTTTATATAAACTCGTTCTGGGGGCTAGGCCCCACATGTCATTGGCCGAGGTCATAGTGGGTTCGGTACTGCGGGTGCCGCCCGAACATGCGCCACGGGTGCGGGCGCTGGGCGCATGCCCAGGGGTGCGGGGGAGGGCGGCGGACCTGGCAGGTCACCAGGCCGGCGTGGGCGAGGCCAGCACGGGCCGGCCGGTGAGCGAGCGGTGGCGGGCACGGCTCCGTGTGGGCGGGCGCGCATGAGCGCGCGACAGGGTTGCAGCAGGGGCTCGAGGCGCGGTGCAGGGGGGCCGGTGGCCAGGCAAGGTGAGCAGCAGTGGCCTCGACGTCAGCAGCAGTGCAGAACGAGGCAGCGGGCGGGGCCGGCACGAGTGAGCAGAGGCGGCGGGAGCAGGACGGCGCGTCGGCGGCTGGAGAGGCCAGTGGATCCGGGCACGAGCGCGCGTGGCGAGGATGGATAGGGGCGCGGGCGACTCGGTGGGGCGCGGTGTGTATAGAAGCGAGGCGCGCGCGAGCGGCACGGTTGGCGCGGCCGTGTGGGGCGGACGGCGGAGGCGGCCCGCAGCAGCAGAGGGGAGGCAACGGCTGGAGCTGTAGCGATAGGTAGGGGCGACGCGGCTGTGTGCAGCGAGCCATGGGGGCGCGAGCAGATGGCGACGGCTAGTGGACGAGGTCCACGAGTAGCAGCAAGCCAGGGCACGCGCGCATGCGTGAGCGAGGCCCGGCATGGCAGAGGAGCGCATGGGGCGGGCACGGTCGAGGCGCGACCATGGCGGGGCGAGCGCATGACGATGGGCGCATGCGAACTCGTCGGGACAGGGGGAAAGAAGGGGAGGCCTCACGAGGTAGATGTAGGGAACAAGGCAGTGGTGCGTGAGGAGGAAGACGGAGACGACTGAGCGACGGAGAGGCAGTCCGGCGGGGGAGCGGTCCGGCGAGGTGGCGAACCGGATCTGGATCGAGGAAGGGGGCGGTCGGCGCGGTTCGTTCCCCGATCCAAATCTGGATCGGTGGAGGGGGAGAGCGAGTTGGGGGAAGTGGGGCGTTGGGTTAGGGTTTTCCTAACCCGGTGGGGATATGGAGAGGAGTGTGGCGCCGGCTGGGCCGTCGGGCTGGTTGGGTAGGATGGGCCGAGGCCCATGGGGAGCCGAGGGGGGGTTTCTTTTGTTTTCTGTTTTGTTCCTTTTCTTTTATTTATTTTCCTTTTCTGTTTTAATTCAATTAGCTTAATTATCCGGGCGTTACAAGATTTATATATCAATCATGTGTAAAATTTTTAGAACTTTATCACGTTCCAGTGAATTATAGTAATTCCAGCATTGGGCGCAGAAGTTTTTGTTTTTTCACAGAATCAAGTCAACTATCAATCAAATCATCCCAAAAGGCTTTACTTGGCACAAACACTAATTAAACATAAAAACCCAATAATTACAGTAGCAATAATCATGTCATCACACAAGCGCAGAAGGAAAAAGCAAAAAATTAAGATGACTATTGCCTATTGGGTTGCCACCCATCAAGCGGTATTGTTTTATGCCCCTAGCAAGGCATAATGCATTGTTTCAAGTATTGTCATATTTATAATCATGCTAAACCATTTATTTACCAAAGGGTCCATTGCTATCAATCTTCCTTTTTCCTATTTTACTCTCCTTGCCATCATCGATAATGTGATTCAAGTGATTAAGTTTTGCATTGAGAGTTTCTATTTCAGCTTTCAAGATAATAAAATTATCAATCTTCTGTTCCAAAGTATCATATCTCTTATTTTGTAATACCACATTACCATTTATTTTATTGGAAATATTATGTAATCCTTTAAAGTGAGCTTCGATGCTAGCTTTGGTCTCTTTTATTAACTCAGCTTGGCGATAGCTCACTAGTATGGTGGGTTCAATAGTTCATATTTTTGGTTGTCCAAACACACTTTTCATATTTCCATAGGTGTCAAAATCATTATTCCCAAGGAAATCCTTTTCAAACATTGAATAGAAGACACATCTATGAATAAAAGATAAACCAACAAAAAAGCTCCTAAGAAGTAACTTGATATGACCTTTGGGATTAACCCTCATTTGTATCTGTAATAATCTATCCCAAGCTTCTTTTAAAGATTCACCACTTGACTTCTTAAAGTCTAAAATCCCAGAGCCCTCTCCTAAGTAAGGCGGAAACGACATATCAAGAGAAGAACTAGCCAAAGTGGCAAAGCAAACAGACAAGCAAACTAACAAAGTAAAATATTTTTGTGTTTTGATGTTTTTTGTAACGAGACTAATAAAAGCAAATAAAAAGTAGATCAAGTAAATGATAAATGAAGGTACTTGTAGGTTTTGATGATGTCTACCCGGCAATGGTGTCAGAATTTTTTTCTGCTACTTGTGAGTTGCATTGGGATTTTCCGCGAAGAGGAAGGTTGAAGCAATATATTAGCTGATAAGTATTTCCCTCAGTGAGAACCAAGGTTATTGAACCAATAGGAGAATCACGCAAAGCCTAGTGAACAGTACCTGCACCCACAAGAGAAAATACTAGCACCCAACACGGGCAAGTGGGTTGTCAATCTCCTTGAACTCGTTACTTGCAAGGATCGAATCTGATAGTGGAAGATATATAAATTGCAAAAAAAAAGATAACAAATTGCAGCAAGGTATTTTGGTTTTTGTAATATGATAAAAGTAGACCGGGTGCCATCGTTTTCACTACAGGCTTCTCTCTCGAATAAATAGCATATGGTGCGTAGACAAATTACTGCTAGGCAATTAGTTGAAAATTGCATAGTTAGGATGTTATTCATGGCAATGATCATGTATATATGCATTACGTGTGTGACTAGTAGACCGAAACGAGTTTACATCTACTACTATTACTCCACAAATCGACCTCTCTCCAGCATGCATCTATGATATTAAGTTCATGACAAACATAGTAACAATTTAAGCAAGATGGCGTACTACAGATAGAATAAACTCAAGCAATATGAATAAAACCCATTGTTTTACCCTTAATGGCAACAACACAAATATGTGCCATGCTACCCGTTCTGTCATGAGGTGAGGACACCACAAGATTGAACCCATCACAAAGCACCTCTCGCACTGAAGATAAATCAATCTAGTTGGCCAAACCATATGGATAGATAGGAGAGAAATACAAAGTTATAATAATCATGCGTAATAATTTTAGAAAGGACTCGATTACTTTCAATGAATACTCCGATCATAAACCCACAATTCATCGGATCCCAACAAACACACCGCAAAAGAAGATTACATCGGATAGAACTCCATGGAGATCATGGAGAACTTTGTAGTGAAGATTGGAGAGAAAGAATAAGCCATCTAGCTACTAGCTATGGACCCGTAGGTGTCGGTGCAACAATGTCTAGGTCGGTTGCCCAGACTTTGCACGTGCCTAAGGACAAGATGCAGCCTAGATAGGACAAGCATTAGAGTTCAGTTATTTGAAGAATCAAAGTGCAGATCAAGAAGACCAAGTCAAGCCAGAGAGACAAGATATCACCAAGGGAAAAACCTCCCTTTCCTGGTAGGCGAGCCTGGTGAGGACTAGGATTGCCCCGAAGACAAGCCACCAGGCTGCCCCTGCAGGTTTGCGGGGCACAGCAAGGGCGTACTGCCCCACCAAAGCTTCACCGCTCCACCTCACAGCAATGCAAGTCACCGATCAGTGCGGTGTCAAGCCCCTAAGTGACTAAGTGGCTGCATCTTGCCACATGGCAGCCACTTCCTACGGAAAACACCTCCAAATGACACCCGTTCTGAGACGTGTCAAGCAAGCAGGCGCGAAGCTGGCAAAGCAGCCTGGCAAGGCTTGCCGGGCATGCTGTGATGTGATACTAAGAGGCGCATTTAATGCGCTCTGTCTGCCGACAAAGTTAGGTATTGTAGCACTATTTGCTATCTAATCAGTATGTAATGACTGATTTGCCACTGTGGTGACCCCTTAACCTATAAAAGGAGGCCCATGGCAACCATAGAGAGGATTTGGACCTTCACATATTCATAAGTGTGTAGCCGCTCTCGCCCCGAGGCAACCTTGCCAGGCAAGAGCGCCGCGTTCTCCACCATAATCCACCATCAATCCACCAAAGCAGGAGTAGGGTTTTACGCCTCATGGCGGCCCAAACCTGGGTAAAACTGCCCGTGTGATCTCTGTCGTGCTGCGTTACGCTTCTCCGCTCTTTGTGCAACGTGCCCATCCCCCACCGAACCAAAAGGGGCTCATGTCCCCATAGGTGGCCATGGTTTCCCATGACATCTTTGGCGCGCCAGGTAGGGGGAGTCACTTGCACGAACCTGAGAGTGTAAGCAGCGCGTCATCTTTATCACCATTTTCTTCATCGATGGCTCCATCAACTATGGCGCCCAAGAAGAAGCCCAGTGCTGTAGCTCACCCGTCCACCTCGAAGGCCCCGCCGCCCGCGACTGCCGACGTCGCGGGGACTGCATGGACGCATGGGGATATGGACACTGCGGGGGACGTGGTCAACGCAGGCGGCGTTGTTACCACCTCCCCCGTGACCGAGCAGGAGCGTGAGGCACTGGGGAAGGCATCACCAGTAGCATCCCCGCGACCAAGCTCCGCGAGGTATGGGTAGAGAGATTATTCCTTCTGCGCCTCCCCGCCCGACCGAGGAGCACAACCATGGTGGTGACGCTCGCCCTGAGGCGTATCACAATCCTCCGGCCGCCCCCGCCGCGGGCGTGGTCGCAGGACATGCACCACCCCCGGAGAAAACTGGCCCAGCCAATGCTCCGAACGAGACCATTGGTCCACACGCACCACCACCTCGTCACCATGCCATCCAAGCGACTGGCTCCTGACGGCGGGAGCCCGTCACAGCCACTGCTGGCACCGTCAGGAGCCGAGCGACACTGCGATCTACACCGTCATCACCTATCACTGCTACGCGTCGGTGCTATACAAACGGTTTTTAACCCCTTTTCGCGACGGCATTTGGAACCGTCGCCAAGTGAGTGTGGGCGATAGGGGGGTCCTTCCCACACGACCCAGAAATCATCGGTGATAGGCCCTCATCGGACACAGGCTGGGGCAAAATGAGCCCGTGTGCAGTCGGGCGCGGCATCAAAACCCAATCATTTCCGTTCGTATGTACATCCCACAGGGTGAATCCCAGAAAAACATTTCCGTTCGTATGTATATCACACAAAGTCAATCCAAGGATACATTTCCGTTCTTATGTACATCCCACACAGTCAATCCAGGGAAAACGTTTCCGTTCGTATGTACATCCCACACCGTTTTATGTGTAGGCTCGTGTGTGAAAGGTGTAACTATCACACACGCTCTGCCTTGGTTAACTGTTTGCTTTTATCAACTACATCAAACACGATTTGATGAAGAAAACCGTGTGGCATTGGGCTATCCATCACGAGCGCTACTGCTAGAACCGTTTGCAAAGTTCCATCACACAATTAGCAGGTTTATTAGTTTACAATTAATAATTCTAGTATTACGCAAATTCACATTTCATATCGAACAACTATTTGCCAATTTCACATTAGGCACCTAAATATATTTTAACATCACAATACGATAGCTACATGAAAACATCATATTAAAACATATAGCTAGTTCAACTTCATAAGAACAATATTAGAACAATATATTCATTTCCCTAATCGAGATCATCCAGGCTCGTCTTATCCACCTCTTCTTTCAGTTTAGTAAGAACCTGTTTTGCACTGTCCAACTGGGAAAGTGCCTCCTCCTTCGCCAACACCATCTTAGCAAAGTCTGATTTAAAAAATCTAAGCTCATTCTCCACCTTCCTCTTTATCCCGCATCTTCAAATATTCTTCAGCGTTGACAACACTTTCTCTAAGCCTACATCTGTTCTCTTCCTCATACATGCTCCAGAGCTTTGCTAGGCACATCTCCAAAGACTGTGGCCACTCTTGATCAACCCACTCCAAGTAAGAACACTTCAGATCATCCTATAATATTTAAAACTAGAGCAGTAACAATTATAGGGGAAATGGGTTTACGGAAACATAGAAAATCACCAATGCTTATTCTGAAAAACTGAAGAAACATGTTAATTATGACATATCTTCTCAAAAAGATCAATGTGCAAATGAATTAATTGCTACGGAGACAACAACCAAATTCTGTAACATCAGAAGCTATAATTAACTACAACAATGCTACAAGTTCTTACTCATGTACAATAAATAACAAATTGAACATTTTATGAGGAAGGTAAATATAACTGCAATAGCATAGCGACAGTGTTTGGATGACATCAAATTGATAGTAACAGGTGTGTACATGCACAAATTTAGTAACATAGAACTAATAGCACTAAGGCCGTCCACTATGTATGCCAAAACTGGTGTAAAAACAACTTTTGCTACATCTCGCACCGGTGCGCTGCATTGGCGAGCCGATGAAGCGGAAAAAAAATCAGGGACCCGGACTCCGGAGCACCTAGTTGCTCCGATGCTCAGTTCCTTTGTGCCATAAAGATTTAATGTTTTACTGCTTTGCTGATCGGATGTGTGGATCAAAGTTGGCTGCACAAACTGCTGAAGCGGTGCCAAATAATTTTCGAATGGCACCGCTTATGAGATGGCAACAATTTTAGATACTAGGTACATCCCGTGACACTGTCTTAGGATGCGTTTGGTTGAAGGTGTGGTATGAATGGGTTGGGACCGTGACAGTGTCTGAATCACATCTAACAAATTATTTGTAACACCGAAAGAGGGTCTAACCTTATCTGCACATGCCAGAAACTTCCTCCCAGTGTCCACAGATTCAAACACAACTAGCTTCATGCATGGAAATTGATGGTGAAAACGAGCAGATAGATCTTCAGCCACCCCTCTCCATTCGTTGCCACTGATGGTCCTAGGGAGCTACAAAAGGAAGAAATGACTAAAATCGACCGCCGGGTAAAAATCCTTCATTCCAAGTCATAGCCCGAGAGAGAGAGAGAGAAGAGAGGCATACCCGGGTGGTGAAGGAGTCATCACCGGAGGAGGAACCGCTAGAGAGGTCTTTGAAGAAGAGCATCGCGACCCCGGCGGTAGGATGCGAGACGGCGAGAGCGAGGAAGCAAGCGAGGAAGCGGCTATAGCTTAGAAAGGAAGGAAGGAAGGAGGAAATAGGGGAAATGTGACTTGTGGTCGGGGAGAAAAGGGGGTGGGGAAGGGGGAGGGGTCGGGGGTAGATATTTTGGCGGTAGGCCAAAATTTTGAAATGTGGAGGAAAAGTTTGCGTGCGGTGCCGCCGGACCATTCACTCTGAATGATTGTGTGCATCGCAAACGATTCTTCTGCTTTGCGCGCATGGGATGAGTTTGATAATTCAAATTTTGGTGGAAATTTCCCCGGTACGTCATTGCATAATTTAATATCGCTTGCTAATTTGGGCACACAAAAGAGCGTACAACAGACATACCACACTTACTGAATCGAGTAATTTTAGTAATTAATCGAGTAATTTTAGTAATTAAATAGAGCCAGTTGACCTAAACATTGCTCTAACAAAAGACCAGCATTAAAAACAAAGGCTAAGTATGCATAATTTTAACAAATCCGCCGCCGCGCCGGCCTATGCACCGCCGGTGTGAGATGAGACGTCGATGACTTGTACTGGCGACATGCCGCTGTTGGTGGACTCCGCGCCCCCTGCTAAAGTCGACCGTGTCCTTGTCCTCGTCCTCGGCGCCGCCCTCAAGGTTGTATTACTCGTAGCAGTGGCTGCGCCAAAGCTCGCGTTGGTACTCCAGCGCCGATTCCTCGACGGACAGACTCTTCTCTACCTCGACCTCGGCCACGCGCAACTCCTCCTCCCGGCGCTCCTTGATCTCTGCCGCCTCCTGCATCTCCAGCTCCGGCTCGGCGACCTCATGAGGAAGCAGGTGCTCCATGGCCACCGCCGCCTTTTCGGACGTGGGTTGCATGCTGGATTCCAAGGTGGCCTGGAATATCTTGGCGTGTGCATCCTCGATCTTGGCGTGGATGGCCTCGACCCGGGCCAGGGCGACATCGGCGGCACGGACGGCAGCTTGAGCGCTCTCGGCATTTACAATCGCCATCGCAGCAGCAGCTACAGCCGTCTCGGCTGCTGCAGCTGCCCTGTCGGCTGCCGCAGACACCCTCTCAGCAGAAACGGTCGCGCTCAATGCCGATGCGGCGGCACTCTCGGCGTAGGCGGCCGCGCTCGGGGGTGGGGGGACGCGATCACCGTACGGGCCTTCACGAAGCGTTTCCACGGCATCATCTTTGCAAGAAGGGGGTGTGGGAATGGGGATCGGGATTCGTGGATTTGGGGGTTGCCGGCACTGGAGCAGACGAGCCGGCGAAGCTTAAGGAGGAAGACTTAAATAGACCCAGATATTTTCATCGCAAACGGTTCCTAGAAAACAACTGTGTGTGATGTTGTAGATATTTTTTATTAGGTGTGAAAGACAAATTTGGAGTAAAGTGGCAACGGATGGTGTTTTAAATGTACAAGAAAATTTGTAATACTAATACAATTGTGATGTCAAATTTTGGAAAATTTCAGGGGTCAATTGACCATTTAAGTCATTTAAGTGATTTTCTAGCCATTTAATGACCGTACTTGAAATTTGAACTACATGTACATGCAACACCTAACCATAACGGTTTGAAAAGTCATATTTTGTGTACTTCTGTGTGTTTTAATTCCATGTGCAGTAAATGGGAAGGAATTCTCAAACATATTGGTCTAACGGCTATGACACAAGTAAGCATGGAGTGCTATGTCATTTAAATTCCAAAATTTTAAAAAATATCAGAAACTCATGAAACCTTGGTTGATGTAATGTCATGCCACCAAGATGATGTGGTAAAAAATTTGGCATGTGTGACGAAAGTTTGGACACACACCCCTCACAAACCGGAGCAACTCACTAGAAGGCTCGTGGTTCCAAGAGGGAACAATGCATGTTTGATGACGAACGGGAGATAGCTTCCTCTTACAGCCTTCAATTTTTTTCTACGTGTAATGTGCACTAATACAACTGTCATGTGAAAATTTGGAAAATTTCAGGGGTCATTTGACCTCTTGAAGACATTTAAGTGATTTTCTAGCCATTCATTCAAATTTGAACTACATCTACATGCAACGGCTAACCATAATGGTTTGAAAAATCATATTTGTGTACTTGTGTGCGAATTAATTCCATGTGCAGTAAATTAGAAGTAATTTTCAAACATATTGGTCTCACGACATGGACGCATGCATATGTATGCATGGAGTGCCATGGCATTTTAATTCCAAAAAATTAAAAAATGATCAGAAAAACATGAAACCTTGCTTGATGTAATGTCATGCCACCAAGATGATGTGGTAAAAAATGGCATGTTTGACAAAAGTTTTGACACACACCCCTCACAAACCGGAGCAACTCACTAGAAGGCTCGTGGTTCCAAGAGGGAACAATGCATATTTGATGACGAACAGGAGATAGCTTCCTCTTACGGCCTTCAAAAATTTTCTATGTTTAACGTGCACTACTACAACTGTAATGTGAAAATTTGGAAAATTCTAGGGGTCATTTGACCTTTTAAAGACATTTAAGTGCTTTTCTAGCCATTTAATGACCGTAATTCAAATTTGAACTACATCTACATGCAACACCTAACCATAACAGTTTGAAAAATCTATTTGTGTACTTGTGTGCGAGTTAATTCCATGTGCAACAAATTAGAAGGAATTTTCAAACATATTGGTCTCACGGCATGGGCACATGCATGGAGTCCCATGGCATTTTAATCCCAAAAAAATTAAAAAATGATCAGAAAAACATGAAACCTTGCTTGATGTAATGTCATGCAACCAATATGATGTGGTAAAAAATTGGCCTGTTTGACAAAAGTTTGGACACACGCCCCTCACAAACCGGAGCAACTCACAAGAAGGCTTATGGTTCCGAGAGGGAACAATGCATGTTTGATGACGAATAGGATATAGCTTTCTCTTACGGCCTTCAATTTTTTTCTATGTTTAACATGCACTACTACAACTATCATGTGAAAATTTGGAAAATTCTAGGGGTCATTTGACCTTTTAAATACATTTAAGTGATTTTCTAGCCATTTATTGACCGTAATTCAAATTTGAACTACATCTACATGCAACGGCTAACCATAACGGTTTGAAAAATTATATTTTGTGTATGTGTGTGTGAGTTAAAAAATCATCATACGATGTAAATATATGGTGTTCAAAAAAGAAAATGTAAAGATCTGGCAAGATAGCCGGCGCCCACACGATTGGCACTCTATCTAGGTGAGTGGCGGGGATCATTAATCAGACACGGTTCTGTATTGGAAACCGTCAGCTATTATGTTCACACAATGATTTTGCTGTGGGAATCGTGTGTAGTTTAAACTACAATACTCGTAAATTCCGGCGACCAACGTGTGTACTATTCCCGTCGATCTAGATTCCGGCCACCAATAAATGCTACCTTGCTCACGTCGTACCGCCTGCATTCTCATCTACATCCTCCCCTCACTCTCTCTCTCTCTCTCTCTCTCTCTCTCTCTCTCTCTCTCTCTTAAATCTCTGCCATGGCGCCGCCGGTCTGCCCACGCGCCGGCGAGGAGTCGCCTCCCCCCGAGGATGCTCACTCGAATAACAGCGACGAGGACCCCTACGCGCCGCCGGACGAGGTTGCACCGGACCCCCCAACTTTGGATTGGTTTTGGGCCAGTACAATCTTTGTCTGTGGAAGTCGCTGCCGCCGGATGAGAAAGCCAGGCAAGTGGCGTTCAAGAAGGAGATGGCGGAGGAGGAAGCCAGATATCAGGCGACCTATGAAGCCCGTGATGCCGCCTGGAAAAAGGAGGCGGTGGAGCTTTGGGGGCGGGCGCATCGTCGTGCGGAGGGGGTGTATGAAGACGGGTACTTCATGAGGTAGGTCAAAGGCGCTGGGCGCCTTGTCTCTGCATGGAGGTGGGCCGATAAGCTCCAGCGTGACACCGACGAGGAGCTCCGGTGGGTGCCCAACGAAATGGCAAGATCTTTCGCGCTCGTCCGCCAGTGAGAGGCAGATCGATACGTCAAGCACTGCAAGGCGGAGGAGGCGGAGTACTGCCTCGGCACTGCAATACTGGCGAGGGGCTACCGGAATACTGGCCCCAGGAGGGATTATTAGTTTTATTATTGTTTGTTTTCAATTTTATGCATTATACCTAGTAGTTAAGTATCATCACGTATTTATGATGATATTATATATATATATATTCTGTGATGAACTAATGAGCAATTAATATATAAGAACATATAAGAACGGAAAACAGAGTACACACATTGAAACAGAGCAATAAACAGAGCAATACTATGATTGCTGTGAATACGTAGCTATGCACGTCGAAACGACTCAACAAAATAAAACGCGTCCATGAGACCATGACCAGCAGCCCTTGCCTACGATAACTCTTGGCTCTGCCTGAACTCGTGCAGGCGTTCGTCCAAGCGGTCGACATGCTCGCGATACATCTGGAGCACGATCTCGAGCTCCAAGTTGGCTATTTCATCGAAGATCACCAGCTCGGGGATGCGACGACCATGTTCCTCTACTGCGCCCAGGTGGACACGTGGGCCAAGGAGGCAGTCAAGCCTGCCAACCAGCGCGTTGGCATCGAGCGGGCCGCGGACAAGGCGAACGGCGCGACCCATGCGAACGGTGCGGCGGGCGTCCGGTGAAAGTACGGCGCGGCCGGCCTCTAGTGCAAGTATGGCGCAGAGGGCCTCTGCCCACTCCTGGCGAGGAATGAGGGTATTGACGAGACGTGTACCCAACTGTGACGCTGTGTCGACAGCAGGCAAGCGCTGATGGATCCGCTCTTGTTGTGCGGCGCGCCGCGCCTCTCGGTATGCGACGCTCCAATGGTCTCGCCGTGCGGCGAGCCGCAGCCTATCAGCGCAGACGTGCCTAGCTTGCTCTGCAGCGTGCCATCCATCATGTTGTGCGTTGAGCTGCAGCCTGTTGGCGCTGACATGCCTATCTTGGTCCACGGCGCTCAAGCGCCATGCGCCAAGGGTCTGCTCAACCCTGACGATGATGCACATCACAGCGTCGTCCATTGCGTTGCCGGGGAGCGCCTAGGCCTCGACAGGTCGTGGCTGATAACCCACAAATATAGGGGATCACCATAGTTTTCGAGGGTAGAGTATTCAACCCAAATTTATAGATTTGACACAAGGGGAGCCAAAGAATATTTGAAGGTATTAGCAGCTGAGTTGTCAATTCAACCACACCTGGAGATTAATTATCCGCAACAAGTAATCAGTAGCGAAGTAATATGATAGTCCTGATAGTAGTGACAACAGCTATGGTAACGGTAACAGTGATAGCAGTAATTTTGTAGCAAGTGTAACAGTGATGATAGCAGTAGTACCTTAGCAGAAACAATATAAAATAAATTCTTAGGCATTGGATCGGTGACTTGTTGGATAATATTCATCATGAGACAGTTATAACCTAGGGCGATATGGCACTAGCTCTAGTTCATCGATATAATGTAGGCATGTATTCCGTAAGTAGTCATACGTGCTTTATTAAAAGAACTTGCATGACATCTTTTGTCCTACCCTCCCATGGCAGCGGGGCCCATATTGGAAACTAAGGGATATTAAGGCCTCCTTTTAATAGAGAACCGGAACAAAGCATTAACACATAGTGAATACATGAACTCCTCAAACTACGGTAATCACCGGAAGAAGTCCCGGTTATTGTCACTCCGGGGTTACCGGATCATAACACGTAGTAGGTGACTATAACTTGCAAGATCGGATCTAACACATGGATATAGTGATGAATTCATAAACGGTTCATATCTGAGTTCATGGCACCCGGGCCCAAAGTGACAAGCATTAAGCATAGCAAAGTCATAGCAACATCAATCTAAGAACATAGTGGATACTAGGGATCAAACCCTAACAAAACTAACTCGATTACATGATGAATCTCATCCAACTCCTCACCGACCAGCAAGCCTACGAAGGAATTACTCACTCCCGGTGGGGAGCATCATGGAATTGGCAATGGAGAAGGGTTGGTGAGGACGAAGAACGAAGATCCCGCTCTCCGGAGCCCCAAACGGACTGCGGGTCTGCCCTCCCGAGGAAGAACAGGGCTTGGCGGCGGCTCAGTCTCATGGATCGCCATAATTATTTCTCACTAATTTTTTTCCCCAAAATAGGAATTTATAGCATTGGTTTCTGGGTCAGCGGGGCCACCAGGTGGGTACAACCCACCTGGGTGCGCCAGGAGAGGGGGGGGGCGCCCTGGTGGGTTGTGCCCACCCAGGGGCCCCTCTCCGATAGGTACTGGCTCCAGAAATTCTTATTTATTATATAAAAATTCTTCATGAAGTTTTGCTCCATTCCGAGAACTTTTATTTCTGCACAAAAACAACACCATGGTAGTTCTGCTGAAAACAACATCAGTCCGGGGTCAGTTTCATTCAAATTAGAATCCAAAACAAGAGGAAAAGCGTGAGAAAAAGTAGATACGTTGGAGACGTATCAACTCCCCAAGCTTAAACCTTTGCTTGTCCTCAAGCAATTCAGTTGATAAACTAAAAGTGAGAAAGGAAAACTTTTACGAACTCTTTTGCTCTTGTTTGCATAGGTTAGCTTAAACAACACCCAAGGTTTTAGCCAGCATTATAACTAACCATGTCAACAATAACTCTTAAAGATTATAATGACTCATATCATTGACATAATCAACTAGTGAGCAATAATAAGATATCTCAAACAATAACACGTTGTCAAAACAACCATGATATAATATGACAATAGTGGTATCTTGCTAGCCCTTTCTGAGACCGCAAAACATAAATGCCAAGCACCTCCAAAGTTCAAGCAGTGACTAAATGTTGTAATTCATGGTAGAAAAGATGCAGTCATGATGCACCCAACATTATCTACACACAATGCATAAATCATGACAGCTGTGCTCTACTCAGTTTCTAGCACTTGTTTTAGAAGGTGATGACACAACATAAAAGTAAATAGATAGTCCCTTCGCAGAGGGAAGCAGTGATTTGTAGAGGTGCCAGAGCTCAATTTTTAAAGCAGAGATAAATGATATTTGAGGCATGCACCCTTCTCATTTACTTCACAACCATCAATTATCAATATCTTCCATGCTAAGCACACTAGTGGCGGTTCCCAAGTGATAAAAGTAAAGGTTTTGACTCCATTGGGAGTTTTTGTTTGATTATTTCAGAGATGAACTGTTTTTCATGTTTGCAGTTTGGGACTAGGCATCCCTATTACCGCCCTTTTCTCGTGCGATGGCAAGTGAATAAACACTCGACCTGAGAATAACTCGCTTAGCATGGAAGATACCGACCACCTCCTGTCGTTCCATGAACGATCCAGGCACACAAAACGGATAATTTTTTAGAAGTTTTTAGAGGTGGCACATGCAAATTTACTTAGGACGGAGGGTAATACCGTATATAAGTAGGTATGGTGGACTCATCTAGAATAACTTTGGGTTCAAGGTTTTTGATGTACAAGCAAAATTCCCACTTGGTACAGGCGAAGGCTAGCAATTTAGATTGAGAAGCGGCCAGCTAGAGAGCAACAACGATCATAACCATGCATTATGCGTAAGTAACATTGGACACTAGCATGAGTAGGATATGTACACCATGAACATAAATATCATAGAGGCTATGTTGGTTTTGATTCAACTACATGCATGAACATGTGCCAAGTCAAGGCATTCGAACATTCAGAGGAGGATACCATATCATCATACTACATCACAATCATTTTAACGCTATGTCAATATCCAAGATAAATCATTATTAACTACCAGCTACTTATGCATGGCATGAGTAACTATAATCTCTAATTGTCATTGCAAACATGTTTAATCATATGGCCTGAAGCATGGATACTAGGTTAAACATATTTACATAGACAGAACAAGTCGAGTTCATACCAGTTTCTCTCTGCCACGACCAGTTCATCGAATGTCGTCATTATTGCCTTTCACTTGCACGACCGAACGATAGGAAAATAATAATAGTGCAAGAGTGCCATGGACTAAGCTGGAATCTGCAAACATTTTATTCAAGAGGAGAAAACTAGGTAAAATGCTCTTTATTAGTTCAACAGTTATTCATGTGAGAGCCACTTGACATTTTCATCGTGGTCTTCTCCTTGGTACAACTCGAATAAAAAGAAAAGAAATTCAGAGAAATGCACTGAAATATTTTTGGAGTTTTTGGTTTTCTTCAACAAGCAAATAAAAAGCAAAAACGAGAAAAACTATTTACACAGGAAAGCTCCCAAGAAACAAAAGAAGAACAAGGAAATTTTTTGGGTTTTGTTTTTAATGTTACTATTAAGCATGGATAGAAAGTAAATTACTACAACTAGTTTTTTGGGTTTTGTAAAGTTTTTCGAACACACAAGAAGAAAGCAAGGTAATAAATCTAAGCATGGATGATACAATGAAAAAGTGTGAACACCGACAAATAAAATGATACGTAGACATAAATGAAATGTCGGTGAGATACACGTATGTCGGTGGAAACGACACCTATGGGATCACAAGAATCCCTACTACGGTCGCGGGGTGCGGGGTTGAAAGTGCGTTATATCGACTAGAGGGGGGTGAATAGGCAATTTTTATGAAATTCTTCACTGAGGAATTTGCTCGTGAGGAAATTCCTTAGTGAAGAACTACTAGCAGCGGAATAAGTACTCAAAGGTAAACATAGCAGAATACATGCATGGTCATCATGATGAAATGAAGACAAACTCAGAGTACAGAAAGCGTAAACACAGGATAACACAAGATGAAGACAAACAGACTGAAGAAATTGAACTGAGGAAATTGAGAAACTCTTCAGTCAAAGTCTTCAAACATAGATATGATAAACAAACAGCACACTACTGAGGAAATGAAAGAGTTGAGGAAATAGAACCAGTAAGCTTGGTGAAGACAATGATTTGGTAGACCAGTTCCAACTGCTGTCTCAGTTGTACATCTGATTGGAGCGGCTGAGTATTTAAACTCGAGGACACACAGTCCCGGACACCCAGTCTTGAGCACGCAGCTCGGGACACCAAGTCCTCACCGTATTCTCCTTGAGATAAGAACACACAGTCCTCACCCAATCACTCGTGGTAAGTCTTCAGGTGACTTCCAAACCTTCACAGACTTGGTCACTTAGCGATCCACAATTCCTCTTGGATGCTCTAGACCTTGACGCCTAACCGTATGGAAGAAGCACAGTCTTCAAAGGTAACAAGCGTCGGATCCACGCAGGATCAATCTCTTCAGTGATGCTCAATCACTTTGGGTTTGTAGGTGTTTTGGGTTTGGGGTTTGGATTTTCCTCACTTGATGATTTTCGCTCAAAGTCCTCGGAGGATGGGTTGCTCTCAAATGACAAGTATCAAGTTCTCGCGGAGCAGCCAACCAGCTAGTGGTTGTAGGGGGCGGCTATTTATAGGCTAGGGAGCAGCCCGACATGATAAGACATAAATGCCCTTCAATGATATGACCGTTAGGTGGACAAGATATTTTAGGACAGCTGGCGCGCAGCACAGCAACGGTCGGAAATTTGAGGTACAAATTCCTCAGGGCTATCATGTTCCTCACTGTGTAGGCAATTCGCACTGGCGAATTCCTAACTCCTCAGTCAGAGCAAAGTCCTTAGTGACCAGAAGAACTGCGTCTCTGTCACTGAAGAAATTGACTGAACTGTATGAGATTTCCAATGGCTTCACTCGAAGGGATTGGTAGGTGTAGGATTTGAGTTGAGCATCACATGGAAATTTTCTCCTTAGTATTTCCTCGACCCCCTTTAACAGTACGGTGTTTCCTATGACTCAAGAAAGAGAAAATGAAACTACGAAAACAAAAGTCTTCACGCTTCATGTTCCTCGAATGAATATCAAGTCTTCAAGGTCACACCAATTTCTTCACTTTCAAAGTCTTCAGAAAGTCTTCAGTATATCAAAGTCTTTAGTCGAAGAACTTCATTTTTAGGGGTCGACTTTCTCTGTAAATATCAAACTCCTCATAGACTTATAGACCTGTGTACACTCATAAACACATTAGATACTTAACCTATAAGTCTTCAATACACCAAAATCACTAAGGGGCACTAGATGCACTTACAATCTCCCCCTTTTTGGTGATTGATGACAACATAGGTTAAGTTTTCAACGGGGATAAATATATGAAGTGTAAATACTGATATTGAGGAATTTGATTGCAAGATATAGAAGAACTCCCCCTGAAGATGTGCATAGTGAGGAATTTGCTTTTCAAGCAATGCACACTTGAAGAGTTGAATCATGGAGATCTCCCCCTATATCTTGTAATTCGTACACGCATTTGATGTATAATATGAAGAATTTGAAATGCATGATGAAATATGGTGCCTGATGTAATTCAACATGCGTGCAATAATATTAACGAGGAATAAGCATGCAGAATAGCGCATCAAAGTATCAAAGCAAAGTGCAACAAAAGTATCAGCGCACCATCGGACTTAAGATTACAACTCGATCCAATAAAAGTTCCGGAAGAACGAGAGTTGTAACTTAAAAAAAATGAATAAACCCTTATTATAGACCCGCTTGAAGACTAACTCAGATTTCTCCCACTTTGTCATCAAATGACCAAAAGGATCGAAAATCCGAGGACTAACGCCCCTGAAGATTTTCAAGTTGATGAAGGAGCGCCAGCGTTGTTGGGGTCGGTCGTTGAAGTAGGGCCTACTGCAGTGTCGTCCAAGTCTTCATTTTCATCAGTCTTACGCGATGAAGAATATGAGCTGGCCACCAAAGAAGGAACCTTGACCTTCTTGTATTTCTTCGGAGGAGGTGCCAACCAGTCAAAATCTTCTTTGAGACCCATTTTCTCCAAGTCTTCAGCACTGTACACTTGATATAGAACAGCCCAGGTGCGGTTGAGGGTTTCATGAAGGTAGTAGTGGTTTTTCTTCACTGCATTGTGTGTGGAAGTCATGTTGTGAAGAAGTGAACCAAACTGACGCTTGACCCATTTGTGGTTGCGATCAACCTTTTGATGAAGACTGAGGAGTAACTCACGGTCAGTCATCACCCTCGGTGATGTGGCTTGAGGATTTGGCTTGGCAGTGTTAGCAGCAGAGTCATGTGTGGCAGAGTCATCATTGGTGGAGTAAGATGCAGCTTCGCGAAATTGGCCATCCAATGGACGAATGCCTTCATCTATCACAGCAGTGGCCTTGCCTTTTTCTTCAGCTGAGGAAAATGTCCGTTTGAGGACTTCAATGGGAGGCAAGTAGCTGCAGTGGTTGAGCGTTTCAGCTTTGTAGTTGAGTGAAGACCTTATCCTGATGAATTTCATTATCCAAGGTGCATAAGGCTTCAGCTCAAATGGTGACATAGCAATGTTGGCCAGAGTCCTCATGAAGAAATCATGGAAGTTGACGGGAACGCCATGGATGATGTTGAAAAGCAGATTCTTCATGATGCCAACGACTTCTTCATCAGTCGAGTCATGGCCTTTGATGGGACTCATTGTCTTCGTCAGAATGCGATAGACAGTCCTTGGCACATACATCAATTCCTTGACGAGGAAATTGGTTCTAGGAGCCTGCCCTGGCTTCAAAGGCTTCATCAGCACTTGCATATAATGATTTGAAAGCTCAGGTTCGTTGTACACACAGCGAGCATCTTCAGTGGGTGGACTAAGAGGAAGGACCCGAAGCAATTCAGATGCAGGGGCCTTATGGTGGGTGTTGTCAGTCATCCAGTCCAAAACCCATGAATTGATATCTTCAGAGTTGCCGGTGATGTGCAACGTTGCATAGAATTGAAGAATAAGCTCTTCATTCCAGTCGCATATATCTGTGCAGAAGTTGAGCAGCCCAGCGTCGTGAAGAACACTGAGCACTGGCATGAAGCACGACAAAGACTCCATATCCATGTGAGGAATATGAGCATGGTCGAAGACTTTGTCTTTGTTGTAAAGCACTGAGGAATAGAAATTTTCTTGGCTAGCAGTCCAGAAACGCCTCTTCCTTATGTGAGCAGAGTCATATGGATTGTATTCAGTGAAGAACACGTGCTCGCCATAGAAGTCTTCAGCCTTGAATTTCTGTTTGCGTGAGAATGGATCCTTTGGCCTTGGCAGAGGAGTGTCAATGAGTTGCATCACGACCTCAGGAATCACGATCTCAGGTTCTTCAGGCTGAGGAATTTCTGGATTTTCCTCAGGTGCAGTCACCTTGGCTGTTTCAGCAGCAGTTTCTTCAGTGCTAGTGGCTGGAATTTCTTCATTCACAGATGTAGTGGGATGAATTTCTTCAGAGCCCAATTGTACTGTTGGTGAAGGGGAGTGAGGAATTTGCTGCAGGGGAGTGAAGAGTGGGGAATTGGGATGCTGACTTTCCCAAAAGTCGTCATTCATCACTGGAGTGGTGCTTCCAATATCCACATCTTCATCAATTTCTTCAACACCAGCCTCTTCAACATCAAACTGAGGCATTGGTGATGAGACCATTGGGGTTGAAGGGATTGCATCCGCTTCAATTTCTTCATCAATCTGCTCTGACAAAGCAGCAGATTGAGTTTCTTCATCTGATCCACTAGGGATCTCATAATCTTCACCAAAAGGAACAAGGTCCTTTGATGGCACGGAGGAGATAGGAACGGCATCAATGGGATTTGCAAACGAGCTTGTCATTGGCTTCATCTTCTTGGGAGCTGAAGATTCTGAAGCATTTGATGCCTTCCTTTTCTTCACAGCAGCTTGTTCTGCAGCCTTTGTTTTCTTCACATCTAATGCAGATGGAAGAATTGGAGTTGGCGTAGGCGCAGGTGGAGCTGAGGAATCTGGTTGATTTTCTTCAGGCGCAACTGATGCAGTTACCCTGGTTTCTTCAACTTCTTCAGGCGCACCACTAGTGGATGCCCTGACAATTTCATCAACGGCTGGAGCAGAGTCATCAGCCTTGGAACTAGCATTTTCTTCAGCAGCCTGAACTTCATCAGCGGTGCTGGCATGTTCTTCAGTTTGCTAAACAGATGCTTCAGCTTGAGGAATTTGTGGCTTTGAGGCTGCACCCTTGGTGAAGGTATCAGTCAGCCTCACGAATCTGACCTTGGCTCCTTGCCAATCAGCATAGTAGGAGTCAAATTTGTCGCTGAGGGCTTTGATCTCAGCCTGCATCTTGACAAGTTCCTCAGGCTTCATTGAGAGAACATTTTTCTTCAGTAGCTTCTCCTTGCGGTACTGTGATTTCTTGATCTCTCTGGCCTTATCATATTTCCACTTCTCCTCTTGGATGAAGTGAGTCAACATGTGACTTTGACCAGGTGTCAGCTTGAAATCAGGCATAGGTGTGTGAGGATCCTTATGCCAGAGATCAATATAATCTAGGATCGCCTTTGGATCCAATAGCAGGGGCACAGGTGTGCCTTTGGCTTTAGCAGCCCGTTCTTGTCGGTCCCTGATGATTTCAGTAAGTTCTTCTTCATCAGCTTCATCATCATCAGATGGCACAGTGAAGACTACCTGCTTCTTGTTGGGAGTTGGGCGATTTCCGCGTCCAGCAGTAGCCTTTTTCTTCAGCAGAGAGGGTGCAGCTAAGGAATTTGGTGCAGCTGAAGAACTAGCTGAGACACCAGAGGCAATAGAGATGCCAGTCGTCCTTTGGCATGAGGCCAGATGCACAGGTGCTGAGGACTTTGGTGGAGCAGGAGCAGCATGAGGAATTTGCTTTGAAGATTTTGAAGATTCTGGCCATGAGGGCGCAGCTGAGGAACTTGGCCGTGAGGGCATTGAAGATGAAGCACTTAGCTTACGAGCGGGCTTCTTTAGCATCGCTTTCTTCGGCTTGACCGAGGCCTCAGTGGCAGTAGCAGCAGCAGCAGGAGAGTCTTCATTGAATTTCCTCACTGCTTCTCTGGCTTTCCTTGCCAGTTTAGCTTGGCGCTTGGCCCATTCTTCAGGAAAATCCCTCACAACATTTGATGCTAGTGGGATCAGCCACTTGGCCAGGTGCCAATGGGGCTCTTGGGCATGGAGGGTTTAGTGTGAATTTCTTCATGTACTTTGGAGTAACATATCTGTACTCCCTCCATTCACGTGCCCATCTCCTTTCAATCCTCTGGATTCGCACCTTGCGCTAATTTTTATCTTCTTTGCCAAACTTGGCTTCATCAGGCGTGCAGTACTCATCATAGATATCCTCAGGTATTTCGAAAGCTGTCATCGCCTCAGGCTTCTTTCCTCCTTTCTGTGGCCTTTTACCTTCAGCCATTTTCTTCAGATGAGGAATTTGAACAATTGAATTCTCTGAAGAAGTATGCAACTTTTCTTCGAGGAACGCTGCAAACGAGTTAAGTTGATGAGAACCTAAAGATTCAGCAGCGGACATGTGTACCTGTGAACAGAGTATAGTTGCGAGGAATTTGAAGAGGTCATATGCGTTCTCAGAGGGTTTTTCATAAAGAACAAGTTTGAGGAATTTGACCAGATTCGTCTTGAGGAATTTCACTAAGCGCTTTATATCTTAGGTTCTAGAGTTGTATAGATCGAAGATCCACACAATTGAGGAATCTTTGAAGAAATTGAGGCTTAGGAAAATGAATCAAGAACAGATAACATGTGAGGTGTTTTGTGTGTGAGGATTTGAAGAATAAAACACCTTTGAAGATTTTGTAGAAAAATTTCGAATCAACGAGGGCAGTAAAATTAGCTTTTAATTACCCTGAACGAAGAACATGACGAACTGGGAGTTGGAACAGTGAAGTTCGTCGATGCAGATCTTCCACGCCCTAACTTGGCGGAGGAAGACGTCTACGGCGGCGGCGGAGGTGAAGATTTCCGCGTTCGGCGCGAGTACGACGGCGATGAGGTCGAGGCAGTGAAGCTTTTCCTCACCGGCGACGATGGAGTAGCGACGGCGCTAGGGTTTGGAGAGCTCGAGCGAGGGAGTGAGATCGAGCGGGGTAAAAGAAGTGAGGATGGCGAAGGGGGGTATTTATAGCCGCGGTGAAAAACTGCTCGTCCGAAGATTTGGGACGAACGTGCCCCTGGCCGTTCTCCTTCTTGCGACATGTGTCACCCACGTACTGTGTGGTGGAGATCGTGTAAGATCGTGGGTGGATAAAATTATCCATCGTGGGATGCGGAACGGTTTGAGCGGCAAAACCGAAAGTTTGGATAAGATTAGTTTTAACTTCCATTCGCAATTTCTTCAGCTGACAAGGACACAGTGAAGAATTTGAACGAGTTTCAAATAGAACGCACATGAAGAATTTGTGAATAGATTGGATTGAGTATAGCATAGAGAGGAAGGGTCCGATCACATTCACTTAGCAGAAAAGTTCCAACTTGAAGAAATAGCTATAAGTGAATGCTGTAGAGGACATAAAACCATATATATATATAGCCAATGAAGAAAAACGACGGCACAAGTGAAGACTTTGTAAAGTTTGAAGAATTTGAAAAACTGAAGAATTTCAAAAGTTGAGGAAAAACTCAAATTGAAGATTTTCAACTTTTGTGGTGGCGTGACCCACCGTGTAAGAATGATGATTTCAGACACCGCGTACAATTGTCATAGGGTTCTGAGAATCAAATTCTTCATTAATATCTTCACACTTAGAGTGTTTTTCTTCATTGATTGAAGAAAAACGTTTCTTCATGTGTTGCACATCTAAGTCATCAATTTTGCATAAGTGTTAGGATGAGTGCCTTTTCAAAGTACATTCGAAGATTCTAAGATATTTAGCTCACACCGCAACTTGCAAAATCTCTTCTCATCCAAGGGCTTAGTGAAGATATCGGCTAGCTGTTCTTCAGTCTTCACATGCTCGATAGAAATGCCGCCTTTCAACACATGATCACGAAGAAAATGATGACGAATTTGAATGTGCTTTGTCTTCGAGTGCTGAACTGGGTTGTGAGCAATCTTGATGGCACTCTCATTGTCACAGAGGAGAGGCACATTCTTCACGTTGATGCCATAGTCCTTGAGCGTTTGCTTCATCCATAGTAGTTGAGCACAGCAAGAACCAGCAGCAATGTACTCAGCTTCAGCAGTAGACAATGATACGCAGTTCTGTTTCTTCGAGGACCAACAGACCAAGGATTGTCCGAGGAAATGACAAGTACCGGAAGTTGACTTGCGACCCACACGGTCACCAGCATAGTCAGAATCTGAATATCCAATGAGATCAAAATCCGAGCCCTTGGGATACCATAATCCTAGTGTTGGTGTGTGAGCAAGATATTGAAGAATATGCTTCACAACCTTATGGTGTGATTCCTTCGGTGCAGCTTGAAATCGTGCACACATGCAAACACTAAGCATTATATCTGGCCTAGATGCACATAAGTACAATAAAGAACCAATCATGGAGCGGTATACCTTATGGTCGAAGTCAGTACCATTTTCATTAGTGCATAGTTGACCATTTGTGGGCATAGGAATTTTGATGCCTTTGCAGTCTTGCATGCCGAATTTCTTCAGGACATCCTTGAGGTATTTCTCCTGAGATATGAATATGCCATTGCGCTGTTGACGAATTTGAAGACCTAAGAAGAATTTCAACTCTCCCATCATAGACATTTGATATTCTTCTCTCATCATATAGGAAAATTCATCACTATAACGTTGGTCAGTACATCCAAAGATAATATCATCAACATATATTTGGCACACAAACAGTTCACCATCATAAGATTTAGTAAAGAGAGTAGGATCGAGTGAACCGGGTGTGAAGCCTTTCTTCATGAAGAATTTCTTCAGTGTATCATACCACGCCCGTGGGGCCTGCTTGAGGCCATAGAGGGCCTTGTTAAGTCTGAAGACTTTGTCAGGATGCTTTGGATCTTCAAAACCTGGTGGTTGAGCAACATATACTTCTTCCTCAAGCTTACCATTGAGGAATGCACTTTTCACATCCATTTGGTGTAAGATGATATCATGATGGTTAGCATAAGCAAGCAATATGCGAATAGCCTCAAGTCTAGCAACAGGTGCAAAAGTTTCATCGAAATCAATTCCTTCAACCTGTGTGTAGCCTTGAGCTACTAGTCGTGCCTTATTCCTCACCACAACACCATTTTCATCTTGCTTGTTGCGGTAGATCCACTTTGTGCCAATGATGTTATGCTTGCGAGGATCGGGACGATCGACTAGTTCCCATACGTTGTTGAGCTTGAACTGATGTAATTCTTCTTGCATGGCCTGAATCCACTCAGGCTCCAGAAATGCTTCATCTACCTTAGTGGGCTCTGTGATAGAGACAAAAGCAAAGTGCCCGCAAAAGTTAGATAGATGTGAAGCTTTTGAGCGTGTGAGAGGACCTGGTGCTCTAATGTCATCGATGATCTTCTCCACTTGCACTTCTTTTGCAACGCGAGGGTGAGCTGGTTGTTGTTGAGGAATTTGATCAGCATTTTCTTCACCATCAATTTCCTCAGCATTTTCTTCAGGTGCATCAGCTCGACGTTCTTCATGTTCTGGAATGAATTCTTCAGCAGATTCTTCAGTAGGAATGACATCTTCAGTAGCCTTGTGCTTGATTGAATCCTCAGGTGCAGGTTCATCTAATACAGAAGGTAGGTGCTCTCTTTGCGAGCCATTAGTTTCATCGAACCGCACATCTACAGTTTCAACAATCTTGTGAAGAACATTGTTGAAGACTCTGTAGGTGTGCGAGTCCTTTCCGTAACCAAGCATAAAACCTTCATGTGCTTTCGGTGCAAATTTAGAGTTGTGATGAGGATCTCTAATCCAGCATTTAGCACCGAAGACTTTGAAATAACTTACATTAGGTTTCTTGTCAGTGAGGAGTTCATATGCAGTCTTCTTGAAGAATTTGTGAAGATATACTCTGTTGATGATATGGCACGCAGTATCAATTGCATCAACCCAGAAACGACGAGGGGTTTTGTACTCATCGAGCATAGTGTGAGCCATCTCAGCAAGAGTCCTGTTCTTGCGCTCCACGACGCCATTCTGTTGTGGAGTATAAGGAGCAGATAACTCATGAGTAATACCAAGTTCATCAAGGTAGTCATCGAGACCTGAATTCTTGAACTCAGTGTCGTTGTCACTTCTGATGTGCTTAATCTTCACACCAAAGTTGGTTGAAGCCCTCGAGGAAAATCGTTTAAAGACTTCCTGCACTTCAATTTTGTAAGAGACAAGGTGTACCCATGTGTAACGAGAGTAATCATCAACAATAACAAAGCCATATTGAGATGCTTCATTCGAAACAGAGGAATAATGGTTAGGACCGAAGAGATCCATGTGAAGCAATTCAAATGGATGAGTAGTGGTCATGATAGTCTTCGCTGGATGCTTGTCCTTTGTCATCTTTCCAGCTTCACAGGCACCACACAAGTGATCCTTGAGGAATTTGACATTCTCAATGCCAATGACATGTTTCTTCTTTGCAAGCGTGTTCAAATTCCTCATGCCTGCATGACCAAGTCGTCGATGCCATAGCCATCCTTCTGAAGCTTTTGCAAGTAGGCACACAGCTGGTTGTGAATCTGCAGAGAAATCAACAATATACAAGTCTCCTCTCCTAAAGCCTTCGAAGACTTTGGAATTGTCAGCTTCCATAATCACAACACAACGATACTTGCCAAAGACAACAACCATATCAAGATCACAAAGCATTGATACAGACATAAGATTATATCCTATGGACTCAACAAGCATGACTTTGTCCATGTGTCGATCCTTTGTGATAGCAACCTTACTAAGACCCAATACCTGACATTTGCTTTTATCAGCGAAGATGATATGCTTCATGTGTGACGCTGATAAGGGAGCATCCATTAACAGATTCTTGTCACCAGTCATGTGATTTGTACATCCACTATCAAGTACCCATTCAGTGGCTTTGGGTTGATCATCCTGCAGATGAATTAGTGCAACTTACGACCTCATATACTTCAGCAGTGAAGAATATGATATCACAATTCATCAGATCAATTTCATCAAGTAGTAGACAGATAAAATAGAGGGAGGACGTGTGAAATGAAAGTTCATTTCATCATGGTTAGCCTGCGTCCTTTCAGGCACTTTTTGTCAGGTCCCCAGCAAATTCTTCAGACGTTATTTCACGTCTGGAGACCTGACCCTGCAGAAGGTATTAGTTCCTTTTCTTCACCACCCACATCTGAAGGGGTGGCGAAGAGTTCATCACTCTGCGAGCTCCATATGAGAATGGTGGCAAAGCAGCCAAACCATTTCGTTTCACATAAGAGGGGTTAGGGTAAGCATATGCATAAGCAGAGAAATTCTTCGAGGACTTATGAACATAATAATTTGAAGAATAATGCTCATATTCATAGCCCTTGGCTCTTCCCTGCGAAACAGAGTTGTTAGCACGATGATGTTCATATGAGGACTTTGATCCATGTGAGGAATTTGATCCCCTTGAGGAATTTGGTCCGTATGAGGACTTGGATCCATATGAAGAATAATGCTCATATGAAGAATTTGGTCCATATGAATAATTTGATCTGAGGTTCCTTTTCCTAACAGGTGGTGTCATGAGGACATTCACCTGAAGACTTTCAAGGCGCCTTTTGGGAACCCAGATTTTCTTCACAGGAGAACCGTTCCTGCAGTTAGTGCCAACATATCTAGCAAATACTTCACCATTCTGATTTTTGAACAGTTTATAGTTGGAGTCAAAAGACTCATCAGAAGAATGAGAAGATTCACATGTATAGCTAGATAAATTAGATGAATCAACTAGAGGTCCCTTTGCAGCAACCCATGAGGTTTTGGGGTACTGCTCAGGCTTCCAATATGTACCATCAGCATTGAGTTTCCTCTCAAAGGCAATTCCCTCTTTCCTAGGGTTCCTGTTGAGGATCGGCTTTTTAAGCACATCACAAAGAGTCTGATGCCCTTTGAGGCTTTTGTACATGCCTGTTATGTATAATTCCTTCAGTCCTGCATCGTCAGTAATACTAGCAATGTCCTCAGATGAGGAATTAGTGATAGCAGAGGCATGTGAAGAATTTGTAACATTTGAAGCATTTGAACATTCAGGTGAGGAATTAGCAGATTCTCGTTCAATGCATTTTAAACATGGGGGAATAAATTCTTCCTGAGCAGCGCTGATTTGTTGAGCAAGTAATGAAACGCGCTCCTTCTGAAGATCTTCATAACTCTCTCTTAGCTTCTCAAGATCTTGCTTCTTTTGAAGATATTCATAAGAAAGCTTCTCATGGTCAGATAAGAGAGTGTTATGATGATTTTGAAGGTTGTCAAACCTGGTCTGAAGTCTCTGAAGATTTTCAGTTAAGGCCTTAGTGCGATCCAATTCTTCACCCAACATATCATCACTTTTGTCTAGCATGTTTTGAACCTTTTCAAAAGCCTTTTGTTGTTGCACAGCAATCTTAGCAAGTTTAGAGTAGCTAGGCTTAAGTTTTTCATCAGATTCATCATCGCTAGATTCAGAGGAGGCGTATTTGAGTACCTTGGCACCCTTTGCCATAAAGCAAGAGGTGGGAGCGTAGTCATCACTGCTTTCATCAGCCTTGTTGGTGAGTTCACTTTCTTCAGTGTTGAAGATGGATTTGCTGACGAATGCAGTAGCGAGGGCTAGGCTTGCCACACCAGACTCAGAATCTTCAGATTGTTCCTCTTCCTCATTTTCTTCAGATTCAGCCTCAGAGTCCATTTCCTTGCCAATGAATGCCCGAGCCTTCTTGGAGCTGCTCTTCTTGTGAGACGAAGACTTTGAGGATTTTGATGATGAAGATTTTGAGGACTTCTTCTTTTTCTTCGCATCATCAGAACTGTAATCCTTGTATTTCTTCTTCTTTGATTCCTTTTTCCACTTAGGACAGTCTTGGATGTAATGTCCTGGTTTCTTGCACTTGTGACAAAGCCTCTTCTTATAGTCACTGGATGAGGAATCATTGCTCCTTGAGGGTTTTCCAAAGCGACCACGTCTTGAGAACTTCTGGAATTTCTTCACAAGCAGTGCTAGATCACGACTCAGTTCTTCAGGATCACCAAGGCTGCTACCAGAGTCTTCATCTTCAGACTCAGATACTTCCTTGGCCTTCAGTGCACGTGATCTGCTATAGCTTGTACCGTAGAGATCTCTCTTCTCAGCAAGCTGGAACTCATGAGTGTTTAGCCTCTCGAGAATATCAGCGGGGTCAAGTGACTTGTAATCACCATGCTCTTGTATCATCAGTGCCAGAGTGTCAAATGAGGAATCAAGCGATCTCAGCAATTTCTTCACCACCTCATGGTCAGTGATGTCAGTGGCACCAAGTGCTTGAAGCTAATGTGAGATGTCAGTGAGGCGATCGAAGGTTTGCTGCACATTTTCATTGTTGAGTCTTTTGAAGCGATTGAAGAGATTATGAAGAACATCAACTCTTGAGTCACGCTGAGTTGAAACTCCTTCATTGACCTTGGATAGCCTATCCCAGATAAGCTTTGCAGTTTCCAAAGCACTCACTCTACCATACTGACCCTTACACAGATGGCCACATATGATATTCTTCGCTTGGGAGTCGAGTTGCTAGAATCTCTTCACATCGGTAGCGTTCAGTGAGGGAGTGACGGAGGGAACACCATTTTCCACAACGTACCAGAGATCGTTATCAATTGCCTCAAGATGCATTCGCATCTTATTCTTCCCGTAGGGGTAGTCCATCCCATCGAAGGTAGGACACCCAGCAGAGACCTTGATCATACCTGCGGTCGACATAACTAAAACTCCAGGCGGTTAAACCAAAATCACACAGAACAAGGGAGTACCTTGCTCTGATACCAATTGAAAGTGCGTTATATCGACTAGAGGGGGGGTGAATAGGCGATTTTTATGAAATTCTTCACTGAGGAATTTGCTCGTGAGGAAATTCCTTAGCGAAGAACTACTAGCAGCGGAATAAGTACTCAAAGGTAAACATAGCAGAATACATGCATGGTCATCATGATGAAATGAAGACAAACTCAGAGTACAGAAAGCGTAAACACAGGATAACACAAGATGAAGACAAACAGACTGAAGAAATTGAACTGAGGAAATTGAGAAACTCTTCAGTCAAAGTCTTCAAACATAGATATGATAAACAAACAGCACACTACTGAGGAAATGAAAGAGTTGAGGAAATAGAACCAGTAAGCTTGGTGAAGACAATGATTTGGTAGACCAGTTCCAACTGCTGTCTCAGTTGTACATCTGATTGGAGCGGCTGAGTATTTAAACTCGAGGACACACAGTCCCGGACACCCAGTCTTGAGCACGCAGCTCGGGACACCAAGTCCTCACCGTATTCTCCTTGAGATAAGAACACACAGTCCTCACCCAATCACTCGTGGTAAGTCTTCAGGTGACTTCCAAACCTTCACAGACTTGGTCACTTAGCGATCCACAATTCCTCTTGGATGCTCTAGACCTTGACGCCTAACCGTATGGAAGAAGCACAGTCTTCAAAGGTAACAAGCGTCGGATCCACGCAGGATCAATCTCTTCAGTGATGCTCAATCACTTTGGGTTTGTAGGTGTTTTGGGTTTGGGGTTTGGATTTTCCTCACTTGATGATTTTCGCTCAAAGTCCTCGGAGGATGGGTTGCTCTCAAATGACAAGTATCAAGTTCTCGCGGAGCAGCCAACCAGCTAGTGGTTGTAGGGGGCGGCTATTTATAGGCTAGGGAGCAGCCCGACATGATAAGACATAAATGCCCTTCAATGATATGACCGTTAGGTGGACAAGATATTTTAGGACAGCTGGCGCGCAGCACAGCAACGGTCGGAAATTTGAGGTACAAATTCCTCAGGGCTATCATGTTCCTCACTGTGTAGGCAATTCGCACTGGCGAATTCCTAACTCCTCAGTCAGAGCAAAGTCCTTAGTGACCAGAAGAACTGCGTCTCTGTCACTGAAGAAATTGACTGAACTGTATGAGATTTCCAATGGCTTCACTCGAAGGGATTGGTAGGTGTAGGATTTGAGTTGAGCATCACATGGAAATTTTCTCCTTAGTATTTCCTCGACCCCCTTTAACAGTACGGTGTTTCCTATGACTCAAGAAAGAGAAAATGAAACTACGAAAACAAAAGTCTTCACACTTCATGTTCCTCGAATGAATATCAAGTCTTCAAGGTCACACCAATTTCTTCACTTTCAAAGTCTTCAGTATATCAAAGTCTTCAGTCGAAGAACTTCATTTTTAGGGGTCGACTTTCTCTGTAAATATCAAACTCCTCATAGACTTATAGACCTGTGTACACTCATAAACACATTAGACACTTAACCTATAAGTCTTCAATACACCAAAATCACTAAGGGGCACTAGATGCACTTACAGGGGTTGAGATAAGAGCGGATCAAACAGATAGCACGGGGTTCGTTTATCCAGGTTTGGGCTGCGAGGACGCGTAAAACCTTACTCCTGCTTTGGTGGATGTATATTTGTGTTCTTGAACTAGCTATGGGGCGTGAGGAGTTCCAAAAAGCCAAATCCCTCTCCTGGTTGCCTCGGGCCTCCTTTTATAGGAAAAGGGGTTGCCACAGTGGCACACAGGAGGCGGAAAGGGCATAGTGTTGCGAGTTTATCCCTCGCATTACATGACAAGGCGCATTTAATGCGTCTGCTTAGGTGTCCTCTCACTTTACCGGGGACGGGGGCGGAGCCCGTCCCGTCCGTCGCCGCTCTTCCTTAAGTCGACACGTGCCCTGGCCAGCGGTGCGTGCGATGCCATGTAGGCAGGCAGGCAGCTGAGGTGGCGCGGTGGCGGAGTCTTGACAAAGATCTAGATGCCGCCACGCAGGTGCCTACCCAGTTGGTTGGGTCGGCAGCTGCATGCGAACGGCGGTGGAGGCTTGATCGGTGTGGGCCTGGCGGTGGCCCTGTAGATGCCCTCGGCAAGGGCCTTGCCGGGGCCC
The DNA here is from genome assembly GCA_032464435.1 of Aegilops umbellulata. Lineage (NCBI taxonomy): Eukaryota > Viridiplantae > Streptophyta > Magnoliopsida > Poales > Poaceae > Aegilops > Aegilops umbellulata. Next base: position 147,200,703 of record CP136059.1, on the reverse strand, counting down.
CGGCAAGGGTCTTGCCGCGGCGCCGGCTGTTGTCCCCAGCAAGGTGCTTGCCGGGGGCCTCATGGTTTTCCTTGGCTGGGGTCTCGCCAAGGGTCGTCGCCTTTTGGTGCTCATCTGATCCTGAATGTTTCTTCACAAAGATCTGCATGCCACCATGGAGGCGCCTCCCGAGCCCTTTCCCCAACATAGTGGACCATGGTGGGGGCCGTGGACTCAAGGGTTACTTGCTCCGTGGGCGTTGGGCAAGCTGCCGCGGCAAGGGTCTTTTCGGGGCTGCTAAGGCTTCCCCCGGCAAGGATCTTGTCGGGGGGGGAGCCCGCTTTGTCCCTTCGCTCTTTGTGGTCTTGTTCTTGGCGTTGTTCCAGCTACCCTGGGCTTCGTTCTTACCCTGGCTTACCTCCCCTGCCCTGCTTGGTGTGGCCGTGGGCGTGGCTCTGTCTGCCCGTGCACAGTTTATAGGGGTACAAAAAGTGTACCCCTCTTTTTGTACACCGACAGGAGCCCCCGGGCCTGGGCCACACATAAGCGCAACGCGTTGTTGGGCTAGGCCCAGAACGGTGCGCGGGCAGGCGGGGCGGTTTTTACCACTGTAAGATTCTTCGCGCGCTGCGCCTCCCAAGACTCGCGCGCGCGGCACGGTGTCACATACCTAGATTTACCCTGGCCTTGGACTAGCTTGGTTGCTGTAATTTCTGTAATTTGTTTCTGTTATAGTTTTCTATTTTCTGTAATTTGTTTGATTTGATTTGAAGCATCAAATCATTTAGAACTTTTTGTAAATTTTTATGTGAGCTCAGGAAACTTGCCCAAGGCCACATGCAAACTTACAAAAATTATTTGAACTTTATCTCTTATATAACAAGAATAAGTCCAGCTCAAATATGTTATTAAATTAATTCAAAGGCCCAAAATAAATATTTTAAAGCCTCCAAAAGTATTGGTTTGAATTTTATTCTTGCCAATATTTTTCAAGGTTTAACAGGAACATTTTCTTGGGCTTCTTTGATTTGATTTAAATGTTGGTTATTTTTAGAGGTTTTCTGTGGCTTGGAAAATTCCTCAATTCAAATTTCAATTGTGTTTAAACATGATGCAGCAACCAAGCTAGTCCAAGGCCAGGGTAAAGCTAGGGATGTGACAACTCACCCCCACTAAACAAGAATCTCATCCCGAGATTCAAGACGTGAGGTAAGAAGACAGAGGGGTCGCAAGCTACCACAATCTTCTCGATCCAACTGCCCTTCTCGAAGAGGTAGCTTCATGGCATCATACTGATCTTGACATCCTCGCTTTTGAGGTCTTCATCCAACACGATGGCGACAGAAAGAAACTCTATAGGAAACGATCTCCTCGAAGATCGAGCATTCAAGATCAACTCGTGGAATGAGATGTTAGAACAACTCGAGTTGGGACACAAAACACATCGAGAGGGATGGAAGAACAAACAACGAGGTTTGATTTGGTGGGCAATAATTCCACGCTTAGAGAGATGGTGGATGGTGTCAAGGTGGCGAGGAAATAATTGCCATGATTCCATAACGGGGCACCTTGGGAAAGGTGACTCATAGAACTTTTCCCTTAAGTGGCAAAAATAATTACTTTTGATACGGAGATCATTGGAACTCTGCTTACCAGCCTAAGGCAATTTACAAATGATCATTTGATGGAGTTCGAAAGAGTGGCATACTCAAACTAAAGTGGATGATGTGGACTACCTTGTTGAAGACAACGCAATGGATAACTTTGCTTGCGCGTGCTCTCAAGAACTTGAGCATTTCCATATTGATCAAGGTTCTACCAACAACCGTGTCGAGGATCCTGGCAACACATCTTACTACCTTGTCGAATAGTGATGGACAATGCAGATGCATAGAAAGACACCCCTTTCTCAGATTTCACCTTAGCGAGGCCAAGGGAACGAAATCTGGATGATCGACCGAGAGACATTTAGCACCCCGCTTCTAATGTTCTCCTTGATGTGTTAGCGCAACCCATTTATAGATATGGCTTGATAACTAGAACATCAAGTAAAAGGTCGGACTTCGGAAGCTCAAGAATCCATAAGGAATAACTATGGAGGCAGATCCTGCGAGATCCTTATGGGGAAGTGACCAACTTCTTCAACCAAGATATTACAATAATAGGCCTTCCGGCTAGGTGGGTTGGCCACGACATCCACCTTACCAGGTTACCGAGAGACCAATATTATAATTCTTGGGACACGTTCCAACCATCATATCCGCCCGAGATTCAGATCTAGTTGGTGTCAGGATATTCCAGACTCATCGAATCTAGAAAGAAAAGTGAAAGTTTTGCAACACAAATCGACGAGATGACATTGCGGGACTCTCGAGAGATGAACTACGATAGCAAGCTCCAAAACATGAGCTGGTTTGCTACACACCTGTGAACATACTGTCCTAGACAAGCATGACCACATGGTAGTCTTATAATAAACACTACCGAGTTCTGTTTGGGAACCATCATCGAGGATAACAAAATCCTGTACAAGTCCATCTGGTACCTTCAGGACTAGCACTTAGAACTTATTATCCTTGAACAAATCAATCAGTGGCTTGATGTGCTTGGAAATACCGATGGGTTGGAGGTAGCTAATCTCTCAAGCCATAGTATACTTTGCACGTGCATGACTGACTTGGAATGTTTCCAGAGGAGACAAAAACAAATCTTTCTCAAATTCATGGCGGCAGCTTACACCAAATGCACATGAATTCGAGGAAGTCACTTTTTCCATCCAAGCATATGCTTCATGAACGGAACATGAAGGCATTGCTTACAAAGTTTCCAACACTAGGTTGATGTTCAACATGAACCATGGGGGAGACAAAATGCTGCTGGTGGGCTCAACAGCAACTCATCCTAATTTCCGTATCACTGGACTTCCACCATCATGTGAACACGGTGATAGCATTGGTCAGACCAAAAGATGTAATGGTGTATGCTCGAGGGATCAACCACGAGTAAGACAACATTACAAACATCGTTGGTTCTGATTTGACTTGACAATAGCCCATATTCAAGTCAAAGTTTTGACAAGACGATAGATTCAACAACTGATCACGAGGACCAATCGATGGAGATATAATCTTTCTTCAACACACACACGCACAAGGATATCCCCTAACATGAACTAAGTCAGACAAGCTTTTATCTTCCAACTCTCCAAGTTGTTGTTTAGCTTAACCAACTAGCTCAGGGGTATCCACCATAGGTTCTTGGAGAAGGGGTGGTTTATAACAAACCAACGTGATCACGAGCTCAACATAGCGGTCAGGTGACAACCAGGTAATACTTCCGAGAAGATCTTCGGAAAATCACGAACCACCGATATGTTACTAAGCACGAGAGCAATCTTGCTTTTCAGAGCAAGACGATATGATCAAATAAACAAGGGCTTGAATAATCTCAACTCATTGATCGAAGAGTGCACCTGAAATAAGGACTAGGTAGCATGGTCAATCTTAGGATGATGATTTAATAACCAACACGCTAAGAATGAGAATATTGTCCATTTACTACCAAGCAACGAGTTTCTCGGAGTATTGATTTCACACATCACAATTCACTTGTCGGCAATCCGGTTACAATAACACGGAGACCAAGGAATGAATGATGATGGCGAGAAGTATCACTGTATCAAGAGTTCATAGGGTGTTGTGCAATTCCTGTGATATTCCTGACATAAAGAGGGCAATAATTCAGGGTAGAACGGAATCAAAAGCTGGATTGGCATTTTGATCTGCGGAATACAACTGTTTTGACCCATTCTTAGATATGGATGAGGTGCTGGAGTTTGTTTCTCCTAGTCATTCTGAACTAGAATGGCTCGACGGACCACAAGAATAATATGCATCGACGAACACGAATGCACAACTATTCCTGATTATCAATTGATAGACTAGGGTCGGAATACAGCTGAGGAGGGTCAACTCAAGGAACGTATGTTTTTCTGAGTTGTGGATGCATAGGTTAGCATGTCGAACGAGTTCGACATATTTCTTCCGGATAACCCATGCAGAAAGGAAGAACTGGCAGAATCACAATATGAATGGAGAACTCATCAAGAGCACTCTGGTTGTGATCTTTTGGTTCAAAGAATTTCTGCCATAAGCAGTTCGTAGTATTTGGAAGAAGGAACTACCACGAACCTCGAGGACTAATGCAAGGTTACTAATATCCTAAAGGAACTAGCAAACACTATCGACATGAGGTAGGTAGGGTGAATCTCGGGTTCAAAACCCAGGAGTAGAATGCCTACTACTAAGTGGCATCACGGGATGCTTTCGAGAATGGTGGCCAGATTCATCACACTAGAAACACAAAACATGGACAAATTACTAGATGGTTTCATAAGACACCTAGGGTCATAATAGTAGCTCCAACATATACGCCGAGGCAATGGAGTACCTCACAGACCGTGTAGTGTGCTTAATCTGGCCCAAATGGACATCAGGAACATGGAAAGGATTTGCAAATGCATCAGACTGTATAGAAACCTGGGATGACTCGGACAACATAACGGCTGTAAATGCTCAAAAAGATTTGAGACATCCTGCAAAAATTGTGGCCTAACCACTCAACATCATAATATCAAGGTTCCAAGAACAACAATGAACACACGGAAGTAGCAGAAACTGAACTGGGCTTGAATCCATCATTCCTATGAGTCTATGGATTAGTAACACGTCATCCAGACAGATAGATGAGAAGGCCTAGTTCTTAATCCCCGTAGAAGAGAAGAGGTTGACTCAGATCAGAAGGTCATGAGGCATAAGGAGTAAAAAGATCCTTACGTTCCCTTCCACAATCAATTCCCTTATATAACTAAATCATTTCTAGAATCAACTTCGACCAGTTTGGCTTGGTAATCCTAGAGGCCATCAGGCTCTGATACCAACGCTGTCAGGACCCCGATCCTAAGCCACATCGATCCAGCATGTAACACATCATATCACTTTGCGGCCTCATGCACGGTACTCCCACGGATGCCACCTTACCTGGCCCGGGACCGTTTGCGCCTTTTGGCTCACGTATATGATAGTGTCGCTAGCATCCATATGACAGAGAACCCGGGCCGACATGGCTAGTCGTGAACCCAAGGCGGCACTAACCCATGAGGACAGGCATACATGAATCACATCGAGCATGTCGGTCAACAACGTATAAATCCGGGCTGTAGCACTGGGCTACCAGGACTCCGGTATTCCGGGCTGTAGCAGGCTAGGCAGGACTCCGGATAACACCGCGTGACATTTCCCCGAAGGGACAGACATAGGAACGAGGTGAAACACATGCCAGCCAGTCATGTGTTCCGAGCAGTAGTGCTGGTCTAGCAGGACTCCGGTGAACCAGGCTGTAGCGGACTACTATCGCTCAGAAGCACTAGACTACATTTCCCCATATGAGAGGCTGCCAAGGATAAACAACTAGATAGTCGGATCCCACACATAGCAGCATTTGAATCACACACACAATATGCTCGATATGTGTAAATACAACATGGCATCACAACAAGACTCTACGACTCAAGTATTTATTCATTAGGCTCCGAGGCGCGAGATATTACAAACATGGGTCTCATGACCCAACATTCAGAGCATACAAGCAACAAGCACATGCGGAAGCTTAACATGTCTGAGTACCGACATCTATAAATGAAAAGGGCTGAGAAGCCTGACTATCTACCAGATCCTGCCGAGGGCACAAGATCGTAGCTGAGGTAACAAGCTAAACATCGAAGTCCACACGGAACTACTAGCGAGACTGACGTCTCTCTGCAAAACATAAAATAGACAAACGTGAGTACAATTGTACCCAGCAAGACTTACATCAGAACTAGCTACATATGCATCAGTATCAAAAGGGGGTGGTGGAGTTTAACTGCAGCAAGCCAGCTTTGACTCGGTGGCTATCCTAAACTACGACTGCAAGTAACTCTTTTGAGGTGGCGCACACGAGTCCACATATTCACCATATCAATACACCACTATGGATCCGCTCCCGTCTCCCTACGAGAACGCCATGCATAGCACTCACGCTTATCTTGCGCATTTTAGAGTATCCACTTTCACTTGTCTATGAACTGTTATAGGCAACCCAGAAGTCCTTTACCGCGGACACGGCTATTCGAATAGATGAGGTTAACCCTGCAGGGGTGTACTTCTTCATACATGTTTCCACCACTTAGCGTCTGCACACGACATGTGCTCGGCAGACTTCAAGCGAAAGCCGACGTGGGTGTAGACCACGACCTACCTAAGCACTCAAGTCTCTAGTCCAGGTTTATCGCCTATTCAGGTTCCATCCGCAGGGAGTCCGGCCGAGGTTTCCACATACGGCCCCGAACGATGTGTACAGGGTTCCGAGACACCAAACGGGCGCCCGGCTGGCCCGGCCATGTGCCTACCGCAACACAGCCCACCCCTACGGTCAGCGCTGCGTGCGGCCCCCAGCATACTACAAACACCAGAAACTACTTGCAACTCCTGGACAGAGGACAAGGGTGGTTAAGAAGTCGAGCGGGGTCATATTTCAGGGCCCAATGCATGGTAGTAGCTGTTTCATGGATTACAAACACAGAACTCAGTTCCTAAGGACGGCTTCAATGAGACAACCCACCATGTGCTCCTACATGGCCTCTCACCAATACCTTTACCAAATCGTGTTCACACACTTAGCTCACACACAGTAGGACATGTTCAACACCATTCCAATTCATTCCCGATGAATCAGACCTGACTCAACTCTAAGCAGTAGCAGGCACGACAAACAAGCATGAATGAGTAGGCACATCAGGGCTCAAACAACTCCTACTCATGCTAGTGGGTTTCATCTATTTATTGTGGCAATGACAGGTCATGCAAAGGATAAAGGGGTTCAGCTACCGCAACATGTAACAATTGAATCTTTGTTGTCCTAATGCGGTAAAAGAGAGCAGGAGCGAGAGAGTGGGATTGTATCGAAATGAACAAGGGTTTTTGCTTGCCTGGCACTTCTGAAGATAATATAGCTCTTCATCGGTGTCATCGAACTCATCGTCGAAACCACGTCTATCGAGAGGGGACGAATACCGGCAACAGGGAGAAAACACAATCAATGCAATGCACAATATGATGCATGAATATGGCATGGCAAAATGAGTGTTTTGGGCTAATGCAACTACAACCAGATGGGTTTGAGCTATTTTGAACCAAAGATTCAAAATTCAAACACATTTGTGATCTTAAATAGTGCTTTATCATGTGTTGCATTAAACAGCAAGTTAACTTGTTTAAACATGCATGATACCAGTACAGATGGATAGATTGGATTTTTCTAATAATTTTTCATATATAATTTGTTTGATTTGGAGTTACGGTTGAATTTCTATGAATTTTTTTAAGTTTGCAACATTTTCTGGAATTTCCTGAATTAGAATAAATCCAGAAAAGGCATTACTACGTCAGCATTGCGTCATGCTGACCTCAGCAGGTCAACAGAGCGCGGTCCAGGTCAAACATGACAAGTGGGACCCGCACGTCAGTGTAATAGGGCAGGGACAGAGGCTGACCAGTGGGTCCGGGTCAACGCACACGTCAGCATAGTCAAAGCTGACGCGTGGGCCTGCTGCAATTAGATTAACCTTAATCTATTATTGTTAGTCGATTAATTAGTCAGCAGGGCCCGCATGTTAGCAAGCCAGGGGGTTAGTTAGTGGGTCATTAGCCACTAATGATGTCGCCACGTCAGCGCGGCCGGGGTTAGGCCGCCGGCGACCTCACAGCGCGGCGGCGGCTCGCCGGGCGGGTGATTCTGGCGACGAGAGGAGGCGGGGTTGGTCTCTACGGACGCGTCGTGGTGAGGCGCGTCGTTTGGTAGCAGCAGGAGGTGCTGAGGTGGTCGGAATCAGCAACGGCGGCGAGCCAGGCGGCGGCCGGAGCTCGGGTGGGTGCGGGGTTAGCGCTGCGGCTTGCAAACGAGCTGGCTGTCACGCTAGCGTTGCTCCACGGGTCGTTGCGAGTGCAACGGACGCACGCGCGGGGCCATTTGGTCACCGGGGCTTCGCCAGCGACGAGCCCGCGCGGCGACGGCTATGATAAGCAAGGGGGCGGCGGCTACGGCGACCAAACGGGGGCAGGGTTAGGGGGGAAATGACCGGGGGCTCACCGCGGTCACGAAGAGCTTCTCGGCGAGCTCGGGGAGGCACGTACGCGGCGGATTTGACGGCGGCGATGCACGGCTGTGCGCGGAGACGACGGTCGATGGCGAGGCGACTGGGAGTTCGGGGTCCTGTGAGCTGACGGAGAGACGCGGGAGATGGAGGCGAAGCCCGTGGATTGCTCGGAGAGGCGAGGGGAGCTCGGTGGCCACGGGGACAGCGGGCGGCGGCGACTAGCTCTGCACGGGCGCGTGCGGGGAGGGAGAAGAGAAGGGGGAGGAAGCCGAGGGAGAGTGAGAGGGGTCCAGGGGAGGGTCGGGCGATGCACGTGGCGCTCGAGGCCGACTCCAGCAGCGGCAAGCAAGCAGGAGGTGGCCGTGCGCGTGCCGACGTGTGGTGGCCACGCGCCTCGGTCCTTCTGTCCCGAGGAGAGGGATGACTGGCAAGGTGGGGGTGGGTTGGGCCTCTGCTGGGCTGCCAAGTAAGCCCAGGTGAGGTTCCTCTCTCTCTTTTATTTCTGTTACAGTTTTCTATTTTCTGTAATTTGTTTGATTTGATTTGAAGTATCAAATCATTTAGAACTTTCTGTAAATTTTTATGTGAGCTCAGGAAACTTGCCCAAGGCCACATGCAAACTTACAAAAATTATTTGAACTTTATCTCTTATGTAACAAGAATAAGTCCAGCTCAAATATGTTATTAATTTAATTCAAAGGCCCAAAATAAATATTTTAAAGCCTCCAAAAATATTGGTTTGAATTTTATTCTTGCCATTATTTTTCAAGGTTTAACAGGAACATTTTCTTGGGCTTCTTTGATGAGATTTAAATGTTGGTTATTTTTAGAGGTTTTCTGTGGCTTGGAAAATTCCTCAATTCAAATATCAATTGAATTTAAACATGATGCAGCAACCAAGCTAGTCCAAGGCCAGGGTAAAGCTAGGGATGTGACACACGGCGTGGAGAGGTGTGCGTGACGTGGGCGGCATGTGTGAGGTTGGGTTCCGCACGCATGTGTCACGTCGTAGTTAATGTGAAAGGAGGCGTCCCGTGTTTTCCCCCATAAAAAAGGAGTAACCGCGGGCGGCGCCGCTCACTTTCACCCCCTTCCTCATGCCTTTTCCAATCTCAGAGCAGACGCCCTCTCTTCCTTCCTTCCTAAGCTTTCGCCATCGCCCGCCGTTGCTGCATCTTCGCCGCTCCTTCCTCAGTCCCCTAACCTTCTCAGCCGCCATGGCGCCCAAATCCACCAAGGGCAAGGGGGTGGCCAAGGATGCCGGGACTGTGGAGTCGCCGGAGAGCGCGCTGTCAGCCTTCTTCTTCCCCTCGACGGTCGACGTGCATGAACTCCGGGCCTCCTTCAGACCCCTGTGGGGAGTGAAGATGGGGGGAGAAGGTTCGGGACACCCGGCCACGCGCGTCATCCCTGCCGCCTATGCCGAGCCTGCTCCAAGTCGATATCCCTTCTTCGTTGATTATCTTTCATGTAGATTGTGCCCTCCTTTTTCCGATTTCTTCTACGATATCATGCACACCTTCGGCTTTCGTCTCTTGGATTTTTCTCCGAATGCGGTGGCGTGCATGGCTCTCTTTGCGCATCTTTGCGAGGGCTTTGCCGGGGTGCAACCCAATACGGCGCTTTTCCGCCATTATTTCTTCCCTCGGATCCAGCCGGGAGGTGCCATCTCTGGTTGCGTCACCTGGATCCCAAGATCCAAGGGGGCGTACCCGGACGGCGCCATGAAGGAGAGGTGGGAGGAATGGCGCGGCTGGTGGTGTTGGATTGAAGAGGAGGACCCGCCGGCATTCTGCAAGGTTCGCCGGGCGCCGCCGATTCGCGGCAGCGATTGGAGTGACGTTGACGCTGCCGACGGGAGGCTCACTGTCGCCACTACCAGGATCCTCCGGCTCACCCGGGCTGGACTCACCCTTGAAATGATTGGGGCGGACTTCATTCGCCGCCGGATCTCCCCGCTACATAACAGGGGGAGGCCGGCCTGGCTCTTCACGAACCCGGCTGATATCATGCGGCTCCGCCCTGGCCTCGACCACAACTTCACGGTGATGGCGCATGCCCACTTCTGCCAGCGGCTTTTTCAGCTTGACGTGGGTCGCGACGGCGAAGTCGTGCGGACCGGCAAGGTCGCGAGGGCTGCCGGAAAGGCCGACAAGGTCCTCAAGGGGCCGTTGTTCAAGCTGCCAGCGGGGGCGGTCCCGTTGCGCAATAATCCAAGTCGGTCCGAGATCATCACCATGATGCCGGACTGCAACGCGCACGGCCCCGACCCGAGCTAGAAGGAGCCGGGGGATGTCGAAGTGCGGCAATTCTTCAACACCCTGCACGAGAGGCTCGTCGACGCCAACACCGAGTGGTAGCTTGTCATGGAAACCACCCATGCAGAGTTTGACTTCATCGGCACCAGGGCGAGGGAGGCACAACTCGCCAGGGAAGCCGGCAGCACCGGGGACATGGAGGACAAGGCCGCAACGGCTGCGGAGGAGGAGGAGCTCGCCCGGTGGGCGGCAACCACCGGGGGAGTTAGCAGCGCTGACACCGGGGCCCCGCTTGTCGAAGACGTGGCCGACGAGTCGTCGGAAGAGGAGGCCGAGGAGGCGGGCTCGACGCCAGCCACGGGAAGAGGGCGAGTCCTGCGGCGAGCTGGTTCCGGCGAGCCGGTCTGGCCCGGCAGGGCTGCGCGGCCTCAATTAACCCTGGAGGGGTCCGGGCGGCACACGAGGGCCTCAGCAGGAAAGTGGCTGATGAAGGCCGCAAAGAGGAAGAACACAACTGCCTCTTCGTCATCCAGGCATGCCCAAACCCCGTCCTCTTCGCCTCCTCCGGCAGATGTTGACTCGGATGTTAACGCGGGGGTCACTTTTGATCTCGGGCCTCTCAGCCCGAAGAGGAAAAGGAAAGCAGTGGAAGAGGAGGAGATGGATGACGAGTAAGTATTCTGTTTCTTACTGCCATCTCCATTCTCTTGAATTGAGCCACGTATCTTGATCCATTTTTGTCTTTGCAGGGACGCGGGGACGTTGTCCCAGAGGGCGAAGAGAGCCAAGGCCTCGGTGGGCGGCCAGCCCTCGGCCGGTGCTTCAAGGACACCACTGGTGGTGTTGAGCAGCCCGGACAGCAGCCCCCGGCGCAGCCCCCGGCGCAGCCCCCAGCGTAAGTTCACCATCCTCTTCTCGTCAACATGTGCTAGGAGCCCAATATCCTGGTGCTGACCTTGCCGGGTCTTGTAGGAGGGGAACGGCAGGAGGAGGAGCCACAGAGGGTCACCCCCAACCCACCACCCCCATCGACTACGCCACCACGAGGGGCGTCCCTGGCAAGGGCGCCAAGCATCGAGCCCACACCCATGGAGGAAGAGGGGAACTTGGGTGCTGGCGACTCTGCCCCGGCGCCAAACATTGGCGGGGAGGGGGCTTCTGCTTCACAGCCAGGCACCGATGAGTTGCTCGTTCTCCGTTTTTGCTCTTTCCTTGTTCTTTTTATTGGCTTCATTGCTTCCCTTATCACGCAGGTCCTCCCTCGGAAGATACGGAGGACGTGGATACCGTTATTGGGAATATTGCCGAGGAGGCCGCGGCGGAGGCAGGCAGGATCGCCGCTGAAGAGGCCGCCAAGGATGCCGACGAGGTTGCCGCTGAAGAGGCCGCCGAGGACGCCGCCGGGGACGCCGCCACGGGGTCTGCTGGGGCGACTGGTGAGGCCCCTGCCGAGGAGGCTAGCGGCGGGCCTGCCGGGGAGGCCGGCAAGGCCGCAGCCGAGGAAGAGGTGGTTAACGATCAGCCTTCTTCCTCCACAACCTCGAGCTCTGGCAGATATTTGAAGGTGGGCGACGATCTTTTCGTCCATCTTCCGGGGGTGACGAGCTCCCGAGCGCCTGCCGAAGGGGAGGTCTTTGACGGCGAGGTGCTTGCCGCCACTGGGCTCGAGGTGGTTGATGAACCGAGCGCCAACGGCGACGGTTCCCCAGAAGAGCAGCTCCTCCGTGCCATGGGGGCCAATTTCCGGAAATTCCAAGCGCTCCACCATGCCCGTCTAGACAAGGCCAAGTCCAGGATGGCGACGGTGGACAAGGCGGAAGCGGACTTCAAGGCGTGCATCGCTGAGACGCATGCCTGGTTCCGCCAGACTTGCGAGGAGCAGAAGGCCTTCGAGGAAGAGTTGGCCAAGCGCGATGTGGAGCTCACCATGAAGTTGGCCGACATCAAGAAGGCCCAGGAGGTGGCGTCCAACGCAGCTGCCGCGGCCGAAGCCACCCGGACTCAGCACCAAGCCACATTAGATTCCCAGGAGGAGGACCTCGCCGCACGCGAGCAGAAACTTGCCGCAACGCTCCGCGGCAAGGATGAGGAGCTCGAAGCCCTTGTCGCGCGGCGGACTCGCGAGCTAGAGCAGAGGCACCAAGGGGGGCTCGATGCCCAGGCCCTGGCCCACGCCGGCAAGGTGAAGGAGCTGGAGGTAGAGCGGGACGGGCTGAAGGAGCAGGCCCTCAAGCTGTCCCGACAGAAGAACGCGCTCAATGGCGCCCTGGTTGAGGCGCAAGGAGCGGCCATTAGCAGAGCTGGGGAGCTCTCCGAAGCACAGAACTCCATCAGAGATCTCAAACTGAAGCTGGAGAATCTCGAGAAGATGCTGTCGGAGAGCAAGGCTCGGGAGGAGACCTTGACCAGGGGCCTCGAGGAGGAGAAGCAGCTGCGGGCGAACGAGGCTGCCGCCCACCAGGATTATGTGGCGGGCGAGAACCGTTGGATCAGCCGCTTGGAGGACGTCGCCGGCAGGGTCACCTCGCAGTTGGCCATCATGGGGATGCCGAACGTGAGGTATTCCCCTGAGCACAGCGGGACCATCAACGCCAAGCTGACCCAGTTCTTCGAGGGCGTCCTTGGCGCCTTGGCTTATCTCCACTCCAACAGGGAGGCCACGTTGGCCGAGGAGGCCCGGCGGCTTTGCCGGGGGGCCATGACCAAGGTCCTCACCAAGATGGCGTACTGGAATCCCGACCTCAACTTCGACGCCGCGATGGATAGCTTGCCGGATGGCACTGACCTCACGGCGCTCAAGGAGCGCATCAAGCCCATCATCAGCGGTATCGACGAAATCAAGAGGGTGGAAGGCCAGTGCCGGGACTAGGCATCTCGTCCCTTATCGCCGCTGTAGGTCCACAACCAAGACAATTTTTATCTTTAGTTAGAACCACAACAATGATGTGATGTAACATAACTTCTGCAGTACTCTTAATTTCGCACATGTTACCCCCTCGTTCAATTCCCCTTTGTATGTGCGCCCTACGCCGATCGGGCAGGTTCGCCGGCGCGGAAGCCCCAGGCGACGTCTTCGGGACGGATCCCCATTGGCCTGCCGGGTATGCGTGCTGCCGGGCGAGCCACGTTACCGTTCCAAACGCGGCCGCTCGAACTGTCGAGCTTGACTGGAGTCAGAATCGAGAGCGTTGTCGATCGCGGAAGGCTACCCTGCCGCTCTCGACGCAGCTGTTGAGCGGACTAGAAACAGGGCAAGGGCGTTGCCGATTGCGGGAGAGCCCCCTGGTGTGTAGGTTTTCCATACAAAGGCATGACATCTCTCGGGAACGTAACCTCATATAAAAATGATAGAAATAGTCAGGGTTAGATGTGACTTAGCTTTCTGTTTGTAATCGCTCCGGTGTTGGCCTTCTGGCCCTCTTCCTCCTTCAAGAGCCATGATGATGAAGGAGCACCGAACTAACTGCTAGAGCTGATTCTCACAACTGCACGCCCCCTGCCTGGCGTGCCAAAGATGTCGGTGGAAACGACACGGATGGGATCACAAGAATCCCTACTACGGTCGCGGGGTGCGGGGTTGAGAGAAGAGCGGATCAAACCGATAGCACTATGTTCGTTTATCCAGGTTCGGGCCGCGAGGACGCATAAAACCCTACTCCTGCTTTGGTGGATGTATATTTGTGTTCTTGAACTAGCTATGGGGCGCGAGGAGCTCCAAAAAGCCGAATCCCTCTCCTGGTTGCCTCGGGCCTCCTTTTATAGGAAAAAGGGGTTGCCACAATGGCACACAGGAGGTGGAAAGGGCACAATGTTGCAGTTTATCCCTTGCATTACATGACAAGGCACATTTAATGCGTCTGCTTAGGTGTCCTCCCGCTTTACCGGGGACGGGGGCGGAGCCCGTCTCGTCCGTCGCTGCTCTTCCTTGTGTCGACATGCGCCCTGGCCAGCGGTGCGTGCGATGCCATGTAGGCAGGCAGGCAGCTGAGGTGGCGCGGTGGCGGAGTCTTGACGAAGATCTGCATGCCGCCACGCAGGTGCCTGCCCAGTTGGTTGGGTCGGCAGCTGCATGCGAACGGCGGTGGAGGCTTGATCGGTGTGGGCCTGGCGGTGGCCCTGTAGATGCCCTCGGCAAGGGCCTTGCCGGGGCCCCGGCAAGGGTCTTGCCGCGGCGCCCGCTGTTGTCCCCGACAAAGTGCTTGCCGGGGGCCTCGTGGTTTTCCTTGGCTGGGGTCTCGCCAAGGGTCGTCGCCTTCTGGTTCTCATCTGATCTTGAATGTTTCTTCACAAAGATCTGCATGCCACCACGGAGGCGCCTCCCGAGCCCTTGCCCCAACATAGTGGACCATGGTGGGGGCCGTGGACTCAAGGGTGACTTGCTTCGTGGGCGTGGGGTGAGCTGCCGCGACAAGGGTCTTGCCGGGGCTGCTAAGGCTGCCCCCGGCAAGGATCTTGCCGGGGGAGCCCACTTCGTCCCTTCACTATTTGTGGTCTTGGTCTTGGCGTTGTTCCAGCTACCCTGGGCTTCGGTCTTACCCTGGCTTACCTCCCCTGCCCTGCTTGGTGTGGCCATGGGCGTGGCTCTGTCTGCCTGTGCACAGTTTATAGGGGTAAAAAAAGTGTACCCCTCTTTTTGTACACCGACAACGTACTCCCCAAGCTTAAGCTTTTGGCCTAAGTTGGTAATCGATCAGTAGCCTGGAGGGTAGTAGGGCTCCCGAGGGGAAGGCATACACCCATCCGACTGCTGAGGCTCCTCCTGTGATGCCTCCGCAGTAGCCTGAGCGTTTCGTTAGGCGACGATGTCTGCAGGCATAATCCGGTATCCGCCCCTGGCAGCAGAATCAAACAAAGCAGGTGTAGGCAATGGGATAACATCACGAGTTTTAACGCTAAAGACTATGTTATAAGGAATGGAGTATCAGGATGATCATGTGCAAGAAAGTGATGGTGTTCCATGGCTGCACGGTCTAGGTAAACCTTGGTGAGAGGGTAATCATGAGGGCGTATCGCAACCTCCAAATGAGCCGCCAAACGAGTAGCAAAAATCCCACCATGTATTTCACCTTGTGATTTATTAAGATGGAGGCGACGAGCCACAATAGCTCCCAATCTATAAGTATTGTCACCCTCCAGTGCCCGGCGTGAAACAACAAAGTCTGGTGCGCTGAGCGCAACTACTTTCTTTCTAGCAAGCAGGCACTTAGCAACAAATAAAGCAAAATAATGTACAACAGGAAATTGTAAGCTAACAGCCATGATGGCTGACCCCCCTCTCTCATCTCCCACTGTCAAAGTATGATAAAAGGCCTCAAACCCAGCTGTTCTAGGCTCAGCTAAACTCCCATCATAAGGGATCATGCATATGTCACAAAATTCAGTAAGTGGTATCTGATGGTTTTCAGCATATAAATCAAAGCTCACTTCAGGAGGATTATTTCTAGGCAAGAAAGTAAAGCTCTGAAAAAAGATGTTTGTTAGGATTTGGTGCTGGTCACACTCATCTGCGATGAAGTCAGTGAGACCGGCATTGGCAACATATTGCATGAAATCCTCAAGAATTCCAACCTCTTGTAGGAACGGGGTGTGCGGCCATTCGCATGGCCGTACCTCCGCCAACCTCTGAGGGTGGAGATCATTGTCAGAAGACTCCCCAATAACTCCCTTGGAGTTCTTCTTCGAGCCAAACTTCCTGAAGATCATGTTCGCGTACAATTTTTCGAAGAAAAAATTTGGGGTGACAAAAATTTGTCAACAAAACTTCATAAGATTGATATCAACTACTCATAGGGATGTATAAAGGCCATAACAAGCATTCAAACTACTTAGAACACTAAGGATTCAACATGCAAGCACATCTACAGCAGTACCAAGAGTAGCTAATTATTCAAAGTATAAACCACTAAAACAAAAACTAATTGGACAAATGGTGGAGTCACATACCAAACAACAATTCCTCGAAACAGTTTCGAAAACGGAGCTTCGAACAAAGAGATCGAAATCCATGGGTTTGAGCTCAAGAACACAGGAGAGAGAGCAATGGAGATTTTTTCTAGAGGTAAGTGATGATGTGGGCTAAAGAGATAAGTGAGGGGGCCCACGTGGGGACCACAACCCACCAGGGCGCGCCTGGGGGTCTTGGCGCGCCCTGGTGGGTTGTGCCCACCTGGTGCACCTCCCTCTGATATTATTTGCACCAAAAATTCACAAATATTCAGAAAAAATCATGTTCAATTTTCAGGGCATTCTGAGAACTTTTATTTTTGGGTCATTTTTCTATTGCACGAAAAATTCAAAAAATAGACAAAACATGGCATTTTATTTTATTTAACTAATAAAACAGAGAATAAAAATTAAGGACACAAGTTAGTGCTTACTAAATTTATCAACTTCATACCGCTCAAAAATGATTCATTAATAATGTTGCTGAGGTCTAATTAACAACCACTTTCAATTAGCATGAAACTGAAGAACTTTCATAAATCACTAAGTTACCTCAACGGGGACATGCATTTCCCCAACAATAAGCATTTAATATTTCTTTTTGACCGTAGGTAGAGGTATTTGAAAACTTCCAATAGTGATTGTTGGAGATTTTTCAATAACATTAATACCATTCACTTGGAATTGTTTCTTCAGAAAGTGCACCATATGCTCATTACCATTAATATGAAAAGTGACCTTGCTTTTATTGCAATCAATAACAACCCCTGCAGTATTCAAGAAGGGTCTACCAAGGATAATTGACATGTTGTCGTCCTCGGCATCTCAAGTATAACAAAGTTAGTCAAAATAGTAACACCAGCAACTACAACGGGCACATCCTCAGAGATACAGATAGGTATGGCAGTTGACTTGTTAGCCATTTGCAAAGATATTTTAGTAGGTGTGAGTTTATTCAAGTCAAGTCTTGTATATAAAGAGAAAGGCAAAACACTAACACCAACTCCTAAATCACACAAAGCAGTTTTCACATAATTCTTTTTGATAGAGCAAGGTATAGTTGGTATTCCCGGATCTCCAAGTTTTTAGATACTCCATCTTTAAAAGTATAATTAGCAAGCATAGTGGAAATTTCAGCTTCCGGTATTTTTCTCTTATTAGTGATGATGTCTTTCATATACTTTGCATAAGGAGGCATCCTAATGATATTAGTCAAGCGAGTACGCAAGAAGATTGGCCTCAGCATTTCAGCAAAGCATTCAAATTCTTTATCATCTTTCTTTTTAGTTGACTTGGGTGGAAAAGGCATAGGTTTTTGAACCCACGGTTCTCTTTCTTTACCGGTTTCCTAGCCACAAAGTCTCATTTATCATATCTTTTATTTTTAGGTTGTGGTTTATCAAGATCAACAGGTGGTTCTGTCTCAACATCATTATCTGGTTCTTTTTCATCTGATTGAGTGTCTTCATGAACCTCATCATTATCTTTTTCATTGTCACTAGGTGAGTGTTCATTACCAAATTTGGTTTCAGCATCTGAGATAGAAGTTTCATTTTCATTATCAGGAGGTTTCTCTGTTTCAGGTTCACTAGAAGTGTGCAAAGTCCTATCATTTTTCTTTTTCTTTTTCCTTTTAGAAGGACTAGGTGCACTAGTGTTAGCTCTTTGTGAATCTTGTTCAATTCTTTTTGGGTGTCCTTCAGGATAAAGTGGTTCTTGAGTCATTTTACCTCCTCTAGTTGCAACTCTAACAACAAAGTCATGCATATTATGATTCATTTCATCAAGCAATTCTCTTTGTGATTTAGCAACTTGTTCTAACTGAGTTTGAACCATAGAAGCATGTTTTCCAACACCTATAACATCATTTCATATTCTAAATAACAAGTCACTCAAGCGAGCAATCATATCAGAATTATATTTCAATTGTTTCATAACGTTTGCATTGAAGTGATCTTGTTTTCTAATATAGTTTTGAAACTCATAAAGGCATTGACTAGGATGCATATTGTGAGGATTATCATTATCGCTGAACTTCATAAGAGAATTTAGCTCTACCACCTTAGGCAGTGGTGGTGTATTAAGCCCATGTATTTCTTCAATAGGAGGTAAATTTTTAACATCCTCAGCTTTAATACCTTTTTCCTTCATAGATTTCTTTGCCTCTTGCATATCTTCAGGACTGAGATATAATATACCCCTCTTCTTCGGAATGGGTTTAGACGGTGGTTAAAGAATAGTCCAATCATCATAATTTTTCAATATGTTATTCGATAATTCTTTAGCTTGTCCAACAGTTCGTTCCCTGAAAACACAACCAACACGACTATCTAGGAAATCCCTAGAAGCATCGGTTAGTCCATTATACAAGATATCAAGCATTTCATTTTTTCTTAAGAGGATGATCAGGTAAATCATTAAGTAACTGTCAAAGCCTCCCCCAAGCTTGTGGGAGACTCTCTTCTTTAGTTGCACAAAGTTAAATATTTCCTGTAAGGCAGCTTGTTTCTTATGAGCAAGAAAATATTTTTCAAAGAAGTAATAAATCATATCCTAGGGACTACGCACACAACCAAGAGAAAGAGTATTGTACCAAGCTTTAGCATCACCCTTCAATGAGAAGGGAAATAATTTGAGAATAAAGTAATAGCGAGTTTTCTCATCATGAGTAAAAAGGGTGGCTATATCATTCAACTTAGTAAGATGTGCCACAATAGTTTCAGTTTCATAACCATGGAAAGGATCAGATTCAACCAAAGTAATTAACTCTGGGTCGACAGAGAATACATAATCCTTATCATCAATAAATATAGGTGAAGTGGCAAACTTAGGATCACATTTCATTCTAGCATTCAGAGATTTTTCTTTATACTTGTGTAATAATTTCTCTAGATCATCTCTATCATTGCAAGCAAGAATATCTCTGGTTGTTTCTTCACTTATCATAACCTTCCGGTACCTTAGAAAATTCATATCTAGGAAGGCTAGTTCTAGCAGGTGTTTCAGGAGATTCAGTTTCAAGTTCATCATCAGATTCAACAACATCATGTTGTATAACTCTAGCAATTTGTTTATCAAGAAATTCACCAAGTGGCACATCATCATTATCAAGCAAGGTACTAGCATCATCATAAGCATCATTCATAGCAGAAGTAGCATCATGAATAACTTGCGACATATCAGAATTAATAGCATGTGGTGGTGTTGCAAGTTTACTCAAAACAGAAGGTGAATCTAAAGTAGAACTGGATGACAGTTCCTTACCTCCCCTCGTCTTTGAGGGAAATATCTTAGTCTTTCGACATTCAGATTCTTCATAGTGATAATATGATAATAATCCCAAGTGACTCAACAAATATTGCTATGCTCCCCGGCAACGGCGCCAGAAAAAGGTCTTGATAACCCACAAGTATAGGGGATCGCAATAGTTTTCGAGGGCAGAGTATTCAACCCAAATTTATAGGTTCAACACAAGGGGAGCCAAAGAATATTTGATGGTATTAGCAGCTGAGTTGTCAATTCAACCACACCTGGAGATTAATTATCTGCAACAAGTAATCAGTAGCAAAGTAATATGATACTCCCTCCGTCCCATAATGTAAGACGCTTTTTGACACTAGTGTAGTGTCAAAAAGCGTCTTACATTATAGGACGAAGGGAGTAGTTTTGATAGTAGTGACAGCAGCAATTGTAACGGTAATAGTGATAGTAGTAATTTTGTAGCAAGTGTAACATTGATGATAGCAGTAGTAACTTAGCAGAAACAATATAAAATAAATTCATAGGCATTGGATCGGTGACTTGTTGGATGATATTCATCATGAGAAAGTTATAACCTAGGGCGATATGGCACTAGCTCCAGTTCATCGATATAATGTAGGCATGTATTCTGTAAATAGTCATACATGCTTTATTAAAAGAACTTGCTTGACATCTTTTGTCCTACCCTCCCGTGGCAGCGGGGTCCATATTGGAAACTAAGGGATATTAAGGCCTCCTTTTAATAGAGAACCGGAACAAAGCATTAACACATAGTGAATACATGAACTCCTCAAACTACGGTAATCACCGGAAGACGCCCCGGTTATTGTCACTCCAGGGTTACCGGATCATAACACGTAGTAGGTGACTATAACTTGCAAGATCGGATCTAACACATGGAAATAATGATGAATTCATAAACGGTTTAGATCCGAGTTCATGGCACCCAGGCCCAAAGTGACAAGCATTAAGCATAGCAAAGTCATAGCAACATCAATCTAAGAACACAGTGATACTAGGGATCATGCCCTAACAAAACTAACTCGATTACATGATGAATCTCATCCAACTCCTCACCGACCGGCGATCCTACAAAGGAATTACTCATTCCTGGTGGGGAGCATCATGGAATTGGTGATGGAGAAGGGTTGGTGATGACGAAGAACGAGGGTCCCCCTCCCCGGAGCCCCAAATGGACTCCAGATCTGCCCTCCCGAGGAAGAATAGGGCTTGGCGGCGGCTCCGTCTCGTGGATCGCGATAATTCTTTCGCCCTGATTTTTTCTCTGAAAGTAGGAATTTATAGCATTGGTTTCAGGGTCAGCGGGGCCACCAGGTGGGTACAACCCACCTAGGCACGCCAGGAGAGGGGGGGCGTGCCCTGGTGGGTTGTGCCCTCCCAGGGGCCCCTCTCCGGTAGGTCTTGGTTCCAGAAATTCTTATTTATTATATAAACATTCCTCATGAAGTTTCGTTCCATTCCAAGAACTTTTATTTCTGCACAGAAACAACACCATGGTAGTTCTATTGAAAACAACGTCAGTCCGGGGTTAGTTTCATTCAAATCATGCAAATTAGATTCCAGAACAAGAGGAAAAGCGTGAGAAAAAGTAGATATGTTGGAGACGTGTCAGTGGCGCCTGCTCGTTTTCCTCGTCAATGAGGTTGATGACAAAGGCGACGCTTTGGTGGGTTGGCATGCTTGGAAAAGGTGGATGTGCTACACGCCGTGCTTGTCGCCTCCGCGCGTCACGCGCCGCCTAGGTTTATGCGCAATATCGTTGGGTGGCGGGAATCAGGTGAGGAAAAGGCAGGAAACGGTGGCGTGTACATAAAACACCATCAATTAATGGAAACTTAGCATAGAAGGAACGTCGAGCCAGCACAAGAAGTAGATGATGGTCAGATGAACACGGACCACACTAGGGAACCCGTCAGTGATGAATTCATCAATCGCAAACGATTGTATACTAGCAAGCGTTTGCCCACAACACACGGCTTATTCCATCACAAACAGGTCTGATGGATCAACTGTATGCCAGGTATTGCACATTGTCAAAAAGTAATACGGTAGACCTTCTTTAACATGTGTTAAAGAAACAAGGACCTCAAGGTTAATTTAACTAATGGGATGGATCACAGAGGTGATACGTCTCCAACGTATCTATAATTTTTGATTGCTCCATGCTATATTATCTTCTGTTTTGGACATTATTGGGCTTTATTATACACTTTTATATTATTTTTGGGACTAACCTATTAACCGGAGGCCCAACCCGGAATTGCTGTTTTTTTGCCTATTTCAGAGTTTCGTAGAAAAAATATCAAACGGAGTCCAAACGGAATGAAACCTTCGGGAACATAATTTTTGGAACGAACGTGATCCAGAGGACTTGGGACCTATGTCAAGACATCAACCAGGAGGGCACGAGGTGGGGGCCGCGCGTCCTCCACCCTCGTGGGCCCCATGTTGCTCCACCGACGTACTCCTTCCCCCTATATATACCTACGTACCCCCAAATTACCAGATACGGAGCCAAAAACCTAATTCCACTGCCGCAACCTTCTGTACCCACGAGATCCCATCTTGGGGCCTGTTCCGGAGCTCCACTGGAGAGGACATCGATCATGCAGGGATTCTACATCAACACCATAGCCTCTCCGATGATGTGTGAGTAGTTTACCTCACACCTTCGGGTCCATAGTTATTAGCTAGATGGCTTCTTCTCTCTTTTTGGATCTCAATACAATGTTCTCCCCCTCTCTTGTGGAGATCTATTCGATGTAATCTTCTTTTGCGGTGTGTTTGTTGAGACCGATGAATTGTGGGTTTATGATCAAGTTTATCTATGAACAATATTTGAATCTTCTGAATTCTTTTATGTATGATTGGTTATCTTTGCAAATCTCTTTGAATTATCAGTTTGGTTTGGCCTACTAGATTGATCTTTCTTCAATTTTGCGGTGTCCTTTCCCAGTGACAGTAGGGGCTGCAAGTCACGTATTGTATTGTTGCCATCGAGGATAACAAGATGGGGTTTATATCATATTGCATGAGTTTATCCCTCTACATCATGTCATCTTGCTTAAAGCGTTACTCTGTTCTTATGAACTTAATACTCTAGATGCATGCTGGATAGCGGTCGATGTGTGGAGTAATAGTAGTAGATGCAGGCAGGAGTCGGTCTACTTGTCTCGGACGTGATGCCTATATACATGATGATACCTAGATATTCTCATAACTATGCTCAATTCTGTCAATTGCTCAACAGTAATTTGTTCACCCACCGTAAAATACTTATGCTCTTGAGAGAAGCCTCTGGTGAAACCTATGGCCCCCGGGTCTATTTTCCATCATATTAATCTTCCAACAC
This sequence comes from Aegilops umbellulata, assembly GCA_032464435.1. NCBI lineage: Eukaryota > Viridiplantae > Streptophyta > Magnoliopsida > Poales > Poaceae > Aegilops > Aegilops umbellulata. Next base: position 147,177,695 of record CP136059.1, on the reverse strand, counting down.
TTAGCTATTTCTTACGTCGCTTTTATTTTACTTTCTTCACTTTGCATCTTTATCATAAAAATACCAAAAATATTATCTTATCATTTCTATCAGATCTCACTCTCGTAAGTGACCGTGTATGGATTGACAACCCCTTATCACGTTGGTTGCGAGGATTTATTTGTTTCTGTAGGTGGAAGGGACTCGCGCGTAGCCTCCTACTGGATTGATACCTTGGTTCACAAAAACTGAGGGAAATACTTACGCTACTTTGCTGCATCACCCTTTCCTCTTCAAGGGAAAACCAACGCAATGCTCAAGAGGTAGCAAGAAGGATTCTGGCGCCGTTGCCGGGGAGGTCTACGCAAAAGTCAACATACCAAGTACCCATCACAAACCCTTATCTCCCGCATTACATTATTTGCCATTTGCCTCTCGTTTTCCTCTCCCCCACTTCACCCTTGCCGTTTTATTCGCCCTCTCTTTTCCGTTCGCCTCTTTTTCGCTTGCTTCTTGTTTGCTCGTGTGTTGGATTGCTTGCTTGTCACGATGGCTCAAGGTAATACCAAATTGTGTGACTTTACCAATACCAACAATAATGATTTCCTTAGCACTCCGATTGCTCCTCTTACCGATACTGAATCTTGTGAAATCAATGCTGCTTTATTGAATCTTGTCATGAAAGATCAATTCGCCAACCTTCCTAGTGAAGATGTCGCTACTCATCTAAATAGCTTCGTTGATTTGTGTGATATGCAAAAGAAGAAAGATGTGGACAATGATATTGTTAAATTGAAGCTATTTCCTTTTTCGCTTAGAGATCGTGCTAAAGCTTGGGTTTCGTCTTTGCCTAAAAATAGTATTGATTCTTGGAATAAGTGCAAAGATGCTTTTAAGCAACTTGATCATGAACATGTTGCACAAGCTTGGGAGAGGATGAAATTAATGATATGTAATTTCCCTACACATGGTTTGAATTTGTGGATGATTATACAAAAAATTTATGCCGGATTGAATTTTGCTTCTAGAAATCTTTTAGATTCGGCCGCGGGAGGCACTTTTATGGAAATCACTTTAGGAAAAGCTACTAAAATCCTAGATAATATTATGGTTAATTATTCTCAATGGCACACTGAAAGATCTACTAATAAAAAGTGCATACAATAGAAGAAATTAATGTTTTGAGTGGAAACATGGATGAACTTATGAAATTATTTGCTACTAAGAGTGTTTCTTCTGATCCTAATGATATGCCTTTGTCTACTTTGATTGAGAATAATAATGAATCTATGGATGTGAATTATGTTGGTATGAATAATTTTGGTAACAACGCGTATAGAGGAAACTTTAATCCTAGGCCTTATCCTAGTAATTACTCTAATAATTATGGTAATTCCTACAAAAATTCTTATGGAAATTTTAATAAGATGCCTTCTGAATTTGAGACTAGTGTTAAGGAATTTATGAATTCGCAAAAGAATTTCAATGCTTTGCTTGAAGAAAAATTGCTTAAAGTTGATGAATTGGCTAGGAACATTGATAGAATTTCCCTTGATGTTGATTCTTTAAAACTTAGATCTATTCCTCCTAAGCATGATATCAGTGAGTTTCTCAAAGCCATGAGAATTTCCATTGATGAGTCCAAAGAAAGAACCGCTACGATGCGTTCTAAGAAAGATTGCTTTATAAGAGTGTGTTCCTATAGTTCCTTTGAAAATAAAGATGAAGATCTAAAAGGTATTGATGTGTCCCCTATTAAATCTTTGTTTTGTAATATTAATCTTGCTAATGATGGGACTGAATATGACCCACCTCTACCTAGAAGGCGTTCCAAAAATTCAGAGTTTTTAGATCTTGATGCTAAAATTGATAAAAGTGGGATTGAAGAGATCAAAACATTAGATATTAATGAACCCACTATTTTGGATTTCAAGGAATTTAATTATGATAATTGCTCTTTGATAAATTGTATTTCCTTGTTGCAATCCGTGCTAAATTCTCCTCATGCTTATAGTCAAAATAAAGCCTTTACCAAACATATCATTGATGCTTTGATGCAATCTTATGAAGAAAAACTTGAGTTAGAAGTTTCTATCCCTAGAAAACTTTATGATGAGTGGTATCCTACTATTAAAATTAAGATTAAAGATCATGAATGCTATTCTTTGTGTGATTTGGGTGCTAGTGTTTCCACGATTCCAAAGATTTTATGTGATTTGCTAGGTTTTCAAGATTTTGATGATTGCTCTGTAAACTTGCACCTTGCGGATTCCACCATTAGGAAACCTATGGGAAGAATTAATGATGTTATTATTGTTGCAAATAGGAATTATGTGCCCGTAGATTTTATTGTTCTTGATATAGATTGCAATCCTTCATGTCCTATTATTCTTGGTAGACCTTTCCTTAGAACGATTGGTGCAATTATTGATATGAAGGAAGGGAATATTAGATTGCAATTTCCATTAAGGAAAGGCATGGAACACTTCCCTAGAAAGAAAATAAAATTACCTTATGAATCTATTATGAGAGACACTTATGGATTGCCAACCAAAGATGGCACTACCTAGATCTATCCTTGCTTTTATGCCTAGCTAGGGGCGTTAAAAAATAGCGATTGTTGGGAGGCAACCCAATTTTATTTTTAGTTTTTTGCCTTTTGCTTCTGTTTAGTAATAAATCTTTAATATAGCCTTTGCTTAGATGTGTTTTTATGTTTTAATTAGTGTTTGTGCCAAGTTAAGCCTATAGGATCTTCTTGGATGATGGTTATATGATCTTGCTGTAATTTCCAGAAACTTTCTGTTCACGAAATTAATTGTTAAAAATCACCAGAACGTGATAAAATATTGATTCCAATTGCTTCTGATCAATAAACAAATTTTCTAGGTCTTCCTATTTTGGTAGATCTTTTTGAGTTCCAGAAGTTTGCGTTAGTTATAGATTACTACAGACTGTTCTGTTTTTGACAAATTCTGTTTTTGTGTGTTGTTTGCTTATTTTGATGAATCTATGGCTAGTAAAATAGTTTATAAACCACAGAGAAGTTGGAATACAGTATTTTTAACACAAATATAAATAAAGAATGAGTTCATTACAGTACCTTGAAGTGGTCTTTTGTTTTCTTTCATTAACGGAGCTCACGAGATTTTCTGCTGAGTTTTGTGTTGTGAAGTTTTCAAGTTTTGGGTGAAAGATTTGATGGAATATGGAACAAGGAGTGGCAAGAGCCTAAGCTTGGGAATGCCCATGGCACCCCCAAGATAATCTAAGGACACCAAAAAGCCAAAGCTTGGGGATGCCCCGAAAGGCATCCCCTCTTTCATCTACTTCCATCGGTAACTTTACTTGGAGCTATATTTCTATTCACCACTTGATAAGTGTTTTGCTTGGAGTGTCTTGTACGATTTGAGTCTTTGCTTTTTGGTTTACCACAATCATCCTTCTGTACACACCTTTTGAGAGAGTCACACTTGACTCGGAATTTATTAGAATACTCGATGTGCTTCACTTATATCTTTTGAACTATATAGTTTTGCTCTAGTGCTTCACTTATATCTTTTAGAGCACGGTGGTGGATTTATTTTATAGAAACTATTGATCTCTCATGCTTCACTTACATTATTTTGAGAGTCTTAAATAGCACGGTAATTTTCTTAAATAATCCTAATATGCTAGGTATACAAGATTAGTAAAAGCTTTCTTATGAGTGTGTTGAATACTAAGAAAAGTTTGATGCTTGATAATTGTTTTGAGATATAAAGATGGTGATATTAGAGTCATGCTAGTTGAGTAGTTGTGAATTTTGAGAGATACTTGTGTTAAAGTTTGTGATTCCCGTAGCATGCACGTATGGTGAACCGTTATGTGATGAAGTTGGAGCATAATTTATTTATTGATTGTCTTCCATATGAGTGGCGGTCGAGGATGAGCGATGGTCTTTTCCTACGAATCTATCCCCCTAGGAGCATGCACGTAATACTTTGCTTTTATAAGTTGTATATTTTTGCAATAAGTATATGAGTTCTTTATGACTAATGTTGAGTCCATGGATTATACGCACTTTTCTTCCTTCCACCATTGCTAGCCTCTCTAATACCGTGCACTTTTCGCCGGTATCATACACCCACCATATACCTTCCTCAAAACAACCACCATACCTACCTATCATGGCCTTTCCATAGCCATAGATATATTGCCATGCAACTTAGCACCGTTTCGTTTACCATGACACGCCCATCATTGTCATATTGCTTCGCATGATCATGTAGTTGACGTCGTATTTGTGGCAAAGCCACCATTCATAATTCTTTCATACATGTCACTCTTGATTCATTGCATATCCCGGTACACCACCAGAGGCATTCACATAGAGTCATATTTTGTTCTAAGTATTGTGTTGTAATTCATGAGTTGTAAGTAAATAAAAGTGTGATCATCATCATTTTTTTAGAGCATTGTCCCAAGTGAGGAAAGGATGATGGAGACTATGATTCCCCCATAAGTCGGGATGTGACTCCGGACTAAAAAAGAGGACATAAAAAAAGAGAAAAGACCCAAATAAAAAAATGAGAGAAAAAGAGAGAAGGGACAATGTTACTATCCTTTTACCACACTTGAGCTTCAAAGTAGCACCATGATCTTCATGATAGAGAGTCTCTCATTTTGTCACTTTCATATAATAGTGGGAATTTTTCATTATAGAATTTGGCTTGTATATTCCAATGATGGGCTTCCTCAAAATGCCCTAGGTCTTCGTGAGCAAGCGAGTTGGATGCACACCCACTTAGTTTCTTTTGTTGAGCTTTCATATACTTATAGCTCTATTGCATCCGTTGCATGTCAATCCCTACTCACTCACATTGATATCTATTGATGGGCATATCCATAGCCCGTTGATACGCCTAGTTGATGTGAGACTATCTTCTCCTTTTTTGTCTTCTCCACAACCACCATTCTATTCCACATATAGTGCTATGTCCATGGCTCACGCTCCTGTATTGCGTGAAGATTGAAAAAGTTTGAGAACACCAAAAGTATGAAACAATTGCTTGGCTTGTCATCGGGGTTGTGCATGATTTAAATACTTTGTGTGGTGAAGATAGAGCATAGCCAGACTATATGATTTTGTAGGGATAACTCTCTTTGGCCATGTTATTTTGAGAAGACATGATTGCTTAGTTAGTATGCTTGAAGTATTGTTATTTTTTATGTCAATATTAAACTTTTGTCTTGAATCTTTCAGATCTAAATATTCATACCACAATTAAGAAGAATTACATTGAAATTATGCCAAGTAGCATTCCACATCAAAAATTCTGTTTTTATCATTTACCTACTCGAGGACGAGCAGGAATTAAGCTTGGGGATGCTTGATACGCCTCCAACGTATCTATAATTTTTGATTGCTCCATGCTATATTATCTTTTGTTTTGGACATTTTGGGGCTTTATTATACACTTTTATATTATTTTTTGGACTAACCTATTAACCGAAGGCCCAGCCCAGAATTGCTATTTTTTGCCTATTTCAGAGTTTCGCAGAAAAAGAATATCAAACGGAGTCTAAACGGAATGAAACCTTCGGGAACGTGACTTTCAGAACGAACATGATCCAGGAGACTTGGACCCTACGTCAAGGAAGCTACCAGGAAGCCACGAGGTAGGGGGGCGCGTCTACCCCCTGGGCGTGCCCTCCACCCTCATGGGCCCCACATTGCTCCACCGACGTACTCCTTCCTCCAATATATACCTACGTACCCCCAAACTACTAGATACAGAGCCAAAAACCTAATTCCACCACCGCAAGCTTCTGTACCCACGAGATCCCATCTTGGGGCCTGTTCCGGAGCTCCGCCGGATGGAGCATCGATCACGGAGGGCTTCTACATCAACACCATAGCCTCTCCGATGATATGTGAGTAGTTTACCTCAGACCTTCGGGTCCATAGTTATTAGCTAGATGGCTTCTTCTCTCTTTTTGGATCACAGTACAATGTTCTCCCCCTCTCTTGTGGAGATCTATTTGATGTAATCTTCTTATCCGGTGTGTTTGTTGAGACCGATGAATTGTGGGTTTATGATCAAGTTTATCTATGAACAATATTTGAATCTTCTGAATTCTTTAATGTATGATTGGTTATCTTTGCAAATCTCTTCGAATTATCAGTTTGGTTTGTCCTACTATATTGATCTTTCTTGCAATGGGAGAAGTGCTTAGCTTTGGGTTCAATCTTGCGGTGTCCTTTCCCAGTGACAGTAGGGGCAGCAAGGCACGTATTGTATTGTTGCCATCGAGGATAACAAGATGGGGTTTATATCATATTGCATGAGTTTATCCCTCTACATCATGTCATCTTGCTTAAAGCGTTACTCTGTTCTTATGAACTTAATACTCTAGATGCATGCTGGATAGCGGTCGATGTGTGGAGTAATAGTAGTAGATGCAGGCAGGAGTCGGTCTACTTGTCTCGGACGTGATGCCTATATACATGATCATACCTAGATATTCTCATAACTATGCTCAATTTTGTCAATTGCTCAACAGTAATTTGTTCACCCACCGTAAATACTTATGCTGTTGAGAGAAGCCACTGGTGAAACCTATGGCCCCCGGTCTATTTTCCATCATATTAATGTTCCAACACTTAGCTATTTCTTACGCCGCTTTTATTTTACTTTCTTTACTTTGCATCTTTATCATAAAAATACCAAAAATATTATATTATCATTTCTATCAGATCTCACTCTCGTAAGTGACCGTGTAGGGATTGACAACACCTTATCGCGTTGGTTGCGAGGATTTATTTGTTTGTGTAGGTGCGAGGGACTCGCGCGTAGCCTCCTACTGGATTGATACCTTGGTTCTCAAAAATTGAGGGAAATACTTATGCTACTTTGCTGCATCACCCTTTCCTCTTAAAGGGAAAACCAACGCAATGCTCAAGAGGTAGCAAGAGGTCATTTAATTTGACCTTTATGACCCATCCTATAAGTTAATTTATGTCAGAGTATTCTCGCGTCAGTCGGCAGGGGATACCGTGAGTTGATAGATGCCACAGGGTGGCTTGAGGTGAGGGCAAGACCTCCGTGGAATATCCGGAGACGGGTATGCGAGTATCACGTGGTGGTTTACCCAGGTTCGGGGCTCTCCGGAGAGATAATACCCCTACTCCTGCATGTCTGAATATATATGTGAGGTGTACATCTGGTAGTACAAAGGGCTCCTGGAGCTGTATCTGAGATCAGTGCCATGGGCACCTGATCTCGTATATGCATATGAGCACAAGTGTGTGCATGGCCGTGGCTTGTGGCCACATGTGCCGGAGCATGCATGCGTCACTGCTTGTCCACGGAACCTGTTGGTGTCAAAACTGGCGGATCTCGGGTAGGCGGTCCCGAACTGTGCGTCTAAGGCGGATGGTAACAGGAGGCGGGGGACACGATGTTTACCCAGGTTCGGGCCCTCTCGATGGAGGTAATAACCTACTTCCTGCTTGATTGATCTTGATGATATGAGTATTACAAGAGTTGATCTACCACGAGATCGTAGAGGCTAAACCCTAGAAGCTAGCCTATGGTATGATTGTTGTTGTCCTACAGACTAAACCCTTCGGTTTATATAGACACTGGAGGGGGCTAGGGTTACACAGAGTCGGTTACAAGGGAGGAGATCTAAATATCCGTATTGGCAAGCTTGCCTTCCACGCCAAGGAGAGTCCCAGCCGGACATGGGATGAAGTCTTCAGTCTTGTATCTTCATAGTCCAACAGTCCGGCCAAAGTATATAGTTCGGTTGTCCGAGGACCCCCTAATCCAGGACTCCCTCAGTTGCCCCTGAACCAGGCTTCAATGACGATGAGTCCGGCGCGCAGATTGTCTTCGACATTGCAAGGCGGGTTCTTCCTCTGAATACTCCATAGAAGATCTTGAACACAAGGATAGTGTCCGTCTCTGCAAAACAAATTCCACATACCACCATAGAGAGAATAATATTTCCACAAATCTAATCTGCTGACACATTCGGTGGCATGACATCACACCACGGCCCGGTCGTTTTTCGAACCGTTTTCCCAGCCTGCAACTGCTTGTTTTGCGAGGCAGTTTTATTGGCACGTCTTGTCGAAGCAGAGATCGTGTCCCCCTTATTACGAGATTCACATCAATAGGGGTGTGGGTATCCCAATCGTGCTCGTCGGTATGACTCCTCAATTTTAAGCAAGTTCCAAACGGCCACGTGGAGGACGCTTCATATTCATCCTCTTCATAAAAGGGCCAAGGCCTATCCTTTTCTTCTTGCGCTCAATCAAACCCCGCCCCCAGCTTGAGTTCCAACACCCAAGGCTCAGGCTAGGCGCTTCGGACCTGCAATCATGTCCGGATCCAGCCTTGAAGGTCGGTGGATGCCCTCCTCTGTCACAGAGGAGGACATCAAGAAGCTAAGAGAAGCCAGGTATCTGACCGCCGAAGTCTCGCATAGGCTGCCTGCTCGAGGGTAGGTCGTCCCTACTCCCGAGCCCAACGAGAGTGTCGTATTCATTTCCCACTTCCTCCGAGGGCTAGGCTTTGGTCTATATCCCTTTGTTAGGGGGCTCATGTTCTATTATGGGATCGATTTTCACGATCTGGCCCCGGATTCCATCCTTCACATCTCATCGTTCATCGTCGTGTGTGAGGCCTTCCTCCACGTCACACCACACTTCGGCTTGTGGCTCAAGACCTTTAATGTGAGGCCGAAGATGATTAACGGGCGACACGCAAAATGCGGAGGTGCCGTAATAGGCAAAGGCGCCGATGTTCCATGGCCAAAGGGTTCCTTCCCGGAGGTGTCCAACTTATGGCAACGGGAGTGGTTTTACAACACAGCTCCGCATGGTACTAAGTGGGTAGCCGCTCCTGTCTTCAGCTCGGGCCCCCCACCACAACTGGCGTCATGGGTCAATAAGGGCCTGGACTGGGGACCAGTAAATGATGTGCCGACATTGCAGAGTCACATCCGAGATGTCCTCGAGAGAGATGCCAGCCTTATCAAGGTAATGCAAGTCATTATAGTTCGTCGAGCCCTGCCTTGCAAACATCGACCTCTCCGTATGTGGGAGTTCAATCCAGAAGGACCGCAAACTATTCAGCACTTCTTTGGCGCGACGCTCGAAGAGATGTACAAATTGTTCTTGGTATCACGAATAAAGTGTCCAGACACCACCGAGGATGCGGGTCTAAACTGCAATCGTCCAGACACCCAAGTAAGTAGTTCTTCAGCCGAACATGTTGTCTCTTTATTTATCATAACATCATTCTGAAAAGTCGCTCTTTGACCAGGACTGGGTAAAAAAGTCGAAGATGATTAGGTGTCCGCCCCCCTTCTCGAAGCCTCAACAGATCCACTACTAGCCAGAATGATTGAGCTCGCGCCTTATCAAGTGCCCTTAGAGGAAGATAAAGGGAGGAACAAAGAAGCCGTAAGCGGGCCTCACTCATTATTCATCCAGACCCGGGGAATTAGTGCCTCCACTAAGGAGGATAACCAGGGAGAAGAGTCTGAAATCCCCTCTCCCCAAGGAAGGACGAGGACCGCCTCTGGAGACTTGGAAACATCAGTTTCCAAACGAGGGAAGAAATCCTCGTTAGGGGCTCCTACCCTGGAGTGTACCCTTCTTGCACAGTGCCCGCAAGGGGATCAGCCCCCCACCGAGCTGTAAGTAGATAAAAGTACTTTATAGTAAATATATTCTGCTTTATTTGCGAGGACAATAACCGATGCATATGTCTTGTAGATCGGATTGTAGCCCTTCTCGAAAGAGTTCGTCTTCGGGGGATCTTCTTCCGGAGATGATGGAGAGTGAAACACCTCCCCATGCCTCCCCACCTCATGAGGCGGACGACCCTGAGGTGTCGTCACGAAGGATCTCTCCCGATTTGCCAAGGCCGGAAGGTAACCCTTCGGCCACCCAGAGTCCGGAGTATTCGGCTCCTAAGGGGAGCGATAGAAAGAGCTCGGAACTATCTGGTGCGCGACCAGAATCACTGAGGAATATTCTGGAGAAAGCGGCTATCTCAGAAGCGCATCGTACATTATTGGGTACGGTAGTTGAGAAGATTTCATCCGCCGAAAGCGGGTTGCATGAAGCTTTTATGAGCCTGCTGAGAGGCTTTGAGGTACGCAAAGTAATATGTATATTTTTTGACGGTACCACACACGCTAGGTTTGCGCTATGCAGGTAGTAGCCCCTGAGACTCTGGTTGCTGTCGAAAAAGGCGGCAAACAGAGGATCATAGTCCCAGGTAATAATCATTCTGCCTTTATGTGCAGGTCGCTGAGGCCCCGGTGGCTAGCTGGACTGGGGAGTTAGCCGAACTGAAGCGGCAACTGGATGCGGCAGATGCCGACATCGTGCTTGTAAACACGCGGCTTGACGAGGCACAGGGTATGTATTCTCCGATGGTCAACATATATTAAGAGCGGCATGATGCTAGTATCTAATATATTGTGACTGCAGATGGAGCTGCCGCCGTGGAGACCCTCTGGGCGAAACTTGCCCAAGCCAAGGAACAAGCCAGCAAGGAGTGATGTGGCCGCCATGAAGGCGGTCGAAGAATTAAGAGCCGTACAGGCGGCTCACTGCGAGAGTAAAGAGAAAATAGCCAAGATGGCTGTTGAGTTGAAGGGTGCCGCCAACCGTTATGAGCGTCTTGAAAGGGAATGCCAAACGAAGACGGCGTACCTGGAGAAAGTCACGGTAGCTGTCGAGGACACTTGCTCCGAGATCAGAGCAGCGAAGGAGGAGCTACGTCAAGCCGAAGATATTACGGCTGGGAAGCCCTTTTTGTTGCGGATGAAGTTCGGAGATCCCAAGTATGCCCCTCTGGATCAATTATGGAGTTCAACAGATGCGTATTTGGATTTGGCAGTGAGTGCCGCTGATGCGACCAAGTTTTTCGAAGATCAAAAGGATCACGAAGTGGAAAAGTCGTTCTGGTCGCAGTTCCATGCTCCGGCGCGTCCACTGCTGTTGAATGAGCAAATGGCCGAGGGGGCCGAGCTCCATAGGTTGTCCGGACTTGCCATGAGGTCTGTCGTGGATCATCTCTGGCCGGAGGGACCAAGGCCGAATAGTTATTTTGGTCTTGTGGAGCTATTCCTTGAAGCTGTGCCCCATATCGACGTTGTAAAGAGGTCGGCGTGCATAGAAGGTGCACGGATGGCTCTTGCCCATGTCAAGACATGTTGGGCAGAGATGGAGGCCACCGCTATTGCAACCCAGAATCCGGCCGTAGGCCAGGTTTCCCCCAAGCACTATTTTGAAGAAGTCCTGGAAGGTGCTCATTTAATAGATACTCAGTGCTCGAAGAGTGTCATGTTCAAGTGACATGTATCCCAATTGTAAAAACAATGCTATTTATAAAGGTTGTGTTTATACTTTTGCTTGAAAGTATTATTATGCCTCCTATGCGGTCGTTTATGTATATGTGTATATATAACCTGAAAGTTTGTAGTCGTCAACTTCAGCCCCCACGCATATAATGCGGGGGTGTTCGCAAAAGCGCGTATTCACACTTGATCCAACATATTGGTCCATTAAGGAGGTGGTAGCGCAGCGAACAAGGCAATCGGACTATATTGCTTTAACACTTTCACTTAACCATAGGAGTTTGACAGTGGGGCTACTATATAGCCCCTGGTATTTCCGCGACCATCTGAATACGGTCGCATACGTACATGACCGAGAAAACCGGTCCTTCATTAATGCGGTGGAATCCCGAAGATTCCGACGAGTCATCGAGTGGTTGACCAGTCTCACACTTTATCATGACAGTCAGTTTTCGGCTTTCTCTACTGAGGTGCTCGTCCAGATGAACCAGGGCACAATCATAGTTGTTCTCCCGGTGCCACCTTAGCCGATAGAGCAGAACGTAAGGTAGCAAAACATAGGAGCTGGGCAAACCCAACATTTGACCAAAGACATGATTCGGAGCTGATGCATATAAGGCCAAACTCGCGACGCCGAACACTCGCTAAGGTATTCGGTCTTTATAACATATACCAGGCTGAATAACGCCTTTGATAATGAACCCCGAGTGTCCAGGTATGTGCATTATTCTGACGTGGCAAAATGCCAATAACGTCAGCATCCTTCTGATACGTCTCCGATGTATCTATAATTTTTGATTGCTCCATGCTATATTATCTACTGTTTTGGACTATATTGGGCTTTATTTTCCAATTTTATATTATTTTTGGGACTAACCTATTAACCGGAGGCCCAGTCCAGAATTGTTGTTTTTTTGCCTATTTCAGTGTTTCGGAGAAACAGAATATCAAACGGAGTCCAAACGGAATAAAATATTTGGGAACGTGATTTTCTCACCGAAGTGATCCAGGGGATTTGGACCCTACAACAAGGCATCAGAGAGGCGGTCACGAGGGTGGGGGGCGCCCCCTAGGGCGCGCCCCCTACCTCGTGGGCCCCTCGAAGCTCCACTGACATACTCCTTCCTCCTATATATACCTACGTACCCCCAAACGATCAGAACAGGAGCCAAAAACCTAATTCCACCGCCGCAACCTTCTGTATCCACGAGATCCCATCTTGGGGCATGTTCCGGAGCTCCGCCAGAGAGGGCCGTCATCACGGAGGGCTTCTACATCATCATAGCCTCTCCGATGAAGTGTGAGTAGTTTACCTCAGACCATCGGGTCCATAGTTAGTAGCTAGATGGCTCCTTCTCTCTTTTTGGATCTCAATACAAAGTTCTCCCCCTCTCTTGTGGAGATCTATTCGATGTAATCTTCTTTTTGTGGTGTGTTTGTTGAGACCGATGAATTGTGGGTTTATGATCAAGTCTATCTTTGAATAATATTTGAATCTTCTCTGAATTATTTTATGTATGATTGGTTATCTTTGCAAGTCTCTTCGAATTATTAGTTTGGTTTGGCCTACTAGATTGGTTTTTCTTGCCATGGGAGAGGTGCTTAGCTTTGGGTTTGATCTTGCGGTGTCCTTTCCCAGTGACAGAAGGGGCAGCAAGGCACATATTGCATCGTTGCCATCGAGGATAACAAGATGGGGTTTATTTCATATTGCATGAATTTATCTCTCTACATCATGTCATCTTGCTTAAAGCGTTACTCTGTTTCTAACTTAATACTCTAGATGCATGCTGGATAGCGGTCGATGAGTGGAGTAATAGTAGTAGATGCAGGCAGGAGTCGGTCCACTTGTCACGGACGTGATGCCTATATACATGATCATACCTTAGATATTCTCATAACTATGCACAATTCTGTCAATTGCTCAACAGTAATTTATTCACCCACCGTAGAATACTTATGCTCTTGAGAGAAGCCACTAGTGAAACCTATGGCCCCCGGGTCTATTCTCATCATATCAATCTCAATCACTTTACTCCTGCTTTCCTTTTTACTTTGCCTTTTACTTTCCACTTTGCATATCTATATCAAAAATACCAAAAACAATATCTATCAGTTCTCACTCTCGTAAGTGACCATGAAGGGATTGACAACCCCTAATCGAGTTGGTTGCGAGTTGCTATCGTTTTGTGCAGGTACGAGGGACTTGAGCGTGGCCTCCTACTGGATTGATACCTTGGTTCTCAAAAAAACTGAGGGAAATACTTACGCTGCTCTGCTGCATCATCCTCTCCTCTTTGTGAAAAACCAACGCAAGCTCAAGAGGTATCAAGAAGAATTTCTGGCACCGTTGCCGGGGAGTCTACGCAAAAAGTCAACATACCAAGTACCCATCACAATCCCTATCTCTCGCATTACATTAGTTGCCATTTGCCTCTCGTTTTCCTCTCCCCCACTTCACCCTTGCCGTTTTATTTGCCCTCCCCTTCTCCTTCTCCTTCTTCTTTTTTCCGTTTGCCTTCCTGTTGCCATGAACGAATCAAAAAGAATAAAGGGTCCTTTCCAGGGTCTTGGTACCTTGGATGACCCCTCTATCCTCTCTAAGCTAAAAAATAATGATGCTATTGAAAGACCCACCGGGGTCACCAAGAAGAGTTTTAAATGATCTTGATGAAGATGACTCTGGAATTTTTTGTTATTTAATTGATGAGTCTTTAAAAGATGCTTGGGATAGGTTATTGAGGATTAGGGCTAGCTACATACCACAATATCAAATTGAGGTTTACTTAAAGGGTTTCTATATTGGTTTACCTACTTCTTTCAAACAAGTGCTAGATTCTATTTTTGAAGAGGGTTTTCTTGAAGGGGATGCTATAGATACCTATGAAAGAATGAAAACTATATTTGGGCACCCCATGAATGATAAGGTTGAATCTACCACCCTCTTATGCTTTTATCAAAATGAAATTATCAAAGAGATGAAATCTAGCTTAGATGCAAATTTCCGTAATGTGCTTAATCTTACTTCATCCATTAATGGCCATGTGCTTTCCCAAAATAGGAGAATGAATGCCATAGAAAGGAAATTTGCTCTTTTCTTTCCTACTACCAAAGATGGCAATACCTAAATCTATCCTCGCTTTTATGCCTAGCTAGGGGCGTTAAACGATAGCTCTTGTTGGGAGGCAACCCAATTTTATTTTGAGTTTTTTGTCTTTGCTTCTGTTTAGGAATAGATAATCCATCTAACTTCTGTTTAGATGTGGTTTTGTGTTTTAATTAGTGTTTGTGCCAAGCTAGACCAGTTGGATCTTCTTGGATGATAGTTATTTAATCTTGCTGTAATTTCCAAAAACTTTGCGCTTAGTGCCCGAATTATTAAAAATCACCAGAACGTGATAAAATTCTGATTCCAATAGCTGCTGATCAATAAACAAATTGTCTAGGTCGTCTAATTTTGGTAGATTTTTTGGAGTTCCAGAAGTTTGCGTTAGTTACAGATTACTACAGACTGTTCTGTTTTTGACAGATTCTGTTTTTCGCGTGTTGTTTGCTTATTTTGATGAATCTATGGCTAGTAAAATAGTTTATAATCCATAGAGAAGTTGTAATACAGTAGGTTTAACACCAATATAAATAAAGAATGAGTTCATTACAGTACCTTGAAGTGGTTTTATGTTTTCTTTCTCTAACGGAGCTCACGAGATTTCTATTAAGTTTTGTGTTGTGAAGTTTTCAAGTTTTGGGTGAAATATTTTGATGGATTATGGAACAAGGAGTGGCAAGAGCCTAAGCTTGGGGATGCCCATGGCACCCCCAAGATAGTCCAAGGACACCAAAAATTCAAAGCTTGGGGATGCCCCGGAAGGCATCCCCTCCTTCGTCTACTTCCATCGGTATTTTACTTGGAGCTATATTTTTATTCACCAACATGATATGTGTTTTGCTTGGAGCGTCTTGTATTATTTGTGTCTTTGTTTTTTAGTGTGCCACAATCATCCTTGCTGTACACACCTTTGATAGATCCATCTATGAATTAAAATTTGTTAGAATACTCTTTGTGCTTCACTTATATCTTTTGAGCTAGGCAGTTTTGCTCTGTGTGCTTCACTTATATCTTTTGAGCGTGATAATTTTGCTCTATGTGCTTCACTTAGATCTTTTAGAGCACGGTGGTGGAGTTGTTTTAAAGAAACTATTGATCTCTCATGCTTCACTTAGATCCTTTTGGGAGTCTTAATAGCATGGTAAATTGCTTAATATTAATATGCTTGGTATTCATGATTTGTGAAATTTCCTTTTGAGTGCGTTGAATACTAAGAAAAGATTGAAGCATGATAATTGTTTTGAGATATAGAGGTGATAATATTAGAGTCATGCTAGTGGAAGTAGTTGTGAATTTGAAGAATACTTACGTTGAAGTTTGTGATTCCCGTAGCATGCACGTATGGTGAACCGTTATGTAACGAAGTCGGAGCATGAGGTGTTTATTGATTGTCCTCCTTATGAGTGGCGGTCGGAGACGAGCGATGGTCTTTTCCTACCAATCTATCCCCCTAGGAGCATGCGCGTAATACTTTGCTTTGATAACTTCTAGATTTTTACAATAAGTATATGAGTTCTTTATGACTAATGTTCAGTCCATGGAATATACGCACTTTTCCCCATCCTCCCACCATTGCTAGCCTCTCTAATGCCGCGCGCTTTTCGCCGATATCATACACCCACCATATATCTTCCTCAAAACAGCCACCATACCTACCTATCATGGCATTTCCATAGCCATTCCGAGATATATTGCCATGCAACTTTTCCACCGTTCCGTTTATTATGACACGCTCCATCATTGTCATATTGCTAGCATGATCATTTAGTTGACATCGTATTTGTGGCAAAGCCGCCATTCATAATTCCTGCATACATGTCACTATTGATTCATTCCATATCCCGGTACACCGCCAAAGGCATTCGTATAGAGTCATATCTTGTTCTAAGTTTCGAGTTGTAATTGTTGAGTTGTAAGAAAAATAGAAGTGTGATGATCATCATTTTTAGAGCATTGTCCCAAGTGAGGAAAGAATGATGGAGACTATGATTCCCCCACAAGTCGGGATGAGACTCCGGACGATAAATAAAAAAAGAGAGAAAAAGAGAGAAGGGACAATGCTACTATCCTTTTACCACACTTGTGCTTCAAAGTAGCACCAAGATCTTCATGATAGAGAGTCTCCTATGTTGTCACTTTCATATACTAGTGGGAATTTTTCATTTGTAGAACTTGGCTTGTATATTCCAATGATGGGCTTCCTCAAAATGCCCTAGGTCTTCGTGAGCAAGTGAGTTGGATGCACACCCACTTAGTTTCTTTTGTTGAGATTTCATATACTTATAGCTCTAGTGCATCCGTCGCATGGCAATCCCTACTCACTCACATTGATATCTATTAATGGGCATATCCATAGCCCGTTGATACGCCTAGTTGATGTGAGACTATCTTCCCCTCTTTTTGTCTTCTCCACAACCACCGTTCTATTCCACATATAATGCTATATCCATGGCTCACACTCATATATTGCATGAAGGTTGAAAACGTTTTGAAAATGTTAAAGTATGGAACAATTGCTTGGCTTGTCATCGGGGTTGTGCATGATTTAAATACTTTGTGTGGTGAAGATGGAGCATAGCCAGACTATATGAATTTGTAGGGATAACTTTCTTTGGCCATGTTATTTTGAGAAGACATAATTGCTTTATTAGTATGCTTGAAGTATTTTTTTATGTCAATATGAAATTTTGTCTTGAATCTTTCGAATCTGAATATTCATACCACAATTAAGAAGTTTTACACTGAAATTATGCCAAGTAGCACTCCGCATCAAAAATTCTCTTTTTATCATTTACCTACTCGAGGACGAGCAGGAATTAAGCTTGGGGATGCCTGATACGTCTCCAACGTATCTATAATTTTTGATTGCTCCATGCTATATTATCTACTGTTTTGGACTATATTGGGCTTTATTTTCCACTTTTATATTATTTTTGGGACTAACCTATTAACTGGAGGCCCAGCCCAGAATTGTTGTATTTTTTGCCTATTTTAGTGTTTCGGAGAAATAGAATATCAAACGGAGTCCAAACGGAATAAAATCTTCGGGAACGTGATTTTCTCACCAAACGTGATCTAGGGGACCTAGACCCTATGCCAAGGCATTAGAGAGGCGGTCACGAGGGTGGGGGCGCGCCCCCCTAGGGCGTGCCCCCTGCCTCGTGGGCCCCTCGAAGCTCCACCGACGTACTCCTTCCTCCTATATATACCTACGTACCACCAAACGATCAGAACAGGAGCCAAAAACCTAATTCCACCGCTGCAACCTTCTGTATCCACGAGATCCCATCTTGGGGCCTGTACCGGAGCTCCGCCGGAGAGGGCCTTCATCACGGAGGGCTTCTACATCAGCATAGCCTCTCCGATGAAGTGTGAGTAGTTTACCTCAGACCTTCGGGTCCATAGTTAGTACCTAGATGACTTCTTCTCTCTTTTTGGATCTCAATACAAAGTTCTCCCCCTCTCTTGTGGCGATCTATTCGATGTAATATTCTTTTTGCGGTGTGTTTGTTGAGAACGATGAATTGTGGGTTTAAGATCAAGTCTATATTTGAATAATATTTGAATCTTCTCTGAATTCTTTTATGTATGATTGGTTATCTTTGCAAGTCTCTTCGAATTATCGGTTTGGTTTGGCCTACTAGATTGGTTTTTCTTGCCATGGGAGAAGTGCTTAGCTTTGGGTTCGATCTTGCGGTGTCCTTTCCCGGTGACAGAAGGGGCAACAAGGCACATATTGCATTGTTGCCATCGAGGATAACAAGATGGGGTTTATTTCATATTTCATGAATTTATCTCTCTACATCATGTCATCTAGCTTAAAGCGTTACTCTGTTTCTAACTTAATACTCTAGATGCATGCTGGATAGCGGTTGTTGAGTGGAGTAATAGTAGTAGATGCAGGCAAGAGTCGGTCTACTTGTCATGGACGTGATGCCTATATACATGATCATACCTTAGATATTCTCATAACTATGCTCAATTTTGTCACTTGCTCAACAGTAATTTGTTCACCCACAGTAGAATACTTATGCTCTTGAGAGAAGCCACTAGTGAAACCTATGGCCCCCGGGTCTATTCTCATCATATCAATCTCAATCACTTTAGTCTTGCTTTGCTTTTTTACTTTGCCTTTTACTTTTCACTTTGCATCTCTATATCAAAAATACCAAAAACATTATCTATCAGTTCTCACTCTCGTATGTGACCGTTAATCGTGTTGGTTGCTAGTTGCTATCGTTTTGTGCAGGTACGAGGGACTTGAGTGTGGCCTCCTACTGGATTGATACCTTGGTTCTGAAAAAAACTGAGGGAAATAATTACGCTACTCTGCTGCATCATCCTCTCCTCTTTGGGGAAAACCAACGCAAGCTCAAGAGGTAGCACCTTCTCGGCTATACTGAGTGTCCGGAGGATTTGAAGCAACAAAAGACGGTGAGAAAGGTTCACACAGGGTCTTAATCTAAAAAGAAACCTTTGAGCGGGTCCCTGTTGCACGTCTGCACCTGTGTCTCCGTTGTGCCGTATCCTGGAAGGGTGTAGCACGATTATCATCTGTAAAAGAGAAGAACTTAGGTGAAAGTTGTCGTGCGAAAGATTTGTTATTCTCAATAAACCATTATAATTTAAGATAAGTAAAATCGAGCCGAACTAGTCCTTTTTACATGCGAGAAGCCCCTGGTACCGCCTATGGGGATATAACCATCAAACCAATATCGTGTTTATCTAAGATGTTACAGCTAGTTATGCGCCGGACTCGTCTAGCCGTGTCCGCGGTCTTGACGACCGATCATTTATTCTGGTTGGAGAGGCCTTTTAGTGTTCGGCTGTTAAAGACGGCACACGTCCTTCCACGCATGAGGAATGCTCAATATTTACGCTAATTGTGATGATGCCGTGGGGACCGGGCATCTTAAGCTTAAGAAAAGTGTAATGTGGTACTGCGTTAAAATGAGCAAACGCTGTTCTTCCGAGTAGTGCTTGATAGCCACTTCAGAATGGAGCGATGTTGAAGGTTAAATTTTCACTTCAAAAGTTGTCGGGAGAACCCAATACAACCTATATTACTAGAGAGCCCGTACAACGGGCCTCTAGGCCTGGTATTACTCCTTTAAAGGTAGTGTTACTTGGGCTAATTCTTGTCGGGTCTATACCCATTTTGCGGACTGTGTCCTAATATATCAGATTAAGACCACTGCCGCCGTCCATGGGGACTTGGGTGAGATGGTATCCGTCGATAATTGGGTCTAGCACCAAGGCAGCCAATCCTCCGTGCCGGATACTTGTCAGATGATCCCTTCGATCGAAGGCAATCGGGTAGGCCGACCAAGGGTTGAACTTAGGGGTGACGCACTCTAAGGCGCATATGTCTCGGAGTGCAGGTCTGCTCCTTCTCCTTGTTACGTGAATCACGTTCACTGTTTTGACCTCTGGTGGGAATTTTTTCTGTCCCCCAGGGTTTTGCTGTCGAGGCTCATCCTCGTCTTTGCTTGGTGTCTCCCTCCACTTGTGTTCGGCGTTTAGCTTGCAGGCCTGCTTGAAGACCCAGCTTTCTCTGTGGGTATGGTTTGTAGGTTTATCGGAGGTGCCATGAATCTGGCATAATTTGTCTAGAATCTTGTTTAGGCTGGACGATCCATCTCTGTTGCCTTTGAAAGGCTTTTTCCGTTGACCGGGTCGATATCCCCTGAATCCGGCATTGACCGCCGTGTTGTCTGGACTATCTTTGTTATTTCGACGCTTGCTTTTACTGCGTCGTGGTTTTCCATTGCCATCCCGGACTTCAGATGTGCCTGGGTCACTGGTGCTACTACAGGCCAGCCAGCTAACTTCGCCCGCGGAAAAGCGGGTCATGAGGCTTGTTAGGGCTGCCATTGTCCTCGGTTTTTCTTGGCCGAGGTGTCTAGCGAGCCATTCGTCTTAGACGCTGTGTTTGAAAGCTGCTAAGGCTTCGGCGTCCGGGCAATCGACGATTTGGTTCTTCTTAGTGAGAAATCTGTTCCAAAGCTTTCGGGTTGACTCTCCGGGCTGTTGAATTATATGACTTAAATCATCTGCATTTGAAGGTCGGACATAGGTCCCTTGAAAGTTGGCCCTAAAAGCATCCTCGAGCTCCTCCCAACTTCCAATTGAATTTTCGGGGAGGCTCTTCAGCCAGTGCCGAGCTGGTCCCTTCAGCTTGAGGGGCAAGTATTTGATGGCATGGAGATCGTCTCCGTGAGCCATATGAATGTGGAGGATGAAGTCCTCAATCCAGACCCCCAGGGTCCGTCGTTCCGTCGTATGCCTCTATGTTCATGGGTTTAAATCCCTCAGGAAATTCATGATCCAGCACCTCATCGGTGAAACATAGGGGGTGTGCGGCACCCCTGTATTTGGATGTATCATGGCGTTCGGACGGTTGTAGTATTTGGTTTTGATTTTGTGCCGGAGCGCGCTTCCTAGATCCATAGATGGACCTGGTCGTACTGGATTTTTGGCGCAAGTCCTCATGTAAATCATGTGTTGATTTATGTGCGGCATCGTTAGCCATCCTATCGCGGCCACGAGGTGGTCGATGCGGATGATCGGCCGTCTTATTCTTCGGCTGTGTGGGCTCTACGGCCTCATCATCGAACTCGGGCAACAGCTTGCGCTTTGGATAGCTCTTTGTGTGGCGACTGCCACCATACTTTTCTTCATTGTCGAGCACTTTATTCCATCTACTGTTTAGCGTATTCTGCGTGGCCTTAAGCCTTTGCTTCTGCTTCTTCAGACTCCTCGCGGTGGCAATAAGCCTTCTATGGAGGTTCTCTTGTTCCAAGTGCTTTTCTGGGATGATGTGTGCATCGTCGTCCGGACTGTTCTCCTCTCTGGAGATAGGTTGATTAGCTTGATGCTCGGCGTCGCCGTTATCGGACAGCGGCTCCGTGATGTGTTCGCCGTCCGCTGGCTCATCCTGCTTTATCGCTGGGTCGGTGTGGTCGTCGTTTCCTCTGGAGTCGACCGGGGTATCACTCTTTGTTGCGCTATTATCGATATTTTTGCCGAGGCGGGATTTGGAACGGCGCCTACTCCATCGCTTTGATTGCTTCTCGAGGGAGCCATCCTTCGCTTTATCCTTCCGTTCCTCGTCATTGTTTTCTTTGGGTGTATCCACCATATATATATATATATATATATATATATATATATATATATATATATATATATATATATATCATGTGATGGAGTGGTTGTCCAGCGCCCTTTGGGCGATGGTTCCTGTTCGTCTCCTGCATCGTCGTCCACACCGTCGATGTCTTCGGAGCCGAAATCGAGCATGTCTGTTATATCGTCGACAGTGGCTACTAAGTGGGTGGTGGGTGGGGAGCGAATTTCTTCACTGTCTGCATCCCAGTCTAGCCGGACATAGTTCGGCCAAGGTTCTCCTGACAAGGAGAGAGACCTTAATTAATTTAGCACATCGCCCAAAGGCGAGTGCTGAAAGATATCCGTGGAAGTAAATTCCATGATCGGTGCCCGATCGGATTCGATAGGCACGTGCGCAAGTGGCTCGGCGCCTGTGGCCGGGGACGAATCCAACGGTATGAAGCCGCCGAATATGAAGATCTGTCCGAGGAGGAAAACCTCACCCTGGATCGCGTCGTTGCCGATGATCGAAGGAGACATCAAGCCTTACGGTGACGGCATAGTGGAACTCTCAATGAAAGCACCAATGTCGGTGTGAAAACCGGCGGATCTCGGGTAGGGGGTCCCGAACTGTGCGTCTAAGGCGGATGGTAACAGGAGGCGGGGGACACGATGTTTACCCAGGTTCGGGCCCTCTTGATGGAGGTAATACCCTACTTCCTGCTTGATTGATCTTGATGATATGAGTATTACAAGAGTTGATCTACCACGAGATCGTAGAGGCAAAACCCTAGAAGCTAGCCTATGGTATGATTGTTGTTGTCCTACCGACTAAACTCTCTGGTTTATATGGACACCGGAGGGAGCTATGGTTACATAGAGTCGGTTACACGGGAGGAGATCTAAATATCCGTATTGCCAGGCTTGCCTTCCACGCCAAGGAGAGTCCCATCCGGACACGGGACGAAGTCTTCAATCTTGTATCTTCATAGTCCAACAGTCCGACCAAAGTATATAGTCCGGCTATCCGAGGACCCCCTAATCCAGAACTCCCTCAGACCCATTCTGGCTGGCCCTTGGATGGATGGATGTATTCTACTATATATAGTGTGAGCTAGCGTAGTGTGTAAGCTAGGTGGGCATGGGTGGATGTCATGCTTGTCTCCTGGATCACTTCATAAATAGTGCCCAGGGACAAGTGACACTATACATGATGTCAGTATACAAAAAGGGGGGGTACACTTTTTGTACCCCTATAATTGTGCACGGGCAGTCCGAGCCACGGACGCCACCACACCGAGCGCGGCAAGGGAGGTAAACCAAGGTAAGGCCAAAGCTGAAGAGAAGTAGAACGACGCTAAGACCAAGACCACAAAGAGCGAAGGGGACGAAGCAGGCCCCCCGACAAGATCCTTGCCGGGAGGCGGTTTTTGCAAACCCGGCAAGACCCTTGCCGTGGCAGCTCGCCCCACACCTACGGAGCGGGTCACCCTTGAGTCCACTGCCCCCAGGGGGCAAGGATTCGGGAGGCATCCCCGTGGTGGTATGCAGATCTTTGTGAAGACATTCAAGATTAGATGCACACTTTGGAAGATGATGATCCTTGGCGGGATTCCAGCCAAGGAAGACCACAAGGCCCCCGGCAAGAGCCTTCCCGGGGATGGCAGCAGGCGCCACGGCAAGACCCTTGCCGGGACCCCGGCAAGGCCCTTGCCGGGGCCGCGCCAAGGCCCTTGCCATGAACACCCATGGGGCCACCTTCAGGCCCACGCCAGTCGCACCTCCACCACCGTTCGCATGCAGCTGCCGACCCAACCAGCTGGGCAGGCACCTGTGTGGCGGCGTGCAGATCTTCATGGAGACCCACCGTTGCGCCACCTCAGCTGCCTGCCCGCCTACATGGCATCACAGGCACCGCTGGACAGGGCGCATGTCAACACGAGAGGGAGCGGCGACGGACGAGACAGGGCTCTCCCCCGTCCCCGATAAAGCAAGGACACCTAAGCAAGGCGCATTAAATGCACCTTGTCATGTAATGCGAGGGATAACCTCGCATCACTGTACCCTTTCCACCTCCTGTGTGCCACTGTGGCAGCCCCTTTCTCTATAAAAGGAGGCCCCGGGCGACCAGGAAGAGGATTCGGCTTTTTGGAGCTCTCGACGCCCCATAGCTAGCTCAAGAACACACATATACAATCCACCAAAGTAGGAGTAGGGTTTAACGCATCCCTGCGGCCTGAACCTGGGTAAAGGAATCGCGTGCTATCCGTTTGATCCGCTCTTTTCACAACCCCGCGCCCCGCAACCGTAGTAGGGATTCTTGTGATCCCATAGCTGTCATTTCCACCGACATCTTTGGCGCGCCAGGTAGGGGGCGCAGTTGTGAGAATCGGCTTTAGCAGTCAGTTCGACGCTTCTTCATCGTCATGGCGCCCAAGAAGAAGACGACGGTGGCGGTTGGCCCGTCAGAAGCCGGGCATCCCGTCCCGACGTGGGCTAGCAGCGGACCGGTCGCAGAAAGGACCCGGGGCGCTGTTCGCGAACACCAACACCGTCCCAGCAGCCGGAGTTTGGGAGGCGGCGATGTTCGTGCGCCTGGTAACGGACCGCACGCCGCCAAATCCAAAGACGGAGTTGGGCCCTCCGCGGGTGGCGCGGGGCCTTCCAGGATCGCAGCCGCCCCGCCCGAGGGCGACGTGAGGGCTTCCAAGACTCCCACGCTGGCGCCGACGCCGCGCTCCTCTCAAGCGGCGCGCGACGAACGGCGTAATCACCCCGAATACCCCGGGCGTCACCGCGGGAATTGCCCCAAGCGCCACTCCCGGGATGTAGAAGACCTGCCCGCTCGCCGAGGCGCTGGTGAAGATGGCATGCCACCGCGCGGTCGTGATAGAGCTCCTTCTGACATGGTCAGAAGTCGAAGCGCGTCGCAATCCGTGCAGGTTTCGCTGGCACCGACGCCAGCAGAAGCCCTAGCGCGCACGCAGTTGCTCCTCGACCTTCCTCCCACTACGTGGAAACTCGACGAATGGAGATCCACCAACCGAAGCCTCGTTGCGGTGGCCAACAAAGACGAACCAAGTCCGGCGGAGCCCACGGGTCGACGCTCCGACGGAGTCCCGTGTACCAGTGGCTGAAAAGCCGGCGGCGCCGCGACCATGGTGCACTCTCCTCCTCCTCGCCCGGTACCACAGACGCCTGACCGTCTCGACGATACGGGCGACGAAATTTCCATAGCGTCGTCCGACCCGCGGACCCACTATGACCAGCGCGAGGTCCTTCGGGATCGGGAACATGAATACGCTCGAACCACTATCGAGCGCCGGGAGCGCGCCACCAGTCATATAGGCAAGCTGGGCCTGCTGTGAACCACCCGGCACAGGAGAGCCCTGGAGGCCTGCCTTACGAGGTAGGCTGTCCGGCTTTTACCCGTGAGCTGCGGCAGTTCCAATGGCCCACTCACCGCACCTTCAAACCTGACGTGGGCGAGAAGTACGG
This sequence comes from Aegilops umbellulata, assembly GCA_032464435.1. Lineage (NCBI taxonomy): Eukaryota > Viridiplantae > Streptophyta > Magnoliopsida > Poales > Poaceae > Aegilops > Aegilops umbellulata. Next base: position 147,152,635 of record CP136059.1, on the reverse strand, counting down.
TGGCAAGACCCACCCGTCCGAGTTCCTCAGCATCTACTCCATCGCGATGCAGGCTACCGGAGCCCGCGACGATAAGGTGCTTGCGAATTACTTCCCGTTGGCTCTTAAACCCAATGCCATGTCATGGTTGATGCACTTGCTGGTAGACTCCATTTCCTCCTTGTCGGATTTGTGCCATGAGTTCGTGGGCGCCTTCACTGGCGGTCACCAAGCTCATGGCCAAGCAAGCGATCTTCACGTCATTCCCCAGAAGGGAGGCGAGAGTCTCCGCAAGTATATACAGAGGTTCAGCCAGATACAGTACAACATCCCTGATGTTCATCCTGCCACCATCATCAGTGCGTTCCATCAGAACGTGCGTAACCGCAAGATGCGCGAAGAGCTGGCAATGAACAAGGTGAAAGATATGGCAGAACTCTATGTTCTTGCTGACAGATGTGCCTGAGCTGAAGAGGGAAGGAAGTATGTAACACCCCGGATGTAACTTGCCATATTTGTACTCCAACTCTTGCCATTTTTGGCACTAAGTTATGATATTCCCTCCGTGGTTGGGTTCTTCTTCGTTTTGCATTTTGTCCATGTCATGCATTTCATATCATGTCTTCATGTGCATCGCATTCGCATACGTGTTCGTCTCATTGACAGAGATACTCTTTTCTTCGAGGATCGAATTGTGGTTCCTAAGGGTGATCTTCGCAAAGTCATTATGAACGAGGCTCACAATTCACTCCTATCCATTCATCCTGGAAGTACGAAGATGTACCAGGACCTCAAGCAGTCGTATTGATGGACTCGAATGAAGCGAGAAATTGCTCAATTCGTGAATGAATGTGATGTCTGCAGAAGGGTGAAAGCAGAACACCAACGACCAACTGGTCTCCTCCAACCTCTTGCCATTCCAGAATAGAAGTTTGATCATATCGAAATGGACTTCGTGACTAGATTTCCTAAGTCCAAGCGTGGAAATGATGCTATCTTTGTTGTCATTGACAAGCTCACTAAAGTGGCTCATTTTCTGCCTATCAAAGAATCCATCACAGCAGCTCAGCTGGCAGAGCAATACACCTCCAGGATTGTCTCTTTGCACGACATTCCACAATTGATTTCTTCAGATCGTGGAAGCATCTTCACCTCTAAATTCTGGGACTCCTTCCAGAAGGCCATGGGCACCAACATTCGCTTCAGCACATCTTTCCATCCTCAAACTAGTGGCCAAGTCGAGCGAGTTAACCAAATTCTCGAAGATATGCTCAGGGCTTGTGTCATCTCTTTCAGCATGAAGTGGAAGGATTGTCGTCCATATGTCGAGTTCTCTTACAACAACAGCTTTCAAGTGAGTTCAGGCAAGGCCCCATTCGAGATCCTCTATGGCAGAAAGTGTCATACTCCTCTCAATTGGTCAAAGACCGGTGAACGCCAACTTCTTGGCAACGACTTGATCACAGAGGCTGAAGATATGTGTAAAGTCATTCGTGAGAATCTCAAAGCCGCGCAATCGCGCCAAAAGAGCTACTATGATAACAAGCACCGTGATTTGGCTTTTGAGATCGGAGACCATGTCTACCTCCGCGTCTCTCCAATGAAAGGCACTCGTCGCTTCGGTATCAAAGGGAAGCTTGCCCCTAGATACGTGGGTCCTTTCAAGATCATTGGCAAAAGAGGCGATCTCGCCTATCAACTTGAGCTTCCCTCCAACTTCGCAAACGTGCACGATGTGTTTCACGTGTCACAGCTTCGCTGGTGCTTCAAGATGCCTGAGCGCACCATCAACTTCCAATAGATTGATCTCCAAGAAGATGTGACTTATCATGAGCATGCCGTTGCTATTCTTGAAGAAACTGAGCGCAAGACTCGCAACAAGTCCATCAAATTCCTGAAAGTGAAGTGGTCACACCATTTAGACCGAGAAGCCACCTGGGAGCGCGAGGACCACCTCCGTTCCGAATATCCGGAGTTCTTTCAGTCCTAGATCTCGAGACGAGATCCTCTCGTAGTGGTGGAGTGTTGTAACACCCCGGATGTAACTTGCCATATTTGTACTCCAACTCTTGCCATTTTCGGCACTAAGTTATGATATTCCCTCCGTGGTTGGGTTATTCTTCGTTTTGCATTTTGTCCATGTCATGCACTTCATATCATGTCTTCATGTGCATCGCATTCACATACGTGTTCGTCTCATGCATCCGAGCATTTTCCCCTTTTGCAATCCGGCACTCCTATGTCCTCCGGCATCCCCTTTTACCTTTTTCCGTGAGCAGGTGTTTAACTTTCTCGGAATGAACCGAGGTTTGCCAAGCGGCCTTGGTATAGCACCAGTAGACCGCCTGTCAAGTTTCGGGTCATTTGGAGGTCGTTTGATACGCCAACGGTTAACCGGGTAACCGCGAAGGCCTCTTTTGGGTTGCAGCCCAACACCCCTCCAAAACAGCCCAATAACCCATCTAAACCCTTCTAAGTCCTCCATCGTCCGATCATGACCGTGTGGGCGAAAACTACACTCCATTTGGAGTCTCCTAGCTCCTTCTATGTATAAATACACCTCCCCCTCCGAAATTTTCGGGCAAACCCTAGTCTCCCCGCTTGCCTCGCGCCGCCGGACAAAATCCGGACGGCCAGACATGTCCGCCCCCTCCGCCGACCAATCCTGACGCGCCACGTCATCGCCGCGCGCCCCACATCGCCGCGGATCTCGCCGGCCCACGGAGCCCGCCCGGGGCCCCCGAGGCCCATCGCCCACGCCCGCCGCCTGGGAGGCCCGCGCCGCCCCGCACCCTCGTGTTCATCACCGGCGCCGCCCCAGCACCGACAACCCCGCCACCGTCGATCTACCTCCCAGCGCGCCTCCCGCCTCTGCACGCCGCCGCCCCGCCCGGATCCGGCCGGGACCGACCCGGCCCCGCCGTCCCCGACCCCGCCGGCGCCTCCTCCGCGCTATTCTGGCCTCCCCGCCGCCTCTTCTTCCTCGCCAAAGCCACTTCAACCTCGCCGGAGCTCCTCGGATTGCGTGCCCGCGGAGGAACCCTAGATCCGAACAAACCTCGGTTGACTTTTTCCCTCGTTGCTCTAGTTTTTTTGCATTCTTTGAGATGCCATAACTCTGCATCCGTATCTCCGATTTGGGCGTGTAGCATGTAGAATTGTTCGCCTCGATGAGCACATCGTTTCATCTCATTGCATCATTTTCATTTGAGCTCATCTTGATGCCCGAAATGCTTTCGGAAGAGGGCTATGTGATGTTAGTTTCAGATCTGTTTCAGCAAATTTACTTTTGTCATTTTTGCCATGATTAGTGTGTGCATGCTATGACCCTTAGCTCTACGTGTGTTTTGATGTGTGCCATGCCATATTTACAGTAGTGTATGCCATGTATTTTTGTGATCTATGTGGTGACAAGCACGAGCTTGCAAACTAGGCTTCGTGATGTTGCTGATTTCAGGGACTTAAGATTTTCCCAAGTCATTGTTCTGCTGTTATTTTTATGCCATGTATTCATGTTGCTACCAAGTGATCCGTGGCTCTTTTGAGCATGTCCAGTAAGGTTGTCTTGTAGATATTGTGGTTCTCCATCCATCCATGGCCTTTTTGGAAATTATCGAGTGCCATAGCATGACTCAGTTTTCCTCTACTTTTGCTATAAAATGTTCCTGGCAGATTGTTTACATGTTATTCAATATTGCCAAGGTTGTTGTAGTTGATCGATGCATGCTATGTTGTTGTTCGTGCCATGTTTAGCTTCTATGCCATGCCTACTTGCTGGGTGTATGCTTAGTATGTCATGAAATGACTCGTGGTGAGTGCACTGAGCTCGTTTACATGTTCACTTGATATCTGTTTTGCCATGTTCCAGTTTTCTGCCAAGTCTGAAATCTGTAACGAAACTTGCTATGTTTACATGGATGCCATACTATCTTCTGATCCCTTTTGGCCCATCATCAGTAAGGAACTTTTGTTCTATGGTTTGAGCAGATTCATTCTATGCCTTGCTTTGCTATGTTAAGTTTCAGTAGCATGTGGTTTGCTTGCTCTAAACATGTCATCCTGATATTATTTTCTGGCATGTTGCTATGTTAAGTATGTGAACCTGTTATCTTTTACACTTTTGCCATGCTTGTTTGAACCTGCTCTGGTGTGTTTTAGCCATAGCTCAGTGTTCATATTTTGTCAAGCATCTTGAGTAGATCACTTCTGTATGCTTTTTTGTTATGTATGAGTGCATTATCTTAGTTTCGTGTTGCATTCTAAGTGGTATCATGCTGTTAATCGCAGATTATGCCATCCTTGTTTTGCTTGTCATTTGCAAACCGTGCATCCGATTCCGATGATCTTTATATCGATTTCCACCGAAATCATCTCACCTTTCCAGTGGCATACTTGGTTTGCCAAGAATATGCCTTGTTCATCTTTTTCCTTCCGGAGCACGCATATGCATTGCATACCACATCTCGCATATCATGCCATGTTTTGCATCATGTTGCTTGCGCATTGCATCATGGTTGATAGTTGTTCCTTTGCTTGTGTTCTTGTTTTGGGTAGAGCCGGGAGACAAGTACGTGACCAAGGAACCTGTTGAGAACGCTTACGAGGATCAAGCCTTCGACAACTCTGAGAACCTTGCAGGCAAGATGACCATACCCTCGATATCACTTCTATCTTTGCTTGCTAGTTACTCGCTCTTTTGCTATGCCTATGCTACGATACCTACCACTTGCCTATCATACCTCCCATATTGCCATGTCAAACCTCTAACCATCTTTTCCTAGCAAACCGTTGATTGGCTATGTTACCTTTTTTTGCTCAGCCCCTCTTATAGCGTTGCTAGTTGCAGGTGAAGTTGAAGTTCGTTCCATGTTGGAACATGGATATGTTGGGATATCACAATATCTCTTATTTAATTAATGCATCTATATACTTGGTAAAGGGTGGAAGGATCGGCCTTATGCCTGGTGTTTTGTTCCACTCTTGCCGCCCTAGTTTCCGTCATACCGGTGTTATGTTCCTTGAGTTTGCGTTCCTTACACGATTGGGTGACTTATGGGACCCCCTTCACAGTTTGCTTTGAATAAAACTCCTCCAGCAAGGCCCAACCTTGGTTTTCCCATTTGCCTACCTAAGCCTTTTTCCCTTGGGTTCCGCGAACTCAAGGGTCATCTTTATTTTAAACCCCCGGGCCAGTGCTCCTCCGAGTGTTGGTCCAAACCGTCAGCCGCCGGTGGCTACCAGGGGCAACTCTGGGCTCGCCTACCGGAAGTTTTGACAATCCGGTGTGCCCTGAGAACGAGATACGTGCGATTCCTATCGGGATTTGTCGGCACATCGGGCGGCTTTGCTGGTCTTGTTTTACCATTGTCGAAATGTCTTGTAGCCGGGATTCCGAGACTGATCGGGTCTTCCCGGTAGAAGGAATATCCTTCGTTGACCGTGAGATCTTATAATGGGCTAAGTTGGGACACCCCTGCAGGGTATTATCTTTCGAAAGTCGTGCTCGCGGTTATGGGAGATGGGAATTTGTTAATGTCCGGTTGTAGAGAACATGACACTTGATTTAATTAAAATACATCAACCGTGTGTGTAACCATGATGGTCTATTTTCGGCGGAGTCCAGGAAGTGAACACGGTTTGAGTTATGCATGAACATAAGTAGTTTCAGGATCACTTCTTGATCACTTCTAGCTTCACGACCGTGCTTTTCCTCTCTTCTCGCTCTCATTTGTGTATGTTAGCTACCATATATGCATAGTACTTGCTGCAGCTCCACCTCATTACCCCATACTTCCTATAAGCTTAAATAGTCTTGATCTCGCGGATATGAGATTGCTGAGTCCTTGTGACTCACAAATTCTACCAAAACAGTTGCTGGTGCCGACGATGCCAGTGCAGATGACGCAACCGAGCTCAAGTGGGAGTTCGACGAGGAACGTGGCCGTTACTATGTTTCCTTTCCTGATGATCACTAGTGGAGCCCAGTTGGGACGATCGGGGATCTAGCATTTGGGGTTGTCTTCTTTATTTTGGTTCTGTAGTCGGACCTTGATGGTACTCTGTATGATGATTGTTTAAGTTATGTATTGTGTGAAGTGGCGATTGTAAGCCAACTCTTTATCCCATTCTTGTTCATTACATGGGATTGTGTGAAGATGACCCTTCTTGCAACAAAACCACCATGCGGTTATGCCTCTAAGTCGTGCTCCGACACGTGGGAGATATAGCCGCATCGTGGGTGTTACAAGTTGGTAATCAGAGCTTTCCCCGACTTAGGAGCCCCCTGCTTGATCGAATCGCTGGCGTTGTTGAGTCTAGAAATTTTTTTGGGTCTTAGGAGTATATACATCAGAGAGTAGGATTCTTTTTACTCCTCAGTCCCTTCGTCGCTCTGGTGAGGTCTCCTGACGTAGAGGTTTTGACTCTACTCTCCTCAAATTTCACTAAAAAAATTTAGGATCACGCGGGTATCTTGGAATCGTTTCGATGGTTTTGTGACGAGAACATTGTTCTTGGTGCCTCCTGACATTTAGGGGTTGTGGCAGTGTCCCGGGGAGTTGAGCTCCGAGGTGTTGTCGTCACAATTTTATCGTTGCAGTTCTGGAATACCTGAGTTTCGCCGACATCGAAAATCTCTTTTATGCAGTTGTTGGTGAGATCACCTCGACGCCACCCAGTACTCGGGCGGGACTTCGGGAGTATTTCCATAACTCGTATAAAGGATGCTTTTCAAAGGTTGAGGTAAACGATTTCCGAAGGTTTCTTGGTTATGTGTTGAAGGATGGATACAACTGGATCTAGGTATTGTTAGTTTGGGTGATATATTTTGTTTCCCCTGTATCCCCAACACCTGATTGCATAACCAGAAAGTTTTGGGAGTTTATAAGTGGGAATTCTAATAGCTTATAGGATATCTTTCCGACAGATGTATGATTTGATATTGGGGTCTAACGTGCTAGTGGTTCGCTTGTCACGGTCGATTTACAGTGGTCGCGAGGCGTCTTAAAGAATCCTTGGCGATGCCGATTCGGGGACGTCTTGTTTGTCATTCGTGACGTCCGCTATACGTCGTGCCCGTGGGGCCTCATCACGAACACTTTAGGCGAAATCTCTATCATGTGTTTGTTCCGGCTTATTCTGCAAGCCAATCCTTTGTTTTGTTTTCAATTGTGATATTCGAGTTGTTTCAAAGTCAAATGTTGATTCCATACCTTTTTCTAAGTGGCTTCTCAACTTATGGAAGTGTGTTGATTTATTTTGGAATTCATTCGTTCATTCTTGTTCGAATGTTAAGGATATATGTTGCAATTTCGATCCTTTGATTTAGCTTGAATATATGTCTTTCAAGATGCTAATGGATGTCACCCTCTTCAGGATGGCTCCGCCAACACGTCAGAATCCGGAACGCAATGATGGAAGTCAGGCGAACCCGCCGCCACCACCTCCGCCTCCGGAGGCTTGGCAAGCCTTGATTCCTGCCACAAACGCCAACGCTCAGATACTGGTTCAGCTCATGCAAGAACGCAACCAAGGGCAAGGCAATCAAGGGAATCAAGGCCAAGGCAACAATCAACCTCACTTCGCTACTCTCAATCAATTTCTGGCAAATCAGTCGAAGTCTTTCAGCTACTGTGCCGAGGCCACTGATGCCGATGATTGGCTCGTCGACATCAACAAGCATTTCGACTGTAGCAATGTCAGACCTGAGGATTTTGTCAAGTTTGCCTCTTTTCAACTCAAGGACCAAGCTGCCGAGTGGTATCAACAATACAAAGATTCCAGAGGAGGTCGTGTGATTACCTGGGATGATTTCTGCCGAGACTTCAAAGCTCACCACATTCCACAAAGTGTTTTTGAGAGTAAGCGTGAGGAGTTCCGCAATTTTAAGCAAGGCAGCTTGTCTGTGTATCAATACAACATCCAGTTTCAGAAACTTGCTCGCTTCGCTAAAAAAGACGTTCCTCATGAGAAGAGCATGATTTATCAATTCAGAGGGGGCCTCAGAGAAGATCTGCAATTAGATCTCGTGCTTTTTGAGCCGAAAAAGTATGATGAATTCTACAACATGGCATTGAAACAAGAAGCTGCCCAGCTCAAATGTGAGGCTTCTAAGAAGAGAGTCAGGGACGTAGTTCAGTCCTCTTCTTCCTCACTAGTGGCGGCCAAGCAACATAAGTTCTGGTTGCCTCCTCCTCTGTTCCGTCAGCTTTACCAGCAGAAGAACAAAGGTGGTCATGGAACTTCCCACCCACCCAACCCTGGACATCAGAACAAGTCTCAGAATCAAGCTCCAAGGTCAAATGCTCCTTCATCGTCCGCTCTCAGAAGTGACTTGCAAAAAGTGTCCGCAAAAGGGTCACTATGCGAACAAGTGCTTCAACCAAAGGCGCCTTCCGCCTCCTCCTCTTGTGAGATCTTCCAGCAATGCAGTGGTCAAGCATAATTCCAAGTTTGCAAAGGTGAACATGATGAATGCAGCTCAAGCGGAGGAATCTTCCGATGTGATCATGGGTAACCTTCCTGTTAATGATATTCCTGCAAAAGTCTTATTTGATACTGGTGCATTGCATTCTTTCATTTCAAGACCTTTTGCATCGAAGCATGAGTTGTCTTTGCAAGGTTTGCCTAGACCGTTAGCAGTTGTCTCTCCGGGTAAATGCAGGAACGCAAGCTTTATGGTTCCGGATGTTTCCATCAAGATGGGAGACTATAAATTCTTGTCTAAACCAATTGTTCTTGGCGACTCTGATATTGATCTAAATCTCGGGATGGACTGGCTTTCTAAGCACAAGGCTCAGCTTGATTGTGCTGCCAGGGAAATTCATCTGACACACTCTTCTGTGGATGTGATCATCTATGCCGCTCGTGATGAAACCATAAGGTTATTTTCTCTCAATGAGAAGGGCGAGCTAGACGCAATCTCTCAAATTCCAGTCGTTTGTGAGTACCAAGATGTCTTTCCAGAAGAGCTTCTGGGCATGCCTCCTCACCGCCCAGTTGAATTCGTTATTGATCTTGAGCCTGGCACGGAACCCGTTTGCAAGTGTCCTTACAAGCTTGGACCAAAAGAGTTGAAGGAATTGAAGAAACAACTCGATGAACAAGAGCGTCTGGTTCTGATCAGACCGAGTTCATCTCCTTGGGTTTGTGGAGTTCTTTTTGTCCAGAAGAAGGATGGCACGGACCGACTTTGTGTCAATTACTGTCCATTGAACAAGAAGACTATCAAGAACAAGTATCCACTTCCCAACATCAATGAGCTATTCGAGCAGCTTAAAGGTGCTAAAGTATTCTCCAAGCTTGACCTTCGTATGGGTTATCATCAGATTCGAATTCGTGAAGAAGGTATTCCCAAGACAGCATTCAAAACAAGCTTTGGTTCTTATGAATATACTGTCATGTCTTTCGGCCTTGTCAATGCTCCTCCAACTTTCTCTCGAATGATGAACTTCATCTTCAACCCCTACACCAACGAATTTGTCTTGGTCTATCTCGATGATATATTGGTATTCTTCAAGAGTAAGAAGGATCATGCCAAACATTTGCGATTGGTGCTCGACAAGCTCTCAGAGTATCAATTCTATGCGAAGTTCTCCAAATGTGAATTTTGGCTTGATGAAGTTCTTTATCTTGGACATATCATCTCTGCCAAGGGCATTGCTGTTAATCCTGAGAAGGTGTCTGCAGTTCTCAATTGGGAACCTCCTTAGAATGTCAAGCAGCTTCGCAGTTTTCTTGGACTTGCAAGCTATTGCCGAAGGTTCGTCGAGAATTTCTCAAAGATTGCAAAGCCTCTTTCCAACCTCCTCTAGAAGCACGTGAAGTATGTCTGGTCTCCTGAGTGTGATGTCGCTTTCAACACTCTCAAACAAAAACTCGTCACTGCTCCGGTTTTGACTCCTCCTGATGAATCCAAGCCATTCGAAGTGTTCTGCGATGCTTCTCTTCAAGGTCTCGGTGATGTGTTAATGCAAGAGAAGAAAGTTGTGGCCTATACCTCTTGCCAGTTGAAGCCCAACGAAAAGAACTACCCCACTCACGACCTTGAGTTGGCAGCAGTTGTCCATGCTCCAATAACATGGAGACATCTCCTATTGGGAAGGAAAGTGGACATATTCACCGATCACAAGAGTCTCAAGTACATCTTCACTCAGCCCAACCTCAACCTCAGGCAAACTCGATGGGTCGAAATGATTCAAGAGTATAATCCGAGTATTGAATATACTCCTGGCAAGGCCAATGTCATTGCAGATGCTTTGAGCAGGAAGGCTTATTGCAACAGCTTAATCCTCAAGCCCTTTCAACCGAATCTTTGTGAAGCTTTCCGCAAACTGAATCTCCAAGTTGTTCCTCAAGGATTTCTTGCCAACCACACAGTCTCTCCTACTTTGGAAGATCAAATTCGTGAGGCACAACTCCTGGATACCATGGTGAAGAAGGTGAAACGTGGTATTGACAAGGGCATCTCCAAATACAAGTGCTATCGCCTTGATGACAGAGATACTCTTTTCATCGAGGATCGAATTGTGGTTCCTTAGGGTGATCTTCGCAAAGTCATTATGAATGAGGCTCACAATTCACTCCTATCCATTCATCCTGGAAGTACGAAGATGTACCATGACCTCAAGCGGTCGTATTGGTGGACTCGAATGAAGCGAGAAATTGCTCAATTCGTGAATGAATGTGATGTCTGCAGAAGGGTGAAAGCAGAATACCAACGACCAGCTGGTCTCCTCCAACCTCTTGCCATTCCAGAATGGAAGTTTGATCATATCAAAATGGACTTCTGGCTGGATTTCCTAAGTCCAAGCGTGGAAATGATGCTATCTTAGTTGCCATTGACAAGCTCACTAAAGTGGCTCATTTTATGCCTATCAAAGAATCCATCACAACAGCTCAGCTGGCAGAGCTATACACCTCCAGGATTGTCTCTTTGCACGGCATTCCACAATTGATTTCTTCAGATCGTGGAAGCATCTTCACCTCTTAATTCTGGGACTCCTTCCAGAAGGCCATGGGCACCAACATTTGCTTCAGCACAGCTTTCCATCCTCAAACTAGTGGCCAAGTCGAGCGAGTTAACCAAATTCTCGAAGATATGCTCAGGGCTTGTGTCATCTCTTTTGGCATGAAGTGGGAGGATTGTCTTCCATATGCCGAGTTCTCTTACAACAACAGCTTTCAAGTGAGTTCGGGCAAGGCCCCATTCGAGATCCTCTATGGCAGAAAGTGCCGTACTCCTCTCAATTGGTCAGAGACCGGTGAACGCCAACTTCTTGGCAACGACTTGATCACAGAGGCTGAAGATATGTATAAAGTCATTCGTGAGAATCTCAAAGCTGCGCAATCGCGCCAGAAGAGCTACTATGATAACAAGCACCGTGATTTGGCTTTCGAGATCGGAGACCATGTCTACCTCCGTGTCTCTCCAATGAAAGGCACTCGTCGCTTCGGTATAAAAGGGAAGCTTGCCCCTAGATACGTGGGTCCTTTCAAGATCATTGGCAAAAGAGGCGATCTCGCTTATCAACTTGAGCTTCCCTCCAACTTCGCAAACGTGCACGATGTGTTTCACGTGTCACAGCTTCGCAAGTGCTTCAAGATGCCTGAGCGCACCATCAACTCCGCGAAGGCCTCTTTTGGGTTGCAGCCCAACACCCCTCCAAAACAGCCCAATAACCCATCTAAACCCTTCTAAGTCCTCCGTCGTCCGATCACGATCGTGTGGGCGAAAACTACACTCCATTTGGAGTCTCCTAGCTCCTTCTGTGTATAAATACACCTCCCCCTCCGAAATTTTCGGGCAAACCCTAGTCTCCCCGCTTGCCTCGCGCCGCCGGACAAAATCCGGACGGCCGGACATGTCCGCCCCCTCCGCCGACCAATCCTGACGCGCCACATCATTGCTGCGCGCCCCACATCGCCGCGGATCCCGCCGGCCCGCGGAGCCCGCCCGGGGCCCCCGAGGCCCATCGCCCACGCCTGCCGCCTCGGACGCCCGCGCCGCCCCGCGCCCTCGTCTTCATCATCGGTGCCGCCCCGCGCCCTCGTCTTCATCACCGGCGCCGCCCCACCACCGACGACCCCGCCGCCGTCGATCTATCTCGCCGGCGCGCCTCTCGCCTTCGCACGCCGCCGCCACGCCCGGTTCCGGCCGGGACCGACCCGGCCCCGCCGTCCCCGACCCCGTCGGCGCCTCCTCCACGCTCTTCCGGCCTCCCCGCCGCCTCTTCTTCCTCGCCGAAGCCGCTGCAACCTCGCCGGAGCTCCTCGGATTGCGTGCCCGCGGAGGAACCCTAGATCCGAACAAACCTCGGTTGACTTTTTCCCTCGTTGCCCTAGTTTGTTTTGCATTCTTTGACATGCCATAACTCTGCATCCGTAGCTCCGATTTGGGCGTGTAGCATATTGGATTGTTCGTCTCGACGAGCACATCTTTACAGGAGTGTATGCCATGTATTTTTGTGATCTATGTGGTGACTAGCACGAGCATGCAAACTAGGCTTCGTGATGTTGCTGATTTCAAGGACTTAGGATTTTCCCGTCATTGTTCTGCTGTTATTTTTATGCCATGTATTCATGTTGCTACCAAGTGATCAGTGGCTCTTTTGAGCATGGCCAGTAAGGGTTTTTTGTAGATATTGTGGTGCTCTATCCATCCATGGCCTTTTTGGCAATTATGGAGTGCCATAGCATGACTCGATTTTGCTCTACTTTTGCTATAAAATGTTCCTGGCAGATTGTTTACATGTTATTCAATATTGCCAAGGTTGTTGTAGTTGATCCATGCATGCTATGTTGTTGTTCTTGCCATTTTTAGCTTCTATGCCATGCCTACTTGCTGGTTGTATGCTTAGTATGTCATGAAATGACTCGTGGTGAGTGCATTGAGCTCGTTTACATGTCTACTTGATATCTGTTTGCCATGTTCCAGTTTTCTGCCAACTCTGAAATCTGTAACGAAACTTGCTATGTTTACATGGGTGCCATCATATCTTCTGATCCCTTTTGGCCCATGGTCAGTAAGGAACTTTTGTTCTATGCTTTGGGTAGATTCATTCCATGCCTTGTTTTGCTATGTTAGATTTATGTAGCATGTGGTTTGCTTGCTCTAAACATGTCATCCTGATGTTAATTTCTGGCATGTTATTTTCACCAAGTCTGTGAACTTGTTATCTTTTACACTTTTGCCATGCTTGTTTGAACCTGCTCTGGTGTGTTTTAGCCATTATTCAGTATTCATATTTTGTCAAGATTATTGAGTAGATCACTTCTATATGCTTTGTTGTTATGTTTGAGTGCAGTAGCTTAGTTTCTTGTTGCATTCTAAGTGGCATCATGTTGTTAATCGCAGATTATGCCATCCTTGTTTTGCTTGTCATTTGCAAACCGTGCATCCGATTCCGATGATCTTTATATCGATTTCCACCGAAATCATCTCACCTTTCCAGCGGCATACTTGGTTTGCCAAGAATATGCCTTGTTCATCTTTTTCCTTCCGGAGCACGCATATGCATTGCATACCACATCTCGCATATCATGCCAAGTTTTGCATCATGTTGCTTGCGCATTGCATCATGGTTGATAGTTGTTCCTTTGCTTGTGTTCTTGTTTTGGGTAGAGCCGAGAGACAAGTACGTGACCGAGGAACCTGCTGAGAACACTTACGAGGATCAAGCTTTCGACAACTCTAAGAACCTTGCAGGCAAGATGACCATACCCTCGATATCACTTCTATCTTTGCTTGCTAGTTGCTCGCTCTTTTGCTATGCCTATGCTACGATACCTACCATTTGCCTATCATGCTTCCCATATTGCCATGTCAAACCTCTAACCATCTTTTCCTAGCAAACCGTTGATTGGCTATGTTATCGCTATTTGCTCAGCCCCTCTTATAGCGTTGCTAGTTGCAGGTGAAGTTGAAGTTCGTTCCATGTTGGAACATGGATATGTTGGGATATCACAATATCTCTTATTTAATTAATGCATCTATATACTTGGTAAAGGGTGGAAGGCTCGGCCTTATGCCTGGTGTTTTGTTCCACTCTTGCCGCCCTAGTTTCCATCAAACCGGTGTTATGTTCCTTGAGTTTGCGTTCCTTACACAGTTGGGTGATTTATGGGACCCCTTGACAGTTCGCTTTGAATAAAACTCCTCCAGCAAGGCCCAACCTTGGTTTTCTCATTTGCCTACCTAAGCCTTTTTCCCTTGGGTTCCGCGGACTCAGGGGTCATCTTTATTTTAAACCCCCGGGCCAGTGCTCCTCCGAGTGTTGGTCCAAACCGTCAGCCGCCGGTGGCTACCAGGGGCAACTCTGGGATCGCCTACCGGAAGTTTGGACAATCCGGTGTGCCCTGAGAACGAGATACGTGCGACTCCTATCGGGATTTGTCGGCACATCGGGTGGCTTTGCTGGTCTTGTTTTACCATTGTCGAAATGTCTTGTAGCCGGGATTCCGAGACTGATCGGGTCTTCCCGGTAGAAGGAATATCCTTCGTTGACCATGAGAGCTTATAATGGGCTAAGTTGGGACACCCCTGCAGGGTATTATCTTTCGAAAGCCGTGCCCGCGGTTATGGGTAGATGGGAATTTGTTAATGTCCGATTGTAGAGAACTTGACACTTGATTTAATTAAAATACATCAACCGCGTGTGTAACCGTGATGGTCTCTTTTCGGCGGAGTCCGGGAAGTGAACACGGTTTTAGTTATGCATGAACGTAAGTAGTTTCAGGATCACTTCTTGATCACTTCTATCTTCACGACCGTGCTTTGCCTCTCTTCTCGCTCTCATTTGCGTATGTTAGCGACCATATATGCTTAGTACTTGCTGCAGCTCCACCTCATTACCCCATACTTCCTATAAGCTGAAATAGTCTTGATCTCGCGGGCGTGAGATTGCTGAGTCCTCGTGACTCACAGATTCTACCAAAACAGTTGCAGGTGCCGAAGATGCCTGTGCAGATGACGCAACCGAGCTCAAGTGGGAGTTCGACGAGGAACGTGGCCGTTACTATGTTTCCTTTCCTGATGATTAGTAGTGGAGCCTAGTTGGGACGATCGGGGATCTAGCATTTGGGGTTGTCTTCTTTATTTTGGTTCCGTAGTCGGACCTTGATGGTACTCTGTATGATGATTGTTTAAGTTGTGTATTGTGTGAAGTGGCGATTGTAAGCCAACTCTTTATCCCATTCT
The DNA here is from genome assembly GCA_032464435.1 of Aegilops umbellulata. NCBI lineage: Eukaryota > Viridiplantae > Streptophyta > Magnoliopsida > Poales > Poaceae > Aegilops > Aegilops umbellulata. The sequence continues at coordinate 147,137,460 of CP136059.1, read as the reverse complement.
TGTTCATTACATGGGATTGTGTGAAGATGACCCTTCTTGCGACAAAACCACCATGCGGTTATGCCTCTAAGTCGTGCTCCGACACGTGGGAGATATAGCCGCATCGTGGGTGTTACAAAGTACCCCGGCGAAGATGCCGGCGTGGAAACCGACTCCTCAGATGAGGATACTCCCACCCCGGCGAAGAAAGGCCGGCGCCGCAACAGGAAGTGCAAAGGTAAAGCAATGCTTGCCGTCGAGGGATCTGATGACACCGGCTCCACCAAGAAAACCAAGGCAGACGACGCCGGCAAGGAAATTGCCGGATGTGTCGCTTGTCGGGCCTTGGCGGCTGCCGAGAAGTTAGGAAACTCCGACAAGCGATACTGCAAGATCCATCGCACCAGAGGCCATGGTCTCCAAGACTGCCGACAGGTTGAGCTCCTCGCTGAGAAGCAGAGGGCTGAATATGAAAGGCGGGACAAGGAGAATGGCCAAGACGGTGTTGAAGGGTCCGGCAAGAAGCGTGACGGCCAGGCGGGCCGTCGCAGCAAGGATAAGCAACAGGAGAGGCCCGCCCGGGGCCGTGACAGAAAGCCAAAAGACGACGATCACGAAGAGGACGACGAGTCCGACGACCAAGAGTTTCAGAAAGCTACAGAGGCCATGTGCGTCGACGGCGGCGCCTCGCTGCATACTTCTCACTGCCGGCTTAAACAGTGGGCGTGAGAGATTACAGCGGCAGAGCCATCGTTTGATGCCCAAAGGCCGCTGAAGTGGTCTAGCACTCCTATCATTTTTGACACTGAGGACCACCCTGATCGCACTACTGCGGTCGGGTGCTTGCCATTGTTGGTTTCGCCAACAATACGCAACCTCAAGGTGACGAAGATGCTAGTCGATGGCGGGGCCGGTCTGAACTTGATCTCGCCTACCGTGATCGACAAACTGTAGATTCCTGATGGAGACCTCAAAGAGACGGGCACGTTTCAGGGGGTCAACCCGGGAAGAAGCCAACCCAAGGGGAAGGTCACGCTGCCCGTGACTTTCGGAAGCGACCTAAACTACAGGACGGAGAGGATCGTGTTTGATGTTGCCAAGATCCCCTTGCTCTACAACGGGATCCTTGGCTGCCCAGCGCTGGCCAAGTTCATGGCGGCATCACACTACGCCTACAACACCCTGAAGATGCCAGGACCTGTGACGATCATCACCATCCCCTCCGATAAGAAAGATGCGCTGATTTGCGCTGATCAACTGTACCAGCAAGCAGTTGCAGCAACTGTACTAGGGCACTTGCTCCTGACGTTGGGACCCCGGGAGGGAAGAAGAAGAAGAAGGTCGGTGAGACCTCGGACACCCACTCCGGCAAGCGCTCCTCTTCGGAGTGTAGCGCTGCCGACGAGGACGTGCCAGAGAGCTCCACAGGTAGGAACAAGAAGCCCAGGGCCATTCCGCTGGAAACCAAGAAGGTTTCTGTCAATGAGGACGACACGGGAGGAGCTTTCACCATAAGCTCCACCCTCGACGACAAATAGGAAAAAGTGCTCGTCACCTTCCTGCGGGCGAATGTCGATGTGTTTCCCTGGCAAGCTTCCGACATCCCCGGTGTTCCCAGGGAGGTGATTGAGCACCACCTTGCTGTTCGTCCTCATGCGCGGCCCGTCAAGCAGAAGGTCAGAAAGCAAGCTTTGGAACGACAAGAGTTTATCACAGAAGAAATCCGGAAACTGGAGGCAGTGGGTTTGGTAAGAGGAGTGCTCCATCCGACGTGGTTAGCCAATCCGGTTGTAGTGCGCAAGGCAAATGGGAAGTGGAGGTTGTGTATTGATTACACAGATATCAATAAGGCTTGTCCTAAAGACCCCTTCCCGTTTTCGTGCATCGACCAGATTGTTGACTCCATGGCTGGGTGTGATCTGTTGTCATTCCTCGATGCCTACTCCGGTTACCACTAGATCTTCATGAAGAGAGAAGACGAAGAGAAAACAGCCTTCATCACCCCATGTGGTACGTATTGTTTCATACGGATGCCTTTAGGGTTGAAGAGTGCTGGTTCGACGTTTGCGAGGGCGGTCCAGATTGGTTTTGGACCCCAGCTCCATAGAAATATGGAAGCTTATATGGATGACATAGTGGTCAAAACCAAGGACAGGGCAACCCTCATCACAGATTTACAAGAAACATTTGCAAACCTGCACAAGATCAACCTCAAGCTAAACCCTGAGAAGTGCGTCTTCGGTGTCCCGTCCGGCAAGCTTCTCGGGTTCTTTGTGTCACAGCATGGGATAGAGGCCAATCCGGACAAGATCAAAGCTATAGAGCAGATTGAAGCACCCAAGCGAATCAAGGATGTGCGTCGGCTTGCTGGTTGTGTCGCCGCCATGGGCAGGTTCATTTCCAAGTCTGCCGAGCATGCCCTTCCCTTTTTCAAGATCCTGAAAAAGGCGGGCCCGGTGGAGTGGACGCCAGAAGCCGAAGCAGCACTGCAAGATTTGAAGAAGAACCTCTCCTCCGCGCCAACACTAGTTGCGCCTAGACCCCAGGAGTCGTTGCTACTATACCTGGCGGCAACGAACCAGGTGGTCAGCGCCGCACTAGTGGTGCAGAGAGAGGTTGACAACGAGGTAATGGCAGTGACAGAGCCCGACACCGCCAATGCAGAGATGACGCAGCCAGTTGGAGTGTTGCCGAGGAAGAAAATGATGCAGCACCCGGTCTACTTTGTTAGTTCCCTCCTGCAGGGGGCGAGAACAAGGTACTCCAGTGTGCAGAAACTGCTCTTCGGCCTTCTTATGGCCTCGAGGAAGCTGCGTCATTACTTCCAGGCACACGAGATCACTGTCGTCACTCGCCTCCCTCTGCAATGGATATTGCAAAATCCGGATGCAACGGGAAGGATTGTGGAATGGGCACTGGAGATGTCCAGCTTTGGCCTCAAGTTTGAAAGTAGTTCGACGATTCAGAGCTGAGTCCTGGCGGAGTTCATTGCAGAACGGACCACAACGCCTGACGAAGGAGCCCAAGAGACTGCCCTCCCCGACAAGGAGGCAAGTTGCGACTGGATCATGTACTTTGATGGAGCTTTCTCCTTACAGGGCGCCGGGGCTGGCGTACTGCTTGTCGCGCCCACCGGAGAGCACCTCAAGTATGTGGTCTAGATGCACTTCCCTAGGGAGGCGTCAACCAACAACACGACAGAGTACGAGGGGCTGCTTGCCGGTCTCAGGATCGTGGCGGACCTCAGAATCAAGAAACTCATCGTCAGGGGTTACTCGCAGCTTGTCGTCAAGCAAGTCAACAAGGATTACCAGAGTCCGTTGATGAAGGCCTACATCGATGAAGTGAGAAAGATGGAAGAGCGTTTCGACGGTATACAGGTTGAACACGTTCCCCTAGCGGAGAACGATATCGCCGATTACGTGTCAAAACGCGCTGCCCTCAAGCTACCTGTGGAACCAGGTACCTTTGTGCTTCAGCTAACTCAGTCATCCGTTGATCCATCAACAGAGCAGAACAAGAGGAGGAAATCAGGGCCCGACAAGTACTTTCCCGCCGAGCTCCCCGGAGCCGCCGGCAACGATGCTGTCGGAGACACTGAGCCCGCCACGGGACGGCTAGCTCCGGCGGAGCGTCGAGCTCTTGCCGTCGAGACAGCCGCTCCTCTGGCGGAGGAAATGCCTTTAGTCCTCGCCGTCGAGCCCCAGGCTCCAGCGTGGGCGCAGCATACCGTCCGATTCCTCCAAACAGGGGAACTTCCTGAAGAGCAGGAAGAAGCGGAAAAAGTAGCCCGTCGCTCTACCATGTACCAGTTTGTCGATGACGTCTTGTACAGGAAGAGGCCGAACGGTGTGAAATTGAAGTGTATCCCTCGAGAGGAAGGACTGGAGCTGTTGGCGGAGATACACGGAGGCATATGTGGATCCCACATTGGGTCAAGGGCTCTTGCCGGCAAGGCATTTCGGCAAGGCTTCTTCTGGCCCACCGCCCTCCAGGATGCGACGACACTAGTCACCAAGTGTGAAGCGTGTCAGTTCCATTCGAAGGAGCTTCATCAGCCAGCTCAAGCCCTTCAAACCATTCCTCTCTCCTGGCCCTTCTCGGTCTGGGGGCTCGACATACTGGGCCCTTTCCCCCGCGCTGTCGGGGGCTTTGAGTACTTGTACGTTGCAATCAACAAGTTCACAAAGTGGCCGGAGGTGGAGGCAGTGAGGAAGGTCACAGCTCAGTCAGCCGTCAAGTTCTTCAAGGGACAAGTGTGCCGTTTTGGCGTGCCCAACAGGGTCATCACCGACAACGGCACGCAGTTCACAAGCCGCACCTTCATGCAATATACCCAAGACCTCGGCAGCAAAGTCTGTTTCGCTTCCATTGCTCACCCGCGGAGCAATGGTCAAGCTGAGAGGGCAAATGCTGAAGTGCTGCGAGGACTACGGACCAAGACCTTTGACAGGCTGCACAAGAGCGGAAGGCGCTGGATTGAGGAGTTGCCGGCGGTTCTTTGGTCGATCAGGATGATGCCAAATCGAGCCACCGGACAGACACCCTTTGCCCTGGTATACGGGACAGAAGTAGTTCTCCCCACTGAACTCATATACGGGTCACCTCGAGTGCTCACTTATGATGAGCTTGAGCAAGAGCAACTGCGACAAGATGACGCAATGCTCCTTGAGGAAGATCGTCTTCGGGCGGCTGTGAGAGCAGCACGCTACCAGCAAGCCTTGCGCCGCTACCATAGCCGCAAGGTCCATGCCCGAAGCCTTGAGGAAGGCGACCTTGTTCTTCGGCGCGTTCAATCGGCCAAGAATTCCAACAAGTTGACGCCAAAGTGGGAAGGCCCTTATCGGGTAATACGAGTCACCAGGCCCGGCGAGTCCGCCTGGAGACCAAAGATGCCATTCCGGTGAGTAACTCCTGGAACATTGAGCATCTTCGCAAGTTTTACCCGTAAGGCGCGGCTTGCCGGGCGCCCTGGCAAGCGACCTTTTGTACAAGCATTGCCGATGATGCATGTAACCCTTTGTACAAAGCCAGGAGCAGACCCTGAGCATAAATAAATGAAGCGCTGGCGCCCCAAGTTATAGCATGCATGCTAGGTCGAGTCTCGTCCTTGGTTAGGGTTGATAGTGCTTAGCGGCGACTAACCCCTAGCTTAGAGGTCGAGTATGCGTCTCTCTGCCGTTCTTTTGTCTCCTTTGGTTCGCAGGGCTCATAAATATCCTTTCCAGATCACTTGAGGACGAAAAAAGAGAAGAGAGACGGACCGGTATCTAGACCCCGGCAAGCCAGTATTGCCGGGGGCTGCAAGTACAAAGATTCACCCACGGCGAACCAGAGTTGCCGGGGGCTACAGCTTCAGATAAGTTCTTCATCCCTTATCATGCATTCTTTTATGGACTGAGGTATGTGAAACCTCGTTTCTTCCTAAAGCTACCGTGCTCCCCTAACTCTAGGCCCTAGGGCTCGTTCCTGGGGCCAGGTTTGGTCGTAGTCGCGGCAGCGAAAGGATGAAACGAGGAGCCTGAACCCGCCTCCTCCCTACCTCCGCCAAAAGCGTGAGAAAGGTCGAGCGACGTGGGAAGACGGCAAGGCCTGCTGCCAGGCAAGGAAATGTTTATCTTAGAGATATCAAGGATTTACTCCTTGACGTGGGTTCTACCCGCAAACAAACGACCCGGCAAGCATCCCTTTTTCATTAAAAATATTCCACTCAGGTACAGTCCATAGGGAATAAAAAACATGAATGATGGGATTACAAGTTTTAAATTCAGCTAAGGCCTGAAGGCTTACAAACTAAAAAGAGATAAGGTGCCCGTGACCCCTTTCTTGTCCCTCTCCTCAGGAGGCAGGTCAAGGAGGCGAAAAGGGCAAAAGGGGCGCCTAGACAAGCTACGAGTGGCAGAAGACACCAAGAGAACATCTCGGTGGTCGTCTGAAGGCTGGATGGTGATGGCAGCGCTGGAGGCAGAGCTCGAAGACGAGGCGCCAGGACGTCAGCACGCGTCGAAGGCGTCGGTGCCCGCGTACTCCGAGTTGACGGCCTTGCCACCCGCCCTCCTCCTCTTCCGCAGCCTCCCAACACCAGCCGCCCAAGGAGACGAACCCGAGAAGTTCAGGGAGCCGGCGACACGGATGATGGGGTCGCCGGTGCCGTACGGAGCGGCGCTCGACACCTAGTCGGACCCGTCATCCTGCCGCCTGCTACCCTCGCCGTCGCTGCCGCTGTCCTCCTCTTCACTCCCGCTCGAGGAGGAGTCTTCGCTATCAGAAGAGCTCTCCACGCAGCACCTGGCACGAGTCCCGAAGCATCCGAAGACCTTGACGGAGAGGAGGCCGCCCTCCATCAGCTTGAGAAGGAGAGTGAGCCCCTCTGTTAGGCGGTGGATGTGGGCGAACGTCTTCCACCCCCGACGAAGATACATCACGTGAGGGGCTGGGAAGTCAACGCGAACCCGCGTGCCGCTGATCCCACAGCCCCTCATGTGCATCCGCAACGATGCTGGTGGATCCAGCTCCATCTCCCGCGCGAATGGAGTCGGGAGACGAAGGCGACGGCGAGGCGGCTGGCGCAGCCTGACGAAGAACTCGCAAGGGTCGTCCCCAACGTGGCCCTCCATGGGTGGAGGAACTGCTGGCGGAGGCGAAGCCGGCGTGCCGCCCCGTCCTCCTCTTCCTCGAGTGCATCGGCCTCGCCCACGGCCTCGCCCTCTCCCCCTTCCCCTCGCGACTGGCTCTGCCACCGCAGGTGCAGGAGAAGGAGGGATGCCTTGTCGAGCGGCGACCCCCGTTGCCACCGTCGAAGGACCAGGATTCCCTCTCTCCATGGCGGATGGAAGGGGGAGCGGAAGCTGAAGGAAAGAGGAGATGAAGGAATGCGGGATGCCATCTCCCCCTCCCGCTCTTTATAAAGGAACGGGGTGGGGGCTCGGCCGCCCCGCCCGGCCAATCAAGACACGGAAGGCGCAGGGAACTGGGACCGACCCGCCGCCCCGGCCCGCGTCGGCCCGGTTTCCCGCCTCCACCGTTTGCCACCCCAAGCGCAGAACCGGGGCGATGGGTGAGGCGACTTCTCCCCACCCCGTGATCGTTGGGAGTGGACGCCTTGAAGACCACGCCTCGGCCCCGTTCAGTAAACGAGCCGCGCCTCCACGCCTCCCTCCGTTTATGGGGAAGGCGCGAACCGCCCCCTTTACCACGACGTGACGCATGCGCGCAGGGCTCAGCCCCACGCATGACGCCCACGTCGCACATGCCTCTCCCACGCCGCGCCACGCGTGGGAAGCATGGGAGGCGCAGCGCGCGAAGGAACTTACCGCGGTAAAAACCGCCCCGCCTGCCCGCGCACCATTTTTGGGCCTAGCCCAACAACGCGTTGCGCTTATGTGTGGCCCAGGCCTGGGGCTCCCGTCGCTATACAAAAAGGGGGGTACACTTTTTGTACCCCTATAACTGTGCACGGGCAGTCCGAGCCACGGACGCCGCCACACCGAGCGCGGCAAGGGAGGTAAACCAAGGTAAGGCCGAAGGTGAAGAGAAGTAGAACGACGCCAAGACCAAGACCACAAAGAGCGAAGGGGACGAAGCAGGCCGATCTTGCCGGGAGGCGGTTTTTGCAAACCCGGCAAGACCCTTGCCGTGGCAGCTCGCCCCACACCTACGGAGCGGGTCACCCTTGAGTCTACTGCCCCCAGGGGGCAAGGATTCGGGAGGCATCCCCGTGGTGCTATGCAGATCTTTGTGAAGACATTCAAGATCAGATGCACACTTTGGAAGATGATGATCCTTGGCGGGATTCCAGCCAAGGAAGACCACAAGGCCCCCGGCAAGAGCCTTGCCGGGGATGACAGTAGGCGCCACGGCAAGACCCCTGCCGGGACCCCGGCAAGACCCTTGTCGGGGCCGCGGCAAGGCCCTTGCCATGAACACCCATGGGGCCACCTTCAGGCCCACGCCAGTCGCACCTCCACCATCGTTCGCATGCAGCTGCCAACCCAACCAGCTGGGCAGGCACCTGCGTGGCGGCATGCAGATCTTCGTGGAGACCCACCGTTGTGCCACCTCAGCTGCCTGCTCGCCTACATGGCATCACAGGCATCGCTGGCCAGGGCACGTGTCAACACGAGAGGGAGCGGCAACGGACAAGACAGGGCTCTCCCCCGTCCCCGATAAAGTAAGGACACCTAAGCAAGGCGCATTAAATGCACCTTGTCATGTAATGCGAGGGATAACCTCGCATCACTGTACCCTTTCCACCTCCTGTGTGCCACTATGGCAGCCCCTTTCGCTATAAAAGGAGGCCCCGAGCGACTGGGAAGAGGATTCGGCTTTTTGGAGCTCTCGACGCCCCATAGCTAGCTCAAGAACACAGATATACAATCCACCAAAGCAGGAGTAGGGTTTTACGCATCCCTGCGGCCCGAACCTGGGTAAAGGAATCGCGTGCTATATGTTTGATCCGCTCTTTTCACAACCCCGCGCCCCGCAACCGTAGTAGGGATTCTTGTGATCCCATAGGTGTCGTTTCCACCGACACATGATGGCTTGGGGTGATGCGTGTACAGTGCTTCACTATTTGCCGACAATGTTGGGTACAACCGTCTCGTCAGTGTCGTGTCCGATGAGACACCGTAGTTGACTTCACGTAGCAGGCCGACTGGAGCAGGTGGACAGAGAGCGGGCCGGGGCCCGAGTGGAGAGCCGGCCCGGACAGTCGGACAGGGGGCCGCATGGGGCAGCCTGAGCAGTCGGACTGAGGGGCTTTGCTAGCCCTAATGTCTTGAAATATTGTCTCGCCGTTTTCGGGGTACACATGGTCAATTACCCCGACAGTAGCCTCCGAGCCTCCGGGCAACTTGGTAAAGTTGGGCGGAGGTTTTTTTAGCGGGTGCTGATGTAGAAGATGTCAACGACGGTCGGCTGCAGACCGCAACCGACGCGGCTTGCTTCTGGCGGGGGCGCACAAGCGCACCCGCTGGGTGTAGCGTCCGAGCCTTTGGGCAACTTGGAAAAGTTGGGCGGAGGCTTTTCGCGGTTGTTAGTGCAGACGATGGCATCGAGGGGCCTGTTGCAGCCGGCAGCGGGTGTGCAACAGGCGCGGGATGTTCTGGGCAGGGGCGCGCAAGTGCACCCGCTGGATGTAGCCTCCGAGCCTCTAGGAAACATGGAAAGTTGGGCGGAGGGTCTTGTTGCTGGTGATGAAGCCGACGGCGGCGTCGAGGGTGCCGGGCATGGACACGGAGACGCAGAGTCCGCCAGCTGGTGCTGTCGGGCTCGGACGCGGGGTCCGCCGACAGATGGCGTCGGGAGCGGACGCGTGGTCCGCCGATTGATGGCGTCGGGCGTGGACGCGGGGTCCGCCGAGTGATGCTGTCAGGCACAGACGCAGGGTCCGCCGACTTATGTTGTCGATGTCAGCCGGCTCCGGGCTGCAGCCGGCACGACTTGCTTCCAGTGGGGACGCGCCAGCGCACCTGCTGGGTGTAGCCTCTGGGCGACTCGAAGAGTCGGGCGGAGGGCGAGGGAGTCCTGGATTAGGGGTCCTCGGGCGTCCGGGCTATATGACATGGGCCAGACTCATGGGCCGTGAAGATAAGATGGAAGGCTTTCCCCCGTGTCCGGATGGGACTCTCCTTGGTGTGGAAGGCAAGCTTGGCACTCGGATATGAAGATTCCTTTCTCTGTGAACCGACTCTGTATAACCCTAGCCCCCTCCCGTGTCTATATAAACCGTAGGGTTTAGTCCGTAGAGGAAATCATGATCATACAGGCTAGACACACTGGTGCGTGTCGATCCTAAACAAACGATTTTTAACCCCTTTTCGCGACGGCATTCGGAACCATCGTCAAGTGAGTGTGGGCGATAGGGGATCCTTCCCACACGACCCAGAAACCATTGGGGATATGCCCTCCTGGCACACACGCTCGGCAAAATGAGGTCGTGTGCGACCGATGAGCACTCAAGTACAGAAATACGTACAGTAGTGCTAAAAAATAAAATTATACAAGTGAAATCATTTCCGGTCGTAAGTACATCCCACACGGTCAGTCGCCACTAAACGTTGCCATTCGTATATACATCCCACATAGTCACTACAAGGAAAACGTTTGCGCAAGGTGGCGTAACACAAACAGTTTTGAAGACAATATCGTGTGTGATTGTTCATTGATCCAACACGGTTTATTCCTAGAAACTGTGTGTGTTGCCTGAGGTCATCGCCCACGGTGGTTTCTCATTAACCGTTTGCAATAGGAAAACCCAATTAGCAAGCTAATTGGCCAATTAGCGGGCTAATTTCCCTATTATTAATAATCCATTTACTAATCTAATTGACATTCATATTAAGCCCATAATATATTCCATTTCCATATTAAGGAAGCAGGATTTCATAATTGAAATACATCGGAGTAAAACATGATATAGCTTCAGCACTCATCTACCCCATTACACAACTGCACAGCAGCAAGTTTCACATGCAACATCTAGAAACTTTCGAAATTAGCATCATAGACGGTACATAGAGAGATGCATCTCATCTGGAAAACTGTTGAAGCAGAAGGCGAATATTGAGCCTTCATTCATGTTGAAGGTCTTTGCAACTTTAGGCCAGTGCCTGTGGATGATTGACCGTCCATCCTTCGACCTCTTCAGGAACACTTCAGTATTGAACCGTGGGTGTTGTATGAAAACTTTCCTGACCACAGAGGTGGTTTGAGAGGTAATCATCAGTGAAGCCTGAAAACAAGGATGTGCATAAATATCTTCTCTATATTGGAAATGGGGCAAAGGAGTACAAAAAGGCAAGGTATAATAGTTAGTACCATCTTGTAAACCTCAGTGCTTCCCATTGTTTCCCTGCAACAGATATAAGGTAGTTAGTCATCAAGCTAAGTAAGGGTTCGCAAGCTATCAGTAAAATATGTTGATGATAAATAAGCACATTGCAGATTCATCAGATTAATTGAAGCCACATGGAAAACCCATTTATCCAAGCCAAGCATGATTAAGAACTAGGAAATATAGCACTTGTATATGTTTCTCATGTATTAAGTGCAGCCAAATTCGATTTATTCCTGACATGGTATACAATAACAGAATGCAGCCACAGCAATCGAACATTGCATTGCAGAATTGAACCAAGCAGTTAACTAAACACCAGAACAAATGAACCAAATGTTAATTGAGCACCACATTGCACAATATAACATACTCCTAATAGAAGATCAGACAGTTAACCAAACCAAGCATGCTTAACAACTTGGAAAGATAGCAATTGTATTTGTTTCTCATGTATTTAGTACAGCCAAATTTGATTTATTCCTCACATGGTATACAATAAGAGAATGCAGCCACATCAATTGAACATCATGAAACATATGGGCTTCAATGATAGATGGCTATCTTGGATCAGGTCGATCTTTTCCTCTGGCAGATCCTCCGTTCTTCTTAATGGAGTCCCGGGCAGACAATTCCATTGCCGCCGTGGGGTCAGACAGGGAGACCCCCTGTCTCCGCTCATTTTTGTCCTCGCGGCTGATCTTCTTCAATCAGCTATCAATGCTGCATATAGGGATGGCCTAATTGATCTCCCCTTCCCGTGCAACGGCCAAATGGACTACCAATTGTCCAATACGCCGATGAAACGATCATGCTAATGCCTGCATGTCCAAGACAAGCTTCAATCATCAAGAATATTCTTGACAAATATGCTCAATCCATTGGTCTTAAAATAAACTACCAAAAATCTACGCTCATTCCCATCAATTTGGAACCCGAGCTTGCTTCCCAAATGGCCTCAATCTTCGAATGTAATACTGGGACCATGCCGTTCACTTACCTTGGGCTCCCTTTGGGCACATCTCGACCGACCTTACAAGATTTTATGCCTCTTGTCAGCTCTGTGGAAAGAAGTCTGTCATCTACTTTATCCCTTATGTCCCACGCCGGGAAGCTGGCCCGTCTAAACTCCACTGTGACTTCCCTCCTCATCTACGCCATGTGCACGCTACACCTGCCGCCAAAACTCATTGAAATATTGGATAAGATAAGGAGACGGTGCCTCTGGATCAAGAAAACTAACCAAGGAGACAAATGTAACTCCTTGGCTGCCTGGGACATGGTTTGCAAGCCCAAAAATAAAGGAGGCCTTGGAGTTCTCAACCTACGTGTTCAAAACGACGCCCTACTTCTCAAATTTTTGCACAAATTCTATAACAAGATGGACATTCCTTGGGTACAGCTCATTTGGGATTCGTACTACACAGAAAAAATACCACATGCCTGTGAGCCAATTGGATCATTCTGGTGGAAAGATATCCTCAAGCTCACTCCCATATTTAGGGGGATATCCAAGGTCAATATTGTCTGTGGCACAATGGTGCTGTTTTGGAAGGACCTCTGGGCCAATCACCTTCTCCAAGACTCGCACCCCCGTGCATTCTCCTACAACTTGAACGGATATCTCTGTCAAGGATTTCTTGCGGACCATGTCTCTGGGAGAAACGTTCCATCTACCTCTTTCCCCCCAAGCACATGCAGAGATCGGAGCTTTGCAAATGGTGGCGGCAGAAATCCAGCCTTCCATGGCGACTACGGATGTATGGCATTATATCTGGGACAAAACTACTTTCAAATCTACAGACTACTATCGCTTCTTCTTCAGGGACATCCAACCTCACCAGGTCTTCGGATGGATATGGAAATCAAAGTGTACGATGAAATTGAAGGTTTTTGCATGGCTGCTTTTCCATGATAGGCTCAATACTCGGAATATGCTTAAAAGAAGACACTATAACATCGGAGATGATCATGACTGCCTCCTGTGTGGACGTAACATCGAAGAAACAATTGAACACATGATCTTCACGTGCTCCTTCAGTAAACGTTGTTGGGATAGGCTCGCTATTCATTGGGAACCCTTCCTAGGCTGCCTTCAAGCTATTACCACTCAAAGAAACAGCAACGCTTCCCCAATGTTTATGGAGAGATTCATAGTGGCAGCGTGGAGCATTTGGAAAGAGAGGAATAACAAACATTTCAGAGCCATAAACCCCTCTCTCAACTCCTGGCTGGAAAGATTCAAGAAAGATTTTGAGTTGCTTTAATATAGAGTCAAAGAAGACCGTAGGGCCTTCGTGCTGAATTTTGTAAACACCTTATAGTTGCCCCCTCTTAATTTAACTCTCTCTTACTTGTCACAAAGTTGACAAGCCCCCTCTCCCCCCACATGTAAATATCTCGCTGTACAGTACATTATTTTAATATATTAACACAGTAGGAGCCTTTCCTACTGTTCACGGTCAAAAAAAATTTGAACATCACATTGCAGAATTGAATCAAGCAGTTAACTAAACACCACAACAAATGAACCAAATGTTAACTGAGCACCACATTGCACAATATAACATAGTCCTAATAGAAGATCAGACAGTTAACCAAACCAAGCATGCTTAACAACCTGGAAATATAGCAATTGTATACGTTTCTCATGTATTTAGTACAGCCAAATTCGATTTATTCCTCACATGGTATACAATAACAGAATGCAGCCACAACAATTGAACATCGCATTGCAGAATTAAACCAAGCAGTTAACTAAACACCACAACAAGTGAACCAAGCCACAACAAATGAACCAAGAAGTTAACTAAGCACCAATTGAACAATATAACATACTCCTAATAGAAGATCGGATAGTTAACCAAACCAAGAATGCTTAAGAACTTGGAAATATTGCACCCTGAAGAATTGAACATCACATTTGCAAAATTGAACAAAGTAGTTAATTAAACACCACATTGCACAACATATAGAACATATACACTATAGCAGAAGATTGCATGGTGAAAATAGATAACACAATTCACTAGAATTTGTTAAGGAAAGGCAGTAGCTAGCAAACTGAACATGGGTCCTTATAGTGAGCTAATAAGACAAGCTACTCCTCATTGTCGGAGATATCGATGATGATTGGCTCCTTGGACATGGAAGAGGGTGAGGCCTCCGCATCGTGGGTGCCCTTGTTGTAGTGGTGAGTTGCCTGAGCCGCTCCGGGCACCAACCTTCTTTCTCTCGAGATGAGGTAAGCACGTGCACGCTGAGAAAATACCTCATAGTCTTCGTCGAAGGCACCGACGGTGGCCTCGAGAAAATGCCATGAACTATTGTCTAAAGAAGCCAACCGCGTCGCGGTGTTGGCGCGCGAGGCGTCAATGGTGGCCTCGACGGCGAGGTGCTCCTCCAAGATCTAGGGGTCGGCACGAATTGCAGCCATCGTGACCTCATTCTCGCGTGCGGCCGCAATTTGCTTCTCCGCTGCCAAAGGCTCCTTGAGGTCATGGCTATACTGCGTGCACCATAGCTTAGGCCGGCGCTTATTTGGTGGAGGGGTCTGTGATTTGGGTGGAAGGTGTCGCGCAAGCGCCGGCGGTCGGGGCATGTGGGATGTGGAAGGAGGAGGAGGATGGGGGTCGGGTGTGGATTACCTGCCTGGATAGGCGAGGCCGAGCAGCGTGAAAGAGGGTCACCGGCGAGGAGGAGGCAGCGCTGCAAGCAAGCAGTGAAGGTTTCAACTTAGAAAGGAAGGCGGAAAGAGGGCAGATGTGGCTTTTGGTAAGCGGGAGGGGGCAGGGAGGTAGATATTTCTGCGGAAGCCAAAAATTTGGAATCGCTTCAGCCAAAAAATTGGCGAGCAAAGTGTCATCAGACATGGTCACTTATTCAGACACGATACGAAGATATTTTGTGCTGCATCTGACACGGTTGGTTATAATAAACTGTGTGGGATCTACTTGATTTTTGGTCTTGATTTGAATTACATAATGGGGTCACAGCGGCCATGGACGGTGTTTGAATTGCTAGACCTTTTATCTGCAATGATCATAAAAGAATTGGAATTATTCAGGGTTCGTTTGGACATTTTTATGCGTTAAGTGAGTTTTCAATTCATTTATGTGCATAATTCAAATTTGAACTACATGCATATGCTCCAGTGCATATAAATTCATTGAAAAATCAAATCTTTGTCCTTGGGTGCATGCTTAGGTCCCATGCAAGAAATGGGAATGAATTTCAAACACCATGGCACCATTGATTGCAGGCAAAACATTGTGATGCCTGGTTTTTAAATTCTATTAAATACAAAACTCGTCTGAAATTCATGAAACTTGGCATGCTATCATGGAGCGGCATCAACATGTTGTGGTACAAATTTTATCCCATTTGGGGCAGGTTTGGGTATATGCTTCTCACAAACCGGAGGTTCTCACAACAAGCATGATGGTTTTCGGTAGGGAACGTCCCACCTTTGGGGATGAAACGATATCCATTGCCTCTTATTGCTTTAATTTTTTTTTCTCGTGTCAACATAGAACAATAGGAGTGTTGTGTGAATTTTTGTGATTTTTCGGCGTTCGTTTGGACATTTTTATGCATTAACTGAGTTTTCAATGCATTTATGTGCATAATTCAAATTTGAACTACATGCGCATGCTCAAGTGCATATAAATCGTTGAAAAATCAAAATCTGTGTCCTTGGGTGCATGCTTAGGTCCCATGCAAGAAATGGGAATGAATTTCAAACACCATGGCACCATTGATTGCGGGCAAAACATTGAGATGCCTAGTATTTAAATTCTAATAAATCCAAAACTCGTCTGAAATTCATGAAACTTGACATGCTATGATGGAAGGGCACCCGACATGCCGTGGTACAAATTTTGTCCCATTTGGGGCATGTTTGGGTATATGCTTCTCACAAACGGAGCTTCTCACAACAAGCATGATGGTTTTCGGTGGGGAACGCCCCACCTTTGGCGATGAAACGATATCCATTGCCTCTTATTGCTTTCAA
This sequence comes from Aegilops umbellulata, assembly GCA_032464435.1. Classification (NCBI taxonomy): domain Eukaryota; kingdom Viridiplantae; phylum Streptophyta; class Magnoliopsida; order Poales; family Poaceae; genus Aegilops; species Aegilops umbellulata. Next base: position 147,121,633 of record CP136059.1, on the reverse strand, counting down.
TTTTTTTTCTCGTGTCAACATAGAACAACAGGAGTGTTGTGTGAATTTTTGTGATTCTTTGGGGTTCGTTTGGACATTTTTATGCATTAAATGGGTTTTCAATGCATTTATGTGCATAATTCAAATTTGAACTACATGCACATGCTCCAATGCATATAAATTGGTTGAAAAATCAAATATGTGTCCTTGGGTGCATGCTTAGGTCCCATGCAAGAAATGGGAATGAATTTCAAACACCAGGGCACCGTTGATTGCCGGCAAAACATGAGATGCCTGGTTTTTAAATTCTACTAAATCCAAAAGTCATCTTGAATTCATGAAACTTGGCATGCTATCATGGAAAGGCACCCGCATGCCGTGGTACAAATTTTGTCCCATTTGGCGCAGGTTTGGGTATATGCTTCTCACAAACGGAGCTTCTCACAACAAGCATGATGGTTTTCGGTGGGGAACGCCCCACCTTTGGCGATGAAACGATATCCATTGCCTCTTATTGCTTTCAATTTTTTTTCTCGTGTCAACATAGAACAACAGGAGTGTTGTGTGAATTTTTGTGATTCTTTGGGGTTCGTTTGGACATTTTTATGCATTAAATGGGTTTTCAATGCATTTATGTGCATAATTCAAATTTGAACTACATGCACATGCTCCAATGCATATAAATTGGTTGAAAAATCAAATATGTGTCCTTGGGTGCATGCTTAGGTCCCATGCAAGAAATGGGAATGAATTTCAAACACCAGGGCACCGTTGATTGCCGGCAAAACATGAGATGCCTGGTTTTTAAATTCTACTAAATCCAAAAGTCATCTTGAATTCATGAAACTTGGCATGCTATCATGGAAAGGCACCCGCATGCCGTGGTACAAATTTTGTCCCATTTGGCGCAGGTTTGGGTATATGCTTCTCACAAACCAGAGCTTCAAACAACAAGCATGATGGTTTACGGTAGGGAACGTCCCACCTTTGGGGACGAAACGATATCCATTGCCTCTTATTGCTTTCAAATTTTTTTCTTGTGTCAAGATAGAACAACAGGAGTGTTGTGTAAATTTTTGTGATTTTTCACTGTTCGTTCGGACATTTTTATGCATTAACTGAGTTTTCAATGCATTTATGTGCATAATTCAAATTTGAACTACATGTGCATGCTCTAGTGCATATAAATTGGTTGAAAAATCATATCTGTGTCCTTGGGTGCATGCTTAGGTCCCACGCAAGAAATGGGAATAAATTTCAAACACTAGTGCACAGTTGATTGCGGGCAAAACATTGAGATGTCTGGTTTTTAAATTCTAGTAAATCCAAAACTCGTCTAAAATTCATGAAACTTGGCATGCTATCATGGAAGGGCACCCGACATGCTGTGGTATTTTTCGTGTCCATTTTGAGAGAAGGCGCACTCGAATAATGACAGCCAAGAAAGGCATTTTGAAAAAAAATAGCTGCCAGTTTAATATCTCAAACGTTTGTGTAATTCAAACCGTGTGTGTTCGGTTAACCATTCACGTGACGCCATGTGTCTTGGTTTTAATGGAGATAGGATGTGCCGTGTGGGCAGCTGCTTGACTGAACGGGAGGCGTGCGAGCGCAGTCCGATGCGCAGGCTCACCGGGAAGCGTACAAGCTATTCAACGCAGGATTTGTGCATCTCTTCAACGCAAACGGTTCAAATTACGATATGAAAATTAAAGCCAAACTTCAGCGCTAAGCCAAGAGACACTGCGATTTGTCAAAATATGCAGCTAAAAATCAATATCATTATCTATTTTTTGCAACTAAAATTCAGTAATTAAGCATAGGTTTCATTCATACTGGAGATTAAGCAGTCGTTCTCATCGGGAAGCGAGACAGCCTTGGGCCGCTGCCCGCCTTGCTCCCACTGGTCTATATTAATGCCATCGCCGAGCGGCCGCACCCCCCAACCTCGCCACACACACAATTCCTCTCTCTTCGCCCGCATCCTCGACGTCGCTCTGAGTCCTCAAAGCCCTCAGTGTATGTGGATGCTGCTGAAGCGCCCCATCGGAGAGAGTGGCGACGCCGGGGCTGCTGAAGCACCAGAGCACGACGTGAATATGGAGACAGAGGTTTCCGTCCCCGCCAACGAGGTGGAGAACGAGGTTGCCAACAAGCGGAGGCGGGTCGTGAAAGAACCGCAAGCGACTCCAGCAGGCCTAGACTTCATCGACAACCTCCCCGATGATATGTTGATAGTCATCAGATCCCTCCTCCCAATCCAAAATCGGGCGAGGACAACCGCCATTTCCCGACGGTGGTGCACCCTATGGCTCCGCACCCCTGTCGACCTCCTCCATGCCCACAAGCTCTGCCATGGCTATCGCCAAAGCTTCGATGCGTTCTCCCAAATCCTCGATAGTCACCATGGCCCAATCAAAGGCCTTATCGTGGGCAAGTTCCGTTCCAATGGCAAGGAGCAAGCCAAGCTTGACGAGTGGTTCCGGTCCCGCGCCGTAGATCAGCTCGAGAAGCTAAGTTATAATGATGGGCATATGAGCCTGCTGCCAACGTCTGCGCTCCGCTTCGCACCCATGCTGCGCCTCGCCAAGTTCATGAACTGCCATCCCCCCCTTAATGACGCGCCCTCTCTTTTTCTACCACGACTGAAGCACCTCGAGCTCGTCGCCGTCCGTATCCCAAAGGATGACATAGAGCGCCTGCTCCGCGGCTGTACTGCACTCGAGTTCCTTCGTCTTCAGGCGATGAATTGGTCGAGTACCTTGCACATCACCTCCAGGACTCCCCGCACTATTTATGTGTGTTGCTGGTGCTGCAACGAGAGATCACAAAAGGTGGACCACAATATGGTCATCCAGGACACAACTTCACTTGAGAGATTACTTGTAGATGATCAACAAGGTCCAACAAGAATCAATGTCATTTCTGCGCCAAAATTGAAAGTGGTGGGCTACTCGTCTGTCAAATACTACAACTTTCAGGTACAACAGTCTCCTTATATACCTCTCCTTCTTGATATCAACATTATTTCTAGTTTTGAAGATGTATGTTCGTCTGTCCTCTGGCAAAGCTTCACCCAGACTCTGGGCACAGTGAAGGTCTTGGCACTAGAATCTGTCGTCCCCAACCTGGACCAAGTTTTCAGTTGCCTGAGATGCTTTCCGTGCCTGAAGAAGTTGTATATCAAGGTGATGTTCCTTTCCTGTTAAATGTTAACCATAAGGGAGTTCAATTTTTTGCACCTTTTCCCAAGTTTACAATGACTATGTACTACGATTTCTGAAGGATTTTTGGAAGATTTTAGGACATAGACCCCCACCCCATATTGGTTGCTTCATTCATTCATATGGTTACAATCGTCCATAAGCATTTCTCCTTTGGGTTCATCTATACTAGTTTTCTTAGGGAATTTTTCATCCAATCTAACCTCTTGTGAAGAAGGCTACATGTTTCTAGATTGTAATCAAATTAATGCCCATGTTAATCATGCCAGATTGAAGACGGCACGTTGGTGCATTTTACAAATCCTGCAAACCAAATGGGCGTGTAGCAGTGTTCAAAACTGCATGTAGGCACTAACATGTTCTCTTCTTTTGCAGTGCATATTAGGCCCGGTGGAAGATGTTCATAACGACAATCACATCGAATTCCTGGATCTGCACCTCTCAAATATTACTTTGAACTCCTACCGAGGGACCCCACCAGAGACTAACTCGCCATGTTCTTTCTTGCCAGAGCAAAGGTGGTGAGGCCTGAGGGTACTGAGGTTGAACACGCATTTAATTAAGAAAGATCAATGGTATGATTATCAGAGGCGGCTGGTACTGCGGAATGGAAGTGCCTTCAAAAATGCCAAACTTTGTATTGGAAGAGCATATGGCAAAGCAATTGGAAGTTATTGTGTCAAACCCATACATGACTTGTCAGCGGCTGGTCCCTTTTCAGAAATGACGCATCATGCAATGTATGAATTTGGGTGTTGTAATCTTTGAATTTGAACCTTGCAATATTTATGGTATTTGTTATATTGAACCGTTTCTGTTCTCTTGTCTCAACTCAAACAGTTCATCCGGGTGAACCGCATGTCATACATCGCACACACCTTGATCTGGCTGACCGTTTCTTTTGTGTAGCCTAATCACAAACAGTTCATCCGAGTGAACTGTATGCTGTACATCACACACACCTTGATCCGGCTGACCGTTTCTTTTGTGTTGCCTAATCACAAACAGTTCATCCGAGTGAAGCCTGAGGCGCCCCCCCTACCCGAGATCTGCTGGTTTTGACACCGACATTGGTGCTTTCATTGAGAGTTCCTCCGTGTTGTTGATAGAAGGATCGATGGCTCGCCTTGTCATCAACGACAAAATCACCTCTGGAAAAGCCCTAGTTCCTGGGCAGATCCTCCAGATTGGCAATTTCACCATAGGCGCCCGCCCGGCCATAAAGCCTGAGGCGGTCCCCCGGATTGCCAAAAACCATCTCCCATCAACCTCGAAAGCGTTGATAAGATGGATCCGACAGATGTTTCGTCTTTAAACGAACTGCTAGATCGCATCGCCGCCCTGGGGGTCTCAACAGATTATGATCTGATTGGGCTTAAACCCGACCAGAGAGGAATCATATCCCCACCGGTCACCCACCTGGTGACCGTCGTGGAAGACCAAGGTGAGGATACTGCTCCTCCTACGCTAAAAACAAACTATGTTCAGATCTCCGAGCTCTACGAGCCGGACGCCCATCTTCGAGGAACTATTCGTCCTCCGAATATAGAACCATGCTTCGAGCCTAAAAACTCTCAGGACACTCCGGATCCTGGGCCATTAACCTCAGAAATTCTTCAAAACCCGGATTCCACATTGGGCCACGGGTCAGATTTAATCCCACCCGCCCACCACAAGCAATAAGCTCCAAGAAATTCCGGTCCCTCGGACATATGCGATTTAATGTATATACGACAGCAACCTCAGGAAACAGTCCATCACTTTTGGGCTAGATTCCTAATTGTTTAAAAAAAGATCAAAGATTGCTGCGACGACAACGCGATCTCAGTATTTCACAACAACTGAGATCGCGTTGTCCTCAACAGCCGTCGCATACAACACTTTGCTGATTTGGCACACATACTGTAGAAGTACTGCGTAATGGAAAGCTCTTGGAAAACTCAGACATCCCACTGGGAACCGCGGGCCTTTAAGCCACCTCTCGAACGGGCAAAAAGGATGCACCCTCGCGGGGCACCTGATCATCATCCTGTGGACAAGAAAATTAAGCCCAGAACTGTCTTCGAGGAATGGCTCGATAGGCCCTGTCAAATACACATGACGCCGAATACCAAACCAACGCACAGCCTATGGGCATGCTGGATACTCCGGCAAGTGGCCAAGAGCGGCGAGGGTATCCTCACCAACACTACCCTAGAGAAGTACTCTTCAGAGGACGACGATCCCGAAGTATTCACGGTCTTCAAGACCTTCTCATCAATTAATCGCGCAATAGGGCACTCCGCGACCTCGCCGAAGTCTACCATATAGCAGCAATAAAACCTTGGAACGATATGGCGATTACTTTCAATGCCGATGACGAACCAAGGTCCCGTCCAGTCCGGGCACCAGTCGCTTTGGTCTTAAACCCAATCATGGACGGCTTTCGACTCACTAAAGTGTTAATGGACAGTGGCAGCAGATTGAGCCTCATCTATGAGGACACGCTCAATAAAATACAAATGGACAGGAGTCCCATTGAGCAGAGTAATACAACCTTTTGAGGCATTATACCCAGTCGAGAAGCAAGATGCTCGGGGAAAATCAAACTCGACGTTGTATTCGGCACGCCAGAGAACTATAGGTCCGAAGAGTTACTCTTACATGTGGCACCTTTCAACAACGGGTATCACGCCCTGCTGGGGTGAGACGTATTCACACGCTTTCAAGCTATACCCCATTACAGGTATATGAAGCTCAAAATGCCCGGGCCCAACAGAGTCATCACTATCACCAATGATCCGGACATAGCACTCTGCGCCGAAAAGAAAACCGCTTCCCTGGCCCTCGAGGCACTATCAGAGGCCCTCGCGGCCGAAGAATTAACCACCTTACGTTCCACAGTGGATAGGGACGACGTAATACTCGATAAGAGACCTGAGTCAACTTCCTTCAAAGCAGTAGATGAAATAGTCAAATTTCAAGTTCACCCGACGGACCCCAAGAAGACATCTTCCATTGGGGCACAACTGGATCTGACGGTCGATGCCGCATTACGCGCGTTCCTGCGCGAGAATGGGGGCATCTTCGCCTGGCACCCTTCTGACATGCAAGGAATCCCACGCGGACTGGCCGAACATAGTCTCAATATACTGAAGGTATACAAGCCATTCAAGCAAACGCTGCGGCGATTTTCCGAACCCAAACGACATGCTATGGGGGAGGATCTAGCCAAGTTACTCTAATCCGGGTTTATCAGAGAGATCAAACATCCGGACTGGCTAGAAAACTTGGAAATGGTACCAAAGAAGGATAAATCCTGGCACCTGTGTGTCGATTTCAAAGACCTTAATAAGGCTTGCCCTAAGGACCCCTTCCCACTACCTCACATCGACCAAATTATTGATGCAACCGCGGGACACGGTTCACTGTGTTTCCTCGACGCATACTCCGGATACCATCAAATTAAGATGAAGGAATCCGACCAGGACGCAACGGCATTCATCACCCCGTATGGGCCTTTCTGCTTCAACACTATGCCTTTCGGGGTCAAGAACGCCGGAGCCACTTACCAACGCATGATTCAAACGTGCCTGGAAAAGCAAATTGGCAAGACTGTGGAGGCATATGTAGATGACGTAGTCATCAAAACCAAGCACGTTGAATCATCGGAGGACAACTTACGCCTTACATTCGACAACCTCCGAACATATGATATATGGCTCAATCCGGAAAAGTGCGTTTTCGGCGTTCCCGCCGGCAAACTGCTCGGGTTCATCGTATCCAATAGAGGAATTGAAGCAAACCCAGCCAAAATCCGGGCTCTATCACAATTCGCAACACCAAGTGACCTCAAACAGGTCCAAAAACTAGTCGGGTGCATAGTAGCTTTGAGTTGTTTTATCTCCAGATTAGGAGAAAAGGCATTGCCATTGTATCGCCTGCTCGAACACACCGACCACTTTGTGTGGACAGACGCTGGAATGGTCGGACTGGAGGAAATAAAAACTTTGCTAGCGAGCAACCCAATCCTGGTCGTACCAAACGTCGGCGAACCGATGTTTCTCTACATATCTGCAACCCACCAGGTGGTGAGTGCAGTGCTCGCTGTCGAACAAGCAGAAGAGGGGCATAAATTCCCACTCCAAAAACCAGTATACAACGTATCGGCGGTCCTTACACCATGCAAATCCTGATACCCGCATTATCAGAAGATAGCATATGCGGTCGTTATGGCATCCCGCAAGCTGCGGCATTACTTTCAAGAGTGCTCGATCATGGTGGATTCAGAAGTACCACTCAATGATATTATAAACAACTGAGACGCCATCGGATGGATTGCCAAATGGGCCATTGAGCTCTTACCATTTTAAATAACGTACAAACCACGCCGAGCCATTAAATCTCAGGTGTTGGCTGACTTCGTTGCCGAATGGACAGAGGCCGAACTCCCTAAAGAGTACGACATGTATTCCAACTGGGTGATGCACTTCGATGGCTCTAAAATGCTAGCCGAACTTGGGGCTGGTGTCGTCTTGACATCCCCCACAGGAGACACAGTCCGTTATGTGCTCCAACTACTGTACACAGATTCTAACAATGCAGCCGAATACGAGGCCCTATTGCATGTTCTCCGGATGGCTGTCTCCATGGGCATACAACATCTCAAGGTGCGCGGGGATTCAAACCTCGCAATATCCCAAATAATCGGAGAATTTGATGCAAAATATCCGAAGATGGCGGCTTACTGCAACGCCGTACTCAAGATATCTGCTCGGTTTGAGGGGCTCGAGTTTCATCACGTGGCTCGAGAGAGTAATCAAGCCACGGACATCCTTGATTGTATGGGCGCTAAACGTGACCCTGTCTCACCTAACACCTTTGTGGAAAGGCTCTTCAAGCCATCCGTGGTGTAGCCGGACAAGAGCGGCAACATGGGTCCGGAGCCGATCTTACCCCCAGATTCCGAACACAGTTCCGATATCATCGGCGGCTCGGGCACCGAAATAACACCTTCAACCCATGAAATAATGGCTGTAATTGCCCCGTGGACCGAGCCTTTCCTTGCCTACTTTATTAGGAATGAGCTCCCCGAGGATCACACTGAGGCCCATTGCATCGTTTGACGCTCGAAGGCCTACAAAGTTCATGAAGGAGAACTGTACAAGAAAATTATCACCAGAGTCCTTCAAAGATGTACCTCCGAGGAAGAGGGACGGCAGCTCCTGGCTGAAATACACGCTGGTCTTGGTGGCCATCACCTATAGCTAGGGCCCTTGTAAGTAAGGCCTTCAGTACGAGTTTCTTTTGGCCCACAGCTCGGGCAGATGCACAGGACCTCGTACAGCGCTGTGTTGGATGCCATATTTTGTTTAATCAAAGCCACATGCCGCCCACTACCCTACGAACAATCCCCATAACTTGGCCCTTTGTGGTCTGGGGGCCCAACATGGTCGGACCTCTTAAAGGGGGAAGGCATAAGAAGAAATACTTATTGGTTATGGTCGACAAGTTCACTAAGTGGATAGAAGCCAAACCAGTTAAAACGGCTGAAGCCGGACCGGTGATAGACTTTATATATCCGGTGTAGTACACCATTATGGTGTCCCGCATAGTATTATTACTGACAACGACTCTAACTTTATAGCCGATCAGGTGAAAAAGTGGTGCGCCAATTTGGGCATCAAGCTCGATTACGCCTCCGTATATCACCCTCAGACAAACGGTCAGGTCGAATGGGCTAACGGTATGATAATGAGCGGCATCAAACCCAGACTAGTGCGATCTCTGCAAGAATTAGACAAGCACTGGGTTGAGGAACTCAATTCCGTACTCTAGGGGCTGCGGACCACGCCCAATCGCACGACCGGATATACACCTTTTTTTCATGGTGTACGGCGCGGAGGCAGTCTTGCCTTACGACATTATTCACGACTCACCTCGAGTGCGCATGTACGAAGAGAGAGAAGCTGAGGTCGATCGGCAGGACGACTTGGACGGCCTGGAGGAGGAGCGCGATGCCACGAAGGCCCGTTCCGCATTCTACCAACAGTAGGATCGGCGATACCAAGGCAGAGAAGTGTGGGCAAAGACTTACAATGTCGGTGAACTCGTTCTACGCCTACCAGAGAAGAAAAAGGACAAGCTCAAGCCCAAATGGGAGAGTCCCTTCATTATAGATGAAGTTCTCACTGGAGGAGCCTATCGCCTTCGCAATGCTTCAGATAATCGCTTGGAGCCAAACCCATGGAACGCTACAAGGCTCCGAAGATTCTATGCCTAAGTCCGCACATATACCTTTTTTCCTTGTTCCTTCTTTTCTCCCTTTCACTGTTTTCCTTTTTATCGTTTTTATACGACTTCTAGCTCGTGTTCAAAAAAACCGCACACCCGAGGGGTATACATCCTTAAATGCATATACCCCACAATACCTAGGGGCTTCTTTTCACAAGAAGCTTATTATTATTTTTTGAGCATCAAGCTCACCATATATACGTGTCGGCTACTCATATATGCCTTTTCTTCGCCATTATATGCACCTTTATGGCTTAAGTTTTTGCCAAGCTGGGTTGCCTGGCTCCTGTGCTTATGCACTACGTTCCCGCTTGTTCGGCTATGGCATAAAGGGAGCACCTCTGCGATTGTTACAGCCGGGTTATCCAGACGTGTAGCTCAGACAGGTGAAGCCGAAAGCTAGCGTTCTTAAGGGAATAATTGGTCGGGGAGCAAAAGACGAATTGCCCTCGTTGCAATAGAAAACCCCCAGACTATAACATGTACTATGATTTTTAGCATCACAGCTTCGGTATGAAAAAAAATGCATGCTGGCCCAGGGAAAGGAACCCTTAACAAAACTATTCTCTCTGGAAAATGTTTCTTACAATCAAATGTAACATAACTCCCCGAATACAACTTGTCTGTTCAAGAAACTATGACCAGACTGCCTGGTTCTGAACATAGTTTGGTGTTTACCTACGGTATAGTATTCGGAAACACTCCAATCCTAGGGTTTTCGGAGGTCGAAGAAGAAAGTCTGCCATGACAATCGTTTTACAAATTCGGCTGGAGAAAGTTTGTCGATAGAAGTACATTGCTACTAGGACTCAAAAACTTCTTCTTCCTCTAGACCCTCTAACAGGTTGTCTAGTTTACAATCCTGTTGTGAATTCTTGGCGGCCATCTACACTTGGTCGTGCACCAGGCTGACTGGAATTTCCTGTCCATCGGATCCTCGAGGTCCGACCCGCGCCATATGATTTGGATCAATTCTGGTGTACCGTGTTTTCACCATGGCCCAGGCTTCCCGAGCACCTTCTCGGCATGCTGATATCTTCCATAGCCCAAAATGGTGTCGAGCTCCCTTGAATAAGTTCAAGAGTTCCTCCGTACTTCCTGGTGGAGAATCGGTTGGCCATAAAGCCTTAGCAATGTTTCTCATTGCCTTCCGAGCTCGCTCATGCACCTTGGACAACTCTTGTAGCAGGTCGCCTTGAAATCCGGACACCTCTTCTTCGGGCCGCCCAGTCAGCACACCTACAGAAATAAACTGGTTAAGATTCATTTTACCGAACTGTACGAAAGTAAGTTAAAAGGCATACTGAATATGCCGCCTCTCAGTTTTTTGTTTTCCTTCAAGGCGTCCGCCAGTTGGGCTCGCACGTCTTTCAGCTCTTCGCCTAGCTGTGTGTTGGCATCCTGCAGCTTGTTCTTCTCATCGCTGGTCTGTGTCAGTATACGTTGACCAGCAGCCTCTTGCCTTTCGGCATGTTGTTTATCCGCCTGCGCAGCCTTTAGTTTCTCTTCCAGCTGATCCGACAATCCTGCCATCGTAAATGCAATAGTGTTTATTTGAATAAACATTACTGGCACATGATTATATTTTCCGAACAGAAGGGGACTTTACTAGTTGGTGCCTCCTTGGACTTCTCCAGCTCGGCGGTAACATCAGTTAGCTGGGTCCGACACTTTTCCAGCCCCTGAGATAGTATGCTGTTCTTCTCCGTGAGTACCTGGTTATACAATGATCCTTAAAATCAGTTGCTTCAACTGTTTCAAGTCTCGGGGGCTACTGGTATATGATTATTAAATCTAGACAATACGATCTTACCCGCATATCCTTTGAAAGCTGGTAAGTGGCTCCAGCAAGCCCATCCCGAGCAGCTCGGATATATGCATCCGTCGAGCTGAAGGCATTGAATGCCTCTTCAGTAAAGTTGGGGTTGCGCATAGCTGCCCTCCGGCGCCGATGGTTCATTGCACTCTCCACTTCGGAGTTCGTGATAGATACATTATCCGAATCTTCGGAGAGAGGACAATCCGGCATTGCACCCGTATCAACTCTAGCCCTGGATGCAAGGTCCAGGGGCGGATTGGTGGACGCATGTAACGCCCTCGATGCGGCTATAGCTCCCACGTGTCGAAGCACGACTTAGAGGCATAACCGCATTGAAAGCAATGTCGCAAGTGAGGTAATCTTCACACAACCCATGTAATACATAGGGAAAGAGATACATAGTTGGCTTACAATCGCCACTTCACACAAATACATGAACAAAGCAATACATCATACAGTTACAATCAGGGCCCGACTACGGAGCCAAAATAAAAGAAGAACCTCAAAAGCGACAAAGGACCAAGATCGACCCCAACTGGGCTCCACTACTGATCGACTAGAACGAAACAACAGAAGGACAAGATCTTCATCAAACTCCTCCTGGAGCTCGGGTGCGTCACCTGCACGGTCTCCTCGGCACCTGCAAACTGGTTTTGGAAGTATCTGGTGAGTCACGAGCACTCAGCAATCTCACACCCGCGAGATCAAGACTATTTAAGCTTAAAGGTAGGACAGGGTAGTGAGGTGGAGCTGCAGCAAGCGACTAGCATATATGGTGGCTAACATACGCAAATGAGAGCGAGAAGAGAAGGCAAAAGCACGGTCGAACAACTATGATCAATAAGTGATCCTGAACTACTTACGTCAAACATAACTCCAACAACCGTGTTCACTTCCCGGACCTCGCCGAGAAGAGACCATCACGGTTACACACGCGGTTGGTGTATTATTAATTAAGATCAACTTCGGGTTTTCTACAACCGGACGTTAACAAATTCCCATCTGCCACATAACCGCAGGCACGGCTTTCGAAAGTTCAAACCCTGCAGGGGTGTCCCAACTTAGCCCATGATAAGCTCTCGCGATCAACGAAGGATATTCCTTCTCCCCGGGAAGACCCGATCAGTCTCGGGATCCCGGCTACAAGACATCTCGACAGTAATAAAATAAGTCCAGCAAAGCCGCCCGATGCGCCGACATCCTGATAGGAGCTGCACATATCTCGTTCTCAGGGCAACACCAGATGAGTCAAGCTACGAGTAAAACCAAGCCTCAAGTTTCCTTGAGGGGGCCCCGCAGGCTGCTCGGTTCGAACCAGCACTTAGAAGGAAGCACTGGCCCGGGGGGGGGGGGCTAAATAAAGATGACCCTCGGGTTAGCTACTCCCAAGGGAAAAGTATAGGTGGTAGGCAAATGGTAAAACCAATGTTGGGCCTGCTGGAAAAGTCTTATTCAAAGCGAACTGTCAAGGGGGTCCCATAAAACACCCGACCGCGTTAGGGACGCAAAATCCGGGAACATAACACCGATATGATGGAAACTAGGGCGGCAAGAGTGGAACAAAACACCAGGCATAAGGCCGAGCCTTCCACCCTTTACCAAGTATATAGATGCGTTAATTAAATAAGATATAGTGTGATATCCCAACAAGTAAACATGTTCCAAGCAAGGAACAACATATCCATGTTCCAACAAGGAACAAACTTCATCTTCACCTGCAACTAACAACGCTATAAGAGGGGATGAGCAAAGCGGTAACATAGCCAAACAACGGTTTGCTAGGAAAAGGTGGGTTAGAGGCTTGGTTTCACAATATGGGAGGCATGATAAGCAAGTGGTAGGTATCGCAGCATAGGCATAGCAAAAGAGCGAGCAATCTAGCAAGCAAAGATAGAAGTGATTTCGAGGGTATGGTCATCTTGCCTGAGATCCCGCAAGGAAGAAGAACGAGTCCATGAAGAAGACAAACGGGCATACACGAACGGGTCCTCACAAACGCGATGATAGCGGAATCAACCCGAAGAAGCAACACCGGAAAGAAGCACACAACATAGTAAACAACCAACACATAAACATGGCATGATATGCGAGATGGTATGCAATGCATATGCATGCTCCGGAAGGGAAAAGGATGAACAAGGCATAATCTTGGCAAACCAAGTATGCCACTGGATAGATGAGGTGATTTCGGTTGAAATCGATATAAAGAACACCGGAATCGGATGCACGGTTTGCAAATGACAAGCAATACAAGAATGACACGAATCTGCCATAAACAGCATGATGCTACTTAGCAAGCAACAAATAATTAAGCTACTGCACCCAAACATGGCAACAAAGCATATGAAAGTAAACTACTTAAGGTGCTCGATAAAAGATGAACACTGAGCTACGGCTCAATCCTATCGTAACAGGTTCTAACAAGCATGGAAAAAGTGCAAACGATAACAAGTTCTCAGACTTGGTGAAATTAACAACATAGCAGAAAACTAAAAATCAGGATGACATGTTCAGAGCAATGAAACAATATGCTACAGGCTCAGAATATATCAAAGCAAGGCATGGCATTAATCTACTCAAAGCACGTGACAAAAGTCCCTTACTGACCATAAGCCAAAAAGGACTAGAAAGTATGATTACACCCATGTCAAATAAGCAAGTTTCGTTACAGGTTTCAGACTTGGCAGAAAACTGGACATGCCAGCAAACAGATAACGACTAGGCATGTTCGTGAGCTCGATGCACTCACTACAGAGCATGGCATGATAAACTAAGCATACATACATCAATAAGACATGTCATAGTAACTATAAATGGCAAGAACAACATCATATCATGCAAGGATCAATTACACCAAGCTTGGCAAAATCGAATAACATGTAAACAATCTGCCAGTAACATTATGAAGCAAAAGTAGAGCTCATTGACTCAAGCTATGGCAACCCATAAATACCAAAAAAGGCATGGATGGATATAGCAAATACTCAAGTTCAAAACTCCCTTAATGATCATGCTCAAATTATGCATAGATATCTCGGAAACAACATGAACACATGGCATAAAAATAACAGCAGTCAGGGACTTAGTGAAATCACTAAGTCTCTGAAATCAGCAACATCAAGTGACCTAGTTTGCATGCTTGTGCTAGTCACCACATAGATCACAAAAATACATGGCAAAATCCTCTGGATAGATAACATGGCATATTACAAAACTCATGTAGGACTCAACTTCATAGGAGGTACACATCAATCATGGCCAAAATGACAAAAGTGCATGTTCAGATAAGATCCAGCAACTAACATCAACTAGCCCTCTTCTAACAGCATTTCGGGCATCAAGATGACTTCAAATGAAAATGATGCAATGGAACAAAATGATGTACTCTTCGAGGCGAACAATACGACATATTATATGCGCGAAACGGTGCTACGGATGCAACGATATCGCAGGATGAACAAGGCATGATGATGATGCAACGTGAGGACTTGGCAGAAATCTGGGGGAGGCAAAAGTCAACCTCTCAGCGCGGATTTCGAGGATGGCCGGAGAAGTCGCCGGCGAGGTGGAAGAAGAGGCCGGCGAGGTCGGGGGTCACCGGATCCGGCCCTCCCGCGGCCGGATCTGGCCGGAGACGGGGCTGACGGGGACCGAGGCGGCGCCGGCGAGCTCCGGTCGCGGCGACGCGGTCGGCGGGCGGCGGCAGGCGGCGGGCGGAGACGGTGGCGGGGTCGTCAAAGCCGGGCGGCGGCAGGCGCGGGCGGACGGGGCGGCGGCGACCGGGCCCCGCGGGCCGGATCTGGGCCCCGCGGGCCCTGGCGGCGGGGCGCGGCGGAGGCGGCGGCGGGCGCCACGTGGCGCGCTCCCACTGGCCCGGGGCGCGCCGGCGGCGGGCAGGAGAGAGAGGCGCGCGGATCGAGGAGAATTAGGGTTTCGGGGTTGTTTCTCTCCCAGATTTGGACGGGGGAGGCGTTTTTATAGCTAGGAGGAGCTAGGAGGCTCCAAACGGAGTGCGGTTTTCGGCCACGCGATCGTGATCGAACGACCGAGAGGATGGAGATGACTTAGATGGGTTTTGGGCCAAAATGGAGGGGTGTTGGGCTGCAAAGATAAAAAGGCCTTTGCGGATACCCGGTTAACCGTTGGAGTATCAAACGACATCCGATTGACCCGAAACTTGACCGGCGGTCTTCTGGTGTTATACCAAGGCCACATGTCAAACCTCGGTCCATTCCGAGAATGTTTAATACCCGCTCACAAAGAAATGTAAAAGGGGACGCCCGGAGACATAGGAGCGCTGGATTGCAAAACGGACAACGGGAAAGATGCTCGGATTCATGAGACGAACACGTATGCGAATGCGATGCACATGATGACATGATATGAAATGCAGATGATGACATGGCAAAATGCAACACGCAACCCAATGACATGGCAACGACGGCGAATAACTGGCGGACACCTGGCGCATCAGATCCGGGGCGTTACAACACTCCACCACTACGAGAGGATCTCGTCCCGAGATCTAGAATGGCACCGGAGGGGCAAACGGAAGAGAAATTGAAGAGGTAAAACTAAGTTGCTTCTTTGACAAACGAGTGAAACCAAGGAACCTTGCGAAGTTGAACAAATGAAAGAAAGAAAACAACGAAGATGAACAAAGTTGAAAACACTTCGCTAGAAAAGAGGAACATGGGATACGACGAGAGCCAAGAGGTTAAGTGACAAGATAGATGTTGAAACCACTCCGGTTAAACAATATAGGGAAGGAATAAGAATGATATAATTTGGGCAGCGCTCCGACTGAAAAGAGAAGAAAAACTTGATGAGATGAAAAGATATAGAAGAGATGATACAACACTCCGGTTAAAACGAGATGTACAAAGAACGATAAAGATCAATTACGATAACGCTCCGGTTGGGAAATGGAAGGGATCGAATATGAACTTGGCAAGATGCATGGATACTTGATGAGATCAACAACACTCTGCCTCCGAAACTATTGAAGGAAAGGCACAATGGGTAAGAAAGATTTCATATGGCACTCCGGTTAAGGAGGGGGGCAAAACTTGTTAAGATGATAGAATTTGAATGAATGACACGACACTCCGGTTGAATGGATAAGCAAAAGCAAAGAACATGAACCTCACCATTCGAGAAGAACAGTGAAGGGAGCAACATCACAATGCCTCCGGAAGAAGAAATATAAGATAGATCATTGGAATAAAGGAATGGAGAAGAAAATGATAACTTCTGCCACAAATGAAGTAGGAAAACATCCTTGCAAAGAAGAATCGAACGAAGTTGTTAGCCAATCAACAACAAGAAGCACAAGCTTGATATGGTCTTAAGGAATGCATCTCAAATTATGAGGTGACAACCTGCCACTCACGGGAAAAGAATTGGATTGATAAGAACAAGGAGACGAGAAAGCTATATCATCCGGAGGATAAAAGAAGAACTTGGGTCATTTATGAGCACCATACTTAGCAACATTCCTTAGGGAAAGTCTTAGGTAGAATATAAACCCAAGATAACTCCAATGAAGAGATTGATGGATTTGTTGAAAAGATCCCTTGAACAAAGAGAAAATGGTGGATTTAAATATCTCATTCTTAACAACATGTGAACCCTGAGACATGAACTCGAATTTATCAAGAATGACATAATACCACCTCGAATGATACGGTTGAAAGAATTGCACTTTAAAATGCAAGATAAGGACTGCTTGAACTCTTCTGAAAAGAATCTCGATGAACACTTCGAGAAGGAATTAAAACCTTGATGAACCACCATGTAGAGCCTCCATGAAGAACTCCGGTAATAAAAGAATGATCACAAAGAAATGTAGGATGAAAAGAATAAGATTGAAGCCTTGCAATGATTAGATGGATCTCCGTGGTGATATAACTGTGAGAGCTTGGAACTCCGGAAAAGAAAAGATGAAACAATTGAAATCAAGAATTTGAAGAACCTCTGGAATAAGGAATAGAATTAACTCTATGAAACAAGAATAAGAATTACATTAAGATCATCCTTCACCAATTAACTTGATGACAAGCCATGGATTTGGCATACTACTTATTCTCATAGGAAAAGTAAAGAGAGATATAACACAAACTTGAGAAGGTCTTCAACGAACCACCGGTAGGATAGGAAAGAATGAATTAATATGATAACAAGGGAAGAAGGATCTTGAACGAACCACCCTAAGAATTTAAAATGGCCGAAGAAAGATAACGAAACACCGGAAAAAATTAGCAAATGAACGAAGATACTTAAGGGAATTTAGATACAAATGAACGAATAGATCGCGAGCTGATTAGAGAAAACTTGAATGATGCACCGGTATGATTTGGAGAACGATAGACGAAGCTAAGAAAGAATAATTCTGAGATGATGGGCTCCGGAGAATCAAACTGAAAAGACTCCTGAATGCTCCGGATGGGTGAAAATAATTCTCACAATCGAAACAATTATGAGAGGATGGCAAAAAGCTAGAACCATGAATCTTGAAGAGAATGGAGCAAGATTTAAGAGAAACTCTTCTTCGATCTTCAAATGTTGAGAATGACGACGAAAAACACCACCCTGAATTTGTTGAGGCATTCCGGAATGAAAATTAGAAAGGTTGAGCCAACGATGAAAGAATTTGGAAGATCTTGGAGAAAGACATATGACTGATGGAATACATTCTTACATCAAACTTTAAAAAGAATTTGAGAATAGCTCCGGGAAAATTAGAAGAGTCAGGTAAGATCCTGGAAAAAGACCTGTGGGTTAGGGCCCACTCAAAAGAAACACCGTTGAAAGAATGCATGAAAAGAGAGATTGCACCGGTTGAATTAAATGGCTTGAATGAGATAACATCCTCAAACGAACTTGAGTGAATTGAGAATGGAAACTTGAATCTTCTGAGATATCTTCATCACTCCGGAACAAATTAATAGCGAGAAGTGAAATATTGTGAGGTGCACCGGTATGAGAAAAAACATTAGAAATGGGGAAAAGATATGATCGATAAGGCTTGAATTGGAACCACCGGAGAAGAAAAAGAATTACGAATGATGAACTTGAAGCTCCGTTAGTATCTTCATGGGAAACCACCGGATAAGAACATTGAAGGAAAGAATGAAGAAACTTCCATCAATAGGAGGATACTTGATTGAGAAATCTGAGTCCTTGAAGAAAAAAAGGGTGGGAGGGCGGGAAAAACAAAGACAACTTGGGACGAATGAAACAAACACCGTTGAGAATACTTAGAGTTGATCTTGCGGATGTTGAAGTGATCGGATCCACTTGAAGAGAGACACACCGGTTGAAAAAGGATTGACATGGCACTCTCAATGATCAAGAAGGATTGGTATCCACATAGGGATATGAGAACACCGCTTGGAAAAAGGTATGGAATCAACACTTGACATCGAAGCAACTCGAATACCGCAAATAAAACAAAACAAAGGATTGACTTAGGAAATAAGCCGGAAACAAACCTATGATAGATCCCATATCGTATCATGTGTCTGTTGGAAAGAATTCCTACGTGATACTTGAATTCCCACTTATAAACTCCCGAAACTTTCTGGTTATGCAATCAGGTGTTGGGGATACAGGGGAAGCATAATATCTCACCCAAACTAGCAAATCCTACAACCAGCTGTATCCATCCTTCAACACATAACCAAGAAATCTTCGGAAATCATCTACCTCAACCTTCGAAAACACATCCGTTATACGAGTTATGGCAATACTCCTGCACTCGCCACAGTACTGGGCTATCAGGGTTATCTCACCAACAACTGTACAAAAGAGATTTTCGATGTCGGCGTACTAAACTCAGGTATACCAAAACCGCAACGATAAAATTATGACGACAACACCTCGGAGCTCAACTCCCCGGGACACTGCCACAACCCCTAAATGTCAGGAGGCAACCAAGACAATGTTGTCATCATAAGACCATCGGAACGATTGTAATATACCCGCGTGATCCGAAAAAAAAATTTAGTGAAATTTGAGAAGAGAAGAGTCAAAACTCTATGTCAGGATGTCTTACCAGAAGGTCGAAGGGACTGGGGAGTAAAAAGAATACCTAAACTCTCCGATATATAATTCCTAAATGACTCAAAACATTTTTCTAGACACAACTCGGCCACTAAAGACGATCAATCAGAGGGGGCTCCTACGGTCGGGGAAGGCTCTGATTACCAACTTGTAACGCCCTCGATGCGGCTATAGCTCCCACGTGTCGAAGCACGACTTAGAGGCATAACCGCATTGAAAGCAATGTCGCAAGTGAGGTAATCTTCACACAACCCATGTAATACATAGGGAAAGAGATACATAGTTGGCTTACAATCGCCACTTCACACAAATACATGAACAAAGCAATACATCATACAGTTACAATCAGGGCCCGACTATGGAGGCAAAATAAAAGAAGAACCTCAAAAGCGACAAAGGACCAAGATCGACCCCAACTGGGCTCCACTACTGATCGACTAGAACGAAACAACAGAAGAACAAGATCTTCATCAAACTCCTCCTGGAGCTCGGGTGCGTCACCTGCACGGTCTCCTCGGCACCTACAAACTGGTTTTGGAAGTATCTGGTGAGTCACGAGGACTCAGCAATCTCACACCCGCGAGATCAAGACTATTTAAGCTTAAAGGTAGGACAGGGTAGTGAGGTGGAGCTGCAGCAAGCGACTAGCATATATGGTGGCTAACATACGCAAATGAGAGCGAGAAGAGAAGGCAAAAGCACGGTCGAACAACTATGATCAATAAGTGATCCTGAACTAATTACGTCAAACATAACTCCAACAACCGTGTTCACTTCCCGGACCCCGCCGAGAAGAGACCATCACGGTTACACACGCGGTTGGTGTATTATTAATTAAGATCAACTTCGGGTTTTCTACAACTGGACGTTAACAAATTCCCATCTGCCACATAACCGCGGGCACGGCTTTCGAAAGTTCAAACCCTGCAGGGGTGTCCCAACTTAGCCCATGATAAGCTCTCGCGATCAACGAAGGATATTCCTTCTCCCCGGGAAGACCCGATCAGTCTCGGGATCCCGGCTACAAGACATCTCGACAGTAATAAAACAAGTCCAGCAAAGCCGCCCGATGCGCCGACATCCTGATAGGAGCTGCACATATCTCGTTCTCAGGGCAACACCGGATGAGTCAAGCTACGAGTAAAACCAAGCCTCAAGTTTCCTTGAGGGGGCCCCGCAGGCTGCTCGGTTCGAACCAGCACTTAGAAGGAAGCACTGGCCCGGGGGGGGGGGGCTAAATAAAGATGACCCTCGGGTTAGCTACTCCCAAGGGAAAAGTATAGGTGGTAGGCAAATGGTAAAACCAATGTTGGGCCTGCTGGAAAAGTCTTATTCAAAGCGAACTGTCAAGGGGGTCCCATAAAACACCCGACCGCGTTAGGGACGCAAAATCCGGGAACATAACACCGATATGACGGAAACTAGGGCGGCAAGAGTGGAACAAAACACCAGGCATAAGGCCGAGCCTTCCACCCTTTACCAAGTATATAGATGCGTTAATTAAATAAGATATAGTGTGATATCCCAACAAGTAAACATGTTCCAAGCAAGGAACAACATATCCATGTTCCAACAAGGAACAAACTTCATCTTCACCTGCAACTAACAACGCTATAAGAGGGGCTGAGCAAAGCGGTAACATAGCCAAACAACGGTTTGCTAGGACAAGGTGGGTTAGAGGCTTGGTTTCACAATATGGGAGGCATGATAAGCAAGTGGTAGGTATCGCAGCATAGGCATAGCAAAAGAGCGAGCAATCTAGCAAGCAAAGATAGAAGTGATTTCGAGGGTATGGTCATCTTGCCTGAGATCCCGCAAGGAAGAAGAACGAGTCCATGAAGAAGACAAATGGGCATAGACGAACGGGTCCTCACAAACGCGATGATAGCGGAATCAACCCGAAGAAGCAACACCGGAAAGAAGCACACAACATAGTAAACAACCAACACATAAACATGGCATGATATGCGAGATGGTATGCAATGCATAATCTTGGCAAACCAAGTATGCCACTGGATAGATGAGGTGATTTCGGTTGAAATCGATATAAAGAACACCGGAATCGGATGCACGGTTTGCAAATGACAAGCAATACAAGAATGACACGAATCTGCCATAAACAGCATGATGCTACTTAGCAAGCAACAAATAATTAAGCTACTGCACCCAAACATGGCAACAAAGCATATGAAAGTAAACTACTTAAGGTGCTCGATAAAAGATGAACACTGAGCTACGGCTCAATCCTATCGTAACAGGTTCTAACAAGCATGGAAAAAGTGCAAACGATAACAAGTTCTCAGACTTGGTGAAATTAACAACATAGCAGAAAACTAACATCAGGATGACATGTTCAGAGCAATGAAACAATATGCTACAGGCTCAGAATATAGCAAAGCAAGGCTTGGCATTAATCTACTCAAAGCACGTGACAAAAGTCCCTTACTGACCATAAGCCAAAAAGGACTAGAAAGTATGATTACACCCATGTCAAATAAGCAAGTTTCGTTACAGGTTTCAGACTTGGCAGAAAACTGGACATGGCAGCAAACAGATAACGACTAGGCATGTTCGTGAGCTCGATGCACTCACTACAGAGCATTGCATGATAAACTAAGCATACATACATCAATAAGACATGTCATAGTAACTATAAATGGCAAGAACAACATCATATCATGCAAGGATCAATTACACCAAGCTTGGCAAAATCGAATAACATGTAAACAATCTGCCAGTAACATTATGAAGCAAAAGTAGAGCTCATTGACTCAAGCTATGGCAACCCATAAATACCAAAAAAGGCATGGATGGATATAGCAAATACTCAAGTTCAAAACTCCCTTAATGATCATGCTCAAATTATGCATAGATATCTCGGAAACAACATGAACACATGGCATAAAAATAACAGCAGTCAGGGACTTAGTGAAATCACTAAGTCTCTGAAATCAGCAACATCAAGTGACCTAGTTTGCATGCTTGTGCTAGTCACCACATAGATCACAAAAATACATGGCAAAATCCTATGGATAGATAACATGGCATATTACAAAACTCATGTAGGACTCAACTTCATAGGAGGTACACATCAATCATGGCAAAAATGACAAAAGTGCATGTTCAGATAAGATCCAGCAACTAACATCAACTAGCCCTCTTCTAACAGCATTTCGGGCATCAAGATGACTTCAAATGAAAACGATGCAATGGAACAAAATTATGTACTCTTCGAGGCGAACAATATGACATATTATACGCGCGAAACGGTGCTACGGATGCAATGATATCGCAGGATGAACAAGGCATGATGATGATGCAACGTGAGGACTTGGCAGAAATCTGGGGGAGGCAAAAGTCAACCTCTCAGCGCGGATTTCGAGGATGGCCGGAGAAGTCGCCGGCGAGGTGGAAGAAGAGGCCGGCGAGGTCGGGGGTCACCGGATCTGGCCCTCCCGCGGCCGGATCTGGCCGGAGACGGGGCTGACGGGGACCGAGGCGGCGCCGGCGAGCTCCGGTCGCGGCGACGCGGTCGGCGGGCGGCGGCGGTGGCGGCGGGCGGCGGCAGGCGGCGGCGGGCGGCGGCAGGCGGCGGGCGGAGACGGCGGCGGGGTCGGCGAAGCCGGGCGGCGGCAGGCGCGGGCGGACGGGGCGGCGGCGACCGGGCTCCGTGGGCCGGATCTGGGCCCCGCGGGCCCTGGCGGCGGGGCGCGGCGGAGGCGGCGGCGGCGCCACGTGGCGCGCTCCCACTGGCCCGGGGCACGCCGGCGGCGGGCAGGAGAGAGAGAGGCGCGCGGATCGAGGAGAATTAGGGTTTCGGGGTTGTTTCTCTCCCAGATTTGGACGGGGGAGGCGTTTTTATAGCTAGGAGGAGCTAGGAGGCTCCAAACGGAGTGCGGTTTTCGGCCACGCGATCGTGATCGAACGACCGAGAGGATGGAGATGACTTAGATGGGTTTTGGGCCAAAATGGTGGGGTGTTGGGCTGCAAAGAGAAAGAGGCCTTTGCGGATACCCGGTTAACCGTTGGAGTATCAAACGACCTCCGATTGACCCGAAACTTGACCGGCGGTCTTCTGGTGTTATACCAAGGCCACATGTCAAACCTCGGTCCATTCCGAAAATGTTTAATACCCGCTCACAAAGAAATGTAAAAGGGGACGCCGGGAGACATAGGAGCGCTGGATTGCAAAACGGACAACGGGAAAGATGCTCGGATTCATGAGACGAACACGTATGCGAATGCGATGCACATGATGACATGATATGAAATGCAGATGATGACATGGCAAAATGCAACACGCAACCCAATGACATGGCAACGACGGCGCATAACTGGCGGACACCTGGCGCATCAGATCCGGGGCGTTACAACGCATGTCCGGCGAGGTCTCCAGATATAGTCCAGTGAATGCTCTTCCTGAAATATGGCGCAGTAAGGAATGTTATAATTCGGTATGATTGCCATGGGGCACATTAAAAACCATACCTGTTCGATGAAGGTTTGGCAATGTTGTCATCCGCCTTTCTCTTCGAAGATCCACCTCGCACAGGCTCTACCCTTTTAAGGGATGCCTCTGGTGCGGAGTGGCGAGACGAGCGCTGCCCCTTTAAAGCACGAGACAGTGGAGTGGGTGAAGCGTAGTGAGAAAACTCTTTTGGAGGAGACATGTTCGGGGACCTTACGTGAGAGGAAGGGAGAAGGCCGAGGTAATCGACTGTAATGGCCACTTCTGTGTCGTCATAGCTCGCCTAATAGAAGACCCCCTCCTTGAGATCTACAAATATATCCGGATCCTCCTCAAATCCGGGATCCAGGTCCTGAATATGATCCTATGGCTGCGGAGTAGGGCTATAAATCCCCGCGACAGCCTTCCTCCATTCCTTTTAAAGATAGTCGGATTAAAATTCAAATAAGTACGACTCAGGAAGGAGATCGAGTAAAGTTATGAAGCAAAGACTCGCCTAGCTGGGAGGATTGAACATGGAAAAACCTTCTCGGCATTTCAGGCGAGTGAACTCTTCTTTCTCCCCTTTATAATGATCAACCAACATGGTGGCCAGGGCGGCGAAGTTGTCTGGACCCTTGCGCCCGTAGAGAGACGTGTCATCCTCCCCGTTGTAGTTCCACACGGGGAGTCCTCTGGATTGGAGTGGCTGAACACCTCGCATTATGGAAATCGCTATGGACAGTCCGGACTGGGCGGGTATCCTTGTCCATTAACTTCTTAACCTCTGCACTATCTTCCTCCTCGAGGCTCCGGGGGCGCTAGCTGTGGCGCTTCTTTAACGGAACATTGGAAAATTCGGGTAGGCCTCATCGGTTGGGTCCGAGAGAACGACGTCTTCAATATAAAACCACTCCGAGGGCCACTCTTCGGATGCCTTCTTCGGAGTGCTGGATAGGTATCCTGTCTCGGCTATGCACCATACTTCGGCACCACCCACCTCGAATATGGATCCCTTTTGGGAGCGAGGGATGAGGCAGAAAAGCTTCCTCACTCAAAATGGGCCTCGCAGCCTAGGAACAACTCGCAAAGAGCAACGAAGCCCGCGATGTGCAGAATGGAGCCCGACGTGAGATTGTGCAGTTGGAGGCCATAGTACTCCAGGAGACCTCGGAGGAAAGGATGGATTGGAAAGCCAGCGCCTCGTAATAGAAAGGAAACAAAGCACAGTCGCTCCCCTTTTGAAGGATTAGGGGAATTTTCTGCCAGGGCTTCGCCAGTAAAAGAAGTTAATCCCGCCCGAACGGGGACTAGATCCGCAGGGGGGAGATATCCCTGCACCTGGAGCTTGGTCAGCTGGGCATGGGATACAGAGCAGCTCTCCCAATCACCTTTTTGAGGACCGTGGGGGCAGGAGGAAGAACTGGGAGCACGGGCCATGCTTGTGTGGTTTCTTGTGGCAAGTTCTAAGATTTTCGCTTGGTGTGGAATGGCATCTGAGATTCAATCTCCTTAAATAGACGCCTTCCCTACATGGCCCGGGTATTATGTGTAAAAATACTTGGACCCTTCATATTCTTCTGACACGTGGACGTTGGGGCGATGATGGCACAGAAGCCGAAGGGTATAACATTTAATGTAAAACCGAGCTATTCGAAGAATTCACCTTACCCAGACCGAAGATGTAAAAGCCGAATACAGTCCTTTCGTCCAGATGCTTTAAAGTATCCAGAGGAGGAACCCGCCTTGCAATGTCGAAGACAATTTGCACGCCGGACACGTCGTCATTCATGACTGGTTCGGGGGATACTGAGGGAGTCATGGATTAGGGGGTCCTCGAGCGTCCGGGCTATATTTCATGGGCCGGACTCATGGGCTGTGAAGATACAAGATGGAAGGCTTCCCCCGTGTCCGGATGAGACTCGGATATGAAGATTCCTTTCTCTGTAAACCGACTCTGTATAATCCTAACCCCCTCCGGTGTCCATATAAACCGGAGGGTTTAGTCCGTAGAGGCAATCATAGTCATACATGCTAGACATCTAGGGTTTAGATCTCAAGGTAGATCAACTCTTGTAACCCCTATACTCATCAAAGTCAATCAAGCAGGAAGTAGGGTATTACCTCCATCAAGAGGGCCCGTACCTGGGTAAATATCGTGTCCCCTGCCTCCTGTTACCCTCGATCCTTAGACGCATAGTTCGGGACCCCCTACTCGAGATCTGTCGGTTTTGACACCGACAGAGGGTTTTTTGCTGCAGATGAAACAGGCGGTGGGATGCCGGTTGCAGTCGGCGTTGGGCCTGCAACCAGCCTTCGGGCGAGGAGGGGGTTCCCCTCGGAGATGATCATGCAAAAGACAAGGTTAGTCCGCGCAGATATATCAAACGTTTGCTTTTAGTGTTGCAAGTTTTATGCGAAGGGTGCCGTGCCGACTCGGTTTCATCTGAGCCCCCTTCAATCTTTTTCATGTTCCCTCCGCTCTTTGGTTTGTGCTCTCGCTAGCCGGACAGCCGTGTTGCGGTCTGTGGCTGAGAGTGAGCCGTGGAGTGAAGCACACAGTACCCAGACTTTGGGAGCAGATACTCATAAAGAAACGGTCGGGTTGCCCGAACCGTTTTCCTTCTCGAACGTTTTTGCGTGGTGGCCTCCAGCTTTCGCTCTCACTTGCTGGGCAGCCGCGCTGCAGTCTGTGGCTGAGAGTGGCGCTTCGGTTCCGTGCACGCTACTAATCTGTCTGCGGGAACGAACGTCTCAGGCCAAGCGACCAGCCTCCGGGCCAACACTGGCTGGCGCTGGGGCGAACAGTACTGTAACTGTAATAAAGGCAGATGTGGTCCCCGTGGGTCGCTCGGGGTTATTCGTTTTTGCTTGCGGTGCGAAGACACACCGATAGAAGCTCATATTGCTTTTGGCGCAATCGGGGTGCAAATGATCTCTTGCAGTGGCCCGAGCCTCTGGGCGCTCGAGGGATGCCCCAGCCGGTCAGGCCCATCCGGCCAGGTGGCGGAGCGGGAGGCGGCCTAGCTGGCTCTCCAGCCGGCAAGGCGTCGAAGCGGACAGCGGACCAGCCGGCCGTGCAGCGACGTGGGCAGTCGACCTGAGCAGCCGGCTGGACTGCTGGCCGTGCAGCCGGTCACGCAGGCAGATGCGCAGCCGGCCATACATGTACGACTACGCACATATTTTGTACGTAATTTTTTCTCATCCGGCTGCCCGGATGCAATATTCTCTCTTTTTTTCCCAACCAGCTCCGATTTTTTCTAGCATCCGGACTCTGTTTTCTTTCAGCCAGATGGGCAGTTGGACTTTCTTTTGGGCGGCCCGGGAACCCGGCCTGGCGCTTGTGGCCGTGTTGACGGTAGCAGCTAGCTCGCATCTTTCTTTTCTCTTTTCTTTTTGCCGGCTGTGGGCAGCCGGCCGGCCCTTGACCTTTCTGCAGCCGACATCTTATTCCTTTTTTCTTTGGTGCGGACAGCCGGCCGCAGCCGCTGAGCAGCGGGAGTCGGTGGGCGGCCGGGAGCGGCTTGGGCGCGGATGGGCCCTGCGCGCGAGCGGAGGACGCGAACAGGAGGCGGCAGCCGCCACCCAGCCGACGCGGGACGCGGAGCGGCGAGGTAGAGCCGGCTAGCGGGGGGGCAGCGACGGCCCGACCGGCTGGCGGGGCGGACCGGCGCCGCGGACGCGGCGAAGAGGACGTGGCGGGAGGCAGCGAAGTAGGGCGACGCAGACGGCCCGTCCAGGACACGGACGCACGGACGGAGCGAAGCAGACCGAAGGCGGACAGCGGAGCCGGCGACCGGCGCCGCGGCGCGGGCGTGCCGAGTGTTGCTGGCACGCGGAGCGGAGGAGCGGCCTGGACGGCCAGGCGAGGCGGAGCCGGTCGTGGGCGCAGCCGGCTGCGGAAGCGCGCGAGGCGCGACCAGCGGGGGCGGCGGGAGGCGACGTGATGCTGTGCCACACTGTATGAGGGGATGCATGGGCGTCGTCCAAGCACTGTACGACTAGCGACGAGCCGGAATATTTTCAGCGGGCACAGCGGTAGGCAGCAGGAGCAGCAGGCGGCGATTCGGCTGCAGGGAGGTGGAGCGATGCGGAGCCGAAGCTGGACGCAGCTGCGGGCGCGAGGAGCCGGCGCGGTGCGGCGGAGTTGGCCTGCAAGGTGGCTGGAACAACGAGCGGCGAGGAGCAGTGCCACCGCAGGGAGCACGACGACAGCGACAGCCGCAAGCGATGGAGCGCAGGGATTGTATGGCCATTGCCTGGCCAATACACGGGAAATGCATGGCCAGTATCTGGCTTGTGTATGGGAAACATCCGAGTAGTGTCTGTATAGTGTATGGCCATTCTACGGGAAGTGGATTAGGAGCACTCAGCGACGCAACACATTGAAATCACGTTCGCCCCCCTGTTCGCTGGGATGCATGCATCCTTTGACGTAATGATTTCATACATGTGAATACCCGACCAACGCGTACGGGACAGTTTGTACCTGGTCATTGTCATTCAATATATGACAGTGTGATGGCTCCATAGTGTTAATTGGTCTGTAAAGTTTCCAAAACAAAAACTCCATGGACGGTTTTTGGACATCACATTGATTGTAGGGTGTGAAACAGTGTCCGATTTAAATGTTAGTGTGTAAAAAAATCAGTGATGAAAGTGGATATGGTGGTAATACAAATAAATTT
This sequence comes from Aegilops umbellulata, assembly GCA_032464435.1. Lineage (NCBI taxonomy): Eukaryota > Viridiplantae > Streptophyta > Magnoliopsida > Poales > Poaceae > Aegilops > Aegilops umbellulata. The sequence goes on along the minus strand of CP136059.1, from coordinate 147,093,136 downwards.
TCTGGCGCATTATGACTTGTGGCCGCCTGAAATGCACGGTACAAAACCGAAAACCAATGTGACTAATAATAACATATATATTTTACAAAAGGAAAAGTCTTGTGATTAGTGTAATGGAATAAAATTACTATCATGAAGTTTTTGTGTTTTTAGTAAAAACAAAAGACAAGAAATATAACGAAAATCTCTCAATATTTTTGCATAATTTCAGTTAGTATAGTAAAATTTTGATTTCCCAAGAAAGACATAGTTTCATGGAATTTGTACCATGTCTATTCCAAGAATTAATATCTTATAACCGTGAAATCCGCCATTTACTTCTATTTTCTCAGAATGAGATTCCCAGTTTTTATAGAAGAAAGATAATTTCACAGAACTTGGTTCCACATTTCCTAAATCTTGAAAATGATTTAAATCTATTAAATATATTTTTAAAAAGTTGAAATGATTCTTAAAAACTTGGTAAAAACATACTTGTTTAAAAAAACCTTATTAATTATTCACTAGTCAGACAAACTGAATATTATTAGATGTGGTGTAAACGTGAGGCTTAACAAAATCTGCATGCATGTGAGACCACTGTCATATGTCATTCAAGCCACCCACAATAATGCATTTATTATCCTCAGAGATCATTAAGAGTGTGTACAAGGATACAACCATATACTTCTCTTAAAGAAAAAAAATTATTTGTCCTAAACTAAAGAATACACCTAAACTAATATAACGACACGGATCCCTATGCTTCTTTAATGGTGAGATATCATAGAGGTGAGTCCCCGAGCGCTCCTATGCATTTTCGCATTATACGGGAATTATATGGCCAGTGTATGGGCACTGTACGAGATGGTTTGGCTATGGAGGAGTGACCGCTCCTCAGCCGAAGCTGAACGCAGCATGGAGGGGAGCGGACACGAGCGGCCCACGGATGGAATGCGACTGACCAAAGCGAGGCGGCACGGCGCATGCACGGACAGACGGCCGGCGTTGCAACGGTGGTGACGAAGAGGGCGAGGCCGATGACGAGGATGCGCCGCCCCACATGGTCGTCCCGTGGGCGTGTCGATCTCGAGCCCATGAGCGCTGCCGAAGGGTCGGCGGCGACGCCGCGGTGATTACGGCGAAAACGGCGAGGCCGATGACGAGGACGCGCCGCCCCGCGCGGGTGTCCTGGGGTCGTCTCGATGTTGGGCCCCCGAGCGCTGCCGAAGGGATGGCGACGACGCCGCGGTGAGGAAGATGAAAAGGGTCCCGCCCGGACCGCGGTTCCAGCAGCAGCTTGCCCCACGGTGGGCGCGAACTGTCGGAGTATTCTCGCATCAGCCGGCAGGGGATACCGCAAGTTGACAGATGCCACAGGGTGGCTTGAGGTGAGGGCAGGACCGCCGTGGAATATCCGGGGACGGGTATGCGAGTATCACACGATGGTTTACCCAGGTTCGGAGCTCTTCGGAGAGATAATACCCCTACTCCTGCATGTCTAAATATATATGTGAGGTATATATCTGACGATACAAACGGCTCCTGGAGCTGTATCTGAGATCAGTGCCATGAGCACCTGATCTCGTATATGCATATGAGCACAAGTGTGCGCATGACCGTGGCTTGTGGCCGCATGTGCCTGAGCATGCATGCGTGAGTGCTTGTCTAGGGAGCCATTCTGGCCGGCCCTTGGATGGATGGATGTATGCTACTATATATAGTGTGAGTGTTATGCTTGTCTCCTGGGTCACTTCATAAATAGTGCCCAGTGACAAGTGACACTATACATGATGGTTTGGGGGTGATGCGTGTACAGTGCTTCACTATTCGCCGATAGCCGTCTCGTCCGTGTCGTGTCCGATGGGACGCCGTTATTGACTTCACGTAGCAGGCCGACTGGAGCAGCCGGACGGAGAGCTGGCCGGGCAGCCGGGTGGAGAGCCGGCCCGGGCAGTTGGACAGGGGGCCATCTGGGGCGGCCTGAGTAGTCAGACTAAGGGGCTTTGCTAGCACCGATGTCTTGAAATATTGTCTTGCCGTCTTCGGGGTACACGTGGTCAATTACCCTGACAATTTAACATCAAGACAACTTCCCATCCAGTTACCCATCTGATGGCTGCTCCAACCTTAGCATAGTTAACTTGAGAGTTCTCTTAGATGAGATATTGGTGGAACAGCTAGTCCTTGCTGATATAGGATGCCTCTTCGCATCCTTATGGCCAATAGATGCTGTGTAGACAGAGCATATCACATACGTCTTATTAGCATCAACCATCTTTACCGGTCTTCGCACACATTTCTGATTACAGACCTGTTTGCCACGTATCACACACATCTTGTTATATTGAACCATTTTTGTTCTCTTGTCTCAACACAAATAGTTCATCCGAGTGAACCGCATGCCATATATCGCACGCACCTTGATCTGGTTGACCGTTTCTTTTGTGTTGCCTAATCACAAACAGTTCATCCGAGTAAACTGTATGCTGTATATCGCACACACCTTCATCTGGCTGCCCGTTTCTTTTGTTCTTCCCCATCGCGAACAGTTAATTGAACTGAACCGTATGCCCTGCATCGCACACGAAACTAAAATCTAAACCGTGTTTGATGCATCCGTCATTGCAAACGTTTTGCACCTTTTTTGACGGTTTTTTTACACCATCATTTGCGATTATTGCATCACACACCGTTTCGTCGAAGGGCCTCTGATCGTAGTGTCGCGTTAGCAGCATCCTGAAGTAGTGTATGCCAAGCACCACTTCAGAGGCCATGACGCGTCCCAACTGTTGCTGAGATTTCCGCCGGCAGCTGATTAGATGGATGAGTGGAGGGCCACTATTCAGAGTCTAATTGGCTTTGCCGAGGCTGGAGGCTCACAGCGAGTTTTCCCGCCATGGCCTCCCCAGGCAACGACGGCAGCCCACGCTGCTAGCCGTGTGGAAGGGGCCACCCCACGGTGCAATCCCTGCCGCGGCAACCAACATGAGGGCCACGCGACCAAGAGCTTGATGACGTCTCGATGTCTTCATCTGATCCTCGAGCAGTCAAGACCAACGGCGAGCCCCAGAGGACAGGCAGAGGGAGGGCGCGCGTGTCACCAATCGAGCGATGCCGCGACAGCCACCACCAGTTCGATGGGCGCGATGGCCCCAACGTCGACGAGCCCGCGCTCGGCGGAGGCGGGTACCTGCCTTTCGAGGCTGGGTGCCCTGCCTTCACCAGTGAGCTGCGACAAGTCCGTTAGCCGTCCGCTTGCACGTTCAAGCCAGCGATACCAGAGAAGTATGATGGGAGACTGAACCCGGCAAAGTTCTTGAGCATCTACACCATCACCGTTTAAGCTGCCTGGGGAAGAGATGAGAAGGTTTTTGCCAACTACTTCCCTTTGGCACTCAAGACAAACGAGAGGTCTTGGCTGATGCACTTGCCGGAGAACTCCATCTCGACCTGGGCTGACCTGTGCCATGAGTTCGTTGGCGCCTTCACGGGCGGCCATCAAGAACCAGGGTGGCCCAACAATTTGCAGCTTCTCCCGCAGAAGGGAGGAGAGACTCTGCGGAAGTACTGTAACGCCACGGACACACCCGCCGGTGGTCGTTACTCCTGGCGGGATTTAGACTGGCCCCACAGATCAATACTAGTCTTTTCTGCGCACTTTGTCCTCACTCGTGCGCACCCGGGAGCAACTTCCCGGTCGGTCACCCATCCTGACACTACTCCAAGCTGAGCACGCTTAACTTTGGAGTTCTGTGCGAATGGGCTCTCGGAAAAGAAGGAATTCCTTATTGATATGAGTAGTCTATCATCCCTAATAAGCCAGGCTATCACATACACCCCCACTCAGAGGAACCGACGTCCTCGTCGGGCCACAGGAACGTTCCCTCTTGGCACAAACGTCTGTGCTTCCAGTCCGGTACATGTGCCATGCCGGGTGCCACGACGGGTCACAAACGTCATGAACAACATGACCACGCACCTGTCCGCAACCATCCATGTAACCGCGAGGGTCGGCTCTGATACCAACTTGTAACGCCCTGGACACACCCGCCGGTGGTCGTTACTCCTGGCGGGATCTAGACTGGCCCCATAGATCAATACTAGTCTTTTCTGCGCACTTTGTCCTCACTTGTGCGCACCCGGGATCAACTTCCCGGTCGGTCACCCATCCAGACACTGCTCCAAGCTGAGCACCCTTAACTTTGGAGTTCTGTCCGAATGGGCTCCCGGAAAAGAAGGAATTCCTTATTGATATGAGTAGTCTATCATCCCTAATAAGCCAGGCTATCACAAGTACATACAAAGGTTTAGCCAAGTCCACAGAAATATTCCTGACATCCACCCGACAGCTGTGATAGCTGCGTTCCAATCCAACATGCGCAATCGTCAAATATGTTCCAGGATGAACGCTCGGTTGCCCAAGACTGTAAAGGAGCTTTACACCTTGGTAGACAAGTGTGCTTGGATGGAAGAGGGGAGGAAACTTCCTGGGGAAGAAGATGGCGTCGACATCGACTCAGAGGATGATGACGAGGCCACCCGTCAGAAGAAGAACAACAAGAAGCGCAACAAGATGCGCAAGGATAAGGCAGTAATGATTGTTGAGGGATCGGGCACGCCTAGTACCGGCAAGAAGGCTAAGGCCGAAGCCCCCGGCAAGGAAGTTGCCACGTGCACTAATTGCCGGGAGGCTGCGGTTGCCGAAAAGGATGGGAAAGGTGATGGACCATACTTCAAGATTCATCGGACCAAGGGTCATGATCTCCAGGAGTGCCATCAAGTTGAACAGGTCGTCAAGAAGCAGAGGGCCAAGTATAAGAAGCATGACAAAGAGAAAGGTCAGAATGGAGCTGGCGGGAAGGGTCGAGGCGGCGAAGCAAGTCGCCCCGGCAAGACTCCTCGGAATCAAGGAAAACCCTCCAGAGGCCATGAGAAGGAAGATTGCAATGATGAAAGCGATGTAGGGGATGAAGAGGAAACAAGCGAGCAGGAATTCGAGAAGGCCACTAACGCCCTGCGCATTGACGGGGGTGCATCTCTGCACTCCTCTCACAACCAGCTTAAACAGTGGGCACGTGAAGTCAATGCCATGGAGCTAGCGGCAGACTCTCGGAAGCCGCTCAAGTGGTCACGCACGCCTGTCATCTTCGACGAAGAGGACCACCCCGACCACACCATTGCGGTAGGGTGTTTGCTGTTGTTGGTCTCACCAACAGTCCGCAACCTCAAAGTCACAAATATGTTGGTTGACGGAGGGGCAATGTTGAATGTGATTTCCCCGAAGGTCATCAGCAACTAAAGATAGCAGAGGAAGAGCTTGAGGTTACTGGCAAGTTCCAAGGGATCAACACCGGTAGGAGTCGTCCTAAGGGGAAGATCACGTTGCTGGTGACGTTGGGGGTAGAGTTGAATTACCAGACTAAGATGGTTGTGTTTGATGTGGTCGACCTCCCCCTGCCGTACAATGGAATCCTTGGACGCCCAACTCTGGCCAAATTCATGGCAGCATCCCACTATGCCTACAACACCTTGAAGATGCCAGGGCCAGTGGGCGTCATTTCCATCCCATCAGATGAGAAGGACGCAATAATTTGCATGGACAAGATGTACCGAGACGCAGTCGCGACAAAGGCCGCTGATGTCGCTACGCCCACCAAGGAAAGCAAGAGAAAGAAGAGAGGTAGCAAGGATGCAAACAAGGAATCCAGGAAATGTATCTCCTCGGAGAACATTGCACGTTGATGAGTTGCGGAGGGTTCCAACAGCAAGAGATCCAAGGTTGATGCACCCCTTGTGAAAAAGGTCCTGTCAGGGCTGGCTGGCGCTGATGGTACTTCCACTATTAGTGCCACCCTCGATGACAAATAGGAAAACGCGCTCGTTGCCTTCCTGCGGGCGAATATCGATGTGTTTGCCTAGCAACCATGTGATATCCCTGCTGTTCCCAGGGAGGTGATCGAGCACCACCTTGCTGTCTGCCCACATGCCCGACCTGTCATGCAGAAGGTCCAAAAGCAAGCCTTGGAGCGGCAACATTTCATTGCCGAGGAGATGATGAAACTTGAGGCAACTGGTTTGGTCAGAGGAGTACTACATCCAACGTGGTTAGCAAACCCAGTGGTCGCGTGCAAGGCTAATGGGAAATGGAGGCTTTGCATAGATTTCACGGATCTGAACAAGCCATGCCTGAAGGACCCATTTCCCTTGTCGCGCATCGACCAGATTGTGGATTCCACATACAGATGTGATTTGCTCTCCGTTCTGGATGCATACTCTAGATATCATCAAATCTTTATGTCCAAGGAAGACGAAGAGAAGACCTCGTTCATCACCCCGTGTGGCACATACTGCTTCGTGCGAATGACTTTCAGGTTGAAGAGCACCGGATACACTTTTGCAAGGGCAGTCCAGATTGATTTTGATTCACAGTTGCACATAAACATTGAAGCTTACATGGATGATACTATGGGCAAGACCAAGGACAGATCAACCCTCATCCAGGACTTAGAAGGGATGTTTGCTAATCTGTGCAAGATCAACTTGAAGCTGAACCCAGAGAAGTATGTGTTTGGCATTCCCTCCGGCAAGCTACTTGATTTCTTTGTGTCCCATCGCGGGATAGAGGCCAACCCCGACAAGATCGAGCAGATTCAGACACCTAAGATGGTTAAGGATGTGAGACGTTTGACTGGGTGCGTTGCTGCGCTTAGAAAATCATCTCCAAGTCTGCTGAGCGTGCCTTGCCGTTCTTCAAAATCTTGAAGAAAGCAGGACCCATGAAGTGGACTCCGGAGGCAGATGCAACACTGCAAGATTTGAAGACCTACTTGTCCTCTGTGCCCACTTTGGTTGCTCCCAAACCATAAGAGCCATTGCTGTTATACCTCGCGGCAACTAGTCAAGTGGTTAGTGTAGCACTAGCGGCGCAACAGGAAGTGGAAGAAGCAGTAGCCTCAGCCAGTGTCCCTTCTGGGGGAGAGAGTGAGCATAGCTTGGCAAGGCCAGACATAGATCAAGATAAGGGAGAGAACGGCAGCGGAGGAAACCCCAAGGACGCGGCAAGGAAGAAGGTGGTGCAGCACCCAGTATACTTCATCAGCTCCCTATTACAGGGGCTAGGTCCAGGTATTCTGGCATTCAAAAGTTGATTGTTGGCCTAGTCATGGCCCCAAGGAAATTGCGCCACTACTTCCAAGCCCACGAGATCACGGTTGTCACCTGCTTCCCTTTGCAACGGATACTCCAAAACCCTGAGGCTACCGACAGGATAGTGGAGTGGGAATTGGAGTTATCCAGCTTTGGTTTAAAGTTTGAAAGCACATAAACAATCCAGAGCAGAGCATTGACAGAGTTTGCTGCAGAATGGACGCCAACCCCTGATGAAGAGGTATTGGAGATAGTTATTCCCGACAAGGTAGCACCCCAAGAATGGATCATGTATTTCGATGGTGCCTTCACCCTGCAAGGTGCAGGGGATGGCGTGCTTCTCTTTGCTCCCATTGGAGAGCACCTGAAATACTTCGTCCAGATGCATTTCCCTGGGAAGAGGCGACCAATAACACTGCCGAGTACGAAGGGCTCCTTACCGGGCTCAGGATTGCAACATAGTTGGGAATCAAGAAGCTGATCATCTGCGAAGATTCACAACTCGTGGTGAGACAAGTCAACAAGGATTACCAAAGTCCATTGATGGAGGCATACGTTGAGGAAGTAAGAAAGCTGGAGGGGCGCTTTGACGGATTGCAAACAGAGCACGTAACCCATGCGGAAAACAACATTGCTGATCATCTATCAAAGTGCGTCGTGCAAAAGCTCCTTGTGGAACAAGGGACTTTTGTTCTCCATCTTACTCAGCCCTCCGTATCCCCGGAAATAATGGCCTAGAAGAGGAGGAAACTGGACTCCGACAAGCCTCTCCCGGTAGAGCCTCTCAAGGCACTCGACAGAGAGCTTGACGGGAACAACTCTCCTTCAGCTGCTGAGATACCCCCTCCCACCAGACCACCGGTCCCCATGGTCGAGGGGTGCGCTCCCACGAAGGAGGAGGTGCCGCTAGTCCTCGTTTCTGAGCCCCAGGCTCCAACTTGGGCGCGACACATAGTTCATTTCCTCCAAACCAGAGAACTCCCCGAAGAGCAAGAAGAAGCTGAAAGACTAGCCCGGAGGGCCAGTATGTACCAGTTCGTCCATGACGCACTATACAGAAGAAGGCCCAATGTTGTAAAATTGAAGTGCATTTGCCAGGAAGAAGGAAAGGAACTGCTGCCAGAAATACACAAAGGCATGTGCGGCTCCCACATTGGATAAAGGGCTTTGGTTGGGAAAGCATTCCAGCAAGGATTCTATTGGCCCACAACCCTCCAAGATGCGGTCGGGCTAGTCACCAAATGTGAGGCCTCCAAGTTCCATTCCAAGAACATCCATCTGCCTGCCCAAGCTCTTGAGACAATCCCTTTGTCATGGCCGTTTTCGGTCTGAGGGCTCGATATCCTCGACCTTTTCCCCCTTGCTACCGGGGGATTTGAATTCTTGTTCGTTGCAATCGACAAGTTTACAAAGTGGCTGGAAGTAGAAGCCGTGAGAAAGGTGACTGCTCACTCAGCTATCAAGATTCTTGAAAGGATTGGTGTGCCGCATGGGAGTCCCTGCCCGGATCGTCACTGACAACGGCACCCAATTCACAAGCCACGCCTTCATGCAATATGTGCCTGCCCTCGGAAGCAAGATCTCATTTGCCTCTGTTGCACATCCCAGGAAAAATGGGCAAGCTGAGAGGGCGAACACTGAAGTGTTGCGAGGACTCAAGACAAGGACATTTGATAAGCTGCAGAAGTGTGGCAGGCGATGGATCGACGAGCTTCCGGTAGTTCTTTGGTCCCTCAGAATGAGACCAAATCGAGCTACCAGGCGGACTCCCTTCTTCCTAGTCTATGGGGTAGAAGCAGTTATCCCCATGGAACTCATTTACAGGTCACCTCGAGTGCTTGCCTATGACGAAGTAGCGAAGGAATAGCACCGGCGTGACGATGCTATGCTTGTCGAGGAGAACCATCTCCGGGCTGCTATGCGTGCTGCACGCTACCAGCAAGCACCGCCTCGCTATCACAGCCGCATGGCCCACGACCGGTGTTTTGAGGAAGGCGACCTTGTCCTTAGGCGCGTTCAGTCCGCCAAGGGTGCAAACAAGTTGACGCCAAAGTTGGAAGGCCCTTACCGGGTAGTACAAGTCACCAGAACTGGCACAGTCCGTCTGGAGACCGGAGATGGAATTTAGTTGCAAAAATCATGGAATATTAAGCATCTCCGCAAGTTCTACCCATAAGGCGCGGCTGTCGGGCCCTGCCCGGCAACCACCCTTTTGTACAGGCTTTGCCTCAGTTGCATGTAACCCCTTGTACAAAGCCAGACGCAGAACCTGAGCAACAGAGAAATAAATGAAGCGATGGGTGAGGGAGTCCTGGATTAGGGGGTCCTCAGATAGCCGTACTATATACTTTGGCCGGACTGTTGGACTATGAAGATACAAGATTGAAGACTTCGTCCCATGTCCGGATGGGACTCTCCTTGGCGTGGAAGGCAAGCTTGGCAATACGGATATTTAGATCTCCTCCCTTGTAACCGACTCTGTGTAACCCTAGCCCCCTCCGGTGTCTATATAAACCGGAGGGTTTAGTCCGTAGGACAACAACAATCATACCATAGGCTAGCTTCTAGGGTTTAGACTCTACGATCTCGTGGTAGATCAACTCTTGTAATACTCATATCATCAAGATCAATCAAGCAGGAAGTAGGGTATTACCTCCATCGAGAGGGCCCGAACCTGGGTAAACATCGTGTCCCCCGCCTCCTGTTACCATCCGCCTTAGACGCACAGTTCGGGACCCCTACCCGAGATCCGTCGGTTTTGACACCAACATTGGTGCTTTCATTGATAGTTCCACTGTGCTGTCACCATAAGGCTTGATGGCTCCTTCGATCATCGGCAACGACGCGATCCAGGGTGAGGTTTTTCTCCTCGGACAGATCTTCGTATTCGGCAGCTTCGTACTGCAGGCCAACTTGCTTGGCCATCTAGAGCAGATTGAGAGCTACGCCCCTGGCCATCAGGTCAGGTTTGGAAACTTGATCCATACTGCCGACATCCGCGGAGACTTGATCTTCGATGGATTCGATCCCATGTCAGGTGCGCCGCACAATCATGACGAGCATGACTTAACTCTGCCGTCAGACAGTGTTTGGGAGATCACACCTGCAACTACTCCGGCCCTCAATCCGGAACAAATTATGCCATCTGAGGACGGGTGGATAGGCCCCGCCACGGGGGCCGCACTCTCAGTGGCGATAGAGCCGAATACTGACTTCACCTCCTATGAGAGCCGTGTTGCCGAATCGTTGGATTCGTCCCCGGCCACAGGCTCCGAGCCACTTGCGCCCGTGCCTATCGAATCCGATCGAGCACCGACCATGGAATTTACTTCCACGGATATCTTTCAGCACTCGCCTTTGGGCGATGTGCTAAATTCATTAAGGTCTCTCTCCTTGTCAGGAGAACCTTTGCCTAACTATGTCCGGCTAGACTGGGATGCTGACAGCGAAGAAATTCGCTCCCCACCCACCACCCACTTAGTAGCCACTGTCGACGATATAACAGACATGCTCGATTTCGGCTCCGAAGACATCGACGGTATGGACGACGATGCAGGAGACGAACAGGGCGCTGGACAGCCACTCCATCACATGATATATATATGGTGGATACACCCAAATAAAATAATGACGAGGAACGGAAGGATAAAGCGAAGGATGACTCCCTCGAGAAGCAATCAAAGCGATGGCGTAGGCGCCGTTCCAAATCCCGCCTCGGCAGAAACAGCGATAACAACGCAAGAAAGAGTGATACCCTGGTCGACTCCAAAGGAAACGACGACCACACCGACCCAGCGATAAAGCAGGATGAGCCAGCGGACGGCGAACACAGCACGGAGCCGCTGTCCGATAACAACGACGCCGAGCGTCAAGCTAATCAACCTATCTCCGGAGAGGAGAACAGTCTGGACGACGATGCACACATCATCCTGGAAAGGCACTTGGAATAAGAGAACCTCCGTAGAAGGCTTATTTCCACTGCGAGGAGTCTGAAGAAGCAGAAGCAAAGGCTTAAGGCCGCGCAGAATACGCTAAACAGTAGATGGAATAAAGTGCTCGACAATGAAGAAAAGTATGGTGGAAGTCGCCACGCAAAGAGCTATCCAAAGCGCAAGCTGTTGCCCGGGTTCGATGATGACGCCGTAGATCCCACACAGTCGAAGAATAAAACGGCCGATCATCCGGACCGACCACCTCGTGGCCGCGATAGGGCAGCTAACGATGCCGCACATAAGTCAACACAAGGAAGCGCGCTCCAGCACAAAATCAAAAAATACTACAACCGTCCGAACGCCTTGATACATCCAAATACAGGGGTGCCGCACACCCCCTATGTTTCACCGATGAGGTGCTGGATCATGAATTTCTAGAGGGATTTAAACCCGTGAACATAGAGGCATACGACGGAACGATGGACCCTGGGGTCTCTGGATTGAGGACTTCATCCTCCACATCCATATGGCTCGCGGAGATGAGCTCCACGCCATCAAATACTTGCCCCTCAAGCTGAAGGGACCAGCTCGACACTGGCTGAAGAGCCTCCCTGAAAATTCAATTGGAAGTTGGGAGGAGCTCGATGATGCTTTTAGGGCCAACTTTCAAGGGACCTATGTCCGACCTCCGGATGCAGACAATTTAAGTCATATAATTCAATAGCCCGGAGAGTTAGCCCGAAAGCTTTGGAACATATTTCTCACTAAGAAGAACCAAATCGTCGATTGCCCAAACGCCGAAGCCTTAGCAGCTTTCAAACACAGCGTCCGAGACGAATGGCTCGCCAGACACCTCAGCCAAGAAAAACCGAGGACAATGGCAACCCTAACAAGCCTCATGACCCGCTTTTGCGCGGGCGAAGATAGCTGGCTGGCCCGTAGTAGCACCAGCGACCCAGGCACATCTGAAGTCCGGGATTGCAATGGAAAACCATGACGCAGTAAAAGCAAGCGTCGAAATAACGAAGACAGTCGAGACAACACGGTGGTCAACGCTGGATTCAGGGGCTCTCGACCCGGTCAACGGAAAAAGCCTTTCAAAGGCAATAGAGATGGACCGTCAAGCCTAAACTAGATTCTAGACAAATTATGCCAAATTCATAGCAGTTCCGATAAACCTACAAACCATACCCATAGAGAATGCTGGGTCTTCAAGCAGGCCGACAAGCTAAACGCCGAACACAAGGGGAGGGAGACACCAAGAGAAGACGAGGATGAGCCTCGATAGCAAAACACTGGGGGACAGAAAAAATTCCCACCAGAGGTCAAAACAGTGAACGTGATTCACGTAACAAGGAGAAGGAGCAGACCTGCACTCCGAGACATATGCGCCTTAGAGCGCGTCACCTCTAAGTTCAACCCTTGGTCGGCCTACCCGATTGCCTTCGATCGCAGGGATCATCTGACAAGTATCCGGCACGGAGGATTGGCTGCCTTGGTGCTAGACCCAATTATCGACGGATACCATCTCACCCAAGTCCTCATGGACGGCGGCAGTGGTCTTGATCTGATATATTAGGACACAGTCCGCAAAATGGGTATAGACCCGACAAGAATTAGCCCAAGTAACACTACCTTTAAATGAGTAATACCAGGCCCAGAGGCCCGCTGTATGGGCTCTCTAGTACTAGGGGTTGTATTCGGTTCTCCCGACAACTTTTGAAGTGAAAAGTTAACCTTCGACATCGCTCCATTCTGAATTGGCTACCAAGCACTACTCGGAAGAACAGCGTTTGCTCGTTTTAACGCAGTACCGCATTACACTTTTCTTAAGCTTAAGATGCCCGGTCCCCGCGGCATCATCACAGTTAGTGGAAATATTGAGCGTTCCTCATGCGCGGAAGGACATGTGCCGGCTTTAACAACCGAACACTAAAAGGCTTCTCCAACCAGAATAAATGATCGGTCGTCAAGACCGCAGACACGGCTAGACGAGTCCGGTGCATAACTAGTAGTAACAGCTTAGATAAACACGATATTGGTTTGATGGTTATACCCCCATAGGCAGTACCAGGGGCTTCCCGCATGTAAAAAGGACTAGTTCGGCTCGATTTTACTTATCTTAAATTTTAATGGTTTATTGAGAATAACCAATCTTTCGCATGACAACTTTCACCAAAGTTATTCTCTATTACAGATGATAATTGTGCTACACCCTTCTAGGATACGGCACAACGGAGACACAGGCGCAGACGTGCAGCAGGGACCCGCTCAAAAGTTTCTTTTTAGATTAAGACCCTGTGTAAACCTTTCTAACTGTCTTTTGTTGCTTCAAATCCTCCGGACACTCAGTATAGCCGCGAAGGATGCTGACGTTATTGGCATTTCGCCACATCAGAATAATGCACATACCAGCACACTCGGGGTTCATTATCAAGGGCGTTATTCAGCCTGGTATATGTTATAAAGACTGAATACCTTAGGGAGTGTTCGGCGTCGCGAGTTTGGCCTTATATGCATCAGCTCCGAATCATGTCTTTGGTCAAATGTTGGGTTTGCCCGGCTCCTGTGTTTTGCTACCTTACGTTCCGCTCTATCGGCTAAGGTGGCACTGGGAGAACTACTGTGATTGTGCCCTAGTTCATCTGGACGAGCACCTCAGTAGAGAAAGCCGAAAACAGACTGTCATGATAAAGAGTGAGACTGGTCAGCCACTCGATGACTCATCGGAATCTTCGGGATTCCTCCGCATTAATGAAGGACCGGTTTTCCTGGTCATGTACGTACGCGCACCGTATTCGAATGGCCGCGGAAATACCAGGGGCTATATAGTAGCCCCACTGTCAAACTCCTATGGTTAAGTGAAAGTGTTAAAGCAATATAGTCTGATTGCCTCGATCGTCGCGCTACCACCTCCTTAATGGACCAAGACGTTGGATCAAGTGTGAAAACGCGCTTTTGCGAACACCCCCGCATTATATGCGTGGGGGCTGAAGCCGACGACTGCAACCTTTCAGGTTATATATACACATATACATAAACGACCGCACATGAGGCATGATAATACTTTCAGGCAAAAGTATAGACACAACCTTTATAAATAGCATTGTTTTTACAATCGGGATACATGTCACTTGAACATGACACTCTCCGAGCACTGAGTCTCTATTAAATGAGCACCTTCCAGGACTTCTTCAAAATAGTGCTCGGGGGAAACCTGGCCTACGACCGGATTCTGGTTTGCAATAGCGGTGGCCTCCATCTCTGCCCAGCATGTCTTGACACGGGCAAGAGCCATCCGTGCACCTTCTATGCACGCCGACCTCTTTACATCATCGATATGCGGCACAACTTCAAGGAATCGTTGCACAAGACTATAATAACTATTCGGCCTTGGTCCCTCCGGCCAGAGATAATCCACGACAGACCTCATGGCAAGTCCGGACAACCTATGGAGCTCGTCCCACTCGGCTATTTGCTCATTCAACAACAGTGGACGCGCCGGAGCATGGAACCGCGACCAGAACGACTTTTCCACTTCGTGATCCTTTTGATCTTCGAAAAACTAGGTCGCATCAGCAACACTCGCTGCTAAATCCAAATATGCGTCTGCAGAACTCCATAATTGATCCAGAGGGGCATACTTGGGATCTACGAACTTCATCCGCAACAAAAAGGGCTTCCCAGCCGTGATATCTCCGGCTTGACGTAACTCCTCCTTCGCCGCTTTGATCTTAGAGCGGGTGTCCTTGACAGCTACCATGGCTTTCTCCAGGTCTGCGGTCTTCGTTTGGCTTTCCCTTTCAAGACGCTCATAATGGTCAGCGACACCCTTCAACTCAACAGCCATCTTGGCTATTTTCTCTTTACTCTCGCAATGAGCCGCCTGTTCGGCTCTTAATTCTTCGACCGCCTTCAGGGCGGCCACATCACTCCTCCTGGCTTGTTCCTTGGCTTGGGCAAGTTCCGCCTGGAGGGTCTCCACAGCGACAGATCCATCTGCAGTCACAACATATTATAGATACTAGCATCATACCCCTCTTAATATATGTTGACCATCGGAGAATACATACCCTGTGCTTCGTCAAGCCGCGTGTTTACAAGCACGATGTCGGCATCCGCCACATCCAGTTGCCGCTTCAGTTCGGCTAACTCCCCAGTCCGGCTAGCCACCGGGGCCTCAGCGACCTACACATAAAGGCGGCATGATAATTACCTGGGACTATGATCCTCTGTTTGCCACCTATTTCGACAGCAACGAGAGTCTCAGGGGCTACTATCTGCATAGGGCACACCTAGCGTGTGTGGTACCGTCAAAAAATATAAATATTACTTTGCGTACCTCAAAGCCTCTCAGCAGGATCATAAAAGCTTCATGCAACCCGCTTTTGGCAGATGAAATCTTCTCAACTACCGTACCCAGTAATGTACGATGCGCTTCCGAGATAGCCACTTTCTCCAGAAGATTCCTCAGTGAGTCTGGTCGCGCACCGGATAGTGATAACCCACAAGTATAGGGGATCGCAACAGTTTTCGAGGGTAGAGTATTCAACCCAAATTTATTGATTTGACACAAGGGGAGCCAAAGAATATTCTCAAGTATTAGCAGCTGAGTTGTCAATTCAACCACACCTGGATAACTTAGTATCTGCAACAAAGTATTTGGTAGCAAAGTAATATGATAGTAGTGGTAACGGTAACAAAAGTAACGGTAGCAAATGTAATATTAGCAACGGAAAAGTAAATAAGCGAAGAACAATATGTGAAAAGCTCGTAGGCATTGGATCGGTGATGGAGAATTATGCCGGATGTGGTTCATCATGTAACAATCATAACATAGGGTGACACAGAACTAGCTCCAATTCATCAATGTAATGTAGGCATGTATTCCGAATATAGTCATACGTGCTTATGGAAAAGAACTTGCATGGCATCTTTTGTCCTACCCTCCCGTGCAGCGGGGTCCTAATGGAAACTAAGGGATATTAAGGCCTCCTTTTAATAGAGTACATGAACAAAGCATTAGCACATAATGAATACATGAACTCCTCAAACTAGGGTCATCACCGGGAGTGGTCCCGATTATTGTCACTTCGGGGTTGCCGGATCATAACACATAGTAGGTGACTATAGACTTGCAAGATAGGATCAAGAACTCACATATATTCATGAAAACAAAATAGGTTCAGATCTGAAATCATGGCACTCGGGCCCTAGTGACAAGCATTAAGCATAGCAACATCAATCTCACAACATAGTGGATACTAGGGATCAAACCCTAACAAAACTAACTCGATTACATGATAGATGTCATCCAACCCATCACCGTCCAGGAAGCCTACGATGGAATTACTCACGCACGGCCGTGAGCATCATGAAATTGGTGATGGAGGATAGTTGATGATGATGATGGCGACAGATTCCCCTCTCCGGAGCCCCGAACGGACTCCAGATCAGCCCTCTCGAGAGGTTTTAGGGCTTGGCGGCGGCTCCGTATCGTAAAACATGATGAATCCTTCTCTCTGATTTTTTTCTCCCCGAAAGCAAATATATAGAGTTGGAGCTGAGGTCGGAGGAGCTCCATGGGGCCCACGAGGTAGGGGCACGCCCTGGGGGGGGGCGCCCCCACCCTCGTGGCTAGGGTGTGGGCCTCCTGGTATTCATCTTTTGCAAGGATTTTTTATTATTTCCAAATAGACGTTCCGTGAAGTTTCAGGTCATTCCGAGAACTTTAGTTTCTACACATAAATAATACCATGGAAAGTCTGCTGAAAACAGCGTTAGTCCAGGTTAGTTCCATTCAAACCATGGAAGTTAGAATCCAAAACAAGGGCAAAAGTGTTTGGAAAAGTAGATACGACGGAGACGTATCAGATAGTTCCGGGCTCTTTCTGTCTCTCCCCTTAGGAGCCGAATACTCCGGACTCCGGGTAGCCGAAGGGTTACCTTCCGGCCTTGGCGAATCCGGAGAGATCCTTCGTGACGACACCTCAGGGTCATCCACCTCATGAGGCGGGGAGGCATGGGGAGGTGTTTCGCTCTCCATCATCTCCGGAAGAAGATCCCCCGAAGACGAACTCTGTCAAGAAGGGCTACGATCCGAACTACAAGACATATGCCTCGGTTATTGTCCTCGGAAATAAAGCAGAATATATTTACTATAAAGTACTTTTATCTACTTACAGCTTGGTGTGGGGCTGATCCCCTTGCAGGCACTGTGCGGGAAGGGTATCCTCCGGGGTAGGACCCCCTAACAAGGATTTCTTCCCTCATTTGCAAACCGTTGTTTCCAAGTCTCCAGAGGCGGTCCTCTTCCTTCCTTGGGAGAGGGGATTTCAGACTCTTCTCCCTGGTTATCCTCCTTCGCGGAGGCACTAACTCCCCCGGTCTGGATGAATAATGAGTTAGGCCCGCTTACGGCTTCTTTGTTCCTCCCTTTATCTTCCCCTGAGGGCGCTTGATAAGGCGCGAGCTCAAGCATTCTGGGTAGTACTGGATCTGTTGAGCCTTCGGGAAGGGGGGCCGGACACCTGATCATCTTCGCCTTTTTTACCCAGTCCTGGTCAAAGAGAGACATTTCAGAATGATGTTGTGATAAATAAAGAGACAACATGTTCGGCTGAAGAACTACTTACTTGGGTGTCTGGACGATTGCAGTTTAGACCCGCATCCTCGGTGGTGTCCTGTCGCTCCGAGACCCTTCCCAACGTACGTGGCGGGAGGCTGTGCAGCCAGGGGTACACTATGGCATGCAGCGCTGACAGGATCGCCATCGTGGCGAGCGGACACTTTATTCGTGATTTGAAGAACAATTTGTACATCTCTTCGAGCGTCGCACCGAAGAAGTGCTGAATAGTTGGCGGTCCTTCTGGGTTGAACTCCCACATACGGAGAGGTCGATGTTTGCAAGGCAGGGCTCGACGAATTAGCATGACTTGTGTTACCTTGACAAGGCTGACATCTCTCTCGAGGACATCTTGGATGCGACTCTGCAATGTCGGCACATCATTTACTGGTCCCCAGTCCATCCCCTTATTGACCCATGACGCCAGTTGTGGCGGGGGGCCCGAGCGGAAGACAAGAGCGGCTACCCACTTAGTACCACGCGGAGCTGTGATGTAAAACCACTCCCGTTGCCATAAGCTGGACACCTCAGGGAAGGAACCCTTTGGCCATGGAACATCGGCGCCTTTGCCTATTACGGCACCTCCGCATTCTGCGTGTCGCCCGTTAATCATCTTCGTCCTCACATTAAAGGTCTTGAGCCACAAGCCGAAGTGTGGTGTGACGTGGAGGAAGGCCTCACACACGACGATGAACGATGAGATGTGAAGGATGGAATCCGGGGCCAGATCGTGAAAATCGATCCCATAATAGAACATGAGCCCCCTAACAAAGGGATCTAGACTAAAGCCTAGCTCTCAGAGGAAGTGGGAAACGAATACGACACTCTTGTTGGGCTCGGGAGTAGGGATGACCTGTCCTCGAGCAGGCAGCCTGTGCGAGACTTCGGCGGTCAGATACCTGGCTTCTCTTATCTTCTTGATGACCTCCTCTGTGACAGAGGAGGGCATGCACCGACCTTGAAGGCTGGATCCGGACATGATTGCAGGTCCGAAGCGCCTAGCCTAAGCCTTGGGTGTTGGAACTCAAGGTGGGGGAGGGGTTCGATTGAGTGCGAGAAGAAAAGGACATGCCTTGGCTCTTTTATGAAGAGGATGAATATCAAGCGTCCTCCACGTGGTCGTTTGGAACTTGCCTAAAATTGAGGAGTCATACCAACGGACACGATCTCTGCTTCGACAAGCGTGCCAATAAAACCGCCTCGCAAAATGAGCAGTGGCAGGCTAGGAAAAACGGTTCGAAAAACGACCGGGCCGTGGTGTGATGTCATGCCACCGAATGTGTCAGCAGATTAGGTTTGTGGAAATATTATTCTCTCTATGGTGGTATGTGGAATTAGTTTTGCAGAGTCGGACACTATCCTTGTGTTCAAGATCTTCTATGGAGTATTCGGAGGAAGAACCCGCCTTGCAATGCCGAAGACAATCTGCGCGCCGGACTCATTGTCATTGAAGCATGGTTCAGGGGCTACTGAGGGAGTCCTGGATTAGGGGGTCCTCGGACAACCGGACCATATACTTTGGCCGGACTGTTGGACTATGAAGATACAAGATTGAAGACTTCGTCCCGTGTCCGGATGGGACTCTCCTTGGCGTGGAAGGCAAGCTTGGTAATACTGATATTTAGATCTCCTCCCTTGTAACCGACTCTGTGTAACCCTAGCCCCCCTCCGATGTCTATATAAACCGGAGGGTTTAGTCCGTAGGACAACAACAATCATACCATAGGCTAGATTCTAGGGTTTAACCTCTACGATCTCGTGGTAGATCAACTCTTCTAATACTCATATCATCAAGATCAATCAAGCAGGAAGTAGGGTATTACCTCCATCGAGAGGGCCCGAACCTGGGTAAACATCGTGTCCCCCGCCTCCTGTTACCATCCGCCTTAGACACACAATTCGGGACCCCCTACCCGAGATCCGCCGGTTTTGACACCGACAATGGGGGGCCCCGACAAGTTGCATGCATGCATAAGTATATCATGAGCATCGCATGTTCATGTAGATAAGATTGCATCTGGCATCATTTCATCTGCATCAACTGCAGGCTCCTACTGTGGACTTGGTCCCAAAGAGGAGATGAGAAGACGAGCCTACGTTGCGATCCCCGGCAAGCCAAACAGATAAGTTCCTTCTCTTATCCATACATGTATGTTCTGTAAGTAGGGACTTGTGCATAAGAACACCTCGCGGCCTTTGAAACTTAGGTGATCCCATCCCCTGACTCGAACGTTGCTTCAGTTAGGATGGTCGCAGTGGCCTTTGGCGAAAAAGGACTGGCGGGGGGCTAGTCCCTCTTTACGATTTGTGCCCGGTAGGCCTAACTCCATGACAACAAACTGAGGGTATCGACAGGGTAGCCTACCGGGGGAAACTTGTTTACTTCAAATTATAGAGGCATCCCACCTCTACATAGACATATTACATGCACGAGTCCTCGACAAGGTTTATATTTTCATTAATATTCTGATCAAACGAGTACATACCTTAGAAGACACAAACATGGATTAAAGAGATTACATAACTTGAACTAAAATTTGGCAAGTGCCTACAAATTTAAGATTGGAAAAATATAAGTGCCCCGTAATCCCCCTTTCTGGCCCTTTTTCCCAGGTATTGCGGTGGGAAGAGAGGAGGGCAGAAGGTGCACCTGAGCAGACACCTAACCTGGTCCCGTCAGGGGCTTGCCAGGTGCAGCCTGACAAGATCGGGAGCGGCGAGGCTATGAAGGAGGAGGGCGGGAGAAGCAGCTCAGTGGTGCCTTGGTCACCACCTCTAGGGCCAGCAGGAAGCCCCAACACAAGCAACAGTAGGGGGAACCGCCGGAGCTCAGCTGGAAGACTGCTGGAGGAGGCAAAGGCACCAAGAGAGCGCCCCCACAAGCAACCAAGAGGTCGGTGATGATGGTCCCAGGGAAGGAGGGGAAGAGCGAGAAGACGAGCTGGCAGGTCGCCAATAGGAGACGAAGGCGTCGGTGCCATCATACTCTGACCTGACGCCCTGCCACCCGCCTTCTCCGTCTTCCCTCATTTTCTCTCCATCACCACCACTCCAGGGAGACACCAGACCCTCGACCTGTCGACTTCCCCGGAGAAGCGGTCGACAACCAAGACGGCCAGGGCGTGCGCAGGGCACCGCACCATGATGACCCACAAGTATAGGGGATCTATCGTAGTCCTTTCGATAAGTAAGAGTGTCAAACCAAATAAGGAGCAGAAGGAAATGACAAGCGGTTTTCAGCAAGGTATTCTCTACAAGCACTGAAATTATCAGTAACAGATAGTCACTACAAAAAAAAGACACATCCGTGACATTTTGGGCCGAACGAATTTTTTTCTGTCATGCTTATGACACTTTTATATTGTGACAACACGCAGTATCATCATAGATGTGGTGGGCTCCTACTTCTATGACAAAAATGGGCTTTTCGTCCTGGGTGGGCCAGAGACACAGCTGCATGACATTCTTTGGGCCGTCCATGACAGAAAAAACCATGGTAGAAGCGAGGGCGAGGAAAATATCGGGGAGTTCCCGGTTACGGTGGGTGGTCGGGACCGAGCGACGCGTGTTTCTCTCGTACATGTACGCGCGTGGGTGCGAGGCATTGGGCTCTAACTGAACCCGAGCGAGGCGTTCGCCTTCTAAAACCGAGCGATTGCACTACAGGCTATGCGTTACTGAACCCGAGCGATCGATCTCTGGCTGTTAACTAAACCCGATCGAGCGATTCCTTTTCTACTACTGCTAACTGAAGCCGATTGAACCTGCTGCCTCTTGATGAACAGTGAGCATTGTTGGGGGGTTGGATGAACAGTTCCCGGTGGGGGTTGGATGAGCAGGACCCCGTGGTAGTAGAGGCCATTGCCGCTAGATGAAAAGGACCCCGATTGAGCCTATTGGGGGTGGATGAACAGGACCTCGTGGAGGGCTGGATGAACATCAGCGGTGGAGGGCTGGTTGAACAGTAGCCGGTGGAGGGCTAGATGAACAGTAGCCCGTGGAGGGGTGGTTGAAGAGGACCCCATGGAGAGGGCTAGTTGAACAGTAGCCGGTGGAGGAGCGTGGAGGCTGGATGAATAGGAGCCCGTGGATGAACAGTAGCTGGCCGAGGCAGGAGGGAGACGCCGTCGATGAACAGTCGCAGGTGGAGGCTAGAGGAGGTTGACGGTGGATGAACAGTAGCCTGTGGAGGCTGGAGCGAGGCAGTAGACGGTGGATGAACAATAGCCTATGGAGTCCCGTTTTGCGGTACACCACACCCCTCCCGATGAACATGACCCCAGTTTCGACCGTAGGAGGTCGAAGAGAAGTCCGTTTTGCGGTATGCCACACCACTCCTGATCAACGGGACCCCATTTCGACCGTAGGAGGTCGAAGGGAAGTCCGTTTCCTCTGCTTTGCGGTACGCCACACCCCTCCCAGCGAACAAGATCCCGTTTCGACCATAGGCGGTCGAACACAAGGCTGTTTCCTTCGTTCTGCGGTACGCCAGGCCTTGTTTCAGCTGTTCCATCCAATCCAGTTGGCTCCCGATGAACACGACGCATTCCGTTGCCTCCCGATGAACACGACGAAGCAGTTTCTCCGTTCTGACCTAGTCGGTTGGCTGCCGATGAATAGGACACTATCGCTGCCTCTCCATGTTCACAAGCCCTGGCCGTACGTATGCGCGAGTAGGCGTTAGATACCCCGCCCGTATGTACGTACGTGGCCGTATTTAATTTCTTGCACCAGATGTCTACTACGCAACTTTATTCTTGTAGAGACGTGTTGGGCCTCCAAGCGCAGAGTTTTGTAGGATAGTAACAATTTTCCCTTAGGTGGACGACCTAAGGTTTATCAATCCGTGAGAGGCGTAGGATGAAGATGGTCTCTCTCAAACAACCCTGCAACCAAATACAAGAAATCTCTTGTGTCCCCAACACACCCAATACAATGGCAAATTGTATAGGTGCACTAGTGGTGAAGAGATGGTAGTAAAAGTGTCATATGGATGGTAGAAATATATTTTTATAATCTTAATAAATAAAAACAGCAAGGTAGCAATTGATAAAACCGAGCACAGACGGTATTGCAATGCTTGAAAATGAGGCCTAGGGTCCATAGTTTCACTAGTGCAATCTCTCAACAATGCTAATATAATTGGATCATTTAACCATCCCTCAAAGTGCGATGAAGAATCACTCCAAATTTCCTATCTAGCGGAGAACATAAGATTAAATTATTTGTAGGGTGCGAAACCACCTCGAAGCTATTCTTTCCGATCGATCTATCTAAGAGTTCGTACTAAAATAACACCAAATAATTTCAGATTCATAATACTCAATCCAACACAAAGAACCTCAAAGAGTGCCCCAAGATTTCTACCGGAGAAACAAAGACAAGAACATGCATCAACCCCTATGTGTAGATCACCCTAATGTCACCTCGAGAATCCACGAGTTGAGTGCCAAAACATATATCGAGTGAATCAGTACGATACCCCATTGTGACCACGAGTATTCATATGCAAGACATATATCAAGTGCTCTCAAATCCATAAAAGTATTCAATACGATAAAACGAAATCTCAAAGAGAAAACTCAATTCATCACAATAAGATAGAGAAGGGAAAACACCATATGATCCGGCTATATTAACAAAGCCTGCGATACATCAAGATCATGACATCTCAAGAACACGAGAGAGAGAGAGAGAGAGAGAGAGAGAGATTAAACACATAGCTACTTGTACAAACCCTCAGCCCCGAGGATGGACTACTCCCTCCTCATCGTGGTGGCCGCCGGAATGATGAAGATGGCCACCGGTGATGATTCACCCCTCTGGCAGGGTGCCGCAACGGGGTCTAGATTGCTTTCTCATGGCTACAGAGCCTTGCGGCGGCGGAACTTCTGATCTAGGGTTACCCCCAGGGTTTTCGGAATATTTGGGAATTTTTAGGGTGAAGAGGGGGTGCGGGAGGCCACCGAGGTGGGCACAACCCACCTGGGCACCCCTGATAACCCACAAGTATAGGGGATCGCAACAGTTTTCAAGGGTAGAGTATTCAACCCAAATTTATTGATTCGACACAAGGGGAGCCAAAGAATATTCTCAAGTATTAGCAGTTGAGTTGTCAATTCAACCACACTTGGATAACTTAATATCTGCAGCAAAGTATTTAGTAGCAAAGTAGTATGGAAGTAATGGTAACGGTGGCAAAAGTAACAATAGCAGTTTTGTAGTAATTGTAACAGTGGCAACAGAAAAGTAACTAAGCAAAGATCAATATGTGAAAATCTCACAGGCGTTGGATTAGTGATGGATAATTATGTCGGATGCGATTCCTCATGTAATAGTTATAACATAGGGTGACACAGAACTAGCTCCAGTTCATTAATGTAATGTAGGCATTATTTTGAATATAGTCATACATGCTTATGGAATAGAACTTGCATGGTATATTTTATCCAACCCTCCCATGGCAGCGGGGTCCTATTGGAGACTAAGGGATATTAAGGCCTCCTTTTTATAGAGTACCGGACCAAAGCATTAACACTTAGCGAATACTTGAACTCCTCAAACTACGGTCATCACCGGTAAGTATCCTGATTATTGTCACCTCGGGGTTAACGGATCATAACACATAATAGGTGACTATTGACTTGCAAGATAGGATCAAGAACTCACATATATTCATGAAAACATAATAGTTCAGATCTAAAATCATGGCACTCGGGCCCTAGTGACAAGAATTAAGCATAGCAAAGTCATAGCAACATCAATCTCAAAACACAATGGATACTAGGGATTGAGCCCTAACAAAACTAACTCGACTACATGGTAAATCTCATCCAACCCATCACCGTCCAGCAAGCCTACGATGGAATTACTCATGCACGGCAGTGAGCATCATGAAATTGGTGATGGAGGAAGGTTGACGATGACGACGGCGACGAATTCCCCTCTCCGGAGCCCCGAACGGACTCCAGATCAGCCCTCCCGAGAGAGATTAGGGCTTGGCGGCGGCTTCGTATCGTAAAACGCGATGAATCCTTCTCTCTGATTTTTTCCTCCCGAGCGTGAATATATAGAGTTGGAGTTGAGGTTGGTGGATCTCCAGGGGGCCCACGAGGTAGGGGCGTGCGCCCAGGGGGGCTAGGCACGCCCCACCCTCGTGGACAGGGTGTGGGCCCCCTAGCCTTGATTCTTTCGCCAGTATTTTTGATATATTCCAAAATATTCTCCGTGAAGTTTCAGGTCATTCCGAGAACTTTTATTTCTGCACAAAAATAACACCATGGCAATTCTGCTGAAAACATCGCCAGTCCGGTTTAGTTCCATTCAAATCATGCAAGCTAGAGTCCAAAACAAGGGCAAAAGTGTTTGGAAAAGTAGATACCATGGAGACGTATCAACTCCCCCAAGCTTAAACCTTTGCTTGTCCACAAGCAGTTCAGTTGATAAATTGAAAGTGATAAAGAAAAACTTTTACAAACTCTGTTTGCTCTTGTTATTGTAAATATGTAAAGCCAGCATTCAAGTTCTCAGCAAATATTATGAACTAACCATATTCACAATAACATTTAGGTCTCATTTTTACTCATATCAATGGCGTAATCAACTAGCGAGCAATAATAATAAATCTCGAATGAAAACACTTTCTCAAAACAATCATAATATGATATAACAAGATGGTATCTCGCTAGCCCTTTCTGAGACCGCAAAACATAAATGCAGAGCACCTCTGAAGATCAAGGACTGACTAGACATTGTAATTCATGGTAAAAGAGATCCAATCATTGTCATACTCAATATAAATTAATAGTAATGGATGCAAATGACAACGGTGCTCTCCAATTGGTGCTTTTTAATAAGAGGGTGATGACTCAACATAAAAGTAAATAGATAGGCCCTTCGCAGAGGGAAGCAGGGATTTATAGAGGTGCCAGAGCTTGATTTTGAAATAGAGATAAATAATATTTTGAGCGGCATACTTTCATTGTCAACATAACAACCGAGAGATCTCGATATCTTCCATGCTACACACATTATAGGCGGTTCCCAAGCAGAATGGTAAAGTTTATACTCCCCCACCACCAACAAGCATCAATCTGTGGCTTTCCCGAAACAACGGGTGCCTCCAACAAACAACAGTCATGGGGGAGTTTTGTTTACAATTATTTTGATTTGGTTTCAGCATGGGCCTGGGCATCCCAGTGACCAGCCATTTTCTTGTGAGTGAGGAGCGGTGTCCACTCCTCTTGAGAATAAGCCGCCTAGCATGGGAGATACAAACAACCCTAGTTGATACATGAGCTATTCGAGCATACAAAACAGAATTTCATTTGAAGGTTTAGAGTTTGGCACGTACAAATTTACTTGGAACGGCAGGTAGATACCGCATATAGGAAGGTATGGTGGACTCATATGGAATAACTTTGGGGTTTATGGAAGTGGATCCACAAGCAGTATTCCCGCTTCGTACAAGTGAAGGCTAGAAAAAGAGAGGGAGGCGACCAACTAGAGAGTGGCAACAGTCATGAACATGCATTAAAATTAATAAACATTGAGTGCAAGCATGAGTAGGATATAATCCACCATGAACATAAATATCGTGGAGGCTATGTTGATTTTGTTTCAACTACATGTGTGAACATGTGCCAAGTCAAGCCACTCGAATCGTTCAAAGGAGGACACCACCCTATCACACCACATCACAACCATTTTAATAGCATGTTGGCACGCAAGGTAAACCATTATAAACTCCTAGCAAATTAAGCATTGCATGAGCAACTATAATCTCTAATTGTCATTGCTAACTTGTTTCATTCATAATAGGATGAATCAGGAACGATGAACTAATCATATTTACAAAAACAAGAGAGGTCGAGTTCATACCAGCTTCTCTCATCTCAATCTGTCCATCATATATCGTCATTATTGCCTTTCACTTGCACGATTGAACGGTGTGGATAATAATAATAGTGCACATGCATTGGACTAAGCTGGAATCTGCAAGCATTTGATACAAAGGATACGATGAGATAATGTGGGCTCTTCGTTAAATCAACAATAATGCATAAAAGAGCCACTTAACATTTTCATTATGGTCTTCTACTCTCGATCCCCAAAGAAAAGAAGGAAATAAAGCTATTTACATGGGAAAGCTCCCAACAGGCAAAAGAAGAACGAGAAATCTTTTGGGTTTTCTTTTAATTATTACTACTACAGGCATGGAAAGTAAACTAGCTAAGAGCTCAACTAATTTTTTGGTTTTCTTAAGGTTTTTCAAACACACAAGAAGAAAGCGAGAAAAAGGAAAATAAACTAGCATGGATAGTACAATGAAAAAGTATGAGCACCGACAACTGGAATGAGTGTGTGAACATGAATGTAATGTCGGTGACAAATACGTACTCTCCCAAGCTTAGGCTTTTGGCCTAAGTTGGTCTATGCCCATGGATCAAAGTGGTCCTCTCCAGTGTACTAAGGAGGATCCTCGGGGTGCCACTAGTTGGCAATCTCCTCCGGATCCCACTGAAAACAGATTGTCGATAAGGGTCAGGAGATGGCTCAGGCTCTGGGGATCGTGTCCGCTCCCAATAAATATTTAACAAAGGAGGTGCAGGCAGGGTAATAATCTGACAAGTATTTTCACTGAATACCATGTTATAAATGAGTCTCTTCTCCTTATCATCACAAATAAAATCATGTGCTACCATACTTTTATAGTCTAAGAAAATAGGGGGCAACAACTTTTCTTCTTTCTCATAGTGTCTAATAGGTATCTCAAAATATTTAGCAGGACGCGAAACAAAGATACCTCCAAAAATGGGGCCCTTTGTATGGTTTAGACTCAACCGTTTAGCAACCATAGCACCTAAACTGAAAGCTCTATCACGGAATAAGGCATGGTGCAAAATGGCGAGGTCAGGAGCACTAAGGCCCCACTGTTCCCGCGACCATTTAATCATCTACTAGCAAATATTGCAAAGTAACGCAGAATAGGAAAATGTATGCTAGTGATTCTTGCATCGGAACCTTTCCTTGTTTCTCCTACAGAAATCATATCAATAAACCCTTCCACATCATTACGATGTGGTTCCTCTACGCTGCCCTCAAAAGGCAACTTGCAAACCGCACAAAAATCATAAAGTGACATCTCCTTAAACTCATCATATAAATAAAAATCCATCGAAGGTGGTGATCTCCTAGCATGGAAATGAAAATTTTGCACGTAAATATTAGTGAGGAGGAGATACTGTTTGAGCTGGTCATGGAGGAAGTCGATGAGGCCCGCATTCTCAGCCAAATAATAAAAATCATCATGAATCTCGGTTGCTCTCAAGAACTCATCACAAGGCCATTCACACAGACGAACTTCCGTGGTGCGAGGGAGATTATATTTGGGCTTCTTATTTTCTTCACTTTTCTTATCCTTCGAGCTTTGGCTCGAAGAGCCCCTCAATAATTTCTTCATCATTTTCTGTTTTTTTTTAATTTTTAGTAACTCAAAATAAAAGTGAACCAAACTCAAAAAAATTGATAGCAACTACTCCTACAAGTGCCTACTATATCATGCATTAGAACTACTTGGGACCAAATAAATTTGACATGCAAGCTCAAGAATAGGGTCACCTCAGCAGCAAAAATTTGCAATAAATAAATCACTAGAACAAAAACTAATTGTACCATTGGAGGAGTCACATACCACAGAACAATCCCCCAAAGCAGTTTTGTGAGTGGAGCTTTGAGCAAGGAGATTGAAAATCACAGCAAGACGAGCTAGAACACGAGTTTGAGCTGTATAGTGATTTTTTTGGAGGAAGAAGAAGTGTGTGGGTGCTGGAATAAGTGGAGGGGGCCACGTGGGGCCCACGAGGCAGGGGGCGCGCCTTAGAACTTCGTGGCCAGGTGCTGTCTCCCCCTCATGTATTCTCAGTGCCAAATATTCTTAAATATTCTAGAAAAAAAATCATATTTCAATTTGAGGACATTTGGAGAACTTTTATTTTCGGGGTATTTTTTATTGCAAGGATAATTCAGAAAACAGACAGAAAATACTATTTTCGCTTTATTTAATCTAAATAACAGAAAGTAAAAGGAGGGTACAAAAGGTTGTGCTTTCTAACTTCATCCTTCTCATGGTCATCAAAAGGAATCCACTAACAAGGTTGATCAAGTCTTGTTAACAACTCATTCTGAATCGCATGAAACCGGAGAATTTTCGAATAGCACTAAGTTACCTCAACGGGGATATGCACATCCCCAACAATAAGAATATCATATTTCTTCTTGACAGTAGGAAGAGGAAATTCAAAACCTCCAATAGTAATTGTTGGAATTTTTCCAATAGAATTGATACTGTGGACTTGAGGTTGTTTCCTCGTAAAGTGTACCGTATGCTCATTACCATTAACATGAAAAGTGACCCTTTGTTGCAACTTGCAATCAATAACAACCCCTGCAGTATTCGAAAAGGGTCTACCAAGGATAATCGACATACTATCATCCCCGGGAATATCAAGAATAACAAAGTCCGTTAAAATAGTAACTGCAACTACAACAGGCACATCCTCAAAAATACCGACAGGTATATCAGTTGATTTATCGGCCATTCGCAAAGATATTTCAGTAGGTGTCAACTTATTCAAATCAAGTCTACGATATAAAGAGAGAGGCATAACACTAACACCGGCTCCAAGATCACATAAAGCAGGTTTAACATAGTTTCTTTTAATGGAGCATGGTATAGTTGGTACCCCTAGATCTCCTAGTTTCTTAGGTATTCCACCTTTAAAAGTATAATTAGCAAGCATGGTGGAAATTTCAGCTTCCGGTATCTTTCTTTTATTTGTAACAATATCTTTGATATACTTAGCATAAGAATTTATTTTAAGCATATCAGTCAAATGCATACGCAAAAAGATAGGTCTAATCATTTCAGCAAAGCGATCAAAATAATCATCATCCTTTTTCTTGGATGGTTTAGGAGGAAAAGGCATGGGTTTTTGAACCCATGGTTCTCTTTCATTACCGTGCTTCCTAGCTATGAAGTCTCTCTTATCATAACGTTGATTCTTTGATTGTGGGTTATCAACATCAACATCAGGTTCAATCTCTACATCATTGTTATTGCTAGGTTGAGCATCAACATGAACATCATCATTAACATTGGGATTGTGTTTCAGTATCAGAAATAGAAATATCATTGGGATTCTCATGTGTGTCAATAACGGGTTCACTAGAAGCATGCATAGTCCTATCATTTTTCTTTTTCTTCTTTTTAGAAGAACTAGGTGCATCAATATTAGTTCTCTGAGAATCTTGCTCAATTCTCTTAGGGTGGCCCTCAGGATACAAAGGTTGCTGAGTCATTTTACCCCCTCTAGTCATAACTCTAACAACATTATAATATTTCTTATGATTTCATTCATTAAGCAAATCATTTTGAGCTTTAAGCACTTGTCCTACTTGAGTGGTAACCATAGAAGCATGTTTACTAATGAGTTTAAGTTCACCTTTAACTCTGGACATATAATCACTCAAGTGTTCAATCATATAAGCATTGTGTTTCAATTGTCTACCAACATAAGCATTGAAGTTTTCTTGTTTAACAATAAAATTATCAAACTCATTTAAGCATTGGCTAGCAGACTTATAACGAGGAATATCACCTTCATCAAATCTATAGAGAGAATTTACCTTTACTACGTGTGTCGGGTTATCAAGACAATGTATTTCTTCAATAGGTGGTAAATTCTTAACATCTTTAGCTTTAATACCCTTTTCTTTCATAGATTTCTTTGCCTCTTGCATATCTTTAGGACTGAGAAATAGAATACCCCTTTTCTTCGTAGTTGGCTTAGGAGTTGGTTCAGGAAGTGTCCAATTATTTTCATTAGTCAACATATTATTCAATACCAATTCAGCTTGATCAACAGTTCTTTCCCTGAAAACACAACCAGCACAACTATCCAGGTGGTCTCTGGAAGCATCGGTTAGTCCATTATAAAAGATATCAAGTATTTCATTTTTCTTGAGAGGATAATCAGGCAAAGCATTAAGTAGGTGGAGAAGCCTCCCCCAAGCTTGTGGGAGACTCTCTTCTTCAATTTGCACAAAATTATATATTTCCCTTAAGGTAGCTTGTTTCTTATGAGCGGTGAGGGAGTCCTGGATTAGGGGGTGTTCGGGTAGCCGGACTATACCTTCGCCGGACTCCTGGACTATGAAGATACAAGATTGAAGACTTCGATTCGTGTCTGGATGGGACTTTCCTTGGCGTGGAAGGCAAGCTAGGCGATGCGGATATTCAAGATCTCCTACCATTGTAACCGACTCTGTGTAACCCTAACCCTATCCGATGTCTATATAAACCGGAGGGTTGTAGTCCGTAGGACAGAACGACCATCATACACAATCATACCATAGGCTAGCTTCTAGGGTTTAGCCTCCATGATCTCGTGGTAGATCTACTCTTGTACTACCCATATCATCAATATTAATCAAGCAGGAGTAGGGTTTTACCTCCATCGAGAGGGCCCGAACCTGGGTAAACATCGTGTCCCTTGTCTCCTGTTACCATCCGATCTTGACGCACAGTTCGGGACCCCCTACCCAAGATCCGCCGGTTTTGACACCGACATTGGTGCTTTCATTGAGAGTTCCTCTGTGTCGTCGCCTTTAGGCCCGATGGCTCCTTTGATCATCAACAACGATGAGGTCCAGGGTGAGACTTTTCTCCCCGGACAGATCTTCGTCTTCGGCGGCTTCGCTCTGCGGGCCAATTCGCTTGGTCATTTGGAGTAGATCGAAAGCTACGCCCCTGGCCATCAAGTTAGGTTTGGAAGCTTAAACTACACGGCGGATATCCACGGAGACTTGATCTTCGACGGGTTCGAGCCACACCCAAGCGCGCCACACTACCTCGAGGGGCATGATCTAGCTCTGCCTCCGAACAGTGTCCTGGAGGCCGCACATGCACCGGTTCCGACCTTAGACTCGGAACCTATTACACCTATCGAGGATGAGCGGTTGGACGTCACCTCGGGGGCTGCGATCTCAAAGGCAATTAAGCCGAACGCCAGCCCCGCACTCCGCGCGGCCCGTGACTCCGAGGGTCCGGACTCCTATCCGGACTCCGGACCTCTCGTGCCCCGGCCAATCGAATCCGATTGGGCACCTATAATGGAGTTCACCGCCGCAGACATCTTTCAGCACTCGCCTCTTGGCGACATCTTGAATTCTGTCAAGTCTCTCTCTGTATCAAGAGAGCCCTGGCCGAATTACGGTCAGCAAGGATGGGATACAGACGATGAGTAAATTCAAAGCCCACCCACCACCCACTTTATAGCCACCGTCGACAGCCTAAACGACATGCTCAACTTCGACTCCGCAGACATCGACAGCATGGATGACGATGCAGGAGATACCGATGAACCAACGCTCATAGGGCACTGGAAATCCATCGCATCTCACGATGTGTGCATGGTAGATACCCCTAAGGGAAACGACAACGAGGACAAAGGGGATGGAATGGGAGGTAGACCCCTCGGAAAGCAATCAAAGCGTCGGCATAAACGCCGACCCAAGCCCCGCCTCGATAAAAACCCAGCCATAGAGCAGGAAAAGCCGGCAGGCGACGAGCAAGCCTTAGAGCAGCTGTCCGAACAGGGCAACATGGATAGAGAAACCGAAACTCCCTCCCCCGGCGAAAACGGCATTCCGGACGACCTTACGCCGGATAGATCCATGGAGCAGAAAAGTCTCCACAAGAGGCTCGTTGCAACTGCATGAAGCCTGAAAAAGCAGAAGCGGAAGCTAAAGATAGCGGAAGATGCACTCCGTATTAAATGGAACAAAGTAATCAACACCGCAGACAGATACGCCGATGGTCGCCGTACTAAAAGCTATCCAAAGAGGAAGCTCCTGCCCGAATTCGACGAAGAGGCCCTAGAGCCCTCACACTCAAAAAGTAAAAAAGCCATACGGTCGGATGGACGACCCAATAAGGCGGCAAGTGGCATCGCACTCAAATCGGTATGCGACCCACCTAAGGAGTCGCATCATGGCCCAGCCAGGTCCATTTATGGGCCAAGAAAGCAAGCTCTTGCAAGCAATGCAAAAAAGCCATCATCAGAATCCGGCACACCCAAATACAGGGGCGCCGCACACCCCCTATGCTTCACCGATGAGGTTCTGGACTATGAATTTCCAGAGGGATTCAAACCCGTCAACATAGAGGCATATGATGGAACAACAGACCCCGGAGTCTGGATCGAGGATTATATCCTCCACATACATATGGCTAGAGGAGATGATCTCCACGCCATCAAATATTTACCTCTTAAGCTTAAAGGGCCAGCCCGGCACTGGCTTAAAAGCCTTCCCGAAAACACAATTGGAAGTTGGGAAGAGCTCGAGGATGCTTTCCGAGCAAATTTTCAAGGGACCTATGTCCGCCCTCCGGATGCAGACGATCTCAGTCACATAACTCAACAGCTCGGAGAATCAGCTCGGCAGTTCTGGAATAGATTCCTTACTAAAAAGAATCAGATAGTCGATTGTCCGGACGCTGAAGCCTTAGCAGCTTTCAGGCATAATGTCCAAGACGAATGGCTCGCCAGACACCTCGACCAGGAAAAGCCAAGAACAATGGCTGCACTCACAAGCCTCATGACCTGCTTTTGCGCAGGAGAGGACAGCTGGTTGGCAAGATGCAACCCCAGCGACCCAAGCTCATCCGAAATCAGGGATGGAAACGGAAAACCGCGACGCAACAAGGATCGTCGCCGAACTAAAGAAAAAAGTCCGAAGAGCACGGTAGTTAATGCCGGATTCAAAGGCTCGCGACCAAATCAGACAAAACCACCCCTCCAGGATAATAGGGATGATCCGTCCAACTTGAATAGAATCCTGGACAGGATCTGTCAGATACACAGTACTCCGGGGAAGCCTGCTAACCATACCCACAGATATTGTTGGGTTTTCAAACAATCCGGCAGACTCAATGCCGAACACTAGGGGCTCGACACACCAAGCGAAGACGAGGACGGACCCTAGAAGCAGAGCACCAGGAGACAAAAGAACTTCCCACAAGAAGTAAAAACAGTGAACTTACTTCACATAACAAAATGTGTGGCACCCATAAAGGTACGCACAATACGACATATCCCCAATGGGTCCCGCCACTGGTTATTAAAACCAATCACCTTCGATCAGCTAGACTATTCTAGAAATATCAAAAGCGCAGGCTGGACTGCCCTAATACTCGACCCAATAATTGGCGGATTCCAGTTTACAAATGTCCTTATGGACGGCGGTAGTGGACTAAACCTGATATATCAGGATACAATCCATCACATGGGGATAAACCCAGCAAGAATCCGCCGCAGCAAAACCTCCTTTCAAGGGGTAGCACCTGGTCCGGACACCCATTGTATGGGTTTTCTCCGGCTCGAAGTTATATTCGGCTCTGTCGATAACTTCCATCGCGAAAAGCTGACCTTCCATGTCGTCCCGTTTTCAATTCGCTATCAAGCACTACTAGGACGCGAAGCTTTCGCTCGCTGTAATGCAATACCGCACTATGCATCTCTCACGCTTAAGATGCCCGGTCCACGAGGCATCATCTCTTTAAAGGGGACGCACTAAAGTGCGCCTCCCCCAAGCGGAGGACTGTGCGGCCGCTTAGACAGCCGCACAATAAAATGGCCACACCAGCCAAAAGACTTTTCAACATAGGTCATTAAAGACCACAGAACCGGAATAGACGAGTTCGGCACAGGTCCATCATCAACGCAGGCTTAGAGGCCATATACCCCCGTACTAGGGGCTATACGCAGAGACAATAAAGCTCAATTCTACATTTTACTTTATATTTCATTTATTTTAAAACCTTTTGTTTCGCACGACCCGTTTTCAGTTTAGTTCCTCTCTTTTACAGATGAACGTCGTGCGGTGCCCGTCCAGGATACGGCACAACGGAGACACAGGCGCAGACGTGCAGTAGGGACCCGTCCTAAAGGATTCTTTTCAGATTAAGACCCTGCGTAAACCTTTTTTACTGTCTCTTGTTGCAATACATCCCCTGGTTCTTTCCTACATAACCAAGGAGGAGGCTGGCGTCTTGGCATGTGGCCACGTCAGAATTTTTGCACATACCTGGACACTAGGGGCTTTTTTAGCAAAGAGTGTTGTTTAGCCCGCACTCATAAAGACCGAACACCTTAGGGAGTGTTCAGCATCGCGAGTTTTGGCATTATATGCATCAGCTCCGAATCACGTCTTTGGTCAAATGTTGGGTTGCCCGGCTCCTGAGTTCGGCTACCTTACGTTCCGCTCTATCGGCTAAGGTAGCACCAGGAGAACTACTGCGATTGTGCCCCGGTTCGGCTGGGCGAGCACCTCAGTAGAGAAAGCCGAAAACTGGCTGTCATGATGTAGCGTGAGACTGGTCAGCCACTCGATGACCTATTGCAATCTATCGGATTCCTCCGCTTTAACGAAGGGCCGCTTCCCGGTCAGGCACATACGCGCCCCGAACTCGGCGAGCGCAGTCGCCACCAATGGGCTACCTAAATAGTCCCACTGTCAAGCTCCTATGGCTAAGTGAAAGTGTTAAAGCATTATAGTCCGGTTGCCTGGCCCGCTGCGCTATCACCTCCTTTGTGGGACCAAGACATTGGGTTAAGTGTGAGAATGCGTCTTCTGCGAGCACCCCCGCACTATGTGCGAGGGGGTTGAAGCTAACGACTGCAATCTTTCAAATTATATACATATATTTTAAACGGTCGCACAGGAGGTGTTCACAATACTTGGAGGCACAAGTATAAAAAGGCCACTACAGTTTATAAAAATATTACTTCATCATTACATATGCTATAATAACATAGCATCCTTCGAGCACTGCGACTCTATTACACGAGCGCCTTCAAGGACTTCCTGAAAATAGTGCTCGGAGGATACTCGGCTTTTCTCTGAATCTCGGGACGCAATAACGCTGGTCTCCATCTCTGCCCAGTATGTCTTGACACGGGCAAGAGCCATCCTTGCACCCTCTATGCACGCCGACCTCTTCATTGCTTTAATGTGCGGCACTGCATCAAGGAATTGCTGCACCAAACTAAAATAACTCTTTGGCTCCGACCTCCCCGACCATAGATGACCCATGACATACTTCATGGCGAGTCCGGACAACCTATTAAGTTCGGCCCATTGAGCCAAACGATCGTCCACTGCTAGTGGACGCTCTAGATTGTGAAATTGCGACCAGAACAGTTTTTCCACTTCACGATCTTCCAGATCTCGGAAGTGTTCAGTTGCATCAGCAGCACTCGCTGCCAAATCCAGATAGGTGTCCTCCACACTCCACATCCGGTCCAACGGAGTAAACTTCGGATCGCAAAATTTTCTCCGCAGCATGAAGGGCTTTCCAGCCGCAACCTGTTCGGCCTGACGTAGCTCCTCCTTCGCAGCTCTCATTGCAGAGCACGCATCCTTGGCATCAGCAACGGCCTTTTCTAGGACCGCCTGTCTCGCATGGTCTTCTTTCTCAAGAAGTATGCAACGGTCTGCAGTGCTCTTTAACTTTTCGGCCATAGTGGCCATCTCTTCCTTGCTTCGGCAATGAGAAGCCTGTTCGGCTCTTAGCTCTTCAAGGGCCTTCTTGGCAGCCGCATCACTTCTCCTAGCTTCATCTTTAGCTCGGGCAAGTTCTGCCCTAAGACTCTCCACGGCGGCCGCACCATCTGCGATAAGCACACATATCATAAGACGCTGGCATAAAACTCTTCTTACCTAATTCTGCCCGAGGGATCACATACCTTGAGCCTCATCCAAACACTTGTTGACAAGCGCGATGTCGACATCTGCCACGTCCAGTTGCCGCTTTAGTTCGGCAAAACCAGCAGTTCGGCTTGACTCCGGACACCCTGCATCCTACATTAAAAGGCGACATTTTAGACCTGGGATTATGATCCTCCGCGTGCCGTCATTTCTTGACGACAGGCAGAGTCTCAGGGGCTACTATCTACATAGGGCGCATCTTATTTACGCGCAACTAACAAAAGTATACATTATCTAATGTACCTCAAAACCCGTCAATAAACTTTCGACAGCCTCACGTAGCCTGCTCTCTGCGGACGAAATCCTCTCAATCACCGTGCCCATTAATGCACGGTGCTCCCCTGAAATAGAAGCTCGCCCTAGCAGAACCTTTAGCTCCTCCGGCCGAACACCAGAAGGTGCCGGACTCGTCCCATGGCCTCTTTCGAAGGCCGGACGCGGAGAACTTCGGGGGGCCCCATAGCTATCTTCCGCCCCTGCCGAACTTGAAGAAACCCTCCGTGACGACACCTCAGGGTTGCCGGCCTCGCTAGGCGGCCCAGCAGAAGGAGACGTCCCGCTCTCCATCATCTCCAGAAGAAGATCCCCCGAAGACGAGCTCTGCTGAGAAGGGTTGTGGTCCGAACTACAAGGTAAAAATTCGGTTAAAATTCTCAGATATAAATCATGGATTTCTCTCATCTCTCGAAAGGAAAATCTTTCTCTACTTACGGCTCGCTGGAGCGCTGATCTCCTTGAGTACGCTGTCCGGCCGAGGAACTTCCCGGGGCCGGACCCTCTGACGAGGATCTTTTCCCCCGCTTTGAGACCGCTGTCTTCGGATCGTCAGAAGCGGATATCTTCTTTTCCCTAGGAGAGGAATCATCGGTTCCTCCCTTCGGAACAGCCTCCTTTGAGGAGGCCGTAGTTTCCTTGTCCATTCCCTTGCTTCCCTCCGAAGGCACTACCTCCAGCATCCTGACTAGCAAGGGATCCGACCTGGTTTCGGGAAGGGGAGCCGGACACCTGATCAGCTTCGCCTTCGCTATCCACTCCTGTTTAAAAGGAGAGCTCTGTTAAGGGCAAGTTAATTATGCAGATAGAAGGTCCGGGCACAAGGTTACTTACTTGAGTATCCGGGTTATTGCGGCTTAGGCTTGCATCCTCGGTCAGATCCGGACACACTTCTTGTGATTCGAAGAATAGTTTATACATCTCCGCAGGCGTCGCGCTCATAAAATCCCGGAGAGCTCGTGGCCCCTCTGGATTGAACTCCCACAGACGAAGGGGGCGACGTTTGCCGGGCAGTGTCCGGCGAATCAGCATGACCTGTGTCACCTTGACCAGGTTGAGGTCTCCTTCCAAGAGATCTTTAATGCGGCCCTGCAACAAGGGTACGTCTCTGGGCAAGCCCCAATCTAACCCTGTGTTGACCCACGACGCTAGACGCGGTGGGGGACCCGAGCGAAAGGCAGGTGGCGCTACCCATGTGGTGCCCCGAGGAGCGGTGATATAAAACCACTCTCGTTGCCACAGGCCAAGCTCCTCTTGAAAAGAGCCCTCGGGCCATGGATCATCGGCATTTCTTCTTATGACAGCGCATCTGTTGGGGATATTGCTATCTGGGGTAAACCGGCTTTTAGGGCCCGGGTTACCTCTGTCAATGGACCCGAGATGTTAAAGCCCAAGGAGAAATAGAAGGGCCCATTGCCTATAATCGGTTTAGAGGTTTACGGTGTAAACCGGCCTGAGGTAAACTTGCATTGTAAGTTAGGGATAGAGAGACCGACCCGGGCACGTTTGTAAGCCGGAGGTCGGGACTTTGCAGACCTACGGGCGTCACCCGTGTATATAAGGGGACGACCCGACGGCGGTTTGGGGACAGAGAAGAAGAACTCGAGGTTTAGGCGAAGCTTATCGCTCCCTAAGCCCTCGAAACCCATCAATCCCATCACAACTAGACGTAGGCTTTTACCTTCATCGAAGGGGCCGAACTAGTATAAAAACCGTGTCCCTGTGTCCACTTTAACCCCTTCAAGCTAACCCGTTGCGATGGCTCCACGACTAAGTCTTCTCACTAGGACATCTGCCGTGACAAATCCCCGACAGTTGGCGCCCACCGTGGGGCTATCGCGAGATGGTTTCAAGTTTTTGGAGGGCCGCTTTGAAGGACTCGAGGGTTACGCTGTGGGACGGATGACCAAGAGCCGCCGCGGAAAACTCTACATCGACAGCACAGGCTGGGGCCCCGACGTCGGCTCGATCGAGTACGGGTACCGGGTCCCCTTTGGCGGCATCCATGTTTTCATCGGCAAGATCGGAGAACCGGGCCCCGAGTTAGGCATCTGCGCCGACCTCGTCGAGACAGCTCAGTGCACGAGATCGACCCTGGCTAAACCGATCAGAAAGCACGCCTTCGTGGGAGTCATCCACGGAGGAAGCTACGAGGAAGGATCTGAATCTGGTGACGAAACCGCCATCTACTCCGGCGATGAAACGTCGACCGGGGAGACCGAATCTCTTTACCAGCTACAAGATGATCGGATTGGGGGCGGCTCCGATGGCAACAGTATTCCGGACCCCTCTGATCTGCCCTATTGGGTTGGGATCTTCATGGCTGGGACACAGGCGGCGCCACGATCATCAACTGCAGCAGCAGCGATCTCCGGATCGGCAGCAGCAACGGCTGCGCGGGCAGGAGGCCCTACGGGTTCACCAGCCCAAGTTTTGTCAGACCTGTTTGACGCACTAGCAGCGCTCATGGCGGAAGCCAACCCGGTGGATCAGGAGGTTCACAATGCTGAGATTGCCAAAGTGAG
Source organism: Aegilops umbellulata (assembly GCA_032464435.1). NCBI lineage: Eukaryota > Viridiplantae > Streptophyta > Magnoliopsida > Poales > Poaceae > Aegilops > Aegilops umbellulata. The sequence continues at coordinate 147,053,822 of CP136059.1, read as the reverse complement.
AGAGCAGATCACTCGGGCTAAAGCGGAGCTGGCAGCAGAAGAGATCAGGATGACGGCGGAGCGCGCCGCTTTAGATGCACAGGCTTACAGGCTCATGATGGATCAGAAGGCGTCTCAGGAAGTCCTGAAGAGAAAATCCCGATCTCGGTTGCCCGCCGCCCTCGACGCTCGAAATCTCTTCAACACCCCGGGGGTAAATCGTGCGGAGGCGACAGCCGGCGCCCCGGTTCAGCACCGGATAATAAACCTGCCTCGTCACGACACTGGTACACCACCGGCCATGCCAACGCCGTCAGGTCATTATTCCAACCCGATGGATAACCTCGTCGCGGCGGCGGCTCGGTTGGAAGCCATTCCGATCGAAGGAGATTCACCGCAGGATGAAGAGACACGCCGGGTCAAGGAGCTCCTTAGGACTGCGTTGGCCCAGCAAGAAGCATATTCGCAAAGCCGTGATCGGATTCACTCCACCCCTCGCCCCAGCGGGAGCTATAGTAGGCGCGTGGAGGAGCCGGCCGTTTCAAGTAACGCCAGGCGTGAAGCGCTCCGCGACAACAATCCGGCGGGCGTCGACAATGCTCACGAGAATGTGGATCGCACCCGTGCACGGGAGGCCGGATTAGCAGCGCAGCATCAGGCTCGTCAGCTTACACCTATCTTCCCAGCAGCTACGGTTGAACCGGGCGTGGTTTCCAGTTCTTTGGGAGTACCGTGCCTTGTTCCCGCTTTGCGCAACGTACGCCTGCCCAAAGACTTCAAAGGCCCCCGCAAGGTACCAAACTACACGGCAGATCAGCCTCCGGAGACGTGGGTGGAGAGCTATGAAATGGCTATGGAGATGCTGGATGTGGATGACACGGCGTGTGCCAAGTATTTTACTATGATGTTAGAAGGAACGGCCCGGACTTGGCTAAAGAGCTTACCGCCTAATTCAATTAGTTCATGGGCCCAATTGCGCGCCCGGTTTATCAAGAATTTCAAGGACACGTGCAAACAGCCAATGTCGATAGTTGACCTAGCAGCCTGCGTTCAGCAAGAAGGGGAATCAACTACCCATTGGGTACGGCGGGTATCAGAAGTTTTGCACTCGTCAGATCGCATCAACGCAGACACCGCCGTGGTGCTGTTGGAAAGCAACTGTCGGTTTGGCCCTTTGAAGCTAAAGCTGGGCCGGATGAAGCGTGATTGTACAGATATAGGAACGCTCATGACCGCTTTAGTGAAGTATGCGGATTCTGACAGTACCAAGGATCCTGACTCTGGTGATGACAAAGCAGGGAAGGGAAAGAAGAATAGCAACACCAAGGGCCAGCAACATCGGCCGGCAGGTAATGGAGGCGGAGGTAAGCGTAAACCGGACGGGAGCATGGACTTTGTGGCCAACACAAGTGCACAGAATAAGGGCCAGCGGCGCAAGGGGAAACAGCCAAGTTTCCGCACAAATCCCGGTCCTAATCCGGAGTGTTTGAACTTTTTATTAAACCAGCCCTGTCTGAAGCACGGAACAAAAGAGGAACCAGCAACCCATCTTTGGAAGGATTGTTATATCATGAAGGAATTCAAAACCTCAAACACTTTCCAATATGATCACAGCTCCGGCGGCGGTTCAGGTTCCGGATCAGGATACGGTGGCGGAAATTCCGGTCCAGGGTTCCAGGGTAATCCGGGCGGACAGGTCAGCCAAACTAATCAAAGTAATCAAAGTGGTTACGGACAGCAGCAAACAGGTTATCAGAGCAACCCGAAACAGTTGAGTGGTGGACAGTATCATGTCTTTACTACAAGCTTGGATAAACGGGATAGAAAGCTTCAGAGGCGAGCAGTCAGTGCTATCGAACCGGCCACGCCTCACTATCTGCGCTGGTCAGAACAGCCTATCATATGGAGCCGAGAGGATCACCCTCGCAGGGTTTATAATCCGGGTCAGTTAGCGTTGGTGGTGGCGCCTCAGGTGGGAGGTTATAAGCTCACCAAGGTGCTCATGGACGGAGGGAGCAGCATTAACATCTTGTATTACGAGACCTTCCGTCGTATGGGACTGGTGGATAAGGATCTCAAACCGACCAATACAGTGTTCCACGGGGTGGTGCCTGGCAAGTCTGCATATCCGGTTGGTAAGATAGCCCTTGAAGTGGTATTTGGCGATAGTCACGATTCCAGATCAGAGACGCTGACATTCGAAGTGGTTAAAATCCAAAGTCCGTACCACGCTTTGTTCGGACGGCCAGCTTATGCAAAATTTATGGCACGGCCCTGCTACGTGTATCTGCAACTTAAGATGCCAGGTTACAAGGGCACTATAACGGTTCATGGGAGCCGTCGAATCGCTTTGGAATGCGAGGAAGGAGATGCGACTTATGCAGAATCGGTTTGTGCTACGGAGGAGCTAAAGCAGTACAAAGACAGTGTTGATCCGGAGGATATGACTTCATTAAAAAAGCCAACTACGGACCACGATCCGGCCTTGAAGTTCAAGTCAGCGGCCGAAACTAAACTTGTTGACTTCGTGCCTGGCGATTCATCCAAGCAGTTCAGCATCAGTGCAAACTTGGATCCAAAATAGGAAAGCGCGCTCATCGAGTTCATCCGTGAGAATCGGGACATCTTTGCATGGAAGCCGTCTGACATGCCTGGTGTACCGAGGCAACTCGCTGAGCACACCCTTAATGTGGATCCTAAGTATAAGCCGGTAAAGCAGTTCTTACGGCGGTTTAACGAAGAAAGACGTAAAGCGATTGGTGAGGAAGTGGCCAGGCTCCTGGCAGCTGGTTTTATTATTGAGGTTTTTCATCCCGAATGGCTTGCTAATCCGGTGCTGGTTCTTAAGAAAAACGGCACCTGGCGCATGTGTGTGGATTACACAGACTTGAATAAAGCTTGTCCAGCGGATCCTTTTGCTCTCCCCCGGATTGATCAAATCATTGATGCAACAGCAGGTTGCGAGCGTTTGAGTTTTTTGGATGCCTATTCGGGTTATCACCAGATCAAGATGGCAGTTAAGGACCAGGAGAAGACGGCGTTCATTACTCCCTTTGGAGCCTTCTGCTATGTGTCTATGCCCTTCGGGCTTAAGAGTGCGCAGGCTACTTATCAACGGTGTGTGCAAAATTGCCTCCACAAGCAGATTGGTCGTAATGTGCATGCTTATGTGGATGATATTGTGGTCAAGTCACGAAAGAAGGAGACCCTGGTTGACGATTTGAAGGAGACTTTCGATAACTTGAGAGTGTACCAAATGATGCTCAACCCAGCTAAATGTGTTTTTGGTGTACCTGCAGGCAAGTTGTTGGGATTTTTAGTGTCCCATAGAGGAATTGAGGCTAATCCGGAAAAGATCACAGCCATCACCTCCCTGGCCAAACCGAAATGCATCAATGATGTTCAGCGCATGGCCGGGCGGATTGCAGCGTTAAGCCGGTTCATCAGTCGCCTCGGTGAAGAGGCGATCCCCTTGTATCAAATGCTCAAGAAGACGGATCAATTTGTCTGGAGTGCGGAGGCGGATAAAGCGTTTGAGGACTTGAAGCGGCAGCTAGTCAATCCGCCAGTTTTGGCAGCCCCTGTAGATAAAGAGCCACTCCTGTTATATGTTGCTGCGAATGCCAGAGCGGTTAGTGTGGCGATGGTGGTAGAACGAAAGGAGGCTGGAAAGGAACATCCGGTTCAGCGACCGGTTTACTATATCAGTGAAGTACTTATCGAGTCCAAACAAAGGTATCCGCATTGGCAGAAGCTGGTATATGGTGTTTTTATGGCAAGCCGGAAGCTGAGGCAATATTTTCAAGGACACCCCATCACGGTGGTCAGTTCTGCTCCTTTGGGTGACATCATACAGAACCGGGAGGCGACCGGTCGGATTGCTAAGTGGGCTATCGAGCTTGGGCCGCACGGTTTAAGATACGTGCCCCGGACGGCTATAAAGTCACAAGCACTTGTCGACTTCATAAACGATTGGACAGAGTTACAAGCGCCTGAGGAGAAGCCAGATAACACCTATTGGACTATTCATTTTGACGGGTCCAGGCAATTGGAAGGCTCGGGGGCTGGAGTCGTTTTAACTTCCCCACGAGGAGATAAGTTTTGTTATGTCCTCCGTTTAATGTTCCCCTGTACAAATAATGCGGCTGAGTATGAAGCTTTGCTTCATGGTCTTCGGATGGCTAAAGAGATGAATCTGAGCAGAGTTAGGTGCTTTGGTGATTCGGATCTGGTGGCTCAGCAGGTATCTGGCACCTGGGATTCTAAGGACCCGCTCATGGCCGCATACCGACGTGAAGTAGATATGGTGGCTGGGCATTTCAAAGGCTATCAAGTGGACCATGTGGACCGCAGAAAGAATGAGGCAGCGGACGCTTTAAGCCGCTTGGGCTCTCAGCGTAAACCGGTCCCACCCAATGTTTTCTTGGATGTACTGTATCACCCATCGGTACAGCTGCCCGATGAGCTGGAGTTGGCTGTTCCTGATCCGGAGGCTCAATTAGTGGCGGCTCTTCACATCACCCCGGATTGGACGCTCCCTTATCTGGCATATATGAACCGAGGTGAGTTGCCAGAAGATGAAAGCTTGGCTCGACAGATAGTACGACGGTCCAAGTCTATGACCATTTTCAAAGGAGAGTTACATCATCGCAGCGTGTCAGGAGCGCTGCAACGGTGCATATCCCCTAAGGAGGGGTGCGAGATATTACGAGAAATACATGAAGGGGATTGCGGCCACCACGCCGGTTCAAAATCATTGGTGGCTAAAGCGTTCCGCCACGGTTTCTACTGGTTAACTGCTCATGCTGATGCGGAAGACCTGGTCAGGTTATGTGATGGTTGCCAGAAATTTTCCAGACGAGCACACATACCGGCTCAAGAATTGAGGATGATTCCAATCACTTGGCCGTTTGCGACTTGGGGGCTTGATATGGTTGGGCCTTTTAAGCGTTCCAAAGATAAGAAGACCCACCTACTGGTGGCGGTTGACAAATTTACAAAGTGGGTGGAGGCAGAACCTGTCAGTAAGTGTGATGCTGCCACGGCGGTTCGGTTTATAAAGAAGGTGATCTTCCGGTTTGGCTTTCCACACAGCATCATCACAGATAATGGTACCAATCTATCCAAGGGGGCCATGAAAGAGTTCTGTGCACGGGAGCATATACGGCTTGATGTTTCTTCAGTAGCGCACCCACAGTCTAATGGTCAGGCAGAACGAGCGAACCAAGAGATCTTGAGAGGTATCAAACCCCGTCTTCTGGTCCCTTTGCAAAGGACGCCGGGTTGTTGGGTGGAGGAGCTACCGTCTGTATTATGGAGCATCAACACCACGCCTAACAGATCCACGGGGTTTACGCCGTTTTTTATGGTTTATGGAGCAGAGGCGGTTCTCCCAAGTGATATACGACATGACTCACCTCGCGTGGCAGCATATGTTGAAGCGGACAATGAGCAGGCACGGCAGAACGCTCTTGACTTGTTGGATGAGGAGCGTGACTTGGCAGCTGCCCGTTCAGCGATTTACCAACAAGATCTTCGCCGTTACCACAGCCGTCGGGTTAGGACCAGAACCTTTCAGGAGGGGGATTTGGTGCTTCGGCTCATCCAGGATCAGTCTGATCAGCATAAATTATCCCCGCCTTGGGAGGGACCTTTTGTGGTCAGCAAGAATCTGAATAATGGGTCATATTACCTGATTGATATTCGAGAGCGCAAGGATTCACGCACGTCAGAGGAGGAGACCAGCAGGCCGTGGAACATAGCTCATCTTCGACCTTATTATACATGAGCCTTGGGCTCTATTTATGTACATATCATGACCATGTATATATTATGATTAATACAATAAACCGGAGCCTCGAGTAAAGCGGGGTCTCTGCTGTTCTTCACATCATGTGTGCTTACCCCTGGAGGTCGCTTCACAGAAGTTCAAATTATAAATTCCGGTTTAAAAGCCGGTTCAAGGGAAGATGTCTCCTGCAAGGCTGTGAAGCTCTTAATATCCGGTTCAATATCCCGGTTCAAGCATGAGGCTTCCTGTTCAAACATAGGTCGTATTCGAACCAAAGAGAACATAGCTATTCAAACATGGGGCTTCCTGTTCAAACATAGGTCGTATTCGAACCAAAGAGAACACAGCTATTCAAACATGGGGCTTCCTGTTCAAACATAGGTCGTATTCGAACCAAAGAGAACATGGCTATCCCTATAAAGTCAGTTGGGGACCTAGTCGGCCTGAACCGTAGCTACACCTCCGGGGGCTTGGTCATGTCTTGACGACGGTAATGCCTTCTGGCTGGCACATTTGCCACTGAATCAGTTGGGGACCTAATCGACTTGAACCGTAGATTACACCTTATGGGAGCTCGGTCATGTCTTGATGATGGTAATGCCTTCTGGTCGGCTTTTTAGCCAATGAATCATTTGGGGGCTTGGTCATGTCCGAACCAACGCAATGCCACTTGATCGGCCCTTGGCCACTGAGTCACTTGGGGGCTTGGTCGAATCCGAACCAATGCAATGCCATTTGACCGGCATATTTACCACGATTCAGTTAGGAACCTAGTCGACCTAAACCATAGCTACACCTCTTGGGGGCTTGGTTTATTTTGTCTTGACGATGGTCACGCCTTCTGAACGGTTCATAGCAACCACTATTTGCATGCGTTTTACTATCGCGTTGCCCTTTCATATTTGGTTTTTGTTTTCTGCCTTTATTGTGGTGTTTTCTGTTCTTCGGAACGTCAAGTATTTTTAAACCGATTCAGCTGACATAGCCTGGTCCATTTTTTAACCCGGAGGCAAGTTGCCCGGTTTGGCAAAGGCGCAGCACGGTTCATAGGGTCGAAAGATCTTGTGTACTCAGTAAAGACAGGAAACAAAGTTGGAAAACGTCATTGGAAAGAGCATCAGTACCCGTGCGCGAAGGCACATTCAAATGCAGAGGTATCAAACTATCTTATTACAAGGCAACATAGTGCCTGAATATATTGTTCATTGACGGATTAAACGTCACCAATTAAGGTGAACCGGAGCGTTGATTACGCCTGTTCGCCGCCTCGGTTCGAAGGCTGTGGATCATCTTGCGCCGCATCCTCTTGGCTACCCATTGGCTGGAAATCAGCAGTGGTCCAGTCGATTCCCATTAGCGCTTGAAAGACAGCTTCTTCGTGAATCAGCAAAGACGGTTCAATGTCAGGGGCATAGGTATGCTTACGGATTGGAGGAATAAGATTTTCCGCTTCAGGGACCGGGGCAGCTACTCGCTTATTCTGGTTATCATACTGGGCTTGGTAATGGGTCAGATCTGCTTCTTCAGCCAATTGACAAGCTAGGGGGCGCACCGCCCGGTTTATCGCCCTCAAATCGTCTTCACCAAAGTCTGAACCGTCTTCCTTCAAGCTGGGGTATCCTTGGGCCGCTTCGACAAGATCGAAATCTGGTACCCACGCTTTGGCCCGGATCAAGGCAGTGATGGCTCCAGTTCGAGCAGCTGATCTTTTCAACTCTTCAATCCGGGCTGGAAGCATGGACAGCCTCTTTAACGTGTCTTGAATCAGAGACGGCGCAGGGTTGTTATGCGATGTAGTGGTGATAGCTCTTTGTGCTCCGGTGTACAACTGTTCAATCAGAGTATAAGCAGCTTTGAGTTTCATCCGCACATCAGAACCCAAGTGTCCAATACGTGAGCCTGCAGTGTTTCAAGATGGATTACAAACCGGACATAGGATGTAGCGGACAAGGTACAAATTGGAAGATGTCGGGACCCCGATTCTAAGCCACATCGATCCAGCATGTAACACATCATATCACCTTGCGGCCTCACGCACGGTACTCCCACGGGTGCCACCTTACCTGGCCCGGGACCGTTTGCGTCTTTTGGCTCACGTATATGATAGTGTCGCTGGCATCCATATGACAGAGAACCCGGGCCGACATGGCTAGTCGTGAATCCAAAGCGGCACTAACCCATGAGGACAGGCATACATGAATCACATCGAGCATGTCGGTCATCAACGTGTGAATCCGGGCTGTAGCACTGGGCTAACAGGACTCCGGTAACCCGGGCTGTAGCAGGCTAGGCAGGACTCCGGATGTCACCGCGTGACATTTCCCCGAAGGGACAGACATAGGAACGAAGTGAAACACATGCCGGCCAGTCAAGTGTTCCGAGCAGTAGTGCTGGGCTAGCAGGACTCCGGTGAACCGGGCTGTAGCGGACTACTATCGCTCAGAAGCACTAGACTTACATTTCCCCATATGAAAGGCTGCCAAGGATAAACAACTAGATAGTCGGATCCCACACATAGCAATACACGTTACACGTACGCATAACATGCAAGTATGTGCTGTACAACATGGCATCACAACATAACGCAAACTCATCTAGATAAAGGCTCAGAAGAGCCACACAACATTAAATACAAACAGGGGCCACATGACCCATCATTCAGAGCATACAAGCAACAAGCGGAAGCATTACATGTCTGAGTACAGACAACTACAAAAGAAAAAGGCTGAAAAGCCTGACTATCTACAAGACCCTCCCAAGGGTACAAGATCGTAGCTGAGGTAGCAAGCTACTCGTCGAAGTCCAAGCGGAAATACTAGAAAGACCGAAGTCTTCGCTGCAAAACATAAATAAGGCAAACATGAGTACAAAGGTACTCAGCAAGACTTACATCAGATCCTATTATACATGCATTAGTATCAAGGAAGTATTGTGGGGTTTAGTTGCAGCAAGCCAGCTTTGACTCTGTGGCTATCCTGTTCTACGACTGTTGGTAACTCTTTTGAAAAGGCGCACACGAGTCCACTAATCACCACATCAATACACTACTATGGATTCATCCCCCGTCTCACTGCGAGAAGGCCATCCATAGCACTCACACTTATCTTGAGCATTTTATGGTATCCACTTCAAGTTGTCTATGTACCACGTAAGCATCCAAGAAGTCCATAACCGAGGACGCGGCTATTCGAATAGATCATGATAACCCTGCAGGGGTGTACTTCTTCACACACGCTCTCGCCACTTACCGCCCTGTACACGTCATGTACCTCGGCAACCTTCAAGCGGAAGCCGGGCGAGGGAGTCGGCCATGACCTGACTAACCACACAAGACTCTAGTCCAGGTTTATCGCCTATTCGGGTTCCATCCGCAAGGAAATCCGGCCGGGGTGTCGCTCACGGCCCCAAACGATGTGTACAGGGTTCCCGAGCCCACCAACCGGGTGCCACTCGGTACACCGGGCCACGTGTGCCTAGTCTGTCCCAAGCCCACCCTGCCGGGTGCCACTTGGTAGAAAAATAACACTGCCTACAAACACCAGAAACTAGTTGCAACTCCTGGACAGAGATTGAGTTGGTTAATAAGTCGAGAGGGGCCGAGTTACCGGAACCCAATGTGTGGTAGTAGCTAGTCATTGGACAACATACACAGAACTCAGTGCTTAAGGACGGCTCCAATGAGACAACCCACCATGTACTCCTACATGGCCTCTCACCGCTACCTTTACCAAAACGTGTTCACACACTTAACTCTCAGCATCAGAACATATCATATCACTCCAATCCATTCCCAATGAATCAGACCTGACACAACTCTAAGCAATAGCAGGCATGGCATGGTAGAAGCACAACATGGCTCAATCAACTCCTACTCATGCTAGTGGGTTTCATCTAATTACGGTGGCAATAACAGGTCATGCAGAGGAATGGGTTCAACTACCGCAGCACAAAGTAGCAGTTGATTCGTTGTTGTCCTAATGCAATAAAAAGAGAGCAGGAGCGAGAGTGGGATCATATCGGAATGAACAAGGGGGGATTGCTTGCCTGGTAGATCAACAAGGGAGGCACTGCTTCACAGACAGGTACTCTGGAACGGTCTCCGGAGCAGGACCTATCGAGAAGGAACGGTGCCAACAATCAATACTCAAGCATATGCAACAATATGATGCATGAACATGGCATGAAGATGTGATGTTGTTTGACCTAATGCAACTAGCATTCAACTGAATGAAGTCCATTTGAACCAAAGGTTCAAATGCAACTCCTAATTAAGCTCTTATAAATGCCATTTATATGATTTCACCTATTCAGCAGGTATAAGTTATTTTGTCATGCATGAAACTGGTACAGATGGATAGATTGCATTTTTCTGATAATTTTTCATATATAAATCATTTCAATCTGAGCTACGGTTGATTTGATATGATTTTTTGAAGTTTGAAACATTTTCTGGAATTTCCTGTTTAAAAAATTAAATCCAGAAAATAAATAATTGCGTCAGCACTGCGTCATGCTTGCGTCAGCAAGTCAACCGCGCTGACTGGGTCAAACCCGACGTGTGGGGTCCACACGTCAGTGACAGGGGGTTGAACAGGGGTTAGTTAATCTTAATAAAAGGATTAGTGGCGCTGGGGCCCACTGTCAGTGTCAGGGGTTAGCAAAAATGGTGATTAGCCTTAAGCTAATCACCTGGCCGGTTGGGCCCGCATGTCAGGCCGGCGAGGTCGTCGCCGGCGACCTCTGGACACGGCGGCGTCCACGCTGCAGGGCACGGGGGCGGCGGCTGGGAGCACCGGGGCGTAGCCCGTGCTCTCGCGCATCCAGTGGGGTAGGTAGGAGGAGGGGGGGTGGCCGGAGACGACCGCGGCGAGGTCATCCACGGCGACCGGAGCTACGGGAACAGCGGGTTCAGCGCTGCAGCTCGCAAGCGAGCCAACTGATGCGTTGGGGCCGCTCTACGGGGTGCTACGAGCGTGTTGGAGTCGCCGGGGTGACCAAATGGTCACCGGAGCTACGTTGACGGCGAGCTCGGCCGGCGGCGTGCTGCGGACAGGAAGGGGGCGACGGCTACGGCGAGCAGGAGGCAGCGGGGTTAGGGGGGTTGGATGCGGGTGCTCACAGCGAGTCCAACGAGCGCGAGGGCGAGGTCGGGGACGTCCGGTAGCTCCCGAATCGACGGCGATGAGCTTCGGTGGCAGGCGACGGAAACGGCGATGGTGACGATGAAGCAGCGCGTCCGAGGCCGGGAGAATCGTCGAGGAGGAAGAGGCAGATGAGGCGGAGCTCGTGGACTAGCTGGCTTGACAAGGGGGGGGGGGCTGGTGGCCGCGGCAAGGCGAACGGCGGCGACGGTGATTTCGGCCGCGAGAGAGAGAGCGAGGGAGAGGGAGAGAGGACCGGGGCGAGAGCGAGAGCGGCGCGGGGCGTCGTGGCGACGTCCGGGGCGTCCAGGCGACGAGGGGAGAAGCAGGAGGTGGCGGGGAACGTGGCCCCGGCAGGACGCGTGGCCGCGCGCGCCGGCGCGTGCCCCTGTCCTCCTGGCGAGAGGAAGGGGACGACTGGCGTCGGCCAGCTGGCTGGGCCGGCCAGCCGGGCCGCACAGTGCCAGGCCTCAGGTGGCCCAGGTAAGCACTTTTCTATTTTTGTTTTCTTTTCTATTTTTTTCTGACATTTGTTTGATTTAATAAAATGCTAAATCATTTTATTTACTTATGCCAACTTTTGCAGGGGCTAATGGTATTATCCCAGAGCTCCTCAACAAATGGCACAATTTTTGGATATATAAAATATATATATCATTTATATACCCAATGCAAATAATTATTGCATTAATTCCAGATGCCCAAAATAAATATTTATGAGCTTCTAAAAATATTGGTTTGATTTTTACCTCTGTCCAATATTTTCAGAGAGAGACATGAACATTTTCTTGGACCTTTTTGGAGCACTTTTTATCTGGGTCATTCCCAGAAATGTTTTCTGAGGGTTTTACAAATCCCCAATTCAAATTTAAATGAAATTTAAACATGATGCACACATGACTAGCTAGCCTTGAGCATACCAGAACTAGGGATGTGACAACTCGCCCCCACTCAAAAGAATCACGTCCCGAGATTCAGGGGTCGACGGAAAGAAGGCGGGGTATTCCAGTCGAAGACGATCTTCTCGCTCCCAGGTAGCTTCTCTCTCAGAATGATGAGACCACTGAACTTTGAGAAACTTGATGTTCTGACGTCGAGTAACACGCTCTGCTTGATCAAGAATGCGGACAGGGTACTCTCGATATGTGAGGTTATCTTGGAGATCAAGCGTTTCGTGGTCCACTCCGCGGATGGGATCCGAGAAGCAACGCCTGAGTTGAGAGACGTGGAAGACATCATGTACTCGAGAAAGGTGTGGTGGTAGTTCCAACTGGTAGGCAACCTCTCCTCGTTTAGCGAGAATGCGAAAAGGACCAATGTAACGAGGAGCCAACTTGCCCTTGATACCGAATCGATGGGTACCCTTCAAAGGAGTAACCCGAAGGTAAGCCTTGTCGCCAACTTCATAAGCCACTTCCTTATGACGACGGTCATACTGGCTCTTTTGACGAGATTGGGCTGTTTTCAAATTCTCACGAATGATGCGAACTTGCTCTTCTGCCTCCTGGATCATATCCGGTCCAAAGAATTGTCTTTCACCAGTTTCTGACCAGTTCAAAGGTGTTCGACATCTTCGTCCATACAGAATCTCAAAAGGAGCTTTCTTGAGACTGGATTGGTAGCTATTGTTATAAGCAAACTCGGCGAAAGGAAGACACTTCTCCCAATCCATACCGAATGAGATAACGCAAGCTCTAAGCATGTCTTCGAGAATTTGGTTGACCCTTTCCACCTGACCACTTGATTGAGGGTGGAAAGCGGTACTGAAGGAAAGATGGGTGCCCATGGCAGTTTGGAAACTCTCCCAGAAATGAGAAGTGAAAAGACTGCCACGGTCTGAATTGATCTCTAGTGGAACACCGTGAAGTGAAACTATTCGAGAAATATACAAGTCAGCGAGCTGACTAGCAGTGATATTCTCTCGAACAGGTAGGAAGTGAGCCACTTTGGACAGACGATCAATGACTACGAAGATAGCATTATTCCCTTTCTTGGTCCTGGGAAAGCCGGTGATGAAGTCCATACCAACTTTATCCCATTTCCACTCAGGAATAGCTAAAGGCTGAAGGGTGCCAGCAGGCCTTTGATGCTCTGCCTTAACGCGACGACAAACGTCACAATTAGCAACGAAGTCGGCGATTTCTCTCTTCATCCTAGTCCACCAGAACCTCTGGCGTAGGTCCTAATACATCTTAGTACTACCGGGATGAATCGTGAGAGGGGATTCATGAGCCTCCTTAAGGACCAATTGCTGCATCTGCTGACTCTTGGGAACCACCAAGCGGTTCCCAAAGTAAACAGCACCTCGTTCATCCATAGAGAAACAACCAGCTACTCCCTTGGAGATATTTTTCTTGATTCGGGAGATTCCTGTATCATGCTTCTGGACTTCTATGATATGATCCACAAGAGTAGGTTTCGCCACCAAGGTAGAAAGGAATCTGTGAGGAGCAATGTGAAGATTAAGCTTACAGAATTCCTCATGGAGAAGTGGTTGGCCCTGCTGCAACATAAGATTGTTGCAATAGGACTTACGACTTAGCGCATCAGCCATGACATTGCCCTTGCCTGGGGTGTAGGTAATCCCTAAGTCGTAATCTGAGATCAACTCCAACCAACGTCTTTGCCTAAGGTTCAAGTCTGGTTGGGTGAAGATATACTTGAGACTCTGGTGGTCGGTGTATATCTCGCAACGTTTACCAAGAAGGTAATGTCGCCATGTCTTAAGTGCATAGACTACGGCTGCAAGCTCTAGATCATGTGTAGGATAATTCTCCTCATGTGGATGCAACTGTCGAGATGCATAGGCAATCACATGACGATCTTGCATAAGAATGCAACCTAGTCCTTGTCGTGAGGCGTCGCAGTAGATAACAAAGTCCTTAGTGAAATCCGGTGGCACAAGTATGGGAGCAGAGGTCAGGCGTCTTTTCAGTTCCTGAAAACTGTACTCACACTGTGGGGTCCACTCAAACTTTTTATCTTTCTTGAGAAGTTCCGTGAGGGGTTTGGCCACTTTGGAGAAGTTTTCAACGAAGCGGCGACAATAACTGGCTAGACCAAGGAAACTCCTAACTTGTTTAACTGTTTCAGGTGGAGTCCAATCAAGAACGGCCTGAACTCTTTCGGGATTGACAGCAATGCCCTTACCAGAGATCACGTGGCCTAGGTAGGTCACTTCTGGCAACCAAAATTCGCACTTGGAGAACTTGGCATAAAGGCGGTGCTCTCTGAGTTTCTCTAACACAAGTCTAAGATGTTCGGCATGCTCTTCCTCGTTCTTCGAGTAAATAAGAATATCATCGAGGTAAACCACGACGAACTTATCTAAGTACTCCATGAAGATCGAGTTCATCAAGCGGGAGAAGGTAGCTGGAGCATTAGTTAGACCAAAGGACATGACGGTGTACTCGTACTGGCCATAACGAGTGACAAAAGCCGTCTTAGGAATGTCCCCGTTTCTGATCTTGATTTGATGGTAGCCTAACCTCAAATCCATCTTGGAAAAGACTGAGGATCCAGCGAGCTGATCATACAGGTCGTTGATCCTGGGGAGCGGATACTTGTTCTTTATCGTGACCAGATTAACGGGACGATAATCTACAACCATCCGGTCCGTACCATCCTTCTTCTTGACGAAGAGAACGGGACAAGCCCAGGGAGAAGAACTAGGACGGATGAAACCCTTTTGCAAGGACTCATCAAGTTGTTTCTTAAGCTCGGCTAGTTCTAAGGGTGCCATCTTGTAAGGTCTCCTAGAGATTGGAGCGGTTCCTGGGATAAGATCTATGACAAACTCTACATCTCTGTCAGGTGGAATACCTGGCAGTTCTTCTGGAAAGACATCCGGAAAGTCACGGACTACCGGGATATCTTCAAGGTCTGGAAGAGGGCTGGCATTAAGAGAATAGAGTTGACGCTTTGCAACTCTGGTGGGGACAGTGACTATCTTGCCAGATGGGTGTGTAAGCTGAACAGACCTGGTGTAACAATCAATCTTGGCATAATGAGCTTTCATCCAGTCCATACCCAAGATGATGTTAATATCTGTAGACTTGAGGGCTATAAGTGATGCAAGGAATACAAGTCTGTCGACAAGGATTTCATTACCATGGCTTATTCTGGTAGTTTGCCATCTAGACCCTGGAGTTTGGATTTCAAGTGGAGTTGGCATATCACAAAATGACATGTCGTGCAACCGAGCATAGCTTTCAGAAATGAAGGAGTGAGATGCTCCGGTATCGAAAAGAACCGAAGCTGGATGGCAATTAACCAGGAGTGTACCAAGAACGACATCTGGATCATCATAAGCGTCTTCAGCCGAGACGTGATGCACACGTCCACGTTCAGTGGGAACTGTCTTGACACAGATCATCTTGCGTGATGGCTTATCACGACCAACAGACTTCTCGGGCGGGGGTGGAGCGTAGCTGGTTTGAGAGCAATCACGTGCATAGTGTCCTGGCTCTCCGCATGTGAAGCAAGTCCCTGAAGTAGGACGTGGACCTGCATTGACAAGCGGTCTTCCAATAGGCTTGGGTGGAGCATGTAACTGAACTGGGTGAGGCGCCACATAAGATGGCCTCGGTGAATAACCGGGTGGAAGAGCGGAGTTCGGAATCCAAATCCGGCGCTTCTGAGAACTAGAACCGGAGGAAGAAACCAAATCACGGGTATGCTTGCGAGACTCCTCGTAGGTGAGCTGAGCTGTCTCCGCGTTAATGTCCTTGTTCACAAGAGCCTGGAATGTATTGCATTGGTGCAAATGGAGATCACGACGCAACTTGGGGTTGAGACCCTTCCGGAACCTAGCTTGCTTCTTGGCGTCTGTGGACACTTCTTCTGTAGCATAGCGGGCGAGATTCTCAAACTCTCTACTGTAAGCATCAATAGCCATCTTACCCTGGGTGAAACAACAGAACTCTTCTCTCTTGCGATCGATGAGGGCTTCAGGATTGTGATGCTCGCGAAAAGCTTCAGTGAAATCTCTCCAGGTAGGTATCTGACCAGCTGGAAGCATAGCCTCGTAGTTCTGCCACCAAAGGCTAGCAGGACCTTCCAGGTGGTAAGCAGCATAGATGACCTTGTCTCCTTCAGCCACGTTCGCGGAACGGAGCTTGTGAGTGATACTACGGAGCCAGTCATCTGCATCGAGTGGTTTAATAGAATGATGAAAAGTGGGTGGGTGCAAGCGAATGAAGTCATGAATGGTTGCAGACCCTTTGCATTGATGTGCGGTGTTCTCCTCAATACGCGCCAACAAGCGGTTAGACTCACGCTTGTTCATCTCAACCTCTAACATGAACTTTGCCAACGAAGACTGATCGGGAGGATCCTCATCCCTACCACCTCCGTGGTTCTGGCTACGAGCAACAGAACTTCGTTTAACTGATGACATCCTGGAGAACGAAACCAAGGAAAACAAGGATGGATTCAGCATCAACTATAGGATGCAGAAGGTAGCACAAGAATTTAGTATCTCTCAAACCCCTAGGATAATTCCGGCAGCATAACGGCAGTAAAATGCTCAATATGAGACATTCTGCAAAAGACGGGGTAGCACCATAATCAACATCATCACACAAGGTTCTGAAATATTACTAAACAGACTACACCGGAGGTACTTGAACTGGGATATGACTCTCATCAACCAATCCTAAGAGACTACGGAGTAGTAACACGCGATCCTGATAGATAGAAGAGGAAGCCTAGTTCCTTAACCCCGTTGGAAAGATAGGATGACTTAGATCAGAAGGGCATGAGATATAAGGAGTAAAAAGAGCCTTACGTTCCCTTCCACAATCAATTCCCCTACATAACTAAAGAATTTCTAGACTCAACTTCGACCAGGATGGCTTGGAAATCCTACAGGCAGTCAGGCTCTGATACCAAAGCTGTCGGGACCCCGATTCTAAGCCACATCGATCCAGCATGTAACACATCATATCACCTTGCGGCCTCACGCACGGTACTCCCACGGGTGCCACCTTACCTGGCCCGGGACCGTTTGCGTCTTTTGGCTCACGTATATGATAGTGTCGCTGGCATCCATATGACAGAGAACCCGGGCCGACATGGCTAGTCGTGAATCCAAAGCGGCACTAACCCATGAGGACAGGCATACATGAATCACATCGAGCATGTCGGTCATCAACGTGTGAATCCGGGCTGTAGCACTGGGCTAACAGGACTCCGGTAACCCGGGCTGTAGCAGGCTAGGCAGGACTCCGTATGTCACCGCGTGACATTTCCCCGAAGGGACAGACATAGGAACGAAGTGAAACACATGCCGGCCAGTCAAGTGTTCCGAGCAGTAGTGCTGGGCTAGCAGGACTCCGGTGAACCGGGCTGTAGCGGACTACTATCGCTCAGAAGCACTAGACTTACATTTCCCCATATGAAAGGCTGCCAAGGATAAACAACTAGATAGTCGGATCCCACACATAGCAATACACGTTACACGTACGCATAACATGCAAGTATGTGCTGTACAACATGGCATCACAACATAACGCAAACTCATATAGATAAAGGCTCAGAAGAGCCACACAGCATTAAATACAAACAGGGGCCACATGACCCATCATTCAGAGCATACAAGCAACAAGCGGAAGCATTACATGTCTGAGTACAGACAACTACAAAAGAAAAAGGCTGAAAAGCCTGACTATCTACAAGACCCTCCCAAGGGTACAAGATCGTAGCTGAGGTAGCAAGCTACTCGTCGAAGTCCAAGCGGAAATACTAGAAAGACCGAAGTCTTCGCTGCAAAACATAAATAAGGCAAACATGAGTACAAAGGTACTCAGCAAGACTTACATAAGATCCTATTATACATGCATTAGTATCAAGGAAGTATTGTGGGGTTTAGTTGCAGCAAGCCAGCTTTGACTCTGTGGCTATCCTGTTCTACGACTGTTGGTAACTCTTTTGAAAAGGCGCACACGAGTCCACTAATCACCACATCAATACACTACTATGGATTCATCCCCCGTCTCACTGCGAGAAGGCCATCCATAGCACTCACACTTATCTTGAGCATTTTATGGTATCCACTTCAAGTTGTCTATGTACCACGTAAGCATCCAAGAAGTCCATAACCGAGGACGCGGCTATTCGAATAGATCATGATAACCCTGCAGGGGTGTACTTCTTCACACACGCTCTCGCCACTTACCGCCCTGTACACGTCATGTACCTTGGCAACCTTCAAGCGGAAGCCGGGCGAGGGAGTCGGCCACGACCTGACTAACCACACAAGACTCTAGTCCAGGTTTATCGCCTATTCGGGTTCCATCCGCAAGGAAATCCGGCCGGGGTGTCGCTCACGGCCCCGAACGATGTGTACAGGGTTCCCGAGCCCACCAACCGGGTGCCACTCGGTACACCGGGCCACGTGTGCCTAGTCTGTCCCAAGCCCACCCTGCCGGGTGCCACTTGGTAGAAAAATAACACTGCCTACAAACACCAGAAACTAGTTGCAACTCCTGGACAGAGATCGAGTTGGTTAATAAGTCGAGAGGGGCCGAGTTACCGGAACCCAATGTGTGGTAGTAGCTAGTCATTGGACAACATACACAGAACTCAGTGCTTAAGGACGGCTCCAATGAGACAACCCACCATGTACTCCTACATGGCCTCTCACCGCTACCTTTACCAAAACGTGTTCACACACTTAACTCTCAGCATCAGAACATATCATATCACTCCAATCCATTCCCAATGAATCATACCTGACACAACTCTAAGCAATAGCAGGCATGGCATGGTAGAAGCACAACATGGCTCAATCAACTCCTACTCATGCTAGTGGGTTTCATCTAATTACTGTGGCAATGACAGGTCATGCAGAGGAATGGGTTCAACTACCGCAGCACAAAGTAGCAGTTGATTCGTTGTTGTCCTAATGCAATAAAAAGAGAGCAGGAGCGAGAGTGGGATCATATCGGAATGAACAAGGGGGGATTGCTTGCCTGGTAGATCAACAAGGGAGGCACTGCTTCACAGACAGGTACTCTGGAACGGTCTCCGGAGCAGGACCTATCGAGAAGGAACGGTGCCAACAATCAATACTCAAGCATATGCAACAATATGATGCATGAACATGGCATGAAGATGTGATGCTGTTTGACCTAATGCAACTAGCATTCAACTGAATGAAGTCCATTTGAACCAAAGGTTCAAATGCAACTCCTAATTAAGCTCTTATAAATGCCATTTATATGATTTCACCTATTCAGCAGGTATAAGTTATTTTGTCATGCATGAAACTGGTACAGATGGATAGATTGCATTTTTCTGATAATTTTTCATATATAAATCATTTCAATCTGAGCTACGGTTGATTTGATATGATTTTTTGAAGTTTGAAACATTTTCTGGAATTTCCTGTTTAAAAAATTAAATCCAGAAAATAAATAATTGCGTCAGCACTGCGTCATGCTTGCGTCAGCAAGTCAACCGCGCTGACTGGGTCAAACCCGACGTGTGGGGTCCACACGTCAGTGACAGGGGGTTGAACAGGGGTTAGTTAATCTTAATAAAAGGATTAGTGGCGCTGGGGCCCACTGTCAGTGTCAGGGGTTAGCAAAAATGGTGATTAGCCTTAAGCTAATCACCTGGCCGGTTGGGCCCGCATGTCAGGCCGGCGAGGTCGTCGCCGGCGACCTCTGGACACGGCGGCGTCCACGCTGCAGGGCACGGGGGCGGCGGCTGGGAGCACCGGGGCGTAGCCCGTGCTCTCGCGCATCCAGTGGGGTAGGTAGGAGGAGGGGGGGTGGCCGGAGACGACCGCGGCGAGGTCATCCACGGCGACCGGAGCTACGGGAACAGCGGGTTCAGCGCTGCAGCTCGCAAGCGAGCCAACTGATGCGTTGGGGCCGCTCTACGGGGTGCTACGAGCGTGTTGGAGTCGCCGGGGTGACCAAATGGTCACCGGAGCTACGTTGACGGCGAGCTCGGCCGGCGGCGTGCTGCGGACAGGAAGGGGGCGACGGCTACGGCGAACAGGAGGCAGCGGGGTTAGGGGGGTTGGATGCGGGTGCTCACAGCGAGTCCAACGAGCGCGAGGGCGAGGTCGGGGACGTCCGGTAGCTCCCGAATCGACGGCGATGAGCTTCGGTGGCAGGCGACGGAAACGGCGATGGTGACGATGAAGCAGCGCGTCCGAGGCCGGGAGAATCGTCGAGGAGGAAGAGGCAGATGAGGCGGAGCTCGTGGACTAGCTGGCTTGACAAGGGGGGGCTGGTGGCCGCGGCAAGGCGAACGGCGGCGACGGTGATTTCGGCCGCGAGAGAGAGAGCGAGGGAGAGGGAGAGAGGACCGGGGCGAGAGCGAGAGCGGCGCGGGGCGTCGTGGCGACGTCCGGGGCGTCCAGGCGACGAGGGGAGAAGCAGGAGGTGGCGGGGAACGTGGCCCCGGCAGGACGCGTGGCCGCGCGCGCCGGCGCGTGCCCCTGTCCTCCTGGCGAGAGGAAGGGGACGACTGGCGTCGGCCAGCTGGCTGGGCCGGCCAGCCGGGCCGCACAGTGCCAGGCCTCAGGTGGCCCAGGTAAGCACTTTTCTATTTTTGTTTTCTTTTCTATTTTTTTCTGACATTTGTTTGATTTAATAAAATGCTAAATCATTTTATTTACTTATGCCAACTTTTGCAGGGGCTAATGGTATTATCCCAGAGCTCCTCAACAAATGGCACAATTTTTGGATATATAAAATATATATATCATTTATATACCCAATGCAAATAATTATTGCATTAATTCCAGATGCCCAAAATAAATATTTATGAGCTTCTAAAAATATTGGTTTGATTTTTACCTCTGTCCAATATTTTCAGAGAGAGACATGAACATTTTCTTGGACCTTTTTGGAGCACTTTTTATCTGGGTCATTCCCAGAAATGTTTTCTGAGGGTTTTACAAATCCCCAATTCAAATTTAAATGAAATTTAAACATGATGCACACATGACTAGCTAGCCTTGAGCATACCAGAACTAGGGATGTGACAGAAGAAGGGCGTCGAAAAGTTTACCAAAGACGGCAGAGGTCATGGAGTGTATTTGTCGCTTCACGGTGGATAATTCATCGACCACCGGTTTAAGAGCAGCTTCGGCATTTTCAGCCCTCTTCGTCAAAAGAGCTCTCTCAGTAGCCCAATCAGCTTGTTCTTTTTTGCGGTTTTCTTTCAGCTGTTCCATAACGGTTAAGGCATTGGCCAATTCATCCTTCGCTTTTTCAGTTTCAGCCTGTTGGGTTTTTAAGATTTCCTGAAGGTCCGAGACTTGTTTCGCTTTGGTCTTCAGATCCCCCTGCAGCAGGTCGTCAACAGTGTTCAGAAAATATTGCACGGTTTGGAAGTATCAACCACACAAGCAAGTTATGTGCTCGATACTTGGGGGCTAATGCATACTTGATTTTAACGCAAGTTTTCCATTACAAAAAGTCCCAAGATTAATACAAGTATTTAAACTTGGCACTTGGGGGCTAATGGTTATCTGATGATGTTTTCTGGTTATGACCTATGTTGAAGCTTTGGGTTTTCTAAACCGGACCTTAATTGTCAAGGCAGCCTGATCCGGAGAACCATCTCGGTTTGGAAATATTGATAAGCTAAGTTGCAATGGAATGAAGCACAAGGGAGTTACCTCAAGTTTTTCCTTCATCATCTTGATCATGCCAGCTTCATAATCCCGACTGGTGTACAGTCGGTTCAGGTACCCAGAATAAAGATCCGGGGCGCTTAAAGCGGCGTACGTAGAGGAGTCAAGGTCCCATTTGCCCTTTATGGCCGAGATTTCGTCCTTGGCAGTATGCTTGGCTAAAGTAGCAGTGTTCCCCGGTTCAGAGTGACCGATGCCGGTAATCACAACATCATCATCCTTGGAATCGCTGCTCTGCAGTGGCCCTGTCGGTTTATCAACAGTTCCAGAAGGGGGGATGGAGTCCTCAACCCGAACAGGACTGGCAGGCGGATCAGTACGGCTGGCAGGTTCGATAGTCCTTTCTTCAGCGCAGGTGTCATCTTGCGGAGATAGATAATTCTGAGTATCTTCACGACCCAGAGCGTCAGCACCAGGAGTTTTCTCCGGTTCAGGAGCGGCAGTTCCTTCAGCCGGGTTATCCAGACGAGCCTTCTTGCTCGGTCTAGGTTTAGCCCTGGAAAAAGCCCAAAGATTGAAAAAACGGTATAAGATGGATTAAGAGACCCATACAGAGATATGTTGTGATCGGTCCAACTTACCCAATAACTGTCTTCAACGGTGGCAGTTGAGTGGCTGAAGATTCACCGGAAGATGAATGGGAAGTGACCTGATAATCGGAGTCAGATGGATTTAGAGGCTGACGAGTTAAACCTGCTTTAGGAGGAAAGCTAGCGCGTAAATCGGAGACCTCTGAGCGGCGTTTCCGAACCGGGCTGTTCGGTAAACCGGCGGAGGTGACTACCTGGCCGCTATGCCGGGTGGTGCGTCGAGCTTCATGTTGCTGGGTCTTCACAGGAAATTTGGGGTCCAAGTAAGCAAGAGGGTGAGAAAATTTAATTTTCCGGTTTGCTTGGCGAGGTTTTTTCAAAGGCAAAGGAACGGCATCAGAAGAAAGAATAGTTACCTCTGGGCCTTCGGCATGGCTCGCTTCAGCGTCGTCCTGACAAATATCATCATCAATAAGACGTATAAAAAGCAAACCAACTGAATCGAGGTCTACCCCGAGGTCCGGATTACCCACATCATCCTCCTCTAAATCCGGAGTAGAGGAAGCGGTGTTCCTTTTCCTCTGAGCGGGCTTCTTCACCCTCGTCTTGGGTCGGGTTACCTTTTCGGTCGGCTCCTGAAACTTCTTGCTCCAAAACGGATCATCTCCCTGTCTCGGAAAAGACTGGAAGTTAACAATATATATATAAGGAGGTCAAAAATTCTATAACAAATAGAGAGGAGTTACTTACAGCAGGTGGTTTGTTTGTGGCGCAAAATGGAAGCAGGCCGGTTCGGGCGCAAACATGTTCCGGTTCATTCAGCATCTTTTTCACAGCTTCAGCGACTTCGTCCTCCGTCAGCTGAATGTTGCAGTGCCTCAAAGGATCATCAACCCGACCCGTGTATTGGCACATTAAACCGGAGCGGATGCTAAGGGGCAGGATGCTCCATGAAATCCAGCAACGGGCAAGATCTACCCCCGTTAAACCGTTAGCCATGAAGGCTCTGAGCTTGGACAGCTGAGGGGCATACTTACTCCTCTCTTTGGCGGTTAGCCGTGGGGGGAAGGGGTGAGTATTGCTAAGTCTCTCTGGACGGAAGCCGGGCAGTGGATTTTCTTCAGCAGGGGAAGTATCCTTGCAATAGAACCAAGTGCAATTCCATTCTAGCGGATGACTATGCAACTTGGCGTGAGGATAAGTCACCTCTTTCCTCTTTTGAATCGCCATACCACCCAGTTCCATATTAGGGCCATCGGTAAATTCAGTACGTCGGTTCAGATGGAAAAAGTCCCGGAACAGCTCTACAGTAGGTTCCTCTTGGAAGTACGCCTCGCAAAGCACTTGAAAATGGCAGATATTCGTGACTGAGTTTGGACCAACATCTTGTGGGCGCAACCTAAAATTAGCCAGGACGTCCCGATAAAATTTTGAACCGGGTGGATTAAAACCCCGGGCCAGGTGATCCGCAAACACCACCACTTCTCCCTCCTGCGGGGTAGGAGGACATTCGTCTCCTGGAACCCTCCAATGGATGGTATTTTTGCTACTCAAAGCACCAGTCAGAACTAAGTTGTTTAGTTGGGTCTCAGTGATGCAAGAGGGAACCCAGTTGCATTCGTACACCTGTTTTGCCATGAGGAAATCTACAAGATAAAGGTATTCCGGTTTGAGAACAAGTGTGATTGTAAACCGAAGATGCTCTTATATAGAGTCAGGTTATCCACAATGATATCAACCAGCGGTTCATCAAGGGGACTAATGGATGTGTGGATCGGTTTGTTCACTTTGCTAAGAGTTAAACCGACCAGATCTAACAGTTGTGAGTATGAAAGCAGAAACAGATCCCGTACGGATTCTTTCAAAGCAATGGATCTACAGCTAGGGCGAAAAAAGAAATAAAATATGAAGTTTGGCTCACAGCAGAACAACATAAGTTCGACAAGCAGGAAAAAGAGTGAGATCTAAGGAGATGAGTACAGATTTATGGTGACTGCTGAGAGGGACTACAAATCACGATACAGGTATCATCATCTGTTCGCAAAGCTGCTATGGGGATGAACAAGAAACAGTAACAGGATGACGAACCCTAGAACAGATCTAGAAGCGGAAGAACAGAGGCTTTACCGGAATCCAAACAGATGTGGAAAGTCGCCGCGGTGCTCTGGTCCGATCAGGTTGATGCAGCGGCCGGAGTTGATGTAGCAGCAGACGGCGGCGGCGGAGCTCTGAGGTCTGGGTCGCGAGGAAGACGAAGAAGGGGACGAAAGGGAGGAAAGGAAGATGGCCTTCAAGTCCTATTTATAAGGCGCGGTGCGCGTGTCAGGCGCGCGAATCCAGGGGCCGGAGATTTCGGGAGCCCAGCCGTCGCCCTGATTCTTGCGGATTAGCAAAAGGAGACGATAGCTTCGCACTGACGTCATATCGGTTCACCGCAGTAAAAGGAGACGAAGAAAACGGCGGTTCAACAGTTACTGGAAGACATTTGAAAGACAGAATTTTTTTATTAAGGATTGACATGA
Source organism: Aegilops umbellulata (assembly GCA_032464435.1). Taxonomy (NCBI): domain Eukaryota; kingdom Viridiplantae; phylum Streptophyta; class Magnoliopsida; order Poales; family Poaceae; genus Aegilops; species Aegilops umbellulata. Next base: position 147,029,202 of record CP136059.1, on the reverse strand, counting down.
ACCTGTTCAAATCAATCTGGGGCCTAATGTTGGGGATATTGCTATCTGGGGTAAACCGGCTTTTAGGGCCCGGGTTACCTCTGTCAATGGACCCGAGATGTTAAAGCCCAAGGAGAAATAGAAGGGCCCATTGCCTATAATCGGTTTAGAGGTTTACGGTGTAAACCGGCCTGAGGTAAACTTGCATTGTAAGTTAGGGATAGAGAGACCGACCCGGGCACGTTTGTAAGCCGGAGGTCGGGACTTTGCAGACCGACGGGCGTCACCCGTGTATATAAGGGGACGACCCGACGGCGGTTTGGGGACAGAGAAGAAGAACTCGAGGTTTAGGCGAAGCTTATTGCTCCCTAAGCCCTCGAAACCCATCAATCCCATCACAACTAGACGTAGGCTTTTACCTTCATCGAAGGGGCCGAACTAGTATAAAAACCGTGTCCCTGTGTCCACTTTAACCCCTTCAAGCTAACCCGTTGCGATGGCTCCACGACTAAGTCCTCTCACTAGGACATCTGCCGTGACAAATCCCCGACAGCATCCGTACTCTGTGTGTCGCCGCTCGGTCATCTTCGGCTCCACTTTGAAGGTCTTGAGCCATAATCCGAAGTGAGGGGTAACATGGAGGAACGTTTCGCACACTACGATAAATGAGGAGATATGGAGGATGGACTCCGGAGCTAAGTCATGAAAATCCAGCCCGTAATAAAACAACAATCCCCTCACAAAGGGATCCATGGGGAAGCCTAACCCCCGGAGGAAGTGAGATATGAACACCACGCTGGGGACTAGGAATAACCTGTCCTTGAGCAGGCAACCTATGCGAAATATTGCCAGTCAGGAACTTAGCCTCCCTCAACCTTAATACGTCCTCCTCCGTGACGGAGGAAGGCATCCATCGGCCTTGAAGGTCAGAACCGGACATTGTCGAAAGTCCGAAGCACCTGGAATCTGAAGCTGAGGGTGTTGGAACTCGAGGCGACAGGCAAACTCGTTTGAGATTAAGAAAAGGAGCGAGGCCTTGGTCTCTTTGTAAGAGGCTGAATACCAAGAGCCCTCCCCGTAACTATTTTGGACTCGCCTTTAATTAAGGGAACGTGCTAACGGGCACGATTGGGTTACCCACGTCCGTATTGATGAGAATCCCGTTAAAAGGGGCACACGATCTCTGCTTCGACAAGATGTGCCAAGGAAACCGCCTTGCTAAACACGCTGAGGTGGAAAAGTGAAAACAATTTGTATAAAGAGCTTGGCCGTAGTGTGTTGACGCACTGCGGAATACGGCAGCAGATTTGATTTGTGTTAATATTATTCTCTCTATGGCAATATGTGGAAACTTATTTTTGCAGAGCCGAACACTATTTTTGGTGTTTACAATCTTCTATGAAGGACTTGGAGGAGGAACCCGCCTTGCAATGCCGAAGACAATCTGCGCGCCGGACTCGTCGTCATTGAAGCCTGGTTCAGGGGCTACTGAGGGAGTCCTGGATTAGGGGGTGTTCGGGTAGCCGGACTATACCTTCGCCGGACTCCTGGACTATGAAGATACAAGATTGAAGACTTCGTCTCGTGTCCGGATGGGACTTTCCTTGGCGTGGAAGGCAAGCTAGGCGATGCGGATATTCAAGATCTCCTACCATTGTAACCGACTCTGTGTAACCCTAACCCTATCCGGTGTCTATATAAACCGGAGGGTTGTAGTCCGTAGGACAGAACAATCATCATACACAATCATACCGTAGGCTTCTAGGGTTTAGCCTCCTTCATCTCATGGTAGATCTACTCTTGTACTACCCATATCATCAATATTAATCAAGCAGGAGTAGGGTTTTACCTCCATCTAGAGGGCCCGAACCTGGGTAAACATCGTGTCCCTTGTCTCCTGTTACCATCCGACCTTGACGCACAGTTCGGGACCCCCTACCCGAGATCCGCCGGTTTTGACATCGACAAGCGGGGAAATATTTAGCAGAGAAGTAATAAATCAAATCCTGGGGACTAGGCACACAACCAGGATCAAGAGAATTAAACCATGTTTTAGCATCACTAATGAGAACGGAAATAATTTAAGGATATAGTAGTAACAAGTTTTCTCATCATTAGTGAATAGGGTAGCTATATCATTTAGTTTAGTAATATGTGCCACAACAGTTTCAGATTCATAGCCATAGAAAGTATCGGATTCAACCAAAGTAATTATCTCAGGATCGACAGAGAAATCATAATCCTTATCGGAAATACAGATAGATGAAGTAGCAAAAGCAGGGTTGTTGGGGATATGACTATCAGGTATGACCCGCCCAGGAGGGGTCGGGTCATCCCTATGGAAGTTCATCTCAATGAAGCCCGGGAGTATAATAACAATGGCGGTTCATAGATAGGCTTAGTAGAGGGCCCAGACCCGAAGGCGGCTCAAGGCTGATACGTCTCCAACGTATCTATAATTTTTGATTCCTCCATGCTATATTATCTACTGTTTTGGACAATAATGGGCTTTATTATCCACTTTTATATTATTTTTGGGACTAACCTATTAACCGGAGGCCCAGCCCAGAATTGCTGTTTTTCTGCCTATTTCAGAGTTTCGAAGAAACGGAATATCAAACGGAGTCCAAACGGAATGAAACCTTCGGGAACGTGATTTTCTCACCGAATATGATCCAGGAGGCTCGGACCCTATGTCAAGAAAGAAAGGAGGGAGGCACGAGGTAGGGACCGCGCCCACCCCCCAGGGCGCGCCCTCCACCCTCGTGGGCCCCCTGTTGCTCCACCGACGTACTCCTTCCTCCTATATATACCTACGTACCCCCAAACGATCAGATACGGAGCCAAAAACCTAATTCCACTGTCGCAACCTTCTGTATCCACGAGATCCCATCTTGCGGCCTGTTCAGGAGATCCGCTGGAGGGGGCATCCATCATGGAGGGCTTCTACATCATCACCATAGCCTCTTCGATGAAGTGTGAGTAGTTTACCTCAGACCTTCGGGTCCATAGTTAGTAGCTAGATGGCTTCTTCTCTCTTTTTGGATCTCAATACAATGTTCTCCCCCTCTCTCGTGGAGATCTATTCGATGTAATCTTCTTTTTGCGGTGTGTTTGTTGAGACTGATGAATTGTGGGTTTATGATCAAGATTATCTATGAACAATATTTGAATCTTCTCTGAATTCTTTTATGTATGATTGGTTATCTTTGCAAGTCTCTTCGAATTATCAGTTTGGTTTGGCCTACTAGATTGATCTTTCTTGCAATGGGAGAAGTGCTTAGCTTTGGGTTCAATCTTGCGGTGTCCTTTTCCAGTGACAGTAGGGGCAGCAAGGCACATATTGTATTGTTGCCATCGAGGATAACAAGATGTTTTTTTTATCATATTGCATGAATTTATCCCTCTACATCATGTCATCTTGCTTAAGGCGTTACTCTGTTTTCTTGAACTTAATACTCTAGATGCATGCTGGACAGCGGTCGATGAGTGGAGTAATAGTAGTAGATGCAGGCAGGAGTCGGTCTACTTGTCTCGGACGTGATGCCTATATACATGATCATACCTAGATACTCTCATAACTATGCTCAATTCTACCAATTGCTCAACAGTAATTCGTTCACCCACCGTAAAATACTTATGCTCTTGAGAGAAGGCACTAGTGAAATCTATGGCTCCCGCATCTATCTTCATCATATCAATCTACCAATACTTAGTTATTTCCTTTGCTTTTTTACTTTACTTTTATTTTACTTTGCATCTTTACCACAAAAATACCAAAAATATATTATCCTATCATATCTATCAGATCTCACTCTCGTAAGTGACCGTGAAGGGATTGACAACCCCTTATCGCGTTGGTTGCGAGGAGTTATTTGCTTTGTGCAGGTACGAGGGACTCGCGCGTAGTCTCCTACTGGATTGATACCTTGGTTCTCAAAAACTGAGGGAAATACTTACGCTACTTTGCTGCATCATCCTTTCCTCTTCAAGGAAATCCAACGTAGTGCTCAAGAGGTAGCAAGAAGAATTTCTGGCACCGTTGCAGGGGAGTCTACGCAAAAGTCAACATACCAAGTACCCATCACAATCCCTTATCCCCCGTATTATACTATTTTCCATTTGCCTCTCGTTTTCCCTCCCCCACTTCACCCTTGCCGTTTTATTCGCCCTCTCTTTCCGTTCGCCTCTTTTTCATTTGCTTGTGTTGCCATGTGCCTTCTATGTGCTTGCATCTTTGCCTGCTAAAAATCTGTTATTATGGATCCTCACCCCCTTGCTAATCTTTTTAAGAGATCCAATTATGATGAACCAATTTCTAGTGAGTTTTGTGCACTAGATTATCTTTATGAGGTTTTGCTTGAAATTCGTGAATCTGGGAATTGTGGTGAAGAAATTTATGAAAAGATTCACGATAACTCCTTGAATAAAAAGCATGATTGCAATGGTTTTACTATAAATTCTCTTAATGTCAATTGTGCTAATAATATGCAAAACCCTAAGCTTGGGGATGCTAGTTTTGCAATGTCCTCTACTTGTTACAATGATCATGATTGGGGTGATTCTTTTTACGATCTTGAAAATTTACTTACTCCCCATGATGAATATGAGATTGATAATAGTGTTTCCAATAATATTGAAAGTGGGCTTTGAAGAGTGTCAAATTTTTGATAAAAGTGGGTTTGGAGAGGTCATGACTTTAGTTAATTTTAATCCCACTATTTTGGAAGAGTGTCAACTTTACATGCATGTGGATCGTGTTAAGAATATGTTTTGTGGTAGCTATATTGTTGAATTTTCTTATGATCCCACATGTAATTATTATGAGAGACGAAAATATGGTTGTAGAAATTTTCATGTTACTAAATTACCTCTCGTTATTGTCGGTGTACTAGAGTAGGGGTACCCTAGTATCCCGAACTTGTGCACGGGCAGTCGCAGCGCCCCGCGGCAAGGCTTACCGGGTGACCGCCAAGGACCTCTGTGGTTCCTTTGGAACCATTCAAGGACAAAGTATTTAAGCCAAGGAGACAAGGCCCCGGCATGAGGAGCTTGCCGGGAAGGCCACCCAAGGCACAATGCCCCGGCAAGAGGAGCTTGTCGGGAAGGCCAACCAAGGCATCTCAAGGAACTTGCCGCGACGCGCCACCCGTCCCGGCAAGACCCGGCGAGCGACAAGCTCCCGGACGCGGCAAGACAACGGCCGCGGCAAGGCGTTTGCCGCGGCTAGCAACCACTCTGTACCCGCGCTCCTGCTCACCCACCAACGTGTCGCTTTGAGACCCTTCCAGGCGCACGTGGCGGGAGGCTGTGCAGCCAGGGGTGGACTGTGGCAAGCGGCACTGACAAGATCGCCATCGTGGCGAACGGTGGCGTCCCTGACGGTCCCTTTTCTGCACTATTTGGGCGACGTAGATAGGCATCTAATGCCCTTGTCCCCTGCCGTCAGGGTTAGGTATGATACACTGTGTAGGTAGCTGTACCTACCGCAGCACCTTTCCATTTTTGCCCTTGCCTACGTTGCCACCTGTCGGTGACCGCTTGAGCATAAAAAAGGAGGCCCATGCAGAACGTAGAAAGGGGAGGACAACAGAACACTCACACTCAGTCTCGTTAGCTGCTGGTGTGTACTGTAGCACTCAGCGCTCCCGAGCAAGAACTCAATACAAACCACAAAGCAGCTGTAGGAGTATTATCTCTCCGGAGAGCTCCGAAGCTAGGTAAAACCGCTCGTGTGCCTCGCCTCGATCTGCTCTTCATGCGACCTCCGCCCCCCGCCGAACCGAAAAGGGGCTCCGTCCCCATAGGTGCTCGCGGAGGCAGTTTCCCCGACATCTTTGGCGCGCCAGGTAGGGGCGTCGAGGTTGTGTGAACTTGATCCGGCGTTCACACAAGCTAGATCTTCATCGACTTCATCAACATGCCGCCGAAGAAGAAGGCTTCGGAGGTGGCTGCTCCGTCCGCGTCGAACCCACCGCCGCCGAAGCAAACGGCTGGTGGGGAAGACGCCGGCGGAAGAACGGGTGTCGACGAGGGAGCCCACGGTGTCGCCAGGCCCAAGGACAAGGCTGCGCTGCCCATCGGCGGTGTAGCCGGCTCCCACGATGACCGAGCGTCCGTAGATGCACCGCGCCCATCTCAGGAGGCGCAGGACCGGCAGCGTCGTGGTACTCACGGTACCATACGCTCGCTGGACCCAGATCGAGCTGGCGGATCTCGGGATGCTCCAGGCCAGCATGCGCGCCAGCGCGCCAGCGCGAGCGAGGCACGGTCGCCTGGACGGGATATTGCTCCTTCTAATGCAGTTAGAAGTCCGATCATATCCCGCTCCTCGCACCGTTTGCCACCGCTACCCGCCACTCCAGCAGAAGCTTTGGCGCGAGCTCAATTGCTCCTAGACTTCCCTCCAACGGCGGACAAGATCGACTACTGGAGGGCCACCATTCAGAGTCTCATCGGCTTCGCCAACGGCGACACTCCACGGCAACCGACTACGTCACAGCCGCGGCAAGTCAGCCAGGCGCGACCCGATGGCGACAAGACAGGTGGGGGTGCAACCACCGTGCACTCTCCGCCCCGAAGGCCAAGATCGCCGACTCGCCGGGTCCACCGCGACAGCGACTCCACTGCTTCATCAGATCCGCGAGCTCGCCGCGATCAGCGCCAAGTTCTTCACGAACGACAGCAAGAAGACACTCGTACTTGCATCGAGCGCCGAAGAGAAGCGCGACGTCAGTCAGACCAGCGCGCTGGGCCCACTGTCGACATGCATGCGCCAGGGGAACCAGGCGACCTGCCGTACGCGGTAGGTTGCCCTGTGTTTACCCGTGAGCTGCAGCAAGTCCAGTGGCCCAGCACGAAGAATTTCAAGCCAGACGTACCCGAGAAGTACGACGGCAAGTTGCATCCGTCGGAGTTCCTCAGCATCTACACCATCGCGGTGCAAGCTGCTGGGGGGCGGGACGACAAGATCCTTGCCAACTACTTCCCGCTGGTGCTCAAGCCCAACGTCAGGTCCTGGCTCATGCACTTGCCGGACAACTCCGTATCTTCCTGGGCAGACCTATGCCATCAGTTTGTCGGCACCTTTACAGGCGGCCACAAACCTCATGGCCAGGAGAGTGATCTTCATCTGCTTGCCCAGAAGGAAGGAGAGCCCCTGCGAAAGTACATCCAGAGATTCAGCCAAGTGCAACGCAACATCCCAGATGTCCACCCTGCCGCGGTCATCAGCGCGTTCCATCAGAACGTGCGTAACCGCAGGATGCGGGAGGAGATGGCGATGTGCAAGATCAGAGACATCAGTGAGCTGTATGCCCTGGCTGACAGGTGTACACGTGCTGAGGAAGGGAGGAAACTCCCCGGATAGAATGCAGGAACAGGAGGATCTGACAGCGATGAAGCTGCCCCGGCAAATAAAAACCAGCGGCGGAACAACAAGAAGAGAAAAGGCAAAGATGTGCTAGTTGTTGAGCAGTCCGGCAACGAAGGTGGCGCCAAGAAAGCCAAAGATGGTAGCTCCGGCAAGGAGGTTGCCGCATGCGCCAACTGCCAGGCTGTGGCGGCCGCCGACAAGCAGGACGGCACCAACAAACAGTACTGCAAGATCCATCGCACCAAGGGCCATGACCTCCAAAGCTGCAAGAAGGTCGAGCAGCTTGTCGAGCTGCAAAAGGCCGAGTACGAGCGACGCGACAAGGAGAAAGCCCAAGGGGGTGCTGGAGGATCCGGTACGAAGCACACCGGCCGGGGAGGACGCCGCGGCAAGGACAGGCAGCGGCAAGGAGACAGACCTCCCCGCGGCCGCGACAAGGATGAAGATGACGACGACGAAGACATGGATGATGACGAGACCAGTGAGTAGGAGTTCCAAAAAGCCACAGAGGTCTTGTGCGTTGACGGCGGTGCTTCTCTGCATACTTCACACCGCCAACTCAAGCAGTGGGTGCGGGAAGTCAATGCGGCAGAACCACCCGTTGAGTCACACAAGCTTCTGAAATGGTCCAGCACGCCTATCATCTTTGATATTGAGGACCACCCTGATCGCACAACTGCGGTCGGGTGTTTGCCGATGTTGGTCTCACCAACTATCCGCAACCTCAAGGTCACTAAGATGCTAGTTGACGGCGGGGCCGGCTTGAACCTGATCTTCTCCGCTGTGCTCCGGAAACTCCAAGTCCCTGACAGCAAGCTCGAAGATACCGGCACATTCCAAGGAATCAACCCGGGAAGGAGCAAGCCGAAGGGGAAGATCACGTTGCCGGTGACATTTGGCAGCGAGTTCAACTTCAGGACTGAGAGGGTCACTTTTGACGTCGCCGATTTTCCATTGCCTTACAATGGGATTCTCGGCCGTCCAGCGCTCGCCAAGTTCATGGCGGCCTCTCACTACGCGTACAACATGCTGAAGATACCAGGCCCGATAAGTGTCATCTCTGTCCCTGGTAACAAGAAAGATGCTCTTATCTGTGCCGACAAGATCTACCGGGAAGCAGCAGCCGCAACGGATCGCGAGACACTTGCCGCTGAAGCTCCCGAGGGGAAGAAGAAGACCAAGTCTGGCAAGAGTTCTGATGCCCACTCCGGCAAGCGCACCTCTTCGGAGTGCTGCGCTACCGTCAAGGACGCACCATCGAGCTCCACCGGCAAGTGTAAGAAGACGATGGCAGCTCCGCCAGCAACCAAGAAGGTGTTCGCCAAGGAGGACGGCACTGGTGGTACTTTCACCATCAGTGCCACTCTCGACCCTAAATAGGAAAGCGTGCTCATTGCTTTCCTGCGGGCGAATGTCGATGTGTTTGCGTGGCAACCGTCTGACATCCCCGGTGTTCCCAGGAAAGTAATTGAGCACCACCTTGCCGTCTGTCCTCATGCGCGGCCCGTCAAGCAGAAAGTCAGGAAGCAAGAAGTGGAGCGCCAAGAATTCATCACAGAAGAGATCAAGAAGTTGGAAGCAGCAGGCCTCGTCAGAGGAGTGCTCCATCCTACGTGGTTGGCCAATCCTGTAGTCGTGCGCAAGGCAAACGGGAAATGGAGGCTTTGTATCGACTTTAACAATGTCAATAAAGCTTGTCCCAAAGACACATTTCCCTTGCCGCGCATCGACCAGATTGTTGACTCCACAGCCGGATGTGACTTGCTTTCATTTCTTGACGCATACTCAGGATATCATCAGATCTTCATGGCAGAAGAGGATGAGGAGAAAACCGCATTCATCACTCCCTGTGGCACGTACTGTTTCATACGGATGCCTTTCGGTTTGAAGAATGCTAGTTCAACATTTGCAAGGGTAGTCCATACTGCTTTTGAACCGCAAATACACAGAAATGTGGAGGCCTACATGGATGACATAGTGGTCAAGAGCAGGGACAAAGCAACTCTGATTCAAGATTTAGAAGAGACTTTTGCAAATCTGCGCAAGATCAACCTCAAGCTCAACCCCGAGAAGTGCGTGTTTGGAGTCCCTTCCGGCAAGCTTCTCGGGTTCTTCGTGTCTCAGTGGGGAATTGAAGCCAATCCCGACAAGATCAAGGCCATTGAGCAGATTGAAGCACCAAAGCGCGTCAAGGATGTGCGGAGACTTGCCGGCTGCGTGGTGGCTCTCAGCAGGTTTATCTCTAAGTCTGCTGAGCACGCCCTGCCGTTTTTCAAAATTTTGAAAAAGGCAGGTCCAATGAACTGGACTCCGGAAGCGGAGGCTGCGCTGCAGGACTTGAAGAGATACCTGTCCTCCACTCCAATACTTGTCGCACCTAAGCCACAAGAGAAGTTGCTGCTGTATCTGGCGGCAACCAATCAAGTGGTTAGTGCTGCGTTAGTAGCGGAGAGGGAGGCAGATGATGAGCCAGCAACCACGGCAAGTGCATCCAGCGACAAGCAGGGGGCTTCCCCGACAAGCTTTGGTCCCGGCAAAGATGGATCTGCGCAAGCGCCCGAGGAGATACAGAAGAAAATGGTGCAGCGCCCAGTCTACTTTGTCAGTTCCCTTCTGTAGGGGCTAGGTCAAGGTACTCGGGTGTGCAGAAATTGCTTTTCGGCCTTCTTATGGCCTCGAGAAAGCTGCGCCATTACTTCCAAGCACATGAGATCACAGTTGTCACTCGCTTTCCGCTGAAGAGGATACTGCAGAATCCGGAAGCAACAGGTAGGATTGTTGAGTGGGCACTGGAACTGTCAAGCTTTGGCCTCAAGTTTGAGAGCACTTCAACTATCCAAAGCAGAGCATTGGCAGAATTCATAGCAGAGTGGACGCCAACACCAGATGAAGAAATTCCAGAGACGAGCATCCCCGTCAAGGAGGCAAGCAAAGAGTGGCTGATGTACTTTGATGGTGCCTTTTCGCTGCAAGGCGCCGGTGCTGGCGTGCTGCTTGTCGCACCCACCAGAGAGCACCTCAAGTACGTAGTCCAGATGCACTTTCCCAAGGAGCAAGCAACAAACAATACTGCAGAGTATGAAGGATTGCTTGCCGGTCTCAGGATCGCGGCAGACCTTGGAATAAAGAAGCTCATTGTCAGGGGTGACTCGCAGCTCGTCGTCCGCCAAGTGAACAAGAATTATCAGAGTCCGTTGATGGAAGCTTACGTTGATGAAGTGAGGAAGCTAGAAGAGCGCTTTGTCGGCCTACAGATGGAACATGTTCCAAGAGCTCAGAACGACATTGCCGATGGCCTGTCAAAGTGCGCAGCACTTAAGTTACCTGTGGAACTAGGGATCTTTGTGCTCAAGCTGACTCAACCGTCTGTTACGCCATCAACTGGACAGAGCAAGAAGAGGAAGTTGATTTCTGGTGACTATTTTCCGGCAGAGCTTCCCGAAGCCGCCGCCAATAAGGTCCCCAAGATCAACACCAAGAGTGCTGAGGAGCAGTCTGCTCCGACAAGCCCCAGGGATTGTTTCGTTGAAGCAGACGCTCCCGTCAAGTTTTGCTCCGGCAAGCTTGCCGGGGAACGTCAAGCTCCGGCTGAGCCGCAGGTTCTCGCCGTAGAAGCGGATGTTCCCGCAGCAGCAGATATGCCTTTAGTCCTTGTTGTCGAGCCGCAAGCTCCAGCATGGGCACAGCAGATCGTCCGGTTCCTTCAGACAGGAGAACTTCCCGAAGCGCAAGAAGAAGCGGAAAGAGTAGCCCGGCAGTCAAGTATGTACCAGTTTGTCGACAATGCACTGTACAGAAGAAGACTCAACGGTGTGAAATTGAAGTGTATTCACCGGGAAGATGGACAGAAGCTATTGGCAGAGATACATGGAGGCATTTGTGGTCACCACATTGGCACAAGAGCACTTGCCGGCAAAGCTTTCCGGCATGGTTTATTTTGGCCGACAGTCCTCCAGGATGCAACTGCACAAGTAACCAAGTGTGAAGCATGCCAGGTCCATTCCAAGCAGATACACCAGCCAGCTCAAGCTCTCCAGACGATCCCTTTATCCTGGCCATTTTCGGTCTGGGGGCTCGACATCCTCGGCCCCTTCCCTCGAGCAGTCGGGGGCTTTGAGTACTTGTACGTCGCAATCAACAAGTTCACAAAGTGGCCGTAAGTGGAAGCAGTGAGGAAGGTGACAGCACAGTCAGCAGTCAAGTTCTTCAGGTCGATTGTTTGCCGCTTCGGGATCCCTAACAGGATCATCACCGACAACGATACACAATTTACGAGCCGCACCTTCATGCAGTACGTCCAAGATCTTGGCGCCAAGGTCTGCTTCGCTTCTGTTGCTCACCCTAGGAGCAACGGTCAAGCAGAGAGGGCAAATGCTGAAGTGCTGCGTGGACTCAAGACCAGGACTTTCGACAGGCTGCACGGGTGCGGAAGAAACTGGATCGAGGAGCTGCCGGTGGTTCTTTGGTCGATCAGGACGACGCCAAATCGAGCCACTGGTCAGACACCTTTCGCTCTAGTCTATGGAGCAGAGGCAGTTCTCCCCACGGAACTCGTATACGGGTCACCTCGAGTGCTCGCTTATGATGAGCTTGAGCAAGAGCAGCTGCGACAAGATGACGCGCTGCTCCTTGAGGAAGTCCGTCTTCAGGCTGCTGTACGAGCTGCTCGCTACCAGCAAGCTTTGCGCTGCTACCATAGCCGCAAAGTTAACGCCAGAAGTCTCGAGGAAGGCGACCTTGTTCTTTGGCGCGTTCATTCCGCCAAGAATTCCAACAAGTTGACGCCGAAGTGGGAAGGCCCTTATCGGGTGAAACGACTCACTAGGCCTGGCGCTGTCCGCCTTGAGACCGAAGATGGCATTCCGGTGAGCAACTCCTGGAACATTGAGCATCTTCGTAATTTTTACCCGTAAGGCGCGGTTGCCGGACCCTGCTCCGGCAACCACCTTTTTGTACAAGTCTTGCCGCTGTTGCATGTAATCCTTTGTACAAAGCCAGGCACAGACCCTGTGCATAAATAAAGCTCATGAGCTCCGCACATCTTGTCAATTTCATGCTTTTTTGCATGAGTTATCTGACACTTTGTGCAGCGCCAAACCCTGGTAAGCAATAACGAGCCATAAGGCTCCATATTATTATTTTCTCTACTTCCTTTTTTCTCAAGGAAATGAAGGTTCCTTCGCCCACAAGTTTGCTGGGGGGGAGGGGAAGATAATGGTATGGACCAGGCGTCGTTCAAGAAAGTCGTGCCTTGCCGGGAAGCAAGCAACAGAAAAGCTAAGTTGCCAAAGTTTGAGCAATCAGATGTTTTTAAAATTTTTAAGTTATCTTCCTTGGACGACCATGCTTTGTTTGGAAAACCTGTGCGGGAAGGAACCGGCTCGTGGCTAGTTGCGCCCTTACTTTGTTTCGAGTTCGCTCAACAGTTTAAGTGTGCTGCGACTAGAGTCGCGCCCTTACTTTGTTTCGAGTTCACTCAACAACTTAAGCGAGTTGCGGCTAGTTACGACAAGGTTTCTTGTCGGTAACGGCACTGCCAGCAGGCTGCTGACGTCCCGCACTCAGCGCTCGCGGCAAGGGTGCCTGCGCCTGCAAGTTCCCTAAAAGCGTAGGGCAAAAACATACAAAGGAAGGAATCAAGTAAAGGAAATAACATCGCAATCACTACCCAAAATAAAGTTATATATTACAAGATAGCTTGTCGCGGCTCTAATAGACTGTTTTCGTAACATGACCAGCAGCGACAAGAAAAGAAGAAAATAGGCGTCCTAGTCCACGCGATCGCCCTCAACCCTCTTGATCCCGCTCACCTTGTCCACAATGGGTGCGACATGGTCCTTGAGCGCCTCCAGATCAGCGTCCGCCGACAAGGATCTGAGGACGTTGGTGAGGTTGAGGCCCGGGTTGCGAAAGGCTACCTTCACCAATACCTTCTGAAGAGCTCCTGCGCAGATCTTGCGTGACTCGTCGGCCAGCTGCTTTGGGATCCTCTCCCGGAGTCGCTGGAGGGCCGTCGCCACGCCTTTGAAGAACAGAGTGAGCTTGGCGCTGGATGGGAGGGTCTCATCGGAGGGATACCCGAGATCCTCCATCCCCAGCTGCGCCAGCTCCTTGTCGATGTCTGCGGCAGCATTCACAAGACCCTCCGTCCACTGCTCCATAGTTTCTCTGAAATCGTTCTGGGTGGCGGCAATGCTCTCCAGCAGCGCCTTGTCGGCCTTGATCTCCTTCTTCAGGGCCGCCTCCTGCTCCCTAGCACCGTCCAGCGTCTTGGTCAAAGCAGCCAGCTTCAGCTCAAGATCGGCGTTGGAGTCCTTGGCGGCGAAAAGCTCCTTGATCTTCTCGGCGAGACGACCCTGCAGCTCACCAAAGGTGTAGGCGTCCTCCTCGCGCTCATGCTTGAGCGCGGCAAGCTTTTCACCGCTCGCCTTGAGATCGGTCTCCAGCTGCGTCACCTTCGCCTCCAGATCCTTCTTGGCGGCCTCGGCAGCTGCGGCAGCATCCTTTGTTTCCTTGAGAGCTCCGCTGAGTGTTTGCTCGCGCGCAGCAAGCTCCTCTTCATGGCTGTCCAGGCTGGGCTTCAGCTGCACCAACTCGCCCTCCCACGCAGATAGCTCCTCGGCGGCAAGCCGCTGTTGCTCTGCAACTTCTGCCTTCTCGAGGATGAAGGCCTTCTGCGCCTCATCGAGCTGCACACGCTCCGCCGCCAGCGACCGGAGGGCTGCCTGGTTGAGACCTCGGAGCTCCTCCGCGCGCTTCTCCATGTCCACCCCCGCCTTCGCGACAAGCGCTTCGCGGGACTCCAGTTTGTCTTGTCGAGCGTGGTAGAGCGCCACCAGCTTCCGCAGCAGTCGCTCCTCCTCGGGCTCGTCGCTGCTGCTACTTGGCGCGTCGACCAACGTCAGCCCAGCAGAGGCGAGCACCTCCACGTCAAAGTTTTCTCCTTCAACCGGCGCCCTGGACGCTGACGCCCAGGGGAGGTTGATGAAGACGCCATCGCCGGCCTTCAAGTAGACGCCAGGCCGGGGCTCTTCGGAGCCTGGCGCTGCGGCAGCGGCGGAAGGGTCGGCGGTCGGCGTAGCGCCTGACGCTCTTGCGGCCTCAGGGTCGTCAGTGCGATCGCCAAACCCCTCGTCAGCTGCCGCGGCGGCAGCCTTGGCGGCCTTTTCGCCGGCGGGATCGTCAGCGCCGGCCGCTTCTTCGGTGGCGGCGGCATCATCAACAGCAACCTCGGTCTCCATCGGCTCCGCAGTGGGTGGATCTGACGGCCTAAAAAGGGAGAAAAGTCAAGCAGATATCCAAAAAGAAGATCAAAAGAAGAAGAACCCAAGGGAAGTTTCAAAGCAAGCGGTTTACCTGTACCAGGCTCGGCAGTTGTGGTCTCCACCACCGGAGGACCGCTGGTGCTGTCCCTTGCCGGAGACTCCTCCCTTGCCGGAGAGCTCCCCCTTGCCGGAGAGCTCTCCCTTGTCGGAGGATCCGCCCTTGCCGGAGAACTCTCCCTTGGCGGCGTAGTCAAAGCAGATGTCATGTCAGGGGCGGCCTTCGAATGCTCCTGGCGAGGCTGCTCTGCTCCTACACAAGCCAACAGTCAGATATCAGCAAACAAAGAGTATCCATGCGTGCTCAACAGTGGGAAGCAAACCATATACTTACGCTAGGGGCTGCGCTGGGGGCTGCTTTGAAGAACAGCTGCCGGGTCCGGCAAGCTTGTCTCAGGCGCACCCCCTGCTGACACGGTGGGATCATCCTCGATGACAATCACCGGGACCTTGGCTCTCTTTGCCGCTCTCTGGGCCAGTGTCCTAAAAAGGAATAAGTTCAGAGTAAAGAAAATGAGATACAAGACAAGACAACAAGTATTGAAGACATACAAGTACAACAAGAATCTTACTCTTCTTCTTCCTCGTCGGAGCTGAGCGCGGAGAAGTCAAAGCCTGGCCCTCCCCCGGCGCGAGGAGGCGGAGGAGTAGGATCCCTTGGCCGCTTGACGGGAGCTGGAGCGGCGGACCGGGAGGACCCCGCTCCAGTTGCCGCTGCGGCGTGAGGTGCTTCCGCGGCAACAGAACTTGCCGCGGTGGAGCGCGTCGTGCGGCGCGGCAGGGGTTGACTCGTCCGCCGCTCCGCTACGTCCCCGGCCTTGCGAAGACGCCTTCTTGGTGGAGCCGGGGGCTCTGCTTGTGGAGCCGGGGGCTCTGCTTGCGGCAAGCTGCCCGAAGACGAAGAGGACGAGGATCCGATCTCCAACAAGCCGCTCGTATCCCCGGCGGGCCCGCTCGGCCCGACGTCATGCCCGGCGGACTTCCCCTTGCCGGCAAGTTCCTCTCGCTCGGCAAGGCTTGCCGCTTCTGCTGCCTCTGCCTCCTCCACGGTGAACCCAAACTCGCCCGCAGCTGCGGCTGCCGCCGCCTCTTCCAGCCTGGTGGCGATGCGCTTGAGCTCCTCGTAGGTGGTGTCCCGGGTGAGACCCCTCTGTTCATCGGCGTCGATCGACACTTCTACCAAGCCATCAAAGAACGCCTGCACGACGTCATCTGCAAGCTCTATCCAGGCTGGGTCAATTCCATGCGAGTCGCGGAGCGGCATCATTGCATGGATGCGGTCGAGCGAGGAGTTGTTGCACAGCGGAACGACGCCCCTCGGCAACCTGAACACTTCGGGATGCTGTGGGTCGTACTTGAACAGCTCCTGGAGCATCGTGTTGAGCTCCATGACAGTGAAGTTGAAACTGAGGCCCGGCCGCAGCCTCATGATATCCGCCGCGTTCTGGAACTCCCAGGCGGGTCTCCTCCTCTCCTGCAGGAGGGCGATGCGGCGGCGGAGGAAATCTGCGCCAACTGCTCCTACAGTAAGCCCGGCAAGCTTGAGGCGTAGGATCCGGGCGACAACAATCTTCAGTCTATCGTCTTCCGGGGCCAGGCTACTCCAATCACTGCCGCGCACTACTGGAGTTTGGCGCAGGGCAGTAAACAGCTACGGGTTCTCCTCGACAATCAGGCACCAGTCCGCCCTCCACTCCTCCCACTTGCTGCGGAACTCTCCATCCAGATAAGCATCCTTCTTGCCGGCTTTCGAGATCCAGGCGATTCCGCTAGATAAAGGCTCTCCTTTCTCAACTCGAGGCGAAAAGAAGTGGCGGAAAAGGGCTACGTTTGGATGGATTCCGACAAAGTTTTCGCAGAGATGTGCGAAAACTGCCATGGTCAGGACAGCATTGGGGGTGAAGTCAAGGAGGTGGAGCCCGTAGGTGTTCATGACGTCGCAGAAAAATTCAGAAAAGGGCGGGCAGAGCCCGCAGTAGAAGAACAAGGCGAAGAAAGGGTACCCAGTGGGAGCCTTTTTCCAAGCAGTGGCTGGGAATACCTTTGTGCGCGGATGAGCTCGCGTCCCCGTTGACCAGAAGAGGTAGTAGAACTTCTTCAGCTCCTCCGCGGCAAGCCTAGGAGGGAAGATTGCCCTCTCCTTTCGCAGCGCCGCGAGCCGCTGCGCCTCGGCCGACTTCACCTTCTCGGCTTTTGGAGCCATGGCGGGAGTGGTGAGGGAGGACGACGGCGTTGGTGGTGCTGGTGGCGATGGGGGCGGAGCGCTGCTCTCTTTCGGCTTTGAGAAGAAGGGGAGCGACGGAGATTTTCGAGTCTGGAATAGCAACGGGCAGATGGGCGAACTGCCCCTGTTTCCCCTGCTTATAAGGAGGGAGAGGGCGGACGTTCCGCCTTTCCGAATAAAGAAACCACCCACGATCTCCCCCATGATGCCGCAGTCGACGCATGCCGTTCGGGGAGGGCGTGGTGGATAGGGAGTCAGATGCGGCGTGACCCAGGCCGCGCGTGCCCTGTTTTGGGCCTGGCCCAACAGCGCTCGGCACCGTGTATGGCCTAGTCCCGGGGGCTCCTGTCGGTGTACTAGAGTAGGGGTACCCTAGTATCGCGAACTTGTTCACGGGCAGTCGCAGCGCCCCGCGGCAAGGCTTGCCGGGTGACCGCAAAAGACCTCTGTGGTTCCTTTGGAACCATTCAAGGACAAAGTATTTAAGCCAAGGAGACAAGGCCTCGGCAAGAGGAGCTTGCCGGGAAGGCCACCCAAGGCACAATGCCCCGACAAGAGGAGCTTGTCGGGAAGGCCAACCAAGGCATCTCAAGGAACTTGCCGCGACACGCCACGCGTCCCGGCAAGACCCGGCGAGCGACAAGCTCCCGGACGCGGCAAGACAATGGCCGCGACAAGGCGTTTGCCGCGGCTAGCAACCACTCTGTACCCGCGCTCCAGCTCACCCACCAACGTGTCGCTCTGAGACCCTTCCAGGCGCACATGGCGGGAGGCTGTGCAGCCAGGGGTGCACTGTGGCAAGCGGCGCTGACAAGATCGCCATCGTGGCGAGCGGTGGCGTCCCTGACGGTCCCTTTTCTGCACTATTTGGGTGACGTAGATAGGCATTTACTGCCCTTGTCCCCTGCCGTCAGGGTTAGGTATGATACACTGTGTAGGTAGTTGTACCTATCGCAACACCTTTCCATTTTTGCCCTTGCCTACGTTGCCACCTGTCGGTGACCCCTTGAGCATATAAAAGGAGGCCCATGCACAACGTAGAAAGGGGAGGACAGCAGAACACTCACGCTCGGTCTCGTTAGCTGCTGGTGTGTACTGTAGCACTCAGTGCTCCCGAGCAAGAACTCAATACAAACCAGAAAGCAGCAGTAGGAGTATTATCTCTCCGGAGAGCTCCGAAGCTGGGTAAAACCGCTTGTGTGCCTCGCCTCGATCTGCTCTTCGTGCGACCTCCGCCCCCCGCTGAACCGAAAAGGGGCTCCGTCCCCATAGGTGCTCACGGAGGCAGTTTCCCCAACAGTTATGTTGAGATTGCTATTGTTTCTTTCCGCTTCCTTGCATATGCTAGTTTTTGCTTGCGTTGATAATTTGTTTTCCTATAAGATGCCTATGCGTAGGAAGCATGTTAGACTTAGATGTGTTTGTCACGTGTTTTATGATGCTCTCTTTGTGCTTCAATTCTTGTCTTTCATGTGAGCATCGTTGAAACCTTATGCCTAGCTAGGGGCGTTAAACGATAGCGCTTGTTGGGAGGCAACCCAATTTTATTTTTAGTTTTTTTTGCTTTTTTCTTCTAGAATAAATCTTTGATCTAGCCTCTGGTTAGATGTGTTTTTATGTTTTAATTAGTGTTGGTGCCAAGTTAAACCTATAGGATCTTCTTGGATGATAGTTATTTGATCTTGCTGTAATTTCCAGAAACTTTCTGTTCACGAAAACAATTGTTAAAAATCACCGGAACGTGAAAAAATACTGATTCCAATTGCTTCTGATCAATAAACAAATTGACTAGGTCTTCCTATTCTGGTAGATTTTTCGGAGTTCCAGAAGTTTGCGTTAGTTATAGATTACTACAGACTGTTCTGTTTTTGACAGATTCTGTTTCTCGTGTGTTGTTTGCTTATTTTAATGAATCTATGGCAAGTAAAATACTTTATATACCATATAGAAGTTGGAATACAGTAGGTTTAACACCAATATAAATAAAGAATGAGTTCATTACAGTACCTTGAAGTGGTCTTTTGTTTTCTTTCGCTAACGGAGCTCACGAGATTTTTGTTGAGTGTGTTGTGAAGTTTTCAAGTTTTGGGTGAAATCTTTTGATGGATTATGGAACAAGGAGTGGAAAGATCCTAAGCTTGGGGATTCCCATGGCACCCCCAAGATAATCTAAGGGCACCAAAAAGTCAAAGCTTGGGGATGCCCCGGAAGGCATCCCCTCTTTCGTCTACTTCCATCGGTAACTTTACTTGGAGCTATATTTTTATTCACCACATGATATGTGTTTTGCTTGGAGCGTCTTGTATGATTTGAGTCTTTGATTTTTAGTTTACCACAATCATCCTTGCTGTACACACCTTTTGAGAGAGCCATACATGATTTGGAATTTGTTAGAATATTCTTTGTGCTTCACTTATATCTTTTGAGCTATATAGTTTTGCTCTAGTGCTTCACTTATATCTTTTAGAGCACGGTGGTGGACTTGTTTTATAGAAACTATTGATCTCTCATGCTTCACTTAGATTATTTTGAGAGTCTTAAATAGCATGGTAATTTGCTTAAAAATCTAATATGCTTGGTATTCAAGATTTGTAAAACTTTCTTTTGAGTGCGTTGAATAGTAAGAAAAGTTTGATGCTTGATAATTGTTTTGAGATATGAAGATGGTGATATTAGAGTCATGCTAGTTGAGTAGTTGTGAATTTGAGAAATACTTATGTTAAAGTTTGTGATTCCCGTAGCATGCACGTATGGTGAACCATTATGTGATGAAGTCGGAGCATGATTTATTTATTGATTGTCTTCCGTATGAGTGGCGGTCGGGGACGAGCGATGGTCTTTTCCTACCAATCTATCCCCCTAGGAGCATGCGCGTAATACTTTGCTTTGATAAATTGTAGATTTTTGCAATAAGTATATGAGTTCTTCATGACTAATGTTGATTCCATGTATTATACGCACTTTTCTTCCTTCCACTATTGCTAGCCTCTCTAAATACCGCACACTTTTCGCCCGTATCATACACCCACCATATACCTTCCTCAAAACAGCCACCATACATAACTATCATGGCATTTCCGTAGCCATTCCGAGATATATTGCCATGCAACTTTCCATCGTTCCGTTTATTATGACACGCTCCATCATTGTCATATTGCTTAGCATGATCATGTAGTTGACATCATATTTGTGGCAAAGCCACCGTTCATAATTCTTTCATACATGTCACTCTTGATTCATTGCATATCCTGGTATACCGCCGGAGGCATTCATATAGAGTCATATTTTGTTCTAAGTATCGAGTTGTAATTGTTGAGTTGTAAGAAAATAAACGTGTGATGATCATTATTTTTAGAGCATTGTCCCAAGTGAGGAAAAGGATGATGGAGACTATGATTCCCCCACAAGTCGGAATGAGACTCCGGAAAAAAAATAGGCCGTAAAAAAAGAGAAAAGGCCCAAACAAATAAAATGAGAGAAAAGAGAGAAGGGACAATGTTACTATCCTTTTACCACACTTGTGCTTCAAAGTAGCACCATGATCTTCATGATAGAGAGTCTCTCATTTTGTCACTTTCATATACTAGTGGGAATTTTTCATTATAGAACTTGGCTTGTATATTCCAATGATGGGCTTCCTCAAAATGCCCTAGGTCTTCGTGAGCAAGCAAGTTGGATGCACACCCACTTAGTTTCTTTTGTTGAGCTTTCATATACTTATAGCTCTAGTGCATCCGTTGCATGGCAATCTCTACTCACTCACATTGATATCTATTGATGGGCATCTCCATAGTCTGTTGATA
Organism: Aegilops umbellulata; assembly: GCA_032464435.1. NCBI lineage: Eukaryota > Viridiplantae > Streptophyta > Magnoliopsida > Poales > Poaceae > Aegilops > Aegilops umbellulata. Next base: position 147,008,499 of record CP136059.1, on the reverse strand, counting down.
CGCCTAGTTGATGTGAGACTATCTTGTCCCTTTTTGTCTTCTCCACAACCACCATTTTATTCCACATATAGTGCTATATACATGGCTCACGCTCATGTATTGCGTGAAGATTGAAAAAGTTTTGCGAATGTCAAAAGTATGAAACAATTGCTTGTATTGTCATCGGGGTTGTGCGTGATTTAAATACTTTGTGTGGTGAAGATAGAGCATAGCCAGACTATATGATTTTGTAGTAATAACTTTCTTTAGCCATGTTATTTTGAGAAGACATGATTGCTTTGTTAGTATGTTTGAAGTATTATTATTTTTATGTCAATATTAAACTTTTGTCTTGAATCTTTTGGATCTGAATATTCATACCACAATTAAGAAGAATTACATTGAAATTATGCCAAGTAGCACTCCGCATCAAAAATTCTGTTTTTGTCATGTACCTACTCGAGGACGAGCATGAATTAAGCTTCGGGAAGCCTGATACGTCTCCAACGTATTTATAATTTTTGATTGCTCCATGCTATATTATCTATTGTTTTGGACAATTTTGGGCTTTATTATCCACTTTTATATTATTTTTGGGACTAACCTATTAACCGGAGGCCCAGCCCAGAATTGCTGTATTTTTGCCTACAGAGTTTCGAAGAAACGGAATATCAAATGGAGTCCAAACGGAATGAAACCTTCGGGAACATGATTTTCTCACCGAATATGATCCAGGAGACTTGGACCCTACGTCAAGAAAGAAAGGAGGGAGGCACGAGGTAGGGGGTGCGCCCACCCCCTAGGGCGCGCCCTCCACCCTCGTGGGCCCTCTATTGCTCCACCGATGTACTCCTTCCTCCTATATATACCTACGTACCCCCAAACGATCAGATACTGAGCCAAAAACCTAATTCCACCGCCGCAACCTTCTGTATCCACGAGATCCCTTCTTGGGGCCTGTTCCGGAGCTCTGCTAGAGAGGGCATCCATCATGGAGGGCTTCTACATCATCACCATAGCCTCTACGATGAAGTGTGAGTAGTTTACCTCAGACCTTTGGGTCCATAGTTAGTAGCTAGATGGCTTCTTCTCTCTTTTTGGATCTCAATACAATGTTCTCCCCCTCTCTCGTGGAGATTTATTCGATGTAATCTTCTTTTTGCGGTGTGTTTGTTGAGATCGATGAATTGTGGGTTTACGATCAAGATTATCTATGAACAATATTTTAATCTTCTCGGAATTCTTTTATGTATGATTGGTTATCTTTGCAAGTCTCTTCAAATTATTAGTTTGGTTTGGCCTACTAGATTGATCTTTCTTGCAATGGGAGAAGTGCTTAGATTTGGGTTCAATCTTGCGGTGTCCTTTCCCGGTGACAGTAGGGGCAGCAAGGAATGTATTGTATTGTCGCCATCGAGTATAACAAGATGGGTTTTTTGTCATATTGCATGAATTTATCCCTCTACATCATGTCATCTTGCTTAAGGCGTTACTCTGTTTTCTTGAACTTAATACTCTAGATGCATGCTGGATAGCGGTCGATGAGTGGAGTAATAGTAGTAGATGCAGGCAGGAGTTGGTCTACTTGTCTCGGACGTGATGCCTATATACATGATCATACCTAGATACTCTCATAAATATGCTCAATTCTGTCAATTGCTCAACAGTAATTCGTTCATCCACCGTAAAATACTTATGTTCTTGAGAGAAGCCACTAGTGAAATCTATGGCCCCAGGGTCTATCTTCATCATATCAATCTTCCAATACTTAGTTATTTCCTTTGCTTTTTACTTTGCTTTTATTTCACTTTGCATCTTTACCACAAAAATACCAAAAAGATATTATCCTATCATATCTATCAGATCTCACTCTCGTAAGTGACCGTGAAGGGATTGAAAACTCCTTATCGCGTTGGTTGCGAGGAGTTATTTGCTTTGTGCAGGTATGAGGGACTCGTGCGTAGTCGCCTACTGGATTGGTACGTTGGTTCTAAAAAACTGAGGGAAATACTTACGCTACTTTGCTGCATCATCATTTCCTCTTCAAGGAAATCCAACGCAGAGCACATAAGAAAGGTCATGTATATGTAGACTTGTATTGTAAGCCATGTATATGTAGACTTGTATTGTAAGGCATGTAAGAAAGGTCACCAAGCCGGACACGTTGTATGAGCCGGCCGAGACCCTGTAGGCCGCAGGGCGTCAACCCGTGTATATAAGGGGATGACCCAGCGATGACTTAGGGGAGAAAAAAGGACAGATCGAGAGCCAGGTTAAGCGTATTCGCTCCCTGGTCATCGAAACCCTAGCAATACCACCTCAAACTGGATTAGGCCTTTACCTTCACCACAAGGGGCCGAACCAGTATAAATTCCTTGTGTCATTTGTCCTGATTAACCCCTTTAAGCTAATATCGTTGCGATGGCTCCATGTCTAAGTCCTCACACTAGGACATCTGCCGTGACAATTCCACGTCAGTTGGCGCCCACCGTGGGGCTATCGCATGATGGTTTCAAGTTCTTAGAGGGCAACTTTGAAGGGATCAAGGGATACACCATGGGCCGGATGACCAAGAATCATCGCGACAAGCTCTACATCGACGAAGCAGGATGGGCCCCCGAGGCCGGCTCAATTGAGTACAGGTGTCGGGTCCCCTTCGATGGAATTCACGTCTTCATTGGCAAGATCGGCGAACCGGGCCCTGAGACGGACATCTACACCGACATCATCAAGATGGCTCAGTGTGTGAGACCCGCCCGAGTTCAGCCCTCCATGAAATGTGTCGTCGTGGGATTCACCCATGGAGCGGAGTCTGAGGATATATCGGCGTCTAGTGGTGAGACGGTTGTTTACTCTGATGGTGAGTCATCCACCGGTGAGACCGAGTCATTGTATCAACTGCAAGACGGCCGACTTGGGGGCTGTTCTGATGAAGACATTATTCCAGATCCCTACGAGCCGCTGAACCGGGTCGCGATCTTCCTAGCCGGTACGCAGCCGGTACATCATTCTTCAACTGCAGCGGCACTGATTTCCGGGTCAGCGGCGGCGACGGCGGCCGGGGCAGGAGGCCCTGTGCGCCCGCCGGCTCAAGTCTTGTCCGACTTATTATACCTCTTAGCAACACTACTAGCGACGGAGGTTAACCCGGATAATCGAGATCAACATAATGCGGAAGTCGCAAAGTTGCAAGATCAGATAGCTCAAGCTAAGTGTAACACCCCGGATGTAACTTACCATAATTGTAACTCCAACTCTTGCCATTTTCGGCTATGTGATATGATATTCCCTCCGTGGTTGGGTTTTTCCGTAGTTTTGCATTTTGTTCATGTCTTACATTTCATATCATGTCATCATGTGCATCGCATTTGCATACGTGTTCGTCTCATGAATCCGAGCATTTTCCCCGTTGTCCGTTTTGCAATCCGGCGCTCCTATGTTCCCCGGCGTCCCCTTTTACCATTTTCCGTGAGCGGGTATTAAACTTTCTCGGAATGGACCGAGGTTTGTCAAGCGGCCTTGGTATAGCACCGGTAGACCGCCTGTCAAGTTTCAGGTCATTCGGAGGCCGTTTGATACTCCAACGGTTAACCGGGTAAACGTGAAGGCTTTGTGTGTGTTGCAGCCCAAAACCCCTCCAAAACAGCCCAATGACCCATATAAGACACTCCCATGTCCATCGCCGTTCGATCACGATCGCGTGGTCGAAAACCGCTCTCCATTTGGAGCTTCCTAGCTCCTTCTACCTATAAAAACACCTCCCCCTCTGAAATCCCGGATCATTTCGCACCCTAACCCTAGCCCCGCTCCTCTCCGCGCCGCCGGACACGTCCGGACAGCGCCGGACACCGTCCGCCCACCGCGTCACCCCGACCAATCGGGCGCTGCCACGTCAGCCGCCCTGCCGCCTCGTCCAACCCGCGCCCGCCACGTGGCCGCCGCCGCCGAAGCCCGCGGAGAGCCCGCAGCCGGCCCCCGCGGGCCGGTGCTGCTCCGCCGCCCACCCCGCGCCTCCTCTTCGCGCGCCGCCGCCTCCCGCCGGCCCGCGCCTCCTTGCTCTGCCGCTGCCCTCGTCGCCGGCCGCCGCCGCTGCCCGCGGGTCGCCGCCCGCTGCGCCGCCTCCACCGTCGCCGGCGCCTCCGCCCCTCGCCGCCCCGGATCCGGCCGGATCCGCTCCGGAACCTCGTCGCCAGCGCCCCCCGCTCCTTCTCCGGTGAGTTCGTCCGGCGAGCCTCGGGACCCGCGAGATCCCGATCTGGATCTAAAACTCCTCGGTTGACTTTTTCTCTCCCGAACCCTAATTTTTTTATGCTAAATTTGTCATGCTATATCTCTGCACCCGTGGCTCCGTTTTGGGCGTATAGCATATCAAATTGTTCGCCTCGATGAGTACATCATTTCATCTCATTGCATAATTTTCATTTGAGTTCATATTGATGCCCGAAATGCTGTTAGAAGAGGGCTATGTGATGTTAGTTTCAGATCTGTTTCAGAACATGCACTTTTGTCATTTTTGCCATCATTGATGTGTGCACCCTATGGAGTTGAGTCCTACATGTGTTTTGTAATATGCCATGCCATATTTACAGTGGTTTTTGCTATGTATTTTTGTGACCTTTGTGGTGACTAGCACAAGCATGCAAACTAGGGTATATAATGTTGCTGATTTCAGAGAGTATTTTCACAGTCATGTTCTGCTGTTATTTTTATGCCATGTGTTCATGTTGTTTCAGAGAGATCTATGCCTCTTTTGAGCATGATCAGTAAGGGTGTTTTGAGAATATGTATTTGGTCTATCCATCCATGCCTTTGTTTGTAATTATGGAGTGCCATAGCTTGAGTCAATCGAGTTCTACCTTTGCTATAAAATGTTACTGGCAGATTGTTTACATGTTATTCGATTTTGCCAAGCTTGTTGTGGTTGATCCTTGCATGCTATGATGTTGTTCTTGCAATGTATAGCTTCTATGCCATGTCTTCTTGATGTATGTATGCTTAGTTTATCATGCAATGCTCTGTGGTGAGTGCATCGAGCTCGTAAACATGCCTACTTGTTATCTGTTTTTGACATGTCCAGTTTTCTGCAAAGTCTGAAACCTGTAACGAAATTTGCTTAATTGACATGGGTGTTATTATACTTTCTGATCCTTTTTGGCTTATGATCAGTAAGGGACTTTTGTTAAGTGCTTTGAGTAGATTCATGCCTTGCCTTATTTTGATATGTCTTGTTCCTGTAGCATGTCGTTTACTTGCTCTAAACATGTCATCCTGATGTTAATTTCTGGCATGTTATTTTCACCAAGTTTGTGAACCTGTTATCTTTTGCACTTTTGCCATGCTTGTTTGAACCTGTTATGGTGTGATTTAGCCGTAGCTCAATGTTCATCTTTTGTTAAGCATATTGAGTAGTTTGCTGTCATATGCTTTTCTGGTATGTTTGGGTGCAGTAGCTTAATTTCTTGTTGCTTGCTAAGTAGCATCATGCTGTTAAAGGCAGAATATTGTCATTCTTGTTTTGCTTGTCATTTGCAAACCGTGCATCCGATTCCGGTGATCTTTATATCGATTTCAACCGAAATCACCTCACCTTTCTAGTGGCATACTTGGTTTGCCAAGATTATGCCTTGTTCATCTTTTTCCTTCCTGAGCACGCATATGCATTGCATATCACATCTCGCATATCATGCCATGTTTTGCATCATGTTGTTTGTGCATTGCATCGTGGTTGATAGTTGTTCCTTTGCTTGTCTTCTTGCTTTGGGTAGAGCCGGGAGACGAGTACGTGAACGAGGAACCTGTTGAGAACGCTTATGAGGACCAAGCTTTCGTCAACTCTGAGAACCTTGCAGGCAAGATGACCATACCCTCGAAATCACTTCTATCTTTGCTTGCTAGATGCTCGCTCTTTTGCTATGCCTATGCTGCGATACCTACCACTTGCTATATCATGCCACCCATATTGCCTTGTCAGCCTCTAACCATCCTTGTCCTAGCAAACCGTTGATTGGCTATGTTACCGCTTTGCTCAGCCCCTCTTTATAGCGTTGCTAGTTGCAGGTGAAGATGAAGTTTGTTCCTTGTTGGAACATGGACTTGTTGTTCCTTGTTGGAACATGTTTACTTGTTGGGATATCACAATACCTCTTATTTAATTAATGCATCTATATACTTGGTAAAGGGTGGAAGGCTCGGCCTTATGCCTGGTGTTTTGTTCCACTCTTGCCACCCTAGTTTCCGTCATACCGGTGTTATGTTCCTTGGTTTTGCGTTCCTTACACGGTTGGGTGATTTATGGGACCCCCTTGATAGTTCGCTTTGTATAAGACTCTTCCATCAAGGCCCAACATTGGTTTTACCATTTGCCACCTAAGCCTTTTTCCCCCGGGTTTTCGCGAGCCCGAGGGTCATCTTTATTTTAACCCCCCCGGGCCAGTTCTCCTTCGATTGCTGGTCCAAACTAGAGCCCTCTGCAGCGCCACCTTGGGGCAACTTGAGGTCTGGTTTTAGTTGTACGGACTGCTCATCCGGATGTGCCCTGAGACCGAGATATGTGCAGCTCCTATCAGGATTTGTCGGTACAATCGGGCGGCTTTGCTGGACTTGTTTTATTACCGTCGAGATGTCTTGTAGTCCGCGATTTCGAGACAGATCGGGTCTTCCCGGTAGAAGGAATATCCTTCGTTGACCGTGAGAGCTTATAATGGGCTAAGTTGGGACACCCCTGCAGGGTATTATCTTTCGAAAGCCGTGCCCGCAGTTATGAGGCAGATGGGAATTTGTTAATGTCTGGTTGTAGAAAACCCGAAGTTGACCTTAATTAAAACACATCAACCGCGTGTGTAACCGTGATGGTCTCTTCTCGGCGGGGTCCGGGAAGTGAACACGGTGTTGGAGTTATGTCTGACGTAGGTTGTTCTAGGATCACTTCTTGATCACTTCTAGCTTCACGACCGTGTTTTGCTTCTCTTCTCACTCTCTTTTGCGAATGTAGCCACCATACACGCTAGTCGCTTGCTGCAGCTCCACCTCACAATCCTTTCCTACCTATAAGCTTAAATAGTCTTGATCTCGCGGGTGTGAGATTGCTGAGTCCCCGTGACTCACAGATTCTACCAAAATAGTTGTAGGTGCCGACGATGCCAGTTCAGATGCTTCAACCGAGCTCAAGTGGGAGTTCGACGAGGAAGGTGGTCGTTACTATGTGTCTTTTCCTGATGATCAGTAGTGGAGCCCAGTTGGGGTGATTCGGGGATCTGTGTAGCATTTGGGGTAGTCTTCTTTCATTTTGGTTCCGTAGTCGGACCTTGAGTGTAATCTGGATGATGAATGTTTATTTATGTATTGTGTGAAGTGGCGACTGTAAGCCAACTATGTATCTCTTTCCCTTATGTATTACTTGGGTTGTGTGAAGATTACCTCACTTGCGACATTGCTTTCAATGCGGTTATGCCTCTAAGTCGTGCCTCGACACGTGGGAGATATAGCCGCATCGAGGGCGTTACACTAAGGAGGATCTAATGGCTGAAGATGCTAGGATGGCCGCGGAGCGGGTTACATTGGATGCTCAGGTGCAGTGGATTGAGTCGGAATCTTATCGGCTCATGCTAGATCAGAACGCTTCAAACGAGGTCATGAGGAGGAGGCATCAGACTTGTCTGCCCCCGGTTTACGAGGCGAGAAATCTCTTTAACATGCCAGGAGCAGGAACCAGTAACCCGCCAGTAGTAAATCAGGTTGAAGCACCTGGGACGGGAACGCCGGTTCAGCCACGGACGATGGACCCTCCTCATCAGAACAATATCCGGTCACAACACGTGCAAACACCACTGGGTCATTATTCTAACCCTTTGGATAACATGATCGCTGCAGCGTCATGATTGACGGCTCTTCTAGTTGAAGGCGAGTCTCTAGCGGCGGTTGAAACACGGAGAGCTAGAGATCTTCTTCAGACAATGTTGGTTCAGTAGCAGGCTTATTCTTACAGTCGTAGTAGGATTCATTCTACCCCTCGCCCAAGCCGGAGCTACAGCCGGCGTATTGATGAGCCGGCGGTGTCAAGAAGTGGGCGGAACCATAACCCGCCTTGCGGACATAACCCGACGGGCGGTGGTGCTGATGCTCAGAACGTAGTGGATCAAGGTAGAGCGCGTCGGGAGGCCAAGCTGGTGGCTCAGTATGCGGCCCGTGAACCTTCTCTGTTGTGTCCGACCACCTCTGTGGAGCCGGGTGTGACCTTTAGGAACTTGGGGGTGCCGTGTTTAGTGCCTGCTCTACATGATGAGCGTCTTCCCAAGGATTTCAATGGTCCCCGCAAGGTTCCAAACTATACGGCCGACTTACCTCCTGCGGCATGGGTCGAGAGTTATGAGATGGCCATGGAATTGTTGGATGTTAGCGAGGTGGCGTCTGCAAAGTATTTCCTTTGATGTTGGATGGAAAGACACGCACTTGGTTGAAGGGGCTCCCTGCCAATTCTATCGGGTCATGGGCCGAGTTAAAAGCCTGATTTATCCAGAATTTCAAGGATACGTGCAAGTAGCCTATGTCAATTGTGGATTTAGCCTCCTATGTCCAATAAGAAGGTGAGTCGACAACCCATTGGGTGCGCCGGGTCTCGACCATCCTAGACTCGACGGACTACATCAATACCGATTCAGCAGTTTTGATGTTGGAGAACAATTGTCGTTTCACGCCCGTAAAGCAGAAATTAAGGCGGATCAAACGGTACAACAACGACATGGGGACACTCATGGCGGCTCTGGTTATGTATGCTGACTCTGATGGTACCAAGGACCCCGAGTCTGATGACGAAAAGCCGGGAAAGGGAAAGAAGAGCAGCAACACCAGAGGGCAGCAGCATAACCCGGCAAACCATGGAGACAACGGTAAGCGCAAAGCTGATAATAGTTTGGACTTTGTGGCTAACACCAATACGCAGAATAATGGTCAGCGTCGTAAGGGTAAACCGCCCCACAGACTGGAGGATCCAGCTTCAATCTCGAACAGATGCTAAATCAGCCCTGCCTAAGACATGGTATGCAAGAAAGACCGTCCAGGCACCTCTGGAAGGATTGTTACATTATGAAGGAGTACAAGAATTCCAATCTTTTTCAAGACAGTCATGGGCCAGGTGGCGGCTCAGGATCCGGATCTCATGGACCGGGTTATAGCGGTGGCGGCTCTAACTCTGGATTCCAATGAAATCAAGGTAATCACGACAACCAGGGTGGTTACAATCAGCAGAGTAACCAGGGGAGTCAACAACAATAATAGTCTCATTATCAGAGCACCCCGAACAACTAAATAGTGGACAGTATCATGTCTTCACCACTAGCTTATGTAAGTGTGACCAGAAGCTTCATAAGAAGGCAGTCAATGCTATTGACCCGGCGGTTCCCCATTACTTGCGCTGGTCTGAGCAACCCATTGTGTGGAGTCGGGAAGACCACCCGCCCCGGGTTGATAATCCGGGTCACTTGGCTTTGGTGGTCGCACCTCAAGTCAGAGGGTATAAGTTCACCAAGGTACTCATGGACGGAGGGAGCACCATCAATATCCTTTATTATGAAACTTTCCGTCGCATGGGGTTGATTGATAAAAATCTTAAGCCGTCAAACACTGTTTTTCACAGTGTGGTACCTGGTAAGTTGACCTACCCAGTTGGTAAGATAGCTCTGGAAGTTGCTTTTGGAGATGATCATGATTCTAGGTCAGAGACATTGACCTTTGAAGTGGTCAAGATCCACAGCCCATATCATGCTCTGTTTGGACGACCGGCTTATGCCAAGTTCATGGCATGGCCTTGTTATGTGTATCTGCACCTCAAGATGTCGGGTTACAAGGGAACCATAACGGTGCTTGGAAGCCGGAATATAGCCTTGGAGTGTGAGGAAGGAGACCTTGCTTATGTTGAGTCTGTTTGTGCAACTGAGGAGCTGAAGTTTTATAAGGATAATGTTGACCCGACAGACATGATGTCTCTAAAGAAGCCAACCATAGAGCAGGATCCTTCACTCAAATTTAAGTCGGGAGATGACACTAAGCTGGTCGATTTCATTCCTAGTGATTCATCGAAGCAGTTCAGTATCAGTGCCAATCTAGATCCGTAATTGGGAAGCGCGCTCATCGAGTTAATCCATGAGAACATGACATCTTTGCATGGAAACCTTCAGACATGCCGGGTGTACCAAGAGAACTCGCTGAGCACACTCTCAATATTGATCCAAAATTTAAGCCGGTTAAGCAGTTTCTTCGCCAATTTAACAAGGAGAGGCGGAAGGCCATTGGAGAGGAAGTGGCTCGGTTCTTGGCAGCCGGGTTTATCGTCGAAGTTTTCCATCCCGAGTGGTTGGCTAACCCGGTGCTGGTACTCAAGAAGAATGGCACTTGGCGGATGTGTGTGGATTACACGAACTTGAACAAGGCTTGTCCGGCTGATCCGTTTGCTCTCCCTCGTATTGGTCAAATCATTGATGCTACGGCGGGTTGTGAACGTCTGAGATTTTTGGATGCTTATTCTGGTTATAATCAGATCAATATGGCAGTTAAGGACCAGGAGAAGACAGCTTTCATTACTCTGTTTGGAGCTTCTGCTATGTGTCTATGCCTTTTGGGCTCAAAAGTGCCCAGGCGACTTATCAGCGGTGTGTGCAAAATTGCCTTCACAATCAAATTGGGCGCAATGTTCATGCTTATGTCGATGACATTGTGGTGAAATCAAGAAAGAAGGAGACCTTGATTGATGATTTGAAGGAGACGTTTGACAATCTCTGGGTTTACAAGATGATGCTTAATCCGGCTAAATGTGTCTTTGGTGTGCCCGCAGGCAAGCTCTTAGGTTTCTTGCTTTCTAACAGAGGCATTGAAGCTAACCCAGAGAAAATCAAAGCCATTACTTCGTTGGCTAAGCCGGCGTGTGTTAATGATGTTCAGTGCCTGGCAGGTCGTATTGCGGCTCCGAGCCGGTTCATAAGCCGGCTAGGTGAGAAGGCTATCCCCCTCTATCAAATGATGAAGAAGACATATCATTTTGTTTGGAGTGACACTGGTAACCAAGCGTTTGAGGATCTGAAGAAACAATTGGTTGAGTCGCCCGTGCTTGCTTCCCCTATTGATAAAGAGCCTCTGTTGTTATATGTGGCTGCTAATAGCGGGGCCGTCAGCGTGGCCATCGTGGTGGAAAGGAAGGAGGCAAGCAAGGAATATACTGTTCAACGGCCGGTTTATTATATTAGCGAGGTGCTTACTGAGTCCAAGCAGAGATACCCACATTGGCAGAAGCTTGTATATGGGGTTTTCATGGCAAGCCGGAAGCTTAAGCAATATTTTCAGGGTCATCCTATCACCGTGGTTAGCTCTGCTCCTTTGGGAGGTATCATCCAAAACAGGGAAGCAACTGGCTGGGTTTCTAAGTGGGCCATTAAGCTTGGACCTCACGGGTTAAAATATATGCCTCGTACGACTATCAAGTCCCAAGCACTTGTGGATTTCATCAATGATTGGACAGAGTTGCAGGCACTGGAGGAAAAGCCGAATAACACATATTGGACTATTCACTTTGATGGATCTAGACAGCTGGAGGGCTCGGGGTCTGGAGTTGTCTTGGCTTTCCCACGAGGTGATAAATTTTCTTATGTCCTCCGATTAATGTTCCCTTGTACTAACAATGCAACTGAGTGTGAGGCCCTGCTGCATGGTCTTCGGATGGCTAAGGAGATGAATTTAAGCCAGGTGAGATGCTTTGGTGATTCAGATTTGGTGGCCCAATAGGTTTCTGGTACTTGGGATTCCAAAGATCCGCTTATGGCGGCTTATCGTCGAGAGGTCGATGCCATTGCAGGTCATTTCAAGGGTTATCAAGTTGAACATATTGATCGAAGGAAGAATGAGGCGGCTGATAACCTAAGCCGGCTAGGCTCTCAGTGTAAGTCGGTGCCACCAAATAAGTTCCTGGATGTTCTACTCAATCCTTCGGTCATGTTGCCTACGGAAGAGGACCTTGCTATTCCTGACCCGGAAACACAATTGGTGGCGGCTCTTCATGCTATTCCTGATTGGACAGTTCCCTATTTGGCTTACATGACTCAGGGTGAGTTACCTGAGGATGAGACCTTGGCCAGGCAGATAACCCGACGGTCTAAGTGAATGACAATTGTCAATGGGGAGCTGCACCATTGCAGCGTTACATGGGCGTTTCAATGTTTCGTTTCTCCTGAAGAGGGCTGTGAGATTCTGCGTGAGATCCACGAACGAGATTGTGGTCATCATGCCGGCTCTAAATCTCTGGTATCCAAGGCTTTTCATCATAGTTTCTATTGGCTGACGGCTCATGCTGATGCTGAGGACTTGTTCAGAAAATGTGACGGTTGTCAGAAGTTTTCACGTCGAGCTCATGTTCCGGCTCAGGAGCTGAGGATGATCCCAATCACTTTGCCATTTGCAACTTGGGGGTTTGATATGGTTGGACCTTTTAAAAGGTCCAAGGATAACAAGACCCACCTTTTGGTGGCGGTTGATAAGTTCACTAAGTGGGTAGAAGCAGAGCCGGTCAGTAAGTGTGATGCAGCCACGGCGGTTCAATTCATGAAGAAGGTGATCTTCCGTTTTGGCTTTCCACACAACATTATAACAGATAATGGCACTAATCTCTCCAAGGGTGCTATGAAAGAATTTTGTCAACGTGAGCATATCCGTTTTGATGTATCATCAGTGGCTCACCCCCAATCCAATGGCCAAGCTGAGAGAGCCAATCAAGAGATCCTAAGAGGCATCAAGCCCCGACTTATGGTTCCCTTACAAAGGACGCCGGGTTGTTGGGTGTAGGAATTACCTTTCGTGTTATGGAGCATTAATACCACCCCAACAGGTCTACGGGTTACACACCTTTCTTCATGGTTTACGGAGCAGAGGCGGTTCTCCCTAGTGACATCCGTCACGACTCACCTCGTGTGGCGGCTTATGTTGAAGATGACAAATAAAAATCACGCCAGGATCACTTGACCTGTTAGATGAGGAGCGTGACATAGCGGCGGCTTGTTCGGCGATTTACCAACAAGATCTGCACCGTTACCACAGCCGTCAGGTTAAAACCATGACTTTTCAAGAAGGCGATCTGGTGCTCCGGCTCATCCAAGATCAGACTAATACGCACAAATTGTCCCCACCTTGGGAAGGACCCTTTGTGGTCAGTAAGAATCTCAACAATGGGTCATACTACCTTATCGATGTTCGAGAGCACAAAGACTCGCGTAAGTCGAAGGAGGAGACCCACCTGCCGTGGAATATTGCTCATCTTTGGCCTTACTACACTTGAGCCAATGGCTCTTCTGATGTACATATTTTTGACAATGTATATATTATGATCAATATAATAAACCGGCATCCCTGTTAAAGCAGGGCCTATGTAATTTTTCCTTAATGAGTTTTTGGTTACTTGGGGGCTTCTGGCTTATGTGCGAAGTTATGATTACCCTTTGAACCGGCTTATAAGCCACTGAAAAAAACTTGGGGGCTTGCTACCCAGGTTAAAGGGACCAAAGAGAGTCTGTTGCAAAAGCACAACTCAAACATAGGTGCCCCTTGAGCACGGCTCAAAAATATTGCTTGGGGGCTCCTTTTTCTAAAGAACAAAGAGTTTTTATAACCCTTGTAGTAGGCTTAAAAGCCAGGCTTGGAAGCCAGGTGTATTCACCTAAAACCCCGGGTTATCCTGCCGTTTTAAGTAAGCCACTCCGCCCAGGTAATCCTGGAATGACCCGCCGTACGTTTGACAAGTCAACCTTATACAGACCCTGAACTTGTCAAAGTTAAAACGACGATTGGTTATGTGAGGTCCATCTTATAAGGTTTGTATATAGGTTTAACTCAGTGGTTGTGCGGCCCGTGAAAGCACTCGATTTTCGGCCTGGCAGTCCATGAAAAGCCTGGTTTTTCATTTGTTTTTATTCGACAGATTTTTTTGAGGTTTATTTGATGAGGCTTATAATGCATTATGATTATAATTCACCGGTGTTAATTAACCCGGCCTGGCTGTTGACTATAAGTCGCCAGTATGAGATAAGATAATATCCGGTGTTTATTAACCCGGCCTGGCTTTTGACTATAAGTCGCTAGTATGAGATATGATAATATCCGGAGTTTATCAACCCGGCCTGATTTTGTTCATAAACTAGCAATCTATGATAATTACCAGTGCTCAAATTTTGGGTTATCACCCTTATTACATTAGCTTGGTACACCAACAGTGTGGTCAAATATCACAGGCATGACATATTTTGTTATAATTGAACCAGTCTTGGTTATAAACTACTTTTAGTTTCCAGTAATGATATATTGGGCATTATGACTCGTCCAATGGTAAAATCGTGGGACACTTGTGATCTGTTTTTGCATACAGGAACAAACTCAAAAAGCTGATATTATAAGCATCAGTGGATCAACAGTTTCATGGAAAGCAGAATGCGCATGATGACACGACAGACTCAAAGTTTTACTACCCTATTACATGGCTCCATTGGCTGAATGAGGTCAAAGTGTTTTTCAAACAATCAAGTGTTTAGAACCACCCGGCGGTTCAATCTTCTTGACCTTGCTGCTCGGAGTCTTCTGCATCATCCTTTGCCGGCTCTTCGTCTTCCTTCACATTCTGAAAAGTTGGTGATGACCAATCAATGCCACATAAAGCTTCAAATTCAGCCTCATCATCTATAAGCTCAGACGGATCGACTTCAGGACCAAAGGTGTGCTTACGGATTGGCGGGATTAAGTCCATCACTTTGTAAGCCGGGGTCGGCATCTTTTGATTGTCCTGGTTATAAGCCGGATGGTACTTGGAAAGATCCGAGTCATTAGCAATCAGAGTGGCCATTGGATGAATTTCCTTTACGCAAGCTGAGAAGTCTTTCTGATCAAAAGGTGTACCATCTTCTTTCAAGCTTGGGTAACCAATAGCTACCTCACACGGGTCAAGCTCTAGTACCCATGCCTTGGCCCGGGTCAAAGCCGTCACAGCGCCGGCTCTTGTAGATGATCGCTTTATCTCATCAAATCTTACATGAAGCACAAAGAGTTTCTTCAAAACATCTATCAGCATAGTTGGTGCTTGACCTATTGGCGAAATGGCGGCTAATGCATGTTGAGTCCCGACGTAGAGCTGCTCGACAAGGGTGTAGACATCTTTAAGCTTCACAAGCATGTCTTGATTGAGATTGCTGCTCCTGGGACCTAGATATATCCCAAAATGATTAAATGGCGGGTTATGTGATCAAAATAATGATTCATTTTTGATGATTGGCAAGGCGGCTCACCAAAGATAGCTGAAACCATCTGAGTTACGTGGTGTTTTAAACCAGTGAGATCAGTGGTCACCTCTTGAAGCGATGCTTCTGCCTTCTCAGCACATTGCGTTAAAACCATCTTTTCATCTGTCCAAGTCTTTTTCTCTGCCTCAAAGCTGGTCTTCAGTTTTTCCGACTCAGCTACGCTAAACTGGAATTTTGACTCAGCCTTCCGGGTCTCAGTTTCCTGAGTCGCCAGCCGGGTCTTGGCATCATTCAATTGGGACTCCAGTTCAGCAGTGGAAGCCAGTATAAAGTATAGAGTTATCAACATTTATATCAAGATTACAAGAATACAAGTCCCAAGTCTTTTGCCAGCAGCAACATTGGCACTTGGGGGCTAATGTATATCGAAGAATTTTTTCAAGGCAACAGCTCTTATGATGTTGGAGACTAATGCATATCGTTTGTATTTTCTTCATCATGAGCCGGAAGTGATGTAATAGTCCCAACAGACTCATGGGGGCTATGCAGTCAGGCTCTCTTTTCTTATGAAAAGACAAATAGGACCGGCTCATTCCTACGGATTAACCCGTCCCTTGGGGGCCACGGATGCAAAACTCAACTTGTGCAAACATCCGGTTTACATTTAAACCGGAAAAGGATGGATTCTAGGACAGAAGTTTATGGATTCTTCTAAAAGTCTACAGCCTATTCAATCTTGTCATAACCAGTAGACTTGGGGGATGGTAGGATGTGTATATACGTTATTTAAAGCTGGAAGTTATACCTCATATTTTTGGTGCAGCTGTTTCACCATATCAATTTCAAGGTCGCGGCTGGAATGAACCTGGCTGAGGTACTCGGAGAGGATCTCATTGCTGCTCAATTGCGCATAATGGGAGATGTCAAACTTCAGTTTCCGCCTCTCAATAACCTCTTGCTTGGCAGTGTGTTTGACTGAAGCTATTGGATTTCCCGGTTCAACAAAGCCGATGCCAGTAATCAACACGTCATCATTATGAGTCTTTGACGGCTTAGGTGAGCCCGAGGGGGCAGGAGTTGAAGGATTAATAGCAGTGCCATCAACACTGAGATCCAGAATCTCAGGCAGAGTGACAGTAATGGTTTCCTCCAGCTGTTTGTCAGAAGCTTCAGGAACGGAGACTTGTGGCTCTGGCTCAGCAGTTTTCGGTGCTTCAGTTGGTTTGTTCACTTTCGCCTTCTTGTTGGGCTCTGCTTGTCCACTACGCGGATTATAACAAGTTAGTGTAAATATAAGGGTATGAAGAATTACAAAGTAAAATTAATTGCTATTACCCAGGGCAGTTTTGAAAGCCGGCAACTCAGTTTGTGATGAGTCGCCAGAGGAAGAATGGGCAAGTTCCTGATTAGGGGTTATCAACAGAGTTAGAAGGTAAACAGATAAGATCCACCAAACAGATAAAAAGAGTAATTAGAAAAAGAACCTCGTTTCGACGTTTTCGAGGGGCAGGAGTATTCGGTAAGCCGGAAGATAACTCGTCACCTCCATTGGTCTGGGTCTGGCGGCGGTTCTCTTGTTGTTGTTGCTTCAAAAGAAAGTGAGGATCGAAATAACCCAAGGGGTGTGAAAACCTTACTTTCCGGGTTACTTGTCGAAGTTTCTGTCTTGGCAAAGGGTCTGAGCCGGAGGAAATAATAGTTACCTCTTCTTCAGCTGCTTGGCTGGCTCCCATGTCAGCCTGATAATAATTAGTGTCAATAAGATGAT
This sequence comes from Aegilops umbellulata, assembly GCA_032464435.1. Classification (NCBI taxonomy): domain Eukaryota; kingdom Viridiplantae; phylum Streptophyta; class Magnoliopsida; order Poales; family Poaceae; genus Aegilops; species Aegilops umbellulata. Next base: position 146,991,492 of record CP136059.1, on the reverse strand, counting down.
TGAAAAACAAGCCAAGAGAGTCGAGGGCTACCTCCGACTCAGAGGTGTCATCCAGCTTGAGCAGGTCAGAGGCGCTTGGTTTCTTCTTCTTGTTGGTGGTCTTCTTGGCATCTTTCCTAGCGGCCTTTTTGGCAGCCCTGGCCTTCTTAGTAGCCTCGTGATCATACTCCACTTTCCAAAATTCAGACTTAGCCTGCAAAGGTTATTAAAGGTCGAGTTAATAAGATATTTCAGATGAGGAGGTGAAGATAAGTAAGTTCAGAGGCTTACATCTGGTGGGGGGTTAAGCTTGGAAAAAGGGGCCAGGCCCACTTTGGCACAATCTTCCAGGTCTTCATTCAGAAGAGATTTAACCATTTCATTGATTGCTTCATCAGTTAATGGTGCGGAGGTGTGGTGCAGTGAATCTTTTTCACCATCAGTGTATGTACACATTAAGCCAGTACGGCGGCTTAGTGGAATGATCCCCCAAGAAACCCAACACCTGACTAAATCAACGCCAGTCAGCCCATTTCCTAGCAGAGCATTGACCTTCACAATAGTAGGTGCAATCTTCTTCCATTCAGGAGCAGTAAGCTTTTCAGGAAGATTATGTTTTGGGTCTAGGCTCTCAACACGATAACCTGACAGAGGATTCTCGCCAGCCGGAGGAGTGTCTTTGCAATAAAACCATGTCTGGTTCCAGTCTTTGGGGTGACTCTGCAAGCAGGCATAAGGAAAGATGACGTCTCTTCTGCATTGAATTGAAATTCAACAGAGCTCCAAGCTAGGACCATTTGTGAGCTCAGTCTGGCGGTTTATGTAAAAATACTCTCTAAAGAGCTCAACACTGGAATCCTCTTGAAGGTACACTTCACAGAAGACTTGAAAGTTGCAGATATTTGACACGGAATTGGGACCGATGTCTTGAGGGTGGAGCTGGAAAAAGTGCAGAACATCTCGGAGGAATTTAGAGTCGGGCGATGAGAAGCCCTGGTTCATGTGGTCAGTAAAAACGATGACTTCGGGGAGGGAACGGTGGATGCGGAGCAAGGTGCGACGTGACCCAGGCCGTGCGTGCCCGTGCCCTGTTTTGGGCCTGGCCCAACAGCGCTCGGCACCGTGTGTGGCCTAGGCCCGGGGGCTCCTGTCGGTGTACTAAAGTAGGGGTACCCTAGTATCCCGAACTTTTGCACGGGCAGTCGCAGCACCCCGCGGAAAGGCCCGCCAGGGTGATTGCCAAGGCTCTCTATGGTTCTTTTGGAGCCATTCGAGAACAAAGTATTTAAGCCAAGGAGACAAGTCCCCAGCAAGAGGAGCTTGCCGGGAAGGCCGCTCGAGGCACAAGACCCCGGCAAGAGGAGCTTGCCGGGAAGGCCAACCAGAGCATCTCAAAGAACCTGCCGCGACGCGCCACGCGTCCCGGCAGGACTCGGCGAGCGACAAGCTCCCGGACGCGGCAAGACAACGGCCACGACAAGGCACTTGTGCCAGGGGTACACTGTGGCATGCAGCGCTGACAAGATCGCCATCGTGGCAAGCGGTGGTGCCCCTGACGGTCCCTTTTCTGCATCGTTAGGGCGACGTAGATAGGCATTTAATGCCTTTGTCCCCTGCCGTCAGGGTTAGATATGATACACTATGTAGGTAGCTGTACCTACCACAGCATATTTCCATTTTTTCCCTTACCTATGTTGCCACCTGTTGGAGACCCCTTGAACATATAAAAGGAGGCCCATGCACAACGTAGGGAGGGGATCAGACCCCGGAGAGCGATCTCTGAGAGGAAAACAGAAGAACGCTCGGTCTCGTTAGCTGCTTGAGTGTACTGTAGCACTCAGCGCTCCCGAGCAAGAACTCAATACAATCCACGAAGTAGCAGTAGGAGTATTATCTCTCCGGAGAGCTCCGAAGCTGGGTAAAAAAAACCCGCGTGCCTCGCCTCGATCCGCTCTTCGCGCAACCTCCGCCCCCCGCCGAACCGAGAAGGGGCTCCGTCCCCATAGGTGCTCGGGGAGCCAGAAACCCCCGACAAGAGTGCCCCAAGATTTCTACCAGAGAAACAAAGACAAGAATGTGCATCGACCCCTATGCGTAGATCACCCCAATCTCACCTCGGAATCTACGAGTTGAGTGCCGAAACATATATCGAGTGATCAATACGATACCCCATTGTGACCACGAGTATTCATATGAAAGACAGATATCAAGTACTCTCAAATCCTTAAAAGTATTCAATCCGACAAAATGAAATCTCAAAGGGAAAACTCAATTCATCACAACAAGATAGAGAGGGGGAAACACCATATGATCCAACTGTATTAACAAAACCCGTGATACATCAAGATCGTGACATCTCAAGAACACGAGAGAGAGATTAAACACATAGCTACTAGTACAAACCCTCAGCCCTGAGGGTGGACTACTCCCTCCTTATCGTGGTAGCCGCCGGGATGATGAAGATGGCCATCGGTGAGGATTCCCCCCTCCGGCAGGGTGGTGGAACAGGGTCTAGATTGGTTTCTCGTGGCTACAGAGCCTTGTGGCGGCGGAACTTCTGATCTAGGGTTACCCCAGGCTTTTTGGGATATTTGGGAATTTATAGGGCGGAGAGGGGGTGCGGGACGCCACCAAGGTGGGCACAACCCACCTGGGCCCCCAGGCGTGCCCTGGTGGGTTGTGCCTCCCTCGGGGCACCCCCAGGTGCTTCTCTAGCCCGTTGGATATCTTCTGGTCCATAAAAACTCCATTAAAAGTTTTGCGGTGTTTGGACTCCGTTTGATATTGATTTCATGCGATGTAAAAAACAAGCAAAAAACAACAACTGGCGCTGGGCACTGGTTCAATAGGTTAGTCCCAAAAATGATATAAAGTTGCTATAAAATGATTGTAAAACATCCAAGAATGATAATATAACAGTATGAATACTTCATAAATTATAGATACGTTGGAGACGTATTGATACGTCTCCAACGTATCTATAATTTTTTATTGTTCCATGCTATTATATTATCCATCTAGAATGTTTTATATGCATTTATATGCTATTTTATATGATTTTTGGGACTAACCTATGAACCTAGAGCCCAGTGCCAGTTTCTGTTTTTTCCTAGTTTTTGAGTTTTACAGAAAAGCAATACCAAACGAAGTCCAATTGACGTGCCAATTTTTGATGATTTTTTATGGACCAAAAGAAGCCCCCGAAGTAAAATAGTTGGGCCAGAAGAGTCCCGAGCTGTCCACGAGGGTGGCGGGCGCGCCCTACCCCCTGGGCGCGTCCCCTTGCCTCGTGGATGACTCGTAGACCCCCCCTGATGTGTGAATGACGCCAAAAATTCCAATAAATATAGAAACCCCCGAAAAGAAACCTAGATCGGGAGTTTCGCCGCCGCAAGCCTCTGTAGCCACCAAAAACCAATCGGGACCTTGTTCCGGCACCCTGCCGGAGGGGGGATCCATCAACGGTGGCCATCTTCACCATCCCGGCGCTCTCCATGACGAGGAGGGATTAGTTCACCCTCAGGGCTGAGGGTATGTACCAATAGCTATGTTTTTGATCTCTATCTTTCTCTCGTGTTCTTGATTTGGCACGATCTTGATATACTGCAAGCTTTGCTATTATAGTTGGATCTTATGATGTTTCTCCCCCTCTACTCTCTTGTAATGGATTGAGTTTTCCCTTTGAAGTTATCTTATCGGATTGAGTCTTTAAGGATTTGAGAACACTTGATGTATCTCTTGCATGTGCTTATCTATGGTGACAATGGGATATTCACGAGATCTACTTGATGTATGTTTTGGTGATCAACTTGCGGGTTCAGTGACCATGTGAACTTACGCATAGGTGTTGGCACACGTTTTCGTCTTAACACTCCGGTAGAAACATTGGGCACTCTTTGAAGTTCTTTGTGTTGGTTGAATAGATGAATCTGAGATTGTGTGATGTATATCGTATAATCATACCCATGGATACTTGAGGTGACATTGAAGTATTTAGGTGACATTAGGGTTTTGGTTGATTTGTGTTTTAAGGTGTTATTCTAGTACGAACTCTAGGATAGATCGAATGGAAATAATAGATTCGTGTTATTTTAGTACAAACTCTTGAATAGATCGATCATAAAGGATAACTTTGAGGTGGTTACGTACCCTACAATAATCTCTTCGTTTGTTCTCCTCTATTAGTGACTTTGGAGTGACTCTTTGTTGCATGTTGAGGGATAGTTATATGATCTAATTATGTTATCCTTGTTGAGAGAACTTGCACTAGTGAAAGTATGAACCCTAGGCCTTGTTTTGAAGCATTGCAATACCGTTTGTGCTCACTTTTATCATTAGTTACCTTGCTGTTTTTATATTTTCAGATTACAAAAACCTATATCTACCATCCATATTGCACTTGTATCACCATCTCTTCGCCGAACTAGTGCACCTATACAATTTGCCATTGTATTGGGTGTGTTGGGGACACAAAAGACTCTTTGTTATTTGGTTGCAGGGTTGTTTGAGAGAGACCATCTTCATCTTATGCCTCCCACGGATTGATAAACCTTAGGTCATCCACTTGAGGGAAATTTGCTACTGTCCTACAAACCTCTGCAGTTGGAGGCCCAACAATGTCTACAAGAAGAAGGTTGTGTAGTAGACATCAAGCTCTTTTCTGGCGCCGTTGCCGGGGAGGTTAGTGCTTGAAGGTATATCTTTAGATCTTGCAATCGAATCTTTTAGTTTCTTGTTTTATCACTAGTTTGGTTTTATAAAAGAAAACTACAAAAACAATGGAATTGAGATTGCATCATATTATTCATCTTGATAATGTCTTTTGTGAAAATGATGGAAAGTAAAATTGTGCTTTATGTGATAGTTATATTGTTGAATTCATTCATGATGCTACTGAAAATTACTATGAGGAAGGAATATATGCTTATAGGAATTGCAATAATATCAAGTTTCCTCTCTATGTGTTGAAAATCTTGAAGCTATGCTTGTTTTGCTTTCCTATGCTAGTTGATTCTTGTCCCCATAAGTTGTTTGCTCACAAAATCCCTATGCATAGGAAGTGGGTTAGAATTAAATGTGCTAGTTATATTCTTCATGATGCTCTCTTTATATTTCAAATCATATCTTCTATGTGAGCATCATTGAAATCATCATGCCTAGCTAGAAAGGCATTAAAGAAAAGCGCTTGTTGGGACGCAACCCAATTTTATTTTTGTTCTTTGCCTTTTGCTCTTGTTTAGTAATAAATAATATATCTAGACTTTGGTTAGATGTGGTTTTATTTTTTAATTAGTGTTTGTGCGAAGTAGAACCTTTGAGAAGACTTGGGTGAAGTCTTTGCGATCTTGTTGTAAAAAACAGAAACTTTTCCGCTGACGAGACTAGCTACCATTTTTTACTGGAGAGTGCTTTTTGGTTGATTCTTTTTGAAGATGATTAATAGATAAATTCCTCACGTCCACCGATTTATTTCTGAATTTTTGGAGTTCCAGAAGTATTCGAACAAAACAGATTACTACGGACTGTGCTGTTTTTGACAGATTCTGTTTTCTATGTGTTGTTTGCTTATTTTGATTAATCTATGAGTAGTATCGGAAGGTATGAACCATAGAGAAGTTGGAATACAGTAGATATTACACCAATATGAATTTAGAGTGAGTTCACAACAGTACATAAGTGGTGCTTTTATTTTCTTATACTAACGGAGCTTACGAGTTTTCTGTTGAGTTTTGTTTTGTGAAGTTTTCAAGGTTTGGGTAAAGATTCGATAGAGTATGGAATATGGAGTGGCAAAAGCCTAAGCTTGGGGATGCCCAAGGCACCCCAAGGTAATATTCAAGGACAACCAAGAGCCTAAGCTTTGGGATGCCCCGGATGGCATCGCCTCTTTCGTCTTCGTTTACCGGTAACTTTACTTGAAGCTATATTTTTATTCACCACATGATATGTGTTTTGCTTGGAGCGTCATTTTGTTTTATTTTGTTTTTCTTGCTGTTTGAATAATATCCCAAGGACGTAAATTCTTAAATGTTAGAGAGTCTTCACATAGTTACATAATTATTCAACTACTCATTCTTCACTTATATCTTTCGGAGTAGTTTGTCGTTTGCTCTAGTGCATCACTTATATCTTTGTAGAGCACAGCGGTGGTTTTATTTTGAAGAAATAGATGAACTATCATGCTTCTATTATATTATTTTGAGAGTCTCTAAACAGCATGGTAGTTTGCTTTGGTTATGAATTTAGTCCTAATATGATGGGCATCCTAGAGGGATATAATAAAAACTTTCATATAGAGTGCATTGAATACTAGGAGAAGGTTGATTCCTTATGATTGTTTTGAGATATGAAGATGGTGATATTAGAGTCATGCTAGTGAGTAGTTGTGAATTTTAGAAATACTTGTGTTGAGGTTTGTGAGTCCCTAGCATGCACGTATGGTGAACAGTTATGTAACGAAGTCAGAGCATGATTTATTTATTGATTGTATTCCTTATGAGTGGCGGTCGGGGACGAGCGATGGTCTTTTCCTACCAATCTATCCCCTAGGTAAATGAGCATAGTACTTCATTTCGATAACTAATTGTTTTTTGCAATAAGTATGTGAGTTCTTTATGACTAATGTTGAGTCCATGGATTATACGCACTCTCACCCTTCCACCATTGCTAGCCTCTCTTGTGCCACGCAACTTTCGCCGGTACCATACACCCACCATATACCTTCCTCAAAACAGCCACCATACCTACCTATTATGGCATTTCCATAGCCATTCCGAGATATATTGCCATGCAACTTTCCACTGTTTCGTTTATTATGACATGCATCATCATTGTCATCTTGCTTTGCATGATCATGTAGTTGACATCGCATTTGTGGCAAAGCCACCTTCATACACTACAAAAAAAGACACATGCGTGACATTTTGGGCCGAACGAAATTTTTTCTGTCCTACTTATGACACTTCTATGACGATAATTGTGACAAAACCCGGTATCATCCTAGATGTGGTGGGGTCCTACTTCTATGACAAAAAATCATGACAGAAAATGGGCTTTTCATCCTGGGCGGGCCGGAAACGCAGCTGCATGACATTCTTTGGGCCGTCCATGACGGAAAAAACCATGGTAGAAGCGAGGGCGAGGAAAATATTGGGGAGTTCCCGGCTACGCTGGGTGGTCAGGGGCCGAGCGATGCGCGTTTCTCTCGTACGTGCATGCGTGGGTGCGAGGCATTGCACTCTAACTGAACCCGAGCGAGGCGTTGGGATCTAACTGAACCCGAGCGATTGCACTATAGGCTACACGTTACTGAACCCGAGCGATCGATCGATATCATGCTGTTAACTGAACCTGAGTGATTCCTTCACTACTGCTGCTAACTGAAGCCGATCGATGATGCCTCTAGATGAACAGTGAGCGCTGTTGGGGGGTTTGGATGAACAGTTCCCTGTGGGGGGTTAGATGAACAGGAACCCGTGGTAGTAGAGGTTGTTGCCGCTGGATGAATAGGACCCCGATCGATCGAGCCAGTGGATGAACAGGACCCCGTGGAGGGCTGGATGAACAGTAGCCGGTGGAGGGCTGGTTGAACAGTAGCCAGTGGAGGGCTGGATGAACAGTAGCCCATGGAGGGGTGGTTGAATGTACAAGACTCCATGGAGAGGGCTGGTTGAACAGTATCCTGTGGAGGAGCGCGCTGTGGAGGCTGGATGAACAGGATCCCGTGGATGAACAGTCGCAGGTGGAGGTTGGAGGAGGTCGACGGTGGATGAACAGTAGCCCGTGGAGGCTAGAGGAGTTCGACGGTGGAGATGAACAATATCCCGTGGAGTCCTGTTTTGCGGTAAGCCACACCCCTCCCGATGAGTAGGACCCCGTTTCGACCGTAGCGCTCCAACACAAGTCCGTTTCCTCCGTTTTGCGGCAAGCCACACCCCTCCTGATCAACAGGACCCCGTTTCGACCATTTTGCGGTATGCCAGACCCCTTCAGATGAACAGGATCCCGTTTCGACCGTGGGCATTCGTACGCAAGGCCGTTTCCTCCGTTCAGCGGTACGCTAGGCTTCGTTTCCATCGGTTGTTCCGTCCAAGCCGGTTGGCTCCTGATGAATAGCACGCATTTCGTTGCCTCCCGCTGAACACGACACATTCCGTTGCCTCCCCATGAACACGACAACGACGCAGTTTCTCCGTTCCGACCCAGCCATGTACACGAGCCCTCGCCGTACGTACGCGTGAGTAGGCATTCGAGACCCCGCTCGAATGTACGTACGTGGCCGTATTTACTTTCTTGCACCCTGGCCTCTGTACGTACGTGTAAATGCTACGTGCGCGCCTCTACTACGACACGTGCGCGCCTCTACATTGACCAGTATTTACGTACACATGCGCGACCAGAATGACAACGCTACGTATGCTTTGACCAGGTGGGTCCCAACTGTGAGGCACTTCCTTTCGTGCGAAGATGTAGCTGGTGGGTCCCAGCAGTCAGGGGGGAAACGTTTTTTTCGTGAAATACGGTGGCCCACCCGGTGGGTCCCTGCTGTCAGGTGGAGGAATCATTATTTTCCGCGTAATAAGGAGGCACTTCCTTGCTGCGGCCGTGGACCCAGCTATCAGACTCTCAACATACAGTACTCTTCCGATGGAAGTCGTACATTGACCACATTGACCACGCCGCGCCGGACGACGGCAAGGCCTAGGAAGGGAACGATGCGGAGCCGGGGAAGACGCGGCAGTGGATGCCCACGCGGACAGGAGTACGAGGGTTCACTGGTTCGGCTGTGATGTGAGGCTGTCGTCACTGCAGGGCCTGGCCAGCGGTGGGAGTAGTAGGGGGCGGTGAGGTCTCCGCGGCAGCACGGGAGTCGGGAGCAGGTGGTCCCGCCAGCGCTGGATTTGGCGGCCGGAGCAAGAAGATCAGAGATTGAAAAACACGACGGCCGTTGGATTGACATCCAACGGTTACGTCTGCTAGAATCGTTTGTTGACGTATATAATAAGTTAAAAAAATCTTGCATACGCGTCAACTTAATAGGCCCACAAGTCAGACCATTCCCTATTTTTAAATAATTTATATATAGCTCATTGCAACTTCTTATGCAATTTATTGCAGTCCATTTTTTTGTTGGCCACGGCCAGGGTTAAAAATTTAAACTAAGTTTCGCATATTTTTGTGGGTTCCAAACTATTCTTAATACCGAAATGTCGAGCCAGATTTAAAGTACTTTGAAGATATATTTAAATCAGGTTAAAACCCAGTGAAATTGGAATCTGAAAATGTGAAAAAATTCAGAAATTATAAAGTAATTGCCAATTTATCATTTGTTTTTATATTTACAACCCATTTCATATTACTTTCAAGATTTGCAGGCATCTTGAAAGAGTTGCAACCCATCAGGGCGTAGAAAAATAAGTAGGCCTGGATTGGTATTCTTCAGAAAAAATAAACTGGGCTCATTTTCACAAAAAAATAGCTAGGTTGGTCATGTGGTGAACGTAAAATATAACCCTGGGCTAGACAGGCCACAACCCAGTTGAAACCCTCCTCCATCTCAACAATAACAAAAAAATACTGCTCAAGCAGCTACGTCCCAGGTGTCAGCCGATATTGTGTTGTTCTCTTGTCTATTGACTATATACGCTGACAATGTCGTGGTTCCTAGATGTCAGGAAACCACAAGGATGAACCATTTTATTTTTCCTTACGCTGACAATGGAGTATATACATAACAAAAACTGAGGAACTTCCTTGCGTCCGGCCATGGACATGGTGGCCCCCTACTATCGGTGTCAAAACCGGCGGATCTCGGGTAGGGGGTCCCGAACTGTGGGTCTAAGGATGATGGTAACAGGAGGCGGGGGACACGATGTTTACCCAGGTTAGGGCCCTCTCGATGGAGGTAATACCCTACTTCCAGCTTGATTGATCTTGATGATATGAGTATTGCAAGAGTTGATCTACCACGAGATCGTAGAGGCTAAACCCTAGAAGCTAGGCTATGATTATGATTGTTATCATCCGTCTACGGACTAAACCCTCCAGTTTATATTGTCACCGGAGGGGGCTAGGGTTACACAGAGTCGGTTACAAGGGAGGACATCTACATATCCGTATTGCCAAGCTTGCCTTCCACGCCAAGGAGAGTCTCATCCGGACACAGGATGAAGTATTCAATCTTGTATCTTCATAGTCCAACGGTCCGACCAAAGTATATAGTCCGGCTGTCCGAGGACCCCCTAATCCAGGACTCCCTCAGTAGCCCCTAAACCAGGCTTGAATGACGATGACTCCGGCGCGCATATTGTCTTCGACATTGTAAGGCGGGTTCTTCCTCCGAATACTCCATAGAAGATCTTGAACACAGGGATAGTGTCCGGTGTCGTGGTTCTAAGTCTGACAGTAATGTAGGGGGGTACGTATGGAGAGGCAAGATCTTAGCTATGGAGTAGTTGTAAGCACACGAGGTTTACAAGTTCAGGCCCTTCTCAGAAGAAGTAATAGCCCAACGTCTCGGAGCCCGGAGGCGGTCGACTGGATTATGAGTGTGTAGATTACAGGGGTGCCAACCCTTGTGTCTGTGGAGGGGGGTGGCTTATATAGAGTGCGCCAGGACCCTAGCCAGCCCATGTTACAAGGGGTTTAAGGTACATTAAGGTGGGGCGTTACTTGTAATGCCTCTAATAAAGAGCTATGATGATCATAAAGGCTACTCAATGTCCAACCGTTAGCGTGCGGAGTGGCTCTAGGTCTCCTGGTCGTCGAGTGGTTGGATCTTGGTCGAGTGATCGCTTCATAGTCGAGTGTATTCGAGTCCGTCGAGTGGAACACTTCCAAGTCGATTGAAAGGTGATTTCTTGTAGGGATGTCCTTGGGGAGGGTAGTTTGGACACGTCCATGACCCTACCCTAGGTACATAGCTTCATCATTAGCCCCCGAATGGATCGAGGTTCGAATGGGGAAGGAGTTGAGCACTCGTCCGACCCATTCTTCGTGTCATGAGTATATCTTGTCTTGGATCAATGGGGAAGGAGGTGACATAGAGGAATTCTCAAGTAAACGTCGACCCAAGCCCCGCCTCGATAAAGACCTAGCCATAGAGCAGGTTAAGCCGGTAGACGACGAGCTGGCCTTAGAGCAACCGTCCGAACAGGGCAACACGGATAGAGAAACCGAACATCCCTCCCCCGACGAAAATGGCACTCCGGACGACCTTATGCCGGACAAACCCACGAAGCAGAAGAATCTCCACAAGAGGCTCGTGGCAACAGCATGCAGCCTGAAGAAGCAGAAGCGGAAGCTAAAAACGGCAGAAGATGCACTCAGGATCAGATGGAGCAAAGTAATCAATAACACAGATAAATACGGCGACAGTCGCCGCACTAAAAGCTATCCTAAGAGAAAGCTACTGCCCGAATTCGACGAAGAGGCCATAGAGCCATCGCATTCAAAAAACAAGAAAGCCACACGGTCGGATAGACGACCCCATAGCCAACATAAAACGGCACGCGACCCACTCACGGATTCGCATCAAAAAGATGGCCCAGCCAGGTCCATTTATGGGCCAATAAAGAAAGCTCTCGTAAGCTTCACCGACATCCCCTATGCTTCACCGATGAGGTCCTGGATTATGAATTTCCAGCGGGATTCAAACTCGTAAATATAGAGGCATATGATGGAACAACAGACCCTGGAGTCCGGATAGGGGATTATATCCTCCATATACATATGGCTAGAGGAGATGATCTCCACGCCATCAAATATTTGCCACTAAAGCTCAAAGGACCAGCTCGGCATTGGCTCAAAAGCCTCCCTGAAAACACAATTGGAAGCTGGGAAGAGCTCGAGGACGCTTTGCGAGCAAATTTTCAAGGGACTTATGTCCGTCCTCCGGATGCTGACGACCTCAGTCACATAACACAACAGCCCGGAGAATCAGCTCGGCAATTCTGGAATAGATTCCTCACTAAAAAGAATCAGATAGTCGACTGTCCGAACGGCGAGGCCTTAGCAGCTTTCAGACATAACGTCCGAGATGAATGGCTCGCCAGACACCTCGGCCAAGAGAAGCCAAGAACAATGGCCGCACTAACAAGCCTCATGACCCGCTTTTGTGCGGGAGAGGACAGCTGGTTGGCAAGACGCAACCCCAGCGACCCAAGTACATCTGAAACTAGGGATGGAAATGGAAAACCATGACGCAACAAGGACCGTCGCCGGACTAAGGAAAAAAGTCTGAAGAGCACGGCAATCAACGCCGGATTCAAAAAATCACGACAGAATCAGACAAAGCCGCCCCTCCAGGATAACAGGGATGATCCATCCAACTTAAACAAAATCTTGGACAGGACATGTCAAATACACAGTACTCCTGGGAGGCCTGCTAACCATACCGACAAAGTTTGTTGGGTTTTCAAACAATCCGGCAGACTCAACGCCGAACACAAGGGGCTCGAAACACCAAGTGAGGACGAAGATGAACCCCAAAAGCAGAGCACCAGGAAACAAAAAAACTTCCCCAAAGAAGTAAAGACAGTGAACTTACTTCACATAACAAAACATGTGGTGCCCATAAAGGTACGCCCCACACGACCTATCCCAAAGGGGTCCCGCCACTGGTTGTCAAAACCAATCATCTTCAATCAATGGGACTATTCTAGAAGTATCAGGAACGCAGGCTGGTCTACCTTGGTACTCGATCCAATAATCGGCGGACTCAAGTTTTCAAATGTCCTTATGGACGGCGACAGTGGACTAAACCTGATATATCAGGACACAATCCGTCGCATGGGGATAGACCCAACAAGAGTCCGTCACAGCAAAACCTCCTTTCAAGGGGTAACGCCAGGTCCGGACACCCAATGCATGGGTTTCCTCTGGCTTGAAGTTACATTTGGCTACCCCGATAACTTCCGTCGTGAAAAGCTAATTTTCCACGTCGTCCCATTCTCAAGTCACTATCAAGCACTACTAGGACGTGAAGCTTTCGCCCGCTTTAACGCAATACCGCATTATGCATCTCTAACGCTGAAAATGCCCAGTACACGAGGCATCATCTCTTTAAAGGGGAAGCATTGAGGTGCGCCTCCCACAAGTGGAGGACTGTGCGGCCGCTTTGACATCCCCACAGTAAAATGGCTTCACCGGCTAAAAAAACACTTCAGAATGGGTCTTTAAAAGACCACGAGCGCGGATAGACGAGTTCGGTACAAAATTATCATTGATGCAGGCTTAGTGGCCATATACCTCCGCACTAGGGGCTCCGTACATATACAATAAGAGACAATAAAGCTCAATTTTATACATTTTACTTTATACTTTGTTTATTTTAAAATCTTGTTCAGCATGACCCATTTTCAACTCAGTTCCTCTCTTTTACAGATGAACGTCGTGCGGCGCTCGTCCAGGATACGGCACAACGGAGACAGAGGCGCAGACGTGCAGTAGGGACCTATCCTAAGGATTCTCTTTAGATTAAGACCCCGCGTAAACCTTTTTTACTGTCTCTTGTTGCTACATATCCCCTGGTTTTCTCTGCCATAACCAAGGAGGAGGCTGGCGTCTTGGCATGTGGCCACGTCAGAATTTTTGCGCGTACCTGGACACTAGGGGCTTTTTAATAAGGAGTGCTGTTTGGCCCTCACTTATAAAGACCGAACACCTTAGAGAGTGTTCGGCGTAGCGAGTTTTGGCATTATATGCATCAGCTCCGAATCATGTCTTTGGTCAAATGTTGGGTTGCCCGGCTCCTGAGTTCGGCTACCTTACGTTCCGCTCTATCGGCTAAGGTAGCACCAGGAGAACTACTGCTATTGTGCCCCGGTTAGGCCGGACGAGCACCTCAGTAGAGAAAGACGAAAACTGACTGTCATGGTGTAGCGTGAGACTGGTCAGCCACTCGATGACCTACCGGAATCTATAGGATTCCTCCGCTTTAACAAAGGGCCGTTTCCCGGCCAGGCACATACGCGCCCCGAACTCGGGCGAGCGCAGTCGCCACCAAGGGGCTACCTAAATAGTCCCCATGTCAAGCTCCTATGGCTAAGTGAAAGTGTTAAAGCATTACAGTCCGGTTGCCTGGCCCGCTGCGCTATCACCTCCTTTGTAGGACCAAGACGTTGGATTAAGTGTGAAAATGCGTCTTCTGCGAGCACCCCCGCACTATGTGCGTGGGGGCTGAAGCCAACGACTGCCATCTTTCAGATTTTGTATATATATTTTAAAAACGGCCGCACAGAAGGTGTTCCCAATACTTGAAGGCACAAGTATAAAAGGCCACTACAATTTATCAAAATATTGCTTTTATAGTTACATATGCTATCATAACATAGCATCCTTCGAGCACTGCGTCTCTATTACACGAGCGCCCTCAAGGACTTCCTAAAAATAGTGCTCGGAGGGTACTCGGCTTTTTTCCGAATCTCGGGACGCAACAACGGTGGTCTCCATCTCTGCCCAGTATGTCTTGACACAGGCAAGAGCCATCCGTGCGCCCTCTATGCATGCTGACCTCTTCATCGCATTAATACGCGGCACCGCGTCAAGGAATTGCTGCACCAAGCTGAAGTAACTCTTCGGCTCCGATCTCCCCGGCCAAAGATGACCCATGACGTACTTCATGGCAAGTGCGGACAACCTATTCAGTTCGGCCCATTGAGCCAGGCGATCGTCCACTGCCAGTGGACGTTCTGGATTGTGGAACTGCGACCAGAAAAGCTTTTCCACTTCGCGATCTTCTAGATCACGAAAGTGTTCGGTCGCATCAGCAGCACTTGCCGCCAAATCCAGATAGGTGTCCTCCACACTCCACATCCGGTCTAACGGAGCAAACTTCGGATTGCAAAACTTCCTCCGCAGCATAAAGGGCTTTCCAGCCGCAATCTGTTCGGCCTAACGCAGCTCCTCCTTCGCAGCTCTCATCGCAGAGCGAGCGTCCTTGGCATCAGCAACGGCTTTCTCCAAGTCCGTCTTCTTTGCCCGTTCTTCTTCTTCTTCAAGAAGCTTGCAACGATCAGCAGTGCGCTCTAACTTCACGGTCATCTCGGCCATCTCCTCCTTGCTTCGGTAGTGAGCAGCCTGTTCGGCTCTCAGCTCTTCAAGAGCTTTCTGGGCAGCCGCATCACTCTTTCGGGCTTGTTCTTTAGCTCGGGCAAGTTCTTCCCTAAGATTCTCCACGACGGCCGCACCATCTGCGTCAAGCACATACACTGTAAGACAATGGCATAAAACTCCTCTTACCCAATGCTGCTCGAGGAATTACATACCTTGAGCATCATCAAGCCGCTTGTTGACAAGCACGATGTCGGCATTAGCCACGTCCAGTTGCCGCTTTAGTTCAGCAAAATCATCAGTTCGGCTCGATTCCGGACACCTCGCCACCTACATTGAAGGGTGACACCTTAGACCTAGGATTATGATCCTTTGCGTGCCGTCATTTCTTGACAGCACACAGTGTCTCAGGGGCTACTATCTACACAGGGCGCAACTTACTTATGCGCAACCGACAAAAGTGTACATTATCTAACGTACCTCAAAACCCGTCAGTAAAATGTTGACGGCTTCATGCAATCCGCTTTCTGCGGATGAAATCCTTTCAATCACCGTGCCATCAATGCGCGGTGCTCCTCTGAGATAGAAGCTCACCCCAGCAGAATCTTTAGCTCCTTCGGCCGAACACCAGACGGTGCCGGACTTGTCCTATGGCCTTTTTCGAAGGCCGGACGCGGAGAATCTTGGGGGGCCATATGGCTATCTTCCCCCCTGCCAGATTCGGAGGAACCCTCCGTGACGACACCTCAGCGTCGCCCGCCTCGCTAGGCGGTACGACAGGGGGAGGCGTCCCGCTCTCCATTATCTCCGGAAGAAGATCCCTCGAAGACGAGCTCTGCTAAGAAGGACTGAGGTCTGAGCTAGAAGTAAAATATCGGTTAATCTTCTCAGATATAAATCAAGGATTTCTCTCATCCCTCAAAAGGGGAACCTTTCTCTACTTACGACTCGCTAGAGGGCTGATCCCTTTGAGGGTGCAGTTCAGCCGAGGAACTCCATGGCGTCGGACCCTCTAACGAGGATTTCCCCCCCCCCCCCCGCTTCGAGGCCATGGTCTCCGGGTCGTCAGAGGCGGCCCTCTTCTTCCCCTTAGGAGAGTAATTGTCGGTTCCTCCCTCCGAAGCGGCCTCCTTCGAGGGGGCCATAGTTCCCTTGTTCTCCCCCTTACTTCCCTCCAAAGGCATTATCTTCAACATCCTAACAAGCACGGGATCCGGCCTGGTTTCGGGAAGGGGAGCCAGACACCTGATCAGCTTTGCAACGCTATCCACTCCTGTTTAAAAGGACAACTCTTTTAGGGGCAAGTTCATGACAATTATACGGATAGCGTGTCCGGGCACAAAGTTACTTACTTGAGTATCCGGGCGATCGCCGCTTAGGCCTGCGTCCTCGGTCAAATCTGGACACATCGCTTGTGATCCGAAGAACAGCTTATACATCTCCGCGGGCGTTGCGCCCATGAAATTCTGGAGGGCCCGCGGTCCCTCTGGATTAAACTCCCACAGGCGAAGGGAGCGACGTTTGCCGGGTAATATCCAGTGAATCAACATGACCAGCGTCACCTTGACCAGGCTGAGGTCTCCTTCTAAGAGATCCCTAATGCGGCCCTGCAACAAGGGCACGTCTTTGGGTAACCCCCAATCTAACCCTCTGCTGACCCATGACGTTAGCCGTGGGGGGGGACCCGAGCGAAAGGCAGGAGGCGTCACCCACTTAGTGCCCTTGGGAGCGGTGATATAGAACCACTCTCGTTGCCACAAACCGAGCTCCTCTTGAAAAGAGCCCTCGGGCCATGGAGCATCAACATTCTTGCTTATAACAGCACCTCCGCACTCTGCGTGCCGTCCCTCGATCATGTTCAGCTCCACTTTAAAAGTCTTGAGCCATAATCCGAAGTGAGGGGTAACACGGAGGAACGCTTCACACATGACGATGAATGAGGAGATGTGGAGGATGGACTCTGGATCTAAGTCGTGGAATTCCAGCCCGTAATAAAACAGCAGCCCCCTCAAAAAGGGATCCATTGGGAAGCCTAACCCTCGAAGGAAGTGAGACATGAACACCATGCTCTCACCGGGCTGGGGACTGGGAGTGGCCTGCCCTTGAACAGGCAACCTATGCGAAATTTCTCCGGTCAGGAACTTAGCCTCTCTCAACTTTAGCACGTCCTCTTCCGTGACGGAGGAGGGCGTCCATCGGCCTTGAAGGTCAGAACCGGACATGGTCGAAGGTCCGAAGCGCCTGGAATCTGGAGCCTAGGGTGTTGGAACTCGAGGCGACGGGCGAACTCGTTTGAGGTTGGAAAAAGAAGTAAGGCCTTGGTCTCTTTATAAGAGGTTGAATACCAAGAGCCCCCCCGTAATCGTTTGGGACTCGCCTTTAATCGAGGAAACGTGCTAACAGGCACGATTGGGTTACCCACGTCCGTATTGATGAGAATCCCGTAAAAAGGGGCACACGATCTCTGCTTTGACAAGACGTGCCAAGGAAACCGCCTCGCAAAACACGCTGAGGTGGAAGAGTAAAAACGATTCGAGAAAAGGACTTGGCCGTAGTGTGATGTCACGCTATGGAATACGTCGGCAGATTAGATTTGTGTTAGTATTATTCTCTCTATGGCAATATGTGGAAACTTATTTTGCAGAGCCAGACACTACTCTTGGTGTTTACAAATCTTTTATGAAGAACTTGGAGGAGGAACCCGCCTTGCAATGTCGAAGACAATTTGCGCGCCGGACTCGTCGTCATTGAAGCCTGGTTCAGAGGCTACTGAGGGAGTCCTGGATTAGGGGGTGTTCGGATAGCCGGACTATACCTTTAGTCGGACTCAAGGACTATGAAGATACAAGATTGAAGACTTCGTCCCGTGTCCGGAAGGGACTTCCCTTGGCGTGGAAGGCAAGCTTGGCGATGCGGATATTCAAGATCTCCTACCATTGTAACCGACCTTGTGTAACCCTAACCCTATTCGGTGTCTATATAAACCGGAGGGTTCTAGTCGGTAGGACAATTTCATCATACAACAACCATACTGTAGGCTAGCTTCTAGGGTTTAGCCTCCTTGATCTCGTGGTAGATCTACTCTTGTACTACCCATATCATCATTATTAATCAAGCAGGAGTAGGGTTTTACCTCCATCGAGAGGGCCCGAACCTGGGTAAACTTCGTGTCCCTTGTCTCCTATTACCGTCCGGCCTAGACGCATAGTTCGGGACCCCCTACCCGAGATCCGCCGGTTTTGACACCGACAGGCGTTGTTACCAACTTCTTTTCCAGTCGCCTTGATCCATTCTTGGTTTTTGTCGAATGATTTTATTTACTTGAAGAGCTCCGAGTGACGGTGTGGAGGAGATCTTCCGTCTGTCATGTTGCTCTGCCGCTCGCGGATTTAGCGGGATTCAAATTTTGGAAAGCGCGCGGGACGGAGGAGGCCGCAGTAATCGGATGGGATAGAGCAAAGCCGACTCGGTCTCTGTGCCACCTTTTTCGCCACGTATCGCGCGAGCGACTGTTGCGGGATTTGACAGGATCGCCTGGGCCTACCAGTCAGCCACTCGGAAGTAACCTCATATAAGGCACCGGACCGGGGTCTTTGAATAGTGCGTTCTCATTTCCTCCCCTTCTCCTCAGACTCCTCTGCCGCGCTCGCTCTCGCCCTAGTGCCGCTGCTCCGTACGTGTCTCGCCGGCGACGACGGGGAAGGAGAAGATAGTGGCCCTAGAACGGGCGAAGAAGGCGACGGGGAAGGCGAAGGGGAAGGCGACCAGCCGGGGCGGATCCTCGTCGAGGACCGGTCTGGCGGAGGGCTGGATCCAGGGCGACTGGATCCGCTCGATGATCCGCCAAGAAGACCTCGACGACCTGGCCGTTAGAGCACTAATCCCCCATGGATCGGCGAGGCTTCCAGGGAAGGAATCCGAGCCGCAGCCTCGGGAGGGTGAGTGCGTTCTCCTTGCCACTCACGTCGACCGGGGGTTTTCTCTGCCTCCTCACCCTTTCTTTCGGGGATTTCTAAATTTCTTTGGGGCACAACTCCACCACTTCACTCCCAATACCATCATGTACCTTGCCGCTTTCGTGTCTTTGTGCGAGCATTTCTTGGGTTGTCGGCCTCACTGGGGTCTTTTCAAGCACATTTTCACCTATCGCTCTCAGACGGTGAAAAAGGCCAATCCGAGTGACGAGAGAACACAAGTGATTCAAATGTCTGGGGTCTTGGGGTTCAGATGAGAGGGAAAAGTTCCTTTCCGGCCATGATTCTTCCCGACTCAGTCCATGGATGGTAGTTGACCTGGTTTTACTGCAAAGACCAGCCGACGCCAGGGCAGTCGACTGGACTCCCTCCTTTGTCCATGGACCGAGTGAACAAGCCCTCCTCGTTGAAGGTGATCCCGGAGGAGAAAGCGCAGGTTAAGGTGTTGGTCGAACGAGTAGTTCAGCTTATCGCGACGGGGTCACTGGCATGGATCTCCTGGAGGTCTTCCTCCGGCGACGCATCCAGCCACTTCAAGCTCGAGACCATCCGATGTGGATGTATTCGGGAACTGAGGACACCACTGGGATCCACCCAGAGGAGGTCGAGGATGACACGCTGGAGGGGTGGTTGACGGGCATCACCGGAAACAGGGACAACCCCAGGGGAGCCAGGAGAGTTCTTCCATTCGACCAGTCCCGCGAACCCGACAAGGTTCGATTCTAAACTTCTGATTATGATCTGGATTCACTCACGCGGATGTTTATGCTGCGTCGACTGACTTTTATTCTTCCTGCTTTCTTCCAGGCCCTTACCGACATGTACTCAATGCCCAACGGAGAGCAAGAGCAGGACCCGGAAGGAGAGGCGAGCGGTGGCGATAGTGGCGACTTGCATTCTGACGGGGAAGGGGACGAGGAAAGTGATGACTCAAGTGGAGAAGAAGAAGTCGAGTCACCTCCGCGCAAGGAGAGGCGATCCAAGATTGACCAAGACCGGCCGAGCGCCCGTGAAAAGGCGATTGCTCAGACTGGTCATGTAACGCCCCAGATGTAACTTGCCATATTTGTAATCCAACTCTTGCCATTTCTGGCTATGTGTTATGATATTCCCTCCGTGGTTGGGTTCTCTTCGTTTTGCATTTTGGTCATGTCATGCATTTCATATCATGTCATCATGTGCATCGCATTCGCATACGTGTTCGTCTCATAAATCCGAGCATCTTTCCCGTTGTCCATTTTGCAATCCGGCGCTCCTATGTCTCCCGGCGTCCCCTTTTACATTTCTTCGTGAGCGGGTATTAAACATTCTCGGAATGGACCGAGGTTTGACATGTGGCCTTGGTATAGCACCGGAAGACCGCCTGTCAAGTTTCGGGTCAATTGGAGTTCGTTTGGTACTCCAACGGTTAACCGGGTAATCGTGAAGGCCTCGTGTGTGTTGCAGCCCAACACCCCTTAAAAACAGCCCAACGACCCATCTAAGACACTCCCATGTCCTCCGCCGTTCAATCACGATCGCGTGGGCGAAAACCGCTCTCCATTTGGAGCCTCCTAGCTCCTCCTATCTATAAAAAGGCCTCCCCCTTCTCTAATCACGGGACAAATCCACCCCAAACCCTAGCCCCGCTCCTCGCGCCGCGCCGGACACGTCCGGTCCGCGCCGGACACCCACGCCGCCGCCGCCCGACGAATCGGGGCGCGACACGTGGCAACCGGCCACCGCGCGCGCCGCCGGCCCGCCGAGCCCGCGGCTGGCCCTCCAGCGGCCCGCGCCTCCGCCCGGCTCCCCGCCGCCCCGGGCCGCGCGCCCGCGCCCCGCGCGCCGCCTCCCTCCGCGCGCCCGCCGCCGCAGTCGCCGCCGTCGCCCGCCCGCGCCGGTGCCGCCTCGCCCCGCCGCCGACAGCCGCCGCCGTCGCCGCGCCGCCCCGCGCCGCGCGCCGCGCCACCTCCTCCGCCACCCGTGCCCGTCGCCGGCGCCGAATCCGCCGGATCCGGCCGGATCTACCTCTCCCGCGCCTCCCCCGAGCAACTCCGGCGAGCACGCCGGCGGATCTCGACGTCCGTGCCTGGGGTTGACTTCTCCTCCCCCCTCATTTTCTCTAAGTCCTCAATTTTTTTTGCATTATCATCATCTGTTTGACATGCCATAACTTTGCATCCGTAGCTCCGTTTCGCGCATGTAATATGTCTAATTGTTCGCCTCGAAGAGTACAAAATTTCATTCCATTGCATATTCGTCATTTGAGGTCATATTTATACCCGAAATTCTGTTAGAAGAGGGCTAGTTGATGTTAGTGGCTGGATCTTATCTGAACATGCACTTTTGTCATTTTTTCCATGATTGAAGTGTACCTCCTATGAAGTTGAGTCCTACATGAGTTTTGTAATATGCCATGTTACCTTTTCAGAGAATTTTGTCATGTATTTTTGTGATCTATGTGCTGACTAGCACAAGCATGCAAACTAGGTCACCTGATGTTGCTGATTTCAGAGACTTAGTAATTTCACCAGTCCCTGACTGCTGTTATTTTTATGCCATGTGTTCATGTTGTTTCCGAGAGATCTATGCATATTTTGAGCATGATCAGTAAGGGTGTTTTGAACTTGAGTATTTGATCTATCCATCCGTGCCTTTGTTTGTAATTATGGAGTGCCATAGCTTGAGTCAATCGAGCTCTACTTTTGCTTCAAAATGTTGCTGGCAGATTGTTTACGTGTTATTCGATTTTGCCAAGCTTGGTGTAGTTGATCCTTGCTTGATATGATGTTATTCTTGCCATGTATAGTTACTATGCCATGTCTTCTTGATGTATGCATGCTTAGTTTATCATGCAATGCCCTGTAGTGAGTGCATCGAGCTCGTGAACATGCCTAGTCGTTATTAGTTTTCTGCCATGTCCAGTTTTCTGCTAAGTCTGAAACCTGTAACGAAACTTGCTTAATTGACATGGGTGTAATCATATTTTTTGATCCTTTTTGGCTTATGGTCAGTAAGAGACTTTTGTCAAGTGCTACGAGTAGATTCATGCCATGCCTTTATTTGCTATGTTCTGAACTTGTAGCATGTTGTTTCGTTGCTCTGAACATGTCATCCTGATGTTAGTTTTCTGCTATGTTGTAAATTTCACTAAGTCTGAGAACCTGTTATCTTGTGCACTTTTGACATGATGGTTTGGACCTGTTACGATGGTATTGAGCCGTAGCTCAGTGTTCATCTTTTATCGTGCATCTTGTGTAGATTACTGTCATATGCTTTGTTGCCATGTTTGGGTGCAGTAGCTTAATTATTTGTTGCTTGCTAAGTAGCATCATGCTGTTAATGGCAGATTCGTGTCACTCTTGTATTGTTTGCCATTTGCAAACCGTGCATCCGATTCCGGTGAACTTTATATCGATTTCAACCGAAATCACCTCATCTATCCAGTGGCATGCTTGATTTGCCAAGATTATGCCCTGTTCATCCTTGTCTTTCCGGAGCATGCATACGCATTGCATATCACCTCTCGCATATCATGCCATGTTTTGCATCATATTGCTTGCGCATTGCATCGTGGTTGATTTTGGTTCCTTTGCTTGTTCTCTTGTCTTGGGTAGAGCCGGGAGACGAGTACGTGAACGAGGAACCTGTTGAGAACGCTTTCGAGGACCAAGTTTTCGACAACTCTGAGACTCTTGCAGGCAAGATGACCATACCCTCGAGATCACTTCTATCTTTGCTTGCTAGATTGCTCGCTCTTTTGCTATGCCTATGCTGCGATACCTACCACTTGCTATATCATGCCTCCTATATTGCCATGTCAGCCCCTAACCATCCATGTCCTAGCAAACCGTTGTTTGGCTATGTTACTGCTTTGCTCAGCCCCTCTTATAGCGTTGCTAGTTGCAGGTGAAGATGAAGTTTTGTTCCTTGTTGGGACATGATCTTGTTGTTCCTTGTTGGAACATGTTTACTTGTTGGGATATCACAATACCTCTTATTTAATTAATACATCTATATACTTGGTAAAGGGTGGAAGGCTCGGCCTTTTGCTTGGTGTTTTGTTCCACTCTTGCCACCCTAGTTTCCGTCATACCGGTGTTATGTTCCCGGAGTTTGCGTTCCTTACACGGTTGGGTGATTTATGGGACCCCCTTGACAGTTCGCTTTGAATGAGACTTTTCCAGCAAGGCCCAACATTGGTTTTACCATTTGCCACCTAGCCTTTTTCCCTTGGGTTCTGCAGACTCAAGGGTCATCTTTATTTTAACCCCCGGGCCAGTTCTCCTTCGATTGCTGGTCCAAACTAGAGCCCTTTGCAGCGCCACCTCGGGGCAACTCGAGGGCTGGTTATAGTTGTACGGAGTGTTCATCCGGATGTGCCCTGAGACCGAGATATGTGCAGCTCCTATCAGGATTTGTCGGCACAATCGGGCGGCTTGCTGGACTTGTTTTATTGCTGTTGAAATGTCTTGTAGTCCGGGATTCCGAGATTGATCGGGTCTTCCCGGTAGAAGGAATATCCTTCGTTGACCGTGAGAGCTTATCATGGGCTAAGTTGGGACACCCCTGCAGGGTATTATCTTTCGAAAGCCGTGCCCGCGGTTATGAGGCAGATGGGAATTTGTTGATGTCCGGTTGTAGAAAACCCGAAGTTGGCCTTATCTAAAACACATCAACCGCGTGTGTAACCGTGATGGTCTCTTCTCGGCGGGGCCCGGGAAGTGAACACGGTTGTTGGAGTTATGTCTGACGTAGGTCGTTTCAGGATCACTTCTTGATCACTTCTAGCTTCACGACCGTGCTTTGCCTTCTCTTCTCGCTCTCTTTTGCGCTATAGCCACCATATGCTAGTCGCTTGCTGCAGCTCCACCTCATAAACCCCTTTCCCACCTTTAAGCTTAAATAGTCTTGATCTCGCGGGTGTGAGATTGCTGAGTCCCCTGTGACTCACAGATATTATCACCACACTTGCAGGTACCAACGATGCCAGTGCAGATGACGCGACCGAGCTCACTTGGGAGTTCGACGAGGAACGTGGCCGTTACTATGTTTCTTTTCCAGATGATCTGTAGTGGAGCCCATTTGGGTGATCCGGGGATCTGTTTAGCATTTGGGGTAGTCTTCTTTCATTTTGGTACCGTAGTCGGACCTTGAGTGTAATCTGTATGATGGATGTTATTTATGTACTTGTGTGAAGTGGCGATTGTAAGCCAACTATGTATCCTTTCCCCCTATTTATTATATGGATTGTGCGAAGATTACCTCACTTGCGACATTGCTTTCAATGTGGTTATGCCTCTAAGTCGTGCCTCGACACATGGGAGATATAGCCGCATCGAGGGCGTTACAAGTTGGTAATCAGAGCCTTTCCCCGACCTTAGGAGCCCCACTGTTTGATCGTCTTTAGTGGCCGAGTTGTGTCTAGAAAAATGTTTTGAGTCTTTAGGAATTATATATCGGAGAGTTTAGGAATTCTTTTTACTCCCCAGTCCCTTCGACCTTCTGGTGAGGCATCCTGACGTAGAGTTTTGACTCTTCTCTTCTCAAGTTTCACTAAATTTTTTTTGAGGATCACGCGGGTATATTACAATCGTTCCGATGGTTTTATGATGACAACATTGTCTTGGTTGCCTCCTGACATTTAGGGGTTGTGGCAGTGTCCCGGGGAGTTGAGCTCTGAGGTGTTGTCGTCATAATCTTATCGTTGCGGTTTTGGAATACCTGAGTTTAGTACGCCGACATCGAAAATCTCTTTTGTACAGTTGTTGGTGAGATAACCCTGATAGCCCAGTACTGTGGCGAGTGCGGGAGTATTGCCATGACTTGTATAACGGATGCTTTTCGAAGGTTGAGGTAGACGATTTCCGAAGGTTTCTTGGTTATGTGTTGAAGGATGGATACAGCTAGTTGTAGGATTTGCTAGTTTGGGTGAGATATTATGCTTCCCCTGTATCCCCAACACCTGATTGCATAACCAGAAAGTTTCGGGAGTTTATAAGTGGGAATTCTTGTAGCTTTAGTTTTTCTTCCGCAGATATTTGGTTTGTGATTGGGTAATCCTTACCAAGTATTTGTTCACTTCCGTACCTTGTTGATTTTATTCCTTACCATGTTCTAAGTGGCTTCTCAGCTTTGGAAGTGTGATGATTTACATTGGAATTCATTCGTTCATTCTTGTTCGAATGTTAATTGTGAAGACTATATGTTGCAATGTCGTTCCTTTGATTCAACTTCAATATATCTCTGTCAAGATGCTAATGGATGTCACCCACTTCAGGATGGCTCCGCCAACGCGTCAGAATCCGGAACGCAAAGAAGGAAGTCAGGCTAACCCTCCGCCACCACCTCCGCCTCCGGAGGCATGGCAGGCCTTGATGACAGCCACCAATGCCAACGCTCAGATTCTGATTCAGCTCTTGCAAGATCGCAACCAAGGGCAAGGTAATCAGGGAAATCAAGGCCAAGGCAACAATCAGCCGCATTTTGCTACTCTCAATCAGTTCCTTGCAAATCAGCCAAAGACTTTCAGCTACTGTGTCGAGGCCACATACGCCGATGATTGGCTCGTGGACATCAACAAGAACTTCGAATGTAGCAATGTCAGACCTGAGGACTTTGTCAAGTTTGCCTCTTTTCAACTCAAGGATCAAGCTGCTGAGTGGTTCCAACAATACAAAGATTCCAGAGGAGGTCGTGTGATTACCTGGGATGATTTCCGCCGTGACTTCAAAGCTCATCACATTCCAGAAAGTGTTGTTGAGAGTAAGCGTGAGGAGTTCCGCAATCTCAGGCAAGGCAACATGTCTGTGTATCAATACAACACTCAGTTCCAGAAGCTCTCTCGTTTTGCGAAGCAAGACATCCCTGATGAGAAGAGCATGATTTACCAATTCAGGCGTGGCCTCAGAGAAGATCTGCAACTAGCTCTCGTGCTTTTTGAGCCGTTAAAGTATGATGAATTCTACAGCATGGCGCTGAAACAAGAAGCTGCTCAGCTCAAGTGTGAGGCATCTAAGAAGAGAGTCAGAGACGCAGTTCAGTCTTCTTCTTCTTCACTTGTGGCAGCTAAGCAACAGAAGTTCTGGTTGCCTCCTCCTCCTCCGTTCCGTTAGCCTTATCAGCAGAAGAACTCAAGTGGCCGTGGATCTTCCCACCCACCCAACCCTGGCTATCAGAACAAGTCTCAGAACCAAGCTCCAAGGCCAAGTGCTCCTTACCATCGTCCGCTCTCAGAAGTGACTTGTAACAAATGTCAGCAGAAGGGTCACTATGCGAACAAGTGCTTCAACCAGAGGCGCCTTCTGCCTCCTCCTCCTGTGAAATCTTCCAGCAATGCAGTGGTCAAGCATAATTCCCAGCATGCCAAGGTGAACATGATGAATGCAGCTCAAGCAGAGGTTTCTTCTGAAGTGATCATGGGTAATCTTCCTGTTAATGATATTCCTGCTAAAGTCTTATTTGACACTGGAGCATCGCTTTCTTTCATTTCAAGACCTTTTGTGGCTATGCATGATTTGGGTACTCAAGTTTTGCCGAGACCGTTGTCTATTGTGTCCCCGGGCAAGCAAATGACATCTAATGTTTGTGTCCCAGATGTTTCTATCAAGATGGGCGACTACAAATTCTTGTCAAAACCAATTGTTCTTGGTGACTCTGATATTGATCTTATTCTCGGGATGGACTGGCTTTCTAAGCACAAGGCTCAGCTCGAGTGTGCTGCCAGGGAAATCAAATTGACTCACTCTTCTAACGATGTGATCATCTATGCTTCTCATGATGATACCATTCGGTTGTTTTCTCTCAATGAGAATGATGAATTGGAGGCTATCTCTCAGATTCCAGTCGTTTGTGAGTACCAAGATGTCTTTCCAGAAGAGCTTCCGGGTATGCCTCCCCGTCGGCCAGTTGAATTCGTTATTGATCTTGAGCCTGGCACGGAACCCGTTTGCAAGCGTCCTTACAAGCTTGGACCAGATGAGCTCAAGGAATTAAAGATTCAACTCGATAAACAAGAGCGTCTGGGTCTGATCAGACCGAGTTCTTCTCCTTGGGGTTGTGGTGTTCTTTTTGTCAAGAAGAAGGATGGCACGGACCGACTTTGCGTCGATTACCGTCCATTGAACAAGAAGACTATCAAGAACAAGTACCCACTTCCCAACATCAATGAGCTATTTGAGCAACTCAAAGGTGCTAAGGTGTTCTCCAAGCTTGACCTTCGTATGGGTTATCATCAGATTCGCATTCGTGAAGAAGATATTCCCAAGACAGCATTCAGAACAAGCTTTGGTTCTTATGAATATACTGTCATGTCTTTCGGCCTCGTCAATGCTCCTCCATATTTCACTCGCTTGATGAATTTCATCTTCAACCCCTACATCAACGAATTTGTCTTGGTCTATCTCGATGATATTTTGGTCTTCTCCAAGAATAAGAAGGATCATGCCGAACATTTGCGATTGGTACTCGACAAGCTCAGAGAGTATCAATTATATGCCAAGTTCTCCAAATGTGAATTCTGGCTTGATGAAGTTCTTTATCTTGGTCATATCATCTCTGCCAAGGGCATCGCTGTTAATCCAGAGAGGTCTGATACCAACTTGTAACGCCCCGGACACACCCGTCGGTGGTCGTTACTCCTGGCGGGATCTAGACTGGCCCCACATATCAATACTAGTCTTTTCTGCGCACTTTGTCCTCACTCGTGCGCACCCGGGAGCAACTTCCCGGTCGGTCACCCATCCTGACACTACTCCAAGCTGAGCACGCTTAACTTTGGAGTTCTGTCCGAATGGGCTCTCGGAAAAGAAGGAATTCCTTATTGATATGAGTAGTCTATCATCCATAATAAGCCAGGCTATCACAGGTCAGTCTTCAAAGCGTCCTCCGACATCTTCACCGACCCCGACTGAAAAAGCGTCAAAGCAGCCCAAAGTTGCAGAGCAGAAACCTCGGAAGGCGTTGCCGAAGATCAAGATTGACATTCCTGTCGCTTCTGCGTGAGTGTCTCCCTTTGTATTCACTCGACGCTCCGTGCCGTTTATTTTTCCTTGATTTACCCAGTTGAAGTTTGGAACTAGCAGCGCTGCTACTTCCGGGACTTCAGCTTACAGGGATGAGGATGAGGCAATGGAGGATGCAGTCACTTCCAATCTAGGTATGATTTCTGACATTCGGTCTTCATTTGGTCGACTCAACTATAATATATACCATTGGGTGATGTAATTTTGGCGATTGATCTTCAAACAACTCCTAACGTTATTGACCTCCCCGATGATGATGATGAAGAGACTGAGAGACCTTTGGCAAGGAAAAATAGGAGAGCTCCTGCAGACAAGGTGACACAGTCGACGCCGATAGCGGAGCTAGTCGTTCAGGACGCTGGTGATGCCAATCGGGCTTCTCTTACCTTCGTCGTACCATTGTCGAGTGCCCTGCCTTCTTCGTCGATTGCTCAAGTTCCTGTCGATCCACCTTCAGTTTTTGCCACCCATCATGTCCTAGAAGACGAAGTGAGTGCTGCCAGGGAGGCCATACGCCAAGCAGGTATTATGATGGAGAAGATGAAGACGGTGCGGGACGCCAGTCAGGCTGCCTATGACGCCAGCTCGGCTCTCCAAATCAATGTTCAGGTTAGCCGCACGTCGACTGATTTTCTTGGCTTGCTCTGTTAGGATATGGTACATGAAGAACTCTCTTTCCAAGGATCTTTGCATCTGTACACCCACTGGGTGTTCCGAACTATCACTGATCAAATACATACCTTGCGCTGAATTTTTGTTGTTTGAAGTTTTAGACTAGTGGGGGCACGCCGAGTGCACCCACTGGGTGTAGTCCCCGAGACTACGGTGGACTGCTGGCAGTCGACTATGGTCTTTATACTGTGTTGCTTCACTCGAATTTCTTCACTCGGTCTGGTCAGGCCATTCCGAATGGAATATTGGAACCAGTGGGGGCATGCTGAGTGCACCCACTGGGTGTAGTTCCCGAGACCATGGTCGACTGCTGGCTGTCGACTATGGTCTGAAGAGCTTGTTTGTTGATGTCTTTTCTTCTCTCTTTTTTTTTGCACTTGCGCCAAAAAGGTCTCGCCGAAAGTTAACTGCACCAGTGGGGGCACGCTAAGTGCACCCACTGGGTGTAGTCCCCGAGACTACGGTGGACTGCTGGCAGTCGACTGTAGTCTTAGTATTTATTGTCTTTGTAGTTTTCCTCTGTAAAATAACTCTTCCTCCCCGATTGCAGAAATCTTGTGATCTTGGAGCTCGCTTTGCTGACTTGGGGAAACAGCAGATCCAACTCAACCTTGACTTGGAACTGGCCAAGACAGAGCTGCAGAAGGCCAAGGACGATGCCAATGGTAAGACGGTTCTGTCGACTGGTTTGTCTTAAGCTTGGATTTCCTTCCGTTCTTTTTGAATTAAGCATCATTTCTTTTCAGAAAAACTGAACCAAGCTCTGGCGAAGAAGGATCAAGATCTGGCTGCTGCTCAGAAGGAGGCTGAAGACAAAACTGCTCTGGCTGAACAGAAACTGGCTTCAGTCGGCCAATTGGAAGAAGAGAACGCCAAGATGAAATCTGCCCTGGACGCGGCCAACAAGGAAGTCATGCGCTTGAAGAAGGACAAGGTCGCCCTGAATGAGAAGATGGAAGGCATCGCTCGCAGGAGGGACGATCTGGAAAGCTATCTGAGGAGTCTTGCCAAGAAGTTGTTCATCAAGCTTGAAGGTATATATTTTGCTCTGACTGAGTTTTTCTTCGTCGACTCGTCATACGAAAAACCGACTTATCCTTGGATTGTGCATGCAGAATTTTGCAAAGACTTTGAGGAGGAGACTGGACGGATTGAGCCAAACCTAGACCCCATCAACTCTCCTGTGAAGGATGAAACCGCTATGAATCTGCTCCGACCGGAATCCCACATCGATGGCGTTGTTGACTACTTGGCTCGACTGAAGGTCGCCACATCAACGATTGACACGGCACTTTGGCCAAGGGCAACGCTCCAGAGTGACCTCGAGTCACTGATGACTCGGCTTAACGAGATCCCTGGTCGAGTGCAGGAGTGGAAGAAGTCTTCCGCCCGGTGCGGTGCTGATGTGGCCCTGTCTTTGGTTCGTATCCACTGTAAGGAGGTGCGAGAAGATAAGCTGGCAGCGATCAAGGTCGCCAACACCAAAAGGTATGATTTCTGATCTTTCATGGAGAATTTCATCGCTGCTGCCACTCGGATCGCCGACGGTGTCGACCTGGACGAGTTTGTTGAGCCTGCCAGCCCTCCTCCCACGGAGTAAACAAACTTTTATGTCTCACCTTAAATTTGCCTCGGAATGCCGAGTGGATTTTGATCTGCGGTTTGGGACCTTTAGGATTTATCTGCACTTTGTTTTTTGGGAATTCTCCGTCGAGTGGAACTTGTTCTTCACTCGATGCAACTTTTGTATTTGTGGCGTAGCTCCGAAGGAGAAGGTAGCAATCGACCTGCACCTCGTCGTCCTTGCGGATCGGGATGGATTTCAAACTTAGGCGAGTACTCGACTGCAGCTAAGTTCCCGAGTGGGAGGTTTGCTCTCCACTCGGTAGGATTTTCACATACTTAGGCGAGTACTAGACTGCAGCTAAGCCTCCAAGTGGGAGGTTTTCTCTCCACTCGGTAGGATTTTCACATACTTAGGCGAGTACTGGACTGCAACTAAGCCTCCAAGTGGGAGGTTTGCTCTCCACTCGGTAGGATTTTCACATACTTAGGCGAGTACTGGACTACAGCTAAGCCTCCGAGTGGGAGGATCGCTCTCCACTCGGTAGGATTTTTCAAACTTAGGCGAGTACTGGACTGCAGCTAAGCCCCCGAGTGGGAGGATCGCTATCCACTCGGTAGGATTTTTCAAACTTAGGCAAGTACTGGACTGCAGCTAAGCCCCCGAGTGAGAGACTGGCTCACCACTCGGTAGGATTTTTCAAACTTAGGCGAGTACTGGACTGCAGCTAAGCCCCCGAGTGGGAGGATCGCTCTCCACTCGGTAGGCTTTTTCAAACTTAGGCGAGTACTGGACTGCAGCTAAGCCCCCGAGTGGGAGGATCGCTCTCCACTCGGTAGGATTTTTCAAACTTAGGCGAGTACTGGACTGCAGCTAAGCCCCCGAGTGAGAGACTGGCTCACCACTCGGTAGGATTTTAAATACTTAGGTGAGTGCTTGGACTACATCTAAGCCTCCGAGTGGGAGGATTGCTCTCCACTCGGTAGGATTTTAAATACTTAGGTGAGTGCTTGGACTGCAGCTAAGCCTCCGAGTGGGAGGATTGCTCTCCACTCGGTAAGATTTTAAATACTTAGGCGAGTGCTTGGACTGCAGCTAAGCCTCCGAGTGGGAGGAAGGCTCACCACTCGGTAGGATTATCAAACACTTAGGCCAAACGGGTTCGCAGCTCAGCCTTCGAGTGGGAGGCTGGCTCACCACTCGGTAGGATTTTAAAACACTTAGGCGAAACGGGTTCGCAGCTAAGCCCCCGAGTGGGAGGCTGGCTCACCACTCGGTAGGATTTTAAAACACTTAGGCGAAACGGGTTCGCAGCTAAGCCCCCGAGTGGGAGGCTGGTTCACCACTAGGTAGGATTTTTTTTACAAACTTAGGCGAAACGGATTCGCAGCTAAGCCACCCACAGGGGGATTTCTCATGCAAACAAAAGCAACAACAATCACTAGGAAAATTATAACACTCTTGTCTTTGATAAATAAACTACAGAGGTATCTCTTATTACATCTCATCCCAGTGAGTACTTAAGTGTAAAAGGGGCAGAGTAACTCCGCGTTCCAAGCTCGTGGCTCGTCAATCTGGCGATCGACATTGTAAAGGTGGTACGCTCCATTGTGGAGGACTCTGGTGACGATGAAGGGACCTTCCCAAGTAGGAGCGAGCTTGTGTGGTTTCCGTTGATCCACTCGGAGGACCAGTCTCCTTCTTGGAAGGCTCAACTCTTCACATTTCTGGCATGTAATCGACGCAAGTCTTGCTGATAGATGGTCGATCGGGTCATGGCCATTTCTCTTTCTTCTTCCAGGAGGTCGACTGCGTCCTGCCGGGCTTGTTCTGCTTCATCTTTAGAGTAGAGCTCGACTCAGGGTGCATTGTGAAGCAGGTCACTCGGCAAAACTGCCTCAGCTCCGTAGACCAGAAAGAATGGGGTTCTTCCAGTCGACCGGTTTGGGGTGGTCCTCAATCCCCAAAGAACTGATGGAAGCTCCTTGACCCATGTGCCTGCTGCGTGCTTGAGATCGCGCATCAGTCGGGGTTTCAGCTCTTTGAGAATCAGACCGTTTGCTCTTTCTGCTTGTCCATTCGACTGGGGGTGAGCGACTGAAGCGTAGTCGACTCGTGTGCCTTGAGAGGCGCAAAAAGCTTTGAACTTGTCCGAATCAAAGTTTGACCCATTGTCAGTAATGATGCTATGTGGAACTCCATATCTGAATATCAATTCTCTGATGAAACTGATAACAGTGCAGGCATCGAGATTCTTGATAGGCTTAGCTTCAATCCATTTGGTAAACTTGTCGACTGCCACTAGCACATGAGTGAATCCGCTCCTGCCTGTTCTCAGTGGTCCAACCATATCCAATCCCCAAACAGCGAAGGGCCAGACAAGTGGAATGGTCTTCAGGGCTGACGCGGGTTTGTGGGACATGTTGGAGTAGAACTGACATCCTTCGCATTTTTCGACTATCTCTTTCGCCATTTCATTTTCTCTTGGCCAGTAAAATCCAGCTCGGTATGCTTTAGCCACAATGGTCCGAGAGGACGCATGGTGACCATAGGTCCCCGAGTGGATATCATCAAGGATTATTTGACCTTCTTCTGGTGTTATACACTTCTGGCTGACTCCAGTCGCGCTTTCTCTATACAACTGTCCCTTTATGACTGTAAAGGCTTTGGATCGACGGACGATCTGTCGATCCTCTTCTTCGTCCTCTGGGAGTTCTTTCCTTAGGATGTACGCGATGTATGGCACCGTCCAGTCGGGAGTGATGACCAAGACTTCCATGATCAGGTCGACCACTACTGGAACTTCAACTTCAGTCGGATCCGTGGCACTTTTTGGCTGCGGGGCTTCTTCAGTGAAAGGATCCTCTGGAACTGATGGCGTGTGGATGTGTTCCAAAAACACATTGCTGGGAATGGCTTCTCTTTTGGAACCTATTTTCGCCAAATCATCAGCTGCTTGATATTTCAGTCGGGGTATGTGATGAAGCTCTAACCCCTCGAATTTCTTCTCTAACTTTCTCACAGCATTGCAATACCCAGTCATGGCTGGACTTCTGACGTCCCACTCCTTCATCACCTGATTAACCACCAAATCTCAGTCGCCATAGACCATGAGGCGATGGACGCCGAGTGAAATGGCCATGCGCAACTCATACAAAAGTGCTTCATATTATGCTTCATTATTGGAGGAATCAAAGTGAATCTGGAGAACATATCTAAGCTTATCTCCTCGGGGGGAAACCAATACAACCCCAGCGCCGGAACCATTCAACATATTAGACCCATCGAAGAACATGGTCCGGTGCTCCGAGTGAACTTGAGTCGGTAATTGCTGTTCAGTCCAGTCGACGACGAAATCTGCTATTTCTTGGGACTTGATAGCCTTATTTGCCTCAAACTTGATATCTAGGGGAAGGAGTTCAATCGCCCATTTGGCCACTCGACCAGTTGCATCTCTGTTGTGCAGAATCTCTGACAATGGAGCGTCGGTGACGACTGTAATGGAATGATCAGAGAAGTAATGAGCAACTTTCTTTGTGGTCATATAAATCCCATATACAAGCTTCTGGTAATGAGGATATCTTTGCTTTGATGGAGTCAAAACTTCAGAAACATAATATACTGGGCGTTGAACTTTAAAGGCTTTTCCTTCTTCTTCCCGCTCGACCGTAAGTACTGTACTGACGACTTGTCCCGTGGCTGCAATGTAAAGCAGTAAAGGCTCCTTGCTGATTGGGGCAGCAAGCACCGGCTGGGTGGAGAGCAGAGTTTTGAGCTCTGCAAACGCTGCATCAGCTTTCGGAGTCCACTCGAACTTGTCTGACTTCTTCATCAGTCGATAAAGAGGCAATGCCTTTTCACCGAGACGAGAGATGAATCGACTTAAAGCGGCCAAGCAACCAGTAAGCTTCTGGACGTCGTGCACATGCACAGGACGTTTCATCCGGAGTATGGTGCCAACTTTTTTTGGATTGGCGTAGATTCCCCGTTCGGAAACGAGAAAACCGAGTAACTTTCCACCAGGGACTCTGAATGTGCACTTTGATGGATTAAGCTTGATGTCGTACCTTCTGAGGCTGGCAAAGGTTTCAGCAAGGTCAGTCAATAGGTCGGAGCCCTTCCGTGACTTGACCACAATATCATCCATGTAAGCTTCCACATTCTGACTGATTTGAGTGAGCAAACACTTCTGAAGCATCCTCATGAACGTGGCTCCGGCATTCTTGAGGCCGAATGGCATGGTAGCATAATAGAAGCACCCGAATGGAGTGATGAAAGCTGCTTTGATCTCGTCGGGTCCATACAGACGGATCTGATGGTACCCGGAATAGGCGTCTAAAAAAGACTGTCGCTCACATCCCGCGGTCGAGTCGACTATCTGATCGATGCGGGGGAGAGGGAAATGATCTTTTGGGCAGGCCCTATTGATCTGTTTAAAGTCAATGCACATGCGAAGTTACTTTTCCTTCTTGGGGACCATGACAACGTTGGCGAGCCACTCGGAGTGGTAAATATCTCGGATGAACTCCGCTGCTAAGAGCCGAGCCACCTCTTCACCAATAGCTTTTCTCTTCTGGACGGCGGACCGTCGGAGATGTTCTTTGACAGGTTTCACTTTAGGGTCAACTCATAGGCGGTGCTCAGCCAGCCCCTGGGAACACCCGGCATGTCAGAAGGCTTCCATGCGAAGA
This sequence comes from Aegilops umbellulata, assembly GCA_032464435.1. NCBI lineage: Eukaryota > Viridiplantae > Streptophyta > Magnoliopsida > Poales > Poaceae > Aegilops > Aegilops umbellulata. The sequence goes on along the minus strand of CP136059.1, from coordinate 146,956,559 downwards.
TGTTCCAGTTCTCACGGAGGAACTGGATGAGCGCTTCTTCCTATTTGGAGTCGAGTATTGTTGAGATATGAGTCGGAGCAGCATTGGGATCGGTCGGGTGAATGTGAATCGGCTTCATTTCGCCAGACGACTGGAAAGCTGATTCTGTAGTGGGCTTCTTGGCTCGCAACAAATCACTCGGGTCAGCAGTCTTCTGGTACTCCTGCAGCTCTACCACTTCCATCTGGGCATCAGTGATCTTTGGGCCTTTCTGAAAACATTCTTCTGCCTTCTTCCGATTGCCTATAACAGTGATCATGCCTTTAGGACCAGGCATCTTCAATTTGAGATACACATAACATGGTCAAGCCATGAAGCGTGCATAAGCTGGCCTGCCCAAAATAGCGTGATAAGCACTCTGGAAGTCCACAACCTCGAACATTAACTTTTCTTTGCGGTAATTCTTGGAATCACCGAAAACCCCATCGAGTGCAATTTGGCCGAGTGACTCGGCCTTCTTCCCATAAATGACTCCAGGGAAACTCATGTTGCTGGTACTGAGCCTGGACATCAGAATGCGCATCCCCTTTAACGTCTCTGCGTATAGTATGTTCAAACCACTCGGTGGGCGCCAACTGTCGTGGTTCTAAGTCTGACAGTAATGTAGGGGGGTGAGTGTGTCGGCGTTCTGGGAACGGGGGTCCCCAGACTTGCCTGCCTACGGCCCGCGGCGTGGCTCAAAGGGGGGCCCAACACGACCCATCTTCATCAACACAGAACCAAGACCCTCGCGAGGGGCCAAGCCTCGCGGGGCGGACGACACGGAGCTTCCTCACGCACGTCCTCATCAGGCTGGCTCGCGGGGAGATCAAGGCGGGGTACCTCACGAGGTGCCCGTGACGCAAGCCATGACGACCAAGAGCGCCAGGCGGGCGCCAGCCCGCGCAGTGTCCTCCTTTCCTCTTTGGTGCAAAGGGAGCAAGCGCAGGCGAGAGCATCAAGCAAAGGCACCCGTTTCGGTGCAACGAGACCAAGACCAGCCCAACGGCAGGGAGGAAGTCATTGTGGAGCCCAAGATGGCGTCACCACCAGAGCCTTTGATAGGCGAGGACCAACTTTAGTCAGGATAAGTGTACCAGATTTTCCCCTTCAAAATGGCCAATTGTTCGCGCCCTTCCCGCTCAATATTTGGGAAGAGGCCCAAGGCCTTTGCCTATAAATAGAAATAGCCTCCTGAGGGGCTGGTCCGGATGACGCCTTCTTCTTCTTGGGTGTGGTTTCGAGAAGCCTCCGGCCTCTGCGATCTGGGTCTTCTAGTGACGCGGCCTGAAAGGCTCGCTCCAGGGAACACACTGCATCCCTCTCTTCACATGGCACCGTGATCACTCCGCCACTTCCTGGCATGTTGAGGACGTTGTAGCCATGATGAGTTACGGCCATGAACTTGGCCAATGCCGGGTACCCGAGGATGGCGTTGTACGGCAGGCGGATGTGAGCGACGTCGAAGTCGATGAGCTCGGTGCGGTAGTTGCTGCGGGCCCCGAAGGTGACAGGGAGGCGGACTTGCCCGATCGGGATCGTGGAACCGTCGGTGACTCCGGAGAAAGGCTTGGTTGGCTGAAGCTGGTCATAGGGCACTTGGAGATTGTTGAATTTTTCCACGGACAGGACGTTGAGCCCTACTCCACCGTCGATGAGGGTCCTGGTGACCAGTACGTTGTTGATGACTGGGGAGCAGAGCATCGGGAGGACCTCGGCTGTGGCCGCGCACTTGAGCTGATCCGCTGAGCTGAACGTGATGGTGCACGCCGACCACCTGAGAGCGTTGCTTCGAGCCTGGGGAGGACTGCATTCACTTCGCGGGCAAACTGCTTGAAGATGCGTTGGGAGGCTGGGGCTTGAGTTCCGCCCAGGATGCAGGCGATTGCGCGCGGCTCCTGGAAGCCCCCAGCTCCCTCGTCTTGGTGGCGGTCCTCGTTCCTCCTTGGCTGAGGCGGCAGTGGGGGAATGCCTGCGTTGCCCTGCAGGCGATCCTCACGAGGCTGATCCCGCCAATCCCCCTCGCGAGGCAGGTCTCGCCAGCGGTCCTCGCGAGGTTGATCACGCCACCCTTGGCGTGAGCCGCGGTCTTCCCAGCGTCCTGGGTTTCTTCCTCCTCCTCGGCCGTAGCCCCGGTCAGCGCGGTCAGGGCGTCGGCCGATCCTTCCTTCTCGCACGGCGCGGAGCTCTTGGCATTCATTGATGTTGTGGGTGTGGAGGTTGTGGTACACGCAGTATCGGCTGCCCCTGGAGGATTCGGGCAGATCCTTGCCCCGCTTGGTATCAGGCTCTGCCGCGAGCATGACAGCCCCCTTGCGCTTCACGTCATTGGCCCTGGGTTTCTTCTCTTCTGGGTCCGCGACAGGCAGCTCGAGGAGGGAGAGACGCCCCTCCTCAGCCCTGGCGCACTTCGTCGCCAAGTTGAACAGCTCCACGGAGGTGCACAGGTCTTCATGCATCGCCAGCTCCACCTTCATCTTGACGTCGCGCACACCGTCGGAGAAGGCTGAGATGATGCCTTCCTCGGACACCTTGGGGATCTTGAGACGCGCGCTGTTGAAGCGCTGGATGTACTTTTGCAGGGTCTCTCTGGGTTGTTGCTTGATGCGGCGCATGTCGCTCACGGCGGGCGGCCGGTCGCGAGTACCTTGGAAGTTGGCGATGAAGCGGGTGCGCATCTGGTCCCAGGAAGAGATCGTGCCTGGGGCCAGGTTTCAGGAGCCAGGTACAAGCTCCTTCCTTGAGCACCATGGGGAACCAGTTCGCCATGACCTTTTCGTCCCCGCTGGTGGCCTCGATGCCCAGCTCGTAGAGCTGGAGGAACTCGGCGGGGTCAGTCGTGCCGTCGTAGCGAGGAGGCATGTCTGGCTTGAACTTGCCGGGCCACGCGACGCTGCGCAGCTCGGTGGTGAAGGCGCGGCAGCCGGCCGTGGCCACGGGAGGCTTCGGTCGAGGGAGAGCTTGGCCTTGAGGGTCCCCATGCGCTACAGCTGGGAGCAGCGCGGGGTCTTGACGCGCCGGAGCTGGAGTAGGGTCGCGGCGAGCCGGAGCAGGAAGTGCTCAGGCAGCCTCTTGCGGTCGAGGGACTTCTTGGCAGCTCCGTTCTTGCTGGGCTGGCGCCTGACGGAGCGGGTTCCGCCCAGGGGCCGCGCGCCTTGGAGCCATGGCGTCTTCTTGGAGTGGAGGTGGCTGGTACGCCCCGGAGCTTCATGACCTGCGCGGGGCGGGGTGCGGCGCAGTGGAGCGGACGATGCAGGGGATCCCCTGCGGCGCGGACAAGCTCGGCGATGCGGTCGAGCCACTCTTCATAGACGTCGTCGACGGGACGGTAGCGCAGGAGCTCGTTTGCTTCGATGAGTGCAGCTCGAGCCTCCAAGGGCGCGCGGAGCGCGTGGGACGAAGAGCCAGCTGGCGTGAGCGACGCAGTAGCGGTTCGGCCGTCTCGCCGCACGGACGGGTGCTGAGACGACGCTTGGTGCTCGTTCCCCGCCGGGCCGGTGGCGGCGTTGACGGCGGGCGACGGGGAACGACGAGGACGCCCACCGACGGGAGCCGTCTGGGCGACGCGGGAGGCGATGGCGGCCCCGCGCTCAACGCGGGCCCGACGAGCGTCAGACATGGACGCGACGGTCGGAGGAGAACGAAGCGGTGGAAGACAAATTCCGGTGCACCCCTACCTGGCACGCCAAATGTCGGATTTTGGGTTCCGGCAGACCCTTAAGGTTCGAACTCAGTGGTGCGCACGGAGATTCTGCCCTCTACCTCTCTGTCTCGCAAAGATCTAGCTACTGAAAGAACAACACAAAAGACACAGGGTTTATACTGGTTCGGGCCACCGATGTGGTGTAATACCCTACTCCAATGTGGTGGGTGGATTGCCTCTTGGGCTGATGATGATGAACAGTACAAGGGAGAACCGCCTCGCGAGGGCGTGTTCTAGCTGGGACGATGAACTGCTGGGGGAGTTTAGCTGCCCTTCTCTCTCTGATCGTCCCCGCTTACTCGGACTCTCGATTTCTCCTCCCTTCTACTCTGGGTACCTCATGCCGATGCCCTGGGGGTGGCTAGTCCTATTTATAGGCAAAGGCCCTGTGCCTCTTCCCAAACATTGAGCGGGAAGGGCGCCAACAATTGGCCAATTTGAAGGGGAACATCCAGTACACTTATCCTGACTAAAGTTGGTCCTCGCCTGCCAAAGGCCCTGTGGTGACGCCGTTCTGGGCTCCACGATGACCTCCTTCCCACCGTTGGACTGGTCTTGGTCTTGTTGCACCGAAATGGATGCCTTTGCTTGATCCTCTCGCCTGCGCTTGCCCCCTTTGCACCAAAGAGGAAAGGAAGGACACTGCGCGGGCTGGCGCCCGCCTGGCGCCCCTGGTCGTCATGGCTTGCATCATGGGCACCTTGCGAGGTTCCCTGCCTTGATCTCTCCGCCTCCTCAGGAGCCAGCCTGATGTGGTCGCTCCTGAGGAAGCACCGTGTCGTCCGCCCCGCGAGGCTTGGCCCCTCACGAGGGTCTTGGGTCTTGTGTTGATGAAGATGGGCCGTGCCGGCCCTCCTTTGAGCCACGCCGCAGGCCGCAGGCAGGCAAGTCTGGGGACCCCCGTTCCTAGAACGCCGACATGCGCCGTCCTTTCCGCTGCACGGCACCCCGCCACGCGCGGGCGACAAAGCTCCGGGGGCGCCCCAGCCGCCTCCTCCTCAAGAAGGCGCCCTGGCTTCAAGGCGTGTGGCCCCTCGGCGGGACCCGTTCAGTCAGGTGCCAGCGCGGCAAGAGCAGAGCTGCCAAGAAGTCCCTCGCCCACGAGAAGCTGCCCGGGCACTCCCTGCTCCCGCACGTCAAGACCCCGCGCTGCTCCCAGCTGCAGCGCATGGGGACCTGCAAGACCAATCTCTCCGTCACCCAAGGCCTCCCGTGGCCACAGCAGGCTGCAGTGCCTTCACCACCGAACTACACAGCGTCACGTGGCCCGGCAAGTTCAAGCCAGACCTACCTCCTCGCTACGACGGCACGGCCGACACTGCGGAGTTCCTCCAGCTCTATGAGCTGGGCATCAAAGCTGCCAGCGGAGACGATAAGGTCATGGCGAACTGGTTTCCCATGGCGCCTAAGGACGGGGCCCGCACCTGGCTCCTGAACCTGGCTCCAGGCACGATCTCCTCCTGGGACGAGATGTGCACCCGCTTCATCGCCAACTTCCAAGGTACTCGCGACCGGCCACCCGCCGTGAGCGACATGCGCCGCATCAAGCAACAACCCGGGGAGACCCTACAGAAGTACATCCAGCCCTTCAACAACGCACGCCTCAAGATTGCCAAGGTGACCGAGGAGGCCATCATCTCGGCCTTCTCCGACGGCGTGCGTGACGTCAAGATGAAGGAGGAGCTGGCGATGCCTGAAGACCTGTGCACTTCCTTGGAGCTGTTCAACTTGGTGACCAAGTGCGCCAGGGCTGAGGAAGGGCGTCTCTCCCTCCTCGAGCTGCCTGCCGCAGACCCAGAAGAGAAGAAGCTCAAGGCCAAGGATGTGAAGCGCAAGGGGGCTGTCGTGCTCGCGGCAGAACCAGACACCAAGCGGGGCAGAGATCAACCCGAGTCTTCCAAGGGCAGTCGATACTGTGTGTACCATGACCTCCACACCCACAACACCAACGAATGTCAAGAGCTCTGAGCCGTGCGAGAAGGAAAGATCGGCCGTCGTCCCGACCGCGGTGACCGGGGCTACGGTCGAGGAGGAGGAAGGAACGCAGGACGCTGGGAAGACCAGGGCCCGTGCCAAGGGTGGCGCGATCGACCTCGCGAGGACCGCTGGCAAGACCCGCCTCGCGAGGGAGACTGGAGGGATCAGCCTCGCGAGGATCGCCCGCAAGGCAACGCAGGCCTCCCTCCGCTACCGCCGTAGCTAAGGAGAAACGAGGACCGCCATCAGGACGAGGGGGCTGGGGGGCTTCCAAGAGCCGCGCGCGATCGCCTGCATCCTGGGTGGGGCTCAAGCCCCAGCCTCTCAGCGCATCTTCAAGCAGTTTGCTCGCGAAGTAAATGCAATCCTACTCATGCTCGGAGCCACGCGCTCTCTCAGGTGGTCGGCGTGCACCATCACGTTCAGCTCAGCGGATCAACTCAAGTGTGCGGCCACAGCCGGAGTACTCCCGATGCTTTGTTCCCCAATCATCAGCAACGTGCTGGTCACCAGGACCCTCATCGATGGCGGGGCAGGGCTCAATGTCCTGTCCGTGGAAACATTCAACAATCTCCAAGTGGCCTACAACCAGCTTCAGCCAACCAAGCCTTTCTCCGGAGTCACCGATGGCTCCACGGTCCCGATTGGGCAGGTCCGTCTCCCTGTCACCTTCGGGACACGTGACGACTACCGCACCGAGCTCATCGACTTAGACGTCACTCACATTCGCCTGCCGTACAACGCCATCCTTGGATACCCAGCACTGGCCAAGTTCATGGCCGTAACTCACCACGGCTACAACGTCCTCAAGATGCCAGGAAATTGCGGAGTCATCACGGTGCCCTGTGAAGAGAAGGACGCGGTGTGTTCCCTGGAATGAGCCTTTCAGGCCGCATCATTGGAAGACCCAGATCGCGGAAGCAGGAGGCTTCCCGAGATCAACCCCAACAAGAAGTAGACATCGTCCGGCCCGGCCCCTCAGGAGGCAGGCCCCTCAGGGCCCGCGCCTGCCCAGGGGGATCCTCCTTCCATCGCATAGGAAAGCGCGCCCGGCGCCCTCCTCAGGCAGGGCTCGGGGGCTCTCCCCTGGAGGGCCACAGACCTAGCTAAGGTCACGAGGGAGGCGCTTGGGCACCACATGGAGGCGTGTTTCGAAGCACGTTTCCCTCAAGGAGTAAGGCAAGGGGGGCCAGACCCTCAGGACTTCGTCAGCAAGGCCATTCAGGAGCTACAGGAGTCAAGAGTCGTGAGAGGCAGCCGCCGCCTACCAGCTATGGCTCCCCATCCAGGCGAGGATGGTGGGCTGCGCGTCTGCATCGACATACCAGGGCTCAATCGAGTCGCCTCTCTGGAGCGCCTCTAGCCCTCGCGAGTAGGGCGCTGCGAAGGTCCACCCCACAGCTACATTCGCATGCCTCACGGCTTGCCGAACGCGGCTGCCACGTACCAGTGCCTCATGAGGGGCATCACGGAGGCTCAAGAGGCCAGGCGTTCCGCAGCCTTGGCGGAGATGGAGATGGTCCGCGAGGAGCCACCAGCGCCTCCGGAGCCTCCCGAGGCCCCTGGGCCTGGGGGCTCATGAGGATCGTCTTCCGCAGCCCACAGAGTCTGCTGCACCAACACTCATTCGTCCTCAACATCATTAGGTGACATCTTTCAAGTTTCATTTCCAGCTGGGAACGCCCCCAGGGCTGCATTATTCCTAGGCCGCGTGGGTCCGTCCCTGTGGCATGTATCCCTTTTATTTCATGTTGTTAGCTTACTTTGTTGGGGGCGCCCCTCGGGCTGCATCATCCCCAAGCTGCTCGGGCCAGACCCAGCGGCATGTATCCCTTTTGTGTTTATTTCCAGCTATGCGTTGGACCCACCATGCTTGATTATTTGATGCCGGTCCACGGCACCTCTTCTTCTCCATGCCGACCACTTGCATGTTAAAGGGGGGGTACCTGGGCATCGCGACTCAGGGCTCCTACTGGCTCTCCAGCCCTCACCCTCTAGCCTTGTCCACGGCATCGCGACCTGGCATACCAGCGACCGCTGAGACCAGCTTGAGGGCCGGGACCCGAGGACGTAGAGTGCAGGCATCTAACCAAATTTGCAGGAACACATCACAAGATAAGGCCCAGTGCCAGGCGCAACCCGCCTAGAGGTAGGGCCCCGTGAGTCCCGCGCTGGCTCACGGATGCCCAGATACACCTCGCCAGGCCGTACCGTGCCACCCACGTGTCAGGGCGTGGCTGTACATGCCCCGGGGGCTCCTCCCGGAAGGGAGCCCCCTCCCACGTACCAATGGAAGCACCATGCTCCGCACTGGCTGACGACACTGCCGAGGAGCGGCTATGCCCGTACGCATACGGAAGCGCTATGCTCCGCGCTGGTGATAAACAACTGAGGGTGGCCCCCGGGCCGCATCAACCTCAGGGAGCCTAGAGCTCAGTGTCTAGCCTCATCGTAACGCCTCCCCTCAGGAGTGTCGCGCGAGGGGGCTGGGCACGGGGGCTGTGCCTGGGTCACGCCCAGATGCATGCCACCCAGCCAGGCCCCCCCGGGCCTGGTTCGTCGCGCGTCTCTCCCCGAGCGGAGCCAAGGTACGAAGGCCGTTTGAGCGTCAAGGGGGACTCCTGAGCATCGCGACTCAGGAGCCTAACTGGTCACGTAGCCCCTCACTCCTTAGTTCCGAAAGGCTAACGCTGGGTGAGGTACGCGCGGGGCCGAGCTCTGCAGATGTAGAACGGTAGATCCACCCACATCTCACCTCCCTACTTGTTGTTTGCGCGCCAAGGGGGACTCCTGAGCATCGCGACTCGGGAGCCTAACTGGTCACGTAGCCCCTCACTCCTTGGTCCCGTCCTGGTTTCCGGTCGGGGCTAGTGCTGGGTGAGGTACGCGCGGGGCCGGGCTCTGCCAGCATAGAACATAAGCAAGTAGGAAGGAAAAGCATAAACTTCAAGGATCACCTCCCTACTTGCTGTTCGTGCGCCAAGGGGGACTCCTGAGCATCGCGACTCAGGAGCCTAACTTGTCATGTAGCCCCTCACTCCTTGGTCCCGTCCTGGTTTCCGGTCGGGGCTAATGCTGGGTGAGGTACGCGCGGGGCCGGGCTCTGCCAGCGTAGAACATAAGCAAGTAGGAAGGAATAGCGTAAATTTCAAGGAATTCAAAAGCAAATATTACTGTCCACGCTGTTATCTCAATGCCAGACGCAAGTTTAAACGCCTCCCCAAGGCATGGTACATGTGCAGGAATTACAGGCAGGACAGGAGCCACAACGGAATCACTTGCGGCGGTGGAGCAGCGCGGAGTGGGTTCGCCTCATGGATTAGCAGGGTCGTCAGCGCCTCGCCTCGGCTTGGTGCTGAAGGCCCGGAACTTCCCCAGCAGAGCCTCCGCGCGACCCTTCACGACCTCGGTAGCGACAGCGGCACGCTCGCCGCTTGCTGGCTCCAGCAAGCTGTCGAGGTCGACGCTGGGATCGCGAAGGTAGATGTGGGTGAAGACCCACGTCAGCGCTGCAGAAGACAGGACACGCGCCTCGGCCTCTGCCATGGGGCCAAGGCCAAGGGCGACATCTTCAAGAGCGCGAACCAGGAAGGGAAGCAGCTTGGCGGGGCCGTCCTCGGCGCCAGCCAACGGGCTCTCCAGGCTGCTGCCGTAAAGCATCTTCAGCGAGGAGCGACCCTTCTCCTCCATCTCTGTGAAGGCCACGCGGTCCTCGGCAAGAACCTGGGCCTTGTTGTCCAGCTCGACCTTCCTCGCCCCCAACTCCTGCTCCAGCGCGTCTAGGCGGTCATGGCGCTGCTTGAGCTTGGCCTCCCGGCCCTTGACGGCCGCTGTCGGTGTCAAAACCGGCGGATCTCGGGTAGGGGGTCCTGAACTGTGCGTCAAGGTCGGATGGTAACAGGAGACAAGGGACACTTTATTTTACCCAGGTTCGGGCCCTCTCGATGGAGGTAAAACCCTACTCCTGCTAGATTAATATTGATGATATGGGTAGTACAAGAGTGGATCTACCACGAGATCAAGGAGGCTAAACCCTAGAAGCTAGCCTATGGTATGATTGTGTATTATGATGGTTGTCCTACGGACTACAACCCTCTGGTTTATATAGACACCGGATAGGGTTAGGGTTAGACAGAGTCGGTCACAATGGTAGGAGATCTCGAATATCCGCACGCCTAGCTTGCCTTCCACGCCAAGAAAGGATCCTTCCGGACACGGGATGAAGTCTTCAACTTTGTATCTTCATAGTCCTGGAGTCCGGCTGAAGGTATAGTCCGGCTATCCGAACACCCCCTACTCCAGGACTCCCTTAGTAGCCCCTGAACCAGGCTTCAATGACGACGAGTCCGGCGCGCAGATTGTCTTCGGCATTGCAAGGCGGGTTCCTCCTCCAAGTTCTTGAAGAAGATTATAAACACCAAAAAATAGTGTCCGGCTCTGCAAAATAAGTTTCCACATATTGCCATATAGAGAATAATATTAACACAAATCAAATCTGCTGACGTATTCCGCAGTGCGTCATAACACTGCGGCCAAGCCCTTTATATAAATTGTTTTCGTTGTTCCACCTCAGCTCGTTTAGTGAGGCGGTTTCCTTGGCACGTCTTGTCGAAGCAGAGATCATGTGCCCCCTTTAATGGGATTCTCATTAATACGGACGTGGGTAACCCAACCACGCCATTTAACATGGCGTTTGGGAGGCAAGTGAGTTTTATTAGGTAGGTGGGGACGCCTAACCGTACCTGCTTATATAAAGGGATAAGGATTCACCTTTTTAACCTATGCCTTCTTCCTCCTTTGCCAATCCATCTCTCGCGCACTCAAGCTCCAGCGCCCAAGTCCACTCTTCCTTCCTCAACCTTCTCCAACAATGTCTGGAGCGGGAGGCAAGTGGATGGTCTCCTCCGTTACGGAGGCTCAAGTAAAAAGGTTAAGAAAAGCCGGATACTTGTCCAAGGACATCCCGCATCGGCTTCCTGATAAGGGGCAGCTTCTTCCTACCCCAAGGCCCCATGAGAGGGTAGTTTTTCTTCCCCACTTCCTCCGCGGACTGGGCTTTCCACTTCACCCATTTGTCCGGGGGCTCATGTTCTACTACGGCCTGGATTTCCACGATCTGGCCCCGAACTTTGTTCTCAACGTCTCGGCGTTTATCGTCGTGCGTGAGGCCTTTCTCCCCGTCCGCCCCCACTTCGGCCTCTGGCTCAAGACCTTCAACGTCAAGCCCAAGGTGGTGTCCGGCACCCAGGCGGAGTGCGGAGGTGCTATGGTTGGCAAGATAGCCAACGTCCTCTGGTTCGATGGCTCCCTCGTGGAGTCCCTAAAGAGGTGGCAAGCTGGGTGGTTTTACATCAACGAGCCCCGCGATCCAAAATGGGTCGCGGCCCCCGAGTTCAGATCCGGACCCCCCACGCGGCTCATGTCCTGGAAAGAGACAGGCCTGTCGTGGGGCAACGAGGAAGAAGTGACTGGGTTGCAAACATGCATCCAGTCCCTGGTGAACAAGCCAATCCGGCTTGCCAATATAGTCCAGGTCATGCTCGTTCGCCTGATCCTCCCGTGCCAAGAACGGGATTTTACTTTGTGGGAATTCGACCCGGCACAGCACCAAACCCTCAGAAGGCTCTTCGACACGACGTATGAAGACGTCTGGAAGGTGCTGACCAAAGGCGCCGAGTCCCCCACATCCGCCTCCGAGGATCGCGGATACAGTTCGCAGCGTAACGCTAGCGAGGTAAGCTATCTATACCTTTGACAGGTTCGTTAAGCTCTTCTTCATAGATTAACTCTATGCGGGATCTAAACTCCCTTTTACCTTTGACAGGCTTGGCAGGAGATACCCGGACCAATTAACTGTCCGGCTCCTCTACCCGAAGACCCGGCCCCAGCTCTCTTGGTGAAGCTAATGGCTCCGGCACCTTACGTGGTGCCGGAGAGGAAGGCCAAGAAGAAGAAAACCACCGGCACTCGAAAAAGTTCCCGCAACATGGTGGTGTCGGACTCGTCATCTGACGAGTCCACAACGCCCTCCTCTCGTGAAAACGAGGAGGAGGAACAAGGAAGCTCTCCCCCCCCAGTGAGGGGAGCAAAGAGGAAGAAGGCCACCCCAACGGGGGAGGCCGTGGGGTCAAGGAAAAGGAAGACCCCTCCGTCGGACTACTCCCACGACGCCGAAGAGGGCGGAGAGGAGTGGCCGGACAGAACCAAGCGTCCGGCGAAATCGTAAGTATTTATATACCAGAGTGACTCATGATATTCTTTTAGTGCGCGGCTTTCCCTGATATCGCACGTATTTTATGCAGCCCGCCCCGGGCTGAAATCGACGACTCATCGAGCGGCTCCCTGGATTCGTCGGAAGTGAACTCTGTTCCGCCCGCGGTCTCCCCCCGCGGGGCGGACGACACCGAAGTGGCGCCCCGCCAAGCTTCGGGGCAGGAGGAGATGGTCCTGGAGGAGCCACAAGGCAATCCTCCGGACCCCAGGAGTAAAGGGGATGAAACCCCCCAGGGCTCCAAGTCCGGCTTTGTGCCGGACACCGCGCTGGACTCGACAGTCCCGGTCTGAGCCGGGCGAACTCCTTACAAGAGGAGTAAGCCATCTGAACCGGCGGCCTCCGTCCAACCGGAGGCGCTGGACAATCTGCTGGAGGTGCTTAAGGGCGCCGCCATCGATGAGGAGCACCGTACTGTTATGAGTACGGTGATCCAAAGGATTCAGTCCGCCAAGAGCGGACTGAATGAAGCTTGCGCTAGCCTTCTAACAGGCTTCGAGGTAAGTAAAAATATGTCAAATTATTTACCGCATAGACAGGAGCCCCTAATGCTCTGTTCGGTGTTCGGAAAGAAAAGCCGGATAGAGGATCTAGTAATCTTCGCAGGAGTCTAACAAAAAGGGTCAAATATGCATATGCAGGCTTCGCTGCTGTCCACCGCCGAACTGACTGCGCAGGTGGATGTACTTAAAAAGGACCTCGGGCGGACCGAGCAAGAGCTCGGCCTTGCCAAACGGCAGTTCGAGGAGAAGGAAGGTAAGAAATACCTAAAAAAGAAAAGAAAAAGAAAAAAAGATGCCTATAGAGAGGCTTGACTGCAGAAAGAAATAACAGGATTGTACTGCTTATTGTAGGGGCCACAACCGAGGTGACAACCCTGAAGCAGGCGCTGGCTGAGGCCGAAAAGAAAACGGCCGAGGAGCGCGCCGAGCGAGAAAGGCTTGGGATTCAGGTCGGCGAGGTGCAGCAAGAGCTGCAAACTCTCATGAAAAAACATGAGGCTTTGGAGCTTGAGGCGAGGGCGCAAGCATCCGAGCTCGCGTCGGCCATCGAGACCGCCAAGAGTGCCAAGGCCGAAGCCCAAAAGGCCCTCCAAGAGTTGGAGGAGGTGAAAAAGATAGCAACGGGTAAGGCATTCTCAATGCAGAGTAGGAATATAAAAGTAAACTACCTATTACTTACCTGAATCCGGAGTTCTCCAGGGGCGTTCGCCGATCTTCCCCGCAGCGTATCCGCCGCCGCCGCGTTCTACCGAGCTGAAGAGGGCAGCTCGACGGAGAGTGTGTTCTGGTCTCAGTATTCTGAGGCCGAACATCCTGTGCCCTTAAGCGATCAGCTGAAACAGCTGGTCGAGCTCCACAAGGCGGCTGAACAGGCCATGAAGGGCTTACTAGTTCGGTTGTGGCCTGGAGAGGCCCTGCCTGGGAGCTATTTCGGGCTGGTGCGGCGGCTGGTGGAGGCCTGTCCACGGCTTGAGGTCATCAAGCGCTCCGTCTGCATTGAAGGTGCCCGGAGGGCCCTTGCCCATGTAAGGGTACACTGGGGTAAGCTGGACGGAGAGAAGCTGGTGAAGGACGGGCCACCGCAGGGGAAGGAGCATCGCAAGCCCGAGAACTACTACAAGGACGTTCTTGCCGGAGCCCGCCTTGTCGCGGATGAATGTGCTAAATATGTAATATTTGAGTGAACTCGCTCGTTTGTATCCTGTGCGCTGAAAACTTGTTCATATGCGCAAAGCAATGCTTGTTTAATTTAAAATATTATTTTCTGTGCGGCCGTTTATCAAAAATTGAGAGATGGCAAGTCGTCGGCTTCTGCCCCCATGCCACTAGTGCTGGGGTGTTCGGGTTAAACCTGAGGGCTCTTGTTCCCATAGTTGGGTCCTTCGAGGGAGGCGCTCAGCACAACAAACCAGGCAATCGGACTATAATGCTTGAACACTCTCACTTAGCCATAGAACGTTATAATTTTAAATTTCGGCAAAGCCCCTAGTTCGGAAGGCCGAATTCGGGGCGCTATCCACGCCTTTGGCCGGACATAGCCAGCTCTTCGCTCAAAGCGGCATAAGCCTTTAAGGACTCGAAAAACCTCTCGAACAGCGACCAGTCTCACGCCTTATCATGACAGTCTGTTTTAGCTTTCGCCACTGAGGTGCTCAACCCACCTGATCTGGGGCACAATCGCAGTGGTTCTCCTAGTGCTACCTTAGCCGATAGAGCGGAACGTAAGGTATCAAAACATAGGAGCCGGGCAAACCCAACATGTGACCAAAATCATGACTCGGAGCCGATGCATATAGTGCTATAAGTTCGGGGTGCCGCACTTGTGAAAGTGTACGGACTTCTCACACCAGATAAAAGGGTAATGAAGCCCCTGGCGTGGTTTGCCGTACCATGGTGTACGGGTGCGATCATGTTATGTAATAAACACATATATTCAAAGGGGATAATCCAAAAAATAGACAAAAAGCTATGCATTGTTTATAAAGAGGCTATTTATCAAAGCCGAACGATACAAGTAGTGCGATAAGAAAAAAAGATATTAGACTATTTAACATGTCCTGACCAGGCGCAGGCCGTGGAATTTAGAAACAGATATATCGCTCGAAATAGAGACCACTTGAGAGTTCCGAAATGCGGCGTAGCTTTGTCTTCTTTCCTGGATCTTGCATCGTCTGTGCGGCAACACTGCCGAACATGTTATCCAGAGTATGGAGTCCTGAAAGTAAAAAAGAAAAATCCGGCAGCCCCTAGTACGTTTGACGCCGTGTTGTAGGCATGCCGTTAATGTGCCCCTCCCCCTGTGCCCATGGAATTTTAAGGGCGTAATTGTGTACTCGAGGTACTTGCTCCGCTATGTTGCGATGGCTGGGGTCGGGGCCGTATTGCTACGCTTGCTCTGATCCTGCCAGGTGGTCTTGTTGCAGGTTACTCCAGGCGCGCTTTGCATTGTCCGGTTTTTTAACGGCCGGACTGGAGAGTTGCCTTGAAAGGGTGCTTTGTACTTCCGCTGCGAGGGCCGCCGTGTGCTCCTCCGTACGGATGGAGCGTTCTGTGTTTCCGCTGACCGTAATTACTCCTCGAGGGTCTGGCATCTTGAGCTTGAGATATGCGTAGTGCAGCACCGCATTGAATTTAGCAAATGCGGTTCGTCCGAGCAGGGCATGATAGCCACTTCGGAACGGCACTATATCGAAGATTAACTCTTTGCTTCGGAAGTTATCCGGAGATCCGAAGACCACATCAAGTGTTATCGAGCCTGTGCAATTGGCCTCTACACCTGGTATGACGCCTTTAAAGGTCGTGCTTGTGGGCTTGATCCTTGATGGATCTATGCCCATTTTCCGCACTGCATCCTGATAAAGCAGGTTCAGGCTACTGCCGCCGTCCATGAGGACTCTTGTGAGATGAAATCCGTCCACGATTGGGTCAAGGACCAGTGCGGCAAAACCGCCATGACGGATGCTAGTGGGGTGGTCCCTTCGATCGAAAGTGATCGGGCAGGAGGACCATGGGTTGAACTTTGGGGCGACTGGCTCCATCGCGTATACGTCCCGTAGCGTACGCTTCCTCTCCCGCTTGGGAATGCGGGTCGCGTATATCATGTTCACCGTCCGCACTTGTGGGGGAAACCCTTTCTGTCCATTGTTGTTCGGCGGCCTGGGCTCCTCCTCGTCGTCGCTGTTCAGCCCCTTGTCCTTGTGTTCGGCCCTTAACTTGCCTGCCTGCTTGAACACCCAACAATCCCTGTTGGTGTGATTGGCTGGCCTTTTGGGGGTGCCATGAATCTGGCACGAGCGGTCGAGTATCCGGTCCAAACTGGACAGGCCCTGGGTATTTTTTTTAAATGGCTTTTTCCGCTAACCGGATTTATAGCCTCTGAATCCGGCATTGACTGCCGTATCCTCATTGCTGTCGCCGCTAACGCGGCGCTTTTGATTATTTCGACGTGACCTGCCACTTTTGTCTTTGGTATCCGAATTACCTGGTTTCTTTGATAAGTTGTTGCTGCGAGCTAGCCAGCTATCTTCGCCCGCGCAAAAGCGGGTCATGAGTGTCGTGAGGGCAGCCATGGTTTTCGGCTTTTCCTGTCCCAGGTGCCGGGCAAGCCACTCGTCGCGGATGTTATGTTTGAAGGCTGCTAGGGCCTCTGCGTCCGGACAATCGACTATCTAATTTTTCTTTGTTAGGAACCGTGTCCAGAATTGCCTGACCGATTCTTCTGGCTGCTGATTTATGTGGCTTAGGTCGTCGGCGTCCGGTGGCCGCACATAGGTCCCCTGAAAGTTGTCGAGGAATGCGGCTTCCAGGTCCTCCCAAGAACCGATTGAGTTCGTTGGTAGGCTGTTAAGCCAGTGCCGGGCTGGTCCTTTAAGCATAAGGGGTAGGTATTTGATGGCGTGCAGATCATCGCCACGTGCCATGTGGATGTGAAGGAGATAATCCTCAATCCATACTGCCGGATGTGTCGTACCATCGTACGACTCGATATTGACGGGTTTAAAACACTCTGGGATTTTATGATCCATTACTTCGTCTGTGAAGCATAGTGGGTGTGCGGTGCCCCTGTACTGGGCTATGTCACGACGCAGCTCGGAAGAGCTGTGCCCTGCTGTGTTCGGCCCGGCCAGATTTATTGTGTCCGGAGTGAAGATCATCACGTGTCGTCGGGCGTCCGCGCGATCCATAGATCGATCTTGTTTGCTTTGCTTTATCCCCCAGTACGTCTCGCAGGTCTGGCTCGTTTTCCCGTGCCTTATTCGAGCGGCATCGGGGCATGGCTTGCTTAAGGGCTCGACAGGCCTCTCTGTCGCGGCCACAGGGTGGCCGGTCTGCCATGTCGTATGCTTCCCCCTCTGATTGGGGTAGCGGCCTGCGCTTAGGATAATTTTTGGAGGGGCGCACGAGTTCATACTCTTCGGCCGCAAGGACTTCAGTCCATCTATCAGCTAGCAGATCTTGATCAGCTCTAAGCTGTTGCTGCTTTTTCTTTAGGCTATTAGCCGTGGCTAGAAGCCTGCGTTGAAAACGCTCTTGTTCGGCGGGGTCTGATGGTACGACGGATTCGTCGTCATCGAGGCTTGCCTCGTCTTCGGAGGGAGGCATGTAGTTATCATCCTCAACCTCTTGCTCTGCCGCTCTCTCCTGAGGACTGGCTTTTCCATCTTCCTGCGCCGAATCTTGCTGGTTCTGGTGTTCTTCGGCGCTGTCCGGGGTAGTATTATCTCCCGTGCCGGAATCACCGTTTCTTCTGTGGCGGGATTTAGAGCGGCGTCGTTGGCGCCGGCGTTTTTGCGGTTTTTTCGAGTTGTCGTCTTCCGCTGCTCCATCGACATCCGCATCCTTTGGGGCATCCACCACGTATATGTCATATGATGAGGTGGCGGTTCAGCGCCCTACAGGTGCTGGTTCTTGTTCGTCTCCTCATTCGTCATCCATACCGTCGAAGTCTTCGGAGCCGAAGTCAAGCATGTTGGTTAAATCGTCGACAGTGGCTATTAAGTGGGTGGTGAGTGGGCTTTGAATTTCTACGTTGTCCGAATCCCAACCTCGCAGACCATAGTCCGGCCTGGGCTCTCCTGATAAAGAGAGAGACTTGAGAGAATTCAGGACATCACCGAAAGGTGAGCACTGAAAGATGTCCGCGGCGGTGAACTCCATTACAGGCGCCCAATCAGATTCGATCGGCGGGGGCGCGGAAGGCTCGGAGTTCGGAGAAGAGTCCGGCTCCTTGGAGTCCTGGGCCGTGCGGAGTACGGGGCTGGCGTTCGGCTCGATCGCCTTTGAGATTGCAGCCCCCGAGGTGACGTCCAACCGTTCATCCTCAGAGAACGCAGCGGGCTCCGAGTCGAAGATCGGGGCCGGAGCGTGTGCGGCCTCCAGGGTGATATTCGGAGGCAGAGCTATATCATGCCCCTCGAAATAGCGCGGCGCGCTTGGCTGTGGCTCGAACCCGTCGAAGATCAAGTCTCCGCGGATATCAGCCATGTAGTTTAAGCTTCCAAACCTGACTTGATGGCCAGGGGCGTAGCTTTCGATCTGCTCCAGATGACCAAGCGAATTGGCCCGCAGAGCGAAGCCGCCGAAGACGAAGATTTGTCCGGGGAGGAAAGTCTCACCCTGGACCTCATCGTTGTTGATGATCAAAGGAGCCATCGGGCCTAAAAGCGACGACACAGAGGAACTCTCAATGAAAGCACCAATGTCGGTGTCAAAACCGGGGGATCTCGGGTAGGGGGTCCCGAACTGTGCGTCAACGTCGGATGGTAACAGGAGACAAGGGACACTTTATTTTACCCAGGTTCGGGCCCTCTCGAGGGAGGTAAAACCCTACTCCTGCTAGATTAATATTGATGATATGGGTAGTACAAGAGTGGATCTACCATGAGATCAAGGAGGCTAAACCCTAGAAGCTAGCCTATGGTATGATTGTGTATGATGATGGTTGTCCTACGGACTACAACCCTCCGGTTTATATAGACACCGGATAGGGTTAGGGTTACACAGAGTCGGTCAAAATGGTAGGAGATCTCGAATATCCGCACGCCTAGCTTGCCTTCCACGCCAAGAAAGGATCCTTCCGGACACGGGATGAAGTCTTCAACTTTGTATCTTCATAGTCCTGGAGTTCGGCTGAAGGTATAGTCCGGCTATCCGAACACCCCCTAATCCAGGACTCCCTCAGCCGCCTCACGAGCCTTCACGCCTTCTTCCTGCTCTTGGCGAGGGCGGGCCTCTTTCGCGAGCTGGTCCCGCAAGCCTTGCAGCTCCTCCTCTAGCGCCTTGCAGCGACCACGGACGTCGACCACCTCCCCCAGGGCTGCGTCATGAGCAGCCTTCGCCTCAAGGATGGCATGCCTCTCCTCATCGCAAGCCGTCGAGGCCTAGACCAGCGCCGCCCAAATCGAAGCGTTAGAGCGAATCCATCCTGAAGCCAGCTCCAAGCGCCCGGCCACCAAGCGAAGGTCGGCGCCAAGAAGATCCTGCCGTAGCCGGTCCAGCTCGGCGGCAGCACGATCCAGAACGGTAGGAGGAGTCGGAAAGACAGCAGTCGGTGGAGTAGGAGAAGGCCGTTGCACAACCACAACATCCTGAGGCGGAGCCTGCTGCGCGCCCACGGCTGCGAAGGCGGCGGCAGGCAAAGGCACCTCGGGAGTCGCTTGGGCCATGCGGGCTGAGCTCGCCCCAACCGGCTCAGCCAGGCCTCGCGAGGACGACCGGGCAGGAGAGGCCCGTGCGTCGCGGTCACCTTCCTTCGCGGGCAGAGGCGCTGCCCCAGATGGAACCTTAGGAGCTCCCTTCGGCTTCTTTGCTGCGGGCGCCAGCCTATCCAAGCGATGCGGACGTCAAGCCTCAGCAGCAGAACAAGAAATAAAGACAAGAATCAAGCGCTTACGGGTCATCGCCAGTAGACTCAAGCAGCCTCTGGCCAAACTTGAAGCCCGAAAGCCAGCTGGAAGGGTCAACCACGGGAAGCTCGGGAGCGGAAGGCGCATCTGCGGTCCGCCTCGGGGCCGGGGCAGACCCGCGGGAGATCAGCCCGGTCCTGTCCTTCTTCGGGATCGGGGGCAAGCTCCCGCCGCCCTGCTCGTCATCGCTCGGAGAGAGGAGGAGAGCACGGGGCCTGCGCTGGGGGAAGGGAGCCCTCGACTCTCCGTCGGTCGCCTTGGAGTCAGGCCCTTTTCCCGCTCCCCTCCTTCCTCCTCTTCGCTGGAGTCGACGGAGGACACGTCCACCGGTTCCTCCGGAGCTTCCGTGGGCACGGGCCCGTCCCCGTTGAAGACGGGCATGGACTCCACTACCTGCTCCTAGTCGTCGCGGAGGAACAAGGGCGTAGGAGCGCCCTCGAACCTCGCCACATCGCCCCCGACCAGAGATTGGAGGACCGCAGCCAGATCTTCATCGGCCAAGGCCGCAGGGCTCTGGTGGGGCCTCCACATCGGAAGTGAGTACCGCCGAAGCAGAGCCAGCTGGTGCTCCAGGAATTCCCTCAGCAGCAATGCGCCGGTCAGCTTCGCCGCCGCCATGTTGGTCGGCTTCAGGTCCGCGGCCATCTTCTCCAACACCAGCTTCGTGCGGGCATCCGCGAGCTCCGCTCGACCCCAATCGCTGGAGCTCGCGGGTTGCTCCGTGGGCAAGATCAGCCGAGGGTGGATGCGCCCAACATCTACCAAGACCCGCTTGCTCCTAAAGCCCTCAATCCTTTTCTCGGGGCTCGAAATGGCAATGGCACCACCGTATGTGATGAAGCTCGCGCACGCGGAAGCAGGATCGCGGGAGGTCCGAAGGTAGAAGTAGTGGCGCAACAAGGCCACTGAGGGCTGCACCCCTACGTGAGCCTCGCAGTAATAGGCGAAGATTGCCAGGAGAAGGACGGAGTTGGGGTGGGGATGCAGAGCCTGTAGCCTATAATGGCGGAGGACAGAGAAGAAGAACTCGGAGAAGGGAGGCACCAGGCCAGCAGCAATGGCGCTTGCAAAGAACGGATAGAAGGTGCTCCCTGGCCCTCAGGGGTGGCGGAGCCGGCCTTGAACGCCTTCGCCCCGTCGATGCCCTGCGCCGCCGCCATGCGGCGCAACCGGGCGAGGCTCGCCTCCGACACATTCGGCGGGTCCAGGGCATATGAGTACCAAGCTCCGGCCGGGGACTGACGAGGCGCCATGGCTTCCAAGGTCACGCGGTCCAAGTAGATCTGGAGGTTTGGAGAAAGGAAGGAGAGGCGCAACAAAGGGGATTTGAGCAGCAACCGGAGAAAGCAAAAAGCAAAGCCTAGGCAGATGCCGCTCCTTTACCAACTCGCGCGGTTGCTGAGGCGCCCACGTCCAATCAACCGCCACGCGGCGCCAAGGCCACAGGCTGTTAGGACCCGCGGCGCTTCGCCCTTGCCCTTTCGCCTCACTGCACGGCCAAGTCCGGGCGAGCCTTGGGCCCGGGGGCTACTGTCGGCGCCAAGGCCACAGGCTGTTAGGACCCGCGGCGCTTCTGCCTTGCCCTTTCCCCAGACTTGCCTGCGTGCGGCCCGCGGCATGGCTCAAAGGGGGGCCCAGCACGGCCCATCTTCATCAACACAAAACCAAGACCCTTGCGAGGGGCCAAACCTCGCGGGGCGGACGACACGGAGCTTCCTCAGGCACGTCCTCATCAGGCTGGCTCGCGAGGAGGCGGAGAGATCAAGGTGGGGTACCTCACGAGGTGCCCGTGACGCAAGCCATGACGACCAAGGGCGCCAGTCGGGCGCCAACCCGCGCAGTGTTCTCCTTTCCTCTTTGGTGCAAAAGGAGCAAGCACAGGCGAGAGCATCAAGCAAAGGCACCCGTTTCGGTGCAACGAGACACAGACCAGCCCAACGGCAGGCAGGAAGTCATTATGGAGCCCAAGCCGGCATCACCACCAGAGCCTTTGAAAGGCGAGGACCAACTTTAGTCAGGATAAGTGTACCAGATGTTCCCCTTCAAAATGGCCAATTGCTAGCGCCCTTCCCGCTCAATATTTGGGAAGAGGCCCAGGGCCTTTGCCTATAAATAGGACTAGCCACCCCCAGGGTAGAGGCAATTGGAATGAGAACCGGATCGAGTAGCATCACACACAGAGAGAGAGAGAGAAGGGTGACTGAACTCCTCCTAGGAGTTCATCGTCCCAGCCAAGAACAGGCCCTCGCGAGGCTGTTCTTCCTTGTATTGCTCATCATCATCAGCCCAAGAGGCAATCCACCACACCACAAACTGGAGTAGGGTATTACACCACATCGGTGGCCCAAACCAGTATGAACCCTGTGTCTCTGGTGTTGTTCTTTCCATAGCTTAGATCTTAGCGTGGCGGTGGGGTACAGGTAGGTAGAAGGCGAAATCTCCGCACGCTCCCCACTGTTCGAACCACAAGGGTCTGCCGGAACCCAAAATCCGACAGAGCGACTGAAGCGTAGTCGACTCGTGTGCCTTGAGAGGCGCAAAAAGTTTCACCCATTGTCAGTAAAGATGTTATGTGGAACTCCATATCTGAATATCAATTCTTTGATGAAACTGATAGCAGTGCAGGCATCGAGATTCTTGATAGGCTTAGCTTCAATCCATTTGGTAAACTTGTCGACTGCCATGTAACACCCCGGATGTAACTTGCCATATTTGTAATTCCAACTCTTGCCATTTTCGGCAATGTGATATGATATTCCCTCCGTGGTTGGGTTCTTCTTCGTTTTGCATTTTGTCCTGTCATGCATTTCATATCATGTCATCATGTGCATCACATTCGCATACGTGTTCGTTTCATGAATCCGAGCCTTTTCCCCGTTGTCCGTTTTGCAATCCGGCGCTCCTATGTTCCCCGGCGTCCCCCTTTTATCTTTTTCCGTGAGAGGGTATTGAACTTTCTCGGAATGGACCGAGGTTTGTCAAGCGGCCTTGGTATAGCACCGGTAGACCGCCTGTCATGTTTCGGGTCATTCGGAGGTCGTTTGATACTCCAACGGTTAACCGGGTAACCGTGAAGGCCTCGTGTGTGTTGCAGCCCAAAACCCCTCCAAAACAGACCAATAACCCATCTAAGTCACTCACATGTCCATCGCCGTTCGATCACGATCGCGTGGCCGAAAACCGTGCTCAATTTGGAGCCTCCTAGCTCCTCCTACCTATAAATATACCTCCCCCTCCGAAATCCCGGATGAAATCCTACCCTAACCCTAGTCCAATCGCCTCGCCGCCGCCGGACACGTCCGGACGGTGCCGGACGAAATCGCGCCGCCGCCCGCAGCCATTCCCGCGCCGCCACGTGGCCCCGGCCACCGCGCGCCGCCCGCGGCCCGCCGAGCCCGGGGAGGGCCCCCGCGGCCCAGCCGCTCCACGCGCCCCCCCGGCGCGCGCCGCCTCCGTCCGCCGCCCGACCGCGCTCGCCGGCCCCGCCGCGCTCTGCCGGCCGCCGCGCTCCGCCGCCACCGCGTCGCGCGCCGCCCGACTCCGCCGCCGTGCCCCGGCGACGCTCCGCCGCTCCCCGTCGCCGCCCCGGCCAGATCCGGCCGCGGGAAGGGCGGATCCGGCCCGGAGAAGCCCCGCCGGCCGCCGTCCCCAGCCACCGTGGCCCGCACTCCGGCAAGATCCGCCACCGCCTCGGATTCCGTGCGCCGTTGACTTTTATCTCGAGGTGTTTTTTTCTTTAAGTCCCTAAAATCCCAGATCCATATGCTCCTGTTTATCGCATCATAACTTTGCACTCGTGGCTCCGATTTGGGCATATAACATATAAAATTGTTCGCCTCGAGGAGTACATCATTTCATCTCATTGCGTCATTTTCATTTGAGCTCATCTTGATGCCAGAAATGCTGTTAGAAGAGGGCTATGTGATGTTAGCTTCAGATCTGTTTCAGTAGATGCATTTTTGTCATTTTTGCCATGATTGATGTGTGCACCCTATGAAGTCGAGTCCTACATGTGTTTTGTAATATGCCATGCCATCTTTACAGGGGTGTATTCCATGTATTTTTGTGATCTTTGTGGTGACTAGCACAAGCATGCAAACTAGGGATCTTAATGTTGCTGATTTCAGAGACTTAGTGATTTCACTAAGTCATTCCCTGCTGTTATTTTTATGCCATGTGTTCATGTTGTTTCAGAGAGATCTATACCTCTTTTGAGCATGATCAGTAAGGGTGTTTTGAACATATGGATTTGATCTATCCATCCATGCCTTTTTTTGTAATTATGGAGTGCCATAGCTTGAGACAATCGAGCTCAACTTTTGCTATAAAATGTTACTGGCAGATTGTTTACATGTTATTCGATTTTGCCAAGCTTGTTGTAGTTGATTCTTGCATGCTATGATGTTGTTCTTGCCATGTATAGCTTCTATGCCCTGTCTTATTCATGGATGTATGCTTATTTTATCATGAGATGCTATGTTGTGAGTGCATCGAGCTCGTAAACATGCCTACTTGTTATCTGTTTTAGACATGTCCAGTTTTCTGCTAAGTCTGAAACCTGTAACGAAACTTGCTTATTTGACATGGGTGCTATTATATTTCCTTGTCCTTTTTGGCTCATGGTCAGTAAGGGACATTTGTTCTATGTTATGAGTAGATTCATGCCGTGCCATATTTTGCCATGTCCTGTTCCTGTAGCAGGTTGTTTTCTTGCTCTAAACATGTCATCCTGATGTTAATTTCTGGCATGGTAGTATTTTCACCAAGTCTGTGAACCTGTTATGTTTTGCACATTTGCCATGCTTGTTTGAACCTGCTGTGTTGTGATTTAGCCATAGCTCAGTGTTTATCTTTTGTCAAGCTTCTTGAGTAGATCACTGTCATATGCTTTGATGATATGTTTGGGTGCAGTAGATTAATTTCTTGTGGCATGCTAAGTGGCATCATGCTGTTAATCGCAGAAATATGTCATTCTTGTTTTGCTTGCCATTTGCAAACCGTGCATCCGATTCCGGTGATCTTTATATCCATTTCAAACGAAATCACCTCACCTATCCAGTGGCATACTTGGTTTGCCAGGATTATGCATTGTTAATCCTTGTCCTTCCGGAGCACGCATATGCATTGCATATCACATCTCGCATATCATGCCATGTTTTGCATCATGTTGATTGTGCATTGCATCGTGGTTGATAGTTGTTACTTTGCTTGTGTTCTTGTCTTGGGTAGAGCCGGGAGACGAGTACGTGAACGAGGCACCTGTTGAGAACGCTTACGAGGATCAATCTTTCGTCAACTCTGAGAACCTTGCAGGCAAGATGACCATACCCTCGAAATCACTTCTATCTTTGCTTGCTAGATGCTCGCTCTTTTGCTATGCCTATGCTGCGATACCTACCACTTGCTATATCATGCCACCCATATTGTCATGACAAACCTCTAACCATCCTTTCCTAGCAAACCGTTGATTGGCTATGTTAACGCTTTGCTCAGCCCCTCTTATAGCGTTGCTAGTTGCAGGTGAAGATGAAGTTTGTTCCATGTTGGAACATGATTACTTTGGGTTATCACAATATCTCTTATTTTAATTAATGCATCTATATACTTGGTAAAGGGTGGAAGGCTCGGCCTTATGCCTGGTGTTTTGTTCCACTCATGCCACCCTAGTTTCCGTCATACCGGTGTTATGTTCCTTGATTTTGTGTTCCTTACACGGTTGGGTGATTTATGGGACCCCCTTGACAGTTTGCTTTGAATAAGACTCCTCCAGCAAGGCCCAACATTGGTTTTACCATTTGCCACCTAAGCCTTTTCCCCCGGGTTTTCGCGAGCCCGAGGGTCATCTTTATTTTAACCCCCCGGGCCAGTTCTCCTTCGATTGCTGGTCCAAACTAGAGACACTTGCGGTGCCGCCCTGAGGCAACTTGGGGTATCTTCGGTTGCCGTACGTAGTGTTCATCTGGATGTGCCCTGAGACCGAGATATGTGCAGCTCCTATCAGGATTTGTCGGCACAATCGGGCGGCTTTGCTGGACTTGTTTTATTACTGTCGAAATGTCTTGTAGTCCGAGACTCCGAGACTGATCGGGTCTTCCCGATAGAAGGAATATCCTTCGTTGACCGTGAGAGCTTATAATGGGCTAAGTTGGGACACCCCTGCAGGGTATTATCTTTCGAAAGCCGTGCCCGCGGTTATGAGGCAGATGGGAATTTGTTAATGTCCGGTTGTAGAAAACCCGAAGTTGACCTTAATTAAAACACATCAACCGCGTGTGTAACCGTGATGGTCTCTTCTCGGTGGAGTCCGGGAAGTGAACACGGTGTTGGAGTTATGTTTGACGTAGGTTGTTCTAAGATCACTTCTTGATCACTTCTAGCTTCACGACCGTGCTTTGCTTCTCTTCCCGCTCTCTTTTGCGTTGTAGCCACCATATATGCTAGTCGCTTGCTGCAGCCCCACCTCACAACCCTATCCTACCTTTAAGCTTAAATAGTCTTGATCTCGCGGGTGTGAGATTGTTGAGTCCCCGTGACTCACAGATTCTACCAAAACAGTTGCAGGTGCCAACGATTCCAGTGCAGATGACGCAACCGAGCTCAAGTGGGAGTTCGACGAGGAACGTGGTCGTTACTATGTGTCTTTTCCTGATGATCTGTAGTGGAGCCCAGTTGGGACGATCGGGGATCTGTGTAGCATTTGGGGTAGTCTTCTTTCATTTTGGTTCCGCAGTCGGACCTTGAGTGTAATCTGGATGACGGATGTCTATTTATGTATTGTGTGAAGTGGCGACTGTAAGCCAACTATGTATCTCTTTCCCTTATGTATTGCATGGGTTGTGTGAAGATTACCTCACTTGCGACATTGCTTTCAATGCGGTTATGCCTCTAAGTCGTGCTTCGACACGTGGGAGATATAGCCGCATCGAGGGCGTTACAAGTTGGTATCAGAGCCTTCCCCGACCTTAGGAGCCCCCACTGATTGATCGTTTTTAGCGGCCGAGTTGTGTCTAGAAAAATGTTTTGATTCAAGTAGGAATTATGTATCGGAGAGTTTAGGGATTCTTTTTACTTCCCAGTCTCCTCATCGCTCTGGTAAGGCATCCTGACGTGGAGTTTTGACTCTTCTCTTCTCAAATTTCACTAAAAAAAATTTAGGATCACGCGGGTATCATAGAATCGTTTCGATGGTTTTATGATGACAACATTGTCTTGGTGCCTCCTGTCAGCAGGGGTTTAGCGGAGGTGTCTCGGGGAGTTGAGCTCTGAGGTGTTGTCGTCATAATCTTATCGTTGCAGTTCTGGAATACCTGAGTTTAGTACGCCGACATCGAAAATCTCTTTTGTACAATTGTTGGTGAGATAACCCTGATAGCCCAGTACTGAGGTGAGTGCGGGAGTATTGCCATAACTTGTATAACGGATGCTTTTCGAAGGTTGAGGTAGACGATTTCCGAGGGTTTCTTGGTTATGTGTTGAAGGATGGATACAGCTGGATCTAGGTATTGTTAGTTTGGGTGATATATTTTGTGTCCCCTGTATCCCCAACACCTGATTGCATAACCAGAAAGTTTCGGGAGTTTATAAGTGGGAATTCAAGTAGCTCCTAGAATATCTTTCCGACAGATGCATGATATGGGATTGGGTAAATCTCTATCATATGTATTTGTTCCGGCTTATTCCGCAAGCCAAATCCTTTGTTTTGTTTTCAGTTGTGTTATTCGAGTTGTTTCGAGGCAGATGTTGATTTCCATATCTTTATCTAAATGGCTTCTCAACTTATGGAAGTGTGATGCTTTACTTTGGAATTCATTCGTTCATTCTTGTTCGAATGTTTATTGTGAAGACTATATGTTGCAATTTCGATCCTTTGATTCAGCTTGAATATATGTCTTTCAAGATGCTAATGGATGTCACCCTCTTCAGGATGGCTCCGCCAACGCGTCAGAATCCGGAACGCAAAGAAGGAAGTCAGGCTAACCCTCCGCCACCACCTCCGCCTCCGGAGGCATGGCAGGCCTTGATGACAGCCACCAATGCCAACGCTCAGATTCTGATTCAGCTCTTGCAAGATCGCAACCAAGGGCAAGGTAATCAGGGAAATCAAGGCCAAGGCAACAATCAGCCGCATTTTGCTACTCTCAATCAGTTCCTTGCAAATCAGCCAAAGACTTTCAGCTACTGTGTCGAGGCCACATACGCCGATGATTGGCTCGTGGACATCAACAAGAACTTCGAATGTAGCAATGTCAGACCTGAGGACTTTGTCAAGTTTGCCTCTTTTCAACTCAAGGATCAAGCTGCTGAGTGGTTCCAACAATACAAAGATTCCAGAGGAGGTCGTGTGATTACCTGGGATGATTTCCGCCGTGACTTCAAAGCTCATCACATTCCAGAAAGTGTTGTTGAGAGTAAGCGTGAGGAGTTCCGCAATCTCAAGCAAGGCAACATGTCTGTGTATCAATACAACACTCAGTTCCAGAAGCTCTCTCGTTTTGCGAAGCAAGACATCCCTGATGAGAAGAGCAAGATTTACCAATTCAGGCGTGGCCTCAGAGAAGATCTGCAACTAGCTCTCGTGCTTTTTGAGCCGTTAAAGTATGATGAATTCTACAGCATGGCACTGAAACAAGAAGCTGCTCAGCTCAAGTGTGAGGCATCTAAGAAGAGAGTCAGGGATGCAGTTCAGTCCTCTTCTTCCTCACTAGTGGTAGCCAAGCAACAGAAGTTCTGGTTGCCTCCTCCTCCTCCGTTCCGTCAGCCTTATCAGCAGAAGAACTCAGGTGGTCGTGGATCTTCCCACCCACCCAACCCTGGCTATCAGAACAAGTCTCAGGACCAAGCTCCAAGGCCAAATGCTCCTTATCATCGTCCGCTCTCAGAGGTGACTTGCAACAAGTGTCAGCAAAAGGGTCACTATGCGAACAAGTGCTTCAACCAAAGGCGCCTTCCGCCTCCTCCTCCTGTGAAATCTTCCAGCAATGCAGTGGTCAAGCATAATCCTAAACACGCCAAG
The DNA here is from genome assembly GCA_032464435.1 of Aegilops umbellulata. Lineage (NCBI taxonomy): Eukaryota > Viridiplantae > Streptophyta > Magnoliopsida > Poales > Poaceae > Aegilops > Aegilops umbellulata. The sequence goes on along the minus strand of CP136059.1, from coordinate 146,928,169 downwards.
GTGAACATGATGAATGCAGCTCAAGCGGAGGATTCTTCTGAAGTGATCATGGGTAATCTCTCAGTTAATGATATTCCTGCAAAAGTCTTATTTGATACTGGTGCATCGCTTTCTTTCATTTCGAGACCTTTTGTTTCCAAGCATGAGTTTGTGTCAGAGAAGATTCCTTTTCCGTTGAAGATAGTGTCCCCGGGCAAGCAAATCACATCTAATGTTTGTGTCCCGGATGTCTCTATCAAGATGGGCGATTATAGATTTCTGGCTAAACCAATTGTTCTTGGTGACTCTGATATTGATCTAATTCTCGGGATGGACTGGCTTTCTAAGCACAAGGCTCAGCTTGATTGTGCTGCCAGGGAAATTCAATTGACTCACTCTTCTGACGATGTGATCATCTATGCCGCTCGCGATGAAACCATTCGGTTGTTTTCTCTCAATGAGAAGGGCGAATTGGATGCTATCTCTCAGATTCCAGTCGTTTGTGAGTACCAAGATGTCTTTCCAGAAGAGCTTCCGGGTATGCCTCCTCACCGGCCAGTTGAATTCGTTATTGATCTTGAGCCTGGCACGGAACCCGTTTGCAAGAATCCATACAAGCTTGGGCCAAAAGATTTGAAGGAATTGAAGAAACAACTCGATGAACAAGAGCGTCTGGGTCTGATCAGACCGAGTTCATCCCCTTGGGGTTGTGGTGTTCTTTTTGTCTAGAAGAAGGATGGCACGGACCGACTTTGCATCGATTACCGTCCATTGAACAAGAAGACAATCAAGAACAAGTACCCACTTCCCAACATCAATGAGCTATTCGAGCAACTTAAAGGTGCTAAAGTGTTCTCCAAGCTTGACCTTCGTACGGGTTATCATCAGATTCGCATTCGTGAAGAAGATATCCCCAAGACAGCATTCAGAACAAGCTTTGGTTCTTATGAATATACTGTCATGTCATTCGGCCTTGTCAATGCTCCTCCAACTTTCTCTCAAATGATGAACTTCATCTTCAACCCCTACAGCAACGAATTCGTCTTGGTCTATCTCGATGATATATTGGTCTTCTCCAAGAATAAGAAGGATCATGCCAAGCATTTGCGATTGGTGCTCGACAAGCTCAGAGAGTATAAATTCTATGCGAAGTTCTCCAAATGTGAATTCTGGCTTGATGAAGTTATTTACCTTGGGCATATCATCTCTGCCAAGGGTATTGCTATTAATCCAGAGAGGGTGTCTGCAGTTTTGAATCGGGAACCTCCTCAGAATGTCAAGCAGCTTCGCAGTTTCCTTGGACTTGCAAGCTATTGCCGAAGATTCGTTGAGAATTTCTCAAAGATTGCAAAGCCTCTTTCCAACCTCCTCCAGAAGCATGTGAAGTATGTCTGGTCTCCTGAGTGTGACGTTGCTTTCAACGCTATCAAAGAGAAACTCGTCACTGCTCCAGTTTTGACTCCTCCTGACGAATCCAAGCCTTATGAAGTTTTCTGTGATGCTTCTCTTCAAGGTCTCGGTGCTGTCTTAATGCAAGAGAAGAAGGTTGTGGCCTATACCTCTCGTTAGTTGAAGCCCAACGAAAAGAACTACCCCACTCACGATCTTGAGTTGGCGGCAGTTGTCCATGCATTAATAACATGGAGACATCTCTTGTTGGGAAGGAAAGTGGACATTTTCACCGATCACAAGAGTCTCAAGTACATCTTCACTCAGCCCAACCTCAACCTCAGGCAAACTCGATGGGTCGAAATGATTCAAGAGTATAATCCGAGTATTGAATATACTCCAGGCAAGGCTAATGTGATTGCGGATGCATTGAGCAGGAAGGCTTATTGCAACAGCTTAATCCTCAAGCCCTTTCAACCGGATCTTTGTGAAGCTTTCCGCAAGTTGAATCTCCAAGTTGTTCCTCAAGGTTTTCTTGCCAACCTCATAGTCTCTCCTACTTTTGAAGATCAAATGCGTGAGGCACAACTGATGGATACCATGGTGAAGAAGGTGAAACGTGGTATTGACAAGGGCATTTCCAAATACAAGTGCTATCGCATTGATGACAGAGATACTCTTTTCTACGAGGACCGGATTGAGGTTCCAAAGGGTGATCTTCGTAAAGTCATTATGAACAAGGCGCATAATTCTCTTCTGTCAATTCATCCTGGAAGTACAAAGATGTACCATGACCTCAAGCAGTCGTATTGGTGGACTCGAATGAAGCGAGAAATTGCTCAATTCGTGAATGAATGTGATGTCTGCAGAAGGGTGAAAGCAGAACACCAACGACCAGATGGTCTACTCCAACCTCTTGCTATTCCAGAATGGAAGTTTGATCATATCAAAATGGACTTCGTGACTGGTTTTCCAAAGTCCAAGCATGGAAATGATGCCATCTTCGTCGTCATCGACAGGCTCACTAAAGTGGCTCATTTTCTTCCTATCAAAGAGTCTATCACAGCATCGCAGCTGGCAGAGCTCTACACCTCCAGAATTGTCTCCTTGCATGGCATTCCACAATTGACTTCTTCAGATCGTGGAAGCATCTTTACCTCCAAGTTTTGGGAGTCTTTTCGAAAGGCCATGGGCACAAATATTCGCTTCAGCACAACTTTCCACCCTCAAACTAGTGGACAAGTCGAGCGTGTCAACCAAATTCTTGAATATATGCCCAGGGCTTGTGTCATCTCTTTCGGCATGAAGTGGGAGGATTGTCTTCCATATGCTGAGTTCTCTTACAACAACAGCTTTCAAGCGAGCTCGGGCAAAGCCCCATTCGAGATTCTCTATGGCAGAAAGTGTCGTACCCCTCTAAATTGGTCAGAGACGGGCGAACGCCAACTTCTTGGCAACGATTTGATCACAGAGGCTGAAGATATGTGTAAAGTCATTCGTGAGAATCTTAAAGCCTCTCAATCGCGTCAGAAGAGCTATTACGATAGCAAACACCGTTGTCGGGGGAAATCCGCCTCCACGAACACCTATGGGGACCGAGCCCCTTTCTGGTTCGGCGGGGGGCGGAGGTCGCGCGAAGAGCGGATCGAGGCGATGCACACAAGGGGTTTACCCAGCTTCGGGCCGCACGGATGCGTAAAACCCTACTGCTGCTTTGTGGTTTGTATTGTGTTCTTGTTCGGGAGCGCTGAGTGCTACAGTACACTTAGGCAACCAATCAGACCGAGCGTGAGTGGTCCTCTCCTCCCTCCTTCCTCTTCTTTCCTTCTCGTTGCGCATGGGGCCTCCTTTTATATGCGCAAGGGGTTACCCACAGGTAGCAACGTAGGCGGGGGCAAAACTGGAAAACGCTGTGTTGGGTACAGCGGTTTGCACAGTGCTATCATACCTAACTCTGACGGCAGGGGACAAGGGCATTAAATGCCCGTCTAGGTCGCCCAAACAGTGCATAAAACGGACCGTCAGGGGCGCCACCGTTTGCCACGACGGCTATCCTGTCAGCGTTGCTTTGCCACCGCATGCCCCTGGCTGCGCAGCCTTTCGCCACGTACGCCCGGAATGGCCCCAGAGCGACATGTTGGTGGATGAGCTGGAACGCAGGCGCGGGGTGGTGACTTGTCGCGGCAAGCGCCTTGCCGCGGTTGATGCCTTGTCGCGCCCGGGACCTTGTTGCTCACCGGTCCTTGCCGGGACGCGTGGCGCGTCGCAGCAAGTCTCTTGTCGTGCCCTGGTCGGCCTTCCCGGCAAGCTCCTCTTGCCGGGGCCTTGTGCTTCGAGCGGCCGTCCCGGCAAGCTCCTCCAGCCGGGCCCTTGCTCTCTTCGGGTGGCCTTCCCGGCAAGCTCCTCCTGCCGGGGCCTTGGCTCAAATACTTTGTTCTTGGATGACCCAAAAAGGGACCATGGAGAGTTTTGGCGATCACCTGGCAAGCCTTGCCGCGGGGTGCTACGACTGCCCGTGCACAAGTTCGGGGTACTAAGGTACCCCTACTTTAGTACACCGACAGGAGCCCCCGGGCCTGGGCCATACACGGTGCCGAGCGCTGTTGGGCCAGGCCCAAAACAGTGCACGGGCACGCGCGGCCTGGGTCACGCTGCATCTTCTTCTGCATCCACCACGTCCTCCCCGAACGGCACGCGTCGAACGCGGCATCGTGGGGAGAGGTGTGCGTGACGTGGGCGGCGTGCGCGGGGCTAAGCCCGCAGGCATGCGTCACGTCGCAATAAAGGGGGACGGTGGAGCAGTGGATGGAGGGTCTCGTGGACATCGCCGCCTCCATCGACAAGGAGTTGTCGCTGCTGGGGATGGAGGGTCACGAGTATCCCTCCGGCGCAAACCTCCCACCCAGCGCCAAGCTCACTTCGTTCTTCAAAGGCGTGGCGACGGCCCTTCAGGAACTCCGGGATGCGATCCCAGAGCGGCTGGCCGACGAGACGCGCGATGCCTGCGTTGGAGCCCTTGAGAAGGTGTTGGTGAAGATCGTCTTCCGCAACCCAGGCCTCAAGCTCACCAACGTCCTCAGATCCCTGCCGCCAGACGCTGACCTGGAGGAGATCAAGGCCCTCGTCGCGCCCATCGTGGAAAGGGTGGCCGGGATCAAGAGGATCGAGGGCGACCGTGTGGATTAGGCCGCCCGCCCTTTTCTTTTCTTGTCGCCGCTGGCCGAGTTATGAAAACAATTCATTAGGGCTGCGACAAGCTATCTTGTAATATAACTTCATCTTAGGTAGTGAATGCACTGTTACTTCCTCTATTTGATTCCCTCCTTTGTATGTTATTGCCCTACGCTTTTAGGGAACTTGCCGGCGTAGGCACACTTGCTGAGTGCGGGACATCAGCAGCCTGCTGGCGGTGCCGTTGCCGGCAAGAAACCTTGTCGTGACTAGTCGCGGTTCACTTAAGTTGTTGAGCAGGCTCGAAGCGAAATAAGGGCACAACTGCAGTTGCAGCACACTCAAGTCGCTGAGCAAGCTCGAAACAAAGTAAGGGCGCGAGTCTGGTCGCAACATACTTAAATCGTTGAGCGGACTCGAAACGAAGTAAGGGCGCGACTAGACACGAGCTGGTTCCTCCGCGCACAGGTTTTCCATACAAAGTACGTTTGTTCGAGGAAGGTAACCTTAGACCTTAAAAACTTGATTGCTCAAACTTTGGCAACTTAGCTTTTCCGTGGCTCGCTGGCCGGCAAGGTCGCTTTCTGGCAAGGCGAAACTTCATCGAACGTCGCCTGGTCCTCACCATTATCTTCCCCCTTCCCCGCTGGCGGTGCCGTCGCCGGCAAGAAACCTTGTCGTGACTAGCCGCGGTTCACTTAAGTTGTTGAGCAGGATCGAAGCGAAATAAGGGTGCAACTGCAATTGCAGCACACTCAAGTCGCTGAGCAAGCTCGAAACAAAGTAAGGGCGCGAGTCTGGTCGCAGCATACTTAAATCGTTGAGCGGACTCGAAACGAAGTAAGGGCGCGACTAGACACGAGCTGGTTCGGATCCCCATGGCCCGTCATCGCTTACCGGCGGTCAGTGCTGCACAGAGTGTCAGATAATGCATGCAAAGAATAAAAAGAATGAGATCGACAAGATGCGCGGAACACATGAACTTAATCTGTGCACAGGGTCTGCGCCTGGCTCTGTACAAAGGATCACATGCAACAGCGGCAAGACTTGTACAAAAGGGTGGTTGTCGGACGGGGTCCGACAACCGCGCCTTACGGGCGAAACTTACGAAGATGCCCAACGTTCCAGGAGTTGCTCACCGGAGTGGTATCTTCGGTCTCAAGGCGGACAGCGCCAGGCCTAGCGACTTGTTTCACCCGGTAAGGGCCTTCCCACTTCCTCGAAACTTCTGGCACTGACTTTGCGGCTATAAAAGCAGCGCAAAGCTTGCTGGTAGCGAGCAGCTCGCACAGCGGCCTGAAGACGGTCCACCTCGAGGAGCAGCGCGTCATCTCGTCGCAGCTGCTCTTGTTCGAGCTCAGCGTGAGCGAACACTCGAGGTGGCCCGTATGCAAGATCCGTGGGGCTAACTGCCCCCGCTCCATGGAATAGAGCGAAAGGTTGCCTGGTCATACCAGGGCTTACCTGCGCCGAGAGGTGTCGGCGTATGTTCGGACGCCGTGGCACCATGAGCTGGCTCGACGACGTCCATTCCGCCGCCGGCGCCGTCCTCACCACCCGTTTGCTCCAAGGGCGGTGGGTTCGACGCGGACGGACCAGCCACCTCCGAAGCCTTCTTCTTCGGTGGCATGTCGATGAAGATGATGGAGATCTAGCCCGTGCAGACGCCGGATCAGGTTCACACAAGCTCGACGCCCCCTACCTGGCGCGCCAAAGATGTCGGGGGAAATCTGCCTCCACGAACACCTATGGGGACCGAGCCCTTTCTGGTTCGGCTCGGGGCAGAGGTCGCGCGAAGAGCGGATCGAGGCGATGCACACAAGGGGTTTACCCAGCTTCGGGCCGCACGGATGCGTAAAACCCTACTGCTGCTTTGTGGTTTGTATTGTGTTCTTGTTCGGGAGCGCTGAGTGCTACAGTACACTCAGGCAACCAATCAGACCGAGCGTGAGTGGTCCTCTCCTCCCTCCTTCCTCTTCTTTCCTTCTCGTTGCGCATGGGGCCTTCTTTTATATGCACAAGGGGTTACCCACAGGTGGCAACGTAGGTGGGGGTAAAACTGGAAAACGCTGTGTTGGGTACAGCTGTTTGCACAGTGCTATCATACCTAACTCTGATGGCAGGGGACAAGGGCATTAAATGCCCGTCTAGGTCGCCCAAACAGTGCAGAAAAGGGACCGTCAGGGGCGCCACCGTTTGCCACGACGGCTATCCTGTGAGCGTTGCTTCGCCACCGCATGCCCCTGGCTGCGCAGCCTTTCGCCACGTACGCCCGGAATGGCCCCAGAGCGACACGTTGGTGGATGAGCTGGAACGCAGGCGCGGGGTGGTGACTTGCCGCGGCAAGCGCCTTGCCGCGGTTGATGCCTTGTCGCGCCCGGGAGCTTGTTGCTCACTGGTCCTTGCCGGAACACATGGCATGTCACAGCAAGTCTCTTGTCGTGGCCTGGTCGGCCTTCCCAGCAAGCTCCTCTTGCCGGGGCCTTGTGCTTCGAGCGGCCGTCCCGGCAAGCTCCTCTTGCCGGGGCCTTGCTCTCTTCGGGTGGCCTTCCCGGCAAGCACCTCCTGCCGGGGCCTTGGCTCAAATACTTTGTTCTTGGATGGCCCAAAAGGGGACCATGGAGAGTTTTGGCGATCACCTGGCAAGCCTTGCCGCGGGGTGCTACGACTGCCCGTGCACAAGTTCGGGGTACTAAGGTACCCCTACTTTAGTACACCGACAACCGTGATCTGGCATTCGAGATCGGAGACCATGTCTACCTCTGCGTCTCTCCAATGAAAGGCACTCGTCGCTTTGGTATCAAAGGGCAACTTGCCCCTAGATACATCGGTCCTTTCAAGATTCTCGGCAAAAGAGGCGATCTCTCCTATCAACTTGAGCTTCCCCCCAACTTTGCAAAGGTGCACGATGTGTTCCACGTGTCACAGCTTCGCAAGTGCTTCAAGACACCTGAGCGCACCATCAACTTCGAAGAGATCGATCTTTAAGAAGATTTGTCTTATCATGAGCATCCCGTTGCTATTCTTGAAGAAATTGAGCGCAAGACTCGCAACAAGTCCATCAAATTCCTGAAAGTGAAGTGGTCTCACCATTCAGACCGAGAAGCCACCTGGGAGCGCGAGGACCACCTCCGTTCTGAATATCCGGAGTTCTTTCAGTCCTAGATCTCGGGACGAGATCCTCTCGTAGTGGTGGAGTGTTGTAACACCCCGGATGTAACTTGCCATATTTGTAATTCCAACTCTTGCCATTTTCGGCAATGTGATATGATATTACCTCCGTGGTTGGGTTCTTCTTCATTTTGCATTTTTTCCTATCATGCATTTCATATCATGTCATCATGTGCATCGCATTCGCATACGTGTTCGTTTCATGAATCCGAGCCTTTTCCCCGTTGTCCGTTTTGCAATCTGGCGCTCCTATGTTCCCCGGCGTCCCCCTTTTACCTTTTTCCGTGAGCGGGTATTAAACTTCCTCGGAATGGACCGAGGTTTGTCAAGCGGCCTTGGTATAGCATCGGTAGACCGCCTGTCAAGTTTCGGGTCATTCGGAGGTCGTTTGATACTCCAACGGTTAACCGGGTAACCGTGAAGGCCTCGTGTGTGTTGCAGCCCCAAACCCCTCCAAAACAGCCCAATAACCCATCTAAGTCACTCCCATGTCCATCGCCGTTCGATCACGATCGCGTGGCCGAAAACCGTGCTCAATTTGGAGCCTCCTAGCTCCTCCTACCTATAAATATACCTCCCCCTCCGAAATCCCGGATGAAATCCTACCCTAACCCTAGTCCAATCGCCCCGCCGCCGCCGGACACGTCCGGACGGCGCCGGACGAAATCGCGCCGCCGCCCGCAGCCATTCCCGCGCCGCCACGTGGCCCCGGCCACCGCGCTCCGCCCGCGGCCCCCCGAGCCCGGGGAGGGCCCCCGCGGCCCAGCCGCTCCCCGCGCCGCCTCCGTCCGCCGCCCGACCGCGCTCGCCGGCCCCGCCGCGCTCCGCCGGCCGCCGCGCGCCGCCCGACTCCGCCGCCCTGCGCCGGCGGCGCTCCGCCGCTCCCCGTCGCCGCCCCGGCCAGATCCGGCCGCGGGAAGGCCGGATCCGGCCCGGAGAAGCCCCGCCGGCCGCCGTCCCCGGCCACCGTGGCCCACACTCCGGCAAGATCCGCCACCGCCTCGGCTTCCGTGCACTGTTGACTTTTATCTCGAGGTGTTTTTTTCTTCTAAGTCCCTAAAATCCTAGATCCATATGCTCCTGTTCATCGTATCATAACTTTGCACCCGTGGCTCCAATTTGGGCATATAGCATATCAAATTGTTCGCCTCGAGGAGTACATCATTTCATCTCAATGCGTCATTTTCATTTGAGCTCATCTTGATGCCCGAAATGCTGTTAGAAGAGGGTTATGTGATGTTAGTTTCAGATCTGTTTCAGTAGATGCACTTTTGTCATTTTTGCCATGAGTGATGTGTGCACCCTATGAAGTTGAGTCCTACATGTGTTTTTTAATATGCCATGCCATCTTTACAGGGGTGTATGCCATGTATTTTTGTGATCTTTGCGGTGACTAGCACAAGCATGCAAACTAGGGATCTTAATGTTGCTGATTTCAGAGACTTAGTGATTTCACTGTCATTCCCTGCTATTATTTATATGCCATGTGTTCATGTTGTTTCAGAGAGATCTATACCTCTTTTGAGCATGATCAGTACGGGTGTTTTGAACATATGGATTTGCTCTATCCATCCATACCTTTGTTTGTAATTATGGAGTGCCATAGCTTGAGTCAATCGAGCCCTACTTTTGCTATAAAATGTTACTGGCAGATTGTTTACATGTTATTTGATTTTGCCAAGCTTGTTGTAGTTGATTCTTGCATGCTATGATGTTGTTCTTGCCATGTATAGCTTCTATGCCATGTCTTCTTGATGGATGTATGCTTAGTTTATTATGAGATGCTCTGTAGTGAGTGCATGGAGCTCGTAAACATGCCTACTTGTTATCTGTTTTAGACATGTCCAGTTTTCTGCTAAGTCTGAAACCTGTAACGAAACTTGCTTATTTGACATGGGTGCTATTATATTTTTTGGTCCTTTTTGGCTCATGGTCAGTAAGGGACTTTTGTTCTATGTTTTGAGTAGATTCATAACATGCCATATTTTGCCATGTCCTGTTCCTGTAGGAGGTTGTTTCCTTGCTCTAAACATGTCATCCTGATGCTAATTTCTGGTATTATAGTATTTTCACCAAGTCTCTGAACCTGTTATGTTTTGCACATTTGCCATGCTTGTCTGAACCTGTTGTGGTGTGATTTAGCCGTAGCTCAGTGTTCATCTTTTGTCAAGCGTCTTGAGTAGATCACATTCGTATGATTTGCTGATATGTTTGGGTGCAGTAGCTTAATTTCTTGTGGCATGCTAAGAGGCATCATGCTGTTAATCGCAGAAATATGTCATTCTTGTTTTGCTTGCCATTTGCAAACCGTGCATCCGATTCCGGTGATCTTTATATCGATTTCAACCGAAATCACCACACCTATCCAGTGGCATACTTGGTTTGCCAAGATTATGCATTGTTAATCCTTGTCCTTCCGGAGCACGCATATGCATTGCATATCACATCTCGCATATCATGCCATGTTTTGCATCATGTTGATTGTGCATTGCATCGTGGTTGATAGTTGTTCCTTTGCTTGTGTTCTTGTCTTGGGTAGAGCCGGGAGACGAGTACGTGAACGAGGAACCTGTTGAGAATGCTTACGAGGATCAAGCTTTCGTCAACTCTGAGAATCTTGCAGGCAAGATGACCATACCCTCGAAATCACTTCTATCTTTGCTTGCTAGATGCTCGGTCTTTTGCTATGCCTATGCTGCGATACCTACCACTTGCTATATCATGCCACCCATATTGCCATGACAAACCTCTAACCATCCTTTCCTAGCAAACCGTTGATTGGCTATGTTACCGCTTTGCTCAACCCCTCTTATAGCGTTGCTAGTTGCAGGTGAAGATGAAGTTTGTTCCATGTTGGAACATGATTACTTTGGGTTATCACAATATCTCTTATTTTAATTAATGCATCTATATACTTGGTAAAGGGTGGAAGGCTCGGCCTTATGCCTGGTGTTTTGTTCCACTCTTGCCACCCTAGTTTCCGTCATACCGGTGTTATGTTCCTTGATTTTGCGTTCCTTACACGATTGGGTGATTTATGGGACCCCCTTGACAGTTCGCTTTGAATAAGACTCCTCCTGCAAGGCCCAACATTGGTTTTACCATTTTCCACCTAAGCCTTTTCCCCCGGGTTTTCGCGAGCCCGAGGGTCATCTTTATTTTAACCCCCGCGGGCCAGTTCTCCTTCGATTGCTGGTCTAAACTAGAGCCACTTGCGGTGCCGCCCTGAGGCAACTTGGGGTATCTTCGGTTGTCGTATGTAGTGTTCATCCGGATGTGCCCTGAGACCGAGATATGTGCAGCTCCTATCAGGATTTGTCGGCACAATCGGGCGGCTTTGCTGGACTTGTTTTATTACTATCGAAATGTCTTGTAGTCCGGGACTCCGAGACTGATCGGGTCTTCCCGGTAGAAGCAATATCCTTCGTTGACCGTGAGAGCTTATAATGGGCTAAGTTGGGACACCCCTGCAGGGTATTATCTTTCGAAAGCCGTGCCCGCGGCTGTGAGCCAGATGGGAATTTGTTGATGTCCGGTTGTAGAAAACCCGAAGTTGACCTTAATTAAAACACATCAATCGCGTGTGTAACCGTGATGGTCTCTTCTCGGCGGAGTCCGGGAAGTGAACACGGTGTTGGAGTTATGTTTGACGTAGGTTGTTCTAGGATCACTTCTTGATCACTTCTAGCTTCACGACTGTGCTTTGCTTCTCTTCCCGCTCTCTTTTGCGTTGTAGCCACCATATATGCTAGTCGCTTGCTGCAGCCCCACCTCACAACCCTATCCTACCTTTAAGCTTAAATAGTCTTGATCTCGCGGGTGTGAGATTGCTGAGTCCCCGTGACTCACAGCTTCTACCAAAACAGTTGCAGGTGCCGACGATGCCAGTGCAGATGACGCAACCGAGCTCAAGTGGGAGTTCGATGAGGAACGTGGTCGTTACTATGTGTCTTTTCCTGATGATCAGTAGTGGAGCCCAGTTGGGACGATCGGGGATCTGTGTAGCATTTGGGGTAGTCTTCTTTCATTTTGGTTCCATAGTCGGACCTTGAGTGTAATCTGGATGATGGATGTTTCTTTATGTATTGTGTGAAGTGGCGACTGTAAGCCAACTATGTATCTCTTTCCCTTATGTATTGCATGGGTTGTGTGAAGATTACCTGACTTGCGACATTGCTTTCAGTGCGGTTATGCCTCTAAGTCGTGCTTCGACACGTGGGAGATATAGCCGCATCGAGGGCGTTACATGCCACTAGCACATGAGTGAATCCGCTCCTGCCTGTTCTCAGTGGTCCAACCATATCCAATCCCCAAATAGCGAAGGGCCAGACGAGTGGAATGGTCTTCAGGGCTGACGCGGGTTTGTGGGACATGTTGGAGTAGAACTGACATCCTTCGCATTTGTCGACTATCTCTTTCGCCATTTCATTTGCTCTTGGCCAGTAAAATCCAGCTTGGTATGCTTTAGCCACAATGGTCCGAGAGGACGCATGGTGACCACAGGTCCCCGAGTGGATGTCATCAAGGATTATTTGACCTTCTTCTGGTGTTATACACTTCTGGCTGACTCCAGTCGCACTTTCTCTATACAACTGTCCCTTTATGACTATAAAGGCTTCGGATCGATGGACGATCTGTCGAGCCTCTTCTTCGTCCTCTGGGAGTTCTTTCCTTAGGATGTACGCGATGTATGGCACCGCCCAGTCGGGAGTGATGACCAAGACTTCCATGAGAAGGTCGACCATTGCTGGAACTTCAACTTCAGTCGGATCCGTGGCACTTTCTGGCTACGGGGCTTCTTCAGTGAAAGGATCCTCTTGAACTGATGGCGTGTGGATGTGTTCCAAAAACACATTGCTGGGAATGGCTTCTCTTTTGGAACCTATTTTCGCCAAATCATCAACTGCTTGATTTTTCAGTCGGGGTATGTGATGAAGCTCTAACCCCTCGAATTTCTTCTCTAACTTTCTCACAGCATTGCAATGCCCAGACATGGCTGGACTTCTGACGTCCCACTCCTTCAGCACCTGGTTAACCACCAAATCTGAGTCGCCATAGACCATGAGGCGACGGACGCCGAGTGAAATGGCCATGCGCAACCCATACAAAAGTGCTTCATATTCTGCTTCGTTATTGGAGGAATCAAAGTGAATCTGGAGAACATATCTGAGCTTATCTCCTCGGGGGGAAACCAATACTACCCCAACACCGGAACCATTCAGCATCTTAGACCCATCGAAGAACATGGTCCAGTGCTCCGAGTGAACTTGAGTCGGTTGTTGCTATTCAAACCACTCGGTGACGAAATTTGCTTTTGCTTGGGACTTGGTAGCTTTCTTTGTCTCAAACTTGATATCTAGGGGAAGGAGTTCAATCGCCCATTTTGCCACTTGACCAGTTGCATCTCTGTTGTGCAGAATCTCTGACAATGGAGCGTCGCTGACGACTGTAATGGAATGATCAGAGAAGTAATGAGCAACCTTCTTTGTGGTCATGTAAATTCCATACACAAGCTTCTGGTAATGAGGATATCTTTGCTTTGATGGAGTCAAAACTTCAGAAACATAATATATTGGGCGCTGAACTTTAAAGGCTTTTCCTTCTTCCCGCTCGACTGTAAGTACAGTACTGACGACTTTTCCCGTGGCTGCAATGTAAAGCAGCAAAGGCTCTTTGCTGATTGGGGCAGCAAGAACCGGCTGGGTGGAGAGCAGAGCTTTTAGCTTGCAAACGCTGCATTAGCTTCCGGAGTCCACTCGAACTTGTCTGACTTCTTCATCAGTTGGTAAAGAGGCAATGCCTTTTCACCGAGACGATAAATGAATCAACTTAAAGCGGCCAAGCAACCAGTAAGCTTCTAGACGTCGTGCACACGCACAGGACGTTTCATCTAGAGAATAGTACCAACTTTTTCTGGATTGGCATCGATTTCCCGTTCGGAAACAAGAAGACCGAGTAACTTTCCGCCAGGGACTACGAATGTGCACTTTCTTGGATTAAGCTTGATGTCATACCTTCTGAGGTTGGCAAAGGTTTCAGCAAGGTCAGTCAGCAGGTCAGAACCCTTCCGTGACTTGACCACAATATCAGCCATGTATGCTTCCACATTCCGACTCATTTGAGTGAGCAGACATTTCTGAATCATCCTCATGAACGTGGTTCCGGCATTCTTGCGGCCGAATGGCATGGTAACATAACAGAAGCACCCGAATGGAGTGATGAAAGCTGTTTTGATCTCGTCGGGTCCATACAGACGGATCTGATGGTACCCGGAATAGGCGTCTAAAAAAGACAGTCGCTCACATCCCGTAGTCGAGTCGACTGTCTGATCGATGCGGGGGAGAGGAAAATGATCTTTCGGGCAGGCCCAGTTGATATGTTTAAAGTCAATGAACATGCGAAGTGACTTGTCCTTCTTGGGGACCATGACAATGTTGGCGAGCCACTCGGAGTGGTAAATCTCTCGGATGAACTCTGCTGCTAAGAGCCGAGCCACCTCTTCACCAATAACCTTTCTATTCTGGACGGCGTACCGTCGGAGATGTTCTTTGACAGGTTTCACTTTTGGGTTGACTCGTAGGCGGTGCTCAGCCAGCCCCCTGGGAACACCCGGCATGCCAGAAGGCTTCCATGCGAAGATGTCCCAGTTCTCACGGAGGAACTGGATGAGCGCTTCTTCCTATTTGGAGTGGAGTGTTGTTGAGATATGAGTCAGAGCAGCATTGGGATCGGTCAGGTGAATGTGCATCGGCTTCGTTTCGCCAGACGACTGGAAAGCTGATTCCGTAGAGGGCTTATTGGCTCGCAACAAATCACTCGGGTCAGCAGTCTTCTGGTACTCCTGCAGCTCTACCACTGCCATCTGGGCATCAGCGATCTTTGAGCCTTTCTGAAAACATTCTTCTGCCTTCTTCCGATTGCCTGTAATAGTGATCACGCCTTTAGGACCAGGCATCTTCAATTTGAGATACACATAACATGGTCGAGCCATGAAGCGTGCATAAGCTGGCCTGCCCAAAATAGCGTGATAAGCACTTTGGAAGTCCACAACCTCGAACGTCTTGCGGTAATTCTTGGAATCACCAGAAACCACATCGAGAGCAATTTGGCCGAGTGACTCAGCCTTCTTCCCAGGAATGACTCCATGGAAACTCATGTTGCTGGTACTGAGCCTGGACATCGGAATGCCCATCCCTTTTAACATCTCTGCATATAGTATGTTCAAACCACTGCCACCATCCATCAAGACTTTGGTCAGTCGAGTGCCTTCGACAACTAGGTCGACCACCAAAGCTTGCCTCCCAGGGGTGGCAATGTGCGTTGGGTGATCGGACTGGTCGAATGTGATGGCAGTCTGAGACCACTTCAGATAACTGGGTGTCACCGGAGAAACCATATTCACCTCACGGTTGATAACTTTCAGTCGACTTTTGCTTTCAACATCAGCAAAAATCATCAGGGTGGAATTGACCTGGGGGTATCCATCATCACTGTCTTCCTTGTCCTGAACTTTGTCTGACTCCTTTTCCTTATCTTTGGGCTGTTTGCCCTGGAACTGCTGGATCAAGAGCCGGCACTGTCGAGTGGTATGTTTCGGGTAAATGAGTGTACCCTCTTCATCTTTCTTTGTGTGGATGTGACATGGCAAATCCAACACATCATTTCCGTCTTGGTCTTTAACTTTCTTGGGGTTCCAAGGCCCTTTCGGTTTCCCCTTAAACTTTCCTTGAGTTACAGCCAATGTTTCCCCAGGAGCAGCTGGCTTGGATTTCCGCTTCTTCTTCCGATTGGAATTTCCACCTCCGGCTTCTTGGGCGACTGACTTGAGCTTGCCACTCCGGAGTCGATCCTCATCTTCACCATTAGCGTACTTGGTGGCAATCTCCATCATCCGATTCAGAGACACGTCTCCGGTTCGACCGAATTTCAGATTCAGTTCTCTGTTCTTGACGCCTTCCTTGAAGGCACAGACTGCTTGGTGGTCAGGCACATTTTCTACAGTGCGGTGCAACGTGATCCACCTCTAGATGTAATCCCTCAAAGTTTCATTCGACTTCTCCACACAAGACCGCAGTTCGGTCAGCCCTGGCGGTCGCTTGCATGTTCCTTCAAATGTCGTGACAAACACTCGGGCGAGATCTTCCCAAGTGTAAATGCTGCTAGGTGCTAACTGATTCAGCCATGCCTTGGCCGAGCCCCCCAACATGAGAGGCAGGTGCTTCATGGCCACTTCGTCATTGCCACCGCCAATTTGGACAGCCACTCGGTAGTCTTCAAGCCAAGTATCAGGCTTGGACTCACCAGTGAACTTACTGACTCCAGTCGCCAACTTGAAGTTGGGAGGAATCGTTGCGGCCCTGATGGCTCTACTAAAGCACTCCAGCCCTGAAACATGCACTCTGCTGCTAGTAGGTGCATCTCTGTCGTGACCTTCTCAGTGAGCTCTGTTTCTGTCGACCAAACCTTGAACGAGAATGGATCTCGCATTAAAGCCTGGTTCCCTGGGGTCGACTGGAATCCTCCACCCAACACTATGAGGGCGCCTGTCATCTTGCTGCCGAGGCACGTACGATCCGCTCCTCGGGGGAGGGGTGGGCACTCGACGTCGATCGTCATGATCAAATCGGTGACCATACTGCTCACGGTTCCTGTACTGATCTCGTTGGTCTCCACGTCCCTCACACCTCAGAGGCGATCTTGGGCTGTGAGTCGACTGGACTGTGTCTGCAGCAATAGATCTGCTGTGGATTCTGTTCCGCGATTGAGAAACAGCGAAATTCTGGTCTCCTGTTGCCCGGAGCAACGCTCTGATCTGCAGCAAGCCTCTACCAGCCTCTGATTGGGAAGGCTGAATCGACTCTGCTATACGAGTTGCAGCTGCTCAATTCTGAATCGGAGTTCGATATACCTGCGGGGGCGGAAAGAGTTGACGGCGACTGGATTCTGGAACCCGTTGTCGTGCACGCTCGTCGAGTGCTCGCTGGAGATTCTCCAGTCGAGTGCGCTCAGCCAAGTTGGCTAGGCGCACGTCCTCCAAGGCACGAGCCTCGGGGGTTTCTCCAACAATAGGAGTGTGCAATCCATCCATGTTCTGGCGACGAAGTTTTTCTCTCTGCAGCGACGTGAGAGGCTCGGGGAGATATTCCTCATGGGGATGCGACGGGTCGCCTCCACCTGCGCCTCCATCGGTGCGGGGAAAACCGGGAGGACTACGCGGTCCATCGACCATCAGAACCTCCGCCGCCAGATCACTGCTGTCGCACTCGGATGCGGTCTCTACGTAGCCAGTTGAACAGGCCGTATAGGGATTTGTCGGGCTCGATCGCCGCGACTTGAGGGGTGGCCGACTGGCGTGCCACCGCATGTCTCACCCACCGCTGAAGTCTCGACCGACCGGAGCGCTTGCGCCGGCGGGAAACAGGGAGGAAGGACAATGCAAGGGCCTACCGATAATGGGTCGATGGTTGCCGCAAGAGGACGCCGCGGACACACGCGCGAAAGTGTGTTGCCCCATGGACAGGAAGCGCGTCGACGTCGAGCGGAGCCTCCTGAAGCCAAGCGGAGTTGTCGGCGATGAACATGAGCGCGCCGAGACGGATCTCGCGGCCCTCCACCAAAACTCCGCCAGAAACCATGATGATTTGGATCGGAAAAAATCGCAACTTCTCCAACAACTCGCTAAGACACCAGCCCCACGGTGGGCGCCAACTGTCGTGGTTCTAAGTCTGACAGTAATGTAGGGGGGTAGGTATGGAGAGGCAAGATCTTAGCTATGGAGTAGTTGTAAGCACACGAGGTTTACGAGTTCAGGCCCTTCTCAGAAGAAGTAATAGCCCTACGTCTCGGATCCCAGAGGCGGTCGACTGGATTATGAGTGTGTAGATTACAGGGGTGCCAACCCTTGTGTCTGTGGAGGGGGGTGGCTTATATAGAGTGCGCCAGGACCCCAGCCAGCCCACGTTACAAGGGGTTTAAGGTACATTAAGGTGGGGCGTTACTGGTAGCACCTCTAATAAAGAGCTATGATGATCATAAAGGCTACTCAATGTCCAACCGTTAGCGTGCGGAGTGGCTCTAGGTCTCCTGGTCGTCGAGTGGTTGGATCTTGGTCGAGTGATCGCTTCATAGTCGAGTGTCTTCGAGTCCGTCGAGTGGAACACCTCCAAGTCGATTGAAAGGTGATTTCTTCTAGGGATGTCCTTGGGGAGGGTAGTTTGGACAGGTCCATGACCCTACCCTAGGTACATAGCTTCATCATCCGGCTTCATCATCAATGCTTGAGCTCGCGCCTTATCAAGCGCCATCAGGGGAAGATAAAGGGGGAATAAAGCAGTCGAAAGCGGGCCGCACTCGCTATTCATCCAATCCGGGGGAATTAGTGCCTCCGTTGTAACACCCACGATGCGGCTATATCTCCCACGTGTCGAGGCACGACTTGGAGGCATAACCGCATGGTGGTTTTGTCGCAAGAAGGGTCATCTTCACACAATCCCATGTGATGAACAAGAATGGGATAAAGAGTTGGCTTACAATCGCCACTTCACACAATACATTAATTAAACATACATCATTCGGAGTACACACATAGTCTGACTACGGACAAACAAATGAAAAGGAAGATAACCCAACTGCTAGATCCCCGATCGTCCCAACTGGGCTCCACTACTGATCATCAGGAAATGAAACATAGTAACGACCAAGGTCCTCATCGAACTCCCACTTGAGCTCGGTAGCATTGCCTGCACTGGTACTATCGGCCCCTGCAACTGTTTTGGTAGAATCTGTGAGTCACGAGGACTCAGCAGTCTCACACCCGCGATATCAAGACTATTTAAACTTATAGGAAGGATGGGGTAATGAGGTGGAGCTGCAGCAAGCACTAAGCAAATATGGTGGCTAACATACGCAAATAAGAGCGAGAAGAGGAGCAACGCAACGGTCGAGAAGCTAGAAGTGATCAAGAAGTGATCCTGAAACTACTTACGTTCATACATAACCCAAATCGTGTCCACCTCCCGGACTCCGCCAAAAAGAGACCATCACGGCTACACACGCGGTTGATGTATTTTAATTTAAGTCAAGTGTCAAGTTCTCTACAACCGAACATTAACAAATTCCCATCTACTACATAACCGCAGGCACGGCTTTCGAAAGATAATACCTGCAGGGGGGTCCCAACTTAGCCCATAACAAGCTCTCACGGTCAACGAAGGATATTCCTTCTCCCGGGAAGACCCGATCAGTCTCGGAATCCCGGTTACAAGACATTTCGACAATGGTAAAACAAGACCAGCAAAGCCGCCTGATGTGCCGACAAATCCCGATAAGAGTCGCACGTATCTCGTTCTCAGGGCACACCGGATTGTCCAAACTTCCGGTAGGCGAGCCCAGAGTTGCCCCTGGTGGCCACCGGCGGTTGACAGGTTGGACCAACACTCACGACGAGCACTGGCCTGGGGGGTAAAATAAAGATGACCCTTGAGTCTGCAGAACCCAAGGGAAAAAGGATTAGGTGGCAAATGTTAAAACAAAGGTTGGGCCTTGCTGGAGGAGTTTTATTCAAATCGAACTGTCAAGGGGTTCCCATAACACCCAACCGCGTGAGGAACGCAAAATCAAGGAACATAACACCGGTATGACGGAAACTAGGGCGGCAAGAGTGGAACAAAACACCAGGCATAAGGCCGAGCCTTCCAACCTTTACCAAGTATATAGATGCATTAATTAAATAAGAGATATTGTGATATCCCAACATATCCATGTTCCAACATGGAACAATCTTCATCTTCACCTGCAACTAGCAACGCTATAAGAGGGCTGAGTAAAGCGGTAACATAGCCAAACAATGGTTTGCTAGGAAAGGTGGGTTAGAGGCTTGACATGGCAATATGGGAGGCATGATATAACAAGTGGTAGGTAGCGCGGCATAGCAATAGAATGAACAACTAGAAAGCAAAGATAGAAGTGATTTCGAGGGTATGGTCATCTTGCCTGAGATCCCGCTAGGAAGAAGAACGAGTCCATGAAGAAGACAAACGGACGTAGTCGAACGAATCCTCGCAACTCCGGAACGAAACCGAAGCTAACGAGAGAAGCAAACCGGAAAGAAGCAAACAACAAGGTAAACACACAAGCATAAACATGGCATGATGCATAATCAAGTATGATGCATGTCCGGTTTAATGATTCATGGCATGGAAAAGTGCAACAAACAACGCTACAAATTAAGTGGAGCTCAATATGCAACGAGTTGCATATTGACGAAACACAACATCACTTATTTAGTTCTCTTTTGTTTATGTACCCAACAATATTAAATGTTTTAAACATAGCAAGGGGTGAAGAATAATAAAACTACCTACCTAGGCAATTTAAATGAGGCCGGAAACAACAAACAACAATTCTGAAAAATCCTCATATGCATATTTCAAATTTGCTACTGTTCTGCCCTAAACCCTATTTTAGAGTTGTTAAACATGCAAGATGAGTGCACCATGTTAAACTAGGCATTTTCCACCCCACTTACATATAAAGTTTATTAAAATCGGAGCTACGGTTAATTAGTTATGAAATAAATCATTTTAACATGGCATTTAAGCAAATTAATGCAAACAACAAGTTAAACATTTTTAACATGGATGAAAGTTGCAAACTAGATGAAATCCTAAGCACTTTACATATTGAAAACATTTTAATATGATGCATGGATCTGGTATTATTATATGCATGATGTTGAGGGTTTTTCTGTAAAACAGTCATTCTCAGGATAAATGCAAAAATCGCAGCAGCAAGAAAAAACACTACGGGCCGAATCTGACTGGCCCGATGGGCACTGGAGGCTCACCATGGGCCAAGGCCCAGTAGGTGGAGAGGCTTGGGGCAGGCAGAGCTAGCTGGGCCTTGGAGAAACGCGCAGCCCACGCGGGCAGGAACAGGGGAGGCGGGCGCCTGACGAGCGTGCTCCTGCTCGTTGCAGAGGAGGCAGAGGATGCAGTTTCCGGTGGAGCCGCGAGGGACTTGGGCGCGACGCTGCAGGCGTGCTGTTGCGTTCGACGCGAGGCAGGGAGCGGTCAATGCGAGCAGACGATGTCGAAGCAGCGCCGGTGACAGAAACTTGGCGCGAGGCCAGGGACTTGGGGGAGGGCCGCGGAGCAGAGGAGGTGCAGGCAGGCAGTGGCGCAACTTCACAGGGCTCTAGTGACGTGGAGCATTGACCCGTGGGTCAACAAGGGTAGCAGCGATGGCGATGGAAACGTTCATCTCGTCCTCCCTGTTCGATACGGAGGAGGCGCGCGTTGGTGGCGGCGCCGGGAACTTGGCGGGGTGGTGGAGCCGCAGGACGCAAGGGAGGCAGCTTGGCGCAGGACTTGGCGAGGCGGAGGGCGTTCTCCGGATCCAGGGTAACGTTACGCGCAGGACAACGAAGGACGCCGAAGAGCTTGCTCCGGGATGAGGCGACCATGGCGGGGTATGCTCCTGTCCTCCCTGTAGAAAGAGAGAGAGAGAGAGAGAGAGAGAGAGAGAGAGAGAGAGAGAGAGAGAGAGAGAGAGAGAGAGAGAGAGAGAGAGAGACCGCGGGGTGAGGGAGAGAGAAGAACCAGGGGAAGAAGGAAAAGAGAAGGAGAGGCAGGGTGCGGTGCGGGGACGGCCTGGTCTTGGTGGTGGTGCTCGTCTCCGGTGAGCTGGCAGGAGCGCGGGACGACGGCAGGGCCGAGCAGAGGAAGCTCCTCTTACCTGGATCGGGAGGAGACATGGGCTTTGGGAGAGCGGCGAGGATCTCCTCTCCTTGGATCATGCGCGCAAGGCAGAGACGGCGGGGACTGAGAGGCGAGGTGTTGTTGGTGGTGGGTCGGGCCGGTTGGGAGCTGCAGCGCCGGTTGGGCAGGCGCATAGATCAGGGAGGTGGGTGGTGGCTGTGGGTGGCGAGAGCTGGTTGGGGAGGGATGGATCTGGGAGGATCCCGAAAGAGAAGGGAGTTGGTCGGGTGGCGGCGGAGGCTGTGGTAATGGAATGCATGGGACGGCTAAGTTCTAGGGTTAGTTAGGCTGATTATATAGCAGGTGAATTTTGGTTAGGTGCATCTGCTCCCTCCAATCTTAATCGGACAGTCACGAATAAATAGCTAGGGAGTCCAAATAAGAAAACGGAGATGTTTTATAGATGTTTGGGGATGATCCGGACCCATTGGTAATGACAGAGCGGGTCGGGTTCGGGGATGTTTCGGACACACGCGAGGGGTTCGAGCATGGAGCAAAGAGATTAAGCGGCTAGATAAGAGGGACTCAAAAAACCCGGTTGGTCTCAGAACGGACAACGGAGATACGCGGCAACTACGAACGAACTAAGAGTTTTAAGAAAACATGCGGATGCAATGCGAATGATGCGATAATGAATGCAACAAATAAATAAATACACACAATGATAACGAAAAATATGGAAGCCGTCTAGAGCGTCCATCTCAGGGCGTTACACCCGCGAAGGAGGATAACCGGGGAGAAGAACCTAAAATTCCTTCTCCCCAAGGAAGGAAGAGGGCTAGCTCTGAATACTTGGAAATAATGGTTTCCAAACGAGGGAAGAAACCTTTGTCAGGGGGCCCTACCCCGAAGGGCATCCTTACCGCATAGTTCCCGCAAGGGGACCAGCCCTCCACCGAGCTGTAAGTAAACAAAAGTTCTTTATAGTAAATATAACTTGACTCATTTCTGAGATCAATGACCGAGATGTACGCCTTGTAGTTCGGATCGTAGCCCTTCTCGACAGAGTTCGTCTTCGGGGGATCTTCTTCCGGAGATGATGGAGAGCGAAACGCCTCCCCGCCTCATGAGGCGGGCGACCCTGAGGTGTCGTCACGGAGGATTTCTCCTGATCCGCCAAGGACAGAGGGCAACCCTTCGGCCACCTGAAGTTCGGAGTACTCGGCTGCTAAGGAGAGCCACAGAAAGAGTCCGGGACTGTCCGGTGCGCGACCAAACGCATTGATGAATCTTCTGGAGCAAGCGGCTATCTCAGAAACGCATCGTACGCTAATGGGTACGGTGGTTGAGAGGATTTCATCCCTTGAAAGTGCGTTGAATGAAGCTTTTGTGAGCCTGCTAAGAGTCTTTGAGGTACACAAAGTAATATATGTATTTTTTACGGTGCCACACACGCTAGGTGTGCCCTATGTAGATAGTAGCCCCTGAGACTCTGGTTGCTGTCAGAAGAGACGGCAAATAGAGGATCATAGTCCCAGGTAATAACCGTGCTGCTTTCATGTGCAGGCGGCTGTGGGTCCGGTGGCTAGCCGGACTGGTCAATTTGCCGAACTGAAGCGGCAACTTGATGTGGCAGATGCCGACATCGTTCTTGTAAACAAGCGGCTTGACGAGGCACAGGGTATGTATTCTCCAACAATCAATATATATTAAGAGGAGCATGATGCTAGTATCTGTAATTTGTTGTGACTGCAGATGGAGTTGTTGCCGTGGAGACCCTTCGGGCAGAACTTGCCCGAGCCAAGGAGCAAGCTCGGAAGAGTGATGCGGCCGCCCTAAAGGCGGTCGAAGAGTTAAAAGACGAACATGTGCGAGACCGAAGAGAAAATAGCTAAAATGGCTATTGAGTTGAAAGATGCCGCCGACCGTTATGAGCTACTTGAAAAGGAAAGCCAAACGAAGACGGCGGACCTGGAGAAAGCCATGGTGGCAGCCAAGGAAGCCCGCTCGAAAATCAGAGCGGCGAAGGAGGAGCTATGTCAAGCCGGAAATATCATGGCCGAGAAGCCCTTTTTGTAGCAGATGAAGTTTGGGGATCCTAAGTATGCCCTTCTGGATCAATTATGGAGTTCTGCGAACGAGTACCTCGATTTGGCAGCGAGTGCTGCTGACACGGCCAAGTTTTTCGAAGATAAGAAAGATCACGAAGTGGAAAAGTTGTTCTGGTCGCAGTTCCATGCTTCGGCGCGTCCGCTGCTGTTGAATGAGCAAATGGCCGAGTGGGTCGAGCTCCATAGGTTGTCCGGGCTTGCCATGAGGTCTCTCGTGGATCGTCTCTGGCCAGCAGGACCAAGGCCGAATAGTTATTTTGGCCTTGTGTAAGAATTCCTTGGTGTTGTGCCGCATATTGACGCGTAAAGAAGTCGGCGTGCATAGAGGGTGCACGAATGGCTCTCGCCCGTGTCAAGACATACTGGGCGGAGATGGAGGCCACCACGGTTGCAACCCAGAATCCGTCCGTAGGCCAGGTTTCTGCCGAGCACTATTTTGAAGAAGTCCTAGAAGGTGCTCGTTTAATAGAGGCTCAGTGCTCGAAGAGTATCATGTTCTAGTGACATGTATCCCAATTGTAAAAACAATGTTATTTGAACTATAGAGGATGTATTTATACTTTTGCCTGAAAGTGATATTATGCCTCCTGTGCGGTCGTTTATGTATATGTGTATATATAACCTGAAGGTTTGCAGTCGTCGGCTTCAGCCGCCACGCATATAATGCGGGGGTGTTCGCAAAAGCACGTTTTCACACTTGATCCAACGTCTTTGTCCATTAAGGAGGTGGTAGCGCGGCGAACGAGGCACTCGGACTATATTGCTTTAACACTTTCACTTAACCATAGGAGTTTGACAGTGGGGCTACTATATAGCCACTGGTATTTCCGCGGCCATCCGAATACGATGCGCGTACATACGTGACCGGGAAAACCGGTCCTTCGTTAATGCGAAGGAATCCCGAAGATTCCGATGAGTCATCGAGTGGTTGACCAGTCTCACGCTTTATCATGACAGTCAGTTTTCGGCTTTCTCTACTGAGGTGCTCGTCCCGATGAACCAGGGCACAATCGCAGTAGTTCTCCCGGTGCCACCTTAGCCGATAGAGCGGAACGTAAGGTAGCAAAACACGGGAGCCGGGCAAACCCAACATTTGACCGAAGACATGACTCGGAGCTGATGCATATATGGCCAAACTCGCGACGCCGAACACTCCCTAAGGTATTCAGTCTTTATAACATATACCAGGCTTAATAACACCTTTCATAATGAACCCCAACTGTCTAGGCATGTGCATTATTCTAACGTGGCGAAATGCCAAAAGCGACCAGATGCATATAAGACCTTGTGTACGCCTTTGATAAAGGACTAGTCTGGCTATACTGAGTGTCGAGAGGATCTGAAGCAACAAAAGACAGTGAGAAAGGTTTACACAGGGTCTTAATCTAAAAAGAAACCTTTGAGAGGGTCCCTACTGCACGTCTGCGCCTGTGTCTCCATTGTGCCGTATCCTGGAAGGGTGTGGCACGATTATCATCTGTAAAAGAGAAGAACTTAGGTGAAAGTTGTCGTGCGAAAGATTGGTTATTCTCAATAAACCATTAAAATTCAAGATAAGTAAAATCAAGCCGAACTAGTCATTTTTACATGCGGGAAGCCCCTGGTACCGCCTATGGGGGTCTAACCATCAAACCAATATCAGGTTTATCTAAGCTGTTACAGCTAGTTATGCATCGGACTCATCCAGCCGTGTCCACGGTCTTGACGACCGATCATTTATTTTGGTTGGAGAGGTCTTTTAGTGTTCGGTTGTTAAAGCCGCCACACGTCCTTCCGAGCGTAAGGAACACTCAATATTTCCGCTAACTGTGATGATGCCGCGGGGACCGGGCATCTTAAGCTTAAGAGAAGCGTAATGCGGTACTGCGTTAAAACGAGCAAACGCTGTTCTTCCGAGCAGTGCTTGATAGCCGCTTTGGAATGGAGCGATGTCGAAGGTTAACTTTTCACTTCCAAAGTTGTCGGGAGAACCGAATACAACCTCTAGTACTAGAGATCCCATACAGCGGGCATGTGGGCCTAGTATTACTCCTTTAAAGGTAGTATTACTTGGGCTAATTCTTGTCGGGTCTATCCCCACTTTGCAGACTGTGTCCTGATATATCAAATTAAGACCACTGCCGCCGTCCATGAGGACTTGGGTCAGATGGTATCCGTCGATAATTGGGTCTAGCACCAAGGCAGCCAATCCTCCATGCAGGATACTTGTCAGGTCATCCCCGCAATCGAAGGCAATCAGGTAGGCCGACCAAGGGTTGAACTTAGGGGTGACGGGTTCTAAGGCGCATATGTCTCGGTGTGTAGGTCCGCTCCTTCTCCTTGTTACGTGAATCACGTTCACTGTTTTGACCTCTGGTGGGAATTTTTCTGTCCCCTAGTGTTTTGCTGTCGAGGCTCATCCTCGTCTTCGCTTGGTGTCTCCCTCCCCTTGTGTTCGGTGTTTAGCTTGCCGGCCTGCCTGAAGACCCAGCATTCTCTGTGGGTATGGTTTGGAGGTTTATCGGAGGTCCCATGAATCTGGCATAGTTTGTCTAGAATCTTATTTAGGCTGGACGGTCCATCTCTGTTGCCTTTGAAAGGCTTTTTCCGTTGACCAGGTCGAGAGCCCCTGAATCCGGTGTTGACCGCCGTGTTGTCTGGACTGTCTTTGTTATTTCGACGCTTGCTTTTACTGCGTCGTGGTTTTCCATTGCCATCCCGGACTTCAGATGTGCCTGGGTCGCTGGTGGTACTACGGGCCAGCCAGCTATCTTCGCCCATGCAAAAGCGGGTCATGAGGCTTGTTAGGGCTACCATTGTCCTAGGTTTTTCTTGGCTGAGGCGTCTGGCGAGCCATACGTCTCGGACGCTGTGTTTTAAAGCTCCTAAGGCTTCGGTGTCCGGGCACTCGACGATTTGGTTCTTCTTAGTGAGAAATCTGTTCCAAAGCTTTCGGGCTGACTCTCTGGGCTGTTGAATTATGTGACTTAAATCGTCTGCATCTGGAGGTCGGACATAGGTCCCTTGAAAGTTGGCCCTAAAAGCATCCTCGAGCTCCTCCCAACTTCCAATTGAATTTTTGGGGAGGCTCATCAGCCAGTGCCGAGCTAGTCCCTTCAACTTGAGGGGCAAGTATTTGATGGCGTGGAGATCGTCTCCGCGAGCCATATGGATGTGGAGGATGAAGTCCTCAATCCAGACCCCAGGGTCCGTCGTTCCATCATATGCCTCTATGTTCACGGGTTTAAATCCCTCTGGAAATTCATGATCCAGCACCTCATCGGTGAAACATAGGGGGTGTGCGGCACCCCTGTATTTGTATGTATCATGGCGTTCAGACGTTGTAGTATTCGGTTTTGATTTTGTGCCGGGGCGCACTTCCAAGATCCATAGATGGACCTGGTTATACTGGATTTTTGGCGCAAGTCCTCACGTAAATCGTGTGTTGACTTATGTGCGGCATCGTTAGCGGCCTTATCGCGGCCACGAGGTGGTCGATCCGGCTGATCGGCCGTTTTATTCTTCGGCTGTGTGGGCTTTACGGCCTCATCATCGAACTCAGGCAATAGTTTGCGCTTTGGATAGCTCTTTGTGTGGCGACTGCCACCATACTTTTCTTCATTGTCGAGCACTTTATTCCATCTACTGTTTAGCGTATTCTGCGCGGCCTTAATCCTTTGCTTCTACTTCTTTAGACTCCTCGTGGTCGCAATAAGCATTCTACGAAGGTTCTCTTGTCCCAAGTGCCTTGCTGGGATAATGTGTGCGTCGTCTTCGGACTATTCTCCTCTCCGGAGACATGTTGATTAGCTTGACGCTCGGCGTCGCCGTTATCGGACAGCGGCTCCATGCTGTGTTCGCCGTCCGCTGGCTCATCCTGCTCTATCGCTGGGTCGGTGTGGTCATTGTTTCCTCTGGAGTCGACCGGGGTATCACTCTTTCTTGCGCTGTTATCGCTGTTTTTGCCGAGGCGGGATTTGGAATGGTGCCTACGTCGTCGCTTTGATTGCTTGTCGAGGGAGCCATCCTTCGCTTTATGCTACTGTTCCTTGTCATTGTTTTCTTTGGGTGTATCCACCATATATATATATATATATATATATATATATATATATATATATATATATATATATATATATCATGTGATGGAGTGGCTGTCCAACGCCCTGTGGGCCATGGTTCCTATCCGTCTCCTACATCGTCGTCCATACCGTCGATGTCTTCGGAGCCGAAATCGAACATGTCTGTTATATCGTCGACAGTGGCTACTAAGTGGGTGGTGGGTGGGGAGCAAATTTCTTCATTGTCCGCATCCCAGTCTAGCCAGACATAGTTCGGCCAAGGTTCTCCACACAAGGAGAGAGACCTTAATGAGTTTAGCACATCGCCCAAAGGCGAGTGCTGAAAGATATCCGCAGAAGTAAATTCTATGATCGGTGCCCAATCGGATTCGATAGGCACGAACGCAAGTGGCTCGGAGCCTGTGGCCGGGGACGAATCCAACGGTTCGGCAACACGGCTCTCGTTGGAGGTGAAGTCAGTATTCGACTCTATCGCCACTGAGAGTGCGGTCTCCGTGGCGGGGTCTATCCACCCATCCTCAGATGGCGTAATTTGTTCCGGATTGAGGGCCGGAGTAGTTGCAGATGTGATCTCCCGAACACTGTCCGACGGCAGAGTTAAGTCATGCTCGTCATGATTGTGCGGCACACCTGACATGGGCTCGAATCCGTCGAAGATCAAGTCTCCGCGGATGTCGGCAGTATGGATCAAGTTTCCAAACCTGACCTGATGGTCAAGGGCGTAGCTCTCGATCTGCTCCAGATGGCCAAGCGAGTTGGCCCATAGTACGAAGCCGCCAAATACAAAGATCTGTCCGAGGAGGAAAGCCTCACCCTGGATCACGTCGTTGCCGATGATCGAAGGAGCCATCAAGCCTTACGGTGATGGCACATTGGAACTCTCAATGAAAGCACCAATGTCGGTGTCAAAACCGGCGGATCTCGAGTAGGGGGTCCCGAACTGTGCGTCTAAGGATGATGCTAACAGGAGGCGGGGGAGACGATGTTTACCCAGGTTCGGGCCCTCTCGATGGAGGTAATACCCTACTTCCTGCTTGATTGAGCTTGATGATATGGGTATTACAAGAGTTGATCTACCACGAGATCGTAGAGGCTAAACCCTAGAAGCTAGCCTATGGTATGCTTGTTGTTGTCCTACGGACTAAACCCTCCGGTTTATATAGACACCGGAGGGGTCTAGGGTTACATAGAGTCGGTTACAAGGAAGGAGAGCTACATATCCGTATTGCCAAGCTTGCCTTCCACGCCAAGGAGAGTCCCATCCGGACACGGGACGAAGTCTTCAATCTTGTATCTTCATAGTCCAATAGTCCGGCCAAAGTATATAGTCCGGATGTCCGAGGACCCCCTAATCCAGGACTCCCTCACCTACTGTCATCCTCTCCACGTACAGTCCTCTGTCGATTCCTCATGTTTGTTGACCATGTTAACAACGCGAGAGGGCGGCGCCGCGGGGAGCGCAGCAAAGCGTGTGGAGGACAACGGCGATGCCTCGGAAGTCGGCGTTAACGATTTAGGAGATGGTGGGGCGTCGATGCGTGCGCTGAGGCACAGCCAGTCGTGGGAGGCGGAAGCAGGCGGCCCCGCCGGCGCTGGCTTGGTTTTGGTGGCTGGAGGAAGACAGGACTGAAGAAACACGACAGACTGTAAAAGTAGCAGGAGTACTTAACAACCTTAACTGAAACCAACAGGGGCACTTGACAACCATAGCTGAAAGCAGTATGAGTACTTATACAGGTACAACCGTAGAAAGCACGCCTCGAACAGTGCTACTTTGCCTACAGTTAACCAAAGGGTGAGGCCGCCAAGCCCCAGGACAAGGCACAGGCGCCACCCCGCACATCCACAACCTTCTGAAAGCGTCTTCATCTCGCAATGTGGTCAATAAACAAGATATTCGCTTTAGAGCCATGGAATAGCAGGAACATAATCTTTTGTCCTATTCTCCAAGATGGACAGGCCTTCATTATTTGAGACCACCCATGAATAAGTATCTTTTCACCTCCAATGGGAATGGAGTAGGTCGACATAAACATCATGTTGTGACCTAGCGCAAGTCTGACCCGACCATGGTCAGGCATCTGTATAGGAACAATAGAACTGAGCAGTTCCTGTTTCAAGAAGATCACAATTGTAAAATTGTGCATAAGCAAGAGTTTATGAACAACATATATAACAGAAAACAACTCGTACCATAAGTTTCTCAACACAGTTGGACCTGTTCAACGAGTGCAGCAGTGGCACACATATCCCACGTGGCCTTCCACCATTGAAATGCCCCACAAGGACCTCAAGATGATCAATAAAGTGTAGGAACTTGTGGATGCAGTCCAAGTCAACTTCAGTGCCATGAGTAACAGCCGAGTTCTTATAGAATAACAAACGAGTAGCCTGCTTAACTCTGAAAAAACCTACACGTGCCACCAATTATAAGAAAATATTAGTTAGAAGTTAAATTGTGATTAGTTAGGCAGAATAGGTGGATTAAGAAGTAATCGAGGCAAGAAGCAAGAACCAGATACAAAAATAACATGGGTGAACAATTGGAACGACGTCGGGGTGGAAGATTGCAGTGAAGATGAGACCGAGTTCTGCTATTTCCATCAACATTCGTGCGCCAACTTTCAGTCTGTAACACTTGAGAAAGTTTATCCAAGTTCGTCAATAAAAAAGCAGCGATCTTCTTGGTTCATGAACCCAACTCGAAACTTATATCCATGGCTCGTCTTCACTGTGACCATTAAACTGGTGTATTCAGTTATGGCAAGGCCGAGCATCTTGAGTACATGTGTTCTGGCAGAGCAAGGAATGCACTGCAGGAAAAATAATATGAGAACACAATGTATTCCCTATATCCAAATCTAGAAATAATTTCCTCCTTCACGTCAGTGTTGACCATTGTCGGTGTACTAAAGTAGGGGTACTTTAGTATCCCGAACTTGTGCACGGGCAGTCGCAGCACCCCGCGGTAAGACCCGCCAGATGATCACCAAGAATCTCTATGGTTCCTTAGGAGCCATTCGAGAAGAAAGTATTTAAGTCAAGGAGACAAGTCCCCGGCAAGAGGAGCTTGCCGGGAAGGCCATTCAAGGTACAAGACCCCGGCAAAAGGAGCTTGCCGGGAAGCCCAACAAGAGCATCTCAAAGAACCTGCCGCAGCGCGCCACGCGTCCCGGCAGGACCCGGCGAGCGACAAGTTCCCGGGCGCGACAAGACAACGGCCACGGCAAGGCACTTGCCGCGGCAGGCAGCCACTCTGTACCCGCGCTCCAGCTCACACACCTACGTGTCACTCCGGGACCCTTCCCAGCGTACGTGGCAGGAGGCTGTGCAGCCAAGGGTACACTATGGCATGCAGCACTGACAGGATCACCAACGTGGCGAGCGATGGCGCCCCTGACGGTCCCTTTTCTGCATCGTCTGGGCGACGTAGACGGGCATTTAATGCCTTTGTCCCCTGCCGTCAGGGTTAGGTATGATACACTGTGTAGGCAGCTGTACCTACCGCAGCATATTTACACTTTTGCCCTTACCTATGTTGCCACCTGTTGGAGACCCCTTGAACATATAAAAGGAGGCCCATGCACAACGTAGGGGGGATCGATCCTCAGAGAAGCACTCGGTCTCGTTAGCTGCTCGAGTGTACTCTAGCACTCGGTGCTCCCGAGCAAGAACTCAATACAATCCACAAAGCAGCAGTAGGAGTGTTATCTCTCCGGAGAGCTCCGAAGCTGGGTAAAAACCTTCCCCCGCGTGCCTCGCCTCGATCCGCTCTTCGCGCGACCTCCGCCCCCCACCGAACCAAGAAGGGGCTCCATCCCCATAGGTGCTCGGGGAGCCCAGGAAACCCCGGCATCTCTGGCGCGCCAGGTAGGGGGCGTCGAGGTTGTGTGAACCCGATCCGGCGTTCACGCGAGCTGAATCTTCATCGACTTCATCGACATGCCGCCGAAGAAGAAGGCTTCGGAGGCGGCTGCGCCGTCCGCGTTGAATCCACCGCCGCCGCAGCAAACGGCCGGCGGGGAGAACGCCGGCGGTGGAACGGGCGCCGACAAGGGAGCCCACGGTGCCAACAAGTCCAAGGACAAGACCGCGCTGCCCGCTGGCGGCGTAGTCGGCTCCCACGACGACCGGGCGTCCGTAGACGCACCGCGCCCATCTCAAGAGGCACAGGACCGACAGCGTCATGGTACTCACGGTACCATACGCTCGCTGGACCCAAATCGAGCTAGCGGATCCCGGGACGCTCAAGGCCAACATGCACGCCGACATGCTGGCGCGAGCGAGGCACGGTCGCCTGGGCGGAATACTGCTACTTCCAACATCGTTGGGAGCCCGAGCATATCCCGCTCCTCGCACCGTTCGCCACCGCTACCTGCCACCCCAGCAGAAGCTCTAGCGCGAGCTCAACTACTCCTAGACTTCCCTCCAGCGCCAGACAAGATCGACGACTGGAGGGCCACCATTCAGAGTCTCATCGGCTTCGCCAACGGCGACACTCCGCGGCCAGCGACCACATCGCAGCCGCGGCAGGCCAGCCAAGTGCGAGCCGATGGCGACAAAACCGGTGGGGGTGCAACCACCGTGCATTCTCCGCCCCAAAGGCCAAGATCGCTGACTCGCTGGGTCCGCCACGACAGCGACTCCACTGCTTCCTTAGATCCGCGAACTCGTCGCGATCAGCGCCACGTTCTTCACGAACGGCAGCAAGAAGATGCCCGCACCCGCATCGAGCGCCGGAGAGAAACGCGGCGTCAATCAGTCAGACGCGATGGCCCCACTGTCGACATGCAAGCGCCAGGGGAACCAGGCGACCTGCCGTACGCGGTAGGTTGCCCTGCGTTTACCCATGAGCTGCGGCAAGTCCAGTGGCCCAGCACGAAGAATTTCAAGCCAGACGTACCAGAGAAGTACGACGGCAGGCTGCATCCGTCGGAGTTCCTCAGCATCTACACCATTGCGGTGCAGGCTGCCGGGTGGCGGGACAACAAGATCCTCGCCAATTACTTCCCTCTGGTGCTCAAGCCCAACGTCAGGTCCTGGCTCATGCACTTGCCGGAAAACTCCATATCTTCCTGGGCGGACCTATGCCATCAGTTTGTCGGCGCCTTTACAGGTGGCCACAAACCCCATGGCCAGGTGCCGGGGTTTTCCTGGGCTCCCCGAGCACCTCTGGGGACGGAGCCCCTTCTCGGTTCGGCGGGGGCGGAGGTCGCGCGAAGAGCGGATTGAGGCGAAGCACGCGGGGGAAGGTTTTTACCCAGCTTCTGAGCTCTCCGGAGAGATAACACTCCTACTGCTGCTTTGTGGATTGTATTGAGTTCTTGCTCGGGAGCGCCGAGTGCTACAGTACACTCGAGCAGCTAACGAGACCGAGCGCTTCTCTGAG
Organism: Aegilops umbellulata; assembly: GCA_032464435.1. Classification (NCBI taxonomy): domain Eukaryota; kingdom Viridiplantae; phylum Streptophyta; class Magnoliopsida; order Poales; family Poaceae; genus Aegilops; species Aegilops umbellulata. Next base: position 146,895,201 of record CP136059.1, on the reverse strand, counting down.
GATCGATCCCCCCCCTACGTTGTGCATGGGCCTTCTTTTATATGTTCAAGGGGTCTCCAACAGGTGGCAACGTAGGTAAGGGTAAAAGTGTAAATATGCTGCGGTAGGTACAGCTACCTACACAGTGTATCATACCTAACCCTGACGGCAGGGGACAAAGGCATTAAATGCCCGTCTACGTCGCCCAGACGGCGCAGAAAAGGGACCGTCGGGGGCGCTATCGCTCGCCACGAAGGCGATCCTGTCAGCGTTGCATGCCATAGTGTACCCCTGGCTGCACAGCCTCCCGCCACGTACGCTGGGAAGGGTCCCGGAGCGACACGTAGGTGGGTGAGCTGGAGCGCGGGTACAGAGTGGCTGCCTGCCGCGGCAAGTGCCTTGCCGCGGCCGTTGTCTTGTCGCGCCCGGGAACTTGTCACTCGCCGGGTCCTGCCGGGACGCGTGGCGCTCTGCGGCAGGTTCTTTGAGATGCTCTTGTTGGGCTTCCCGGCGAGCTCCTTTTGCCGGGGTCTTGTACCTTGAATGGCCTTCCCGGCAAGCTCCTCTTGCCGGGGACTTGTCTCCTTGACTTAAATACTTTGTTCTCGAATGGCTTCAAAGGAACCATAGAGAGCCTTGGTGATCACCTGGTGGGCCTTGCCGCGGGGGTGCTGCGACTGCCCGTGCACAAGTTCGAGATACTAGAGTACCCCTACTTTAGTACACCGAGAGGAGCCCCCGGGCCTAGGCCACACACGGTGCCGAGCGCTGTTGGCCCAGGCCCAAAACAGGGCACGGGCACGCACGGCCTGGATCGCGTTGTTCCTTGCTCCGCATCCACCACGCCCTCCCAAACGGCACGCGTCGATTGCGGCGTCGTGGGGGAGGTCGTGGGTGGTTCCTTTACTCAAAAAGGCGAAACGTAAGCCCCCATCCCTCCTTATAAGTAGGGGGAGCAGGGGCAGTTCGCCCATCTGCCCGTTGCTACTCCTTCCTCGAGAATCTCCGCCACTCCCCTTCTTCCCAAAGCCGAAGGAGAGCAGCGCCCCGCCCCCATCGCCACCAGCACCACCAACGCCGTCGTCCTCCTTCTCCATTCCCGCCATGGCCCCGAAGGCCGAGAAGGCGAAGTCGGCTGAGGCGCAGCGGCTCGCGGCGCTGCGAAAAGAGCGGGCAATCTTCCCTCCGAGGCTCGAGGCAGTAGAGATGAAGGAAGATTTCTATCTCCTCTGGTCGATGGGGACGCGAGCGCATCCGCGCACGAAGGTACTCCCAGCCACTGCTTGGGATAAGTATCCCACTGGGTATCCCTTCTTTGCCTTGTTCTTCTACTGCGGGCTGTGCCCGCCCTTTTCTGAATTCTTTTGCGATGTCATGAACACCTACGGGCTCCACCTTCTTGATTTCACCCCCAATGCTATCCTGACCATGGCAGTTTTCGCACATCTCTGCAAAAACTTTGCCGGGATCCATCCAAACGTAGCTCTTTTCCGCCATTTCTTTTCGCCTCGGGTTGAGAAAGGAGAGACTTTATCCGGCGGAATCGCCTGGATCTCGAAAGCTGGCAAGAAAGATGCTTATCTGGAGGGAGAGCTCCACAGCAAGTGGGAGGAGTGGAGGGCTGACTGGTGTTTGATTGTCGAGGAGAACCCCCAGCCATTTACTGCCCTGCGCGAAACCCCAGTAGTGCGCGGCGGCGATTGGAGTAGCCTGGCCCCGGAAGATGACAGACTGAGGATTGCCGTCACCCGGATCCTGCGCCTCAGGATTGCCGGGCTTACTGTAGGAGCGGTTGGCGCAGATTTCCTCCGCCGCCGCATTGCCACCCTGCAGGAGAGGAGGAGACCCGCCTGGGAGTTCCAGAATGCGGCGGATATCATGATGTTGCGGTCGGGCCTCAATTTCAACTTCACTGTCCTGGAGCTCAACGCGATGCTCCAGGAGCTGTTCAAGCATGACCCACAGCATCCCGAAATGTTCTGGTTGCCGAGGGGCGTCGTCCCGCTGTGCAACAACTCCGCGCTCGACCGCATCCGTGCAATAATGCCGCTGTGCGACTCGCATGGAATTGATCCAGCCTGGATAGAGCCTGCGGATGATGTCGTGCGGGCGTTCTTCGACAACTTGATAGAAGTGCCGATCGACGCCGACGAGAAAAAGGGGCTCACCCGGGACACCACCGACGATGAGCTCAAGCGAATCGCCACCAAGATGGAAGAGGCGGCGGCAGCCGCCGCTGCGGGCTGGTTTGGGTTCACCGTGGAGGAAGCAGAGGCAGCCGAGGCGGCAAGCCTTGCCGACCGAGGGGAGCTTGCCGGCGAGAGGAGGTCCGCCGAGCATGACGTCGGGCCGAGCGGGCCCGCCGAGGACACGAGCGGCTCGCTGGAGATCGGCTCCTCTTCCTCTTCATCTTCAGACAGCCTGCCGCAAGTAGAGCCTCTGGCTCCGCAAGCAGAGCCCCTGGCTCCACCAAAGAAGCGTCTTCGCAAGGCCAGGGACGTAGCGGAGCGGCGGGCGAGTCAACCCCCATCGCGCCGCACGACACGCTCCACCGCGGCAAGTTCTGTTGCCGCGGGAACACCTCCCGCTGCAGCGGCAACTGGGGCGGGGTCCTCTCGGCCTGCCGCCCCAGCGCCCGCCAAGCGGCCAAGAGATCCCACTCCCCCGCCTCCTCGCGCCGGAGGTGGGTCAGGCTTTGACTTCTCCGTGCTCAGCTCCGACGAGGAAGAAGGAGAGTAAGATCCTTGTTGTATTTGCACGTCTTCAATACTTGTTGTCTTGTATTGTATCTCATTTGCCTTACTCTGAACTCATCCCTTTTTAGGACGCTGGCCCAGAGAATGGCAAAGAGGGCCAAGGTCCCGGTGATCGTTATCGAGGATGACCCCTCCGTGGGAGCAGGGGGTGCGCCCGAGATAAACTCGCCGGACCCGACGGCTGTTCTTCAGAGCAGCCCCCAGCGTAAGTACATGGTTTACTTCCAGCTGTTAGGCGCGCACGGATACTCTTTGCTTGCTGATATATGACCGTTGGCTTATGTAGGAGCAGAGCAGCTCCACCAGGAGCGCCCGGAGGCCACCCCCGATGTGCCACCTGCTTCGACTACGCCGCCAAGGGAGAAATCCCCGGCTAGGGAGAGCTCCCCGGCAAGGGAGAAGTCCCCGACGAGGGAGAGTTCCCCGGCGAGGGAGAAATCTCCGGCAAGGGACGGTACCAGCGAACCCCCGGCAGCGGAGATCCCCACCACCGAGCCTGGTATAGGTACTCCTTGCTTCTAAACCCCCCTTGGGTTCTTCTTTTTGGATATTTGCTTGACTTTTCTTCTTTTTTCGGCCGTCAGATCCATCCACTGTGGAGCCGATGGAGACCGAAGTCGTTATTGACGATGCCACTGCCACCGAGGAAACGGCCGGCGCTGATGATCCCGCCGGCGAAGAGGCCGCCAAGGCTGCCGCCGCAGCAGCCGACGAGGGGTCCGGCGATCGTACTGACGACCCTGGGGCCGCAGGAGCGACAGGCGCTACACCGACCGCTGATCCTCCCGCCGCTGTCGCGGCGTCAGGCTCCGAGGTACCCCAGCCAGGCGTCTACTTGAAGGCTGGCGCTGGCATCTTCATCAACCTCCCCTGGGCGTCAACGTCCAGGGCGCCAGTCGAAGGAGAAAGCTTCGACGTGGAGGTGCTCGCCTTCGCTGGGCTGACGTTGGTCGATGCACCAAGCAGCAGCAGCGACGAGCCCGAGGAGGAGCGACTGCTGCGGAAGCTGGTGTCGCTCTACCGCACCCGCCAGGCCAAACTGGAGTCCCGTAAAGCGCTTGTCGCGAAGGCGGGGTTGGACGTGGAGAAGCGCGCGGAAGAGCTCCGAGGCCTCAACCAGGCAGCTCTCCAGTCGCTGGCGGTGGAGCGGGTGCAACTCGATGAGGCGCAGAAGGCTTTCATCCTTGAGAAGGCAGAGGTTGCAGAGCAACAGCGGCTTGCCGCCGAGGAGTTATCTGCGCGGGACGGCGAGTTGGTGCAGCTGAAGGCCAGCCTGGACAGCCACGAAGAGGAGCTAGCTGCGCGCGAGCAAGCACTCAGCGAAGCCCTCAAGGAAGCAAAGGACGCTGCCGCAGCTGCCGAGGCCGCCAAGAAGGAGCTGGAGGCGAAAGTGGCGCAGCTGGAGACTGATCTCAAAGCGAGCGGTGAAGCCCTTCCCGCGCTCAAGCATGAGCGCGAGAAGGACGCCTACACCTTTGGCGAACTACAGGGTCGTCTCGCCGAGAAGGTCAAGGAGCTTGACGCCGCCAAGGACTCCAACGCTGACCTTGAGCTGAAGCTGGCAACTTTGACCAAGACGCTGGACGGCGCCAAGGAGCAGGAGGCGGCCTTGAAGAAGGAGATCGAGGCCGACCAGGCGCTGCTGGAGAACATCGCTGCCACCCAGAATGAGTTCAGGGGAACTGTGGAGCGGTGGACGGAGGGCCTTGTGAGCGCTGCCGCAGGCATCGACAAGGAGTTGGCGTTGCTGGGGGTGGAGGATCTCGGGTATTCCTCTGACGAGAGCCTCCCATCTAGCGCCAAGCTCACCTTGTTCTTCAAAGGCATGGCGACGGCCCTCCAGCAACTCCGGGAGAGGATCCCAAAGCAGCTGGCCGACGAGTCGCGCGAGATCTGCACGAGAGCTCTCAAAAAGGTGCTGATGAAGGTGGCCTTCCGCAACCCGGGCCTCCGCCTCACTAATATCCTCAGGTCCCTGCCGCCGGAAGCTGATCTGGATGAGCTCGAGACCCTCGTTGCACCCATTGTGGACAAGGTGAGCGGGATCAAGAGGGTTGAGGGCAACCACGCGGACTAGGCCGCCTATTTTCTTCTTTTCTTGTCGTCGCTGGTCATGTTATGAAAACAGTCTATTAGAGCCGCGACAAACTATCTTGTAATATAACTCTGTTTCATGTCATGATTGCAATGCTATTCCCTTTACTCGATTCCCTCCTTTGTATGTTTTTGCCCTACGCTTTTAGGGAACTTGCCGGCGTAGGCACCTTTGCCGTGAGGGCTGAGTGCGGGACGTCAGCAGCCTGCTGGCGGTGCCGTTACCGACAAGAAACCTTGTCGCGACTAGTCGCAGCTCGCTCAAGTTGCTGAGTGAACTCGAAACAAAGTAAGGGCGCGACTCTAGTCACGGCACACTTAAGCTGTTGAGCAAACTCGAAGCAAAGTGAGTGCGCAACTAGCCACGGGCTGGTTCCTTCGCGCACGGGTTTTCCATACAAAGCATGGTCGTTCAAGGAAAATAACTTTAAAAAATCTGATTGCTCAAACTTTGGCACTTAGCTTTTTTGTCGTTTGCTCCCCGGCAAGGCGAAATTTTTCCTGAACGACGCCGGGTCCATACCATTATCTTCCAATCCCCCTCGGCTAACTTGTGGGCGAAGGATCCTTCCTCTCCTTGAGAAAAAGAAAAGAGAAAACAATAGTATGGAGCCTTATGGCTCGTTATTGCTTACCGAGGGTGCTTGCTGCACAAAGTGTCAGATAATTCATGCAGAAAGGCATGAAAGTGACAAGTTGTGTGGAGCACGTGAGTTTTATCTATGCACAGGGTCTGCGCCTGGCTTTGTACAAAGGATTACATGCAACAGCGGCAAGACTTGTACAAAATGGTGGTTGCCGAACAGGGTCCGACAACCGCGCCTTACGGGTAAAACTTACGAAGATGCTCGATGTTCCAGGAGTTGCTCACCGGAAAGCCATCCTCGGTCTCAAGGCGGACAGTGCCAGGCCTCGTGACTCGTTTCACCCGGTAAGGGCCTTCCCACTTCGGCGTTAACTTGTTGGAATTCTTGGCGGAATGAACGCGCGAAAGAACAAGGTCGCCTTCCTCGAGACTTCTGTCTTTAATTTTGCGGCTATGGTAGCGGCGCAAAGCTTGCTGGTATCGAGTAGCTCGTACAGCAGCCTGAAGACGGTCTTCCTCAAGGAGCAGCGCATCATCTCGCCGCAGCTGCTCTTGCTCAAGCTCATCATAAGCGAGCACTCGAGGTGACCCGTATACGAGTTCCGTGGGGGTAACTGCCTCTGCTCCATAGACTAGAGTGAAAGGTGTCTGGCTAGTGGCTCGATTTGGCATCGTCCTGATCGACCAAAGAACCACTGGCAGCTCCTCGATCCAGTTTCTTCCGCACTTGTGCAGCCTATCGAAAGTCCGGGTCTTGAGTCCACGCAGCACTTCAGCATTTGCCCTCTCCGCTTGACCGTTGCTCCTGGGGTGAGCAACAGAAGCGAAGCAGACCTTGGCGCCATGGTCTCGGACGTACTGCATGAAGTTGCGACTCGTGAATTGTGTAGCGTTGTCGGTGATGATCCTATTAGGGATTCCGAAGCGGCAAACAATCGACCTGAAGAACTTGACTGCTGACTGTGTTGTCACCTTCCTCACTGGTTCCACTTTTGGCCACTTTGTGAACTTGTCGATTGCGACGTACAAGTACTCAAAGCCCCCGACTGCTCGGGGGAAAGGGCCGAGGATGTCGAGCTCCCAGACCGAAAATGGCCAGGATAAAGGGATTGTCTGGAGAGCTTGAGCTGGTTGGTGTATCTGCTTGGAATGGAACTGGCACGCTTCACACTTGGTTACTTGTGCAGTTGCATCCTATAGGGCTGTCGGCCAAAAGAAACCTTGCCGGAACGATTTGCCGGCAAGTGCTCTGGCGCCAATGTGATGACCACATATGCCTCCATGCACCTCTGCCAACAGCTTCTGTCCATCTTCCCAGGGAATACACTTCAATTTCACTCCGTTGAGCCTTCTTCTGTACAGTGCGTTGTCAACGAACTGGTACATACTAGACTGCCGGGCTACTCTTTCCGCTTCTTCTGGCTCTTCAGGAAGTTCTCCTGACTGGAGGAAACGGACGATCTGATGTGCCCATGCTGGAGCCTGCGGCTCGACAACAAGTACTAAAGGCATATCTGCTGCTGCGGAAACATCCACTTCTATGGCGAGAACCCGCGGTTCAGCCGGAGCTTGATGATCCCCGGCAAGTTTGCCGGAGCGAAACTTGTCGGGAGCGTCTGCTTCAACGAAACAAACCTTGGGGCTTGTCGGAGCAGACTGCTCCTCAGCACTCTTGGCGTTGATCTTGGGGACCCTCTTGGCGGCGGCTTCGGGAAGCTCAGCCGGAAGATAGTCACCAGAAATCAACTTCCTCTTCCTGCTCTGTCCAGTTGGTGGCGTCACGGATGGCTGAGTCAGCTTGAGCACAAAGATTCCTGGTTCCACAGGTAACTTAAATGCCGTGCACTTTGACAGGCCGTCAGCGATGTCGTTCTGAGCTCTAGGAACATGTTCCATCTGTAGGCCGACAAAGCGCTCTTCCAGCTTCCTCACTTCATCAACGTAAGCTTCCATCAACGGACTCTGATAATCCTTGTTTACTTGGCGGACGACAAGCTGCGAGTCACCCCTGACAATGAGCTGCTTGATCCCAAGGTCTGCCACGATCCTGAGACCGGCGAGCAATCCTTCATACTCTGCAGTATTGTTTGTCGCTTTCTCCTTGGGAAAGTGCATCTGGACCACGTACTTGAGGTGATGTCCGGTGGGTGCGACAAGTAGCACGCCAGCACCGGCGCCTTGTAGCGAGAACGCGCCATCAAAGTACATCAGCCACTCTTTGTTTGCTTCCTTGACGGGGATGCTCGTCTCTGGGGTTTCTTCGTCAGGTGTTAGCGTCCACTCTGCTATGAATTCTGCCAATGCTCTGCTTTCAATAGTTGAAGTGCTCTCAAACTTGAGGCCAAAGCTCGACAGTTCCAATGCCCACTCAACAATCCTGCCTGTTGCTTCTGGATTCTGCAGTATCCTCTTCAGCGGAAAGCGAGTGACAACTGTGATCTCATGTGCTTGGAAGTAATGGCGCAGCTTTCTCGAGGCCATAAGAAGGCCGAAAAGCAACTTCTGCACACCAGAGTACCTCGACCTAGCCCCCTGTAGAAGGCAACTTACAAAGTAGACTGGGCGCTGCACCATTTTCTTCTGTATCCCTTCGCACATGTGCGCAGATCTATCTTCATCGGGGCAAGAGCTCGTCGGGGAAGCCCCTTTCTTGTCGCTGGACGCGCTTGCCGCGGCTGCTGGCTCATCATCTGCCTCTCTCTCTGCTACTAACGCAGCACTAACCACTTGATTGGTTGCCGCCAGATATAGCAGCAACTTCTCTTGTGGTTTAGGTGCGACAAGTATTGGAGTGGAGGACAGGTATCTCTTCAAGTCCTGCAGCGCAGCCTCCGCTTCCGTAGTCCATTTCATTGGACCTGCCTTTTTCAAGATTTTGAAAAACGGCAGGGCGCGCTCAGCAGACTTAGAGATAAACCTGCTGAGAGCCGCCACGCAGCCGGCAAGTTTTCGTACATCCTTGACGCGCTTCGATCTGCTCAATGGCCTTGATCTTGTCGGGATTGGCTTCAATCCCCCGCTGGGACACGAAGAACCCGAGAAGCTTGCCGGAAGGGACTCCAAACACGCACTTCTCGGGGCTGAGCTTGAGGCTGATCTTACGCAGATTTGCAAAAGTTTCTTCTAGATCTTGAATCAGAGTTGACTTGTCCCTGCTTTTGACCACTATATCATCCATGTAGGCTTCCACATTTCTGTGTATTTGCAGCTCAAAAGCAGTATGGACGACCCTTGCAAATTTTGAACCAGCATTCTTCAAACCGAAAGGCATTCGTACAAAACAGTACGTGCCACATGGAGTGATGAACGCGGTTTTCTCCTCATCCTCTTCTGCCATGAAGATCTGATGGTATCCTAAGTATGCGTCAAGAAACGAAAGCAAGTCGCATCCGGCCGTGGAGTCGACAATCTGGTCAATGCGCGACAAGGGAAATGGGTCTTTGGGACAAGCTTTGTTGACATCGGCGAAGTCGATGCAAAGTCTCCATTTCCCGTTCGCCTTGCGCATGACTACAGGATTGGCCAACCACGTAGGATGGAGCACTCCTCTGACGAGGCCTGCTGCTTCCAACTTCTTGATCTCTTCGGCAATGAACTCTTGGCGCTCCATCGCTTGTTTCCTGACTCTCTGCTTGACGGGTCGCGCGTGAGGACAGACGGCGAGGTGGTGCTCGATTACTTTCCTGGGAACGCCGGGGATGTCAGACGGTTGCCACGCAAACACATCGACATTCGCCCGCAGGAAAGCAACGAGCGCGCTTTCCTATTTAGGGTCGAGAGTGGCACTGATGGTGAAGGTATCACCAGTGCCTTCCTCCTTGGCGGACACCTTCTTGGTTGCTGGCGGAGCTGTCATTGTCTTCTTACACTTACCGGTGGAGCTCGATGGTGCGTCCTCGACGGTAGGGCAGCACTCCGAAGAGGTGCGCTTGTCGGAGTGGGCATCAGAGCTCTTGCCGGACTTGGTCTTCTTCTTCCCCCCGGCAGCTTCAGCGGCGAGTGTCTCGCGATCCGCGGTGGCTACTACTTCCCGGTAGATCTTGTCGGCGCAGATGAGAGCGTCTTTCTTGTCGCCATGTACAGAGATGACACTTATCGGGCCTGGCATCTTCAGCATGTTGTACGCGTAGTGAGAGGCCGCCATGAACTTGGCGAGCGCTGGACGGCCGAGAATCCCATTGTAAGGCAATGGGAAATCGGCAACGTCGAAAGTGATCCTCTCAGTCCTGAAGTTCAACTCACTGTCAAATGTCACCGGCAGCGTGATCTTCCCCTTCGGCTTGCTCCTTCCCTGGTTGATTCCTCGAAATGTGTCGGTCTCTTCGAGCTCGTTGTCAGGGACTTGGAGTCTCCGAAGTACAGCGGAGGAGATCAGGTTCAAGCCGGCCCCACCATCAACTAGACTCTTAGTGACCTTGAGGTTGCGGATAGTTGGTGAGACCAACATCGGCAAACAGCCGACGGCAGTTGTGCGATCGGGGTGGTCCTCAATATCAAAGATGATAGGCGTGCTGGACCATTTCAGAAGCTTGCGTGACTCGACGGGTGGTTCTGCTGCATTAACTTCCCGCACCCACTGCTTGAGTTGGCGGTGTGAAGTATGCAGAGAAGCACCGCCGTCAACGCACAAAACTTTTGTGGCTTTCTGGAACTCCTGCTCGCTGGTCTCGGCGTCATCCATGTCTTCGTCGTCGTCGTCATCTTCATCCTTGTCGCGACCGCGGGGAGGTCTGTCGCCTTGCCGCTGCTTGGTGTTGCCGCGGCGTCCCCCCCCCCCCCCCCGGCCAGTGCGCTTCGTACCAGATCCTCCAGCACCTACTTGGGCCTTCTCCTTGTCGCGTCGCTCGTACTCAGCCTTTTGCAGCTCAACGAGCTATTCGACCTTCTTGCAGCTCTGGAGGTCATGGCCTTTGGTGCGGTGAATCTTGCAGTACTGCTTGTTGGTGCCATCCTGCTTGTCGGCGGCCGCCACAGCCTGGCAGTTGGCGCATGCGGCAACCTCCTTGCCGGAGCCATCAGTCTTGGCTGTCTTGGCGCCACCTTCGTTGTCGGATTGCTCGACAACTAGCACATCTTTGCCTTTCCTCTTCCTGTTGTTCCGCCGCCTGTTTTTGCTTGCCGGGGCGGCGTCGTCGCTGTCAGATCCTGCGGTTCCTACATTCTCTCCGGGGAATTTCCTTCCTTCCTCAGCACGTGCACATCTGTCGGCCAGGGCATACAGCTCGCTGACGTCTTTGATCTTGCACATCGCCATCTCCTCCCGCATCTTGCGGTTGCGCACGTTCTGATGGAACGCACTGATGACCGCGGCAGGGTGGACGTCTGGGATGTTGCGCTGCACTTGGCTGAATCTCTGGATGTACTTACGTAGAGGCTCCCCCTCCTTTTGGGCAAGCAGGTGAAGATCACTCTCCTGGCCATGGGGTTTGTGGCCGCCTGTAAAGGCGCCGACAAACTGATGGCATAGGTCCGCCCAGGAAGATATGGAGTTTTCCGGCAAGTGCATGAGCCAGGACCTGACGTTGGGCTTGAGCACCAGAGGGAAGTAATTGGCGAGGATCTTGTCGTCTCGCCCCCCGGCAGCCTGCACCGCAATGGTGTAGATGCTGAGGAACTCCGACGGATGCAGCCTGCCGTCGTACTTCTCTGGTACGTCTGGCTTGAAATTCTTTGTGCTGGGCCACTGGACTTGCCGCAGCTCACGGGTAAACGCAGGGCAACCTACCGCGTACGGCAGGTCGCCTGGTTCCCCTGGCGCTTGCATATCGACAGTGGGGCCAGCGCGTCGGTCCGATTGACGCCGGGTTTCTCTCCGACGCTCGATGCGGGTGCGGGCGTCTTCTTGCTGCCGTTCGTGAAGAACGTGGTGCTGATCGCGACGAGTTCGCGGATATGAGGAAGCAGTGGAGTCGCTGTCGTGGCGGACCCGGCGAGCCGGCGATCATGGCCTTTGGGGCGGAGAGTGCACGGTGGTTGCACCCCCACCGGTTTTGTCGCCATCGGCTCGCACTTGGCTGGCCTGCCGCGGCTGCGATGTGGTCGCCGGCCGCGGAGTGTCGCCGTTGGCGAAGCCGATGAGACTCTGAATGGTGGCCCTCCAGTCGTCGATATTGTCTGGCGCTGGAGGAAAGCCTAGGAGCAGTTGAGCTCGCGCTAGAGCTTCTGCTGGGGTGGTGGGTAGTGGTGGCGAACGGTGCGAGGAGCGGGATATGCTCGGGCTCCCAACGATGTTGGAAGGAGCAGTATTCCGTCCAGGCGACCGTGCCTCGCTCGCGCCAGCACGTCGGTGTGCATGTTGGCCTTGAGCATCCCGGGATCCGCTAGCTTGATTTGGGTCCAGCGAGCGTATGGTACCGTGAGTACCACGACGCTGCCGGTCCTGCGCCTCTTGAGATGGGCGCGGTGCGTCTGTGGACGCCCGGTCGTCGGGGGAGCCGACTACGCCGCCAGCGGGCAGCGCGGTCTTGTCCTTGGACTTGTTGGCACCGTGGGCTCCCTCGTCGGCGCCCGCTCCACCGCGCGTTCTCCCCGCCGGCCGTTTGCTGCGGCGGCGGTGGATTCGACGCGGACGGCGCAGCCGCCTCCGAAGCCTTCTTCTTCGGCGGCATGTCGATGAAGTCAATGAAGATTCAGCTCGCGTGAACGCCGGATCACGTTCACACAACCTCGACGCCCCCTACCTGGCGCGCCAGAGATGCCGGGGTTTTCCTGGGCTCCCCGAGCACCTATGGGGACGGAGCCCCTTCTCGGTTCGGCGGGGGGCGGAGGTCGCGCGAAGAGCGGTTCGAGGCGAAGCATGCGGGGGAAGGTTTTTACCCAGCTACGGAGCTCTCCGGATAGATAACACTCCTACTGCTGCTTTGTGGATTGTATTGAGTTCTTGCTCGGGAGCGCCGAGTGCTACAGTACACTCGAGCAGCTAACGAGACCGAGCGCTTCTCTGAGGATCGATCCCCCCCTACGTTGTGCATGGGCCTCCTTTTATATGTTCAAGGGGTCTCCAACAGGTGACAACGTAGGTAAGGGCAAAAGTGTAAATATCCTGCGGTAGGTACAGCTACCTATACAGTGTATCATACCTAACCCTGACGGCAGGGGACAAAGGCATTAAATGCCCGTCCACGTCACCCAGACGATGCAGAAAAGGGACCGTCGGGGGCGCTATCGCTCGCCACGATGGCGATCCTGTCAGCGTTGCATGCCATAGTGTACCCCTGGCTGCACAGCCTCCCGCCACGTACGCTGGGAAGGATCCCGGAGTGACACGTAGGTGGGTGAGCTGGAGCGTGGGTACAGAGTGGCTGCCTGCCGCGGCAAGTGCCTTGCCGCGGCCATTGTCTTGTCGCGCCCGGGAACTTGTCGCTCGCTGGGTCCTGCCGGGACGCGTGGCGCGCTGCGGCAGGTTCTTTGAGATGCTCTTGTTGGGTTTCCCGGCAAGCTCCTTTTGCCGGGGTCTTGTACCTTGAATGGCCTTCCCGGCAAGCTCCTCTTGCCGGGGACTTGTCTCCTTGACTTAAATACTTTGTTCTCGAATGGCTTCAAAGGAACCATAGAGAGCCTTGGTGATCACCTGGCGGGCCTTGCCGCGGGGGTGCTGCGACTGCCCGTGCACAAGTTCGGGATACTAGAGTACCCCTACTTTAGTACACCGACACCAGGAGAGTGATCTTCACCTGCTTGCCTAGAAGGAAGGGGAGCCTCTACGTAAGTACATCCAGAGATTCAACCAAGTGCAACGTAACATCCTAGACGTCCACCCTGCCGCGGTCATCAGTGCGTTCCATCAGAACGTATGCAACCACAGGATGTGGGAGGAGATGGCGATGTGCAAGATCAGAGACGTCAGCAAGCTGTATGCCCTGGCCGACAGATGTGCACGTGCTGAGGAAGGAAGGAAACTCCCCGGAGAAAACGTAGGAACCGGAGGATCTGACAGCGACGATGCAGCCCCAGCAAGCAAAAACAGGCGGCAGAACAACAGGAAGAGGAAAGGCAAAGATATGCTAGTTGTCGAGCAATCCGGCAACGAAGGTGGCGCCAAGACTGCCAAGACTGATAGCTCCGGCAAGGAGGTTGCCGCATGCGCCAACTGCCAGGCTGTGGCGGCCGCCGACAAGCAGGATGGCACCAACAAGCAGTATTGCAAGATTCACCGAACCAAAGGCCATGACCTCCAGAGCTGCAAGAAGGTCGAACAGCTCGTTGAGCTGCAAAAGGCCAAGTATGAGCGACGCGACAGGGAGAAGGCCCAAGGAGGTGCTGGAGGATCTGGTACGAAGCGAACTGGCCAGGGGGGGGGGGGACGCCGCGGCAACACCAAGCAGCGGCAAGGCGACAGACCTCCCCGCGGCCGCGACAAGGATGAAGATGACGACGACGACGAAGACATGGATGACGCCGAGACCAGCGAGCAGGAGTTCCAGAAAGCCACAGAAGTTTTGTGCGTTGACGGTGGTGCTTCTCTGCATACTTGACACCGCCAACTCAAGCAGTGGGTGCGGGAAGTTAATGCAGCAGAACCACCCGTCGAGTCACGCAAGCTTCTGAAATGGTCCAACACGCCTATCATCTTCGATATTGAGGACCACCCCGATCGCACAACTGCTGTCGGATGTTTGCCGATGTTGGTCTCACCAACTATCCGCAACCTCAAGGTCACTAAGATGCTAGTTGACGGCGGGGCCGGCTTGAACCTGATCTCCTCCGCTATACTTCGGAGACTCCAAGTCCCTGACAGCGAGCTCAAAGAGACCGGCACGTTTCAAGGAATCAACCCAGGAAGGAGCAAGCCGAAGGGGAAGATCACGCTGCCGGTGACATTTGGTAGTGAGTTGAACTTCAGGACTGTGAGGATCACTTTCGACGTTGCCGATTTTCCATTGCCTTACAATGGAATTCTCGGCCGTCCAGCGCTTGCCAAGTTCATGGCGGCCTCTCACTACGCGTACAACATGTTGAAGATGCCAGGCCCGATAAGTGTCATCTCTGTACATGGCGACAAGAAAGACGCTCTCATCTGTGCCGACAAGATCTACCGAGAAGCAGCAGCCGCCGCGGATCGCGAGACACTCGCCGCTGAAGCTCCCGGGGAGAAGAAGAAGACCAAGTCCGGCAAGAGCTCTGATGGCCACTCCGGCAAGCACACCTCTTCGGAGTGCTGCGCTACCGTCGAGGACGCACCATCGAGCTCCACCGGCAAGTGCAAGAAGACAATGGCAGCTCCACCAGCAACCAAGAAGGTGTCCGCCAAGGAGGACGGCACAGGTGGTACCTTCACCATCAGTGCCACTCTCGACCCTAAATAGGAAAGCGCGCTCATTGCTTTCCTGCGGGCGTATGTCGACGTGTTTGCGTGGCAACCGTCTGACATCCCCGGCATTCCCAGGAAAGTAATCGAGCACCACCTCGTCGTCTGTCCTCACGCGCGACCCGTCAAGCAGAGAGTCAGGAAGCAAGTGGTGGAGCGCCAAGAGTTCATCGCCGAAGAGATCAAGAAGTTGGAAGCAGCAGGCCTCGTCAGAGGAGTGCTCCATCCTACGTGGTTGGCCAATCCTGTAGTCGTGCGCAAGGCGAACGGGATATGGAGACTTTGCATCGACTTCACCGATGTCAACAAAGCTTGTCCCAAAGACCCATTTCCCTTGCCGCGCATTGACCAGATTGTCGACTCCACAGCCGGATGCGACTTGCTTTCGTTTCTTGACGCATACTCAGGATACCATCAGATCTTCATGGCAGAAGAGGATGAGGAGAAAACCGCGTTCATCACTCCATGTGGCACGTACTATTTTGTACGAATGCCTTTTGGTTTGAAGAATGCTGGTTCAACATTTGCAAGGGTCGTCCATATTGCTTTTGAGCCGCAAATACACAGAAATGTGGAAGCCTACATGGATGATATAGTGGTCAAAAGCAGGGACAAGTCAACTCTGATTCAAGATCTAGAAGAAACTTTTGCAAATCTGCGTAAGATTAGCCTCAAGCTCAACCCCAAGAAGTGCGTGTTTGGAGTCCCTTCCGGCAAGCTTCTCGGGTTCTTTGTGTCCCAGTGGGGGATTGAAGCCAATCCCGACAAGATCAAGGCCATTGAGTAGATCGAAGCACCGAAGCGCGTCAAGGATGTACGAAAACTTGCCGGTTGCGTGGCGGCTCTTAGCAGGTTTATCTCTAAGTCTGCTGAGCGCGCCCTGCCGTTTTTCAAAATCTTGAAAAAGGCAGGTCCAATGAAATGGACTCCGGAAGCGGAGGCTGCGCTGCAGGACTTGAAGAGATACCTGTCCTCCACTCCAATACTTGTCGCACCTAAACCACAAGAGAAGTTGCTGCTGTATTTGGCGGCAACCAATCAAGTGGTTAGTGCTGCGTTAGTAGCGGAAAGAGAGGCAGATGATGAGCCAGCAACCGCGGCAAGTGCATCAAGTGACAAGCAAGGGGCTTCCCCGATGAGCTCTGTTCCCGCGAGGATAGATCTGCGCAGATGTGCGAAGGGATACAGAAGAAAATGGTGCATCGCCCAGTCTACTTTGTAAGTTCCCTTCTGCAAGGGGCTAGGTCGAGGTACTCTGGTGTGCGGAAGTTGCTTTTCGACCTTCTTATGGCCTCAAGAAAGCTGCGCCATTACTTCCAAGCACATGAGATCACAGTTACCACTCGCGTTCTGCTGAAGAGGATACTGCAGAATCTAGAAGCAACAGGCAGGATTGTTGAGTGGGAATTGGAACTGTCGAGCTTTGGCCTCAAGTTTGAGAGCACTTCAACTATTCGAAGCAGAGCATTGGAAGAATTCATAGCAGAGTGGACGCCAACACCTGACAAAGAAACCCCAGAGACGAGCATCCCCGTCAAGGAAGCAAACAAAGAGTGGCTGATGTACTTTGATGGCGCGTTCTCGCTACAAGGCACCGGTGCTAGCGTGCTGCTTGTCGCACCCACCGGAGAGCACCTCAAGTACGTGGTCCAGATGCACTTTCCCAAGGAGCAAGCAACAAACAATACTGCAGAGTATGAAGGATTGCTCGCCGGTCTCAGGATCGCGGCAGACCTTGGGATCAAGCAGCTCATTGTCAGGGGTGACTCGCAGCTTGTCGTCCGCCAAGTAAACAAGGATTATCAGAGTCCGTTGATGGAAGCTTACTTTTGATGAAGTGAGGAAGCTGGAAGAGCGCTTTGTCAGCCTACAGATGGAACATGTTCCTAGAGCTCAGAACGACATCGCTGACGGCCTGTCAAAGTGCACGGCATTTAGGTTACCTGTGGAACCAGGGATCTTTGTGCTCAAGCTGACTCAACCATCAGTGACGCCGCCGCCAAGAAGGTCCCCAAGATCAACGCCAAGAGTGCTGAGGAGTAGTCTGCTCCGACAAGCCCCAAGGTTTGTTTCGTTGAAGCAGACGCTCCCGACAAGTTTCGCTCCAGCAAACTTGCCGGGGATCATCAAGCTCCGGCTGAACTGCGGGTTCTCGCCGTAGAAGCGGATGTTCCCGCAGCAGCAGATATGCCTTTAGTCCTTGTTGTCGAGCCACAGGCTCCAGCATGGGCACAGCAGATCGTCCGTTTCCTCCAGTCAGGAAAACTTCCCGAAGATCCAGAAGAAGCGGAAAGAGTAGCCCGTCAGTCTAGTATGTACCAGTTCGTTGACAACGCACTGTACAGAAGAAGGCTCAACGGAGTGAAATTGAAGTGTATTCCCCGGGAAGATGGACAGAAGCTGTTGGCAGAGGTGCATGGAGGCATATGTGGTCATCACATTGGCGCCAGAGCACTTGCCGGCAAAGCGTTCCGGCAAGGTTTCTTTTGGCCGACAGCCCTCCAGGATGCAGCTGCACAAGTAACCAAGTGTGAAGCGTGCCAGTTTCATTCCAAGCAGATACACCAACCAGCTGAAGCTCTCCAGACAATCCCTCTATCCTGGCCATTTTTGGTCTGGGGGCTCGACATCCTCGGCCCTTTCCCCCGAGCAGTCGGGGGCTTTGAGTACTTGTACGTCGCAATCGACAAGTTCACAAAGTGGCCAGAAGTGGAACCAGTGAGGAAGGTGACAGCACAGTCAGCAGTCAAGTTCTTCAGGTCGATTGTTTGCCGCTTCGGAATCCCTAACAGGATCATCACCGACAACGGTACACAATTCACGAGTCGCAACTTCATGCAGTACGTCCAAGACCTTGGCGCCAAGGTCTGCTTCGCTTTTGTTGCTCACCCCAGGAGCAACGGTCAAGCAGAGAGGGCAAATGCTGAAGTGCTGCGTGGACTCAAGACCCGGACTTTCGACAGGCTGCACAAGTGCGGAAGAAACTGGATCGAGGAGCTGCCGGTGGTTCTTTGGTCGATCAGGACGACGCCAAATCGAGCCACTGGCCAGACACCTTTCGCTCTAGTCTATGGAGCAGAGGCAGTTACCCCCACGGAACTCGTATACGGGTCACCTCAAGTGGTCGCTTATGATGAGCTTGAGCAAGAGCAGCTGCAGCGAGATGACGCGCTGCTCCTTGAGGAGGACCGTCTTCAGGCTGTTGTACGAGCTGCTCGATACCAGCAAGCTTTGCGCCGCTACCACAACCGCAAAGTTAAAGCCAGAAGTCTCGAGGAAGGCGACCTTGTTCTTCGGCGTGTTCATTCCGCCAAGAATTCCAACAAGTTGACGCCGAAGTGGGAAGGCCCTTACCGGGTGAAACGAGTCACGAGGCCTGGCGCTGTCCGCCTTGAGACCGAGGATGGCATTCCGGTAAGCAACTCCTGGAACATCGAGCATCTTCGTAAGTTTTACCCGTAAGGCGCGGTTGTCAGACCCTGTTCGGCAACCACCATTTTGTACAAGTCTTGCCGCTGTTGCATGTGATCCTTTGTACAAAGCCAGGCGCAAACCCTGAGAGAAGATAAAGCGCTGGCGCCCTGAGTTTTAGCATGCATGCTGAGTCGAGTCTCGTCCTTGGTTAGGGTTGATAGTGCTTGGTGGTGGCTAACCCCTAACTTAGAGGTCGAGCGTGCGTCCCTTTGCCGTTATTTCGTTTCCCTGGTTCGCAGGACTCACCATATCCTTGCCGAACCACTTGAGGATGAAAAGGAGAAGGAGGACAGACCAACATCTGGACCCCGGCAAGTCAGTGTTGCCGGGGGCTGCAAGACCCCGGCAAGCCAGTAATGCCGGGGGCTGCAAGTGCAAGGATTAGCCCACGCCGAACCAGAGTTGCCGGGGGCTGCTATCTTAGATAAGTTTTTCATCCCTTATCATGCATTCTCTTATGGATTGAGGTATGCGAAACCTCGTTTCTTCCTAAAAGTTACCATGCTCCCTTAACTCTAGGCCCAAGGGCTCGTCCCGAGGGCCAGGTAAGGTCGTAGTCGCGGCAACTAAGGGACGAAGCGAGGAGCCTGATCCCGCCTCCTCCCTGCCTCCGCCAAGAGCGTGAGAAAGGGCGAGCAACGTGGGAAGAAGGCAGGGCCTGCTGCCGGGAAAGAAAGTGTCTATCTTAAAAGATATAAAGGATTCGCTCCTTGACGTGGGTTCCACCCGCGAGACAAGTGACCCGGCAAGCATCCCCTCTTCATTAAAAAGCATTCCACTCAGGTACAGTTCATAAGAGGATGAAGAACATGAATAATGGGATTACAAGTTTTAAACGCAACTAAGGCCCGAGGGCTTACAAACTAAAAAGAGATAAGGTGCCCGTAATCCCTCTTTTTTCCCTATCTTCAGGAGGCCGCGTGGCGGGAGGGCAGAGTTGAGGTGACGGATGAGGCGACCTCTCCCCACCCCGTGATCGTGGGGGGGGGTGGACGCCTCGAAGACCAGGCCTCCACACCTCCCTCCGTTTATGAGGAAGATACGAACCGCCAGGGGGCGGACGTTCCGCCTTTCCGAGTAAAGGAACCACCCACGACCTCCCCCACGACGCAGCAATCGACGCGTGCCCTTCGGGAGGGCGTGGTGGATGCGGAGCAAGGTGCAACGCGACCCAGGCCGTGCGTGCCCGTGCCCTGTTTTGGGCCTGGCCCAACAGCGCTCGGCACCGTGTGTGGCCCATGCCCGGGGGCTCCTGTCGGTGTACTAAAGTAGGGGTACTCTAGTATCCTGAACTTGTGCACGGGCAGTCGCAGCACCCCGCGGCAGGACCCGCCAGATGATCACCCAGGCTCTCTATGGTTCCTTTGGAGCCATTCGAGAACAAAGTATTTAAGTCAAGGAGACAAGTCCCCGGCAAGAGGAGCTTGCCGGGAAGGCCATTCAAGGTACAAGACCCCGGCAAGAGGAGCTTGCCGGGAAGCCCAACAAGAGCATCTCAAAGAACCTGCCGCAGCGCGCCACGCGTCCCGGCAGGACCCGGCGAGCGACAAGTTCCCGGGCGTGACAAGACAACGGCCACAGCAAGGCACTTGCCGCGGCAAGCAGCCACTCTGTACCCGCGCTCCAGCTCACCCACCTACGTGTCGCTCCGGGACCCTTCCCAGCGTACGTGGCGGGAGGCTGTGCAGCCAGGGGTACACTATGGCATGCAGCACTGACAGGATCGCCATCGTGCCGAGCAATGGCGCCCCTGACGGTCCCTTTTCTGCATCGTCTGGGCGATGTAGACGGGCATTTAATGCCTTTGTCCCCTGCCGTCAGGGTTAGGTATGATACACTGTGTAGGCAGCTGTACCTACCGCAGCATATTTACACTTTTGCCCTTACCTACGTTGCCACCTGTTGGAGACCCCTTGAACATATAAAAGGAGGCCCATGCACAACGTAGGGGGGGTCGATCCTCAGAGAAGCGCTCGGTCTCGTTAGCTGCTCGAGTGTACTGTAGCACTCGGCGCTCCCGAGCAAGAACTCAATACAATCCACAAAGCAGCAGTAGGAGTGTTATCTCTCCGAAGAGCTCCGAAGCTGGGTAAAAACCTTCCCCCGCGTGCCTCGCCTCGATCCGCTCTTCGCGCGACCTCTGCCCCCCGCCGAACCAAGAAGGGGCTCCGTCCCCATAGGTGCTCGGGGAGCCTAGGAAACCCCGGCAACCATGGTACCTTTTATCCAAATATAGCAATTCAAATGTCCAAATTAGTCGACAGCATGTTCAAAAAACCCCACCCTCCCAGATAGAAAATAGGATTCTAGGAACATATTGTGCACGTCTTAAAATCCTGTGTTAGGATGAGAAGGAACAAGTGTGGTGTCTTGCCAAGGGCGCATAAACTTGTAGGGTCCTCGCACTTTGGGCACTGCAAATGAAACACACTAGATTTAGTAGGAAGAAAAATGCATCAACGGCGGCGGCTGCCATTCTAGGAGTACCCGCGACCATGGGACTTGGATTTATCGGGGATGGATGAATAATTGGTACCAGGTTCTCCATGAGAAAACCCTATGCAATCGCCGAGTGGGGGTTTTCTCTGAACAAGCAGACGAGGGAGAAGGGGATTGAGGCCCAGTGAAATATTGTCGCTTCGTTCGTCCCAGCTTACTGCTAAAGCTGGAAAGGTGGGGGGTTTTTGTGATTTGACGGCTCATTGGGCATTACTGCGGCACTATGACCGGGGTGTGTCTACCGTGTAGTTGTGCACTCTAATTTGGTGCATATGGCATGTGGACCCCGTTGTCAGATGCCCCACATATCAGCGAAAGGAAGTAGAAAGACGGGAGTAACTAGTTACACGTAAATATATTTTTGACAGAGAGATACTCCCTCTGTAAAGAAATCTAAAGATCTTTTATATCCCGACTTTATACATAAGAAAAATCGAGGGGAATATATAACATATATAATTATAAAAAACAGAGTTTTTTTAACATGGTATAGACGAGTTGGTGATGATGGTGTGCCTGCCATCCTGCAATATAGGCCGTCCGATTTATATCTGACGGATAGGAAGGAAACTATGGCAATTTTGCAAAAAGGTACCCACACACCTCTCCACATTTGCAAATAAGGCCTTCCCTCATTCATCCTTTTCTCTCACAAGATAAAATACTCATACAAATGCATCTTGATGTTACATGCAACGCACGGGCATTATGGGGGTTCAGCTGAGAAATATTCAGATAAGCTCACGGTTCTAGACTTTGGACCATAGACCGGTGGTCCTGCATGTTTGGGGGCCCATGTGTTCTACCTCAGCGCTTTTCATATTGCAAGCGGTCGGTGCGGCGTTGGTTTTAGATGATGTCGCAGGGCGAATACACAAAATTGAATAAAGCACGACATCTGTTGGAATGAAATCAAACGACAGTTCCTAACCAACAATCAGAGTTGCAATTCTATCAAGGATACTGTCGTACTACTTATACACACATGACACTTGTTTCACCATGCCAGAGTATTACATCAAAATCTCTCGGACGATAGATCTGTTTGGCAGTTGCGTGCTGCTATTGAAGAATTTCAAAGTTGATTTGGACCAGTTCTCCTTGCCGAGAAAGTTCAATTTTGACATCATCCCCTACCGCAAGATATGATTTAGATTTGAACCTTGACCATCCTTTAGCATCAATCATCATGTGGCCATCCTTTGTACTTACGGTATATTGAGAAGGTTCATTCACACCAATGCTGCACATGGTAAGAGAAATTTGGCCACGGTGGCCCGAATTGTTGAACGACTCCCTCGTTGCTCTAGGAATTCTCTGTTTGCAAAAAAGAAGACATACACAAATAGTTAGATCAACAAAGTGAATCATGTGAAACAACATGGAAAGGAAAAAGAACGAAGCACTTGGGCGGCCAATGCTTACCAAGAAGGCGGACATGTCGGTTTTTGTAAGGACTTTGGTATATGAAGTGCGAACTGCAGCCCAGTCTATTGCCGGTGCAACTGCTGGTTCCGTTGCCGCTGCACGGGCCAGAGCAGATGCAAGTGCAAGTGTTGGTGCAGGTGCCGAAGCCGTTGCTGGTGCCTGTGCCGGTGCGACTGGTAGTGCCGCTGCTACTGCCGAAGATGGTGCTCCTTGTAGAGCTGGTGCCGATGTTGGAGCAGGTGCCACTGTTAATGCCCGATCCTTCGGTAGATCAGCCTGATCCGCTGACGAGGTCGGTGCCCAATCCTCAACTGGACTAGACTAAGCTACTGCTGATGTTAGTGCAAGAGCAACTGTCAGTGCTCGATCCGTTGCTGAAGGTGGTACCAATGTGCGAGACAGCGGCGATCGTGTCTGCTCTACTATGATAAGCTTTCTAACTTGACTAGGCTCCGTGAACGTGATCCAGTCTTTTTCTTCATTTCTTTTAAATGTGAGAAGGACTAATTGTGGCATGTTTGTTAAACAAAACTGCAGTTCATCATAGGGATTCAGCTTGTATTCATACAACAGACTAACCCAATTTTTTCTAGAAATATAAGTGATGGACAGTGCCTTCGTTACTGACACGACATAAGAAGTGAAACCTGCAAAAATATCTATCGTAGAGCAAACCAAACGGTTTATTCTGTAATGAATGTCACATGGCAAAACCTGCATCGTAAATTGCAGCAAAAGAAAGAAAACATGACATTAAATCAATAAGATTAAGTCAGTAAATCAATAAGATTTACTTGATGTGACACGAGTGAATCCTTACCAGAAAATCACTATGTTGAAGTACTAAAAAGAAGATTGGTCGTCCAACTACGCGTGGCATGCAGGGCCCCCGCCTACTCCCACAACCAGGACAGTCCAAAGGTCGTGACAAATCGTATGGACCGAACATCCATGGGACTCGAAATCCTGGTGGGTGCAATAAACCCTGCAATGCATACAGATATTGGAGTGTAACCATAATAGATAAACCGTCCTCACAAAAAAGATGATCTGGATACTTCAAAATATACAGACTAAATTGAGTGGCCAGACATTAACATAGACTATTCTCAGGACTCACCACAGACCAAAAGCGGCAGTACTAAACAATACAGGGTTCACAAACACAAATCAATTACTGAACAATAGTACTTACTACAGACAAGCAAAGTTGCACTAATTAAACTCTGCAGACAATTTCTTGGCACCAGCCTACGGGATGAACCCCTCATAACTGACTAGGCCATGGACTTCGTGAGAGATGTCTACTGGCACCATCACCATCTCCTCAACCTTGGAGAACCTAACAGAGTGGTCTTTCCACTCATAAACATGACGATGAAGACATGCCGCATCAGATTTGTCAGGAAGCTTTACAAGAACCACACCCTTCGAAATCGAAGGCACAGCCAGGAAATTGTTGTGGTCAAGTACATCCTCAAGAACACGCCTGACAACAATGCTACATGAAAATACTAGTTCAGGACACGTGGCGACAAGGACACAACAGCTGGATAGTTTAGCAGTAGAACTCATCCTCAGGTCTTCCGGTTCACACGGCATGACTTTGAGAACTTGATCTCCATCGCGGACCTAGTTCTAATTCAAACAGAAACCAAATATTTTATTACTACCTCCGTTCAGAAATGTAAGATGATTTTCGATATTTTACTTCATATATGACTACATATACACACAGAAATGAGTGAACAAAGACACTAGAACATGTCTTCAAAGGCATGAGAGTAGAGGGATTACTTGCAATATCCGTAACACAAGTTACTGATGCAAATATACCCTCTTCAAAGGTAGCATTGATGTTCATAAAGTAGTTGAAAGTAATCTATAAGAAATCAGTGTCAACCTCTCGCATGTTTTGGTCAAAAGAGGAATTTAGAACCATCATTTGGCACATAAAAATCACATGCAATATCACCCAGAAAGTTGTACTACTAGTACTAGTACTGCGTGTTAGTTGAATAAACACGATCAAGATCGAGAAAAAGATCATCAAGAAGAGATATTACCTGGAGTTGCTTAATGAGGGATCCTGGAGAGGGGGGCTTGGACAGGGCGATGGCTTTGAGCTTGTCTGTGGTAGTCTCAGCGGGGTGCTTGTGCTTCTTCGTACCATAAGCCTCGACGGTTTTGGCCAGAGCCATAGACATCACTTCGGCCGGTGCTCCAGCGTCCATCAAGCAACTGTCAAATTGAAATAAAAGAAAAGAAACCATAATCACTAACCCATAAGAAGAACAGAGAGGGAGTTATAGGATCAGTCTCGGGGTTGCAAGACCAGGCCTTGGCCAGAATCAACACCATTGATTCGCTCACCTTTCCTTCTCGGGGAGAGAAGAACAATGGTAGAAGCAGGTCGGGTTTTCTTGAAGAAATGAGGAACAAGATTAGGGAGAATCGAGGGTTGGGTAGAGAGGAAGCTGAGAGAGAAGAGTGAAATGATGGTTGCTTCGTCCGTCCAACTTACTGCTGGAAAGGAGGGGGTTTTGTGATTTGACGGCCATTGGGCATTACTGCGGCGCTTCGATTGGGGTAGTCTACCGTGCAGTTGGGCACTCTACTACGAAATAATTTAGTGCATGGCTGGTGGACCCCCATGCTGGCTGTCCCACACGTCGCTGAACGTGAGTAGCAAGGTTCCCAACGACCGTCGAGGAGGATCCGCACGGTAGAGCGTGCCCACTTTTTTTTCTAAAGAAAAAGAATTATTACAGCAAGCGTTTCCACTCTTACGACGGAGGAGTGCAAAACGCGGTATCCACTTGAACATGCACAGTGCTCCTACTACTAGGCATGTGAAGTGGTTCATACGTCAGTACTACATAATCTTGTTGCTAGTGTAGTAAGATATGCCGATAATAGATGATGTTGTGCGCATGTCAACTATATGAACATTAATGTAACATAGGAGTACCGCTTTTTTGACTGTCTGGTCGAGAATGAACGGTGAGATCAATGTGAACAGAACTAGGTCTACAGTGCACGGAGAGTACGGTGCTACTGTACTCCATGAAACATGAACCATATGAAGCACGACTCAGTGTTAGGCAGGGTGTGTGAAGGGTGCACGGGATGGGAGCAAAAGTTCCCTTCTCGGCCCACTTTTGGGTGTGTTCGCAGAGTGCATGAAGGGTGCATGAGTCCACACTAGTAGGTTAACACAAATAACATGAAGAGGGAGCAACTATATTGAGATGAGAATGCAACCAAACACACCCACACGCTTTGTGCTATAGTGACTGATCTGCAACGTCTGAGTTTGATCCAACGGTCATGTTGCGCCGAGACATGGACATGCCCATGCAGAGGACGCCTAAAGACCATCGAAGTCCCTCTGCTTCTCGAGGCACACGATGTTGGTGATGCAGGGTGCAACGACCCACAGAGCCCACTCCCGGTCGACGGGAGCTAGATTGTCAAAGACGGCGTCTAATGGCACGAATGGATTCCGGTGACGGAGCCCTGAGAGGATTTTCCTGGCAATGGCGACGACAACCCGCAACCCCTCCTTGTCCAGCTAAGCCCCCACCATCGCGCGGAGATGCCTCAGCTCCTCAGAGATATAGGTGAAGAAGGAGACCAGGTCAGGAAGACGCAGCTCGTTGGAGTCGACGGGGTGGTCGAATGGGTTTAGCCCGACAACCAGCATGGTCGCTTGCACGATGGTAGGCATCGCACAGCCGCACCATCTGCATGGTAACTTGGTCCACCAAGTGGCTGAGGCGATCCTGGACCTCTTCACGATCGGCCCACTCGCGATCCAGCCAGCTCCCCTGACGGCCTATTGTATCTCCCGCTTTAGACAGCAATGTCGCCGATGCCTCGTGCATCTTTGTGGTGGACGCCTGCCACTTTTGAAGCTCCGTGAACTCATGCACATATGGAGGAGCATGTCACTCCTCTCCTCCTTGAGCTCATGGAGCTCCACATCGTTGGCCCTGAGCTCTGCATCCTTGGCCTGGAGCTCCTGTCTCAGGCGCCTCACCTCAGACTCCGTGATCTGCTTCGCCGCCATGGAACCAGGTAGAAGCAATGGGGAGAGGAAGAAAAGATGGAGAAATGGCTGAAAGGCAATGCAATCTATGGGAAGGAGGAGGGAGCCAGCCGAGGAACGGGGAACCTTTATGTTTTCACCATGGGAAAACACAAGTCGACGACTTCTCACATCAGGGAATAGTGGGTTTTACAGGCAGAGCTGTCGTGACTAATTGCTGCCGCGCCTGCTCCCATCAATCAAAAAATAAAGAATCCTACCGCACCTGCTCCCGTCAAACAAAAATTTAAAAATCCTACCACGCCTACCGCACCCAATGACTAGAGCAACGCCGCGATGGATATTTAAATTTACCTTCCAGCAAGGAGATAAAAAAAGGGTGAAAAACCAAATGTGGTGGTTGTCGGTGTCAAAACCGGCGGATCTCGGGTAGGGGGTCCCGAACTGTGCGTCTAGGGCGGATGGTAACAAGAGGTGGGGGACATGATGTTTACCCAGGTTCGGGCCCTCTCGATGGAGGTAATACCCTACTTCCTGCTTGATTGATCTTGATGATATGAGCATTACAAGAGTTGATCTACCACGAGATCGTAGAGGCTAAACCCTAGAAGCTAGCCTATGGTATGATTGTTCTTGTCCTACGGACTAAACCCTCCGGTTTATATAGACACCGGAGGGGGCTAGGGTTACACAGAGTCGGTTACAAGGAAGGAGATCTACATATCCGTATCACCAAGCTTGCCTTCCACGCCAAGGAGAGTCCCATTCGGACACAGGACGAAGTCTCCAATCTTGTATCTTCATAGTCCAACAGTCTGGCCAAAGGATATAGTCCGGCTGTCCGGATACCCCCTAATTTAGGACTCCCTCAGTAGCCCCTGAACCAGGCTTCAATGACGATGAGTCCGGCGTGCAGATTTGTCTTCGGCATTGCAAGGCGGGTTCTTACTCCGAATACTCCATAGAAGATTTTGAACACAAGGATAGTGTCCGGCTCTGCAAAACAAGTTCCACATACCATCGTAGAGAGAATAATATTTCCACAAATCTAATCTGCTGACATGTTTAGTAGCATGACATCGTACCGTGGCCCGGTCATTATTCGAACCGTTTTTCTCAACCAGCACTGCACATATCGCGAGGCGGTTTTCTTGGTACGTCTTGTTGAAGCAGAGATCGTGTTCCCTTATCACGGGATTCTCATCAATACGGGTGTGGGTGATGTAACCGCGCCATCAATTGCAGCGCTTGGGAAATAAGAGGTTTTATTAGGTGAGTGGGGAGGCGCATTCGCCTCTTCCGCCCCTATAAAGGGACAAGAATTTACTCCTTTCACCCACGCCTTCTTCCTGACTCATTCCCTCCTGCTCAAGCTCCAGCGCCCAAGCATTCATCTTTTCTGCCCAAAAAAGGTCATCCGAAGATGTCCGGATCCAGAGCAGTAGGCAAAATGGATGGCCTCGACCGTCCGAGAGAAGGATATTAGAAAGCTTCGGGTGGCCGGGTACCTGGCCAAGGAAATCAGCCACCGTCTTCCGACGGCGGGACAGATCGTCCCTACTCCGGAACCCCACGAAAGGGTTGTATTCCTCCCTCACTTTGTCCGCGGGCTAGGGTTTCCCCTCCACCCGTTCGTTCGTGGCATCATGTATTATTATGGGATCGATCTACACGACATGTCCCCTAATTCCTTCCTCAACATCTCGACATTCATTGTCGTGTGCGAGGCTTTTCTCTGCATTTCGCCGCACTTTGGTCTATGGTTGAAGACTTTTAACGTGAAGCCCAAGGTGGTGGGCGGCGAGCACGCTGAATGCAGGGGCGCTATGGTGAGCAAGATGCCCAGCGTCATATGGCCGACGGGAACCTTTAATGATTCTATCAGGGAGTGGCAACAGCAGTGGTTTTACATCACCGAGCCGCGCTGCAAGGAATAGGCCACCTCTCCTGAGTTCCGATCCGGCGCCCCCCTGCGGCTTACATCTTGGATTAGGAAAGGCCTGGACTGGTCCTCATCCGACGAAGTGTCGGCACTCCAGACGCGTGTAGGGGATATGGAAGACAAGAACGTTGAACTTGTCAATGTGGTCGAGGTGATGTTAGTCCGCCAGATCTTGCCTTGTCAGCATCGGACTTGCAATTCATGGGAATTCGATCCGGCCAGGCATCAGACCTTGCGGGAGCTTTTTGGTTCCTCGCACAAGGATATTTGGAAGGTGCTTTTTAAGTCTAGCAAATCAAGGCCGAATTCCACCGAGGACCGCGAGTATCAGTTGTCTCGCCCTGCAAGTTCGGTAAGTCATCAAAACTTTTTATCCGTGTAACCCAAGGGACGCGCTTAACGCGTATTATGCAATTCTCCACGACTGGACGGAGGAGGTAGAGCGGATCCATTGTCCGGCCCCGCTGCCCGAAGAACCGTACATCCCACTTCTGACGAAGATGCTGGTGCCGGCGCCCTACAAGGTGCCCGAGAAGACGGCCGAGAGGGAGGCCAAACAGACCCGGGGCGGCCTTCGCCGCCGCGGCACTTCAGACACAATATCAAAAGGCTCCCATGCCCATTCCTCTTCCGAAGAGGGCGAGGAGGAGGAAGATGAATCCCTTGCAAGGGGAAGAAAGAAGAGGACGACCTCTGATGGAGTCCTGGATTAGGGGGTGTCCGTATAGCCGGACTATAACCTTTGGCCGGACTCCTGGACTATGAAGTTACATGATTGAACACTTCGTCCCGTGTCTGGATGGGACTTTCCTTGGCGTGGAAGGCAAGCTTGGCGATATGGATATGTAGATCTCCTTCCGTTGTAACCGACTATGTGTAACACTAGCCCTCTCCAGTGTCTATATAAACCGGAGAGTTTTAGTCCATAGGACAGAAGAACAACAATCATACCATAGGCTAGCTTCTAGGGTTTAGCCTCTCTGATCTCGTGGTAGATCTACTATTGTACTACCCATATCATCAATATTAATCAAGCAGGAGTAGGGTTTTACCTCCATCGAGAGGGCCCGAACCTGGGTAAAAACAACGTGTCCCTTGTCTCCTGTTACCATCCACCGAGACGCACAGTTCGGGACCCCCTACCCGAGATCCGCCGGTATTGACACCGACATTGGTGCTTTCATTGAGAGTTCCTCTGTGTCGTCATCTTTAGGCCCGATGGCTCCTCCGATCATCAACAGTGATGCGGTCCAGGGTGAGACTTTTCTCCCCAGACAGATATTCGTATTCGGCGGCTTTGCACTACGGGCCAATTCGCTTGGCCATCTGGAGCAGATTGAAAGCTACGCCCCTGGCCATCAGGTCAGATTTGGAAGCTTGAATTACATGACTGACATCTACGGAGACTGGATCTTCGACGGATTCGAGCCACAGCCGGGCGTGCCGCACTGTCACGATGGGCATGACCTATCTCTGCCATCGAACAGTGCCCTGGAGGCCGCACCCGTGTCCGCTCCGACCCTTAGCTCGGAGCCGACCGCGCCAATCGAGGACGGGTGGCTAGACCCCGCCTCGGGGGCTGCAATCTCTACGGCGATCGAGCCGAATACCAGCCTTGTCCTTTGCGAAGCTCGTGACTCCAAGGTGCCGGACTCCTCTTCGGACTCCGAAACCTCCGCGCCCCTGCCAATCGAACCCGATTAGGCGCCGATCATGGAATTCACTGCCGCGGACATCTTTCAGCACTCGCCCTTCGGCGATATTCTGAATTCACTAAGGTCTCTCTCTTTGTCAGGAGAGTCCTGGCCGGATTATGGCCAACAGGATTGGGATGCGGACGAAGAAGTAATTCGATGCCCACCCATCACCCACTTCATAGCCACTGTCGATGATTTAACCGACTTGCTAGACTTTGACTCCGAAGACATCGACGGTATGGACGACGATGTAGGAGACAAACATGAACCAGCGCCTATAGGGCACTGGAAAGCCACCTCGTCATATGACATATATATGGTGGATACACCCAAAGAAGCCAATGGCGACGGAACAACGGGGGATGACCCCTCCAAGAAGCAACCCAAGCGTCGGCGTCAGCGGTGCCGCTCTAAGTCCCGCCAAAGCAAAAACGATGATACCGTCACTGGAGATAATAACACCCCGGACAGTGCCGAAGACAACTCCCTCCAGCAAGACTTAGCGCAGGAAGATGGAGAAGCCAGCCCTCCTGAGAGGGCGGCAGACAGAGAGGAAAAGGAGGATAATTACATGCTTCCCTCCGAAGAGGAGGCAAGCCTCGGCGACGATGAATTTGTCGTGCCTGAGGATCCCGTCGAACAAGAGCGCTTTAAGCGCAGGCTTATGGCCACGGCGAGTAGCCTTAAGAAAAAGCAGCAACAGCTTAGAGCTGATCAAGATTTGCTAGCCGACAGATGGATTAAAATCCTTGCGGCCGAGGAATACGAACTCGAACGCCCCTCCAAGAGCTACCCAAAGCGCAGGTTGCTACCCGATGGGAGGAGGAAGCACTTAAACCTACATCACCAGCGCATGAGGCGGCTGATCGGCCACCTCGCGGCCGTGACAGAGAGGCCTCTCGGCCCTCCACTCAAGCCGCACCCCGGCGTCGCTCAAAAAATACCAAGGCACGGGGAAATGCGCCAGACCTGTGCAATATGTTGGAGGACAAGGCAAGGCAAACAAGATCGATCTACGGATCGCGTGGGCACCCCACGACAGGAGACGATAACCGTCATGCCGGATATAGTAAGTCCGGTCGGGCCGAACACAGTAGACAAAGCTCATTTGAGCTACGTCGTGATATAGCCCAGTACGAGGGGCCGCGCACCCACTATGCTTCACAGATGAAGTAATGGATCATCAAATCCCAGAGGGTTTCAAACCCGTAAACATCGAATCATACGATGGCACAACAGACCCTGCGGTATGGATCGAGGACTATCTCCTCCATATCCACATGGCCCGCGGTGACGATCTACACGCCATAAAATACCTCCCACTCAAGCTTAAAGGTCCAGCTCGGCATTGGCTTAATAGCTTGCCAGCAGAATCAATTGGTTATTGGGAGGACCTGGAAGCTGCATTCCTCGACAATTTCAAGGGCACCTATGTGCGACCACCAGACGCCGATGACCTGAGCCACATAATTCAGCAGCCAGAAGAATCGGCCAGACAATTCTGGAGATGGTTCCTAACCAAGAAAAACCAAATCGTCGACTGTACGGACGCAGAGGCTCTAGCAGCCTTCAAGCATAACATCCGTGACGAGTGGCTAGCCCGGCACCTAGGACAAGAAAGCCAAAATCTATGGGAGCTCTCACGATACTCATGACCCGCTTTTGCGCGGGAGAAGACAGCTGGCTGGCTCGTAGCAATAACATGACCAAGAGCCCTGGTAATTCAGATACCAAGGACAACAATGGTAGGTTGCGTCGCAACAAGCACAAGTGCCGCATTAACAACGACAAATGCAGAGGATACGATAGTTAATGCCGGATTCAGAGACTCTAAACCCGGTCAGCGGAAAAAGCCATTCAAAAGAAATACCCCGGGCCCGTCCAATTTGGACCGAATACTCGATCGCTCGTGCCAGATACATGGCAACCCCGAAAAGCCAGACAACCACACCAACTGGGATTGTTGGGTGTTCAAGCAGGCCGGTAAGTTAAATACCAAAAATAGAGACAAGGGGCTATACATCGACGAGGACGAAGATCCCCGGCTGCCGAACAATAATGGACAGAAGGGCTTCCCCCCACAAGTGCGGACGGTGAACATGATATACGCAATCCACATCCCCAAGAGGGAGCGGAAGCGTGCGTTAAGGGACATATACGCGTTGGAGCCAGTCGCCCCAAAGTTCAACCCATGGTCTTCCTGCCTGATCACTTTTGATCGAAGGGACCACCCCACTAGCATCCATCATGGCGGATTTGCCGCATTGGTTCTTGACCCAGTCATTGACGGATTTCACCTCACTAGAGTCCTTATGGACGGCGGCAGCAGCCTGAACCTGCTTTATCAGGATACAGTGCGGAAAATGGGCATAGATCCCTCAAGGATTAAACCCACAAAAATGACCTTTAAAGGCGTCATACCAGGTGTAGAGGCCAACTGTACAGGCTCAGTTACACTTGAAGTGGTCTTCGGATCCCCAGATAATTTCTGAAGCGAGGAGTTAGTCTTCGACATAGTCCCGTTCCGCAGCGGCTATCACACACTGCTCGGACGAACCGCATTTGCAAAGTTCAATGCGGTGCCGCACTATGCATACCTCAAGCTCAAGATGCCAGGCCCTCGAGGAGTCATTACGGTCAATGGAAACACCGAACGCTCTCTCCGAACGAAGGAGCATACGGCGGCACTGGCAGCGGAAGTACAGAGCAGCCTCTCAAGGCAATTCTCCAGTCCGGCTTTTAAACGTCCGAACACCGTCAAGCGCACCCGGAGTAACCTACAACAAGACCTCCTGGCACGTTCCGAGCAAGCGTAGCAATACGGCCCCAACCCCAGCCCTCGCGAAACTGCGAAATCAGTACTACGCGTACATAACTACGCTCTAAAAATTCCATGGGCACAGGGGGAGGGGCACGTCCACGGCATTCCCTAAACGCGGCTCAACCACACTAGGGACTCCTGATTTCATCATTTTTTCTTACTTTCAGGACTCCATCATTCGGAAGGCCTGTCCGGCAGTACAATCGCCGAATACACGATGCAACAACCAAGGAGGCAGGAAGCTACGCCGAATTCCCAGGTGGTCTCTATAACGAGCAAAATACCTGTCTTACATATCGTCTCGCCCCTGGAGGGGGATATGTCAATAGTCCCATCTCTTGCTTATCGCACTATTTGTGTCGTTCTGCTTTTACAATAGCATTTTAAAATAAACAATGCTTAGCTTCAGCTCATTACTGCATTCTCTATTCATCTCTTTTTTAATATATATGTTCAGTTATGACATTTAGCACCCGTACACTTTGGTACGGTCAATACGCCAGGGGCTCAAGCACCCCATAATACAGCGTGAGAAGTCCGAACACTTTCACAAGTGCGGCCCTCCGAACTTATAGCATTATATGCATCAACTCCGAATAATGTCTTTGTTCAATAGTTGGGTTTGCCCGGCTCCCATGTTTTTGTTGGAAATATGCCCTAGAGGCAATAATAAATAAGTTATTATTATATTTCCTTATTCATGATAATCGTTTATTATCCATGATATAATTGTATTGATAGGAAACTCAGATACATGTGTGGATACATAGACAACACCATGTCCCTAGTAAGCCTCTAGTTCACTAGCTCGTTGATCAATAGATGGTTACGGTTTCCTGACCATGGACATTGGATGTCGTTGATAACGGGATCACATCATTAGGAGAATCATGTGATGGACAAGACCCAATCCTAAGCCTAGCACAAAGATCGTGTAGTTCGTATGCTAAAGCTTTTCTAATGTGAAGTATCATTTCCTTAGACCATGAGATTGTGCAACTCCAGGATACCGTAGGAATACTTTGGGTGTGCCAAACGTCACAACGTAACTGGGTGGCTATAAAGGTACACTACAGGTATATCCGAAAGTGTCTGTTGGGTTGGCACATACCGAGACTGGGATTTGTCACTCCGTGTGACGGAGAGGTATCTCTGGGCCCACTCGGTAGGACATCATCATAATGTGCACAATGTGATCAAGGAGTTGATTACGGGATGATGTGTTACGGAACGAGTAAAGAGACTTGCCGGTAACGAGATTGAACAAGGTATCGGGATACCGACGATCGAATCTCGGGCAAGTACAATACCGCTAGACAAAGGGAATTGTATACGGGATTGATCGAATCCTCGACATCGTGGTTCATCCGATGAGATCATCGTGGAACATGTGGGAACCAACATGGGTATCCAGATCCCGCTGTTGGTTATTGACCGGAGAATGTCTCGGTCATGTCTGCATGGTTCCCGAACCCGTAGGGTCTACACACTTAAGGTTCGATGACGCTAGGGTTATAAAGGAAGTTCGTATGTGGTTACCGAATGTTGTTCGGAGTCCCGGATGAGATCCCGGACGTCACGAGGAGTTCTGGAATGGTCCGGAGGTAAAGATTTATATATAGGAAGTATGGTTTTGGCCACAGGAAGTGTTCTGGGCATCACCTGTAGTGTACCGGGACCACCGGAGGTGTCCGGGGGTCCACCAAGTGGGGCCACAAGCCCCGGAGGGCAGCATGGGCCAAGTGTGGAAGGGGACCAGCCCCAGGTGGGCTGGTGCGCCCTCCCACAAGGCCCAAGGCGCAATGGAAGAGGAGAGGGGGCAAACCCTAAGGGCAGATGGGCCCTAAGGCCCATGCTCCCTACGCCTCCCTCTCCTCCCCCTCTTGGCCGCCACCCAAAACCCATCTAGGGCTGCCGCCCCTCTAGGGGTGGGAACCCTAGAGGGGGCGCACCCTCCTCCCCTTCCCCTATATATATGAGGCCTAGGGGCTGCCCAAGACACACGATTTGATCTCTCCCTGTTGGTGCAGCCCTGCCTCTCTTCTCCTCGTCTCTCGTAGTGCTTGGCGAAGCCCTACTATAGTTCAACGCTCCTCCACCACCACCACGCCGTTGTGCTGCTGCTGTACGGAGTCTTCCTCAACCTCTACCTCTCTCCTTGCTGGATCAAGGCATGGGAGACGTCCCCGGGCCGTACGTGTGTTGAACACGGAGGTGCCGTCCGTTCGGCACTAGGATCATCGGTGATTTGGATCACGGCGGGTACGACTCCATCAACCCCATTCACTTGAACGCTTCCGCTTAGCGATCTACAAGGGTATGTAGATGCACTCTCCTTCCCCTCGTTGCTGGTTTCTCCATAGATAGATCTTGGTGACACATAGGAAAATTTTGAATTTCTGCTACGTTCCCCAACAGTGGCATCATGAGCTAGGTCTATTGCGTAGATTCCATGCACGAGTAGAACACAAAGTAGTTGTGGGCGTTGATTTTGTTCAATATGCTTACCGTTACTAGTCAATCTTGATTCGGCGACATTGTGGGATGAAGCGGCCCGGACCGACCTTACACGTACACTTACGTGAGACAGGTTCCACCGACTGACATGCACTAGTTGCATAAGGTGGCTAGCGGGTGCCAGTCTCTCCCACTTTAGTCGGATCGGATTCAATGAAAAGGGTCCTTATGAAGGGTAAATAGCAATTGTCATATCACGTTGTGGTTTTGCGTAGGTAAGAAACATTCTTGCTAGAAACCCATAGCAGCCACGTAAAACATGCAAAAAACAAGTAGAGGACGTCTAACTTGTTTTTGCAGGGTATGCCATGTGATGTGATATGGCCAAAAGGATGTGATGAATGATATATGTGATGTATGAGATGATCATGTTCTTGTAATAGGAATCACGACTTGCATGTCGATGAGTATGACAACCGGCAGGAGCCATAGGAGTTGTCTTAATTTATTTATGACCTGCGTGTCAACATAAACGTCATGTAATTACTTTACTTTATTGCTAACCGTTAGCCGTAGTAGTAGAAGTAATAGTTGGCGAGACAACTTCATGAAGACACGATGATGGAGATCATGATGATGGAGATCATGGTGTCATGCCGGTGACGATGATGATCATGGAGCCCCGAAGATGGAGATCAAAAGGAGCAAAATGATGATGGCCATATCATGTCACTATTTGATTGCATGTGATGTTTATCATGTTTTTGCATCTTATTTGCTTAGAACAACGGTAGTAAATAAGATGATCCCTCATTAAAATTTCAAGAAAGTGTTCCCCCTAACTGTGCACCGTTGCGAAAGTTCGTCGTTTCGAAGCACCACGTGATGATCGGGTGTGATAGATTCTTACATTCACATACAACGGGTGTAAGACAGATTTACACATGCGAAACACTTAGGTTGACTTGACGAGCCTAGCATGTACAGACATGGCCTCGGAACACAAGAGACCGAAAGGTCGAGCATGAGTCGTATGGTAGATACGATCAACATGAAGATGTTCACCGATGATGACTAGTCCGTCTCACGTGATGATCGGATGCGGCCTAGATGACTCGGATCATGTAATCACTTAGATGACTAGAGGGATGTCTATCTGAGTGGGAGTTCATAAGATGAACTTAATTAACCTGAACATAGTCAAAAGATCTTTGCAAATTATGCCGTAAGCTCGCGCTTTAGTTCTACTAGTTAGATACGTTCCTGGAGAAAATATAGTTGAAAGTTGACAGTAGCAATTATGCGGACAGTAGAAGGCTTATGTCGTTAACACCGCTCAGTGTGCTGGACCTCGAACGTGGTTTGTGGATGTTGCGAACATCCGACATACACGTTTTGATGACTACATGATAGTTCGGTAATGTTAAATGGTTTAGAATTGAGGCACCGAAGACATTTTTGAAATGTCGCGGAACATATGAGATGTTTCGAGGGCTGAAATTGGGATTTCAGGTTCGTGCCCACGTCAAGAGGTATAAGACCTCTGACAATTTTCTTAGCCTGCAAACTAAGGGAGAAAAGCTCAATCGTTGAGCTTGTGCTCAAATTGTCTGAGTACAACAATCACTTGAATCGAGTGGGAGTTGATCTTCCAGATAAGATAGGGATGTTTCTCCAAAGTCATTGCCACCAAGCTGCTAGAGCTTCGTGATGAACTATAACATATCAGGGATAGATATGATGATCCTTGAAATATTCACGATGTTTGACACCGCCAAAGTAGAAATCAAGAAGGAGCATCAATTGTTGATGGTTAGTGAAACCACTAGTTTCAAGAAGGGCAAGGGCAAGAAGGGATACTTCATGAAACGGCAAATCAGCTGCTGCTCTAATGGAGAAACCCAAGGTTGAACCCAAACCCAAGACTGAGTGCTTCTGTAATAAGGGGAACAACCACTGGAGCAGAATTGCCCTAGATACTTGGTAGATGAGAAGGCTGTCGATAGAAGTATATTGGATATACATTATGTGAATGTGTACTTTACTAGTACTCCTAGTAGCATCAAGGTATTAGATACCGGTTCGGTTGCTAAGTGTTAGTAACTCGAAATAAAAGCTATGGAATAAACGGAGACTAGCTAAAGGTGAGCTGACGAGATTTGTTGGAAGTGTTTCCAAGGTTG
Organism: Aegilops umbellulata; assembly: GCA_032464435.1. Taxonomy (NCBI): domain Eukaryota; kingdom Viridiplantae; phylum Streptophyta; class Magnoliopsida; order Poales; family Poaceae; genus Aegilops; species Aegilops umbellulata. The sequence goes on along the minus strand of CP136059.1, from coordinate 146,857,927 downwards.
ATATGATCAAGCATCGCACGCTCCCTCTACCATCGAGATTGGTTTTAAACCTAAATAATTGTTATTTGGTGTTTGCGTTGAGCATAGACATAATTGGATTATGTCTATCGCAATACGGTTATTCATTTAAGGAGAATAATGGTTACTCCATTTATTTGAATAATACCTTCAATGGTCTTGCACCTAAAAAGAATGGTTTATCGAATCTCGATCATAGTGATGCACATGTTCATGCCAAAAGATATAAGATAGTAATGATAGTACCACCTACTTGTGGCACTGCCGTGTAAGTCATAATGGTATAAAACGCGTGAAGAAGCTCCATGTTGATGCATCTTTGGACTCACTCATTTTTGAAAAGGATTGAGTAATGTGAACCATGTCTATTGGTATATACGCATGAAGAAACTCCATGCAGATGGACCGTTTGGACTCACTTGATTTTGAATCACTTGAGATATGCAAATCTTACCACATGGGCAAGATGACTGAAAAGCCTCGTTTTCAGTAAGATGGAACAAGATAGCAACTTGTTGGAAGTAACACATTCTGATGTGTGCAGTCCAATGAGTGCTGAGGCACGCAGTGGATATCGTTATATTCTTACTTCACAGATGATTTAAGTAGATACTGAGTATATTTACTTGATGAAACACAAGTCTGAATTATTGAATGGTTTAAGTAATTTCAGAGTGAAGTTGAAGATCTTCATGATAAGAGGATAAAATGTCTATGATATGATCATAGAAATGAATATCTGAGTTACAAGTTTGGCACTTTGGAAATTGTTTCACAACTAATACCGCCTGGAACACCATAGTGTGATGGTGTGTCCGAACATCATAGTTGCACCCTATTGGATATGGTGCGTACCATGATGTCTCTTATCGAATTACCACTATCGTTCATGGGTTAGGCATTAGAGACAACCGCACTCACTTTAATAGGGCACCACGTAATTCCGTTGAGACAAAACCGTTTGAACTATGGTTTGGACAAACCTGAGTTGTCGTTTCTTAAAAGTTTGGGGCTGCGACGCTTATGTGAAAAAGTTTCAGGTTGATAAGCTCGAACCCAAAGCGGATAAAATGCATCTTCATAGGACACCCAAAACAGTTGGGTATACCTCCTAATTCAGATCCGAAAGCAATAGGGATTGTTTCTAGAATCGGGTCCTTTCTCGAGGAAAAGTTTCTCTCGAAAGAATTGAGTGGGAGGAAGATAGAACTTGATAAGGTTGTTGAACCTTTACTTCAGGCAGAGAGTAGCGCAAGCACAGGAAAAATGTTTCTGTGGCCCCTGCCTCAGTTGAAGAGAAAGCTAATGATCATGGAGCTTCAGATCAAGTTACTATCGAACCTCATAGGTTGACAAGGGTGTGTACAACTTCTAAGTGGTAACCCTGTCTTAAAAGGTCACGTTGTTGGACAACGATGAACCTATGAGCTATGGAGAAGCGAGGGTGGGCCCGGATTCCGAAAAATGGCTCGAGGCCATAAAATCCTAGAGAGGATCCATGTATGAAAACAAAGTGTAGACTTTGAAAGAACTACTTGATGGTCGTAAGGCTGTTGGGCACATATGGATTTTAAAAGGAAGACAGACAATGATGGTAAGTATCACCATTGAGAAAGCTTGACTTGTCGTTAAGGTGTTTCCCGACAAGTTCAAGGAGTTGACTACGATGAGACTTTCTCACTCGTAGCGATGCTAAGAGTCTGTTGGAATTAGCAGGTACTGCATTATTTATGAAATCTCGCAGATGGGATGTCAAAATATTGTTTCCTTGTTCTTGAGGAAAGGTTGTATGTGATACAACCAGAAGATTTTGTCGATCCTGAAAGATGCTAACAAGTATGCAAAGCTCCAGCTATCCTTCTAAGGACTGGAGTAAGCATCTCGGAGTTGGAATGTACACTTTGGTGAGATGATCAAAGATTTTGGGTTTATACAAAGTTTATGAGAAACTTGTATTTCCAAAGAAGTGAGTGGGAGCACTATAGAATTTCTGATGAGTATATGTTGTTGACATATTGATGATCAGAAATGATGTAGAATTTCTGGAAAGCATATAGGGTTATTTGAAAAGTGTTTTTCAATGGAAAACCTGGATTAGGCTGCTTAAACATTAAGCATCAAGATCTATAGGGATAGATCAAAACGCTTAATGGTACTTTCAAATGAGCACATACCTTGACATGATCTTGAAGGTGTTCAAGATGGATCAGTCAAAGAAGGAAGTTCTTGCCTGAGTTGTAAGGTACGAAGTTAAGACTTAAAGCTCGACCACTGTAGAACAGAGAGAAAGGATGAAGGTCATCCCCTATGCTTAGACATAGGCTCCATAGTATGCTATGCTGTGTACCGCACCTGACATGTGTCTTGCCACATGTCTGGCTAGAGGGTACAAAGGTGATCTAGGAGTAGATCACCAGATAGCGGTCAAAATTATCCTTAGAGGAATAAGGATATGTTTCTCGGTTACGGAGGTGAAAAGAGTTCGACATAAAGAGTTACGTCGATGCAAGCTCAACACCTATCCGAATAGCTTTGAGTAGAGATGCCGGATACGTATAATGGAGCAACAATTTGGAATAGCTCCAAGTAGAACGGTTATTTGAAATGGCTCCAAATATAGCGTAGAGATTTGCGAAGTACATACAGATCTGAATGTTGCAGACCCGTTGACTAAAACCTCTCTCACAAGCAACATGATCAAACCCATAACTCATTGAGTGTTAATCACATAGTGATGTGAACTAGATTATTGACTCTGGTAAACTCTTTGGATGTTGGTCACATGGCGATGTGAACTGTGAATGTTAATCACATGGCGACGTGAACTAGATAATTGACTTTAGTGCAAGTGGGAGACTGTTGGAAATATGCCCTAGAGGCAATAATAAATAAGTTATTATTATATTTCCTTATTCATGATAATCGTTTATTATCCATGCTATAATTGTATTGATAGGAAACTCAGATACATGTGTGGATACATAGACAACACCATGTCCCTAGTAAGCCTCTAGTTCACTAGCTCGTTGATCAATGGATGGTTACGGTTTCCTGACCATGGACATTGGATGTCGTTGATAACGGGATCACATCATTAGGAGAATCATGTGATGGACAAGACCCAATCCTAAGCCTAGCACAAAGATCGTGTAGTTCGTATGCTAAAGCTTTTCTAATGTCAAGTATCATTTCCTTAGACCATGAGATTGTGCAACTCCCGGATACCGTAGGAATACTTTGGGTGTGCCAAACGTCACAACGTAACTGGGTGGCTATAAAGGTACACTACAGGTATCTCCGAAAGTGTCTGTTGGGTTGGCACGAATCGAGACTGGGATTTGTCACTCCGTGTGACGGAGAGGTATCTCTGGGCCCACTCCATAGGACATCATCATAATGTGCACAATGTGATCAAGGAGTTGATTACGGGATGATGTGTTACGGAACTAGTAAAGAGACTTGCCGGTAACGAGATTGAACAAGATATCGGGATACCGACGATCGAATCTCGGGCAAGTACAATACCGCTAGACAAAGGGAATTGTATACGGGATTGATCGAATCCTCGACATCGTGGTTCATCCGATGAGATCATCGTGGAACATGTGGGAACCAACATGGGTATCCAGATCCCGCTGTTGGTTATTGACCGGAGAATGTCTCGGTCATGTCTGCATGGTTGCCGAACCCGTAGGGTCTACACACATAAGGTTCGATGACGCTAGGGTTATAAAGGAAGTTCGTATGTGGTTACCGAATGTTGTTCGGAGTCCCGGATGAGATCCCGGACATCACGAGGAGTTCCGGAATGGTCCGGAGGTAAAGATTTATATATAGGAAGTATGGTTTTGGCCACAGGAAGTGTTCTGGGCATCACCGGTAGTGTACCGGGACCACCGGAGGTGTCCGGGGGTCCACCAAGTGGGGCCACAAGCCCCGGAGGGCAGCATGGGCCAAGTGTGGAAGGGGACCAGCCCCAGGTGTGCTGGTGCTCCCTCCCACAAGGCCCAAGGCGCAAGGGAAGAGGAGAGGGGGCAAACCCTAAGGGCAGATGGGCCCTAAGGCCCATGCTCCCTGCGCCTCCCTCTCCTCCCCCTCTTGGCCGCCACCCAAAACCCATCTAGGGCTGCCGCCCCTCTAGGGGTGGGAACCCTAGAGGGGGCGCACCCTCCTCCCCTTCCCCTATATATATGAGGCCTAGGGGCTGCCCAAGACACACGATTTGATCTCTCCATGTTGGTGCAGCCCTGCCTCTCTTCTCCTCGTCTCTCGTAGTGCTTGGCGAAGCCCTGCTATAGTTCCACGCTCCTCCACCACCACCACGCCGTTGTGCTGCTGCTGGACGGAGTCTTCCTCAACCTCTCGCTCTCTCCTTGCTGGATCAAGGCATGGGAGACGTCCCCGGGCTGTACGTGTGTTGAACACGGAGGTGCCGTCCGTTCGGCACTAGGATCATCGGTGATTTGGATCACGGCGAGTACGACTCCATCAACCCCGTTCACTTGAACGCTTCCGCTTAGCGATCTACAAGGGTATGTAGATGCACTTTCCTTCCCCTCGTTGCTGGTTTCTCCATAGATAGATCTTGGTGACACGTAGGAAAATTTTGAATTTCTGCTATGTTCCCCAACAGTTTTGGTACCTTACGTTCCGCTATATCGTCTAAGGTAGCGCTGGGAGAACTACTGCGATTGTGCCCCAGTTGAGTTGGGCCTAAGCACCTCAGTAGAGAAAGCTAAAACTGACTGTCATGATAGGGCGAGAGCTGGTCGCTGTTCGGTAGGTTTCGAGTCCATAAAGACTTATGCCGCTTAGAGCGAGGAGTCGGCTTTGTCCGGCCTAGGCATGTATAGCGCCCCGAACTCGGTCTTCCGAACACTAGGGGCTTCGCCAAAATTTAAAATTATAGAATTCTCTGGCTAAGTGAGAGTGATAACGCATTATAGTCTGATTGCCTTGTTCCTTGTGCTGAGCACCTCCCTCGAAGGACCCAAGAATGGGAAAAAGAGTGCTCAGGTTTATCCCGAACACCCCAGCACCCGTGGCATGGGGGCAGAAGCCGACGACTTGCCATCTCTCAAACTTAATAAAACGGCCGCATAGAAGGTAATGTTTTAAATTAAACAAGCGTTGCATAGCGCATATGAACAAGTTTTCAGCGCACAGGATAAAACGAACAAGTTTCACTCAAATATTACATCTTTCGAGCATTCATCCGCCACAAGGCGGGCACCCTTCAGGACACCCTCATAATACATCTCGGGGTGGCGATGCTCCTTGCCCTGCGGCGGCCCGTCCTTCACAACCTTCACGACATCCAATTTTCCCCAATGCACCTTAGTGTTGGGGAACGTTGCAGAAAACAAAAATTTTCCTACGGTTTCACCAAGATCAATCTATGAGTTCATCTACATACCTTTGTAGATCGCGAGCGGAAGCGTTCAAAAAACGGGGATGAGGGAGTCGTACTCGACGTGATCCAATCACCGGAGATCCTAGCGCCGAACGGACGGCACCTCCGCGTTCAACACACGTACGGTCAGCGTTTGACGTCTCCTCCTTCTTGATCCAGCAAGGGGAAGGAGAGGTTGATGAAGATCCAGCAGCACGACGGTGTGGTGGTGGATGCAACAGGGATCCGGCAGGGCTTCGCCAAGCGTCTGCGGGAGGAGGAGGTGTAGCAAGAGGAAGGGAGGTGCCAAGATGGAGGGTGCGGCTGCCCTTCCTCCCCTCTACTATATATAGGGGCTAGGGGGGCGCATGCCCCCTTGGAGATCCCATCTAGAGGGGGGCGGCGGCCCCCGGGGCAACGGCCCCCTTAGGGTTTCCAACCAGGGGGGGCGCATGCCCCCTCGGGGGCCAAAGGCCCCCTAGGGTTTCCAACCAGGGGGGCGCATGCCCCCTCGGGGGGCAACAGCCCCCCTAGGGTTTCCAACCCTAGGCGCCTTGGGCCCTTGGGTGGGGTGCACCAGCTCACCAGGGGCTGGTTCCCACGCCACTTCAACCCATGGGGCCCTCCGGGATAGGTGGTCCCACCCGTTGGACCCCCAGGACCCTTCTGGTGGTCCCGGTACAATACCGGTGACCCCCGAAACTCTCCAGATGGCCGAAACAGCACTTCCTATATATATTTCTTCACCTCCGGACCATTCCGGAACTCCTCCTGACGTCCGGGATCTCATCCGGGACTCCGAACAACTTTCGGTTTGCTGCATACTAATATCTCTACAACCCGAGCATCACCGAACCTTAAGTGTGTAGACCCTACGGGTTCGGGAGATATGCAGACATGACCGAGACGCCTCTCCGGTCAATAACCAACAACGGGATCTGGATACCCATGTTGGCTCCCACATACTCCTCGATGATCTCATCGGATGAACCACGATGTCGAGGATTCAATTAACCCCGTATTCAATTCTCTTTGTCAATCGGTATTTTACTAGCCCGAGATTCGATCGTCGGTATCCCAATACCTCGTTCAATCTCGTTACCGGCAAGTCACTTTACTCGTACCGTAATGCATGATCCCGTGATCAAAAACTTTGATCACATTGAGCTCATTATGATGATGCATTACCGAGCGGGCCCGGTGACACCTCTCCGTCATACGGAGTGACAAATCCCAGTCTCGAACCGTGTCAACCCAACAGACACTTTCGGAGATACCCGTAGTATACCTTTATAGTCACCCAGTTATGTTGTGACGTTTGGCATACCCAAAGCACTCCTACGGTATCCGGGAGTTACACGATCTCATGGTCTAAGGAAAAGATACTTTGACATTGGAAAAGCTCTAGCAAACGATTTATACGATCTTGTGCTTATGCTTAGGATTGGGTCTTGTCCATCACATCATTCTCCTAATGATGTGATCTCGTTATGAATGACATCCAATGTCCATAGTCAGGAAACCATGACTATCAGTTGATCAACGAGCTAGTCAACTAGAGGCTTACTAGGGACATGTTGGTGTCTATGTATTCACACATGTATTAGGATTTCCGGATAACACAATTATAGCATGAATAAAAGACAATTATCATGAACAAGGAAATATAATAATAATGCTTTTATTATTGCCTCTAGGGCATATTTCCAACAGTCTCCCACTTGCACTAGAGTCAATAATCTATTTACATTGTGATGAATCGAACACCCATAGAGTTCTGGTGTTGATCATGTTTTGCTCTAGGGAGAAGTTTAGTCAACGGATCTGCGACATTCAGATCCATATGCACTTTACAAATTTCTATGTCTCCATCTTGAACATTTTCACGAATGGAGTTGAAGCGACGCTTGATGTGCCTGGTCTTCTTGTGAAACCTGGGCTCCTTGGCAAGTGCAATAGCTCCAGTGTTGTCACAGAAGAGTTTGATCGGCCCCGACGCATTGGGTATGACTCCTAGGTCGGTGATGAACTCCTTCACCCAAATTGCTTCATGCGCTGCCTCCGAGGCTGCCATGTACTCCGCTTCACATGTAGATCCCGCCACGACTCTCTGCTTGCAGCTGCACCAGCTTACTGCTCCACCATTCAACATATACACGTATCCGGTTTGTGACTCAGAGTCATCCAGATCTGTGTTGAAGCTAGCGTCGACGTAACCCTTTACGATGAGCTCTTCGTCACCTCCATAAACGAGAAACATGTCCTTAGTCCTTTTCAGGTACTTCAGGATATTCTTGACCGCTGTCCAGTGTTCCTTGCCAGGATTACTTTGGTACCTTCCTACCAAACTTATGGCAAGGTTTACATCAAGTCTGGTACACAGCATGGCATACATAATAGACCCTATGGCCGAGGCATAGGGGATGACACTCATCTCTTCTATATCTTCTGCCGTGGTCGGGCATTGAGCTGAGCTCAATTTCACACCTTGCAACACAGACAAGAAACCCTTCTTGGACTGATCCACATTGAACTTCTTCAATATCTTTTCAAGGTATGTGCTTTGTGAAAGACCTATGAGGCGTCTTGATCTATCTCTATAGATCTTGATGCCTAATATATAAGCAGCTTCTCCAAGGTCCTTCATTGAAAAACTCTTATTCAAGTAGGCCTTAATGTTGTCCAAAAGTTCTATATCATTTCCCATCAAAAGTATGTCATCTACATATAATATGAGAAATGCTACAGAGCTCCCGCTCACTTTCTTGTAAACGTAGGCTTCTCCATAAGTCTGCATAAACCCAAACGCCTTGATCATCTCATCAAAGCAAATGTTCCAACTCCGAGATGCTTGCACCAGCCCATAAATGGATCACTGGAGCTTGCATACCTTGTTAGCATTCTTAGGGTCGACAAAACCTTCCGGCTGCATCATATACAGTTCTTCCTTAAGATAGCCGTTAAGGAATGCCGTTTTGACGTCCATTTGCCATATCTCATAATCATAGTATGCGGCAATTGCTAACATGATTCGGACGGACTTCAGCTTCGCTACGGGAGAGAAAGTCTCATCGTAGTCAACCCCTTGAACTTGCCGATAACCCTTAGCGACAAGTCGAGCTTTATAGATGGTAACATTACCATCCGCGTCCGTCTTCTTCTTAAAGATCCATTTGTTTTCTATCACTCGCCGATCATCGGGCAAGTCTATCAAAGTCCATACTTTGTTTTCATATATGGATCCTATCTCGGATTGCATGGCCTCCAGCCATTTGTTGGAATCTGGGCCCGCCATCGCTTCTTCATAGTTCGAAGGTTCACCGTTGTCTAACAACATGATTTCCAGGACAGGGTAGCCGTACCACTCTGGTGCGGAACGTGTCCATGTGGACCTACGAAGTTCAGTAGTAACTTGATCTGAAGTTTTATGATCATCGTCATTAACCTCCTCTCTAACCGGTGGAGGCACCACAGAAACATTTTCTTGAGTTGCGCTACTATTCGGTTCAAGAGGTAATACTTCATCAAGTTCCACTTTCCTCCCACTTACTTCTTTCGAGAGAAACTCTTTCTCCAGAAAGGATCCGTTCTTGGCAACAAAGATCTTGCCTTCGGATCTTAGGTAGAAGGTATACCCAATAGTTTCCTTAGGGTATCCTATGAAGACGCATTTTTCCGACTTGGGTTCGAGCTTTTCAGGTTGAAGTTTCTTGACATAAGCATCGCATCCCCAAACTTTTAGAAATGACAGCTTAGGTTTCTTCCCAAACCATAATTCATATGGTGTCGTGTCAAAGGATTTAGACGGTGCCCTATTTAAAGTGAATGTAGCTGTCTCTAGAGCGTATCCCCAAAATGATAGCGGTAAATTAGTAAGAGACATCATAGATCGCACCATATCCAATAGAGTGCGATTACGACGTTCGGACACACCGTTACGTTGAGGTGTTCCAGGCGGCGTGAGTTGTGAAATGATTCCACATTTCCTTAAGTGTGTGCCAAATTCGTGACTTAAATATTCTCCTCCACGATCTGATCGTAAGAACTTTATTTTTCGGTCACGTTGATTCTCTACCTCATTCTGAAATTCCTTGAACTTTTCAAAGGTCTCAGACTTGTGTTTCATCAAGATACCCATATCTACTCAAGTCATCAGTAAGAGTGAGAACATAACGATATCCTCCGCGAGCCTCAACACTCATTGGACCGCACACATCAGTATGTATGATTTCCAATAAGTTGGTTGCTCGCTCCATTGTTCCGGAGAACGGAGTCTTGGTCATTTTGCCCATGAGGCATGGTTCGCATGTGTCAAATGATTCATAATCGAGAGACTCTAAAAGTCCATCAGCATGGAGCTTCTTCATGCGCTTGATACCAATGTGAGCAAGGCGGCAGTGCCACAAGTATGTGGGACTATCGTTATCAACTTTACATCTTTTGGTATTCACACTATGAATATGTGTAACATCACGCACGAGATTCATTAAGAATAAACCATTGACCATCGGAGCATGACCATAAAACATATCACTCATATAAATAGAACAACCATTATTCTCGGATTTAAATGAGTAGCTATCCCGTATTAAACGAGATCTAGATACAATGTTCATGCTCAAACTTGGCACCAAATAACAATTATTGAGGTTTAAAACTAATCCCGTAGGTAAATGTAGAGGTAGCATGCCGACGGCGATCACCTCGACCTTGGAACCATTCCCGACGCGCATCGTCACCTCGTCCTTCGCCAGTCTCCGCTTATTCCGCAACTCCTGCTTTGAGTTACAAATATGAGCAACGACACCAGTATCAAATACCCAGGAGCTACTACAAGCACTGGTAAGGTACACATCAATTACATGTATATCACATATACCTTTAGTGTTGCTGGCCTTCTTGTCCGCTAAGTATTTGGGGTAGTTCCGCTTCCAGTGACCCTTCCCTTTGCAATAAAAGCACTCAGTCTCAGGCTTGGGTCCATGCTTTGACTTCTTCCCAGCAACTGGCTTACCGGGCGCGGCAACATCCTTGCCGTCCTTCTTGAAGTTCTTCTTACCCTTGCCTTTCTTGAACTTAGTGGTTTTATTGACCATCAACACTTGATGTTCCTTTTTGATTTCAACCTCTGCTGATTTCAGCATAGCAAATACCTCAGAAATGGTCTTTAACATCCCCTGCATATTGTAGTTCATCACAAAGCTCTTGTAGCTAGGTGGGAGCGACTGAAGGTTTCTGTCAATGACCGCCTCGTCTGGGAGGTTAATCTCCAGCTGAGTCAAGCGGTTGTGCAACCCAGACATCTTGAGTATGTGTTCACCGACAGAACTATTTTCCTCCATCTTACAACTGTAGAACTTGTCGGAGACTTCATATCTCTCGACCCGGGCATGAGCTTGGAAAACTAGTTTCAGCTCCTCGAACATCTCATATGCTCCGTGATGCTCAAAACGCTTTTGGAGCCCCGGTTCTAAGCTGTAAAGCATGCCGCACTGAACGAGGGAGTAATCATCAGCACGAGACTGCCAAGCATTCATAATGTCTTGGTTCTCTGGGATGGGTGCTTCACCTAGCGGTGCTTCTAGGACATATTGTTTCCTGGCAGCTATGAGGATGATCCTCAGGTTCCGGACCCAGCCCGTATAGTTGCTGCCATCGTCTTTCAGCTTGGTTTTCTCTAGGAACGTGTTGAAGTTCATGTTGACATTAGCTTGGGCCATTTGATCTACAAGACATATTGCAAAGTTTATTTAGACTAAGTTCATGATAATTAAGTTCATCTAATCAATTTAATGAACTCCCACTCAGATTAGACATCCCTCTAGTCATCTAAGTGAAACATGATCCGACTCGACTAGGCCGTGTCTGATCATCACGTGAGACGGACTAGTCATCATCGGTGAACATCTCCATGTTGATCGTATCTTCCATACGACTCATGTTCGACCTTTCGGTCTCTTGTGTTCCGAGGCCATGTCTGTACATGCTAGGCTCGTCAAGTCAACCTAAGTGTTTGCATGTGTAAATCTGTCTTACACCCGTTGTATGTGAACGTTGGAATCTATCACACCCGATCATCACGTGGTGCTTCGAAACAACGAACTGTCGCAACGGCGCATAGTTAGGGGGAACACTTTCTTGAAATTTATTATGAGGGATCATCTTATTTACTACCGTCGTTCTAAGTAAACAAGATGCAAAACATGATAAACATCACATGCAATCAAATAATAATAGTGACATGATATGGCCAATATCATATAGCTCCTTTGATCTCCATCTTGGGGCTCCATGATCATCTTGTCACCGGCATGACACCATGATCTCCATCATCATGATCTCCATCATTGTGTCTCCATGAAGTTGCTCGCCAACTATTACTTCTACTACTACGGCTAACACGTTTAGCAATAAAGCAAAGTAATTTACATGGCGTTTCCAATGACACGCAGGTCATACAAAAAATAATGACAACTCCTATGGCTCCTGCCGGTTGTCATACTCATCGACATGCAAGTCGTGATTCCTATTAGATGAACATGATCTCATACATCACATATATATCATTCATCATTCATCACAACTTTGGCCATATCATATCACAAAGCACTTGCTGCAAAAACAAGTTAGACGTCCTCTAATTGTTGTTGCAAGTTTTACGTGGCTGCAATAGGGTTCTAGTAAGAACGTTTTCTTACCTACGTAAAAGCCACAACGTGATTTGTCAACTTCTATTTACCCTTCATAAGGACCCTTTTCGTCGAATCCGCTCCAACTAAAGTGGGAGAGACAGACACCCGCCAGCTACCTTATGCAACTAGTGCATGTCAGTCGGTGGAACCGGTCTCACGTAAGCGTACGTGTAAGGTTGGTCCGGGCCGCTTCATCCCACAATACCACTGAAGCAAAATAAGACTAGTAGCGGCAAGAAAGTTGATAACATCTACGCCCACAACAATTGTGTTCTACTCGTGCAAAGAGAACTACGCATAAACCTGGCTCATGATGCCACTGTTGGGGAACGTTGCAGAAAACAAAAAATTTCCTACGGTTTCACCAAGATCCATCTATGAGTTCATCTAGCAACGAGTGATCGGATGCATCTACATACCTTTGTAGATCGCGAGCGGAAGCGTTCAAAGAACGGGATGAGGGAGTCGTACTCGATGTGATCCAATCACCGGAGATCCTAGCGCCGAACGGGCGGCACCTCCGCGTTCAACACACGTACGGTCAGCGTGACGTCTCCTCCTTCTTGCTCCAGCAAGGGGAAGGAGAGGTTGATGAAGATCCAGCAGCACGACAGCGTGGTGGTGGATGCAGCAGGGATCCGGCAGGGCTTCGCCAAGCGTCTGCGGGAGGAGGAGGTGTAGCAAGAGGAAGGGAGGCGCCAAGATGCAGGGTGCGGCTGCCCTTCCTCCCCTCTACTATATATAGGGGCTAGGGGGCGCATTCCCCCTTGGAGATCCCATCTAGAGGGGGGGCAGCGGCCCCCGGGGCAATGGCCCCCTTAGGGTTTCCATCCAGGGGGGCGCATGCCCCCTCGGGGGGCAACGCCCCCTACGGTTTCCAACCAGGGGGGGCGCATGCCCCCTCGGGGGGCAACGGCCCCCTTAGGGTTTCCAACCCTAGGCACCTTGGGCCCTTGGGTGGGGTGCACCAGCCCACCAGGGGCTGGTTCCCACGCCACTTCAGCCCATGGGGCCCTCCGGGATAGGTGGCCCCACCCGGTGGACCCCCGTGACCCTTCTGGTGGTCCCGGTACAATACCGGTGACCCCCGAAACTTTCCAGATGGCCGAAACAGCACTTCCTATATATATTTCTTCACCTCCGGACCATTCCGGAACTCCTCCTGGCGTCCGGGATCTCATCCGGGACTCCGAACAACTTTCGGTTTGCTGCATACTAATATCTCTACAACCCTAGCGTCACCGAACCTTAAGTGTGTAGACCCTACAGGTTCGGGAGATATGCAGACATGACCGAGACGCCTCTCCGGTCAATAACCAACAGCGGGATTTGGATACCCATGTTGGCTCCCACATACTCCTCGATGATCTCATCGTATGAACCACGATGTCGAGGATTCAATTAACCACGTATTCAATTCCCTTTGTCATTCGGTATTTTACTTGCCCGAGATTCGATCGTCGGTATCCCAATACCTCGTTCAATCTCGTTACTGGCAAGTCACTTTACTCGTACCGTAATGCATGATCCCGTGATCAAACACTTTGATCACATTGAGCTCATTATGATGATGCATTACCGAGCGGGCCCGGTGATACCTCTCCGTCATACGGAGTGACAAATCCCAGTCTCGATCCGTGTCAACCCAACAGACACTTTCGGAGATACCCGTAGTATACCTTTATAGTCACCCAGTTACGTTGTGACGTTTGGCATACCCAAAGCACTCCTACGGTATCCGGGAGTTACACGATCTCATGGTCTAAGGAAAAGGTACTTTGACATTGGAAAAGCTCTAGCAAACGATTTATACGATCTTGTGCTTATGCTTAGGATTGGGTCTTGTCCATCACATCATTCTCCTAATGATGTGATCTTGTTATCAATGACATCCAATGTCCATAGTCAGGAAACCATGACTATCAGTTGATCAACGAGTTAGTCAACTAGAGGCTTACTAGGGACATGTTGGTGTCTATGTATTCACACATGTATTACGATTTCCGGATAACACAATTATAGCATGAATAAAAGACAATTATCATGAAAAGGAAATATAATAATAATGCTTTTATTATTGCCTCTAGGGCATATTTCCAACACTTAGCACGGGCAAGGGCCCTATGGGCACCCTTGATGCAGACGGAGCGCTTGACGACTTCAAGCCTCGATCAAGCGTCCACCAGCCGCATCACCAGCCCGAAGTAGCTCCTAGGCAGGGCCTCTCCAGGCCACAACCGAACTATAAAGCCCTTCAGGGCCTGTTCGGCCACCTTGTGGAGCTCGACCAGTTGCTTCAATTGGTCGCTCAAAGGCACCGGGTGTCCGGCCTGAGCGTACTGAGACCAGAACACATTCTCCGTCGAGCTGCCCTCCTCGGCTCGGTAGAAGGCGGCGGCATCAGACACACTGCGGGGCAAATCTGCGAATGCTCCTGGAGAGCTCCGGATTCGGGTAAGTAACAAGTAATTCACTTTCATGTGCTTGCTTTGCATAAAGAAAGCCTTACCCGCCGCTATCTTCTTCATCGCCTCAACTTCCTGGAGGGCTTTCTGGGCTTCGACCTTGGCAGATTTGGCGCTTTCAAGGGCCACCGCGAGCTCGGACTCTCGCGTCTTTGAGTCAATCTCCAAACTCTCGTGTTTTTTCACGAGAGCCTGGAGCTCTTGCTGCACCTTGCCAACCCACGCTTCATGCTTCTCCCGCTCGGTGCGCTCCATGGCCGCCTTCTTTTCGGCCTCGGACAATGCTTTCTTAAGGGTCGCCACCTCAGTCGTGGCCCCTATGACACTAATAGCGATCCTGTCATTGTTTGCAACTGCATCTTTTTATATTATACTCCACAAGGTATTACTTACCTTCCTTTTCCCCGAGCTCCTTCTTGGAAAGGTCGAGCTCCTGCTCGAACCGCTCAAGGCTCTGCTTTAGCGCATCCACCTCCGAAGTCAGTGCGGCGGAGGCTAGCAGCGAAGCCCGCATACGCATATTGACTTAATTCTGTTAGACTCCTGCGAATGTTATTAGATCCTCTATTCGGCTTTTCTTTCCGAACGCTAAACAGAGCATCAGGGGCTACTGTCTAAGCGGTAATATTTTTACATATTTTTTACATACCCCAAAGCCTGTCAACAGGCTGGCACAGGATTCGGTCATCCCGCTCTTGGCGGACTGAACCTTCTGAATCACCGCACTCATAATGGTGCGGTGCTCCTCGTCAATGGAGGCGCCGTTAAGCACCTCCAGCAAGTTATCTGGTGCCTCCGGTTGGGCGGAGGTCACCGGCGTTGTAGGCTTGCCCTTCTTCTTAGGGGGCCGCCTGCCGGACTCAGGAACCTTTGAAGGTTCCGGTGCGGTGTCCGGCCTGGGGCCAGACTTAGAGCCCTCGGGGGTCTTGTCCCCTTGGCGCCTGGAGTCCGGGAGGGAGGTCGCCTTGCGGCGCCTCCAGGACCACCTCCTCCTGGCCCGGAGCCTCCTGGAACAACACCTCGACATTATCTGTAGGTCAAGGAGAGGAGGCGGCCGGATGTGAAGTACTGTTCACATCCGATGAATACACGGAACCGCTCGATGACACGTCGAGCTGGTCTTTGGGCGGACTGCATAAATATATTCGGCGTCAGGAAAAACTAAGCAATAAAGGAATGCCATGAGTCATTCTGGTATCTGAACACTTACGATTTTGCCAGGGGCTTGGCCCTGTGTGGCCACTCCTCTTCGCCGTCGTCGGCGTTGGTGGAGTAGTCCGGAGGGAGGGTCCTTCCTTTCTTGGACCCTCCGGCCTCCCCAGTTGGGGCGGCCTTCCTTTTCTTCTCTCCCCCCGTTGGGGGAGAGACCTCTCTTTCCTCCTCCTCGTCTTCGTGGGAGGAGTCCGCCTCAGAATCATCGGACGACAAGTCTGATTCCACCGGGCGCCGGGAACTCTTCCGGGTTCCCGTGGCCTTCTTCTTGGCCTTCTTCTCCGGCACCACATAGGGCCCAGAACCAGCAGCTTTGCGAGGCGAGAGTCTGCTGGTTGTTTGGGCAAAGGAGCAGGATAGTCGATCTGTCTGGACGTCTCCTGCCAATCCTGTCGAAGGTAAGGGATCCTTTGGTCAAGTTTTGGCGACAGAACTATCTGTTGGCATAGGGTACCTTTGCCGACAGATAAATTGTAGCTAACACATATGCTGACAGAAGATAAAGCAGTCGGAGGACTTGCTGTGGGGAAAGGTATTGCCGACAGAAGTTCACTTGCGGACACTTTTTTTGTCAGCATACACCCTACCTACACCAACAGATAATCTGTCAATGTACACCCTACCTATGCCGACACATGGTGAGTCAACATACACCCTACCTATGCTGACACATGGTAAGTCAATGTACACCCAACCTATGCCGACACTTAGTCTGTCTAAAGGCATTTAGTATTGCCGACACATGGTTTGTCTAGTTAGGGGTATACTTTTGCCTACACTTTTTGCGTTGGAATGTTTTTGCCGACATATAAACTCTTGGTAAGATGGTGCACAGCCAAAACAACAATTGGATACTGCTCTAATTCAAATGTTATATACAATGCTCAACTGTTATCCACAAACAGTATCAAGATGAACACATTGCACGATCATTGATAAAATGGTAACAAAAGTACACACACACATATTGTTCGCAGTTTCAAACACAAGTCAATCTTCAAAAAAGCAAAGTTTGGCCATCTTGGCAACCATCCAGAAAACACAAGTCACATAAAAGGACCCCTATTCGCTGCTCTAAAATAGTCCAAACACTAAATGGTCCAAACAATTTGAGTAATACCCATGAGCACAAGATTTCTACTCCATAACACTTGACTACCAGTCCAGAAGACACATAAGATTCACGATTACAATTAACTTGGGTGGTCCTGAGCCTTCACGTCCTCTCTTTTACTATCTTGCATCTTCCTTTTTTTCCTTTCTCCAGAGAAAACATCATTCTACACACAACTTCCTTCCTGATCTTCTTCTCCCGAGCATCGGATCGCCAATCAACCAAGCACCTGCAGCTCCGCGGTGCATGCTCATGTCCAAGTCTCCCACTCCATCCGCCACCACGCCCATGCCCAGCTGCTGATAGGCCCTGTAATCATTTGCTCCACCCCTGCCGCTCTAATGTTCAAGCTCCTCCTATACCCACTTCTCACATTCTTCCGAGTGATTTGAACCTGCAGAAGTTAGCATATACTTTCAAGATATAACTGATACTTGGCTATGTTAGATGAAGATGCCATTCATTCTCCATGACTGTTAAATGCATAGCTCCTAGTAGTCCACATTCTACATGTGTAATGTGTTAAAAGCACCTGGAGATTTTCTTATTGTTTCAGATAGCACTATGTTAACTCAAGTGCTCAACATCACACATTAGATGGTTGGAGAATCATGACAATTCTTCAAAAGAGCTCATTAAAATTCCAGAAAAAAGAGTCAATCAAAATTCCAGCAAAAGAATGAGCTAATCAAAATTGGGTGACACATGTATACAATCTTCGCATTTCCAACTTTCTGTCAATTCGAGCAGAAAACTGGGAGATTGTTTCCTAGAGCATGTGCAATAGCCACAACCCCAGGGCCAAGATAGTACAAAACAGAAATGGAAATAGAAGAGTATTACAGGTATGGAAAAGCAGGAAGGCCTCATAGTCATTCGCGACATAGTTGGTTCAGAATGTCTGCTCACAAGCTATTTACCTATTTTGCAATCTGACAATTAAAAAGAATACTTGTATTGCAGTGATATTTTTAGTTTGCATCAGTCAAATCACACATTACCAGTACCAGCTCTAAATTCCGCATATTGCAGCAATAACTTGTAAGACATGTTAGAAATAGGAGCACTGAAGTACACCCATCTAAATAATAGATCTATGTTGACATGCCTTACATTTTATTGTGTCGCCTATCTGTATATTTACTCGGATCTTACATTTTTGTATTTTTGTCAATGCAGGTGTGTTCTTCCTACTATAAAGCAACATGGATTTCTTTAAATTAAATTGTGCATATTGTGGAAAATAAATCTTGTGTGTCTATAGTCATGTTCATGTATGTTCTGAACTGAGACAAATATTCTTCATTGTCTATGCTTTTTCCTTCTGTTAATGATGATAGTGCAGCTCTCCATCTTATTAATTCCTTACTCATTCACTTGAAATATTGCCTAAATATTATTATTTTTGTAGTTGGTTTAGCAGCCTGACTTAGATCTTCTACATTACCCATAGAGAATCTTCAAAAGTGTAGTCATATAGAGAATCTTCAAAAGTGTAGTCATACTGCTTCTATGTGTTTCAGCTGTCACCAATCCATGGTGAAATAAACAGGAGAATACATGCTTGCAGAAGTTGTCAAGAGGCTCCATTTAACCATCAAAGACCATGAGACCTACCAATCGAGTGATAGAGATGGACACAATCTCTCCTTGTGGAAGAACAATGTATCAATTGCCAACAAATCCAAACATTTCATCCTATCTTACCATGTAGTACTAACTTAACTGCAATGTATCGCTTGTGTCAAAAACTATTTGAATCGCGTATTTGGCTATCTATGATATCAAATCTTTATGTTCTTTCAATATCATGTACACTCGAAAGCAAGGCCATTATATGATAAAAACCCACTAGCACTCCTAAGTTTATCAAAATAATTGCTTTCAGTTCATAGTGGGCTTTCGCCTTTCCTACACAACAAACAATCCAAAATATTTCTATATTGATTCATAGCACTTGATAAACAAGTATACATCAAAACTGTATGCTAAAAAAGGCAAAGAGATCTCTTTTAGTTCTTGGTTCAAGTTTGTCTTGCGCGCCAAATGGCGCGACAGGTCATCTAGTGTTTGTAAATCATTCAGAACAAAAAGTAACTTACTTATGAACTGAGAGAAAATGATCGAGTATCTTAAGTCCTAAATAGAAGTAAGCTCCCCGGCATGCAATCTTCGTATCTGTATATTTTTGCCTCCTGATGGAGGCGTTTCATGAGTAGTCTCATGTTGACCTTACTGCCGAAGTGCACTCTACATTATCAGGCATTTTCTTTTTTTTCCTCTGCTCCCTTAGAGGCCTTTATAGATTCTTGTTCAAATCTTAGTACAGAAGCAAAACTGCTACTTTTAGTCTGAAAATAAAGAAAAGAGCAAAAGTTTGCAATTCTAAACATGTTGTGTTAGCAATAGACCAACCTAATATTATTGCCTCTACGATGTTCCTGTAGTAGAGATCCACCAACTCGCCACGGACCCAGGTCATCTGACCACACGCCTTGACATTCCGCCACCCACGGCTGCCTATTTTAGGGAAGAAAAAAAACATTAATATACCATCATGCATTAGCTGTGTGAAAATCATTCAGATGAGCTGGAAGACAAACTGAAGAAAATACAAAAATAAAATCATATTAGTATCGTTGCAAGCAAGGCTAATTGAAGTTTCAATTGATATGATTTTACACATATATTATTCAGCCCATATACCAGCATCAGAAAATACAAAAAGAAATATAAAACCATGAAGCATCAGAAACTACAAGATGTTACAGAACAAACAACATTCAGTTCTACAACGAAGTTGAAGCCAACTCAATCGTTTGCACTATATAACTTAGAAATACGTATTGACAATCAAAAGTGCTTCATGTAAAAAAACTCAGAGGTTATGCACCTACAGGAGCTTCTGTTTGACCACGGCAACTCACCCAAAGAATTGGAAGTCACACAATGGGTTACGATTTTAAATAACAAAATTGAACAACCTAGAAATCAGGAAGTCACACAATGCTAACAACATATGAACATTCACCCATATCAATGTTAAAGGAATAATCACTTTCTAATTTAAAGGAGATAAAGAGTTCAGAATCGTATGATGAATATAAAAATGAAAATAAGCTATGAGACATGGTTGTCAAATGGCTTGCTATGTTTTGTAGCACCAATCTATGTATCAAAATTGAGATGCTAAGAAATAGGAATAAGAACTGTAGAATAATAGCAGAAGATATGAAAGTGTTACCCTAATTTTCAGAGTTCAGCAATGACATATGGTTTAAAGTTCAGCAATGCACAAGCACGCATCATGCAGCAGTACAGAAAAGGATATCTCAGGAGGAGCTGATGCTTACCTATTGGAAAAGACGAGTCTGTGCGGAGATCTGCAGCAATAGACGGCTGGCTTCGGTAGGGGCGCAGTGGTATGGAGAGCTTGTGGATGGATCTCTATCGGCGGCAGAAGGAACCGGGAGCATGGATGGAGAGCTCGTGGCAGGGCTGGGGCCCGGGGCGGGGTCGACAGGGGAGAAGCGCGAGGAAGATGGCGGACGAAGTTTGGGGCTGGAGGATGGGGATCAAGGGAGGGGGTTTATCCCTGAGCATGAGGACAGCGGCTGGATCTCAGGCAGAGCGCGAGGACGGCGGCTAGATATCTGGCGGAGCGCGAGAACGGTGTCTAGATCTCAAGCGAAGCGCGAGGACGGCGGCTGGATCTCGGGCGGAGCGCAAGGACGGCGGCGACAGCAGCAGGACCGAGGTTGGAGAGCGAATGCGGCGGCGACGGCGGCAGGGCGTGGGTTGAGCGCCCGGACGAGGGGATAGGGATGGGGTGCGAGGGCGGCGGCTGGCACAGGTAGGTTATGGACTTGGTCGATTTGAGGGGAATTTTGCACGGGCCAGCCAAAAGAAATTAGAAATTCCCGTCTCGCGCCTAAATGGTGCGCCAACTTTCCAAGTTTCAAGATTTTAAAAAGAAAAAAATTCCAAGGTTCAGTCGCTCGACACGTATGCACATACGCCGACACTTATTCCTTGTCCATACACCCTACATACGGCGACATATTGGATGTCACTAAGCATGTACCTATGCCAACACTTATTCCGTGTCCATACACCCTACATACGACGACATATTGGATGTCACTAAGCATGTACCTACGTCGACACATAAATTGTTAGGACTCACACATGTGCCGACACACAACGTGTTGTTAGCCGGTTGCCGACAGCTAAGTCGTTGCTTCGTAGTTGCTGACACATAGTGTGTCAACAATGATGTATATACGCCGACACATGGTGCGAGGAAAAAACTTCATAGATATCCCGACAGTTTTTTCGTGGAGACTAGTGGACCTTTGCTAACAGAAGTGTGTCACATAAGCTCTACCATGGTGTAGTGGGAGCTTAGATCCCGCATAGAGTCAAACTATGAAAGATAAAGATCCTATAAGAGGTAAAAATAGCTTACCGCGCTGGCTTGACGCTGCGCGCTGAATCCGCGATCCTCGGTAGCGGATGCGGGAGCTTCGGCACCCTTGAATAGCACCTTCCAGACATCTTTGTACGTTGTGTCGAAGAGCCTGCTCAGAGTTCGGTGCTGGGCCGGATTGAACTCCCACAAGCTGAAAGCCCTTTGTTGGCACGGGAGTATACGGCGGATGAGCATGACTTGGACTACATTGACAAGTTTGAGCTTCTTGCTCACCAGGGTTTGGACGCATGTTTGGAGTCCGGTCAGCTATCCTTTTTTGCCGCACGGCAGGCCCTTCTCTTTCCAGGAGCTGAGCCGCGTGGGGATTCCGGATCGGAACTCGGGGGCTGCGACCCACGCAGGGTCGCGCGGCTCGGTGATGTAGAACAATCCCGATTGCCACCCCTTTATGGTCTCCACGAAGGAGCCCTCGAGCCATAGGACGTTGGGCATCTTGCCCACCATGGCGCCTCCGCACTCCACCTGGCGGCCGCCCACTACCTTCGGCTTCACATTGAAGGTCTTCAGCCATAAGCCAAAGTGGGGCTAGATGCAGAGGAAGGCCTCGCACACAACGATGAACGCCGAGATGTTGAGGATAAAGTTCGGGGCCAGATTGTGGAAATCCAGGCCATAGTAGAACATGAGCCCCCGGACAAATGGGTGGAGAGGGAAACCTAGTCCACGGAGGAAATGGGTGAGGAACACCACCCTGTCATGGGGCCTAGGGGTGGGGATGAGCTGCCCCTCTTCTGGGAGCCGGTGCGCGATGTTGTCAGACAAGTATCCGGCCTTCCTCAGCTTTTTGGTGTGTCCCTCCGTGATGGAGGAGACCATCCACTTGCCTCCCGCTCCGGACATGGATGGAGAAGGTTGAGGTGGGGAATGCGGAATTGGGCGCTGGAGCTCGAGTGTGCGAAAATGGATGAGCAAAGGAGGAAGAAGGCGTAGGTGAAAAGGTGGATCCTTATCCCCTTATATGGGTGGACGAAACTGCGTGCCCCCACCAGCCTGGTAAAACTCGCTTATCTCCCAAGCGCTACAATCAATGCCGTGGTTGGGTTACCCACGTCCGTATTGATGAGAATCCCGGAATAAGGGGACACGATCTCTGCTTTGACAAGACATGCCAAGGAAACCGCCTTGCTAAACGCGCTGAGGTGGGACAATAAAACGGTTCGAATAAAGACTTGGCCGTGGTGTGATGTCACACTGCGGGGTACGTTAGCAGATTAGATTTGTGTAAATATTATTCTCTCTATGGCAATATGTGGAACTTATTTTGCAGAGCCGGACACTATCCTTGTGTTCAAAAACTTCTACGAAGTATTCGGAGGAGGAACCCGCCTTGCAATGCCGAAGACAATTTGCGCGCCGAACTCGTCATCATTGAAGCCTGGTTCAGGGGCTACTGAGGGAGTCCTGGATTAGGGGGTGTCCGGATAGTCGGACTATAACCTTTGGCCGGACTCTTGGACTATGAAGATACAAGATTGAAGAATTTGTCCCGTGTCCGGATGGGACTTTCCTTGGCGTGGAAGGCAAGTTTGGCGATACAGATATGTAGATATCCTTCCGTTGTAACCGACTCTGTGTAACCCTAGCCCTCTCCGGTGTCTATATAAATCGGAGAGTTTTAGTCCATAGGACAGAAGAAGAACAACAATCATACCATAGGCTAGCTTCTAGGGTTTAGCCTCTCTGATCTCGTGGTAGATCTACTCTTGTACTACCCATATCATCAATATTAATCAAGCAGGAGTAGGGTTTTACCTCCATCGAGAGGGCCCGAACCTTGGTAAAAAAATTGTGTCCCTTGTCTCCTGTTACCATCCGCCTAGACGCACAGTTCGGGACCCCCTACCCGAGATCCGCCGGTTTTGACACCGACAGCCTCCGCAAACTTGGAGGCCAAACTGCCCAAAAGGGGAAAGGATCCTCTTCTGGAGAAGACCACTATGGCCGCCGACAGCGGCCCAGCATGGGATCCCAGGGCCCAGCCCCTGGTGAACTCATAAGTATATGCAATCGGAGCACGTTTTTTAGGCGTCCGGACTCACCGTGGCTTAATATTTTTAGCCTGAGCCATTTTTTTGTATAGTCCGGCGAGGCCCCGTACCCAACAGCCCTCATCAGAGGATTTGCTAAGCTCAAATGCTATGGAGAGCAGGACGCCCCCGAAGGTCCCTTCCTCCAAACAGGTGTATTACACCGAGGATACGTCCCAAGAGGACCCCGACCAAGGAGGAAAGGGAAAAACCATGAAGGCGGTGCTTGGAGGTCGAACCTCAGGGGCCGGAGACATGGGGGAAAAGATTCCCAAGGGGGCCGATTGCGGGAGCGATCCTAAGTCCGGCTCCCAGCCGGATGCGATTCTAGAGGCCTATAGGGCTCCAGAATCAAGCAGGCAGCACACTTCGGCTGGAGGGAGCGTGCCTATTCCACCGACGACCTCTGTCTATCCAGAAGTGTCGGATGCTTTGATGGTGGCGTTAAAAGACGCCTCCATCATTGAAGAACACCGTGCCCTTATGGGTGCGGTGATTGAGAAGATTCAGTCGACTAAGAGTGGACTCAACAAAGCCTGTATCGGCCTTATAGGAGGCTTTGAGGTATGTTTTGTGAGTTGTCGAAGAGTGTCGTAGTATAGATAGTAGCCCCTGATACACTGTTCGGTGAGGGAAAGAACCGGACAGGGGATCGAATTAATGATCAGAGGAAGGCTCATTGAATGACTTCTCTTCTGTTTACAAGCAGACGTCTGTAGCGGCTGCTGCGTCTCGTACTGCGGAAATCTCCGGACTGAAGCAAAGTCTGAAGTGGACCATGGATGAGCTTGGCGAGCTGAGAATGCAGTTGAGAGATAAACAAGGTATGCACAATCTTTGCTCGCATTTATTGCGGAGTAGATTCTCAGTATGAAACAAATTGCATAATTTGTGCTAGGGATTATGACCGAAGTCGAGGCCCTCAAAAGGGCCCTTGCCGAGGCCAAGAAAAAGAGGGCCACAGAGCGGACTCTTCGCGAGAAACACGAGGCAAGAGCTTTTAAAGCTGAGCAGGAGCTGCATGGGGCCGTAACGAAATGCGAGACCTTGGAGCAGAGTTTGACGGAGAAAGAATCCGAACTCACCGAGGCGCGTCAGGTCACGAGCGACGCCCGGGGGGAAACCCAAAGCGCCCTGCAGGGGATTCAGGAGGCGAGAAAGATCATGACGGGTATGGCTTTTTCCATGTAAAGCAAGTATTTGAAGGGAAAATTCTGTTTCTGATTTTGAATCCGGATGTCTCAGGGGTATTTGCCGAGCTACCTCGCAATATATTAGATGCCGCCCAATTCTACCAAGGCGAAAAAAGGAACACTGCGGATAAGATCTTCTGGGCGCAGTATTTGACGCCACAGTATTCGGTGCCTTTTGCCGATCAACTGAAATAGCTGATCGAACTGCATAAGGCGGCGGAACTAGCCATGAAAGATCTGGTTATTCGACTATGGCCTGCTGAGCCGATTCCAGGCAGCTACTGCGGACTCGTGAAGAGGCTTGTAGATGCTCGCCCTAGACTTGACGTCATCAAGCGGTCGGTCTGTATAGAAGGTGCGCGAATGGCCTTCGCCCGCACAAAGGTGCAACTGGGGAAGATGGATGCCGAGAAGCTGGTGACTGAAGGACCTCCCTAGGGGAAGGAGCACCACAAGCCCGAACTGTGCACGAAGGACATTATATCTCCATGAAGCCGATCATGTTGCCCATTGTAATATTTGAACAAGGTCGTTTATTTGTCGCTTGTTATATAAAAGTTTACCCTCATGTGCGGCCGTTTTATATGTTTAAACCTGAGAGTTGGCCAGTCGTCGGCTTCTGCCCCCACGTAAGAAGTACGGGGGTGTTCGGGATAAACCTGAGCACTCTTTATCCCAGTTTTGGGTCCTTCGAAGGAGGTGCTCAGCACAACGAACCAGGTAATCAGACTATAGGGCTTTATCACTCTCACTTAGCCATAAGAGCTTTAGTATGGTAGGCACAACCCCTTTTGTTTGGAAGACCGTACTAGGGGCTCTAGAAGCGCCTGATCAGGGAAAGGCCAATCCGTCGCACGCTGCATTGGTTATGGCAAATTATGCGGGAGAAATCCTTAAAGATTTTTTGACCTCTCAAACAGCTGACCAGCTCTCGCCGTATCATGACAGTCAATTTTTGGCTTTCTCTACTGAGGTGCTCGTCTCGAAGAACCGGGACACAATCGCAGTAGTTCTCCCAGTGCTACCTTAGCCGATATGGCGGAACGTAAGGTACCAAAACATGGGAGCCGGGCAAACCCAACTATTGACCCAAGACATGATTCGGAGCTGATGCATATAATGCTATAGGTTTGGGGTGCCGAACTTCCATGAAGGTGTTCGGACTTTTATTGCCATGTTGTGGGTAAAACGAAGCCCCTGGCATATTTAAGGCATATCACTATGTACAGATGCCACTTGACAAAATGATTTCAATAAGAAATAATCAGCAGGAAAATGTCATATAAATCCACATGTTGAATTTGAATAATACGTCTATGCATACGGGTACAAGTAATGTGATAAAAGAGGTTTGTGATAGCAGAACCTGCTGTAACCAGGGGGAGGAGGTTGAGTGCGGATCCGTAATATAGACGGACGGTCGCTGCAGGGAATATCTAAGGATTCCCTAACGCGTTCAAGCTTCCTCTGTGTAGTCCGTCCTGGTCGGTGGGAAGGAGAACCTGCGAAGGAAATATAATAAATGTTTATGAGCCGAAGGGTGGTTTAACTACTGAGTTCGGCTCGTCCTGGCTTTCGCTGGAGTGTTTAGTTGAGCTCTGGACGAGCCGGGGTATCCTTCTGCGAAGTAGTTCGGAGCCCCTTGACGCTGTCCGGGAGCCTGGACAGTGACTCGTGGTTCGGCTGCAAGATGCTGCTCGTTGTCCCTGCTGCTAAGGCAGTGGTGTACTTGTTGGTGCCTGGGGAAGGTTCGGCTTTGCCATGAAGTGTGATGACGCCCCGTGGACCGGGCATCTTGAGCTTACGGTAGGCATAATGCGGCACTGCGTTGAATCGAGTGAACGTGGTTCGTCCGAGCAGTGCTTCATAATTACTGCCAAAAGGGACGATTTTGAAGATTAACTCTTCGGTACGGTGATTTTCTGGTGATCAAAAGGCTACCTCAAGGGTAATGGAGCTGGTACAGCTAACCTCCGCACCTGGTATAATGCCTCTGAAAGTGGCTTTAGTGGGTTTGATCGCGGAATGATCGATGCCCATCTTGCGCACTGTGTCCTGGTAGAGCAAATTTAGGCTGCTTCCTCCGTCCATTAGGACTCGAGTGAGGTGGAACCCGTCTATTATTGGGTCGAGGACTAGTGCGGCTGGATTGCCTTGGTTGGCGTTGACCGGACGGTCAGTGCGGTTGAAGGTGATCGGCCCTAGCTTATATTGTGGGGCGACTAGTTCCGTTGAGTTGCCAGCCCTAAGGATGCATGTCTGGTCCGTGTTGGTAATTTGGGTGGTATTTACCACATTCACCGATTGGATATGCGGGGGAAGTTTCTTTTGCTCTCCTGTGTTCGGTGGTCCGGGCTCTTCATCGCTATCGTCGCTTTGAGACCCCCCTTCGTCCTTGGCGCCTGCCCTGCCGGCTTGTTTGAAGACCCAACATTCTCTGTTGGTATGGCATTTCTAGGGTGCCGTGAATTTGGCATTGGCGGTCGAGTATGCGGTCCAGACTGGATTGACCGGGATTTTTAGTTTCTTGTGGCCCCTTCCGCTGACCGGACTTTGAGCCCTTGAACCCGGCATTAACTGCCGTATTTTCGGCGTTTGCACCATATTTGCATCGCTTGTGTTTGTTGCGTCGTGGTTTGCCGCCGCTATCCCTGGCTTCTAATATGCCGGGTTTGCTTGTTGTATTGATGTTACAAGCCAACCAACTATCTTCGCCCACACAGAAGCGGGTCATATGTGTTGTGAGGGCTGCCATGGATTTTTGCTTCTCTTGGCTGAGGTGCCGGGCGAGCCATTCGTCACGGATGTTATGCTTAAATGCTGCTAGGGACTCTGCATCTGGACAGTCGACTATTTGGTTCTTCTTAGTTAGGAACCATGTCCAGAATTGCCTGGCCGATTCCCCTGGCTGCTGTGTTATATGGCTCAAGTCATCGGTGTCCGGTGGTCGCACATAAGTGCCTTGGAAGTTGTCAAGGAATGCGCCTTCCTAATCTGTCGGCGTTCTGGGAACGGGGGTCCCCAGACTTGCCTGCCTGCGGCCTGCGGCGTGGCTCAAAGGAGGCCTAGCACGGCCCAACTTCATCGACACAAGACCCAAGACCCTCGCAAGGGGCCAAGCCTCGCGGGGCGGACGACACGATGCTTCCTCAGGCGCGGCCTCGCCAGGCTGGCTCACGAGGAGGCGGAGAGATCAAGCCAGGGTACCTCGCGAGGTGCCCATGACGCAAGCCATGACGACCAAGGGCGCCAGCCCGCGCAGTGTCCTCCCTTTCCTCTTTAGTGCAAAGGGGGCAAGCACAGGCGAGAGGATCAAGCAAAGGCATCCATTTCGATGCAGCAAGACCAAGACCGGTCCAACGGCGGGAAGGAGGTCATCGTGGAGCCCAGGACGGCGTCACCACAGGGCCTTTGGCAGGCGAGGACCAACTTTAGTCAGGATAAGAGTACTGTATGGTCCCCTTCGAATTGGTCGATTGTTGGCGCCCTTCCCGCTCAATATTTGGGACGAGGCCCAGGGACTTTGCCTATAAATAGGACTAGCCACCCCCAGGGTAGAGGCATCTGGTATCCAGAATCCGAGCAAAGAGAGAGAGAGAGAGAGGTAGAGAGAAGGGCGGCTGAGCTCACTTAACAGTTCATCGCCCCAGCTAGAACACACCCTCGCGAGGCTATTCTCCCTTGTACTGTTCATCGTCATCGGCCCAAGAGGCAATCCACCCACCACAAACTAGAGTAGGGTATTACACCACAATGGTGGCCCGAACTAGTATAAACTTTGCGTCCCTTGTGTTGTTCCTTCAGTAGTTAGATCCTTGCGAGACGGAGAGGTAGAGGGCAGAATCTCCGCGCGCACCCCATAGTTCGAACCTGAAGGGTCTGCCGGAACCCGAAATCCGACATTTGGCGCGCCAGGTAGGGGTGCGCCGGAATTTGTCTTCCACCGTTTCGTTCTCCTCCGACCGTCACGTCCATGCCTGACGCACGTCAGACCCGCGCCGAGTGCCGGGCCGCCGTCGCCTCCCGCGTCGCCCAGACGGCTCCCGTCGGTGGGCATTCTCGTCGTTCCCCGTCGCCCGCCATCAACGCCGCCACCGGCCCGACGGGGAGCGAGCAGCAAGCGTCGTCCCAGCATCTGGCTGTGCGGCAAGATAACCGCGCCGCTACATCAACACCCCCGGTCGTCGCGGCCCTTCTGGGCGGCTCGCAGGCGCCGCCCACAAGTCGCCATGTCAAGCCGTTTGTCCGCCGGGTGGCGCCGTCTCCGCACGGCAGGGGGCTCCCATGGACCAAGTGGCGCGCGAGGCCGGTCTGGCCTTCAGCTCGGAGGACCATCCCGCCAACTTGGCTGGCTCGGGCGCGCTCCCCATGTTGTGCACCCCCACTATTTGCTAGGTGGCTGTCACCAAAACCCTCGTAGACGGCGGCGTTGGCCTCAGCGTGCTTTCGGTTGAGACCTTCAACCTCCTCCGCATACCCCTGGAGCGACTGCAACCCAGTCGGTCTTTCTTGGGCATCGGGGGCGGGTCATCTAGCTCTCTGGGACAGATCCGGCTCCCGGTAACCTTCGGCACCTACGACAACTTTCACACGGAAATGATCGACTTCGACATCGCCCCCATCGGCCTTCCTTACAACGCCATCCTCGGCTACCCGGCGCTAGCCCAGTTCATGGCCGCCACGCACCAGGCGTACAACCTCATGAAGATGCCCGGGAGCAGCGGTGTCCTCACCGTGCCTGGGGACACCGGAGATGCCCTGCGGGTACTCAAGCTCGCCTACAAGGCAACGGCCTCGGCACAACCATCCGACGCGGAGACCCTTGAACCCAAGGGGGCTGCGCCTGCCAAGAAGAGGCAGTTGTACACCCAGGACAAAGCAGAAACCAAGCAGATACCTGTCGACAAAGATGGGTCCACTAGTGCCACTTTCACCATAGGCGCCAATCTGGAGCCTGAGCAAGAGGAAGCCCTGATCAGGTTCCTGCGTGCAAATAAGGAGGTATTCGCTTGGGAGCCTGATTAGTTGGTGGGGATCCCCCGGAGCGTCATCGAGCATCACCTCAACGTGTGCCCAAACATGCGCCCCGTGGAGCAGAAAGCCAGGCGGAAGTCCGCAGAGAAGCAGGCCTTCATCGTCCAAGAAACCCGCAAGTTGGAGGCCGCTGGGGTCATTCGCGAGGTCCGATACCCGGATTGGTTGGCCAACCCGGTCGTTGTGCCCAAGAAGGGGGGAAAGGAATGCATGTGTGTCGACTTCACCAACCTCAACAAGGCATGCCCGCAAGATCCGTTCCCGCTCCCCCGCATCGATCAGATCGTCGATTCCACCGCGGAGTGCGACCTGCTCTGCTTCCTGGACGCCTTCTCTGGGTATCACCAGATCAAGATGGCGGTGGAAGACGTCGAGAAGACCGCCTTCCTGACCCCATGCGGGGTGTACTGCTATACATGCATGCCATTTGGGTTGCATAACGCAGGGGCGACCTTTCAGCGGCTGATGCACATCGCCTTGGGCCAGCAGCTCGGGAAGAATGTCGAAGCCTACGTCGACGACATCGTGGTGAAATCTCGGGAGGCCAAGACCCTGATATAGGACCTGGAGGAGACCTTCGCGAGCCTCGACGCAGTGAACCTGCGGCTCAACCCAGAGAAGTGTGTGTTCGGAGTCCCCTCAGGCAAGCTCTTGGGCTTTCTCGTGTCCCATTGGGGCACCGAGGCTAACCCGGAGAAGTTCAAGGCGGTCGAGGACATGAGCCCGCCGAAAACCCTCAGAGAAATGCAGAAGCTCACCGGACGTGTGACCGCGCTAGGGCGCTTCATCTCCAAACTGGGGGAGCGAGCACTGCCTTTCTTCCAGCTGATGAAGAAGAAGGGACCATTTGAATGGACCAAAGAGGCAGATAAGGCGTTTCAAGACCTCAAGAGGTACCTAACCAGTCCTCCAGTCATGGTGGCCCCGCGTCCTCGAGAGCCCTTGTTGCTCTACCTCGCTGCCACTCCCTACTCCGCCAGCGTAGCCCTGGTGCCGGTTAGAGAAGAGCGCCAAATCAGAGCCACATCAGCCACCCGAGACAAGGCAAGGAAGGAACAAGGGAGGCCCGCGGGAGACGTACCTACAGCCGAGGAAGATCGGTCGTCGAAGGGTGCACCTAGGGCAGAAGAGGCCTCTCCTCAGGACGGATGACCTCCCGAGGCCACATCACCTCGCGAAGCGCCCTTGCCTCCGGAGGGCGCCGCGAACGCTGATGCTCTCGGCCTTGTTGAGCACCCAGTCTACTTTGTCAGCACGGTGTTGCGAGACGCGAGGGCACGGTACCCCATGCCCCAGAAGCTCCTCCTCGCACTACTAGTGGCCTCGCGCAAGCTGCGTCACTACTTCCAAGGGCATCCCATCAAGGTCGTCTCGTCATACCCCTTGGAGAGAGTGCTCAGGAGCCCTAACTCGGCTGGACGGGTCGCCGAGTGGAACATAGAGCTGCAAGCCTTCCAGCTCGAGTTTAGCACGACCAGGGTCATCAAAGGGGCAGCGCTAGCAGACTTCGTAGCAGAATGGACTGAAGCACCCGGCCTCGAGAACAACGAGGATCGGTCCCTCTCCTCGGGGAGTGAGGCACCGGAAGGCTGGGTCGTGTACTTCGATGGGGCGTTCTCCAGGCACGGCGCCGGGGCAGGAGCGGTGCTGATATCGCCCACTCAAGACAAGCTCTGCTACACCATACAACTCTATTTCCAGCAAGGTGAAAAGGTCTCGAACAACATAGCAGAATATGAGGGTTTGATAGCAGGGTTGAAGGCAGCGGTAGCTTTGGGGGTGAAGCGCCTCACCGTCAAAGGTGATACGCAACTCCTTGTCAACTTATCCAGCAAGGTGTATGAACCAAGGGATGAGCACATGGAGGCCTATCTAGCGGAGGTCCGCAGGATGGAGAAGCAGTTCTGGGGGCTGGAATTAAAGCATGTGCCCCATGGCACCAATCAGGAAGCCGGCGACATTGCCAGATGGGCGTCCAGGCGGCTGCCTCAGGAGCCTGGCGTATTTGAAGAGCGGCTCTTCAAGCCCTCAGCCCAGCCGTCGTTGTCAAGCACCGCCTAGCCTCAGGAGGAACTCCCTCAGCCACCGGCCTCAGGAGCCCCGGCCTGCGGCCCCGCCTCAGGGGGCCCTGCCGGAGCAAGAGGAAGAAGCGGAGCGCCTGGCGCGGCAAGCCACGGCATACTGCATCAGGGACGGAGAGCTCTACCGGAGACGTCCGAACGACGTATCCCTGCGCTGCATTTCCAGGGAGCAAGGGAAGGAACTGCTGGAGGACATACATGGCGGGGACTGCGGGCATCACTCATCATCGCGGACCCTCATCGGCAAAGCATTCCGCAGCGGGTTCTATTGGCCCACCGCACTCAACGACGCTGTCGAGCTGGTGAAAGCTTGTGAGGCTTGCCAATTTCATGCCAAACAGATCCATCAGCCGGCAGGAGGCTTGCAGACTATACCCCTTTCATGGCCATTTGCAGTTTGGGGGCTGGACATTCTGGGCCTGTTCCCTAGGGCGCCAGGGGGCTACCGCTACCTCTACGTCGCCATAGACAAATTCACCAAGTGGGCAGAAGTGGAGGCCGTCCGCACCATCCCCGCGGGTTCTGCGGTCAGGTTCATCCGGGGCATCGTGAGCCGGCTCGGGGTGCCGAACCGCATCATCACAGACAATGGTTCTCAGTTCACCAGTAACCTCTTCAAAACATACTGTGCTAACCTTGGAACGCAGATATGCTACGCTTCGGTGGCGCACCCGCGGAGCAACGGCCAAGCCGAACGAGCTAATGCAGAGGTCCTGAGGGGCCTCAAGACAAGGACATTCAAGAAGAAGCTGGAGGCCTGCGACAGAGGTTGGTACGATGAGCTCCAGTCCGTGTTGTGGTCCATCCGCACAACCACGACCAAGCCAACCGGGGAGACCCCGTTCTTCTTGGTCTACGGAGCCGAAGCAGTCCTCCCTCACGAGGTCAGACATCGCTCCGCGCGGGTCCTAGCGTTTGATGAGGCGCAACAGGACGCCATGCGGGGGGTGGACCTCGTGCTGGGGGAGGAACACCGCTGAGAAGCCGCGCTGTGAGCGGCGAGGTACCAGCAGGCACTGCGGCGATATCACTGCCGCGACATCCGCCCCAGGACCCTCGAGGTAGGAGACCTCGTGCTCAGACGGGTTCTCTCCAGGGAAGGGTTGCACAATCTCTCTCCTATGTGGGAGGGCCCGTTCAAGGTTGTTCATGTTTCCAGGCCAGGCTCCGTGCGCTTGGAGACCCAGGAAGGGGAGCCGATCCAGAACGCGTGGAACATCCAACACCTCCGGAAGTTCTACCCATGAAGGCCCAGAGCCTGTGAAGAAGGCGAATGCCTGTGAAGATTAATCCTTTTTTGGGAAAGGCCCTGAGCCTATGAAGAAGGCGAATGCCTGTGAAGATTAATACTTTTTTGGAAAAGGCCCTGAGCCTGTGAAGAAGGCGAACGCCTGTGAAGATTAATCCTTTTTTGGAAAAGGCCCTGAGCCTGTGAAGAAGGCGAACGCCTGTGAAGATTAATCCCTTTTTGGAAAAGGCCCAGAGCCTGTGAGGAAGGCGAACGCCTGTGAATCTCGTTACCCTAAGAAGAAAGGCCTGGAACCCGTGAAGAAGGCCAATGCCTGTGAAGCTCGCCGCCCGTGACACTCTCACAAAATAATGAGTGGGGTTGTACACGCCCCGGAGTCTCAGGAGCGCCGGCCTCAGGCCCTGGGGCTCCCTCCCACGGCCAGTGGCAGCACTTAGCTCTGCGCTAGTGAGAAGACGTCGAAGACTAGACTAGGTGCCGGACGCGGCTTTTTCATTTGCTTTCCGCAGTTGGTTCGCTTTGTTCGCAGTTGAAGTTCTATTGGAATTATTGCCGTCATTGGTTTGCATTTCGTCGATATTCACTCCCCCGTTTTGATTCCTCCTGCAGTAAGTCTCGTGAGGGGGAGCGGCCGAGTGCCCTCGCGAGGGTTCCTGTCCTACTCGTTCTGAGGTTTCACGACCTGGGTCCATCTCGCGAGCACCCCTCCAGTCCGTGCCCCTCGGGCACCGCGACATGCACACAGGGCCTGGGTCGGTCGCCCCCCACAGCTGGGGCCGGGAACTATTTATGTGCGGACGCACATCTGAAAAGCGCGAAAGCTAAATCAAGGTAGTTTTTAACAGCAACAACTTCCAAACACGCCCCCACAGGGCACCATGCAGCTGTTCTCTTTTACACAGGAAACAAAAGGGAAAGAAAGGACGATCCAGGCGCGGCACGCCTCGCTCCGGCCAGCCGAGGCGACCCGGAACGCCTCCGGGGCTCAGGCGGACTCCCTCTCGCGCTTCACCGGGACGTGGCGACGAGCGGATGAACAGCCACCCCCAAGCAGGCGCGACGGCGTGGGGGCTGGCTGCGGCCACCACTGGAGGAGCCGCCTGAAGAAGAGTTGGTGGAGCTTGGGGAGCATCGAGCGCCGCCATCCGAGCGGGCGCTGTCTCCTCCATCATCGTCGGAGCGAGGCCCCTGGCCACGGTCGTCGCCCTCGGGGCAGCATCCCGCGCGGTGACCATCTTCCCCAAACACCCTCACATAGAGGGTGCCGTCGCCGTCGAACTTGAAGTGCAGGGTGCACCGCTGACCCATGCCGCGCACGCGGGCAAACGTTTGCCAGCCGCAAGTCAGGGCCCCATTCCCAGAAGGGGGGACTTCAAGCGAAACCCAGGAGGCCCTACTGCAACAACCATCAGCTTGGAGCCAGAAGCCGCACCGGGCGCTGGCCAGCAGCTTGTTGATGAAGAAGCGAGGGAGCTGGAGCCAGGTGCTCGTCGGGTCCGCCGACCACACGATGAACTCCGGCAGCACCTCCGTCGAGCGAAAGCGCGGCCTAGGGGGCCGCGCAGTCACAGTCTGCCTCCCCTTGGCAGCCGAGCGCTCACCACCACGCGGGGAACCATCCCTGTGTTCGCGGGGAGCCGCGACGGGGACCGCGGGATGCTTGCGGGGACGACCCCGGCCGCGCTTGGCCGGGGGGGAGTCGGGCCCCGCCCGACTGGCCTTCCCCTTCTCCGCGGCTGAGAACCTCTTTGAAGCCATGCGAGCGGCGAGTGGCTAAGGAGAAGTAGAAGAAGATAAGAAGGAAGGGGCGGACTAGCGGAGCTCACGTGGCCCCGTACTTATAGCTGGAAAAGGCCAACCGTCAATCACCACGATTGTAGGTAATAATGACCCATACCTATGCATGCAGGGACTAGTCAAGTCACGCAGTCGCCAAGGCGTCGTGGGGAAGCAGAGACGCCCACGTCCTAACAAACCGCCAAGCGGCTCCCAAGGCCGCAGGCTATTAGGGCCCGCGGCGCTTCGCTCTTGCCCTTTCGCCTCTCGGCACGGCCAAGTCCGGGCGCGCCTCGGGCCCGGGGGCTACTGTCGGCGTTCTGGGAACGGGGGTCCCCAGACTTGCCTGCCTGCGGCCTGCGGCGTGGCTCAAAGGAGGCCCAGCACGGCCCAACTTCATCGACACAAGACCCAAGACCCTCGCAAGGGGCCAAGCCTCGCGGGGCGGACGACACGGTGCTTCCTCAGGCGCGGCCTCGCCAGGCTGGCTCATGAGGAGGCGGAGAGATCAAGGCAGGGTACCTCGCGAGGTGCCCATGACGCAAGCCATGACGACCAAGGGCGCCAGCCCGCGCAGTGTCCTCCCTTTCCTCTTTAGTGCAAAGGGGGCAAGCGCAGGCGAGAGGATCAAGCAAAGGCATCCATTTCGGTGCAACAAGACCAAGACCGGTCCAACGGCGGGAAGGAGGTCATCGTGGAGCCCAGAACGGCGTCACCACAGGGCCTTTGGCAGGCGAGGACCAACTTTAGTCAGGATAAGAGTACTGTATGTTCCCCTTCGAATTGGCCAATTGTTGGCGCCCTTCCCGCTCAATATTTGGGACGAGGCCCAGGGCCTTTGCCTATAAATAGGACTAGCCACCCCCAGGGTAGAGGCATCTGGTATCCAGAATCCGAGCAAAGAGAGAGAGAGAGAGAGGTAGAGAGAAGGGCGGCTGAGCTCACTTAGCAGTTCATCGCCCCAGCTAGAACACACCCTCGCGAGGCTGTTCTCCCTTGTACTGTTCATCGTCATCGGCCCAAGAGGCAATCCACCCACCACAAACTAGAGTAGGGTATTACACCACAATGGTGGCCCGAACTAGTATAAACTCTGCGTCCCTTGTGTTGTTCCTTCAGTAGTTAGATCCTTGCGAGACGGAGAGGTAGAGGGCAGAATATCCGCGCGCACCCCAAAGTTCGAACCTTAAGGGTCTGCCAGAACCCGAAATTTGACAAAATCCTCCCAACTGTCCACGGAGTCTGCTGGCAAGCTATTCAGCCAATGCCGATCTCGTCCTTTGAATTTTAGTGGGAGGTACTTGATGGCATGTAGATCATTACCGCGAGCCATGTGGATGTGGAGGAGGAAATCCTCGATCCATACCGCAGGATCTGTTGTACCGTCATATGATTCAATATTTACGGGTTTAAAACCCTCTGGGAATTCATGATCCATTACTTCATCAGTGAAGCATAGGGGGTGTGCGGCGCCTCTGTGCAGGGCTATGTCACGACGCAGTTCATATGAATCTTGTCTGCTGAATTCGGCCCGGCCGGATTTACTTTTAGTGTATCCGGCGTGACGGTCGTCATCCCGCGTTGGTGCGCGCCCCTGTGGTCCGTATATCGATCTTGCATCCTTTGCTCTGTTTTCCAGTACGTCTCGCAGGTCCCACGTGTTGCCCCGGGCCTTGGTATTTTGATTTGAGTGGCGGCGGGGTGCAGGCTAAACTTCAGGCTGAAACGCCTCTCTGTCTCGGCTACGAGGTGGCCGGTCCGCCGCATCATATGCTGGTGATGTAGGTTTCAATGCTTCCTCCTCGAGTCGGGGTAGCAACCTGCACAATGGGTAACTCTTGGAGGGGCGTTTGAGTTCGTATTCCTCGGCCGCCAGGACTTTGGTCCATCTGTCTGCTAGCAAATCCTGATCAGCTCGAAGCTGTTGTTGCTTTTTCTTCAGGCTATTTGCTGTGGCAATAAGCCGGTGCTTGAAGCGCTCCTGCTCGATGGGATCCTCAGGTACGATAAATTCTTCGTCGCCGAGGCTCACCTCGTCTTCTGAGAGAGGCATGTAATTGTCATCCTCCATTTCTCCCTCTGCTGCCTGTTCTGGAGGGCTAGCTTGTTCACCCTCCCGATCTAAATCGTGCTGGAGAGGATTGTTGTCTTCGGCACTATCCGGAGTGTTATTGTCTCTTTTGTCGGTATCACTGCTTTTGCTATGGCGGGACTTAGAGCAGCGCCGCTGATGTCGATGCTTGGGCTGCTTCTTGGAGGAGTCATCCTCCACCGTCTTGTCGCCATTGCCTTCTTTGGGTGTATCCACCATATATATATAGCATATGATGAGGTGGCTGTCCAGTGCCCTCTGGGCGGTGGTTTCTGTTCGTCTCCTGCATCCTCGTCCATGTCGTCGATGTCTTCGGAGTCAAAGTCGAGCATGTCGGTTAAGTCGTCGACAGTGGCTACTAAGTGGGTGGTCGGTGGTGAGTGAATTTCTTCGTCGTCTCGCATCCCATTCTAGCCGGACATAGTTCGGCCAAGTTTCTCCTGACAAGGAGGGAGACTTTAATGAATTTAGCATGTCGCCGAAAGACGAGTGCTGAAAGATATCCGCGGAGGTAAACTCCATGATCGACGCCCAATCGGATTCGATAGGAGCGGACGCAGGCGGCTCGGAGTCCGTGCCCGGAGATGAATCCCGTGATTCGGCAACACGGGTCTTGTAAGTGGTGAAGTCAGTATCCGGCTCGATCGCCACTGAGAGTGCAGCCTCCATGGCGGGGTCTACCCCTCGTCCTCGGGTGGCGCAATTTGCTCCGGATTAAGGGCCGGAGCGGTTGCAGGTGTGATCTCCGGAACACTGCCGACGGCAGAGCTAAATCATGCTCGTCGTGATTGTGCGGCGCACCTGACATGGGCTTGAATCCGTCAAAGATCAAGTCTTGGCGGATGTCGGTGGTGTAGTTCAAGTTTCCAAACCTGACCTGATGGCTAGGGGTGTAGCTCTCGATCTGCTCCAGATGGCCAAGCGAGTTGGCCCGCAGTGCGAAGCCGCCGAATACGAAGATTTTTCCGGGGAGGAAAACCTCACACTGGACCGCATCGTTATAGATGATCAAAGGAGCCATCAAGCCTTATGGTGACGTCACAGTGGAACTCTCAATGAAAGCACCAATGTCGGTGTCAAAATCGGCGGATCTCGGGTAGGGGGTCCCGAACTGTGCGTCTAAGGCGGATGGTAACAAGAGGCGGGGGACACGATGTTTACCACAGGTTCGGGACCTCTCGATGGAGGTAATACCCTACTTCCGGCTTGATTGATCTTGATGATACGAGTATTACAAGAGTTGATCTACCACGAGATCGTAGAGGCTAAACCCTAGAAGCTAGCCTATGGTATGATTGTTCTTGTCCTACAGACTAAACCCTCCGGTTTATATAGACACCAGAGGGGGCTACGGTTACACAGAGTCGGTTACAAGGAAGGAGATCTACATATCCGTATCGTCAAGCTTGCCTTCCACGCCAAGGAGAGTCCCATCCGGACACAGGACGAAGTCTTCAATCTTGTATCTTCATAGTCCAACAGTCCGGCCAAAGGATATAGTCCGGCTGTCCCGGAACCCCCTAATCGGTCGCACTAGCCCAATGCTTCACTGATATACTCGGCTGGAAAGGTGGTCTTTCGTGATTTGACGACTAATTTACTTGCTTCGGTGCTACGACCGAGGAGGACCCAGAAAATGCGCGGTAGGGCGTCCCACGTCTCGGCAAGGAAGAATATATGTGTGCACCACTCGGGAGGACCCCGAAACCGCGCGGTAGGGTGTGCCACGTCTCGGCACGGAGGAAAAATGTGCGTGTAAAAATATACTGTATCAGACGTAGTAGTACTTATGGTTCGACCTCGGGACCCAGACAGTAGGTCAAAAATACCCCACTAGCCACACATCTTCATCATGCTAACGTGGCACGGAGGATAGGTGTGGTTAGCTCCGTCTCGACCAGCCACAACGTCTCTTGTTCTAGGCGGTTCTTCTATTTTCCAAGCTTTTTTAGTTACAATAACACCACGGCAAGCTAGCTCCGCTCTTCATGTGTGCCCATGCGTCTAAAGGTTAGACGATGGAGAGGAGAGAGATATCGCATACCTCGGGCCCACCAGTAAGTGAGTCAACGGTCATGCACGTGTTGACAAGGCACTCCCTCTACTCTACTCCACGTAATACTTTATAAAATCAAGTTGGACAAAGCCAACAACCATTGTTGTTTCAGGCTATCGACTTACGCTTTGTAGTCCACGTTGCCAGTTCGAATCTCGTCTTTCAGATTTGTTAGTTTTAGGTCCAAATTTGATCAATGACAAGTGGGACCCCCGTGTGTTGTTCTGATATTTCAGTGTAAGATGGTTTTTTGAACAAACACTTTGCATGGTTAGACAAGTAATGGCACGAGTTACAAGTATTTTGCAAGGTTACGAACAAAAATGGCAGCGGCATAGAATATCACATCCACCCCGCAGCTTAGATGATATCGTGATACGATTTTTACATCGTTGGAACTGAGATCCAATGGCTTGGGAGTAGTCTTTGTAATTATGCACAATTTCCAAACTATCCAATGTTTTTTTGCAAATAAAACATTCAGGCATCGTGTGTGCCGCTGCATCTTGGATCCAACGGCTCCCCGTTGCTCATATTAGGCGCTCCCCGTAGCTTAATTAGCCACTACGGTGATACGGGCATCTAGGT
Source organism: Aegilops umbellulata (assembly GCA_032464435.1). Classification (NCBI taxonomy): domain Eukaryota; kingdom Viridiplantae; phylum Streptophyta; class Magnoliopsida; order Poales; family Poaceae; genus Aegilops; species Aegilops umbellulata. The sequence goes on along the minus strand of CP136059.1, from coordinate 146,818,446 downwards.
CATATGATCTGTGATCAGATGCCACATGCGTAGTACTTGTACTTTCTGCGCAATTCCCAAAATCTCTCAGGCGTATATTGCAAAAACATTCAAACCTCCTACTGTGAGCCGTTAGATCTCTCTGAACTCGTATCACCATAGAATCTATGGTGCGGGAGCACCTCATATTCTCCCGTGCGAGAAAACATCAGGTCCTCTCGCAACTTGGATGGTACGGTGATACGAGCTTCGAGGTTGCTTGATATGAGATCCAATGGCATATCAGTAGTCTTTGTGCTTGTAAGCAGCGGCCGAACTCTTTGGGGGCTTTTCTGCAAAAAACATTCGAAGCACCGAGGAGTTGTTGGGTCACAAATCCAACGTCTCGGAAGAGCTTGTATCACCAAAGCATCTAAGGTGTCGTAGCACATGATATTCTTACATACAGGAGAATATGATGTTCTCCTTCATCTTAGATGCTACGGTGATATGAGCTTCGAGGTCGTTGGATATGCACTACTAGGGAAAAGGCTAGCAGCAGCGCGGGTTTTAGGTGTATCAGTAGCGCGGGGACAGGCGCTTCAAATAAGGCGCTACAGCTAACACGTAGCAGTAGCGCGTGCTCACCCGCGCTACTGCTACACAAGTGTACCAGCAGCGCGCTTAGAGGAAGCTCGCTACTGCTAATAGCTATAGCGCGCTTGGCCTGCGCGCGCTACTACTACTACCGCGCTGCTGCTAACTTTTCTCCACTCGCTACTGCTAATTTTAGTAGTTTTTTGTTTTTTTAGCATATTTGTTTTGTATTGGAACAGGTTTTATAGAAGAATATTTAGCACATACAAATGTCATCATGATACACATACAAATGCTTGCGAGACCACAAATGTAATCATAGCATATACATACAAATAGTCTCGTCATAATCATCATCCAACACAAAGTGGTATCTTGTCATCAGCGATACATGCAAGTCATGAATACTTGCAACTACAACGTCATCCATATAAACAAAGGTATACGTGAGAAGAGCTATCACCATGAGTGAGAGCGGAACTACGCAGTACATGAGATGGCGGTTACGAGTCCTCTCTCGCGCTAGCGTGAACCTCAAGTAACTAGCTTCTCCTTCTTGTCTGCTTTTGAAGCCTTTATGGCTGGCGTCCGAGAACCCATTCACTTGCGCCTGACACTCATGCCACTCGTTGTACACCCCCAGAACCTTCCCTTTGTACACAACATAGCAGTTCCATCTCGCCATCAAGAAACTAGGTACCTGTTAGAGATGCATGTTCATGAAGAGGATGTACAATCATATATATGCAACAAAATATACTAGAGAACACCGAAAAAGAAAGGGTTAGCAACTAGATGCAACATACAGTATGCAAATTAATTAACTAGAGGTACGCAGGTCATCGTAAGCAAACTAACAAAGTAGCGTTACGCAAGTTCGGCAGGGATCGTGGACATCACAAAGTTGCATCGCTACAAATAGTATACAAGTTCAACCGACACATATCATCACCATCAGCATCATAAATCACTAGAAGTTCCATCCTTCCATATCATCGAGGATGGACCCTAGCTTCTTGAACGACGTGAGGTCTAGACGTTGCATGCCTATGCGAGTTCGGACGTCAGCTCGCGATATAGGGCCGTGGTGGAACATCCCCTTCTCATCGACGACTTCTTTCATGATGATCGTCGCAATGTCGCTTTGGATGCGAAAGAAGTCATCTCTAAGTTTATAATCCGCTTGTCCATGAGATTCTAGCCACTTGTGGATATGATCATCACTTCTGCTTCTAATGCGAAGCTTTTGGTGATCCGTGTTGAACTGAATCATGAGATGGAGGATGTAGAATCCATCCTTCTTGCTTGGTTTTGGGACTTGGATGCAGGAGAAGTTAGTTTTATGCGCGAAACCCATCTTCTTGTTCCTTTATTTCCTGATCTGCATGTGGCCACCTCTAAAGCTGAAGCCTTGGAGAGCATCATCTAGAATATTCATTATGTGGGTGTAGTCTTTTTTCTCGTAGTCTCTGGAAGGGTCAAAATACACGGTGTGGGAGACTTGCGGATAAAGAACGATAAGGACGGCGCGCCCGTTGCTGCGGGGAAAAGACACCTCAAATTATTCCCCATAGAGAGAGAAGGAATGATTGAAATGTGTGAAAGGGTTGTTCGAAACTGACTTACTTTGGATGATAAGGCACGAGGACAATTTCCCGGTCCTTATTCTGTACCATGAAGTTTTGGAGGTAGTCCCTAGCAGTTTCACGCTCAAAGACGCCGAGACTCAAGAAAGACTCGTGCATGTAGTACGGATCCGCCACACAGATTTGCGAGACTTCTTCATTGTTCATGACGGAGCTCATATGTAGCGCAAAAAGGCGGACGATTGTAAAATCGAGCCGCCTTGTCAGAAACATCTCAAAGATATGGTCAAACCGCAGGAAGAACACCTCCGCGGGCCGTGTCTCGACGTAGCACTTCCCCTCAGGCACACGAGCCGCGTATGTCAGATATCCTGGATCCCTTGAGGCTAGTAGGCTTTTCTCAGTCGAGAGCACATGGTCGTGCAGTCTCCTGAGATCCCCTGATAGTGCCTCCAGCGGTTTTGGCGGTAGCATCGGCTCGCCCGTGAGATGGAACATGGCCGCACCTTTCACGAGTACACGCTCTTCAGAATGCATCGTTTGGCTGCTATGTGCTCTGGCTTGTTTGGAGGCAGTTATCTTCCCCGATCCCTTTCTCTCCTTTTTCTTGGGCACACCTTCTAGACCCTTCCTTAACCCCTGCCCCAGTGTTCCCGGGCTAAGTACTGTACGACCCTCGAGCTGGGATAGTTGAGCCTGTGTTGAGGCGGCATCTTCAGGCATGTCCTGTGAGGATTTCATGAAGAGAGACTTTTTGCAATCCCTGCTACGACCTTCCTGCCCGGGCATATCATCCATATCTTCATTAGCAAGCTGATAGCCCGATTCGTCATATGGTTGACTCATCAATTCTATGTCACAGTCATACGCGTTTGTATTGAGGTAATCCATAGGGTCGACCTCCGTCTCATCATCCATTCTCTGTTCTACAGGACAAATTACATCAGCCAGCACTATTGCACCCCCTTCATCATGTCGTCCGGAGCCAGCACTGTTTGTGCCAGTACTCCAAGTCCCAGAACACAGACCTCGTCTTCCATACCTTCAGCAGCGGCTCCGACGCCTTTCTCATCGTGTTTCCCAGCGCGGGGAACTCCTTCCAGTTTTTCAACAGCTCATCGATTTCGGCACCGCTCCGCTTACGTGGAGGTCCTCGATGCTCAGCGTGACCATTGAATAAATCTCCACGGTTTCTCCACGGGTCGTCCTGTTCGATCCATCTTCAATGACCCATGTACACGATTTTCCCAGACCCGCCATCTTTCCTTGACGTTAGCTGCTGAGACGTCGTATCATCCATGCACCACGTGCATCCGCAATATCCATGGCACACCTAGCCTGCCACATATCCGTAACCGAGATAGTCCTGCACTGTCGTGATCAGCGCGGCTCTCATGTTGAAATACTCGCCTTTGCTGGCGTCCCAAGTCTTGGCGTGTTCTCCATAACGTGTCTAACTCCTCCTGAAGTAGCCCCAGATACAAATTAATATTATTTCCTGGTTGTTTCGGCCCCTGAATAAGCATGCTCATTTGAATGTACTTCGATTTCATGCACAACCAGGGGGGAGGTTGTACATCCATACAAACACGGGCCATTTGCTATGGTTGGTGCTCTGGTTGCCAAACGGATTCATGCCATCGGTACACGCGCCGAGCACGATGTTCCTTGCATCACATTCAAAATACCGATAGAAACTGTTCAACGCTCTCCACTGGCTTCCATCCTTGACGTGTCTCAGCTTCGGATCATCTCCATCGTCGGGCTTCTTCCTCTCTGCGTGCCAGCGCATTAGCTTTGCTTCCTTGGGATCTACAAAATACCTCTGGAGACGGGGAGTGATCGGTAAGTACCATACCACTTTCTAGGGACATTTCTTCCCGGCCTTCTTGTATCGAGAAGCATTGCACACCGGACAACTTGTTTTTTCCGCGTGCTCCTTCCGATAAATTATGCAATCGTTGATGCATGCATGGTATCTAACGTGTGGCAGATCAAGAGGGCACACAATCTTCTTGGCCTCATCAACACTACTAGGACATAGATTACCCTCGGGAAGAACATCCTTTAGGTACTTGAGATGCTCATCGAGGCTAGTGTCGGTTCATTTGTTTTTAGCCTTCGTCTTTAGGAGTTGGAGCGTGAAACTCAAGCGGGTCACCTCAGGATTGCAACCATCATACAATGGAGTGTTCGAGTATACTACCAATTGCTCTAGCTTAGCCTCCTCTCTAGAAGCAGCTCTCTCAGTACTCGTCTCCTTGCGAAGATATGCTTGAACATGAGGGTCCCGCATGATTGAACTTAGTACCGACGAACTCTGCTGCGTGGAGTCCATGTCGTTCTCTCTGCCGCCATGTCCGGCCCCTTCTCCGCCGCCATGTCCGGCCTCTTCCCCTCCGCCATTATCGATCATCTCTTCGTCTTGCCCCATGTCATCATTGCCTGCCCCGTCGGCATCCTCAACATCGTCATCCTCATCTTCAATTATCCACCGAGTATAGCCATCCATGAAACCAGTCATGAGCAGGTGCGCTTCGACACCACCATCGACATGGGGGTCAAGCCAAACTATTCCTTTGCATTTTCGACACGGACATAAAATCTCTGTCCGGTTATTTTCCTTCATGTCCTGCACCGCCGACCGCAACCACCTGTCCACCATCGTTCCACTGACCATCGTCAACTCTGCACGGTAATAATAAACAAATTGATTATAAAAATGTGTGCATTCATCAAAGTCATACAAAAATTCGGCATGACCTTCCTTAAAAATAGGACATATATAGATCTAGAGTTTGCCCAGAATTCGCCGAAACGGAAATAAATCGACATTTCGGCAAAACATAGGCAACTCAAATGCACAATTGGCGTCAACTCATGCCACACACACAATTTCCATAAAAATATCACACACACATGCATAAACATATTTCCATTTTGCAAGCATGAAATATTAATCACACCTCTATCTCGAGATCGAGCACATGCACGGTGGAGATGATGATGTAGCTAGGGAGGTCAAAAGTGCACAAAGCTCTTCTTGACAAAGAAAGATCTAGTTAGGGGGCAAATAGGTCACTTAACTAAATGCTAGATCTACCTAGCTAGCTAATTTGGGAGGAGACAACTTCAACTAGTGGAGGGGGGAGGAAAAAGAGAAAGGAGATGAATTAATGGAGGTGTGGTGTAGTTATAGCTAGGAGTAATGAAGAGAGAGAAAGGTAGGTAGAAGAGGGAGAGTAATGGGGGAGAAGTATTGAGGAAGAAGAAGAGGGAGAGAGGGAGGATGTGGGAGGTAGGGGAAAGGGAGGAGAGGAGATGGGGAGGGGGAGGTGAAAAATGTGGTAGGTGGGTGCCGCGTCTTAGCAGTAGCGCGGGAGAGAAAGCGCGCTGCTGCTAAGAGCGTAGCAACAACGCGCTTCCCTTTCACGCGCTACTGCTAAACGGGCCAACCCTGTGCATAATTTCATTATTAGCAGCAGCGAGGTGGAAAAAAAGCACGCTAGTACTATGACATTAGCAGCAGCGCGCTTCCTGCCGCCGCGCTACTGGTAAACTTATGTCGCTGTGTACTGTCCGTGGATTTTTGTAGGAGCGCGGTTTGAACGTCACGCGCTACTGCTAAGTTTGTACCTGTAGCGAGGTTTCCGAAGCCGCGCTGCTACTACGTAGCAGCATCGCCTCTTTTTATACCGCGCTGCTGCTAAGATTCTGTGTATAAGGTTTTCCCTAGTAGTGATGGGATCCAAGGGCATCTGAGTAATTTTTGTACAAATTGTGTGCAATTGTCAAAATCATTAAGGTTTCCTATAAAAATATTAAGACATCATGTGAGTTGCTATATCTCAGATCACCAAGCTTCAAGCAACTCGTATCAGCATATAGCATCTAAGGTGTGGGGGCACATGATATTCTCCCGGGGAGGAGGGGGTGCACAAGCAATCGGTGTTTGGGAGGGTGGGGAGAAATATAATCTAAACAATCCTAAACAGAGCTTCACAATTTTATCTAGGGTCGAGGGGTTAACCCCCGACAATCTACATAGCTCCGCCTAAACACAACATTTGCATGTACTGTAGTACTAGACTTAATATTCATGTTTTAGTTTCCTGTTCATTTTAAATATTGAATTGAGGACCATGCATGTCTTTCATTTTACTCTCTTCGTTCCTAAATATTAGTCTTTTAAACATTTCAAATGGATTGCCACATACGGATGTATATAGACATATTTTAGAGTGTAGATTCACTCATTTTGCTCCGTATGTAGTCACTTGTTGAAATCTCTAAAAGACTAATATTTAGGAACAGAAGGAGTATTTTTGAATTCTTGTCATACATGCATGGTTTGGAAAAATAGATGCACTATACTTATTGGATTGTTGTTGTGTTTGTGTGTGTTCGTGTGTGTGGGGGTGTGTGTGTGTGGTCGTATGCTTGATATATACAAAGTTTTCTCACCACCATACCGTTCATCTTTTAAATTTGAATTTGCAATGAAGAAATTACTAGGGATACCATGAAATGTGAAATCCTCGTTGAGATAACTATATGACAAACTCACTCTAATTCAAGAACTCGTCATAAAATCAATTACCACGTTGAGATTACTATTTGCAAGGAAAATACGGGCATTGTAATACACATAGATTCGTTCAGCAATTTAAAACATTCCTTTCATATTCTTTTTTTGAGGGATCCTTTTGTATTCTCGAATGGTAGGACCCAACGGCGTACCAGACAGACCTTGGCTCGTGTTGATCCTAAAAAAACCGGCTCGTGTCCTTCTGGTGGCATGCGTGGTACGCACATTAGCCAACCCCAACCAGTCGAGCCTCCGCATTTCGAGTCGAAATATCTGGCGGCCAGAATTCCAGCCCTAGGAAATTCCCCTGATGTCCCCGGTCCATAATGACTACTGATGAACAATGGAGGGATGCTTTATTAACTAGACAACGTTACCTACCGTGCCGAGCATGGTTCAATTCCCTCGGTCACCGCTACCAAGGTCACCCGTCAACTGCATTGCCTAGTACTACTACTACACCAGGATGAGCACAGAATTGAGCCCGTTTGTTCGTGCCTACTAGTACTTGAGTTAATATATACCCCTACAAAAACTTGAGTTAACATATCAGGCAATGCACTGGTACGGAGGGATTATCCTTTTACTCTGCATATATAACTTGTCTAACTAGGCAAAATGTTTGACCAAATCCTTTCTTAAGAAATACAACAGGAAAGATGTATCGCTTGAAAATTTGTTGCATGATGCAGGTTATGATATTGCTTTGAATCCTGGATTTAAAATTTCAGAAAATCCAAAAGTGACCAGAAATTCATGAAGCTGAGCATGGTCACGTGATATGGCACAAATATTCCTACATAGTTTTTTCAACAATTTGAGACAAGCTGCTTATGAGAAGTTGCACAAATGAAGATCCAAGGTATTTTGGAACAAAGACCTGTCACATTAAGGCGAACGCTTTCACTATTGAAACCGTGAGCGTTTACGTGTGCTACCTCTTGAGCACTTTGTTGGATTTCCCCGAAGAGGAGAGGATGATGCAGCAAAGTAGCGTAAGTATTTCCCTCAGTTTTTGAGAACCAAGGTATCAATCCAGTAGGAGGCTATGCGCGAGTCCCTCGTACCTACACAAAAACAATAGCTCAACGCAACCAACGCGATTAGGGGTTGTCAATCCCTTCACGGTCACTTACGGGAGTGAGATCTGATAGAGATGATAGATAATATTTTTGGTATTTTTGGTATAGAGATGCAAAGTAAAGAGTAAAAGGCAAAGTAAAAAGCAAAGCAATAATAAAGTGATGGAGATTGATATGATGAGAATAGACCCGGGGGCCATAGGTTTCACTGGTGGCTTCTCTCAAGAGCATAAGTATTCTACGGTGGGTGAACAAATTACTCTTGAGCAATTGACAGAATTGAGCATAGTTATGAGAATATCAAGGTATGATCATGTATATAGGCATCACGTCCAAGACAAGTAGACCGACTCCTGCCTGCATCTACTACTATTACTCCACTCATCGACCGCTATCCAGCAAGCATCTAGAGTGTTAAGTTAAAAACAGAGTAACGCTTTAAGCAAGATGACATGATGTAGAGGGATAGTTTCATGCAATATGATAAAACCCCCATCTTGGTATCCTCGATGGCAACAATACAATACGTGCCTTGCTGCCCCTTCCGTCACTGGGTAAGGACACCGCAAGATTAAACCCAAAGCTAAGCACTTCTCCCATCGCAAGAAAGACCAATCTAGTAGGCCAAACCAAATTGATAATGGCGGTCTCACAATTCAGAGAAGATTCAAATATTATTCATAGATAGACTTGATCATAAACTCACAATTCATCGGTCTCAACAAACACACCGCAAAAAGAAGATTACATCGAATAGATCTCCACAAGAGAGGGTGAGAACATTGTATTAAGATCCAAAAAGAGAGAAGAAGCCATCTAGCTACTAACTATGGACCCGAAGGTCTGAGGTAAACTACTCACACTTCATCGGAGAGGCTATGATGATGTAGAAGCCATCCGTGATGATGGCCCCCTCCGGCGGAGCTCCGGAACAGGCCCCGAGATGGGATCTCGTGGGTACAGAAGGTTGCGGCGTAGGAATTTGGTTTTTGGCTCCATATATGATCGTTTGGGGGTACGTAGGTATATATAGGAGGAAGAAGTACGTCGGTGGAGCTCCGAGGGGCCCACAAGGCAAAGGGAGCGCCCTAGGGGGTGGGTGCGCTCCCCACCCTCGTGACCGCCTTGTGGCTTTCTTGACGGAGGGTCCAAGTCTCCTGGGTCTTATCTGATGAGAAAATCACGTTCCTGAAGGTTTCATTCCGTTTGGACACCGTTTGATATTCTATTTCTCCGAAACTCTGAAATAGGCAAAAAACAACGATCTGGGCTGGGCCTCCGGTTAATAGGTTAGTCACAAAAATAATATAAAAGTGGAAAATAATGCCCAATATAGTCCAAAATAGTAGATAATATAGCATGGAGCAATCAAAAATTATAGATACGTTGGAGACATATCAGGCATCCCCAAGCTTAATTCCTGCTCGTCCTTGAGTAGGTAAACGATAAAAAGAGAATTTTTGATGCAGAGTGCTACTTGGCATAATTTCTATGCAAATCTTCTTAATTATGGTATGAATATTAAGATCCAAAAGATTCAAGACAAAAGTTCATGTTGACATAAAAATAATAATACTTCAAGCATACTAACAAAGCAATTATGTCTTCTCAAAATAACATGGCCAAAGAAAGTTATCCCTACAAAATCATATAGTCTGGCTATGCTCCATCTTTACCGCACAAAGTATTTAAATCATGCACAACCCCGACGACAAGCCAAGCAATTGTTTCATACCTTAACATTTTCAAAACTTTTTCAATCTTCACGCAATACATGAGCGTGAGCCATGGATATAGCACTATATATGGAATAGAATGGTGGTTGTGGAGAAGACAAAAAGAGGGGAAGATAGTCTCACATCAACTAGGCGCATCAACGGGCTATGGAGATGCCCATCAATAGATATCAATGTGAGTGAGTAGGGATTGCCATGCAACGGATGCACTAGAGCTATAAGTATGTGAAAGCTCAACAAAAGAAACTAAGTGGGTGTGCATCCAACTTGCTTACTCACGAAGACCTAGGGCATTTGAGGAAGCCCATCATTTGAATATACAAGCAAAGTTCTATAATGAAAAATTCCCACTAGTATATGAAAGTGACAAAATGAGAGACTCTCTATCATGAAGATCTTGGTGCTACTTTGTAGCACAACTGTGGTAAAAGGATAGTAACATTGTCCCTTCTCTCTTTTTCTCTCATTTTTTTATTTGGGCCTTTTTTATGGCCTCTTTTATTTTATTTTATTTTTCGTCCGGAGTCTCATCCCGACTTGTGGGGGAATCATAGTCTCCATCATCCTTTCCTCACTTGGGACAATGCTAAATGATGATCATCACACTTTATTACAACTCAACAATTACAACTCAATACTTAGAATAAAATATGACTCTATGTGAATGCCTCCAGTGGTATACCGGGATATGCAATGATTCAAGAGTGACATGTATGAAAGAATTATGAACGGTGGCTTTGCCACGAATATGATGTCAACTACATGATCATGCTAGCAATATGACAATGATGGAGCGTGTCATAATAAACGGAACGGTGGAAAGTTGCATGGCGATATATCTCGGAATGGCTATGGAAATGCCATGATAGGTAGGTATGGTGGCTGTTTTGAGGAAGATATATAGTGGGTTCAAATATTATTCATAGATAGACTCGATCATATACCCACAATTCATCGATCTCAACAAACACACCGCAAAAATAAGATTACATCGAATAGATCTCCACAAGAGAGGGGGAGAACATTGTATTGAGATCCAAAAAGAGAGAAGAAGCCATCTAGCTACTAACTATGGACCCGAAGGTCTAAGGTAAACTACTCACACTTCATCGGAGAGGCTATGATGATGTAGAAGCCCTCCGTGATGATGGCCCCCTCCGACGGAGCTTCGGAACAGGCCCCAAGATGGGATCTCGTGGGTACAGAAGGTTGCGGCGTAGGAATTAGGATTTTGGCTCTGTATATGATTGTTTGGGGGTACGTAGGTATATATAGGAGGAAGAAGTACGTCGGTGGAGCTCCGAGGGGCCCACAAGGCAAAGGGAGCGCCCTAGGGGGTGGGTGCGCTCCCCACCCTCGTGACCGCCTTGTGGCTTTCTTGACGGAGGATCCAAGTCTCCTGGGTCTTATCTGATGAGAAAATCACGTTCCCGAAGGTTTCATTCCGTTTGGACTCCGTTTGATATTCTGTTTCTCCGAAACTCTGAAATAGGCAAAAAACAACAATCTGGGTTGGGCCTCCGGTTAATAGGTTAGTCACAAAAATAATATAAAAGTGGAAAATAATGCCCAATATAGTCCAAAATAGTAGATAATATAGCATGGAGCAATAAAAAATTATAGATACGTTGGAGACATATCAGGCATCCCCAAGCTTAATTCCTGCTCGTCCTTGAGTAGGTAAACGATAAAAAGAGAATTTTTGATGCGGAGTGCTACTTGGCATAATTTCTATGCAAATCTTCTTAATTATGGTATGAATATTAAGATCCAAAAGATTCAAGACAAAAGTTCATGTTGACATAAAAATAATAATACTTCAAGCATACTAACAAAGCAATTATGTCTTCTCAAAATAACATGGCCAAAGAAAGTTATCCCTACAAAATCATATAGTCTGGCTATGCTCCATCTTTACCGCACAAAGTATTTAAATCATGCACAACCCCGACGACAAGCCAAGCAATTGTTTCATACTTTAACATTTTCAAAACTTTTTCAATCTTCATGCAATACATGAGCGTGAGCCATGGATATAGCACTATATATGGAATAGAATGGTGGTTGTGGAGAAGACAAAAAGAGGGGAAGATAGTCTCACATCAACTGGGCGTATCAACGGGCTATGGAGATGCCCATCAATAGATATCAATGTGAGTGAGTAGGGATTGCCATGCAACGGATGCACTAGAGCTATAAGTATGTGAAAGCTCAACAAAAGAAACTAAGTGGGTGTGCATCCAACTTGCTTACTCACGAAGACCTAGGGCATTTGAGGAAGCCCATCATTTGAATATACAAGCAAAGTTCTATAATGAAAAATTCCCACTAGTATATGAAAGTGACAAAATGAGAGACTCTCTATCATGAAGATCTTGGTGCTACTTTGTAGCACAACTGTGGTAAAAGGATAGTAACATTGTCCCTTCTCTCTTTTTCTCTCATTTTTTTATTTGGGCCTTTTTTATGGCCTCTTTTATTTTATTTTATTTTTCGTCCGGAGTCTCATCCCGACTTGTGGGGGAATCATAGTCTCCATCATCCTTTCCTCACTTGGGACAATGCTAAATGATGATCATCACACTTTATTACAACTCAACAATTACAACTCAATACTTAGAATAAAATATGACTCTATGTGAATGCCTCCAGTGGTATACCGGGATATGCAATGATTCAAGAGTGACATGTATGAAAGAATTATGAACGGTGGCTTTTCCACGAATATGATGTCAACTACATGATCATGCTAGCAATATGACAATGATGGAGCGTGTCATAATAAACGGAACGGTGGAAAGTTGCATGGCGATATATCTCGGAATGGCTATGGAAATGCCATGATAGGTAGGTATGGTGGCTGTTTTGAGGAAGATATATAGTGGGTTCAAATATTATTCATAGATAGACTCGATCATATACCCACAATTCATCGATCTCAACAAACACACCGCAAAAATAAGATTACATCGAATAGATCTCCACAAGAGAGGGGGAGAACATTGTATTGAGATCCAAAAAGAGAGAAGAAGCCATCTAGCTACTAACTATGGACCCGAAGGTCTAAGGTAAACTACTCACACTTCATCGGAGAGGCTATGATGATGTAGAAGCCCTCCGTGATGATGGCCCCCTCCGACGGAGCTTCGGAACAGGCCCCAAGATGGGATCTCGTGGGTACAGAAGGTTGCGGCGTAGGAATTAGGATTTTGGCTCTGTATATGATTGTTTGGGGGTACGTAGGTATATATAGGAGGAAGAAGTACGTCGGTGGAGCTCCGAGGGGCCCACAAGGCAAAGGGAGCGCCCTAGGGGGTGGGTGCGCTCCCCACCCTCGTGACCGCCTTGTGGCTTTCTTGACGGAGGGTCCAAGTCTCCTGGGTCTTATCTGATGAGAAAATCACGTTCCCGAAGGTTTCATTCCGTTTGGACTCCGTTTGATATTCTGTTTCTCCGAAACTCTGAAATAGGCAAAAAACAACAATCTGGGTTGGGCCTCCGGTTAATAGGTTAGTCACAAAAATAATATAAAAGTGGAAAATAATGCCCAATATAGTCCAAAATAGTAGATAATATAGCATGGAGCAATCAAAAATTATAGATACGTTGGAGACATATCAAGCATCCCCAAGCTTAATTCCTGCTCGTCCTTGAGTAGGTAAATGATAAAAAGAGAATTTTTGATGCAGAGTGCTACTTGGCATAATTTCAATGCAAATCTTCTTAATTATGGTATGAATATTAAGATCGAAAAGATTCAAGACAAAAGTTCATGTTGACATAAAAATAATAATACTTCAAGCATACTAACAAAGCAATTATGTCTTCTCAAAATAACATGGCCAAAGAAAGTTATCCCTACAAAATCATATAGTCTGGCTATGCTCCATCTTTACCGCACAAAGTATTTAAATCATGCACAACCCCGACGACAAGCCAAGCAATTGTTTCATACTTTAACATTTTCAAAACTTTTTCAATCTTCACGCAATACATGAGCGTGAGCCATGGATATAGCACTATATATGGAATAGAATGGTGGTTGTGGAGAAGACAAAAAGAGGGGAAGATAGTCTCACATCAACTAGGCGTATCAACGGGCTATGGAGATGCCCATCAATAGATATCAATGTGAGTGAGTAGGGATTGCCATGCAACGGATGCACTAGAGCTATAAGTATGTGAAAGCTCAACAAAAGAAACTAAGTGGGTGTGCATCCAACTTGCTTACTCACGAAGACCTAGGGCATTTGAGGAAGCCCATCATTTGAATATACAAGCAAAGTTCTATAATGAAAAATTCCCACTAGTATATGAAAGTGACAAAATGAGAGACTCTCTATCATGAAGATCTTGGTGCTACTTTGTAGCACAACTGTGGTAAAAGGATAGTAACATTGTCCCTTCTCTCTTTTTCTCTCATTTTTTTATTTGGGCCTTTTTTATGGCCTCTTTTATTTTATTTTATTTTTCGTCCGGAGTCTCATCCCGACTTGTGGGGGAATCATAGTCTCCATCATCCTTTCCTCACTTGGGACAATGCTAAATGATGATCATCACACTTTATTACAACTCAACAATTACAACTCAATACTTAGAATAAAATATGACTCTATGTGAATGCCTCCAGTGGTATACCGGGATATGCAATGATTCAAGAGTGACATGTATGAAAGAATTATGAACGGTGGCTTTGCCACGAATATGATGTCAACTACATGATCATGCTAGCAATATGACAATGATGGAGCGTGTCATAATAAACGGAACGGTGGAAAGTTGCATGGCGATATATCTCGGAATGGCTATGGAAATGCCATGATAGGTAGGTATGGTGGCTGTTTTGAGGAAGATATATAGTGGGTTCAAATATTATTCATAGATAGACTCGATCATATACCCACAATTCATCGATCTCAACAAACACACCGCAAAAATAAGATTACATCGAATAGATCTCCACAAGAGAGGGGGAGAACATTGTATTGAGATCCAAAAAGAGAGAAGAAGCCATCTAGCTACTAACTATGGACCCGAAGGTCTAAGGTAAACTACTCACACTTCATCGGAGAGGCTATGATGATGTAGAAGCCCTCCGTGATGATGGCCCCCTCCGACGGAGCTTCGGAACAGGCCCCAAGATGGGATCTCGTGGGTACAGAAGGTTGCGGCGTAGGAATTAGGATTTTGGCTCTGTATATGATTGTTTGGGGGTACGTAGGTATATATAGGAGGAAGAAGTACGTCGGTGGAGCTCCGAGGGGCCCACAAGGCAAAGGGAGCGCCCTAGGGGGTGGGTGCGCTCCCCACCCTCGTGACCGCCTTGTGGCTTTCTTGACGGAGGATCCAAGTCTCCTGGGTCTTATCTGATGAGAAAATCACGTTCCCGAAGGTTTCATTCCGTTTGGACTCCGTTTGATATTCTGTTTCTCCGAAACTCTGAAATAGGCAAAAAACAACAATCTGGGTTGGGCCTCCGGTTAATAGGTTAGTCACAAAAATAATATAAAAGTGGAAAATAATGCCCAATATAGTCCAAAATAGTAGATAATATAGCATGGAGCAATCAAAAATTATAGATACGTTGGAGACATATCAGGCATCCCCAAGCTTAATTCCTGCTCGTCCTTGAGTAGGTAAACGATAAAAAGAGAATTTTTGATGCGGAGTGCTACTTGGCATAATTTCTATGCAAATCTTCTTAATTATGGTATGAATATTAAGATCCAAAAGATTCAAGACAAAAGTTCATGTTGACATAAAAATAATAATACTTCAAGCATACTAACAAAGCAATTATGTCTTCTCAAAATAACATGGCCAAAGAAAGTTATCCCTACAAAATCATATAGTCTGGCTATGCTCCATCTTTACCGCACAAAGTATTTAAATCATGCACAACCCCGACGACAAGCCAAGCAATTGTTTCATACTTTAACATTTTCAAAACTTTTTCAATCTTCACGCAATACATGAGCGTGAGCCATGGATATAGCACTATATATGGAATAGAATGGTGGTTGTGGAGAAGACAAAAAGAGGGGAAGATAGTCTCACATCAACTAGGCGTATCAACGGGCTATGGAGATGCCCATCAATAGATATCAATGTGAGTGAGTAGGGATTGCCATGCAACGGATGCACTAGAGCTATAAGTATGTGAAAGCTCAACAAAAGAAACTAAGTGGGTGTGCATCCAACTTGCTTACTCACGAAGACCTAGGGCATTTGAGGAAGCCCATCATTTGAATATACAAGCAAAGTTCTATAATGAAAAATTCCCACTAGTATATGAAAGTGACAAAATGAGAGACTCTCTATCATGAAGATCTTGGTGCTACTTTGTAGCACAACTATGGTAAAAGGATAGTAACATTGTCCCTTCTCTCTTTTTCTCTCATTTTTTATTTGGGCCTTTTTTTATGGCCTCTTTTATTTTATTTTATTTTTCGTCCGGAGTCTCATCCCGACTTGTGGGGGAATCATAGTCTACATCATCCTTTCCTCACTTGGGACAATGCTCTAAAAATGATGATCATCACACTTTTATTTTTCTTACAACTCAACAATTACAACTCAATACTTAGAATAAAATATGACTCTATGTGAATGCCTCCAGCGGTATACCGGGATATGCAATGATTCAAGAGTGACATGTATGAAAGAATTATGAACGGTGGCTTTGCCACGAATATGATGTCAACTACATGATCATGCTAGCAATATGACAATGATGGAGCGTGTCATAATAAACGGAACGGTGGAAAGTTGCATGGCAATATATCTCGGAATGGCTATGGAAATGCCATGATAGGTAGGTATGGTGGCTGTTTTGAGGAAGATATATGGTGGGTGTATGATACCGGTGAAAAGTGCGCGGTATTAGAGAGGCTAGCATTGGTGGATGGAAGGGAAAAGTGCGTATAATCCATGGACTCAACATTAGTCATAAAGAACTCATATACTTATTGCAAAAAATCGAGAAGTTATCAAAGCAAAGCATTACGTGCATGCTCCTATGGGGATAGATTGGTAGGAAAAGACCATCGCTCGTCCCCGACTTCCACTCATAAGGAAGACAATCAATAAATAAATCATGCTCCAACTTCATCACATAATGGTTCACCATACGTGCATGCTACGGGAATCACAAACTTTAACGCAAGTATTCTTTAAATTCACAACTACTCAACTAGCATGACTCTAATATCACCATCTTCATATCTCAAAACAATTATCAAGCATCAATCTTTTCTTAGTATTCAAAGCACTCAAAAGAAAGTTTCACAAATCTTGAATACCAAGCATATTAATGTTAAGCAAATTACCATGCTATTACGACTCTCAAAATAATCTAAGTGAAGCATGAGAGATCAATAGTTTCTTTAAAACAAATCCACCACCGTGCTCTAAAAGATATAAGTGAAGCACATAGAGCAAAACTATAAAGCTCAAAAGGTATAAGTGAAGCACATAGAGCAAAACTATAAAGCTCAAAAGATATAAGTGAAGCACATAGAGTATTCTATCAAATTCCGATTCATGTATGGCTCTCTCAAAAGGTGTGTACAGCAAGGATGATTGTGGCACACTAACAAACAAAGACACAAATAATACAAGACGCTCCAAGCAAAACACATATCATGTGGTGAATAAAAATATAGCTCCAAGTAAAATTACCGATGGAAATAGACGAAAGAGGGGATGCCTTCCGGGGCATCCCCAAGCTTTGAATTTTTTGTGTCCTTGGATTATCTTGGGGGTTCCATGGGCATCCCCAAGCTTAGGCTCTTGCCACTCCTTGTTCCATAATCCATCAAAAAATTTCACCCAAAACTTGATAACTTCACAACACAAAACTCAATAGAAATCTCGTGAGCTCCGTTAGCGAAAGAAAACAAAAGACCACTTCAAGGTACTGTAATGAACTCATTATTATTTGTAATGGTGTTAAACCTACTGTATTATAACTTCTCTATGGATTATAAACTATTTTAGTAGCCATAGATTCATCAAAATAGGCAAACAACACACGAAAAACAGAATCTGTCAAAAACAGAACAGTCTGTAGTAATCTGTAACTAACACACACTTCTGTAACTCCAAAAACTGTACCAAAATAGGAAGACCTAGAAAATTTCTTTATTGATCGGCATAAATTGGAATCATTATTTTATCGCGTTCTGGTGATTTTTAACAATTGTTTTCGTGAACAGAAAGATTCTGGAAATTACAGCAAGATCAAACAACTATCATCCAAGAAGATCCTATAGGTCCAACTTGGAACAAACACTAATTAATACACAAAACCACATCTAAACAGAAGGTAGATGGATTATTTATTCCTAAACAGAAGCAAAAACAAAAAAACAAAAATAAAATTGGGTTGCCTCCCAACAAGCGCTATCGTTTAACGCCCCTAGCTAGGCATAAAAGCGAGGATAGATCTAGGTATTGCCATCTTTGGTAGGCAATTCTTCAATGAGGAATCTACCTTCCTTAGAGATTTCTTTATTTTTAGTAATTAACAAATTTTTAGGCACAAAATCAAAAAGTTCATTCCTAGCAAATGGTTCCTTAATGATAGCAAAAAGGTTGGGATGCATACTTATAGATTTAAGATCCGTAGTTTCCTTACTAGAGGATTCATCCTTATTTTTAGGAGCATACATAATCTTGGCAATTTTAGTAGGTGGACTTGGAGTATTCTTTACGGAAGAAAAAGCGGTTCCCAAATTAGTAATGATACCCTCAAGTTCATCGATTCTAGTGGAATCTAGATTTATTTTCTCTTTAACTATGGGTTCCTTTTCCTTAATATTTTTCAAAGTCATTCCTACCTTAGATCCATATTGGGTAATTTGATTGTGGATCTTTTTATCTAGATTTTCAATTGATTAAATGGTAGCAACTTTATTTTCAATAATTTCAAGTCTTTGCATAACATGCTCGAAAGTTAACATAGTTCCATTAACCAAAAGAGGTGGCGAGCCAAATAAATCTATCATAGCATTATAAGAATCAAAAGTATGGCTACCCAAGAAATTCCCTCCGGTAATGGTGTCAAGGATATATCTATACCAAGGGCTAGCACCTACATAAAAATTGCAAAGAAGAACTGAAGTAGATTGCTTCTGGGTAGATCTGTTTTGAGCATTGCAAATTCTATACCAAGCGTCTTTCAGATTTTCTCCCTCCATTTGTTTAAAATTTAGAACTTCGTTCTCAGGAGATAACGGAGAAGATATAAGACTATCCATGATGACAAGGCAGGCAAGATAAAGGCTAACGAAAAAGAGAGAGCGAAAAGAACGGCAAGGGTGAACTGGGGGAGAGGAAAACGAGAGGCAAATGGCAAATAATGTAATGCGGGAGATAGGGATTGTGATGGGTACTTGGTATGTTGACTTTTGCGTAGACTCCCCGGCAACGGCGCCAGAAATTCTTCTTACTACCTCTTGAGCACTGCGTTGGATTTCCCCGAAGAGGAGAGGATGATGCAGCAAAGTAGCGTAAGTATTTCCCTCAGCTTTTGAGACCCAAGGTATCAATCCAGTAGGAGGCTACGCGCGAGTCCCTTGTACCTACACAAAACAATAGCTCAACGCAACCAACGCGGTTAGGGGTTGTCAATCCCTTCACGATCACTTACGGGAGTGAGATCTGATAGAGATGATAGATAATATTTTTGGTATTTTTGGTATAGAGATGCAAAGTAAAAAGTAAAAGGCAAAGTCAAAAAGCAAAGCAATAATAAAGTGATGGAGATTGATATGATGAGAATAGACCCGGGGGCCATAGGTTTCACTAGTGGCTTCTCTCAAGAGCATAAGTATTCTACGGTGGGTGAACAAATTACTGTTGAGCAATTGACAAAATTGATCATAGTTATGAGAATATCAAGGTATGATCATGTATATAGGCATCACGTCCAAGACATGTAGACCGACTCCTGCCTGCATCTACTACTATTACTCCACTCATCGACCGCCATCCAGCATGCATCTAGAGTATTAAGTTAAAAACAGCGTAACGCTTTACGCAAGATGACATGATGTAGAGGGATAGTTTCATGCAATATGATAAAAACCCCATCTTGTTATCCTCGATGGCAACAATACAATACGTGCCTTGCTGCCCCTTCTGTCACTGGGTAAGGACACCGCAAGATTGAACCCAAAGCTAAGCACTTCTCCCATTGCAAGAAAGACCAATCTAGTAGGCCAAACCAAACAGATAATTCGAAGAGACTTGCAAAGATAACCAATCATACATAAAAGAATTCAGAGAAGATTCAAATATTATTCATAGATAGACTTGATCATAAACTCACAATTCATCGGTCTCAACAAACACACCGCAAAAAGAAGATTACATCGAATAGATCTCCACGAGAGAGGGGGAGAACATTGTATTGAGATCCAAAAAGAGAGAAGAAGCCATCTAGCTACTAACTATGCACCCGAAGGTCTGAGGTAAACTACTCACACTTCATCGGAGAGGCTATGATGATGTAGAAGCCCTCCGTGATGATGGCCCCCTCCGGCGGAGCTCCGGAACAGGCCCCAAGATGGGATCTCGTGGGTACAGAAGGTTGCGGTGGTGGAATTAGGTTTTTCGCTCCGTATCTGATCGTTTGGGGTACGTAGGTATATATAGGAGGAAGAAGTACGTCGGTGGAGCTCCGAGGGGCCCAGGAGGCAGGGGGCGCGCCCTAGGGGGTGGGTGCGCCCCTACCCTCATGACCGCCTCGTGGCTTTGTTGACGGAGGGTCCAAGTCTCCTGGGTCTTATCTGATGAGAAAATCACGTTCCCGAAGGTTTCATTCGGTTTGGACTCCGTTTGATATTCTGTTTCTCCGAAACTCTAAAATAGGCAAAAAACAGCGATTCTGGGCTGGGCCTCCGGTTAATAGGTTAGTCCCAAAAATAATATAGAAGTGGAAAATAAAGCCCAATATAGTCCAAACAGTAGATAATATAGCATGGAGCAATCCAAAATTATAGATACGTTGGAGACGTATCAACGTGCCGCCACGAGTCCCGCTTCTCATCGGCAGGTGCCGTCCGAGCAAGCGTGTGAGTCGACGGGAGGCGTGCGAGCAGACCGCTGCGCCGGCTGACTGGGAGGAGTGCGAGCAGAGCGCTGCGCAGGCTCACTGGGAGGCGAGCCCTTTGTCTAGGCTCCGCCGCCCATCTTTGTCCCAACTGCTCCCACTTTTAATGTCACCGGCACCGCAGTTTAAAATCAACCCCGCACTACCCGGTATCGCTACAATCTTCACTCTTCCCTCCGATTCTCCTGTCGTCTACCTCCAACCAGCCTGACCTAACCGTACGCCATGCCGCATCACGACGCTCTGCCCTTAATCTTCCAGTTTCCTGAGGAAGACACCCAGCCGGAGTCTCAAGAACATAAGGCGCTTTGGGACGAGCTTGAACTGTCCTTGCGGGAAGACGTTGTGCCTTTCCCCACTCCCATTCCGACTCCTGTCGCCCTGACTGCGCCAGCGCCCATCCCCGTAGCATTGATGGGCTGGGAGTCGCACATTGTCGCCGAGTTTGATGCCACGGGGTTCCACAAGGTCCCCGCCGACTTTCATTGTCCCGTGCACCTGCCAGCGCATGCGCCTGCGCGTGCACTGACGTGTGCGCCCTTGCCGGTGCCCATGCACACGAATGTCTCCGGCACGCCATTGCTAGCGCCTGCCCCTGTCTGGGTGCCAGTGCCCCCATCAGCGGAATGGATGGCCGCCGCCGACCGCTTCCTTGCACCAACGCCAGTCGCCTCCTCTCGCCAGTTCACTCTGTCCTGGAGACCGAAGTCCAGAACATTGTGGCCTTCCTTGAAGCTAGGGCCAACTTCCAGGTGTACGCCAACAACGGCGCAAGACGCCGCCGTCACTGTCGGTGAGTGGCCCGATGACACACAGAGCACGACAGAGGAGCCGCTTCCCACCGCAAGACGCCCCCACCGCCACCGCGTAATCTAAATTTGCCATGAAAAACGTTCAGATTGCCATGCTTTAAATCTGAACGTTTATCATTTCCGTTTATTTTAGATTGATCGTCGTATGGATGAAATCTATGGTTTGATCAATTGAATGTTCTTCTAGAGCCGTGTCAAATTAAATATAAAACGTCATCAAGCCACATGTATTCCTTCTCATCCAATGACCTAGACTGCTTCAATGTTGAGCGCTCAACACGTTTAGCGTGCAGTTAATTTCATGCCAAAAATAGTGCTAATCACATAATAACACGCAAATAATATCCCACTTAATATCTGCATGCACTTAATATACTTCCAAATTAACGTGCATTGCACGTACACATTGACTAGTACTACTAGTACATGAAACTGGTGCCGTAACTTGTGAACGCGTCCAGATATGCTCAACGGCAACATCGCCCGTGAGTTCTTTGTGTTTGCCCGTGCGTCTAAACACAGAAGGGGAGGAGAGAGAGAGAGCACACATGGAACCCACCAGTAAGTGAAGGTGAACAGTACTACGTGCTAACGAGCCGGTCCCACTAATGTATTAAAAATAATATTACATGTTATCCATTAAATAGGATGTGGTAATATAAAAACATTATATGAACAAAGGGGGGTACAACAAACATTGTTGTTCTACGTATGTTGCCTCTTGACGTGCGGCTTGAAGGCCTTGGTCGCATCTTCGATCCTCATCCTTTATTTTTTAATTTGTATATGGTTCCAAATTTGTTTCATGACAGGTGGCCCCCTCGGTGTGTAGTTTGTAGCACTTTAATTTGTGGGTCGAAAATTTGTTCCATTCTAGGTGGACTATCGGTGTGTAGTTTTGTAGCTTATTTGTAATAATTTTAACAGATTTTTTTGCAATAATACCATGTTGCGACGTTGAAGGTGAGAAAGGACGTGCGAGAGAGAGATTACCGAGCCAGAGGGAAATCAATTGGGGGAGGTGCGGGGGTTGCAAAGGTGTTCGGAGTAGTTGTGGCCGAATGCTACGAAAATATAATCTAAACCCATCGGAGTAAATGCCTACACAAATTAATCCAAGGTTGGAGTCCCCCTCGCAATGTAAGTAGCTCCGGCTTTGCGAGGGATGGAGAGGTAGCTTCAATGTGTGAAAGATACGACGTGAGAAAGCGAGGTCAATCGAGAGACATATAGATAGAGAGACAAAGTGAGTGTGGTCTGACATTCATTGAAAAGGTATATATGCTCTGGAGAGATATTGTCGGATTGAGCTTTTGGGAAGGGTGAGGGTTATAAGATAGAGCTTGAGAGATGATCCAGCCACATACATGTAGATACATTTTGTGCGTTGGAGGAAGCAAGGTCAATCAATTACATATATAAAGGGAGAGAGATTGAGCGACTGTGGGTCGGCGTGCGATCGAAAGAGTGAGACAGGTTGGAGAGAGTGACCTAGATAGACAATGTGCATGAGAGAGTATACAATATGAATATGTCGATTTGGGCTCAAACATGGAGACATGTCGTTTGTGTCCGAGAAAGAGCGAGGTTAATTGATACATACACACACACACACACACAGAGAGAGAGAGAGTGCGAGCGAGAGAGTGAGTGAGAGAGAGAGAGAGAGACTGAGCGAGCGTAGCCCGCCATGAGGTCGAAAGAGTCAGGGCGGCTTTGATGGACTGCCCTAGATAGACATTCTGCATGAGAGAGTATAGAGAGTGCCGAGTTGGAATACTTGTATTTAGCCCCCAAGTACAAAGTGCCTAACTTGTTATGTGGTTGGTACTTCCTTTGTTAAACCGTATAACTGTCAGTCTGCAGGCTGAACTGAAAGTTAAAGAGAACCAAGTCGCCGACCTTCAAGAGAATTTAAAATCCCAACAAGCAGAAACTTCCAAGGCCAAGGAGGAATTAATCAGCGCTTTAGGCAGTATGGAGCAACTGAAGGAAGGTTATAAGAAGGAACGGGCTGACTGGGCCACAGAAAAGGCCGCTTTAACCAAAAATATTGAAGATGCAGAAGCTGCCCTCAAACCGTTAACCGATGAATTAACCAGCGTGAAACGACAAGTGCACGCAATGACTGCCGCCATCTTTGGTAAGCTTCCTGTGACTTTTGTAATAATCTTGATTCTCCTATAGACAGCTCGGTTTGTAAACTGCTGATTGTATTATAGGCACCCGCATTAATCACTTGGGGTCGGATGTGCGGATGAAACTGAAAGCCGTCTATACTTTAGTCGAGCAGTTGTATACTGGTGCGCAGCGGATCATCACCACTGCTGTAACGCCCTCGATGCGGCTATATCTCCCACGTGTTGAAGCACGACTTAGAGGCATAACCGCATTGAAAGCAAAGTCGTAAGTGAGGTAATCTTCACACATCCCATGTAATACAAAAGGGAAAAAGATACATAGTTGGCTTACAATCGCCACTTCACACAAATACATGAATAAAACAATGCATCATACAGTTACAATCAGGGCCCGACTACGGAGCCAACATAAAAGAAGAAAGCCCAAAAGCGACAAAGGTGCCCACGATCGACCCCAACTGGGCCCACTACTGATCGACTAGAACGAAACAACACAAAGAACAAGATCTTCATCGAACTCCTCCTTGAGCTCGGGTGCGTCACCTGCATGGACTCATCGGCACCTGCAAACTGGTTTTGGAAGCATCTGGTGAGTCACGAGGACTCAGCAATCTCACACCCGCGAGATCAAGACTATTTAAGCTTAAAGGTATGACAGGGTAGTGAGGTGGAGCTGCAGCAAGCGACTAGCATATATGGTGGCTAACATACGCAACAGAGAGCGAGAAGAGAAGGCAAAAGCACGGTCGAACAACTATGATCAATAAGTGATCCTGAACTACTTACGTCAGACATAACTCCAACAACCGTGTTCACTTCCCGGACCCCGCCGAGAAGAGACCATCACGGTTACACACGCGGTTGGTGTATTTTAGATAAGATCAACTTCGGGTTTTCTACAACCGGACATTAACAAATTCCCATATGCCCATAACCGCGGGCACGGCTTTCGAAAGTTCAAACCCTGCAGGGGTGTCCCAACTTAGCCCATGATAAGCTCTAGCGATCAACGAAGGATATTCCTTCTCCCCGGGAAGACCCGATCAGTCTCGGAATCCCGGCTACAAGACATTTCGACAGTAATAAAAGAAGTCCAGCAAAGCGCCCGATGCGCCGACAAATCCTGATAGGAGCTGCACATATCTCGGTCTCAGGGCACACCGGATGAGCAAGACGTCGGGTTGGCATAGACCCTGATTGCGCAGGGGGCGCCGGACATCGCTCGGTTTGGACCAGCACTTAGAGAAGCACTGGCCCGGGGGGGCTAAAATAAAGATGACCCTCGAGAGAGCGACTCCCAAGGGAAAAAGGGCTAGGTGAGGCAAATGGTAAAACCAAGGTTGGGCCTCGCTGGAAAAGTCTTACTCAAAGCGAACTGTCAAGGGGGTCCCATAAATCACCCGACCGCGTTAGGGACGCAAAATCCGGGAACATAATACCGATATGACGGAAACTAGGGCGGCAAGAGTGGAACAAAACACCAGGCATAAGGCCGAGCCTTCCACCCTTAACCAAGTATATAGATGCGTTAATTAAATAAGATATATTGTGATATCCCAACAAGTAAGCATGTTCCAACAAGGAACAACATCTCCATGTTCCAACAAGGAACAAACTTCATCTTCACCTGCAACTAACAACGCTATAAGAGGGGCTGGGCAAAGCGGTAACATAGCCAAACAACGGTTTGCTAGGACAAGGTGGGTTAGAGGCTTGGTTTGACAATATGGGAGACATGATAAGCAAGTGGTAGGTATCGTAGCATAGGCATAGCAAAAGAGCGAGCAACTAGCAAGCAAAGATAGAAGTGATTTCGAGGGTATGGTCATCTTGCCTGAGATCCCGCAAGGAAGAAGAACGAGTCCATGAAGAAGACAAACGGACGTAGTCGAACGAATCCTCACTACTCCGGAACGAAACCGAAGCTAACGAGAGAAGCAACCCGGAAAGAAACAAGCAACATAGTAAACAACCATCACCTAAACATGGCATGATGCACAATCAAGTATGATGCATGTCCGGTTTAAAGATGCATGGCATGGCAAAGTGCAACACACAATTCTACAAATTAAGTGGAGCTCAATATGCAACGGGTTGCATATTGACGAAACACCACGACAAGTTATTTAGTTCGATCTCGTTTATGTACCCAACAATATTAAATGTTTTAAAACATGGCAAGAGATGAAGCACAACAGAACTACCTATCTAGACAAGTTTAAATGAGGCCGGAAACAATAAACAACAAGTCCGGAAAAATCCTCATATGCATATTTTAGATTTGGTGCTGATCTGTCCTAAAGCATATTTTATTGTTGTTAAAAAGGAAAATAAAGTGCACCATGTTAAACTAGGCATTTTTCCACCCCATTTACATATAAAGTTTATTTAAATCCGAGTTACGGTTAATTAGTTATGGAATAAAACATTTTAACATGGCATTTAAGCAAATTTAAACAAATAACATTTAAAACATTTTAATTGTTGTTATCATGATGCGGATGACATATGCAAGTTTTAAGCAATTTTATGAAAATGTTAACATGAGCATATTATGAAGCATTTGGTCACCATGGCGGAACGAAAGGGGTGCCACGGCAACAAATCCGAAAATGGTGCCACGGCAACATATCGGTTTCCGGTACTCGATTGAGATACCGGTGCAAAAGGAAGCGTGCAGATGCGAGTTGGGCAAGATGGTGGGGTGATCCCGGATACCGGGTTCCCACGAGACGATGGCATGGCAACGAGGGACAATTCAGACATGGTGAAAATGGTGCATCTTGTTCAACACATGCATTCGGTCCACGCGGTCGTTCTCGGCGGTATACCTTCGAAGCGTGCAAAAGATGGTACTCGTTCGGTGCAAAGTAGATGAAGTAGACGTTCTCGGGACGGTCGTTGTGGGAAGTAGAGGTTCACGTTCGTTCGGCGAGGTACTTGATGACTCCAACGTCTTCGGGGCGACGGTAGTGGTACACACGAGGGTAGTCGAACTTGATGGTTCCGAGGGCTCCGGACGTCGTGGTACTTGGCGAATCTGCGTTCTCCTACACGTTCAAGAAGAAACTTATGCGGCGTCGTGGAACTTGGCGCATCCAAAGGGTACTTGACGGGTCCGAGGTACACGTTAACTTGTCCTCGTATCGTTGTGTAGTCGTACATGGCCCTTGCCGAAGATGGTCTCTCACGCACGTGGATGAACCATTCATCGACCTCCTGGTACTTGGCGAAAATCCAGAAGATGGCCTTGGCGTACATGGGCAGCAACCCGGCAGTCTTGGCGAGCAGCAGCAGCACGGAGGCGATGCAGCACGAAAAACGAGGCGGATGCCACGCTCAGGCGAGTGGCGGGGCTCCCTGGTCGGAGACGAAACCGACGAGGCGAGGGCGACCCAAAGCATGGCGGTGTGGCGGACGGACTTGGCGCAGGGGGAAGGATGGCGCGGAGCATGAGCGGCGCAGGGTGGCCCTCCTGGCAGTCGCCGACGGCGGCGGGTGGCGACGGGGCTCCGGCCTGGCAGGGAGGCGGCGAGCCTGGCACGCCGGAGGTGGGGACGGGGCCCTGCCGGCGGCTGGGTCACCGGAGCGGCGCGGTGACGAGGAGGTGGGGCGCGGGACTCGCGCTGGCGGCGGCGGGCCGGCTCGAGGCCACGGCCATGGCGCAAAGGCGACATGGTCTACGGGGAGGCGCGGCGAGGTGGTAGCGGAGAGGAGGCAGAGGGGGATCGGGCGCAGGGGCTCTCGCCCCTCTCTGGCGGCGCGAGCGGGGGAAGGAGGGAGACATCAAGAGGAAGGAGATGGGATCGAGGGAGCGGGGCTGGCGGCGCTGGGTGGAAGGGAACGAGAGGGAGAGGGGGGATCGGGCAGGGGGGTTTTTGGGCTAGGGTTAGGAGGGATGGTGGGGCGGCTGGGCCTGAACAGAGAGGCCCAAGGGGCACTTCTGCTAACTCTCTCTCTCTCTCTCTAATTATCTCTCTATTTCAAAGAAACAAAAACTTAGAAGAAAAGTCAAGAGAGATTAGAGTGGAGTTTGGGTATGGGGATAATTTTCCCGGAGTCACGAAAAGGTGTTTGTTCCGAGAAAATGGGAATTGCCAAGATTGCAAGATTTAAATTCAAACTCATTTGAATTTAATTCAAATAGGTTTGAACTAGGACTAGGTAAAAGGAAAGCCCAAAAATGTTGAGATTTTTGGTGAAGCTTCGGAAAATGACGAAAGGATTTATGGGTAGAGTTGGAGACCAAGAATTGAGATAACAAAGGCATTGGGATTTATTTGCAAGTGTGTTATGGTGAATTCCAAAATGGAATATTTTGTATAGCTCCACTAATATCGGGAAGATATATTATAAAGAGAACTCACCATGTGAATTCCCTCAATTTAAATGGACCGAAGATCCATACGATTTATTTAATTGAGTCTTAAAAAAGGGTGCAAGATGCCATGATGCAATGCACATGAAGCAAAGAGATGAGATGCAAGACATGAACAAAAATGCAAAACAAAAACAAAAACCCAACCACGAAGGAAATATCATATCGCATCTCCGGAAAAGGCAAGAGTTGGAGTTACGAATATGGAAAGTTGCATCCGGGGTGTTACAACACTCCACCACTACGAGAGGATCTCGTCCCGAGATCTAGAATGGCACCGGAGGGGAAAACGGAAGAGAAAGAGAACAAGTAAAGCTAAGTTGCTCCTTTGACAAAAGAGTGAAACCAAAGAACCTTGAGAGGTTGGACAAAATGAAAGAACGAAAACAACGAAGATGAACAAAGTTGAAAACACTTTGTTAGGAAAGAGGAACATGGGATATGACGAGAACCCAGCGGTTTAGTGATAAGGTAGATATTGAAACCACTCCGGTTAACAAGATAGAGAAGGAATAAGAATGACATAATTTGGGCAGCACTCCGACTGGAAATGGAAGGAATTAGAACATGAACTTCACAAGATGAGAGGATACTTGACGAAAACAACAACACACTGCCTCCGGAACAAAAGAATGGAAGATAGATCATTGGAATGAAGGAATGGAGAAGAAAATGACAACTCTCACCATTGAAATTGAACGAGAAAGCTTAGGAAGAAAAGGTTGAACGGAGTTGTTGGATTATCAACAACGAAAGCTTAAACTTGATGTGGACTTATGGAAACATCTCAAAATTATGAGGTGACAACCGGCCACTAATGGAAACCATAGATTGGATTGATATCAACAAGGAGACGAGCAACTTATCTCGCCGGGAGGACAAACGACGAACTTGGGTCATTTATAAGCACCATATAAAGCAATAATCCTTAGGGAAAGCCTTAAGTGGAATATAACCCAAGATAACTCCAATGAAGAGATTGATGGATATAAAATATCTCATTCTTGACAACGTGTGAGTCATGAGACATGAACTCCAATTATCAAGAATGACATAATACCACCTCGAATGATACGGTTGACAGGATTGCACTTTAAAATGCAAGATAAAGAATACTCGAGCTCCTCTGAAAAGAATCTCGATGAACACTTCGAGAAGGAATTAAGTCCTTTGTGAATCATCATGTAGCCTCCATAAAGAACTCCGGTAATAAAAGGATGATCAAAAGAAATGAAGGATGAAAAGAATAAGGTTGAAGCCTAGCAATGATTAGATGGATCTCCGTTGTGATATAATTGCGAGAGCTTGGAACTCCGAGGAAGATAAGGTGAAACAATTGAAATCAAGAATTTATTCATCATGAATAAACTCCGAAAGGAGGAATTAATCACTTGGATGAAACAAGAATAAGAATTATGTTATGCGCATCCTTCACCAATTTAGATTGATGACAAGCAACGGATTTGGCATACTACTTATTCTCATAGAAAGGATTAAGATAAATATAGCATAAACTTGGGAATGTCTTCAACGAACCACCGGTAGAGTTGAAACAACGATTGAATTGATATGATAAACGAAGGAAGAAGAGTCTTGAAAGAACCACCGTAAGAATAGGGAATGAAAGTAGCAAAGGCACAATTCACTGGGAAGAATTGGAAAATGAATAAGATACTTGAGGGTATTTAGATACATGAAAACGAAGAGATCAATTGCTGACTAGAGGATACTTGAATGATGCACCGGTAAGATTTGGAGAACAAGAGCTGAAAGCTGAGAATGAGGAATCACGAAATGATGGCAATCGAAGAATCAAACTGAAAAGATTCATGAATTGCTCGGGATGGGTGAAAACAAATTCTCACAATCGAAAACAATTAAGAGAGGATGCCATCAAGTTAGAACCATGAATCTTGAAGAGAATGGAGCAAAATTTAAGAGAAACTCTTCTTCGGTCTTCAAATGTTGAGAATGATGATGAGAAACACCACCATGAATTGTTGAGGCACTCCGGAATGAAAATTGGAAAGGTTGAACCAACGATGAAAAGAATTTGAAAGATCTTGGAGCAAAACAGCTGACTGATGAAAATTCATTCTTACATCAAACTTTGAAAAGAATTTGGGAATCGCGCTGGGAAAATAGAAGAGTTAGGTAAGATCCTAGGAAAATACCTGTGGGTTTGGGCCCACTCAAAAGAAACACCGTTGAACGATTGCTTGAAAGGGAGAACACACCGGTTGATTTAAATGGCTTGAATGAGATAACATCCTCAAAAGAACTTGAGTGAAATGAGAATGGAAACTTGAATCTTCTGAGATATCATCATCACTCCGGAACAATTGAATAGCGAGAGGTGAATGATTAAGAGATGCACCGATACGAGAAAGTATTGAAACGAGGAAAAGATGTGATCACCATCGAAAGATTGCATTGAACACACCAGGGAAGATAAAAGAACAAATAATTATAAACTTGAGGCTCCATTTGCATCTTCATGAGAAACACCGGGTAAGAACATGAAGGAGAAGAATGGAGAGGCTTCACGAGAATAAAATGGATACTTGATTAAGAAATATGCGTCCTTGAAGAAATAAGGGTGGGAGGGCGGGAGAACAAAGACAACTTGGAACGGATGAAGCAAACACCGTTGAGAAGAACTGATAAATGATCTTGCGGATGTTGAAGTGATCGGATCCACTTGAAGAGAGACACACCGGTTGACAAGGATTGGCATGATAAACTTGCTGATCAAGAAGGATTAGAATTTCCACATAGAAATATGAGAACACCGTTTAGAATAAGGTATGGATTCAACATCTGACATTGAAGCAACTCGAATACTACAACCCAAAAACAAAAACAAAGGATTGGCTTGTAGAATAAGCCGGAAACAAACATATGATAGATCCCATATCGTATCATGTGTGTGTTGGAAAGATATCCTACGAGCTACTTGAATTCCCACTTATAAACTCCCGAAACTTTCCGGTTATGCAATCAGGTGTTGGGGATACAGGGGAAGCATAATATCTCACCCAAACTAGCAAATCCTACAACCAGCTGTATCCATCCTTCAACACATAACCAAGAAACCTTCGGAAATCATCTACCTCAACCTTCGAAAAGCATCCGTTATACAAGTCATGGCAATACTCCCGCACTCGCCACAGTACTGGGCTATCAGGGTTATCTCACCAACAACTGTACAAAAGAGATTTTCGATGTCGGCGTACTAAACTCAGGTATTCCAGAACCGCAACGATAAAATTATGACGACAACACCTCGGAGCTCAACTCCCCGGGACACTGCCACAACCCCTAAATGTCAGGAGGCAACCAAGACAATGTTGTCATCATAAAACCATCGGAACGATTGTAATATACCCGCGTGATCCTAAAAAAAAATTTAGTGAAATTTGAGAAGAGAAGAGTCAAAACTCTACGTCAGGATGCCTTACCAGAAGGTCGAAGGGACTGGGGAGTAAAAAGAATTCCTAAACTCTCCGATATATAATTCCTAATTGACTCAAAACATTTTTCTAGACACAACTTGGCCACTAAAGACGATCAAACAGTGGGGGCTCCTAAGGTCGGGGAAAGGCTCTGATTACCAACTTGTAACGCCCTCGATGCGGCTATATCTCCCACGTGTCGAAGCACGACTTAGAGGCATAACCGCATTGAAAGCAATGTCGCAAGTGAGGTAATCTTCACACATCCCATGTAATACAAAAGGGAAAAAGATACATAGTTGGCTTACAATCGCCACTTCACACAAATACATGAATAAAACAATGCATCATACAGTTACAATCAGGGCCCGACTACGGAGCCAACATAAAAGAAGAAACCCCAAAAGCGACAAAGGTGCCCACGATCGACCCCAACTGGGCCCACTACTGATCGACTAGAACGAAACAACACAAAGAACAAGATCTTCATCGAACTCCTCCTTGAGCTCGGGTGCGTCACCTGCACGGACTCATCGGCACCTGCAAACTGGTTTTGGAAGCATCTGGTGAGTCACGAGGACTCAGCAATCTCACACCCGCGAGATCAAGACTATTTAAGCTTAAAGGTATGACAGGGTAGTGAGGTGGAGCTGCAGCAAGCGACTAGCATATATGGTGGCTAACATACGCAACAGAGAGCGAGAAGAGAAGGCAAAAGCACGGTCGAACAACTATGATCAATAAGTGATCCTGAACTACTTACGTCAGACATAACTCCAACAACCGTGTTCACTTCCCGGACCCCGCCGAGAAGAGACCATCACGGTTACACACGCGGTTGGTGTATTTTAGATAAGATCAACTTCGGGTTTTCTACAACCGGACATTAACAAATTCCCATCTACCCATAACCGCGGGCACGGCTTTCGAAAGTTCAAACCCTGCAGGGGTGTCCCAACTTAGCCCATGATAAGCTCTCGCGATCAACGAAGGATATTCCTTCTCCCCGGGAAGACCCGATCAGTCTCGGAATCCCGGCTACAAGACATTTCGACAGTAAAAAAACAAGTCCAGCAAAGCCGCCCGATGCGCCGACAAATCCTGATAGGAGCTGCACATATCTCGGTCTCAGGGCACACCGGATGAGCAAGACGTCGGGTTGGCATAGACCCTGATTGCGCAGGGGGCGCCGGACATCGCTCGGTTTGGACCAGCACTTAGAGAAGCACTGGCCCGGGGGGGCTAAAATAAAGATGACCCTCGAGAGAGCGACTCCCAAGGGAAAAAGGGCTAGGTGAGGCAAATGGTAAAACCAAGGTTGGGCCTCGCTGGAAAAGTCTTACTCAAAGCGAACTGTCAAGGGGGTCCCATAAATCACCCGACCGCGTTAGGGACGCAAAATCCGGGAACATAATACCGATATGACGGAAACTAGGGCGGCAAGAGTGGAACAAAACACCAGGCATAAGGCCGAGCCTTCCACCCTTAACCAAGTATATAGATGCGTTAATTAAATAAGATATATTGTGATATCCCAACAAGTAAGCATGTTCCAACAAGGAACAACATCTCCATGTTCCAACAAGGAACAAACTTCATCTTCACCTGCAACTAACAACGCTATAAGAGGGGCTGGGCAAAGCGGTAACATAGCCAAACAACGGTTTGCTAGGACAAGGTGGGTTAGAGGCTTGGTTTGACAATATGGGAGACATGATAAGCAAGTGGTAGGTATCGCAGCATAGGCATAGCAAAAGAGCGAGCAACTAGCAAGCAAAGATAGAAGTGATTTCGAGGGTATGGTCATCTTGCCTGAGATCCCGCAAGGAAGAAGAACGAGTCCATGAAGAAGACAAACGGACGTAGTCGAACGAATCCTCACAACTCCGGAACGAAACCGAAGCTAACGAGAGAAGCAACCCGGAAAGAAACAAGCAACATAGTAAACAACCATCACCTAAACATGGCATGATGCACAATCAAGTATGATGCATGTCCGGTTTAAAGATGCATGGCATGGCAAAGTGCAACACACAATTCTACAAATTAAGTGGAGCTCAATATGCAACGGGTTGCATATTGACGAAACACCACGACAAGTTATTTAGTTCGATCTCGTTTATGTACCCAACAATATTAAATGTTTTTAAACATGGCAAGAGATGAAGCACAACAGAACTACCTATCTAGACAAGTTTAAATGAGGCCGGAAACAATAAACAACAAGTCCGGAAAAATCCTCATATGCATATTTTAGATTTGGTGCTGATCTGTCCTAAAGCATATTTTATTGTTGTTAAAAAGGAAAATAAAGTGCACCATGTTAAACTAGGCATTTTTCCACCCCATTTACATATAAAGTTTATTTAAATCCGAGTTACGGTTAATTAGTTATGGAATAAAACATTTTAACATGGCATTTAAGCAAATTTAAACAAATAACATTTAAAACATTTTAATTGTTGTTATCATGATGCGGATGACATATGCAAGTTTTAAGCAATTTTATGAAAATGTTAACATGAGCATATTATGAAGCATTTGGTCACCATGGCGGAACGAAAGGGGTGCCACGGCAACAAATCCGAAAATGGTGCCACGGCAACATATCGGTTTCCGGTACTCGATTGAGATACCGGTGCAAAAGGAAGCGTGCGGATGCGAGTTGGGCAAGATGGTGGGGTGATCCCGGATACCGGGTTCCCACGAGACGATGGCATGGCAACGAGGGACAATTCAGACATGGTGAAAATGGTGCATCTTGTTCAACACATGCATTCGGTCCACGCGGTCGTTCTCGGCGGTATACCTTCGAAGCGTGCAAAAGATGGTACTCGTTCGGTGCAAAGTAGATGAAGTAGACGTTCTCGGGACGGTCGTTGTGGGAAGTAGAGGTTCACGTTCGTTCGGCGAGGTACTTGATGACTCCAACGTCTTCGGGGCGACGGTAGTGGTACACACGAGGGTAGTCGAACTTGATGGTTCCGAGGGCTCCGGACGTCGTGGTACTTGGCGAATCTGCGTTCTCCTACACGTTCAAGAAGAAACTTATGCGGCGTCGTGGAACTTGGCGCATCCAAAGGGTACTTGACGGGTCCGAGGTACACGTTAACTTGTCCTCGTATCGTTGTGTAGTCGTACATGGCCCTTGCCGAAGATGGTCTCTCACGCACGTAGATGAACCATTCATCGACCTCCTGGTACTTGGCGAAAATCCAGAAGATGGCCTTGGCGTACATGGGCAGCAACCCGGTAGTCTTGGCGAGCAGCAGCAGCACGGAGGCGATGCAGCACGAAAAACGAGGCGGATGCCACGCTCAGGCGAGTGGCGGGGCTCCCTGGTCGGAGACGAAACCGACGAGGCGAGGGCGACCCAAAGCATGGCGGTGTGGCGGACGGACTTGGCGCAGGGGGAAGGATGGCGCGGAGCATGAGCGGCGCAGGGTGGCCCTCCTGGCAGTCGCCGACGGCGGCGGGTGGCGACGGGGCTCCGGCCTGGCAGGGAGGCGGCGAGCCTGGCGCGCCGGAGGTGGGGACGGGGCCCTGCCGGCGGCTGGGTCACCGGAGCGGCGCGGTGACGAGGAGGTGGGGCGCGGGACTCGCGCTGGCGGCGGCGGGCCGGCTCGAGGCCACGGCCATGGCGCAAAGGCGACATGGTCTACGGGGAGGCGCGGCGAGGTGGTAGCGGAGAGGAGGCAGAGGGGGATCGGGCGCAGGGGCTCTCGCCCCTCTCTGGCGGCGCGAGCGGGGGAAGGAGGGAGACATCAAGAGGAAGGAGATGGGATCGAGGGAGCGGGGCTGGCGGCGCTGGGTGGAAGGGAACGAGAGGGAGAGGGGGGATCGGGCAGGGGGGTTTTTGGGCTAGGGTTAGGAGGGATGGTGGGGCGGCTGGGCCTGAACAGAGAGGCCCAAGGGGCACTGTTGCTAACTCTCTCTCTCTCTCTAATTATCTCTCTATTTCAAAGAAACAAAAACTTAGAAGAAAAGTCGAGAGAGATTAGAGTGGAGTTTGGGTATGGGGATAATTTTCCCGGAGTCACGAAAAGGTGTTTGTTCCGAGAAAATGGGAATTGCCAAGATTGCAAGATTTAAATTCAAACTCATTTGAATTTAATTCAAATAGGTTTGAACTAGGACTAGGTAAAAGGAAAGCCCAAAAATGTTGAGATTTTTGGTGAAGCTTCGGAAAATGACGAAAGGATTTATGGGTAGAGTTGGAGACCAAGAATTGAGATAACAAAGGCATTGGGATTTATTTGCAAGTGTGTTATGGTGAATTCCAAAATGGAATATTTTGTATAGCTCCACTAATATCGGGAAGATATATTATAAAGAGAACTCACCATGTGAATTCCCTCAATTTAAATGGACCGAAGATCCATACGATTTATTTAATTGAGTCTTAAAAAAGGGTGCAAGATGCCATGATGCAATGCACATGAAGCAAAGAGATGAGATGCAAGACATGAACAAAAATGCAAAACAAAAACAAAAACCCAACCACGAAGGAAATATCATATCGCATCTCCGGAAAAGGCAAGAGTTGGAGTTACGAATATGGAAAGTTGCATCCGGGGTGTTACAACACTCCACCACTACGAGAGGATCTCGTCCCGAGATCTAGAATGGCACCGGAGGGGAAAACGGAAGAGAAAGAGAACAAGTAAAGCTAAGTTGCTCCTTTGACAAAAGAGTGAAACCAAAGAACCTTGAGAGGTTGGACAAAATGAAAGAACGAAAACAACGAAGATGAACAAAGTTGAAAACACTTTGTTAGGAAAGAGGAACATGGGATATGACGAGAACCCAGCGGTTTAGTGATAAGGTAGATATTGAAACCACTCCGGTTAACAAGATAGAGAAGGAATAAGAATGACATAATTTGGGCAGCACTCCGACTGGAAATGGAAGGAATTAGAACATGAACTTCACAAGATGAGAGGATACTTGACGAAAACAACAACACACTGCCTCCGGAACAAAAGAATGGAAGATAGATCATTGGAATGAAGGAATGGAGAAGAAAATGACAACTCTCACCATTGAAATTGAACGAGAAAGCTTAGGAAGAAAAGGTTGAACGGAGTTGTTGGATTATCAACAACGAAAGCTTAAACTTGATGTGGACTTATGGAAACATCTCAAAATTATGAGGTGACAACCGGCCACTAATGGAAACCATAGATTGGATTGATATCAACAAGGAGACGAGCAACTTATCTCGCCGGGAGGACAAACGACGAACTTGGGTCATTTATAAGCACCATATAAAGCAATAATCCTTAGGGAAAGCCTTAAGTGGAATATAACCCAAGATAACTCCAATGAAGAGATTGATGGATATAAAATATCTCATTCTTGACAACGTGTGAGTCATGAGACATGAACTCCAATTATCAAGAATGACA
Organism: Aegilops umbellulata; assembly: GCA_032464435.1. Lineage (NCBI taxonomy): Eukaryota > Viridiplantae > Streptophyta > Magnoliopsida > Poales > Poaceae > Aegilops > Aegilops umbellulata. Next base: position 146,781,589 of record CP136059.1, on the reverse strand, counting down.
TAATACCACCTCGAATGATACGGTTGACAGGATTGCACTTTAAAATGCAAGATAAAGAATACTCGAGCTCCTCTGAAAAGAATCTCGATGAACACTTCGAGAAGGAATTAAGTCCTTTGTGAATCATCATGTAGCCTCCATAAAGAACTCCGGTAATAAAAGGATGATCAAAAGAAATGAAGGATGAAAAGAATAAGGTTGAAGCCTAGCAATGATTAGATGGATCTCCGTTGTGATATAATTGCGAGAGCTTGGAACTCCGAGGAAGATAAGGTGAAACAATTGAAATCAAGAATTTATTCATCATGAATAAACTCCGAAAGGAGGAATTAATCACTTGGATGAAACAAGAATAAGAATTATGTTATGCGTATCCTTCACCAATTTAGATTGATGACAAGCAACGGATTTGGCATACTACTTATTCTCATAGAAAGGATTAAGATAAATATAGCATAAACTTGGGAATGTCTTCAACGAACCACCGGTAGAGTTGAAACAACGATTGAATTGATATGATAAACGAAGGAAGAAGAGTCTTGAAAGAACCACCGTAAGAATAGGGAATGAAAGTAGCAAAGGCACAATTCACTGGGAAGAATTGGAAAATGAATAAGATACTTGAGGGTATTTAGATACATGGAAATGAAGAGATCAATTGCTGACTAGAGGATACTTGAATGATGCACCGGTAAGATTTGGAGAACAAGAGCTGAAAGCTGAGAATGAGGAATCACGAAATGATGGCAATCGAAGAATCAAACTGAAAAGATTCATGAATTGCTCGGGATGGGTGAAAACAAATTCTCACAATCGAAAACAATTAAGAGAGGATGCCATCAAGTTAGAACCATGAATCTTGAAGAGAATGGAGCAAAATTTAAGAGAAACTCTTCTTCGGTCTTCAAATGTTGAGAATGATGATGAGAAACACCACCATGAATTGTTGAGGCACTCCGGAATGAAAATTGGAAAGGTTGAACCAACGATGAAAAGAATTTGAAAGATCTTGGAGCAAAACAGCTGACTGATGAAAATTCATTCTTACATCAAACTTTGAAAAGAATTTGGGAATCGCGCTGGGAAAATAGAAGAGTTAGGTAAGATCCTAGGAAAAGACCTGTGGGTTTGGGCCCACTCAAAAGAAACACCGTTGAACGATTGCTTGAAAGGGAGAACACACCGGTTGATTTAAATGGCTTGAATGAGATAACATCCTCAAAAGAACTTGAGTGAAATGAGAATGGAAACTTGAATCTTCTGAGATATCATCATCACTCCGGAACAATTGAATAGCGAGAGGTGAATGATTAAGAGATGCACCGATACGAGAAAGTATTGAAACGAGGAAAAGATGTGATCACCATCGAAAGATTGCATTGAACACACCAGGGAAGATAAAAGAACAAATAATTATAAACTTGAGGCTCCATTTGCATCTTCATGAGAAACACCGGGTAAGAACATGAAGGAGAAGAATGGAGAGGCTTCACGAGAATAAAATGGATACTTGATTAAGAAATATGCGTCCTTGAAGAAATAAGGGTGGGAGGGCGGGAGAACAAAGACAACTTGGAACGGATGAAGCAAACACCGTTGAGAAGAACTGATAAATGATCTTGCGGATGTTGAAGTGATCGGATCCACTTGAAGAGAGACACACCGGTTGACAAGGATTGGCATGATAAACTTGCTGATCAAGAAGGATTAGAATTTCCACATAGAAATATGAGAACACCGTTTAGAATAAGGTATGGATTCAACATCTGACATTGAAGCAACTCGAATACTACAACCCAAAAACAAAAACAAAGGATTGGCTTGTAGAATAAGCCGGAAACAAACATATGATAGATCCCATATCGTATCATGTGTGTGTTGGAAAGATATCCTACGAGCTACTTGAATTCCCACTTATAAACTCCCGAAACTTTCCGGTTATGCAATCAGGTGTTGGGGATACAGGGGAAGCATAATATCTCACCCAAACTAGCAAATCCTACAACCAGCTGTATCCATCCTTCAACACATAACCAAGAAACCTTCGGAAATCGTCTACCTCAACCTTCGAAAAGCATCCGTTATACAAGTCATGGCAATACTCCCGCACTCGCCACAGTACTGGGCTATCAGGGTTATCTCACCAACAACTGTACAAAAGAGATTTTCGATGTCGGCGTACTAAACTCAGGTATTCCAGAACCGCAACGATAAAATTATGACGACAACACCTCGGAGCTCAACTCCCCGGGACACTGCCAAAACCCCTAAATGTCAGGAGGCAACCAAGACAATGTTGTCATCATAAAACCATCGGAACGATTGTAATATACCCGCGTGATCCTAAAAAAAAAATTTAGTGAAATTTGAGAAGAGAAGAGTCAAAACTCTACGTCAGGATGCCTTACCAGAAGGTCGAAGGGACTGGGGAGTAAAAAGAATTCCTAAACTCTCCGATATATAATTCCTAATTGACTCAAAACATTTTTCTAGACACAACTTGGCCACTAAAGACGATCAAACAGTGGGGGCTCCTAAGGTCGGGGAAAGGCTCTGATTACCAACTTGTAACGCCCTCGATGCGGCTATATCTCCCACGTGTCGAAGCACGACTTAGAGGCATAACCGCATTGAAAGCAATGTCGCAAGTGAGGTAATCTTCACACATCCCATGTAATACAAAAGGGAAAAAGATACATAGTTGGCTTACAATCGCCACTTCACACAAATACATGAATAAAACAATGCATCATACAGTTACAATCAGGGCCCGACTACGGAGCCAACATAAAAGAAGAAACCCCAAAAGCGACAAAGGTGCCCACGATCGACCCCAACTGGGCCCACTACTGATCGACTAGAACGAAACAACACAAAGAACAAGATCTTCATCGAACTCCTCCTTGAGCTCGGGTGCGTCACCTGCACGGACTCATCGGCACCTGCAAACTGGTTTTGGAAGCATCTGGTGAGTCACGAGGACTCAGCAATCTCACACCCGCGAGATCAAGACTATTTAAGCTTAAAGGTATGACAGGGTAGTGAGGTGGAGCTGCAGCAAGCGACTAGCATATATGGTGGCTAACATACGCAACAGAGAGCGAGAAGAGAAGGCAAAAGCACGGTCGAACAACTATGATCAATAAGTGATCCTGAACTACTTACGTCAGACATAACTCCAACAACCGTGTTCACTTCCCGGACCCCGCCGAGAAGAGACCATCACGGTTACACACGCGGTTGGTGTATTTTAGATAAGATCAACTTCGGGTTTTCTACAACCGGACATTAACAAATTCCCATCTACCCATAACCGCGGGCACGGCTTTCGAAAGTTCAAACCCTGCAGGGGTGTCCCAACTTAGCCCATGATAAGCTCTCGCGATCAACGAAGGATATTCCTTCTCCCCGGGAAGACCCGATCAGTCTCGGAATCCCGGCTACAAGACATTTCGACAGTAAAAAAACAAGTCCAGCAAAGCCGCCCGATGCGCCGACAAATCCTGATAGGAGCTGCACATATCTCGGTCTCAGGGCACACCGGATGAGCAAGACGTCGGGTTGGCATAGACCCTGATTGCGCAGGGGGCGCCGGACATCGCTCGGTTTGGACCAGCACTTAGAGAAGCACTGGCCCGGGGGGGGCTAAAATAAAGATGACCCTCGAGAGAGCGACTCCAAAGGGAAAAAGGGCTAGGTGAGGCAAATGGTAAAACCAAGGTTGGGCCTCGCTGGAAAAGTCTTACTCAAAGCGAACTGTCAAGGGGGTCCCATAAATCACCCGACCGCGTTAGGGACGCAAAATCCGGGAACATAATACCGATATGACGGAAACTAGGGCGGCAAGAGTGGAACAAAACACCAGGCATAAGGCCGAGCCTTCCACCCTTAACCAAGTATATAGATGCGTTAATTAAATAAGATATATTGTGATATCCCAACAAGTAAGCATGTTCCAACAAGGAACAACATCTCCATGTTCCAACAAGGAACAAACTTCATCTTCACCTGCAACTAACAACGCTATAAGAGGGGCTGGGCAAAGCGGTAACATAGCCAAACAACGGTTTGCTAGGACAAGGTGGGTTAGAGGCTTGGTTTGACAATATGGGAGACATGATAAGCAAGTGGTAGGTATCGCAGCATAGGCATAGCAAAAGAGCGAGCAACTAGCAAGCAAAGATAGAAGTGATTTCGAGGGTATGGTCATCTTGCCTGAGATCCCGCAAGGAAGAAGAACGAGTCCATGAAGAAGACAAACGGACGTAGTCGAACGAATCCTCACAACTCCGGAACGAAACCGAAGCTAACGAGAGAAGCAACCCGGAAAGAAACAAGCAACATAGTAAACAACCATCACCTAAACATGGCATGATGCACAATCAAGTATGATGCATGTCCGGTTTAAAGATGCATGGCATGGCAAAGTGCAACACACAATTCTACAAATTAAGTGGAGCTCAATATGCAACGGGTTGCATATTGACGAAACACCACGACAAGTTATTTAGTTCGATCTCGTTTATGTACCCAACAATATTAAATGTTTTTAAACATGGCAAGAGATGAAGCACAACAGAACTACCTATCTATACAAGTTTAAATGAGGCCGGAAACAATAAATAACAAGTCCGGAAAAATCCTCATATGCATATTTTAGATTTGGTGCTGATCTGTCCTAAAGCATATTTTATTGTTGTTAAAAAGGAAAATAAAGTGCACCATGTTAAACTAGGCATTTTTCCACCCCATTTACATATAAAGTTTATTTAAATCCGAGTTACGGTTAATTAGTTATGGAATAAAACATTTTAACATGGCATTTAAGCAAATTTAAACAAATAACATTTAAAACATTTTAATTGTTGTTATCATGATGCGGATGACATATGCAAGTTTTAAGCAATTTTATGAAAATGTTAACATGAGCATATTATGAAGCATTTGGTCACCATGGCGGAACGAAAGGGGTGCCACGGCAACAAATCCGAAAATGGTGCCACGGCAACATATCGGTTTCCGGTACTCGATTGAGATACCGGTGCAAAAGGAAGCGTGCGGATGCGAGTTGGGCAAGATGGTGGGGTGATCCCGGATACCGGGTTCCCACGAGACGATGGCATGGCAACGAGGGACAATTCAGACACGGTGAAAACGGTGCATCTCGTTCAACACATGCATTCGGTCCACGCGGTCGTTCTCGGCGGTATACCTTCGAAGCGTGCAAAAGATGGTACTCGTTCGGTGCAAAGTAGATGAAGTAGACGTTCTCGGGACGGTCGTCGTGGGAAGTAGAGGTTCACGTTCGTTCGGCGAGGTACTTGATGACTCCAACGTCTTCGGGGCGACGGTAGTGGTACACACGAGGGTAGTCGAACTTGATGGTTCCGAGGGCTCCGGACGTCGTGGTACTTGGCGAATCTGCGTTCTCCTACACGTTCAAGAAGAAACTTATGCGGCGTCGTGGAACTTGGCGCATCCAAAGGGTACTTGACGGGTCCGAGGTACACGTTAACTTGTCCTCGTATCGTTGTGTAGTCGTACATGGACCTTGCCGAAGATGGTCGCTCACGCACGTAGATGAACCATTCATCGACCTCCTGGTACTTGGCGAAAATCCAGAAGATGGCCTTGGCATACATGGGCAGCAACCCGGCAGTCTTGGCGAGCAGCAGCAGCACGGAGGCAATGCAGCACGAAAAACGAGGCGGATGCCACGCTCAGGCGAGTGGCGGGGCTCCCTGGTCGGAGACGAAACCGACGAGGCGAGGGCGACCCAAAGCATGGCGGTGTGGCGGACGGACTTGGCACAGGGGGAAGGATGGCGCGGAGCATGAGCGGCGCAGGGTGGCCCTCCTGGCAGTCGCCGACGGCGGCGGGTGGCGACGGGGCTCCGGCCTGGCACGGAGGCGGTGAGCCTGGCGCGCCGGAGGTGGGGACGGGGCCCTGCCGGCGGCTGGGTCACCGGAGCGGCGCGGTGACGAGGAGGTGGGGCGCGGGACTCGCGCTGGCGGCGGCGGGCCGGCTCGAGGCCACGGCCATGGCGCAAAGGCGACATGGTCTACGGGGAGGCGCGGCGAGGTGGTAGCGGGGAGGAGGCAGAGGGGGATCGGGCGCAGGGGCTCTCGCCCCTCTCTGGCGGCGCGAGCGGGGGAAGGAGGGAGACATCAAGAGGAAGGAGATGGGATCGAGGGAGCGGGGCTGGCGGCGCTGGGTGGAAGGGAACGAGAGGGAGAGGGGGGATCGGGCAGGGGGGTTTTTGGGCTAGGGTTAGGAGGGATGGTGGGGCGGCTGGGCCTGAACAGAGAGGCCCAAGGGGCACTGCTGCTAACTCTCTCTCTCTCTCTAATTATCTCTCTATTTCAAAGAAACAAAAACTTAGAAGAAAAGTCGAGAGAGATTAGAGTGGAGTTTGGGTATGGGGATAATTTTCCCGGAGTCACGAAAAGGTGTTTGTTCCGAGAAAATGGGAATTGCCAAGATTGCAAGATTTAAATTCAAACTCATTTGAATTTAATTCAAATAGGTTTGAACTAGGACTAGGTAAAAGGAAAGCCCAAAAATGTTGAGATTTTTGGTGAAGCTTCGGAAAATGACGAAAGGATTTATGGGTAGAGTTGGAGACCAAGAATTGAGATAACAAAGGCATTGGGATTTATTTGCAAGTGTGTTATGGTGAATTCCAAAATGGAATATTTTGTATAGCTCCACTAATATCGGGAAGATATATTATAAAGAGAACTCACCATGTGAATTCCCTCAATTTAAATGGACCGAAGATCCATACGATTTATTTAATTGAGTCTTAAAAAAGGGTGCAAGATGCCATGATGCAATGCACATGAAGCAAAGAGATGAGATGCAAGACATGAACAAAAATGCAAAACAAAAACAAAAACCCAACCACGAAGCAAATATCATATCGCATCTCCGGAAAAGGCAAGAGTTGGAGTTACGAATATGGAAAGTTGCATCCGGGGCGTTACAACACTCCACCACTACGAGAGGATCTTGTCCCGAGATCTAGAATGGCACCGGAGGGGAAAACGGAAGAGAAAGAGAAGAAGTAAAGCTAAGTTGCTCCTTTGACAAAAGAGTGAAACCAAAGAACCTTGAGAGGTTGGACAAAATGAAAGAACGAAAACAACGAAGATGAACAAAGTTGAAAACACTTTGTTAGGAAAGAGGAACATGGGATATGACGAGAACCCAGCGGTTTAGTGATAAGGTAGATATTGAAACCACTCCGGTTAACAAGATAGAGAAGGAATAAGAATGACATAATTTGGGCAGCACTCCGACTGGAAATGGAAGGAATTAGAACATGAACTTCACAAGATGAGAGGATACTTGACGAAAACAACAACACACTGCCTCCGGAACAAAAGAATGGAAGATAGATCATTGGAATGAAGGAATGGAGAAGAAAATGACAACTCTCACCATTGAAATTGAACGAGAAAGCTTAGGAAGAAAAGGTTGAACGGAGTTGTTGGATTATCAACAACGAAAGCTTAAACTTGATGTGGACTTATGGAAACATCTCAAAATTATGAGGTGACAACCGGCCACTAATGGAAACCATAGATTGGATTGATATCAACAAGGAGACGAGCAACTTATCTCGCCGGGAGGACAAACGACGAACTTGGGTCATTTATAAGCACCATATAAAGCAATAATCCTTAGGGAAAGCCTTAAGTGGAATATAACCCAAGATAACTCCAATGAAGAGATTGATGGATATAAAATATCTCATTCTTGACAACGTGTGAGTCATGAGACATGAACTCCAATTATCAAGAATGACATAATACCACCTCGAATGATACGGTTGACAGGATTGCACTTTAAAATGCAAGATAAAGAATACTCGAGCTCCTCTGAAAAGAATCTCGATGAACACTTCGAGAAGGAATTAAGTCCTTTGTGAATCATCATGTAGCCTCCATAAAGAACTCCGGTAATAAAAGGATGATCAAAAGAAATGAAGGATGAAAAGAATAAGGTTGAAGCCTAGCAATGATTAGATGGATCTCCGTTGTGATATAATTGCGAGAGCTTGGAACTCCGAGGAAGATAAGGTGAAACAATTGAAATCAAGAATTTATTCATCATGAATAAACTCCGAAAGGAGGAATTAATCACTTGGATGAAACAAGAATAAGAATTATGTTATGCGTATCCTTCACCAATTTAGATTGATGACAAGCAACGGATTTGGCATACTACTTATTCTCATAGAAAGGATTAAGATAAATATAGCATAAACTTGGGAATGTCTTCAACGAACCACCGGTAGAGTTGAAACAACGATTGAATTGATATGATAAACGAAGGAAGAAGAGTCTTGAAAGAACCACCGTAAGAATAGGGAATGAAAGTAGCAAAGGCACAATTCACTGGGAAGAATTGGAAAATGAATAAGATACTTGAGGGTATTTAGATACATGAAAACGAAGAGATCAATTGCTGACTAGAGGATACTTGAATGATGCACCGGTAAGATTTGGAGAACAAGAGCTGAAAGCTGAGAATGAGGAATCACGAAATGATGGCAATCGAAGAATCAAACTGAAAAGATTCATGAATTGCTCGGGATGGGTGAAAACAAATTCTCACAATCGAAAACAATTAAGAGAGGATGCCATCAAGTTAGAACCATGAATCTTGAAGATAATGGAGCAAAATTTAAGAGAAACTCTTCTTCGGTCTTCAAATGTTGAGAATGATGATGAGAAACACCACCATGAATTGTTGAGGCACTCCGGAATGAAAATTGGAAAGGTTGAACCAACGATGAAAAGAATTTGAAAGATCTTGGAGCAAAACAGCTGACTGATGAAAATTCATTCTTACATCAAACTTTGAAAAGAATTTGGGAATCGCGCTGGGAAAATAGAAGAGTTAGGTAAGATCCTAGGAAAAGACCTGTGGGTTTGGGCCCACTCAAAAGAAACACCGTTGAACGATTGCTTGAAAGGGAGAACACACCGGTTGATTTAAATGGCTTGAATGAGATAACATCCTCAAAAGAACTTGAGTGAAATGAGAATGGAAACTTGAATCTTCTGAGATATCATCATCACTCCGGAACAATTGAATAGCGAGAGGTGAATGATTAAGAGATGCACCGATACGAGAAAGTATTGAAACGAGGAAAAGATGTGATCACCATCGAAAGATTGCATTGAACACACCAGGGAAGATAAAAGAACAAATAATTATAAACTTGAGGCTCCATTTGCATCTTCATGAGAAACACCGGGTAAGAACATGAAGGAGAAGAATGGAGAGGCTTCACGAGAATAAAATGGATACTTGATTAAGAAATATGCGTCCTTGAAGAAATAAGGGTGGGAGGGCGGGAGAACAAAGACAACTTGGAACGGATGAAGCAAACACCGTTGAGAAGAACTGATAAATGATCTTGCGGATGTTGAAGTGATCGGATCCACTTGAAGAGAGACACACCGGTTGACAAGGATTGGCATGATAAACTTGCTGATCAAGAAGGATTAGAATTTCCACATAGAAATATGAGAACACCGTTTAGAATAAGGTATGGATTCAACATCTGACATTGAAGCAACTCGAATACTACAACCCAAAAACAAAAACAAAGGATTGGCTTGTAGAATAAGCCGGAAACAAACATATGATAGATCCCATATCGTATCATGTGTGTGTTGGAAAGATATCCTACGAGCTACTTGAATTCCCACTTATAAACTCCCGAAACTTTCCGGTTATGCAATCAGGTGTTGGGGATACAGGGGAAGCATAATATCTCACCCAAACTAGCAAATCCTACAACCAGCTGTATCCATCCTTCAACACATAACCAAGAAACCTTCGGAAATCGTCTACCTCAACCTTCGAAAAGCATCCGTTATACAAGTCATGGCAATACTCCCGCACTCGCCACAGTACTGGGCTATCAGGGTTATCTCACCAACAACTGTACAAAAGAGATTTTCGATGTCGGCGTACTAAACTCAGGTATTCCAGAACCGCAACGATAAAATTATGACGACAACACCTCGGAGCTCAACTCCCCGGGACACTGCCACAACCCCTAAATGTCAGGAGGCAACCAAGACAATGTTGTCATCATAAAACCATCGGAACGATTGTAATATACCCGCGTGATCCTAAAAAAAATTTTTAGTGAAATTTGAGAAGAGAAGAGTCAAAACTCTACGTCAGGATGCCTTACCAGAAGGTCGAAGGGACTGGGGAGTAAAAAGAATTCCTAAACTCTCCGATATATAATTCCTAATTGACTCAAAACATTTTTCTAGACACAACTTGGCCACTAAAGACGATCAAACAGTGGGGGCTCCTAAGGTCGGGGAAAGGCTCTGATTACCAACTTGTAACGCCCTCGATGCGGCTATATCTCCCACGTGTCGAAGCACGACTTAGAGGCATAACCGCATTGAAAGCAATGTCGCAAGTGAGGTAATCTTCACACATCCCATGTAATACAAAAGGGAAAAAGATACATAGTTGGCTTACAATCGCCACTTCACACAAATACATGAATAAAACAATGCATCATACAGTTACAATCAGGGCCCGACTACCGAGCCAACATAAAAGAAGAAACCCCAAAAGCGACAAAGGTGCCCACGATCGACCCCAACTGGGCCCACTACTGATCGACTAGAACGAAACAACACAAAGAACAAGATCTTCATCGAACTCCTCCTTGAGCTCGGGTGCGTCACCTGCACGGACTCATCGGCACCTGCAAACTGGTTTTGGAAGCATCTGGTGAGTCACGAGGACTCAGCAATCTCACACCCGCGAGATCAAGACTATTTAAGCTTAAAGGTATGACAGGGTAGTGAGGTGGAGCTGCAGCAAGCGACTAGCATATATGGTGGCTAACATACGCAACAGAGAGCGAGAAGAGAAGGCAAAAGCACGGTCGAACAACTATGATCAATAAGTGATCCTGAACTACTTACGTCAGACATAACTCCAACAACCGTGTTCACTTCCCGGACCCCGCCGAGAAGAGACCATCACGGTTACACACGCGGGTGGTGTATTTTAGATAAGATCAACTTCGGGTTTTCTACAACCGGACATTAACAAATTCCCATCTACCCATAACCGCGGGCACGGCTTTCGAAAGTTCAAACCCTGCAGGGGTGTCCCAACTTAGCCCATGATAAGCTCTCGCGATCAACGAAGGATATTCCTTCTCCCCGAGAAGACCCGATCAGTCTCGGAATCCCGGCTACAAGACATTTCGACAGTAAAAAAACAAGTCCAGCAAAGCCGCCCGATGCGACGACAAATCCTGATAGGAGCTGCACATATCTCGGTCTCAGGGCACACCGGATGAGCAAGACGTCGGGTTGGCATAGACCCTGATTGCGCAGGGGGCGCCGGACATCGCTCGGTTTGGACCAGCACTTAGAGAAGCACTGGCCCGGGGGGGCTAAAATAAAGATGACCCTCGAGAGAGCGACTCCCAAGGGAAAAAGGGCTAGGTGAGGCAAATGGTAAAACCAAGGTTGGGCCTCGCTGGAAAAGTCTTACTCAAAGCGAACTGTCAAGGGGGTCCCATAAATCACCCGACCGCGTTAGGGACGCAAAATCCGGGAACATAATACCGATATGACGGAAACTAGGGCGGCAAGAGTGGAACAAAACACCAGGCATAAGGCCGAGCCTTCCACCCTTAACCAAGTATATAGATGCGTTAATTAAATAAGATATATTGTGATATCCCAACAAGTAAGCATGTTCCAACAAGGAACAACATCTCCATGTTCCAACAAGGAACAAACTTCATCTTCACCTGCAACTAACAACGCTATAAGAGGGGCTGGGCAAAGCGGTAACATAGCCAAACAACGGTTTGCTAGGACAAGGTGGGTTAGAGGCTTGGTTTGACAATATGGGAGACATGATAAGCAAGTGGTAGGTATCGCAGCATAGGCATAGCAAAAGAGCGAGCAACTAGCAAGCAAAGATAGAAGTGATTTCGAGGGTATGGTCATCTTGCCTGAGATCCCGCAAGGAAGAAGAACGAGTCCATGAAGAAGACAAACGGACGTAGTCGAACGAATCCTCACTACTCCGGAACGAAACCGAAGCTAACGAGAGAAGCAACCCGGAAAGAAACAAGCAACATAGTAAACAACCATCACCTAAACATGGCATGATGCACAATCAAGTATGATGCATGTCCGGTTTAAAGATGCATGGCATGGCAAAGTGCAACACACAATTCTACAAATTAAGTGGAGCTCAATATGCAACGGGTTGCATATTGACGAAACACCACGACAAGTTATTTAGTTCGATCTCGTTTATGTACCCAACAATATTAAATGTTTTTAAACATGGCAAGAGATGAAGCACAACAGAACTACCTATCTAGACAAGTTTAAATGAGGCCGGAAACAATAAACAACAAGTCCGGAAAAATCCTCATATGCATATTTTAGATTTGGTGCTGATCTGTCCTAAAGCATATTTTATTGTTGTTAAAAAGGAAAATAAAGTGCACCACGTTAAACTAGGCATTTTTCCACCCCATTTACATATAAAGTTTATTTAAATCCGAGTTACGGTTAATTAGTTATGGAATAAAACATTTTAACATGGCATTTAAGCAAATTTAAACAAATAACATTTAAAACATTTTAATTGTTGTTATCATGATGCGGATGACATATGCAAGTTTTAAGCAATTTTATGAAAATGTTAACATGAGCATATTATGAAGCATTTGGTCACCATGGCGGAACGAAAGGGGTGCCACAGCAACAAATCCGAAAATGGTGCCACGGCAACATATCGGTTTCCGGTACTCGATTGAGATACCGGTGCAAAAGGAAGCGTGCGGATGCGAGTTGGGCAAGATGGTGGGGTGATCCCGGATACCGGGTTCCCACGAGACGATGGCATGGCAACGAGGGACAATTCAGACACGGTGAAAACGGTGCATCTCGTTCAACACATGCATTCGGTCCACGCGGTCGTTCTCGGCGGTATACCTTCGAAGCGTGCAAAAGATGGTACTCGTTCAGTGCAAAGTAGATGAAGTAGACGTTCTCGGGACGGTCATCGTGGGAAGTAGAGGTTCACGTTCGTTCGGCGAGGTACTTGATGACTCCAACGTCTTCGGGGCGACGGTAGTGGTACACACGAGGGTAGTCGAACTTGATGGTTCCGAGGGCTCCGGACGTCGTGGTACTTGGCGAATCTGCGTTCTCCTACACGTTCAAGAAGAAACTTATGCGGCGTCGTGGAACTTGGCGCATCCAAAGGGTACTTGACGGGTCCGAGGTACACGTTAACTTGTCCTCGTATCGTTGTGTAGTCGTACATGGCCCTTGCCGAAGATGGTCTCTCACGCACGTAGATGAACCATTCATCGACCTCCTGGTACTTGGCGAAAATCCAGAAGATGGCCTTGGCGTACATGGGCAGCAACCCGGCAGTCTTGGCGAGCAGCAGCAGCACGGAGGCGATGCAGCACGAAAAACGAGGCGGATGCCACGCTCAGGCGAGTGGCGGGGCTCCCTGGTCGGAGACAAAACCGACGAGGCGAGGGCGACCCAAAGCATGGCGGTGTGGCGGACGGACTTGGCGCAGGGGGAAGGATGGCGCGGAGCATGAGCGGCGCGGGGTGGCCCTCCTGGCGGTCACCGACGGCGGCGGGTGGCGACGGGGCTCCGGCCTGGCAGGGAGGCGGCGAGCCTGGCGCGCCGGAGGTAGGGACGGGGCCCTGCCGGCGGCTGGGTCACCGGAGCGGCGCGGTGACGAGGAGGCGGGGCGCGGGACTCGCGCTGGCGGCGGCGGGCTGGCTCGAGGCCACGGCCATGGTGCAATGGTCTACGGGGAGGCGCGGCGAGGTGGTAGCGGGGAGGAGGCAGAGGGGGATCGGGCGCAGGGGCTCTCGCCCCTCTCTGGCGGCGCGAGCGGGGGAAGGAGGGAGACATCGAGAGGAAGGAGATGGGATCGAGGGAGCGGGGCTGGCGGCGCTGGGTGGAAGGGAACGAGAGGGAGAGGGGGGGGATCGGGCAGGGGGGTTTTTTGGGCTAGGGTTAGGAGGGATGGTGGGGCGGCTGGGCCTGAACAGAGAGGCCCAAGGGGCACTGCTGCTAACTCTCTCTCTCTCTCTAATTATCTCTCTATTTCAAAGAAACAAAAACTTAGAAGAAAAGTCGAGAGAGATTGGAGTGGAGTTTGGGTATGGGGATAATTTTCCCGGAGTCACGAAAAGGTGTTTGTTCCGAGAAAATGGGAATTGCCAAGATTGCAAGATTTAAATTCAAACTCATTTGAATTTAATTCAAATAGGTTTGAACTAGGACTAGGTAAAAGGAAAGCCCAAAAATGTTGAGATTTTTGGTGAAGCTCCAGAAAATGACGAAAGGATTTATGGGTAGAGTTGGAGACCAAGAATTGAGATAACAAAGGCATTGGGATTTATTTGCAAGTGTGTTATGGTGAATTCCAAAATGGAATATTTTGTATAGCTCCACTAATATCGGGAAGATATATTATAAAGAGAACTCACCATGTGAATTCCCTCAATTTAAATGGACCGAAGATCCATACGATTTATTTAATTGAGTCTTAAAAAAAGGGTGCAAGATGCCATGAGGCAATGCACATGAAGCAAAGAGATGAGATGCAAGACATGAACAAAAATGCAAAACAAAAACAAAAACCCAACCACGAAGGAAATATCATATCGCATCTCCGGAAAAGGCAAGAGTTGGAGTTACGAATATGGAAAGTTGCATCCGGGGCGTTACAACTGCGTCCGATAACAATCCAGCACCCACGTTGATCCAGGATACACTGAGGAGATTGTCTATGCTCCCTACTCGGATTGAGGAGTTAAAAAAGTCTGCTGCCCGAACCGGAGCCATTAATGCCTTAATCCGGGCCAAAGCATGGGTGCCCGATTTTGACCCCGTTGAAGCGGCTCAAGGCTATCCTAGCTTGAAGGAGGATGGCTCCGAATTCGACGAAGAAGAGTTAAGAAAGATAAACCAGGCAGTGCGCCCTCTGGCCTGCCAGTTGGTAGAAGAAGCAAACTTGTCACATTATCAATCCCAGTATGATGACCATAACAAACGAGTGGCTGCACCAATCCCTGAAGCGGAAAACTTAATTCCTCCAATCCGTAAGCACACTTACGCCCCTGATCTTGAACCGTCTTCACTGATACATGAAGAGGCTGTTTTTCAAGCATTAATGGGGATCGACTGGACCACTGTTGACTTCCAGCCGCTGGGTAGGGAGGAGGAAGCTGACACGGCGCGGGATGATCGAGAACCATCAAACCGGGATGGCACGCAGGCGTGAACCGAGGGCAGCCTTAATTAGCTTCCGTGTTTATATCTTGTCAGGAAAAACAATTGTCTTATTGAGGCACCATGTTGCCTTGTAATAGGATAGACCGTACTTGTGCTTTGTGAGATGCCTTCGTGCATCAGTACTGAAACCTTCATTTGGAAAATCTTCCTTGCCAACTTATATCTCCTGCAATCACAAAATTTTAAACTGCCAGGGCGGTTGTACCGCCATCCGGTTTGTGAACCTTTATATAGATACGCAGGGAGACTTGCCAGTACGATCAAATTTTGTGATACGAAATACCTGCCATGTAATGGGCATGAAGTAGGCGTTTTTAGCCAATCTTGAGACGGGGGCTTGACAGCCCTAAACCGTCGGAGGAGAAAACAGCTCCTTTTTTATCATGATATCCTTGTTGCTCCAAAAAGGATGTTTCATAAGAAAAATCAAACCGAGCAAACAAACTTCGGCTTAAAAAAGAGACCGTGTTCTGCCAAATTGGCTGTATGAACCGGCACAAAATACCGTCGGTTTAAAAAACGCAACAAAGATAAACTAGCAATTCCTTAAGAAAGGCTATTAAAGCAAAAGCAATGGCGACAACTCTTTATAAAAGAAAGGCTCTAATGAGCTGGTCAGATGGTATTACCATGGTCAGACGCAACCAGGCTCCCCGAAGGCGTAGCAATGGTGCCAGTCAGCCAGGTCCCCAAAAGACTCGTGGCATTACGCCGGCCAAGTGGCATGACATTGGTTCGGGTTCGACCAAGCCCCCAAGTGACTCTAAGGCTTGTAGGCCGACCAAGAGGCGTGACCGGTTCAGACTTGACCGAGCCCCCAAATGATCTGGTGGCTTTCGCCTATCAAAAGGCATTGCATCGGTTCAAATATGACCGAGCCCCCAAGTGATATTGATAAACTTTGCAAGGGGTAAACCGGAGGTCGTTTTACAACAAACAATTCCATGTAACCACACATGATATAAAAGAACAGATACCCCGCTTTAGCTGAGATCTGGTTTATTATAATATATACATTGTCAAAATATGTACATAAGCAGAGCCCATGGCTCAAGTATAGTAAGGCCGAAGATGAGCTATATTCCACGGCCTGTTGGTCTCCTGCTCTGATTTACGTGAGTCTTTGTGCTCTCGAACATCGATCAGGTAGTATGACCCGTTGTGCAGATTCTTGCTGACCATGAAAGGCCCTTCCCAAGGCGGAGACAACTTATGCATCTCAGTTTGATCTTGAATAAGTCGAAGCACCAAATCTCCTTCTTGAAAGGTTCTGGTCCTGACCCGACGACTGTGATAGCGACGAAGATCCTGTTGGTAGATCGCCGAGCGGGCAGCTGCTATGTCTCGCTCTTCATCCAGCCGGTCCAAAGCGTCCTGTCGAGCCGTCTCGTTATCCGCTTCAACGTAAGCCGCAACACGAGGTGAATCGTGACGGATGTCACTAGGGAGAACTGCCTCCACCCCATAAACCATGAAGAACGGCGTGTACCCAGTGGACCTGTTAGGCGTGGTGTTGATGCTCCATAACACAGAGGGCAATTCTTCGACCCAACAACCCGGCGTCCTCTGCAAAGGAACCATAAGACGAGGTTTGATGCCTCTCAAGATCTCCTGATTAGCTCTTTCTGCTTGACCATTGGACTGTGGGTGTGCCACCGATGAAACATCAAGGCGGATGTGCTCTCGTTCGCAGAACTCCTTCATGGCACCTTTAGATAAATTGGTACCATTATCTGTGATGATACTATGTGGAAAACCAAACCGGAAAATCACCCTTTTGATGAACTGAACCGCGGTGGCCGCATCACACTTGCTAACGGGCTTTGCCTCTATCCACTTTGTAAATTTGTCAACCGCCACCAGAAGGTGGGTCTTCTTGTCCTTGGACCTTTTGAAAGGCCCGACCATATCCAGCCCCCAGGTTGCAAACGGCCAAGTAATTGGAATCATCCTCAATTCTTGAGCCAGAACATGAGCGCGTCTTGAGAATTTTTGGCAACCATCACATCGTCTGACCAGATCTTCCGCATCAGCATGGGCAGTCAACCAATAGAAACCGTGACGAAATGCCTTCACCACTAAAGATTTTGAACCGGCGTGGTGAACACAATCTCCTTCGCGGATTTCACGCAAAATTTCACGGCCCTCCTCAGGAGATACACACCGTTGAAACGCTCCTGTTACACTGCGATGATGCAACTCGCCGTTTTCAATTACCATGGATTTGGACCGCCGTACTATTTGTCTGGCCAGAGTCTCGTCCTCTGGCAACTCGCCTCGGTTCATGTACGCCAGGTAAGGCAGCGTCCAATCCGGGATGACGTGTAGCGCCGCCACCAACTGAGCCTCCGGGTCAGGAACCGCCAAATCCGCCTCCCCAGGTAGTTGAACCGATGGGTTGTAAAGCACATCAAGGAACACATTAGGTGGTACCGGTTTATGCTGTGAACCCAGCCGGCTTAAAGCGTCTGTCGCCTCGTTCTTTTGTCGGTCCACGTGGTCCACCTGATACCCCTTGAAGTGACCTGCGACCACATCAACCTCATGACGATATGCAGCCATGAGTGGATCTTTAGAATCCCATGTACCAGACACCTGTTGGGCCACCAGATCCGAGTCTCCGAAGCACTTAACTCGGCTTAAATTCATCTCCTTAGCCATCCGGAGACCGTGGAGCAAGGCTTCGTACTCTGCTGCATTGTTAGTACAAGGGAACATTAAACGGAGAACATAACAAAACTTGTCACCTCGTGGGGAAGTTAATATGACTCCAGCCCCCGAGCCCTCCAATTGACGTGATCCATCAAAATGAATGGTCCAATATGTGTGATCCGGCTTCTCTTCAGGGACTTGCAACTCCGTCCAATCATTGATGAAGTCAACAAGTGCTTGAGACTTTATCGCAGTGCGAGGCACGTATTTTAAACCGTGCGGTCCAAGCTCAATAGCCCATTTGGCAATCCGACCAGTTGCTTCTCGGTTTTGGATGATATCACCCAAAGGAGCAGAGCTGACCACTGTGATGGGATGCCCTTGGAAATATTGCTTCAACTTCCGGCTCGCCATAAAAACTCCATATACCAGCTTCTACCAATGCGGATATCTCTGTTTGGATTCAATAAGCACCTCGCTGATATAGTAAACCGGACGCTGAACCGGGTACTCTTTGCCCGCCTCCTTCTGCTCCACCGCAATAGCCACACTAACTGCACGAGCATTAGCAGCTACATATAGCAGCAATGGTTCCCTATCAATGGGAGCGGCGAGCACGGGCGGATTGGCCAGCTGCCACTTTAAGTCCTCCAATGCCTGATCCGCAGCAGAATTCCAGACGAACCGATCCGTCTTCTTCAACATTTGATACAAAGGAATCGCTTTTTCCCCGAGGCGGCTGATAAACCGACTTAGTGCAGCGATCCGACCCGCCAGGCGTTGAACATCGTTAATACACTTCGGTTTAGCCAGAGAGGTGATAGCCGTGATCTTCTCTGGATTAGCCTCAATTCCCCTATGGGATACCAGAAAACCCAATAACTTGCCAGCTGGTACACTAAAGACACATTTGGCCGGATTGAGCATCATCTTGTACGTCCTGAGGTTATCAAAGGTCTCTTTCAAATCATCGACCAAAGTCTCCTTCTTCCTTGACTTGACCACAGTATCATCCACATAAGCATGCACATTACGGCCAATCTGTTTGTGGAGACAATTTTGCACACACCGTTGATAAGTCGCCTGGGCACTTTTGAGCCCAAAAGGCATAGACACATAGCAGAAGGCTCCAAATGGAGTTATGAACGCCGTCTTCTCCTAGTCCTTAACTGCCATTTTGATCTGATGATAGCCGGAGTATGCATCCAAGAAACATAAGCGCTCGCAACCCGCCGTAGCATCAATGATTTGATAAATACGGGGAAGGGCAAAAGGATCCGTAGGGCAGGCCTTATTAAGATCCGTATAATCCACACACATGCGCCAGGTGCCGTTTTTCTTAAGGACCAGCACCGGATTTGCAAGCCACTCAGGGTGAAAAACTTCAATGATGAAACCAGCTGCCAATAGCCTGGCCACTTCTTCTCCAATAGCTTTTCTCCTCTCCTCATTGAACCGGCGGAGCAACTGTTTCACCGGTCTGTATTTAGGATCCACATTAAGGGTGTGCTCAGCGAGTCGCCTCGGTACACCTGGCATGTCAGAAGGCTTCCATGCAAAGATGTCCCGATTCTCACGGATGAACTCGATGAGCGCATCTTCCTATTTCGGATCCAGATTGGCACTGATGCTGAACTGCTTGGATGAATCGCCAGGTACGAAGTCAACAAGCTTGGTCTCAGCCGCCGATGTGAATTTCAGGGTCGGATCATGCTCTGTAGTGGGCTTCTTTAAAGGAGTCATATCCGTCGGATCAACGTTTTCTTTATAGTACTTGAGCTCCTCGGTAGCACAAACCGACTCCGCATACGCGGCGTCTCCTTCCTCGCACTCCAAAGCGATCTTACGGCTTCCGTGAACCGTGATGGTCCCCTTATGACCCGGCATCTTGAGCTGTAGATACACATAGCGGGGCCGTGCCATGAACTTGGCATAGGCTGGCCGGCCAGACAGGGCATGGTACGGGCTTTGGATTTTCACCACCTCAAACGTCAGTGTCTCTGATCGGGAATCGTGATCATCTCCAAAGACTACTTCCAAGGCTATTTTTCCCACGGGGTATGCTGACTTGCCAGGCACCACACCATGGAAAACCGTGTTTGAAGGACGGAGGTCTTTATCCTTTAGCCCCATACGTCGAAAGGTCTCATAGTATAGGATACTAATACTGCTACCCCCGTCCATGAGTACCTTGGTGAACTTATAGCCTCCCACCTGAGGCGCCACCACCAAAGCTAGCTGACCCGGATTGTCAACCAGGGGAGGGTGATCCTCTCTACTCCATACAATTGGCTGCTCTGACCAGCGCAGATACCGTGGCACAGCCGGTTCAACAGAGTTAACCGCCCGCTTCTGGACCTTTCGGTCCCGCTTGTCCAAGCTGGTGGTAAACACATGATATTGTCCACTGTTTAACTGCTTTGGATTACTCTGGTAACCCGACTGCTGCTGTTGCTGACTGTTTTGATTATGCTGATTGCCATGTCCGCCCGGATTACCGTTAAACCCTGAACCGGGATTTCCTCCACCATGACTCGGCCCGGATCCTGAACCGCCACCGGAGCTGGGGTCATACCGAAAAGCATTGGAGCTCTTAAACTCTTGCATGATATAACAATCCTTCCAAAGGTGGTTTGCTGGCTCCTCTCTGGTCCCATGCTTTGGACAAGGCTGATTCAACAGATAATTTAAGTGCTCCGGATTGGGTCCAGGTTCGCCACTGCGGTTTTTGCCTCTACGTCGTCGGCCTCTGTCCTGCACATTAGTGTTAGCCACATAATCCGTGTTGCCATCCGACTTACGCTTGCCACCACCAACGTTTCCTGCCGAGTTATGCTACTGACCTCTGGGGTTGCCGTTCCTCCTTCCCTTCCCTGTCTTTTCATCATCAGACTCGGGATCCTTGGTACTATCAGAATCAGCATACTTCACCAGAGCAGTCATGAGCGTTCCCATGTCGGTACAATGGCGTTTCATCCGTCCTAATTTTAACTTTAAAGGCCCAAACCGGCAATTGCCTTCCAGGGTTACAACCGCGATGTCCACATTGATACGGTCTGATGAATGCAGGATCTTTGAGACTCGGCGCACCCAATGAGTTGTTGACTCTCCTTCCTCCTGGACACAAGCCGCTAAATCCACCACTGACATGGGTTGCTTGCACGTGTCTTTAAAATTGCTTATGAACCGGGCTCGCAACTGTGCCCATGAACCGATAGAATTGGGCGACAAGCTTTTTAACCAAGTACGGACTGTCCCTTCAAGCATCATGGTGAAATATTTTGCGCACGCCGCATCATCCACGTCCAACATCTCCATGGCCATCTCATAACTCTCCACCCACGACTCTGGGGGATGATCCGCCGTATAGTTCGGCACCTTGCGCGGGCCTTTGAAATCCTTGGGCAGGCGCACATTGCGGAGGGCTGGGACGACAAGGCACACCCAAAGCGCTAGAAGTGAGTCCCGGTTCAACTGAAGTGGTGGGACGAAATGGTGTAATCTGATGAGCCTGATGCGGTGCTGCTAACTCAGCTTCCCTACGCGCCCGGGCCCGGTCTACCACCTCCTGGGCGTCGGGGGCCGGATTGTTGCTGTGGGGAGCCCTACGCCGTGCATTACTTGACTCGGCTGGTTCTTCCATATTTCTACTGTAACTCCGGCCTGGACGCGGGGTGGAGTGAATCTGTTCGCGGCTATATGAATACGCCTCCTGCTGAACCAATGCTGTTCTGAGGAGCTCCTTAACCCGGCGTGTCTCTATCGCTTGCAGGGAATCTCCCTCGACCGGAATAGCTTCCAACCGTGCCGCCGCTGCAACAAGGTTGTCCAGCGGGTTAGAATAGTGATCCGGAGGGGTATGCACAACCCGTGGCTCTCCCGGGTTATGACGGGGCAGATCTACTACACGAGGCTGAACTGGCGCGCCCGTCCCGGGCGCCTCCACCCGGTTTACCACCGGTTGGTTACTGGTCCCTGCCCCAGGGGTATTGAAAAGATCCCTTCCTTCAAAGACCGAGGGCAAGCGAGATCGTAACTTTCTCCTCATGACTTCCTGCGAAGCGTTCTAATCCAGCATAAGTTTATAGGCTTGCGCGTCCAAAGCGGCCCGCTCCACGGTCATCCTGACCTCCTCAGCTGCCAGATCCGCCTTGGCCTGGTTAATCTGTTCTCTCACCTTTGCAATCTCTGCATTATGAGCATCCTGATCCGTCGGATTAGCCTCTGCCATGAGCGCAGCCAACGCGTCGAACAGATCGGATAACACTTGAGCTGGTGGGCGCACAGAGCCTCCTGCTCCGGCAGCCGTTGCCGCCGCTGAATCGGAAACTATTGCTGCGGCCGTTGATGACTGAGGTGATGCCTGGGTACCGGCCATGAATATACCGACCCGGCTAGGCAGATCAGAGGGGTCCGGAATACTGTCGCCATCGGAACAGCCCCCAATCCGACCATCTTGTACTTGATACAAGGACTCAGTTTCCCCGGTTGACGACTCGTCGCCGGAATAAACGACGGTTTCGCCGCCAGATCCTAATCCGTCCTCATAGTTCCCTCCATGGATGACTCCCACAAAGGCACGCTTCACGTCTGGCTTAACCCGGGCAGGTTGCGCACGCTGAGCTGTTTCGATGAGGTCGGTGCAGGTGTCCAGCTCAGGGTCCGGTTCACCGATTTTGCCCATGAAGACGTGTATACCGCCAAAGGGGACCCGGTACCCGTACTCAATTGAGCCGGCCTCGGGGCCCCAACCTGCGTCGTCGATGTAGATCTTGCCGCGACGACTCTTGGTCATCCGGCCCATGGCGTATCCCTCGAGTCCTTCAAAGCGGCCCTCCAAGAACTTGAAACCATCGTGCGATAGCCCCATGGTGGGCGCCAACTGTCGTGGGTTTGTCACGGCACATGTCCTAGCCAAAGGACTTAGTCATGGAGCCATCACAACGGGTTAACTCGAAGGGGTTAAAGCAGACACAGGGACGCAGAGTGTTTATACTAGTTCGGCCCCTTCGATGAAGGTAAAAGCCTACGTCTAGTTTGTGGTGGAATTGATGAAGTCTCGATGACTAGGGAGCAAACAAGCTTCGCCTAGGCCTCGAGTTGTGGTTGTCTGTCCCTGAACCGCTGTCGGGTCGTCCCCTTATATACACGGGTGACGCCCATCGGTTCACAGAGTCCCAATCTCCGGTTTATACTCATACCCGGGTTGGTCTCTTTCTTTCCCTATCTTATAGTACAAGTTTATACAAGCCGGTTTATGGCTACCGATACTAAACCGATTACGGCCTTGGGCCTTTACAAGTTCATCGGGCTTTAACATCCTTGAACTACTGTTGAAGTTAATCCGGCCCAAGCAGGCCGGTTTACGCCCAGTAGTGATATCCCCAACAAGGCCCGAACAGGGAGATATATCATTTGTGTGTGAAAGAAAACGAGGTTAATCGAGACTCGGATAAAGAGAGTGAGATTGAGCGAGTGTGGCCCGCCGTACGGAATAAAGAATGATACAGTCTCGAGGTAGTGACCTAGATAGACAACGTGCGTGGTTGCGCACAAGAGGTTGGGGGCTAGATAGGCAATGCGTGTATCTAGCGAGAGAGGGTGGAAGGGAAAGAGAAAGGGGGGAGAGCTCGGCATGGGGTGCAATGGCGGGTGTGTGAGGTAAATACATTTGGTAACAGAGTGGAAAAAGGGGTTGTGTAGTTGAAAGAGTTAGAGATCGAAACAAGGAGAGAAAGAATGAACGTGTGTCGGAAGCCCATAGCTTCCTAAGGTGGTTAGGAGAGGAAGATTGACCGATACAGGAAGTATGTAGCATGTGAGCCGAGGGGGGGGGCTAAAAACAACATTTGGATGTAGATAGTACAAGATTTAATATCGATGTTTCAATTCCGTGTACAGTGTAAGACTTGAACTGAGGACCATGCATATGGGTAATTATTTCGAATTCGTGCCATATTAGGTTTGGAAAACTTGACATTGACTCGATTGTTGTGCTATTTTGTAGGTCATATGTTTGAATCCATCCAAAGTTTTCTCACTACCATAGTGTTCATCATATACATATGAATTTGTATTAAAAAAGTAGCGTGGATACCGTGAAATGCAAAATCCACGTTAGAATTGGAGTCTTCTATGTGACACACACTCTAATTCAAGTAACTAATTATGTGAGTATGTGACACACACTCTAATCCACGTTAGCGCGGATACCATTTCGATTTTTATTTCAAATAACTCCTCATTAACTAATTTATAGTATCTCATTTCGAATGACTAATTATTTGCAAGGAAAACACGGGCATGGTAATACATACAAATTCGTTTGCAAATGAAAGAAGATTCGTTTGCATTCTCAAATGTAGGCGCACCAGGTAGACCAGGGTCGTGTCGTGGTGGTCGCGTGTGTCCTACGGACGCTTAGCATCTAGCCACCCACCCCCTCCCTCCCTCCCCCTCCCCCCCCAAAAGAGAACAACGACAAAATAAGTTCGCGCTTCCATGTTTCGAATTGAAATATCTGGCAGTCCCAATTCCAGCCCTGCAAAATCTCCCTTCTCCGTCGTCCCCTTCCGCGCCTAGATTGCTCAAATCCCTAATTCACTGCCAACCCAAGAAATGTTCAAATCGCCCTTCGTCTCATCTCTTTCCCCACCTATGTGCCGGACGATGATGACGAAGACGATGGTCGCGCTTCACCACCGCACTGGAGCTACCTCATCTACGCCCTCGTCCACTGCACCGGGTGGTCCATCGACAACGTCGGCCGCCGCAACTGACGTGTCTCACAGACACCGACTTCCACCGCATCAAGTGCACTTCACCGATGTCGTCTCCCACCTCATCGGGGCTACTTCACCAAGCACATTGTCTCACCTCCGCCCCCGAGGCCGTTGGGGCTTCACCAACGGTCTCATCCATCGCATCGTAGCGCTCCGCTGCCACTCTAGATCTGCATCCGTGCGTGGCCAGCCAACGCCAGCGCATCACCCTCAACGGCTCTGAAGTGACCCGCACTCTAGCTAGGTGAGCATGCCCAAACACCGGCCCGAACTAGGTATCCACACATCACTCCCTTGTGCACTGTTCAGACGATGTTTGGATATCCTTTCACTGCTCTCTTAGCTTACACGCCTATGCAACTCTGACTTTAGCTCTTGTTTCTTCTGGAGATACCATCTAAACAAGCAAAACCAATTTTTAGCGAAGCCTGACGTCGCAATGGGATCTGGTACACATCCTGCACACCCATATAACCTTGTAAGTATCTATCCTCCAGTACAACAGCAAGGTCGATTCCTCTTATTTGATCAAGCATTCGCCATGTCAAAAATGCAGAGGGGGATGCAAGGAGCACAAGGCCTGCACATCCAAGCAAGTGGTAACATGGACTTGTACATGGAACATCCCAAGCGCAAGCAGAGCTGCAGTGAGCCTGTACAACAAGCTAGTGTAAGTCCATGCATTTCATTTAATTCGTACTGGCCTGCATGTATGATTTGTGTGCAGTGGCGGATCTACGAATTCAAGTTACCAGGAGCGAACATTTAACTTTAAAAATACGAAGGCACTCGCACTCCGGAAATCAACATAACTTCAGAAATGTGAAGCTACATGCACTTTGTAAACAGCTAATGATCCAAAGTAGTTCAAATTATAAAACAGTAAATGATCCAAGCACCAAAAAACACAAAATGCAATATGGTGTACAAGGACTATTAACATGATCTGTACCTCCTTGAATTATTCGTTGTCTGGCTGAAAATATCAAAGTGTAATTGCACCTATAACCAGTGCGCAAACTGCATATCAATATATCTATCCAGCACAAGTATGCCAATAGTTTCAAATAACAGATTAGAAAAGTATTTATGCTACGTTCTCATGATACGTGGACTTTCTGGTAGATGGCCCCGACGTTTCCTGAAGCCATAAAAATGTACTATAATTTTCTTCTCATCGATGCCTGCAAATCTCTATGTCTCTCTCAACATAGCAGATCATCATTAGACACTAAATCCTTCAATGGGAGCTTGCAAAATGCTTGCATTAGATCCCTCATTAGACACTATACGTTCATCACCAGGAGCATGTAAAATGTTTGCATCAAATCCTTCATTAGCAGTCTGTTCATTAGATACTTCAAGCTCAAGAACAACATGAGCTTGTATGTTTGCACCCGAAACTTGATTAGATAGATCAGATTCAGTCAGTTCAATATTGATTGGGGGAGTTATAAAATAAGAAGAAATTGGTTTCATTTTCTTATAGACTCTTTACATACAAGCAGTTTCACAACACCGTCAGGTTTAACTATTGGCCAGAAATTGAACGGTTGAATTAGATATAACCAGGGATGTGATGTACCTGCTCGTTACGCATGCTGCTCTTGCAAGCTGCAACTGTCCGTTTGCGAAGCTCGATGCCATGCCTGTGTTGCCGTCGCTTCCTCCCACGCAGGCTACACCGAGGGTTGGATCTTCATCTTCTTGTCCTTCCATTCGCTTGAAGCCCGGCGACCGTCCTCTAATGAGGGCGCGAGGAAGTGCTGTGTTGGTCTGTCCAGCAGTGGCTAGGTTAGGAGCGTACCAGACTGGAGGCCGGAGGGAACAATTGGGATTTTTCCTGTTGTCGATCGATATGGGAGGCGCTCGTTTGGGTCGCTGCTACCTCTTAAGCATGCGTTGGTTTTCCCTGAAGAGGAAAGGGTGATGTAGCAAAGTAGTGGAAGTATTTCCCTCGGTTTTTGAGAACCAAGGTATCAATCCATTAGGAGACTACACACAAATCGCCTAGTACCTGCACAAACAATCAAGAACCTTGCAACCAACGTGATACAGGGGTTGTCAATCCCTTCACGGCCACTTGCAAAAGTGACATCTGATAAAGATAAAAAGATTAATATTTTTGGTATTTTGTTGTATAGATTGGAAAATAAAGATTGCAAAATAAATAGTAACCTGGAATTGTAGTTTGGAAACTTATATGATGGAAAGTAGACCCGGGGGCCATAGGTTTCACTAGTGGGTTCTCTCAAGATAGCATATCTTACGGCGGGTGAACAAATTACTGTCGAGCAATTGATAGGAAAGTGCATAGTAATGAGAATATCTAGGCATGATCATGAACATAGGTGTCGGTGTACTAGAGCAGGGGTACCCTAGTATCCCGAACTTGTGCACGGGCAGTCGCAGCGTCCCGCGGTAAGGCTTGCCAGATGACCGCCAAGGACCTACTTGGTTCCTTTGGAGCCATCCAAGAACAAAGTATTCAAGCCAAGGAGACAAGGCCCCGGCAAGAGGAGCTTGCCGGGAAGGCCACTCAAGACACAAGACCCCGGCAAGAGGAGCTTGCCGGGAAGGCCAACCAAGGCATCTCAAGGAACTTGCCGCGACGCGCCACGCGTCCCGGCAAGACCCGGCGAGCGGCAAGCTTCCGGACACGACAAGACAACGACCGCGTCAAGGCACTTTGCCGCGGCAGGCTAGCAACCACTCTGTACCCGCGCTCCAGCACACTCACCAACGTGTCGCTCTGAGACCCTTCCAGGCGTACGTGGCGGGAGGCTGTGCAGCCAGGGGTGCACTGTGGCAAGCGGTGCTGACAAGATCGCCATCGTGGCGAGCGGTGGCATCCCTGGCGGTCCCTTTTCTGCACTATTTGGGCGACATAGATAGGCATTTAATGCCCTTGTCCCCTGCCGTCAGGGTTAGGTATGATACACTGTGTAGGTAGCTATACCTACAGCAGCACCTTTCCATTTTTACCCTTGTCTACGTTGCCACCTGTTGGAGACCCCTTGAGCATATAAAAGGAGGCCCATGCACAACGTAGAAAGGGGGAGGACAGTAGAACACTCACGCTCGGTCTCGTTAGCTGCTGGTGCGTACTGTAGCACTCAGCGCTCCCGAGCAAGAACTCAATACAAACCACAAAGCAGTAGTAGGAGTACTATCTCTCTAGAGAGCTCCGAAGCTGGGTAAACCGCTCGTGTGCCTCACCTCGATCTGCTCTTCGTGCGACCTCCGCCCCCCGCCGAACCAAAAAGGGGCTCCGTCCCCATAGGTGCTCGTGGAGGCAGTTTCCCCGACATCTTTGGCGCGCCAGGTAGGGGGCGTCGAGGTTGTGTAAACCTGATCCAGCGTTCACACGAGCTAGATCTTCATCGACTTCATCGACATGCCGCCGAAGAAGAAGGCTTCGGAGGCGGCTGCTCGGTCCGCGTCGAACCCACCGCCGTCGGAGCAAAGGGCTGGTGGGGAAGATGCCGGCGGAAGAACGAGCGTCGACGAGGGAGCTCACGATGCCGCCAGGTCCAAGGACAAGGCTGCGCTGCCCATCGGCGGTGTAGCCGGCTCCCACGACGACCGAGCGTCCGTAGATGCACCGCGCCCATCTCAGGAGGCGCATGACCGGCAGCGTCGTGGTACTCACGGTACCATACGCTCGCTGGACCCAGATCGAGCTGGCGGATCCCGGGATGCTCCAGGCCAGCGTGCGCGCCAACGTGCTGGCGCGAGCGAGGCACGGTCGCCTGGACGGGATATTGCTCCTTCTAACGCAGTTAGAAGTCCGAGCATATCCCGCTCCTCGCACCGTTCGCCACCGCTACCCGCCACTCCAGCAGAAGCTTTGGCGCGAGCTCAACTGCTCCTAGACTTCCCTCCAATGCCACACAAGATCGACGACTGGAGGGCCACCATTCAGAGTCTCATCGGCTTCGCCAACGGCGACACTCCACGGCAGCCGACTACGTCGCAGCCGCGGCAAATCAGCCAGGCGCGACCCGATGGCGACAAGACCGGTGGGGGTGCAACCACCGTGAACTCTCCGCCCCGAAGGCCAAGATCACCGACTCGCCGGGTCCACCGTGATAGCGACTCCACTGCTTCATCAGATCCACAAGCTCGTCGCGATCAACGCCAAGTTCTTCACGAACGATAGCAAGAAGACGCTCGTACTCGCATCGAGCGCCGAAGAGAAGCGTGGCGTCAGTCAGACCAGCGCGTTGGGCCCACTGTCGACATGCGTGCGCCAGGGGAACCAGGCGACCTGCCGTACGCGATAGGTTGCCCTGCGTTTACCCGTGAGCTGCGGTAAGTCCAGTGGCCCAGCACGGAGAATTTCAAGCCAGACGTACCCGAGAAGTACGACGGCAAGTTGCATCCGTCGGAGTTCCTCAGCATCTACACCATCGCGGTGCAAGCTGCTGGGGGGCGGGACGACAAGATCCTTGCCAACTACTTCCCGCTGGTGCTCAAGCCCAACGTTAGGTCCTGGCTCATGCACTTGCCGGACAACTCCATATCTTCCTGGGCAGACCTATGCCATCAGTTTGTTAGCGCCTTTACAGGCGGCCACAAACCTCATGGCCAGGAGAGTGATCTTCATCTGCTTGCCCAGAAAGAAGGAGAGCCCCTGCGCAAGTACATCCAGAGATTCAGCCAAGTGCAACGCAACATCCCAGATGTCCACCCTGCCGCGGTCATCAGCGCGTTCCATCAGAACGTGCGTAACCGCAGGATGCGGGAGGAGATGGAGATGTGCAAGATCAGAGACGTCAGTGAGCTGTATGCCCTGGCCGACAGGTGTGCACGTGATGAGGAAGGGAGGAAACTCCCCGGAGAGAATACAGGAACAGGAGGATCTGACAGCGATGATGCTGCCCCGGCAAAGAAAAACCGGCGGCGGAACAACAAGAAGAGGAAAGGCAAAGATGTGCTAGTTGTTGAGCAGTCCGGCAACGAAGGTGACGCCAAGAAAGCCAAGGCTGGTAGCTCCGGCAAGGAGGTTGCCGCATGCGCCAACTGCCAGGCTATGGCGGCCGCCGACAAGCAGGACGGCACCAACAAACAGTACTGCAAGATCCACCGCACCAAGGGCCATGACCTCCAGAGCTGCACGAAGGTCGAGCAGCTTGTCGAGCTGCAAAAGGCCGAGTACGAGCGACGCGACAAGGAGAAAGCCCAAGGAGGTGCTGGAGGATCCGGTACGAAGCGCACCGGCCGGGGAGGACGCCGCGGCAAGGCCAAGCAGCGGCAAGGAGACAGACCTCCCCGCGGCCGCGACAAGGATGAAGATGACGACGATGACGAAGACATGGATGATGACGAGACCAGTGAGCAGGAGTTCCAGAAAGCCACAGAGGTCTTGTGTGTTGACGGCGGTGCTTCTCTGCATACTTCACACAGCCAACTCAAGCAGTGGGTGCGGGAAGTCAATGCGGCAGAACCACCCGTTGAGTCACGCAAGCTTCTGAAATGGTCCAGCACGCCTATCATCTTTGATATTGAGGACCACCCTGATCGCACAACTGCTGTCGGGTGCTTGCCGATGTTGGTCTCACCAACTATCCGCAACCTCAAGGTCACTAAGTTGCTAGTTGACGGCGGGGCCGGCTTGAACCTGATCTCCTCCGCTGTGCTATAGAAACTCCAAGTCCCTGACAGCGAGCTCGAAGAGACCGGTACATTCCAAGGAATCAACCCGGGAAGGAGCAAGCCGAAGGGGAAGATCACGCTACCAGTGACATTTGGCAGCGAGTTGAACTTCAGGACTGAGAGGATCACTTTTGACGTTGCCGATTTTCCATTGCCTTACAATGGGATTCTCGGCCGTCCAGCGCTCGCCAAGTTCATGGCGGCCTCTCACTACGCGTACAACATGCTGAAGATGCCAGGCCCGATAAGTGTCATCTTTGTCCCTGGCGACAAGAAAGATGCTCTTATCTGTGCCGACAAGATCTACCGAGAAGCAGCTGCCACAGCAGATCACAAACCACTTGCCGCTGAAGCTCCCGGAGCGAAGAAGAGGACCGAGCCCGGCAAGTGCTCTGGCGCCCACTCCGGCAAGCGCACCTCTTCGGAGTGCTGCGCTACCGTCGAGGACGCGCCATCGAGCTCCACCGGCAAGAGTAAGAAGACAATGGCAGCTCCGCCAACGACCAAGAAGGTGTCCGCCAAGGAGGACGACACTGGTGGTACCTTCACCATCAGTGCCACACTCGACCCCAAATAGGAAAGCGCGCTCGTTGCTTTCCTGCGGGCGAATGTCGATGTGTTTGCGTGGTAACCGTCTGACATCCCCGGTGTTCCCAGGAAAGTAATTGAGCACCACCTTGCCGTCTGTCCTCATGCACGGCCCGTCAAGCAGAAAGTCAGGAAGCAAGCAGTGGAGCGCCAAGAATTCATCGCAGAAGAGATCAAGAAGTTGGAAGCAGCAGGCCTTGTCAGAGGAGTGCTCCATCCTACGTGGTTGGCCAATCCTGTAGTCGTGCGCAAGGCAAACGGGAAATGGAGGCTTTGTATCGACTTTACCGATGTCAATAAAGCTTGTCCCAAAGACCCATTTCCCTTGCCGCGCATCGACCACATTGTTGACTCCACGTCCGGATGTGACTTGCTTTCATTTCTTGACGCATACTCAGGATATCATCAGATCTTCATGGCAGAAGAGGATGAGGAGAAAACCGCATTCATCACTCCATGTGGCACATACTGTTTCATACGGATGCCTTTCGGTTTAAAGAATGCTGGTTCAACATTTGCAAGGGCCGTCCATACCGCTTTTGAGCCACAAATACACAGAAATGTGGAAGCCTACATGGATGATATAGTGGTCAAGAGCAGGGACAAAGCAACTCTGATTCAAGATTTAGAAGAGACTTTTGCAAATCTGCGCAAGATCAGCCTCAAGCTCAACCCCGAGAAGTGCGTGTTTGGAGTCCCTTCCGGCAAGCTTCTCGGGTTCTTCGTGTCTCAGCGAGGAATCGAAGCCAATCCAGACAAAATCAAGGCCATCGAGCAGATTGAAGCACCAACACGCGTCAAGGATGTATGAAGCCAATCCCGACAAGGTCAAGGCCATTGAGCAGATTGAAGCACCGAAGCGCGTCAAGGATGTACGAAGACTTGCCGGCTACGTGGCGGCTCTCAGCAGGTTTATCTCTAAGTCTGCTGAGCGCGCCCTGCCGTTTTTCAAAATTTTGAAAAAGGCAGGTCCAATGAAATGGACTCCGGAAGTGGAGGATGCGCTGCAGAAAAAGGACTTGAAGAGATACCTGTCCTCCACTCGAATACTTGTCGCACCTAAGCCACAAGAGAAGTTGCTGCTGTATTTGGCGGCAACCAATCAAGTGGTTAGTGCTGCGTTAGTAGCGGAGAGGGAGGCATATGATGAGCCAGCAACCACGGCAAGCGCATCCAGCGACAAGCAGGGGGCTTCCCCGACAAGCTCTGGTCCCAGCAAAGATGGATCTGCGCAGGCGCCCGAGGAGATACAGAAGAAAATGGTGCAGCGCCAGTCTACTTTGTCAGTTCCCTCCTGCAGGGGGCTAGGTCAAGGTACTCTGGTGTGCAGAAATTGCTTTTCGGCCTTCTCATGGCCTCGAGAAAGCTGCGCCATTACTTCCAAGCACATGAGATCACAGTTGTCACTCGCTTTCCGCTGAAGAGGATACTTCAGAATCCAGAAGCAACAGGCAGGATTGTCGAGTGGGCACTGGAACTGTCAAGCTTTGGCCTCAATTTGAGAGCACTTCAACTATCCAAAGCAGAGCATTGGCAGAATTCATAGCAGAGTGGACGCCAACACTAGATGAAGAAATTTCAGAGACGAGCATCCCCGTCAAGGAAGCAAGCAAAGAGTGGCTGATGTACTTTGATGGTGCCTTTTCGCTGCAAGGCGCCGGTGCTGGCGTGCTGCTTGTCGCACCCACCGGAGAGCACCTCAAGTACGTAGTCCAGATGCACTTTCCCAAGGAGCAAGCAACAAACAATACTGCAGAGTATGAAGGATTGCTTGCCGGTCTCAGGATCGCGGCAGACCTTGGGATCAAGAAGCTCATTGTCAGGGGTGACTCGCAGCTTGTCGTCCGCCAAGCAAACAAGAGTTATCAGAGTCCGTTGATGGAAGCTTACGTTGATGAAGTGAGGAAGCTGGAAGAGCACTTTGTCGGCCTACAGATGGAACATGTTCCAAGAGCTCAGAACGACATTGCCGATGGCCTGTCAAAGAGCGCAGCACTTAAGTTACCTGTGGAACCAGGGATCTTTGTGCTCAAGCTGACTCAACCGTCTGTGACGCCATCAACTGGACAGAGCAGGAAGAGGAAGTTAATTTCTGGTGACTATTTTCCGGCAGAGTTTCCCGAAGCCGCCGCCAAGAAGGTCCCCAAGATCAACACCAAGAGTGCTGGGGAGCAGTCTGCTACGGCAAACCCTAGGGTTTGTTCCGTTGAAGCAGACGTCCCCGACAAGTTTTGCTCCGGCAAGCTTGCCGGGGAACGTCAAGCTCCGGCTGAGTCGCAATTTCTCGCCGTAGAAGCGGATGTTCCCATAGCAGCAGATGCGCCTTTAGTCCTTGTTGTCGAGCCACAAGCTCCAGCATGGGCAGAGCAGATCGTCCGTTTCCTTCAGACAGGAGAACTTCCCGAAGAGCAAGAAGAAGCGGAAAGAGTAGCCCGACAGTCAAGTATGTACCAGTTTGTCGACAACACACTGTACAGAAGAAGACTCAACGGTGTGAAATTGAAGTGTATTCACCGGGAAGATGGACAAAAGCTGTTGGCAGAGATACATGGAGGCATTTGTGGTCACCACATTGGCGCAAGAGCACTTGCCGGCAAAGCAATCCGGCAAGGTTTCTTTTGGCCGACAGCCCTCCAGGATGCAACTGTACAAGTAACCAAGTGTGAAGCGTGCCAGTTCCATTCCAAACAAATACACCAGCCAGCTCAAGCTCTCCATACAATCCCTTTATCCTGGCCATTTTCGGTCTGGGGGCTCGACATCCTCGGCCCCTTCCCTCGAGCAGTCGGGGGCTTTGAGTACTTGTACGTCGCAATCGACAAGTTCACAAAGTGGCCGGAAGTGGAAGCAGTGAGGAAGGTGACAGCACAGTCGGCAGTCAAGTTCTTCAGGTCGATTGTTTGCCGCTTCGGGATCCCTAACAGGATCATCACCGACAACCGTACGCAATTCACGAGCCGCGCCTTCATGCAGTACGTCCAAGATCTTGGCGCCAAGGTCTGCTTCGCTTCTGTTGCTCACCCTAGGAGCAACGGTCAAGCGGAGAGGGCAAATGCTGAAGTGCTGCATGGACTCAAGACCAGGACTTTCGACAGGCTGCACGGGTGCGGAAGAAACTGGATTGAGGAGCTGCCGGTGGTTCTTTGGTCGATCAGGACACCGCCAAATCGAGCCACTGGCCAGACACCTTTCGCTCTAGTCTATGGAGCAGAGGCGGCTCTCCCCACGGAACTCGTATACGGGTCACCTCGAGTGCTCGCTTATGATAAGCTTGAGCAAGAGCAGCTGCGGGAAGATGACGCGCTGCTCCTTGAAGAGGACCGTCTTCAGGCTGCTGTACGAGCTGCTCGCTACCAGCAAGCTTTGCGCCGCTACCATAGCCGCAAAGTTAACGCCAGAAGTCTCGAGGAAGGCGACCTTGTTCTTTGGCGCGTTCATTCCACCAAGAATTCCAACAAGTTGACGCCGAAGATAATGGTGTGGACTAGGCGTCGTTCAAGAAAGTTTCGCCTTGCCGGGAAGCAAACGACAGAAAAGCTAAGTTGCCAAAGTTTGAGCAATCAGATGTTTTTAAAAATTTTAAGTTATCTTCCTTGAACGACCATGCTTTGTATGGAAAACCTGTGCGCGAAGGAACCGGCTCGTGGCTAGTTGCGCCCTTACTTTGTTTCAAGTTCGCTCAACAGTTTAAGTGTGCTGCGACTAGAGTCGCGCCCTTACTTTGTTTCGAGTTCGCTCAACAACTTAAGCAAGCTGCGGCTAGTTACGGCAAGGTTTCTTGTCGGCAACGGCACTGCCAGCAGGCTGCTGACGTCCCGCACTCAGCGCTCGCAGCGAGGGTGCCTGCACCGACAAGTTCCCTAAAAGCGTAGGGCAAAAACATACAAAGGAAGGAATCAAGTAAAGGAAATAACATTGCAATCGCTGCCCAAAACAGAGTTATATTACAAGATAGCTTGTCGCGGCTCTAATAGACTGTTTTCATAACATGATCAGCAGCGACAAGAAAAGAAGGAAACGGGCGGCCTAGTCCACGCGATCGCCCTCAACCCTCTTGATCCCGCTCACCTTGTCCACAATGGGTGCGACAAGGTCCTTGAGCGCCTCCAGATCAGCTTCCGCCGGCAAGGATCTGAGGACGTTGGTGAGGTTGAGGCCCGGGTTGCGGAAGGCTACCTTCACCAACACCTTCTGAAGAGCTCCTGCGCAGATCTTGCACGACTCGTCGGCCAGCTGCTTTGGGATCCTCTCCCGGAGTCGCTGGAGGGCCATCGCCACGCCTTTGAAGAACAGAGTGAGCTTGGCGCTGGATGGGAGGGTCTCATCGGAGGGATACCCGAGATCCTCCATCCCCAGCTGCGCCAGCTCCTTGTCGATGTCTGCGGCAGCATTCACAAGACCCTCCGTCCAGTGCTCCACAGTTTCTCTAAAATCATTCTGGGTGGCGGCAATGCTCTCCAGCAGCGCCTTGTCGGCCTTGATCTCCTTCTTCAGGGCCGCCTCCTGCTCCTTGGCGCCGTCCAGCGTCTTGGTCAAAGCAGCCAACTTCAGCTCAAGATCGGTGTTGGAATCCTTAGCGGCGCTAAGCTCCTTGATCTTCTCGGCGAGACGACCCTGCAGCTCGCCAAAGGTGTAGGCGTCCTTCTCACGCTCATGCTTGAGCGCGGCAAGCTCTTCACCGCTCGCCATGAGATCAGTCTCCAGCTGCGCCACCTTCGTCTCCAGCTCCTTCTTGGCGGCCTCGGCAGCTGCGGCAGCGTCCTTTGCTTCCTTGAGAGCTCCGCTGAGTGTTTGCTCGCGCGCAGCAAGCTCCTCTTCGTGGCTGGCCAGGCTGGCCTTGAGCTGCGCCAACTCGCCCTCCCGCGCAGATAGCTCCTCGGCGGCAAGCCGCTGCTGCTCTGCAGCTTCTGCCTTCTCGAGGATGAAGGCCTTCTGCGCCTCATCGAGCTGCACACGCTCCGCCTCCAGCGACCGGAGAGCTGCCTGGTTGAGGCCTCGGAGCTCCTCCGCGCGCTTCTCCATGTCCACTCCCGCCTTCGCGACAAGCGCTTCGCGGGACTCCAGTTTGGCTTGTCGAGCGCGGTAGAGCGACACCAGCCTCCGGAGCAGCCGCTCCTCCTCAGACTCGCCGCTGCTGCTGCTCGGTGCATCAACCAACGTCAGCCCAGCGGAGGCGAGCACCTCTCCATCCAAGATTTCTCCTTCGACCGGCGCCCTGGAGCTTGATTCCCAGGGAAGCTTGATGAAGACACCATCGCCGGCCTTCAAGTATACACCTGGCTGGGGTTCTTCGGAGCCTGACGCTGCGGCAGCGGCGGGAGGATCGGCGGTCGGTGTAGCGCCTGTCGCTCCTGCGGCCTCAGGGTCGTCAGTGCGATCGCCAGACCCCTCGTCAGCTGCTGCGGCGGCAGCCTCGGCGGCCTCTTCGACGGCGGGATCATCAGCGCCGGCCGCTTCTTCGGTGGCGGCGGCATCATCAACAACAACCTCGGTCTCCATCGGCTCCGCGGAAGGTGGATCTGACGGCCGGAAAAGGAAGAAAAGTCAAGCAAATATCCAAAAAGAAGATCAAAAGAAGAAGAACCCAAGGGAAGTTTCGAAGCAAGAGGTTTGCCTGCACCAGGCTCGGCAGTTGTGGTCTCCACCACCGGAGGACCGCTAGTGTTGTCCCTTGCCGGAGACTCCTCCCTTGCCGGAGAGCTCCCCCTTGCCGGAGAGCTCTCCTTTGTCGGAGGATCCTCCCTTGCCGGAGAACTCTCCCTTGGCGGCATAGTCGAAGCAGATGTCATGTCAGGGGCGGCCTCCGGATGCTCCTGGCGAGGCTGCTCTACTCCTACACAAGCCAACAGTCAGATATCAGCAAACAAAGAGTATCCATGCGCGCTCAACAGTGGGAAGCAAACCATATACTTACGCTGGGGGCTGCTCTGAAGAACGGCTGCCGGGTCCGGCAAGCTTGTCTCAGGCGCACCCCCTGCTGACACGGTGGGATCGTCCTCGATGACAATCACCGGGGCCTTGGCTCTCTTTGCCGCTCTCTGGGCCAGAGTCCTAAAAAGGAATAAGTTTAGAGTAAAGCAAATGAGATACAAGACAAGACAACAAGTATTGAAGACATACAAGTACAACAAGAATCTTACTCTTGTTCTTCCTCGTCGGAGCTGAGCGCGGAGAAGTCAAAACCTGGCCCACCTCCGGCGCGAGGAGGCGGAGGAGTAGGATCCCTTGGCCGCTTGGCAGGAGCTGGAGCGGCGGACCGGGAGGACCCCGCTCCAGTTGCCGCTGCGGCATGAGGTGCTTCCGCGGTAACAGAACTTGCCGCGGTGGAGCGTGTCGTGCGGCGCGGCGGGGGTTGACTCGTCCGCCGCTCCGCTACGTCCCCGGCCTTGCAAAGACGCCTTCTTGGTGGGGCCGGGGGCTCTGCTTGTGGAGCCGGGGGCTCTGCTTGCGGCAAGCTGCCCGAAGACGAAGAGGAAGAGGAGCCGATCTCCAATGAGCCGCTCGTATCCTCGGCGGGCCCGCTCGGCCCGACGTCACGCCCGACGGACTTCTCCTCGCCGGCAAGTTCCTCTCGCTCGGCAAGGCTTGCCGCATCTGCTACCTCTGCCTCCTCCACGGTGAACCCAAACTCGCCCGCAGCTGCGGCTGTCGCCGCCTCTTCCAGCCTGGTGGCGATGCGCTTGAGCTCCTCGTCGGTGGTGTCCTGTGTGAGGCCCCTCTGCTCATCGGCGTCGATCGGCACTTCTACCAAGCCATCAAAGATCGCCTGCACGACATCATCTGCAGGCTCTATCCAGGCTGGGTCAATTCCATGCGAGTCGCACAGCGGCATCATTGCACGGATGCGGTCGAGCGAGGAGTTGTTGCACAGCGGAACGATGCCCCTCGGCAACCTGAACACTTCGGGATGCTGAGGGTCGTACTTGAACAGCTCCTGGAGCATCGCGTTGAGCTCCAGGACAGTGAAGTTGAAGTTGGGGCCTGGCCGCAGCCTCATGATATCCGCCGCGTTCTGGAACTCCCAGGCGGGTCTCCTCCTCTCCTGCAGGGGGGCGATGCGGCGGCGAAGGAAATCTGCGCCAACCGCTCCTACAGTAAGCCCGGCAAGCCTGAGGCATAGGATCCGGGCGACGGCAATCTTCAGTCTGTCGTCTTCCGGGGCCAGGCTACTCCAATCACTGCCGCGCACTACTGGAGTTTGGCGCAGGGCGGTAAACGGCTGCGGGTTCTCCTCGACAATTAGGAACCAGTCCGCCCTCCACTCCTCCCACTTGCTGTGGAACTCTCCATCCAGATAAGAATCCTTCTTGCCGGCTTTTGAGATCCAAGCGATTCCGCCGGATAGAGGCTCTCCTTTCTCAACTCGAGGCGAAAAGAAGTGGCGGAAAAGGGCTACGTTTGGATGGATTCCGACAAAGTTTTCGCAGAGATGTGCGAAAACTGCCATGGTCAGGACAGCATTGGGGGTGAAGTCAATGAGGTGGAGCCCGTAGGTGTTCATGACGTCACAGAAGAATTCAGAAAAGGGCGGGCAGAGCCCGCAGTAGAAGAACAAGGCAAAGAAAGGGTACCCAGTGGGAGCCTTTTTCCATGCGGCGGCTGCGAGTACCTTCGTGCGCGGGTGCGCTCGCGTCCCCGTCGACCAGAAGAGGTAGTAGTACTCCTTCAGCTCTTCCGCGGCAAGCCTCAGAGGGAAGATTGCCCGCTCCTTTCGCAGCGCCGCGAGCCGCTGCGCCTCGGCCGACTTCACCTTCTCGGCTTTCGGAGCCATGGCGGGAGTGGTGAGGGAGGATGACGGCGTTGGTGGTGCTGGTGGCGATGGGGGCGGAGCGCTGCTCTCTTTCGGCTTTGGGAAGAAGGGGAGTGGCGAAGATTCTCGGGGAAGGAATAGCAACGGGCAGATGGGTGAACTGCCCCTGTTTCCCCTGCTTATAAGGAGGAAGGGAGCGGATGTTCCGCCTTTCCGAATAAAGAAACCACCCACGATCTCTCCCACGACGCCGCAATCGACGCGTGCCGTTCGGGGAGGGCGCGGTGGATACAGAGTAAGATACGGCCTGACCCAGGCCGCGCGTGCCCGTGCCCTGTTTTGGGCCTGGCCCAACAGCGCTCGGCACCGTGTATGGCCCAGGCCCGGGGGCTCCTGTCGGTGTACTAGAGTAGGGGTACCCTAGTATCCCGAACTTGTGCACGGGCAGTCGCAGCATCCCGCTGTAAGGCTTGCCAGATGACCGCCAAGGACCTACTTGGTTCCTTTGGAGCCATCCAAGAACAAAGTATTCAAGCCAAGGAGACAAGGCCCCGGCAAGAGGAGCTTGCCGGGAAGGCCACTCAAGACACAAGACCCCGACAAGAGGAGCTTGCCGGGAAGGCCAACCAAGCCATCTCAAGGAACTTGCTGCGACGCGCCATGCGTCCCGACAAGACCCAGCGAGCGGCAAGCTTCCGGACGCGACAAGACAATGACCGCGGCAAGGCACTTTGCCGCGGCAGGCTAGCAACCACTCTGTACCCGCGCTCCAGCACACCCACCAACGTGTCGCTCTGAGACCCTTCCAGGCGTATGTGGCGGGAGGCTGTGCAGCCAGGGGTGCACAGTGGCAAGCGGCGCTGACAAGATCGCCATCGCGGCGAGCGGTGGCGTCCCTGACGGTCCCTTTACTGCACTGTTTGGGCGACGTAGATAGGCATTTAATGCCCTTGTCCCCTGCTGTCAGGGTTAGGTATGATACACTGTGTAGGTAGTTGTACCTACCGCAGCACCTTTCCATTTTTACCCTTGTCTATGTTGCCACCTGTTGGAGACCCCTTGAGCATATAAAAGGAGGCCCATGCACAACGTAGAAAGGGGGAGGACAGTAGAACACTCACGCTCAGTCTCGTTAGCTGCTGGTGCATACTGTAGCACTCAGCGCTCCTGAGCAAGAACTCAATACAAACCACAAAGCAGCAATAGGAGTATTATCTCTCCGGAGAGCTCCGAAGCTGGGTAAACCGCTCGTGTGCCTCGCCTCGATCTGCTCTTTGTGCGACCTCCGCCCCCCGCCGAACCAAAAAGGGTTTCCGTCCCCATAGGTGCTCGTGGAGGCAGTTTCCCCGACAATAGGCATCACGTCTGTGTCAAGTAGACCGAAACGATTCTGCATCTATTACTATTACTCCACACATCGACCGCTATCCAGCATGCATCTAGAGTATTAAGTTCATAGGAACAGAGTAATGTATTAGGAAAGATGACATGATGTAGAGGGATAAACTCAAGCAAGAAGATATAAACCCCATCTTTTTATCCTCGATGGCAACAATACAATACGTGTCATTTCCCTTTCTATCACTGGGATCGAGCACCACAAGAATTAACCCAAAGCTAAGCACATATCCCATTGCATGAAAGATCAATCTAGTAGGCCAAACCAAACTGATAATTTGAAGAGACTTGCAAAGAAATTAAATCATGCATATAAGCATTCAGAGAAGAATCAAATATTGCTCATAGATAATTTTGATCATAAACCCACAATTCATTGGATCTCGACAAACACACCGCAAAAAGAATTACATCGACTAGATCTCCAAGAAGACCGAGGAGAAGATTGTATTGAGATCCAAAGAGAGAGAAAAAGCCATCTAGCAAATAACTATGGACCCGAAGGTTTGTGGTAAACTACTCACACATCGTCGGAGAGGCTATGGTGTTGATGTAGAAGCCCTCCCTGATCGAATCCCCCTCCGGTGGAGCGCCAGAAAAGGTCCCAAGATGGGATCTCACAGGTACAGAAGGTTGCGGCGATGGAAAAGGGGTTTCGTGGCTCCCCTCGATTTTTTAGGGTATAAGAGTATATATATAGGCAAAAGAAGTAGGTCGGTGGAGCTGCGAGGGGCTCATGAGGGTGGGGGTGCACCTACCCCCTGGGCATGTCCTCCTGTCTCGTGGCTTCCTCGCTGCTTCCTTGATGTCCACTCCATGTCTCCTGGATTGTGTTTGTTCCAAAAAAGATCCTTGCGAAGGTTTCGTTCCGTTTGGACTCCGTTTGATATTCCTTTTCTGCGAAAACTGAAATAGGCAAAAAAACGGTAATTTGCACTGGGCCTTCTGTTAGTAGGTTAGTCCCAAAAATAATATAAAAGAGCATTTTAAAACCCATTAAACATCCAAAACAGACAATATAATAGCATGGAATGATAAAAAATTATAGACACGTTGGAGACGTATCAAGCATCCCCAAGCTTAATTCCTGCTCGTCCTCGAGTAGGTAAATGATAAAAATAGAATTTTTGATGTGGAATGCTACCTAGCCTAATTTTCAATGTAATTTTCTTTATTGTGGCATGAATGTTCAGATCCGAAAGATTCAAGACAAAAGTTTAATATTGACATAAAAATAATAATACTTCAAGCATACTAACTAAGCAATTATGTCTCCTCAAAATAACATGGGAAAAGAAAGCTTATCCATACAAAATCATATAGTTTGGCTATGCTTCATTTTCGTCACACAATAATTCTCTCATCATGCACAACCCCGATGACAAGCCAAGCAATTGTTTCATACTTTAGTATTCTCAAACTTTTTTCAACTTTCACGCAATACATGAGTGTGAGGCATGGACATAGCACTTTGGTGGAATAGAATATAATGATGGGGGTTGTGTGGAGAAGACAAAAAAGGAGAAAGTCTCACATTGACGTGGCTAATCAACGGGCTATGGAGATGCCCATCAATTGATGTCAATGTGAGGAGTAGGGATTGCAGTGCAACGGATGCACTAGAGCTATAAATGTATGAAAGCACAACAAAAGAAACTAAGTAGGTGTGCATCTAACTTGCTTGCTCACGAAGATCTAGGGCATTTGAGGAAGCCCACTGTTGGAATAT
Organism: Aegilops umbellulata; assembly: GCA_032464435.1. Lineage (NCBI taxonomy): Eukaryota > Viridiplantae > Streptophyta > Magnoliopsida > Poales > Poaceae > Aegilops > Aegilops umbellulata. Next base: position 146,739,673 of record CP136059.1, on the reverse strand, counting down.
ACAAGCCAAGTTCTATAATGAAAAATTCCCACTAGTATATGAAAGTGACAATATAAGAGACTCTCTATCATGAAGATCATGGTGCTACTTAGAAACACAAGTGTGGAAAAAGGATAGTAGCATTGTCCCTTTTATTTCTCTTTTTTTATTTAGCCTTTCTTTTTTTATTTGGCCTTTTTTTCTTTTCATAGGGACAATGCTCTATCAATGATGATCATCACACTTCTATTTATTTACAACTCAAAGATTACAACTCGATACTAGAACAAAGTATGACTCTATATGAATGCCTTCGGCGGTGTACCGGGATGGGCCATGAAACAAGAGTGACATGTGTGAAAATATGCATGGTGGCCTTGCCACAAATACGATGTCAACTACATGATCATGCAAGACAATATGTCAATGATGAAGCGTGTCATGATAAATGGAACGGTGGAAAGTTGCATGGCAATATATCTTGGAATGGCTATGGAAATGCCATAATAGGTAGGTATGGTGGCTGTTTTGAGGAAGACATAAGGAGGTTTATGTGTCTAGAGCATATTATATCACGGGGGTTGGATGCACCGGTGAAGTTTGCACCAACTCTCAAGGTGAGAAAGGGCAATGCACGGTACCGAAGAGGCTAGCAATGATGGAAAGGTGAGAGTGTGTATAATCCATGGACTCAACATTAGTCATAAAGAACCCACATACTTATTGCAAAAATCTACAAGTCATCAAAAACCAAGCACTGCGCGCATGCTCCTAGGGGGATAGATTGTTAGTAAAATACCATCGCTCGTCCCCGACCGCCACTTATAAGGAGGACAATCAAATAAACACCTCATGCTTCAAATTTGTCACACAACGTTTACCATACGTGCATGCTACGGGACTTGCAAACTCCAACACAAGTATTTCTCAAATTCACAATTACTCAACTAGCATGACTCTAATATTACCATCTTCATATCTCAAAACAATCATCAAGTATCAAACTTCTCATAGTATTCAATGCACTCTATATGGAAGTTTTTATTATACCCATCTTGGATGCCCATCATATTAAGACTAATTTTATAGCCAAAGAAAATTACCATGCTATTCTAAAGGACTCTCAAAATAATATAAGTGAAGCATGAGAGATTAATAATTTCTATAAAATAAAACCACCACCATGCTCTAAAAGGATATAAGTGAAGCACTAGAGCAAAATTATCTAGCTCAAGAGATATAAGTGAAGCACATAGAGTATTCTAATAAATTCTGATTCATGTGTGTCTCTCCAAAAGGTGTGTAAAGAAAGGATGATTGTGGTAAACTAAAAAGCAAAGACTCAAATCATACAAGACGCTCCAAGCAAAACACATATCATGTGGTGAATAAAAATATAGCCTCAAGTAAAGTTACCGATAGACAAAGACGAAAGCGGGGATGCCTTCCGGGGCATCCCCAAGCTTAGGCTTTTGGTTGTCCTTGAATTCTACCTTGGGGTGCCTTGGGCATCCCCAAGCTGAGGCTCTTGCCACTCCTTATTCCAAAATCAATCAAATCCTTACCCAAAAACATGAAAACTTCACAACACAAAATTCAACAGAAAATCTCATGAGCTCCGTTAGTATAAGAAAACAAACCACACCTTTAAGGTACTGTAATGAACTCATTCTTTATTTATATTGGTGTTAAACCTAATGTATTCCAACTTCTCTATGGTTCATACCCCCCGATACTAGCCATAGATTCATTAAAATAAGCAAACAACACAAAAAACTGAATCTATCAAAAACAGAACAGTCTGTAGCAATCTGATTTATTAGAATACTTATGGAACTCCAATTTTTTAAAAAAACTAGGACAACCTGTATAATTTGTATATTGATCTACTGCAAAAAGAATTGGTATTTTATCAGGTTCTTATGAATTTTAACAATTATTTTTGTGAGCGCAAAGTTTCTTTCTTTTTCAGCAAGATTAAACAACTATCATCCAAGAAGATCCTATTGGTTCTACTTGGCACAAGCACTAATTAAAACATAAAAACACATCTAAACAGAAGCTAGATGAATTATTTATTACTAAACAGAAACAAAGAGCAAGGAACAAATGATAAATTGTGTTGCCTCCCAACAAGCGCTATCGTTTAACGCCCTTAGCTAGGCATAAAAACAAGAATAGATCTAGGTATTGTCATCTTTGGTATGCAATCCATAAGTGGCCCTCATAATAGATTAATAAGGTAAATTAATTTTCTTCCTAGGAAAGTGTTCCATGCCTTTCTTAAAGTAAATTGGAATCTGATGTTTCCTTCTTTCATATCAATAATTGCACCAATCGTTCTAAGGAAAGGTCTACCAAGAATAATAGGGCATGTAGGATTGCAATCTATATCAAGAACAATGAAATCTACGGGCACATAATTCCTATTTGCAACAATAAGAACATCATTAATCCTACCCATAGGTTTCTTAATGGTGTAATCCGCAAGATGCAAATTTAAAGAACAATCATCAAATTCACGGAAACCTAGTACATCACACAAAGTTTTGGGAATTGTGGAAACACTAGCACCCAAATCACATAAAGCATAGCATTCATGATCTTTAATCTGAATTTTAATAGTAGGTTCCCACTCATCATAAAGTTTCTATGGATAGAAACTTCTAATTCAAGCTTTTCTTCATAAGATTGCATTAAGGCCTCAACGATATTGTCGGGGGAAATCTGCCTCCACGAACACCTATGGGGACCGAGCCCCTTTCTGGTTCGGCGGGGGGCGGAGGTCGCGCGAAGAGCGGATCGAGGCGATGCACACAAGGGGATTTACCCAGCTTCGGGCCGCACGGATGCGTAAAACCCTACTGCTACTTTGTGGTTTGTATTGTGTTCTTGGGAGCGCTGAGTGCTACAGTACACTCAGGCAACTAATCAGACCGAGCGTGAGTGGTCTCCTTCCTCCCTCCTTCCCCTTACGTTGCGCATGGGGCCTCCTTTTATATGCGCAAGGGGTTACCCACAGGTGGCAACGTAGGCGGGGGTAAAACTAGAAAACGATGTGTTGGGTACAGCTGTTTGCACAGTGCTATCATACCTAACTCTGACGGCAGGGGACAAGGGCATTAAATGCCCGTCTAGGTCGCCCAAACAGTGCAGAAAAGGGGCCGTCAGGGGCGCCACCGTTTGCCACGACGGCTACCCTGTCAGCGTCGCTTTGCCACCGCATGCCCCTGGCTGCGCAGCCTCTCGCCACGTACGCCTGGAACGGCCCCAGAGCGACGCGTGGGTGGATGAGCTGGAACGCAAGCGCGGGGTGGTGACTTGCCGCGGCAAGCGCCTTGCCGCGGACGATGCCTTGTCACGCCCGGGAGCTTGTTGCTCACCGGTCCTTGCCGGGATGCGTGGCGCGTCGCAGCAAGTCTCTTGTCGTGCCTTGGTCGGCCTTCCCAGCAAGCTCCTCTTGCCGGGGCCTTGTGCTTCGAGCGGCCGTCCCGGCAAGCTCCTCTTGCCGGGGCCCTGCTCTCTTCGGGTGGCCTTCCCGGCAAGCTCCTCCTGCCGGGGCCTTGGCTCAAATACTTTGTTCTTGATGGCCCAAAAAGGGACCACGGAGAGTTTTGGCGATCGCCTGGCAAGCCTTGCCGCGGGGTGCTACGACTGCCCGTGCACAAGTTCGGGGTACTAAGGTACCCCTATTTTAGTACACCGACAGGAGCCCCCGGGCCTGGGCCATACACGGTGTCGAGCGCTATTGGGCCAGGCCCAAAACAGTGCACGGGCACGCGCGGCCTGGGTCACGCTGCATCTTCTTCTGCATCCACCACGCCCTCCCCGAACGGCACGCGTCGAACGCGGCATCGTGGGGAGAGGTGTGCGTGACGTGGGCGGCGTGCGTGGGGCTGAGCCCCGCAGGCATGCGTCACGTCGTAATAAAGGGGGACGGTTCGCGCTGTCTCCATAAGTGGAGGGAGGCGTGGAGGCGCGGCTCGTTTGCTGGACGGGGCCGAGGCACGGTTTCCGAGGCATCCGCTCCCCACGATCACGGGGCGAGGGGAGGTCGCTTCATCCGTCGCCTCGGCCCTGCACGCCAGCCACGCGGCTTCCATGCACCTGGGATCGCGGACGGTGGAGGCAGGAAACCGGGCCGAGGCAGCAGGCCGGTCCCAGTCGCCTGCTCTCCCTGCGTCTTGATTGGCTGAGCGGGGCGGCCGAGCCCCCACCCTACTCCTTTATAAAGAGCAAGAGGGGGGGGCGATGAAAACCAACACTCCTTCATCTTCGCTTCTCTTCAGCTCCTGATCCCCTCTCTCCATTCGCTATGGAGAAAGGGAACCCCGGTCCTTCATTGGTGGCGGCGAGGGTCGCCGCTAGGCAACGCGCCCCTCCTCCCCTTGCACCCGCGGTGGCAGAGCCAACCGTAAGGGGAAGGGGGAGGGGGCGAGGTCGTGGAAGAGGTCACGGACGAGGCCGAGGCGCTCAGGGACGAGGCAGACGGGGCGACGCGCCGGCCTCGCCTCCGCCAGCGGCCCTTCTTCTCACGGCAGTCCTCATCGGGGACGACCCCTGCGAGTTCTTCGTCAGGCTGCGCCGGGCGCCTCATCGCCGCCTCCGCCTCTCGGCCCCCTTTGCAAGCGTGATGGAGGTGGAACAACCCAAGACGCTAAGACTGCGCATGAGGGGCTGCGGGATCAGCGGCACGCGGGTCCACGTTGAGTCCCCAGCCCCCGGCGTGATGTATCTTAGTCGAGGGTGGAAGACGTTCGCCCGTATCCACAGCTTGATGGAGGGGTTCACCCTCCATTTTAAGTTGATGGAGGGCGATCTTCTCTCCGTCAAGGTCTTCGGGTGCTTCGGGATCCGGGCCTGGTGCTGCGTGGATAGCTCCTCCGACAGCGAAAGCTCCTCCTCGAGCAAGAGTGATGAGGAGGGGAGCGACAGCGACGACGAGGGTAGCGGTCGTCGGGATGAAGGGTCCGACTAGGCGTCGGTTGCGGCTCCGCGTGGCACCGGCGACCCCATCATCCGTGTCGCCGGCTCCTTGAGCTTCCCGGGGTCGTCTCCTTGGCGGCTGGCGTGGCAAGGCTGCGGAAGAGGAAGAGGGCTGGCGGCAAGGCCGTCAAGTCGGAGTACGAGGGCGAGGTGCCCTCGACAGCGTGCTGACGTCCTGCCGCCCCGTCGAGCCCTGCTTCCGGAGCTGCCACCACCACCTAGCCTTCAGACGGTCCCCGGGGCGTTCTGTTGGTGTCTTCTGCCACCCATAGCTTGTCTAGGCGCCCCTTTTGCCCTTTTCGCCTCCTTGTCCTACCTCCTGAGGAGAGAGACAAGAAAGGGATTACGGGCACCTTATCTCTTTTTAGCTTGTAAGCCTTCGGGCCTTAGATGCATTAAAAGCTTGTAATCCCATCTCTCATGTTTTTCACTCCCTCTGAACTGTACCTGAGCGGAATGTTTTTAATGAAAAGGGGATGTTTGCCGGGTCATTTGTCTCGCGGGTAAAACCCACGCCAAGGAGCGAGTCCTTTATATCGTTAAGATAGACACTTCTTTGCCCGGCAATAGGCCCTGCCATCTTCCCGCGCCACTCGACCTTCCTCACGCCTTTGGCGGAGGTAGGGATGAGGCGGGTTCGGGCTCCTTATTTCGTTCCTTTGCCGCTGCGGCTACTACCAAAACTGGCCCCAGGAACGCGCTCCAGGGCCCTGAGTTAAGGGAGCACGGCAGCTTTTTAGGAAGAATCAAGGTTTTTGCATTCCTCAGTCCATAAGAGAATGCATGATAAGGGATGAAAAAATTATCTGGGATTGCAGCCCCCGGCAACTTTGGCTTGCCGCGGGTGAATCTTTGTACTTGCAGCCCCCGGCAACACTGGTTTGCCGGGGACCAGATGCTCGTCCGCCCTTCTTCTCTTCTTCGTCCTTAAGCGGTCTGGCCAGGATATGCAAAACCCTGTGAACCAACAAAAGAACAGGAAAAAGGACGCAGACCCGACCTCTAAGCTAGGGGTTAGCAGCTGTCAGGCACTATCAACCCTAACCAAGGACGAGACTCGACTCAGCATGCATGCTAAAACTTAGGGCACCAGCGCTTCATTTACTGCTGCTCAGGGTCTGCGCCTGGCTTTGTACAAAGGATTACATGCAACAGCGGCAAGACTTCTACAAAAGGGTGGTTGCCGGACGGGGTCCGACAACCGCGCCTTACGGGTAAAACTTATGAAGATGCTCAATATTCCAGGAGTTGCTCAAAGGAGTGCCATCTTCGGTCTCGAGGCGGACAGCGCCGGGCCTCGTGACTCGTCTCACCCGGTAAGGGCCTTCCCACTTCGGCGTCAACTTATTATGATTCTTGGCGGACGGAGCGCGCCGAAGAACAAGGTCGCCTTCCTCTAAGCTTCTGGCTTTAACTTTGCGGCTATGGTAGCGACGCACAGCTTGCTGGTAGCGAGAGGCTCGCACAGCAGCCTGAAGAGGATCTTCCTCAAGGAGCAGCGCGTCATCTTCACGCAGCCGCTCTTGCTCAAGCTCATCATAAGCGAGCACTAGAGGTGACCCGTATACGAGTTCCGTGGGGGTAACTGCTTCTGCTCCATAGACTAGAGCAAATGGTGTCTGGCCAGTGGCTCGATTTGGCGTCATTCTGATCGACCAAAGAGCCACCGGCAGCTCCTCGATCCAGTTTCTTCCGCACTTGTGCAGCCTGTCAAAAGTTCTGGTCTTGAGCCCACGCAGTACTTCGGCACTGGCCCTCTCCGCTTGACCGTTGCTCCTGGGATGTGCAACAGAAGCGAAGCAGACCTTGGCGCCGAGATCTTGGACGTATTGCATGAAGGCGCGGCTCGTGAATTGTGTACCGTTGTCGGTGATGATCCTGTTGGGGATCCCGAAGCGGCAAACAATCGACCTGAAGAACTGGACTGCTGACTGTGCTGTCACCTTCCTCACTAGTTCCACTTCCGGCCACTTTGTGAACTTGTCGATTGCAACGTACAAGTACTCAAAGCCCCCGACAGCTTGGGGGAAGGGGCCGAGGATGTCGAGCCCCCAGACCGAAAATGGCCAGGATAAAGGGATCGTATGGAGAGCTTGAGCTGGCTGGTGTATCTGCTTGGAATGGAACTGGCACGCTTCACACTTGGTTACTTGTGCAGTTGCATCCTGGAGGGCTGTCGGCCAGAAGAAACCTTGCCGGAACGCTTTGCCGGCAAGTGCTCTGGCGCCAATGTGATGACCACATATGCCTCCATGTATCTCTGCCAACAGCTTTTGTCCGTCTTCCCGGGAAATACACTTCAATTTCACACCGTTGCGCCCTCTTCTGTACAGCGTGTTGTCGACGAACTGGTACATACTCGAGCGTCGGGCTACTCTTTCCGCTTCTTCTTGTTCTTCGGGAAGTTCTCCGTTCTGGAGGAAATGGACAGTCTGTTGCGCCCATGCTGGAGCCTGTGGCTCGACAACAAGGACTGAAGGCACATCTGCTGCTGCGGGAACGTCCGCTTCTATGGTAAGGATCTGGGGCTCAGCCGGAGCTTAACGTTCCCCAGCAAGCTTGCCGGGGCAAAATTTGTTGGGAGCGCCTGCTTCTACGGAACAAACCCTGGGGTTTGCCGGAGCAGGCGGCTCCTCAGCGCTCTTGGCGTTGATCTTGGGGACCTTCTTGGCGGCGGCTCCGGGGAGCTCTGCCGGAAGATAGTCGCCGGAGACCAACTTCCTCTTCTTGCTCTGTCCGGTTGATGGTGTCACGGATGGCTGAGTCAGCTTGAGCACAAAGGTTCCTGGTTCCACAGGTAACTTAAGTGCCGCGCACTTTGACAGGCCATCAGCGATGTCGTTCTCAGCTCTTGGAACGTGTTCCATTTGCAGGCCGTCAAAGTGCTCTTCTAGCTTCCTCACTTCATCAACGTACGCTTCCATCAACGGACTCTGGTAATCTTTGTTCACTTGGCGGACGACAAGCTGTGAGTCACCCCTGACAATGAGCTTCTTGATCCCAAGTTCTGCCGCGATCCTGAGACCGGCGAGCAAACCTTCATACTCTGCAGTATTGTTGGTTGCTTGCTCCTTGGGGAAGTGCATCTGGACTATGTACTTGAGATGCTCTCCGGTGGGTGCGATAAGCACCGCGCTAGCACCGGCGCCTTGCAGCGAGAAAGCACCATCAAAATACATCAGCCACTCTTTGCTTGCTTCTTTGACGAGGATGCTCGTCTCTGGGATCTCTTCGTCTGTCGTCGGTGTCCACTCTGCTATGAACTCCGCCAATGCTCTGCTCTGAATAGTTGAAGTGCTCTCAAATTTGAGACCGAAGCTTGACAGTTCCAGTGCCCACTCGACAATCCTGCCTGTTGCTTCTGGATTCTACAGTATCCTCTTCAGCGGAAAGCGGGTGACAACTGTAATCTCATGTGCTTGGAAGTAATGGCACAGCTTTCTCGAGGCCATGAGAAGGCCGAAAAGCAATTTCTGCACACCAGAGTACCTTGACCTAGCCCCCTGCAGAAGGGAGCTGACAAAGTAAACTGGGCGCTGCACCATTCTCTTCTTCTGCACCTCCACTCGCTCCTGCGCAGATTCATCCTTGTCGGGGCCAGAGCTTGTCGGGGAAGCCTCTTGCTTGTCGCTGGACGCGCTTGCCGCGGTTGCTAGCTCATCATCTGCCTCCCTCTCTGCTACTAACGCAGCACTAACCACTTGATTGGTTGCCGCCAGGTACAGCAGCAACTTCTCTTGTGGTTTAGGCGCGACAAGTATTGGAGCGGAGGACAGGTATTTCTTCAAGTCTTGCAGCGCAGCCTCCGCTTCCGGAGTCCATTTTACTGGACCCGCCTTTTTCAAAACTTTGAAAAATGGCAGGGCGCGTTCTGCAGACTTGGAAATAAACCTGCTGAGAGCCGCGACGCAGCCGGCAAGCCTTCGTACATCCTTGACGCGTGTTGGTGCTTCAATCTGCTCGATGGCCTTGATTTTGTCTGGATTGGCTTCGATTCCTCGCTGAGACACGAAGAACCCGAGAAGCTTGCCGGAAGGGACTCCAAACACGCACTTCTCGGGGTTGAGCTTGAGGCTGATCCTGTGCAGGTTCGCAAAGGTCTCTTCTAAATCTTGAATCAGGGTTGCCCTATTCCTGCTTTTGACCACTATGTCATCCATGTAGGCTTCCACATTTCTGTGGATTTGCGGCTCAAAAGCGGTATGGACAACCCTTGCAAACGTCGAACCAGCATTCTTCAAACCGAAAGGCATCCGTACGAAACAGTACATGCCACATGGAGTGATGAATGTGGTCTTCTCCTCATCTTCTTCAGCCATGAAGATCTGATGGTACCCTGAGTATGCGTCAAGAAATGAGAGCAGGTCACATCCGGCCGTGGAGTCAACAATCTGGTCAATGCGCGGCAAGGGAAAGGGATCTTTGGGACAAGCTTTATTAACATCAGTAAAGTCGATGCAAATCCTCCATTTCCCATTTGCTTTGCGCACGACAACAGGATTGGCCAACCACGTCGGATGGAGCACGCCTCTGACAAGGCCTGCCGCTTCCAACTTCTTGATCTCTTCTGCGATGAACTCTTGGCGCTCCACCGCTTGCTTCCTAACTCTCTGCTTGACGGGCTGCGCATGAGGACAGACGGCGAGGTGGTGCTCAATCACTTTCCTGGGAACGCCGGGGATGTCAGATGGTTGCCAGGCAAACACATCGACATTCGCCCGCAGGAAAGCAACGAGCGCGCCTTCCTATTTGGGGTCGAGAGTGGCACTGATGGTGAAGGTGCCACCAGTGCCGTCCTCCTTGGCGGGCACCTTCTTGGTCGTTGGCGAGGCTGCCATTGACTTCTTACTCTTGCCGGTGGAGCTCGATGGCGCGTCCTCGACGGTAGCGCAGCACTCCGAAGAGGTGCGCTTGCCGGAGTGGGCACCAGAGCACTTGCCGGGCTTGGTCTTCCTCTTCCCTCCGGGAGCTTCAGCGGCAAGTGGCTTGTGATCCGTTGTGGCTGCTGCTTCCCGATAGACCTTGTCAGCACAGATAAGGGCATCCTTCTTGTCGCCAGGGACAGAGATGACGCTTATCGGGTCTGGCATCTTGAGCATGTTGTATGCGTAGTGAGAGGCCGCCATGAACTTGGCGAGCGCTGGACGGCCGAGAATTCCATTGTAGGGCAATGGAAAATCGGCAACGTCAAAAGTGATCCTCTCTGTCCTGAAGTTCAGCTCGCTGCCAAATGTCACTGGCAACGTTATCTTCCCCTTCGGCTTGCTCCTTCTCGGGTTGATTCCTTGGAACGTGCCGGTCTCTTCGAGCTCGCTGTCGGGGACTTGGAGTTTCTGGAGTACAGCGGAGGAGATCAGGTTCAAGCCGGCCCCGCCGTCGACTAGCATCTTAGTGACCTTGAGGTTGCGGACTGTTGGTGAGACCAACATCGGCAAGCACCCGATCGCAGTTGTGCGGTCAGGGTGGTCCTCAATATCGAAGATGATAGGCGTGCTGGACCATTTCAGAGGCTTGCGCGACTCGATGGGTGGTTCCGCTGCATTGACTTCCCGCGCCCACTGCTTGAGCTGGCGGTGAGAAGTATGCAGAGAAGCACCGCCGTCTACGCACAAGACCTCTGTGGCTTTCTGAAACTCCTGCTCACTGGTCTCGACATCATCCATGTCTTCGTCTTCGTCGTCGTCTTCGTTCTTATCGCGGCCACGGGGAGGTCTGTCCGCTTGCCGCTGCTTGTCCTTGTTGCGGCGTCCTCCCTGGCCGGGGCGCTTCGTGCCTGATCCTCCGCCACCTCCCCGGGCTCTCTCCTTGCACACCGCTCGTACTCGGCCTTTTGTAGCTCGACGAGCCGCTCGACCTGCTTGCAGCTCTGGAGGTCATGGCCCTTGGTGCGGTGGATCTTGCAGTACTGTTTGTTGGTGCCGTCCCGCTTGTCGGCGACCGCCACAGCCTGGAAGTTGGCGCATCCGGCAACCTCCTTGCCGGAGCTACCAGCCTGAGCCTTCTTGGCGGCACCTTCATCGCCGGACTGCTCAACAACCAGTACTTCTTGGCTCTTCTTCTTCCTGTTGCTCCACCGCCGGTTCTTCCTTGCCGGTGCGGTATCTTCACTGTCAGATTCTCCTGCTCCAGTGTTCTCTCCGGGTAGTTTCCTTCCTTCCACAGCACGTGCACACTTGTCGGCCGGGGCATATAGCTCGCTGACGTCTTTGATCTTGCACATCGCCATCTCCTCCCGCATCCTGCGGTTACGCACGTTCTGATGGAACGCGCTGATAACCGCGGCAGTGTGGACGTCTGGGATGTTGTAGTGTACGGGGTTGAATCTCTAGATGAACTTGCGCAAGGATTCCCCTTCCTTCTGGACGAGCAGATGAAGGTCGCTCGCTTGGCCATGGGGTTTGTGGCCGCCTGTAAAGGCGCCAACAAACTGATGGCACAAGTCTGTCCAGGAGGTTATGGAGTTATCCGGCAAGTGCATGAGCCAGGATCTGACGTTGGATTTGAGTACCAGCGGGAAGTAGTTGCCAAGGATCTTGTCGTCCCGCCCCCCAGCAGCCTGCACCGCAATGGTGTAGATGCTGAGGAACTCCGACGGATGCGACTTGCCATCGTACTTCTCTGGTATGTCTGGCTTGAAATTCTTCGTGCTGGGCCACTGGACTTGCCGCAGCTCACGGGTGAACGCAGGGCAGCCTACCGCGTACGACAGGTCGCCTGGTCCCCCGGGCGCATGCATGTCGACAGAGGGCCCAGCGCGCTGGTCTGATTGACGCCGCGCTTCTCTCCGACGCTCGATGCGCGTACGAGCGTCCTCTTGCTCTCGTTCGTGAAGAACGTGACGTTGATCGCGACGAGTTCGTGGATTTGACGACGCGGTGGATTCGTTGTCGTGATGGCTCCGGCGAGTCGGCCACCTTAGCCTTTGGGGCGGAGAATGCACGGTGGTCGCACCCCCACCGGTCTTGGCGCCATCGGTTCTCGCCTGGCCGACCTGCCGTGGCTGCGACGCACTGTGCTGCCGCGGGGTGTCGCCGTTAGCGAAGCCGATGAGACTCTGTATCGTGGCCCTCCAGTCGTCGAGCTTGTCCGTCGTTGGAGGGTAGTCTAGGAGCAGTTGAGCTCGTGCTAGAGCTTCTGCTGGAGTGGCGGGCAGCGGTGGCGAGCGGTGCGTGGAGCGGGACGTGCTCGAACTTCTAACTACGTTAGAAGGAGCAACACCTGGACCAAGCAGTCGCGCCACGCTCGCGCCAGCACGTTGGTGTGTATGCTGGCCTTGAGCACCCTGGGATCCGCCAGCTCGATCTGGGTCCAGCGAGCGTATATTACCGTGAGTGCCAATACGCTGATGGTCCCGTGCCTCCTGAGAGGGGCGCGGTGCATGTTCGGACGCCGTGGCACCATGAGCTGGTTCGGCGACGCCTGTTCCGCCGCCGGTGCCGTCCCCACCACCCGTTTGCTCGAGGGGCGGTGGGTTCGACGCGGACGGACCAGCCACCTCCGGAGCCTTCTTCTTCGGTGGCATGTCGATGAAGATGATGGAGATCTAGCCCGTGCAGACGCCGGATCAGGTTCGCACAACTTCGACGCCCCCTACCTGGCGCGCCAAAGATGTCGGGGGAAATCTGCCTCCACGAACACCTATGGGGACCGAGCACCTTTCTGGTTTGGCGGGGGGAGGAGGTCGCGCGAAGAGCGGATCGAGGCGATGCACACAAGGGGATTTACCCAGCTTCGGGCCGCACGGATGCGTAAAACCCTACTGCTGCTTTGTGGTTTGTATTGTGTTCTTGGGAGCGCTGAGTGCTACAGTACACTCAGGCAACTAATCAGACCGAGCGTGAGTGGTCTCCTTCCTCCCTCCTTCCCCTTACATTGCGCATGGGGCCTCCTTTTATATGCGCAAGGGGTTACCCACAGGTGGCAACGTAGGCGGGGGTAAAACTGGAAAATGCTGTGTTGGGTACAGCTGTTTGCACAGTGCTATCATACCTAACTCTGACGGCAGGGGACAAGGGCATTAAATGCCTGTCTAGGTCGCCCAAACAGTGCAGAAAAGGGGCCGTCAGGGGCGCCACCATTTGCCACGACGGCTACCCTGTCAACGTCGCTTTGCCACCGCATGCCCCTGGCTGCGCAGCCTCTCGCCACGTACGCCTGGAACGGCCCCAGAGCGACGCGTGGGTGGATGAGTTGGAACGCAGGCGCGGGGTGGTGACTTGCCGTGGCAAGCGCCTTGCCGCGGTCGATGCCTTGTCGCGCCCGGGAGCTTGTTGCTCACCGGTCCTTGCCGGGACGCGTGGCGCGTCGCAGCAAGTCTCTTGTCGTGCCTTGGTCGGCCTTCCCAGCAAGCTCCTCTTGACGGGGCCTTGTGCTTCGAGCGGCCGTCCCGGCAAGCTCCTCTTGCCGGGGCCCTGCTCTCTTCGGGTGGCCTTCCCGACAAGCTCCTCCTGCCGGGGCCTTGGCTAAAATACTTTGTTCTTGATGGCCCAAAAAGGGACCACAGAGAGTTTTGGCGATCGCCTGGCAAGCCTTGCCGCGGGGTGCTACGACTGCCCGTGCACAAGTTCGGGGTACTAAGGTACCCCTATTTTAGTACACCGACAGATATGTTTAGTAAAATCTTTATTTTGATCATAAGCATGAGGAGAATTTAACATGGATTGCAACAAGGAAATGCAATCTATCAAAGAACAATTATCATAATTAAATTCCTTGAAATCCAAAATAGTGGGTTCATTGCTATGTAAAGTTTTGACCTCTTCAATCCCACTTTTACCAATTTTTGCATCAAGATCTAAAAACTCCGAATCATTGGGACACCTTTTAACTAAAGTTGACTCATATCTAGTCCCATCTTTATCAAGAATCATATTGGAACACAAAGATTTAATAGGGGACACATCAATCACTTTTAGATCTTCATCATTATTATCATGGAAACTAGAAGAACACGCTTTTACAAAGCAATCTTTTTTCAGCATGCATCCTAGCGGTTCTTTCTTTGCATTCATCAATGGAAATTCTCATGGCTTTGAGAGACTCATTGATATCATGCTTAGGTGGAATATATCTAAGTTTGAAAGAATCAACATCAAGAGAAATTCTATCCATGTTCCTAGCCAACTCATCAATCTTAGGCAATTTTTCTTCAAGCAAAGCATTGAAATTCTTTTGTGAAATCATAAATTCTTTAACACTAGTCTCAAAATTAGAGGACATCTTATTAAAATTTCCATAAGAGTTGTTGTAGGAATTACCATAATTATTAGAGGAATTACTAGGGAACGGCCTAGAGTTAAAATTTCCTCTATACGTGTTATTACCAAAATTGTTCCTACAAACAAAATTCACATCCATAGATTCATTATTATTTTAAATCAAAGTAGACAAAGGCATATCATTAGGACCAGAAGAAGCACTCTTATTAGCAAACAATTTCATAAGTTCATCCATCTTTCCACACAAAACATTAATCTCTTCTATCGCGTGAGCTTTTTTGCTAGTAGATCTTTCGGTGTGCCATTGATAATAATTAACCATAATATTATCTAGGAGTTTAGTAGCTTCTCCTAAAGTGATTTCCATAAAAGTGCCTCCTGCGGGCGAATCTAAAAGGTTTCTAGAAGCAAAATTCAATCCAGCATAAAAAATTGTATAATCATCCATAAATTCAATCCATGTGTAGGGCAATTACGTATCATTAGTTTAATTCTCTCCCAAGCTTGTGCAACATGCTCATGATATAGTTGCTTAAAATTCACAATATCGTTTCTAAGAGAGATGATCTTAGCATGAGGAAAATACTAAGAGATAAAAGCATCTTTGCACTTATTCCAAGAATCAATACTATTTTTAGGCAAAGAAGAGAACCAAGTTTTAGCACGATCTCTAAGTGAAAACGGAAATAACTTCAATTTAACAATATAATTATCCACATCTTTCTTCTTTTGCATATTGCGCAAATCAACAAAGTTGTTTAGATGGGTAGCGGCATCTTCACTAGGAAGGCCAGAAAATTGATCTTTCATGACAAGATTCAACAAAGCAACATTGATTTCACAAGATTCAGCATCTGTAATAGGAGCAATTGGAGTGCTAATAAAATCATTGTTGTTGGTATTGGAAAAGTCACACAATTTAGTATTATATTGAGCCATCGCGACAAACAATCAATCCAACACACAAGCATAGGAGAAGCAAGCGAAAAGAGATGAATGGAAAAAGAGGGTGAATAAAACAGCAAGGGTGAAGTGGGGGAGAGGAAAGGAGAGGCAAATGGCAAATAATGTGATGTGAGGGAGAAGAGTTTGTGAAGGGTACTTGGTATGTCTTGACTTGTGCGTAGATCTCCCCGGCAAAGGCGCCAGAAATCCTTCTTGCTACCTCTTGAGCATGCGTTGGCTTTACCTTGAAGAAGAAAGGGTGATGCAACAAAGTAGCGCAAGTATTTCCCTCAGTTTTTGAGAACCAAGGTATCAATCTAGTAGGAGACTACATGCAAATCACCTAGTACCTGCACAAACAATCAAGAACCTTGCAACCAATTCGATAAAGGGGTTGTCAATACCTTCACGACCACTTGCAAAAGTGAGATCTGATAAAGATAATAATATAAATATTTTTGGTATTTTTGTTGTATAGATTGGAAAATAAAGATTGCAAAATAAGTAGTGAACTGGAATTGTAGATTGGAAACTTATATGACGTAAAGTAGACCCGGATGCATAGGTTTCACTAGTGGCTTCTCTCAAGATAGCATATCTTATGGTGGGTGAACAAATTACTATCGAGAAATTGATAGAAAAGCGCATAGTTATGAGAATATCTAGGCATCATCATGCACATAGGCATCACATCCGTCTCAAGTAGACCAAAACGATTCTACATGTACTACTATTACTCCAAACATCGACCGCTATCCAGCATGCATCTAGAGTATTAAGTTCATAAGAACAGAGTAATGCGTTAGGCAAGATGACATGATTTAGAAGGATAAACTCAAGCAATATGATATAAACCTCATCTTTTTATCCTCGATGGAAACAATACTATACATGTCGTTTCCCTTTCTGTCACTGGGATCGAGCACCGCAAGAATGAACCCAAAGTAAAGCACATATCCCATTGCAAGAAAGATCAATCTAGTAGGCCCAACCAAACTGATAATTTGAAGAGACTTGCAAAGATATTAAATCATGCATATAAGAATTCAGAGAAGAATCAAATATTGTTCATAGATAATCTTGATCATAAACCCACAATTCATCGGATCTCGACAAACACACCGCAAAAAGAATTATATCGAATAGATCTCCAAGAAGATCGAGTACAACTTTTATTGAGATCCAAAGAGAGAGAAGAAGCCATTTAGCAAATAACCATGGACCCGAAGGTCTATGGTAAACCACTCACACGTCATCGGAGAGGCTATGGTGTTGATGTAGAAGCCCTCCATGATCGAATCCCCCTACGGCGGAGCGCCGGAAAAGGCACTAAGATGGGATCTCACGGGTACAGAAGGTTGCGATAGTGGAAAAGTGGTTTCGTGGCTCTCCTCGATGTTTTCAGGGTATAAGAGTATATATAGGCAAAAGAAGTAGGTCGGTCGAGCTCCGAGGGGCCCACGAGGGTGGGGGCGTGCATACCCCCCTGGGCCCGCCCTCCTGCCTCGTGGCTTCCTCACTGCTTCCTTGACGTCCACTCCAAGTCTCCTGGATTGCGTTTGTTCCAAAAAAGATCCTCGCGAAGGCTTTGTTCCGTTTGGACTCCGTTTGATATTCCTTTTCTGCGAAACACTGAAATAGGCAAAAAAACAATTTGCACTGGGCCTTCGGTTAATAGGTTAGTCCCAAAAATAATATAAAGCAGCATATTAAAGCCCATTAAACATCCAAAATAGATAATATAATAGCATGGAACAATAAAAAGTTGTAGATATGTTGGAGACGTATCAGCCGCGAGCCTGCTATAGGCCCTGCCTTGCACTTATGTTATTGGCCCATCCAAATTGAAACATTTTTATTCATTTTTTACATTGCCTGCTCGTGCGTTGGGACGAACATAACGTTCCTGTGCCAACCTAGACGACTCAAACTAGGTGCACACTTTCTAGCCGCCCGAGGCGGCCACCCATACCAGCCCCTACGGTGGCGTCGCCCATTTTTGCGTGTATGATTGGGGTAGTGAAAAATATTCCAGTGGCGCTTTTGTTTTACCCACAGAATGGTTGAATTGCTTGTTTCTATGAACTGAGTTCGCCAATAATGTGAAGGATGCCAATCTTTCATCCTATTCTAGATTGCTTAGATCTCGATATGCCAAATGTAATCGCATGAAATATACAGTAAAAGCCAGTGTGTTGTGTGGGGCTACAACTAGTCTGACTAGACGTCCTCATATAACATATCAAGGACGCACCATCTTACCAGATTAACCATTCGACTTACCAATGCAGTGTGGAAAGAAAGAAGTATTGGGATAGCGTATCCAAGCAATTGATGCCATGGACTCCTTCGTAGAACCTTGTAAGCGAAAAAGAAGTTGCAGTGTGCCTATACAAAGAGCTAGAGTAAGTTCAGTTACCTGCTTCTCAGAATTTTAGTTAGCCACTTATTGCAATTCAATTACGTTGCTTAGCTTAATTTAGTTTGCTACTGATTACATAATGCCATATCCTGTTAATCCTATTATAGACTGCGCCTATCTATGTGTTTGATACTTGCTGTTAAGAATTACCTGTTTGCCTGAACTTAAATAGCTACTTAAGCATGTAGATAACTGGTCATATGTACTTCTAGGATGCAACATAATTCACGTGTAATTTACATTCTGATACCCTGTTTGTTTAAATGGTTTGATGTTATCACTTGTAGCACTAGTAATGTTTGCATGTTCATAGATAGAAAACTGTCAGGTTTATATGAGGGAGACCGTCTTTTTAACTTATATCTATGTTGGAATCATTTTGCTTACATCAAAGAAATTTATAGATGTCTGTGTTGCTGGTAAAAGGTACCGAGTTGTTACTTTAATACGTTGCCAAGAACTTGTTAGTTTTACTAGTAAATGTGTAATTAAATACGTTGCCAAAACTGGTTAGTTTTACTAGTTTGATGTTAGTTTCTTATGGCTCTTGCAAAATTTATTTATTGATTGCTAACATTCAAGTTTGCAGGATCCAACTGAAACTCCGTTGGCACAACAGGTATGTTTTCACAAACTTCCTTGTTTACCTAGTTTGCTGTTGTAACTTGTTGTAATCATCTTACCAACTTCAAGTTTTTGAGGATCCAATTGGAAGTCCAATTGCACAGCAGGTACATTTTCAAAAATATATTTGTGTAACAGGTTTGCTGCTATAACTTGTTGCTCTAACCAAGTTACTGACTACTCAACTTTTCGGGATCCTGGAGAAACTCCAATGCCACAACAGGTTCCTTTTGCAAAACTTGTTTGTTTAACTTCTTTGCTGCTGCAACTGGTTGCTCTAATCATGTTACTAGCTACTCAGCTTTTCAGGATCCAAGAGAAACTCCAATGCCAGAACAGGTACCTTTTGCAAAACTTGTTTATTTAAATGCTTTGTTGCTGCAACATCCGGTTACAATGATGTTAATAACTACTTTTTAGCATCCAATTGAAACTCTTTATTTCCTTGTTTGTTTAATTGGTTTGCTGTTATAACTCCGAGTTTAGATGTTTTTCTAACTTTAACTTTTCGAAATCCAATTGGAACTTTAATGGCAAAACAGCTTAGCCCAAGATCAAAGAGCGAGGTCCCCATGGACGTTGTATCATCCCACAGCAGTGGCACCGGCCAATCATGCATCATGAATTGCCAACTGCTGATGCTCTAGAGGCTAAACTAGTGGTAGAAAGAGATTCTGCTTCTGCACTTAGAGATGAAGTTGACATGTTGAGGGAGCAAACAACACAATCACAAGCATTTCTCAAGACAACCATTAAATATTTGGTGGATTTCGAAACGAAGCAAGCTGAGGCTAACCGCATTGTTAAGGTCCTGAAGGAAAAAAAGGAAATTAAATTCCTACTTGATAAATCATAGGTGAAATGTTCTTTCCATCATTGAATAACCTTTGTGTTGTTTGTTCATGTAATCGATCAAACCATTTGTTTTAGAGATCATGTAATAAATTTTTTGTTCGTAATTTTATTTGAGCACAAGTCTGTATTAATTGATAAGACTCGGAGACATTTCATTTTGATTGTTGTACCGGACCTAAATATGCCAATCAGACTGAATGTGCATTCAGCAATAATAGTAGTATAGATGGACCATAAGTGGCACGCATCCGAAAGCGCCAAGATGTTGTACTGGCTTTGCTAAAAAAAATGATGCTCTTCTAGCAAAAAAAAAGTACAACGGCTTGGCTTATGTATGTTAGTTGATATTATTGATCCTTATACTCTATAAGTGTTTATAGGTCTGTTAGTTTTGTACATTCTTGGTTGATTGACTCGTATTTGAATCTTGATACATCGCTTGTGTACATATCTAAATGGGAGTACACATTATGCTGCATGTGACATTTGAGTTGGACAGAAGGTGTTCCAAATATTGGAATTCACCTTAAACTTGATTCTAGCTTCTGAATTCGAGTATCGACATTTGTAAATCATATTCATATATGACAGTGGAATACATCTTTTCGTGCTTTTGAAGATATATAAAAACACATAGAATAATTTATAAAGATTCGCATAGGAATACAAAATTGATTCGAATTTAGTTGCCAGGGTAAACGTGGATGCTTATTGTCCCAAAATTCGAAAGAAGCGGAAAAATGTCCACTCCAATGTCGGCTGCCCGAAGCCAAGTGTTCGGGAGATGGAAATTACTTTCTACCCCTTACACAGACAATCCATCGGCCCGATTTACACTACTCTAAATAGGGGTAGGTTAGTAACTTCAATTATACGTGACACGACTGCCTCTGAGCCCATTCCAACACGGTGGGCGCCAAACATTGGCGGCAAAACACATTTGATTCAAGCTCGTCCGAAAGACCTCTGTTTCTCCCTCCATTTCCCCGTACATACACGGTGGGCGGCAAAACAAGCTCACCTCGGCCGAAATCGATGTAGGCAAATATTTTCAATAGGGGCAGGTTTGTAACTTCACTCAGACGTGACACAACCGCACTACCTGTCAGCCCCATTCATACACCATGGGAGCCAACCATGAGCTCCAAAACACCCTCTCCACGCCAGAAATCGCTCTGGGAAATATTGGCGAGATGCGAGATTACCGTCCTATCCCCAATTGACGGGACGTCCAAATTTTAAATGGGGGCTAAGTTCGTAACTTCCCATATTTCAGATAGGCGCATCCCCAAAACATGGTTCCCCATACCTCTCCCTCCATTTTCCCATTCATACACCGTCCACGCTAGAACACCATCCCCACACCAGCCTCCTCCGTCAGCCACCCCTTCCATCGTCGCCGTCCTCCACCCCATCCATCGCCACCATCCTCCACCATGCCGGAGCGCCTACCAAGACCGCGTCGTCCGCTGCTAGAGATGGATGTTTCTCATCCACGGCGACGGACCAAGAGCCTTGCATCATGTCCTCTCGCTTCATTTGCGCCGTCGTCCTCTTTGCCGGCGCTGCTCACACGACCTTCTCTTCCACCGCAACGGGACTTATCCCCCGATGCACCCGTCTAGGCTTGCAGATCTGCTTCAACGCCACCGACAACCATCGCACCCCCGATGCCTACACGGTGCCGCAAGAGAGGTGGTACTTCATATCTCCTCAACTTTCTGATCTCAACCAGAAAATAGATCGTAACTTGGTTACTGTACTTTCTTTTCAACTCTTAGAATTTAGTTCTTAGTTCGAAGCAAACAATGGATGCTAAATAGCATTTCTCCAGTTTGCAGCTTTAAATCTGCCATGGCACAGTCATAATAGTGTTTAATTGATCATGCTTAGGGTCTAATTGATCATGTTGGTTCCGTGGAGGTTTCTTTAATAGAAATCGGAGGGGAAACCCTCTTTTGCTAAAAAATGCTAGCAAAAGAACACTGGGGTGTGTATCTCTACAGGGTGCCCATGGTGGGCCCTGGCCCACCCTGGGATTTTGGGTCGGCCCAGGCCCCGATTCCCATCTGTTCTGCTGCGCGCTTCCGATCTCTACTCGCCCCAAGCCGCCTGCCTCGCCGGCGACTTGCCGTCCCCGAACGACATGACCCTAGGAGGAGACGCCGGACTAACAGGAGGTCAGGAGCCGCTCACCCAACAACGTCACTGCTGCCCGGGCGCGCCACCGTGCCTACCTTCCCAGTCCGTTCAGGGCTCAGGCGTGCAGCACCAACTAAGCCAACTAGATTTATCCTCAGATACGTCCTCAACACTTAGCAGCCACTCCTCATCACCCGTTTTCAATTGATTCAATACTCATTAGGCAGAACTGTCATTAGGGTTTGTTGTGTGCTGAGTGCTACCTACACTTAATGGTTCAGATGTATTTCGGTAATCTTTAGTACCTGTAAAGTTCACAGGGTTTCAAAATTCTGGCCCTAGGAACAGACACTAGTCATTTTGGATTGTTGGTCGTAGTGACATTGACCCAGATTACTATTACACGCCAGGTTTGTTGACAATTTTACTTGTCTTTCTTACTCATTCGATATGATATCCAATTGTTCATGTCGATTAGGTGCAAAAAATAAGTGCTAGACAAACTTCTTGATTCAGATTTTGGACGGTCTCTTACTGCAGTTACAATTCTGCATACTTGTCCCAGTAAGCTCACAAGTAAATGATTGATTCACTACATCTATGCTTGCCTTGTCATATTTGTTGTCAATATTCTTTTAGGGTGGACCACCCTGTTTCAAAATACTGGAACCGTAGACATGAGTGAATAGTATTTCTCTGTGTGATCTCTTCCATCATGTGTGGGCAACGAACACTACATTGTATAGAAACAAAGTGCCATTTCCAGCTTTTACATAGACTACAATCTTTTACATGGAATACAATCTGCCTACTTGCTATGCGTCGCACTACCAACACTCCACCCTTGAAGCTAAACATTATGCCACTCATAATTCCTTAGTTTATTTGTTCAAATACGAATTTTATATGATTCTAATGTTCCTACTTCAGTTTTGAAATGTGTGTCTGCCTGTTATAGAGACATAAGAGGTTTGTATTTCTGTGTGGTCTGGTCAGCACGGTTGGGGGTGAAATTTGCATATGCAGGGGTTTATAGGGAGACACTCTTCGAGTTGAATCCGCAATGCATTTGACTACTTTTTATGTTTTCATGAATCTTAGATTCTGAACAACATCATAATGATTATGAGCTTGCGCGCATGAAAAGAATAAAGCAGAACAATGCCACGGTTGTCAAACTTGGCATTAAGGGACTGAAATCAAGTCTGTATGCAATGCAATGCAAACGCTCTCCACCTACAGATTCATGCTCAGAATATGGTCCTAACAGTTATTCTGAGCTAGAGGGAGACCTAAGTCAATGTAGCACCCTAGTGGAGGAGTCAGAGGTAGATGCCCTATCTCATTCACCCATCAAGGTGCTTCCTCTAACTTTCCAAGGTTATATTGGTCGCACATATCTTGCAACTGATGCTTTGCATTGCTTCTACTTCGTTGCACTGCCATTAGCTTAGTTTACACATCGTGTATGTGAATACGCCATGCCTATCCATTTTCAGTACATATTCCATCTCTCATCATACCATATTTATCCATTAAAAATGTTGTTCTTGTGTATCAGGCGTTCAAAAGGAAGAGGGCGATTGCTGATCGCGGAGGAGCACGAGCAAAGTATTTGGAAAGGTAGTGACACTTGATAAATCAAATAGCCCATTAGGTGTAGTTGCAATATCACCTGACCCACAAAACACCCCAACTCTAGTAGACTCTAGCCCTACTACACTGGTCATTTTTGATGCCCCAACTCAGCAGACCCCAACTGCAACAAATAATATGATGATGCCAGCTGACATAGCACCAGCTCTACGATGCGAAACCCCCATTCCAGCAAAGAGTACACCAAATACAGTTGCCAAATCCCTTTTCGAACAAGAGAGATCCCCAATTGCAGCAAATAGGACCCATGTTCCATTTCTTCCCAGTTTAGAAGATGAAGCTTATATTGTTGTCAGGAACTTTGTGCGCATCTTTCGTTCATGGAAAGATTATACCGCATACATAGAACAATTTCCAGTCTTCCTCCACAACTTACGCATAAGTAATGTACTAATGTTATTCGTGGTAATTACTACATATGTTACTGCTGACAGAAAACACAAGATTTCATTCTTTTAAATAGGCGAGGACAAAACTGGATTGTCAAGATGAGCAAGGGTTGGTTGCGCTTTTTTAGCACTCATTGATTAAGTATGTTCCTACCTGAGGCAAGCTCACTTCAATGGCAAGCCTCTAAACGAAATTTCTGTAAAGTCCCTGGTACTACATTTATCAGACAATGACTGGAATAATATTGTTACACATTGGTCTCGTCTGCAGCGTAAGGAACTGTTTATGATATCACATCACAATTTGAACTACATTTCTGCATTTTCCTTAACGTCTCACTTGTACGAAAACTGTTAGCATAAGAACACTCATTCTCAAGGGCCCACGGAATCTCGCAACTATACTCCACACAACATTGATCTTGTGAGTACCTCTTGCCATGTATGACCATACTAAACTTCATAGCTGTTTGATTAGGTAGCATCACTGCACATGTTAGCCTCATTATCGTCCATTTGGTGGACATTATAAGATCCGTATGGACTCTTACATAAATTTAGAATCAACCCAATGCTTTTGAAGAGGTTTAGCTCCGCAGTCCTCTTGTAAGGACTGAATGACGTCTATCACTGTACTTACATTAACAGCTACTCCCTCCGTCCCATAATATAAGAATGTTTTGTACAGTACACCAGTGTTCAACACACTCCTGTATTATGGGAAGAGGGGTTGGTTCATCGTGTAGTATTCTACATCTTATCTCCCTCGTCCACCACTTACAAAAAAATTATCAGATCTATATTTAATCTTACCAAAAAGTTGAATACACAGACAATGCGAGTGCAGAAGTGTAGCCCATTGCTCTTGTCAGTACATTTTGTCCTGTAACGCTTGTAATTCCAGGGATTGCTAGTTGATTATGTAGCATCAATATGCATCTTATCTTCATTATCCTCTATCCCTTCTAGTATTGTCATATCTATAATTACTCTCTACGAAATGTAGAGTGCAGGCAATGCTTATGAAGAAGATTCTGTGCTGAAATTCTTGAGTTATCCTTCCCTTGACACGGAGAAGGGCATTATAAAGCCGGTGTTAATTGTTAATGTAAGTTAGTCCTTCTAAAGCCTTTATCCTCAACTGCTGTTTAATTTGCTCATACTCCCTATCGCTTACTGCTGTTTAGTTTGTTGTTTCTATCAAAATGCATGTTCGCGAGAACCGTAAGTTCCAAGTTTTACTTGTAAAACCAAATTCCTTATTTATACCATGAACATTACTCAATACTCCCTACATGTGTGCTTGTTTTTGTGGATCTATAATCCAGTGAGTGGTGAAGCAGCCCACATTTGCACCTTGTCATCTCCTGTTTTATCTTACTGATGTGGCTGATGATATGAACAACATGGCATGCACATTAACCAAAATATATACAATGATTGTCTTGCCCTTCATCTATGCTTCTTATGTTGACATGGTAATCCAGTAGTGTGGGGAAGCGCCCAGCATTATGAACAATGCCAAATTATGCTATTGATATTTTGAACATACTATTTATTTTCTAATTTCAAATTAGATGGAATTCACAACACAACTATCATTTTTGTTTATACACGTGCAAAACCTGTCATCTCTCTGCTTGTTTCAGGGAGATATGCTTGATGGCATGAACAAGTTTGCTGAAGGCTATGAGACAAACCCAACATATATTGCAGCAAAGCAGGCAAAACATCTTGAAGATAGTGAGACAACCCCAAAGTCTTGTCTTGATGCAGTTTTCAAGTTACATGAGACTAGTAGTCAGACAAGCTCACAGAATTCACTATCTGAATCAGTTCGACTTCTTCAATCCCAAGTTATAGTAGAAAGGCATTCTGCAACTCAACTTCGACTTGAAGTCCTATCTCTAAGAAAGATTGCGGAGAACACCAATGAGAACCTCATTGCTAAACAGCTACACCTGGAAGTTATGACCGACATGCTAGTCCGGTCTCACAGCCTTGCTCAGGAGCTTGCACAACAGTTTCCGCACAAGCCTAACCTTTCTCGAACTGTCTTGGAAGTGGTCTCGGCTTAGTAATTTTTTGTTACGCTGCAATGGTGCCCAGTTTTTGTAATCTCCTTCTTTGTTGCGCTTTATGATCACTCGTGGCGAACTTCGATGCCCAATGGATGTAATATACCATAAATCCTTTATTGTATAGTGTAGGTTTATTCTAAGTTACTATGCCATAATTTCTTTATTGTATAGAGTAGGTTTGTTCTCAATTCCTAGTAGTTACTGCCATCATCCGCTATCTGAAAAAAAATCTGATGTAGTCGACCGGGCCGAAACATTTGCCTCTAACGGGCTTGGTTTTTAGCGGGCCACAATTGGGCCGGCCTGCATCTTTCTTGGGATCGAATGGCCATTGGGGCCTTCACACATTGTGCCAGGCCCACAACTTACTCCGGCCGATATTCGGCCCAAATTTTAGTTGTGCCTTTTGTGGACCCAACGCTTAGTTTGGCCCATGTAGCATTGGGCCATTAACAGGCTGAATATTCTGCTGGCCTGTTATGGCCGAGAAGAAACCATGGGCCTTTAGTAGGCCGAAATGCATGTTGGGGCCTCAATTTTCACTAGTCGTCGGCGGGCCTTCAGCAGGCTGAAATGTAGACCGGGCCTTTTTCGGCCCATTTATATGACGGGCCATTAGCAGGCCGAAACATATCTCGGGCCTTAGTTGGCCCACTTATATAATGGGCCTTGAACACACCGAAAGCTTAGTACATGCATCAACGGGCCGAATTATACGACAGACCTTTAACAGGCCCAAAGTCACGTTAGGCTGAACTGTTGCCACCTTTATCACGGGCCGTTAGTGGGTGATACGTCCATTTTGCATCATGCTTTTATATCGATATTTATTGCATTATGGGCTGTTATTACACGTTATGTCACAATACTTATGCCTATTTTCTCTTATTTTACAAGGTTTACATAAAGAGGGAGAATGCCGGCAGCTGGAATTTTGGGCTGGAAAGGAGCAAATATTAGAGACCTATTCTGCACAACTCCAAAAGTCCTGAAACTCCACAGAAGTCATTTCTGGAAATAATAAAAAATGTTGAGCAAAGAAAATACTAGAGGGGGGCCCACACCATGGCCACGAGGGTGGGGGCCCGCCCTACCCCCTAGGCGCGCCCCTGCCTCATGGGCCCCCTGGTGGCCCTCCGGTGCCCATCTTCTGCTATATGAAGTCTTTCGTCTGAGAAAAAAAATCATAAGCAAGCTTTCGGGAAGAAACTCCACCGCCACGAGGCGGAACCTTGGCGGAACCAATCTAGGGCTCCGACAGAGCTGTTCTGCCGGGGAAACTTCCCTCCGGGAGGGGGAAATCATCGCCATCGTCATCACCAACGCGCCTCTCATCGGAAGGGTGCCAATATCCATCAACATCTTCACCAGCACCATCTCCTCTCAAGCCCTAGTTCATCTCTTGTATCCAATCTTTGTCCCAAAGCCTCAGATTGGTACCTGTAGGTTGCTAGTAGTGTTGATTACTCCTTGTAGTTGATGCTAGTTGGTTTATTTGGTGGAAGATCATATGTTCAGATCCTATATGCATATTAATACTCCTCTGATTATGAACATGAATATGCTTTGTGAGTAGTTACGTTTGTTCCTGAGGACATGGTAGAAGTCTTGCTATTAGTAGTCATGTGAATTTGGTATTCGTTCGATATTTTGATGAGACGTATGTTGTCTCTCCTCTAGTGGTGTTATGTGAACGTCGACTACATGACACATCACCGTTATTTGGGCCTAGAGGAAGTCATTGGGAAGTAATAAGTAGATGATGGGTTGCTAGAGTGACAGAAGCTTAAACCCTAGTTTATGAGTTGCTTCGTAAGGGGCTGATTTGGATCCATATGTTTCATGCTATGGTTAGGTTTACCTTAATACTTCTTTTGTAGTTGCGGATGCTTGCAATAGGGGTTAATCATAAGTGGGATGCTTGTACAAGTAAGGATAGCAGCCAAGCACCAGTCCACCCACATATCAAATTATCAAAGTACTGAACGCGAGTCATATGAGCGTGATGAAAACTAGCTTGACGATAATTCCCATGTGTCCTCGGGGGTGCTTTTATCTATATAAGAGTTTGTCCAGGCTTGTCCTTTGCTACAAAAAGGATTGGGCCATCTTTCTGCACTTTATTTACACTTGTTACTTGCTACCCGTTGTCGGTGTACTAAAGTAGGGGTACCTTAGTACCCCGAACTTGTGCACGGGCAGTCGTAGCACCCCGCGGCAAGGCTTGCCAGGCGATCGCCAAGACTCTCCGTGGTCCCTTTTTGGGCCATCCAAGAACAAAGTACTTGAGCCAAGGCCCCGGCAGGAGGAGCCTGCCGAGAAGGCCACCCGAAGAGAGCAAGGCCCCGGCAAGAGGAGCTTGCCGGGACGACCGCTCGAAGCACAAGGCCCCGGCAAGAGGAGCTTGCCGGGAAGGCCGACCAAGGCACGACAAGAGACTTGCTGCGACGCGCTCCGCGTCCCGGCAAGGACCGGTGAGCGACAAGCTCCCGGGCGCGACAAGGCATCAACAGCGGCAAGGCGCTTGCCGTGGCAAGTCACCACCCCGCGCCTGCACTCCAGCGCATCCACCCACGCGTCGCTCTGGGGCCATTCCAGGCATACGTGGCGAGAGGCTGCGCAGCCAGGGGCATGCGGTGGCGAAGCAACGCTGACAGAGTAGCCATCGTGGCAAACGGTGGCGCTCCTGACGGTCCCCTTTCCTGCACCGTCTGGGCGATGCAGACGGGCATTTAATGTTGGAAATATGCCCTAGAGGCAATAATAAATAGGTTATTATTATATTTCCTTGTTCATGATAATCGTTTATTATCCATGCTAGAATTGTATTGATAGGAAACTCAGATACATGTGTGGATACATAGACAACACCATGTCCCTAGTAAGCCTCTAGTTGACTAGCTCGTTGATCAATAGATGGTTACGGTTTCCTGACCATGGACATTGGATGTTGTTGGTAACGGGATCACATCATTAGGAGAATGATGTGATGGACAAGACCCAATCCTAAGCCTAGCACAAGATCATGTAGTTTGTATGCTAAAGCTTTTCTAATGTCAAGTATCGTTTCCTTAGACCATGAGATTGTGCAACTCCCGGATACCGTAGGAGTGCTTTGGGTGTGCCAAACGTCACAACGTAACTGGGTGGCTATAAAGGTAGACTACAGGTATCTCCGAAAGTGTCTGTTGGGTTGGCACGAATCGAGACTGGGATTTGTCACTCCGTGTGACGGAGAGGTATCTCTGGGCCCACTCGGTAGGACATCATCATAATGTGCACAATGTGATCAAGGAGTTGATCACGGGATGATGTGTTGCGGAACGAGTAAAAGAGACATGCTAGTAACGAGATTGAACAAGGTATCGGGATACCGACGATCGAATCTCGGGCAAGTATCGTACCGATAGACAAAGGGAATTGTATACCGGATTGATTAAGTCCTTGACATCGTGGTTCATCTGATGAGATCATCGTGGAACATGTGGGAGCCAACATGGGTATCCAGATCCCGCTATTGGTTATTGACTGGAGAACGTCTCGGTCATGTCTGCATGGTTCCCGAACCCGTAGGGTCTACACACTTAAGGTTCGATGACGCTAGGGTTATAAAGGAAGTTTGTATGTGGTTAACGAATGTTGTTCGGAGTCCCGGATGAGATCCCGGACATCACGAGGAGATCCGGAATGGTCCGGAGGTAAAGATTTATATATGGGAAGTCATCCGGCCCCCCTCTCCCTTGCCCCTATATATATGAAGGGGGTGGGAGGGCAACCACACCATAGTGTTGGCGCAGCCCTTCCCCTCTCCCAAGTTCTTCTCCTCTCCCGCGGTGCTTGGCGAAGCCCTGCAGGATTGCCACGCTCCTCCACCACCACCACGCCGTTGTGCTGCTGCTGAACGGAGTCTTCCTCAACCTCTCCCTCTCTCCTTGCTGGATCAAGGCATGGGAGATGTCACCGGGCTGTACGTGTGTTAAACGCGGAGGTGCCGTCTGTTCGGCACTAGGATCATGTAACGCCCCGGACACACCCGCCGGTGGTCGTTACTCCTGGCGGGATCTAGACTGGCCCCACAGATCAATACTAGTCTTTTCTGCGCACTTTGTCCTCACTCGTGCGCACCCGGGAGCAACTTCTCGGTCGGTCACCCATCCTGACACTACTCCAAGCTGAGCACGCTTAACTTTGGAGTTCTGTCCGAATGGGCTCCCGGAAAAGAAGGAATTCCTTATTGGATATGAGTAGTCTATCATCCCTAATAAGCCAGGCTATCACAGATCATCGGTGATCTGAATCACGACAAGTACGACTCCATCAACCCCGTTCACTTGAACGCTTCCGCTTAGCGATCTACAAGGGTATGTAGATGCACTCTCCTTCCCCTCGTTGCTGGTTTCTCCATAGATAGATCTTGGTGACACGTAGGAAAATTTTGAATTTCTGCTACGTTCCCCAACAGTGGCATCATGAGCTAGGTCTATTGCGTAGATTATTTGCACGAGTAGAACACAAAGTAGTTGTGGGCGTTGAATTTGTTCAATATGCTTACCGTTACTAGTCAATCTTGATTCGGCGGCATTGTGGGATGAAGCGGCCCGGACCGACCTTACACGTACTCTTACGTGAGACAGGTTCCACCGACTGACATGCACTAGTTGCATAAGGTGGCTAGCGGGTGCCAGTCTCTCCCACTTTAGTCGGATCGGATTCGATGAAAAGGGTCCTTATGAAGGGTAAATATCAGTTGACATATCACGTTGTGGTTTTGCGTAGGTAAGAAACGTTCTTGCTAGAAACCCATAGCAGCCACGTAAAACATGCAAACAACAATTAGAGGACGTCTAACTTGTTTTTGAAGGGTATGCCATGTGATGTGATATGGCCAAAGGATGTGATGTATGATATATGTGATGTATGAGATGATCATGTTCTCGTAATAGGAATAACGACTTGCATGTCGATGAGTATGACAACCGGCAGGAGCCATAGGAGTTGTCTTAATTTATCTATGACCTGCGTGTCAACTTAAATCGTCATGTAATTACTTTACTTCATTGCTAAAGCGTTAGCCATAGTAGTAGAAGTAATAGTTGACGTGACAACTTCATGAAGACACGATGATGGAGATCATGATGATGGAGATCATGGTGTCATGCCGGTGTCGACAATGATCATGGAGCCCCGAAGATGGAGATCAAAAGGAGCAAAGTGATGATGGCCATATCATGTCACTATTTGATTGCATGTGATGTTTATCATGTTTATACATCTTATTTGCTTAGAACGACGGTAGTAAATAAGATGATCCCTCATTAAAATTTCAAGAAAGTGTTCCCCCTAACTGTGCACCGTTGCGAAAGTTCGTCGTTTCGAAGCACCACGTGATGATCGGGTGTGATAGATTCTTACGTTCGAATACAACGGGTGTTGACGAGCCTAGCATGTACAGACATGGCCTCGGAACACATGCAAACACTTAGGTTGACTTGACGAGCCTAGCATGTACAGACATGGCCTCGGAACACAGAAGACCGAAAGGTCGAGCATGCGTCGTATGGTAGATACGATCAACATGAAGATGTTCACCGATGTTGACTAATCCGTCTCACGTGATGATCGGACACGGCCTAGTTGACTCGGATCATGTAATCACTTGGATGACTAGAGGGATGTCTATCTGAGTGGGAGTTCATAAGATGAACTTAATTATCCTGAACATAGTCAAAAGATCTTTGCAAATTATGTCGTAAGCTCGCGCTTTAGTTCTACTATTTTAGATATGTTCCTAGAGAAAATATAG
The DNA here is from genome assembly GCA_032464435.1 of Aegilops umbellulata. Classification (NCBI taxonomy): domain Eukaryota; kingdom Viridiplantae; phylum Streptophyta; class Magnoliopsida; order Poales; family Poaceae; genus Aegilops; species Aegilops umbellulata. The sequence goes on along the minus strand of CP136059.1, from coordinate 146,708,573 downwards.
TTGAAAGTTGATAGTAGCAATTATGCGGACAGTAGAAGGCTTGTGTCCTTAATGCACCGCTCAGAGTGCTGGACCTCGAACGTGGTCTGTGGATGTTGCGAACATCTGACATACACGTTTTGATGACTACATGATAGTTCGGTAATGATAAATGGTTTACAATTGAGGCACCGAAGACATTTTTGAAATGTCGCGGAACATATGAGATGTTTCGAGGGCTGAAATTGGGATTTCAGGCTCGTGCCCACGTCAAGAGGTATAAGACCTCCGACGATTTTCTTGGCCTGCAAACTAAGGGAGAAAAGCTGAATCGTTGAGCTTGTGCTCAGATTGTCTGAGTACAACAATCACTTGAATTGAGTGGGAGTTGATCTTCCAGGTAAGATAGTGATGTTTCACCAAAGTCATTGCCACCAAGCTGCTAGAGCTTCGTAATGAACTATAACATATCAGGGATAGATATGATGATCCTTGAAATATTCGCGATGTTTGACACCGCGAAAGTAGAAATCAAGAAGGAGCATCAATTGTTGATGGTTAGTGAAACCACTAGTTTCAAGAAGGGCAAGGGCAAGAAGGGGTACTTCATGAAACGGCAAATCAGCTGCTGCTCTAGTGGAGAAACCCAAGGTTAAACCCAAACCCGAGACTGAGTGCTTCTGTAATAAGGGGAACAACCACTGGAGCAGAATTACCTTAGATACTTGGTAGATGAGAAGGCTGTCGATAGAAGTATATTGGATATACATTATGTGAATGTGTACTTTACTAGTACTCCTAGTAGCATCAGGGTATTAGATACCGGTTCGGTTGCTAAGTGTTAGTAACTCGAAATAAAAGCTACGGAATAAACGAAGACTAGCTAAAGGTGAGCTGACGAGATGTGTTGGAAGTGCTTCCAAGGTTGATATGATCAAGCATCGCACGCTCCCTCTACCATCGAGATTGGTGTTAAACCTAAATAATTGTTATTTGGTGTTTGCGTTGAGCATAGACATGATTGGATTATGTCTATCGCAATACGGTTATTCATTTAAGGAGAATAATGGTTACTCTATTTATTTGAATAATACCTTCAATGGTCTTGCACCTAAAATGAATGGTTTATTGAATCTCGATCATAGTGATACACATGTTCATGCCAAAAGATATAAGATAGTAATGATAGTACCACCTACTTGTGGCACTGCCATGTAAGTCATATTGGTATAAAACGCATGAAGAAGCTCCATGTTGATGGATCTTTGGACTCACTCATTTTTGAAAAGGATTGAGACATGTGAACCATGTCTATTGGTATATACGCATGAAGAAACTCCATGCAGATGGACCGTTTGGACTCACTTGATTTTGAATCGCTTGAGACATGCAGATCATACCACATGGGCAAGATGACTGAAAGCTTCGGTTTCAGTAAAATGGAACAAGAAAGCAACTTGTTGGAAGTAACACATTTTGATGTGTGCAGTCCAATGAGTGCTGAGGCACGCAGTGGATATCGTTATGCTCTTACTTCACAGATGATTTGAGTAGATACTGAGCATATTTACTTGATGAAACACAAGTCTGAATTATTGAATGGTTCAAGTAATTTCAGAATGAAGTTGAATATCATCGTGACAAGAGGATAAAATATCTATGATATGATCATAGAGATGAATATCTGAGTTGCGAGTTTGGTACACAATTGAGACATTGTGGAAATTGTTTCACGACTAATACCGCCTGGAACACCATAGTGTGATGGTGTGTCCGAACATCATAGTTGCACCCTATTGGATATGGTGCGTACCATGATGTCTCTTATCAAATTACCACTATCGTTCATGGGTTAGGCATTAGAGACAACCGCACTCACTTTAATAGGGTACCATGTAATTCCGTTGATACGAAACCGTTTGAACTATGGTTTGGAGAAACCTGAGTTGTCGTTTCTTGAAAGTTTGGGGCTGCGACGCTTATGTGAAAAAGTTTCAGGTTGATAAGCTCGAACCCAAAGCGTATAAAATGCATCTTCATAGGACACCCAAAACAGTTGGGTATACCTCCTAATTCAGATCCAAAAGCAATAGGGATTGTTTCCAGAATCGGGTCCTTTCTTGAGGAAAAAATTTCTCTCGAAAGAATTGAGTGGGAGGAAGATAGAACTTGATAAGGTTGTTGAACCTTCACTTCAATCAGAGAGTAGCGCAAGCACAGGAAAAATATTTCTGTGGCCCCTACCTCAGTTGAAGAGAAAGCTAATGATGATGATCATGGAGCTTCAGATCAAGTTACTATCGAACCTCGTAGGTTGACAAGGGTGTGTACAACTTCTAAGTGGTAACCCTGTCTTAAAAGGTCACGTTGTTGGACAACGATGAACCTATGAGCTATGGAGAAGCGATGGTGGGCCCGGATTCCGAAAAATGGCTCGAGGCCATAAAATCCGAGAGAGGATCCATGTATGAAAACAAAGTGTAGACTTTGGCAGAACGGCTCGATGGTCGTGAGGCTGTTGAGTACAGATGGATTTTAAAAGGAAGACGGACAATGATGGTAAATGTCACCATTAAGAAAGCTCGACTTGTCATTAAGATGTTTCCCGACAAGTTCAAGGAGTTGACTACGATGAGACTTTCTCACTCGTAGCGATGCTAAGAGTCTGTTGGAATTAGCAGGTACTGCATTATTTATGAAATCTTGCAGATAGGATGTCAAAACATTGTTTCCTCGACGATTTTCTTGAGGAAAGGTTGTATGTGATACAACCAGAAGATTTTTGTCAATCCTGAAAGATGCTAACAAGTATGCAAAGCTCCAGTAATCCTTCTAAGGACTGGAGTAAGCATCTCGGAGTTGGAATGTACGCTTTGATGAGATGATCAAAGATTTGGGTTTATACAAAGTTTATGAGAAACTTGTATTTCCAAAGAAGTGAGTGGGAGCACTATAGAATTTCTGATGAGTATATGTTGTTGACATATTGTTGATCAGAAATGATGTAGAATTTCTAGAAAACATATAGGGTTATTTGAAAAGTGTTTTCAATGGAAAACCTGGATTAAGCTACTTAAACATTGAGCATCAAGATCTATAAGGATAGATCAAAATCGCTTAATAGTACTTTCAAACAAACACATACCATGACAAGATTTTGAAGGAGTTCAAAATAGATCAGCAAAGAAGGAGTTCTCGGTTGTGTTACAAGGTGTGAGTATTGAGCAAGACTCAAGACATGACCACGGCAAAATAGAGAGAAAGGACGAAGGTCGTCCCCTATGATTTAGTCGTAGGCTCTAAAGTATGCTATGTTGTGTACCGCACCTGAAGTGTGCCAAACCATGAGTCAGTCAAGGGGTACAAGTGTGATCTAGAAATGGATCACAGGACAACGGTCAAGGTTATCCTTAGTAACTAGTGGACTAAGGAATTTTCTCGATTATGGAGGTGGAGAAAGAGTTCGTCGTAAAGGGTTACGCCGATGCAAACTTTGACACTAATCCAGATTATTCTAAGTAGTAAATTGGATTCGTATAGTAGAACAGTTATTTGGAATAGCACCAAATAGAGCGTGGTAACTGCATCTAGGAGATGACATAGATATTTGTAAAGCACACACAGATCTGAAAGGTTCAGACCCGTTGACTATAACTTCTCTCACAAGCATAACATGATCAAACCCAGAACTCTTGGGTGTTAGTCACATAGGGATGTGACCTTGAGTGTTAATCACATATCGATGTGAACTAGATTATTGACTCTAGTGCAAGTGGGAGACTGTTGGAAATATGCCCTAGAGGCAATAATAAATAGGTTATTATTATATTTCCTTGTTCATGATAATCGTTTATTATCCATGCTAGAATTGTATTGATAGGAAACTCAGATACATGTGTGGATACATAGACAACACCATGTCCCTAGTAAGCCTCTAGTTGACTAGCTCGTTGATCAATAGATGGTTACGGTTTCCTGACCATGGACATTGGATGTTGTTGGTAACGGGATCACATCATTAGGAGAATGATGTGATGGACAAGACCCAATCCTAAGCCTAGCACAAGATCATGTAGTTTGTATGCTAAAGCTTTTCTAATGTCAAGTATCGTTTCCTTAGACCATGAGATTGTGCAACTCCCGGATACCGTAGGAGTGCTTTGGGTGTGCCAAACGTCACAACGTAACTGGGTGGCTATAAAGGTAGACTACAGGTATCTCCGAAAGTGTGTTGGGTTGGCACGAATCGAGACTGGGATTTGTCACTCCGTGTGACGGAGAGGTATCTCTGGGCCCACTCGGTAGGACATCATCATAATGTGCACAATGTGATCAAGGAGTTGATCACGGGATGATGTGTTGCGGAACGAGTAAAAGAGACTTGCCGGTAACGAGATTGAACAAGGTATCGGGATACCGACGATCGAATCTCGGGCAAGTATCGTACCGATAGACAAAGGGAATTGTATACGGGATTGATTAAGTCCTTGACATCGTGGTTCATCCGATGAGATCATCGTGGAACATGTGGGAGCCAACATGGGTATCCAGATCCCGCTGTTGGTTATTGACTGGAGAACGTCTCGGTCATGTCTGCATGGTTCCCGAACCCGTAGGGTCTACACACTTAAGGTTCGATGACGCTAGGGTTATAAAGGAAGTTTGTATGTGGTTACCAAATGTTGTTCGGAGTCCCGGATGAGATCCCGGACGTCACGAGGAGATCCAGAATGGTCCGGAGGTAAAGATTTATATATGGGAAGTCATCATACGGTCACCGGAAGAGTTCGGGGGTTACCGGCATTGTACGGGGACCACCGAAGGGGTTCCGGGGGTCCACCGGGAGGGTCCACCTGCTCCGGGGGGCCCTATGGGCTGTATGTGGAGAGAGACCAGCCCCTTAGTGGGCTGGGCGCCTCCCCCCTAGGGCCCATGCGCCTAGGGTTTGGGGGGAACCCTAAAGGTGGCGCCCCCCTTGCCTTGGGGGGCAAGGCACCCCCCCTGGGCCGCCGCCCCCTCCTCAGATGGGATCTGAGGGGGCCGGCCCCCCTCTCCCTTGCCCCTATATATATGAAGGGGGTGGGAGGGCAACCACACCATAGTGTTGGCGCAGCCCTTCCCCTCTCCCAAGTTCTTCTCCTCTCCCGCGGTGCTTGGCGAAGCCCTGCAGGATTGCCACGCTCCTCCACCACCACCACGCCGTTGTGCTGCTGCTGAACGGAGTCTTCCTCAACCTCTCCCTCTCTCCTTGCTGGATCAAGGCATGGGAGACGTCACCGGGCTGTACGTGTGTTGAACGCGGAGGTGCCGTCTGTTCGGCACTAGGATCGTCGGTGATCTGAATCACGACGAGTACGACTCCATCAACCCCGTTCACTTGAACGCTTCCGCTTAGCGATCTACAAGGGTATGTAGATGCACTCTCCTTACCCTCGTTGCTGGTTTCTCCATAGATAGATCTTGGTGACACGTAGGAAAATTTTGAATTTCGGCTACGTTCCCCAACATTTAATGCCCTTGTCCCCTGCCGTCAGAGTTAGGTATGATAGCACTGTGCATACAGTTGTACCCATCACAGCGTTTTCCAATTTTACCCCCGCCTACGTTGCCACCTGTGGGTAACCCCTTGTACATATAAAAGGAGGCCCCATGCGCAATGGAGAGAAGGAAGGAGGCCATTCACGCTCTCTCTCGCCAGCAGCTCGCGTGTACTGTAGCACCACACGCTCCCGAGCAAGAACACAATACAAACCACAAAGCAGCAGTAGGGTTTTACGCATCCTTGCGGCCGGAAGCTGGGTAAACCCCTTGTGTGCATCGCCTCGATCCGCTCTTCGCGCGACCTCCGCCCCCCGCCGAACCAAGAAAGGGGCTCGGTCCCCATAGGTGTTCGTCGAGGCAGATTTCCCCCGACATCTTTGGCGCGCCAGGTAGGGGGCGTCGAAGTTGTGTGTACCAGATCCGGCGTCTGCACAGGCTAGATCTCCATCATCTTCGTCGACATGCCACCGAAGAAGAAAGCTCTGGAGGTGGCTGGTCCGTCCGCGTCGAACCCACCGCCCTTGGAGCAAACGGGTGGTGGGGACGGCACCGGCGGTGGAACGGGCGTCGTCGAGCCAGCTCATGGCGCCACGGCGTCCGAACATGCACCGCGCCCCTCTCAGGAGGCACGGGACCAGCAGCGTCTTGGCGCCCACGGTACCATACGCTCGCTGGACCCAGATCGAGCCGGTGGATCCCAGGGCGCTCAAGGCCAGCACTCACACCAACGTGCTGGCGCGAGCGTGGCGCGGCTGCCTAGTCCGGGTGTTGCTCCTTCTAACGTAGTTAGAAATTCGAGCACATCCCGCTCCATGCGTCGTTCGCCACCACTGCCCGCCACTCCAGCAGAAGCTCTGGCGCGAGCTCAACTGCTCCTAGACTACCCTCCAACGGCGGACAAGATCGACGACTGGAGGGCCACGATACAGAGCCTCATCGGTTTCGCTAACGGCGACACCCCGCGGCAGCACAGTGCATCGCAGCCGCGGCAGGTCGGCCGGGCGAGAACCGATGGCACCAAGACCGGTGGGGGCGCGACCACCATGCACTCCCCGCCCCAAAGGCCAAGATCGCCGACTCGCCGGAACCATCACGACAACGACTCCACCGCGTCGTCAAATCCGCAAACTCGTCGCGATCAATGCCAAGTTCTTCACGAGCGAGAGCAAGAGGATGCTCGTACTCGCATCGAGCGTCGGAGAGAAGTGCGGCGTCAATTAGACCGGCACGCTGGGCCCTCTGTCGACATGCATGCACTGGGGGAACCAGGCGACCTGCCGTACGCGGTGGGGTGCCCTGCGTTCACCCGTGAGCTGCGGCAAGTCCAGTGGCCCAGCACGAAGAATTTCAAGCCAGACGTACCAGAGAAGTACGACGGCAAGTCGCATCCGTCGGAGTTCCTCAGCATCTACACCATCGCGGTGCAGGCTGCTGGAGGGCGAGACGACAAGATCCTTGCCAACTACTTCCCGCTGGTACTCAAATCCAACGTCAGATCCTGGCTCATGCACTTGCCGGACAACTGCATAACCTCCTGGACAGACTTGTGCCATCAGTTTGTTGGCGCCTTTACGGGCGGCCACAAACCCCATGGCCAAGCGAGCGACCTTCATCTGCTCGTCCAGAAGGAAGGGGAACCCTTGCGCAAGTTCATCCAGAGATTCAGCCGTGTACACTACAACATCCCAGACGTCCACCCCGCCGCGGTCATCAGCGCGTTCCGTCAGAACGTGCGTAACCGCAGGATGCGGGAGGAGATGGCGATGTGCAAGATCAAAGACGTCAGCGAGCTATATGCCCTGGCCGACAAGTGTGCCCGTGCTGAGGAAGGGAGGAAACTCCCCGGAGAGAACACTGGAGCAGGAGAATCTGACAGTGAGGATACCGCCCCGGCAAGGAAGAGCCGGCGGCGGAGCAACAGGAAGAAGAAGAGCCAAGAAGTACTGGTTGTTGAGCAGTCCGGCGATGAAGGCGCCGCCAAGAAGGCCCAGGCTGGTAGCTCCGGCAAGGAGGTTGCCGGATGCGCCAACTACCAGGCTGTGGCGGTCGCCGACAAGCGGGATGGCACCAACAAACAGTACTGCAAGATCCACCGCACCAAGGGACATGACCTCCAGAGCTGCAAGCAGGTCGAGCGGCTCGTCGAGCTGCAAAAGGCCGAGTACGAGCGGCGCGACAAGGAGAGAGCCCGGGGAGGTGGCGGAGGATCAGGCACGAAGCGCCCCGGCCAGGGAGGACGCCGCGACAAGGACAAGCAGCGGCAAGCGGACAGACCTCCCCGCGGCCGCGACAAGAACGAAGACGACGACGAAGACGAAGACATGGATGACGTCGAGATCAGTGGGCAGGAGTTTCAGAAAGCCACAGAGGTCTTGTGCATGGACGGCGGTGCTTCCCTGCATACTTCTCACCGCCAGCTCAAGCAGTGGGCGCGAGAAGTCAATGCGGCGGAACCACCCGTCGAGTCGCGCAAGCCTCTGAAATGGTCCAGCACGGCTATCATCTTTGATATTGAGGACCACCCTGGTCGCACAACTGCGATCGGGTGCTTGCCGATGTTGGTCTCACCAACGGTCCGCAACCTCAAGGTCACTAAGATGCTAGTTGATGGCGGGGCCGGCTTGAACCTGATCTCCTCCGCTGTGCTCCAGAAACTCCAAGTCCCCGACAGCGAGCTCGAAGAGACCGGCACGTTCCAAGGAATCAACCCGGGACGGAGCAAGCCGAAGGGGAAGATAACATTGCCAGTGACATTTGGCAGCGAGCTGAACTTCAGGACAGAGAGGATCACTTTCGACGTTGCCATTTTCCATTGCCCAACAATGGAATTCTCGGCCGTCCAGCGCTCGCCAAGTTCATGGCGGCCTCTCACTACGCATACAACATGCTCAAGATGCCAGGCCCGATAAGCGTCATCTCTGTCCCCGGCGACAAGAAGGATGCCCTTATCTGTGCCGACAAGATCTACTAGGAAGCAGCTGCCGCAGCAGATCACAAACCACTTGCCGCTGAAGCTCCCGGAGCGAAGAAGAGGACCGAGCCCGGCAAGTGCTCTGGCACCCACTCCGGCAAGCGCACCTCTTCGGAGTGCTGCGCTACCGTCGAGGACGCGCCATCGAGCTCCACCGGCAAGAGTAAGAAGACAATGGCAGCTCCGCCAACGACCAAGAAGGTGTCCGCCAAGGAGGACGGCACTGGTGGTACCTTCACCATCAGTGCCACACTCGACCCCAAATAGGAAAGCGCGCTCGTTGCTTTCCTGCGGGCGAATGTCGATGTGTTTGCCTGGCAACCATCTGACATCCCCGGCGTTCCCAGGAAAGTAATTGAGCACCACCTCGCCGTCTGTCCTCATGCGCGGCCTGTCACGCAGAGAGTCAGGAAGCAAGCAGTGGAGCGCCAAGAGTTCATCGCAGAAGAGATCAAGAAGTTGGAAGCGGCAGGCCTCGTCAGAGGTGTGCTCCATCCGACGTGGTTGGCCAATCCTGTTGTCGTGCGCAAAGCGAATGGGAAATGGAGGCTTTGCATCGACTTCACTGATGTTAACAAAGCTTGTCCCAAAGATCCCTTTCCCTTGCCGCGCATTGACCAGATTGTTGACTCCACGGCCGGATGTGACCTGCTTTCATTTCTTGACGCCTACTCAGGATATCATCAGATCTTCATGGCCGAAGAAGATGAAGAAAAGACCGCGTTCATCACTCCATGTGGCATGTACTGGTTCGTACGGATGCCTTTCGGACTGAAGAATGCTGGTTCAACATTTGCGAGGGTTGTCCACACCGCTTTTGAGCCACAAATCCACAGAAATGTGGAGGCCTACATGGATGACATAGTGGTCAAGAGCAGAGACAGGGCAACCCTGATTCAAGACCTAGAAGAGACCTTTGCGAACCTGCGCAGGATCAGCCTCAAGCTCAACCCCGAGAAGTGCGTGTTCGGAGTCCCCTCCGGCAAGTTTCTCGGGTTCTTCATGTCTCAGCGAGGAATCGAAGCCAATCCAGACAAGATCAAGGCCATCGAGCAGATTGAAGCACCAACACGCGTCAAGGATGTACGAAGGCTTGCCGGCCGCGTCGCGGCTCTCAGCAGGTTTATTTCCAAGTCTGCAGAACGCGCCCTGCCGTTTTTCAAAGTTTTGAAAAAGGCAGGTCTAGTGAAATGGACTCCGGAAGCGGAGGCTACACTGCAGGACTTGAAGAAATACTTGTCCTCCGCTCCAATACTTGTCGCGCCTAAACCACAAGAGAAGCTGCTGCTATACCTGGCGGCAACCAATCAAGTGGTTAGTGCTGCGTTAGTAGCGGAGAGGGAGGCAGATGATGAGCCAGCAACCGCGGCAAGCACGTCCAACGACAAGCAGGGGGCTTCCCCGACAAGCTCTGGCCCCAACAAGGATGAATCTGCGCAGGAGCAAGTGGAGGTGTTGAAGAAGAAAATGGTGCAGCGCCCAGTTTACTTTGTCAGCTCCCTCCTGCAGGGGGCTAGGTCAAGGTACTCTGGTGTGCAGAAATTGCTTTTCGGCCTCCTTATGGCCTCGAGAAAGCTGCGCCATTACTTCAAAGCACACGAGATTACAGTTGTCACCCGCTTTCCGCTGAAGAGGATACTGCAGAATCCAGAAGCAACAGGCAGGATTGTCGAGTGGGCACTAGAACTGTCGAGCTTCGGTCTCCAGTTCGAGAGCACCTCGACTATCCAAAGCAGAGCATTGGCGGAGTTCATAGCAGAGTGGACACCGACACCAGACGAAGATATCCCAGAGACGAGCATCCCCGCCAAAGAAGCAAGCAAAGAGTGGCTGATGTACTGTGATGGTGCTTTCTCGCTGCATGGCGCCGGTGCTGGCGCGTTACTTATCGCGCCCACCGGAGAGCACCTCAAGTACATAGTTCAGATGCACTTCCCCAAGGAGCAAGCAACCAACAATACTGCAGAGTATGAAGGTTTGCTTGCCGGTCTCAGGATCGCGGCAGAACTTGGGATCAAGAAGCTCATTGTCAGGGGTGACTCGCAGCTTGTCGTCCGCCAAGTGAACAAGGATTACCAGAGTCCGTTGATGGAAGCGTACGTTGATGAAGTGAGGAAGCTAGAAGAGCACTTTGACGGCCTGCAAATGGAACACATTCCAAGAGCTGAGAACGACATCGCTGATGGCCTTTCAAAGTGCGCAGCATTTAAGTTACCTGTGGAACCAGGAACCTTTGTGCTCAAGCTGACTCGGCCATCCGTAACGCCATCAACCAGACAGAGCAAGAAGAGGAGGTTGGTCTCCGGCGACTATCTTCCGGCAGAGCTCCCCGGAGCCGCCGCCAAGAAGGTCCCCAAGATCGACGCCAAGAGCGCTGAGGAGCCGTCTGCTCCGGAAAACCCCAGGGTTTGTTCCGTAGAAGCAGGCGCTCCCGACGAGTTTTGCTCCGGCAAGCTTGCCGGGGAACGTCAATCTCCGGCTGAGGCCCATATCCTCGCCGTAGAAGCGGACGTTCCCGCAGCAGCAGATGTGCCTTCAGTCCTTGTTGTCGAGCCACAGGCTCCAGCATGGGCATAGCAGACTGTCCATTTCCTCCAAAGCGGAGAACTTCCCGAAGAGCAAGAAGAAGCGGAAAGAGTAGCCCGGCGCTCGAGTATGTACCAGTTCGTCGACAACACACTGTACAGAAGAGGGCGCAACGGTGTGAAATTGAAGTGTATTCCCCGGGAAGACGGACAGAAGCTGTTGGCAGAGATACATGGAGGCTTATGTGGTCACCACATTGGCGCAAGAGCACTTGCCGGCAAAGCATTCCGGCAAGGTTTCTTCTGGCCGACAGCCCTCCAGGATGCAACTGCACAAGTAACCAAGTGTGAAGCGTGCCAGTTCCATTCCAAGCAGATACACCAGCCAGCTCAAGCTCTCCAGACGATCCCTTTATCCTGGCCATTTTCGGTCTGGGGGCTCGACATCCTCGGCCCCTTCCCCCGAGCTGTCGGGGGCTTTGAGTACTTGTACGTCGCAATCGCCAAGTTCACAAAGTGGCCGGAAGTGGAACCAGTGAGGAAGGTGACAGCACATTCAGCCATCAAGTTCTTCAGGTCGATTGTCTGCCGCTTCGGGATCCCCAACAGGATCATCACCGACAACGGTACACAATTCACGAGCCGCGCCTTCATGCAATACGTCCAAGATCTCGGCGCCAAGCTCTGCTTCGCTTCTGTTGCTCATCCCAGGAGCAACGGTCAAGCGGAGAGGGCCAATGCCGAAGTACTGCGCGGGCTCAAGACCAGAACTTTCGACAGGCAGCACAAGCGCGGAAGAAACTGGATCGAGGAGCTACCGGTGGCTCTTTGGTCGATCAGAACGACGCCAAATCGAGCCACTGGCCAGACACCATTTGCTCTAGTCTATGGAGCAGAAGCAGTTACCCCCACGGAACTCGTATACGGGTCACCTCGAGTGCTCGCTTATGATGAGCTTGAGCAAGAGCGGCTGCGTGAAGATGACGCGCTGCTCCTTGAGGAAGATCGTCTTCAGGCTGCTGTGCGAGCCTCTCGCTACCAGCAAGCTTTGCGTCGCTACCATAGCCGCAAAGTTAAGGCCAGAAGCTTCGAGGAAGGCGACCTTGTTCTTCAGCACGCTCCGTCCGCCAAGAATCATAACAAGTTGACGCCAAAGTGGGAAGGCCCTTACCGGGTGAGACGAGTCATGAGGCCCGGCACTGTCCGCCTTGAGACCGAAGATGGCACTCCGGTGAGCAACTCCTGGAACATTGAGAATCTTCGTAAGTTTTACCCGTAAGGCGCGGTTGTCGGGCCCCGCCCGGCAACCAACCTTTTGTACAAGTCTTGCCGCTGTTGCATGTAATCCTTTGTACAAAGCCAGGCGCAGACCCTGTGCGCAGATTGAGTTCATGTGTTCCGCGCATCTCGTCGATATCATGCTCTTTATTCTTTGCATGCATTATCTGACACTCTGTGCAGCACTGACCCCCGGTAAGCGACGGCGAGCCCCATGTTTCGCCTTGCCGGAAAGCGACCTTGCCGGGCAGCGAGCCACGGAAAAGCTAAGTTGCCAAAGTTTGAGCAATTAAGTTTTTCAATTCTGAGGTTATCTTCCTCGAACGACCGCGCTTTGTATGGAAAACCTGTGCGTGGAGGGACCGGCCCGTAGCTAGTTGCGCCCTTACTTCGTTTCGAGTCCGCTCAACGACTTAAGTGTGCTACAACCAGAGTGGCGTCCTTACTTTGTTTCGAGCTCGCTCGGCAGCTTAAATGTGCTGCGACTGCAGTCGCAACACTTACTTTGCTTTGAGCCTGCTCAACAATTTAAGTGAGCTGCAGCTAGCCGCGGCAAGGTTTCTTGCCGGTAATGGCGCCGCTGGCGGGCTGCTGATGTCCCGCACTCAGAGCCCGCGGCAAGGCGGAGGCCTACGCCGGCAAGTCCCCAAAAGCGTAGGGCAAAAACATACAAAGCACGGAGTCAAGTAGAGGAGATAACAGTGCAATCACTACCTAAGATAAAGTTATATTACAAAGATAAGCTTGTCGCAGCCCTAATGGATTGTTTTCATAACTCGGCCAGCGGCGGCAAGGAAAGAAAAGGGCAGGCGGCCTAATCCACGCGGTCGCCCTCGATCCTCTTGATCCCGGCCACCTTCTCCACAATGGGCGCGACGAGGGCCCTGATCTCCTCGAGGTCAGCGTCTGCCGGCAGGGATTTGAGGACATTGGTGAGCCTGATGCCGGGGTTGCGGAAGGCGATCTTCACCAACACCTTCTCGAGGGCTCCGGCGATGGCATCGCGCATCTCGCCGGCCAGCTGCTCTGGGATCGCGTTCCGGAGATGCTGAAGGGCCGCCACCACGCCTTTGAAGAACGATGTGAGCTTGGCGCTGGGTGGGACATTTTCGCCAGAGGGATACTCGTGACCCTCCATCCCCAGCAGCGTCAGCTCCTTGTCGATGGCGGCGGCGATGTCCACGAGACCCTCAGTCCACTGCTCCACCGTCCCCCTTTATTCCGACGTGACGCATGCCTGCGGAGTTCGGCCCCGCGCACGCCGCCCACGTCAAGCACGCCTCTCCCCACGATGCCGCGTTTGACGCGTGCCGTTCGGGGAGGTCATGGTGGACGCAGAAGCAGATGCAGCGTGACCCAGGCCGCGCGTGCCCGTGCACTGTTTTGGGCCTGGCCCAACACCGCTCGGCACCGTGTATGGCCCAGGCCCGGGGGCTCCTGTCGGTGTACTAAAGTAGGGGTACCTTAGTACCCCGAACTTGTGCACGGGTAGTCGTAGCACCCCGCGGCAAGGCTTGCCAGGCGATCGCCAAGACTCTCCGTGGTCCCTTTTTGGGCCATCCAAGAACAAAGTATTTGAGCCAAGGCCCCGGCAGGAGGAGCCTGCCGGGAAGGCCACCCGAAGAGAGCAAGGCCCCGGCAAGAGGAGCTTGCCGGGACGACCGCTCAAAGCACAAGGCCCCGGCAAGAGGAGCTTGCCGGCAAGGCCGACCAAGGCACGACAAGAGACTTGCTGCGACGCGCTCCGCGTCCCGGCAAGGACCGGTGAGCGACAAGCTCCCGGGCGCGACAAGGCATCAACCGCGGCAAGGCGCTTGCCGCGGCAAGTCACCACCCCGCGCCTGCGCTCCAGCTCATCCACCCACGCGTCGCTCTGGGGCCATTCCAGGCATACGTGGAGAGAGGCTGCGCAGCCAGGGGCATGCGGTGGCGAAGCAACGCTGACAGAGTAGCCATCGTGGCAAACGGTGGCGCTCCTGACGGTCCCCTTTCCTGCACCGTCTGGGCGATGCGGACGGGCATTTAATGCCCTTGTCCCCTGCCGTCAGAGTTAGGTATGATAGCACTGTGCAAACAGTTGTACCCATCACAGCATTTTCCAGTTTTACCCCCGCCTACGTTGCCACCTGTGGGTAACCCCTTGCACATATAAAAGGAGGCCCCATGCGCAATGGAGAGAAGGAAGGAGGCCATTCACGCTCTCTCTCGCCAGCAGCTCGCGTGTACTGTAGCACCACACGCTCTCGAGCAAGAACACAATACAAACCACAAAGCAGCAGTAGTGTTTTACGCATCCTTGCGGCCCGAAGCTCTGTAAACCCCTTGTGTGCATCGCCTCGATCCGGTCTTCGCGCGACCTCCGCCCCCCGCCGAACCAAGAAAGGGGCTCGGTCCCCATAGGTGTTCGTGGAGGCAGATTTCCCCGACACCCGTTACCAATTACCTTATCGCAAAACTATTTGTTACCGATAATTTCAGTGCTTACAGAGAATACCTTGCTGAAAACCGCTTATCATTTCCTTCTGCTCCTCGTTGGGTTCGACACTCTTACTTATCGAAAGGACTATGATAGATCCCCTATACTTGTGGGTCATCAAGACTCTTTTCTGGCGCCATTGCCGGGGAGTGAAGCGCCTTTGGTAGGTGGAATTTGGTAAGGAAAAATTCATATAGTGTGCTGAAATTTACTGTCACTTGTTACTATGGAAAGTAATCCTCTAAGGGGCTTGTTCGGGGTATCTTCACCCCGACCAGTAGAGCAAAGAGTTTCTCCTCAACCTACTGAACCTATTGAAAATGTTTACTTTGAAATTCCTTCGGGTATGATAGAGAAACTGCTAGCTAATCCTTTTGCAGGAGACGGAACATTGCATCCCGATTTACACTTAATCTATGTGGATGAAATTTGTGATTTATTTAAGCTTGCAGGTATGCCTGATGATGTTATCAAGAAGAAGGTCTTCCCTTTATATTTGAAGGGAGATGCATTGACATGGCATAGGCTATGTGATGATATGGGATCATGGGACTACAAGCGATTGAAATTAGAATTTCATCAGAAGTTTTATCCTATGCATCTTGTTCATCGTGATCGTAATTATATATATAATTTTTAGCCTCGTGAAGGAGAAAGCATCGCTCAAGCTTGGGGGAGGCTTAAGTCAATGTTATATTCATGCCCCAATCATGAGCTCTCAAGAGAAATGATTATTCAAAAAATTTATGCTCGGCTTTCTGACAACAATCGCTCCATGCTCGATACTTCCTATACTGGTTCTTTTATGATGAAGACTATTGAATTCAAATGGGATTTATTGGAAAGAATTAAACTCAACTCTGAAGACTGGGATCTCGACGAAGGTAAGGAGCTAGGTATAACACCTAAGTTTGATTGTGTTAAATCTTTTATGGATACCGATGTTTTCCGTAAATTTAGCACTAAATATGGACTTGACTCTGAGATAGTAGCTTCTTTTTGTGAATCTTTTGCTGCTCATGTTGATCTTCGTAAGGAGAAGTGGTTTAAATATCATCCTCCCATAGAAGTAAAAGTAGTTGAACCTATTAAAGTTGAAGAAAAGACTATCACTTATAATGATCCTATTGTTCCTACTGCTTATGTTGAGAAACCTCCTTTCCATGTTAGGATAAAGGATCATGCTAAAGCTTCAACTGTGGTTCGTAAGAGCAATACTAGAACTTATACATCTCCTGAGCAAATTAAGGTTGAACCTAATATTGCTATTGTTAAGGATCTCTTGGCTGATAATATTGATGGACATGTTATTTATTACTGTGAGGAAACTGCTAGAATTGCTAAACCTGGTGCTAAAGATAAACATAGACCTGTTGTAGGCATGCCTGTTATTTTTGTAAAAATAGGAGATCATTGTTATCATGGCTTGTGTGATATGGTTGCTAGTGCTAGTGCAATACCTATTTCCTTATACAAAGATTATGCATGATACTGCACCTGCTGAGTTAGAAGATATTGATGTTACCATTAAGCTTGCCAATAGAGATACTATTTCACCAATTGGGATTGTTAGAGATGTTGAAGTCTTGTATGGGAAAGTTAGATATCCTACTGATTTAATTGTTTTTGGTTCCCCACAACATAGTTTTTGTCCCATTATATTTGGTAGACCCTTCTTGAATATTGTTAATGCTAAGATAGACTGCAAAAAGGATGTTGTTACTATTGGTTTGGATGATATGTCTCATGAGTTTAATTTTTCTAAATTTCGTAGACAACCCCGTGATGAGGAATTGCCTAGAAAGGATGAAATTATTGGTCTTGCTTCTATTGTTGTGCCTCCTAATGATCCTTTAGAACAATATTTGCTAGACCATGAAAATGATATGTTTATGAATGAAAGAAGGGAAATAGATGAAGTATTCTTTAAACAGGGACCTATTTTGAAACACAACCTGCATGTTGAAATCCTAGGGGATCCTCCTCCACCCAAGGGTGATCCAGTGTTTGAGCTTAAACCGTTCCTGATACTCTTAAATATGCTTATCTTGATGAAAAGAAGTTATATCCTGTTATTATTGGTGCTAACCTTTCAGAGCATGAAGAGGAGAAATTATTGAAAACTCTGAAGAAGCACCGTGCTGCTATTGGATATACTCTTGATGATCTTAAGGGCATTAGTCCCACTCTATGTCAACACAAAATAAACTTGGAGAAAGGCGCTAAACCAGTTATTGATCACCAACGACGGCTAAATCCTAAGATGAAAGAAGTGGCAAGAAAGGAAATATTAAAGCTCCTTGAGGCATGTATAATTTATCCCGTTGCTGATAGTCAGTGAGTAAGTCCTGTCCATTGTGTCCCTAGGAAGGGAGGTATTACTGTCATTCCTAATGATAAAGATGAATTGATTCTGCAAAGAATTATTACAGGTTATAGGATGGTAATTGATTTCCGCAAATTAAATAAAGCTACTAAAAAGGATCATTACCCTTTGCCTTTCATTGATCAAATGCTAGAAAGATTATCCAAACATACACATTTTTGCTTTCTAGATGGTTATTCTGGTTTCTCTCAAATACCTGTGTCAGCTGATGATCGAGCAAAGACCACTTTTACTTGCCCTTTCGGTACTTCTGCTTATAGACATATGCCTTTTGGTTTATGTAATGCACCTGCTACCTTTCAAAGATGCATGATGGCTATATTCTCTGATTTTTGTGAAAAGATTTGTGAGGTTTTCATGGACGATTTCTCCGTTTATGGATCCTCTTTTGATGATTGCTTGAGCAACCTTGATCGAGTTTTGCAGAGATGTGAAGAAACTGACCTTGTCTTGAACTGGGAAAAATGCCACTTCATGGTTAATGAAGGTATTGCCTTGTGGCATAACATTTCTGAAAGAGGTATTGAAGTTGATAAAGCTAAAGTTGATGCTATTGAAAAGATGTCGTGTCCCAAGGACATCAAAGGTATAAGAAGTTTCCTCGGTCATGCCGGTTTTTATAGGAGGTTCATTAAGGACTTCTCAAAAATTTCTCGGCCTCTGACTAATCTATTGCAAAAAGATATACCATTTGTCTTTGATGATAATTGTGTAGAAGCATTTGAAATACTTAAGAAAGCATTAATTTCTGCACCTATTGTTCAGCCACCTGATTGGAATTTACCCTTTGAAATTATGTGTGGCGCAAGTGATTAT
Organism: Aegilops umbellulata; assembly: GCA_032464435.1. Taxonomy (NCBI): domain Eukaryota; kingdom Viridiplantae; phylum Streptophyta; class Magnoliopsida; order Poales; family Poaceae; genus Aegilops; species Aegilops umbellulata. The sequence continues at coordinate 146,690,601 of CP136059.1, read as the reverse complement.
GCTGTAGGTGTTGTTCTAGGGCAAAGAGTTGATAAGAAATTAAATGTTATTCAATATGCTAGTAAAGCACTAGACAGTGCTTAGAGAAATTATGCTACTACTGAAAAAGAGTTCTTAGCAGTTGTATTTGCTTGTGATAAGTTCAGACCTTATATTGTTGATTCTAAAGTAACTATTCACACTGATCATGCTACTATTAAATATCTTATGGAAAAGAAAGATGCTAAACCTAGGCTTATTAGTTGGGTTCTCTTGCTACAAGAATTTGACTTGCATATGGAGCTGAGAACCCCGCTGCAGACAACTTGTTTAGGTTAGAGAATGTTCTTGATGACCCACTACCTATTGATGATAGCTTTCCTGATGAACAGTTAAATGCCATAAATGCTTCTCGTACTGCTCCATGGTATGTTGATTATGCTAATTACATTGTTGCTAAATTTATACCACCTAGTTTCACATACCAGCGAAAGAAAAAGTTTTTCTATTATTTGAGGCATTACTTTTGGGATGACCCACATCTTTATAAAGAAGGAGTAGATGGTGTCATTGGACGTTGTGTACCGGAGCATGAACGGGAACAGATCCTACGCAAGTGTCACTCCGAGGCTTATGGAGGACACCACGCTGGAGATAGAACTGCACATAAGGTATTGCAATCCGGTTTTTATTGGCCTACTCTCTTTAAGGATGCTCGTAAGTTTGTCTTATATTGTGATGAATGTCAAAGAATTGGTAATATTAGTAGACGTCAGGAAATGCCTATGAATTATTCACTTGTTATCGAACCATTCGATGTTTGGGGCTTTGATTATATGGGACCTTTTCCTTCCTCTAATGGGTATACACATATTTTAGTTGATGTTGATTACGTTACTAAGTGGGTAGAAGCTATTCCAACTAGTAGTGCTGATCATAACACTTCTATTAAAATGCTTAAAGAATTTATTTTTCCGAGGTTTGGAGTCCCTAGATATTTAATGACTGATGGTGGTTCACATTTTATTCATGGTGCCTTTCGTAAAATGCTTGCTAAGTATGATGTTAATCATAGAATTGCATCTCCTTATCACCCACAGTCTAGTGGTCAAGTAGAATTGAGTAACAGAGAGCTCAAATTAATTTTGCAAAAGACTGTTAATAGATCTAGAAAGAATTGGTCCAAGAAACTTGATGATGCATTATGGGCCTATAGAACTGCATATAAAAATCCTATGGGTATGTCTCCATATAAAATGGTTTATGGAAAAGCATGTCACTTACCTCTCGAACTAGAACATGAGGCACATTGGGCCATTAAAGAGCTCAATTATGATTTCAAACTTGCCGGTGAGAAGAGGTTATTTGACATTAGCTCACTTGAATGGAGAACCCATGCCTATGAGAATGCCAAACTGTTTAAAGAAAAAGTTAAAAGATGGCATGACAAAAGAATACAAAAGCGTGAGTTTAATATAGGTGATTATGTGTTGCTGTACAACTCTCGTTTGAGATTTTTTGTAGGAAAGCTTCTCTCTAAATGGGAAGGTCATTACGTTATCGAGGAGGACTATTGTTCCAGTGCCATAAAGATCAACAACTTCGAAGGCAGAAATCTGAAGGTGGTGAATGGTCAAAGAATCAAACATTATATCTCAGGTAACCCTATAAATGTTGAAACTGTAACCCCGAAGGAATACATAAGAGACACTTTCCAGAACATTTCAGACTCCCAAAAGGAATAGGTATGTGGTACGGTAAGTAAACCGACTCCAAAACAGTTCTAATGGCAATTTTTCTCTGTTTTGGAATTTTTAGAAAAATAGGAAAAATTAGAAGCAGTCCGGGAAGGACACGAGGCTTCCACGAGGGTGGGAGGCGCGCTCTACCCCCTGGGCGCGCCCCCTGCCTCGTGGGCACCTCGTGCGCTCTCCGGACTCCGTTTTCATGCACGATACTTCTTTTGGTCGCCAAAAAATCATTATTTAATCTCCCGAAGGTTTTGACCACAATATCATGCAAATATCCTCTGTTTTCGTTTCCAGCTGTTTTTTGATAGATCTAGATCACCATGACGTCTCCAAGCGCCCCCAGGGACAAGTTCTTCGAGAAGGTCATCAACCCCTACCTCGCGGAGGTGCTGCAACACCCTCAAACCATTGAGATGCGTGATGGGTTGCTGCACATCTGCGATGTTGAGGGGCCAAGGAGGACCGGAAGCGTGGAGACAAGGCTCGAAGCAATGGAACAACAAGTTTCCATGTGCCAGGGGATGGTGGAACGTGGACTCAACGCCAACCACATGATGATCGCGGAGTTCACCAACAACCACGAGATGGATGCCAATAGCATTGGGGAAACCATCTTCAAGCTTCACGAGAAGATCGAGCATCTCCAAGCCCAAATCTATGACCTGCAAAACCAAAACTGTGAGTATGAATATAGATTCAAGAGGATGAGTTTGGCTGCAGATTTGAGGATCCCGAAGACTCTATCATCCTTCTATGATGGTGAGCCTATGCCTTGGATGATGGACGACAAGCAAACATCATCAACAATTCTAGCATCTTCTTCACCAACAAAGGAGATATAATCACGTGGGTATGGGCACTCCCCTTGGCAACTGCCAAGCTTGGGGGAGCTGCCCTAGTATCGTATCACCATCACACTCCTATCTTTACCGTTTTTCTTAGTACGATCCTTTTGGTAATATTTCGATCTAGTAGAATAAAGTTTTAGTATGATCTAGCTTTGAGTTTTGCTTTATGATCCCTTTATGTAATCGAGTCCATGAGCTATATATACTAAAGATTAGTGTTGAGTCAAAGGCTTGATTATTTTGCCATGATCTTGAGGGAATAAAAGAAAACAGAAAGAATAAAAAGAAATAAAGAGATCATATTGATCTTATGGAGAGTAATGACTTTACATAGAAAGAGTATGATGATTAAAATTTGTTGAGAATTGACAAACATAGTTTTGGTCATCGTTGCAATTAATAGGAAGTAATAAAGAAAGAGAGGTTTCACATATAAATATACTATCTTGGACATCTTTTATGATTGTGAGCACTCATTAAAGTATGACATGCTAAAGAGTTGATGTTGGACAAGGAAGACAACGTAATGGGTTATGTTTTCTTATATCTGAAATAAAGTATATTGTCATGGATCATCCAACATGTTGAGCTTGACTTTCTCCCTCATGCTAGCCAATTCTTCGCACCAAGTAGAGATACTACTTGTGCTTCCGAATTCTCTTAAACCCAGTTTTGCCATGAGAGTCCACCATATCTACCTATGGATTGAGTAAGATCCTTCAAGTAAGTTGTCATCGGTGCAAGAAATAAAAATTTCTCTCTAAATATGTATGACTTATAGTGTGGAGAAAATAAGCTTTATACGATCTTGTGATGTGGAAGAAATAAAAACGACGGGCTGCATAATAAAGGTCCATATCACAAGTGGCAATATAATGTGGCGTTCTTTTGCATTAATATTTCTGCATCCAACCAAGAAAGCGCATGACAACCTCTGCTTCCGTCTGCGGAGGGCCTATCTTTTACTTTTATCTCTTACCCTTATGCAAGAGTCATGGTGATCTTCACCATTCCCTTTTACATTTTATCCTTTGGCAAGCACCTCATGTTGGAAAGATCCTGATATATATATCCAATTGGATGTAAGTTAGCATGAGCGATTATTGTTGACATTACCCTTGAGGTAAAAGGTTGGGAGGCAAAACTATAAGCCCCTATCTTTCTCTGTGTCCGATTAAAACTCCATAACCACAAGTATTGCGTGAGTGTTAGTAATTGTGAAAGACTAAATGATAGTTGAGTATGTGGACTTGCTGAAAAGCACTTACATAGACTCTTTCCGATGTTATGATAAATTGCAATTGCTTCAATGACTGAGATTATAGTTTGCTGGTTCTCAATGAAGTTTCCGATTCATACTGGACATTGTGAATAGGTTATTACTTGAGCATAAGAAATCATATGACAATATATATATATATATATATATATATGTTGCTGTTATAAGATTGATCATGATGCCCTCATGTCCGTATTTTATTTTACCAACACCTCTACCTCTAAACATGTGGACATGTTTATTGTTATCGGCTTCCGCTTGAGGACAAGCGAGGTCTAAGCTTGGGGGAGTTGATACGTCTATTTTGCATCATGCTTTTATATCGATATTTATTGCATGATGGGCTGTTATTACATGTTATGTCACAATACTTATGCCTATTCTCTCCTATTTTACAAGGTTTACATAAAGAGGGAGAATGCCGATAGCTGGAATTCTTGGCTGGAAAAGGAGCAAATATTAGATACCTATTCTGCACAACTCCAAAAGTCCTCAAACTCCACGAAAGTCATTTCTGGAAATAATAAAAAATATTGAGCGAAGAAAATACCAGAGGGGGCCCACACCCTCGCCACGAGGGTGGAGGGCGCGCCCCTACCTCTTAGGCCCCCTGGTGGCCCTTCGGTGCCCATCTTTTGCTATATGAAGTCTTTCGTCCGAGAAAAAATCATAAGCAAGCTTTCGGGAAGAAACTCCGCCGCCACGAGGCGGAACCTTGGCGGAACCAATCTAGGGCTCTGGCAAAGCAGTTCTGGCGGGGAAACTTCCCTCCGAGAGGGGGAAATCATCTCCATCGTCATCACCAACGCTCCTCTCATTGGGAGGTGGCCAATCTCCATCAACATCTTCACCAGCACCATCTCCTCTCAAACCCTAGTTCATCTCTTGTATCCAATCTTTGTCCCAAAGCCTCAGATTGGTACCTGTAGGTTGCTAGTAGTGTTGATTACTCCTTGTAGTTGATGCTAGTTGGTTTATTTGGTGGAAGATCATATGTTCATATCCTATATGCATATTAATACTCCTCTGATTATGAACATGAATATGCTTTGTGAGTAGTTACGTTTGTTCCTGAGGACATGGGAGAAGTCTTGCTATTAGTAGTCATGTGAATTTGGTATTCGTTAGATATTTTGATGAGAAGTATGTTGTCTCTCCTCTGGTGGTGTTATGTGAATGTCGACTACATGACACTTCACCATTATTTGGGCCTAGAGGAAGGCATTGGGAAGGAATAAGTAGATGATGGGTTGCTAGAGTGACAGAAGCTTAAACCCTAGTTTATGAGTTGGTTCGTAAGGGGCTGATTTGGATCCATATGTTTCATGCTATGGTTAGGTTTGCCTTAATACTTCTTTTGTAGTTGCGGATGCTTGCAATAGGGATTAATCATAAGTGGGATGCTTGTCCAAGTAAGGACAGCACCCAAGCACCGGTCCACCCACATATCAAATTATCAAAGTACCAAACGCGAATCATATGAGCGTGATGAAAACTAGCTTGACGATAATTCCCATGTGTCCTCGGGAGTGCTTTTCTCTATATAAGAGTTTGTCCAGGCTTGTCCTTTGCTACAAAAAGGATTGGGCCATCTTGCTGCACTTTATTTACACTTGTTACTTGCTACCCGTTACAAATTTCCTTGTCACAAAACTATCTATTACCGATAATTTCAGTGCTTATAGAAAATACCTTGCTAAAAACCTCTTATCATTTCCTTCTGCTCCTCGTTGGGTTCGACAGTCTTACTTATCGGAAGGACTACGATAGATCCCCTATACTTGTGGGTCATCAGTGGGTCGGATGTCGCGTCGGACCATATATGGCCCATGGGCAGCACGGGTCATTCCCAGGCAGAAAGACACACCGGGTTGAAATGGGCCCATGTCTACATCGGGCCTCTAAGAGGCCAAAAGTCACTGGGCTATAATTGGGCCCAAATATTCGGCGAACAATTAACAAGCCAGATCTGGCTTCGGACCGTAAATGGGCCTTTATTAAATAGGTCGTTATTGGGTTGGCCCACTAGTACCTGAGTAAGTACTACGGGCCTTTGACTGGTCCAACCTTTTTAACCTATATGAGCCTTTGTTGGGCCGTGCCATGTGTCGACGTATCATAGGCGCCTCCTGTCCAATGAATGGATGGCATCTGTCCCAACGGTGAGCCAACACGTGTTTCCTCCGGCCAATGAGAATTTTACACGTGGAAAATCCTCATTGGTCTGGGCTGTTAGCAGGTTATCAGATCCAAAACCGGACCCGATAGCTTAATGGCGACCCGTTACGGTGGATGCCACGTGTCGGTAACCCTTGACGAAAGCACTTCCATGACGCGACATTTATCATCATGGAAGTGGACACTTCCGTGATGATAATTTTCGTAATGTCATGGAACACTTCTATGACAACACAAGTTTGACTATCTCGATTCTGTCATAAAATTGTCATGGATGTACATGCATGACAGAAAACCTAACCTACTTAACAAACACGTATCATCACAGAAGTGACTTTTTTTTGTAGTGATAATTCTTTCATACATGTTACTCTTGAGTCATTGCACATCCCGGTACACCGCTGGAGGCATTCATATAGAGTCATATTTTGTTCCAAGTATCGAGTTGTAATCCTTGAGGTGTAAATAAATAGAAGTGTGATGATTATCATTATTAGAGCATTGTCCCGCATGAGGAAATTAAAAAAAGAGAGAGGCCAAAGAAGCCAATGAAAAAAAAGAGGCCAAAGAAGCCAAAAAAAGAGAGAGAGAGAGAAAAGAGAGAAGGGACAATGCTACTATCCTTTTTCCACACTTGTGCTTCAAAGTAGCACCATGGTATTCATGATAGAGAGTCTCTTATTCTGTCACTTTCATATACTAGTGGGAATTTTCGTTATAGAACTTGGCTTGTATATTCTAATAATGGGCTTCCTCAAAATGCCCTAGGTCTTCGTGAGCAAGCAAGTTGGATGCACACCCACTTTGTTTCTTTTGTTGAGCTTTCATATATTTATAGCTCTAGTGCTTCCGTTGCTTGGCAATCCCTACTCACTCACATTGATATCTATTGATGGGCATCTCCATAGCCCATTATTACGCCTAGTTGATGCGAGACCATCTTCCTCCTTTTTGTCTTCTCCACAACCACCACCCTATTCCACCTATAGTGCTATGTCCATGGCTCACGCTCATGTATTGCATGAAAGTTGAAAAAGTTTGAGAATACTGAAGTATGAAAAAAGTGCTTGGCTTGTCATCGGGGTTGTGCATGATTTGAATATTTTGTGTGATGAAGATGGAGCATAGCCAGACTTTATGATTTTGTAGGGATAAGATTTCCTTGGCCATGTTATTTTGAGAAGACATAATTGCCTTGTTAGTATGCTTGAAGTATTATTATTTTTATGTCAATATCAAACTTTTATTTTGAATCTTATGGATCTGAATATTCTTGGCACAATAAAGAGAATTACATGAAAAAATATTTTAGGTAGCATTCCACATCAAAAATTCTGTTTTTATCATTTACCTCCTCGACGACGAGTAGGAATTAAGCTTGGGGATGCTTGATACGTCTCCAATGTATCTATAATTTTTTATTGTTCCATGCTATTATATTATCCATCTAGGATGTTTTATATGCATTTATATGCTATTTTATATGATTTTTGGGACTAACCTATTAACCTAGAGCCTAGTGCCAGTTTTTGTTTTTTCCTTGTTTTTGAGTTTTATAGAAAAGGAATACCAAACGGAGTCCAATTGACGTGCCAATTTTTTATGATTTTTTATGGACCAAAAGAAGCCCCCGGAGTAAAATATTTGTGCCAGAAGAGCCCCGAGCCATCCACGAGGGTGGAGGGCATGTCCCCCTGTCTCTTGGACGATCGGAGACACCCCTGACGTGAGACCGACGTAAAAAATTCCTATAAATACATAAACCCCCAAAAAGAAACCTAGATCGAGAGTTCCGCCGCCGCAAGCCTCTGTAGACACCCAATCGAGACCCTGTTACGGGACCCTGCAGGAGGGGGGATCCATCACCGGTGGCCATCTTCATCATCCCGGCGCTCTCCATGACGAGGAGGGAGTAGTTCACCCTCAGGGCTGAGGGTATGTACTAGTAGCTATGTGTTTGATCTCTCTCTCTCCCGTGTTCTTTATTTGGCACGATCTTGATGTACCGCAAGCTTTGGTATATAGTTGGATCTTATGATGTCTCTCCCCCTCTACTCTCTTGTAATGGATTGAGTTTTCCCTTTGAAGTTATCTTATCGGATTGAGTCTTTGAGGATTTGAGAACACTTGATGTATGTCTTGCATGTGCTTATATGTGGTGACAATGGGATATTCATGTGATCTACTTGATGTATGTTTTGGTGATCAACTTGCGGGTTCAGTGACCTTGTGAACTTATGCATAGGGGTTGGCACACATTTTCGTCTTGACTCCGGTAGAAACTTTGGGCCACTCTTTGAAGTTTTTTGTGTTGGTTTAATAGATGGATCTGAGATTGTGTGATGCATATCGTATAATCATACCCACGGATACTTGAGGTGACATTGGAGTATCTACGTGGCATTAGGGTTTTGGTTGATTTGTGTCTTAAGGTGTTATTCTAGTACGAACTCTAGGATAGATCGAACAGAAAGAATAGCTTCGTGTTATTTTACTACAGACTCTGGAATAGATTGGTCAGAAAGGAAAACTTTGAGGTTGGTTCGTACCCTACAATAATCACTTCGTTTGTTCTCTGCTATTAGTGACTTCGGAGTGACTCTTTGTTGCATGTTGAGGGATAGTTATATGATCTAATTATGTTATCCTTGTTGAGAGAACTTGCACTAGTGAAAGTATGAACCCTAGGCCTTGTTTCGAAGCATTGCAATACCGTTTGTGCTCGCTTTTATTATTAGTTACCTTTCTGTTTTAATATTTTCAAATTACAAAAACCTATTCCTACCATCCATATTGCACTTGTATGACCATCTCTTCGCCGAACTAGTGCACCTATACAATTTGCCATTGTATTGGGTGTGTTGGGGACACAAGAGACTCTTTGTTATTTGGTTGCAGGGTTGTTTGATAGAGACCATCTTCATCCTACGCCTCCCATGGATTGATAAACCTTAGGTCATCCACTTGAGGGAAATTTGCTACTCTCCTACAAACCTCTACACTTGCAGGCCCAACAACGTCTACAAGAAGAAGGTTGTGTAGTAGACATCACGTACCAGCATCCCCAAGCTTAATTCCTACTCGTCCTTGAGTAGGTAAATGATAAAATAAATAATTTATGATGTGTGAATGCTAGCAAAGTGCATAAGTTTGATCAATGATAATTTCAATCACTTTTCCTAGCATCATAATAGCAATTCTTTCTCATAAAACTCATCATGGTAAAGTAGCAACCAATTCACATGTTAAGGTTAAAATAATGAATTCTCTTGAAACTCAACAACCTATATTCTCAGTCACCAAGCAATTGCAATTGAACTTATTCAACAGAGTCTAAGCAAGAGCTCCACATACTCAACTATCATATAGTCTTCTATGATTGCTAACACTCACCGCATACACATGAGCAAAATGTTTCAAACAGACACATAGAAAGATAGGGGCTTATAATTTTGCCTCCCAACGTATTCAACTCAAGGGTGATGTCAACAATAATAACTCATGCTACCCATATCCAACTGGATATATGTGCGTAGATCTTTCCTCACCACATGATGCTTGTCGAAAGAGAAAAATAAAAAGGAATAGAGAGAAAAACTTTGAGTCTTGCATGAATGTAAATACATGAAAGTAAAAGGTAGGCCCTTCGCAAAGGGAAGTAGAGGTTGACATGCGCTTTTTGTTTGTATGCTCAATCCCTTAGTGCAAGTCAACGTCACGTTACATTGCCCCTTATGATAGCAACCTTTATTATGTTGTCTGTTACTTTTATTCTTTACCATCACAAGTTCATACAACGCTCAATTTTCTCTTACACTGAATGATCTAGCACTTTTAGAAGCAATTTTTATTGTCTTATTGCACTGATGACAACTTACTTTAAGGATCTTATTCAATCCTTAGGTAGGTATGGTGGACTCTCAAAAATAAGATTTGGGTTTTTGGGTTTTTGGATGCACAAGTAGTATGTCTACTTGGTGCGGAATTTTTGGCTAGCAAAGATGGGGGGCGAGCACCACATGTTGAAGGATCTATGACAATATAACTTCTATGTGAATATGAACAAACATAAATCACTACGTTGTCTTCCTTGTACAACGTGAACAATTTTGGCATATAATATTTTGATGGGGGCTCACAATCACAAAAGATTTCCAAGATAGTGTATTTGCATGTGAAAGTTCTCTTCCTTATAGTAATCATTCATGAATTGCTTGTATGAACAAATGGTTAATTCCACTATAAACAAAGAAAACAAATGTTTACTCCTTCCGTTTTTATTTAAGTCCGCGTATTAGCATTCGTCAAAGTCAAGTTTTTTAAACTCTCACGAAGTTCATAACAAACAATATTAACATATACAATAAAAAATAAATACCATTAGATTCATTATTGAATATACTTTCACATCATACATATTTGTTATGGTAAATGTTTTTATTTTTCTATAAACCTGGTCAAACTTTAGGAAGTTTGACTTTTGTCAAACCTAATATGCAGAGTTAATAAAAACGGAGGGAGTACTAGTAGTTACTATTACTACTAACTACTAGTACTACTTGCTAGTTGCTTAGCCCAATCACCCAACACGCTAAACGGGGAGTTTAGTGTTACAAAACTTTGAGGTCGATGGGAAAATCTCCCGCGACCCTGATTCGAGCAGTGCGAAGTTACCATCGTTCCCTTGGGAACAGGCATACGAATGATGGTAGGTAGAGGGCAGTTTTGGTAACTTCAGGTTCACCATACCTAGCCAACCCCACCCCAGCACCCAGAGTAGTACACCTGAATACTCCCCATTTTCTATCCCCATCGCAAAATAGACTTTTCCACGACACCGTAGCCTTCGTGCTCCTCCCTTTCTACAGCGACGCACTCGTCCACCGCAGCGCATCTGCCTCAATGACGACGTCGTTGGCCGCACTTGAGCCGGTCCACGGTCGTGGTCATACACGAAGCCTTTTCCCCGGCACCGTCTTCCACGGTCTCGTATCTGCTTCCCAGAAGCCGACGCCAAGCGCAGAAGCACCACCGTCATGGACAATGAACTGACTTCCATTGTCGACCATGCTGCACAAAGGCTGCCGCGACAATCATACTCCTCCTCGATTGGTAAGGTGTGTATTGAATCTCTTAGCAGTACATGTGCAGTTCCAATTTTGTTCATACCTACCCTTCAAATTTCCTGGTTGCTATTGTGCCCGTAAAAGTAATTGGTTATAGCTTGCATTGTCCAACAGAATATCACCTTGTAATTGTGATTCGCTCATGTATTGCGCTGTGCTTGGGTAGGTTATTCATCTGCAACCAGTAGTGTGGCAAATGATGGAAATATTTTTAGAACTAGCAAGATGCCCATGCGTTGCACGAAACTAGCAAGTAGTGATAAATATAAATATATAATACAACATATAATATACTTATATAATATATAAGAGTAGAGAAGAGAATAGAGGTAGCAGGGACGTCGGGAAAGGACCGCGCGGGGGGGGGGGAAGCGGCCGAGCGTGCTAGTTTTGGCGCGGGGCGTCCAACGCACTTTATAAAATCCAACGGCCTCCCTCCACTCCGTGCCTCGCCCTCGCTCTCTCCCTGCTCTTTCTCGCCTCGCCACCGCCGTGCCACCATGCCGTCGCGCCATCGGGAAACTTGGGGCTACCGCGGCGTCCGCGCGCGCCCCTCCGGCGGCTTCTTCACCGAGATCCAATTCCTCACGGTGCGCCTCGGCCTCGGTACTTTTGACACCACCCACGAGGCCGTCCGCGCATATGACGCGGCAGCATGGCGCCTCCGGCGGACTCGTAGGGAGATGAACTTCCCCAACGTGCCGACACGGGAGTGGGCGCAGGAGCTTGCGCCTCCACTGCAGCTTATCACTAACCAGGATCGTCACGACAACCGGAGACGGAAGCACCGTCTCGGCATCGCGGAGATGGACGAGGAGGCCATGGCATTATGGTGCCAATGCTTCCTGCAGGACATCATCGATGACCGCGGGTTCTACGCGCAAAGGAGGGCGGAGAGGGAGAAGAGGAGGGCGGGGCGAGCCGCCTATCACGAGGACAGGCGTACGCGGAAGGCGGCCACTCAATTCAACATCAAGCTAGGAGAAGCATCGCCCTGGGACTCCGACGATGATCGGTATGTTGACACCTACATTGAGACGTTGGAGGAGGACATCACCGTTGCGGATTCGGACGAGGAGGAGTAGTTGAACTATCTATTTTTCTATCTATCTATGCTATATCTATGTTGAGAACTATCTATGTATCTATCTATGCCAGTGTCGACTCGGAGTCAAATGTGTATCGAGTCAGAGTAGAAAGGAGGAAACAATATAGCGCGTCTGGTGGAGCGATGCGCGTGCGCAATTTTTAACAGCGGCCGTTGGAGCCAGCACTCCGCGGCTTGCAAAAACTGGCTACTCCGGCGCTGTAAACGCTTTTTTAACACATGGCGCATTGCACTTCTATTGGAGATGCTCTAACATGGTAGATGAGTGCTTTAATGTTGCCCACAAGATGCGTGAGTATTATATTTTTCTTGCCATGTTGAGATTTTAAAACCACGAGTGCGAACATGCAATGGAGCAATGAAGACCAAACACTGGATACTGGGGACATCTTCAAGGAACATGGCAAGTTAAAGAGGAGTTGCACCGAATCTGTAAAACGAGCTTTGGTAAGTAACACCCTTTCAATTACTTTCGTTTAGCCTCGTGTTCTTCGATGTGTATATGTTGTAGTTACTATTTCTCTTAGCCTCGTGATCTTTGATGTGTAATAAGAAGAGCCTTAATCGTCCTAATGCTTCGTTTTTAGCTTGATGTATGAAGTGGGTGTTCTCACCTTGGAGTCTGTCTTTATATTTCTCCTTTTGAATTCACTTCTTCGAGTCCTGTTTATCTGTCTTCTACTAAATTGATCTGGGTTGCTCTGAGTATTGATCTTAAAAAGAAGTAACGTCATGTCAGGATGCAGTTCCTGCGAGGAGGGAAGTATGGTCAACCTCGAGATCATGTTTCCAAAATGAGGCTGGATTACACACAAGGTGCCCATTCCCTAATGATGCTGGATTAGACACAAGGTGCAAATTCCTAGATGATGCTGGATTACACACAAGCCACGAGGAGTCGTCAACTGTTCGTGTCCTCGTGGCTCTAGTAAAGGCTGAAAGAAAGCGTGCAGCAGCCCTTGAGAATGTAGCTGAGTTCCTGAAGAAGAGAAAAGAGCAATCAGATGCTCTCTTCACCCAAGCCAAAGAAGAGATGGAAGAAGCCAGAAAGAAGCTAGCAGAGACAGAGCAGGCTAGGCATCTCCTGCTATCTAAAATTGTTGTCAATACAAATTTTCCTTCATAATAGTTAGGTTCAAATATTTATCCAATCAGCATGCCTATTGTGATTTCCATGCATCTACTGATGTGGCACAATTTTTTTCGGGTCATGTAATGATAGCAATTACTTTCCAAAAAATAACAGACGAAGCATTGGACATGGTATAGTTCACACGCAAGCCCAACATTCCAAGTTCAACTTCCACATCAAACTCATGTCCATAGATATCTGCACATTCATAGATAATGTTCACAACCATGATTCACTTCAAAGCCAAAAAGAATGTGAGGAGAGTTATAAATAAAGAAAAACCTCTAGTTCCTACTACCAGTGTGAGCACAACAAATCAATACCATGCGTAATTAATTATATTTTGGTCATTTTTTGACTAAAAGTGAATAAATTCTGGAAGCAGGTATAGTTTCTAATGCCGACCACGGCTGGGGTCCATGATGTTTTGAGCCAAACCGGGCAACACACAGGGTGTCTATGGCGGTGACGCGGTGGTCGTAGCATTTGTGGGTTCAGAGCGTCGGCGGCTCCCATGGTCTACTATTCCTCGGCGTCGGCGGTGGCCGCAAACGTGTTGGTCACCTCCGCCAGCATGTCGTGGTTCTGCCAACTTTTGCCTCGGTTGGCGTGGCCAACCACGGTGCACTGGACGTCGTGGTCCCCCGTGTGCCGGCGTGTAGCAACTGGCCACTCCTTTGTGAGCAGGCTTGGAGCATCGAGTTGATGCACTAGGGGCCATCTTGGAGTGGCGGCTTGCTCCTCCGCTTGGCTGCCTGCAGCCTCGCCCATGGTACTGACGGCCTCGAGCGAGGAGGGAGGTGGGGCAGCGAGTTGCTTGGCTTGTCGGGCACACAGCCGGCTTTTATGCCAAAGAACTCGTCCTCCTGCTCGCCGGATGCTATGGAGAGTGTGGAGAAAATGGTGCAAGGAGGATATGGAGAGCAGCGATGTGGTGCAGTTCTTGCCAGGCGTCTGGCCTCGTTTAAATAGCGAGCAGACAAGAGGAGCCAACTGATGTTGTGTTCTAAAATGCCCGACTTGCTCGCGGAAGGATGTGTTGTCGGCACATGCGCGGATTCAATGGAGGCAGGCGGGGCAATCTAAAGCCGGTTGCATGCGACGAGGAGGCGTGTTCAGCCTGGCCTGCGGCGAGTGGGGCCCTCTTGGCCGGCGCGCCGGTTCAATACCTGCGCTATGAGAGGTCGCGTCTGTGTCAGAGCAACCACTCCCTCCAGTCCTTTTTTGTTTGGGTATAACAAAATCTCGTTTTCCATTCACATTTTACAAGTAAAATTCGTCGACAAACTTTGCCCCAAAATACAATGGGGACTAGTAAACCAGGACGAAGGTAGTAGTTATGAATTCCATTTTTGCTCCATACCAATCGTTAAAACTAGTACTTACCCCGCTAAAAAATGATATTTTAAATGTGGCTACTCGATCAGTGGCGACTGGCGAGCCACCTCCTCCAGGTCGTTCACCTGTGGTCCTGACCATCAACTCCTACGGATCAAATTATCACGCGAGCTGACCCTACAAAGGTGCGCTACACCACGTACCTGGTACCTGCGCATTCAGCAATCGTGCACCTAGGGTTTTAGGGTTTATTTGTTTACGGTACCTTTACGCAACTCTCATGTGTGCGAGACAGCGAGAGACCGACTGTGTGCGTGCACCTCTTCTCTTCATATATGTACTCCACCATTTGTCTGGTGTCCAAAGAATATACATTAGTAATAACTAGCAATGTGCAAATGCGTTCCCACATGATCAAAGTAGATTAATACATATTCATCGATCTGATAGAAGAGTGTCTAGTTTTGAAATACATATATCACTAAAAATATGTTATGTTTCACTCAAATATATTCCTTTGGCGGTTTTCATGAGATAAGGGAGGAATGTGGTTGGTTTCAAGATTCGAGAAGTGGTATATCTCTATCTCCACTCTTATAAAAAACAGAGTTGGTGATGATGGTGTGCCTGCCATCCTACAATATAGGCCATCCCATTTATATCTGCCTGATAGGAAGGAAACTATGGCAATTTTGCAAAAAGATACCCACACCCCTTGCCACATTTGCAAATAAGGCCTTCCCTTGTTCATCCTTTTCTCCCACAAGATAAACTACTCATACAAATGCATCTTGATGTTCCGTGCAACGCATGGGCATGTTGCTAGTTGTTGCAAAAATCGCATGTGTCTGTGTGTGTGGTGAGAGAGAGAGAGGGAGAGAGAGGAGGAGGATGGAGTGCGTGTGCGACAAAGACACAAAGAGTGTGTGTGCGAGAGGCATCACCATTAAATGAGGCGATAGTGTGTGTGTGCACGATCGAGAGGGCGTGTCTCAAGAAGGGACAAAAAAATCTACATAGTTACAAGGAGCGCGAGAGAGACATGTATGAGATAGTGGAAGCAAGAGTGTGCGGATGTATAAACCTATCTAGAGGCTAGTCGACCAATGTTTGTGAGAGAAGTACGAATCGGGGTGCAAAAGCGAGAGTTGTGTGTGTGTGTGTGAGAGAGAGAGAGAGAGAGAGACGGTAGTCGGGAAGGGGAGTGGAAGCAGGAGTTGTGTGTGTGTGAGAGAGAGAGAGAAAGGGGGGATAGTTTGTCTGATCGGTAAACACATGAATAATGTCAGTTTTATAACTGAGATGAAGACGAAAAGGAGACCGCAACAAATGTTGTGTGTGTGCGGGAGAGAGTAATTTTAGTGGTAGGAGTCGTATCTAGAGAGACATAAGGTGTGTGAGAGAAGCCTAGAGAGAAAGAAAAAGTGAAAGACGGGTGAGAGAGTGTGTGTGGCAGTGAAAAAGAAAGCTTAGGTACCTAGTGATACCAGAGAACGGTAAATATGTGAGAGATAATGAAACCTGTGTAATGTATAATGATAGGGAGAGTGTGACACTTCTCAAGGGAGACGTCGAGAGGTAAGTTTACGAAAATAGGAGAAACATGAAGTGAGCGTGCTGGTGAGCTCGAGAAAAGAGAGTGATAGCTACATGAAGGAGCATGCGAGAGAGATGGGCGTGAAAGGAGATTCAAATATTTAGTTGCGTGTATAGAAAATGTCAACATAAAAGGGATTCAAATATTTGAATTCGAGATGATGATACATGTTCATACTCGTACCAAAGTTGATCTATCAAACATGCATACCATATGAATTCATGCGCATCTATGTTATTTAATATGTAGATATTATTGATCCATACGTTTTAGTAGAACATAATTTGGTTTAAAAATTATGAATTCAACCATATGATTTTGAGATCATTGTATTTGTAAATCATATTATATATATAAAGGAGTAGAATTCTTTGTTGTGCTTTTGAAAGTATATATTAAAAATGATGTATATAGAATTTTATTCCAATGGAAAATGGATCCTGCCCGAACAAAAATAGAATACGAACTGGAGTCGAATTGAGTTGGCACGGAAAACGTGCACTCTTTCTCTGCAAAAATTTGAACGAAGCGGGGAAAGTCACAGTAACCGCCCGAAACCAAAATCCGCGAGATGGAAATTACTGCCTATCCCTGACACGCAAAGCCTATCGGCTCGATTTCTATTGGTTTTGATAGGGGTAGGTTTGTAATTTCACTCAAACGTGACATAACCGCCTCTCACCCGAATTCATACACGGTGGGCGCCAAAACACAGTGTCTCCTCGGCCGAAATCACCTCCCTCCCCGATTCATACATGGTGGGCGCCAAAACAAACTCTCGTCGACCGAAATCTCCGTCGGCAAATATTCGGTGTATGCGAGATTACCGTCCTATCCCCAACCGACTAATATTGATGTGATGTAGGAAATTTTAAATGGGGGCTAAGTTTGTAAATTTCCTCGCATTTGAGACAAGCGCGCCCTGAAGACATGGTTCCCCCTTCCTCTCTCCCTCCATTTCCCCATTTGTACTCCATGGGCGCCAAAACACCCTCTCCACCCCAACCTCCTCCCTCTGCCACCCTATCCACCGCCGTCCTCCTCCACCATGCCGGAGCTGATACCCCGATGTCGTCGTCCATTACAAGAGATTAACCTCTCTCATCCACGGCTTCGAACCAGGATCCTAGCATCCCGTCTTCTCGCTTCATCCCCGCCATCGTCCACCTTGCCGGTGCCGCTCCTACGACCGTCTCGTCCACCGTGCCGAGATATTCCCCCGCCGCCACCATCTACCCTCCTAGATCTGCTTCCATGCCACTGGCAGCCATCGCTACCGCAACACCATCAAATTCTCAGCAGATGCATACACGGCGCCGCACCAGAGGCGGTACTCTTTCGTATCTGCTCTACTTATTTATTGCAGCAAGAAAATAGATTGCCACTGATTTACTGTGATTTCTTGTCCATCACTTAATTGTTAGTTGAAAGCAAACATTGGTTGTGAAGTTGCCATTGTCTGGTTTACACCTTCAGATCCGTCATGGCACGCTCAACACTATACTCGCAATGCTTATGGTTTTCCCCTTTTATATTCCGCACTAGTTAAATGACAGTAGACTAAATTTCAAAATTGGGTCAGTTGATTTTTGAGAGCTCCATGGAGTTCGCCCGTAGGAAGGAAGGGGCTTTGGTGGGGATGGTGGTTGTGGGGGGCTCTGGCCTGGTGGTGGTGGGGCCTCGCCGAATGAAGAAAACTCAACGCGGGTGGGGGCGGGGTGGGGGTGTGGAGAAGCACAGGCGGTGGGGGCGGTTCAGGGTAGGACAGGGGGCCGGGGCCGGTGGCCCGTGCGGTGTGATGTAGGGGAAGAATCAGAGACGAGGAAGAAGAAGGGTTAGGAGACGTAGTATCTTCATCCAATCGCCTGAAATGGTCGACTGGCCCAAATGACGAAAGTCACGCGACTTGCATGCAAACATTCTTTTATATTCAGTACCATCATCGTAGCTGCTTAGCACTGCTCCTCAATCCATTAAGCTAAACAATGTGCCACTCATAATTCCAAACTTGTTGCTCAAATACGAATATGATATGATGTTGATATTACTAAAACAGATATCGCTTAATTTGTCAACTAGTGTTCCTACTTTACTTTAGAAAAACACGTGCACCACATATGGAGAGACAAGAGGGGGTTGCATTCTTAATGCGCTCCTGTTCATCATGTGTGGGCACTACACAATGAACATTTTATTATCCAAAATCTGCTTGCCCTTCTTTGGCATGTTCCTCTTATGTTCTTCTTTAATAAGTACTCTCTCTGTTCCTAAATACAAGCTTTGTATAGATTCCACCATGGACTACATATGGAGCAAAACGAGTGAATCTACACTCTAAAATTTATCTGTATACATTTGTATGTGATCCATAGTGGAAATCTCTGCAAAAGACATGTATTTTGGAACAGAGGGAGTATGATATTAGTACAGTATGTTCCTTGTAGTGAAGAGGAGCAGGGACATTTGCAGTGTAGAGGTCTATTCGGTCGGTTGTGATGGACACTTTCAACTCTTCGGGCCTCTTTGATTCATAGGATTTTGTAAACATAGGAATAGGAATTGTAGTGGACTGCCTACTTGAATCCTATAAGATTAGCAAGCAAATGCGGGGAGTTCTGCCGCCTTTGAGAGTTACACTGATATTAACAGTACCACACCTTCAGTTGAAGAGAGCTAGTATCCGAAGCCTTTTTAGCCGTACCAACAATAGTAGCCCATATTTTCCAGCAAGTTCCACTTTCCTGATTTTACTTGTGATGCTTACAGTTTTCCCGTTATATCTACACTATGATCTGTGTGGCTGCTTTGTGTCGCACTAGCAACAGTCCACTCTTGAAGCTAAACAACACACCAATCATAAATCTAAAGCTTACTTCTTCGAATACGAATTGTGATATGATACTGATATTAGTTAATAGACACACATTTAATTTGTCAGCTAATGCACCCACTTGATTAGGGAACGTTTCACCTTTCTGGATGAAACGATATCCATTGCCTCTTCTCGATTTCAATTTTTTTTCCTAGGGTCAACATAGAACAACAAGTGTGTCGTGTCAATTTTTGGGATTTTTCAGGGTTCGTTTGGACATTTTTATGCATTAATTGAGTTTTCTATGCATTTATGTGCATAGTTCAAATTTAAACTACATGCACATGTTCTAATGCATGTAAATTTGTTGAAATTCAAATATGTGTCCTTGGTTGCATGCTTAGGTCCCATGCAAGAAATGGGAATGAATGTCAAACACCCTGCCACCGTTATTCGGCCGCAAACATTGAGATACCTAGTTTTAAATTCAAGTAAATCCAAAAATCATCTGAAATTCATGAAACTTGGCATGCTATCAAGGAGCAGCATCAACATGCCGTGGTAAATTTTTTGTCCCGTTTGTGCAGATTTGGGAATATGCTTCTCAAAAACCAGAGCTTCTCACAACAAGCATGATGCCTTCGGTAGGGAACGACCCACCGTTGGGTATGAAATGATATCCATTGCCTCTTATTGCTTTCAAAAAATTCCTCGTGTCAACATAGAACAACATGAGTGTTGTGTCAATTTTTATGATGTTTTTGGGTTCGTTTGGACATTTTTATCTATTAACTGAGTTTTCAATGGATTTATGTGCATAATTCAAATTAGAACTACATGCAAATGCTCCAGTGCATATAAATTGGTTGAAAAATCAAATATGTGTCCTTGGGTGCATGCTTAGGTCCCATGTAGGTAATGGGAATGAATTTCAAACACCAGGGCACCGTTGATTGCCAGCAAAACATTGAGATACCTGGTTTTTAAATTCTAGTAAATCCAAAACTCGTCTGAAATTCATGAAACTTGGCATGCTATCATGGAGCGGCATCAACATGTCGTGGTAAAATTTTGTCCCATTTGGGGTAGGTTTGGGTATATGCTTCTCAAAAACCAGAGCTTCTCACAACAAGCATGATGGTTTCGGTAGGGAACGTCCCACCTTTGGGGATGAAACTATGCATTGCCTCTTATTGCTTTCAAAAATTTGCTCGTGTCAACATAGAGCAACACGAGTGTTGTGCCCATTTTTGTGATTTTTCAGGGTTCGTTTGGACATTTTTATGCATTAACTGAGTTTTCAATGCATTTATGTGCATAATTCAAATTTGAACTACATGCACATTCTCCAGTGCATATAAATTGGTTGAGAAATCAAATCTGTGTCCTAGGTTGTAAGCTTAGGTCCCATGCAAGAAATGGGAATGAATTTCAAACACCAGGGCACCGTTGATTGCCGGCAAAACATTGAAATACCTGGTTTTTAAATTCGGGTACAACCAAAACTCGTCTGAAATTCATGAATCTTGGCATGCAATAATGGAGCGGCATCAACATGATGAGGTAAATTTTTTGTCCCATTTGGGGCAGGTTTGGGTATATGCTTCTCACAAACCAGAACTTCTCACAACAGGCATGATGGTTTCGGTAGGGAACATCCCAGCTTTGGGGATGAAACGATATCCATTGCCTCTTATTGCTTTCAAAAATTTTCTCGTGTGAACATAGAACAACAGGAGTTTTGTGTCAATTTTTGTGATTTTTCGGGGCTCGTTTGGATATATTTATGCATTAACTGAGTTTTAAATGCATTTATGTGCATAATTCAAATTTGAACTACATGCACATGCTCCCGTGCATATAAATGGTTGAAAATCAAATATGTGTCCTCGGGTGCGTGCTTAGGTCCCATGCAAGAAATGGGAATGAATTTCAAACACCGTGGCGCCGTTGATTGTCAGCAAAACATTGAGATACCTGGTTTTTAAATTCTAGTAAATCCAAAACTCGTCAAAAATTCATGAAACTTGGCATGCTATCATGAAGCGGCATCAACATGCCGTGGTAAATTTTTTGTCCCATTTGGGGCAGGTTTGGGTATATGCTTCTCACAAACCAGAGCTTCTCACAACAAGCATGATTGTTTCTGTAGGGAACGTCCCAGCTTTGGGGACGAAACGATATCCATTGCCTCTTATTGCTTTCAAAACATTTCTCGTGTCAACATAGAACAACAGGAGTGTTGTGTCAATTTTTGTGATTTTTCAGAGTTCGTTTGGACATTTTTATGCATTAACTAAGTTTTCAATGCATTTATGTGCATAATTCAAATTTTAACTACATGCACATGCTCCTGTGCATATAAGTTTGTTGAAAATCCAAATATGTATCCTTGGGTGCATGCTTAGGTCCCATGCAAGAAATGGGAATGAATTTCAAACAGCAGGGCACCGTTGATTGCCAGCAAAACATTGAGATACCTGGTCTTTAAATTATAGTAAATCCAAAACTCGTCTGAAATTCATGAAACTTGGCATGCTATCACGGAGAGGCATCAACATGTCGTGGTATAAAAATTTGTCCCATTTGGGGCAGGTTTGGGTATATGCTTCTCACAAACCAGAGCTTCTCACAACAAGCATGATTGTTTCGGTAGGGAACGTCCCACCTTTGGGGACGAAACGATATCCATTGCCTCTTATTGCTTTCAAAAAATTTCTCGTGTCAACATAGAACAACAGGAGTGTTGTGTCAATTTTTGTGATTTTTCGGGGTTCGTTTGGACATTTTTATGCATTAACTGAGTTTTCAATGCATTTATGTGCATAATTCAAATTTAAACTACATGCACATGCTCCAGTGCATATAAATTGGTTGAAAAATCAATATGTGTCCTTGGGTGCATGCTTAGGTCCCATGCAAGAAATGGGAATGAATTTCAAACACCAGGGCACCATTGGTTGCCGGCAAAACATTGAGATACCTGGTTTTTAAATTCTAGTAAATCCAAAAGACGTCTGAAATTCATGAATCCTGGCATGCTATCATGGAGCGGCATCAACACGACGTGTAAATTTTTTGTCCCATTTGGGGCAGCTTTGGGTATATGCTTCTCAGAAACCATAGCTTCTCACAAAAAGCATGATGGTTTCGGTAGGGAACGTCCCACCTTTGGGGAGGAAACGATATCCATTGTCTCTTATTGCTTTCATAATTTTTCATGTGTCAACATAGAACAACAGGAGTGTTGTGTCAATTTTTGTGATTTTTCGGGGTTCGTTTGGACATTTTTATGCATTAACTGAGTTTTCAATGCATTTAAGTGCATAATTCAAATTTGAACTACATGCACATGCCCCAGTGCGTATAAAGTGGTTGAAAAATCAAATTTGTGTCCTTGGGTGCATGCTTAGGTCCCATGCAAGAAATGGGAATGAATTTCAAACACCAGGGCACCGTTGATTGCCGGCAAAACATTGAGATACCTGGTTTTTAAATTCTAGTAAATCCAAAACTCGTCTGAATGGAGCGGCATCAACATGCTGTGGTAAATTTTTTGTCCCATTTGGTGCAGGTTTGGTATATGCTTCCCACAAACCAGAGCTTCTCACAACAAGCATGATGGTTTCGGTAGGGAACGTCCCACCTTTGGGGACGAAATAATATCCATTGCCTCTCATTGCTTTCAAAAAATTTCTCGTGTCAACATAGAACAATAGGAGTGTTGTGTCAATTTTTGTGATTTTCCGGGGTTCGTTTGGATATTTTTATGCATTAACAAAGTTTTCAATGCATTTATGTGCATAATTCAAATTTGAACTACGTGCACATGCTCCAGTGCATATAAATTGGTTGAAAAATCAAATATGTGTCCTTGGGTGCATGCTTAGCTCCCATGCAAGAAATGGGAATGAATTTCAAACACTAGAGCACCATTGATTGCCGGCAAAACATTGAGATACCTGGTTTTAAAATTCTAGTAAATCCAAAACTCATCTAAAATTCATGAAACTTTTTTATCATGGAATGGCTCGTGACATGTTGTGGTATTTTTCGTGTCCATTTTGAGAGAAGGTGCATTATACATCTCCAACGTATCTATAATTTTTTATTGTTCCATGCTATATTATGTTATGTTTTGGATGATTAATGTGCTTTGTTATACACTTTTATATTATTTCTGGGACTAACCTATTAACCGGAGGCCCAGCCCAAATTGCTGTTTTTTTGCCTTTTATATTATTTCAGTGTTTCATAGAAAAAGAATATCAAACGGAGTCCAAACGGAATGAAACCATCGGGAACGGGATTTGTGGAACAAACGTGATCCAGAGGACTTGGAGTGGACGTTAAGCAACAGACGAGGCGGCCACGAGGTAGGGGGCGCGCCCACCCCCCCAGGCGCGACCTCCACCCTCGTGGGCCCCTCGTGGCTCCACCGACCTACTTCTTCCTCCTATATGTACCCCAAAACCATCAGAGGCATCCACGAAAACCTAATTCCACCGCTACAACCTTCTGTACCCGTGAGATCCCATCTTGGGGCCTTTTCCGGCGTCCTGCCGGAGGGGGCATTGATCATGGAGGGCTTCTACATCAAGACCATAGCCTCTCCGATGATGTGTGAGTAGTTTACCTCAGACCTTCGGGTCCATAGTTATTAGCTAGATGGCTTCTTCTCTCTCTTTGGATCTCAATACAAAGTTCTCCTCGATTCTCTTGGAGATCTATTTGATGTAACTCTTCTTTTTGTGATGTGTTTGTCGAGACTGATGAATTGTGGGTTTATGATCAACATTATCTATGGACAATGTTTGAATCTTCTCTGAATTCTTTTATGTATGATTGGTTATCTTTGCAAGTCTCTTCGAATTATCAGTTTGGTTTGGCCTACTAGATTGATCTTTCTTGCAATGGGAGAAGTGCTTAGCTTTGGGTTCAATCTTGCGGTGTCCTTTCCTAGTGACAACAGGGGCAGCAAGGCACATATTTTATTGTTGCCATCGAGGATAACAAGACGGGGTTTATAGTTTATCCCTCTACAACATGTCATCTTACTCCGTTCTTATGAACTTAATACTCTATATGCATGCTGGATAACGGTCGACGTGTGGAGTAATAGTAGTAGATGCAAAATCGTTTGAGACTACTTGTCGCGAACGTGATGCCTATATACATGATCATACCAAGATATTCTCATAACTATGCTCTATTCTATCAATTGCTCGACAGTAATTTGTTCACCCATCGTAATACTTATGCTATCTTGAGAGAAGCTACTAGTGAAACCTATGGCCCCCGTGTCTATTTTCCATCATATTAATCTTCCAACACTTAGCTATTTCTATTGTCGTTTATTTTACTTTGCATCTTTATCATAAAAATACCAAAAATATTATCTTATCATATCTATCAGATCTCACTCTCGTAAGTGACCGTGAAGGGATTGACATCCCCTTTATTGCGTTGGTTGCAAGGTTCATATTTGTTAGTGTAGGTGCGAGGGACTTGTGCGTGGTCTCCTACTGGATTGATACCTTGGTTCTGAAAAACTGAGAGAAATACTTATGCTACTTTACTGCATCACGCTTTCCTCTTCAAGGGAAAACCAATGCAGTGCTCAAGAGGTAGCAAGAAGGATTTCTGGCGCCGTTACTGGGGAGATTCGTGCGAAGTCAAGTCAAGATTTGATTTCCCGTCAATGAGCCATTTCTAGCGCCGTTGCCGGGGAGTCTACGCACAAGTCAAGACATACCAAGTACCCATCACGAACTCTTATCCCTCGCATTACATTATTTGCCATTTGCCTCTCGTTTTCCTCTCCCCCACTTCACCCTTGCCGTTTTATTCACCCTCTTTTTCTGTTCGCCTCTTTACCGCTCGCTTTGTCATCGTGGCTAGTCCTTTATCTACTCCTTTGTCGCCCGAGTTTGAGGTTCTTCACTTCAAACAAAGACAAGGAGAGAACTTAAAATATGCTTGGTTTAGAATGATGGAAACTTATCGTAATTGTACCCTAGAGGTGAATTTTAGAATTTTGCTTCGCAACTTTTATGTTGGACTGAATATGTCTCATAGACAACTTTTTGATTGCGTTGCCAAAGGAAATTTTATTGAAATTGATCCCAGTATTGCGCATGAAATTATAGAAGGTATAGTGGGAACACTACCTCAACAAAAGGGACCTCGTCATACCCAAGAAGAAACGCAAGTTTTTGAGAAAATTTGCAAAGTAACGAAGATTTTACAAAAATCTCTTGAACCTCTTAAGAGTGTTAGCGGGAATCTCCACCGCATGAATATGTTGATTACCCTTTGCAATAAGAGGTTGACTCTTTAGACCTCAAAATTTCCGAATATGAAGGGAAACGTAAAGAACCTCCCGGATTCGAGCATAACTCCGCTAAAAAATTAAAGACCCAATATGATAATACCTAGATCTATCCTTACTTTTATGCCTAGCTAGGGGCGTTAAACGATAGCTTGTTGGGAGGCAACCCAATTTTATTTTAGTTTTTTGCTTTTTGCTTCTGTTTAGGAACGAATCTTTGATCTAGCCTCTGGTTAGATTTGTTTTTATGTTTTAATTAGTGTTTGTGCCAAGTTAAACCTATAGGATCTTCTTGGATGATAGTTATTTGATCTTGCTGAAAATTCCAGAAACTTCTGTTCACGAAAACAATTATTAAAAATCACCAGAACGTGATAAAATATTGATTCCAATTGCAGAAGATCAATAAAAAATTGTTTAGGTCATCCTATTTTGGTAGATGTTTTTGAGTTCCAGATGTTTGCGTTATTTACAGATTACTACAGACTGTTCTGTTTTTGACAGATTCTGTTTTTCGTGTGTTGTTTGCTTATTTTGATGAATCTATGGCTAGTAAAATAGTTTATAAACCATAGAGAAGTTGGAATACAGTAGGTTTAACACCAATATAAATAAAGAATTAGTTTATTACAGTACCTTCAAGTGGTGTTTTGTTTTCTTTCGCTAACGGAGCTTACGAGATTTTCTGTTGAGTTTTGTGTTGTGAAGTTTTCGAGTTTTGGGTAAAGATTTGATGGATTATGGAACAAGGAGTGGCAAGAGCCTAAGCTTGGTAATTCCCATGGCACCCCATGGTAATCTAAGGGCACCAAAAATCCAAAGCTTGGGGATGCCCCGGAAGGCATCCTCTCTTTCGTCTTCGTCCATCGGTAACTTTACTTGGAGCTATATTTTTATTCACCACATGATAAGTGTTTTGCTTGGAGAGTCTTGTATGACTTGAGTCTTTGCTTTTTAGTTTACCACAATCATCCTTGCTGTACACACCTTTTGAGAGAGACACACATGATTCGGAATTTATTAGAATACTCTATGTGCTTCACTTATATCTTTTGAGCTATATAGTTTTTGCTCTAGTGCTTCACTTATATCTTTTAGAGCACGGTGGTGGTTTTTTTATAGAAACTATTGTTCTCTCATGCTTCACTTATACTATTTTGAGAGTCCTACAAAACAGTATGGTAATTTTCTTTAATTGGGAAATTAGCCCTAATATGCTAGGTATTCAAGATTATTAAAACTTTCTTATGAGTGTGTTGAATACTAAGAAAAGTTTGATGCTTGATGATTGTTTTGAGATATTGAGGTAGTGATATTAAAGTTGTGCTAGTTGAGTAGTTGTGAATTTGAGAAATACTTGTGTTGAAGTTTTCAAGTCCCGTAGCATGCACGTATGGTAAACGTTATGTACCAAATTTGAAACATGAGGTGTTCTTTGGTTGTCCTCCTTATGAGTGGCGGTCGGGGACGAGCGATGATATTTTCCTACCAATCTATCCCCCTAGGAGCATGCGCATAGTGCTTGGTTTTTCATGACTTGTAGATTTTTGCAATAAGTATGTGAGTTCTTTATGACTAATGTTGAGTCCATGGATTATACGCACTCTTACCCTTCCATCATTGCTAGCCTCTTCAGTACCGTGCATTGCCCTTTCTCACCTTGAGAGTTGGTGCAAACTTCGCCGGTGCATCCAAACCCCATGATACGATGCGCTCTATCACACACAAACCTCCTTATATCTTCCTCAGAACAGCCACCATACCTACCTATTATGGCATTTCCATAGCCATTCCGAGATATATTGCCATGCAACTTTCCACCGTTCCATTTATCATGACACGCTTCATCATTGTCATATTTCCTTGCATGATCATGTAGTTGACATCGTATTTGTGGCAAAGCCACCATTCATAATTTTTCATACATGTCACTCTTGATTCATTGCCCATCCCGGTACACCGCCGGAGGCATACATATAGAGTCATACTTTGTTCTAGTATCGAGTTGTAATCATTGAGTTGTAAATAAATAGAAGTGTGATGATCATCATTCATAGATCATTGTCCCAATAAAAAAAGAGGAAGGCCAAATAAAAGGAAGGGCCCAAAAAAATAATAAAATAAAGAAAATAAAAAGGGGCAATGCTACTATCCTTTTTTCCACACTTGTGCTTCAAAGTAGCACCATGATCTTCATGATAGAGAGTCTCTTGTTTTGTCACCTTCATATACTAGTGGGGATTTTTCATTATAGAACTTGGCTTGTATATTCCAACAATGGGCTTCCTAAAATGCCCTAGGTCTTCGTGAGTAAGCAAGTTGGATGCACACCCACTTAGTTTCTTTTTGTTGAGCTTTCATGCATTTATAGCTCTAGTGCATCCGTTGCATGGCAATCCTTACTCCTTGCATTAACATCAATCGATGGGCATCTCCCTAGCCCGTTTATTAGCCGCGTTGATGTGAGACTTCCTCTTTTTGTCTTCTCCACATAACCCCCATCATTATATTCTATTCCACCCATAGTGCTATATCCATGGCTCGCGCTCATGTATTGCGTGAAGGTTGAAAAAGTTTGAGATTACTAAAGTATGAAACAATTGCTTGGCTTGTCATCGGGGTTGTGCATGATGAGAGCATTCTTGTGTGACGAAAATGGAGCATGACCGAACTATATGATTTTGTAGGGATGAACTTTCTTTGGCCATGCTATTTTGATAAGACATAATTGCTTAGTTAGTATGCTTGAAGTATTATTACTTTTATGTCAATATTAAACTTTTATCTTGAATCTGTCGGATCTGAATATTCATACCACAATTAAAAGGGTTACATTGAAAATTATGCCAAGTAGCATTCCACATCAAAAATTCTGTTTTTATCATTTACCTACTCGAGGACGAGCAGGAATTAAGTTTGGGGATGCTTGATACGTCTCCGACATATCTGTAATTTTTTATTGTTCCATGCTATATTATATTCTATTTTGGATGATTAATGGGCTTTGTTATACACTTTTATATTATTTTTGGGGCTAACCTATTAACCAGAGGCCCAACCCAAATTGTTGTTTTTGCCTATTTCAGTGTTTCACAGAAAAAGAATTTCAAATGGAGTCCAAGCGGAATGAAACCTTCGGGAACGTGATTTGTGGAAAAAATGTGATCCAGAGGACTTGGAGTGGACGTCAAGCAACAGACGAGGCGGCCACGAGGTAGGGGGTGCGCCCACCCCCCCCCCCCACCCCCACCCCCGGCGCGCCCTTCACCCTCGTGAGCCCCTCGTGGCTCCACCGACCTACTTCTTCCTCCTATATATACCTATGTACCCCCAAACCATCAGAGGCACCCACGAAAACCTAATTCCACCGCCACAACCTTCTGTACCCATGAGATCCCATCTTGGGGCCTTTTCCAGCATCCTGCCGGAGGGGGCATTGATCATGGAGGGCTTCAACATCAACAACATAGCCTCTCCGATGATGTGTGAGTAGTTTACCTCAGACCTTCGGGTCCATAGTTATTAGCTAGATGGCTTCTTCTCTCTCTTTGGATCTCAATACAAAGTTCTCCTCGATTCTCTTGGAGATCTATTTGATGTAACTCTTCTTTTTGCGGTGTGTTTGTCGAGACCGATGAATTGTGGGTTTATGATAAAGATTATCTATGAACAATATTTGAATCTTCTCAGAATTCTTTTATGTATGATTGGTTATCTTTGCAAGTCTCTTCGAATTATCAATTTGGTTTGGCCTACGAGATTGATCTTTCTTGCAATGGGAGAAGTGCTTAGCTTTGGGTTCAATCTTGCGGTGTCCTTTCCCAGTGACAGCAGGGGAAGCAAGTCACGTATTGTATTGTTGCCATCGAGGATAACAAGATTGGGTTTATATCATATTGCATGATTTTATCCCTCTACATCATGTCATCTTACTTAAAGCATTACTCTGCTCTTATGAACTTAATACTCTAGATGCATGCTGGGTTGCGGTCGATGTGTGGAGTAATAGTAGTAGATGCAGAATCGTTTCGGTCTACTTGTCGCAGACATGATGCCTATATACATGATCATACCTAGATATTCTCATAACTATGCTCAATTCTATCAATTGCTCGACAGTAATTTGTTCACCCATCGTAATACTTATGCTATCTTGAGAGAAGCTACTAGTGAAACCTATGGCCCCTGGGTCTATTTTCCATCATATTAATCTTCCAACACTTAGCTATTTCTATTGCCGTTTATTTTACTTTGCATCTTTATCATAAAAATAGCAAAAATATTATCTTATCATATCTATCATATCTCACTCTCGTAAGTGACCGTGAAGGGTTTGACAACCCCTTTATTGCGTTGGTTGCGAGGTTCTTATTTGTTTGTGTAGGTGCGAGGGACTTGTGTGTGGTCTCCTACTGGATTGATACCTTGGTTCTCAAAAACTGAGGGAAATACTTATGCTACTTTACTACATCACCCTTCCCTATTCAAGGGAAAACCAACACAATGCTCAAGAGGTAGCAGCGCACTCGAACAATGACAGCCAACAAAGGCATTTTGAAAAAATAGCTGCCACTTTAATATCTGAAACATTTGTATAATTTAAACCGTGTGCGTTTTGTTAACCATTCACGTGATGCCACGTGTCTTGGTTTTAATGGCTGTAGGAGGTGCCATGCGGACAGCTTCTTGACCTTGACTGAACGGGAGGCGTGCGAGCATAGTCCGGTGCACAGTCTGACCGAGAGGCGTGCAAGCTGTCCTCGAATGCACAAGCTCACCGGGAAGCGTGCGAGTTGTACGCTACACGCTCATTGGGAAGCGAGCCCCTTGACTTCCATGGCCGCCCTCCTTCCTCTCCGTGCGCGTGCCCCCCTCAATGGCATGGGACGCCGCCGTCGAACGCTACCTCTCAGCGCCGCCAGCTGTCGTCCTCCCGTGCCCCGCCCTTCGATGCCGGGACGACATGATGTTTAATTTACAAGTGAAGAACATTCTATGCTACATTAAGTCTTCAACAACGACGTCCCGAAGGACGACAACGATAACAACAGCGTGGCACGCCGCCTCCGCCACCGCCGGAAGTAGTTTTTTTTCTTGGGTTTAATACTGTATCTCGATCATCTGAATATAAATTCATAGTATGACTGAATGAAAGATATGGTTTGAGCGAACCTGCATTTTTCTCTCTTAATGTACAGACTTATCAAACGATTTTCTTTTCAAAGAAAATGTCAATGGTTTTTAAATATAAAACACTCATAGCAAACGTTTTAGTTAGAACACCCTTATGCAAACCGGGAGCTTCCCCAGGAAGCCAAGGGAAAATGTGTTGAGCAGGATGTTTGCGGCTCTTGATCACAAATGTTTTAGATAGAACACCATATGCAAAGTGAGAGCAGGATTTGTGCATCTCTTCAACGCAAACGGTTCTTTTGGATGATCCGTGTGCAACCACTTAAAAACAATTTGGTAAGATTTCATTTGTCATATTGGGTATGTTGCCATTTGTCATACTGGAAAGATTGACATTTGTTGATCTAGTAACATTTCCATTTGTCAACCTTGTAACACTGCGATTTGTCAAAATATGAAGCTAAAAATCATTAGAAGTATCTAATTTTTGCAACTAAAATTCAGTAATTAAGCATAGATTTCATTCATAGATTAAGTAGTTGTTCTTAATTTACACAAACAATTCAACTCGACAGCTGAACCGGCCAAAATTTTCCCCAATTGTTGCCAACCACGTACTGAAATAGCTAGTTCAACTATATATACTAGCTAAATTTAGTTTCACCATATCTATAGTCAGATGAACTGAACAGAATAGTCCCTAAATACTACTACTACTGCGGAGGGGCTTTGTACTAGTTTTGGCTGCCTCTCCTCTACCGAGCACGCTCAGTAAGAGGCGGAGGAGGAGGAGCCTACCGACGAGCTGGGCAACCGCAATACGGTGCCTGCCGCTGTTGCAGCTTCAGCGACGCTCACCTCAAACGCCCTCTGCCGCTCCAGATGACCCCTCTCGAAGCGGTGGTTCTCCTTGTAGATCTCCTTATTCCTCGCCTCTGAGACGGCGTGTGCCACGGCCACGGCGGCAGTAAGGCTCTTTGCATGCTCGACGAGGCGCTCCTCCTCCTCCCACAGCAACTCGGTGTAGCGCGCAAGGTCGCTGACGCACGTGCGGGCATCCACCTCTGCCCCCCGCCTTCGGGCGACGGTGGCGGAGCGGGTGATGACCCCGGAGGTCGATGGTGGGCTGGCGGCCATGGCAGCCAACGATGGGGTGGCAGCCACAACCACCACCTCCCGCCTTTGGGCTGCGGTGGTAGAGCGGGTGATAGCCACGGTGGCCGGCAGTGGGGTGGCGGCCACGAAGACCACCTCCTGCCTTCGGGCCGCGGCGGCGGAGCGGGCGATGGCCCTGGCTTTCAAAGGTTGTGTGGCGGCAACGGCGGCCGGCAACAGCTGCCGACAGGCACCGGCGGTGGAGCGTGTGGTGGGTGTTCCGCGCACACCCAACAGGGACGCCACAAGCACTACACTACGTCGGGGACTGCGCCGCCGGCATGTTGTAGCCTCCCAGCTGGAGCTGTCCTCTGATGACGGCAGAGTGGCTGAGCGATGATGACGGACCAATGGCATTGGCAATTGTGGGAGAAGTAGAAGAGATAAGCTGCAAGGAGTGAGGGGGAAATGCGATGCTGGACTTGCCGGTTGTGAGGATTTTTATAGCAGGCCTGTAAGCATTGGGATTTTGGGGGATTTCACCGAGTCGGGTGGGAGGCTTGCGCGGGCTGCGAGGTTGCGTGGGAACGGGCTCACTGACGATTCATTGGCGCCCCTGTTTGTCCAAAAGAACGCGCCCACACGCTGCACAAGCTTACGCTATAAGCTGTCTGCGGCACCGGGGTGACAAGACATGCGAGAGGAGGATGAAAGGCCACATACACATATGGTTAATAAAAAAGCATTTGCGATTTAATTACCTACTATACCCCCGTCCTGGTTTATAAGTATGATTTAACTAATAAAATAAGAATACATGTCGCCAAAGATTATATAGTTGGATTCGTATTTGAACATAGTTTCCAGTTATATAATTTTTATAACATGCATTAACATTTTGTTGGTTAAATTTGAGGGCAAAGTATGGCACAGAATATAAAGAGGACTATAGACTAGACGGAGGTGGTAGCACACGGCCGCTCTCTACGCAGCAACACAATTGTCGGCCGGGTTGTAGGCCACCTTCCTGCGTGTTCAACTGCTCTATGCATGTGGTTGCTTGCGGTTCACGCGGTCGCGGCGCGCTCTGCTCGTGCCCCGTGTCGGTGTCAAAACCGGCGGATCTTGGGTAGGGGGTCCCGAACTGTGCGTCTAGGATCGATGGTAACAGGAGATGGGGGACATGATGTTTACCCAGGTTCGGGCCCTCTCTATGGAGGTAATGCCCTACTTCCTGCTTGATTGATCTTGATGAATATGAGTGTTACAAGAGTTGATATACCACGAGATTGTAATGGCTAAACCATAGAAGTCTAGCCTATATGACTATGGTAATGTGTATATCCTTTCCGGACTAACTCCTCCGGTTTATATAGACACCAGGAGTATCTAGGGTTTACATAGAGTCGGTTACATAAGAAGGAATCCTCATAGTCGGTCGCCAAGCTTCCCTTCCATGCCAAGTAGAATCCAATGCGAACACGGGTACAGTCTTCGGCTGAGGGAGTCCTGGATTAGGGGGTGTTCGGATAGCCGGACTATACCTTTAGCCGGACTCCTGGACTATGAAGATACAAGATTGAAGACTTCGTCCCGTGTCCGGATGGGACTTTCCTTGGCGTGGAAGGCAAGCTAGGCGATGCAGATATTCAGATCTCCTACCATTATAACCGACTTTGTGTAACCCTAACCCTCTCCGGTGTCTATATAAACCGGAGGGTTTTAGTCCGTAGGACAACAACTCCAACATACAACAATCGTACCATAGGCTAGCTTTTAGGGTTTAGCCTCCTTGATCTCATGGTAGATCTACTCTTGTACTACCCATATCATCAATATTAATCAAGTAGGACGTAGGGTTTTACCTCCATCAAGAGGGCCCGAACCTGGGTAAACATTGTCTTCCCTTGTCTCCTGTTACCATCCGCCTAAACGCACAGTTCGGGACCCCCTACGCGAGATCCGCCGGTTTTGACACCGACATTGGTGCTTTCATTGAGAGTTCCTCTGTGTCGTCGCTTTTAGGCCCGATGGCTCCTTTGATCATCAACAACGATGCGGTCCAGGGTGAGACTTTTCTCCCCGAACAGATCTTCGTCTTCGGCGGCTTCGCACTGCGGGCCAATTCGCTTGGCCACCTGGAGCAGATCGAAAGCTACGCCCTTGGCCATCAGGTCAGATTGGGAAGTTTAAACTACACGGCTGACATCCGCGGGGACTTGATCTTCGACGGATTCGAGCCGCAGCCGAGCGCACCGCACTGTTTCAATAGGCATGATCTAGCACTACCGCCGAACAGTGTCCTGGAGGCTGCACGCGCATCGGTTCCGACCCTTAATTCGGAGCCTATTGCACCGATCGAGGATGAGCGGTTGGACGCCACCTCGGGGGCTGCAATCTCAAAGGCGATCAAGCCGAACACCAACCCCGCACTCTGCATGGCCCGTGACTCTGAGGAGCTGGATTCCGCTCTGGATTCCGAGCCCCCCGCGCCCCTGTCGATCGAATCCGATTGGGCGCCGATAATGGAGTTCACCGCCGCGGACATCTTTCAGCACTCGCCCTTCAGCGACATCCTGAATTCGCTAAAGGCTCTCTCTTTATCAGGAGAGTCCTGGCCGGACTACGGTCAGCAAGGTTGGGATACGGACGATGATGAAATTCAAAGCCCACCCACCACCCACTTCGTAGCCACTGTCGACGATTTCACCGACATGCTCGACTTCGACTCCGAAGACATCGACGGTACGGACGACGATGCCGGAGACGACCAAGAACCAGCACCTGTAGGGCGCTGGAATGCCACCTCGTCATATGACATATATATGGTGGACACTCCAAAAGATGGAGAAGGTGATGGAACAGCGGGGGATGACAGCTCTAAGAAACACCCCAAGCGCCGGCGTCAGCGGCGCCGCTCTAAATCCCGCCAAAGCAAAAACGGTGATTACGGCACGGGAGATAATACTACTCCAGATAGCACCAAAGAACACCACCTCCAGCAAGATTCGGCACAGAAGGATGGAGAAGCCAGCCGTCATGAGAGAGCGGCAGACCGAGAGGTTGAGGATGACAATTATATGCCTCCCTCCGAAGACGAGGCAAGCCTCGACGACGACGAATTCGTCGTGCCATCAGATCCTGCCGAACAAGAGCGTTTTAAAACGCAGGCTTTTAGCCACAGCAAGCAGCCTCAAGAAAAAGCAGCAACAGCTTAGAGCTGATCAAGATTTGCTAGCTGATAGATGGACTGAAATCCTTGCGGCCGAAGAGTATGAAATCGAACGCCCCTCCAAGCATTACCCAAAACGCAGGCTGCTACCCCGATTAGAGGAGGAAGCACCTACACCACCAGCGCATGACATGGCCGACCGGCCACCTCGGGGCCGTGATAGAGAGGCCTCTAGGCCCTCCACTCAAGCCATGCCCCGACGCCACTCAAAACACGCTAAGGCACGGGAAAACGCGCCAGACCTGCGAGATATACTGGAGGACAAGGCAAGGCAAACAAGATCGATCTATGGATCGCGCGGGCGCCCCACGGCACGTGACGGTGATCATCACTCCGGATACAATAAATTCGGCCAGGTCGAACACAATAGACAAAGCTCCTTTGAGCTGCATCGTGATATAGCCCAGTACAGAGGCGCCGCACACCCACTATGCTTCACAGACAAAGTAATGGATCATAAAATCCCTGAGGGCTTCAAACTCGTAAACATTGAATCATACGATGGCACAACAGATCCTGCGGTATGGATCGAGGATTATCTCCTTCATATCCACATGGCCCGCAGCGATGATCTACACGCCATCAAATACCTCCCGCTCAAACTTAAGGGACCGGCCCGGCATTGGCTTAACAGCTTGCCAGCAGATTCAATCGGTTCTTGGGAGGACCTGGAAGCCGCATTCCTCGCCAATTTCCAGGGCACCTATGTGCGACCACCAGACGCTGATGACCTAAGCCACATAATTCAGCAGCCAGAAGAATCGGCCAGGCAATTCTGGACTCGGTTCCTAACAAAGAAAAACCAAATAGTCGACTGCCCGGACACAGAGGCCCTAGCGGCCTTCAAGCACAATATCTGTGACGAGTGGCTCGCCCGGCACCTGGGACAGGAAAAGCCGAAATCTATGGCAGCTCTTACGACACTCATGACCCGCTTTTGCGCGGGAGAAGACGGCTGGCTAGCTCGCAGCAACAACTTAAACAATAACCTTGGTAATTCGGATACCAAGGACAAAAGCGGCAGGTCGCGCCGGAACAAGCAAAAACGCCGTGTTAACAGCGACAGCAACGAGGATACGGCAGTCAGTGCCGGATTCCGAGGCTATAAATCCGGTCAGCGGAAAAAGCCATTCAAAAGAAACACTCTGGGCCCGTCCAGTTTGGACCGAATACTCGACCGCTTGTGCCAGATACATAGCACCCCCGAAAGACCAGCCAATCACACCAACAGGGATTGTTGGGTGTTCAAGCAGGCAGGCAAGTTAAATGCCGAAAATAGAGACAAGGGGCTGCATAGCGACGACGAGGAAGAGCCCAGGCCGCCGAACAACAGTGGACAGAAGGGTTTTCCCCCACAAGTGCGGACAGTGAACATGATATACGCAACCCACATCCCCAAGAGCGAGCGGAAGCGTGCACTACGGGACGTATATGTGCTGGAGCCAGTCGCCCCAAAGTTCAACCCATGGTCCTCCTGCCCGATCACTTTTGATCGAAGGGACCACCCCACTAGCATCCGTCATGGCGGATTCGCGGCATTGGTTCTAGTCCCAATTATCGACGGATTTCATCTCATAAGAGTCCTTATGGACGGCGGCAGCAGCCTGAACTTGCTTTACCAGGATAAAGTGCGGAAAATGGGCATAGATCCCTCGAGGATTAAACCCACCAAAACGACCTTTAAAGGCGTTATACCAGGTGTAGAGGCCAACTGTACAGGCTCAGTCACACTTGAAGTGGTCTTCGGATCTCCGGATAACTTCCGAATCGAGGAGTTAATCTTCGACATAGTACCGTTCTGCAGTGGCTATCACGCACTGCTCGGACGAACCGCGTTTGCAAAGTTCAATGCGGTACTGCAGTATGCATACCTCAAGCTCAAGATGCCAGGCCGTCGAGGAGTAATCACGATCAACGGAAACACCGAACGCTCCCTCCGAACGGAGGAGCACACGGCAGCGCTCGCAGCAGAAGTACAAAGCAGCCTCTCTAGACAGTTCTCCAGTCCGGCCTTCAAAAAACCGGACACTGTCAAGCGCGCCCGGGGTAACCTACAACCAGACCGCCTGGCACGTTCCGAGCTATCGTAGCAGTCCGGCCCCAACCCTAGCCCTCGCAATATAGCGAAACCAGTGCCTCGCGTACATAACTACGCTCTCGAAATACCATGGGCACAGGGGGAGGGGCACTATCATGGCACGCCCGAAATATGGCTTAAACCGCACCAGGGGCTGCCGAATTTTCTTTTAGTTTTCTCTTACTTTCAGGACTCCATACTTCGGACGACCTGTTCGGTAATTCAACTGCCGCACAAATGATACAAGATCCACGAAAGCAGACAAGCCATGCCACATCATGGAACTCCCAGGTGGTCTCTATTACGAGCAGTGTACCAGTTTTAAATACAATTCCGCGGCTCGCCCCTGGACAAGACAAGTTAAATAGTCCAATTTCTTTTGCTTATCGCACTATTAGTATCGTCCTGCTTAGATAGCAGCCTTCTTATAAACAATGCATAGCTTTTTGTCTATTTTTTGCATTACTCTATTTTTATATATGTTCATTAATGACATGTGGCACCCGTACACTGTGGTACGGCAAATACACCAGGGGCTTCAGTACCCCTTAATATGGTGTAAGAAGTCCGAACACTTTCATAAGTGCGGCACCCCGAACTTATAGCACTATATGCATCGGCTCTGAATCATGATTAGGGTCAATAGTTGGGTTTGCCCGGCTCCTATAGTTTGTTGCCTTACGTTCCGCTATATCGGCTAAGGTAGCACTAGGAGAACTACTGCGATTTTGCCCCAGTTGAGCTGGGCTGAGCACCTCAGCAGAGAAAGCTAAAACTGACTGTCATGATGAGGCGAGAGACCGGTCGTTGTTCGAGAGGTTTTCCGGGTCCTTAAAGACCTATGCCGCTTAAAGCGAGGAACCGGATTTTGTCCGGCCAAGGCGTGGATAGCATCCCGAACTCGGTCTTCCGAATACTAGGGGCTTCGCCGAAATTTAAAATTATAGAGTTCTATGGCTAAGTGAGAGTGTTCAAGCATTATAGTCCGATTGCCTTGTTCGTTGTGCTGAGCGCCTCCCTCGACGGACCCAATCATGGGAAAAAGAGCGCTCAGGTTTATCCCGAACACCACAACACTAGTGGCATGGGGGAAGAAGCCGATGACTGGCCATCTCTCAATTTTTTGATAAACGGCCGTACAGAAAGTAATATTTTAAATTCAACAAGCATTGCTTAGCGCAAATGAACAAGTTTTCAACGCACAGGACAACACGAGCGAGTTCATTCAAAAATTACATCGTTGGTACATTCATCCGCCACAAGGCGGGCACCAGCAAGAACATCCTTGTAATAGTTCTCGGGCTTGTGATGCTCCTTCCCCGGCGGCAGCCCATCCCTCACAAGCTTCTCACCGTCCAGCTTACCCCAGTGCACCTTTGCACGGGCAAGGGCGCTACAGGCACCTTCGATGCAGATGGAGCGCTTGATGACCTCGAGCCGTGGACAGGCCTCCACCAGCCGCCGCACCAGTCCGAAGTAGCTCCCAGGCAGGGCCTCTCCAGGCCACAGCCGAACTATGAAGCCCTTCATGGCCTGTTCGGCCGCCTTGTGGAGCTCGACCAGCTGCTTCAGCTGGTCGCTCAAGGGCACAGGGTGTCCGGCCTCAGCGTACTGAGACCAGAACACCTTCTCCGTCGAGCTGCCCTCTTCGGCTCGGTAGAATGCGGCGGCATCAGATATGCTGCGGGGAATATCTGTGAACGCCCCTGGAGAGCTCCGGATTCGGGTAAGTAACAAGTAGTTTACTTTTATATGTCTGCTTTGCATAAAAAATGCCTTACCCGCCGCTATCTTTTTCACCACATCCAATTCATCGAGGGCCTTCTGGGCTTCGGCCTTGGCAGACTCGACAGTCTTGACGGCCGTGGCGAGCTCGGACGCTCGCGTTTTAGAGTCAAGCTCCAAACTCTCATGTTTTTTCATGAGAGCCTGAAGCTCTTGCTGCGCCTCGCCGACCCGCGCCTCATCTTTTTCCTGCTCATTGTGCCCCGAGGCTGCTCTCTTCTCGGCCTCAGACAGCGCCTGCTTGAGGGTTGCCACTTCAGTTGTGGCCCCTGCAACAAGTAGCATAATCCTGTAAATTTTTTGCAATTGCATCTTTTTTTATATATATTTCTATAAGGTATCTCTTACCTTCTTTCTCCTCGAGTTGCCGTTTGGCAAGGCCGAGATCTTGCTCGGTCCGCTCGAGACCCTGCTTCAGGGTACCTACCTCTGCAGTCAGTGCGGCAGTAGCAAGCAGCGAAGCCTGCGTACGCATATTGACTCATTTTTTGTTAGACTCCTACGAAATTATTTGATCCTCTATTCGGCTTTTCTTTCCGAACACCAAACAAAGCATCAGGGGGCTACTGTCTATGCGGTAATATTTTTACATATTTTTACTTACCTCAAAGCCTGTTAGAAGGCTAGCACAAGCTTTAGTCAGCCCGCTCTTAGGGGACTGGACCTTCTGGATCACCGCACTCATAATAGTACAGTGCTCCTCGTCGATGGAGGCGCCGTTAAGCACCTCCAGCAGATTGTCTGGCACCTCCGGTTGGACGGAGGCCTCCGGCTTAGAAGGTTGGCTCCTCTTAGAAGGAGTTCGCCTACCACAGTCCGGAACCGTTGAAGATTCCGGCGCGGTGTCCGGCTCAAAGCCGGACTTGGAGCCCTAGGGGATCTTGGAGCCCTGGGGGATCTTGTCCCCTTTACTCCTGGAGTCTGGGAGGTGGCCTCGCGGTCCCTCCAGGACCACCGCCTCTTGCCTTGGGGCTTGTCACGACGCCACTTCGACGTCGTCCGCACTGCGGGGGGAGGCAGCGGGCGGAACTGAGTTCACGTCCGATGAAAGGGAGCCGCTCGACGACTCGTCGAATCCGGCCCGGGGCGGCCTGCATAATTATGTTCGACATAAGGAAAGGTTGTGTAGCAAAGGAAAGCTATGAGTCACTCTAGTATCCGAATACTTACGATCCTGCTGGACGCCTGGCCCTTTGCGTCCACTCCTCTTCGCCCTCGTCGGCATCGAGGGAGTAGTCCGGCGGAAGGGTCTTCCCCTTCTTGGACCCTTCGGCCTCCCCTGTTGGGGCGGCCTTCCTCTTCTCTCCTCCCCACGCTGGAGGGGGAGAGGTTTCTTTTTCCTCCTCCTCGTCTTCACGGGGGAGTGCGTCTCGGATTCATCGGACGACGAGTCCGACACCACCATATGACGAGAACTCTTTCGAGTCCCCGTGGCCTTCTTCTTCTTGGACTTCTTCTAAGCACCACATAAGACGCCGGAGCCAGCAGCTTCGATAAACGAGCATCTGTTGGGTCTTCGAGCAAAGGGGCCGGACAGTTGACCCGGACTTCTCCTGCCACGCCTGTCAAAGGTAGGGGAGTTTAGATCCCGCATAAAGTCAATCTATGAGAAACAAATTTCCTGTAAAAGGTAAGGATAACTCACCGCGCTAGCTGGACGCTGCGTGCTGAATCCGCGGTCCTCGGACGCGGACGCGGGAGCTTCGGCGCCCTTGAACAGCACCTTCCAGGCATCTTTGTACGTCGTGTCGAAGATCCTGCTCAAGGTTTGGTGCTGCACCGGATCGAACTCCCACAGTGTGAAAGCCCGTTGTTGACACGGGAGGATCTGGCAGACGAGCATGACCTGGACTATATTGACAAGCTTGAGCCGCTTGTTCACCAGGGATTGGATGCATGTTTGCAGTCCGGTCACCTCTTCCTCGTCGCCCCACGACAGGCCCGTCTCTTTCCAGGACGTGAGCCACATGGGGGGTCCGGATCGGAACTCAGGGGCTGCGATCCATTCTGAATCGCGCGGCTCGGTGATGTAAAACCACCCTGATTGCCACCCCTTCAAGGTCTCCACAAAGGAGCCCTCGAGCCATAGGACGTTGGCCATCTCGCCCGCCATGGCACCTCCGCACTCGGCCTGGCTTCCGCGCACCACCTTCGGCTTGACATTGAAAGTCTTGAGCCAAAAACCGAAGTGGGGGTGGATGCGGAGGAAAGCCTCACACACGACGATAAACGCCGAGATGTTGACGACAAAGTTCGGGGCCAGATCATGGAAATCCAGGCCGTAGTAGAACATGAGTCCCCGGACAAATGGGTGGAGTGGGAAACCCAGTCCGCGGAGGAAGTGGGGAAGGAATACAACCCTCTCATGGGGCCTAGGGGTGGGGAGAAGCTGCCCCTCTTCAGGAAGCCGGTGCGCAATGTTGTCGGACAAGTATTCAGCCTTCCTTAGTTTTTTGACATGGCCCTCCGTAACAGAGGAGACCATCCACTTGCCTCCCGCTCCGGACATGGCTGGAGAAGGTTGAGGTGGGAAGTGCGGACTTGGGCGCTGGAGCTCGGGTGCGCAGGAGATGGATAGGCAAAGGAGGAAGAAGGCGTAGGTAAAAAGGTGGATCCTTATCCCCTCATATGGGCGGATGCGGCTATGCGTCCGTATTGATGAGAATCCCGTAAATGGGGGACATGATCCCTGCTTTGACAACACGTGCCAAGGAAACTGCCTCGCAAAACGCGATGAGGTTGAAAAGTGAAAACGATTCAGATAAAGGCTTGGCCGTAGTGTGATGTCACGCTACGGAATACATCAGTAGATTAGATTTGTGTTAATATTATTCTCTCTATGGCAATATGTGGAAACTTATTTTGCAGAGCCGGACACTGCTTTTGGTGTTTACAATCATTTATGAAGAACTTGGAGGAGGAACCCGCCTTGCAATGCCGAAGACAATCTGCGCGCTGGACTCGTCATCGTTGAAGCCTGGTTCAGGGGCTACTGAGGGACTCCTGGATTAGGGGGTGTTCGGATAGCCGGACTATACCTTCAGCCGGACTCCTGGACTATGAAGATACAAGATTGAAGACTTCGTCCCGTGTCCGGATGGGACTTTCCTTGGCGTGGAAGGCAAGCTAGGCGATGCAGATATTCAGATCTCCTACCATTGTAACCGACTTTGTGTAACCCTAACCCTCTCTGGTGTCTATATAAACCGGAGGGTTTTAGACCGTAGGACAACAACTCCAACATACAACAATCATACCATAGTCTAGCTTTTAGGGTTTAGCCTCCTTGATCTTGTGGTAGATCTACTCTTGTACTACCCATATCATCAATATTAATCAAGTAGGACGTAGGGTTCTACCTCCATCAAGAGGGCCCTGACCTGGGTAAACATTGTGTTCCCTTGTCTCCTGTTACCATCTGCCTAGACGCATAGTTCGGGACCCCCTACCCGAGATCCGCCGGTTT
The DNA here is from genome assembly GCA_032464435.1 of Aegilops umbellulata. NCBI lineage: Eukaryota > Viridiplantae > Streptophyta > Magnoliopsida > Poales > Poaceae > Aegilops > Aegilops umbellulata. The sequence continues at coordinate 146,648,334 of CP136059.1, read as the reverse complement.
TGACACTAACATCGGCCTTCATGTCTTCACAGCCCATCAGTCCGGCCCAAGATAACAGGTCGGATGCTTAGGAACCCCTTAGTCCAGGACTCCCTCAGTAGCCCCCGAACCAGGCTTCAATGATGAGGTGTTCGGCACACAAATTGTATTCAGCGTCGCAAGGCGGGTTCCTTCTCCAAGTAATATATTCGACCGTTGATCCAATATCGCTCCCCTTGGCTTCCGTGCGCTAATAACTTCGTCTTCCACGTGTCGAGCGAATGCGGAGAGTCAGGGTATATTTGCGAATAACACCCTGTCCACGCAAGGCAGAGCGCCTATTTAAAGATACTGGATCTTAGATCCAGGAGACACTGCGCCAAGAAAATCCCCGGAGACTGCCAGGAGAAACCATTCCATCATGGCTAGCATCCCCAGCTCCTCCTCCCGCTCCAGCCCAAAGAGAAGCGAGTGGGAGAAGTGTTTTGTGACTCACGGTCAACTAGCAAAGTTGCAAACATAGGGATTCCTTCCTCCAGCAGATCTGGTCCCTGTCCGGGCATGGGCGACCTCCTTCAATGGCGTGACTCAGGCGGAGGACTTCCCTAATCCATCCGGGGGAGAGCGAGTGTGCTTCGTCCCCTACCTGCTCAGAGGCGTCAGGTTTCCTGCCATCCGTTCCTCCTGGGGCTTCTGGAATATTATGGCCTCCAACTGCACAACTTCACTCCCGCCTCTATCCTGCACATCGCAGGTTACGTCGCTCTATGCAAGTTATTTCTGGGTGTTGAAGCCCATTTCGAATTGTGGAGAAAACTGTTCTGTCTTGTCCCGTGCAACCACGATGGGTCAATATATGAAGTGGGCGGAGCCAAAGTGTGGCACATCGCCGATACCGGATACCTGTCTGGCACACCAAGGAGGGCAGCAAAGGAATGGCCTTCCGAATGGTTTTACATTGAGGATGTTGCGCTTCCCGACCCAGTCTGAAAGGGTCTCCCTGAATTTGCAAGCGTCCCGCTAAAGAAGCGCCATAGTTGGCGTCCCCGGAGCCTTGAAGAGATGACAGTGCGGAGGTTCATCAGCTCCTGGGCAAGATAAAGACGCTCGCCCAGTCCGGATTAACAATGGTTGAAGTAGTGGCGATCTCTCTAGTGCGAGGGGTTCAGCCGCTTCAATATAGAGGGCTCCCGATGTGGCACTACAACGGGGAGGACGACGCCTCCCACTATGGTCGGAAAGGTCCGGACACCCCTGCCACTCTACCCAAGATACTGGCCGAGTTGTTCAAAGGGGAGGAAGAGGAATTTCTTCGCATCGATAGCAGAGATGGATATTCTATGTATAATCCTCCCAGTTGGGTAAGCCCCAATCCTTCTGCTCTACTTATTCTGCCTCCCGGATTACCTTTAATAAATTTCTAATCCGCTTATAACAGCATTGGCAAAAAATCACCGAGGGGTTTCACAGCCCCGCCCCACAGCCTGAGAACCACAACCGAGAGCTGGATCCTGGGTTCGAAGAAGGTCCGGATATATCCGTGGTACTCGCGGAAGGGGTGTTTTACCAGGCGAGCTACGATGGCACGAAAGTGTCCATTATCGTTGATTACCCTGGTCTTCTTCCTGCTTCCCACGTAAGTCATCGAGAGAAAATCTCACTGGCAAGAGCTTCCTCGCACTGCCACACCCATCGCACTGTCTTGTGCTCCACAGGGGAGGCGTTCGGCGCGCCGCGCTACTCCGGGAACGGCTCCAAAGAGAGCGGCTCTGGCACTGAGCAAGGCTTCCAAAAGGAAGGTCGGTGAAGACACGACCGGTCCCTCGTTAAAGAGGTAAGGATTTGAAGGTATACTTTAGTAGTCACATCCAAGTGTAACTTGTACGTCTGTTTGGTACCAGGAAAAAAGTTCACCAGACTAAGTCCGAGGGTCCAGCCGGTCATACTCCCAGCGCCCGGTATTCAGACCCGTTGGAGAGGCGGAGGCCGATATAGGAATGGTGTCGGACTGTCCTTCGGTCGAGGGTTCGGAAAATATGTCCGTAACCAACTCGGAAGTGGAGAGCGCCATGAATCATCGGTGCTATAGGGCTATTTTATGAGACCCTGAGTTCTCGGAAGAGGCATTCAATGCCTTCAGCTCGGCTGATGCATACATACAAGCTGCTCGAAACGGGCTTAGTAGAGCCACAAAGCAACATTTAACAAACGTGCGGGTAAGTTTTCTTTGTCCGAATAGGATAGCCATATGCTAGTAGCCCCCAGGACTGAAAGCAGTTGGTACAACTGATTTAAGGACCGTTGTATCACCAAGTTCTTACAGAGAAGAACAACCTGCTAACCCAAGAGCTGGAACAGTGTCGGGCGCAGCTAAATGATGCTACCGCCGAACTGGAAGACTTCAAGAAGCTGTCCACTGGTAACGTTCCCCTCCATCGAGGAAAAATAATTGTATATCAACTGTGCTAATACTGCCACTGATCGCATAATAGGGTCTCCTGATCAACTTGAGAAGAAGTTGAAGGTTGCCCAAGAGGGAGAAATAGAGGCAAAGAGGCAACACGCCGCAGGCGAGCGTGTGCTGACCCGCGGCAGGGACGAGAAAAACAAGCTACAGGATTCCAACACTACGTTGGGTGAAGAGTTGAAGGATGTGCCGGCCCAGCTAGCCGACTCCGTGAAGGAGAACAAGAAGCTATGGGGCGGCATATTCAGTGTGTTTCCGAACTTTTCTTTTTTAGGTAGTTCGGAGATAAATGGAACTGACATAGCTCTGTTTGCAGGTATTTTGACGGGCCGTACTAAAGAGGATGTGTCCGGATCATCAAGTGATCTGCTGCAAAGACTGTCGCAAGTGCACGAGCATGCTCGGTTGGCCATGCGGAGTGTTGCCAAGGCCTTATGGCCATTCGCCTCCCCTCTAGGAAGTATGGAGGAGCTTGTAGAGCTGTTCAAGGGAGCATGGCGGCGTATCCGATTGTGGAAGATATTGGCCTGCCGAGAGGTTGCGCGAGAGGCCTGGGCCATGGTGAAAACACGATATACCAAGTTGAATCCTAATCACATGGCTCGGGTTGGACTGCTAGGGACAAATGGGGAAGAAATTTCTCTTAGTTTAGTATATGACCAAGTAGAGGTGGCCGTCAAATATTCTCAACAGGATTGTAGGTTAGACTACTTGTTGGATGGTGTAGAGGAGGAAGTGTTTGAGTCCAAGTAACTATGTACTTTCCTCAACATGTGGAATTCTAGATTAATTGTATATCATTTGTCATGGCAGACCTTTTCGCTTCAGCCTCCGGACCCGAGGGTGCGGAGTGTTTCCGAATACCGTCACGGCCGAATAGGCCAGGGTATGCATGGAAAACTAAGCGTAGGGGTCATAGTTGCTTGAACAGACAAGTTGTATCCGGCTAGTTATGTTATATTACATTGAGATTGTAAGAAACATCTTCTAGGGAGAATAGTTCCTTTAAGGGTTCCTTTCGCCTGGTGTGCATGCATTAGTAGACATGTCCGAATTGTGATGTTAAAATCACGGTGTGTATAGCTTCTGGGGGTTCACAATAGAGTGAGTGCAAAAAACATTTTACATCCACCGACCGAATATTCCCTTAAGAACGCTAGCTTTCGGCTTCACCCACTCTGAGGTACACATCCGGATGACTCGACAGTAACAATCGCAGAGGTGCTCCCTTTACCACCTAGCCGAACAATCGGGAACATAGGGGTAAGCACAGGAGCCAGGCAACCCAACTTGGCCAAAACTTAAGTCATATCGATGCATATAATGGTGAAGAAAAGACATACGGGAAAAACGCGTATGTATGATAAGCTTGACGCTCGGAAAATAATATTAACAAGCTTCTGTTCAAGAAGCCCCCAGGTATAATGGACGTACATATGAAGAGATGTGTACGTCAACGGTGTTCGGTCAAGCCGTATGGGAGCTTTAAATCGAAAAAAATAAAGGTGGAAAAGAGAGAGAAAAGTAATGGAAACTATAGGGGAGAAGGGGACGAACAAAGAATTCGGTGCTAGGCATAAAACCTTTAGAGTCTGGCCGCGTTCCCGGGGTTCGGCTCTAGGCGATTGTCTGATGCATTCCGAAGACGATACGCTCCGCCGGCAAGAACTTCGTTGATTATGAAGGGACCCTCCCATTTGGTCTTGAGTTTGTCCTTTTTCTTCTCCGGCAAGCGTCGAACGAGTTCGCCAACGTTGTAAGTCTTGGCCCGTACTTCTCTACTTTGATATCTTCGAGCCTGCTTTTGATAAAATGCTGAACGGGCTTTGGCGACGTCACACTCCTCCTCCAGGGCGTCTAGGTTGTCCTGCCGATCCAACTCGGCCTCTTTCTCTTCGTACATACGCACTCGAGGTGAGTCATGTATAATATCGCAGGGCAATGCAGCCTATGCACCGTACACCATGAAGAAAGGTGTGTATCCGGTAGTGCGGTTGGGCGTGGTCCGCAGCCCCCAGAGTACGGAGTCGAGCTCCTCGACCCAGTGCTTGTCTGATTTTTTTCAAAGACCGCACTAGCCTGGGTTTGATGCCACTCATAATAAGACCATTGGCTCTCTCGACTTGACTGTTTGTTTGCGGGTGGTAGACAGAGGCGTAAGCGAGCTTAATTCCCGAATTAGCACACCAGGTTTTCACCTCATCGGCTGTGAAATTGGAACTGTTATCAGTGATGATGTTGTGCGGAACACCATAACGGTGCACCACATCAGATATAAATTCAATCACCGGTCCGGACTCGGCCATTTTAACTGGTCTAGCCTCTATCCACTTGGTGAGTTTGTCCACCATGACCAACAGATATTTTTTTCTTATGGCTTCCCCCTTTAAGGGGTCCAACCATGTACAGGCCCCAGACCGCAAAGGGCCATGTAATGGGGATTGTTTGTAGGGCGGTTGGGGGCATATGGCTTTGGTTTGCAAAGAGTTGGCATCCAACGCAGCGCTGGACAAGGTCATGTGTGTCTGCTCGAGCCATGGGCCAAATAAAATCCTGTCCGAAAGGCCTTGCTGACAAGTGCCCGGGCTGCGGCGTGGTGCCCACCGAGACCGGCGTGAATTTCTGCCGAGATTTGCCGCCCCTCCTCCTCGGAGATACACCTTTGAAGGACTCCGATAGTGCTTTTCTTGTAGAGCTCTCCTTCGTGAACTTTATAGGCCTTCGAACACCGGACAAGATGGCAAGCCTCGTTCTGATCTTCTGGGAGCTCCTTTCTATCAAGATAGGCCAAGAATGGTTCGGTCCACAGGGCAATGACTGTCATAATGAGGTGGGTCGATGGTGTTATTTCGGTGGCTGAGCCTCCGATGATATCAGCGTGTTCGCTATCTGTATTTTTGTTCGGAACGGGACTGTCGTTGCTGTCTTCCCCTTGCCATACCACGGATGGCTTAAAGAGCCTTTCGAGGAAGATGTTAGGTGGGACGGGGTCGCGCTTAGCGCTGATGCGAGCAAGGACGTCTGCCGCCTGATTACCTTCGCGGGCGACGTGATGAAATTCGAGCCCCTCGAACCAAGCCAACATTTTTAAGACGGCGTTGCGATAGGCTGCCATATTTTGATCTTTGGCGTCAAAGTCTCCATTAATATGGGATATTGAGAGGTTTGAGTCCCCGCGCATCTCCAGGCGTTGTATGCCCATTGATACGGCCATCCGAAGGCCATGTAGCAAGGCCTTGTATTCAGCTGCGTTGGTAGAGTTTGTGAATAATATTTGGAGTACGTACTGGACGATATCTCCCGTGGGGGACGTTAATACGACGCCCGCCCCTAGCCCCGCAAACATTTTGGAGACGTGAAAATGCATAACCCAGTTGGAATACGCGTCGTACTCTTTAGGGAGTTCGGCCTCTATCCGTTTGGTGACGAAGTCAGCCAGTACTTGGGATTTGATGGCTCGACGAGGTTTGTACGTGATGTTGAATGGAAGGAGCTCAATGGCCCATTTGGTAGTCCGGCCCGTGGCGTCCTGATTTTTTATTATATCATTGAGGGGCACTTCGGAAGCCACTGTGATCGAGCACTCCTGAAAGTAGTGTCGCAATTTTCGAGATGCCATGAAGACTGATATGCTATCTTTTGATAGTGAGGGTACTGGGATTTGCATGGTGTGAGGACGGTGGATACATAGTATACCGGCTTTTGGAGCGGAAATTTGTGTCCGTCCTGTTCTCGCTCGACGATGAGTACGGCGCTCACCACCTGGTGTGTTGCTGATATATATAGGAGCATTGGCTCGCCGACGTTTGGCGCGGCCAGGATTGGGTTGCTTGCCAAAAGGGCTTTTGTTTCTTCCAGTCCGGCTGTCGCCGCGTCTGTCCACTCGAAGTTGTCGGTGCACCGTAGGAGGTGATAAAGGGGCAGCGCTTTTTCTCCCAACCTGGAGATGAAGCGGCTTAAAGCTGCCACGCACCCGGCGAGTTTTTGGACCTGCTTGAGTTCGGTTGGCATGGCCAATTGTGACAGAGGTCGGATTTTGGCTGGATTTGCTTCAATGCCTCTATTGGAGACAATGAAGCCCAGTAGTTTACCGGCGGGGACGTCGAATACGCACTTTTCCGTGTTGAGCTTGATTTCGTATGTGCGGAGGTTGTCGAATGTGAGACGCAAGTCCTCTATTAGTGTTTCGACGTGTCTAGTTTTCATGACGATGCCGTCCACGTAGGCCTCCACTGTCTTGCCGATCTGTTTCTCGAGGCATGTATGGATCATGTGCTGGTAGGTGGCGCCGGCGTTCTTGAGCCCGAAAGGCATGGTGTTGAAGCAAAACGGCCCGTATGGCATAATGAATACTGTTGCGGCTTGGTTGGACTCCTTCATTTTTATTTGATGGTATCCGGAATATGCATCAAGGAAGCACAGCGAGTCGTGTCCTGCGGTAGCGTCAATGATTTGATCAATTCGAGGAAGTGGGAAGGGATCCTTAGGGAAACCCTTGTTAAGGTCTTTGAAATCGACGCATAGGCGCCAGGATTTATCCTTCTTTGGTACCATGTCCAAGTTCGCCAGCCAGTTCGGATGTTTAATATCTTTGATGAATCCGGCCTCGATAAGTTTGGCTAGCTCCTCCCCATAGCTTGTCGTTTGGGTTCGGAAAAGCGCCACAGTGTTTGTTTGACCGGTTTATATCCCTTTAGTATGCTGAGGCTGTGTTCGGCCAACTCGCGCGGGAGTCCTGGCATATCTGAGGGGTGCCAGGCGAATATATCCCAGTTTTCGCACAAGAAGTCTCGCAGTGCTGCGTCGACTGTGGGGCTGAGTTGCGCTCCGATGGAGGCTGTCTTCTTCGGGTCTATTGGATGGACCTGAAATTTGACGTTTCTTCTGCTGGCTTGAAGGAAGTAGATTTGGGTCATTTGTCCAGGATGACATCGTCTCTATCCACAGTGGAGCATAGTGCGGTTAGTTCTTCAGCCGCAAGGGCCTCAGATAATGCCTCAAGGGCCAAGGATGCGGTTTTGTTCTTGGTGCGGAGTGCCATATCTGGATCGCTGACGAGGGTGATTATTCCATTAGGCCTGGGCATTTTTAGCTTCATGTACCCATAATGAGGTATGGCTTGAAAGCGCATGAAGGCCTCTCGCCCTAACAGGGCATGGTATCCACTGTTGAAAGGGGCCACCTGGAAAGTTATTTCTTTGAACTGATAATTCTCCGGCGTGCCGGATATCACATCAAGTGTATTTTTTCCCGCACACCATGCCCGACTGGGAATGATACCTCGAAAGGTCATGCTACTTTTCTCGATGCGGCTCCTGTCTATTTCCATCTTGTGGAACGTGTCCTCGTAAATGAGGTTTAGTCTGCTATCGCCGTCCATGACTTTTGTAAGTCCAAAACCATCCACGATGGGACTGAGGACTAATGCAGCTGGCGCTCGGAGTGTTATGTATTTGGGTTCGTCACTCGCGTTGAAGGTTATGGTCGTGTCATTCCAGGGGTCAATTGCGGCGACCTGGAAAACTTCAGTGAGATTGCGCAGTGCCCTTTTACGCTTATTGTTTGAAGCGAATGTCTCGAACACTGTCAATACTCTGGTGTCGTCGTTTGCTGGAGGGTGCTATTCTGGGGTGTCCTTGATAAGGATGTCCTCGTCGCTCTTGGCTACCTGCCGAAGTATCCAACATGCTCTAAGGCTGTGGGTTGCCACGGTATCCGGCGTCGTGTGTATTTTGCATGGGCCATTGAGCCATCCCTCCAGAACGGTGCCGTGAAGCGTGATGGGTTTATGTTTTTTGATTGTTCGGCTGGGCGTGCCACGGGGGTGCGCCCTCTTCGCCTGTAGGATGAGTTGAGTTGGGACCGACGGTTCCCAGCGTGCTGCCTAAGTTTTCCAGACGCTTTCCATCGTGCTGTACTTTTGTACGATAGTTGCTAAGTCAGCGAACTTTAGTATGTTGCGGCGATTGATGGCGTTGAGGATACCTTCGTCCGCGCAATTGTTGCAGAATGCCGCTATCGCATCTTCCTCACGGTAATTTTTTACTTTATTTTTGACAAGGAGGAATCTGGCCCAGAAGTGGTGGACCGTTTCCTGAGGGTGTTGTTTGATGCTCATGAGAGCGTCTATGTCCGGGTGGGTGGGTGGTACGAAATCCGAACCATGACCCGATTTTGGATCCGGAGTTTGAAGATCTATCGGCCCTGGCAGTTCGGGCTCTGAGATATCAACTGATTTTTCAGGCTCATCGTTCGACTCCATGTTCGAGGGACGGGACATGCCTTTCTGCCGTAGAGTATACGACCCTTCAAGATCGGATATCCGAACATAGTTTGTTTTCAATATAGTAGAAGAGTTGCTCCGCTCCTCGACTACCGCTATCTGGTGGGTGATCAGCAGAGTCTTAATTTCTCTCTGGTCGGGTTTAAGCCCAACCCGATTGTAGTCTATAGCGACCCCCAAGGCGGCCATGCGATCCAGGAGTTCGTTCAGTGATGATAGCTCCGTTGGATCCATCCGGGCGGAGTATTCGGGATCAACGCAAAGGCGATTTTTGATGACTTCAGAGGTCATCGTCGGCTTAAGGGCTGGCCCGGCGGTCATGACGAAGCCGCCCAGACGGAGGGTTTGGCCCGGGGCCAGGGTTCCTCCGGAGATGATAATATCCTTGAGAACAAGGCGAGACATCAACCCTCTTGGTGACGGCACAATGGAACTCTCAATGAAAGCACCAATGTCGGTGTCAAAACCGGCGGATCTCGGGTAGGGGGTCCCGAACTGTGCGTCTAGGATCGATGGTAACAGGAGACGGGGGACACGATATTTACCCAGGTTCGGGCCCTCTCTATGGTAACAGGACCCTACTTCATGCTTGATTGATCTTGATGAATATGAGTGTTACAAGAGTTGATCTACCACGAGATCGTAATGGCTAAACCCTAAAAGTCTAGCCTGTATGACTATGGTAATGTGTATATCCTTTCCGGACTAACTCCTCCGGTTTGTATAGACACCGGGAGGATCTAGGGTTTACATAGAGTCGGTTGCATAAGAAGGAATCCTCATAGTCGGTCGCCAAGCTTCCCTTCCACGCCAAGTAGAATCCAATCCGAAAACGGGTACAGTCTTCGGCCTTCATGTCTTCACAGCCCATCAGTCCGGCCCACGGATAACAGGCTGGACGCTCGAGGACCCCTTAGTCCAGGACTCCCTCACCCCACCGCGCTCTCTCTACTCTCGCATCCCTCCGAGTGCTCTGCTCTCGTCCCTCCACGTGCCCTGCCAGTGTTTGGGGCCGTCGCATGATCATGCACGTTCTTGTGCATGCAGCTGCGCCGGGCGCGGCGCGACGATGCAGTTACCCGCTGCAAAAACTGTCGTGCGGACGCGCTGAGAATCCAGGCCACCCAGCACCATTTATTCCTGCGGCCATTTACCTTATATCTCTCGCGTCACACGACACAATAAGCACACTCACGACGACACATACAGAGAGGACATCCAGCGGTCCAATGGCGCTCCCCGTGGCTCCAACGGCGCTCCCAGCGGCCAACAATGACAAAGGCAGGCAGTTCACCACGCATCACGTAGTGGACCCCCACGTGAGGGGGAAGGCCCTCTCGGTGGCGTGCACGAATGCTCCGGTCTCGGTGGAGAGCTGCATCCAGACTATGGAGCAGTTCCTTGACGAGGAAAAGTACCAAGTGGTCGGCTTCGACCTCGTGTACACCATCGGTCGCGTCGGGCATGATCAGAAGGTTGCCGTCACCCAGGTGTGCGTGTGACATGACGTCCTCATCTACCACTACCACCTGGCCACAAGGCCTTGCAAGGGTTTATCAACAGCCACTACAAGAAATATGTCAACTTGTGACCCTCACTATTGGTCCGTGAAAGGTCATAGTTTTTCATTTGCGACCTTTTTGTGACCAAAAACAGAAGGTCAAAAGCTAGCAGTCATAAACTGAAATTAACGACCTTCTTTCTGATATGCAAAAGTTTGTTGGTTCTTTGACCAAATTTTTTGTAACTAGCAGCCTCCCCATGCCATGTAGGCATCCAACATGGCAAGCTGATGTGGCACAAGAATCAGCCCTGTCCAATTCGGTTTTCTACATGGGCCTAGCCCAACAATTTGGCCTTTTTAATATTTATTTTTCCTATAAATTTTTGCTAGCTACATGGGCCTGGCCCAGCAATTCGGCCTCTTTATTTCTAGATGCGGCCTTTAAAAGCGTATCTTTTATTTTTTGCCATTTTATTTTCCACTGTTTTACACTTGTCCCAAATATCATAATATCATACACTCGTCCCACACGTCAGAAATTTCAAATGTGCTCAAATTATTTTGATAAGTGAGTCGCATGATGTCACATCCTAGCTAGTCATGCATTAGAGTGATGCATCATGTCTACTTTTCATAAGAAACTTGAATTGGGGAAGACAGAACCCCCTGGATTCAGCTAGGGTTTACTAAAAATATTTTCAATGAACCTGAAATGCCCTTCTAAAAAGTTCAGCCTCTTTGTCTTGGGTTAGAACCTCTGGCAAAATTGGTGCACAATTTTCTAGGTCAACAGAAGGTCATTGAATTAAATCATATGTAATTTGCACTTGGGCATATAAATGCTAGTAAATATTTTAAATGCTCAAATAATTCTAGAAATAAATGTAGGCTGTAGGAAATATTCTAAACTAAGCCTATGATTATTTTCAGCATTTTTGGAAGTGCCTAGCTATTTTTAATAAAGCCAAAAACCTACAGAGAAATAGAAAAACAGAAATAAAAGGAGAGAGAGAGAGAGAGAGAGAGAGAGAAACTTACCTGGCGCCACCTGGCAGGCCCACCTGCCGGCCCAGCCCAGCCACCGCTCCAGCGAGCTGCTTGGCTCGGCCAGGCAGGCAGCCAGGTGCTCGACGCCGGCACCAGCGGGTGCCACGCAGCTGGCCGTCGCCCTGCTTCCTCCCCTCGCTGCTCTGCTGGCCTGGGCGACCTCCACGTCGCCGCCTCGACCCCCTGGACACGCCCATTCGCCCCCTGCCTCTCTCCCTCGCTCTCCTCCGCCATGGCCGACGCAGCCGCCGCCGTTCCGCCACCATAGCCGTGCCCTCCGTCGTCCCCGTGCTGCGGAACCGTGTCCGTTCGCCCCGCCGTCGTCGACTACATCGAGCAGGCCAAGCCCCGAGTGCTCGCACGCCCTGCAACACCTCCACCGACCTCGTCTTCAGCAACCACCGCCGGAGATCCCCTTCGACGTCGCCACCGCATTAGCTCATCCCCGACTGCGCCGTCTGTCTCTGCGTGACCGCCGTGAGCTTAGCCATCTTCCCATCCTCTCCGCTCTCCTTCTCGTGCACCACAGCGAGCACATGGAGTTCGCACGCACGCGCCGCCGCGGAGCTCGTCGCCGACGTGTCTCCGGCCAACCTCTGGCCACGCCACCTTGTCCACTAACTTCACCGCATCCCCAAGAGCCCGTAGCACCACTCCACGCACCTCGCCATTCCCCGTAGCCTCGGGTTCGTCCTCACCCGACTCAGGCGACCGCCTAGCTCGTCGCCGGCGACGTTCCCAGCCACCCCGAGCTCAACTACCACCACCAAACGTCGCGGTTTGCTCCCAGCTACCCTAGTTGGTCATCGCCGTCCATTTGGTCGCCGGAACATGCTAACGCACTCTCACCGCCGCGTCTCGCCTTGTCGGTGGCTAAACGCCGGCGGGTTTGACCCGTTGACCTTGACTGGGTGGGCCCAAGTTGACTCTACTGAGTCTATGACAAGTGGGGCCCCCCTCTGCTAACTAAACCAAATTATTTTTAACTAAATCTAGTTAGTTTAATTAACTGCTGACACACGGGACCCACTGGTCAGGTTGACCTGGACGTCCCCGTTGACCACTGACGTCACCCTGACGCAGTGCTGACGCATTAATTCAATTACTGGAATTATTCTTATATAGGAAATTCCAGAAAATAGTTCAAACTTAACAAATTCATAGAAATTAATCTGTAACTCCAAATGCAAAGATTTATATACGAAATTTGATCAGAAAAATCCAATCTTTCCATCTGTACTAGTTTCATGCATGTCAGAACAATTTGACCTTGCTTTTTAGGTGAAACAAGCTAATGCACCTATATCACTTATTATTTTGGGTGATCATTTGAATCTTTGGTTCAAATGGACTCAAACCATTCTGTTCCAAGTTGCATTAGACTTATCAAACATCATTTTGCCATGTCATTGCATGCATCATATTGTTGCATATTTCCATGTGGTGATTGTGTTTCGATGTGTTCTTTGTGGTAGGTTCTGCCTCCAAGGATATTCACGAGTATCCAACTGAAGGGCAGTATCCCACTACCACTCCGTCAGGCAAGCAACCCATTGATCATTCCGATACAAACCCATGTTCTCGCTTCTGCTCTTGTTTACTGCATTAAGACAACGCGATTCAAACTGCTGTGTGTTGCGGTAGTTGAACCCACTTCCTTTGCATGATCTGTCATTGCCACAGTAACTAGATGAAACGCCACTAGCATGTGTAGGAGTTGATTGAGCCATATCTGTGTTTCCTACCATGCTATGCTTGCTACGCTTAGAGTTGTGTCAGGTCTGGCTCATCGGGATGATGAACTAGAGTGAAAGGTTGTGATGGTAACGAGAGTGAAGTGTTGAACATGATTTGGTAAAGGTATCCATGAGAGGCCATGTGGGAGTACATGGTGGGTTGTTTCATTGAGACCGTCCCTAAGAACTGAGATATGTGAGCGTGATTTAAGATTCAGCTACTACCACGCATTGGGCCTGAAACCAATGGAACCTCTCGGCTTATTAACCACTCTTGTCGTCTGTCCGGGAGTTGCAAAGTAGTTTTTGGTGTTTGTAGTATGCTGGGGGCCGCACGCAGCGCCGACCTTAGGCGTGGGCTGTGTTGCAGTAGGCATGTGGCACGATGTACTGAGTCACCCGTTTGGTGTCTCGGGAACCCTGCACACATCGTTCGGGGCCGTTAGTGGAAACCTCGGCCGGACTCCCTGCGGATGAAACCCGAATAGGCGATAAACCTGGACTAGGGACTCGTGTGTTTAGTCAGGTCGTGGCCGACACCCTCGCTGGGCTTCCGCTTGAAGGTTGCCGAGTACACGACGTGTAGAGGCGATAAGTGGTGAGAGCGTGTGTGAAGAAGTACACCCCTGCAGGGTATAAAACTATTCGAATAGCTGCGTCCGCGGTAAAGGACTACTTGGTCACCTATGCAGTTCATAGACAAGTAAATGGATACTACTAAAAGCCTCAAGATAAGTGTGAGTAACGCGGATGGCCCTCTCGTAGGTTGACGAGAGAGGATCCATGATGGAGTTTAGTGTTGGTGATTAGTGGACTCGTGTGCGACAAATGTTTTACAAGTTGTGTCCATCGTAGGATAGCTTAGCCATGAGTCAAAGCTCGCTTGCTGCAATAGCTCCACTACCTTCTTGAGAATATGCATATATTGTAGGATTCTGTTGTAAGACTTGCTGAGTACCTCTGTACTCATGTTTGCTTAAATTAATGTTTTTCAGACGACAACAACGCCCCTCTGATGGGTTCTACATAGACCTTGATGTCGACGAGTGACTAGCCACCCAGGTGGTGGTCCACGCCTTGGAAGGGCCCTCTTTAGATAAATAGGCTTCCTCAAGCCTTTTTTCCTTTCAAGAGTCTGTACTCAGACTAAGTTGCTTCCGCATGTGCTTGTATGTTTGTATGACTTGAGTGTCGGGTCATGTGACCCCTATCTGTATGAACATGCTATGTATGGCTCCTCGGAGCCTTTTAAATAAAGTACATTGAGTTGTAGAGTTTTGTTGTGATGCCATGTTGTATGTACTCATATCGGGCATATTGTGTGAATGATTGAAATGCTTGGTATGAGTGGGATCCAACAAACTAGTGGTTTATCCTTGGCAGCCTCTCATATGGGGAAATGTAGTCTAGTGCTTCCTGAGAGATAGTAGTCCGCTATAGCCCGGTTCACCGGAGTCCTGCTAGCCCAGAACTACTGCTCTGGACACTTGACTGGCCGGCATGTGATTCACTTCGTTCCTGTGTCTGTCCCTTCGGGGAAATGTCACGCGGTGACATCCGGAGTCCTGCCTAGCCTGCTACAGCCCGGGTAACCGGAGTCCTGTTAGCCCAGTGCTACAGCCCGGATTCACACGTTGATGACCGACATGCTCGATGTGATTCATGTATGCCTATCCCCATGGGTTAGTGCCGCTTTGGGTTCACAACTAGCCATGTCGGCTCGGGTTCTCTGTCATATGGATGCTAGCGACACTATCATATACGTGAGCCAAAAGGCGCAAACGGTCCCGGGCCATGGTAAGGCGACACCCATGGGATTACCATGCATGAGGCCGCAAAGTGATATGAGGTGTTACCGGTTGGGTCATTGTGACTTGGAATCGGGGTCCTGACAGCGTTGGCATCTGAGCCGGACTGCCTGTAGGTTCGCTAAGCCAAACTGGTCGATGTCGAGTCTAGAAATGCTTTAGTTATATGTAGGGGAATTGATTGTGGGAGGGAACGTAATGCTCTTTTTACTCCTTTACCTTATGCCTCTGATCTATGTCATTCTCTTCTCTTTCTACGTGGGTTAAGGACTAGGCTCTCTTCTCTCTATTAGGTTCACGCGTTACTAATTCGTAGTAACTTATAGGATTGTTGGTTACCAGCCTCAGTTCAGTTTCTACTAATTCTAGTATGTTGCCAGTTGAACCGAACCTTGATATGATGTTGTTGAGTGATTTTTTTTGCAAACTGTTGTGGATGTCTCAACTCCGTCTCTGATCATTTACAGCTGTTATGTTGTCCGATTTCCCCTAGAAATTCTAATGTCTTTACATTGTGCTTGTGCTTTCAGATGGCCACTCGTGCTCAGAACCAAGTGGTTCGCCTGACCCGGTGCCTCGATGTGCCCGGTCATACTGCTATGTTAGTCCGGGTAATGATCGAGACGGGCTACCGTTGGTATCCGGAATACACCGTTGAAGAACAATTCCGAGACTTTAATCAAAGCCAATACTTCTGCACTGTCAGGATATTTCCATCTTATCCTGGATCTACCGAGCCCTCCACTGTTCCTATGGACTCGGGGTCACTATTGAGATGGCTGTGCAGGATGCCGCCTACTCCATGATGACCATCATGCGAGTCAGGACCGGTCTGCTTCGGAACACAGACTTCCGTTATATGCCAGCTTCGCTCCCTGGAGCGCAAAGGTATCTCCAGGCTATCTATGCTGACTCCACACATGAGGACTCACTTACTCGCACCACTGGCGAGATGCTCGAGGATAAGGACCGAGAGAATCGGGCCTTGAGACTGGAGCTTTTCAACACCCGTGCTGATCATTGGGCCACTTTGACTCGATTTGCACCAGCTGTGCAAGCTGGATGTTTGGATACGAGGGATCTGTATCCTGTGAGATCTGCTCTGCTAGACATGGTGGGTTGGCGTGATGTGGGAGGCATCACCCCACCCCGTGGTCCCCGCAGGCCACCGTTTGTTGGTCCAAGACCTCATCCTAGCCCCTATGGTCCACAAGCTCCTCAGGACCGTCTGTTCCCAGATGACCACGTTGAACTTCCAGGCTATGGAGGTGACTTCTATGAGGACTACTATGGAGCTGTCTGAGTTAGTAGTAGAATCACTAGTATTGTAATAGTTGTATTTCCACCGTCCTGCGTGACCTGTGGAATATGACTTGGTGTGTATCAATTCCGGAGGTGTACAAAAATAATGTATAGGAGTTTGGAATGCCTCCGATGAGATGTAATGTCTTTCACCGTAGTTGTACTTTAGCATGGGCTTGTACTAAACTATGAATGGTGTGTATGACCGTTGGTGTATATATGGCAGTTTCTATATTACCATGTCATACGGATGAACATCTCTGCATTCCATGTTATCCATTACATTCCGCACTTCCTTGCCAGGATTTTGCCATCCTTGTCTAAACCGTTGTCTTGTTTTCCAAGGATGGTCAACACCCGCAGCAACACGGCTGCCCCGGAGCAGAGTGAAGCCGGCACATTTAGGAATGAAAATCTGCCTCAACTGCCTTCTCTGGCCGAAGTTATGCTGGAGGCAGAACGAAACAAGCGTGAGACCAACCGCTTTGCTGGAGCGGATTGAGCAGAATAATGCACGCCAGCCAAGGAACGATCTGGTGTCAATCAATGACTTCGTCAAGTTGTACCCATCGAAGTTTAATCATTCCGTCGAGCCTCTCGATGCGGATGACTGGCTTCGCAGCATCACCCACAAGCTACGTTCTGCCAACGTAGCCCAAGCTGATAAGGTTACCTTTTCTGCCTATCACCTCGAAGGCGCTGCTAGCCTTTGGTGGGAGAATTTTGAGGCTATGCGCCCAGTCGGCCAAATCACTACTTGGGCTGAATTCAGTGAGGCATTCCGTGAACATCACATCCCAGAAGGTCTCATGGATAGCAAGAGGGAAGAGTTCTGCAATTTCACCCAGGGTAGACTGACTGTGGATGCATACAGTCGTGAGTTTGGAAATCTAGCACGATATGCTCCTGAAGAGGTATCCACCGACGCCAAGAAGCAGGCAAGGTTCCGCAAGGGACTTAGCCCCGAGCTTCGCCGTGACCTTCATCTGCATGAGTGCACCTCCTTCCAGAAGTTAGTCAACAAGGCCATCAGTGCTGAGACAGGTCAGACTGACTTCGAAGCTTCATGCAAGCACTCCCGTGACTTTGGATCTTCATCCGGCTCTGGATCCCAGAAGCGCCGGGTCTGGATCCCAAACACTGCTCTGCCACCCAGGTTCACTCCGAGGCCATCCTTTCAGGCGCCTCGTCCCAACCAGCAGTATGCACCGCCCAAGACTTATGGTGGCCCCGCTGCTAATGCTGCTCCACGCCCCAACGTGATAACTTGCTTCAAATGTGGGGAGACGGGTCACTACATCCGTGAGTGCCCCCAGAACAACCCCAACCAGTTCGGAAAGTCTGTTGGTCGCGGCAAGTTAGAAGGAAAGGTGCTCTACGCCAAGCCAGCCACCACTGCTCGTGGCCATGTCAACTACGTCTCAGCTGAAGAGACTCATGAGGACCCCAACGTCGTTCTCGGTACGCTCCTTGTTAATTGCCATCTGGCAACTGTTCTCTTTGATACTGGAGCATCTCATTCATTTATTTCCGAGAGCTATGCTCGACTGCACAACACCACATTTTGTGACATGCCCACCTCCATGGTAATTCAAACCCCTGGTTCTAAGTGGCAAACCTCTAGAATCAGCCATGGAAATGAAATCCTTGTCGATAGATTGGTCTTCCTTGCATCGCTAATAGCTCTCAAGTCCTCGGACATAAACATCATCTTAGGTATGGACTGGATGTCAGCCCATTACGCTAAGATTGATTGCTCTACTAGAACTGTTCAACTCACCCATCCATTGGGCAAGACAGTCAACGTTTTGACCCGAGTGTCTGAGCGTCAGCTCTACTCCTTAAATACCAACCCCATTCCAGACCTTGAAGATATTCCGGTAGTCCGTGATTTCCCGGATGTTTTTCCAGAAGAACTGCCAGGTGTTCCACCTGACAGAGATGTCGAGTTCGTGATAGACCTTGTTCCAGGAACTGTCCCAATCTCTAGAAGACCTTATAAGATGGCACCCCTAGAACTAGCCGAGCTTAAGAAACAACTCGATGAGTCCTTGAAAAAGGGTTTCATCCATCCTAGTTCTTCTCCATGGGATTGCCCCGTCCTCTTCGTCAAGAAGAAGGATGGAACGGATCGGATGGTTGTAGATTACCAACCTGTCAACTTGGTCACCATCAAAACACAAGTATCTGCTCCCCAGGATCAATGACCTGTATGATCAGCTCGCTGGATCCTCAGTCTTTTCCAAGATGGATTTGAGGTTGGGCTACCATCAAATCAAAATCAAGAACGGGCACATTCCTAAGACGGCCTTTGTTACTCGTTATGGCCAATACGAGTACACTGTCATGTCTTTCGGTTTAACCAATGCTCCAGCCACCTTCTCTCGGTTAATGAACTCGATCTTCATGGAGTATTTGGATAAATTCGTCGTGGTATACCTCGATGATATACTCATCTACTCTAAGAATGAGGAAGAACATGCCGAACATCTAAGCCTAGTTTTGATGAAACTTCAAGAGCATCACCTTTATGCCAAATTCTCTAAGTGCGAATTCTGGTTGCCAGAAGTGACCTATCTGGGCCATGTAATCTCTGGTAAGGGCATTGCTGTCAATCCAGAGCGAGTTCAAGCCGTCCTTGACTGGACTCCACCTGAAACGGTCAAGCAAGCTCGGAGTTTCCTTGGTTTAGCGAGCTATTGCCGCCGCTTCGTCGAGAATTTCTCCAAGGTTGCTAAGCCTCTAACCGAACTCCTCAAGAAAGATAAAAAGTTCGAATGGACTCCACAGTGCGAGTTCAGCTTTCAGGAACTGAAAAGACGCCTGACATCTTCTCCCATACTTGTGCCACCAGATTTTTCTAAGGACATTGTTATCTATTGCGACGCCTCGCGACAAGGACTAGGTTGCATACTCATGCAAGATCGTCATGTGATTGCCTATGCTTCTCGACAGTTGCGTCCACATGAGGATAACTATCCCACCCATGATCTGGAGCTTGCAGCTGTAGTCCATGCACTCAAAACCTGGCGACATTACCTTCTTGGTAATCGTTGCAAAATTTACACCGATCACCAAAGTCTGAAATATATCTTCACCCAACCGGATTCGAATCTCGGGCAAAGACGTTGGGTCGAGTTGATAACGGATTACGATTTAGGAATAACTTACACCCCAGGCAAAGCCAATGTCATGGCTGATGCGCTAAGTCGTAAATCCTATTGTAACAACCTAATGTTACAACAAAGTCAACCACTTCTCCACGAGGAATTTTGTAAGCTTAATCTTCACATTGTTCCTCGAGGATTTCTTTCCACCCTGGTGGCGAAACCTACCCTTACGGATCAGATCATCAAGGCACAGAAGGTAGATCCGGGAATTTCCCGTATCAAAAGAAACATCAAGAAAGGAGTCGCAGATTGTTTCTCTATTGACGATCAAGGTGTCGTGTTCTTTGGACACCGTCTAGTGGTTCCCAAGGTACGCAACCTGAGGCGATTGATCCTTAAGGAAGCTCATGATTCCCCTCTCACCATTCATCCCGGTAGTACTAAAATGTATCAAGACCTACGCCAGAGGTTTTGGTGGACTAGGATGAAGAGAGAAATCGCTCAATACATTGCTAACTGCGACGTCTGTCGTCGTGTTAAAGCAGAACATCAACGGCCTGCTGGCACCCTTCAACCTTTGGCTATTCCTGTATGGAAATGGGATAAAATCGGTATGGATTTCATTACCGGGTTTCCCAAGACCAAGAGAGGGAATAATGCTATCTTCGTCGTTGTCGATCGTCTTTCCAAAGTAGCCCATTTCCTACCCATTCGTGAGAGTATAACCGCTAGCCAGCTAGCTGACTTGTACATCTCTCGAATAGTGTCTCTTCATGGTGTTCCATTGGAGATTAACTCCGACAGTGGAAGTCTCTTCACCTCTCGATTTTGGGAAAGTTTCCAAAATGCTATGGGGACTCGTCTCTCCTTTAGCACCGCCTTCCATCCTCAATCAAGTGGTAAAGTAGAACGAGTCAATCAAATCCTGGAAGACATGCTTCGAGCCTCTGTCATCTCTTTCGGTATGAATTGGGAGAAATGTCTTCCATTCGCCGAGTTCGCTTATAACAATAGTTATCAAGCTAGCTTGGGCAAAGCTCCTTTCGAAGTTCTCTATGGACGGAAATGTCGAACGCCTCTTAACTGGTCAGAAACCGGGGAAAGACAACTCTTTGGCCCGGATATGATCCAGGAAGCAAAAGAGCAGGTTCGCATTATTCGTGAGAAATTGAAAACGGCCCAGTCTCGCCGAAAGAGCCAATATGACCGCAAACATAAGCCTATGACTTATGAAGTTGGCGAGAAGGCTTACCTTCGGGTTACTCCTTTGAAGGGAACCCATCGATTCGGTATCAAAGGCAAATTGGCTCCTCGTTACATTGGACCCTTTCGCATTCTTGCCAAACAAGGGGAAGTTGCCTACCAGTTGGAACTACCTCCGCATCTTTCCAGAGTTCATGATGTCGTCCACGTTTCTCAACTCAGGCGTTGCTTCTCGGATCCTATCCGTGGAGTGGACCACGAAACGCTTGATCTCCAAGATAATCTCACATATCGAGAATATCCCGTCCATATCCTTAATCAAGCCGAGCATACCACTCGACGCCAGAATATCAAGTTTCTCAAGGTTCAATGGTCACACCATTCCGAGCAAGAAGCTACGTGGGAAAGGGAGGACCGTCTTTGACTTGAGTACCCTACCTTCTTCCCGAAGGATCCTAAATCTCGGGACGAGATTCTTTTGAGTGGGGGTGAGTTGTCACATCCTAGCTAGTCATGCATTAGAGTGATGCATCATGTCTACTTTTCATCAGAAACTTGAATTGGGGAAGACAGAACCCCCTGGATTCAGCTAGGGTTTACTAAAAATATTTTCAATGAACCTGAAATGTCCTTCTAAAAAGTTCACCCTCTTTGTCTTGGGTTAGAACCTCTGGCAAAATTGGTGCACAATTTCCTAGGTCAATAGAAGGTCATTGAATTAAATCATATGTAATTTGCACTTGGGCATTTAAATGCTAGTAAATATTTTAAATGCTCAAATAATTCTGGAAATAAATGTAGGCTGTAGGAAATGTTCTAAACTAAGCCTATGATTATTTTCAGCATTTTTGGAAGTGCCTAGCTATTTTTAATAAAGCCAGAAACCTACAGAGAAATAGAATAACAGAAATAAAAGGAGAGAGAGAGAAACTTACCTGGCGCCACCTGGCAGGCCCACCTGCCGGCCCAGCCCAGCCACCGCTCCAGCGAGCTGCTTGGCTTGGCCAGGCAGGCAGCCAGGTGCTCGACGCCGGCACCAGCACGTGCCACGCAGCTGGCCGACGCCCTGCTTCCTCTCCTCGCCGCTCTGCTAGCCTGGGCGACCTCCATGTCTCCGCCTCGACCCCCTGGACACGCCCATTCGCCCCCTGCCTCTCTCCCTCGCTCTCCTCTGCCATGGCCGACGCAGCCGCCGTTCCGCCACCGTAGTCGTGCCGTCCGTCGTCCCCGTGCTGCGCCACCGTGTCCGTTCGCCCATCCGTCGTCGACTACATCGAGCAGGCCGAGCCCCGAGCGCCCGCACGCCCTGCCACATCTCCACCGACCTCGTCTTCGTCAACCACCGTCGGAGATCCCCTTCGACGTCGCCACCGCATCAGCTCATCCCCGACCGCGCCGTCTGTCTCTGCGTGACTGTCGTGAGCTTAGCCATCTTCCCATCCTCTCTGCTCTCCTTCTCGTGCACCACAGCGAGCACATGGAGTTCTCCCGCACGCGCCACCGCGGAGCTCGTCAGCGACGTGTCTCCGTCCAACCTCTGGCCACGCCACCTTGTCCACTAACTTCACCGCATCCCCAGGAGCCCGTAGCACCACTCCACGCACCTCGCCGTGCCCCATAGCCTCGGGTTCGTCCTCACCCGACTCCGGGACCGCCTAGCTCGTCGCCGGCGACGTTCCCGGCCACCCCGAGCTCAACTACCACCACCAAACGTCGCGGTTTGTTCCCAGCTGCCCGTAGTTGGTCTCCGCCGTCCATTTGGTCGCCGGAACGTGCTAACACACTCTCACCGCCGCGTCTGGCCTCGCCGGCGGCTAAACGCCGGCGGGTTTGACCCGTTGACCTTGACTGGGTGGGCCCAAGTTGACTCTATTGAGTCTATGACAAGTGGGGCCCCCTCTGCTAACTAAACCAAATTAGTTTTAACTAAAGCTAGTTAGTTTAATTAACTGCTGACACGCGGGACCCACTGGTCAGGTTGACCTGGACATCCCCGTTGACCACTGACGTCACCCTCACGCAATGCTGACGCATTAATTCAATTACTGGAATTATTCTTATATAGGAAATTCCAGAAAATAGTTCAAACTTCAAAAATTCATAGAAATTAATTTGTAACTCCAAATGCAAAGATTTATATATGAAATTTGATCAGAAAAATCCAATCTTTCCATCTGTACTAGTTTCATGCATGTCAGAACAATCTGACCTTGCTGTTTAGGTGAAACAAGCTAATGCACCTATATCACTTATTATTTTGGGTGATCATTTGAATCTTTGGTTCAAATGGACTCAAACCATTCTGTTTCAAGTTGCATTAGACTTATCACACACCATTTTGCCATGTCGTTGCATGCATCATATTGTTGCATATTGCCATGTTTTGATTGTGTTTCGATGTGTTCTTTGTGGTAGGTTCTGCCTCCGAGGATATTCACGAGTATCCAACTGAAGGGCAGTATCCCACTACCACTCCCTCAGGCAAGCAACCCATTGATCATTCCGATACAAACCCATGTTCTCGCTTCTGCTCTTGTTTACTGCATTAAGACAACGCGATTCAAACTGCTGTGTGTTGCGGTAGTTGAACCCACTTCCTTTGCATGACCTGTCATTGCCACAGTAACTAGATGAAACCCACTAGCATGTGTAGGAGTTGATTGAGCCATATCTGTGTTTCCTACCATGCTATGCTTGCTATGCTTAGAGTTGTGTCAGGTCTGGCTCATCGGGATGATGAACTAGAGTGAAAGGTTGTGACGGTAACGAGAGTGAAGTGTTGAACATGATTTGGTAAAGGTATCGATGAGAGGCCATGTAGGAGTACATGGTGGTTTGTTTCATTGAGACCGTCCATAAGAACTGAGATCTGTGAGCGTGATTTAAGATTCAGCTACTACCACGCATTGGGCCCGAAACCAATGGACCCTCTCGGCTTATTAACCACTCTTGTCCTCTGTCCGGGAGTTGCAAAGTAGCTTCTGGTGTTTGTAGTATGCTGGGGGCCGCACGCAGGGCCGACCTTAGGGGTGGGATGTGTTGCGGTAGGCACGTGGCATGGTGTTAAGAATGTTTTACAAGTTGTGTCCATCGTAGGATAGCTTAGCCATGAGTCAAAGGTGGCTTGCTGCAATAGCTCCACTACCTTCTTGAGAATGTGCATATATTGTAGGATTCTGTTGTAAGACTTGCTGAGTACCTCTGTACTCATGTTTGCTTAAATTAATGTTTTCAGACGACAACAACGCCCCTCCGATGGGTTCTACGTAGACCTTGATGTCGACGAGTGAC
This sequence comes from Aegilops umbellulata, assembly GCA_032464435.1. Classification (NCBI taxonomy): domain Eukaryota; kingdom Viridiplantae; phylum Streptophyta; class Magnoliopsida; order Poales; family Poaceae; genus Aegilops; species Aegilops umbellulata. The sequence goes on along the minus strand of CP136059.1, from coordinate 146,624,604 downwards.
TAGCCACCCAGGTGGTGGTCCACGCCTTGGAAGGGCCCTCTTTAGATAAATAGGCTTCCTCAAGCCTTTTTCCTTTCTAGAGTCTGTACTAAAGACTAAGTTGCTTCCGCATGTGCTTGTATGTTTGTATGACTTGAGTGTCGGGTCATGTGACCCCTATCTGTATGAACATGCTATGTATGGCTCCTCGGAGCCTTTTAAATAAAGTACTTTGAGTTGTAGAGTTTTGTTGTGATGCCATGTTGTATGTACTCATATCGGGCATATTATGTGAATGATTGAAATGCTTGGTATGGGTGGGATCCGACAAACTAGTGGTTTATCCTTGGCAGCCTCTCATGTGGGGAAATGTTGTCTAGTAATTCCAGCCCGGTTCACCGGAGTCCTGCTAGCCCAGCACTACTTCTCTGGACACTTGACTGACCGGCATGTGATTCACTTCGTTCATGTGTCTGCCCTTCGGGGAAATGTCACGCGGTGACATCCGGAGTCCTGCCTAGCCTACTACAGGCCGGGTAACCGGAGTCCTGTTAGCCCAGTGCTACAGCCCGGATTCACACGTTGATGACCGACATGCTCGATGTGATTCATGTATGCCTGTTCCCATAGGTAAGTGCCGCTTTGGGTTCACAACTAGTCATGTCGGCCCGGATTCTCTGTCATATGGATGCTGGCGACACTATCATATACGTGAGCCAAAAGGCGCAAACAGTCCCAAGCCATGGTAAGGCGTCACCCGTGGGATTACCGTGCGTGAGGCCGCAAAGTGATATGAGGTGTTACCGGCTAGGTCGATGTGACTTGGAATCGGGGTCCTGACATATGAGTCATGTTTCCATTGCACACATTTTCAAATCACATACATAATTACTATTTCATATGAAATAGAAATTGTTATTCTGAAACATACAACATTTCATTCAAAAACAGAGAAGATACAAGAAATTCTGGAGTTCACAATGCCCAAAAAACCCAGCTATTATTAGCTAACTTGGTCTACAAAAATGTCTTGGCGCTTCTTTGAACATCTTCTTTCGTCTTGAATTTAGGAAAAATATCTGCCAACAAGAAAACAGAACAACGAGGATATAGGATGAATAACAACAGCACCAAGTGATGGGGTGCTATTTACTAAGATTTAAGTCCGGAAAGAAACATGCATGAAAATTAAGAAGAGCTAGAGCAAGTCTGCATGAAAATTAAGAAGTGCTATTCAGTATGAATGCCCTGAAGTTTCTGTGCACGTCATGCCAAGTCAGCAAACAAGTAGCATGCATGTGAGCCATAAAAAATGAACACAGTTCAGCACCTACAACAGCCTTACACAACAGATCAAGCCATGAAGTGATAATAAAAGTGTGTGATGAGAAATTGGCCACTCCTTTTAATTACTATGAGCAACAAAACATCTAGTTTCAGATACTCAAGAGGATACATTCATATACTTAATTATATGCTGGTAAGGATTATAGACAAGGATTGTAGAGGTTAACAACAACAAAACTAAAATTGGAACTTGATACCATTTGTGATGCACGACATAAGCTAACAAAAAGACACATTCCAAAACAATCTATATACAACATTTATGGATGGATACAATGAAGAACTAGAAAAGTTCAAATAGGAAAAGCAACTTCTACTTCTGAGCAATTTGCACAATATTGATAAAAATCAGTTTGCTACTACTGTCATGGGAAAATTGTTGTGGATTTGTTTTGATACAGAAGATAGAACTGGTAAAATCTGTTTGCTGCAACTCTGTCATGGATTTGTTTTAATCGCAGAAGATAGAATTGGTAAATAATCTCCTACTAGCATGTAGCGACTAAGATTTAAGCAGGTATGACAATTCATATGTTACTATTCCACAAAGGCAGCAAAGAGATATTCTAGAGGTGAAGTAAATGGGGTGCATTTGGAGCCTGAATTGGGATACAGATCAGGCACTAGAACAGTTCCCACAATATTGACACCATCCTGATGAGTGATGAGTACGAGTGATGAGTCCCCTCTCCATCAGGTCGTGAGCCAGAGATTCGTTGATCTGCAGGTAGTAGGTAGACACAGGGTGAGCAAGACCATCAGCACCATATATAAATCAAACAACACAGATGATGATACACTAATACACTGTTCATACTTGAAAATGCCAGAAGAGTTAAAATTATTAAACTGAGAGCAGTTGCAACAGCTCAAAGTGGCAGCAGCTCAAAAACAAGCCTACAACAGCTCAAAGTGGCAGTAGCTCTCATAAGGTTTCGCATTTAAGTATTCACAGCTGCTACAACTTTAAGCCATTTAAGTATGATTAATAAGAAACAACATCTCTTGGGAAGAGTGTAGACAAATTTAACAGAACAAATGAGAAATGACTCTTTACCGCAATATCACAACTACTCAAAGGTGAGAACGAGGAACATGCCATTTATCTTTCAGATGTCAAAGATCGTCACTGCAATCATCACATACACAATCAAGTACACTATAATGAGAGTGTTGTCTTTTAGACTGCACGGTCAACAACAACAAGTGTACAGAATGTTTCGGTACACAAGCATGCATAGGAATCGAATCCAAGCGGGCGAATCGGATCGAAAATAAAAAATTAGTTATTCAGAATTTTAGTTTTATGTCTGAAATAAAAATTCATGCTAGAAATAGCATCAAAGTGTATCTAATGCATGGCCTTTGTAGATAGGGATGAAGGGGTTCCCTACCATAACAACCGAAAAGAATCCGCCATCCCGACAGGCAACCGACGGCCAGGATCAAACATCAGAAATGAACCGATGCCCAGGGATCAGACACGTGCCGCTTACCACCACAGATCTCTCACAGGTCACTACCAAGCTGAAGTGGATCTTGGTCGTCGATTTTCGCACCATACGATCAGTTCGGATGCATATTTTACTCCTAGTTGCAACCTATCCAGATCCCTTCTAGCAGCAAAAAATACACAGACAAGATATTCATAAGCTAAACTGAGAAAAATTAAGCAAAGGAAATGATACGGGCATGCATGATTGATTAGTCTAGAAGTGTGTTCTTTGCATTTGCTTAGGGTGGCCATGTGATGGAGCATACATACAGCCCCCCTGGGCTACTACATGTTGCATGTTGGGGTTGTATACTGACATGACATACTCTAGTGTATCATAGGAGATTGACTGGGCTTTTTTATTGTTATGCTTCTGCACCTCTTGTCTCACTAACTAGATGATGTGAAGGGACACATGGAAAGGAGTTACATTGCTAGATACCATGCACAATGTGCAGCTAGATAGATGAAACGACATGAAACAAAATGAACCTAATAATTGCATTATACCAAGAAGTCAGGCGTGTGGTGCATCTCTGCGTCCGCTCGTCGCGGCCTCTGATGACCCGGTGCAGCTGGAGACGTCAGGGAGGGCCGCCGACGACGACGACCCCGAGGATCTGGATTAATTCCCTGAAGAAGCAAAAAACAACCGGCTAGATATTAATCAATCCCACGAAACACCGTCAGCACTCAGCAGGCAACACAAGTCAGTACATCAAAGAGCAGCACGCATGCCACCGAAACAGACAACCGGAGAAGTTCGACCGAACAACTCACCAAGGCCTCGGCAGGGGTGAACTTGCGCGGACGGCGCCAGTGTTTCCGTGGGGGCGGGAGACCTTGCCCCAGATGCAGCGGTAGTTGGTGTCGTTGCCTTGGTCTTGGCCTTGTAGACGTAAGCCATCATCTTGCCGCTGTACCAGAAAACGTCCTCCCTGGTGTTCACTTGGATCTGCCTGGATCTGCGCGCCCAACCAAGACAACGGATTCAGATACCCACGCGAGGGAGAACGAGCAGAGCCGCGCCAGCAGAGGGAGCTGCTCACCTCTTGTATCCGAGGATGGTGCCGCGGACGTAGAGCGCCACGCGCTGGCCGGTGCGCCCCCTCACCATCTTGCTGCTGTGGCGCCGTCTCCGTCCCCACCGATGAGGCGGACATGGCCGTGCCGTCTTGGATGGCCTCGCTGCTCCCCTCCTCCATCGATGGCGTCGGCGTCCGTCCAAATTCGAACTAAAGCAAAAGCGAAAGCGAGAGGGAGCGGGCGATGCGCTCGATCTGCTGTGGAGGAGGCGCCGGGGGAGAGGGAGAGAGAATGAGAGGGGATCGAGTGGGAGGAGGCTAGGGTTTCCAGAGGAAGTCTTTGCTTTATTCCAGACGTGTGCGCTCCCCACCATCAGATCGACATCTAATGGCAGGCGGTGCTCGAGCTGCTGTCCAACGGGCCTAAGGCCCAGGCAGGACTAGGCTGGACAATTTTCGGCCCAGTTGAGCATAATAGTTATGACAGAAAAAAAACATGAACTCCCTCTATTTTTGTGGAGAATCTACAAAATATTAGTTGCAAAATTGGAACGCATAGATTTTAAAATATGTGCAGAAGGGTGCATCTAAAAATAGCAAACAATGTTGCCTAAGAAAGTTTTCATTTTCTTTGGACAAAAAATCCATTTTCCATTTTTCGAGTTCCCAAAATGAGTTTTAATGTGAAGGACCTACCATATATTTGTTGCAAAATTGTACCACAGCATTTTTAGAAAATATTAGGCCATATTTAATGCACAATTGACACAATGGTTGGGTTTAAAAAGTTTTGATCCACCTCTCATGAAAAAGACAAATTTCCGCCGATTCAGCTAGAAGTGGGTCATATTTGAACTGTAGTTGCCTCATAGTTTGCTCTTTATTTTTTTCAAAAATCATTTCTAGGTACATAAGTATCTATTTAATCAGAGAAACACCAAAAAAATTCCAAGATCCAGCCACTAGCTAGGAACGGTCATTCCCGCCGTTTTGACCGCATTTTGAAACGGGCATAAAAAATTCAAAAAAAGTAAAAAAGGAAAATCTTCGCATTGTGTCATTATATGTGACCAAGTCACCAGGAAAAATAATAAACTTGTAATAGGACAATTGTTTTAAAAAAGTGCTCTTAGAAATGAGCTATCATGTGTGAAGATTCATGGGTTTCAAGCGAGATGATCAATCTTATGGCCACATTCATGGCATGGTTTGTTCAAATGATCTCATATTATGCACAAGGGTGCATCTTGGAATGGCAAACAATGTTGCCTAAGGGAGTTCTCATTTTCTTTGGATGAAAAATCAATTTTCCATTTTTTGAGTGCCCAAAAGGAGGTTTTTTTATGAAGGACCTCCCAAATAATTGTTGCAAAATTGGACCAAATCAATTTTATAAAATACTAGGAAATATTTAATGCACAATTGACAAAATGGTTGGGTGTAAAAAGTTTTGATCCACCTCTGGTGAAAAAGACAAATTTCCGCCGATTCAGTTGGAAGCGGGTCAAATTCGAACTGCAGCTGCCTCATAGTTTGCTATTTATTTTTTCCAAAAATCATTTCTAGGTACATAAGTATCTATTTAATTAGAGAAACAACAAAAAATTCCAAGATCCAGCCACTAGCAAGGAACGGTCATTCCCGCCGTTTTGACGCATTTTGAAACGGGCATAAAAAATTCAAAAAAATCAAAAAATTGGAAAACCTTCGCATTATGTCATTATATATGACCAAGTTCCCAGGAAAAAAAATAAACTTGTAATACTGCAATTATTTTAAAAGAGTGTTTTTAGAAATGAGCTATCATGCGTGAAGATTCATGGCTTTCAAGCCAAATGATCAATCTTATGGCCACATTCATGGCATAGTTTGTTCAAATGATCTCATATTATGCACAAGGGTGCATATTGGAATTCCAAACAATGTTGCCTAAGAGAGTTTTCATTTTCTTTGCACGGAAATTCATTTTCCATTTTTTGAGTGCCCAAAATGAGTTTTTTTGTGTGAAGGACCTACCATATATTTGTTGCAAAATTGGACCTACACAATTTTATAAAATACTAGGGCATATTTAATGCACAATTGAGAAAATGGTTGGGTGTAAAAAGTTTTGATCCACCTCTGGTGAAAAAGACAAATTTCCGCTGATTCAGTTGGAAGCGGGTCAAATTTGAACTGCAGCTGCCTCATAGTTTGCTATTTATTTTTTCCAAAAATTATTTCTAGGTACATAAGTATCGCTTTAATCAGAGAAACACCAAAAGAATTCCAAGATCCAGCCACTAGCTAGGAATGGTCATTCCCGCCGTTTTGACCGCATTTTGAAACGGGCAAAAAAATTCGAAAAAAAAAAATTGGGAAACCTTCGCATTTTGTCATTATATATGACCAAGTTCCCAGGAAAAATAATTTACTTATAATACGACAATTATTTTATAAAAGTGTTCTCAGAAATGAGCTATCATCTTTGAAGATTCATGGCTTTCAAGCCAAATGATCAATCTTATGGCCACATTCATGGCATAGTTTGTTCAAATGATCTCATATTGCGCACAAGCGTGCATATTGGAATGACAAACAATGTTGCCTAAGGGAGTTTTCATTTTCTTTGGACGAAAAATCAATTTTCCATTTTTCGAGTGCCCAAAAATGAGTTTTTTTGTGAAGGACCTACAATATATTTGTTGCAAAATTGGACCAAATCAATTTTATAAAATATTAGGCCATGTTTAATGCACAATTGACAAAATGGTTGGGTGCTAAAAGTTTTTATCCACCTCTGGTGAAAAAGAAAAATTTATGCTAATTCAGTAGGAAGTGGGACAAATTTGAACTGCAGCTGCCTCATAGTTTGCTCTTTATTTTTTTAAAAATCATTTATAGATTGAAAAGTATCTATTTAATCATAAATACATGGTTTGGTGGCGATACGTTGAGGTTGGGATGGTGGCCCAGGGCCCCAACTCCAAAGCGCATAGACTCGCATGCCCACCGCGTGGTCACCGCATGACCGTGGTGTTGCCACGCGTTCCGGGCGGCCTAGGCATGTCTAGTGGGTTAGGCACTCCCCTGATAGGTGTCAGGAAGAAGAAGGTAATATAATAATCTCACGAGGAGAATGAACTGAGCTCAAACATGAATTAGCACCCAAGTGTTTGATTAGTGGTACGGGAAATGCACATGGCCAATGGGCCTGAGTTTTGGCCGAGGATGATCATCTACTAAGGACACTATCTTGGAAAATTTGCAGCTCAAATGGAGGAGCCTAGGTGACACTTGCTTTGCAACATACCACAGTGGACAGAAATATGAATGTTGAAGCCACACTCACATGTATTGTTAGATGGGGCTCAAATTTTGTGGAGAGCTATGATTTGGGAATATATAAGATGTCGCAAAAATTCAGCTCATTAGGATATGCCTAGCCAGTACTTCCTTCACAACAGTTTGAGCTAAACAAAAACTTTGTAAATTTGCTGCGGAAGATTTACCAGTCAAATGGAGTTGAATATTGTCATGAGGAAATGATTTGGATAGTAAAGAATGCCCAATTTTTTGGGGAATTTTGGGAATGACAGAAATGTAGGTTGCTTCACAACCTAGTGCAAAAATTGACACATGGACATGACACATAGGCAAAACTGATGAGGTGGCGCCTTGTCATAGCAACAAGTACCAATGCATCCACGTTCACAACCTCATGACCATTTATATTGGTCGTAATCAGGTAGAAATAAGGTCATTGGCGCCTCTTGTCTGCTTTGTGACCATTTGGTGTAAGCAATTTCAGGGTTTGAGCCCTTCCAAGTGAAATGGCCATGAATTTACGACCAATTCAGCTGGGGTCACTAAGAGAAGGTCATAAGTTGACATATTTCTTGTAGTGAGCTCCGACTACAGTTTCGCTACGGTGGACACCACCAACGATCTAAAAGCGCTCAAGGTTTCAGACTTGAAATGTCTGAATCTTGTCAACATCTAGCACCACTACAAGGTCTGGGGCAGCGACAAAAAAAACTGAACTCCCTGGTTGACCTCACCTCGGCCATCATCGAACCCTACTACATGAAGATGAAGAATGAGAGCAATCAGGACAAGAACGCCTGGCATAGTGTGTGGCATGAGAGACTGGATGAACAACATGTCAAGTATGCGACCATGGAAGTGATAACCCACAAGTATAGGGGATCGCAACAGTTTTCGAGGGTAGATTATTCAACCCAAATTTATTGATTCGACACAAGGGGAGCCAAAGAATATTCTCAAGTATTAGAAGTTGAGTTGTCAATTCAACCACACTTGGAAAACTTAATATCTGCAGCAAAGTATTTAGTAGCAAAGTAGTATGGAAGTAACGGTAACGGTGGCAAAAGTAATAGTAGCAGTTTTGTAGTAATTGTAACAGTGGCAACGGCAAAGTAACTAAGCAAAGATCAATATGTGAAAAGCTCGTACGCATTGTATTGGTGATGGATAATTATGCCGGATGCGATTCCTCATGCAATAGTTATAACATAGGGTGACACAGAACTAGCTCCGGTTCATCAATGTAATGTAGGCATGTATTCCGAATATAGTCATACGTGCTTATGGAAAAGAACTTGCATGACATCTTTTATCCTTCCCTCCCGTGGCAGCAAGGTCCTATTGGAAACTAAGGGATATTAAGGCCTCCTTTTAATAGAGTACCGTACCAAAGCATTAACACTTAGTGAATACATGAACTCCTCAAATTACGGTCATCACCGGGAGTGGTCCCGATTATTGTCACTTCGGGGTTACCGGATCATAACACATAATAGGTGACTATTGACTTGCAATATAGGATCAAGAACTCACATATATTCATGAAAACATAATAGGTTCAGATCTGAAATCATGGCACTCGGGCCCTAGTGACAAGCATTAAGCGTAGCAAAGTCATAGCAACATCAATCTCATAACATAATGGATACTAGGGATCAAACCCTAACAAAACCAACTTGATTACATGATGAATCTCATCCAACCCATCACCGTCTAGCAAGCCTACGATGGAATTACTCAGAGTAAGGTTGATGATGACAACGGCGACGGATTCCCCTCTCCGGAGCCCCGAACAGACTCCAGATCAGCCCTCCCGAGAGAGGTTAGGGCTTGGCGGTGGATTCGAATCTTAAACGCGATGAATCCTTCTCTCTGATTTTTTCTCCCCGAACGTGAATATGTAGGGTTGGAGTTGAGGTCGGTGGAGCCTCAGGGGGGCCACGAGGCAGGGGGCGCGCCCTCCACCCTCGTGAACAGAGTGTGAGCCCCCTGGTGTTGATTCTTTCGCCAGTATTTTTTATTAATTCCAAAAATATTCTCCGTGAAGATTCGGGTCATTCCGAGAACTTTTATTTCTACACAAAAATAATACCATGGCAATTCTGCTGAAAACAGCGTCAGTCCGGGTTAGTTCCATTCAAATCATGCAAGTTAGAGTCCAAAACAAGGGAAAAAGTGTTTGGAAAAGTAGATACGTTGGAGAAGTATCAGGAGGCGTACACAAGCTATGAGATGTACAGGCGGATCGTTGACATGAGGACGTGTCTTCTTCCTGCCGCAGACGAGGGATCGAGCCACAGAGGTGTGGCGGAAGCGTCACAAGAAGTAGATTACTAGACGATCGTTTCTCCTACTTTAGAATGTATGCAATTGTTTATTGAGGTGTGTGCGAATGATCTGTATTGTCACTTATGTAACTGGATGTTTATTTCACTTATATTAAGGACAGTATAACCGCACCTAATCCCTGCCCTCACAGCGATTTGGGTTTTTGGCCGTCCGTTTTACTGATCTGGGAGTTTCTAGCCGTCGGATTTCGTGTCTAATGCAGTCTGGTATGCAATCTGTGTCAATTGGCCCAGCTGTCCTGTGGGCTGCTGCTCCACGGGCCGAATCGGACACTTGTGGTGCAGTGGGCCTTCGGCGAGTCGGCAGCCCATTCGAAGAAGGAGGCCTACGAGCTACCGCGTCAGGTCCATTTACTCGCGAACCCAACCGCTCAAAAGAAAAAAAAACACTCGCGAGGCTGAGGGGAACGGGACTAATCGAGTCCAGATCGAGGCTGAGTGGAACGGGACCGGATCGATTCCCCCACTCATGAACCCTAACAGAGTCCCGATCGAGGTTGAGGGAACGGGACCGGATGGATTCACCTCCAGAATCGAGCGGTAGAGAGGGGCGGTCGGTTCCATCGAGTGAAGACCGCCAGTGTGTGTTCGTCCACCTGAGGTCAGGAATGGGATCGAGTCCATCTGGTCGATCACAGCGGCCGGAGGAGCGGGATCCAGGAGCCGAGTCCATCCGGTCGATCCCACCGACCAGAGGAGCGGGATTAAATGGCAGACGCCTCGTGTACTGCTCGCAATCATGGCATTCTTCCACTGGAAACTGCTTTGTTGTCCTCCAAGCTCGCTATTATGGACATTATCATTCATTCAGGCCTATTATCATTCATTCATTTTCTTGATGCCTGGTAAAGTCGCAAACCTTGCAGGTACAATATAATGCTGCCCTCCATGGTTGTCTATGCACATCTTACTCCAGCAGCAATAATTGTCAGTTCACGTATGAGTGTATGATTTATTCTTCCACCAATCAAATGAATTGTTCTGATTTTGTCTCATTCCAAAAACTGTACATACAGGTGTTTCATGCTTGCTATGGTCGATTGATTTGGGCAGTTCTTGGAGACTGTACTCGCAATTTTTCTACTTCGGCAGCTCACGATCATCTATGGCTTCTACACGAGTAACTTATCTTTGTGGAAATATAACCAATTCTGATTTATTCCCATCCCAACAGGAAGAAGTAAGAGAATTTAGTGAATTGGTTTTCAAGCCAATTTGCATCTTTCAGATCTGAAGCCATTCCTCGGCGTGTCACTGCGCATTCACGTGTAGCTCTTGTATGAGATCCCTAGAAGGGCGTTGAGTGCATCTTGACATCGTCTTTCTTGATGAACATGCCTACTAAAAACTTATTAATATAACGTCCTTGTGTTTAATACTGATCTTCTATCGAAAAAATATGTATGGAGAGGTAAGTGTGATGAATGCAAAAAATATTCAAGGAAAACTCAAGGAGGGCAATGTTTTCCTCATCAACGAGTCCTTTGTGAAATTAGCAAAGAACATGTATAAGGTTGTGGAAGCAAGTTCCATGAAAATAACTCTATGGTCGAAGGTTTAGGCGCAGCGTTATGTCCTTATCAATTATCCTGATTATGCATGTTCACTTACCAATTTTATACCTCTACCCTACGGTTGGAAAGACAGACTCCTTTATAGGCAAGGAAAATCTACTTTAGTGCACGCACCATTATTCCTTTGTTTCCTCCACTTTGCTGCTTTATTATGTTTCTGGTCCATTATCATGCTCATGTTTCAATGTACAGATGTCAGAATAGTTTCAGTGATTTAAAATCACTTTTAAGATTTGACTGCCTGCTCGAGCCCAGGATTCTGACAAAAGTAACCTCCAGATAACAGATATTGAGTACGCTTTCTCATCTCAACTACGAGACCATCTATTATCTTCTAACTTTCATAAGAGTTAGAAGACTATCTATTATCCTCTAAACTCTCACTATATTAGCTGAATCGCATGTACTTAGCGTATATAATCATGTCTCAGATTACCGACTACAGAGCCATTAGCATAATTGTTGGCAACAAGTTATAACTAAAAGTAACTATATTTGTGATCTCTGAACTTTTCCAATGACAGGTGAACACTAGCTAGCACCGACAGAACCGAGATTATGTTGATCTCTCGTGCAAATGGTCACGTACTTAGTACACCAGTATAGTCCTCTCTCAAATTATAAAGTACATATCTCAAAAATTTATGTGCAAAAAACACCGCTGCCAGCCAGCCAACAGACATAGGATAATCCAAATTGCACTTGTCAATAATGCTCCCAGTAGCACAAACAAGAAAAAGGCAAAAGGGTAAATATCCACATTATACTAAACTCCCTGTTCAAGATTCTATTTTTTTGACGTACATATATATTAACACCTATCTTCATGATTTACAGACCTGTAACTCACACAATCAAGACCTCTTCTTTGAAAAAGAAACTTCATCTCCCTGAGCAAAGATTGGCTTATCTACTTTGGGAGCTATTAAATAAATGGAGATGTTATGATTGTGACCACCCTTTTTGGATGTTTTACTTATGTCGTCTGCCTGCGACAAGTATTACCGGGTAAAGGTGATAAGACTTTGTGTTTGCCAATTACGACTTATGTGTACTGTGTTTTCAGAGAACCATTGCTCCTGTCTAAACTGAGTTATCCAAGACTTGCATCTCTACAATCACCCTTATTTATCCTCTAAAGTGATGTTTCTGTTCTTTGATCCCGCATCTCTATTTCTATTACTGTGGTAAATCTGGATCCTATTTGTAGAAATGTCCAATTATTCTAATGCTTTCCTATCAATGTATATACATGTGTTTCCTTTAATTTATTGAGAAAGTTGCCCTATTATCAGCCTCTTTCTGTTTTTTACGGGTGAGCAGCTGCTACATCCTTCATCATAAAGGTCTCTTGTATTATACTTTTGCACTGTGCGCATCCTGCGTTTTCCTCTTCTCTATTTTCATGCTTGACATGCTATAAAAATAATACCACCAAATAGTATTAATGGGAATGCTTTCTTGAATTTATCACAAGCTCATGTGGATAGTTATATAGGTGTATATTTCACATATATTATCCCATTCAGATTGATTATTTCCTACTCAAGACTCATTTTATTTCATAAAGAATATCATGCTGAAGTGACATTAGTAGTTGGCTGTAAGATGAATGCTGGGTATGGAGCTCACTTGGTGCTTGGTACATATTAAGTTTCTCTTCTTCTACCAAGATGAATGCTGGAATGTAATTCACTATGCGCACACCCCTCAATGACTTTTTTTGCGGGAACTCAGTGACTTATTTCGGTTGTACCAAAACTTGCAATGCCTACTTTCGGTTATAGAAAATTCTGTAAAATTGTACCATACAACCTTCCAAATAGACGGGCGCAGCAACGCGCGCCTTCAATGATCTAGTATATACATGTTATTCTACTGTAGACAGAGCAAACCACACGGCTTATTAGAAGCAATCGTCTGTGTTATTATTGGTCTTCGCACACATTTCTGATTATGGACCTGTTTGCCACGTATCACACACATCTTGTTCAGTTGAACCGTTTCCATTGTGTTGCCTAATCACACACAGTTCATCCTACTGAACCGTATGTTGTATATCGCACACGCCTTCATCTGGCTACCCATTTCTTTTGTTCCTCCTCATCCCAAACAGTTAATTGAACTAAACCAGATGCCCTGCATCGCACACGCAACTAAAATCTGAACTATGTTGATGCATCCGTCATCGCAAACGTTTTGCACCTTTTTTGACGGTTTTTTACACCACCTTTTGCGATTATGGCATCACACATAGTTTCGTCAAAGGGTCTCTGATCGTAGTGTCACGTTTGGACCATCCTGCAGTGGTGTATTAAACTAGTTTGTAGGAGTGATGCTAGAACTATGTTGCAAGAATAAAACTAGAAATACTTTGCAATATAATAAAATTTAGGTGTTTAGTAAAAGGGTTTGTTTCAACAAGTTATTTGCCCCTAGTCAATCATTAACAAGTACCGGCAATCATTCTTGCAATTTTATATGAGGGAGAGGCATGAGCTAACATACTTTCTCTACTTGGATCATATGCAGTTATGATTGGAACTCTAGCAAGCATCTGCAACTACTAAAGATCATTAAGGTCGTGAAACCCAACCATAGCATTAAGTATCAAGTCCTCTTTTGTCACATCCTAGCTAGTCCATGCATTAGAGTGTTGCATCATGTCTACTTTTCATCATAAACTTGAATTGGGGAAGACAGAACCCCCAGCACCCCCCTGAAATCAACTAGGGTTTACTAAAAATATTTTCAATGAACCTGAAATGCCCTTCTAAAAAGTTCACCCTCTTTGTCTTGGGTTAGAACCTCTGGCAAAATTGGTGCACAATTTTCTAGGTCAACAGAAGGTTATTGAATTAAATTATATGTAAGTTGCATTTGGGCATTTAAATACTAGTAAATATTTTAGATTCTCAAATAATTCTGAAGATAAGTGTGGGCTGTTGGAAATATTCTAAATGGAGCCTCTGATTATTTTCAGGATTTTTAGAAGTGCCTAGCTATTTTTTAATAAAGCCACAAACCTACAGAAAAATAGAAAATAGAAATTTAAAGAGAGGGAGAGAACTTACCTGGCCGCAGCCCATCAGTCGGCCCACCTGGCGGCCCAACGCTGTGCTGGCCCGTGCCAGCCAGCTCCTTCGTCCCCGTCAGGCAGGCAGAGAGCTGACGCCGACGAGCGCGAGCTCGCCACGGCGCCAGCAGCTTGTCGCTTCGCGCGCCTGGACCCTGGGCAGGCTCCACGTCGCCGCCCCGACCCCGTGGACACCTCACTCGCCCCTACCTCTCTCCCTCGCTCTCCCGCACCATGGCCGACGCACTTGCCGCCGCACCGCCGACGTAGTCGCGCCCTCCGTCATCCCCATGCTGCGCCACCGTGTCCGTTCGCTCCGCCATCGTCGACTACATCGAGCAGGCCGAGCCCCGAGTGCTCGCACGCTCTGCAATACCTCCACCGACCCCGTCTTCGTCGACCACCGCCGGAGATCCCCTTCGTCGTCGCCACCGCATCAGCTCGTCCCCGACCGCACCGTCCGTTTCTACGTGACCGCCGTGAGCTCAGCTACCTCCCCATCCTCTCCGTTTGCTTTCTCGTGCACCGTAGCAACTGCACGAAGCTTCATCGCACACGCCACCGCCGAGCTCGTCGCTGACGTGTCTCCGGCCAACCACCGGCCACACCACCGTGTCCAACACACTCACTGCATCCCCAGGAGCCCAACGCACCTCACCACGCACCTCGCCGTGCCCCATAGCCTCGGGCTCATCTTCACCCGACTCCGGCGACCGCCAAGCTCATCGCCGGCGACGTTTCCTGCCACCCCGAGCTCAACCACCGCCACCAAACGCCGCGGCTTGCCCCCGGCTACCCGTAGATGGTCTCCGCCGTCCATTTGGTCGCCGAAACGCACTAATGCACTTCCACCACCGCGTCTGGCCTCGCCGGCGGTTAAACGCCGGCGGGTTTGACCCGTTGACCTTGACTGGGTGGCCCCAGGTTGACTCCTCTGAGTCTATGACAAGTGGGCCCCCCACTGCTAATTAACCTAGGTTAGTTTTAACTAAATTTAGTTAGTTTAAATAACTACTGACACGCGGGACCCACTGGTCAGGTTGACCTGGACGTCCCCTTTGACCACTGACGTCACCCTGACGCATTAATCCAATTACTGGAATTATTCTTATACAGGAAATTCCAGAAATTGTTGCAAACTTCAAAAATTCATAGAAATTAATCTGTAACTCCAAATGCAAAGATTTATATATGGATTTTGATCTGAAAAATTCAATCTATCCACTGCTACTGGTTTCATGCATGTCAGAACAAGTTAACCTTGCTGTTTAAGCAATATAAGATGATGCACTAATATGGCTATGTTAAATGAGCTAACATTTGAATCTTTGATTCAAACGAGTTCATTCCTTTCTGTTTTAGCTTGCATTAGGCCAAGAACATTCATATTGCCATGTCATAGCATGCATCATATGTTGCAGTATCGTCATGTGTTGATTATGTTCGGTATGTCTTTCGTGGTAGGTTCTGCCTCCGAGGATAACCCCGAATATCCGTCTGAAGGGCAGTACCCTACTACCACTACATCAGGCAAGCAACCCATTGATCATTCCAATACAAACCCATGTTCTTGCTTCTGCTCTTGTTTACTGCATTAAGACAACGCGATTCAAATTGCTGTGTGCTGCGGTAGTTGAACCTACTTCCTTTGCATGACCTGTCATTGCCACAGTAACTAGATGAAACCCACTAGCATGTGTAGGAGTTGATTGAGCCATATTTGTGTTTCCTACCATGCTATGCTTGCTATGCTTAGAGTTGTGTCAAGTCTGGCTCATCGAGGTGATGAACTGGAGTGAAAGGTTGTATCGGTAACAAGAGTGAAGTGTTGAACATGTTTTGGCAAAGGTATCGATTAGAGGCCATGTAGGAGTACATGGTGGGTTGTTTCATTGAGGCCGTCCCTAAGAACTGAGATCTGTATGTGTGATTTAAGATCAGCTACTACCACACATTGGGCCCGGAAATATGACCCCGCTCGACTTACTGACCCCTCTCGTCCTCTGTCTAGGAGTTGCAAGTAGTTTCTGGTGTTTGTAGTATGCTGGGGGCCGCACGCAGCGCTGACCATAGGGGTGGGCTGTGTTGCGGTAGGCACGTGGCACGGTGTACTGATTCTCCCGTTTGGTGTCTCGGGAACCCTGCGCACATCGTTCGGGGCCGTTAGTGGAAACCTCGGCCGGACTCCCTGCGGATGGAACCTGAATAGGCGATAAACATGGACTAGAGACTTGTGTGGTTAGTCAGGTCGTGGTCTACACCCACATCGGCTTTCGCTTGAAGTCTGCCGAGCACATACCGTGTGCAGACGCTAAGTGGTGGAAACATGTGTGATGAAGTACACCCCTGCAGGGTATAAACTATTCGAATAGCCGCGTCCGCGGTAAAGGACTACTTGGTCGCCTATGTAGTTCATAGACAAGTAAATGGATACTACTAAAAGCCTCAAGATAACGGTGAGTACCGCGGATGGCCCTCTCGTAGGTTGTTGAGAGAGGATCCACGGTGGAGTATTGTGTTGGTGATTAGTGTACTCGTGTGTGACAAATGCTTACAAGTGGTGTCTATCGTAGGATAGCTTGGCCATGAGTCAAAGCTAGCTTGCTGCAATAACTCCACTACCTTCTTGAGAATGTGTATTGTAGGATTCTGTTGTAAGACTTGCTGAGTACCTCTGTACTCATGTTTGCTTAAATTAATGTTTTCAGACGACAACACCGCCCCCTTCGATGGGTTCTATGTAGACCTCGACGTTGACGAGTGACTAGCCACCCAGGTGCTGGTCCAAGACTTGTGAAGGGCCGATGTAGATAGAAAGGCTTCGTCAAGCCTTCTTTCTTTCTAGTGTCTGTACTCAGACTAAGTTGCTTCCTCATGTGCTTTTATGATTGTATGACTTGAGTGTCGGGTCATGTGACCCCTATCTGTATGAACATGTTATGTATGGCTCCTCGGAGCCTTTTAAATAAAGTACTTGAGTTGTAGAGTTTTGTTGTGATGCCATGTTGTATGTACTCATATAGGGCATATTGTGTGTATATTTGAAATGCTTGGTATGAGTGGGATCCGACAATCTAGTTGTTTATCCTTGGCAGCCTATCATATGGGGAAATGTAGTCTAGTGCTTCCTGAGTGATAGTAGTCCGCTACAGCCCGGTTCACCGGAGTCCTGCTAGCCCAGCACTACTGCTCTGGACACTTGACTGGCCGGCATGTGTTTCATTTCATTCCTGTGTCTGTCCCTTTGGGGAAATGTCATGCGGTTACATCCGGAGTCCTGCCTAGCCTGCTACAGCCCGGGTTACCGGAGTCCTGTTAGCCCAGTGCTACAGCCCGGGTTCACACGTTGATGACCGACATGCTTGATGTGACTCATGTATGCCTGTCCCCATGGGTTAGTGCCGCTCTGGGTTCACGACTAGCCATGTCGGCCCGGGTTCTCTTTCATATGGATGTCAGGACCCCGATCCTAAGTCACACCGATCTAGCATGTAACACATCAAATCACTTTGCGGTCTCACGCACGGTATTCCCACGGGTGCCACCTTACCTGGCCCGGGACCATTTGTGCCTTTTGGCTCACGTATATGATAGTGTCGCTAGCATCCATATGACAAAGAACCTGGGCCGACATGGCTAGTCGTGAACCCAAAGCGGCACTAACCCATGGGGACAGGCATACATGAATCAACTTCGAGCATGTCGGTCAACAGCGTGTGAACCCGGGCTGTAGCACTGGGCTAACAGGACTCCGGTAACCCGGGCTGTAGCAGGCTAGGCAGGACTCCGGATGTCATCGCGTGACATTTCCTCGAAGGGACACACACAGGAACGAAGTGAATCACATGCCGACCAGTCAAGTGTTCCGGAGCAGTAGTGTTGGGCTAGCAGGACTCCGGTGAACCGGGCTGTAGCGGACTACTATGGCTCATGGAAGCACAAGACTACATTTCCCAATAAGAGAGGCTACCAAGGATAAACAACTAGGTTGTCGGATCCCACGCGTACCAAGCATTTCAATCATACACACAATATGCTCGATATGTGTAAATACAACAGGGCATCACAACATAACTCTACGACTCAAGTATTTGTTCATTAGGTTCCGAGGAGCGAGATATTACAAACATGGGTCTCATGACCCAACATTCAGAGCATACAAGTCAAAGCACACGCGGAAGCTAAACATGTCTGAGTACAGACATCTACAAATGAAAAAGGCTGAGAAGCCTGACTATCTACCAGATCCTGCCGAGGGCACAAGATCGTAGCTGAGGTATCAAGCTAAACGTCGAAGTCCACACGGAACTACTAGCGAGACTGAAGTCTCTCTGCAAAAACATAAAATAGGCAAACGTGAGTACAAATGTACCCAGCAAGACTTACATCAGAACTAGCTACATATGCCTCAGTATCAAAAAGGGGTGGTGGAGTTTGACTGCAGCAAGCCAGCTTTGACTCGGTGGCTAATCCTGAACTACGACTGCAAGTAACTCTTTTGAGGTGGTGCACACGAGTCCACATATTCACCATAACAATACACCACTATGGACCCGCTCCCGCCTCCCTACGAGAATGCCATCCATAGCACTCACGCTTATCTTGCGCATTTTAGAGTATCCACTTTCACTTGTCTATGAACTATGCAAGGGGTCCAAGTTTCCATATCCGAGGAATCCGGCTATTCGAATAGATAATGATAACCCTGCAGGGGTGTACTTCTTCACACACGCTCTCGCCACTTACCACCATGTACACGTCATGTACCTCGGCAACCTTCAAGCGGAAGCCTGGCCAGGGAGTCGACCACGACCTGACTAACCACACAAGTCTCTAGTCTAGGTTTATCGCCTATTCGGGGTCCATCCGCAAGGAGGTCCGGCCGGGGTGTCCCTCACGGCTCCAAACGACGTGTACAGGGTTCCAAGCCCACCAAACGGGCTACGCTTGGTCTACCCGGCCACGGTGCCTAGTCTGTCCCAAGCCCACCTGTACCGGGTGCCACTTGGTAGACTACTAACACTACCTACAAACACCAGAAACTAGTTGCAACTCCTGGACAGAGATCAAGTTGATTAATAAGTCGAGAGGGGTCGAGTTACCGGAACCCAATGTGTGGTAGTAACTGTTCATGGATCACAAACACAGAACTCATTTCCTGAGGACGGTTTCAATGAGACAACCCACCATGTACTCCTACATGGCCTCTCACCGCTACCTTTACCAAATCGTGTTCACACACTTAGCTCTCAACAGTAGGACATGTTCACCACATTCCAATTCATTCCCGATGAATCAGACCAGACTCAACTCTAAGCAGTAGCAGGCATGACAAACAAGCATGAATGAGTAGGCACATCAGGGCTCAAACAACTCCTACTCATGCTAGTGGGTTTCATCTATTTACTGTGGCAATGACAGGTCATGCAGAGGAAAGGGGTTCAACTACCGCAACATGTAGCAGTTGAAACGGTGTTGTCCTAATGCAGTAAAAGAGAGTAGGAGCGAGAGAGTGGGATTGTATCAGAATGAACAAAGGGGTTTTGCTTGCCTGGCACTTCTGAAGACATTATAGCTCTTCATCGGTGTCATCGAACTCATCGTCGGGATACGCCTACCGAGAGGGGACAAGCACCGGCAATAGAGAAGAACACAATCAATGCAAATGCGAAAATATGATGCATGATCATGACATGGCAATATGCTAGTGTTTTGAGCTAATGCAACTAGCAACAAAGTTAAATGAAGTTGGTTTGAACCAAAGGTTCAAATTCAAACTCCATATGTGATTATTTAAATGCCAAACATATGATTTGCCTTATTCAACAACTATAAGTTGTTCCAACATGCATAAGAATGGTACAGATGGATAGATTGAATTTTTCTGATAATTTTTCTTATATAAATTATTTCATTTGGAGTTACGGTTGAATTACTATGAATTTGAGAAGTTTTAACTATTTTCTGGCATTTCCTGGATTATTTTTAATCCAGCAAATGATTAACTGCGTCAGCATGACCTCAGTGTGACGTAAGCAAGTCAACAGGGGCCGGTCCAGGTCAAACCTGACACCGGGGCCCGCATGTCAGTGCGATAGAGAGTTAACAGGGGGTTATTTAACTTAACCCGTGTTTTTAACAGCAGTGGTCCCACATGTCATACACTAGGGGTTAATTAACCGAGTGATTAGCACCTAACCTAATGCTCCACGTCAGCTCTAATCGGCATTTAGCCGCCGGCGTAAACAGGGCACGACAAGGTCGCTCGTCTGGCCAACTCCGGCGACGGGAGGTCGCGCGGCCGGGTGCGTTGGAACACCCGCAGCAGGGCGCGTACGATGGTGGTGGTGGCTGGAGCTGATGCGGGCTGTAGCGGCGCCGGTGATGAGCTTTGCGGCGGAGATGCTCGGGCTTGGCCGGGGCGCGGGGCTGTAGCTTGCTAGCGAGCAGGTTGAGCGGCGCAGGAGCACCAGGGGAGCTCCTGGAGCACTACCGCGTGCTCGGACGTGAGCAAATCAAGCTCAGGCCACGACAGCGATGAGACACGACGGCGGAAGCTCTCGGTGATGGCGGGAATCGAGCTAGCGGACCAAATCCACCACGGGGTATGAGGGGAAAGGGAGAGGGGCTCACAGGGAGTCGTATGGAGGTCTTGTCAGGCTCAGGGACGAACTACATACGACGAATCGGGCGGTGGCATCCGGCAGAGCAGAGCTCGGAGACGGCGATGGCGGCGTCGATGCGGGGCCTTCGGGCTCGCATCCTTTGGTGGAGAGGTTAATCGGGGCTTGCCGAAGCTTTTGGACAGCTGGTGGAGGCGAGACGATGACGGTGGCCAGCGCTGATATTTGGACGGCGGCAACGGGCACGTTCGGTCCGGGCGAGAGAGAGGGAGCAGAGGAGAGGAGGGCCATGGGGGAGAGTGAGAGGGTTCAGAGGGGTGTGCGTGGGATGTTACAGGAGGCCAGGGGAAGCAGGCAACTAGGAGGTGGCGTGGCGCGTACACGCGGGCGGCGGGCACACGCCCTCGTGCCCTCTGGCACGAGGTTGAGGACGACTGGCAGATCCAGGTAGGCTGGGCCGGCTATAGGAGTTGGGCCAGGTAAGTGGGCTGCCAGGTGAGATTAGGTAAGTTTCTGTCTCTGTTTTATTTCTTGTGTTTTGTTTTTTTCTTTTACTTTGCCACTGTTTTCAAATTTAAACAAATTCAAAACAGTGCCAAATATCCTCTGAATAATTTATGTTGCTAGATGGAATTTTCCAAAGGCACATAAATAATTTCAGGGCCTTTTGAAATATATTCTATATAAAATGAATATAATCCAAAATTCAAATACTTATTGATTTAATTTCAAAGGCCCAAAATAAATATCCCTGAGACTCCAAAAATATTGGTTTGAGTTTTACTTCTTGCCAATATTTTTATAGCTTAACAGGAACATTTTCTTGGGTTTGTTTGAAGCAATTTTTAATGTTGATCATTTTTAGAAATGATCTCTGAGGCTTTCCACTTTCCCCAATTCACATTTAAATGGAATTTAAACATGATGCATGTAAGCCACTCACTGATGCAACTAATTACAAAGCAGAATTCTAGGGCTGTGACAATGGATGCTAGCGGCACTATCATATACATGAGCCAAAAGGCGCAAACGGTCCCGGGCCATGGTAAGGCGACACCCGTGGGATTACCGTGCATGAGGCCACAAAGTGATATGAGGTGTTACCGGTTGGGTCGATGTGACTTGGAGTCGGGGTCCTGACAGCGTTGGCATCAGAGCCGGACTGCCTGTAGGTTCGCTAAGCCAAACTGGTCGATGTCGAGTCTAGAAATGCTTTAGTTACATGTAGGGGAATTGATTGTGGGAGGGAACGTAAGTCTCTTTTTACTCCTTTACCTTATGCCTCTGATCTGTGTCATTCTCTTCTTATTCTACGTGGGTTAAGGACTAGGCTCTCTTCTCTCTATCAGGTTCACGTGTTACTAATCCGTAGTAACTTATAGGATTGTTGGTCACCAGCCTCAGTACAGTTTCTACTACTTATGATATGTTATCAGTTGAACCAGAACCTTGTTATGATGTTGTTGAGTGGTTTTGCAAACTGTGGTGAATGTTTCAAATCTGTTCTGAGCATTTACAGCTGTTATGCTGTCCAGTTTTCCCTAGAAATTCTAATGTCTTGCATTGTGGTTGTGCTTTCAGATGGCCACTCGTGCTCAAAACCAAGTGGTTCGCCTGACCCGGTGCCTCGATGTGCCCGATCATATGGCTATTTTAGTCCGGGTTATGATCGAAACGGGTTACCGATGGTATCCCGAATACACTGTTGAAGAGCAATTCCGAGACTTTAATCAAAGCCAATATTTCTGCACTGTCAGGATATTTCCTTCTTATCCTGGATCTACCGAGCCCCTCCACTGTTCTTATGGACTTGGGGTCACTGTTGAGATGGCTGTGCAGGATGCTGCCTATTCCATGATGACCATCATGCGAGTCAGGACTGGCTTGCTTCGGAACACCGACATCCGTTACATGCCGGCTTCACTCCCAGGAGCGCAAGGTTATCTCCAGGCTATCTATGCTGACTCCACACATGAGGACTCACTCACTCGCACCACTGCCGAGATGCTCGAGGATAAGGACCGAGAGAATCAGGCCTTGAGACTGGAGCTTTTCAACACCCGTGCTGATCATTGGGCCACTTTGACTCGATTTGCACCGGTTGTGCAAGATGGATGTATGGATACGAGGGATCTGTATCCTGTGAGATCTGCTCTGCCAGACATGGTGGATTGGCGTGACGCGGGAGGCATCACCCCACCCCGTGGTCCCCGCAGGCCACCATTTGTTGGTCCAAGACCTCATCCTAGCCCCTATGGTCCACAAGCTCCTCAGGACCGTCTGTTCCTGAATGGCCACGTTGAACTTCCAGGCTATGGAGGTGACTTCTATGAGGACTACTATGGAGCTGTCTGAGTTAGTAGCAGTATCACTAGTATTGTAATAGTTGTATTTCCACTGTCCTGCGTGACTCATGGAATATGACTTTGTGTGTATCAATTCTGGAGGTGTAGAAAAATAATGTATAGGAGCTTGGAATGCCTTCGATGCGATGTAACGTCTTCTATCGTACTGGTACTATAGCCTAGGCTTGAACTAATCCATGTACGGTGTGTATGACCGTTGGTATATATATGGCAGTTTCTATATTACCATGTCATACGGATGAACATCTCTGCATTCCATGTTATCCATTACATTCTGCACTTCCTTGCAAAGATTTTGCCATCCTTTTTGAAACCGTTGTCTTGTTTTCCTAGGATGGTCAACACCCGCAACAACCCTGCTGCTCCGGAGCAGGGTGAAGCCAGCGCAACTAGGAATGAAAATCTGCCTCAACCGCCTTCTCTGGCCGAAGTTATGCTGGAGGCAGAACGAAACAAGCATGAGGCCAATCGCTTGCTGGAGCGGATTGAGCAGAATACTGCACGCCAGCCAAGGAATGATCTAGTTTCAATCAATGACTTTGTCAAGTTGTACCCACCGAAGTTTAATCATTCCGTCAAGCCTCTCGATGCGGATGACTGGCTTTGCAGCATCACCCACAAGCTACGTTCTGCCAACGTAGCCGAAGCTGATAAGGTTACCTTTGTTGTCTATCACCTCGAAGGACCTGCTAGCCTTCGGTGGGAGAACTTTGAGGCTATGCGCCCGATCGACCAAATCACTACTTGGGATGAATTCAGTGAGGCATTCCGTGAACATCACATCCCGGAAGGACTCATGGATCGCAAGAGGGAAGAGTTCTGCAATTTCACCCAGGGTAGACTGACTGTGGATGCATACAGTCGTGAGTTTGGAAATCTAGCACGTTATGCTCCTGAAGAGGTATCCACCGATGCCAAGAAGCAGGCAAGGTTCCGCAAGGGACTTAGCCCCAAGCTTCGCCGTGATCTTCTTCTGCACGAGTGCACCTCCTTCCAGAAGTTAGTCAACAAGGCCATAAGTGCTGAAACAGGCCAGACTGACTTCGAAGCTTCACGCAAGAACTCCCGTGACTTTGGATCTTCATCCGGCTCTGGATCTCAGAAGCGCCGGGTCTGGATTCCAAGCACTGCTCTGCCACCCAGATTCACTCCGAGGCCATCCTTTGAGGCGCCTCGCCCCAACCAGCAGTATGCACCGCCCAAGACCTATGGTGGCCCCGCTGCTAATGCTGCTCCACACCCCAATGTGATAACTTGTTTCAAGTGTGGGGAGACAGGTCACTACATCCGCGGCCCCAGAACAATCCCAACCAGTTCGGCAAATCTGTTGGCCGTGGCAAGCCAGCAGGAAAGGTGCTCTACGCCAAGCCAGCCACCACTGCTCGTGGCCATGTCAACTACGTCTCAGCCGAGGAAACTCATGAGGACCCCAACATCGTTCTCGGTATGCTCCTTGTTAATTGCCATCCGGCAACTGTTCTCTTTGATACTAGAGCATCTCATTCATTTATTTCTGAGAGCTATGCTCGACTGCACAACACCACATTTTGTGACATGTCGACCTCCATGGTAATTCAAACCCCTGGTTCTAAGTGGCAAACCTGTAGAATCAGCCATGGAAATGAAATCCTTGTCGACAGATTGGTCTTCCTTGCATCACTAATAGCTCTCAAGTCTTCGGACATAAACATCATCTTGGGTATGGACTGGATGTCAGCCCATTACGCTAAGATTGATTGCTCTACTAGAACTGTTCAACTCACCCATCCATCAGGCAAGACAGTCAATGTTTTGACTCGAGTGTCTGAGCGTCAGCTTTACTCCTTAAATGCCAACCCCCTTCCAGACCTTGAAGATATTCCGGTAGTCCGTGACTTCCCGGATGTCTTTCCAGAGGAACTGACAGGTGTTCCACCTGACAGAGAGGTCGAGTTCGTGATAGATCTTGTTCCAGGAACCGTCCCAATCTCTAGAAGACCCTATCAGATGGCACCCCTAGAACTAGACGAGCTTAAACAACTCGATGAGTCCTTGCAAAAGGATTTCATCTGTCCTAGTTCTTCTCCATGGGCTTGCCCCGTCCTCTTCGTCAAGAAGAAGGATGGAACGGATCGGATGGTTGTAGATTACCGACCTGTCAACTTGGTCACCATCAAGAACAAGTATCCTCTCCCCAGGATCAACGACCTGTATGATCAGCTCGCTGGATCCTCAGTCTTCTCCAAAATGGATTTGAGGTTGGGCTACCATCAAATCAAAATCAAGAACAGGGACATTCCTAAAACGGCCTTTGTTACTCGTTATGGCCAATACGAGTACATCGTCATGTCCTTCGGGTTAACCAATGCTCCAGCCACTTTCTCTCAGCTAATGAACTCGATCTTCATGGAGTATTTGGATAAATTCGTCGTGGTATACCTCGATGATATACTCATCTACTCCAAGAATGAGGAAGAACATGCCGAACATCTAAGGCTAGTATTGATGAAACTTCGAGAGCACCGCCTTTATGCCAAATTCTCCAAGTGCGAATTTTGGTTGCCAGAAGTGACCTATCTGGGCCATGTAATCTCTGGTAAGGGCATTGCTGTCAATCCCGAGCGAGTTCAAGCCGTCCTTGACTGGACTCCACGTGAAACGGTCAAGCAAGTTCGGAGTTTGCTTGGTTTAGTGAGCTATTGCCGCCGCTTCGTCAAGAATTTCTCCAAGGTTGCTAAGCCTCTAACCGAACTCCTCAAGAAAGATAAAAATTTCGAGTGGACCCCACAGTGCGAGTTCAGCTTTCAGGAACTGAAAAGACGCCTGACATCTGCTCCCATACTCGTACCACCAGATTTTTCTAAGGACGTTGTTATCTATTGCGATGCCTCACGACAAGGACTAGGTTGCATACTCATGCAAGATCGTCATGTGATTGCCTACGCTTCTCGACAGTTGCGTCCACATGAGGATAACTATCCCACACATGATCTAGAGCTTGCGGCTGTAGTCCATGCACTCGAAACCTGGCGGCATTACCTTCTTGGTAATCGTTGCGAAATCTACACCGATCACCAAAGTCTGAAATACATCTTCACCCAACCGGATTTGAATCTCAGGCAAAGACGTTGGGTCGAGTTGATCACGGATTACGACTTAGGAATAACTTACACCCCAGGCAAAGCCAATGTCATGGCTGATGCACTAAGTCATAAATCTTATTGTAACAACCTGATGTTACAACATAGTCAACCACTTCTCCACGAGGAATTTCGTAAGCTTAACCTTCACATTGTTCCTCGAGGATTCCTTTCCACCCTGGTGGCGAAACCTAACCTTACGGATCAAATCATAGCTGCCCAGAAGCGCGATAAGGGCATATCCCGGATTAAGGAAAACATCGCTAGCGTAGTTGCTAAATGTTTTTCCAAGGATGAGAGAGGTGTGGTCTTCTTCGAGAACCGCTTGGTGGTTCCCAAGAAACACATCTACGGCAATTGATCCTTAAGGAAGCTCATGAATCCCCTCTCACCATTCATCCCGGTAGTACTAAAATGTATCAAGACCTATACCAGAGGTTTTGGTGAACTAGGATGAAGAGAGAAATCGCTCACTACATTGCTAATTGTGACGTCTATCGTCGAGTTAAAGCAGAGCATCAACGGCCTGCTAGCACCCTTCTACCTTTGGCTATTCCTGAATGGAAATGGGATAAAATCGGTATGGATTTCATTACCGGGTTTCCGATGACCAAGAGAGGGAATAATGCTATCTTCGTCGTTGTCGATCGTCTTTCCAAAGTAGCCCACTTCCTGCCCGTTCGTGAGAATATAACCGCTAGCCAACTAGCTGACTTGTACATCTCCCTATTAGTGTCTCTTCATGGTGTTCCATTGGAGATTAACTCAGACCGTGGAAGTCTCTTCATCTCTCGATTTTGGGAAAGTTTCCAAAATGCTATGGGGACTCGTCTCTCCTTTAGCACCGCCTTCCATCCTCAATCAAGTGGTCGGGTAGAACGAGTCAATCAAATCCTGGAAGACATGCTTCGAGCTTCTGTCATCTCTTTCGGTATGAATTGGGAGAAATGTCTTCCATTCGCCGAGTTCGCTTATAACAATAGTTATCAAGCTAGCTTGGGCAAAGCTCCTTTCGAATTTCTCTATGGACGAAAATGTCGAACGCCTCTTAACTAGTCAGAAACCGGGGAAAGACAACTCTTTGGCCCGGATATGATCCAGGAAGCAGAAGAGCAAGTTCGCATTATTCGTGAGAAATTGAAAACAGGCCCAATCTCGCCAAAAGAGCCATTATGACCGCAAACATAAGCCTAGGACTTATGAAGTTGGCGAGAAGGCTTACCTTCGGGTTACACCTTTAAAGGGAACCCATCGATTCGGTATCAAAGGCAAATTGGCTCCTCGTTACATTGGACCCTTTCGCATTCTTGCCAAACGAGGGGAAGTTGCCTACCAGTTGGAACTACCTCCGCATATTTCCAGAGTTCATGATGTCTTCCATGTTTCTCAACTCAGGCGTTGCTTCTCGGATCCTATCCGTGGAGTGGACCATGAAACGCTTGATCTCCAAGATAATCTCACATATCGAGAATATCCCGTTCGTATCCTTGATCAAGCCGAGCATACCACTCGACGCCAGAATATCAAGTTTCTCAAGGTTCAATGGTCACACCATTCCGAGCAAGAAGCTACTTGGGAAAGGGAGGACCGTCTTCGACTTGAGTACCCTACCTTCTTCCCGACGGATCCTAAATCTCGGGACGAGATTCCTTTGAGTGGGGGTGAGTTGTCACATCCTAGCTAGTCCATGCATTAGAGTGTTGCATCATGTCTACTTTTCATCAGAAACTTGAATTGGGGAAGACAGAACCCCCAGCACCCCCCTGAAATCAACTAGGGTTTACTAAAAATATTTTCAATGAACCTTTAATGCCCTTCTAAAAAGTTCACCCTCTTTGTCTTGGGTTAGAACCTCTGGCAAAATTGGTGCACAATTTCTAGGTCAAGAGAAGGTCATTGAATTAAATTATATGTAAGTTGCATTTGGGCATTTAAATGCTAGTAAATATTTTAGATGCTCAAATAATTCTGAAGATAAGTGTGGGTTGTTGGAAATATTCTAAACGGAGCCTCTGATTATTTTCGGGATTTTTAGAAGTGCCTAGCTATTTTTTAATAAAGCCACAAACCTACAGAAAAATAGAAAACAGAAATTTAAAGAGAGGGAGAGAACTTACCTGGCCGCAGCCCATCAGCCGGCCCACCTGGCGGCCCAGCGCTGTGCTGGCCCATGCCAGCCAGCTGCTTCGTCCCCGCCAAGCAGGCAGAGAGCTGACGCCGGCGAGCACGAGCTTGCCACGGCGCCAGCAGCTTGCCGCTTCGCGCGCTTGGACCCTGGGCAGGCTCCACGTCGCTGCCCCGACCCCATGGACACCTCACTCGCCCCCTACCTCTCTCCCTCGCTCTCTCGCACCATGGCCGACGCACTTGCCGCCGCACCGCCGACGTAGTCGCGCCCTCCGTCATCCCCGTGCTGCGCCACCGTGTCCGTTCGCTCCGCCATCGTCGACTACATCGAGCAGGCCGAGCCCCGAGTGCTCGCACGCTCTGCAACACCTCCACCGACCCCGTCTTCGTCGACCACCGCCGGAGATCCCCTTCGTCGTCGCCACTGCATCAGCTCGTCCCCGACCGCGCCGTCCATTTCTACGTGACCGCCGTGAGCTCAGCTACCTCCCCATCCTCTCCGTTTGCTTTCTCGTGCACCGTAGCAACTGCACGAAGCTTCACCGCACGCGCCACCGCCGAGCTCGTCCCCGACGTATCTCTGACCAACCACCGCCCACACCACCGTGTCCAACAAACTCACTGCATCCACAGGAGCCCAACGCACCTCACCACGCGCCTCGCCGTGCCCCGTAGCCTCGGGCTCATCTTCACCCGACTCCGGCGACCACCAAGCTCGTCGCCGGCGATGTTTCCGGCCACCCCGAGCTCAACCACCACAACCAAATGCCGCGGCTTGCCCCCAGCTATGCGTAGATGGTCTCCGCCGTCCATTTGGTCGCCGGAACGCACTAATGCACTTCCACCGCTGCGTCTGGCCTCTCCGGCGGTTAAACACCGGCGGGTTTGACCCGTTGACCTTGACTGGCTGGGCCTGGGTTGACTCCTCTGAGTCGATGACAAGTGGGCCCCCCCACTGCTAATTAACCTAGGTTAGTTTTAACTAAATTTAGTTAGTTTAAATAACTACTGACACGCGGGATCCACTGGTCAGGTTGACCTAGACGTCCCCTTTGACCACTAACGTCACCCTGACGCAATGCTGACGCATTAATCCAATTACTAGAATTATTCTTATACAGGAAATTCTAGAAATTGTTGCAAACTTCAAAAATTCATAGAAATTAATCTGTAACTCCAAATGCAAAGATTTATATATGGATTTTGATCAGAAAAATTCAATCTATCCACTGGTACTGGTTTCATGCATGTTAGAACAAGTTAACCTTGCTGTTTAAGCAATATAAGATGATGCACTAATATGGCTATGTTAAATGAGGTAACATTTGAATCTTTGATTCAAACGAGTTCATTCCTTTCTATTTTTGCTTGCATTGGGCCAAGACACATTCATATTGCCTTGTCATAGCATGCATCATATTGTTGCATATCGTCATGTGTTGATTATGTTCGGTATGTCTTTCGTGGTAGGTTCTGCCTCCGAGGTTAACCCCGAATATCCGTCTGAAGGGCAGTACCCTACTACCACTACATCAGGCAAGCAACCCATTGATCATTCCGATACAAACCCATGTTCTTGCTTCTGCTCTTGTTTACTGCATTAAGACAACGTGATTCAAACTGCTGTGTCCTACGGTAGTTGAACCCACTTCCTTTGCATGACCTGTCATTGCCACAGTAACTAGATGAAACCCAATAGCATGTGTAGGGGTTGATTGAGCCATATTTTTGTTTCCTACCATGGTATGCTTGCGATGCTTAGAGTTGTGTCAGGTCTGGCTCATCGGGGTGATGAACTGGAGTGAAAGGTTGTATCGGTAACGAGAGTGAAGTGTTGAACATGTTTTGGTAAAGGTATCGATGAGAGGCCATGTAGGAGTACATGGTGGGTTGTTTCATTGAGGCCGTCCCTAAGAACTGAGATGTGTATGTGTGATTTAAGATCAGCTACTACCACACATTGGGCCCTGAAATATGACCCCGCTCGACTTACTGACCCCTCTCGTCCTCTGTCCAGGAGTTGCAAGTAGTTTCTTGTGTTTGTAGTATGCTGGGGCCCGCACGCAGCGCTGACCATAGGGGTGGACTGTGTTGCGGTAGGCATGTGGCACGGTGTACCGATTCGCCCGTTTGGTGTCTCGGGAACCCTGCACACATCGTTCGGGGCCGTTAGTGGAAACCTCGGCCGGACTCCCTGCGGATGGAACCCGAATAGGCGATAAACACGGACTAGAGACTTGTGTGGTATGTCAGGTCGTGGTCTACACCCACGTCGGCTTTCGCTTGAAGTCTGCCGAGCACATACCGTGTGCAGACGCTAAGTGGTGGAAACATGTGTGACGAAGTACACCCCTGCAGGGTATAAACTATTCGAATAGCCGCGTCCGCGGTAGAGGACTACTTGGTCGCCTATGCAGTTCATAGACAAGTAAATGGATACTACTAAAAGCCTCAAGATAAGTGTGAGTACCGCGGATGGCCCTCTCGTAGGTTGACGAGAGAGGACCCACGGTGGAGTATTGTGTTGGTGATTAGTGTACTCGTGTGCGACAAATGCTTACAAGTGGTGTCTACCGTAGGATAGCTTAGCCATGAGTCAAAGCTGGCCTGCTGCAATAACTCCACGACCTTCTTGAGAATATGCAAGTATTGTAGAATTCCGTTGGAAGACTTGCTGAGTACCTCTGTACACATGTTTGCTTAAATTAATGTTTTCAGACGACAACACCGCCCCCTCCGATGGGTTCTATGTAGACCTCGACCTTGACGAGTGACTAGCCACCCAGGTGGTGGTCCAAGACTTGTGAAGGGCCGATGTAGATAGAAAGGCTTCATCAAGCCTTCTTTCTTTCTAGTGTCTGTACTCAGACTAAGTTGCTTCCGCATGTGCTTGTATGATTGTATGACTTGAGTGTCGGGTCATGTGACCCCTATCTGTATGAACATTTTGTGTATGGCTCCTCGGAGCCTTTTAAATAAAGTACTTGAGTTGTAGAGTTTTGATGTGATGCCATGTTGTATGTACTCATATCGGGCATATTGTGTGTATGTTTGAAATGCTTGGTATGAGTGGGATCCGACAATCTAGTTTTTTATCCTTGGCAGCCTATCATATGGGGAAATGTAGTCTAGTGCTTCCTGGGCGATAGTAGTCCGCTACAGCCCGGTTCACCGGAGTCCTGCTAGCACAACACTACTGCTCTGGACACTTGACTGGCCGGCATGTGTTTCATTTCGTTCCTGTGTCTATCCCTTTGGGGAAATGTCATGCGGTCACATCCGGAGTCCTGCCTAGCCTGCTACAGCCCGGGTTACCGGAGTCCTGTTAGCCCAGTGCTACAGCCCAGGTTCACACGTTGATGACCGACATGCTCGATGTGACTCATGTATGCCTGTCCCCATGGGTTAGTGCCGCTCTGGGTTCACGACTAGCCATGTCGGCCCGGGTTCTCTGTCATATGGATGCTAGCGACACTATCATATACGTGAGCCAAAAGGCGCAAACGGTCCCGGGCCACGGTAAGGCGACACCTGTGGGATTACCGTGCGTGAGGCCGCAAAGTGATATGAGGTGTTACCGGCTGGGTCGATGTGACTTGGAATCGGGGTCCTGACATCTTTACTCCCATACGTCATACCCCACTTACTCGGGTTTGAGCTTCTGTCACTCTCGCAACCCACCATAAGCGAACCATGAACATATTGCAACACCCTACTGCGGGGACCCCTCACGTTTGTGTGAGAACGGAGGGCACCGTAGGACAGCAACATAAATAAAATATACAATCATACCAACCAAGATCACAATTAACCCATAGGACAAAATGGATCTACTCAAACATCATAGGATAGCCAAATATCATTGGGACATAATATATGGAGTTGAGCACCATGTTTAAGTAGAGATTACATCGGGGAGAAGAGGTGTTACACCGCTGCATAGAGGGGGAGAAAGTTGGTGTTGACGGTGGTAAGATTGTTGATGTAGATCGTCGTGCCGATCGTTGCCCCAGTGGCACTCCGGCGCCACCGGAAGCGATCGGGAGAGAGCCCCCCTCCTTCTTCTTCTTCCTTGGCCTCCACCCTAGATGGGAGGAGAGTTCCCCCTCTGGTCCTTGGTCTACATGGCGGCGGAGGGTCAGGAGCCCCTCCGAGATTGGATTCTTCCTCTCTGTTCTCTTCTGTTTTGCGCTCCCCTGATATGGCGGAAGACCGTTTCTTATATTCCGGGAGGTCCGTAACTCCGATTGTGCTGAGATTTTAACACAATTTTTTCCGGATATAAGCTTCCTTGCGCCCAAAGTAGAGCTCCAACCTATGGCGGGCCCTGGTGTCTTGTGGGCTGTGTGGGCCTCCATTTGCGGTGATTCCAACTCCCAAAAATCACATATATTCCAAAATTATTCTCCGTGAAATTTTATCGCATTTGGACTTCGTTTGGTATGGATTTTCTGTAATACAAAAAACATGCAAAAAAACAAGAACTGGCACTGGGCACTAGATCAATAGGTTAGTCCAATAAATCATATAAAAAGTATGTAAAATTTGTATACTAATGACATGAAACAATAAAAAATTATAGTTAGGACAGAGACGTATCAAGGTCCATGGCTTCCGTAGAAAGGGTTAGAAGGTTGGACACGCACACAATCATACACGCGTAGCCACTGTCGCCCCCAAGGCATCCCTGTCGGGCAAGTGTTGTACGCTCCACCACCATTCTTCCACCATCAATCCACCAAAGCAGGAGTAGGGTTTTACACCGAACGGTGGCCCGAACCTGGGTAATATTGCCCGCTTGATCTCTGCCGTGCTGCCCCACATTCTTCTGCTCTTTGTGCAACATGCCGTTCCCCCGTTGAACCAGCAACGGACCTTTGGTCCTATAGGTGGTTGTGGTTACCCATGACATCTTTGGCGTGCCAGGTAGGGGGCAGCGCTTGCGCGAACCAGAAAGTGGGGCCAGCGCGCCATTTCCGTGGTAGCCTGCCCGATGCTTTTTGGCGTCTGTGGCGCCTGCGAAGATAAGAAGACCCAGCGGGGCCGTCCCCGGGCCCGCCTTATTCAGCACCATGATCCGCCGTGGCCGCGACTACGGCAAAGGTTTCTACCAGAGGTGGTATGCTCCTCCCCGGCGACCCATGCCATGACCGCTGCTCGAGCGCCATTCGGGAAAAAGGGACAAGGCGCGCGAGTGTGAGGTTCCTCTTTTCCGTCCCTCTCCTTCGCCAGCAGTCGAGCCGCTTTAGCCTTGGCATGACCAATGTCGATGACTACCGTGCGATACTCGGTTCAGCATATACCCCGTTTCAGGAAATCCTGAGTTGAACGCCAGTATGAATCCATCGATTGATTCCTCGACAAGTGCGCTTCGGCAAGGCCATCTGCATTAGCGTGATCCACGCGACGGCTGTTACCGGGCTACATGAAAGGAGTGGGGGTCAGCAAGAACGACCGGACGAGCCCGACACCGTATGCCACTGCCCGCCAGACACGCGTGTTGTGTATCGGTCCCTGCCGGGAACCAGAGAGTTAATTGCTTGTACCCCATCCTTCCGGGCATTGCAAGCACACGAAATGCACACAGCCAGAGGGGACAAGGAGGAGCGAGAACAAAAGCTAAGTTCACATTATCATTTCTTATTAATGCATTTCTGGTTTTTGCGATCGTTTATCCCTTGGCTTCAGCAGGTGTTCATACTAACAAACCCTCGTGCGATGGAACCTTGGCTAGTTTCTTTGTCTGCACCATCGTTCTATCTCGAGCCATGCTCACAGAAACAAGAGGCTGCGTTGAGAACTAGCAAGGAAAAACCTGTCGGGACGCATCCACGCCAAGATAAATGTTAAGGGCTAGGCCCTTACGACAATCGCAGCAATATGATACCGGCAAGCATCCAGAACATATATAGGGAATAATCATACGAACACAAGCGTATAAGCTCAAAGGGATAAACGACAGATCCAACAAAGTACATCAGTTTCACGCAAGCATAGAACACTACGGTACTTAAACACAAAACCTACGTCATGTTTTGTTACAGGATAGCGCGAGGAAGACAACGACCCATCACTTGGCCTGGCGATTGCTTGAGGACTTTGAGACATGGAGGACCTTGGCGGCTTGACAGGCGGATTTCTCCTTGGCAGCTGAGACGTCGGCGCCCGCCGGCGGCTTCCTGAAGCCGTCGTCGAGGTCAAGATCTGGGTGACGATAGGCGATATTGCTCAGGACCATGAGGAGGGCATCATGGGCAAGCTTCCGAGACTCGGTCACGAGGCGCTCTGCCCTCCCCTCTTCATGTGCCTTCACCTTGTCAATCAGCTCGTTGAAGAAGACTCCTAGCTTGGCACTAGGGGTCTCCTGCTTGCTGTCCGAATAGATTGGCCCCTCCATGCTGATCGCCACGGTCTGAGCAGCAAGACACATGGCCACGTCGACCATGCTCCTGATCTAGAGGTTCGCTTGCTCGGACTGGTTTGCTAGCTTGTCCTCTGCATCCTTCCGGAGGCGCTGGGTTGTGTTCAGATCCTTGGCCAGTTGCTGCTGGCGGACTTCGCTAGACTCTGCCGTGCTTTCCAGAGTGCAGATCCTGGCCTTCAAGTCATTAATGGTGCCATTGGCAGCTTCAAGGTTTTGGGTCTTGGAGGAAAGCTGCGACTAGGCATCGTTTAGAAGGACCTCCGTCATTTGTGCTTCCTTCTTGAGGGCCTCCACCTCCTTGGTGGTTTTGGCAAGCTCTTCTATCAGCTTGGTCACTTGTCGGTCAAGATTAGTTTTGGCAGCAGATGTAGCAGCAAAATCATCAGTGATTTTCTTCATCTGCATGGCAGAGTCAATGCTGAGGGCGTCCAGGGCTGCCTTGTGCTTGTCCTCCAACTCCTTGGTACGCTATTGCACAAGAGCCTCCAGTTCGTCATCCTTGGCGTGAAGGGTGCCTTCGAGCTTCTCCTCCCGGAGAGAGATCTCCCGCTCTCTGGCGTCAAGGAGTGCCTTACGATCCGCCAGACGCGTCTTGCGAGCCATGATGTCTTCCATCGTCATCAGGAGCATCTCCTGCTGCCCCATCAGTGCTTGGACTTCTTGTCATGACATTCATGCAGCTCCAGGCACTTCTCCTTCAGTTTCTGATCTCCGTTGTTGGCGGACTGGCGCCACTCATTGAGCTCTTGCCACTTCTGGTTGTGCCGCTCTCACATCTCTTTAAGGCATGTCGCCATGGACCCCATGAAGAACAAGTCCTGAGCAATGGCAAGAGATTCGTCCACCTCCTCAGCTCCTTGGTACAGCGACATCAGGATGCGATGGAGTTCTTTGTTAAGATCTGTGCTCGCTACCTTTAAAGGGTCGGGGTTCGAGCCCGGGTTGTGTAAGCACCAACTCCAGGCGGCTCGAAGACGACGACAGAAGCTCTACAGAGGGGCCGAACAAAGGAAGCGGATCCATGGTTTGGAGAGGAACTTTCCCCTCAACCACCGCTTCCTCCTCCGGGGCGTTCTCCGGAGAAAACTCCACCACCGCCAAGGAGTCATGGGCACTCTGGCAGCAAGATCTTGTCCCTCTGCAACGGAAATCTCAACAAGCTCGTCTGCAGCAGCCCTCCCTATGTTGGCCACGACCTCCAGTAGTTCTCGCTCTTCAGCATGGGGGTCTGTGGATGACAAGACAAGCGAACAACAAAGAGGCAGAAGTTTCAGATAATTGGGATATGAGGAAAGGTAATCTGAACAAGAGAGGAAAAAGAGCTTGGGTCGATCACCTGGAGAAGTCTGCCGGGCTGAGACCTCAGTTTCCTCGGCAGCATCTGTTGGCGGGCTATGGACTCCACCCTCTGCCACGGCAGTCGCGACAGCTCTTTGCACGATCTCATCCGCGGGGGGCTCCGTAGGGGTTTCTTCGGCTCGGTCGCCGGAGGAGACATTCCCTTTCGGGAGGGGCTCGCCCCGCGTCATCTCACCGCCCCCTCCGGCTGAGGGAACAGGGAGGCCATCCCCATCACCTCAAGCGGAAGGGACAGGCCCACCACTTCCGAGCCGAGAACTGGACTTGGGGCTCAGCACGGGATTCTCCGCGTTGCTCCCCGCCAAGGCCGGGCTCTTCACGGTCTTCGGCGACCTGGCACACCGGAGCCTCTTTTGTGGATGGTAGATGAGGGTTTTCGTGTCCTCCTCCACCACCCTACCAGCAACAACAAAACAAAAGGTCAGTCAGCAAAGGTAATCAAGTATAGCGAAGCTATTACAACGGGGGAAGTTTTCCTTACTCTTCCTCAGTGAGCATGGAGTTCAAGTTGAACTCCATGGGAGGCAAGGGATCCCTTCCTCTCTTCGGAGGTGGAGGGGCAGAACTCTCCGACAGCTTTAGCGCCCGGCATGGCGTCGGGGGCTCCGATGGAGGCGAGCTCTCTTCTACCTCTTAAGCTTGCGTTGGTTTTCCCCGAAGAGGAGAGGATGATGCAGCAGAGTAGCGTAAGTATTTCCCTCAGTTTTTGAGAACCAAGGTATCAATCCAGTAGGAGGCCATGCGCAAGTCCCTCGTACCTACACAACACAAAGAGCTCAATGCAACCAACGCAATTAGGGGTTGTCAATCCCTTCACGGTCACTTACGAAAGTGAGATCCGATAGATAATATTTTTAGTATTTTTTATATAAAGATGCAAAGTGAAAAGTAAAAGGCAAAGTAAAAACAAAGCAAGATTAAAGTGATGGAGATTGATATGATGAGAATAGACCCGGGGGCCATAGGTTTCACTAGTGGCTTCTCTCAAGAGTATAAATTTTCTACGATGGGTGAACAAATTACTGTTGAGCAATTGACATAATTGAGCATAGTTATGAGAATATATAGGCATGATCATGTATATAGGCATCACGTCCGTGACAAGTAGATCGAAACGATTCTGCATCTACTACTATTACTCCACTCATCGACCGCTATCCAGCATGCATCTAGAGTATTAAGTTAAAAACAGAGTAACGCTTTAAGCAAGATGACATGATGTAGAGAGATAAATTCATGCAATATGAAATAAACCCCATATTGTTATCCTCGATGGCAATGATACAATACGTGTCTTGCTACCCCTTCTGTCACTGGGAAAGAACACCGGAAGATCAAACCCAAAGCTAAGCACTTCTCCCATGGCAAGAACCACCAATCTAGTTGGCCAAACCAAACGGATAATTCGAAGAGACTTGCAAAGATAACCAATCATACATAAAAGAATTCAGAGAAGATTCAAATATTATTCATAGATAGACTTGATCATAAACCCACAATTCATCGGTCTCAACAAACACACTGCAAAAGAAGAAGATTACATCAAATAGATCTCCACAAGAGAGGGGGAGAACATTGTATTGAGATCGAAAAAGAGAGAAGAAGCCATCTAGCTAATAACTATGGACCCGAAGGTCTGAGGTATACTACTCACACTTCATCGGAGAGGCTATGATGATGTAGAAGCCCTCCGTGATGACGGCCCTCTCCTGCGGAGCTCCCGAAGAGGCCCCAAGATGGGATCTCATGGATACAGAAAGTTGCGGCGGTGGAATTAGGTTTTTGGCTCCTCTTCTGATCGTTTGGGGGTACGTGGGTATATATAGGAGGAAGTAGTACGTCGGTGGAGCACCAAGGGGCCCACGAGGCAGGGGGCGCGCCCTGTAGGAGGGCACCCCCTCCCCTCGTGACCGCCTCCGGTACCTCTTGGAGTAGGGTCCAAGTCTCCTGGGTCTTATCCGAGAAGAAAATCATGTTCCAAAAAGGATTTTTCTGTTTGGACTCCGTTTGATATTTTGTCTCTTCAAAACACTGAAATAGGCAAAAAAACAGCAATTCTGGGCTGGGCCTCCGGTTAATAGGTTTGTCCCAAAAATAATATCAAAGTTGAAAATAAAGCCCAATATAGTCCAAAACAGTAGATAATATAGCATGGAGCAATGAAAATTATAGATACGTTGGAGACGTATCACTCTGTGAAGAACTCGAGCCGGAGTGGGGGCTGGAATCAACCTCCACATCTGTCAATTGCTTGGCAGGGGAAGCCTTGATCCGAGCAAGGTGAGGGGATTGGTGGCATGCCACATCGGCCTTGGTGACCTTGGTGGTGGCCTTCTTCACTCTCTTGGCGGCGGGCGTTGGATTGGGGGCCGCCCTCCCGGTTAGCAGCACGCCTATGGGGTGCTGGTCCAAGACCAGCTCGGGGGCTTGAGACCCAGCCGCAAGCCACTCCGCCTCGGGCTCCGCCACCTCACCAACCTCCTCCTCCTCGTGGAGCTTCGTTGACGCTATGGATAGGGCCTCTAGCCCGGCAAAGTTGTTCCCGGCAGGAACATCATCGGCTAGCTCTTCCCCGGCAACCCCTTTCGTGGCCTGCACCTCGGATCCACCATGAGAAGAACTCTCATCCTCAGCTTTCCCCTTGCCCTTCCTGGCCTACGCGACCCTTGCCATCTCCACAAAGTGGGCAGCCTTGTCCTCCTCGACCCTCCTTAAGACATACGCCACCTCCATGGAGGAGGTGCGTTTGTAAATCCCAGCCTCAACCCTGGTGGCCTTCTCCACTAGGGTGCTGGACCTTTGGAGCTCTTCATCGAGGGTGGGAAGCCGCCAATCACTTGCCACCTCCTTAGCGTCGCAATCTGACATCCACTTCAGTATCTGATCCCGGGCTGAGTTGTTGTTCAGATGGATAACAATTCTTGGGAGCATGAACATCTCAAAACGGCCAAACAATTGGTCGCACAACCAGGTGTGGCCATAAAATGACAAGTTGTTGGCCAATCCTGGGAGCAACCTCATCCTGTCCCCGACATTGCCATATAACCAGGCGGGTTTATCCCTCTTCGTTAGCGGCGAGAAGCAGAGGAGAACAAAATTTGCCCTCACATGGTCAATGGTTAGCCCGGCAGCCTTCAAATGGGTAATCCTATTGATTGCCAGGCGCAACCTATCTTCAGTAAGGCCATGAGTGCTCCATTCCTTGCAACACTCAATACATTCCATCTGTGCTTCGCAGAACTCGGGGGCTTCCTCATCCTGAATCCAGCACCAATCCCCTCTCCACTCATCCCACCTATTGTGCCGCTTCCCAGGGATATATTCCCAGAGCCTCATCGCCACCCGTGGCAACCAACAAATGTTTAAGGAGCGGTGACCCTTGTTCTCCACCCGCGAAACAAAGTAATGCCGGAATAGATCTACGTTGGGGGAGACTCCGACGAAATTCTCGCACAAGTGAGCAAAAATGGCCATGGTCGCCATTGCATTAGGCGGTAAGTCGAGAAGGTGGAACCCATAAATGGTCATGATCGCCTCGAAGAACTCGGAGAAGGGGGACAGAGGCCACAGATGAAATAAGCACAGAAGAATCGGTATGAGTCCAGCGGATCTTATTTCCCCTCTGCAAGAACTTTGGGCGCTCCATGCCCTTTTGGGACAGCCCTCCCCCACAGATACCCGTACCTTGCTTGAAGAACTAGGCCGTCCAGATTCGACGGAAGGAAGACGACATCTTCCCTCTGCTTCCTGTTCAACTCCGCTGCCCTCTTTCTCCCCTTGGCGGCCACCTCGTTCGCCGCGGCCGTCTGCTTTCCTTTCTTTGTGGGTTTCTTCACCATTTCCGCGGGCGGCGATGCGAATGCGAAAGGAGTTCGGTGAGAGGGGCGGCGGCAGACAGGAGAGAGGGAAGAGGAATTGTTGTTTGGCTTTGCGAAGGAAGATGATGGAAGGGCGAGGCAAGCAGAAATTAAACAGTATCGCTCCGTGTTTTCCTATCTTTAAGGGGAAAGGCACGGGGCGCAGGCGTGACGCTTCAGAAAGTTACCGTTTTATCTTAACTGCAACAATCGTACGACCCCAAGACGCGCAGTAATTGCACGAAGTGGACGTTGGATTGACTAGTCATCATGCCGAACCTGCATGCCACGTGTCCGTGCACTGTTTGGGACCTAACCCAATGTGTCGTGCTACACGTATGACATAGGCCCAGAGGCTTATGTCGGGGAAAACAAATAGGGGTATATATTTTTTCCCTGACTCGTGCACGAACAGTGGAGCCGCAGGCACGGGAGCAAGATTACAGCACCAAGGTCAGGCCAAAGTACAAGAGATTAAGACATTCAAAGGACCAACATGCAGATCAAGAGGACTAAGGCCAAGCCAGAGAAGTAAGAAATCATCAGAAGAAGAACCTCCCTTGCTGGGCAGGAGAGCCCAGCAAGGACGGGGCCACCCCCGGAAGAAAACATCCTAGACATCTCGGCAGGGCCTGCCGGGACTCGCGGAGGCAGAGTCACCTCACCAAACCACCTCACCACGACACATGTCATCGATCAATGCGGTGTCCAGCCGCAAAGTGACTAAGGGGCAGCCATTCGCCACATGGCAGCCTCTTTCTATAGGAAATACCTACAGACGACGCCCATCCTGCGACGTGTCGAGCGAGCAGGTGCAAAGCTAGCGAAGCAGCCCAACAAGGCTTGTCGGGCAAGCAATGATGTGACGTCGAGCGGAGCATTTCATGCGCTTTGTCAGCCTGCAGAGTTAGTTTTGATAGCATTGTTTGCTATCTTATCAGTGCATAATGACTAATTTGCCATTGTGATGACCCCTTAATCTATAAAAGGAGGCCCATGGCAACCGTAGAAAGGTTAGAAGGTTGGACACCCACACATTCATACACGCGTAGCCACTATCACCCCCAAGTAAACCCTGCCGGGAAAGTGTACTACGCTCCACCGTCGTTCTTCCACCATCACACCAAAGCAGGAGTAGGGTTTTACGCCTCACGGCGGCCCGAACCTGGGTAAAATTGCCCGCGTGATCTCAGTTGTGCTGCCCCACGTTCTTCTGCTCTTTGTGCAATGTGCCATCCCCCTGCCGGACCAGCAAGGGCCGTTTGGTCCCATAGGTGGTCGTGGTTTCCCATGACATAAAGTAAAAAAAATAAAAATAAAGAGGGGAACCTAAAACTTTTTCAAAAAGAAAAGTGAAAGTGAGAGAGACGAGCATTATTAAAATGGGAGAATGCCTTGAACTTTGTTCATGCCCATGGAAACTTTGTGAATCTTAATTATAGAAACTTTTCAACAAAAATAATTATCCCCTTGTATAAATCCATTCTATTATAAAAATAATGTGCCAAGATTTGCCTTTAGGATGATGAGATTGCTTGTTTGGTTTGTGGAGTGGAAAAACAAAAACTTTGGTTGTAGTGCGTGAATTTAAGTTTTTTATTGGAATGTCAAAAGCTTCTGAAATTTTTTGCATAGTACTTCTATACAAATTTTTTATCATGTCCTAATTTTTCAGAGTTTTTAGAGGTACAAAAGTATGGTTGATGTTCAGATTACGACAGACTGTCCTGTTTAAGACAAATTCTGTCTTTGATGCATTGTTTTGCTATTTTTGAGGGAAATATCGATTTTATCGGTGGTATAAGTCATAGAAAAGTTATAATACAGTAGCTACAATGCAAAAACAAAATATGAATGGGTTTTAAACAATACTTAAAGTGGTGATTTGTTTTATTATACTAACGGATCTCACGAGGATTAAAGTTTTCATGTTTTGTGTCATAGCCCTAGAGTTTGCTTGTAACTAGTGGCATTGCATCCATGCATCATGTTTAAATTTCATGAAACTTGAAATGGGGATTGTGGAAATCCTAGCACCAGAGGAATTCACTAGGTCCACCTAAAATATTTTTAGTAAATCCAAAGGGCTTTCAAAAATGTTCATCATTTATGGAGAATGCTGTAAACAGTAACCAGAGGTGATGCACATTTTTCCATGACATATTTGGGCTCTGAACTAAATCTTATGCTATTTGCAATTGGGCATTTAATTGCTATATAATATTTTAAATGCTCAATAAATTCTGAACTTAAGTGAGGGCTGTTGGGAATATTCCAACGAGAGCCCACACTTATTTTCAGGGTTTTTGGAAACGTTCTGGTATTTTTATTAAAGCCCAGAAGTTACAGAGAAATAGAAAAACATTAACAAAAGAGAGAGAGGGATTACCTAGCGCTTACCTGGCCGACCTGGCACTGTAGCAGCCCACCAGGCCCATCTGCCAGTCGTCCCCCACC
Source organism: Aegilops umbellulata (assembly GCA_032464435.1). Classification (NCBI taxonomy): domain Eukaryota; kingdom Viridiplantae; phylum Streptophyta; class Magnoliopsida; order Poales; family Poaceae; genus Aegilops; species Aegilops umbellulata. The sequence continues at coordinate 146,582,122 of CP136059.1, read as the reverse complement.
TCGCGCCAGAAGGACGTGAGGCGTGTGTTCGCCGCACACTGGCACGCGCCCGTGCCACCTCCTCCTTCTGCCGCTTCCACCTCGACGCCTGGAGATGCCACGCGACCCCTAGAGTCGTCTGGATCCCCCTCTCGCCCTCTCGAGCTCTTCCCCCTCCTTTGCGCTCTCTCCCTCTCATGCCCGAACGGGTTCGTCGTCGCCGGTGCCGTTTGCCACGACCACCGTGCTCCCCTCGCCCCGCCGATGCGCCAAGAAGCCCCGCCTCATTCCCCTCTTCCTCCTCACCAAGGCGGAAGGCGCCGGAAGCCCCTGGATGCCGCCAGCTCCGCTGTTCCCCTCCTCGGCCACCGAGGACCGCCGCCGTCGATTCGTCGCCGTCAGGTCTTCCCCGAGCCCGCTGAGCAGCTCGTCGCACCGCTGTGAGCCCCTGCTCCTGCTCCCCCTATCCGTTTCTCCCCTCATGTGCCGTAGCCATCGCCTCGCCTGCAACCGAACGCGCCGCCACTCGCGCTCGTCACCGGTGATGCTCCAGTGACCATTTGGTCTCGGGCATGCGACCAACGTACTCACCGCATCACGTAGGCCACCGATAGCGCCTCAGCTCACTTGCTCGCACACCGGAATGCTGCCAGCACCCACGCCCAAAATCCGGCGGCTGCAACTGAGCTCGTCGTTGTCGGCTCCGACCACCATAGGCCCGGCCTCCACCATCACCCGATGCGCGCCTGCAAGAGCTCTCCAACGAGCCCAAGAACGGCCTCGTCCGTGCCCTGTGGGCATTTCCGAGCCGCGCCGCCGTCTCGGGCCTCGCCGGCATCAAGTCACCGGTGGGTTTGACCCCGCTGACCAAGTTGACCCCGGGTGGGCCTAGTTTGACCCCACTGGGTCCATGACAAATGGGACCTGCTCTGCTAATTAACTTAGATTAGCACTAACTAAATTTAGTTAGTTTAAATAACTATTGACATGCGGGACCCACTGGTCAGTTTGACCTGGACCGGCCCCGTTGACCGCTGACGTCACCCTGACGCAATGCTGACGCATTAATTCAATTATTGGAATTATTCTTATACAGAAATTCCAGAAAATAGTACAAACTTCTAAAAATCATAGAAAATCAACCGTAGCTCCAAATCAAATAAATTATATACGAAAAATGGTCAGAAAAATCCAATCTATCCACATGTACTAGTTTCATGCATGTTAGAGCAACCTAAGCTTGCTGTTTAGATAAAACATGATAATGCACTTATATGAGTTCATAGTTTAGGTTTGTATTTGAATCCTTGATTCAAATAAGCTCAAAACCTTCTGGTTGTAGTTGCATTAGCCCAACACACTCATTTTACCATGTCATGATCATGCATCATATTGTGCATTGCATTGACTGTGTTTCTTTCTCTATGTTGCCGGTATTTGTCCCCTCTCGATAGACGTGGTTTCGACGATGAGATCGATGACACCGATGAAGAGCTATAATATCTTCAGAAGTGCCAGGCAAGCAAAACCCCCTTGTTCATTCCGATACAATCCCACTCTCTCTCTCCTGCTCTCGTTTACTGCATTAGGACAACAACGATTGAACTGTTACTTGCTGCGGTAGCTGAACCCCTTTATCCTTTGCATGACCTGTCATTGCCACAGTAAATAGATGAAACCCACTAGCATGAGTAGGAGTTGTTTGAGCCCGGATGTGCCTACTCATTCATGCTTGTTTTTCATGCCTGCTATGCTTTGAGTAGTGTCAGGTCTGATTCATCGGGGATGAATTGTAACAGTGATGAACATGTCCTACTGTGTGTGAGCTAAGGTGTGAACACGATTTGGTAAAGGTAGTAGTGAGAGGCCATGTAGGAGTACATGGTGGGTTGTCTCACTGAAGCCGTCCTCAGGAACTGAGTTCTGTGTTTGTGATCCATGAAACAGCTACTACCATACATTGGGCCCTGAAATATGACCCCGCTAGACTTCTTATTCACCCTTGTCCTCTGTCCAGGAGTTGCAAGTAGTTTCTGGTGTTTGTAGTATGCTGGAGGCCGTGTGCAGCGCTGACCGAAGGGGTGGGCTGTGATGCGGTAGGCAAGTGGCCGGGTATGCCGAGCGCCCGTTTGGTGTCGCGGAACCCTGTACACATCATTCGGGGCCGTATGTGGAAACCTCGGCCGGACTCCCTACGGATGGAACCTGAATAGGCGATAAACCTGGACTAGAGACTTGAGTGTTTAGGTAGGTCGTGGTCTACACCCACGCCGGCTTTCGCTTGAAGTCTGCCGAGCACATGTCGTGTGCAGACGCTAAGTGGTGGAAACATGTATGAAGTACACCCCTGCAGGGTTAACATCATCTATACGAATAGCCGTGTCCGCGGTAAAGGACTTCTGGGTTGCCTATAACAGTTCATAGACAAGTGAAAGTGGATACTCTAAAATACGCAAGATAAGCGTGAGTGCTACGATGGCCTTCTCGTAGGGAGACAGAAGTGGATCCATAGTGGTGTATTGAATTGTGAATATGTGGACTTGTGTGTGCCACCTCAAAAGAGTTACTTGTAGTCGTAGTTCAGGTTAGCCACTGAGTCAAAGCTGGCTTGCTGTAGTTAAACTCCACTACCCCCTTTGTTGATACCGATGCATATGTAGTTAGTTCTGATGTAAGTCTTGTTGGGTACATTTGTACTCACGTTTGCCTATTTTATGTTTTTGCAGAGAGACGTTAGTCTCGCTATTAGTTCCGCGTGGACTTCTATGTTTAGCTTGTTACGTCAGATACGATCTTGTGCCCTCGGCAGGATCTGGTAGATAGTCAGGCTTCCGAGCCTTTTTCATTTGTAGATGTCTGTACCCAGACATGTTAAGCTTCCGCATGTGCTTTGACTTGTATGCTCTGTATGTTGGGTCATGAGACCCATGTTTGTAATATCTCGCTCCTCAGAGCCTAATGAATAAATACTTGAGTCGTAGAGTTATGTTGTGATGCCATGTTGTACTTACACATATCGAGCATATTGTGTGTATGTTTGAAATGCTTGGTATGTGTGGGATCCGACAACCTAGTTGTTTATCCTTGGTAGCCTTTTTATGGGGAAATGTAGTCTTGTGCTTCCATGAGCCATAGTAGCCCGCTACAGCCCGGTTCACCGGAGTCCTGCTAGCCCAGCACTACTGCTCCGGAACACTTGACTGGCCGGCATGTGATTCACTTCGTTCCTGTGTCTGCCCCTTCGGGGAAATGTCACGCGGTGACATCCAGAGTCCTGCCTAGCCTACTACAGCCCGGGTTACTGGAGTCCTGTTAGCCCAGTGCTACAACTGGATTCACAGGCTGCTAACCGACATGCTCGAAGTTGATTCATATATGCCTGTCCCTGTAAGTTGGTGCCACTTTGGGTTCACGACTAGTCATGTGGGCCCGGGTTCTCTGTCATATGGATGCTAGCGACACTATCATATACGTGAGCCGAAAGGTGCAAACGGTCCCGGGCCATGGTAAGGCGACACACGTGGGAATACTGTGCGTGAGGCCGCAAAGTGATATGAGGTGTTACCGGCTAGATCGATGTGACTTGGAATCGGGGTCCTGACAGCGTTGGTATCAGAGCCTGACGGCCTGTAGGATTACCAAGCCAAACTGGTCAAAGTTGAGTCTAAAAATGCTTTAGTTATATAAGGGAATTGATTGTGGAAGGGAACGTAAGGCTCTTTTACTCCTTTACCTTATGCCCTTCTGATCTGAGTCATCCTCTTCCTTTCTACGGGGATTAAGAACTAGGCTTCTCATCTTTCTATCAGGATCACTTGTTGTTAATCCATAGAATCTTAGGATTATTGGTTCCAGGCCTCAGATCAGTTTCTACTACTTTTAGTATGTTGTTAGCTGAACCAGAACCTTGATATGATGTTGTTAAGTGACTATGCAAATCCTTGTGAATGTCTCAAATCTTTTTCTGATCATTTACAGCCGTTATGATGTCCAAGTCATCCCAGGTCTCTACATAGTCTGATGCATTTGCAAATCCTTTCTTTCTGTTCCCGATGTCCTTTTGGGTCAGATTAAGCAAACTACGCGGTCTGTGAGGTACTCCGTTGCCTCGGCATTTGTGTTGGAGCTATTACTATGACCCTAGGTGTCTAGAGTATCACCTAGTAATCTAGCCATGTTTTATGTTCCTAGTGTGATGATTCTGGCCAACATTCTCGAAAGCATCCCGTGATGCCATTTAGTATTAGGTATTCTATTCCTGGGTTCTTGAACTCGAGATTCACCCTACTTACCTCATGTTGATAGTATTTTCTAGTTCCCTTAAGATATTAGTAGCCTTTGCGATAGTCCTCGAGGTCCATGGTATCTCATTCTTCCAATACCATGAACCAGCATGGCAGAATTTATTTTGAACCAAAAGATCACAACTAGGGTGCTCTGGAGGAGTACTCCATTCATATTGTCACTCTGCCAGTTCTACTTTTCTGCATGGGTTATCTGGAAGAAATTTGTTGAAGTCGTTCGACATGCTAATCCATGCATTCCAACTCAAAAAGTTATATGTTCCTTCGAGTTGTTCCTCCTTAGTTGTTTCTGACCTTCGTCTATCAATTGATAGTCGAGGGTATATCATTGCATTCGTTCATCAAAGTCTAATATTCTTGTGGTCTGTGAAGCCGTTCTATTCCGAATTGACTAGGTGAAATAAACTCCAGTACCTTATCCATTTCTAGGATTGGGTCAAAGCAGTTGTAATCCGCAGATCAAAATGCCAATCTAGCTTTTGCTCTGTTCTACCGTGGGTGTCACCTTCTTTCTTATCAAGAATGTCATGAGAATTTCACCACCTCTTATGAATTCTTGATTTAGTGATACTTCTTGCCATCATTGTTCATTCCTTGGTCCCGTGTTGCCACAACCAGAATGCCAACAAGTGAATCGTAATGTGTGAAATCAATACTCCTAGCAACTGTGTTGCTTGGTAGTTAATGGACAATAACCTTATCCTCATCGTGTTGATTATTGAATCATCACCCTAAGGTCTATCGTGCTACCTAGTCCTTATTTCTGGTGCACTCTTCGATCAATGAGTTAGGATTGTGTCAGTCCCTCGCTCTCTTGATCACATCGTCTTGCCCTGAAAAGCAAGATTGTTCTCGAGCTTAGTAACATATCGGTGGTTCGTGATGTTCCGAATATCTTCTCGAAAGTATTACCAGGTTGTCAACTGACCGCTATGTTGAGTTCGTGATCATGTTGGTTTTCCTCCAAACCACCCATTCTCCAAGAGTCTGTGTCGGATATCCCTGAGCTAGTTGGTTAAGCCAAACAACAACTTGGAGAGTTGGAAGATAAAAGCTTGTCTGACTTAGTTAATGTTAAGGGATATCTTTTTATGTGTGTGTGTGTTGAAGAAAGATGATATCTCCATCGATTGGTCCTCGTGATCAGTTGTTGGATCTATTGCCTTGTCAAAACTTTGACTTGAGTATGGGCTATCATCAAGTCAAATCAGAACCAACAATGTTCGTAATGTTGTCTTACTCGTGGTTGATCCCTCGAGCATACACCATTACATCCTTTGGTCTGACCAATGCTATCACCGTGTTCACATGATGGTGGAAGTCCAGTGATATGGAAATTCCGATGAGTTGCTGTTGAGCCCTTCAGCAGCATTTTATCTCCTCCATGATTCGTGTTGAACATTAAGCTAGTGTTGGAAACTTTGAAAGCATTTCTTCGTGTCCCGTTCATGAAGCATATGCTTGCATGAAAGAAGTGACTTCCTCTAATTCATGTGCATTTGATGCAAGTTGCCTCCATGAGTTTGAGAAAGATTGTTTTGCTTCCTCTGGAATCATCCCAAGTCAGTCATGCACATGCGAAGTATTCTGTGGTCTGTTAGACTGATCATCTTCGTTCCATATGAATTCCGTAGCACACCAAGCCCCTGATTGATTTGTTCCAGGAGAAGGAGTTCCTTCTTAAGAGAAAGACTTATGCAAGGACTTCATTATCCTTGATGATGGTTCCCCACCTGAACTCGGTAGTGTTTTGTTCTAAAACTTCTACGTGGTCATGCTTGTCTTGGACAACGTGTTCACATGTATGTAGCAGAACCAGCTCATATTTTGGATCTTGCTATCGTAGTTCATTCCCCGAGAATCTTGCAACGCCATCTCATCGATTTGTGTTGCAAACCTTCATTTTTCTTTCTAGACTTGATGAGTCTGGAATATCCTGTTACCAACCAGATCTGAATCTCAGGTAGATATGATGGTTGGAACTTTTCCAAGATCTATTATGTAGGTCCCGACAAGGTTGATGTTCTGGCCGACACACCTAGCCGGAAGATCTATCATTTTAGTATCTTGATTGAGCTATTTGACCATCTTCTCCATGAGGATTTCATGCGACTTATTCTAGAAGTTGCTCCCCAGGAATTCAGGTGCTCCCAGTTCCTTCAATTATGCTATAATCATTCAAACGGCGGAATCACTTTCTACCGTTGAGCTTCTCCCTAGTTACTAGAATCATTCCCAATGTTTGCATTTTGTTCCCAGCCCGCACCCACCGTGGTGCCATCCTACCATGGGTCCCATCCATTTCTGATGATAACCAAAATTATCCATTGCGTTGTCTTCAACAAGGTAGTCCACATCATCCATCCTAGTCCGGGTATGCCATCCCTTCGTACTCCGCCAAACGATTGTTGTGGTTTGCCTTAGGTTGGTATAAAGAGTGTCAATGATCTCTGAATCAAAAGTAATTATTTTTTCCACTTAAGGGAATATTCTTGCGAGTCACCTTCCTGAAGGTGTCTCATTGTGGTATCATGGCAACCCAACTCCTCGCTATGTTGACACCGTTCACCACCCTCCTAGGTGTGGGAATTCCGCTACTTATTTAAACCTTGTCCTATGCCCATTTCTATCATTCTTGATGTGTGTATCATGTATCATCTCGACAGATGTCGCTATGTCTCGTTCTGTGAGTTGCTCGTCGGTTGCTCGATCTTCGAGAAGATCGATTCTTCGAGAGTTTCCTTTCTTCCCATTATCGTGTTGGATGGAGTTCTCAGAGCAAGACATCGAGACAAAGATGGTGACCGTGTCAACGTTCTTATGAAGAGCAACCTGGATCGTGAAGACCGTGTTAGTTTGTGCCCCCTCTGTCTTCTTACCTCACATCTAGAATCTCGGGACGAGATTCTTGTTTAGTGGGGGTGAGTTTTCACAGCCCTATAGTATGCTTGTAACTAGTGGCATTGCATCCATGCATCATGTTTAAATTTCATGAAACTTGAAATGGGGATTGTTGAAACCTTAGCACCAAAGGAATTCACTAGGTCCACCTAAAATATTTTCAGTAAATCCAAATGGCTTTCAAAAATGTTCATCATTTATGAAAAATCCTGTAAACAGTAACCAGAGGTGATGCACATTTTTCCGTGACATATTTGGGCTCTGAACTAAATCTTATGCTATTTGCAATTGGGCATTTAATTGCTATATAATATTTTAAATGCTCAAAAAATTCTGAACTTAAGTGAGGGCTGTTGGGAATATTCCAACCAGAGCCCACAATTATTTTCAGGGTTTTTGGAAACATTCTGGTATTTTTAATAAAGCCCAGAAGTTACAGAGAAATAGAAAAACATTAACAAAAGAGAGAGAGGGATTACCTGGGGCTTACCTGGCCAGCCTGGCACTGTAGCAGCCCACCAGGCCCATCTGCCAGTCGTCCTCCACCTCGCGCCAGAAGAACGCGAGGCGTGTGTTCGCCGCACGCCGGCACGCGCCCGTGCCACCTCCTGCTTCTGCCGCTTCCCCCTCAACGCCTGGAGATGCCACACGACCCCTGGAGCTGTCTGGATCCCCCTCTCGCCCTCTCGAGCTCCTCCCCCTCCTCTGCGCTCTCTCCCTCTCATGCCCGAACGGGTTCGTCGTCGCCGACGCCGTTTGCCATGGCCACCATGCTCCCCTCGCCCCGTCGACGCGCCAAGAAGCCCCGCCTCATTCCCCTCTTCCTCCTCACCAAGGAGGAAGGCGCCGGAAGCCCCTGGACGTCGCCAGCTCCGCCGTTCCCCTCCTCGGCCACCGAGGACCGCCGCCGTCGATTCGTCGCCGTCAGGTCTTCCCCGAGCCCGCTGAGCAGCTCGTCGCACCGCCGTGAGCCCCTGCTCCTGCTCCCCCTATCCGTTTCTCCTCTTGTGTGTCGTAGCCATCGCCTCGCCTGCAACCGAATACGCCGCCGCCCGCGCTCGTCACCGGTGATGCTCCGGTGACCATTTTGTCTCGGGCATGCGACCAACGTACTCACCACATCACGTAGGCCACCGATAGCACCTCAGCTCACTTGCTCGCACACCGCAATGCTGCCCGCACCCACGCCCGAACTCTGGCGGCCGCAACCGAGCTCGCCGTTGTCGGCTCCGGCCACCATAGGCCCGGCCTCCACCATCACCTGATGCGCGCGTGCAAGAGCTCTCCAACGAGCCCAAGAACGGCCTTGTTCCTGCCCTGTGGGCGTTTTCCGAGCCGCGCCTCTGTCTCGGGCCTCGCCGGCATCAATTCGCCGATGGGTTTAACCCCGCTGACCAAGTTGACCTCGGGTGGGCCCAGTTTGACCCCTCTGGGTCCATGACAAATGGGACCCGCTCTGCTAATTAACTTAGATTAGCACTAACTAAATTTAGTTAGTTTAAATAACTACTGACACATGGGACCCACTGGTCAGTTTGACCTGGAACGGCCCCGTTGACCGCTGACGTCACCCTGACGCAATGCTGACGCATTAATTCAATTACTGGAATTATTCTTATACAGGAAATTCCAGAAAATAGTACACACTTCTAAAAATCATAGAAAATCAGCCGTAGCTCCAAATCAAACAAATTATATATGAAAAATGATCAGAAAAATCCAATCTATCCATCTATACTACTTTCATGCATGTTAGAGCAAGCTAACCTTGCTGTTTAGATAAAAAATGATAATGCACTTATATGAGTTCATAGTTTAGGTTTGTATTTGAATCCTTGATTCAAATAATCTCAAAACCTTCTGGTTGTAGTTGCATTAGCCCAGCACACTCATTTTACCATGTCATGATCATGCATCATATTGTGCATTGTATTGATTGTGTTTCTTTCTCTATGTTGCCGGTATTTGTCCCCTCTCGATAGACGTGGTTTCGACGATGAGATCGATGACACCGATGAAGAGCTATAATATCTTCAGAAGTGCCAGGCAAGCAAAACCCCCTTGTTCATTCCGATACAATCCCACTCTCTCTCTCCTGCTCTCTTTTACTGCATTAGGACAACAACGATTGAACTGTTACTTGATGCGGTAGCTGAACCCCTTTATCCTTTGCATGACCTGTCATTGCCACAGTAAATAGATGAAACCCACTAGCATGAGTAGGAGTTGTTTGAGCCCAGATGTGCCTACTCATTCATGCTTGTTTGTCATGCCTGCTATGCTTAGAGTTGTGTCAGGTCTGATTCATCGGGGATGAATTGTAACAGTGATGAACATGTCCTACTGTGTGTGAGCTAAGGTGTGAACACGATTTGGTAAAGGTAGTAGTGAGAGGCCATGTAGGAGTACATGGTGGGTTGTCTTACTAAAGCCGTCCTCAGGAACTGAGTTCTGTGTTTGTGATCTATGAAACAGCTACTACCATACATTGGGCCGTGAAATATGACCCCGCTCGACTTCTTATTCACCCTTGTCCTCTGTCCAGGAGTTGCAAGTAGTTTCTAGTGTTTGTAGTATGATGGAGGCCGTGCGCAGTGCTGACCGAAGGGGTGGGCTGTGATGTGGTAGGCACGTGGTCGGGTATGCCGGGCGCCCGTTTGGTGTCGCGGAACCCTGTACACATCGTTCAGGGCCGTATGTGGAAACCTCGGCCGGACTACCTGCGGATGGAACCTGAATAGGCGATAACCTTGGACTAGAGACTTGATTGTCTAGGTAGGTCGTGGTCTACACCCACGTCGGCTTTCGCTTGAAGTCTGCCGAGCACATGTCGTGTGCAGACGCTAAGTGGTGGAAACATGTATGAAGAAGTACACCTCTGCAGGGTTAACATCATCTATTCGAATAGCTGTGTCTGCGGTAAAGGACTTCTGGGTTGCCTATAACAGTTCATAGACAAGTGAAAGTGGATACTCTAAAATACGCAAGATAAGCATGAGTGCTACAGATGGCCTTCTCGTAGGGAGATGGAAGTGGATCCATAGTGGTGTATTGAATGGTGAATATGTGGACTCGTGTGCGCCACCTCAAAAGAGTTACTTGCAGTCGTAGTTCAGGTTTGCCACTGAGTCAAAGCTGGCTTGCTGCAGTTAAACTACACTACCCCCTTTGTTGATACCGATGCATATGTAGTTAGTTCTGATGTAAGTCTTGCTGGGTACATTTGTACTCACATTTGCCTATTTATGTTTTTGCAGAGAGATGTCAGTCTCGCTATTAGTTCCGCGTGGACTTCGACGTTTAGCTTGTTACCTGAGCTACGATCTTGTGCCCTCGGCAGGATCTGGTAGATAGTCTTGCTTTCCAGCCTTTTTCATTTGTAGATGTCTATACCCAGACATGTTAAGCTTCCGCATGTGCTTTGACTTGTATGCTCTGTATGTTGGGTCATGAGACCCATGTTTGTAATATCTCGCTCCTCGGAGCCTAATGAATAAATATTTGAGTCATAGAGTTATGTTGTGATGCCATGTTGTACTTACACATATTGAGCATATTGTGTGTATGTTTGAAATGCTTGGTATGTGTGGGATCCGACAACCTAGTTGTTTATCCTTGGTAGCCTCTCTTATGGGGAAATGCAGTCTTGTGCTTCCATGAGCCATAGTAGTCCGCTACAGCCCGGTTCACCGGAGTCCTGCTAGCCCAGCACTACTGCTTCGGAACACTTGAATGGCCGGCATGTGATTCACTTCGTTCATGTGTATGTCCCTTCGGGGAAATGTCACGCGGTGAAATCTGGAGTCCTGCCTAGCCTGCTATAGCCCGGGTTACCAGAGTCCTGTTAGCCCAGTGCTACAGCCCGGATTCACACGCTGCTGACCGACATGCTCGAAGTTAATTCATGTATGCCTGTCCCCGTAAGTTGGTGCCACTTTGGGTTCACGACTAGTCATGTCGGCCTGGGTTCTCTGTCATATGGATGCTAGCGACACTATCATATACGTGAGCCGAAAGGTGCAAACGGTCCCGGGCCATGGTAAGGCGACACCCGTGGGAATACTGTGCGTGAGGCCGCAAAGTGATATGAGGTGTTACCGGCTAGATCGATGTGACTTGGAATCGGGGTCCTGACATTTTGGGTGAGATCACGATGGATGAAGGAATAAGGAGTGGCAAGAGCCTAAGGTTGGGGATGCCCGATGCACCCCAAGGTAATATTCAAGGACTCTCAAGCAACTAAGCTTGGGGATGCCCTGGAAGGCATCCCCTCTTTCTTCTAACAAGCATTGGTAATTTTACTTGGAGCTATATTTATATTCGTCACATGATATGCATAAATCATGGAGCGTCGTGTGCTTTTTATTTTTCTTTGAGTAATGCACCATGCTGGTATGATATAGTCCTAGGTTGATTTATAGAATGCTCTTTATATTTTGAGTATGTCTTTATAGAATGCTTCACGTACTTCACTTATATCATTTGAAGATTGGATTGCCTGTTTCTCTACACATTGAAAAGCTCCATTTGTAGACACTCTTTTGCTTCACTTATATTTGTTAGAGCATGGGCATATCATTTGTAAAAACAACTAAACTCTCTTGCTTCACTTATATCTATTTAGGGATTCATCAGGAATTGGTCATTCACATGGTTATGCATAAAATCCTACATAAAACTTGTAGATCACAGAATATGATATGTTTGATTCCTTGCAATAGTTTAGCGATATAAAGACAGTGATATTAGAGTCATGCTAGTGAGTAATTGTGGATTGATAAGAATATTTGTGTTGAAGTTTGTGATTCCCGTAGCATGCACGTATGGTGAACCGTTATGTAACGAAGTTGGAGCGTGAAGTATTTATTGATTGTCTTCCTTATGAGTGGCGGTCGGGGACAAGCGATGGTATTTTCGTACCAATCTATCCCCCTAGGAGCATGCGTGTTGTCGGCGTCCTGGGAACGGGGGTACCAAGACTTTCCTGCCTGCGGCCCAGGGCGTGGCTCATTCAGCGGCCTGGTACGGCCATCTTCCTCAACAACCGCTCAAGAACCTCAATAGGGGCCGAGCCTCGCGAGGCAAACGATGCCAATACCTCCTTAGGGGAAGCCTCCCTAGGCTGGCTCCCGAAGAGCGGAGATATCTATGCAAGGGGCACCTCGCGAGGTGCACGTGCCGTGAGCCATGAGGACCAAGGCCAGGCGGGTACCAGCGGGCGCAGAGTACTCATTGCCTCTTTGGTGCTAAAGGGGCAAGCACAGGCGAGGAGTCCCGAGGCATCAGGCAAAGGTTTCCATTTGGTACAACGAGACCAAGACTAGCAGGACGACAGGACGGAGGTCACCGCGGAGCCCAGGACGGCGTCACCACCGGAGCCTTTTGCAGGCGAACACCTCCTTTTATCAAGATAACTTGTACTAGTTGTCCCCCTTTAAATTGGCCGTTGTGGGATCCCTTCCCGCCAGATATTTGGGAAGAGGACCATGGCCTCTATAAATAGGACTAGCCACCAACGTGGGAGGCATCTCATCTTGGATTGGATCCATTCCACCAAGGTGACCATACAAGCTCACCGAGCTCAAGAACTCATCTCCTCAGGAGGCGGTTCATCCCTTGTACCTGTTCATCCTCAGCCTGCAAGGCAATCCACCACACCACACTGGAGTAGGGTATTACACCACAATGGTGGCCCGAACCAGTATAAACCCTCGTGTCTCTTGTTCTTTGGGTTCGTCGAGCTAGGCCTTGAGATCGTTGCAGGAGCGAGCTAGGGGGAGAGAGAGATCTTCGTGCGCACCCCAGTGTTCGAACCTCAAGGGTTTGTCGGAACCCAGAATCCGACATTTGGCGCGCCAGCTAGGGGTGCGCCGAAGTTCCGCTCCTCCGCCGGCTCTGCCTCTCTGTTCGGTCCCCATGGCCGGCGCTGCTCCTCTGACTGGATCGACGGGAGACCACGACGGTGCCAAGGGGCTCACGGCCTTCACCCCCGCCTTGCGACGGGTGCAGTGGCCGCCCAAGTTTAGGCCGGAGATTCCGCCTCGCTTCGACGGCGCGGCGGATCCATCGACCTTCCTGCTGGCTTGCGAGGAAGTCGTCCTGGAGGCGGGAGGTGACAACAAGGTCATGGCCAACTGGTTCCCCATGGCCATCGTTGGCGCGCCGCACGCCTGCTGCTCAACCTGCCAGGATCCTCTGTGGCTTCTTGGGAAGAGCTGCGCGGCCTTTTCGTCGCACGCTTCGCAGCACGGGCACCTGTCACCGTTGCGGCCCTCCTCGGTGGCTCGCAAGTGCCACTCTCGGACCGCCACATCAAGTAGTTCTTCTGCCAGATCGGCGCCGCCTCTGTGTAGTAGGGAGCCCCTCCAGGATGGGCGGCGCCCAAGGCTGACCTCACCTTCGACTTAGAGGATCACCTCGCTACCACTACCGGCTCAGGAGCGCCCCCAATGCTCTACACGCCCACCATCTGCCACGTCGCCATGACCAAGACACTCATTAGCGGCGGAGCGGGCCTCAACGTGCTCTCCGTGGAAGCTTTCGGCTTGCTTCACGTGCCGTATGGCTGGCTCCGCCCCACCAAGCCTTTCTCTGGGGTCGGCAGCTGGTCCACTAGCCCCCTGGGGCAAATACGCCTTCCAGTCACCTTTGGTACCTGGGACAACTACCGCATCGAGCTGATCGACTTCGACATTGCCCGCATCGGCCTCCCGTACAATGGCATCCTTGGGTACCCTGCCTTAGTGATACGTCTCCAACGTATCTATAATTTTTTATTGCTCCATGCTATTATATATATATATATTCTGTTTTGGATGTTTATTGGGCTTTATTATACACTTTTATATTATTTTTGGGACTAGCCTATTAACCCAAGGCCCAGTGCAAATTGTTGTTTTTTGCCTATTTCAGTGTTTCGCAAAAAAGGAATATCAAACAGAGTCCAAATGGAATGAAACCTTCGAGAGCGTGATTTTTGGAACAAACGTGATCCAGAGGACTTGGAGTGGACATCAAGAAACGAACGAGGAAGCTACGAGTCAGGGGGCGCGCTTACCCCCTGGGCATGCCCTCCACCCTCGTGGGCCCCTTGTGGCTCCACCGACCTACTTCTTCCTCCTATATATACCTGTGTACCCCGAAACCATCGAGGAGCACCACGAAACCCTATTTCCACCGCTGCAACCTTCTGTACCCATGAGATCCCATCTTGGGGCCTTTTCCAGCGCTCTGCCGGAGGGGGAATCGATCACGGAGGGCTTCTACATCAACACCATAGCCTCTCTGATGATGTGTGAGTAGTTTACCACAGACCTTCGGGTCCATAGTTATTAGCTAGATGGCTTCTTCTCTCTCTTTGGATCTCAATACAAAGTTCTCCTCGATCTTCTTGGATATCTATTCGATGTAACACATTATTGCGGTGTGTTTGTCGAGATCCGATGAATTGTGGGTTTATGATCAAGATTATCTACGAACAATATTTGAATCTTCTCTGAATTCTTTTATGTATGATTGATGTCACGCCCAAGATGCGACCCTATCCTAAAGGAACTCGAAGGTCCCACCAAAGGATAGAAGCGCATCTTGAAGACGCTTTTGCAAGTTGGATATCATTACATCAACATTACATAATAATGGGGATACACCCAAGACATCCAAAGACACATGAATACAACAACACATCATATACAAGATCAACATCCGACTACGGATGAAACATAAACAAAAACTCAAACAATATCCACCCTGCTAGCCCAGGCTGCCGACCAGGAACCTATCCCAATATCGATGAAGAAGAAGAAGAACTCCAAAACAAGTAACATCGCTCTCACGTCATGATCATCGCAAACCTGTACCTGCAACTGGTGGTGTAGTAATCTGTGAGCCACGAGGACTCAGCAATCCCATTACCATGGGTATCAAGACTAGCAAAGCTTAATGGGTAAGGAAGGGGTAAAGTGGTGAGGTTGCAGCAGCGACTAAGCATGTATGGTGGCTAACTTATGCAAATAAGAGCGAGAAGAGAAGCAAAGCAAGCGGTCGTCAACTAGTAGTGATCAAGAAGTGATCCTGAACTCCTACTTACATCAAACATAACCCAAGAACTGTGTTCTCCTCTCGAACAACCTCGAAAAGAGACCATCACGGTTACGCACATGGTTGGTGTATTTTAGAAGATTTTACTTCAAGTTTACTACAACCGGATGTCAACAAATTCCCATCTGCCACATAACCGCCGGCACGGCTCTCGAAAGTTTAAACCCTGCAGGGGTGTCCCAACTTAGCCCATGATAAGCTCTCGCGATCAACGAAGGATCTTCCTTCTCCCAGGAAGACCCGATCAGTCTCGGAATCCCGGTTACAAGACATTTCGACAATGGTAAAACAAGACCAGCAAAGCCGCCCGAATGTGCCGATAAATCCCGATAGGAGCTACACATATCTCGTTCTCGGGGCACACCAGATGAACACTCTGTACAACTAAAACCAGACCTCAAGTTTCCCCGAGGTGGCGCTGCAAAGGACTCTAGTTTGGACCAGCACTCAGAGGAGCACTGGCCCGGGGGGGCTAAATAAAGATGACCCTCGGGCTCCGGAAACCCAAGGGAAAAAGGGCATAGGTGAAGCAAATGGTAAAACCAATGTTGGGCCTTGCTGGAAGAGTTTTATTCAAAGCGAACTGTCAAGGGGGTCCCATAAATCACCCAACCGCGTTAAGGACGAAAAATCCGGGAACATAATACCAATATGACGGAAACTAGGGCGGCAAGAGTGGAACAAAACACCAGGCATAAGGCCGAGCCTTCCACCCTTTACCAAGTATATAGATGCATTAATAATATAAGAGATATTGTGATATCCCAACATAAACATAATCCAACATGGAGCAATCTTCATCTTCACCTGCAACTAGCAACGCTATAAGAGGTGCTGAGCAAAAGCGGTAATATAGCCAAACAACGGTTTTCTAGGAAGGGTTACAAAGGTTAGAGGTTCATGGAAATTTGGGAGGCTTCATAAGCAAGTGGTTGGTAACGCAGCATAGCGATAGAACGAAGCAACTATCACAACAATGATAGTAATGAGATCCAAGGTGATGGTCATCTTGCCTGAAATCCCGCAAGGAAGAAAAACGAGTCCATGAAGAAGATGAAGCCACGAAGACGAACCACACGTAGACGAACAAATCCTCACGATCGCAACGAGACGGGAACTATCGAGAAGAAGCACACAACATGGTAAACACACACACATGAACAAAGCATGATGCTCAACCAAATATGATGCATGACAAGGCTACATGAGGCTACGCATGGCAAGTGATGATGCATACAAGAACAACACATCAAAGCAAGTTTAAATGAGGCTGGAAACAACATATAACAATTCCGGTAAGTCCTCATATGCAAATTTCGAAATTGGTCCAGATCTGAATAAACCTTATGTTCAAGTTGTTAAACAGCAAGTTAAGATGCAACACGATGATCAACATGAAATTCTAGTCAAGTTACATATAAAGTTCATTAGGTTCGGAGCTCCGGCCTAGAAGATATGAGCAAAACAAGTTAAACATGGCATTGATGCAAAATGCATCCAAACATCAAGCACACACTCAAAACATGGATGCAACAAGGGAATATGAAACTAGATTCAAAACTAAGCAAGTTTCATATAGAGCACACTCAAAACGGAGCAACGGATCAACACATACACTATATACAAGTCTAAAGGACAAGCTGTCCAAAACAACAACTAGTCATATAGCAGGCATCAAAACATTATGCTACAACATCTAAACGTGAAAACAAAAGGCATGGACATGATGTACAGGTAGAGCATAACAAAACATGAACACTGAGGTATCTCCAGAAACTACTAGAATATGCTCAAAAAGACATGGCAAGATTGCAAATAATAGAAGGATCACAGACTTGGTGAAAATCACTGGACGTAGCAGAAATAATATCAGATTGCAATCTTTAGAGCCATCAAACAACATGCTACATGAACTTATCATGGCAACCAAAGACATGGCATGAATCTACTTATTGCATATAACAGAAGTCCCTTACTGATCATGAGCCAAAAAGGCACAGAATATATGATGGCACACATGTAAACATAGCAAGTTTTATTACAGATTCAGACTGAAAATAACAGAGTATGACATAAACAGCAGCATGAAAGCAACTTTGTGAGCTCGATTCACTCATCAAAAAGCATTGCATGACAAGACAAGCATACATACAGCAAGAAGACATGTTCATGAAGCTAATAATGGCAAGGGCAAGTTCCTAGCATGCATGAATCACTAACAACAACCATGGCAAAATTGAATAACATGTAAACAATCTGCCAGGAATATTCTATAGCAAAAGTAGAGCAAGATTACGAGATGCTAGAGCATTCTATAAATGCAAACAGAGGCATGGATGGATAGAGAATAACCATATGTCCAAAACATCCTTATTGGACATACTCAAAAGAGGCATGGTTCTCACTGTAGCAACATGAATATATGGCATAAAAATAACAGCAGGACAGACAGTAAAATCCTGTCACTGAAAACAGCAACATCACGGAGGCTACTTTGCATGCTTGTTCTAGTCACCACATTGATCACAAAAATACATGGCATACACCCCTGTAAATATGGCATGGCATATAAAAAAACACATGTAGGGCTCAAGTTCATAGGAGGCACACATTAATCATGGCAAAAATGACAAATGCTCATAAACTGATAAGAATCAGCACCTAACATTACATAGCACTCTTGCAACAGCATTTATGGCACCAAGATGAACTCAAATGAACATGATGCAATGAGATTAAATGAAGTACTCGTCGAGACGAACAATTTGATATGCTACACGCTCGAAACAATGCCAGGGATGATGAGTTATGCCATGATGAAAAAATGCATAAAATTCTAGGAATTAGGGCAAAAGTCAACCAAGGTCTCCAGATCCAGATCTGCACGCTTCTTGAGGCGGTTGCCGGAGTACTCGCCGGAAAAGTGGACGAGGTCGCCGGACTTGGGCGTGGTCGACAAGGAGGGCGGCGGACTTGGCGGCGCCGGCGAGAGGCGAGGTGGCGGCGCAGCGTCTCGCCCGCGGAGGAGCGGGGCGGAGCCGGCAGGCTCGGGCAACGAGGTCCCGGCCGGCGCGGAAGAAGGCGGCGGGGGGGACGATGCGCGGGCGGCGCGGGCGCGTGGAGGCGGCGCGGTTGGCAGCGAAGAGGGCCCGCCCTGGGCCGGGACGGGCCGCGGTGGAGGGAGGCCAGCGCGGGACACATGTCATGCCCTGATTGGGCGCGGTGGCGGCGGCGGCTTTGTCCGGCGGCGGCGGACACGTCCGGTGCGCGGAGGAGCAGATTTTAGGGTTTTGGGGAGGAAGAGATCTGAAATTTCGGGGGAGAGGCTAGATTTATAGGTAGAGAGAGCTAGCAGGCTCCAAATAGAGCACGGTTTGCCGCCACGCTATTGTGATCGAACGACCTAGATGATAGAAGGGGTTTAGGTGGGGTTTGGGCCACCTTGGAGGGATGTTGGGCTGCAACACACATGAGGCCTTCACGGTTACCCGGTCAACCGTTGAAGTATCAAACGAAGTCCAAATGGCACGAAACTTGACAGGCGGTCTACCGGTAGTAAACCAAGGCTGGTTGGAAAATCTCGGTCCAATCCGAGAATGTTTAACACCCGCACACGAAAAGAGACAAGAGGGGGCGCCGGGGAACATAGGAGTGCCAGATTGCAAAACGGACA
Organism: Aegilops umbellulata; assembly: GCA_032464435.1. NCBI lineage: Eukaryota > Viridiplantae > Streptophyta > Magnoliopsida > Poales > Poaceae > Aegilops > Aegilops umbellulata. Next base: position 146,563,165 of record CP136059.1, on the reverse strand, counting down.
ACAGGGAAAATGCTCGGATGCATGAGACGAACACGTATGAAAAATGAGATACACATGATGACATGGAAAAATGCAACATGCAAGCAAATGACATGGAAATGACGACGAAAAACTGGTGGACACCTGGCGCATCAGATCCGGGGCGTTAAAATTGATTATCTTTGCAAGTCTCTTCGAATTATTAGTTTGGTATGGCCTACTAGATTGATGTTTCTTGCAATAGGAGAAGTGCTTAGCTTTGGGTTCAATCTTGCGTTGCTCGATCCCAGTGACAGTAGGGGAAACAGCACGTATTGTATTCTTGCCGTCGAGGATAAAAAGATGGGTTTTATATCATACTGCTTGAGTTAATCCCTCTACATCATGTCATCTTACCTAATGTGTTACTTTGTTCTTATGAACTTAATACTCTAGATGCATGCTGGATAGTGGTCGATATGTGGAGTAATAGTAGTAGATTGTAACGCCCCAGATTCGTTGCGCCAAGTGTCTTCCAGTTATTCTGCCGTCCTTGCCATGTCATGTGCTTGCGTGTTGCATTTTGCCATGTCATCTTATGCATTGCATCCTCATTTTTTTCAAACTTGCATCCGATCCTTTTTCCCATTGCCCGTTTCGCGATCCGACACTCCCACACGCGCCCGTTGCCCCTCTCAGACCTCGTTTCGTGAGTGTCATTTAAATGTTTTCGGAATGGGATGAAACTCAACGTACAGTGTTGTTTTAGAGTAGGTAGACCGCCCGTCAATTTTCGTCGCATTCGGAGTATGTTTGACACCCCAACGGTTAACCGCGTAGCCCGAAACCCCTCTCTCTTTGTAGCCCAGCACCCCTTCACCACAGCCCATGATCCCATCCTAACCCCCTCCATCCCCTCGGCCGTTCGATCACGATCGCGTGGCCGAAAACCGCTCCTCATTTGGACTTTCCTAGCCCCCTCTACCTATAAATTAGTCCCCTCCCCCAAAATTTCGGCCAAACCCTAGCCTTTCTCTTCCTCTGCGCGCCGGACATGTCCACTCCGCCGCCGGACACGTCCGCTCCGCCGCACTCAACCAATCGCCATCCCTCTCTCTCTCTCCTCCGCGCCACCGGGCCCGCGAAGCCCATCTACGGCCCGCCCCGGGCCGCGGCTGGCCCGGATCTCGCCCGCGCGCCGCCGTACGTCACCTCGCCGAGCTCCTCCACTCCGGCCGCCGTCCACCTCCACCGCGCCAGCCCGCCGTCGGCCACCGCACCTCGCCGCCTCGCCACCCGCGCCACGCTGCTCCGCCGCGCTGCGCCCACGCACCCGCTCCGCTGCCTCGCTGCCACCGCGCTGCGGCGCCCCCACCGCGCCCCGCGCCGCCGGCGACCTGCTCCGCCTTCCCCGCCTCGCCGCCGTCCTCCTCCGTCGTCGCCGGAGCTCGCCGGAGTGCGAGCCGGCCGGATCCACCCCGCCTGGATCAGATCCACCGGTGCCTTTGGTTGCATATGAAACTTTATACATGGGTGCCATCATATCTTACGTGCCTTTTTGGCTCATGGTCAGTAAGGGACTTTTGTTCTATGCAGTTAGTAGATTCATGCCATGCCTTTGGTTTCCATGATAATTTCCTGTAGCATGTTTTTTGATAGGTCTAAACATTGCAACCTGATGTTATTTCTGCCATTCCCAGTGATTTCTGCCAAGTCTGTGAAACTGTTATTATTTGAGATCTTGCCATGTCCTTTTGAGTATGTTCTAGTGATTTCTGGACATAGCTCAGTGTTCATGTTTTGTTATGATTTACCTTTACATCGTGTCCATGCCTTTGTTTTCATGTTGAGTGGCTGCAGCATATTGTTTTGATGCTTGCAAGATGCCTAGTTGCTGTTTTGGACAACTTGCCCTTCAAACTTGTTTCATGTGTATGTGTTGAACCGTTGCTCCGTTTTGAGTGTGCTCTACATGAAACTTTCTTAGTTTTGCATGTAGATTCATGTTACCTTGTTGCACCCATGTTTTGAGTGTGTTTGCTTGATGTTTGAATGCATTTTGCATCAATGCCATGTTTAACTTGTTTTGCTCATATCTTCTAGGCCGTAGCTCCGAATCTAATGACCTTTATATGTAACTTGACTAGATTTTCGTGTAGATCATCTTGGTGCATATTAACTTACTGTTTAACAACTTGAACATAAGGTTTATTCAGATCTGGACCAATTTTGAAATTTGCATATGAGGACTTACCGGAATTGTTATATGTTGTTTCTGGCCTCATTTAAACTTGCTTTGATGTGTTGTTCTTGTATGCATCATCTCTTGACATCAGTAGTTTCATGTAGCCTTGCCATGCATCATAATTGGTTGAGCATCATGCCTTGTTCATTTGTGGTGTGTTTACCTTGTTGTGTGCTTCTTCTCATTAGTTCCCGTTTCGTTGCGTTCGTGAGGGCTCGTTCGTCTACGCTTGGTTCGTCTACGTGGCTTCATCTTCTTCATGGACTCGTTCTTCTTGCTAGCGGGATTTCAGGCAAGATGATTGTCACCTGGGATCTCATTAATATCATTGCTATGCTAGTTGCTTCGTTCTATCGCTATGCCCATTACCTACCACTTGCTTCTCAAGCCTCCCAAATTGCCATGAACCTCTAACCTTTGTCACCCTTCCTAGCAAACCGTTGTTTGGATATGTTACCACTTTGCTCAGCCCCACTTATAGCGTTGCTAGTTGCAGGTGAAGATGAAGATTGCTCCATGTTGGATTATGTTTATGTTGGGATATCACAATATCTCTTATATTATTAATGCATCTATATACTTGGTAAAGGGTGGAAGGCTCGGCCTTATGCCTGGTGTTTTCTTCCACTCTTGCCGCCCTAGTTTCCATCATATCGGTATTATGTTCCTGGATTTTGCATCCCTAACGCGGTTGGGTGTTATGGGGACCCCTCGACAGTTCGTTTTGAATAAAACTCCTCCAGCAAGGCCCAACCTTGGTTTTACCATTTGCCTCACCACCACCTACTTTTCCCTTGGGAGTCGCGCTCTCGAGGGTCATCTTTATTTAGCCCCCCCGGGGCCAATGCTTCTCTAAGTGTTGGTCCGAACTAGAGCAAAGTGCAGGACCGTCCCTTGGCAACTTGGGTTACGTTGGTACCTGTACGCTTCGCTTATCCGGTGTTGCCCTGAGATTGAGATATGTGCAGCTCCTATCGGGATGTCGGCACATCGGGCGGTCTTGCTGGACTTGTTTTACCATTGTCGAAATGTCTTGTAACCAGGATTCCGAGGCTAATTGGGTCTTCCCGGGAGAAGGAATATCCATCATTGATCATGAGAGCTTATCATGGGCTAAGTTGGGACACCCTTGCAGGGTTTTGAACTTTTGAAAGTCGTGCCCGCGGTTATGTGGCAGATGGGAATTTGTTAATATCCAGTTGTAGTAAACTTGAAGTAAACTCTTCTAAAATACACCAACTGCATGCGTAACCGTGATTGTCTCTTTTCGGGGTTGTTCGAAAGGAGAACACGGGTTTTGGGTTATGTTTGACATAGGTAGGAGTTCAGGATCACTTCTTGATCATTACTAGTTGACGATCGCTTGCTAAGCTCCTCTTCTCGCTCTTGTTTCGTAAGTTAGCCACCATACTTTTCTTAGCCACTGCTGCAACCTCGTGTAACGCCCTCAATGCGGCTATATCTCCCACGTGTCGAAGCACGACTTAGAGGCATAACCGCATTGAAAGCAATGTCGCAAGTGAGGTAATCTTCACACAACCCATGTAATACATAAGGGAAAGAGATACATAGTTGGCTTACAATCGCCACTTCACACAATTACAAGAATAAAACAATACATCATACAGTTACAATCAGGGCCCGACTACGGAGCCAAAATAAAAGAAGAAAACCCCAAAAGCGACAAAGGACCAAGATCGACCCCAACTGGGCTCCACTACTGATCGACTAGAACGAAACAACACAAAGGAAAAGATCTTCATCGAACTCCTCCTTGAGATCGGATTGCGTCACCTGCACGGTTTCATCGGCACCTGCAAACTGGTTTGGAAGTATCTGGTGAGTCACGAGGACTCAGCAATCTCACACCCGCGAGATCAAGACTATTTAAGCTTAAAGGTAGGACAGGGTAGTGAGGTGGAGCTGCAGCAAGCGACTAGCATATATGGTGGCTAACATACGCAAATGAGAGCGAGAAGAGAAGGCAAAAGCACGGTCGAACAACTATGATCACTAAGTGATCCTGAACTACTTACGTCAGACATAACTCCAACAACCGTGTTCACTTCCCGGACCCTGCCGAGAAGAGACCATCACGGTTACACACGCGGTTGATGTATTTTAGTTAAGATCAACTTCGGGTTTTCTACAACCGGACATTAACAAATTCCCATCTGCCACATAACCGCGGGCACGGCTTTCGAAAGTTCAAACCCTGCAGGGGTGTCCCAACTTAGCCCATGATAAGCTCTCGCGATCAACGAAGGATATTCCTTCTCCCCGGAAAGACCTGATCAGTCTCGGAATCCCGGCTACAAGACATTTCGACAGCAATAAAACAAGTCCAGCAAAACCGCCCGATGCGCCGACATCCTGATAGGAGCTGCACATATCTCGTTCTCAGGGCAACACCGGATAAGCGAAGCGTACAGGAACCAACATAACCCAAGTTGCCAAGGGACGGTCCCGCACGGTGCTCTAGTTTGGACCAACACTTAGACAAGCATTGGCCCGGGGGGCTAAATAAAGATGACCCTCGGGTTGATCAGACCCAAGAGAAAAGGATAGGTGGTAGGCAAATGGTAAAACCAAGGTTGGGCCTTGCTGGAAAAGTCTTATTCAAAGCGAACTGTCAAGGGGGTCCCATAAATCACCCGACCGCGTTAGGGACGCAAAATCCGGGAACATAACACCGATATGACGGAAAACTAGGGCGGCAAGAGTGGAACAAAACACCAGGCATAAGGCCGAGCCTTCCATCCTTTACCAAGTATATAGATGCATTAATTAAATAAGATATATTGTGATATCCCAACAGGAAAACATGTTCCAACAAGGAACAACATCTCCATGTTCCAACAAGGAACAAACTTCATCTTCACCTGCATCTAACAACACTATAAGAAGGGCTGAGCAAAGCGGTAACATAGCCAAACAACGGTTTGCTAGGACATGGATGGTTAGAGGCTTGGTTTGACAATATGGGAGGCATGATAAGCAAGTGGTAGGTATCGCAGCATAGGCATAGAAAAAGAGCGAGCAATCTAGCAAGCAAAGATAGAAGTGATTTCGAGGGTATGGTCATCTTGCCTGAGATCCCGCAAGGAAGAAGAACGAGTCCATGAAGAAGACAAACGGACGAAGACGAACGGATTCTCACAAACGCGATGATAACGGAATCAACCCGAAGAAGCAACACCGGAAAGAAGCACACAACAAAGTAAACAAACAACACATGAATATGACATGATGCATAAACAAGAATGATGCATGTGCGGTTTAATGAAGCATGGCATGGCAAATGCAACAAACAACACTACAAATTAAGTGGAGCACAATATACAACGAGTTGCATATTGACGAAACACCACAACAATTATTTAGTACTCTCTTGTTTATGTACCCAACAATATTAAATGTTGATTAACATGGCAAGGGGTGAAGCACAACAAAACTATCTATCTAGACAAGTTTAAATGAGGCCGGAATAACAAACAACAATTCCGGAAACTCCTCATATGCATATATTGAATTTGGTACTGTTCTGCCTAAAACCATATTTAAAGTTGTTAAACAGGAAAATAAAGTGCAACATGTTAAACTAGGCATTTTTCTACCCCATTTACATATAAAGATTATTAAATTCCGAGTTACGGTTATTTAGTTATGAATTAAATCATTTTACCATGGCATAGGAGCAAATTTAAACAAACAGAATATTAATCATGTTAAACATAGATGAAAGTTGGATATTATTAAACTACACAATTTTCTGAGCATTTTTCATATATAAATCATTTTAATATGATGCACCGTTGATGAGTTATTAAATGTATGAAGATGAGGGTCTTTTCTGCAATTCTGGTAAATCACTGGATAAAGTCAAAATCGCTGGAACAGAAAAAAAACAACACTGGGCCGAAACAAGGGGCAGCTGGGCGCTCACCAAGGGCCTCGGCCCGGCACTGTGGAGAGGAGGAGGCAGGCCGGGGCATGGGCTTGGGAAGCTGGACTGGGCCGCGGGCCCACGTGGCCGGCGACGAGGGCGTCGTGTGTGCCCGCACGCAGGCACGAGACGGGGAGGCCGCGCCGGTGGCGAATTCCGGTGGGCGGCCGGCGAAGCTCCGGCGACGGAGGGATGGAGAGGAGGTAGGGAACGGGTAGATCGGCGCGGGGGCAGCCGGATCCCGTGGATCCCGGCCGGGTTCGGGTGAAGACGTGGCCGACGGTGGCGATCTCCATGGCGGCGGGGCTACCTGCGGGAGGAAGGAATCGGCGGGGTGAGCAGGAGAAGCGGAGGAGGAGAAGGTAGGGAGGAGGAGAAGGTAGGGAGGAGGAGGCGAGACTCCTGCCTGGCGACGGGGAGGCGGCGACGCGGAGCGGCGGGCGACGACGAGGTCCGGCGGCGGAGGGCGCCGGCAGCGGGCGGAGGAGCTCCCTCCCGATCCAGATCGGATCGAGGAGGTGCAGCGAGGAGCGAGCGGGCGCTGACTCGAGCTCGGGCGGGCTTCGGCGGCCTGGCGCGGGCTGCGCCCGGGCCTGGCGGGCCTGCGGAGGAGGGAACGGGGCCGGGGCGACGTAGGGCGGCGGCTGGCCGTTGGGGCGGCGCCAAGTGGCGGCGGGGGAGCCGCTCGGCACGGAAAACGGAGGAGGGGCGGCGGCTGATGATTGGGACGGTGCGGAAATCAAGGGAGGAGGTTAGGGATGACAAAAATGGCAAGGGGGGCTGCCATTTATAGAAAGAGGCGCTAGGGTTGGGGGTTTTTGTCCGTTCCGGAGCCGTTCGATCCCGATCGGATGACCCGGAGCGGAGGGGGCTAGATAGGTGGGCTAGGAGAGGGGGTTTTCGGGCTGTGCTAGAGTGGTTAGGCTGAGAGGAGAGGAGAGCAGCCCGGCAACTGTTTCCGGAGGCCGAAAACGTCCGACGTTTGCCCGGCTATAATGCCGCTATAGTTATACGGTTGGGCTATCAGACGAACTCCGAATGCGATGAAACTTGGCAGGCGGCCTACCTACAACAAAACAACACCGCATGCCAACTTTCAACCCATTCCGAGAACATTTTTATGCCACTTATAAAATAATATTCGGACATGCCGCGGGCGCGTGCTAGTGTGTGGTTGGCTCAGAACGGACAACGGAGAGAACAAAGAGACCGGGACGGATGCAAGTTTCGAAAACATGATGATGCAATGCGGATGATGACATGGCAAGATGCGACACGCAAGCAAATGACAAAGCAACAACAGCGAATAACTGGAGGACACCTGGCGCATCAGATCCGGGGCGTTACACCTTGCCACTTTACCCCTTCCTTACCCATTAAGCTTTGCTAGTCTTGATACCCATGGTAATGGGATTGCTGAGTCCTCGTGGCTCACATATTACTACAACACCAGTTGCAGGTACAGGTTATGCGATGATCATGACTCGAGAGCGATGTTTGCTTGTTTTGGAGTTCTTCTTCTGCTTCTTCGATCAGGGGTTAGGTTCCGGGTCGGCAGCCTGGGCTAGCAGGGTGGATATTGTTTGAGTTTCTGGTTATGTATCATCCGTAGTCGGATGTTGTTCTCATGTATGTTGATGTATTCTTGTGGCATTTGTATGCCTTATATGTATCCCCATCTATTATGTAATGTTGATGTAATGATATCCACCTTGCAAAAGCGTCTTCAAGATGCCCTTCTATCCTTGGTGGGACCCTCGAGTTCCTTTAGGATAGGGTCGCATCTTGGGCGTGACATAGATGCAGGCAGGAGTCGGTCTACTTGTCACGGACATGATGCCTATATACCATGATCATGCCGAGATATTGTCATAACTATGCACTTTTCTATCAATTGCTCGACAGTAATTTGTTCACCCACTGTAATACTTATGCTATCTTGAGAGAAGCCACTATTGAAACCTATGGCCCCCGGGTCTATTTTCCATCATATTAATCTTCCGTCAACTAGCTATTTCTATCGCCATTTATTTTGCAATCTTTACCATAAAAATAACAAAAATATTATCTTATCATCTCTATTAGATCTCACTTTTGCAAGTGGCCGTGAAGGGATTGACAACGCCTTTATCGCGTTGGTTACAAGGTTCTTATTTGTTTGTGTAGGTACGAGGGACTTGCGTGTCGCCTCCTACTGGATTGATACCTTGGTTCTCAAAAACTGAGGGAAATACTTACGCTACTTTGCTGCATCACCCTTTCCTCTTCAAGGGAAAACCAACACATGCTCAAGAGGTAGCACTTAGCTTAGTTCATGGCAGCGACCCATCCGGCCTACAACCTCATGAAGATGTCGGGCAGCAGCGGCGTCCTCACCGTGGCTGGAGACACCAAGGAGGCACTGGCGGCCCTCAAGCTCGCCTTCAGGGCCGCAGCGGGAGCGCACTCAGCCGACGAAGCCGCCCTGGGGGCTAAGGAGGCCGCGCCGACGAAGAAGAAGCAGTTGTTCACTCAAGATCGGGCCGAAACGAAGCAAGTCCCAGTCAAGGAAGATGGATCCTTGGGAGCCACCTTCACCACAGGCGCCAACCTCGACCTGGGCCAAGAGGAGGCATTGGTAAAGTTCTTGCGCGCGAACAAGGAGGTAATCGCCTGGGAGCCCAAGCAGCTGGTGGGGGTCCCCAGGGGGGTAATCGAGCATCACTTAAGGGTGTGCCCCAATGTGCGCTCGTTGAAGCAGAAGGTGCGGCAGCAATCCACGGAGAAGGAGTCCTTCATCGTCCAAGAAACTCGCAAGCTAAAAGCGGCGGGTGTCATTCACGAGGTACGGTACCCGGAATGGCTGGCAAACCCCGTCAACGTCCCCAAGAAGGGTGGGAAGGAACGCATGTGTGTCGACTTCACCTACCTCAACAAAGCCTGCCCCCCAAGACACGTTCCCGCTCCCACGCATCGACCAGATCGTCGACTCCACCGCCGAGTGCGACCTCTTGTGCTTCCTAGACGCATTCTCGGGCTACCACCAGATCAAGATGGCAGGGGAGGATATGGAGAAGACGGCCTTCTTGACCCCATGCGGGGTATACTGCTACACCTGCATGTCATTTGGACTATGCAACGCGGGGGCAACCTTCCAGCAGTTGATGCACATTGCCATGGGCCAGCAGCTAGGGAGGAACGCAGAAGCCTATGTCGACGACATCGTGGTAAAATCTCGGGAAGCAAGAACCCTCATTTAAGTCCTGGAGGAGACTTTCACCAGCCTGCGCCAGGTGGACCTGCGGCTCAACTCAGAGAAGTGTGTGTTTGGTGTCCCTTTCGGCAAGCTGTTGGGCTTCCTCGTGTCGCACCGGGGGATCGAAGCCAATCCGGAGAAGGTCAAAGGAATAGAAGACATGAGCCCGCCGCAAACTCTAAAGGAAATGCAGAAGCTCGCGGGCTGTGTGACCTTGTTGGGGCTCCATCTCCAAGCTAGGGGAGCGTGCATTGCCGTTCTTCAAGCTGAGGAAGAAGAAGGGCCCATTCGAGTGGACCCCAGAGGCCGACCTGGCGTTTCAAGACCTCAAGAGATACTTGACCAGCCCACAGGTGATGGTAGCGCCTCGTCCCCTCGAGCCCCTGGTGCTCTACCTGGCTGCCACGCCTCACTCAGCCAGCGCAGCGTTGGTGGCCGTCCGAGAGGAGCGCCAGGCCAAGAGCACGCCGCGTAATGCCACACCCTTGGCCGAGAGGACGCGACACCAAGGCGACACTGCTAAAGCCACGACGACGCCCGCAGATGATCAGGCCCTGCAAGACGGCGTTCCAGGGCCTGCGGAGGCCCCGACGCGTGACCAAGCTCCTAAGGATACCCCACCTCGGGAGGCGCCACAACCCCAGACGTCACAGGCTCCATCGATGCTCCCGCCCTCGTCGAACACCCGGTGTACTTCGTCAGCACGGTGTTGCGGGACGCGAGGGCGCGATACCCCATGCCATAGAAGCTTTTGCTCGCACTCCTAGTGGCCTCGTGCAAGCTGCGTTATTACTTTCAAGGCCACCCAATTAAGGTCGTCTCAGCCTACCCACTGGAGAGGGTGCTCCGGAGCCCTAACACTGCGGGAAGAGTCGCCGAGTGGAACATCGAATTGCAAGAATTTTAGCTGGAGTTCAACACAACCAGGGTCATCAAGGGAGCCGCCCTCGCCGACTTCGTGGCAGAATGGACCGACACTCCAGAGCCTGAAGCAGGCGAGAGCCGATCCCTCTTGCCAGGAAGTGAAGCGCCGGATGGCTGGGTCATGTACTTCGATGGCGCTTTCGCACGCCAAGGAGCGGGGGCCGGTGTTGTGCTCATCTCCCCCACTCAAGACAAGCTATACTACGCAGTGCAGCTCTGCTTCCAGCGGGGCGAGAAGGTCTCAAACAACATCGAGGAATACGAGGGGTTGATCGCCGGCCTCAAGGCTGCCACGGCCTTGGGGGTGAGGCGTCTCACCATCAAGGGCGACTCGCAGCTCCTCGTCAACTTCTCCAACAAGGTGTACGAGCCGAGGGACGAGCACATGGAAGCATACCTAGCGGAGGTGCGGGAGATAGAGAAGAAATTCTTGGGCCTGGAGCTACAACACGTGCCTCGCTGCACGAACAAGGAAGCCGACGACATCGCCAAAAGGGCACCCAAGCGCCTGCCCCAGGAGCCCGGCATCTTCAAGGAGCGGCTTTTCAAGCCTTCAGCAGCACCCCCATTTGTGGGGCTGGCATCACCTCGGGAGGAGCTCCCCCAACCACCAGCCTCGGGAGCCCCCGCCTATGGCCCTACCATAGGAGCACGCCTGCTCCTGGTGCTCGAGCCTCGGAAGGGGTGCTGGACCGAGGAGTTCAAGGCGTACCTGATGCGAGGGACGCTGCCAGAGGAAGAGGAGGATGAGGAGCGCATGGCTTGGCAGGCTACGGCATACTACATATAGGATGGTGAGCTATACAGAAAGCGACCAAATGATGTTTCCTCGCGATGCATCTCCAGGGAGCAGGGGAACGAGCTGCTAGCTGACATACACGGCGGATACTGCAGTCATCACTCGTCGTCACGTACCCTGGTCGACAAGGCATTCTGTGGCAGGTTCTAACTGCATCATCACCGACAATGGCTCGCAGTTCACTAGCAATCTCTTCACGACCTATTGTGCTAACCTTGGAACGCATATTTGCTACGCTTCGATGGCGCACCCTAGGAGCAATGGCCGAGCCGAGCGCGCCAACGCCGAGGTCTTTAGAGGCCTCAAGACCAGCACCTTCAATAAGAAGCTCGAAGCCGGCGGCCGGGGCTGGCATGACGAGCTCCCGTCCGCGATGTGGTCCATCTGCACCACCGCCACCAAGACAACAGGCGAGACCCCGTTCTTCCTCGTCTACGGAGCAGAAGCGGTTCTCCCTCACGAGGTCAGGCATCGCTCCGCGCGGGTCCTCGCGTTTGATGAGACGCAGCAGGACGCCATGTGTGGGATGGAACTTGTGCTGGGGGAGGAACGCCGCCGTGAAGCCTCGCTCGAGCGGCAAGATACCAGCAGGCACTGCGACGGTACCACTGTCGCAGCATCCGCTCCAGGATGCTTGAGGTGGGCGATCTCGTCCTGAGGCGGGTGCTCTCGAGGGAAGGGCTGCATAAGCTCTCGCCCATATGGGAGGGCCCGTTTCAGATCGCCCGCGTCTCCAGGCCTGGCGCTGCGTGCCTGGAGACGCAGGGCGGGATCCCCATCCAGAACGCCTGGAACATCCAGCACCTCCGGAAGTTCTCCCCATGAAGCAAGGCCCAGTGCCTGGGAAGGTCTCCGCTTGTGACACTCTCACGTAATAATGAGTGGGGCTGTACATGCCCCGGAGTCTCCAGAGTGCCACCCTCGGGCCTCGGGGGCTCCCTCCCACGTCCTAGTAGCAGCACTTAGCTCCGCGCTGGTGAGAAGCCTAGACTAGGTGTTGGACGCGGCTATTCATTTGCTTTCTGTAGTTGGCTCGCCCCCCTTTTCTTTTAATGAAATTGGATGTTCTGGCGTTTCTCGATGGCTTGGTTGAACCCCCTCTTCTCTCTGATTCTTTCCTCGATTCTTTGTTTTGCGCCAGAGAGGGCGGTAGTTGCCCAACGCTCTCCCTCGCGCGCCTCACGAGGGGGCCAGACAGGCATGCGGGCGTGTGCACTCCCCTGGTCTCCGCGAGGCGCCCTTGTCTGAGCTTGTGATCGGCGCATCCCTTTTCTAGTCCGTGCCCCACGGTACCGCGACGTGGTGCGTTTGGCCATGACCAGCCCATGCCTGAGGCCTCGTGCGAGAGGGGATAAGGTTCTTAACAAATTTTTGCAGCTTCGTGATATCGCCCGAATCGGCAGCAGGGAAACCCCACCACGTGCCCAGAGGCACGCGCCTTCACTAGGTTAAAGCTACGCTGGATGCATCAAGATAAGTTACTCCTCTATGCATGTATAAGGCAAAGATCTCACAACACAACCCGGAAACAATAAACACACCACAGAAGCAACATAAGCACCATGGTTCATTACACGCCCTCGCAGGGGCCCATAATCATTTCTGACAATGCAGGAGGAAAGGGAAGGAAAGCACAAGCAAAAGCAGCTCCTACGACGCGGCTGCTCACGAGGATCAGACCCTCGGACTCAGACAGAGACCTCCTCGCGCTTCACTGGGGCGCGGCGCCGGGACGACCCGCCACCGTCCTCGAAGCGAGCCCGACGACGTGGCGGCTGGTCGTAGCCGGCGCTGCTGGAGCTTTCGCCGGAGGAGGAGCTGTTGTCGTCGGATGAGCTGTGACTGTCTTCGAGGGCGAGTTCACCCTCATCCCCGTCACAGCTGTCGCCAAGGCCGAGCACTTCGTCGCCATCGTTGTCTTCAGGGCAGCATCTGGCGCGGCGACCGTCTTCCCCGAACACCCTCACGAAGAGGGTCGCTGTGCCGTTGTACTTGAAGTGGAGGGTGCACCACCTGCTTAGGCCACGCGCGGGGGCTAACATCTGCCAGCCGCGGGCCAGGGCTACGTTGCCCGTGACGGAGACCTCCACCGCGACCCATGAAGCCTTGCTGCGGCAGCCGTCGGCCTGCAGCCAGAGGCCGCCAGGACCGGGGGCCGGCAGCTCGCCACCAAAGGAGTGAGGAAGTTGAAGCCAGGTGCCGGCTGGGTTCTCTGACCACACGACGAACTCCGGCAGCACCTCCGCCGAGTGGAAACGCGATCAGGGAGGCTGAGCGACCATGGCGCGCCTCCCTTCATTGACGGGGCTGACACGTCCTAGGCGGCTCCCACCGCACGAAGAGGCGCCGCCGCGGCCGCTAGGGATGGCACAGGACCCCAAGAAAGTTCGCCCACACCCACGAGGGACCACAGCGGGGGTTGCGGTGTGCTTCCAGGGGCGACCACGCCCCTTCTTAGGTGGTGGCGAGCTTTCCCCTTCTCGGCGGTCGAGAACCTCTTCATTGGCGCCATGAGTGTCGCTGCAAGGCGGCGGAGCATGGAGGAAGAAGAAGAAGCGGGCAGAATGGAGGAAGAGATGAGCGATGGGGGCTCCGCCCCTCTCCTCATTTATAGCCAGAGGGAGGCCACCCACCGGCCTCCATGATCGCAGGTAATGTGGTTTCTCTGCATGCAGCAGGGACTCGTCAAGTCGGACGGTTGCCGAGGCAGCGTGGGGAAGCATAGACGCCCACGTCCTATCAATCGCCACGCGTCAATCAAGGCCGCAGGCTATTTGGGGACCGCGGCGCTCCGCACTTGACCCTTGGCTTCGCCGAGAAGCCAAGTACTTGCGCGCCTTGGGCCCGGGGGCTACTGTCGGCGTCGTGGGAACGGGGGTACCCAGATTGCCTGCCTGCGGCCCAGAGCGTGCGTCATCTAGTGGCCTGGTATGGCCCATCTTCATCAACAACCACTTAAGACCCTCGCGAGGGGTCGAGCCTCGCGAGGCGAACGACGCCTGGGCCTCCTTAGGGGAAGCCTCCCTAGGCTAGCTCCCGAGGAGCGGACATACCTATGCAAGGGGCACCTCGCGAGGTGCACGTGACGTGAGCCGTGACGACCAAGGCCAGATGGGCGCCAACGGGCACAGAGTACTTGTTGCCTCTTTGGTGCTAAAGGGGCAAGCGCAGACAAGGAGTCCCGAGGCCTTAGGCAAAGATTTCCATATTGGTGCAACGAGACCAAGACCAGCAGGACGGAGGTCACCGCGGAGCCCATGAGTGCGTCACCACCGGAGCCTTTGGCAGGCGAAGACCACCTTTTGTCAGGATAATTTTGTACTAGTTGTCCCCCTTCAAATTAGCCGTTGTGGGATCCCTTCCCGCCAAATATTTGGGAAGAGGACCAGGGCCTCTATAAATAGGACTAGCCACCACCGTGGGAGGCATGTCATCTTGGATTGGATCCATTCCACCAAGGCCACCATACATGCTCACCGAGCTCAAGAACTCCTCTCCTCAGGAGGCGGTTCATCCCTTGTACCTGTTCATCCCCAGCCTGCAAGGCAATCCACCACACCACACTGGAGTAGGGTATTACACCACAACGGTGTCCCGAACGAGTATAAACCCTCGTGTCTCTTGTTCTTTGGGTTCGTCAAGCTAGGCCTTGAGATCGTTGCGAGAGCGAGATAGGTGGAGAGAGAGATCTTCGTGTGCACCCCAGTGTTCGAACCTCAATGGTTTGTGGGAACCCAGAATTCGACACGTGTAGTACTTTGTTTCGATAGCTAATAGGTTTTTGCAATAAGTACATGAGTTGAGTTCTATATGACTAATGTTGAGCACATGGATTATACGCACTCTCACCCTTCCACCAACGCTAGCCTCTTCAGTACCATGCATTGCCCTTTCTCACCTCGAGTCGGTGCAAACTTCGCCGGTGCATCCAAACCCCGTGATATGATATGCTTTGTCACACATAAGCCTCCTTATATTTTCCTCAAAACAACCATCATACCTATCTATCATGGCATTTCCATAGCCATTCCGAGATATATTGCCATGCAACTTCCATCATCATCATATACATGACTTGAGTGTTCATTGTCATATTGCTTTGCATGATCGTAAGATATCTAGCATGACATTTTCATGGCTTGTTCGTTTCTTGATATCTTTGCTATGCTAGATCATTGCACATCCGGGTACACTCCCAGAGGCATTCATATAGAGTCATACTTTGTTCTAGATATCGAGTTGTAATAGTGAGTTGTATGTAAATAAAAGTGTGATGATCATCATTATTGGAACATTGTCCCATGTGAGGAAAGGATGATGGAGACTATGATTCCCCCACAAGTCGGGATGAGACTCCGTATGAAAAAAAGAGAGAAAAAAGAGAAAAAAAGGGGAGCCTAAAAATAAAAATAAAAAATAAAAAAAGAGAGAAAAAGAGAGAAGGGAAATGCTACTATCATTTTACCACACTTGTGCTTCAGAGTAGCACCATGTTCTTCATATAGAGAGTCTCTTGAGTTATCACTTTCATATACTAGTGGGAATTTTCATTATAGAACTTGGCTTGTATATTCCGATGATGGGGCTTCCACAAATGCCCGAGGTCTTCATGAGCAAGCAAGTTGGATGCACACCCACTTAGTTTCAGTCTGAGCTTTCATACACTTATAGCTCTAGTGCATATGTTGCATGGCAATCCCTACTCCTCGCATTGACATCGATTGACGGGAATTTCCATAGCCCATTAATTTGCCTAGTTGATGTGAGACTTTCTCCCTTTTTGTCTTCTCCACACAACCTCCACCGTCATATTCTATTCCACCTATAGTGCTATATCCATGGCTCGCACTCATGTATTGCGTGAACGTTGAAAAAGTTTGAGAACATCAACAGTATGAAACAATTGCTTGGCTTGTCATCGGGGTTGTGCATGATTTAATACTTTGTGTGACGAAGATGGAGCTTAGACAGACTATATGATTTTGTAGGGATAACTTCCTTTGGCCTTGTTATTTTGAGAAAGACATGATTTCTTTATTAGTATGCTTGAAGTATTATTGTCTTTATATCAAATGATAGACTATTGCTTAATATTCATGTCATGATTAGATTATATGATCAAGATTATGTTAGGTTGCATTCCACATCAAAAATTATCTTTTTTATCATTTACCTAATTGAGGACAAGCTGATGAGGACATCAATACCATTGTTACACCCACAACCCCTACTGTTACATATACTGGACCAATTACTAGAGCTCACGCACGCTAATTAAATTACCAGGTACTTTCGTTTCTTGGTAATGATTCTAATGTTCATGAGAATATGATACTGCCTAAATTGGATACATTTGTTTTGCTTACAAATGAAGGGCCTAGCTTGGAGAAGGATGAACATTGGAGCAAGAACACGCATGGAGTTGATGGCATGCGCAAGGGGATCAAGAACGGAGTTACAAGTGATGATTTCAGGACTTTGAAGCCAACATAAGGAGTGCATGAAGCCTTGGATGAAATATACAAGATGCCACTTCATAATATTCGTCCATAGGCTATTCTAGGTGCTGCGTCACCTTATTATTGGGCCAGGCCCATGTAATTTCGAAATTCTTAAGTATAGGCTATTTTTAGAGTCCGTATGTGTGGGGAAAAAAGAGTTGGGGTTGGTTTCGGACCCCACCCTCAAGGGCCATGAAATTTCCTCCTCTTCCTCCATATATACAGCCCTTAGGGCGTCGTTTAGACTTTGGGTTTTGTTTAGATTAAAAGTTCGCCATAGTTGCAACTTCGCGTACTTCGTTTGTGTTCAACGACCAGACCAAGGCGTCACAGAACCCCACCTTCATTAATAAAGCTTTCCTCTTTTATTCGCAATATCCAGATTGCAATCTCAGTTTCTTGCTTGTTCTTCATTTGCTCGCAGGAAATAGACCCTCGTGGTCAGGTCGATCGTGCTCCGGCGTGGTCAATAACCCCTCGGGAGTTGATTTAGCGATTGCTAAGGTGCGACGTCTTCGCACGTTCGTAGTCGCATCGTCAAAGTCGGCTCCCATAGAAAATGATTGCTATCTCACCGAAACATCGGGACACCTCTGCCTTTATCAAGTGGTATTAGATTTCCAGGTTGCTCGGTGAGATTTTACAGTTTTTCGTAGATTAGATCGAGTCTGTTCTTCATACCTAACGTCCACGAAAAAGCCAAAAAAATTAGGGTTAGTTCATCATATCCGAACCAATCTGAGCCTTTGCATAATCTTTTTAGAGTTTTTGCTTTGCTGAATTTGCGGTTGCATCGTCGTGTCAAGTTGCTGGTCTTAGAGTCTAGTCGTTTAGAGTTTCGAGTTCTGGTCATAAGTTGTCACGCCACTGCCGCACCATCATCATCGCCTTGCCATCTACCACCATTGCTTATCCGCCACCTCTCTGAATCCGTATCCGTATACCACCACCAATCCGTATCCATATACCACCACCAATCCGTATCCATATACCATCACCGGTACCATATACCACCACCGCTGCCACATACCACCACCAATCCGAGTTCTTCTCATATTAGGTTTGTTTTCGAGATCCATCTAAATTCCGATTTGTGTTTCCTTGCCTGCGTAAGTCTCGGAAAAAAAAGAGTCTGGAGACCCCCGGGCAGTTTTTAGGCCAAAATTTCGGCGACCGAAAATATTTTTTCCCTATCCTATTTTTAGGCTGTTCTGAGTCTTTTGAGACACTCGCCATCATAGTGATTTTTGGTCGCACTTTTTCGTCGTCGCTGCCCTGATTTCCGAAAAAAATTGTCAAAAAATTTTCGTACCCATCGTGTCAGTTTGACCTGGGAAGAGTTTTGAGACACTCGCCATTATAGTGATTTATCGCAAAAAAAAGAGGAGCGCAAAAAAAGAGCGCAAAAAAAACGAGCGAAAAAAATTCCAGAGTGTGCTTTTCCCTTGTTTCTGTGCAGCGCCGTGATTTTGTTAGTGTTCTAGGCTCGCGTCTCTAGCACGGTCTAACCTAGGACCAGCATAGTACCGTCGTTGAGTGTTTATTCAACTTTGCATCTCTGAATTGATTATTGCTGACCTTTTTGCTAGCATACTATAAGCCTTCCCAGCTCCACATACATCTATGTCGTGCGTTTGACTCTCCGTGGCAATCGCTCTATCCAAGCTTTTCAGAGTTTTGACTACAACGGTTGTCATTCACCGCCTGCTGCTGGGTAAGAACTCGTAAGAATTTGAGATTTGCTTGACGGATTTGTAACTGTCCACCACACCACCACCACCACTTCCTAGTAGTCTGTCGAATCATATTCTTGTGTGTTTCTATTGCTGCTAACCATGGCAGGATCACAAGCCGACGAGACTGACTGGGAGAACATGACAAACAAAGCGTTACATGATAAGTTTCAACAAATTATGAGTGGACAGGTGGAAGATGTGCTAAATAGATTTGAAGAGGCCATGGAGAAGATAGATGGCATTGAGAAGGCGTTCGAAACAAAGCTCGATAACAAGTTCAATGAATTGCTCGCACGTCTACCACCACCACCACCGGCTGCACCTAACACACCTCTACAACAACAACAACGACTACCTCCACATCGCGAAACAGCCCTCCGCCGAGCGACCCGTGTCCCTCTTCAGCCTGGCCAAGCTGCTGGTGCTACTATTGATACTTCTGTGGCTCCTGCTGCTGATGTGGGGGAGGATGGTTATGTGAGAGATTACGAGGATGAGGTTGATCAACATAAGAACTACGTGCAACCACCAGCACCACAACCACCAGGTCGTCCACATGCAAATAATGGCAATGTTAGGGCTCCCCCTCAGGTACGAGATCATGACCATCTCCCTAAACTGAAATTGAATATTCCACCATTTGAGGGTAGATATGTTCCTGATATATATCTTACTTGGGAGTTAGAAACTGAACAACGATTTACATGTTTACAATATCCTGAGGAGAGACGTGTTCCTGCTGCTGTTTGTGCTTTCACTAGCTTTGCATGTGTTTGGTGGTCTGAACATTGTAGATTATATCCTGTTCCAGCTACTTGGGCTGCTTTGAAAACTGCTATGCGTACTCGTTGGGTTCCACCATATTATCATCGTGAATTACTTCAAAAATTGCAGCGCTTAAGACAAGGAAAAAATTCGGTAGAAGAATATTATCAGGAATTACAAACTGGCTTGATTAGATGTGGTATTGTTGAGGAGAATGAAGCTATGCTTGCACGTTTTCTGGGTGGATTAAATAGAGAGATTCAGACCATTCTAGACTATAAGCATTATAATAATATCACTCGTTTATTCCATCTTGCTTGTAAAGCTGAACGTGAAGTGCAGGATCGACAGGCATTGGCGCGAACTAACTTTTCTGCAGGTCGACCTTCATAATGGACACCACGTGCATCATCTACTTCCACACGTTCTGCTACACAGGCACCTCCGTCGGCTGCCACCTCCAACCGTGATACAATAAAGCAGGCACAATCACCACTATCTGCCAAGAGCACACCTTCTGGGCCTGCAAAGAGCTCTTCTTCATCCATGGCATCAACAGGGCAAACACATGATATTATTTGTCGACGTTGCAAGGGTGGAGGTCGTTATGCGAGAGAATGCCCATCTAAGCGTGTGATGATTGTTACTGAGGATGGTGGGTATGAGTCCGCTAGTGACTATGATGAGGAGACTTTGGCTCTTATTACACATGAAGAACATGGTGGAGATGATTTTGATCATGAGACGCAGTACATGGCTGCTGAAGATGCTGACAGGTATGAATGTTTAGTTGCTCAACGTGTTTTGAGTGTGCAGGTTACACAAGCTGAGCAAAATCAGAGGCATAATTTGTTCCATACAAAGGGAGTTATGAAGGAGCGTTCTATTCGTGTCATCATAGATGGAGGGAGCTGCAACAACTTGGCTAGCATGGATATGGTGGAGAAGCTATCTCTCACCACAAGACCACATCCACATCCTTACTACATCCAATGGTTCAACAACAGCGGCAAGGTTAAGGCAACACGTACTGTTCGTGTGCATTTTAGTATCTCTACATATGCTGATTATGTTGATTGTGATGTGGTACCTATGCAAGCATGTTCCTTAGTACTTGGTAGACCATGGCAATTTGATAAAAATTCTGTACACAATGGTAGAAACAATCAATATACTCTTGTTCATAAGGATAAAAATATTACTTTGCTTCCTATGACTCCTAACTCCATTTTGAAAGATGATATTAATAGAGCTAATAAAGCAAAACAGGAGAAAAATAAGAGTGAAAATCAGATTGTGGCAAAAGAATTTGAGCAACAAATGAAGCCTAATAATAAACCATCTAGTGTTGCTTCTAAAATTAAATTAAAAAGTGCATGTTTACTTGCCACCAAATCTGATATTGATGAGCTAGATTCTAGCAAATCTGTTTGCTATGCTTTTGTGTGCAAAGAGGCATTATTTTCATTCGAGGACGTGCCTTCCTCTTTGCCCCCTGCTGTCACTAACATTTTGCAGGAGTTCGCTGACGTCTTCCCACAAGACGTGCCACCGGGATTACCACCTATTCGAGGGATTGAGCATCAAATTGACTTAATTCCCGGTGCATCACTACCCAACCGTGCACCATACCGTACCAATCCAGAGGAGATGAAGGAGATTATGCGTCAAGTACAGGAGCTGCTCGACAAAGGTTATATACGCGAATCTCTTAGTCCTTGTGTTGTTCCTATTATACTAGTGCCTAAAAAGGATAGTACGTTGCGTATGTGTGTTGATTGTAGAGGCATTAATAATATTACTATTCATTATTGTCATCCTATTCCTAGGCTAGATGATATGCTTGATGAATTGAGTGGCTCTACAATATTCTCCAAAGTTGATTTGCGTAGTGGATACCATCAAATTCGTATGAAATTGGGAGATGAATGGAAAACAACATTTAAAACTAAGTTTGGTTTATATGAGTGGTTAGTCATGCCTTTTGGGTTAACTAATGCACCTAGTACTTTCATGAGACTAATGAACGAAGTTTTACGTGCTTTCATTGGACGATTTGTGGTAGTCTATTTTGATGATATACTGATTTATAGCAAATCTTTGGAAGAACATTTGGAACATTTACGTGCTGTTTTTAATGCTCTACGTGATGCACGTTTGTTTGGTAACCTTGGGAAGTGCACCTTTTGCACCGACCGAGTGTCTTTTCTTGGCTATGTTGTTACTCCACAGGGAATTGAAGTTGATAAAGCCAAGATTGAAGCTATTGAGAGTTGGCCGCAGCCCAAAACGGTCACACAAGTGAGGAGTTTTCTTGGACTCGCTGGTTTCTATAGGCGTTTTGTGAGTGACTTTAGCACCATTGCTGCACCTCTCAATGAGCTTACAAAGAAGGATGTGCCTTTTGTTTGGGGTACCGCACAGGAAGAAGCCTTCACGGTATTGAAAGATAAGTTGACACATGCTCCTTTACTTCAACTTCCTGAGTTTAATAAGACTTTTGAGCTTGAATGTGATGCTAGTGGAATTGGATTAGGAGGCGTGTTATTACAAGATGGCAAACCTGTTGCATACTTTTCTGAAAAATTGAGTGGGCCTAGTCTGAACTATTCTACTTATGATAAAGAATTATATGCTCTTGTTCGGACTTTAGAGACATGGCAACATTATTTATGGCCCAAAGAATTTGTTATACATTCTGATCATGAATCTTTGAAACATATTAAAAGTCAAGCTAAACTGAACCATAGACATGCTAAATGGGTTGAATTCATTGAGACTTTCCCATATGTCATTAAACACAAGAAGGGTAAAGAAAATGTTATTGCTGATGCTTTGTCTCGTCGCTATACTATGCTTTCACAACTTGACTTCAAAATATTTGGTTTGGAGACCATCAAAGATCAATATGTGCATGATGCTGATTTTAAAGAAGTAATGCACAATTGTAAAGAAGGAAGAACATGGAACAAGTTCGTTGTTAATGATGGTTTTGTGTTCCGTGCTAACAAGCTATGCATTCCTGCTAGCTCTATTCGTCTTTTGTTGTTGCAGGAGGCGCATGGAGGAGGATTAATGGGACACTTTGGCGTGAAGAAGACGGAGGACGTACTTGCTACACATTTCTTTTGGCCAAATATGAGACGGGATGTTGAGTGTTTTGTTGCTCGCTGCACTACATGTCAAAAAGCTAAGTCACAACTCAATCCTCATGGTTTATATATGCCTTTGCCTGTGCCTAGTGTTCCTTGGGAGGATATATCTATGGACTTTGTTTTAGGTTTACCTCGAACAAAGAAGGGGAGGGATAGCATATTTGTTGTCGTGGATAGATTCTCGAAAATGGCACACTTTATACCATGTCATAAAAGCGATGATGCTATTAATGTTGCTGATTTGTTATTTCGTGAAAGTATTCGCTTGCATGGTGTGCCAAATACTATTGTTTCAGACCGTGATACTAAATTTCTTAGCCACTTTTGTAGATGTTTATGGGCTAAGTTGGGGACTAAACTGCTTTTTAGTACTACTTGTCACCCCCAAACTGATGGACAAACTGAAGTAGTCAATAGAACATTGTCTACTATGCTTAGGGCTGTTTTGAAGAATAATAAGAAATTGTGGGAAGAATGCTTGCCTCATATTGAATTTGCTTATAATCGTTCATTGCATTCTACTACTAAGATGTGCCCTTTTGAAATTGTGTATGGTTTCCTACCTCGTGCACCCATTGATTTGTTGCCTCTTCCATCTTCGGAGAAGGTTAATTTTGATGCTAAACAACATGCTGAATTGATCTTAGAAATGCATGAGTTAACTAAGGAAAACATTGAGCGTATGAATGTTAAATATAAACTTGCTGGAGATAAGGGTAGAAAACATGTTGTCTTTGCACCTGGAGATCTTGTTTGGTTACATTTGCGTAAGGATAGGTTTCCTAATTTGCGCAAACCAAAGCTCATGCCATGTGCTGATGGTCCATTTAAGGTGTTAGAGAAAATAAATGATAATGCATATAAACTTGAGCTGCCTGCAGATTTTGGGGTTAGTCCCACTTTTAACATTGCAGATTTGAAGCCTTAATTGGGTGAGGAAGATGAGCTTTCGTCGAGGACGACTTCATTTCAATAAGGGGAGGATGATAAGGACATCAATACCATTGTTACACCCACAGCCCCTACTGTTACATATACTGGACCAATTACTAGAGCTCGCGCACGCCAATTAAATTACTAGGTACTTTCGTTTATTGGTAATGATTCTAATGTTCATGAGAATATGATACTGCCTAAATTGGATACATTTGTTTTGCTTAAAAATGAAGGGCCTAGCTTGGAGAAGGATGAACATTGGAGCAAGAACACGCATGGAGTTGATGGCATGCGCAAGGGGATCAAGAACGGAGTTACAAGTGATGATTTCAGGACTTTGAAGCCACCATAGGGAGTGCATGAAGCCTTGGACGAAATATACAAGATGCCACTTTATAATATTCGTAGGTGCCGCGTCACCTTATTATTGGGCCAGGCCCATGTAATTTCGAAATACTTAAGTATAGGCTATTTTTAGAGTCTGTATGTGTGGGGAAACAAGAGTTAGGGTTAGTTTCGGACCCCACCCTTAAGGGCCACGAAATTTCCTCCTCTTCCTCCATATATACAGCTCTTAGGGCGTCGTTTAGACCTTGGGTTTTGTTTAGATTAAAAGTTCGCCATAGCTGCAACTTCGCGTACTTCGTTTGAGTTCAACGATCAGACCAAGGCGTCATAGAACCCCACCTTCATTAATAAAGCTTTCCTCTTTTATTCGCAATATCCGGATTGCAATCTCAGTTTCTTGCTTGTTCTTTGTTTGCTTGCAGGAAATAGACCCTCGTGGTCAGGTTGATCGTGCTCCGGCGTGTCAATAACCCCTCGGAAGTTGGTTTAGCGATTGCTAAGGCACGACGTCTTCGCACGTTCGTAGTCGGATGGTCAAAGTCGGCTCCCACAGAAAACGATTGCTATCTCACCGAAACATCGGGACACCTCTGCCTCTATCAGGAATTAAGCTTGGGGATGCTGATACGTCTCCGTCGTACCTATAATTGTTGAGTGTTTCATGCCAATGTTCTACAACTTTCATATACTTTTAGCAACTGTTTATACTATTTTCGGGACGAACATATTGGTCCAGTGCCTAGTGCCAGTTCTTGTTTGTTGCATGTTTTTTGCTTCGCAGAAAATCCATATCAAACGGAGTCCAAACGTGATAAAAACTTATGAAGTTTTTTTCTGGAATATATGTGATTTTTGGGAAATGGAATCAACACAAGACGATGCCCGAGGCGGCGACAAGGTAGGGGGCGTGCCCCAGGGAGTAGGGCGTGCCCTGGTCCCTTGTGTCTGCCCCGTAAGGCGGTTGGTGCCCTTCTTCGGATATCCGAATAAAAATTGTGTTCAAATTTCAGCCCAATCGGAGTTACGGATCTCCAGGAATTCAAGAAGCAGTGAAAGGCCAAAATCTGGGTGCGCAGAAATAGAAGGAAACAGAGAGAGAGAGATCCAATCTCGAATGGGCTCCCGCCCCTCCGCCGCCATGGAGGCCAACGACCAGAGGGGATACCCTCCTCCCATCTAGGGGGTGGTCAAGGAAGAAGAAGGAGGAGGGGGCTCTCTCCCCCTCTGTCTCGGTGGCGCGAGAACGCCGTCGGGGCAATCATCTTGTGACGGCGATCTACTCCAACAACTTCGTCATCTTCACCAACACCTCCATCACCTTCCCCCATCTATCTACAGTGCTCCACTCTCCCGCACACCATTGTACCCTCTACTTGAACATGATGCTTTATGCTTCATATTATTATCCAATGATGTGTTTCCATCCTATGATGTCTGAGTAGGTTTTTGTTGTCGTATCGATGATTGGTGAATTGCTATGATTGGTTTAATTTGCTAATGGTTATGTTGTTGTTCTTTGGTGCTCATCATATGAGCGCGCATGTGGATCACACCATAGGGTTAGTTGTATGTTGATAGGACTATGTATTGAAGGGCAAGGGTGACGGCGGCTTCAGCCCAGCATAGAAATTGATGCATAAGGGATTGAAGGGGGCCAATATATTTTAATGCTGTGGTTGGGTTTTACCTTAATGAATGTTAGTAGTTGCGGATGCTTCCTAATAGTTCCAATCATAAGTGAATAGAATTCCAAGTAAGGGATGACATGTTAGCAGTGGCCTCTCCCACATAAAACTTGCTATCGGTCTAGTAACGTAGTCAATTGCTTAGGGACAATTTCGCAACTGCTACCACCACTTTTCCACACTCGCTAAACTAATGTAATTATTTCTTTATCTAAACAGCCCCTAGTTAGTATTTAGGTTCTCTTTATTATCTTGTAAAGCTACCCTACAACACCTACAAACTACTTATAGTTTCATACTTGTTCTAGGTAAAGCGAAGGTTAAGCCTGCGTAGAGTTGTATCGGCGGACGATAGAACTTGAGGGAATATTTGTTCTACCTTTAGCTCCTCATTGGGTTCAACACTCTTACTTATCGAAAGAGGTTGGGACGGAGAGAGAGAGAGAGAGAGAGAG
Source organism: Aegilops umbellulata (assembly GCA_032464435.1). Taxonomy (NCBI): domain Eukaryota; kingdom Viridiplantae; phylum Streptophyta; class Magnoliopsida; order Poales; family Poaceae; genus Aegilops; species Aegilops umbellulata. The sequence continues at coordinate 146,537,477 of CP136059.1, read as the reverse complement.
AGAGAGAGAGAGAGAGAGAGAGAGAGAGAGAGAGAGAGAGAGAGGTAGAGTGTCGGAGGGGTGGTGGAGTTGCTTCTCGGAGATGGTGGGATAGGCGTACTAGACAAACTGAGGGTACGATTGCAATATCAAGAAGAGTGGGGATGTGTTTCTGTGTGTGCGTGTGCGTGAGAGGTGTGCCGGGAGGCATGCATGGATGATGAAGGGGGGCCATGTTTTTGGTAACTAGACCTAACTAAATCGGTAGATCAATTGTTGTGTGTCGGAGGAAGGGAGAGACATAACTAATGAGGTAGATCGATCGGCGCGTGGGGAAAACGAGTTATAAATGACCTAGCTAGGTATCTCTCCCTAATAATAAAGCACGGATTGACTTTGTCGGGTTCACTGTCACAATACGCTTCTTCCCATGATTTTACGCTTTCAGATTAAATTTAAAACATATACGCAAGGTGGTACTTAATTTTTTTCCTTCGTCGTTAGCCTATGTGAGCCATCGAGGTGTTTCCTAAAAATTCGTCTGTGCATTGTTCGTGGATACTGGGCGATGAGCAGAATATAAGTGGGCCTTCCAACCAAATTTTTATTCTTCTCCGTGAGTACTTGGGCCCTCCAGCACACCTAACGAGTTCAAAAAAGTGTGGCCGACAGAGTTGAACCCAGGACCTCCAATATGCAAATTATTGATTGTGCGTGAGATCGAACTCAAGACCTCACCTCTATTGTTTGAGATGGTCAACCAACTAGGCTAATGTACGACTGTTGAATAGTACCACCTCGCTACCTTGGAGTTATTCCTACACATTTATATACTTTGCAAACTTCATGAAATATCAGCAAGTCGAGAACAAACAAAGAGGCTGATTACATGAGAAATAAACAAGGAAAGATAGGCTAATTAACACGAGAGGAAAAAGAAAGAAAGAGAGGCGATGTGGACAGAAATAAGGAAGGAAAGAGAGAGGCTATACGATGTGCATATCAATTAAGAGGGAAAGAGGCTAATCTTCTATATACTGGGTGTAAATAAAAGAAGGAAAGAGGCTAATTCCATGAGAGAGAGAAAAGAAGGAAAGAGAGGCGAAGTGGGTGTAAATAAAAGAAGGAAAGATAGGCTAATTCCATGAGAGAGAGAGAAAAGAAGGAAAGAGAGGCGAAGGAGGACATTCACTATCGAAATTCTCCATGCGATCTCTCCTTTATTTATTTATTTACTGCCATTAGATGAAAAATTCCATGAAAAATACATTACGGAGTCCTCCCCCACTGCCCTACATGCATAATTCCACGTTAAATAAAAAGGCATCTCCTCCTAAAATTTGTTCATTCATCCTTTCCTGCTCCACCGAGGCATGGAAGAATCCGTCCTGAACTTATTCACACTTGCTATATTTCTTTGAGATGTTTCATGAAACATCTAAACCCGAACGTATTCATAAACTTATATTTAATGTTAGACCCCATTATCCCTAAATTTGATGTTAACTATGTAGCGGGACAGTTCCTTGACCAGACCAATTGTGGATCATATGAACCGGTGTTTTCTCCATTGCAAAGCACATGTGTTGTGCTAGGGAGCATGGGTGTGGTGATGGTGCATGCACCAAGTGTAGTTGAGAAAATAACTCACCATCATTACAAGTCGGCAAAATTACAAGTCGGCACGGGAAGGGGCTCTAGAAGCAGCATGCTCGAGTATGATGATCAAGCTCTTCACCTTGGGATTGATCATGTTCGTTATGAATATGCGCACAACAAGACCACCATCAACAATGATGGCGAAGGGAAGAAGTGGTAATGCAGATGGGTCGGTAGGGACGTGTAAGGATTTGTTTCTCCCGTTGCAACGCACGGGCATTTTTGCTAGTATGTATATAGTATATAGTGTATATATATATATATATATATATATATATATATATATATATATATATATACACATACATACATAAACACTATTCTGATCACGGGATCAGAATAATATTCTGATCACAACCCGAACTTCCCGAGTAACGCGCGTGACCTTCCCCGAGTACTAGGTTGAACTTCAGCTAAAAGGTGTCCAAATGGGGCTTGCGATATACCGTTGGAAAGCTATGAACATCAGTATCATCACCTAAGTTAAATTTTTGGCAAAATGTAAGCGGTTTAAGAGCAGTTTTGAAAATCGTTTTTTCTTCACACAAAAAACGTGAATCGTATTTTCGATCGCATTTTTAAACCGTTTATCAGAATGAGGCAAATAATATGGCGTTGGAAAGCTGCTGCAAAATCGCTCCTTCCATATGTTGAAAGTTTTCTCTAATTCCCTATGGTTAAAGCGTAATTTGGAAAATCGTCAAATTTCGCAAACCGAATAGCCGACTTCGTATTTTCGATGTCATTTCTAAACGGCTGATCCAATTGAGGCAAATGATATGGCGTTGGAAAGCTTATGGAATTGTGCTACTTTTTCGTGTTAAAAGTTTTTTCTAATTTTCAATGGTTTAAAATTAATTTAGAAAACGATACAAGTTCCTCCGAGTTTGTATTTTCGAGCTAATTTTTTAACCGTACGTCCAAATGCAGCAAAAGATATGGCGTTGGAAAGCATGAAGAAATGCGAAACTTTTTTGTATATATTGTTTCTCCTAATTCGTCAAGGTTTTATGTCAGTTTTGAAAATGGCTAAAAATGTATTTTTGCCGTAATTTCTGTAAATTTGATCAGAATAGGGCAAATAATATACCGTTGAAAAGCTAAGGAAAATGCGAAACTTTTTCATGTTGATGGTTTTCTCTGATTCCCAGCCGTTTTCAAGTAATTTCGAAAACAGCAGGATCATTCGTTCTGCCTTTATTGCGAAACAGATCCTTCGAAAATGCACCACGTGAAGTACCTGAACTTCTCGGCGCGTGTACCTGAACTTCACTCTGTTTTTTCACGTGATTTTTTTGCTCGTAGGTCTCCATCCACTGCTCGTAGCTCTCCATCCATTCACCGATATTGAGCAAGTGATACACCGATGGAAAGCTGCTGTAAACACGCAACTTTCCCGTGTTGATCATTTTTTCATACTCGCGATGATTTTAAAAGTTTTCCATCTAAAATTCATTCAGCATAGTAGTTGAACTTCCTGCTGTTTTCACGTTGAACTTTTGTGACGTATTTTTGTTTGTACGCGCGCCTGAACTTCTCTCTGTACGAACCCGACCTTCGGGCTATCTTCGCAACCGTGCCTTCTACCGCGAGTTTTTCTGGTTAGTCGTGTTCCATGTGATGTAAGTGTAATCTTCAAACAATTTTTAGCAACTAAATACTCGTTTTAGATAGGAATCTCGCTCATAGGCGGATTTTGCACTCGGGTCGTGAAGAACTCGCGTTTTTTGCGATTTTACTGCCTGAGTTGTTCGACCTGAACTTCCCCCTGTGCTAGGTTGAACTTCCTGCAACATTGCCTAAATAGGGCTTGCTATATACCGTTGGAAAGCTATGGACACGAGTATCATGACCCAAGTTAAATTTTTCGCAAAATGTAAGCGGTTTAAGAGCAGTTTTGAAAATTGTTTTTTCTTCACACAAAAAACGTGAATCGTAATTTCGATCGCATTTCTAAACCGTTTATCGACATGAGGCAAGTAATATGGCTTTGGAAAGCTGCCGCAAAACCGCTCCTTCCACATGTTGAAAGTTTTCTCTAATTCCCTACGGGTAAAGAGTAATTTATAAAATCGTAAAATTTCACAAACCGAACAGCCGAGTTTGTATTTTCGATGTCATTTCTAAACGGCTAAACCAATTGAGGCACATGATATGGCATTGGAAAGCTTATGAAAATGCGCTACTTTTTCATGTAGAAAGTTGTTTCTAATTTTGAACGGTTTAAAAGTGATTTAGAAAACGGTACAAATTTCACTGAGTTCGTATTTTCGATCTATTTTTTTAACCGTATGTCCGAATGCAACAAATGATATGGAGTTGGAAAGCTTGAGTAAATGCAAAAATTTTTGGTATATATTATTTCTCCCAATTCCTTACTGTTTTATGTCAGTTTTCAAAATGGCTAAAAACGTATTTTCGCTGTAATTTCCACAAACTTTATCGGAATGGGGCAAGTAATATACCGTTGAAAAGCTAAGGAAAATGCGAAACTTTTTCATGTTGATGGTTTTCTGTGATTCCCTGCCGTTTTCAAGTAATTTGGAAAATGACGAGATCATTCATTCTGCCTTTATCGCGAAACAGATCCTTCGAAAATGCACCACGTGAAGAACCTGAACTTCTCGGCATGTATACTTGAACTTCACTCTATTTTTCACGTTCTTTTTTTTGCTCGTAGATCTTCATCCACTGCTTGTAGCTCTCTATCCACTCACCGGAATTGAGCACGTGATATACTGATGGAAAGCTGCTGTAAACACGCAACTTTCCCGTGTTGATCATTTTTCATACTCGCGATAATTTTAGAAGTTTTTCATCTCAAATTCATTCACTGTAGTAGTCGAACTTCGTGCTGTTTTCACATTGAACTTCTGTGACGTATTTTTGTTTGTAATTTTCTCATCCATTTCGTTAGTGTTACACAAATGATATTCTTTTTGTACAAACCTCTCTCACAATATTTTTGTAACTTTCTCTGACCAAGGACTTGAATTTACACAAATGACATTCCTGTCGTTTTGAAGTAAATTAGAGAAATGACGAGATCATGATTTTTGCCTTCATTGCGAATGGAAACGCACTGCGTGAAGTAGTTGAACTTCTCGGGGCATGTTTGTTTGAACTTCACTCTGTTTTTGATGTGTTTTTTTTGTACTGCGTGAAGTAGTTGAACTTCTGGGACATGTCTGTTTGAACTTCACTCGGTTTCACTTTATTGTATTTTCTTATATGAAATACACGCCATAGTACTGAACTTCCGGTTGTTCTCACTTTGAACTTTTCTCTGGTTTGAGAGATTTTTTTTAAAACACAAAAAACAATATGTTTTTGTGTATTTTTGGACATCTAAATACACTGTGAACCTCTCTCACAAATTTTTTTTGAACTTTTTCTCGTCGAGCACTTGAACTTTCAGCAACCATTTTTTTTCGTTTATGAGTTGTTTTTAAAAGTGCAAAAAATGGCATTGTGTTTTTTATTTTTTGAACAGGTAAATCCTATGTTTTAATAAACTCCAAACTTCTTTGTTATTTCAATTTGAACTTCACCTTTTTATATTTTTGAGTAAAGAATTGTATTGGATATTTATATGGAAAAAGATCGAACATGAAAATACAAGGTGAATCTCTCTCGTAATAATTTTTGAACTTCTCCGGACAAAGCACTTGAACTTCTTTCAACAAACCATTTAAGCTTTTATTTTTCTATACTTTTTATTCTCACCTAAAATGCATTAATTGCAGTACTTGAACTTCTCTGTTATTTTAATTTGAACGTCTTAGTTTTCTTCTTTAGTAACGAGAAAAATGGAGTTTCTTGAACTTCTCTGTTTTAAAATATTGAACTTCTTGGTTTTATTTTTTAATAATGTGGAAAACCGATTTTTTTTATAAACATCGAACTTCACCACTTTTAAAATTTGAACTTCTTAGTTTTCTTGGTTAGTAATGGGGAAAATGCTTTTTTTATGTAAACAATGATACTGTGCCATTATTTTAATTTGAACTTCTAGTTTTTATAGAATGGGGGAAATCAGTTTTTATACAATCTTTTTAAAATGCTCATCTTTTTAATTTGAACTTCTCTGATTATTTTAGAAATGGGGAAAATCCGTTATAAAGATTATTGAACTACTTTTTTGAACTTCTTGCTCAAATTTTTTGAACTTCAAATTTGTCTTTTAGATATAAAAAACTTCATTTTTTTAACGTTGACCTGCTTCAGTTTTTAAATTTGAACTTCTTATGGAATTTTGTCATGATATTTTATGCATTTTTTGCTTTTCGGTGAAATGGCCTAGGCGGTCGCTTTTTTCATTTGATCATTTTTCTTCTGTACGTGGTACACGTGAACTTTGAAATTTCTGAAACATGAACTTCGCAAAAATCAAGGAAATTACACACAACAAAGCACATACACTTTGTGTGCTACATGCACAACCAACACATTAGCAAGCATTGTAGCATCAAAATCAGTTTTTTCACAAGGATAAGGCTGGTTTTTTCTCCCGTGTATACACACCACAATCATCAACTTCCCAATAACAAATACACTTTTTTGATTGAGCAGATACACAAACAGCTTGTGTGCATTGCTAGTGGGAGAGGGCGGCTCGAGGCATAGACTGTGGCGCGGGGGGGGGGGGGCAGAGTCCAAGGAGGCAGGAGCATAGAGGAAGAGTGGCAGCAGTAGCATGGAGGAAGAGAGCTTCGGTTTCGGAGGAAGAAGCCGGCGACACGATGAAGTTCAGATTTGCCTTGGGAAGAAAGTCAACGACAGCTACGAGGTGAGGGAACCGGCGACAGGGCTAGAACACGGGCGTCGGGAGGACGAGGTGAGGGAGGTCGAGCGGTGCAGCACGGTGGGTGGGTCGTGCTAGTTGTGGGGCCCAACGCGCCAGTGGCTGGGGTAGTTGGTGTGTAGGATGTGGACAAAAATCTCTTGAAGTTTCCATCCCATGTTCTTTATGCAAGTAAATTGGAGAGAATTGCAGAATACAAAATAGAAATTACCAAAGATAGATGGAAGTGGACATAAACATGTGACGGACACATAAGCTACACCTCTTAGTTAGCTTGGCTACAATTACTTTTTCACTTCCGATATGAACGTCCAAGGGAAAGTAGCAATCAAAATATATTATTCCTTTATGCCGCATCAACATGTCAATTAGAGAGAGACAAGAGAGCCTGTTTTGCTCGGAAAAGGGAACACCGGAAGAGACTAGCAGCTATTGCGATAGAACTGGCCAGCATCCATCATGGCGAACATGTGTGATGCATCACGCTGGACACACACACACACGCAGCACACCAGACTAGAACACACACGCACCAGCCATGTCTACTGCACAAAACGGTTCTGAAGGTTGAACCTGGTCTAAAGACATAGCAGAACTTCAGAGAAACGCTTCTAAAATCTGAATTTGGCATGTAGCCGTAGTATAACTTCCTGGTCATCTGCACTAGTGCTAGCATTTGCACATCTCTAAAGCCATAGAACATCTGTGAAGTCTGAACCAAAGAGAGAGGTTGGCCTTCCTGCTGCATCTGCACAAAAAATTGAAACACATGGTAGAGAGGAGTCAGAGAATGAATGATAGTGGGCGGCTATTTGGAGGGTCCGATATGAGGAACAAAACATATGCGTTGTGTTTCAGATCCTCTGCGTGGGGAAGAAATCCATTGGTAGGAGGAGCAGTACAGGAGGATCCTGGCCATGTCCCTGCCTCCATCCCGTCTCCCTCGCGAGGTGTGGAGGCTGGTGCCACGAATGGATAGAAGAAGGGGGTAGGAGGTCGCCGCCGCTGGTAGATGCAAGGGGAGGGAGGCCACCGCCGCCGCGATGCAAGCAAGGGGAGGAAGGCCGGCGACGCGGTGGCCCGGTTCAAGCGTGGGGGCGGCGCGGGGCGCGGATTCAGGCGAGGGCGTGGCGGCTCCGTGGGCCGGCGGCAGGAGGTGCGTTGGGGACGGCGCCGGCGGCGGGAGGCCCGGCGGTCCGGGGCCGGGGTGACCGGCGGCGGGAGGTGCAGGCGTCGGTTGGGGTGGGGGCGGGGACGGCGCTGGATCGGGACGGGGAGGTTGGGGATCGGGGAGGGAGTGGTGGGCGCGGGCGTGCCTTTTTTCCTTTGTCGGTTCGGGAGGACCTCCGCGCGTCCGGGCCAGCCGTGATCCAAATAGTTATTTTGATCCTGTGATTAGAATAGTGTCACTCTCTCTCTCTCTCTCTCTCTCTATATATATATATATATATATAGTGTTACTATTCATCACCCAGGGTGCAGAATAAATTGTTCTTCATCCGAGGTAATATTACGATCATTTCATAAATAAATTATGTTTCAAATACAAATAGTTACGGTCATATTGATTCACTGCGTAAAATTTGGCATAAAAAAGGTCAGTAGACCAGAAAAATTACATTTTATGTACATTTTACACTATATTTTTACATCCGTAATTTACGTAACATAAAATATTTTTTACGGCAATTATATATTTTCTTACGTTCTCTTTTTATGTCTGAAATAAGACAAAATTTAAGAAACGTAAAATTACAGTGCATTAATGTTAAAATAGAGGGGGTTGAAGAATAACTATTCCTCACCCAGGATGACGAATAGCGCGACCCGATATATATATACATACATATATATATATATATATATATATATATATATATATATATTATAGGGCTGGACTTTTCTGTTACTAGTAACAGAATAATATTCTGTTACCCCTGGTCCATATATAGACGCGTGCGCGACACAACTACAGCTTGTCGAATCCAGCCCACCAACTCGAACCGGCCTGATAGAAAAAAACCTCCATCCTGCCTCCCCGAATCACCCACCTCCTGATCCCATCTCACCACCGTAGCAACCCCTCCCCCGCCGCCATGCGCCACCACCCCTCACGCCACAGCCGGCCTCACCCAATCCAGCGCGCCACCGGCCTTCCCCATTCCAGTGCGCCGCGGCCGGCCTCCCCCATTCCAGCGCGCCACGGCTGGCCTCCCTGTTAGATCCCAGTTATGATATGAGTTACAGAACAGGGGAATAATGCAATTGGAACTGAATTTAACTCCCAATCACGGAGACCCAACTATGAATTTGGGATTTCTACAGCAACAGCTAGATAAACTAGGGTTTGATAGTTTGGGGATACAATGATTGAATCCTTCACAGTGATGTGCATGTAGGCGCCTTATAGCCTAGCACCGAACTGGAAAGCGAGGTGAAAAGAAAGGTAAAAAGGATAGCGGCCGTAACTGAAGAAAGGCAGTGCTTGCTGCTGCATCGACCGTCCATCTCGCTCCACCATCTCAGCCGTCGGATCTTCATAACTGTGGCTGAACCGACACACTGCATATAACTGAACTTACAACGGTGTTGAATCAGAGGTTGCATGTTGCTGACAATACTCCCCACTGAAGATCAGACTTGTCCTCAAGTGTGTTTGTTAGGGAACCAACTTTTGATGGTGCTTGCAAAAAATGCTGGAAAAACTTGCTTCATGAAGTTGGCGTCCTCCCAAGTTACTTCGCCAGGCTTGAGGTTCTCCCATTCAACTAGCCACTGAGTTACAAGGACCCCGTTGCGCGGCAGGGAACGTGTCTCTAGAACTGCTAGAGGGTCTATTTTGATTTTGCCATCAGGTCCGACAAGTGGTAGATCTGCCGAGGGAATGGCATGGGTGCCCAGGTGCTTTTTGAGTTGGCTGGCATGGAAAACGGGGTGAATGCCCACATTGTGTGGCAATTGGAGTTTATAAGCCAGATGACCAATCCTTTCCTGGTCCATAAAATTTTGTGGTGAGTTTGATTACTTGTCTGAGACCAAAAGCAGCCATTCTGTATGGTTGCATACGTAGGTAGACCATGTCTCCTACTTCAAAGTGCCTCTCAAGTCGTTTCATGTCCGCATACTTTTTCATCCTGCCTTGAGCTTGAGCCAGATTGGTCTTGAGCTGGGATAGTATTTCTTGTTTTTCAGCTAGAAAATCCATTGCTTCACTGTCAACAGGGCCTGGTATGGCTACTTCACTTATCAGGGGGTGGGTAGCCATGGAGGGCCTGGAAGGGTGTAAGCTTGGTAGTTGTGTGGTAGGTTGTGTTATACCACCACTCAGCTAGTGGCAGCCAAGAGCACCACTTCTTTGGTTCTTGAAATGCCATGCACCGGAGATAATTCTCAAGACATTGATTCACTCGTTCGGTCTGGCCATCACTCTGAGGGTGATAAGCAGTGTTGAGTCTCAATTTGACTTTCATAGCTTTGAAAATTCCTTGCCTCATGTTGCTTGTGAAGATTCTATCTCGATCTATGACAATACTGATTGGAAGGCCATGTAGTTTGAATACATTGTCGATAAATGCTTGAGCAACTGTGTGCACAGTGTAAGGGTGTTCAAGGGGGATGAAGTGGCCATATTTGGTGTATCTGTCCACTACTACAAGTATTACCTCCTTCCCATTGGATTTTGGCAGGCCTTCAATAAAATCCATAGTGAGGTGTGTCCAGGCCATGTCTGGGAGGGGTAATGGATCTAGCAGTCCAGGGTAATGGCAATGTTCAGTTTTGGCCCTTTGGCAAACAGCACATTTAGTGATAAATTTTTCCACATCTTTCTTCATGCCAGGCCATTAAAAGATTCTCTTTATTCGTTGGTAATTGGCTACAATCCCCGAATGCCCCCCTACTGCAGATGCATGGAGTGACTCTATTAGTTGTTGTCTTAATTCCACATTATTTCCAATGTATATTCTGCCCTTATATCTTAACACTCCTGCTGTGAGAGTGTAGTGTTGTTCTGCATCTGGCTTGATCAGTAGTTTCTGTAAGAGTTCTTGACAATGGGGATCTTGGAGATAACTGGACTCTACAGACTCAACCCAGGTGGGTGTAACCACAGTAATTGCCATGATACTTTGATCTCTTCTGCTAAGGGCGTCTGCAACTCTATTATCTTTTCCTTTCCTATACTCAATGTTGTAGTTGAACTCCAGGAGTTTGAGTAGTAACTTATGTTGTACCCCTTCAGAGACTTTTTGTTCAGTAATAAACTTGAGGCTTTTCTGATCCGTCCTGATAAGGAGCTCGTTGCCAACAAAATAATGTCTCCATTTTTTTAGGGCCTCCAGAATTACCAATGCCTCTTTTCATAAGTGGAGAGTGCTGAGGATCTGGGGCCTATGGATTTGCTGTAGTAAGCAAGAGGCCTTCCTTGCTGCATAAGCACAGCTCCTAGCCCTGTTCCGCTAGCATCAGTCTCTAAGGTGAAGGGGAGGGCAAAGTTTGGCAGTGCCAGAACAGGGGCAGTTGTGAGGCTTTGCTTAAGTTTGTTAAAAGTTGCATTTTGTTCCTCAGTCCAGTGAAAAGCTTCTTTCTTGAGCAAGTAATCAAGTGGTCTGCAGATGACCCCATAAGACTGGACAAATCTCCTGTAGTAGCCTGTGAGGCCAAGGAAACTTCTTAATCGGGTAATGTTTTGTGGAATAGGCCATTGAGCTACAGCTTCGATCTTCTGTGGGTCTGTTTGCAAACCTTTTCCATAGATTATGTGTCCCAAGTATTCTACTCGAGGAGCAGCAAAGATGCACTTAATGAATTTTGCATATAACTGTTGTGCTCTGAGTGTTTGCAGTACTAGCTTCAAGTGTTCCAAGTGTTCTGCCAAACTCCTGTTGTATATTAAGATATCATCAAAGAAGACAAGTACAAACTTCCTGAGATATTTGGCAAGAACTTTGTTCATGAGTGATTGAAATGTAGCTTGTGCATTAGTAAGACCAAAAGGCATTACTAAGTACTCAAAATGCCCAAAGTAAGTCATGAATGCTGTTTTGTGCACATCTTCTGTTTTCATTCACACTTGGTGGTAGCCAGCTCTCAGGTCAAGCTTTGTGAAATATTCTGCTCCATTCAGTTCATCAAATAGGTCCTCTATGACGGGGATGGGAAACTTGTTCTTGACTATTTGGGCATTCAGTTTTCTGTAGTCGATGCATAGTCTTCAACTTCCATCTTTCTTTTTGACCAGGATGGCAGGTGTTGCATATGGGCTTTCACTGTGTCTTATAACAGAGGTGTCCAGTAGCTCTTGAATCTGCTTTTCCATTTCAGCTTTTTGCTGGTCAGGCACTCGATAAGGCCTAACTGTTGGCAGTTCAGTACCTACTTTTAGTGGAATGGCATGATCACATTCTCTAGGAGGTGGCATGCCTTTAGGCTCTTGGAAAACATCCTTGTACTCGGTTAAGAGGTCTTCTATCTTCTATCTCCTTGCAAGGTTGTGCAATTTCAGGTTTTTCTGTAGAGACCGGAATTAGGCAGTAACCCGAAGCTCCAATAGCAGAAAGTTTTTCCATCCTGTGTACTGAGATTAAGGGTACTTGCTCTTTTATGTTATTGTCCCTCAGTGTGACCCTTGTTTTGCCTTGTAAAATCACTTGAATTTTCCTCTTAACAAAGTCCATAGTAATGGGACTATGGGTTTCGAGCCAGTCACAACCTAATATGATGTTATAGCCTTTGAGAGGGAGCACTTTAAATGAGTTACTGAACTTGTGTCCTTGGATAGTGTAGGGAGTGTTGACCACATGGGAACCAGATTGGAGTGTACCTCCTCCTGCTACTTGTACTATTTCCAAGGGGTTGCTGATAGTATGACAAGTAGTTTTCACTGTGAAATTCTTGTCTATGAATGTGTGAGAGCTGCCTGAGTCCACCAAGGCTATTCCACATTTGCCCCCAATGTTGACTTTAAGGGAGAATGTGGCAGAAGTCTTCTTTTTTCCTACAGCTTGAGAGGAAATGTGCATGCATTGTTCATCTTCAGTTGGAGTAGTTGCTGGTGTGGTGTTGTCTTCAGGTTGGTCCTGTCCTTGCAACATTTCATCAGGTGACTCTTCAGTGTGCTCTTCAGTGGCCATGAGGTTAAGTGTCTTATATTGTGCACATTTGTGGCCAAAGAACCACTTGCCTCCATAATATCTGCAAGTGCCAGGCTCTCTGAACTTTTGTTCAGGTTTAGTTGTCTTATCCTCTCCTTCTCTCCTCTGTGGTGTCTCATTTTGCTTATATTTATTGGGGAAATGAGCAGAGCTGTTTGTTTTCGCATACCCACTATTGAGTGTCTATCTTTTCTGGTTTGCTTGGGCTTGAACTCCCATTTCCATGTCCCTGGCATTTCCTACTGCATCATACAGTGTAATTGGTTTAAAGGGCTTCAGGTAGTGTTTGATTTCAGGTCTTAACCCATTGATGTAGCACTTGACATAGTATGCTTCAGCAGCTCCAGGATTCTATTTTTTGTATGCAGCCATTCTTTCCTCGAATTTATCAGTATAGGCAGCAACTGAATCAGCTCCCTGTTTGAAGGAGTTGAAATTTTCCACTATCTCATAAGAGCTATCTCCAGAAAATCGATGAAGGACTGCTGCACAGAACTAGTCCCATGTCAAGTTTTCCTGAAGAATGCCGGAGTTTCTTAACCAAGTATCAGCTCTACCAGTGAGATACATCTAGGCATTGTCCCATTTTGCTTCTTCTGGTACATGGACCATAGAAAAGAATTTCTCTGTCATCCGAAGCCATTCCATTGGATTTGTACCATCAAATCTAGGGAATTCTATTTTAGGAGCTTTGGCAATTGATCTGTAGAAGTGGGCATCTCTATCTTGACCTCTGTTATTGTCATAGTGCCTGTCAAAGTGCCTGACTTGCTCTGGGTTTTGCTGGGACTGGTGTTGCGCTCTGTTTTGTGGAGGGGGGCTTGTATGTACTGTGGCTCTGGTGGATAGTAATGGTGGTATTCATATGGGACTTGTTCAGGGGGATAGTAGTATGGAGGAGGGGGTGGTGGGGGTCTGATTGGGTAGAACTGATGTTGTGGGACATGACGCTGATTTCGGTAGTACTCCTGATGCTGATATGCAGGTGGTTAGTACATTTGTTGCTGTTGTGCTTGAGAATAATCAGGATTGTAATTATACTGCCCTTGCATGGCGTAATTGACTTGGGGGTATTGTGTGTATGGTTGATGATCAATGTATTGTTGCTGCTGCTCTTCTGCCCAACCAAAGTTGAGCGCGTGTTCCTTCCCTCGGCGTCTCCAAACTGGTGTCCCCTTGTTCAACAGAGGCGATGTATTTGCCTGGGTCTTGTTAACTTGGTTAGGCTGTTGGGGAGGTGGTTGTTGTGGGTGTTGTGGTTGGAATTGGCACTGCTGTTGCTGCCCTGGTCTCGCCTCTTCTGCTGTTGTTACTCTGGGACGCGGGGAAGTGTCCAGCTTCTCCTCCATCCGCAACATCAATTCTTCCAGCCGTGTGAGCTGCTTCTTGACTTCAGTAACCTCTGTGTGCACGCTGTCCACCTCGGTATGGAGGCTGTCGACCTTGCCGTCTAGGTGCTCCATGTACAGCTTCATCTCTGCAACTTCGGTGGCATCCGCCTTGTCCTCGCCCTTCGATTTCGCCATGGAATGAGATCCGGCTCCAGAATTTTACCACAAGGACGAGCCTTGTAACCCTCGCGAGATCTCGGCTCCCTGCCGCCACAAGCGCTCCTCGCCGCCGAAAGCACACGAGCCGACCTTGGTCACGGGATTTTACTACCAGGAGAGGATCTCGCCGGCAATCGCACCTAGCTGTCGACCTGTGCCCGAACTGGTCTACCGCTGCCGTTCCCCTCCTTTCCTCATGCCGCCACCGTGCCGTCGAGGACCGACGACATCTGATACCAATTTGTTAGATCCCAACTATGATATGAGTTACAGAACAGGGGAATAATGCATTTGGAACTGAGTTTAACTCCCAATCATGGAGACCCAGCTATGAATTTGGGATTTCTATAGAAGTAGCTAGATAAACTAGGGTTTGATAGTTTGGGGATACAATGATTGAATCCTTCACAGTGATGCGCACGCAGGCACCTTATAGCCCAGCACCGAGCTGGAAAGCGAGGTGAAAAGAAAGGTAAAAAGGACAACGGCAGTAACTGAAGAAAGGCAGTGCTTGGTGCTGCATCGACCGTCCATCTCTCTCCGCCATTTCAGCCGTCGGATCTTCATAACTGTGGATGAACCGACACACTGCATATAATTGAACTTACAACGGTGTTGAATCAGAGGATGCAGGTTGCTGAAACTCCCCCGTTCCAGCGCACCGCGACCGGCCTCCATCGTTCCAGCGCGCCGCGACTGGCCTCCCCGTTCCAGCGCACTGCCGCGGGCCTCCCAATTCCAGCACGCTGTCGCTGGCCTGCCCTCTTCCAGGGCGCCATTGCCTCCCCCCGGATCCCCGGCTTCAACCTGCCGCCGTCGGCCCCCCGGCTTCACCTGCCGCCGTGGCCTCCCCGTTTCCACCAGCCATCATCGGGGGTCACCCCCGACACCTCCACCGTCGCCATGCGCCTCCTCCCAAGGATGCGATCGCCTCCCCGCGCCTCCTACGGACGACGCTACCACTCCTCCTGGCAATGCGCCTTAGCGCACGGGCCGTTCAACTCTGCCACCTAAGGCCATTCATCTCCGCCACCTGAGCCCGTTCGCCACCACCAGTCCCCGTCCATGGCCTCCCCGACGACCTGTGCGTTAACGCCCCTATCAACTCCGTGGAATTTTGTTTCTCTCAGCTTCAAAAAGAGGTTCAGTTCAAAACTTTGAACACCCAGAGGTTCATTTCAGAACTTGCAATGTCTCCACCTCGACAGAGTCGTCAGTCCACCGGAGTACAGGTAGCCGGTTCACCCGATTCCATGCAAAAATCTTCTTTTTTAGTGGATGTGCTTATGCCTGCATGAATGGCATATGTGTCTCACAAGTGGCTGTGTTTATGCCTGAATGGATCCAATTTGTCCAAGTTATTGATACTTGTATTTATTTTGGCCTAATAAATTAGTTAATATATGTGATTCATGTATCCTATGATTTTCATCATCATACATGCCTTAAAAGGATTTTATGTTGAATGTATGCGGCTGTAGTAGGATAAAGAGCATCCAAATGTATGCGGCTGTAGTACGTGAGCTATCTCACATTCTTCAAAAAAATATAAAACAATACGGTGTTTGTGCAAAAAATTCAAACTGTTTTCTAATTATACAGCAGTCTACTATATGGTAGAATTGTAGTTGTTCAGTAAAAAGGTTCACTACCCCAACTGGGGGATTTTCAATCTGTTTTGTCTTTCTTTTCCAACTGAAAGTTGTAGAAAATGTGAACTGAAGCTGTTGTGGAGCAAATTAGGAATAGTTGCCTACTGTTTTCCCGCTGCTACCTTGCCACCTAGATTAATACTACTACTACTACTACTTATCGTGTTGCTAAACCTCGTGTTCTGGACAATTTGTGGGAAAGTGTGGAGGCGCAAGCTGCTCCGCGACTGAGGAAGGTGCACCCCGGTGCTTGCCATGGCTGAAGACGACCTCCAACCGCCAGGTTGAAAGCAGCTAGCCTTTGTTCGCATGCGTGTCTTCTTCCTGCTTCACCTAGGTATGCGCCACCACCTACCGCGCTCATGCTCCCTACTCCCATAGCAGTCCTCAGTTCAACCCCATGGCATCGAGATGGTCGATTTAGTCGCGAGAAGCAATCCGCCGTACCTAGAAACTAGATTTTTATCTGCAAAATCAGTTCACCCTACCTAGAACAATCAGTTCGATCCATCTCCTGATTCTGAAAAATATGAATTGTGTTTACTGCCAAAATTGATGCTCTATAGTTCACCATGTATATATGTCATCAGTTGAAAAAAGTACAAAAAAAGTTCAATTGTATGTGTTATTACCTTTCAGAGGAAAGAAGAAAAAGTTCAGTTCGAATTGAATGGGTGATGTATTTACCTAGTTGGTTAGTTCTTGCACCTGCATGTTTGCTGTTGCATACAGTTAGTGCCTGTTCGGTACCTCTCCTGTTTCAAAACTCCGCTCCGTATGAGGAGCTGGGTCTGAGCCGCTCCATGCAATTACGCTGCCGTTCCCTCCACTCCGGGAGTTGCAGCTGTGGAGCGGAGTGGATCCGAACAGTGCTTTAATTTATCTTATTGCCTCTCAAACTAATAATAATGGGTTCATACTGTAGAATGATGGGCTCCGAAAAGAGCACCGTGGGCAAGATATTAGCTGGAGTCTTGGGTTATTGATACTTTGACAGTGATTGTTTGCTAGAACAAGCAGTCGGAATGCCTTCAGTTGCTCAAATATTCAAGGTTCACAGCGAAGCATTTTTCAGAGACATTGAGGTAAATATTCCCTCAAATCTGTTGAAAGTTTGGTCTTTTATAGATATCATGTGTTTGCAGTAATTAGGATTGGAAAGACTTATGGACTAACGATTTCGGTGGTTTCTTTATCTACTTGTTTTGCAGAGTAGTGTCTTGAGAGATTTATCCTCAATGCATGGGCTAGTTGTTGCTACTGGAGGTGGTGCTATTATTCGGCCAGTTAATGGTATTGGAATTACTCTGTTCTCGCCAACATCTCACTTGTAATATGTTATGTTATCATGTTTTCTCCTTTAGGTGAATAATGATACAGATCTCCGTCAATTTTCCTTATTCTCAGGAGATATATGAAGAAAGGTCTGTCTATCATGTTGGATGTGCCTTTGGATGCCCTTGCAAAGTGAATTGCACAAGTTGGGACTGCTTCTCGGCCCCTTCTAGACCAGCCATCTGCTGATCCATACACAACGGTACCTACTCTAAAATTTTGAAATAAAGTTGTCTTAGCATGCTCATCAGATAAAAATCAAAAAGCTGTATTATGAAACACAAATAAATGGGACACCAAAAAATTTACAGTAACCATCCCTGCAATTTCTTAAGTCGTTTGCATCTTGATTGGCTGTACACATTTGTCTTTCTCTATGTTTGCATTGCACTAGTGAAAATGCATGACTCATTGATTTGGTGCCTCAGGCTTTCACAAAACTCAGCCTGCTCACTGAGCAAAGAGGGGATTCTTACGCAAATGCTGATTTAATGGTTTCTCTTGAAGGGATGTGATATGCCCCTAGCTCCATGGTCATAGATGGGTCTCGAGACTCCGGCCTCTCCCAAGCGAAGTTGTAATGCCCAAACAGAGAATAAGACAACTAGTATTTAAAACCCAGTTTGGTTTTATACTATATGTCAGATTATTACAAAATACAATAAAAGATTTTGCTTATGTGGTTGTAAGCTCTAACCATATGGCAACAAAGAGAGAAAGAGTATGAAGCATTGTTGTTTCCGTATTGTTAAGTTCAGTATGTATTCTGTTTTCAGTACGTAAACAAACACACATGATCTTTATAAGATAAAAAATTACAAAATGGAAATCTATAAGTTCAGCTGTATATATTACAACAATTGAAAAAACAAAAAATTACATCAGTTCAATGACAGAAAAACATGAGTTCGAAAAGTTTTTGACTCTTGAACTGATAGCTGAAAGATACGATATGTGTACTATTGATAATCTCAAACATATTTTACTCAACTTTAGAAAACATGTAATAATGTTGTGCTACTTTGCAATGTCTCGAGTAGTCCAACTTCTCCATGACGACAAGGACGACGTCGTCATGCGTGCACGCTCCAACCTGTCCCCTGTCGCAACGTTACCGGCCGGATCCTGCTCTTGAGTGTATGTTTTGTATGCTTTTCAGTTCACCTACTTAACAACTGCAAGTCCAGTTTCCTCCTTGTTTACATGTTCCTCCTGTAGCACAACAGGTGTTATGCCTATATGTATCAAAAGAAGCACGTGTTCTTTTCTATTCTTACAAATGAACCTCCACTTCTCTTGGATCAAAAGAAGCACGTGTTCTTTTCTATTCTTACAAATGAACCTCCACTCTGTTCTGTTTGAACTTACTTGGCATAAAAAATAGTATTTGTTCTACTGTAAAAAACATAAAATGAAATGTCTTGGTGCATGATTGAAGGTGCATACGGAAGCATCCCCATGTCAATTGCAAAGGTTTCCAGGATGTGACATCCATACTTTTTGTTATAAACTAATGATGTATTAGTGCATAAACTTTTTGCAAGTTTAGTGACATCCATACTTGCAAGTTCAGTGATGATGACACCGTCAATTCGAATGAGAAAACACACTTAAAATTACAATCTTTTTTTTACTTCTATAAGTTCATGATCAACCCCGAGGTAGTTCAAATAATCTAGCCATTTAAGTCAAAATAATCTATGCACTTGTATTATTTTGTGCTCACACGATTTACTATGTTGTGTGATAGGTTGATGAAGATGTTGCTTTCACAAAAGGATCAATGAAGCATTAGGCAATGGACACACTATCTTCATGAGATGGTATACTGCACGACATACTTCCATTAGTTGAAGATGATACATGGAGCAGTGACCGCTCAACACTTTTTTTTGTGATAAATGTTATTATGATCTATTTTATGTATTATATTGTATGATCGAGAGAACTCAGAAGTTCATGTGTTGTCGGTGAAAAATTTCAAAACATTTTGTTTAGTAAGAACTTTTCTATTAAACGATAAACCTATGTTAATGGAAAACAGTAGTTGAGATGAGAGAAGTCCAAAACATTGTTGCAAAAAGAAACACATGATTTTTTTTTCACTTTTCGTTATGAGAAAAATATCATTCAGCTCAATAGTATATACCATGCAAGTTTGAGGATGATACTGTAAACCGAGAAAAACCATATCAAAGATAAACAGTAAAATCTAGTCTGTGAAAACACGCTCAGTACAAATCTATATGGACATCAGTTCAAGTACTATTTTTTCGGAACCATTCAAAACTACTCTATGAAAAATATATCAGTACAAACACACACATAAATCAGTACAAACATAGTCCAACACATTGTTGCAAAAAAATTTGAGTTCAAAAAAGAAACACATGAAAATTTTCTTTTCAAAAATATATGATACAGTTCAACATATAAACCATGCAAGTTCGGTGACTATGATATCATGTACCATTGAAACGTTACGAGGAAAATCATACCAAAAAAACAGAGTAAAAGTCTAATCTATGAAAACACACTCAGTACAAATCCATACGGACATCCGTTCAAGTATTCAAGTACTCTCTTTTTGGAACCTTTAAAGTTACTCTGCAAAAAATAAATCAGTACAGACACATACATAGTTCAGTACAAGTACTTTTCTTTTTTTACGGAAAACCATCACGGCGTGTCTCACCGTATTCAAAATTACTCATCAACGATTGCGAATTTGAGAAAATGTTCAACATGACTAAGTTTCGCATTTTCAATAGCTATCCAACTGTACATTATTTTCCCCATTTCGACAAACTTTTTAAAAAAATCGCTTCAAAATCAAATTTGTCCGTATTCGAATTCATTTTTAAACCGTAAGGAATTAGAAAAACATTTCTATATGAAAAAGTTGTGCATTTTCCATAGCTTTCCAACACCGTATCATTTGCACCAATCCGAAAAACAGTTTGCAAAAAAATGCAAAAATACGTTTCACCCAGAATTTCACCGTTTTTCAAATTACTTTTAAATTGTATATAATTTTAAAAAAAGTATATATATTTAAGATGCGTATTTTTACCAGCTTTCCAACGCCATCTTATTTGCTCAATTCCGACAAACCGTTTGAAAATTGAGTCCAAAATACGATTCGCGTTTTCAGTTTTGAAAAATCGGTTATTTCAAAACTGCTCTTAAACCGTGATGATTTTGCAAAAAAAATCTTATATATTTGTAATATGGATGTCAAGAGCTTTCCAACGATATATTACACGTCCCATTCCGACGAAAAGTCGATCAGTTCGACTAGATGAAAATCATCAGTACAACCGTTAGAAACCATTAGTTCAAGTAGGGTTACAGAATAATATTTTGTTCCGCGAAACAGAATAGCCCAGATGTAACTAACCTCATGTTCTATTGAAAAGTAGAATCCTTCAATCATAACTTCGGCGCCAATATTGGCACCATCACCTTCATCTACAATATTAGCACCAACATCTTCATTCACACTGTCCATCATCAATGTTACCGTTGGGAGTTTCATTTTGAGAATTTAATGAAGAATCTTTCATAACAAATCTTCAAGGGCACCCCTATGAGATTGGACTTGTGCTTCTAGTTTTTGCTTCTTCTTACGCTTTTCGCAATCTGAATCATACTTTCTAATTCTTGAAAACATTATGAGGATCGAGAAATATACATCATCCTGTTTTATAAACCAAAGAAACTTACTGATTAATTGTTCAAACATGACATTGCCTAATTTAGTGTGAATAAAGATATCAAAACAAGCAAAACTGATCAGGAACAAACTAAATTTGGGCCTACTCCTAATCTAACACCATGGACAGATAAATTCGTTACCTACCTAGCCCAGGAGACACATAATTTTGTCCTACTCGACTACTCCTAACCTAGGTCGGTGAGATCAAACTTAATCAATTACTAGTGCTAAAGAACAGGGACAAAAGTATGTAGACGAGACGACATGACAATACCCAATTGACTAGCAGCGGAGGATAGAGGCAGACAGGCGATCGTCGATAGCGGAAGGTAGGAGGCGGCATCCTGGGCGATTGGCGGAAGGCAGCATCGCAGCAGACGAGATTGGCGGAATCCAGGAGGCATCTTAGCGATTAATGGAACGGTCAGGCTGATCGATACATACATGTACTTATTAGCAGGCCTCATGGGCTGCCGTTGCTGCAGGTACGTTTACTTAGTACCTAGTATTTGGTGGCCCCAAAATTTTGGGGGCCCTGTGCGGTCGCCCACCTCAGCCCCCCTCATGGACGGGCCTATATATATATTGTCGGGGCGGACGGCGTCCCCCGCGAGCACCTATGGGGCCGGAGCCCCTTTCGTTGTCCGGCGAGGGGGGCGGAGGGAGCACGGAGAGCAGATCGAGGCGAGCACACGGGCGGTTTACCCAGGTTCGGGCCGCGATGGACGCGTAAAACCCTACTCCTGCTTGGTTGTATTGAACTGGGGAGCTCGGGAGCTTGGAGGGCTAGCTACACCGAGCGTATGGCTGTCTGGATTCCGGATCTCCGAACCCCGAACCGAACCCCGAACCGAACCCCGTCTACGTTGCACACGGGCCTCCTTTTATAGCGCAAAGGGGTCACCGACAGGTGTCAACGTAAGAGAAAGGGGTAAAAGTGTAAAAGGGGTGGAAGTTGTAACAGTGCGGGAACAGTGGCGCTGCAGTGCGGCACAGTGTTATCATACCTACTTCTGACGGTAGGGGACAAGGGCATTAAATGCCCGTCACGGTCGCCTGGACAGCACCGAGGCGGACCGTTAGGTGCGCCACCGCTCGCCACGATGGTGGCTGCATGCCACCGCATACCCCAGGCTGCGCGGTGCCCCGCCACGTGCCCTTGGGGGATGCCCCGGAGCGACGCGTGGGCGGGCGAGCTGGAGCGCAGTCCTGAGGTGGCGATTTGCCGCGGCAAGTGGCTTGCCGCGGGGGTCGTCTTCCTGTGCCTGATAGCTTGCCGGCTATCAGGCCTTGCCGGGGCGCATGGCGCGCCGTGGCGGGCTTCTCTCGTGGTGCCTGGGTTCGGCCTTCCCGACAAGCTCCTCTTGTCGGGGTCTCGATCTTCTGTCTCTTATACTTTGTTCTTGGATGGTATTACATGGGCTCAGTTGTCCCGGCAAGCTCCTCTTGCCGGGGTCTTGTCTTCTTGGCCCGGCAAGCTCCTCTTGCCGGGGGCCTTGTCTTGAATGCTTGGTCTTCTCTTGGCGCTTCCTGGGCGGGCCTCGCCGCGGGGTGCTACAACTGCCCGTGCACAAGTCTGGGGTACTAAGGTACCCCTACTTTAGTACACCGACAGGAGCCCCCGGGCCTGGGCCACACACGGTGCCGAGCGTCGTTGGGCCAGGCCCTAACAGTGCACGGGCACGCGTGGCCTTGGTCGCGCTGCTCCTTAACTCCGCATCCGTCGCACCTTCCCCAGGCGGCGCGCGCTTATCGCGGCGTCGTGGGGGCGAAACGCCCGTTCCCTCTTTAAGTGGAGGGAGGTGCGGAGGCGCGGCTCGATAAACGAACGGGGGTGAGGCGCGGCTTTCGAGGCGTCCGTTCCCCATAATCACGGGATGGGGAGAGGTCGTCCCACCCGTCGCCTCGGTTCTGCGCGCCCACCGCGTGGTCCTCATGCACTCGGAGTCGCGGCGGCGGAGGCAGGGAGTCGGGCCGGCGCGGGTCGATGCAGTGGGTCGACCCCAGTCGTCTGCCCTTCCTCCGCTTCTATTGGAGGAGCGAGGCGGCCGCGTCCCCACTCCGCCCCTTTATAAGGAGCGAAAGGGGGCAACGGAAATCCGCACTCCATCTCCTTCCTCCTTCTGCTTCTGGTTTCCTTCCCCCATCCGCGATGGAGGGGGGGAACCCTGGTTCTTCTTCGGTCGCCGCGAGGGTGTCTGCTAGGCAACGCGCCCCTCCTCCCCTTGCGCCCGCGGCAGCGGAGCCGGTCGTCAGGGGAAGAGGGAGAGGGCGAGGTCGCGGACGAGGTCGTGGACGGGGCCGGGGCGCTCGGGGCGGACGGATCGGTGCGCCGTCCTCGCCTCCGCCAGCGGCTCCGTTCCTTCCCGCGGTCCATCTCAGGGACGACCCCCGTGAGTTCATTATCAGGCTGCGTCGGGCGCCTCGTCGCCGCCTCCGGCTTCCCGCTCCATTCGCGAACGTGTTGGAGGTGGAGCAGCCTGAGACGCTAAACCTGCGCATGAGGGGCTGCGGGATCAGCGGGACGCGAGTCCACGTCGAGTCCCGAGCCCCCGGCGTGGTGTGTCTGGGCCGCGGGTGGAAGACGTTCGCCCGGATCCACAGCTTGACGGAGGGGTTCACCCTCCACTTTAAGCTAGTGGGGGAGGACCTCCTCTCCGTCAAGGCCTTCTGGGGCTTCGGCATCCGGGCCCGGTGCTGCGAGGATAGCTCCTCCGGCAGCGAAGGCTCCTCCTCGAGCGAGAGTGACGAGGAGGGGAGCGACAGCGACGACGAGGGGAGCAGCCGCCGGGATGACGGGTCCGACTAGGCGTCGGTCGCAGCTCCGTGTGGCACCGGCGGCCCCATCGTCCGCGCCGGGCTCCGTGAACTCCCCGGGGTCGTCTCCTTGGGCGACTGGCGTAGGGGGGCTGCTGAGGAGGACAGAGGGCGGACGTCGAAGGCCGCGAAGTCGGAGTACGGGCCGACTTCGACAGCTGGCTGACGCTCCGGTGCCTCGTGTTCCAGATGCGCCCCAGACGCCGTCATCACCCTTGCTCTCGGTGACGACCACCGGGGTCTTCTCTTCGGCCCGGCAAGCTCCTCTTGCCGGGGGCTTGATCTCCTCGGGCGGCCGGAGTGGCGAGGCTGGGGAAGAGGAAGAGGCTGGCGGCAAGGCCGCTGCCTCATCTTCCAGCTCTGCCTCCGGCGCCTCCGTCTTCTTCAGCCTCCGGAGACCCCCGGGCGGAGCCCCCGGATCTTCTCTTGGTGCCTTCTGCCACCCGTAGCTCGCCTAGGTGCCCCCTTCGCCCTCTTCGCCTACTTGCCCTACCCCCTGAGGAGAGAGACAAGAAAGGGATTACGGGCACCTTATCTCTTTTCAGCTTGTAAGCCTTCGGGCCTTAGTTGCGTTCAAGCCTTGTAATCCCTTCTTTCATGTTTTTCATTCTCTCTGAACTGTACCTGAGTGGAATGTTTTTAATGAAAAGGGGATGTTTGCCGGATCATTTGTCTCGCGGGTGGAAACCGCGGTAAGGAACGAGTCCTTTACATCGTTAAGATAGACAGTTTCTCGCCCGGCAACAGGCCCAGCCGCTCCCCCGCACTGCTCGACCTTTCTCACGCCCTTGGCGGAGGCGGGGAGCGGGCGGGTTCCGGCCCCTCGCTTCCCTCCCCCTTGCTGCCGCGGCTGCTATCGAAACGGGCCCCAGGAACGCGCTCTGGGGCTTGCCGCTAAGAGAGCACGGTAGCTTTTCAGGAGGAAAGGAGGCTTTCAAATTCCACAATCCATAAGAGAATGCATGATGAGGGATGCAAAAACTTATCTGAGGTTGCAGCCCCTGGTGACTCTGGCTCGCCGGGGCGTAGGTGTTGGCTCGTCCTTCTCCTCTTCCTTGTCCTTGAGCGGCCCGGCAAGGACATTCAATTCCTGCGAGACAAAGGGAAAGGACGGGAAAAAGACGCGGACTCGACCTCTAAGTTAGGGGTTAGCGACAGTTAGGAACTGACAACCCTAACCAAGGACGAGACTCTGACTCAGCATGCATGCTAAAATCTAGGGCGCCAGCGCTTCTTTATCTTCGGCCAGGGGCTTCGCCTGGCTTTGTACGAGGGGTTACATGCAACATCGGCAAGGCCTGCACAAACCGGTGGTTGCCGGAGCGGATCACGGCAACCGCGCCTTATGGGCGAAACTTGCGAAGATGCTCTATGTTCCCAGGAGTTGCTCACTGGTAGGCCCTCTTCGGTCTTGAGGCGGACAACGTCGGGCCTCGCGACTCGTCTCACCCGATAAGGGCCTTCCTGCTTCGGCGTCGACTTGTTATAATTCTTGGCCGACTGAACGTGCCTAAGAACAAGGTCGCCTAACAGGGCAACTTTATCTGATGCCAGGGGCTTCGCCTGGCTTTGCACAAGGGGTTACATGCAACAGCGGCAAGGCCTGTGCAAACCGATGGTTGCCGGAGCGGGTCACGGCAACCGCGCCTTATGGGTGAAACTTGCGAAGATGCTCTATATTCCAGGAGTTGCTCACTGGTACGCCTTCTTCGGTCTTGAGGCGGACAGCGCCGGGCCTCGCGACTCGTCTCACCCGATAAGGGCCTTCCTGCTTCGGCGTCGACTTGTTATAATTCTTGGCCGACTGAACGTGCCTAAGAACAAGGTCGCCTAACAGGGCAACTTTATCTGGTGCCAGGGGCTTCGCCTGGCTTTGCACAAGGGGTTACATGCAACAGCGGCAAGGCCTGTGCAAACCGATGGTTGCCGGAGCGGATCACGGCAACCGCGCCTTATGGGCGAAACTTGCGAAGATGCTCTATGTTCCCAGGAGTTGCTCACTGGTAGGCCCTCTTCGGTCTTGAGGCGGACAGCGCCGGGCCTCGCGACTCGTCTCACCCGATAAGGGCCTTCCTGCTTCGGCGTCGACTTGTTATAATTCTTGGCCGACTGAACGTGCCTAAGAACAAGGTCGCCTAACAGGGCAACTTTATCTGGTGCCAGGGGCTTCGCCTGGCTTTGCACAAGGGGTTACATGCAACAGCGGCAAGGCCTGTGCAAACCGATGGTTGCCGGAGCGGGTCACGGCAACCGCGCCTTATGGGTGAAACTTGCGAAGATGCTCTATGTTCCAGGAGTTGCTCACTGGTACGCCTTCTTCGGTCTCGAGGCGGACAGCGCCAGGCCTCGTGACTTGTCTCACCCGATAAGGTCCTTCCCACTTTGGCGTCAACTTGTTGGAATTCCTGGCCGACTGAGTGCGCCGAAGAACAAGGTCGCCCTCTTCGAGACTCCTGGCCTTGACCTTGCGGCTATGGTAGCGACGCAAGGCTTGCTGGTATCGAGCAGCTCGTACCGCAGCCTGGAGACGTCCTTCCTCAAGGAGCAGCGCGTCATCTTGGCGCAGCCGCTCTTGCTCGAGCTCGTCATAAGCGAGCACCCGAGGAGATCCGTATACGAGTTCCGTGGGGATAACTGCTTCCGCTCCATAGACTAGAGCAAAGGGTGTCTGTCCGGTGGCTCGACTCGGTGTCGTTCTGATTGACCAAAGAGCCGCCGGCAGCTCCTCAATCCAATTTCTTCCGCACTTGCGCAGCCTGTCGAAGGTCCTGGTCTTGAGTCCGCGCAGCACTTCAGCGTTGGCCCTTTCTGCTTGACCGTTGCTCCTGGGGTGAGCAACCGAAGCGAAACAGACCTTGGCGCCGAGATCCTGGGCGTATTGCATGAAGGCGCGACTTGTGAATTGTGTCCCGTTGTCGGTGATGATTCTGTTGGGGATTCCGAAACGGCAGACGATCGACCGGAAGAACTTGACTGCTGACTGCGCGGTCACCTTCCTCACTGGCTCCACTTCTGGCCACTTCGTGAACTTGTCGATTGCAACGTACAAGTACTCGAAGCCCCCGACGGCTCGGGGAAAAGGGCCGAGGATATCGAGCCCCCAGACCGAGAAGGGCCAGGATAAAGGGATTGTTTGGAGAGCTTGAGCTGGCTGATGAATCTGTTTTGCATGGAACTGGCACGCTTCACACTTGGTTACTAGTGCAGTTGCATCTTGGAGGGCTTCTTGCCAGAAGAACCCTTGCCGGAAGGCTTTCCCGACAAGTGCTCTTGCGCCAATGTGATGGCCGCATATGCCTCCGTGTATCTCTGCCAACAGCTTCTGTCCGTCTTCCCTGGAGATGCACTTCAATCTGACACCGTTGAGTCTCCTTCTGTACAGCTCGTTGTCCACGAACTGGTACATACTTGACTGCCTGGTGATCTTCTCCATCTCTTCTGGGTCGTCGGGAAGTTCTCCAGTTTGCAGAAAACGGACGATCTGCTGCGCCCATGCCGGAGCCCGGGGCTCGACGGCAAGGACTAAAGGCATGAAGGCCGCTGCGGGGACCCCGGCTTCTACGGCAAGAACCTCTGGTTCCGCCGGAGCCGGTGATCCCCCGGCAAGCTTGCCGGGGCAAAGCTTGTCGGGAACCCCCACTTCAACTGGACAGATCCTCGGATCCGCAGGAGCGGACTGTTCCTCAGCGTTCAGACTGCTGATCTGCTTGCCAGGGCAAGGCTTATCGGGGACACCTGCTTCAACTGGACGGATCCTGGGATCCGCAGGAGCGGGCTGTCCCCCGGCGTTCTGGTTGTTGATCTTGGGGACCTTGGCGGCGGTCTCAGGAAGGTTCGCCTGCAAGTGGTCGCCGGAGACCAACTTCCTTTTCTTGGACTGCCCAACTGATGGTGTAACGGATGGTTGAGTCAGCTTGAGTAAGAAGGTCCCTGGTTCCACAGGTAACTTCA
The DNA here is from genome assembly GCA_032464435.1 of Aegilops umbellulata. Taxonomy (NCBI): domain Eukaryota; kingdom Viridiplantae; phylum Streptophyta; class Magnoliopsida; order Poales; family Poaceae; genus Aegilops; species Aegilops umbellulata. The sequence goes on along the minus strand of CP136059.1, from coordinate 146,509,860 downwards.
ACGAAGCACACTTCGAAAGGCCGTCTGCTATCTCATTCTGAGTTCTCGGGACGTGCTCCATTTGCAGCCCTTCAAAGTGTTCTTCCAGCTTCCTCACTTCATCTACATAAGCTTCCATCAGAGGGCTCTGGTAGCTCTTGTTGACTTGCCGGACCACCAGTTGAGAATCTCCCCGCACAATCAGCTTTCTGATCCCAAGTTCGGCCGCAATCCTGAGGCCGGCGAGCAAGCCTTCATACTCAGCAGTATTGTTGGTTGCTTGCTCTCTTGGGAAGTGCATCTGGATAACATACTTGAGGTGCTCTCCGGTGGGCGCGATGAGTACCACGCCAGCACCGGCGCCTTGCAGCGAGAAGGCACCATCGAAGTACATTACCCACTCGCTTGTTGCTTCTTGTACGGGCGCGCTTGTTTCTTGGGCTCCTCCATCTGGCGTCGGGGTCCACTCAGCTATGAATTCTGCCAAAGCTCGGCTCTGTATGGTTGAAGTACTTTCAAACTTGAGTCCAAAGCTCGACAGCTCCAGTGCCCACTCGACGATCCTGCCTGTTGCCTCGGGATTGTGCAATATCCTCTTCAGCGGAAAGCGAGTGACTACTGTTATCTCATGTGCTTGGAAGTAATGGCGCAGCTTTCTCGAGGCCATGAGGAGGCCGAAAAGCAATTTCTGCACCCCAGAGTATCTTGATCTAGCCCCCTGCAAGAGGGAACTCACAAAATACACCGGGCGCTGCACCATCTTCTTCCGCGCTCCATCCTGTTCCTGCGCAGGGTTGTCCTTGTCGGGGCCAGAGCTTGCCGGAGCAGCCCCCCGCTTGTCGCTGGATTCGCTTGCAGGTGGTATAGACTCCTCGTCGGCCTCCCTCTCCGCCACTAACGCAGCACTAACCACCTGGTTGGTTGCCGCTAGGTATAGCAACAACTTCTCCTGTGGTCTAGGTGCGGCAAGTATTGGAGTGGAGGATAGGTACCTTTTCAAATCTTGCAGCGCCGCCTCCGCTTCTGGAGTCCACTGCATGGGGCCTGCCTTCTTCAAGATTTTAAAGAAGGGCAGGGCGCGTTCTGCAGACCTTGAAATGAACCGACTGAGGGCGGCCACACAACCTGCAAGCTTTCTGACGTCCTTGACGCGCTCTGGGGCTTCGATCTGCTCGATGGCTTTGATCTTGTCGGGATTAGCTTCAATCCCCCTCTGCGACACAAAGAACCCGAGAAGCTTGCCGGAGGGGACTCCGAAAACGCACTTCTCGGGGTTCAGCTTGAGCTGTATCTTGCGCAGGTTCTGAAATGTCTCTTCCAGATCTTGGACCAGGGTTTCCTTGCTCCTGCTCTTCACCACGATGTCATCCATGTAGGCCTCCACGTTTCTATGGATCTGTGGCTCGAAAGCAGTGTGCACTACCCTTGCAAACGTTGATCCCGCATTCTTCAGTCCAAACGGCATGCGTATGAAGCAATAGGTGCCGCACGGAGTGATAAATGCGGTCTTCTCTTCATCTTCTTTGGCCATAAAGACTTGGTGGTAGCCTGAATATGCATCAAGAAAAGAGAGTAGCTCACATCCGGCGGTGGAGTCAACAATCTGGTCAATGCGCGGCAAGGGAAATGGATCCTTGGGACATGCTTTATTCACATCGGTGAAGTCTATGCATAGTCTCCACTTCCCATTGGCTTTGCGCACGACGACCGGATTGGCCAGCCACGTTGGATGGATCACACCTCTCACTAGGCCTGCTGCCTCTAGCTTCTTGATCTCTTCGCTGATGAATTATTGGCGCTCCACGGCTTGCTTTCTCACTTTCTGCTTGACGGGTCGCGCGTGAGGACAGACGGCGAGCTTGTGCTCAATCACCCTCCTGGGAACACCGGGGATGTCGGACGGTTGCCATGCAAACACGTCGACATTCGCCCGCAGGAAGGCAACGAGCGCGCTTTCCTATTTGCTGTCAAGCGTGGCACTGATGGTGAAGGTACCGCCAGTGCCGTCCTCCTTGGCGGACACCTTCTTGGTTGCCGGAGGAGCGGTCATTCCCTTCTTGTACTTGCCGGTGGAGCTCGATGGAACGTCCTCGACGGCGGCGCAGCACTCCGAAGAGGTGCGGTTGCCGGAGTGGGCCCCAGAGCACTTACCGGACTTGGTCCTTGTCTTCTTCCCCCCGGGGGCTTCAGCGGCAAGTGTGTCCTTCTCTGCCGCGGCTGCTACATCCCGGTAGATCTTGTCGGCGCAGATAAGCGCGTCCTTTTTGTCGCCATGGACAGTGATGACGCTTATCGGCCCCGGCATCTTGAGTACGTTGTAGGCGTGGTGGGAAGCTGCCATGAACTTGGCGAGAGCGGGACGGCCGAGGATCCCATTGTATGGTAACGGGATATCAGCGACGTCGAACGTGATGCGCTCAGTCCTGAAGTTGAGCTCGCCGCCGAAGGTCACAGGCAGAGTAATCTTCCCCTTGGGCTTGCTCCTCCCCGGGTTGATTCCTTGGAAAGAACCGGTCTCTTCGAGCTCGCCGTCTGGGATCTGGAGTTTCTTGATCACAGCGGAGGAGATCAAGTTCAGCCCGGCCCCGCCGTCTACCAACATTTTGGTGACCTTGAGGTTGCGGATGGTGGGTGAGACCAGCATCGGCAAGCACCCGACCGCGGTTGTGCGGTCGGGGTGATCCTCAAGATCGAAAATGATGGGCGTGCTGGACCATTTGAGGAGCCTGCGCGACTCCACGGGCGGCTCTGCTGCGTTCACCTCTCGCACCCACTGCTTAAGCTGGCGGTGGGAGGTGTGCAGAGAGGCGCCGCCGTCAACGCATAGGACCTCCGTGGCCTTCTGGAACTCCTGCTCGCTGTTATCTTCGTCTTCCATGTCTTCGTCGTCGTCTTCTTCATCCTCGTCGCGGCCCCGGGGAGGCCGATCGCCTTGCCGCTGCTTGGCCTTGCCGCGGCGTCCTCCCCGGCCGATGGGCGGCCGCTTCTTGCTTGGTTCGCCACCTTCACCCTGGGCCTTCCCCTTGTCGCGCCTCTCGTACTCAGCCTTCTGCTGCATGACGAGGTACTCGACGCTTTTGCAGTTGGAGAGATCGTGGCCCTTGGTGCGGTGGATCTTGCAGTATTGCTTGTCGGAGCTGTCCTGCTTGTCGGCTGCCGCCACGGGGGCAGGCTCCTTGCCGGAGCCGCCAGCCTGCGTTTGCTTGGCGGGAGCCTCCTTGCCGGACTCCTCGACGGCAAGCACCTCTTTCCTGTTCTTCCTCCTATTATTCCGCCGCTGGCTTCTCTTCGCCGGGGCGGTGTCGTCACTGTCGCTTTCTCCTGCGCCAGCATCCTCCCCGGGGAGTTTCCTCCCCTCCTCCGCGCGCGCGCACTTGTCAGCCAGGGCATATAGCTCGCTGACGTCCCGGATCTTGGTCATGGCCATCTCTTCACGCATGCGGCGGTTACGCACGTTCTGGTGGAACGCGCTGATAACCGCGGCAGGGTGAACGTCGGGGATGTTGCGATGCACGCGGCTGAAGCGCTGGATGTACTTGCGCAGGGATTCTCCTTCCTTCTGGGCTAGGATGTGGAGGTCGCTATCCTGGCCATGAGGTTTGTGGCCGCCTGTGAAGGCGCCAACAAACTGATGGCAAAGATCCGCCCAGGAAGAAATGGAGCCTTCCGGCAAGTGCATAAGCCACGAACGAACGTTCGGCTTAAGCACGAGCGGGAAGTAGTTCGCCAATATCCTCTCGTCGCGCCCCCCGGCAGCTTGCACAGCGATCGTGTAGATGCTGAGAAACTCCGAGGGGTGCGTCCTGCCGTCGTACTTCTCCGGTACGTCGGGCTTGAAGTTCTTCGTGCTGGGCCACCGGACGCGCCGCAGCTCACGGGTGAACGCAGGGCAACCTGCCGCGTACGGTAAGTCACCTGGTTCACCGGGCGCGTGCGCGTCGACAGCGTCCCCAGCCCGCTGGTCTGATTGCCGCCGAGTTTCTCGGCGGCGCTCAATCCTTGTTCGAGCGTCTTCTTGCTGCCGCTCGTCGAGGACTCGGCGCTGGTCCCGGCGAGTCCGCGGGTCTGACGACGCTGTAGAGCCGTCGTCGGCGTTGCTCCAGCGGGGCGGCGTCTTCTGCTTCTGCGCCGGGGAGTGCATGGTGGTTGCACCCCCGGCGGTCTTGTCGCCGTCGGCCTTCGTCTTCTCGACCTGCCGTGGCCGTGAGGTCGCCGGCTGCTGCGGTGTGTCGTTGTTGGCGAAGGCGATCAGGCTCTGGATGGTGGCCCTCCAGCCTTCGGCCTTGTCAGCCGCTGGAGGGTAGTCGAGGAGCAGTTGCGCTCTCGCGAGCGCTTCTGCCGGAGTGGAGGGGAGCGGGGGCGAGTGGCGCGAGGAGCGGGATACGCTCGGACTCCTAAAAATGTTAGAAAGAGCGGGGTCCCTCCCCGGCGCCTTCGCCTTGCCCGTGTCCGGACGGGGGCCCGGGGCGTCCCGTGAACCTCCAGTTTGCCCTTGGTCCAGCAAGCGGATGCCACCTCCTGTGGCATGGCGCTGCTGGGTCGTCGTTTGTCGGAACGGATGCGACGCGCCCTCGGAGGCCGAGGGTCGGTCGTCCGCCCTGTTCTTGGATTTGGTGGCGCCGCGAGTGTTCTCGCCGGTGGCCACCCCTCCGACGGCGTCTCCCCCGCCCACCGTTGGCTCTGGTAGCGGTGGAAGAGACGCGGACGGGCCCGCGACCTCCGAAGCCTTCTTCTTCGGGGCCATGGTGTTGATGAAGCTAGCGAATTCAGAGAAGCTGACGAAGAGCGCGCTCGCGCGAACGCCGGATCTGATCCGCACAACCTCGACGCAGCCCCCTACCTGGCGCGCCAAAGATGTCGGGGCGGACGGCGTCCCCCGCGAGCACCTATGGGGCCGGAGCCCCTTTCGTTGTCCGGCGAGGGGGGCGGAGGGAGCACGGAGAGCAGATCGAGGCGAGCACACGGGCGGTTTACCCAGGTTCGGGCCGCGATGGACGCGTAAAACCCTACTCCTGCTTGGTTGTATTGAACTGGGGAGCTCGGGAGCTTGGAGGGCTAGCTACACCGAGCGTATGGCTGTCTGGATTCCGGATCTCCGAACCCCGAACCGAACCCCGAACCGAACCCCGTCTACGTTGCACACGGGCCTCCTTTTATAGCGCAAAGGGGTCACCGACAGGTGTCAACGTAAGAGAAAGGGGTAAAAGTGTAAAAGGGGTGGAAGTTGTAACAGTGCGGGAACAGTGGCGCTGCAGTGCGGCACAGTGTTATCATACCTACTTCTGACGGTAGGGGACAAGGGCATTAAATGCCCGTCACGGTCGCCTGGACAGCACCGAGGCGGACCGTTAGGTGCGCCACCGCTCGCCATGATGGTGGCTGCATGCCACCGCATACCCCAGGCTGCGCGGTGCCCCGCCACGTGCCCTTGGGGGATGCCCCGGAGCGACGCGTGGGCGGGCGAGCTGGAGCGCAGTCCTGAGGTGGCGATTTGCCGCGGCAAGTGGCTTGCCGCGGGGGTCGTCTTCCTGTGCCTGATAGCTTGCCGGCTATCAGGCCTTGCCGGGGCGCATGGCGCGCCGTGGCGGGCTTCTCTCGTGGTGCCTGGGTTCGGCCTTCCCGACAAGCTCCTCTTGTCGGGGTCTCGTTCTTCTGTCTCTTATACTTTGTTCTTGGATGGTATTACATGGGCTCAGTTGTCCCGGCAAGCTCCTCTTGCCGGGGTCTTGTCTTCTTGGCCCGGCAAGCTCCTCTTGCCGGGGGCCTTGTCTTGAATGCTTGGTCTTCTCTTGGCGCTTCCTGGGCGGGCCTCGCCGCGGGGTGCTACAACTGCCCGTGCACAAGTCTGGGGTACTAAGGTACCCCTACTTTAGTACACCGACATATATATATATATATATATATATAGAGAGAGAGAGAGAGAGATAGAGTGATGAAGCTAGGAGGTGGTGCGAGAGGCCTACTAGATAGGGGGAGGAGTGTGCGATTGTGAAATCCATGAAAAGAGGGACGAGAGTTTACACGTGTGTGGGCCCGTATGAGAGACACGAGGCATGGACAGTGAAAGGAGGAGATGGAAAGTGTGTGTGTGTGTATATGGTAGGCAGACATCGCTAGAGAGGTTTATCGACCAGTGTGTGTCGGAAAGAAGGAGTTGTGGAGACCGGGAGAGAACGACCTAAAAAAAATGAATATGTGTGATGGATAGAATGCTGAGGGAGTGGAGGGCGATGAGTGTTTGTGCATGCACGAGAGAAAGTTAGTGCTAGCTACAAAGGTTAGAGGATTGTGTGGGTGTAAGAGATTAACAAAGATCATAATTCGATATGAAAGTGGATTCATATATTTGAATAAGAGATCATAGTGTTATAAACCTATGCATGCATGAATATAGCGGTGATACGTGTGGCGTGGTTTTGTACATATATACTATAATGTGATAATGTGTGGCGTTTGCAACTCACAACTAAATATTGAACAATCTAAACCACACTATATATCAAACAATCTCACATTTTATTTGAATTTGTGGTAATGTGTGGCATTTGCAACTCACAACTAAATATCGATCAATCTAAACTATACTATATATAGAAAAATATTTTATTTTATTTGAATTTATGATAATGTGTGGTGTTTGCAACTCACAGCTAAATACTTGTAGGCGTAGGGGGGGCACCATACATTATGTGATAAACACATTATACATATGAGACATGGTTTAGATTATGAAGATCTAGCTAGAGCTTGAAATGTACTATGATTTGAAATCAACATAAAGTGGATTAAAAAAACTGAGTTCGAGTACATATAGTACACATAGTTCATATCTAACTCGACAATAATCATGTGGTGTGATGTGAAGATAATATACAAACGATGGTTTAACTTGACAATAATGATGATTGTAGATCTTATTAAAATAGAGAAACGAATTCAAATGGTTTAACTTGAAAACAATCATGATTGTAGATCTTATCCAAATAGAGAAAAGAATTCAAATTTAGTTCCTATTGAAGTCGTAGTATATACGTTTGGAATGCCCTAAAATGTTCATTTGAGTAGCAGGTTGCATGCATTATACACGTAACGAAATATTTTAATTGAACATAACATGGATTTAACGTTTTGAATGGCATTTGTAGTGTGAATTGATTTGGTACAGTACATGGGACTAGACTCTCTTGTGTTGTGTGAATTGATTTCCTTTTGGTTTTTTCGTCGAGGGAAGCGTGAATTGATTTGGTACAATACACACGTTAGGCTTGTCCGGAAATTTCAACCCGCCCCTTGTTATCTTGAAATTTTAAGATATCTCTTTGTCTCGTTCTGCTCCTTAAATTCCCTCCATCTCAACTTGTGCCTTTCTATCCCAAAATTACAACGCGCGTGAAAATTCCCACCTCCTGCGGAATCCTGACACGTGAAATTCGCATGACACCCCTCAACCGAAAGAACAACCTAGTTCAAATCGGTGGGGCTACTTTCGTAACTTATCTCACATTTCGGTCGAGCATGTCCCTAAGCCATGATTCCCCCTCCCATCACCTCCACCCCCATTCGAACATCAAGGCCGCGAAAACCCATGAAGCCCTAGACCCTCCTCCATCCCCCACCCAGCCGGAGCCTCTTCCCCGACAACATCATCCACCGCAACAACTCAACGTCCCTCATCCACCGCACCGGATGAGGATCCGTCGTCGATCTCGTTGCCTCCCAGTTCAGCCACCCTGTCCCCCACCTCCAAGGAACTTCCCCAATGTTCGCCTCGTCTTTGGCGCCACCTCCATTCCCACAGTGCCGTCTTCACCTGCACCACCAGAAGAGCATCACCATCACCGATTCCTCGAATGAAGTTGAGGCCTAATCGGTGCCACCAAAGAAGTTCTAAAATAATCGCTGCATTTTCTTCTTGATTCGATCTCACGGTGCTACCGGCGCACGGTCCCGAGCCGCAATGGCGTGGCTCCATCTACGGCGGTGTTGACACCAGATTTTGGCACGGCCAAGAACTTAATTAAGATGGCCACAAATGGAGAAGTGCTCAAAGTGAAAAAGTACCGTATTGTCAAAAGGAAAAACTTTGATATTTGGGCCATAGTCATCTGGTCTCATCTCTAAGGCCGAAGTTGTGTTCGAAGTACTTAGATTTTGTATTCAGAACACTATTCGGCTGATTACGCCCCCAAGATTGCCTCATATGAGAAAAGTTTATAAACTTATTGTCTTCGCCTCGTCAAAACGATCGATTTTGATATAAGAAACGTCTAAATCGGAGTTCGTATGCAAAAGTTATAGCCAAAACGGTGTGCTGCATAAGTCTACCCCGGAAGTTCCGGGCAAAACTTCCGGGGAGGTTCCGGCCTAAACAGAGAGTTCGCGCGCGGTTCGCCCGAAAGCTGGAATTTCAGCATTATTTGAAGATTTGCGGGCCCTAATTCAATCTCAATATGACCTCGGATGAAAAGGTAAAGAACTGAGAAGTTTTACTCCATTGCGAGGTCTACAAGTTTGCTTTTTGGACCATCGCGATCCGAGGCCATGTGCCACCTGCAGGAGCTGTACAAGTGGGCTAATTGATGTAAATTTAGCCCGGAAGTTCCGGGCTGACCGGAAGTTCCGGCCCTCGTAGTCCGAGTTAGGTTAACTTTTGATGTTTTGGATGGGATTTGAGTCCTTTTCTTGTACGGAAAGTCCAGCTGCCTCATATATATGTAAGGGGTGACGGCCGATTGAATAACAACACACAATCGCAACGCATCTACCACTTTTTTCATCTACATTTTGTCCTCCCCCCGTTCTTGCTCCCTCGTTCTTCATCGTTCTTCGTGTTGGAGAGCTGCGAATCCCGAGGCTCTAGGGGCGGCTTGACCGACCTAGAGCAGCCCATAGCCGCCGCACTCCCCGACGAGGTCCCTCCCGGGAGTGTGGGGTTTCGGGTCCTCAAAAGTTCTCTCCGGTCATCTTGCGAATCGCACTTCCGGTGAGAATCCTTCGACGCGAGCTGCGGTGCATCACCCCCGGCGTCGAGGGTACATGTGACGTGTTCGTGTGTGAACACACTTTTTGGCGACTCCGCTGGGGAACAGATCAAGCATCATCATCATCCATCATGTCTGGCAATGACAAGATTCCCAAGCCCTCGGAAATCAACGCCGATAACATAATCAAGCCCAATTTTGAGGAGTTACCGGAGGAACATCGCCAAGCTTATGAGGAGTACAATAAGGCACGTGAAGAGAAGGAGATGCAGGAGTTCCTTGCTAAGTTCAAGAAGGATCGCCAAGGCAATATCACTCCGGTTGGAGAAATCAAGTTCCCTCCTCATCATGATGAACAGGTTAAACCCTCTGTAAGTAATATCTTCTCTCCCGAGGTATGGGCTGAAATTGATAGTCGCATTACTGATAGCAATAATCTCTTATACCAAATTTTCTTGGAAAATAGTAATGCTAAGAATAGTATGCCTCAATCATCTAGTGGTAATGTTGGTGTGCCTGTTACTGCAGAAATCCCTATTCCAGCTTTGCCTATTTTATCGGCGCCTCCCTGCCGATGAATTTTTATCCTAACCCCACAAATCAAATTGTTGCTGCACCCATTAATCCTATTATGAGTATGCCAAGTTCGGTGGTGACGCTGAACCAAACCCTACCTACAAGAGCAAACACTGTTAGATCACTCCCGGATTACAATTCGGCATACATGCCACAAATCACACCTGCAACTACTAACCCTACTCCTCCTATGCTACTACCACAAGCTTCATCGTCCACCGTGGATGATGGTCTAGCTAATCTTAGAGGGGAGATGGCTAAGATGCTTCGAGAGAATTTTGTAGTTGAGTTACCAAGGAACCGTATTTACCAAAAGCCATATCCAGAATACTTTGATGCAATTCAATGCCCTCCAGGACATAAAATTCCAGATTTTGTTAAGTTTAATGGAGAGGGCACAAAAACCACCTGGGAGCATGTTAATCAGTACTTGGCACAATTAGGTGAAGCAAGTTCACGAGATGAGTGGAGAATACGTTATTTTCATTTATCTTTAGCCGGTACTGCTTTCTCATGGTTTTCTACGTTACCACCCGGTTCTATTACTACTTGGTTTCACTTGGAACAAAAGTTTCATGATCATTTTTATAGTGATGATAATGAGCTTAAGTTGTCACATCTTACATCGGTTAGACAAAAGCATGACGAATCGGTCTCCGATTACGTCAAGAGATTTAGAGATACAAAAAACCGGTGCTATAGTTTGGTGATAACCGAGAGAGATTTAGCTGATCTTGTGCTTAGTGGTTTGAGAACTCACATTAGAGAAAGGCTAGAAGGACATGAGTTTTTAAATATCAACCAAGTCTTGCAAAGGGCTTTGGCTCAAGAAAGCCGAAGCAAAGATCTTAAAGAGGTGCATAGATATAAAACTGATCGTCCTAAGATGAATATGGTTGAGTATGGTAGTGACCACTCGGACGATGAGGGTGATATTTATGCTACTGAATTTGTTTGGCCACCTAATGCCAAACCATTTACTTGCAATGATTTAAAGCCGATTCATAAGAATCGCGATTAGGAGATGAAATTTACTTTCAACATTGCTAAGTGTGATAGAATATTTGATGCTTTATTGCAAGCAAAGATTATTAGAATATCTCATACTTTACCGCCGTTTGAAGAGCTGAAACGGCATGCTTATTGCAAGTATCATAATTCTTTTTCTCATGCTACTAATGATTGCAATGTTTTTCGACAACAGATACAATCGACCATTAATGACGAATGATTGAATTTTTCTGAGATGCAAGTTGATAAGCAGCCTTTCCCAATGAACACCATGGATTTGGAGGGGAAGAAGATGTTAATTCGGCCCAGCATAGCCGAATCACCTAATAAGAATAATATTGTCATTGGTGAGCCCCGGAAAGATAAGGGGAGCGACAAGGTCTTGGTGAGACAAGTTGTGCTTGATAAGCAACCCGATGGCAAGGAGATAATCAAGATCACCATCAAGAATCCTACACTCGGTGGGCAACCACAAGTGCAAGAGAACACTCATCTCAAATTTGTTAAGCCCAAGAGTCCAGAGGTTGGCAAGTGGAAGACAAATGAAGCTAAAGTACAGCGCAAGAAAATCAAGCCAACTTTTGATATGTTGTTGTCCAAGTATGCCAATCAAGCGGCCGATTCTAGCTCTAAGCGGTCATCAAATTTGAAGCGCTCAAGGTCACCTCCTCGGAAAGAATTTCAGCATCATGCAAGGCCATATGGGTCATGGGCACCGGGACCATGGATGGCGCCACCCCCCTATGCGCCATACTACATAAGTGGTTTCAATGGAGGATGGGGGCAGTGTCGTGGTTCTAAGTCTGACAGTGAGAAAGGGGGGTAAGTATGGAGAGGCAAGATCCTAGCTATGGAGTAGTTGTATGCGCAAGGAGTTTACGAGTTCGGGCCCTTCTCTGAGGAAGTAACAGCCCTACGTCTCGGAGCCCGGGGGCAGTCGACTGGATTATGTGTGTATGTGTTACAAAGTTCCGAACCCCTGTCCTAGTGGAGGGGGGTGGCTTATATAGAGTTCGCCAGGACCCCAGCCAGCCCACGTTACAAGGAGTTCAATGTACATAAAGAGAGGGGGTTACTGGTAACGTCTGTAATAAAGGACCATGAAGGCCATAAAAGCTACTTATGAGGTGACCGTTTGTAGGCAGTGTCTTTAGGTCTTCTTGTGGTCGAGTCGCTGTCTTCATGGTCGACTGCTTGTACTTCTGGTCGAGTACGCCTGTGTCCGTCGACTGGGCTGACCAGGTCGACTGAAATGTTGATACTTCTCAGAATGTCTTTCATTGTAGGAGTCATGTCCTTGGTTGGGTACCTCGGGTATGATAAGTTACCCTACCCTAGGTACGTATCCTCGTCATTAGCCCCCGAATGGGTCCGGGATTAATTGAGAATGGGGCCGAGCCTATGCTTCCGACTCAACCTCCATGCTTCGGTTGCATCCGTCTTCGGATAAATGGAAGTTACGATGGGATCTCATTCTTCAGTTGCCTTGATCCATTCAGATGCCCGTCGAGTGGTTTCGGATTACCGTCGAGTGCGTTTACGTGACGAGTCGCTTGGGAGACTTAAGGAAATGGATCTTTTTGTCTGACAACCCGTCCTGTCGATCGCGGATCTTGCGGGATTCGAAAATTGAGAAGCGCACCGGACGGAGAAAATCGCGCGAATCGGCTGGATAAGGCAAGGGCGCCTCGATCTCCGCGCCACCTTTTTCGCCACGTACTGCGCGCGCGCCTGTTGCGGGACCTGACTGGGAGGCGTAGGCCCACTGATCAGCCACTCGGGTGTGGCCTTATATAAAGCAATGATTCTGATTTTTTTTTACTGTGCGCCCTCGTTCTTCTTCCCCCTTCCTCCGTAAGCTTCCGCCTCGCTCTCCGCCGCAACCTCGACACCGCCGCTCGGCCAAGACCTCGTTCGAGACGATGGGGACGGACAGGACGGCGGCGGCGGAACGCGCGAAGAAGGCCGCGGCAAAGGGCAAGGGGAAGAAATCCGGCCGAGGCGGGTCGTCCTCGCGGGCCGCTCTGCCGTCCGGCTGGTTGCAGGGGGATTGGATGCCCTCCATCCTTACTCAGGCGGATATCGACGACATGGTGGAGGGGGGACTCATTCCCCACAAGGCCGCTCGCCTTCCTGGGAAGGAGACGGAGCCGAAACCACGCGAGGGTGAGCGCGTCCTGATAGCCACCCATGTCGACCGGGGGTTTTCCCTGCCCCCGAGTCCTTTCTTTAGGGCTTTCCTGAACTTCTTCGGAGCGCAGCTCCACCATTTCACGCCCAATTCCATAGTCTATCTCGCTGCGTTCGTGTCTCTGTGTGAGTGTTTCCTAGGTTGTCGACCCCACTGGGGCCTCTTCAAGCATATCTTCACTTGCCGATCCCAGTCGGTTAAAAAGCTTAACCTGGACGGGGAGAGGACGCAGGTGATCCAGATGTGTGGGGGCCTCGGGATCCAGACGAGGGGTAAGAGTTGTTTTCCTCCCATGACACTTCCTGATTCCGTGCGCGGGTGGCAGTCGACTTGGTTCTACTGCAAGGACCAGCCGACTCCTGGCCACTCGACCGGCCTTCCTCCTTTTACCTTGGACCGAGTGCAGAAACCCGCTTCTTTGAAAGTGGCTCCAGAGGAGAAGGCTCAGGTGAAGGTACTAGTCAGTCGAGTGGTTGAGTTGGTTCGGGAAGGAGTGACCGGCATGGACTTGCTCGAAGTCTTTCTCCAGCGACGAATCCAACCTCTCCAGGCTCGGGATCACTCGATGTGGTTGTATTCCGGGTCCGACGACTCCACTCGGATCCATCCGGAGGGGGTCGAGGCTTCTGTGCTGGAGAGCTGGCTGACCAGCATAACCGGGAATAAGGACAACCCCAGGGGTTCCAGGAGGATTGCTCCGCTTGATGGGATGATGGAGACAGACAAGGTACGTTTTGCTTCTTCCGACTGAAATTTTCACTCCGTCTAGTAACTGGCTCGCGATAAGTCGACTGATCCTTGTTCTGCCTGTTGTTTCACAGGAGATCAATGACATGTACTCGATGCCGAATGGGAACCAGGAGCAAGTATCTGAAGAAGGAGGGTGTGGAGGCGAAGGGAGTGAGAATGAAGTTGAAGTCGAGGGCGAAGTCGAGGAGTGGGAATCTGACGATGACGTAGAGGGGGAGGCCGGCGACGACTCGGGTGACGAAGATGAAGAGGTGGAGGTCGACCTTCCTCGACGCGAGAGACGCTCCAAGCACGCTCAGGATCCTGCCGTGGAGCGCGGTCAGTCGAGTGCTCCGGCGGGCCAGTCATCCAAGCGCCCTCGGACCGCGTCGCCGGCCCCAACTGAGAAGGCGCCTAAGTAGCCTAGAGCCATCCCGACCAAGCCACCCAAGGCCTTGCCCAAGATCAGGGTCGCCATCCCGGTCATCTCTGGGTAAGTGACTGTTTTCACCTTTCTTGAGTCGACTAGAACGGATTCTTAGTCGATTCACTTTCAAATTATTTGCTTGGAATCGTGCAGCGCCGCTACTTCCGAAACTTCCATCCAGGATGCTGATGAGACGATGGAGGACGCCGTCACTTCCAACTTAGGTATAATCTTTGACATGATCCGACCGTTTAACTGCTGAGTCGATTGGATATTCATTTCTGAACTTTTGTAGCTCCGACCAACATCATTGACCTTCCGGATGACGAGGAGGAGGCGGAAGTGTCGCTCAGGCCTTTTGGGAGGAGAGGCCGGAGGGCCCCGGTCGACAAGGCTCTTCAGACCGCGTCGACTGCCGAGGCGGTGGTCCAAGGGGGTGACAATACCGCCCGGACTACTGTGACTTTTGCTGAGCCACTGACGACTGCCCGGCCTTCGTCGTCGACTGCTCCCCCACTGGTCGACCCGCCCTCGTTCTTCGCCGCCTACCAGACCCCGGAGGATCAAGTGAGTGCTGCTAAGGAGGCTATACGTCAGGCGGGGCTCGTGATGGAGCAGACCAAAGCGGCTCGGGATGCCAGTCAAGCGGCCTATGACATCAGCTCGGCGTTGCAGCAGAACGTCCAGGTTAGTTGATCTTCACTTGCCTTGTACACCCACTGGGTGTCGTTGGTCCGAAATTTCTCGTTGGTGGGGGCACGCTGAGTGCACCCACTGGGTGTAGTCCCCGAGGCCACGGTCGACTGCTGGCAGTCGACGGTGGTCTTTATACTGCTTTTCTGTAGTTGTATTTCTTCACTCGGATGATACTGTATCCGGTCGACTGCTGGCAGTCGACTTTTTTTTTCTTTTTTTGAAAACCAGTGGGGGCACGCTGAGTGCACCCACTGGGTGTAGTCCCCGAGGCTACTGTCGAATGTTTTGATTCGGCTGTAGTCTTAGAAGTGTTGTGCTCTTTCTTTCAGTCACTCGGGAGTAACTTATCTTTGATACCCTTTGTCGATTGACTCTTTACAGAAGTCTTGTGAGCTTGTTGCTCAGCTCGCCGATCTAAAGAATAAGCAAATCCAGCTTAATCTTGATTTACAGTTTGCTCAGGAAAACGTGCAGAAGGCGAAGGATGAAGCAAAAGGTATGGCTGGTGAGGACTCGACGGCTGCCTCTGTTCTCCTGCCTGTTCTCAACTCTGTGCTCATTGTTGTTTCGCAGACGAACTGGAGAAGGCCCTGAAGAAGAAAGATCTTGACCTTGCGGAGGCACAAAAGGCGGCTGCAGAGAAGCTGAAGCTTGCTGAAGAGAAACTTGCTTCAGTCGACCAACTTGAGAGCGAGAACGCTAGGCTGAAGTCTGCTCTTGACTCGGCCAACAAGGAAGCGAGTCGACTGAAGACTGACAAAAGTACTCTGAACGACAAGCTCGGCCAGCTGGCGGGGAAGCACAAGGACTTGGGGGATTATCTTGGGGGTCTTGCCAAGAAGCTATACCTCATGCTTGAAGGTAACCCTCTTTGTGCGATTAATCTTGTTGTTGTCGACTCACTATTTGGTTACAGTTTTGACCTGTCGAAACTTCTTTCAGAATTCTGCCGGAACTTTGAGGAAGAGACCAGTCGAGTGGAGACCCGCTTGGACCCTATCAACTCTCCTGTGAAGGACGAAGTGGCCATGAATGTCTTCCGGTTGGAATCCCGTGTCGCTGGTGTGGTGGACTACCTGGCTCGACTGAAAGCTGCAGTGTCACGGATCGACTCCGCACTCTGGCCCAAGGAGACGCTTCAGAACGACCTTGAATCCTTGGTCACTCGACTAAGTGAAGTTCCAGGTCGAGTGCAAGAATGGAAGAAGTCTTCTGCTAGGTGCGGTGCTGACGTGGCTCTGTCACTGGTTCGCGTCCACTGCAAGGAGGCGCCCGAGGAGAAGCTGGCCGCTCTCCAGGTTGCTAATACCAGGAAGCATAACTTTCAGGACTTCATGTAGACCTTCATCGCTGCTGCCACTCGGATCTCTGATGGGATCGACTTGGACGAATTTGTTGCACCATCCAGTCCTCCACCGGAGGAGTAAAAAACTGATGTTCTTTGCCTTAAATTTGCCTCGGAATGCCGAGTGGTTTATGTAACCGATAAACTCCGTCGAGCTTATAGCTCGAGTACTTTTATTTGCGATCTAGGATTTTTTGGTTTTGCCCGAACTTGGCTCGACGTTGAATGTCTTCGTGACTTGATCCGCCGATCTACTATTCGTTGTTCCCTCAGAGGCTGCCTGGTTTGCACGATGCTTATCACCGCATTGGGCTGCAGCTAAGTCCCCGAGTGGGAGGTTTGCTCTTCACTCGGTAGGAGTCCAATTACCTAGTTGAGTACTTGGACTGCAGCTAAGCCCCCGAGTGGGAGGTTCGCTCTCCACTCGGTAGAATTTCAATTACTTAGGCGAGTACTTGGACTGCAGCTAAGCCCCCGAGTGGGAGGCTGGCTCTCCACTCGGTAGGATTTTTCAAACTTAGGCGAGTACTTGGACTGCAGCTAAGCCCCCGAGTGGGAGGCTGGCTCTCCACTCGGTAGGATTTTTCAAACTTAGGCGAGTACATGGACCGCGACTAAACCCCCGGGTGGGAGGTTTGCTCCCACTCGGTAGGATTTTTTCAAACTTAGGCGAGTACTTGGACTGCAGCTAAGCCTCCGAGTGGGAGGTTTGCTCTCCACTCGGTAGGATTTTTTCAAACTTAGGCGAGTTCTTGGACTGCAGCTAAGCCCCCGAGTGGGAGGTTTGCTCTCACTCGGTAGGATTTTTTCAAACTTAGGCGAGTACTTGGACTGCAGCTAAGCCCCTGAGTGGGAGGTTTGCTCTCCACTCGGTAGGATTTTTTCAAACTTAGGCGAGTACTTGGACTGCAGCTAAGCCCCCGAGTGGGAGGTTTGCTCTCCACTCGGTAGGATTTTTCAAACTTAGGCGAGTTCTTGGACTGCAGCTAAGCCCCCGAGTGGGAGGTTTGCTCTCCACTCGGTAGGATTTTTTTTTAAAACTTAGGCGAGTACTTGGACTGCAGCTAAGCCCCCGAGTGGGAGGTTTGCTCTCACTCGGTAGGATTTTTTCAAACTTAGGCGAGTACTTGGACTGCAGCTAAGCCCCCGAGTGGGAGGTTTGCTCTCCACTCGGCAGGATTTTTTCAAACTTAGGCGAGTACTTGGACTGCAGCTAAGCCCCCGAGTGGGAGGCTGGCTCTCCACTCGGTAGGATTTTTCAAACTTAGGCGAGTACTTGGACTGCAGCTAAGCCCCCGAGTGGGAGGTTTGCTCTCCACTTGGCAGGATTTTTTCAAACTTAGGCGAGTACTTGGACTGCAGCTAAGCCCCCAAGTGGGAGGCTGGCTCTCCACTCGGTAGGATTTTTCAAACTTAGGCGAGTACTTGGACTGCAGCTAAGCCCCCGAGTGGGAGGTTTGCTCTCCACTCGGTAGGATTTTTCAAACTTAGGCGAAACGGATTCGCAGCTAAGCCCCCGAGTGGGAGGCTGGCTCTCCACTCGGTAGGATTTTCTGAAAACTTAGGCGGAGCGGATTCGCAACTAAGTCACCCACTGGGGGAAATTTAGACAAACAGAAAAAGAAATAGCAGTCTTTTGCTTGAAACAAAAGAATTACAGAGGTACTTTTATTACATCTCAGTCGAGTGAGTTTTTAAGTGTAAAAAGGACGGAGCAGGTCCGCGTTCCATGCCCGAGGCTCGTCGATCCGTCGATCGATGTTGTAGAGGTGATACGCCCCGTTGTGCAGGACTTTGGTGATGATGAAGGGGCCTTCCCAGGTCGGGGCAAGTTTGTGAGGTTTTTGCTGATCCACGCGGAGGACCAAGTCTCCTTCCTGAAAGGCTCGACCCTTCACATTTCTGGCGTAGAACCGACGTAACTCTTGCTGGTAGATGGTCGAGCGGATTAGAGCCATCTCTCTTTCCTCCTCTAAGAGGTCGACTGCATCTTGCCGGGCCTGTTCTGCTTCTGCTTCGGAATATAACTCGACTCGAGGCGCGTTGTGGAGCAAGTCGCTTGGCAAAACCGCTTAGGCTCCATAGACCATAAAGAATGGCGTTCTTCCAGTCGACCGGTTAGGGGTGGTTCTCAACCCCCATAGAACTGACGGAAGTTCGTCGACCCAGGCGCCTGCTACGTGTTTGAGATCACGCATCAGTCGGGGTTTTAGTCCTTTGAGGATGAGACCATTCGCGCGTTCGGCCTATCCATTCGACTGAGGATGAGCAACTGAAGCGTAGTCGACTCGAGTGCCCTGAGAGGCGCAGAAGGCTTTGAATCTGTCATTATCAAAGTTTGATCCGTTATCTGTGATGATGCTGTGCGGAACTCCATATCTGAATATCAATCCCCTGATAAAACTGATGGCAGTGCTTGCGTCGAGGTCCTTTATGGGTTTGGCTTCTATCCACTTCGTGAACTTGTTGACTGCGACCAACAAGTGGGTGAAGCCACTCCTACCAGTTCTCAGTGGTCCGATCATATCTAGACCCCAGACAGCGAAAGGCCAGACGAGTGGAATGGTCTTCAAGGCGGAGGAGAGTTTGTGAGACATGTTGGAATAAAACTGGCACCCCTCGCACTTGTCGACTATATCCTTTGCCATTTCGTTCGCCTTTGGCCAGTAAAAACCCGCTCGGTATAATTTAGCCACGATGGTCCGAGAGGACGCGTGATGGCCGCAGGTTCCCGAGTGGATGTCCTCGAGAATTATCTGTCCTTCTTCAGGCGTGATACACTTCTGACCAACTCCAGTCACGCTTTCTCTGTATAACTGCCCTTTGATTACTGTAAAGGCTTTGGATCGACGGACGATCTGCCGAGCCTCTTCTTCATCTTTTGGGAGCTCTTTTCTTATGATATACGCAATGTACGGCACTGTCCTATCGGGAGTGGTGGTTATAACTTCCATAATCAGGTCGACCACAGCTGGTATCTCCACTTCGGTCGAGTCAGAGGCGCTTTTTGGTTGTGAAGGCTCTTCTGTGAAAGGATCTTCTTGCACTGATGGTGTGTGAATGTGCTCCAAACACACATCTTTAGGGATGGCTTCCCTTTTGGACCCTATCTTCGCCAAATCATCTGCAGCTTGATTTTTCAGTCGGGGTATATGATGGAGCTCCAACCCCTCGAATCGTTTCTCCAGCTTTCTCACTGCGCTGCAATATCCCATCATGGATGGGCTTCGGACGTCCCACTCCTTCATCACTTGATTAACAACCAGATCAGAGTCGCCGTAGACCATGAGGCGACGGACGCCTAGCGAAATGGCCATACGTAATCCGTATAGAAGCGCTTCATACTCTGCCTCATTGTTGGAGGAATCAAAGTGAATCTGGAGGACATACTTGAGCTTATCTCCTCGGGGGGAAACCAGTACAACCCCCGCACCGGATCCATTCAGCATCTTGGAGCCATCGAAAAACATAGTCCAGTGCTTCGAGTGAACTTGAGTCGGAAGCTCCTGCTCGGTCCACTCGGCGAGGAAATCAGCTATTGCCTGGGACTTAATAGCTTTCTTTGCCTCGAACTTGATATCAAGAGGAAGAAGTTCAATTGCCCATTTCGCCACTCGACCGGTTGCATCTCTGTTATGAAGAATCTCTGATAATGGAGCGTCGCTGACGACTGTGATAGAGTGATCAGAGAAATAATGAGCAACCTTCTTCGTGGTCATGTAAATCCCATAAACGAGCTTCTGATAGTGGGGATATCTTTGCTTTGACGGGGTCAGAACTTCAGAGAGATAATACACTGGGCGTTGAACTTTGAAGGTCTTTCCTTCCTCTTCCCGCTCGACCGTAAGAACGGTACTAACGACTTGTCCCGTGGCTGCTATGTAAAGCAACAATGGCTCTTTGCTGACAGGAGCAGCAAGCACCGGCTGGGTGGAGAGCAGAGCTTTTAGCTCTGCAAATGCTGCATCAGCTTCTGGAGTCCATTCGAACGTGTCTGACTTCTTCATCAGTCGGTAAAGAGGCAGCGCCTTTTCACCGAGCCTGGAGATGAATCGACTTAGGGCGGCCAAGCATCCAGTAAGTTTCTGGACGTCGTGCACACGCACGGGGCGTTTCATCCGGAGTATGGTGCCAACTTTTTCAGGGTTAGCGTCGATTCCTCGTTCGGAGACAAGGAAACCGAGTAACTTTCCTCCAGGGACTCCAAATGTGCACTTCGACGGATTGAGCTTGATATCATAACTCCTGAGGTTGGCAAAAGTTTCAGCTAGGTCAGTCAGCAGGTCAGAACCTTTCCGTGACTTGACCACTATGTCATCCATGTATGCTTCTACATTCCGACTGATTTGAGTGATTAAGCACTTCTGAATCATTCTCATGAATGTAGCTCCAGCGTTCTTGAGACCGAAAGGCATGGTAACATAGCAGAAACACCCAAAAGGGGTGATGAAGGCTGTTTTTATTTCATCGGGTCCATACAGACGGATCTGATGGTATCCAGAGTAAGCATCTAAAAAGGATAACCTCTCGCATCCTGCAGTCGAGTCGACAATTTGATCGATGCGAGGAAGAGGAAAATGATCTTTCGGGCAGGCCCGATTGATATGCTTGAAATCGATGCACATGCGCAACGATCTGTCCTTCTTAGGGACCATCACAACATTAGCGAGCCACTCGGAGTGGTAGATCTCGCGAATGAATTCTGCTGCTAGGAGTCGGGCCACTTCTTCGCCAATGGCCTTTCTCTTCTGAACGGCGGACCGTCGGAGATGCTCCTTGACTGGTTTGGCCTTTGGGTCGACTCGGAGGCGGTGCTCGGCCAGTCCCCTGGGCACACCTGGCATGTCAGCAGGTTTCCATGCAAAGATGTCCTAGTTCTCACGGAGGAACTGGACGAGCGCTTCTTCCTATTTGGGGTCGAGTGTAGTGGAGATGTTGGTTGGAGCCGCATTTGGGTCGGTCGGGTGGATGTGGACTTGCTTGGTCTCACCAGTCGACTGAAATGCTGATTCCGTGGCGGGCTTCTTGGCTCGTAACAACTCACTCGGGTCCGCAGTCTTCTGGTACTCTTGCATCTCTATCTTGGCCATCTGAGCATCAGCAATTTTGGCGCCTTTCTGAAAGCACTCCTCTGCCTTCTTCCGATTGCCAACGATGGTGATTACGCCTTTGGGGCCAGGCATCTTCAGCTTGAGGTATACGTAGCATGGTCGAGCCATGAAGCGAGCATAGGCTGGCCTCCCGAGAATGGCGTGGTACGCACTCTGAAAATCCACGACCTCAAAGGTTAACTTTTCTTTCCGGAAATTCTTCGAGTCACCAAAGACGACGTCGAGAGTGATTTGACCGAGTGACTCAGCTTTCTTCCCAGGAATGACTCCGTGGAAGCTCATGTTGCTGGGGCTGATCCGGGACATCGGAATGCCCATCCCCTTCAACGTCTCTGCATACAACAAGTTTAGCCCACTGCCGCCGTCCATCAGAACCTTGGTCAGTCGAGTGCCTTCCACAATTGGGTCGACCACCAACGCTTGCCTCCCTGGGGTGGCAATATGAGTCGGATGATCGGACTGGTCGAAGGTGATGGCGGTTTGGGACCACTTCAGGTAATGGGGTGTCACCGGAGCGACCATGTTTACTTCGCGATTGATGACCTTCAGTCGACTCTTACTTTCGACATCAGCAAAAATCATCAGAGTGGAATTGATTTGGGGGTATTCTTCACCGCTGTCTTCTCTGTCTTCAACTTTGTCCGACTCTTTCCCTTTGTCCTTGGCTTGCTTCCCTTGGAACTGTTGCATCAGGAGTCGACATTGTCGAGTGGTATGCTTAGGGTAAATGAGATTTCCCTCTTCATCTTTCTTCGTGTGAATGTGGCATGGTAAGTCCATCACATCGTTCCCGTCCTGGTCTTTCACTTTCTTGGGGTTCCAAGGACCCTTGGGTTTCCCCTTAAACTTCCCTGGGGTCACAGCTAAGGCTTCCCCGGGGGCGACTGGCTCGGCCTTGTGCTTCTGCTTCCGACTGGAGTGTCCTCCGCCGGCCTCATTAGCGGCTGCCTTATATTGCCACTCCGGAGTCTATCTTCTTCTTCTCCGTTCGCGTACTTGGTGGCGATTTCCATCATTCGACTCAGGGTCATATCTCCGGTTCGACCAAACTTCAAAGTTAACTCCCTGTTTCTGACGCCTTCCTTGAAGGCGCAAACTGCCTGATGATCGGATACATTCTCGACCGTGTGATTCAGAGTGATCCACCTCTGGATATAATCCCTCAGGTTTTCACTCGACTTCTGAACACATGACTGCAATTCTGTCAACCCTGCCGGTCGCTTGCAAGTCCCTTCGAATGTCCTGACAAACACCTGGGCTAGATCTTCCCAAGTATAAATACTGCTGGGAGCCAACTGATTCAACCACGCTCTGGCTGATCCTTCCAACATGAGGGGCAAATGCTTCATGGCCACCTCGTCATTGCCGCCTCCGATCTGAACAGCCACTCGGTAATCCTCGAGCCATGTGTCCGGCTTGGACTCTCCAGTGAACTTGCTGACTCCAGCCGCCAACCTGAAGTTGGGAGGAATCACTGCAGCTCTGATTGCTCTGCTGAAACACTCGGGACCTGAGATGCGAACTCTGCTGCTGGACGGGGCGCCTCTGTCACGGTCTTCTCGGTGAGCTCTATTTCGGTCGACCAGACCTTGAACGATGATGGATCTCGCATCAAAGCCTGGTTCCCTGGGGTTGACTGGGACCTTTCGACCAGTACTGAACTGGCGTCTGTCTTCTTGCCGTCGAGGAATGTACGACCCGGCCCTTGGGGGAGGAGAAGGTACTCGACGTTGATCGTTGCGATCGAATCGGTGCTCATATCGCTCGTGCCCTTGGTACTGATCCTCGTGCCGGCCTCTGCGTCCTTCACGCCTCGGGGGCGACCCCGGACTATGAGCCGACTGAACGGAATTCACAGTGACGGATCGACTGTGAATCCTGTTGCACGACTGAGACACGGCTGAATTCTGGTCACCCGCTGCACGAAGCAAATCTCTGATCTGCAACAGACCTCTCCCTGCCTCTGACTGTGAAGGCTGGATCGACTCCACTATGCGAGCCGCAGCTGCCAAATTCTGAATCGGGGTACGGTATACCTGAGTCGGCGGCTGGAAGACGCGACGACGACTGGACTCGGGAGCGGGCGGTCGTGCGCGCTCGTCGAGTGCTCTCTGGAGATTCTCCAATCGAGTACGTTCAGCCAAGTTGGCCAAGCGCGCCTCCTCCAGGGCTCGCGCCTCAGGGGTTTCTCCAACGATAGGAGTGTGAAGGGCGTCCACGTTCCGGCGACGGAGTTCCTCCCTCTGCACTGAGGTAAGGGGCTCGGGCCTGTACTCTTCGTGACCCCGCGCCGGGATCCCCGCTGCGGCAACCTCTTCGGTATGGGGGAATCCGGGGGGGCTACGTGGTCCGTCGACCATTAGTACTTCCGCCGCCGGATCACTACTGTCGCACTCGGACGCAGTCTCTACGGAGCCAGTCGACAGGTCGAACAGGCCGTAGAGTGACTCGTCGGGCTCGATTGCCGCGACTTGGGGGATGGCTGACTGGCGGGCCAGTGCGTGCTTCATCCACCGCTGGAGTCTCGACCGGCCGGTGCGCTTGCGCCGGTGGGAAACTGATGACGATGATGACGATGACGGCGCAACGAATGCCGACCCGTACTGGGTCGACGATTGCCGCAGGAGGACGCCGCGGACGCATGCGCGAAAATGCGTGGCTCCGCGGGCGGGAAGCGCGTCCACGTCGAGTGGAGCCTCCTGCAGCCAAGCAGAGTTGTCAACAATGAAGGAGAGAGCGCCGAGACGGATCTCGCGGCTCTCGACCATGACTCTGCTCGAAAACATGATGTGGGTTGAAAGAATCCCAACTCCTCCAACAAATCGCTAGAACACCGGCCCCACGGTGGGCGCCAACTG
Organism: Aegilops umbellulata; assembly: GCA_032464435.1. Taxonomy (NCBI): domain Eukaryota; kingdom Viridiplantae; phylum Streptophyta; class Magnoliopsida; order Poales; family Poaceae; genus Aegilops; species Aegilops umbellulata. The sequence continues at coordinate 146,485,956 of CP136059.1, read as the reverse complement.
TCGTGGTTCTAAGTCTGACAGTGAGAAAGGGGGGTAAGTATGGAGAGGCAAGATCCTAGCTATGGAGTAGTTGTATGCGCAAGGAGTTTACGAGTTCGGGCCCTTCTCTGAGGAAGTAACAGCCCTACGTCTCGGAGCCCGGGGGCAGTCGACTGGATTATGTGTGTATGTGTTACAAAGTTCCGAACCCCTGTCCTAGTGGAGGGGGGTGGCTTATATAGAGTTCGCCAGGACCCCAGCCAGCCCACGTTACAAGGAGTTCAATGTACATAAAGAGAGGGGGTTACTGGTAACGTCTGTAATAAAGGACCATGAAGGCCATAAAAGCTACTTATGAGGTGACCGTTTGTAGGCAGTGTCTTTAGGTCTTCTTGTGGTCGAGTGGCTGTCTTCATGGTCGACTGCTTGTACTTCTGGTCGAGTACGCCTGTGTCCGTCGACTGGGCTGACCAGGTCGACTGAAATGTTGATACTTCTCAGAATGTCTTTCATTGTAGGAGTCATGTCCTTGGTTGGGTACCTCGGGTATGATAAGTTACCCTACCCTAGGTACGTATCCTCGTCAGGCAGCCCCCAATGGCACCTTATGTTTTTCATCCGGGTTGGGCAGAACCAAGGAGGCCCGTTCATGAGAGGCTTTTTTATCCCACACGAGGCCGTTTGAACAACGGTGTCAATCGGCCAATGCAAGATAATCATGGAAGGGTTGGCAAGCAAGTGTCGCGTGCTAAATCACCAAGTGCTGAAATTTCAGAGCCTGGCAAGCAAAAGGAGAAGAATATTAGTGCTGAAACTATTATGATAGGCACTAAAGAATTAACAATCAAAGCGCCGATTATTGGTGATAATCCGGCTAATTCAAATAAAGATGTGGCTGTTGTCCAGTAGGGTCCCATGGCTAATGATCATAAAGCTAGCACAAGCAAGGCCAAGTAGAGGGATCCAAAATATACTCAGCCTAAGTGGTGTCCTTCCGGTGTGACCAAGGCGCAAAAAAGGAGATTGCAGCGCATGAGGAGTCATGAGATGGAGGAACAAGAAGCAGAAAAGCTAAGGGATAAATTTTTCAATGTAAGTTGTCCCATGGTACCCCCAAAACAAGTGCGGAGGCCAAAGCAAAAGGAAAACATAGCAGCTTCTCCATTGATCATAGCAACACCTACACCACCAATGGAGGACGATGCAGCTACCATTACATCGTCCACTTTGCCTACTACTTCCTCTTCCCTTGAAGATATTTCAGAGTCAGTGGACATGCTTGCGGAAGAAGATGAAATGCTTGATTATGAGTCTACACCGGTTCATGAAGGTATGGATATTAATATGGTGTATTACTTACCCGCTGAATTTCATGCTATAGATGACGAAGGGGAAGTAGCTCAGCTAGATTTTGGTCCTAAAAATGCTATATTCGAGAAGCCAAAAGAACCGGTGATGCACTTGAAGCCATTGTTCCTTCAAGGTCATATTGATGGATCGCCGGTTGCTAGAATGCTTGTCAATGGTGGTGTTGTTGTTAATCTTATGCCATATTCGGTTTTCAAAAAATTGGGGCTGCATGATGAAGAGTTAATAAAGACCAACATGGTGCTTAATGGATTTGAAGGCAAAGAGAAAACTGAAGCCAAAGGTGTAATGTATGTGGAGCTTACAGTGGGAAGCAAAACTTTCGCTACCGCCTTCTTTGTTGCCGAGGTGCAAGGTAACTACAATGTGATATTAGGCCGCCATTGGGTTCATGGAAACCAAAGCGTACCATCTACTATGCACCAGTTTTTAATTCAATGGGTTGATGATGAAGTAGAAGTCATTCATGCGGATAATTCGGCTTGTGTTGCTTTGGCCGATGCATCGGTGGATTGGCAACATCCCAATGCTACTTGCTTAACGGGGTGCGACTTATCAAAATTTGATTTTCTTAGCGCCACAAAAAGTGGTTTCGTGCTCGTTTCTTTAAAGCCGGTTGGCGATAATCGGCTCCAAGGTATGATGTATTTAAATGGATCCTAACTCATAGTGGTTACAAAAGCGTCTTGTAGAATATCGGTCCAATGAGAACAATATGTATGAGTCCATAGAAGAGTTAGATGATATGGATAAGTTAGGACAAGGTTTTACATCGGCCGAACCATTAGAAGAGATAGATATAGGAGATGGTTCAATTCCTAGGCCGACATTTTAAGAGCCGATCATAAAGTTAAGTTGATCGAGCTGTTGAAAGAATATGTTTGTTGCTTTGCATGGGAATATCATGAGATGCCAGGTTTAAGCCGAGAGCTAGTGGAGCATCGGTTACCTATAAAGGCCGGTTTTAGACCATACAAGCAATCAGCCAGAAAGTTTAATCCAAAAACATATGATCGGATCAAGGAAGAGATCGATCGTTTGCTCAAAGCTAACTTTATTATACCTTGCAGGTATGCTGAGTGGATTTCTAACATTGTGCCAGTAGAGAAGAAAGGCTCTGGCAAGTTGAGGGTGTTCATTGATTTCAGAGATTTGAATAGAGCTACACCTAAAGATGAGCATCTCATGCCAATAGCCGATATGCTTATTAATAATGCTTCTGGACATAAGATCATTAGCTTTCTTGATGGTAATGCGGGGTATAATCAGATTTTTATGGCCGAAGAGGACATGTCCAAAACGGCTTTTCGATGCCCCGGTTTCCTTGGTTTATTTGAGTGGACGGTGATGACCTTTGGGTTAAAGAATGATGGCGCCGCGTATCAAAGGGCTATGAATTTAATTTTTCATGATTTACTTAGTGTTATAGTTGAGGTCTATATTGATGATATTGTTGTCAAATCAGATGCTTTTGAATCTCACTTAGCCGATTTGTGTTTGGCTTTTGAAAGAATGAAGAAATATGGGCTGAAAATGAATCCTTTGAAGTGTGCCTTTGGTGTATCGGCTGGGAAGTTTCTGGGTTTCATTTTTCATGAAGATGGCGTGGAAATTGATCCCAAAAAGATAGAAGCTATACAGAAAGTAGAGGCTCCCACATATAAGAGATATATGCAAACATTCCTTGGCAAGGTCAATTATTTGAGGAGGTTCATAGCCAATCTATCAGGGAAGGTTGATGCATTTACTCCTATCCTTCGGTTAAAGAATCATGTTGATTTTACTTGGGGGGCAAAACAGCAAGAGGCATTTGATATTATTAAGAAATATTTGTGCACTCCTCCGGTTATGAAAGCGCCCAGGCACAGGGAGCCATTTAGACTTTACATTGCAGCGGAGGAAGGTGTTATTGGTGATGTTTTGACTCAATAGACCGAAGGAAAGGACCATGCTATTACTTATTTGAGCCGACGCTTATTGGATGCCGAAACAAGGTATACATTTATTGAGAAATTATGCTTATGCTTATATTATGCTTGCACAAAATTGAGACATTATCTAGTGCCTAGTACTTGTATTATAGCTTGTTAAACCGGTGTCATCAAATATATGTTGCATAGGCCAATTCTTAGTGGTAGAATTGGCAACTGGGCTTATGCTTTAATTGAGTATGATTTGTCTTATGAATCTCTAAAATCCATAAAAGGCCAAATTGTTGCTAATTTTATTGTTGATCATCGGATTGATGAAAAGCGTGATATTGATATAAACCTTGTTTCATTAGTATCATGGAGATTATATTTTGATGGTTCAGTTTGTAGCAATGGCCAAGGTGTTGGTATTGTTTATATATCTCCTCATGGTGCTGTTTTTGAAGCCTCGTGCTGCTTAGAATACTTTTGCACAAATAATCAAGCCAAATATGAAGCATTGTTATTCGGCTTAGAGATGTTACTTGCCATAGGTGCTACACATATTGAGGCTTTTGGTGATTCGTTATTAGTAGTGCAACAAATATCCAAAGTCTTTCAATGTTATGACGAATCACTTAATGTTTATCTTGATAAATGTCTAGATATAATTTCTAATTTGGATTATTTTAGCATTGCTCATATATCTAGACATGACAATTGGAGAGGAAATGAGTTGGCACAACAAGCATCCGTCTATCATGTTGATCGTGGCATGTTTCGTATTTCTCAAAGGCCAATGTCTAGTCTTGCCAACATAGGGGAGGCCGAACCGGAGCCCACCGTTTCGGCCACTAATGAAATATTTAATGCAGGAGAAAATCAAGACTGGAGGAGACCCATTATTGATTATTTGGGTGATCCTAGTAAAAGGGTGGACAGGGTTGTTCGGCGTATGGCTTTCAAGTACATAATGAGAGATGATGGTCTCTGTCGCCGATCGGTTGATGATGTTCTTTTAAAGTGCTTGGACGAGGACCAAGCGAGAGTTGCTATGGGAGAGGTCCATGAAGGTATTTGTGGCACTCATCAGTCGGCTCCCAAGATGAAATGGTTATTATGACGTGCCGAGTTTTATTGGCCGGCAATGGTTAATGATTGCTTCCGGTATTATAAAGGATGTGAAGCCTGTCAAAAGTTTGGTGATATTCAGTTGGCTCCCGCTGCTATGTTGCATCCTATTATCAAGTCGTGGCCTTTTAGAGGTTGGGGATTAGACTTTATTGGACAGATTCATCATTCTTCTTCAAAAGGGCATTGGTTCATGTTGGTGGCAACTGATTATTTCACTAAATGGTTTGAAGCAATACCACTCCAAAATATGACACATACAGAGGTAATTCAATTCATAACTGAGCATATTATTCATAGATTCGGCATTCCTCAAACATTAACTACAGACCAAGGTTCATCTTTTATGTCACATCAAGTTAGAGAATTTGCTGAATCATATAAGATAAAGTTGCTCAATTCCTCTCCATATTATGCCCAAGCCAATCGACAAGCTGAGTCTAGCAATAAAATATTAATCAAGCTCATCAAGAAGAAGATTGAGGATAATCCAAGGAGATGGCATGAGCTATTGTCCGAAGCTTTGTGGGCACAAAGAATCCCAAGGCATGGTGCTACAAAGGTAACTCCATATGAGCTCGTATATGGTCAAGAGGCCGTTTTACTAGTGGAAGTGAATTTGAATGCTTTGAGAATAGCCAAACAAAATGATTTATCGGCGGTGGACTTCTATAACTTGATGATGGACAATATTGATGAAGTCGCCGATAAACGTTTGGCTGCTTTGAATGCCATAGAGAGAGATAAGTTGAGGGTGGCAAGAGCTTACAATAAGAAGGTCAAGTTGAAGAATTTTCAAGTTGGCGATCTCGTGCGGAAGGTGATTCTACCAATTGGTTCAAAAGATAGAAAATTCGGGAAGTGGTCTCCAAGTTGGGAAGGTCCTTTTAAGATTACAAGAGTTGTTCCTGAAAACTCATATTTGGTGGAATCCGTACAAGGCACATTATTACCTCGAGCTCTCAATGGCAAATATTTAAAGAAGTATCACCCAAGTGTGTGGCAAGAAGCCTAGATAGGCAAACGGCCGACATATAACTATCGCCCTTAGCATAAACATAGCGGATACATAATTATCGTCCTAAGAAAAATAAATGGCCGAGTGTTGACATCATCCTTAGAACAAATACATTGCAGATTATTTTTCGGCACGCAAGTTTTGCCGAAAAACAGGGGGCATGTGTTGACACCAGATTTTTGGCACGGTCAAGAACTTAATTAAGATGACATCAAATGGACAAGTTCTCAAAGTGAGAAAGTTCCGTATCGTCAAAAGGAAAAACTTTGATATTTGGGCCATAGTCATCCGGTCTCATCTCTAAGGCCGAAGTTGTGTTCGAAGTACTCAGATTTTGTATTCAGAACACTATTCGGCTGATTACGCCCCTAAGATTGCCTCATATGAGAAAAGTTTCTACACGGATTGTTTTCGTCTCGTCAAAACGATCCATTTTGATATAAGAAACGTCTAAATCAGAGTTCGTATGCAAAAGTTATAGCCAAAACGGTGTGCTGCATAAGTCTGCCCCGGAAGTTTCGGGCAAAACTTCCGGGGAGGTTCCGGCCTAAACAGAGAATTCGCACGCGGTTCGCCCGGAAACTGGAATTTCAACATTATTTGCAGATTTGCGGGCCATAATTCAATCTCAAGATGACCTCGGATGAGAAAGTGATGAACTCAGGAGTTTTTCTCCATTGCAAGATCTACAACTTTGCTTTTTGGACTATCGCAATCCGAGGCCATGTGCGACCTGCAGGAGCTGCACAAGAGGGCTACTTGATGTAAATTTAGCCCAGAAGTTCCGGCCCTCGTAGTCCGAGTTAGGTTAACTTTTGATGTTTTGGACGGGATTTGAGTCCTTTTCTTGTACGGAAAGTCCAGCCGCCTCATATATATGTAAGGGGTGACGACCGATTGAATAACAACACACAATCGCAACGCATCTACCACTTTTTTCATCTACGTTTTGTCCTCCCCCCGTTCTTGCTCCCTCGTTCTTCGTCGTTCTTCGTGTTGAGCAGTTCCGAATCCCGAGGCTCTAGGGGCGGCTTGACCGACCTAGGGCAGCCCATAGCCGCCGCACTCCCCGACGGGGTCCCTCCCGGGAGTGTGGGGTTTCGGGTCCTCAAAAGTTCTCTCCGGTCGTCTTGCGAATCGCGCTTCCGGTGAGACTCCTTCGACGCGAGCTGCGGTGCATCACCCCCGGCGTTGAGGGTACACGTGATGTGTTCGTGTGCGAACAGGCGGCATCGCTAGACACTTCCTCCATGGTGTCTCTCCCTCGTTGGCAACGTCCACATTAGTCGGAGTTGTTGCTGCTCTAGCTCTCGCTTGCCTTGCTGCTGCTGCTTCGGCTTGCACTCGTGTTGCTGCTCTGCTCTTGCTCTCGGTCCCCTTCCTGGCCTGCTCTGGCTCTTACACACACTGCTGCTCTTGCTCTTGCTCTCGCCCCCCTGCGTGGTCTGCTCTGGCTCTTGCTCGCGCTGCTTCTCTTGCTCTTGCTTGTGTTGTTGGTCTACTCTTGCTCGCGCTACTGCTACACGAGCAGCAGCTTCGGCTCTCGCTCTCTCTCCTGTTGCTGCTACACGACCAGCTGCCCCGGCTCTCGCACGTGTTGCTGCTCTGCCCCGGCTGCTGTCTAGTAATACAGTCCCTGCTAGAGCGGCTAACGGTTTAGATCACTACTACTCTGCCACTAGTGCTGGAGCGGCCAAGACTGTTAGTGCACTATTTTTCTGCTACTAGTGCGTTCAGTTTCGACAGCAAAATTCAGTTTCGACAGAAAAAATCAGTTTTGACAGTGAAATTCAGTTTCGACACTTAAATTCAATTTTGACAATTAAGTTCAGAGATGAGTGGATGATCTATTTTACATTTAGAACTTTTTGGTTATGTATTTTACATCATCTATCGGAGATGCTATTCGAATACCACTTCAGGTTAACATTGTCTCTCTTGTCCTGCTTCAGCCTCCCGTCGTACACCTCACCGGAGCTGCTCCAATGACGAAACCCTCCATCATAGTGGAGCAGTACCCTTGGCTCCATCTCTACGCGCCTAAGATCTTATTCCCCTCCTCCGACTGCCACATCAGCCGCATCATCCTCAGCAACCAACCTAATGATGATGAGATCGACATGGCTTCGCCAAATTAGTTGTACACTTGTTGCATCGCTTTTTTACTCTACATGTTATATATATTGTCAACTGAGCAAGCGTAGTAACGTGAAACACGATTAGTTTCTTCTATATAACGAGCAGTCAGGTACCAGGCAGCTTAGCTATCCGTGATGGACTCTCTCCAAAGCCATCATTATTTATTTCTGCATGTTTGAGCTATGCATGTGTAGATGGGCATGAGAGTTGAGTTAGTAGGGCAGTGGCCTGGGTCCAAAGTAGTACAAGTCACACAAAAATATTTTTGGAGTGTAGGCTTTTGCATGTCCATGTCTGCCTACTAGAATTGCTAGTGGTTGAAAGAAAAAGTGAAGGAAAAACATAGGAATTGGAAAGTTTCCTATGGTACTACTATTAATGCATTTGGTTCAAAGGAATGGATCAAAGGAAAATCGCAGGAATTGTTCCTTTGGTGTCTCTTTCAAAGAAAAACCATAGGAATTGTAATATCCACTTGGCCCTCCTTTTCAAATTCCTATTCATGAAGAACAAGACTAAGTGATAGTAGCATAATAGCATTATAATTGTAAATTTTCTTGTGGTTTGACTTTATTTGACCATGCTTCTTTGCATTCCTATGACCTTCCAATTCCTGTGAACCAAACACCTAGATGACAGAAATCTTGTGATTTTAAATTCTCTGTTTTGCACATGCATTCCTATCATGTGTATTTCCTATCCATGCGTTGTTAGAATCCTCCGATTCAAACAAGCCCTTATAGAATTACTTCTGTTACAGATAGTTGTTAAAGAAAACCTTGTGTGGTTTGTCCCGCTCCCGTTGCGCTTCGTCAACCAGCTCAGCTACTCCAACGACAGAAGGGTCCACCACAGCGGGGATCCACCCTCCAAACTGTCTTTTGCCGCCTCGGATCTTCTTCCCCGCCGCCGGTAGCCACAACAACTGCATTACCATCATCAACTGAGCAAATGACCTTGAGGACTACACGGGTTCGCAAGAGAGGTCGCACTCTTTCGTGTCTGCTTACATTATGCATCTCTTAATATTACATGCTACTTTGTCGTCATGTTCACCGATTAGACTTTGAGTCAGCTCCAAACTAATGCTCAAACTTGAGTTTTTAAATGGTTGTGGGGTACATATCGGGGCCACAATCAATAGTATCTTTCTATTATCTGGTTAATCTCCGGTGTCTAGTATGAGGTTCATGTTGGGGGGCATACAAACAGTAAAGAAGCCATTATCTGTATTTTTTAACTAAAGCCATTATCTACCTGCTATCATTGGTTTTGGGTCTATCCATAGGTTGCTACCATCACTCTGGATTTCTGCATGCACTCCTGACATAATCTCACTATGTTTTATTCCTATGAATGTCAGTTATTATACACAATGGAACTGAACATGTAGAGCAAAAGAGACGAGCCTTGCGCGGCAATAAAATTTCATGCAGACGTTGCTCCATGGTGGGTGCAAAGGCAGCCCCCTCCACCCATTTCAGATTGTAATCAAGAGGAATATAACTGTTCTGAGGGGGATTCAGAAGGAGCAGACCACTCCTACTTACCCCCCTAAAGTCTTCGCTCTAACTTCGCATGCTGATGTTGGTCATATCATGCATATGGTGCCTTGCATTGCTTACTTTATACATAAAATATGTCGTCTGCTTAGTTTAGACATGCTTTGTGTGAATGCCATCTGTTTAGCTTCTATATCGTATATGTGAATTATGCAGCACCATCTTGTTTAGTTTCTATATCGTATATGTGAATTATGCAACACCATCTTGTTTAGACAGGCATCATATATGTGAATTTTGCAATGCCATCCTGCTTAGCCAGACATCTTATATGTGAATTATATCACGCCATACTTTTTTTCATTACGTATTACATTTGTCAACAATGTTAGTACATTCAACTACTCTTCGTGTGCATCAACCATTTGACACGATGATGGAAAAATATGGAGTGAAAAAAAGGTCTTCAGAGCAGACTATGCTATCTGACGAAGCGCATATCTCACTGGTTACGGATAGCTCCTCAGAGGAGGATTCAGAGACAAATGACCAGTCCTATTCCCCCCCCCCCCGAGGTGTATGCTCTAACTTGGCAGGCTTATGTTGCTCATATTGTGCGTATGGTGTCTTGCATTGCTATGTCGTTTGCTTAGTTTAGACATGCTTTGTGTGAATGCCACCTGTTTAGTGTCTAATTACCATATATGTGAATTATGCAATGCCATCTTGTTAAAAGACATTATATATGTGAATTATGCAATGCTATCTTGTTGCAAGGCATTATATATGTGAATTATGCAATGCCATTTTGTTCAGCCAATCATCATATATGTGAATTATATCATGCTATCCTTTTTATGTATTACGTATTCCATTTGTCGATAACGTTTGTATATTCCACTACTCTTCCTGTGCATCATCCATTTGAAGCGGTGATGGAAGTATCTAGAGTGAAAACAAGGTCTTCAGAATAGACAATGCTACCTGCTAAAGCAGACATCTTGCTGGTTACAGATAACTCCTCAGAGGAGGATTCAGAGATAGATGACCAGACCTATTTCCCCCCTGAGGTCTATGCTCAAACTTGGTAGGGTTATATTACTCATATCATGCATATATTTTCTTTCATTGCTTAGTTTTTAGATCATATATGTGATTGCCATCTGCGTACTTGCTTAGTATATAAATCATATATTTGAATTATATCGTGCCATCATGTTTACATATACAGCATCTATCTGAATTATGGCATGCCAACCCATTTAATAAAGACATCATATATTTATATCATCTCATCTTGCTTAGTGTTTACAGTCATCATATTTTGAATTATGTCATCCTATCCGTGAATTATATCATGCGATCATGTTTCCATAGGTGGCATGTATGTGAATTATGGCATGCCAACCTATTTAATAAACACATCATATAGTTATATCATCTCATCTTGTTTACATAGCCATCATATTTTGAATTATGTCTTTCTATCTTGCTTAGTTAGCCATCATATATGTGAAATTGTGCCATGTTATCCTGTTTAGTTAGCCATCATATATGTGAAATTGTGCCATGCTATCATGTTTGGTTAGACAACATACATGGGAAGTTTTTCATGCCCTCTTTTATTCCCCACTATGCATGGCCATTTGAATTGGAGGGGGTGATGGTAGTATCTAAGGGAGTGACAACACGGTCTTCAGAAAAGATAGTGCTACCAGTCAATGCAGATAGAACCACAGTTATACTTGCCCAAGAACCAGCCCCACCACACATAACCCAGACTCTCGTAGATTGTACACCTACCTAGTTGGACAGAGAACCAGCGACACTCCTTCTAACCCCAACCCCAACAAATAGTAACCCAGTTCCAGTTGACACAACATTGTGTCCACCACAGAGCACCCAAACACGAGCAGTTAGTATGGCAACTACAGTGCCCAAAGCATGAGGACCACCACTCTGAATCCCAACTCAACGCTTAAAGTAGAAGAAGAATTGTTCTCAGGTCAGGTTCTGTAGCTATGGTTCATACTCCTCTACTCGTGCATCACTGTATTTACTCATACCAACTATTTTCAAATTTGAAGGAAGGAATTGGAACTCCAATGGCGCAATAGGTATGTTTTAAACCCGTTTCTTTAACTCATTTGCTATTGTAAAATGCTCTATGTTGATTTCATTTTCAATTGAATAAACAGTTATGTTCTCATGTCATGCACATTACAAGTGTTCTTATTGTTGTGTAGTTTCCCACATTTATATTCTATCTATGTTGCTTTGTCTTAAACAGATATTATTTGAATTGTGTCTCTATCTTGATTGGCAACAAAAACAAGAATGATATAGACCATACAGTGAACATGGTACATAGATATATGTTTGGTTCATGCGGTTATCATGTCCACTTTACTACTGAACTAATTTACCAAGATGAGTTTCATACACAACATGGTAAACATGTGATGTGTCTGCTTGTTTCTCTTTTAGAATGCAGACAAAATATTGGAGAAGAGTACCCCGTTATGCAATGGTAAAGGAAGTAATGTAGATAAGGTTCAAGATAGTGAGACATCCATGTTGGTCTCCGAGAAAGTTGATAAAAACTATCTTGACTACAGTGAGACAACCCCAATGTCATGTCTTGATGTAGTGTTCGAGTTACTAGCCACTATTGCTGGCACAAGGTCTTCGAACTCGCTGCTTGAATCAGTTCGTCTTCTTGAGTCTCAACTTCAAGTTGAATGACTTCGATCACATGTGCTACAACATGAAGCCGAGCCGAAGGACTGAGGAAGTCCCTGCAGAATTCAGATGCATACTTTCTGGTGCAACAGCAAGCACTGAAGGATTTAAGCGCTAAACAAGAGCAAGTTAAAAAGCTTGCTAAGCGTCTTGCTAGCATGCTGGGTACCCATGATATTGTTTCTTGAGCTCTTCTGAAGTGGTTTCAGTTCTGGACTTTTTTTGTTGCGGTGTTTATTTGCACTTGTCACCAACTTTGACAACCAGTGTATGTGATATGCTGCTTTGTTCCCTCTATTTGCACTGTGGCGAACTTTGATGCCTAGCGGATGTAATATGTGTAATAGCCGTAATAGCCTAGCGTTAGTTGCTTGCTTGTTTATTTCCTTATTGTCTTCTTTAGTTGTTTGCTTGTAGTCACTATAGTTCTTTTTCCGTGTTTTCGTCGTGGCCATAATAACCTATTTTTTATAACTAGGCCAGAATAATCATGGGCAACATACGGACCATTGTAACCATGGTCCTGCTATAGTGACCATAGGCCTCCTACAGGCCATAGGATCCATGGTCCTTCTAGGGGTCGTATAATCAATGGGCCTTCTACGGGCCGTATGATCGATTGGCCAAAAATGGGCCATGGACCAATAACGGCCCGCAAAATGGGCCATAAACGGGCTAGTGGAAATGTGTTTATGGCCCGACCATAATGGGTCATTAATAGGCCGAAATGTATAACGGGCTTAATTCTATCGACAGGCATCACGGGTCGTTAATGGGTCGTATTTGATGACGCTATGAAAACAGCCCAACGGGTTAACGGGCCACGAACGGGCCGACTGTAACCACAGACTGAATTTGGCCCACAAGTTGAACAGGCCAGTAACGAACCATAAGTAACCGAATGCTGAAAATGAGCCCAAGAAAAAATGGGCCGATAGAAGGCTGAAAGGTAACATGGGCTGGAAACGGCCCAACAGAATAATGGGCCATTAATGGGTTTAAAGTGTTACGATGTTCGTTATGGGCCAGTTTCACCATGGGCCTTTAACGGGCCCAGAGTTATAAAGGGCCTCGTATGGGCCGAAAGACGTCATGGGTCATACATGGGCCGGAAGTTACGACAGGTTGGAATCATATTGGACGGCCCAGATGACGCTACTGGGCCCAACCCGGATAGGCCATAACGAGCCGTGAGTTAGCGGGCCGTAAATGGGCTATATGCGAACATGCCCTTGACAGGCTTTCCGTGGGCCAGCCCGCTACCTTTTGACCAGGTTAAACGGGCCGGCCTTTTCACCTGAGTGGGCCTCTGTTGGGCCGCGCCACGTGTCGACGCATCATAGGCGCCTCCCGTCCAATGAGTGATGACATCTGTCCCAACGCTGAGCCGACACGAGGTTCCTCTAGCCATTGAGAATTTTACACGTGGAAAATCCCCATTGGTCCGGGTTGTTAACGGGTTATCGGATCCAAACCGGAACTCCATAGCTTAACGGCGACCCGTTACGGTGGATGCCACGTATCAGTTACCTTTGACGAAAGCACTTCCATATGACACGCCATTTATCATCATGGAAGTGGACACTTCCGTGATGACAATTTTGGTATTGTCATGGAACACTTCCACAACAGCATGTGTATGACTATCTTGATTCTGTCATAAAATCGTCATGGAGGTACATGCATGACAGAAAACGTGACCTACTGTGACAAACACGTATCATCACGGAAGTGTATTTTTTTATAGTGGAGCTAGGGTTAGGAATAACTGCAACTCTGAGAGACGAGGATGTATGCCAATGTTCACGTCCTTGGAGGGAAGCTACGTCACCTGAGGGAGTCCTGGATTAGGGGGGTGTCCGGGTAGCCGGACTATACCTTCGGCCGGACTCCTGGACCATGAAGATACAAGACTGAAGACTTCGTCCCGTGTCCGGAGGGGACTTTCCTTGGCGTGGAAGGCAAGCTTGGCGACGCTGATATTTAGATCTCCTACAATTGTAACCGACTTTGTGTAACCCTAACCCTCTCTGGTGTCTATATAAACCGGAGGGTTTTAGTCCATAGGACAACACAACATACAACCATCATACCATAGGCTAGCTTCTAGGGTTTAGCCTCCTTGATCTCGTGGTAGATCTACTCTTGTATTACCCATATCATCAATATTAATCAAGCAGGACGTAGGGTTTTACCTCCATCAAGAGGGCCCGAACCTGGGTAAAACTTCGTGTCCCTTGTCTCCTGTTACCATCCGCCTAGACGCACAGTTTGGGACCCCCTACCCGAGATCCGCTGGTTTTGACATCGACATTGGTCCTTTCATTGAGAGTTCCTCTGTGCCGTCGCAATCAGGAAGGATGCCTCTTCCCGTCTTTAAAGACGGCGCCATTACTAAGGAAGCCTTGGCTGTCGGCCAAACCCTCCGGCTTGGTGGCTTTCTTATAACCACCTGTTCGGCTGTTGCGCCGACGGTGACCTCTCAGGTCATCAAAAGCAATCTTCACGTCAGCTCGGAACTCATCGAGCAGTTAGATCCAATGGAGCTTTCTTCCGTAAACGAGCTCTTGGATCGCATCGCCGCCCTGGGTGTCGCTACAGTTTACGACCAAGTTGGGCTTAAACCCGATCTAAGAGAAATTAACTCTCCCCAAGCCACCCATCACATTGCCGTGATCGAGGCGCAGTGCGGCAATCCTTCATCTATCTTAAGGACTAGCTACGTCCGGATTCCCGATCCCTCCAAGCGGGATACCCGCGGAGGAGAGGACGTAACTCAAGACCTGAACTTAGAATCAGGCAGCGGGCTGGATTCATTGGACAACTTCCAAGAATTCAAACTTCAGAGTTCGGAAACTCCTTGGCCTTTGAGCCTCAGATTGGGTGAGGTTTCGGATTTAATTACACCCACCCACCCGAACGTAAGCAATCTATCCCAAATCAGGCAAAAGCCCGAAGAAACAGTACATCATTACTGGGCCAGATTCCTCCTAGTTATGAACAGGATAAAGGACTGCCGCGAGGAAGACTCAATTTCAATATTCTGCAATAATTGCACGGACAAGGGAATCCTCAACGCCATAAGTCGTCGCGATATTACGCGCTTCGCTGACTTGGCGTCCATAGTACAAAAGTACGGTGCGATGGAAAGTGCCCGGAAAACCGAAATAAAATTTTGGGACAATCCGGCCTTGAATAGAAACCCCGTCCGAAATAAAAGGGTGCATCATCGTCAAACACCCGAGTTAAACACCAAAAAACCAAAACCCTCTACTGGGCATGGAACCGTACTGGAAGGATGGCTCAATGGACCCTGTAAAATTCACAGTACAGAGGGCGCCACGCCAACTCATAGCCTTAGAGCATGTTGGATACTCCGGAAGGTGGCCAAAATAGGCGAAGATCTCCTAATTCCGGAGGCTGCAGAAAGCCACCCCAGGGTCACCAGTACAGTCTTAACAGTCTTCAAGACTTTCGCATCAAATAATATGGGAAAAAGAACACTCCGCAGCCTCGCCAAAGTCTACCAAGTAGCAACAATAAACCCATGGAGTGACACGGCTATTACTTTTAATGCCAGTGATGAACCCAAATTCCGAGCAGCCCGAGCACTAGCCGCACTGGTCCTCAGTCCAATAGTGAACGGCTTTCGCCTCACCAAGGTACTCATGGATGGAGGCAGCGGATTGAACCTCATTTACGAGGAAACCCTTCAAAGAATGGAAATATACTGGAACCGCATTGAGCGAAGCAGCACAACCTTTGGAGGAATAATCCCCAGTCGGGAAGCGCGCTGTATAGGAAAAATCACACTAGATGTTGGCCGGTCTGGGGGCTGGCGTCGTTTTGACGTCCCCCACGGGAGACACAGTCCAATACGTACTCCAGATTATGTACACAGACTCCAACAATGCAGCCGAATATGAGGCCCTTTTACACGGTCTCCGGATGGCAGTATCCATGGGCATTCAGCGCCTAGAGGTGCGAGGGGATTCGAACCTCGCAATATCCCAAATAAATGGAGACTTTGATGCCAAGGATCCAAAAATGGCAGCCTATTGCAACGCCATTCTAAAAATGTCAGCTCGGTTCGAAGGGCTCGAATTTCATCATATAGCCCGGGAGAACAATCAGGCGGCAGACGTCCTGGCACGCATCGGCGCAAAACCCGACGCAGTCCCCCCCAACGTCTTCTTGGAACGTCTGTTCAAGCCATCCGTAGTATGGGAAGGGGAATCCGGGAATGACATTCCGGGACTCAATCGCACTGCCCGATGACGAACAATCAGACACAATCGACGGCTCCGCCAACAAAGTCACACCTTCAGCCCACGTAATAATGGCCGTTATCGCCCCGTGGACAGAACCATTCCTAGCTTACCTTACTAGGCCGGAACTTCCAGAGGACCAAAACGAGGCACGCTGCATAGTGCGGAGATCTAAGGCCTATAAAGTCCATGAGGGAGAGCTTTATAAGAAAAGCACTACCGGAGTCCTTCAAAGGTGCATCTCCGAAGAGGAAGGGCGGAACTTGCTGGCTGAAATTCACGCCGGACTCGGTGGTCATCACGCTGCAGCTCGGTCCCTTGTAAGCAAGGCTTTCCGTACAGGCTTTTATTGGCCAACGGCCCGGGCATACGCTCAGGACTTAGTCCAACGATGCGTCGGTTGCTAGCTTTTCGCAAACCAAAGCCATATGCCACCCACCGCCCTCCAAACTATCCCCATAACATGGCCCTTTGCGGTCCGGGGGCTTGACATGGGACCCCTTAAAGGTGGAACCCACAAGAAAAAATACTTACTGGTCATGGTGGATAAATTCACCAAATGGATAGAAGCCAAGCCTGTTAAGACGGCCGAATCCGGACCGGTGATAGACTTCATATCCGGGGTCGTACACCGTTATGGCGTCCCCCACAGCATCATCACTGATAACAACACGAACTTTACGGCCGACGAGGTAAAACTCTGGTGCAAAAACATGGGCATCAAGCTCGATTATGCCTCTGTCTATCACCCACAAACTAACGGCCAGGTCGAACGTGCAAATGGTCTTATTATGAGCGGCATCAAACCCAGATTAGTGCGATCCCTCAAGGAATCCAACACGCACTGGGTAGAGGAGCTCGACTCCGTACTCTGGGGGCTGCGGACCAAGCCGAATCGCACCACCGGATACACACCATTCTTCATGGTGTACGGCGCAGAGGCCGTTTTGCCTTGCGACATAATTCATGACTCACCTCGAGTGTGCATATACGAAGAAAGAGAGGTCGAACTCGATCGGCAGGACAGTTTGGACACCTTGGAGGAGGAGCGTGACGTGGCAAAATCCCGTTCCGCATTCTATCAACAGCAGGCCCGAAGATATCAAAGCAGAGAAGTACGGGCCAAAAATTACAATATTGGCAAACTAGTTCTACGCCTGCCGGACAAGAAAAAGGACAAACTGAAGCCCAAGTGGGAAGGTCCCTTCATAATCGACCAGGTCCTGAGTGGTGGAGCGTACCGTCTGCGAGATGCATCGGATAACCGACTCGAGACGAACCCATGTAACGCAGCCCGTCTCCGAAGATTCTATGCCTAGCGCCGGATTCTGTGTTTGTCTCCTTCCTCTGTCCATTTTTTACATTTTCTGTCTTACATTTCTCTCCTTCCCCCATTCTTTATTTTTCTTTCTTATAGCCCTTAAAGGCTCATCAAGTGACGCGCTACCCGCGCTCACTAAACCTGGGGGCTTCTTTAAACAGAAGCTTACTTATACGGGCTTCATGCCCAGCACATGCGTCAAACTTTCGCATGTACCTTTTATTCACCATTATATGCATCGATATGACTTAAGTTTTGGCCAAGCTGGGTTGCCTGGCTCCTGTGCTTACCCCTACGTTCCCAATTGTTCGGCTAGGTGGTAAAGGGAGCACCTCTGCGATTGTTACTGCCGTGTCAGCCGATGTGTACCTCATACTGGGTGAAGCCGAAAGCTAGCGTTCTTAAGGGAATATTCGGTCGGTGAACTAAAGTTGACCTTTTTACTTATTTACTTATGTGCCCCCAGATGCTTTTTCTGCGTTCGCAATTCGGACATGCACTTTAGGGCATGCCTCCCAGAGAAAGGAACCCCTAACGGAACTATTCTCTCTGGAAAATGTTTCTTACTAACCATATAATATAACATAACTAGTTGGGCACTTGTCTAATAAAGCACTAATGACCCCTACGCCTGGTCTCCATGCATACCCCGGTTGTTATATAACCGCAAGGGTATTCGGACGCACTCCAGACCGTCAGGTCCCGAGATCGAAGCGAAAAGGTCGGCAATGACAAACGATCTACAATCCGGCTAGAAGGCATTATAAATGTCAATTAATTTACATAGTCATTTTGACTGACTATATTCCTCTTCAATTCCATCTAGCAGGCTGTCTAATTTACAGTCCTGCTGGGAATACTTTGCGGCTAATTCTACTTGGCCATATACTAAGCTTACAGGGATCTCCATCCCATCGGGCCCCACAGGTCCGACCTCGGCCATGTGGTTTGGGTCAGCCTTTGTGTACCGCGTCTTCACCATGGCCCAGGCCTCCCTAGCGCCTTGACGATAGACCAATATCTTCCATAATCGGAAGTGTCGCCGTGCTCCTTTCAGCTTCTCCGCAAGCTCTCCAAGGCCCTTGGGCATGGAGAGGGATGGCCGTAAGGCTTGGGCAACGCCTTGCATCGCCTGCCGAACTCGCTCGTGCAGTTGCGAGAGCTCGAGAAGAAGGTCACCCGTAGAACCGGGCATCTCCTCTGCAGGACGACCTGTTAGCATACCTATAGACATCACTCTGTTAGTCGACTTCCTCGCCGAACTCTTTTTTTTTCAAAGTTCGTTCAAGCACTTACTAAATATGACGCGTCGAAGCCGCTGATTCTCCTTAACGGAGTCCGACAGCTGGGCTCGAACATCTTTCAGTTCAACACCCAGCTTGGTGTTGGCATCCTGAAGATCATTCTTCTCCCGCCTCACCATTGTCAGCACGCTCTCGCCAGCCTTTAGCCGGCGTAGGAGTTGTTGCCTGTCCGGATCTAGTCCGGCGCCATCTGCAATTTCATTTGTCAGATTTTCACATATGCCGCATTTCACACTTATCTTTTTGAAGCATATATCACCAGAGGGGGTCTCCTTAGGCTCCTCTGTTGCGGCCAGTGCGGCCTCAAGTTGGGCTTGGCACTCTTTTAACTCCTGAGACAACTGGGTATTCTTCTCTGAAAGAACCTGCATATTACATGATCCTTAAATCAGTTATTTTCACTGCTTCAAGTCTCAGGGGCTACTGGTGTATATAACCATTAAAATTTTCTCACCCGTATGTCTTTTACATATTGCTCCGTGGCTCTCGCTAGACCATTCTGAGTGGCACGGAGATATGCATCTCCCGAATTGAAGGCATCGAATGCCTCTTGGGAGAAACAGGCGTCGCGAAGAACTGTCCGGCGACGCCTGTGGTTCATGGCACTTTCCACCTCGAAAGGCGTGGCAGACAGCCTGTCCGCGTCCTCTGTCGGAGGAGCGTCCGGTGCGCGCCTCGTGTTCGCCTCCGCCTCCGGTCCGGGCTTTGGATCCTGGCTGGTGGAGGCGAGATTGGCAACCTCTCCGGATATAGTCCGATGAGGTCTCTTTGTCCTGAACAAAGCACAAGTGTTAACATGCGTTGAAGGAATAACACCTGAGAATAAGAGGGCGCGCTATACCTTTGCACCGGCGCCTCAGTCCGGACTTCACTTCTTTTCATCCCACGGGGCCCTGCCGCCCCTTGTTGGCTAGTCGCCATAGGCTCGGCCTCCCGCCTTGAGAATCTTCCCTCCGAAGTACAGTTGTTGTCAGGAAACTGAAAACACGCGAGGACGGATTCCTTTTCGAGGTGCTGGGACTCCGGTCTCAGTTACCTGGGAGGCCGGGAGTAGCCCCGGGTAATCGGCCGTAATGGCCACCAGGGCATTATCCCTGCTCAGCTGATAAAACACCCCGTCAATCAGCTCCACGGACAGGTCCGGATCCTCTTCGGAGGCCGGATCGAGGGACCGTTCTGGGTCCTCGGGCTGCGGGGGAGGGATGTTTATTTCCTTTATTTCCTGGCGCAGTTCCTGCGTGGAAATCATCAGACTACATAACTAATGATGGGAATATAAAACGGATGGGCAAGTAAAATTGTCCACTTAACCAACTTGGAGGATTGTACATTGTAAATCCACCTTGAGGATTGATGCGGAGAAATTCCTCCTCTTCCCCCTTGTACAAAGCGGACAAGATCTTTATCAGGGCAGCAGCTGAGTCCGGCGCCTTTCGGCCGTAACGGGTGGCGTCATCCTCCCCGTTAAAATCCCACATGGGGTGGCTTCTATACTGAAGCGGTTGCACCCCCCGCATGATGCATGCGGCCATGACTCCGATCATGGTCAATCCGGAATGAGCTAGCAGTCTTATCCGGCCCATCAGGTAAAGGACGTCCCTGTCACTTTCTTTCTGAGAGCTCCGTGGACGCCAGCTTAGGCGCTTCTTCAGGGGAGCACTTTTGAACTTAGGGAGGCGGATCCGAACAGGATCCGGTAGCGGGACATCCTCTATATAAAACCATTCCGAAGGCCAGTCCTCGGACGCCTTCTTTGGGGTTCCGGATAAATATCCGGTCCTGGCAATGCGCCACACTTCGGCTCCGCCCACTTGATATACTGACCCCCTCTAAGAGCGGGGCACCAGGCAGAATAGCCTCTTCCACAACACGAAGTGAGCCTCAACACCCAAGAACAGCTCGCAAAGGGCAACGAAGCCCGCGATATGCAAGATGGAGGCAGGCGTGAGGTTGTGCAGCTGGAGGCCATAGAACTCCAGAAGCCCCCGGAGAAACAGATGGATTGGAAATCCGAGTCCCCTTATTAGATAAGGGACAAGGCATACCCGCTCTCCTTTGGAGGGAGTGGGGGCGCTCTCCGCCTGCTCTCCACCATTGTAGGTGGCAAGTCCGGTTCGAACTGGGACCATGTAGGCCGGAGGGAGGAATCCCTTGGTCTGAAGCGATACTAGCTCGCTATGCGGAATGGAGCACCTCTCCCAGTCTCCAGGCTTACGACTGGAGGGGCGAGAGGAGGAGTTGCAACGGCTGGCCATGCTGGGATGGATCTTCGCTAGATGCGCTCTGATGACTACTCGCGGATGGAAGAAGGTGTGGTTTGGATCTAAATCCCCATTCCCTTAAATAGGCGGCTCATTTACGCGGCTAGGGGTGTGAATGTAAAAACGCCCAGACTTTTCGTATTCGTTCGACGCGTGGAAGATGGCCATTATTGGGCGTAGAAGCCAAGGAGCGCTACATTCACAAGAAACCGGACATTATTCAATAGGTACACAGAATCTGTGGGAGAATCCGCCTTGCAATGCCGAAGACAATCTGCGCGCCGGACTCGTCGTCATTGAAGCCTGGTTCGGGGGCTACTGAGGGAGTCCTAGATTAGGGGGGTGTCCGGGTAGCCGGACTATACCTTCGGCCGGACTCCTGGACTATGAAGATACAAGATTGAAGACTTCGTCCTGTGTCCGGAGGGGACTTTCCTTGGCGTGGAAGGCAAGCTTGGCGACGCGGATATTTCGATCTCCTACCATTGTAACCGACTTTGTGTAACCCTAACCCTCTCCGGTGTCTATATAAACCGGAGAGTTTTAGTCCGTAGGACAACACAACATACAACCATCATATCATAGGCTAGCTTCTAGGGTTTAGCCTCCTTGATCTCGTGGTAGATCTACTCTTGTATTACCCATATCATCAATATTAATCAAGCAGGACGTAGGGTTTTACCTCCATCAAGAGGGCCCAAACCTGGGTAAAACTTCGTGTCCCTCGTCTCCTGTTACCATCCGCCTAGACACACAGTTCAGGACCCCCTACCCGAGATCCGCCGGTTTTGACACCGACATCACCATTTAGAGAGGTGGATGTTCCCATGAAGGCACACCAATGCCACGAAGGCTCACCCTATGCTCTCTTTGAGATATCACCACGAAGGCGATTCTCAACCACTAGTGGTAGACCTTGAGGTGGTCTCCATACCATTACAAACTTTCCAAGGAAAATCACAATGATATGATTCCTCACCGAAGAGCTCCTACTGCCTAGGAGTCTCCAACCTCTAAGAGTAACAAGATCAAGGGAATAGCTCAAAACTTGCTCAAAACATGAATTCCTTTAGTTGAGAGGAGGGAAGGGGGATGATCTATCTTTTGATTGGAACAACACTCAAGAATCCTCACAAATGCACTCGAGATCTAGGATTTGGTGAGAGCAAGAGAGACTCGGAGAGAAAGGTGTTCTTGAAATCTTTTTAATATATATGGGTCGCGCTATTCGTCACCCTGGGTGAGGAATTGTTATTCCTCACCCCAGCCTGTTCATACACCCTACGCACACCACAACTAAGCGCACCCAAAGAAAAAGGTCCTGGGAGGTAAAATTACAATTTGGAGGAACGAGCGTGTCCCCTCTGAAACCACCGTAAGCAGAAGGCCTTGTGAGGTAATTTTACAAGATGAATGGAGGTGAGTTACATCGTGCATGTGACGAACCCATTCAGTTTTATTTTTCCATGCAACATAGTTTTAGCTAGTTTATTTTGCCTGCCATGTAATTTTATAGCGGACAAGCTACTTAAATTACATCTGCCCATACGGGCTGTATGGGACTCCCTCTAAGTCATTTTTTCTGCTCAATCATCAATGAATTTCATTGAACAAGGAAATCTTCAAGTCAACTGCCAGAGAAATGACCATAGAGAGCGGATAGACTACGGAGAGCAAGATGAGATGCTTCAGTTTAAAAAACAGGTTTGCTATTTCACATCTAGATGTAATATATCATTTCACATCTAAGTTCATCACCGTTCGATCTGTTTGTGCTTGATTTTTCGTGCAAGCCTTGATCCGCGTCGAGCGTTCATGTCCTGCGCCTGTGTCGCTCGTGTCAACCCATTCCGTTGTCTCTGCGTTTTCTCTTGGCCCGTTATGGTACTCCATGTTGGGCCCTTTTTCTTTTGTCACCGAGTTGTTACCCCATGGGCTGCCAGCGTTGTCCATTTTTATTTTTAAGTCCTTCAGGCCAGGAGCGACTAAAGAATAGCTGCGGTGTTCTTCTTTTTTTTGAATTTTATAGGGAGGTGGTGGCTGGACTTTTTCTCTTCTCTTTAGTTATTATCTTTTATTTTTCGTGACTTATCTCGTGTAAAATAAAATTTCCATGTCCTCATATTATCACCATGTTGTTATATTGAACTAGAACGATGTACTAAAACAATCTACACAACCTGATTTGTGTTTGTCGCTCGGGGTGGATGTCGGTGTACTAGAGTAGGGGTACCCTAGTATCCCGAACTTGTGCACGGGCAGTCGCAGCGCCCCGCGGCAAGGCTTGCCGGGTGACCGCCAAGGACCTCTGTGGTTCCTTTGGAACCATTCAAGAACAAAGTATTCAAGCCAAGAAGACAAGGCCCCGGCAAGAGGAGCTTGCCGGGAAGGCTACTCAAGGCACAAAGCCCCGGCAAGAGGAGCTTGCCGGGAAGGCCACTCAAGGCATCTCAAGGAACTCACCGCGACGCGCCACGCGTCCCGGCAAGACCAGGCGAGCGACAAGCTCCCGGACGCGACAAGACAACAACCGCGGCAAGGCGTTTGCCGCGGCAAGCAACCACTCTGTACCTGCGCTCCAGCTAACCCACCAACGTGTCGTGCTGAGACCCTTCCAGGCACATGTTCCGCCTTGAACTGATAAATATTTTCCTTTTTCTGAACTGGCTTTAGATCCGTCGTTTGTAGAGAAGTCTTGTGAAATCTGTTTCTGTGTTTGTATACCCTTGATTACCTTCAATGTTTAGATCTGGCGGTTTAACCTTGGCGTAGAGAATGTGAAGGACCAGTATATATCATTAGTCCCCTTGTTTGAACCGCCAGACGTTGCCACCTTACATAACTCCGGTTTGGATAGGACTACCTTCGGTTTAAATAGATATGCATCCAGTTTAATCAAACATATACTTGAACCGAAACTACTTATCTTGTAGATTTCCTCATGGCAGAGAAAATATATGAATGCAACTGGGTTCCTTCCCGTGTTACGGAAACACAGTTGAACAACTTAGTTCTCACCGGCGCTTTAAGCAGTAAAAACACCGTCCACTGGAGAGTCCCAGGCACAGAATGTCCTCCCACCCCTGAAGAGGGAGAGGTTGTTGTTTTTGCGGATCACCTGGCCCGGGGCTTTAGTCCGCCCGGTTCAAAGTTTTATCGGGATGTCTTAGCCAATTTCCAACTGCGCCCACAAGATACCGGTCCCAACTCTGTCACTAATATATGCCACTTCCAAGTGCTTTGCGAAGTGTACCTCCAAGAGGAACCCACAGTGGAATTGTTCCGAGATTTCTTTCACTTGAACCGTCGCACAGAGTTTACTGATGGCCCCAATATGGAACTGGGTGGTATGGCAATCCAAAAAAGGAAAGAAGTCACTTATCCTCATGCGAAACTGCACAGTCATCCCCAGGAGTGGAATAATTCCTGGTTCTATTGTAAAGACACCTCCCCTGCCGAAGAGAATCCCTTGCCTGGTCTCCGTCCGGAACGGCTTAGCAACACTCACCCTTTTCCTCAGAGGTTAACTGGCAAAGAGAGGAGTAAATACGCTCCCCAATTGTCCAAGCTCAGAGCTTTCCTAGCCAACGGTTTAACTGGAGTTGATCTTGCCCGTTGTTGGATATCCTGGAGTATACTGCCCCTCAGCCGACGCTCCGGTTTGATGTGTGAATATACGGGCAGTGTTGACGATCCGCTGCGGCATGTAAACATCCAGCTTACTGATGAAGAAGTCACAGAAGCTGTGAAGAAAATTTTGAATGAACCGGAGCACGTCTGCGCTCGTACCGGCCTGCTTCCTTTTTGCACCATCAACAAACCGCCAGCCATAAGTCTGCATTTTTCCTTTGTATTAGCCTTGATGCTATTGTACTTGTTTATTACTGATGCCGACATCTGTGTGATGCAGGGTAATGATCCGTTTTGGAGCAAGAAAGTCCCACAAGAGAAAACCGATAAACCGGACAGACCAGTCCGGCCCAAGACCAAGGTTGTTAAGAAGTCTGCTCAAAAAAGGAGAACCACCGCTTCCTCTGATCCGCCAGCTGATGATGATGTGGGTAATCCGGACCTTGAGGCAGAACTTGATTCCCTCGGTTTACTTTTTGTACACCTTATTGATGATAATATTTGTCAGGATGATGCTGAAGCTAGTCATGTTGACGATGTAGAGGTAATTGTCCTTTCCTCTGACTCAAGCCTTCCGCCTTCACATAAAATCCGTCGGACAAACCGCAAAGTTAAATTTTCTCATCCCCTTGCTTATTTGGATCCCAACTTTCTTATGAAGACCCAACTGCATGAGGTGCGCCGCACAACTCGTCACAGTGATCAGGTAGTTACCTCCGCCGTTTTACCGAACAATCCGGTTCGAAGACGTCATTCAGAGGTCTCTAATTTGCTTGTCAGTATTTGTCCTAAAGCGGGCCGTTTTCGTCAACCGCTTAATCCGTCTGACTCCGATTATGAGGTCACCACACACTCCTCTTCTGGCGAGTCAACTGGCACCCAGCTGCCTCCACTTAAAACCGTGCTTGGGTAAGCTTGCACCTATCATAACGTTGTTGATTTTTGTAGTTTTCAACATGTACTGTCCTTGATTTTGCTGCTTCTTTCTAGGGCCAAACCGAGGCCAAGTAAGAAAGCTCGCCTGGATAAGGCAGCTGAAGAAGACGCTGCTCCTGAACCAGATGTTACCCCAGACATTGAAGCGGTCATCCATGAAGATGTGGTTGATGACCCGCTAGTACGAGATGAAGTTGTTACTGCTGATGAAGGTTTTGTTAACACCTCCGGTCCTGCTGACCAGCCAGCCAGTCCCATCCGGATTGAGAAAACCACCAGCCCTTCCAGACCTGCCGATAAACCGACTACGCCGGTTCAAACCGGCAAGTCTAAGGATGATGAAGTCATAATCACTGGCATTGGTCGTTCTGAACCGGGGAATCCCATCGCCTTAGCCAAACATACTGCCAAAGAAATTTCTTCCATGAGTAAAGGCAAATGGGATGTTGATCTGGCAACATATACTGCTCTGGGCGCCCAAGACGTGCATTCTGGATACTTGAACCGGCTGTATACTAGCCGTGATTATGAAGCTAATCTGGTAAAGCTGATGAAAGAGAAGCTTGAGGTAACTTCCATGAATTTGTTCCTGCTTATCACCATTGTAGCCCCCAAGGGCCGGTTCAACCTATCATAGTTGAATCGGGTCTTGACATAAAAAATTCCATGCTTCGAAATTCCTTGATATAGCCCCCAAGGGTCGGTTTAACTTGATGTAGTAAAACTGAAATTTTAATCTTCATACCGTGGCATCAGAAACTTATCAGAGCAAATAGCCATTAGCCCCCAAGTGCCAAGTTGAATATTTGTATTGAGCTTGGGACTTTGTCAATTATCTGATAGCTATAGATCAAATAAGCATTAGCCCCCAAGTACAAAGCGCATAACTTGTTATGTGGTTGGTACTTCATTGTTCATGTTTGCTGTTAAACCGTATAACTGTCGGAATGCAGGCTGAAGTAAGGGCCAAAGAAAACCAAGTTGCCGACCTTCAAGAGAATTTGAAAACCCGACAAGCTGAAACCTCCAAGGCAAAGGAAGAGCTAACCAGCGCTTTAAGCAGCATGGAGCAGCTGAAGGAGGACTTCAAGAAGGAACGGGCTAACTGGGCCACAGAAAAGGCCGCTTTAACCAAGAAGATTGAAAATGCGGAGGCTGCCCTAAAACCAGTAACTGATGAATTAACCAGTGTAAAGCGACAAGTGCACGCCATGACTGCCGCCATCTTTGGTAAGCTTCTTCCAACTTGTATAATAATAGTGATCCTCTTATAAAACAACCCGGTTTGTAAACTGTTGATCATGTTACAGGCACTCGTATTAACCACTTGGGGTCAGACGTGCGGATGAAACTGAAAGCCGCCTACTTGTTCTACTTCCATGGTTTCACACGATGCTATGGACCTTGTGAAGCAACCTAACCTGAAACTACTTCTCATTCAGCTTAAATTTAACCCCACGTAATTCAGTTTTGGCTCAGACATTAACAGGGAAAAAGCACCTTTGCATCTGTTTTTGTTCTAGGTAAGTAATTGTTTATAAACAGTACATGATACTGGAACATTTTCATCAAGAAATAGAAAAAATGCCTATTTTGTGCGATTGTAATGTTATTAAACAAAGATCCAAGATCAATACAGAAAAGGTCCAACTTTGAGGAAAAATTTAGTTGAACCTCTGAAATTAGAGATGCAAACAAACTCGATGGCTGCAGCCGGATACACACATATTGAACTGTTCCCGCCTTTCATTACGAATTGATGTATAATACATGTTGAACTGTTACACAAGAGAAAAATTCAAACACACACACACACACACACACACACACACACACACACACACACACACACATATATATATATATATATATATATATATATATATATATATTCGCGTACTCCAAATATGTGCATTTTCAGGTACAAAACTTCTGAACCTTCTGTACGAAAGAAGTTGAACTATCAGTCCAAACAGATTTGAAGTCGAATGATCTTTTCTCTTACCAATGTTAAGGGAAACGAAACCAAAGACGGCCTCGTGGGAGAACTTGGACTGAAGAACTCGTCGGAGGAGGCAGAGTGGATTAATGTTTCAGTGTCAGAATCAGTTCAGTAGTTGCTCACTAGTACACTTGCCGCCTACTCGCTGTCGTCGGACGTACCCTGCACACACACACAACAGCCACCAATCATCATGCACACACACACAACCAGACACACACCCCATCATCTACACACCCAGGGCTCACGCCTACTACTGTCAGCACCACATCTCGCAGGTTCAGGAGAATTTCAGTGTCAGGAGAATTCGAGTTTAAACCGTCGAACTGATAAACTAAGTAAAAAGGCTCGCGCCGCGCCATGCTCGTACGTCAAGGAGCATGGCAGGAGAGTTCGGATGGAGAAGGGAGGAAGAGCTGAACTGGCGTGAGCCCCATACCTGGACGAGCACGGGAGGGCGACGGGGCCTGCTTCCTGGCCTCGCAGGTTGGAAGCAGCAACTGGGTGGAAGGTGGAAAGTGCCGCAGCGGTTTCGCATGGAGGTGGCTGGGTCCGGGGGCGGCGCCGGTCGCGCTGGGTCGGGGGCGGCGTCGGTCGCGCTTGGTCGGGGGCTGGTTCAGGGTGGGGTGTTTCTACGGCATCGCGCACCGGGCGGTAACAGAATATTATTCTATTACGGATAACAGAATAGTCTATATATATATATATATATATGAAATTTTTTTCAATAATAAAGCACGAATTGACTCTGTGGGTTAACCATCACAGTATGCTTCCGTCCAGTCGTAATACGCTTTTATGATTATTATTTGCACCGTTTGATGAGAACAGTAACGGCTTAGATTTAATAAATTTTACGTAATACATATTTAACATGTATATGTGCCAGCACATTGAGTTGTCACGTATATGCATATAAGGTAAAAAGAATTAAAATAGAAAAGTAGAAACTATAGCAGACTAACGGACACGTACGCCAAATTATCTGTACTAAATCGGAAACTTAGAACCATATAGTCCATCACGTTTCATCCTCACAAAAGATACCTATCACATTTCTATGTGCACCTAACGGCAGGGAGACATAAATTAAAAAACAACAAGGGAATGTGCATTACTTCAATCGGACATGGCAAGTCAAACGACCAAGCTGTAGCCAAATACGTATCAGAACTGAACACCGGTTATTAAAAAAATACAGAACACTGGCCAATATATCAAAACTGAACACCGGCCAGGCCATCTAAAAAACTTAAGCCCAATCCAAAAAAAGGCCCAACCACACAAGGAGTCGAGCGTGTGTGTGGGCTGTGGCCGGAGGCTGTGTGGAGCTGCTGAATGATGCTGTACGGCAACGATTCTGCAGAGCCACAATGTTAACTGGAGCCAGGTCGTTCATAAATTTGGACCTCAGGCTACAATGAGACAAAAATAAGAAAAATATATTCAAAACTGACATTAAAATAATTTAATACTATGAAATAATTTAGTATCGCCTAATAACAAATCTATACATATCTCGAATATATCAATATATACATGTGGAACTAGGGTCACTAAAGCATTCGCGAAATGCAATTCCGGCAAGCCTCTGTCTTTTGTAAGCAAAAAATTAAAGCAAAAGAAAGACAAACCAAGTCACACAAATTTGGAGCTCGAAGCCAAAAAAGATTGTAATATATATATAAAGCATATTAAAAATGTTTACATTTTTTTAAAAGAGATTTCAACCTTATTTCGGATATCATTATGACAAGATTTACACACAAGCCGAATACATGTATATATAAGTGTGGACTGACTCCCGATGGCGCGCGGATCTGTTCGTCATCTTGCGGTGGAGGCAGCAAGCAAGAGCACACGAGATAATGGACGCGAGCCCCACATGCGGTTCTACTGCCCCGTGAACTGTAGTTCAATTGCCAGCGGGAGAAGGGATTGAAACCGCGGGCCTCGGACAGCGGCGCCGTTGCTCCAGGCCATGCTCCAGGTCCAGGCCGTGTCCAGACCAAAGATATGGCCGAACGACGAGCTTGACGGCTGCTGGGTATGATGTAGGGTGGAGGCAACTGAGCATCACGCACACGCGGCAGCTCCTCGCCATGGGCTCGCGCTATCCTGGATCCAACGATGTTTGGAGTTCCTCATCTAGCGGCATTAGCAGCGGAAGGACATTGGCGGCGCGAGTAGAAGGGGCAGCAAGGTGCAGGGTGCACGCGGCGATGGGGCTCGGGCAGGGTGGACGTGAGTTTGAGGCGGTCGTCGGGGACGGCGGGTTGGGGCGGGGCACGGCGCCAGGGAAAGCAGTGGCCGTGCACGGGGGCTCAGACGCCGATGTACTGCTACTCGGGCGGCGAGCGGGGCAGCTTGATGGGGAGAAGGTCGGCTCTGTCGAAGAAGGACGCCGCCGGGTCTGTGGAAGAAGGCCGGAGGGGCGGGGGATGGGGCCCGCCGGAGGGATCCGTGGCCGGCGACGGGATAGTGGATGTAGGGTGCGGGAGGGTGGGGGCAGCGTGCCAGGAAGGGCAACGGGTAGGCAGGGGTTGGGAGGTCGGAGGACAAGGACCTGGGGCTGGAGACTGGGAAGTTCGCGGCGGCGGCACGCTGGAGAAGTCCGCGGTGGCGGCGCGCTAGTGCAGATTGCGGTTGCAGCGTGCTGGGTCTCAGCGGCGAGGGATGGCGGCGGCGGCTCGATGAGCAGTTGGCGGTGATGGCGGGAGGATTTGGGAAGGACGGGGTCGGGTGGGTTCTTTTTTGTTTTTGTTTACATGCATCGCTTGGCTAGGAAGATTTCAGATAGTGTGCCACCTCCTGAAAATTATTTAACAAAAAAGTTCTCGATGGCCATGAACACCCGATGGTAATGCACCTGATGGCCATGGATAAAATCATCTTTTCAACTGTCTCTTAACAGACATCTAATGGTCAACTAAATAGCCGTGAAAATTTTGGGGGAGGGGAATTTTGAGTGGCATATGTGCTTGAAATTTGAGTAGTAATACTCTAGAAAAAATAACAAACAAAATGTTACTGTTTTAAATGTTTGCAATAGTATAAGATGTTCACGAATTCAAAAAATATTCTTGATTTTAGAAAATGTTCAAAAATTTGTAGAAGTGTTCATGAATTTGAAAAATGTTCACGATTCCACATATGTGCATGAGTTCAAAAAAAATGTTCATGATTTCAGGAAAAAATTAAGAGTGATAGTCTATCTCGATGATGCGGCAAAATATGGTCATGCCATTGAAGATTGTGATTTTTTTGCCCAGTGCAATGCACGGACCCTTTTGCTAGTGTGTGTATATATATATGTATATGTATATAGGGCTGAGCTATTCTGTTAGCGGTAACAGAATATTATTCTGTTACCCTTGGTCCTATAAGGGAGCGACTCCGTAGAAACACCCCACTCCGAACCTACGCCATCGCTCGCTCGCCCAGGGCGCCGTGACCCAGCAGCCGCCGCCCCCCCCCCCACCCCCCGGAATCAGGCAGCCCCCGACCAAGCGCGACCGACGCCGCCCCCGACCAAGCGTGACCGGTGCCGCCCCCGACCCAGCGTGACCGGCGCCGCCCCCGGATCCAGCGCGACCGTCGCCGCCACCGTTTCCTTCCCCTGCGTGGCCGCCTCCTTCACGCTCCGGTCGCCGCTCACCCCCGTGCGCCGGTCGCCTCCCTCCCCCGCGCCGGCCGCCTCCCTCCCGTGTGCCGGCCGCCTCCTTCCCCCGCGTCGGCCGCCTCCCTACACCATGCGTCGCCCCCTTCTGCCCCACCGCGCAGACCGCCTCCTTCCCCCGCGCCGGCCACCTTCCTCCATCATGCGCCGCCCCCATCTGCCCCACCGTGCCGGCCACCTCCCTCCACCACGCGCCACCCTCTCTTACCCACCCCGCCACCACCCCCTCTACCCCGGCGTGCCGCTTCCTGCTCCCCTCTCCCAGCGCCCCACCGGCCTCCCTCTGCCCCACCTGTGCTCCTCCCTGCTCTGCCCCTAGCCACACACGCCCCCGCCACAGTGGCCGCGTGGTTCACAGCTGCCGCACTAGTCCGTTCGCCACTGCCAACCGAGGCCGTTCGACAAAAAATCGTTCAGCAACGCAGAGGTTAGGAGCTTTCCTCTCGTTTTGTTCTGCCTTGTAATTTTTTTCTGATTTGGGGACTAAGTGACTGCAGTTTACCTAGGCATTTAGATGTGCTGATGTTATGCTTGCTTAGCAGAAGTTTAAGATGCTTGTTAAAAAATGTGATATATAGCTAAAAGGGAAAGATGAATTGTGTTTTCTCATAGCAAAAACTGATGCTCTGTAGGTGGTATAGTAGTTCACCATGTATATCTAGCATCAGTCCATAAAAAGACATACAAAAACAATTCAAATATGTGCGTTAAAAACACAGTTTGGTTTAATATAATATGTTAGCTTAATACATAGAAAAAATTATAGCAGACTAGTAGAGAAAAGAAAGGATTTGCATTAGTTCAGACTTGAAGGGTGGCGAGTTAAAAAAGAAAGAAATATTGAGCAAGAAAAAGAATATTGCCCCGCGGTAGACGCATCGGCACCTCGCTAGTCCAACTAGTTGCCCCGCTGCCGTTGCCGTTCACTCAAAGATAGGCGCTCTGTAAAAAGGAGCTCCTGTTTTGCAAATGATCATCTATAATAGGAGCTCTCAATTCCTTCCATCGGCATTTAAAATAACATATGGGGCTCCTGCTCCAGTTCCTGTATCCCTGGTTCGGTGTCAACATTGCACGTCTGCAGTTTGATGTGATTTAGTTGGGTAGGAAGGGAGAATCAGTAGGGACAGTACGGGGATGGCCAACGATAATCCTGCTGCTGACATGCTCTATAGAGATTTTATGCCAGCAAGGTGTTTGTGTTAAAATGTCTGAAAAGCGAAAAAAATCACCGCTGAATTCTATTTTGTGCTGAGCATTTCTCTGAACATAAGGTGTCTTCCCCCAATTGTTCTGGTTGACCTTATGCTTGCAGCCCAGTAGGACTTATTCTGATGCTCTGGTTGACCTTATGCTTGCAGCTGAGTGTACTTATTCTGATACTCTGGTTGACCTTGTGCATGCAGCTGAGTTGGACTTCCTCCTATTCAAATGCTTGCAACTTTAAATTATGTTTTGTTCTAAAGCTACTTGCTGTAAAGTAGTATATGTGCTAGGATTTCAGTACAGCTTCCAAAATAAAATGTGGTTCAAGTTCTCAAATTGTTTAGAAGAAGATAGGACAGGAAGTCTTGAATGGAAAGCTCATATGAGTGTGAATGGTTTGAGTAAATTGTTGAAGATTAGATAGGAGTGAAAAAACAAAAGGTATATAAGTGATGCTAAAAACTGAGATGTCAAATTTAACATTCTATTATTTCTGTTCTTTTATTTTCTTTTAGTTTTGGTGTCTGAATTTGTGGATATATGAGTAGGCCCCAATATTTATTTCTTCAGTTCTCTTCCGCCGTCAGGTCGCAGCCTCTTCCTTCTGCAGGTCACCACCTCCTGCTTCTGCAGGCCGTGCCACATCCCCCCATTCCCGCAGCGGATAGGCCGTTCACCGCCGGCACCATAGTCCGTTCACTACTGACAGCCGAGGCCGTTCAACGACGCAACGACGAGGTCTGGTCTTACCCCTTCCTCTTTACATGTAGTATATTCTACAAAATATGAGACGCTCGCAACTGAATAAAGAGTGTGCCATGCAAGTTCAGCTATTACTGCTGAACGAGTTCAAAAATCTCAACAAACCAAGCTCAAACCAAATTTCAGGAATTGTTTCCTTCATAAATTAGTTTTCTTTTGGTTAATTTGTTGTTCTGGACAGTATAGATGTGTTGAAAGATGCACAAACTATTGTGTTTTTTGGTACCTTTTTTTTGAACAATCAGCGGGGGGCGATCGCCCACCTGAACATAATTTATTTAATCAAAGGACATGGGTCGGTCAGTACATAGCTCCGCAGAGCTCAATGAGCGGGATAAAGTGGGGGGCTAAGGGTTTGTTTTTTGGTACCTCACGGCAGTGTGTATCCCTTGTATGCCTTCTAAATACTGATGCATGTTGTTCTTTGGTACTTGTCTCCAGTACTAGTTTGGAAGGCCAGGAAGTTCTACTTCTGGCATAAGCCAACGGAGCATCGGTCGAAGAAGGCTGATGCGCCTCGTGCCAGCTCCGGGCATCGTCGATGGTCCTATCTGTTCTTCCACCGCCCCGTGCACTCACCGTCGAGCCTATCCATGCACATCTCTAGTATTGATGAGCTTCAGGCTTGTCATTGTTCATGCAGATTAATTCTTTGTTAATTGCTATTGCACATTCAATAAATGTAGCCTTTGTCTTCTCAGTGAAGTTTTATTGTGAAGATTTTTTAATGCACACCGAAACCAGATTGTCTGCTGCTACATGCGCATCATATGCGTATTTTTCCATCGAGAAACCTCATCATATGTAAATGTCTTCTAACTCTAGATTTTGATGATGCAAAGTTGTATCCCTGTACACATTTCTTATTTCTATTGCTCTTGGTTCAAATGACCAATTGCTATAAGTTCCTATGTGCGTTAGAGAACAATAGTGTTTGGCCGGGTCAAGCTTTGCACTAGTGGAAATTTTTTTGTACCCTTGTGCGAAAGCACTTTATTTTCTGATGATTATTATTATTGTCATGTGGGTGTGGTTGAACATTTGCTGTGCAGGAAATAGGCCTATGATTTTTGTGTTGCGGTGGGTGCTATGGATAATATGAAAATGTGCAATCGGTGTGGTGTATATGTCATTCATCTATGAAAATGTGCAGCTATTGTGGTGTATATGTCATTCATGTACATGTATTATATGTGCGGAAAATTTTCTGTCTATGATGATATGATTGTTACTTCTTCAAAGAAGGTATACATGACCGTTTGCTGTGCATGCAAGAATGAAAGAAATGGTTTACATAAAAAACAATTAATTAGTACAAATTAAAAACAATGATCAGTTCAAAATGAAAAAAATGGTTAGTTTAAATTTAAAAATCAGTTTGAAGTAAAAGCCATGATTAGATTGAATTCTAAAAAATGAATGATCAGTTCAAACTAAAGAGAATAATCAGTTTGGGTTAAAAAAGTTGGGTGAATGTCCTACTATTTGCTAGCTTTGGCATTGTAAAAGCACAGTAAGTTCATAATTAAAAAAAGTTGTAAGTTCAACATGACATCCCAGATGAGGTTGGGAAAAAAGCTCAAACAAAAAGAAACCCATGGAAAATCAAATGGTAAAAAGTTCAAGTAGTAAATTGAGAGAAGTCCAAAGCACCGTTTCAAAAAAATGTTGAGTTAAAAAAAGACACACAAAACAGTACCTTAGTACGAGTTAAAAACAGCGGTCCGTTCGAAATAAAATAAATGGCCGAAATTCAAATTGTAAAAATTCAAGCAAAAAAAGAAACCCCATGAAAATCCTGCTTAGTAAGTACCTCAGTACAAGTCGTAAAATGAGAGAAGTTCAGAACAACGCTGTCAAAAAAATGTTGAGTTCAAAAAAAAGAAACAAAACAAACACATTTTCTTTTTGAATAAAAATATCATTCAGTTCGATGATACAAACCATACAAGTACAGGGGCAACGATACAGTACATCGTTGAAAACTTACGAGAAAAATATTACCCAAAAAAACAGAGCAAAGTCTAGTTAGTGAAAACACACTTAGTACAAACCCATGCAATCATCAGTACAAGTACCCTTTTTCGGAACCATTCAAAATTACTCTACAAAAAATAGCTCAGTACAAACATACACATATATCAGTACAACTACTCTGTTTTTCAGACAAGAAAACAGCAGGATCCGTCATGCCATATTCAAAATTACTTTTAAACGGTTGCGAAGTAGAGAAAACGTTCTACATGACTAAGTTTCGCATTTTCGATAGCTATCCAATGGTATATTATTTGCCATATTTCGACAAACTTTTTAAGAAAATCGCGTTCAAAATCTGTTGTGTTATTACAAGATGGCAAACCTGTTGCATATTTTTCTGAAAAATTGAGTGGGCCTAGTCTGAACTATTCTACTTATGATAAGGAATTATATGCTCTTGTTCGGACTTTAGAGACATGGCAACATTATTTATGGCCCAAAGAGTTTGTTATACATTCTGATCATGAATCTTTGAAACATACTAAAAGTCAAGCTAAACTGAATCGTAGACATGCTAAATGGGTTGAATTCATTGAGACTTTCCCTTATGTCATCAAACACAAGAAGGGTAAAGAAAATGTTATTGCTGATGCTTTGTCTCGTCGCTATACTATGCTTTCACAACTTGACTTCAAAATATTTGGTTTGGAGACCATCAAAGATCAATATGTGCATGATGCTGATTTTAAAGAAGTAATGCAGAATTGTAAAGAAGGAAGAACATGGAACAAGTTTGTTGTTAGTGATGGTTTTGTGTTCCGCGCTAACAAGCTATGCATTCCTGCTAGCTCTGTTCGTCTTTTGTTGTTGCAGGAGGCTCATGGAGGAGGATTAATGGGACACTTTGGCGTGAAGAAGACGAAGGACGTACTTGCTACACATTTCTTTTGGCCAAAGATGAGACGGGATGTTGAGCGTTTTGTTGCTCGCTGCACTACATGTCAAAAAGCTAAGTCACGACTCAATCGTCATGGTTTATATATGCCTTTGCCTGTGCCTAGTGTTTCTTGGGAGGATATATCTATGGACTTTGTTTTAGGTTTACCTCGAACAAAGAAGGGGAGGGATAGCATATTTGTTGTCGTGGATAGATTCTCGAAAATGGCACACTTTATACCATGTCATAAAAGCGATGATGCTGTTAATGTTGCTGATTTGTTCTTTCGTGAAATTATTCGCTTGCATGGTGTGCCAAATACTATTGTTTCAGATCGTGATACTAAATTTCTTAGCCACTTTTGGAGATGTTTATGGGCTAAGTTGGGGACTAAACTGCTTTTTAGTACTACTTGTCACCCCCAAACTGATGGACAAACTGAAGTAGTCAATAGAACATTGTCTACTATGCTTAGGGCTGTTTTGAAGAATAATAAGAAAATGTGGGAAGAATGCTTGCCTCATATTGAATTTGCTTATAATCGTTCATTGCATTCTACTACTAAGATGTGCCCTTTTGAAATTGTGTATGGTTTCCTACCTCGTGCACCTATTGATTTGTTGCCTCTTCCATCTTCGGAGAAGGTTAATTTTGATGCTAAACAACGTGCTGATTTTATCTTAAAGATGCATGAGTTAACTAAGGAAAATATTGAGTGCATGAATGCTAAATATAAACTTGTTGGAGATAAGGGTAGAAAACGTGTTGTCTTTGCACCTGGAGATCTTGTTTGGTTACATTTGCGTAAGGATAGGTTTCCTAATTTGTGCAAGTCAAAGCTAATGCCACGTGCTGATGGTCCTTTTAAGGTGTTAGAAAAAATAAATGATAATGCATATAAACTTGAGTTGCCTGCAGATTTTGGGGTTAGTCCCAGTTTTAACATTGCAGATTTGAAGCCTTATTTGGGTGAGGAAGATGAGCTTCCGTCGAGGACGACTTCATTTCAAGAAGTGGAGGATGATGAGGACATCAATACCATTGTTACACCCACATCCCCTACTGTTACATATGATGGACCAATTACTAGAGCTCGCGCACGCCAATTAAATTACCAGGTACTTTCGTTTCTTGGTAATGATTCTAATGTTCATGAGAATATGATGCTGCCTAAATTGGATACATTTGTTTTGCTTACAAATGAAGGGCCTATCTTGGAGAAGGATGAACATTGGAGCAAGAACAAGCATGGAGTTGATGGCATGCGCAAGGGGAACAAGAACGGAGTTACAAGTGATGATTTCAGGACTCTGGAGCCACCATAAGGAGTGAATGAAGCCTTGGACGAAATATACAAGATGCCACTTCATAAATTTCGTCCAGAGGCTATTCTAGGTGCTGCGTCACCTTATTATTGGGCCAGGCCCATGTAATTTCGAAATACTTAAGTATAGGCTGTTTTTAGAGTCCGTATGTGTGGGGAAACAAGAGTTAGGGTTGGTTTCGGACCCCTTCCTCAAGGGCCACGAAATTCCCCCCTCTTCCTCCATATATACAGCCCTTAGGGCGTCGTTTAGACTTTGGGTTTTGTTTAGATCAAAAGTTCTCCATAGCTGCAACTTCGCGTACTTCGTTTGTGTTCAACGACCAGACCAAGGCGTCACAGAACCCCACCTTCATTAATAAAGCTTTCCTCTTATATTCGCAATATCCAGATTGCAATCTTAGTTTCTTGCTTGTTCTTCGTTTGCTCGCAGGAAACAGGCCCTCGTGGTCAGGTTGATCGTGCTCCGGCGTGGTCAATAACCCTCGGAAGTTGGTTTAGCGATTGCTAAGGTGCGACGTCTCGCACGTTCATAGTCGGATCGTCAAGGTCGACTCCCACAGAAACGATAGCCACCATCTCATCGAAACATCGGGACACCTTTGCCTCTATCAAACCGTGGCAGCGCGGTGTGAGGCGGTTACTTCTGCCTCCATTGCAGTTCCCGTTCTCCCTCATCGCGTCCCAGCTGTCTCCGCAATCTGTGGCCATTGGGTTTTAAGGTATGAGGTTGTTCTCGCAATTTTTGGGTGTGCAGCGGATGCACACTGGCGCACCATTTAGATCCGTCCCTGGTCATGGATGTAACTGAATGTACATATAGCAATGGAGACAATAGCTTTTGGCTGGTGGACCCGTGCGTGTTTTCCACTGCTCAGAGTAATTACGAGATTCTGTCAACTAGCCAGTTTACCTTAACAATTTCGTTGGCTAGAGTTGGTAAAGTTCTAAATAATGTATGCTGAAGCCATATTTGACGGCAGAGCACTTGCATTTCCCGTCAAAGTAGAAATAATATTTCACCTTTAATTCAATTTAGTTTGAACAACGCAATTCTGAATAGTTAAGATGAGAACAAGGAAATTCTGAATAGTTAAGATGACTTGATAACTCAATAATGATTTGTTAACTTTGGCCTACATATGTATTCATCAACCTTCTCATCGGCAAAACCATTCTATGATCTGTTCAGTGTGTCCAGTCCATTGTATGATAATTTGTTCATTATGGTTCTTAAGCATAGCTAGCACCTCAACATTAATTGTTGTTGGTTATTTACTTTTCAGATTTAACCCGTTAAAACATGGGTGCCTTCTCACCATCTTGGCGAGTTCATGATGATATCTCAAACAATTTGAACTCAAGTATGTGGGCCATGGCTACTTGTCTTACAAACAATTTAAAATCAAGGTGAAGTGCATGCCCCAAAGGCATGAACACATACACAGGCTTCATGTACCTACAATACAACTGTAAATGAGATTAGGGATTCAACACACTTGTATTAGCTGAAAGGTTGGGTAGAACGTGGATGGAATGTGTGCCACTACCTCTACCACTACGCCCATAGCCCACTACAGCCACTAACACAGGGTAGGCCGTGCGCACAACTTCTCACGGTGACCACCGCGTCAACACCCGCGCACACACACAGAACTATGTGTGCTGACATGCCCCCCCCCCCCCGCGCAGTCGTGACATCGTTGGAGGAGACACAAAGACTGGAGGGGAATCCCGGAAGACATTACCCGGCAGCCCTTTGGTCATCACGTCGGCAAACTGCTGTCGCGTGGGGACATGCATGACACGGAACTCGCCGAGTGCGACACGTTCATGAACAAAGTGAATGTCAAGCTCGACGTGCTTCGTGCACCGATGGTGGACAGGATTGCTCGAGAGGTAGATTGCCGAGATGTTGTCGCATAGGACTAGTGTGGCAGAGCAGTTCATCAAGCAGCAGGTGATGCCAAACGCACTCGGCAACGACATTTGCCACAGTGCGGTATTCGGCTTCCGTGCTAGAGTGGGAGACGGTGGCTTGCCGCTTGGAAGACCAGCTGACGAAGGTGTCGCCAAGGTAGATGCAGAATCCTGAGGTAGAGTGTCGCGTATTTGGACACCCGGCCTAGTCGGCGTCAGTTGAAAGCATCGATATGGTTGACTAGGGGGTGGTGAATAGACACTACTAGGGAAAAGCCTAGCAGCAGCGCGGGTTTTGGGCCTATTAGCAGCGCGGGGACCGACGCTACTAATAAGGCGCTACAGCTAACGTATAGCAGCAGTGCGGGTGCCACCCGCGCTACTACTACGTCCGTTAGTAGTAGCATGGGTACAAACCCGCGCTACTACTAACCCGCGGATTTTTTTTTGATTTTTTTGCCCGAATTTTAAAATTTTTGAATTATTTTAACCACTAATCTCTAATCACCCTCATCGCTGCTCAATTTAATGCCTAATCACCCCTCATCATTCCAAATCATCTAACTTCCCAAACGATCACCCATCCTCTCACTACTCTAGCCTGAGCACGCTTAACTTCCGTGTTCTATTCTCTCTCGATTCCAAGTCTGCACTTGTTGTTTTCCTGACAATAGTAAGATGTCAATCCTATTAACCCTCGGGAGTTTAGCTTGAGCATGAAGTCACACAATTCACTGCTTGAGTTTAAAACTATTGTTCTAAAAAACAATAATTATTTATTAACAGTAATATTTCTTGAATAATTAGTTTGACCATAGTTTGACCACAGTTTGACCAGATTTGACCAAAATTCAAAAAAACTGAAATAATTATTTAGTAACACTAATATTCTTGAATAATTAGTTTGACCACAGTTTGGCCAGATTTAACGAAAATTAAAGAAAAAACTGAAATTTGATGAATTTTTTTGCCGCCAGATCTTAAAAGCCCCGTAACTTTTTTCTGTTAGGTTTTTGAGGATTTTAAAAATTTTTAACGGGGTTCCCCCGGTTAAATTTGGATATAACTTTTCGAGTAGATGATTTTTCATATAAAAAACTTTTTCATCCGAGTTAGTATGCAAAAGTTATGCCCATTTTTACAAATTCTCGAGAGATTTTGCAAATGAAGTCGAAATTCATATTTGCAAATTTTCCCAACAACTAGACCACATATCACATGGAAAAACTATTTTCTTTTATTTTTTTTGACATATTCATCATTTTCTTTTATTTTTTTTTAAAACTGAAAAGGCGATCCACGGGGGGGGGGGGGGGGGGGTGTAGAGTTTGAAAATGGGACCACACCCCGCGCTACTACTATGGCAGACGATTAGTAGTAGCGAGTGGTAAAAACCCGTGCTACTGCTATCAACTTAGTAGTAGCGAGGTTTATAACCATCACTACTACTATGGCATGGTCCAGGGGCACGGTATAGACCACTTAGTAGTAGCGAGGGTTAAAAACCAACGTTGCTGCTATAAACTTAGTAGTAGCGAGGGTTAAAAACCCGCGCTACTACTATGGCATGTCCCGGGGGGCACGGTAGAGACCGCTTAGTAGTAGCGAGGGTTGGAAACCAGCGCTACTGCTATCATCTTAGTAGTAGCGAGGTTTAAAAACCCGCGCTACTGCTACTTAGCAGCAGCGCCTGATTTTAAAGCGCGCTGCTGGTAAGATTCTGTGTATAGGCTTTTCCCTAGTAGTGAGACAACTAGCAATTTTTAGCCTTTCTTAACAAATTAGGGTAAGCAACAAATCGGTTGTCTAAATGTGCAACTAGATGAGCGACCTATATGATGCAAGTAATAACAACACCACAAGACAAGCAAGAGATACAACACAAATAAAGCTTGCACAAAGTAAAGGTAAGAGATAACCACAAGTGGAGTCGGGGGAGACAAGGATGTGTTACCGAAGTTCCTTCCATTTGAGAGGAAGTACGTCTCCGTTGAAGCGGCGTGGATGCACGATGCTCCCAAGAAGCCACTAGGGCCACCTTATTCTCGTCACACCCTCGCACAATGCGAGATGCCATGATTCCATTAGTGGTGCCCTTGAAGGCAGCGACCAGACCTTCACAAACAAGGTTGGGGCTCTCTCCAAAATCGAATTGGAGGCTCCCAACAACACCACGAAGCTTCACCACAATTAAATATGGCTCCGAGGTGACCTCAACCGTCTAGGGTGCTCAAACACCCAAGAGTAACAAGATTCACAAGGGATTAGTTGGGGGAATCAAATTTCTCTTGGTGGAAGTGTAGATCGGAGCCTTCTCAACCAATCCCTAGAAAATCAACAAATTTGATTGGCTAGGGAGAGAGATCGGGCGAAAATGAGCTTTGGAGCAACAATGGAGTTTAGGGTATGAAGAGGTGGTATTCTTGGAGAAGAAGAGCCCCTTTATATAGTGGGCGACAAACCGGACGAGGATTTAGAGCTCTCAGGTGCTCCGCACCCCCATACGAACAATTCGTTCAAAAAAATACTGAGAAATTCTAAAAAAATCTAGAATTTTGGGATATGAAACCCGGGTTCCCGATCTACCCCCATGCAAAATTTCGTGAAAAATACCA
This sequence comes from Aegilops umbellulata, assembly GCA_032464435.1. Classification (NCBI taxonomy): domain Eukaryota; kingdom Viridiplantae; phylum Streptophyta; class Magnoliopsida; order Poales; family Poaceae; genus Aegilops; species Aegilops umbellulata. The sequence goes on along the minus strand of CP136059.1, from coordinate 146,444,025 downwards.
GGAAAGTATTCATGGCAAAAAAGACAAAAAATTCCTATGTATAAAAAAAATACTGTTTGGATGGATTTTTTTTCGAACAATATTTTCTTTGCCACGGATACGTTTTTGGGTATTTTTTCACGAAATTTCACAAGGGAGTAGATCGGGGACGCAACTTTGGCATCCCCAAAATTCATTTTTTTTGATTTTTCTGGTATTTTTTATGACTAATTTTTGTATAGGGGTGTGGAGCACCCAAGAGCTCCTGTGTATTTTCCAGGAAAATCCCAACCATTATCCTGTGTTCAGCCAGCACCGCGCGGTACTACCGCTCAGAGGAGCGGCACTACCGCCCTGGCGGTAGTGCAGTGCAAAAGGAGCCGGTCCTCGGGCCGGTAGTGCCGCCCCAGCGGGACTACCGCTGGGGTTGCATGTTGAAAATATGCCCTAGAAGCAATAATAAAATGGTTATTATTATATTTCCTTGTTCATGATAATTGTCTATTGTTCATGCTATAATTGTGTTAATCGAAAATCGTAATACATGTGTGAATACATAAACCACAACATGTCCCTAGTGAGCCTCTAGTTGACTAGCTCGTTGATCAATAGATGGTTACGGTTTCCTAACCATGGACATTGGATGTCACTGATAATGGGATCACATCATTAGGAGACTGATGTGATGGACAAGACCCAATCCTAAGCATAGCACAAAGATCGTATAGTTCGTCTGCTAGAGCTTTTCTAATGTCAAGTATCCTTTCCTTAGACCATGAGATTGTGCAACTCCCGGATACCGTAGGAGTACTTTGGGTGTGCCAAACGTCATAACGTAACTGGGTGGCTATAAAGGTGCACTACGGGTAACCCCGAAAGTATCTGTTGGCTTGGCACGAATCGAGACTGGAATTTGTCACTCCGTATGACGGAGAGGTATCTCTGGGCCCACTCGGTAAGACATCATCGTAATGAGCTCAATTGACTAAGGGGTTGGTCACGGGATGATGTTTTATGGAACGAGTAAAGTGACTTGCCAGTAACGAGATCGAACGAGGTATTGGGATACCGACGATCGAATCTCGGGCAAGTAACGTACCGATTGACAAAGGGAACTGTATACGGGATTGATTGAATCCTCGACATCGTGGTTCATCCGATGAGATCATCGTGGAACATGTGGGAGCCAACATGGGTATCCAGATCCCGCTGTTGGTTATTGGCCGGATAGATGTCTCAGTCATGTCTGCATGATTCCCGAACCCGTAGGGTCTACACACTTAAGGTTCGATGACGCTAGGGTTATAGGGAAAGTTTGTACATGGTTACCGAATTTTGTTCGGAGTCCCGGATGAGATCCCGGACGTCACGAGGAGTTCCGGATTGGTCCGAAGGTGAAGATTTATATATGGGAAGTCATGATACGGTCACCGGAAGGGTTCGGGGGTTTATCGGTATTGTACCGGGACCACCGAAGGGGTTCCGGGGGTCCACCTGGAGGGTTCACCTGCCCCAGAGGTCCCTATGGGCTGTTTGTGGAAGGGAACCATCCCCTAAGTGGGCTGGGTGCCACCCCCCTAGGGCCCATGCGCCTAGGGTTGGGGGGACCCTAAAGGGGGCGCCCCCTTGGCTTGGGGGGCAAGCCCCCTCCCCCTTGGCCGCCGCCCGCCCCCCTCTAGATCCATCTGGAAGGGCCTGGCCCCCTTCCCCTTCACCCTATAAATAGAGGGGTAGAGGGAGGGCAGCCGCACCACATCCAAGGCGCAGCCCTCCCCCTCCCCAACACCTCCTCCTCCTCCCGCGAAGCTTGGCGAAGCCCTGCCGGAGTACCACGCTGCTCCAACGCCACCACACCATCATGCTGCTGTTGGATCGGAATCAACCGCGATCTGAATCGCTACGAGTACGACTCGCTCATCCACGTTCGTGTAAAGCTTCAGTGTCATGATCTTCAAAGGTATGAAGATGCACTCCCCTCTCGTTGCTAGTAAACTCCATAGATTGATCTTGGTGATGCGCAGAAATTTTTGAATTTCTGCAACGATCCCCAACAGTGCTATCAGAGCCAGGTTTATGCGTAGTTTCTATGCACGAGTAGAACACAAGTTGTTGTGGGCGTTGATTTTGTCAATTTACTTATCGTTACTAGTCTTATCTTGATTCGGTGGCATCGTGGGATGAAGCGGCCCGGACCGACCTTACACGTACACTTACGTGAGACAGGTTCCACCGACTGACATGCACTAGTTGCATAAGGTGGCTAGCGGGTGACAGTCTCTCCCACTTTAGTCGGATCGGATTCGATGAAAAGGGTCCTTATGAAGGGTAAATAGTAATTAGCATATCATGTTGTGGTTTTGGCGTAGGTAAGAAACGTTCTTGCTAGAAACCTATAGCAGCCACGTAAAAACTTGCAACAACAATTAGAGGACATCTAACTTGTTCTTGCAGCATATGCCATGTGATGTGATATGGCCAAAAGGATGTGATGAATGATATATGTGATGTATGAGATTGATCATGTTCTTGTAATAGGAATCATGACTTGCATGTCGATGAGTATGACAACCTGCAGGAGCCATAGGAGTTGTCCTAATTTATTATGTGACCCGCGTGTCACTAAAAACGCCATGTAATTACTTTACTTTATTGCTAACCATTAGCCATAGTAGTAGAAGTAATAGTTGGCGAGACAACTTCATGAAGACACGATGATGGAGATCATGGTGTCATGCCGGTGACGATGATGATCATGGCGCCCCAAAGATGGAGATCAAAAGGAACAAAATGATATTGGCCATATCATGTCACTATTTGATTGCATGTGATGTTTATCATGTTTTTGCATCTTATTTGCTTAGAACGACGGTAGCCTAAATAAGATGATCCCTCGCAATAATTTCAAGAAAGTGTTCCCCCTAACTGTGCACCGTTCGCATACAACGGGTGTAAGCCAGATTTACACACACAATACACTTAGGTTGACTTGACGAGCCTAGAAATGTACAGACATGGCCTCGGAACACGGAAGACCGAAAGGTCGAACATGAGTCGTATAGAAGATACGATCAACATGAAGATGTTCACCGATGATGACTAGTCCGTCTCATGTGATGATCGGACACGACCTAGTTGACTCGGCTCATGTATCACTTAGATGACTAGAGGGACGTCTGTATGAGTGGGAGTTCATTAAATAATTTGATTAGATGAACTTAATTATCATGAACATAGTCTAAAAATCTTTGCAATATGTCTTGTAGATCAAGTGGCCCATGCTAATGTTGCCCTCAACTTCAACGCGTTCCTAGAGAAAACCAAGCTGAAAGACGATGGTAGCAACTACACGGACTGGGTCTGTAACCTCAGGATTATCCTCATAGCTGCCAAGAAAGCATATGTCCTTGAAGCACCGCTAGGTGATGCACCTGTTTTCCCAGCAACTCAAGACGTTATGAACGCCTGGCAGTCGCGTAGTGATGATTACTCCCTGGTTCAGTGCGGCATGCTTTATAGCTTAGAACCGGGGCTCCAAAAGCGTTTTGAGCAGTACGGTGCATATGATATGTTCCAATAGATGAAAATAGTTTTCCAAGCTCATGCCCGGGTCGAGAGATATGAAGTCTCCGACAAATTCTATAGTTGTAAGATGGAGGAGAATAGTTCTGTCAGCGAGCACATACTCGAAATGTCGGGGTTACACAATCGCTTATCTCAGCTGGGAGTTAATCTCCCGGATGACGTGGTCGTTGACAGAATCCTTCAGTCGCTCCCACCTAGCTACAAGAGTTTTGTGATGAACTTCAATATGCAGGGGATGGAAAAGACCATTCCTGAGGTATATTCAATGCTGAAATCAGCGGAGGTGGAGATCAAAAAGGAACATCAAGTGTTGATGGTGAATAAAACCACTAAGTTCAAGAAATGCAAGGGTAAAAAGAACATCAAGAAGGACGACAAGGGAGTTGCCGCGCCCGGTAAGCCAGTTGCCGGGAAGAAGCCAAAGCATGGACCCGAGCCTGAGACTGAGTGCTTTTATTGCAAGGGAAACGGTCACTAGAAGCGGAACTGCCCCAAGTACTTAGCGGATAAGAAGGCCGGCAATACCAAAGATATATGTGATATACATGTTATTGATGTGTACCTTACCAACGCTCGTAGTAGCTCCTGGGTATTTGATATTGGTGCAGTTGCTCATATTTGTAACTCAAAACAGGAGCTGCGGAATAAGCGGAGATTGGCGAAGGACGAGGTGACGATGCACGTCGGGAATGGTTCCAAGGTCGATGTGATCGCCGTCGGCACGCTACCTCTACATTTACCTACGGGATTAGTTTTAAACCTCAATAATTGTTATTTAGTGCCAGCTTTGAGCATGAACATTGTATCTGGATCTTGCTTAATGCGAGATGGCTACTCATTTAAATCTGAGAATAATGGTTGTCCTATTTATATGAGAGACATGTTTTATGGTCATGCTCCGCTGACCAATGGTTTATTCTTATTTAATCTCGATCGTGATGTTACACATATTCATAGTGTGAATGCCAAAAGATGTAAGGTTCATATTGATAGTCCCACATACTTGTGGCACTTCCGCCTTGGTCACATTGGTGTCAAACGCATGAAGAAAATCCATGCAGATGGACTCTTGGAGTCTCTTGATTATGAATCATTTTACACATGCGAACCATGCCTCATGGGCAAAATGACCAAGACTCCGTTCTCCGGAACAATGGAGCGAGCAACCAACTTATTGGAAATCATACGTACTGATGTGTGTGGTCCAATGAGTGTTGAGGCTCGCGGTGGTTATCGTTATGTTCTCACCCTCACTGATGACTTAAGTAGATATGGGTATGTCTACTTAATGAAACACAAGTCTGAGACCATTGAAAAGTTCAAGGAATTTCAGAGTGAGGTTGAGAATCAACGTGACAGAAAAATAAAGTTCTTACGATCAGATCGTGGAGGGGAATATTTGAGTCACGAATTTGGCACGCACTTAAGGAAATGTGGTATTGTTTCACAACTCACGCCGCCTGGAACACCTCAGTGTAATGGTGTGTCCGAACATCGTAATCAGACTCTATTGGATATGGTGCGATCTATGATGTCTCTTATCGATCTACCGCTATCATTTTAGGGTTATGCTTTAGAGACTGCCGCATTCACTTTAAATAGGGCTCCGTCGAAATCCGTTGAGACGACACCATATGAATTATGGTTTGGGAAGAAACCTAAGCTGTCGTTTGAAATTTTGGGGATGCGATGCTTATGTCAAGAAACTTCAACCTGAAAAGCTCGAACCCAAGTCAGAAAAATGCATCTTCATAGGATACCCTAAGGAAATTATTGGGTATACCTTCTACCTCAGATCCGAAGGCAAGATCTTTGTTTCCAAGAATGGATCCTTTCTGGAGAAAGAGTTTCCCTTGAAAGAAGTAAGTGGGAGGAAAGTAGAACTTGATGAAGTACTGCCTCTTGAACTGGAAAGTGGCGGAGCTCACGAAAATGTTTCTCTGGTGCCTGCACCGACTAGAGAGGAAGTTAATGATGATGATCAAGGAACTTCGGATCAAGTTACTACTGAACTTCGTAGGTCCACAAGGACACGTTCCACACCAAAGTGGTATGGCAACCCTGTCCTAGGAATAATGTTGTTGGACAACGGTGAACCTTCGAACTATGAGGAAGCGATGGCGGGCCCAGATTCCAACAAATGGCTTGAAGCCATGAAATCCGAGATAGGATCCATAGATGAAAACAAAGTATGGACTTTGATAGACTTGCCCAATGATAGGCGAGTGTCGGTGTCAAAACCGGCGGATCTCGGGTAGGGGGTCTCGAACTATGCGTCTAGGCAGATGGTAACATGAGACAAGGGACACGATGTTTTTACCCAGGTTCGAGCCCTCTCGATGGAGGTAAAACCCTACTCCTGCTTGATTAATATTGATGATATGGGTAGTACAAGAGTTGATCTACCACGAGATCAGAGAGGCTAAACCCTAGAAGCTAGCCTATGGTATGATTGTTGTTCTTATGTCCTACGGACTGAACCCTCCAGTTTATATAGACACCGGAGGGGGCTAGGGTTACACAGAGTCGGTTACATGGAAGGAGATCTACATATCCGTACTGCCAAGCTTGCCTTCCACGCCAAGGAAATTCTCATCCGGACACGGGACGAAGTCTTCAATCTTGTATCTTCATAGTCTAATAGTCCGGCCAAAGGTTATAATCTGGCTGTCCGGATACCCTCTAATCCAGGACTCCCTCAGTAGCCCCCGAACTAGGCTTCAATGACGATGAGTCCGGCGCGCAGATTGTCTTCGGCATTGCAAGACGGGTTCCTCCTCCGAATACTTCATAGAAGATTTTGAACACGAGGATCGTGTCCGGCTCTGCAAAACAAGTTCCACATGCCACCGTAGAGAGAATAATATTTCCACAAATCTAATCTGCTGACATATGCCGTAGTGTGACATCACACCACAGCCAAGCCCTTATGCGAATCGTTTTTTACAGCCAACCTCAGCATGTTTTGCGAGGCGGTTTCCTTGGCACGTCTTATCGAAGCAGATATCGTGTCCCCTTATCGCGGGATTCTCATCAATATGGACGTGGGCAACCCAACCGCGCCATCAATTACGACGCTTGGGGGATGAGCGGGTTTTACCAGGCTAGTGGGGACGCATAGTTTCGTCCGCCCATATAAAGGGATGAGGATTCACCTTTTTCCACCCACGTCTTCTTCCTCCTTTGCTCATCCATTCTCGCACACTTGAGCTCCAGCGGCCAAGCTCACGTTTTCTTCCTCAACCTTCTCCAACCATGTTCGGAGCAGGAGGCAAGTGGATGGTCTCCTCCGTCACGGAGGGACACATCAAGAAGCTGAGGGGAGCCGGATACTTGCCCGACGATATCGCACACCGGCTCCTAGATGCGGGGCAGCTCATCCCCACCCCCAGGCCCCATGAGAGGGTAGTGTTCCTCACCCATTTCCTCCATGTACTGGGATTCCCTCTCCACTCATTTGTCCGGGGGCTCATGTTCTACTACGGCCTGGACTTCCACGATTTGGCCCCGAACTTCATCCTCAACATCTCGGTGTTTATCGTCGTGTGCGAGGCCTTCCTCCACAACAAGCCCCACTTCAGCCTATGGCTGAAGACCTTCAATGTCAAACCGAAGGTGGTGGGCAGCCAGCAGGCGGAGTGTGGAGGCGCCATGGTGGGCAAGATGCCCAACGTCACATGGCTCGGGGGCTCCTACGTGGAGACCATAAAGGGGTGGCAATCGGGGTGGTTCTACATCACCGAGCCGCATGACCCTAAATGGGCAGCGGCCCCCGAGTTCCGATCCGGAATCCCCACGCGGCTCACCTCCTGGAAAGAGAAGGGCCTGCCCTGGGGTAGTCCGGAAGAGTTGACCGGACTCCAAACCTGCGTCCAAAACATGGTGAACAAGAAGCTCAAGCTTGTCAACATAGTCTAGGTCATGCTCATCCGCCGGATCCTCCTGTGTCAACAACGGGCGTTCAACTTGTGGGAGTTCGACCCGGACCAGCACCAAACTCTGAGTGAGCTCTTCGACACAACACACGAGGATGCTTGGAAGGTGCTATTTAAGAGCGCCGAGGTGCCTCCTCCCCTTACCGAGGATCGCAGATTCAACGAGAAGTGCCAAGCCAGCGCGGTAAGTTGTTTTACCTCTTATAGGGTATTCATTTTTAATCATACGCGGGATCTAAGCTCCCATACCTTTGACAGGAATGGCAGGAGACGTCGGGCAGATTGATTGTCCAGCCCCCCTGCCCGAAGACCCTGTAGATGCTCTCCTGATGGAGATGCTTACTCCGGCTCCTTATGAGGTGCCGGAGAAAAAGGTCAACAAGAAGGCAACAGGAACCTGAAATAGTTCCCGGCGTCAGGTGTTATCGGACTCATCGTCCGATGACTCCGAGACACACTCCTCCCATGGAAACGAGGAGGAGGCAGATAAAGGTTCTTCCCCTCCAGTCAGGGAAGATAAGAAGAGGAAGGCCACCCCAACTGGGGAGGCCGGAGGGTCCAAGAAGGGAAGGACTCTCCCTCCGGACTGCTCCGCCACCGCCACCGATAGCGAGGACGAGTGGCCTCCCAGGACCAAGCCCCAGGCGAGATCGTAAGTATTCAGACACCAGATTAACTCATGGCGTTGTTTAATTGCACAACTTCTTCTAACGCCGGACACGGTTATGCAGTCCGTCCCGGGCCCGTATCAACGTATCCTCGTCAAGTGGTTCTTTGGACCTGTCGGCCATGAGCAGCGGAGGATCACTTCCGACTGCCTCAACCCCTCGCCCTACGGACAACGCCGAGGTGTTGTCTCAAAGGGCACCAAGCTGAGGGGAGATAGTCCTGGAGGCGCCCCAAGGCGACCTTCCGGACTGCAGGTGCAAGGGGAGCAAGGCTCCCAAGGGCTCCAAGTTCGGCCTTGGGCCGAATACCGCACCGGAACCCCCAGTGGTTCCGGACTCCGGCAGGCGGCCCCCCACTAAGGGCAAGCCTACCGCGCCGGTGACCTCCGTCCAACCGGAGGCACCGGATAATTTGCTGGAGGTGCTTAACATCGCCTCCATTAACGAGGAGCACCGCACTATTATGAGTGCGGTGGTCCAGAAGGTTCAATATGCCAAGAGCGGACTGACTGAAGCCTGTGCCAGCCTTCTAACAGGCTTTGAGGTATATATTAAAAATATATGAAAATATTACCGCATAGACAGTAGCCCCTGATGCTCTGTTTGGTGTTCACAAAGAAAAGCCGAATAGAGGATCTAAAAATATCCGCAGGAGTCTAACATAATTATGTCGATATGCGTATGCAGGCTTCGCTGCTGACCTCTGCCGCACTGACTGCGGAGGTTGACGCGCTAAAGCAGAACCTCGAGCGGTCCGAGAAAGAGCTCGTCCTTGCCAAGAAGCAGCTCGAGGAGAACCAAGGTACGTAATGCCTTGTCTATGTGTGTATATATAAAAAAGATGCAGTTGCAAAAAATGATAGGATCGTTATTAATGTGCTAGGGGCCACGACCGAGGTGGCGACCCTGAAGCAAGCACTGTCTGAGGCCGAAAACAAAGCGGCCACAGAGTGCACCGAGCCGGGGAAGCAGGAGGCGCGGGTTGCCGGGGTGCAGCAAGAGCTCCAGGCTCTCGTGAAAAAGCATGAAAGTTTGGAGCTTGACTTGAAGACGCGAGCTTCCGAGCTTGCCTCGGCCCTTGAGAGCGCCAAGCATGCTAAGGCCGAAGCCCAGAAGGCCCTCCAGGAAATTGAGGCAATGAAGAAGATAGTGGCGGGTAAGGCATTCATTATGCAAAGCAAGCATGTGAAAGTAAATTACTTGTTACTTACCCGAGTCCGGAGCTCTCCAGGAGCGTTCGCAGATTTGCCCCGTAGTGTGTCGGATGCTGCAAAGCACTACCGAGCCAAGGAGGGGAGCCCGACGGAGAAGGTGTTCTGGTCTCAGTATACTGAGGCCGAACACCCGGTGCCCTTAAGCGACCAACTGAAGCAATTGGTCGAGCTCCACAAGGCGGCCGAACAGGCCATGAAGGATCTTATAGTCCGGCTGTGGCCTGGAGAGGCCCTGCCAGGGAGCTACTTCGGGCTGGTGAGGCGGCTTGTGGATGTCTGTCCTTGGCTTGAGGTCATCAAGCGCTCCATCTGCATCGAGGGCGCCCGCAGGGCGCTTGCCCATGTTAAAGTGCACTGGGGCAAGATGGACGCTGAGAAGCTGGTGAAGGATGGGCCACTGCAGGGCAAGGAGCATCGCCACCCTGAAATGTACTATGAGGGCGTTCTGAAGGGTGCCCGCCTTATGGCGGATGAATGTTCCAAAGATGTAATATTTGAGTGAACTCTCTTGTTTGATCATGTACGCTGAAAACTTGTTCATATGCGCTATGCAACGCTTGTTTGAATTTAAAATATTACCTTCTGTGCGGCCGTTTATTAAATCTGAGAGATGGCAAGTCGTCGGCTTCTGCCCCCGTGCCACGAGTGCTGGGGTGTTCGGGATAAACCTGAGCACTCTTTTTCCCATTCTTGGGTCCTTCGAGGGAGGTGCTTGGCACAACGAACAAGGCAATCAGACTATAATGCTTTATCACTCTCACTTAGCCAGAGAATTCTATAATTTTAAATTTTGGCAAAGACCCTAGTATTCGGAAGACCGAGTTCGGGGCGCTATACACGCCTGGGCCGGACAAAGCCAGCTCCTCGCCCTAAGCGGCATAAGTCTTTAGGGACTCGAAACCTCTCGAACAGCGACCAACTCTCGCCCTATCATGACAGTCAGTTTTAGCTTTCTCTACTGAGGTGCTTAGCCCAGCTGAACTGGGGCACAATCGCAGTAGTTCTCTCAGTGCTACCTTAGCCGATATAGCAGAACGTAAGGTACCAAAACATGGGAGCCAGGAAAACCCAACTATTGACCCAAGACATGATTCGGAGCTGATGCATATAATGCTATAAGTTCGGAGTGTCGCACTTGTGAAAGTGTTCGGACTTCTCACGCCGTATTATGGGGTGCTTAAGCCTCTGGCGTATTAGCCGTACCAAAGTGTACGGGTATTGAATGTCATGAATGAACATATATACATAAAAAGGAAGGAACAGAGAATGCAATAATAGACTGAAGCTATGCATTGTTTATTCGAAAAGGTGCATTAAAAGCAGAACGATACAAAGAGTGCGATAAGCAAGAGATGGGACTATTTGACATGTCCCCTCCAGGGGCGAGGTGCGGAATGGTATTTAAAGAAGGTATTTTGCTCGTTATAGAGACCACCTGGGAGTTCCATAATGTGACGTAGCTTTCTGCCTCCCTGGTTGTTGTATCGTGTGTTTGGCGATTGTACTGCCGAACAGGTCTTCCGGAGAGTAAAGTCCTGAAAGTGAGAAAAAATAACAAAAGTCGGAAGCCCCTAGTGCGGTTAAACCGCGTTTTTGGGGCGTGCCGTGGTCGTGCCCCTCCCCCTATGCCCATGGTATTTTTAGGGCGTAATTATGTACGCGTGGCATGGATTTCGCTGTTTGGCTGAGGCTGGGGTTGGGGCCGCATTGCTATGCCTGCTCGGAACGTGTCAGGCGGTCTTGCTACAGATTACTCCTAGCGCGCTTGACGGCGTCTGGACGTTTGATCGCCGGACTGGAGAATTGTCTTGAGAGGCTGCTTTGTGCTTCTACTGCGAGGGCCACAGTGTGCTCCTCCGTTCGGAGAGAGCGCTCTGAGTTTTCATTGACTGTGATGACCCCCGCGAGGTCCTGGCATCTTGAGCTTGAGGTATTTGTAGTGCGGCACTGCATTGAATTTTGCGAATGCGGTTCGCCCGAGCAGTGCATGATAGCCACTGCGGAACGGGACTATATCGAAGATTAACTCCTCGCTTCAGAAATTATCCAAGGATCCGAAGACCACTTCTAGTGTGGCTAAGCCTATGCAATGGGCCCCTACACCTGGTATGACGCCCTTAAAGGTCGTTTTTGTGGGTTTAATCCTTGAGGGATCTATGCCCATTTTGCGCACTGTGTCCTGATAAAGCAGGTTCAGGCTGCTGCCGCCGTCCATAAGGACTCGAGTGAGGTGAAATCCGTCAATGATTGGGTCTAGAACCAATGCGGCAAATCTGCCATGGCGGATACTAGTGGGATGGTCCCTGTGATCGAAAGTGATCGGACAGGAGGACCATGGGTTGAACTTTGGGGCGACTGGCTCCAACGTGTATACGTCCCCTAACGCACGGTTTCGCTCCCTCCTGGGATGTGGGTTGTGTATATCATGTTCACCGTCCGCACTTGTGTGGGGAAACCCTTCTGTCCTCTGTTGTTCGGCGGCCGGGGCTCCTCCTCGTCGTCGCTATGTAGCCCCTTGTCTTTGTTTTCGGCATTTAACTTGCCGGCCTGCTTGAACACCCAACAATCCCTGTTGGTGTGGTTGGGTGGCTTGTCGGGGGTGTCATGTATCTGACACGAGCGATCGAGTATACGGTCCAAACTGGACGGGCTCGGAGTGCTTCTTTTGAATGGATTTTTCCGCTGACCGGGCTTAGAGCCTCTGAATCTGGCGTTAACTGCCGTATCCTCAGTATTGTCGTTGTTAATGCGGCGTTTGTTTTTGTTGCGACATGACCTGCCGTTGCTGTCCTTGGTATCCGAAGTACCAGGGTTTTTTGACATGTTGCTGCAAGCCAGCCAGTTGTCTTCTCCCGCGGAAAAGCGGGTCATGAGTGTCGTGAGGGCTGCCATAGATTTCGGCTTTTCCTATCCAAGGTGCCGGGCAAGACACTCATCGCAGATGTTATGCTTGAAAGCCGCTAGGGCCTATGCATCCGTACAGTCGATGATTTGATTTTTCTTGGTTAGGAACCGTGTCCAGAATTGCCTGGCCAATTCCTCTGGCTGTTGAATTATGTGGCTCAAGTCATCGGCATCTGGTGGTCGCACATAAGTGCCCTGGAAGTTGTCGAGGAATGCGGCTTCCAGATCTTCCCAACAACCAATGGATTCTGCTGGCAAGCTGTTGAGCCAATGTCGGGCTGGTCCTTTAAGCTTGAGTGGGAGGTATTTGATGGCATGTAGATCGTCGCCACGGGCCATGTGGATATGAAGGAGATAGTCCTCAATCCATGCCGCGGGATCTGTCGTACCATCATATGATTCGATATTCACGGGTTTGAAACCCTCTGGGATTTGATGATCCATTACTTCGTCTATGAAGCATAGCGGGTGGGCTATATCGCAACGCAGATCAAATGAGTTTTGTCTGCTGTGTTCGGCCCGGCCGGATTTACTTTTGTTGTATCCGGCGTGACGGTTATCGTCTCATGTGGTCGGGCGCCCACGCGATCCGTAGATCGATCTTGTTTGCTTTGCTTTGTCCTCCAATATGTCTCACAGATCCAGCGTATTTCCCCGTGCCTTGGTATTTTTTGAGTGACGCCGGGGTGCGGCTTGAGTTGTGGGTCGAGAGGCCTCTCTGTTGCGGCCACGAGGTGGCCGATCAACCATGTCATACACTGGAGACGTAGGTTTAGATGCTTCCTCCTCTAATCGGGGTAGCAACTTGCGCTTTGGGTAGCTCTTGGAGGGGCGTTCGAGTTCGTATTCCTCGGCCGCAAGGACTTCAGTCCATCTGTCTGCTAGCAAGTCTTGATCAGCTCTAAGATGCTGCTGCTTTTTCATAAGGCTATTCGCCGTGGCCATAAGCCGGTGCTTGAAGCACTCTTGCTCGACGGGATCCTCAGGCACGACGAATTCGTCGTCATCGAGGCTTGCCTCGTCTTCGGAGGGAGGCATGTAATTATCATCCTCTACCTCTCTATTTGCCGCTCTCTCGGGAGGGCTGGCTTCTCCGTCCTCCTGCACTGAGTCTTGCAGGATGGGGTTGTCTTCGGCACTGTCCGGGGTGTTATTTTCTCCTGTGCCGGTATCTCTGTTTTTGCTTTGGCGAGACTTAGAGCGGCGCCACTGACGCCGGCGCTTGGGTTGCTTCTTGGAGGGGTCATCATCCGCTGTTCCGTCGCCTTTGCCTTCTTTGGGTGTGTCCACCATATATATATCATACGACAAGGTGGCCGTCCAGTGCCCTGTAGGCGCTGGTTCCTGTTCGCCTCCTACATCGTCGTCCATACCATCGATGTCTTCGGAGTCGAAGTCGAGCTTATCGGTCAAATCATCGACAGTGGCTATGAAGTGGGTGGTGGGTGGGCGCAAAATTTCTTCGTCATCCGCATCCCAACCCTGCCGGTCATAATCCGGCCAGGACTCTTGTACTACCCATATCATGTAAGGTGTATTGAAAGGTGTGAGATTGAGCACGGCTCAATGCCCGACCACGGTAGAAGATAGAGAAAAGATGAGTGTCATCCCCTATGCCTCGGCCATAGGGTCTATTATGTATGCCATGTTGTGTACCAGACCTGATGTAAACCTTGCCGTAAGTTTGGTAGGAAGGTACCAAAGTAATCCCGACATGGAACACTGGACAACGGTCAAGAATATCCTGAAGTACCTGAAAAGGACTAAGGATATGTTTCTCGTTTATGGAGGTGACGAAGAGCTCGTCGTAAAGGGTTACGTCGATGCTAGCTTCGGCACAGATCTGGATGACTCCAAGTCACAAACCGGATACGTGTATATTTTGAATGGTGGGGCAGTCAGCTAGTGCAGTTGCAAGCAAAGCGTCGTGGCGGGATCTACATGTGAAGCGGAGTACATGGCAGCCTCGGAGGCATCACATGAAGCAATCTGGATGAAGGAGTTCATTACCGAGCTAGGAGTTATTCCCAATGCGTCGGGCTCGATGGCTCTCTTCTATGACAACATTGGAGCTATTGCCCTGGCCAAGGAGCCCGGGTTTCACAAGAAGACCAGGCATATCAAGCGTCACTTCAACTCCATTCGTGAAAATGTTCAAGATGGAGACATAGATATTTGTAAAGTGCATACGGACCTGAATGTCGCAGATCTGTTGATTAAACCTCTTCCACGAGCAAAGCATGATCAACACCAGAACTCTATGGGTGTTCGATTCATCATAATGTAACTAGATTATTGACTCTAGTGCAAGTGGGAGACTGTTGGAAATATGCCCTAGAGGCAATAATAAAATGGTTATTATTATATTTCCTTGTTCATGATAATTGTCTATTGTTCATGCTATAATTGTGTTAATCGGAAATCGTAATACATGTGTGAATACATAGACCACAACGTCTCACTAGTGAGCCTCTAGTTGACTAGCGCGTTGATCAATAGATGGTTACGTTTTCCTAAACATGGACATTGGATGTCATTGATAACGGGATCACATCATTAGGAGAATGATGTGATGGACAAGACCAAATCTTAAGCATAGCACAAAGATCGTATAGTTCGTCTGCTAGAGCTTTTCTAATGTCAAGTATCCTTTCCTTAGACCGTGAGATTGTGCAACTCCCGGATACCGTAAGAGTACTTTGGGTGTGCGAAACATCACAACGTAACTGGGTGACTATAAAGGTGCACTACGGGTAACCCTGAAAGTATCTGTTGGGTTGACACGAATCGAGACTGGAATTTGTAACTCCGTATCACGGAGAGGTATCTCTGGGCCCACTCGGTAAGACATCATCGTAATGAGCTCAATGTGACTAAGGGGTTGGTCACGGGATGATGTGTTATGGAATGAGTAAAGTGACTTGCCAGTAACAAGATTGAATGAGGTATTGGGATACTGACGATTGAATCACAGGCAAGTAACGTACCGATTGACAAAGGGAATTGTATACAGGATTGATTGAATCCTCGACATCGTGGTTCATCCGATGAGAGCATCGTGCAACTTGTGGGAGCCAACATGGGTATCTAGATTCCGCTGTTGGTTATTGGCCGGATAGATTTCTCGGTCATGTCTGCATGATTCCCGAACCCGTAGGGTCTACACATTTAAGGTTCGATGACGCTAGGGTTATAGGGATAGTTTGTACGTGGTTACCGAATGTTGTTCGGAGTCCCTGATGAGATCCCGGACGTCACGAGGAGTTACGGATTGGTCTGGAGGTGAAGATTATATATGGGAAGTCATCATACGGTCACCGGAAGGGTTCGGGGGTTTATCGGTATTGTACCGGGACAACCGAAGGGGTTCCGGGGGTCCACCGGGAGGGTCCACCTGCCCCGGAGGGCCCTATGGGCTGTTTGTGGAAGGGAATCAGCCCCTAAGTGGGCTAGGAGCCATCCCCCCTAGGGCCCATGCGCCTAGGGTTGGGGGGAACCCTAAAGGGGGCGCCCCCTTGGCTTGGGGGGCAAGCCCCCTCTCCCTTGGCCGCCCCCCTCTAGATCCATCTCGAAGGGGCCGGCCCCCTTCCCCTTCACCCTATAAATAGAGGGGTAGAGGGAGGGCAGCCGCACCACATCCAAGTCGCATCCCTCCCCCTCCCCAACACCTCCTCCTCCTCCCGTGAAGCTTGGCGAAGCCCTGCTGGAGTACCACGCTACTCCAACACCACCACACCGTCGTGCTGCTATTGGATCGGAATCAACCGTGATCTGAATTGCTACGAGTACGACTCCCTCATCCACATTCGTGTAATGCTTCCGTGTCGCGATCTTCAAAGGTATGAAGATGCACTCCCCTCTCGTTGCTAGTAAACTCCATAGATTGATCTTGGTGATGCGTAGAAATTTTTTAATTTCTGCAATGATCCCCAACATTGCAGTACATAGGAAGCATGGGAGGGCTCAAAAGGCAGAGCCGCGAGCGGTAGTGGTAGCGGTAGTAGGCGTGGTACTACCACTTACAAGCGGTACTACTGCTCCTACTGCTGCTGCAACTGCCGCATGCTCAAATGGGTCTAATTGGGTCAGCGGTAGTACCACCGCTGGACTAGTGCTGAACCCGCCACGAGAAAAGCAAGACCCAAATTGAGGCGGTAGTGCGAGCGGTACTGCCGCCAGTAGGAGGTACTACCGCTGCCAACCGCGATACTACCCCTGGCAACACTACAAGACACTCCAAAATAACAGGAAGGGAAACTTCGTGGAAGCGGAAAGATACCGAGGGTGCAAATGGAGATATGTACGTGTTGATTCCACCCAAACCTTTCTGAGGCGGACCCCCTGTTGATAGTACGGTAAATCCTACGACTCAAGTCCACCAAAAATGAAACGAAGGAAAATAAACCGTCTTCTGTTAAAACTTCGAGGGAAATAAATCCTCTTGTGCCAAACGAAGAATTATCTGTAATGCTCAATGCACACGATTAGTCCGCAAACATATTGTTATAAATCACCAAAACCACTAAGGGAGAAATATGCCCCAACAATCTCCCCCTTTTTGGTGGATTGATGACAATACGGGATTTGCACAAGGATATAAGGATATAGTAAGCAAACCCAACATCTACAAAATATAGACGGGCTCTCCCTAAGTGTGTGCACTAATTTAAGTATGCTTTTGGAATGCAAAACACACACACTAGGATCAACACTCCCCCTATATTTTATAGACCGACAAACTTGCATCAACAAGGTAAGAGAGAAATACAACTATACAAGGATGCAGGGAATAGTATGTGAGCATGAGGATAGGGCACAAGATAGGCATAATAACTCACACACTAACATAATACAAGACATAAAGATAGGATAAATAAGATAGGGTAGCGTATGTCTCACACCATATGACTTAGTGACTTAGTCTCCAGGTCTCACAAACACAAACCAAAGCAAGCGATAAAAGAGTTCACGGGAGAGAAAAGCAAAGCAAATACGACGCACTCGTTACTCAGAAAATCCCTAAACACCACACCTCTCCCCCTTTGGCATCGAGACAACAAAAGGGGAAGCAGAGACAACTAAGGACACAAATGGTAGCATAGTTGGAGATTGTCAACATCATCACTCCCCGTGGTCGCTGGCAATCTCATCAGCAGCTGCAGCAGTCTAATCCACCTCTGAGTCGGACCAGTGGCAATGTTGAGTGGTCCACTCCTCCTCATCAGTGATCCTCTCCCTAGATCCATCGGGAACATCAAGCCCAAGCTTCCTCATGATAAGCTTGTCACGGCAGCTGGACTTCTTCTCTGCCACATGGGACATATATTGGTCGTGAGCCTGCATGCAAACCAACTTCTTCATCTTCAACTTGAGCTTCTTAGCCCAAGATGGCTCCACTCCAGCCGGCTCATAGTCAGGCTCGTCATCATCGTCAATATCATCCTCATCCATAGGGGCCTCCGTCGTAGGAATAGTAGTACCCCAGTTATCCTTCTCCCTCAGTCGTACCACCTCATGGGAGGTCAAGTCACCAAGCACCAACATCTCATCTGGATAAGTGAAGGCCCAAGCCTTCTCAATGAGAAGCATCAAGTAAGGTGCATAGATGGGACACTTACGCTCTGTGATGGCCGAGAGAAGATCCGACCACATGATATGCGGCACATCCAACTGTTTCACCGTGGGCCCTTCCTTATCCTTCTGACAAAACAGCAACAAGTCCACAAGATAAGAGTGAACCTGATCCATGTTCCCAATGCGGGGGAAGAGGGCGTGCTTGAAGATGCGATGCATGATATCCAGGAAAGGGTACAACTCATATGACTTCTTCTTGGTGGTTGATGAGATCTTCAAGGTGCTATAGGGACAAAGAGCAGACTTGTGAGTAGCTGTGGCCTCCTTGTGAGGGCGCATCCGAAGAGGATTATCAAGCCCTTGATCCTCATAACCCAAAAGCTCCATGAACGCCTTCCACTTGACTGAGAGCAGTTCTCCATTGGTCATCCATGTCAAGGTCCTCTCCTCATCATTGCCAAGGTGAACGGTGGCATAGAATTGGGCCACAACCTCTGCATCAAAGTCCTTATTGAACTGCATCAACCTGACAGTGTCAAGTTTCTCATACAACTCAAGGGATTCTCCAAAGTACTTCGGATTCTTCTGCATATCAGCAATGTTAATGGTTCTGGTCTCCACAAACAAGTTCTTATTTGCTTTGAGCACATCTAGATAGATAGAGCGCTGTTGCTTGGTCCAGACGGGATGGTTGAGGAGAGTTGGATCTTGGTCATTGTGATATGGATTGATACGGTGAAAGGTACAAAACTCCTAGCTGTTCATATCAGACACTGGCTTGACTTTGGCTTGGGCTTGCTTGCAACTTGTTTGAAATTCCGCATTGCCTCAGCAGGTTGAGCACTTGAAGGAGCACCGACATCCTCAGCAGTGCGATAGCTCTTGGACCCCCCTGGACAGTCTGGATTCTTGCGATGGGCCCGATGTCCTGCACTGCTACCACCCGGAGCTCAAAACAAAATGAGGAACGAGGGAAAATCAGGTGTGAATGATCGCATAAGCCAAGCATGAGAAACAAAAGAGAATGTCATTTGATATGAGGGAAGAGGAATGTGACATCCCCAGGCGGTAGTACCAGGCAACGTAAGCGGCAGTATCGCTCCAGGGGACGGTAGTACCGCCCATGGAGGAAGTCAGCGGACTGATAACCCACAAGTATAGGGGATCAAAATAGCTTTCGAGGGTAGAGTATTCAACCCAAATTTATTGATTCGACACAAGGGGAGCCAAAGAATATTCTCAAGTATTAGCAGCTGAGCTGTCAATTCAACCACACCTGGAAACTTAGTATCTGCAGCAAAGTGTTTAGTAGCAAAGTAATATGATAGTGGTGGTAACGGTAACAAAAGAGTAATGAAAGCAAAGTAATATTTTTGGTATTTTGTAGTGATTGTAACAGTAGCAACGGGAAAGTAAATAAGCGTAAACCAGTATATGGAAAGCTCGTAGGCATTGGACCGGTGATGGATAATTATGCCGGATGCGGTTCATCATGTAACAGTCATAACATAGGGTGACACAGAACTAGCTCCAATTCATCAATGTAATATAGGCATGTATTCCGAATAATGTCATACGTGCTTATGGAAAAGAACTTGCATGACATCGTTTGTCCTACCCTCCCGTGGCAGCGGGGTCCTATTGGAAACTAAGGGATATTAAGGACTCCTTTTAATAGAGAATCGGAACAAAGCATTAGCGCATAGTGAATACATGAACTCCTCAAACTATGGTCATCACCAGGAGTGGTCCCGATTATTGTCACTTCGGGGTTGCCGCATCATAACACATAGTAGGTGACTATAGACTTGCAAGATAGGATCAAGAACACACATATATTCATGAAAACATAATAGGTTCAGATCTGCAATCATGGCACTCGGGCCCTAGTGACAAGCATTAAGCATAGCAAAGTCATAGCAACATCAATCTCAGAACATAATGGATACTAGGGATCAAACCCTAACAAAACTAACTCGATTACATGATAGATCTCATCCAACCCATCACCATCCAGCAAGCCTACGATGGAATTACTCACGCACGGCGGTGAGCATCATGAAATTGGTGATGGAGGATGGTTGATGATGACGACGGTGACGAATCCCCCTCTTCGGAGCCCCGAACAGACTCCAAATCAGCCCTCCCGAGAGGTTTTAGGGCTTGGCGGCGGCTTCGTATTGTAAAACGCGATTGTTTCTTCTCCTCTATTTTTTTCTCCCCGAAAGCAAATATATAGAGTTGGAGTTGGCGTCGGAAGGTCTCCAGGGGGCCCACGAGGTAGGGGGGCGCCCTAGGGGGGCGCCCCCACCCTCGTGGACAGGGTGTGGGCCCCCTGGTCTTCATCTTTGGTGACGATTTTATTATTATTTTTTATAAGATATTCCGTGGAGTTTCAGGTCATTCCGAGAACTTCTGTTTTCTGCACATAAAACAACATCATGGCAATTCTGCTGAAAACAGCGTCAGTCCGCGTTTGTTCCATTCAAATCATACAAGTTAGAGTCCAAACAAGGGCAAAAGTGTTTGGAAAAGTAGATACGACAGAGACGTATCAACTCCCCCAAGCTTAAACCCTTGCTTGTCCTCAAGCAATTCAGTTGACGAACTGAAAGAGAAAAAGAAAAACTTTTACAAACTCTGTTTGCTCTTGTTGTTGTACATATGTCAAGCCAGCATTCAAGTTTCAGCAAATACTATAACTAACCACATTTGCAATAATTCTTAGGTCTCATAATTACTCATATGAACAGCATAATCAACTAGCGAGCCATAATAATTAATCTCGGATGACAACACTTTCTCAAAATAATCATAATATGATATAACAGGTTGGTATCTCGTTAGCCCTTTCTGAGACTGCAAAACATAAATGCAGAGCACCTTTAAAGATCAAGGACTGACTAGACATTGTAATTCATGGTAAAAGAGATCCAATCATAGTCACACCCAATATAGATTAATAGTGATGAATGCAAATGACAGTTGTGCTCTCCAGCTAGTGCTATTTAATAAGAGGGTGATGACTCAACATAAAAGTAAATAGATAGGCCCTTCGCAGAGGGAAGCAGGGATTTGTAGAGGTGGCAGAGCTCGGTTTTGAAATAGAGATAAATAATATTTTGAGCGGTATACTTTCATTGTCAACATAGCAACCAAGAGATGGCGATATCTTCCATGTCACACACATTATAGGCGGTTCCCAAACAGAATGGTAAAGTTTATACTCCCCCTCCACCACCAAGCATCAATCCATGACTTGCTCGAAACAATGAGTGTCTCCAACTAGCAACAGGTCCCAGGGGGGTTTTGTTTGCAATTAATTTTGATTTAGTTTGCATAAAGCATGGGACTGGGCATCCCGTGACCAGCCATTTTCTCGTGAGTGAGGAGTGGAGTCCATTCCTCTTAAGAATAACCCGCCTAACATGGAAGATAAGGGCAGCCCTAGTTGATACATGAGCTATTCGAGCATACAAAACAGAATGTTTATTTGAAGGTTTAGAGTTTGGCACATACAAACTTACTTGGAACGGCAGGTGAATGCCGCATATAGGAAGGTATAGTGGACTCATCTGGAATAACTTTGGGGTTTAAGGGATTGGATGCACAAGCAATATTCCCACTTAGTACAAGTGAAGGCTAGTAAAAGACCGGGAAGCGACCAACTAGAGAGCGACAACAGCCATGTACATGCATTAAAATTAATAAACATTGGATGCAAGCATGAGTAGGATATAATCCACCATGAACATAAATATCGTGAAGGCTATGTTGATTTTGTTTCAACTACATGCGTGAACATGTGCCAAGTCAAGTCACTTAAATCATTCAAAGGAGGATACCACCCCACTATACCACATCAGAACCATCTCAATAGCATGTTGGCACGCTAGGTAAACCATTATAACTCATAGCTAATCAAGCATGGCATAAGCAACTATGATCTCTAATTGTCATTGCAAACATGTTTATTCATAATAAGCTGAATCAAGAACGATGAACTCATCATATTTACAAAAACAAAAGAGGTCGAGTTCATACCAGCTTTTCTCATCTCAGTCAGTCCATCATATATCATCATAATTGCCTTTCACTTGCACGAACGAACGATGTGAATAATAATAAGAGTACACGTGCATTGGACTAAGCTGGAATTTGCGAGCATTCAATAAACAGGAGAAGACAAGGCAATATGGGCTCTGGGTTAAATCAACAATAATGCATATAAGATCCACTTCAACAATTTAATCATGGTCTTCTCCTACTGACCCCCAAGAAAAGAAATAAAAACTATTTACACGGGAAAGCTCCCAACAAGCAAAAGAAGAACGGGAAATATTTTTGGGTTTTCTTTTTAATTACTACTACAGCAAGAAAGTAAACTACTACTAATTTTTTTGTTTTTCATAAGGTTTATCAAACACACAAGAAGAAAGCAGGAAAAATAAAATAAACTAGCATGGATATTACAATGAAAGAGTATGAGCACCGGCATCTAGCAATGAGTGTGTGTGAACATATATGTAATGTCGGTGAGAAATACGTACTCCCCCAAGCTTAGGCTTTTGGCCTAAGTTCGTTTATTGCCAGGGATAGCCTGGCGGATACCCATAGGTGTAGCTGGGGTCGTACTGCGGAAGAATAGCTGGGGTCGTACTGTGATGCAGCGGCTATCGCCTCCTGAGATGCAGCGTGGAGTCGGGCTGCCTCTGCTCCCCTTTCGTACTCATCTGCCTCCTCTCTGGTAATGGTATATCTTCCTTTTGTCTGAGAATCAAAGAAGGCAGGAGCAGGGAGAGTAATACGGACAACATGCCGTTTGTTAAAGATTAGTCGATACTGGAGAGGTGATTCAGTCCTCTCGACAAATTGGTGGGAAGCCATAGAATCAAAATCTAAATAAGTAGGGGGCAACTCCATGTCACCCTCACGAACGTCTATCTCAAGAAAATTAACTAAGCGGGTTGCATAAATTCCTCCAAAGAAATCTCCATTATATCTATTATGATGCAACCTACGAGCTACAATGGCTCCCATATGATAAGATTGGTCTCCTAACACAGCACTCCTGCGAATGCTAAGGTCAGGGACGCACATGTGACATGCTTCATCCTTAGCATTTATGCACCTACCTATGAAGAGAGCAAAATAGTGTATAGCAGGAAAATGAATGCTCCCTATGGTAGCTTGCGTTATATCTCTAGATTCCCCTACAGTTATACTAGCAAGGAAGTTTCTAAATTCAGATTTACGAGGATCGATAGTACTACCCCATTGTGGGAGTTTGCAGGCAAAAGTAAAATCCTGTAAGTCCATGGTATAAGATTTGTCATAAAGATCAAACATGACTGAAGGAGAATTATGCGAAGATGAAAACTCAAACCTCCTCACAAATGAACTTATGAGATCATGATACTGGGGGCATTTGTCTGCCTCAAATTCCACAAGATCGGCGTTACGCAAATATGCATTGAATTCTTCTTTAATTCCCGCTCGATCCATAAAATTTTCTGAAGGCCATTCACAGGGCCTCACGGGAGCGTCCCTTGGGGGCTCCTCATCAGCATCACGCATTGCAAGCCTGGGGCCTTGGTTCCTCGAAGAACCACCTTAGAACATCTTCCTAAGCATATTGTTTTTCTCTAAAAAAATCTGAAATTTTTAGTAACTTCAAACAAAAGTGAACAAAGCTCAACAAAACTGATAGCAATTACTCCTACAAGTGCCTAGAGCTTATATCAAGCATTAGAACTACTTGGAACCATATAAATTTGACATGCAAGCTCAAGAACATGGTCATCTATGCAGCACAAATTTGCAAAGAATAAAGCACTACAACAAAAACTAATTGGACCAATGGAGGAGTCACATACCAAGGAACAATCTCCCCAAGCAGTTTTGCAAGAGATGCTTTGAGCAAGGAGATCGAAAATCACAGCAAAGTGAGCTAGAACTCGTGCTTGAGCTGGTTATTCGTGTTTATGGGAGGAAGAAGAAGAGGATGGCTGCAGGAATAAGTGGAGGAGGGCCACCATGGGCCCACGAGGCAGGGGGCGCGCCCAGGGGGGTAGGGCGCGCCCTCCACCCTCGTGGCCAGGTGGCAGCTCCCCCCGCGGTGATTTTTGCACCATAAATCCTCAAATATTCCTGAAAAATCATATTATATTGGCATAGCATTCTGAGGACTTTTATTTTTGGGATATTTTTATATTTCATGGATAAATCAGGAAACAGACAGAAAAATGCTATTTTTACTTTATTTCAACTAAATAACAGATAGTATAAAGAGGGTATAGAAAGTTGTGCCTTCTAGTTTCATCCATGCTCATCAAAAGGAATCCACTAACAAGGTTGATCAAGTCTTGTTAACAAACTCATTCCGATTAACATGAAACCGGAGAAATTTCGGATAACACTATGTTACCTCAACGGGGATATGCACATCCCCAATAATAAGAATATCATATTTCTTTTTGACAGTAGGAAGAGGAAATTCAAAACCTCCAAATATAATTGATGGAATTTTTCCAATAGAGTTGATACTATGAACTTGAGGTTGTTTCCTCGGAAAGTGTACCGTATGCTCATTACCATTAACATGAAAAGTGACATTGCCTTTATTGCAACAATTGACAACCCATGCAGTATTCAGAAAAGGTCTTCCAAGAATAATAGACATACCATCGTCCTCAGGAATATCAACAATAACAAACTCTGTTAAAATAGTAACGTTTGCAACCACAACAGGCACATCCTCACAAATACCGACAGGTATAGCAGTTGATTTATCAGCCATTTGCAAAGATACTTCAGTAGGTGTCAACTTATTTAGATCAAGTCTACGATATAAAGAGAGAGGCATAACACTAACACCGGCTCCAAGATCACATAAAGCAGTTTTAACATAATTTCTTTTAATGGAGCATGGTATAGTAGGTACTCCTGGATCTCCAAGTTTCTTTGGTATTCCACCCTTAAAAGTATAATTAGCAAGCATGGTGGAAATTTCAGCTTCCGGTATCTTTCTTTTATTAGTGACAATATCTTTCATATACTTAGCTAAGGATTCATTTTGAGCATATCAGTCAATCGCATACGCAAAAAGATAGATCTAATCATTTCAGCAAAGCGCTCAAAATCCTCATCATCCTTTTTCTTGGATGGTTTCGGAGGAAAAGGCATGGGTTTCTGAACCCAAGGTTCTCTTTCTTTACCATGTTTCCTAGCAACAAAGTCTCTCTTATCATAACGTTGATTCTTTGATTGTGGGTTATCAAGATCAACAGCAGGTTCAACTTATACATCATTATCATTACTAGGTTGAGCATCATCATGAACATCATCATTAACATTTTCATTAGGTTCATGTACATTATCAGATTGTGTTTCAGCATCAGACATATATATATCGTTTGGATTATCAGGTGGTTCAGCAATAGGTTCACTAGAAGTTTGTAAAGTCCTATCATTTTTCTTCTTCTTCTTTTTAGAAGAACTAGGTGCATCAATATTATTTATCTGAGAATCTTGCTCAATTATCTTTGGGTGGCCTTCAGGATACAAAGGTTCCTGAGTCATTCTACCAGTTCTAGTAGCCACTCTAACAGCATAATCATTTTTCTTACTATTCATTTCATCGAGCAATTCTTTTTGAGCCTTAAGTACTTGTTCTACTTGAGTGGTAACCATAGAAGCATGTTTGCTAACAAGTTTAAGTTCACCTCTAATATTAGCCATATAATCACCCAAGTGCTTAATCATATAAGTATTCTATTTTAATTGTCTACCAAAATAAGCATTAAAATCTTCTTGCTTAAACATAAAGTTATCAAACTCATCGAAGCACTGACTAGCAATCTTAGTAGGAGGGATTTCAGCTTTATCATATCTATAGAGAGAATTTACCTTTACAACCTGTGTCGGGTTATCAAGATCAGGAGGTTCTTCAATAGGTAATGGATCACGATCATAAGTTTCTTCAACAGGCGGTAAATTAAGACCATGTATTTCTTCAATAGGAGGTAAATTCTTAACATCTTCAGCTTTAATACCTTTTTCTTTCATAGATTTATTTGCCTCTTGCATATCTTCGGGACTGAGAAATAGAACACCTCTCTTCTTCGGAGTTGGTTTAGGAATAGAATCATTAATTGGAGCAGGAGCTGGCTTAGGAGGTGCCGAATTATTTTCATTTGTCAGCATATTATTCAATAAAATTTCAGCTTCATCCGGTGTTCTTTTCCTGAAAAGAGAACCAACACAACTATCCAGGTAATCTCTGGAAGCATCGGTTAGTCCATTATAAAAGATATCAAGTATTTCATTTTTCTTAAGAGGATGATCAGGCAAAACATTAAGTAACTTGAGAAGCCTCCCCCAAGCTTGTGGCAGACTCTCTTCTTCAATTTGCACAAGTTGTATATTTCCTTTAAAGCAGCTTGTTTCTTATGAGCAGGGAAATATTTAGCAGAGAAGTAATAAATCATATCCTAGGGACTACGCACACAACCAGGACCAAGAGAATTAAACCATGTCTTAGCATCACCCTTTAATGAGAACGGAAATATTTTAAGGATATAAAAGTAGCGAGATCTCTCATCATTAGTGAACAGGGTGGCTATATCATTTAATTTAGTAAGATGTGCCACAACAGTTTCAGATTCATAACCATTGAATCGATCAGATTCAACCAAAGTAATTATATCAGGATCAACAGAGAATTCATAATCCTTACCGGGAACACAAATAGGCGAAGTAGCAAAAGCAGGGTCAGGTTTCATTTTATCTTTAAGAGATTCTTTGTTCCATTTAACTAATAGCCTTTTAAGCTCGTTTCTATCTCTGCTGGCTAAAATAGCGGCAGAAGATTCCTTATCAAAAACATAACCCTCAGGAATAACAGGCCTATCTTCATCATCACTTTCATCAATATAATCAGATTCAATAATTTCTTTCTCTCTAGCCCTAGCAATTTGTTCATCAAGAAATTTACTAAGGGGCACAGTAGTATCGGGCATAGAAGTAGTTTCATCATAATTATCATGCATAGCAGAAGTGGCATCATCAATAACATGCGACATATTAGAACGAATAACAGAAGCAGGTTTAGGTGTCGCAAGCTTACTCATAACAGAAGGTGAATCAATTGCAGAGCTAGATAGCAGTTCCTTACCTCCCCTCGTAGTTGAGGGATAAATTTTTGTTTTCTCGTCTTTCAAGTTCTTCATAGTGTCCATCAGATATAAATCCCAAGTGACTGAAAGAATAGAGCTATGCTCCCCGACAACGGTGCCAGAAATTAATCTTGATAACCCACAAGTATAGGGGATCGCAACAGCTTTCGAGGGTAGAGTATTCAACCCAAATTTATTGATTTGACACAAGGGGAGCCAAAGAATATTCTCAAGTATTAGCAGCTAAGTTGTCAATTCAACCACACCTAGAAACTTAGTATCTGCAGCAAAGTGTTTAGTAGCAAAGTAATATGATAGCGGTGGTAACGGTAACAAAAGATTAATGAAAGCAAAGTAATATTTTTGGTATTTTGTAGTGATTGTAACAGTAGCAACGGGAAAGTAAATAAGCGTAAACCAGTATATGGAAAGCTCGTAGGCATTGGACCGGTGATGGATAATTATGCTGGATGCGGTTCATCATGTAACAGTCATAACATAGGGTGACACAGAACTAGCTCCAATTCATCAATGTAATGTAGGCATGTATTCCGAATATAGTCATACGTGCTTATGGAAAAGAACTTGCATGACATCTTTTTGTCCTACCCTCCCGTGGCAGCGGGGTCCTATTGGAAACTAAGGGATATTAATGCCTCCTTTTAATAGAGAACCGGAACAAAGCATTAGCACATAGTGAATACATGAACTCCTCAAACTATGGTCATCACCGGGAGTGGTCCCGGTTATTGTCACTTCGGGGTTGCCGGATCATAACACATAGTAGGTGACTATAGACTT
The DNA here is from genome assembly GCA_032464435.1 of Aegilops umbellulata. Taxonomy (NCBI): domain Eukaryota; kingdom Viridiplantae; phylum Streptophyta; class Magnoliopsida; order Poales; family Poaceae; genus Aegilops; species Aegilops umbellulata. The sequence continues at coordinate 146,416,192 of CP136059.1, read as the reverse complement.
GCAAGATAGGATCAAGAACACACATATATTCATGAAAACATAATAGGTTCAGATCTGAAATCATGGCACTCGGGCCCTAGTGACAAGCATTAAGCATAGCAAAGTCATAGCAACATCAATCTCAGAACATAATGGATACTAGGGATCAAACCCTAACAAAACTAACTCGATTACATGATAGATCTCATCCAACCCATCACCGTCCAGCAAGCCTACGATGGAATTACTCACGCACGGCGGTGAGCATCATGAAATTGGTGATGGAGGATGGTTGATGATGACGATGGCAATGAATCCCCCTCTCCGGAGCCCCGAACGGACTCCAGATAAGCCCTCCCGAGAGGTTTTAGGGCTTGGCGGCGGCTCCGTATCGTAAAACGCGATTATTTCTTCTCCTCTATTTTTTCTCTCCGAAAGAAAATATATAGAGTTGGAGTTGGCGTCGAAAGGTCTCCAGGGGGCCCATGAGGTAGGGGGCGCCCTAGGGGGGGCCCACCCTCATGGACAGGGTGAGGGCCCCCCTGGTCTTCATCTTTGGCAAGGATTTATTATTATTTTTTATAAGATATTTCGTGGAGTTTCAGGTCATTCCGAGAACTTTTGTTTTCTGCACATAAAATAACATCATGGCAATTTTGCTGAAAACAGCGTCAGTCCGGGTTAGTTCCATTCAAATCATACAAGTTAAAGTCCAAAACAAGGGCAAAAGTGTTTGGAAAAGTAGATACGACGGAGACGTATCACGGACTGACCAGTGCCGTGGTGAGATCTGGTACTACCGGGGGTGCCAAATTCCAATCCCCTCCAATCAAACTTCAATCCACCAAGTCTAGCAGTCTTCTACGTCCTACTCAAGCCTCGATTCGACCAAAAATCGAAGAATGCATCACATATTGCCCTAGAACCTAGATTTGAAAAACAGTACTGTAGGAGAGCAAATCAGAGACAATACTAGCATCCATGGCAAGAGGAGAAGCTAGGGAGCGAGCCCACCGGACGGAAACGAGGAAGACAACACGGGACCGGCGGTCCTCCGGCTCTTGTTCGTCGCCTGTGAGAGGAGAGCGAGTGGGGGAGAGAGACAAATGGGTATTGGGGACTTGGAACTCCCCTTGCCTGACTCATAACCCCTGCACCCCGCTACTGAGCGGTAGTACCACCCGAAGGAGCGGTAGTACCACCCCGGTACTACTCCGCAGAGGAGGTCGGGTTGTACCACTCGAGCGGTAGTACCGGGGTGCTTGGGGGTAGTACCGCTTACTTACAAGCGATAGTACCGCCCAGACACCAGGTAGTACCACGCAGGCGACAACAAGCAAGATCAAGGTAGAAGGATGACATGCAAATGTATAGAGGCTAAGGATGAGATGGCATGGGTTGGAGACAAGAAACGCCAGCAAATGGAAAGAGACACTCCAAGTTCAAAAAGACAACACAACGAGAGCAAACTTAGAGTGACTCGTATCACACACAAAGTCCTAAAGACTATATAAAACAAATAGAGCCAACTCGAGTAGTAACCTCTCAAAGAGAAGGCGGTGGCCGAGGGCACCTATGTTTGAGTCAATTGGTATGACCAAAATTCATCTTTGAAGCACAAGTACCATTAAAAATGGCTAATGTGAAAGACTTGATCGATTTATGCATAATGGGGAGAGGGAGAGTTCATTGAGAGAACAACACTCCTCCTATGTCCATGCCTACACCTAGAACAAGATAAAATGATGAATGAGGTGGGGTGTGCCTAGATTCAAGCTTGGTTAAATCCTTAACCTCCTTCATTAAATCATGTTTGGTTTCAAAGATCAGTATATCATCGACATACAAACAAAGAATAACTCCTTCTCCCCCACCATCGCAATAGCACACACACTTGTCACCTTCGTTTACAACAAAGCCTACAATAGTTAACGTTCTTTCGAACTTCTCATGCCACTCCTTGGGAGCTTGTTTAAGGCCATATAAAGACTTTAATAACTTGAACACCTTTCCTTCCTGACCAGGTTTTACAAAACCATCTGGCTGATCCATGTAATTTCCTCGTTCAACTCTTCATTGAGGAAAGCCATCTTAACGTCCATTTGATGAACAAGAAGACCTTGTGAGGCCACCAGTGATTGTAGCACCTGAATAGTGGTCAGTCTAGCCACAGGTGAGTAAGTATCAAAGTAGTTTCACCTTCTTTCTGGGTATAACCCTTGGCCACAAGCCGTGCCTTGTACTTTTCATTGTACCATTAGGTCTAAGCTTTTTCTTGAGTACCCACTTACTTCCTACAGGTTCACAGCCATAAGGACGATCAGTGATTTCCCAGGTTCAGTTAGCTAAGATGGAATCCATCTTGATGCACACAGCTTCCTTCCAGTAGTCAGCATCAGAAGATGCATAGGCTTCTGAAATAGTCTTGGGTGTGTCATCCACGAGGTACACAATGAAATCATCACCAAAGGACTTTGGTCCTTTGTCTCTTACTCCTTACAGGAATTTCATTGTCACCCTCCATAGGATTCTCAATGTGTTCCATTGCAACAGTGGGTTCGGGAATTACAGCAAATTCCTGACTAGATGGAGTAGGTATCTCCTGATTTGGTGAACTCGGCATATCCTTCATAGGAAATATGTCCTCAAAGAAAGTCGCATCATTCGACTCCATAATTGCACCAACATGCACGTCGGATACCTTAGATTTTATTATCAAAAATATATAGCCAATGTTATGAAAAGCATAGCCTAGAAGAACACAATCCATGGTTTTTGATCCAAGCTTGCGCTTTTTGGGAATTGGTATATTGACTTTCGCCAAACAACCCCAAGTACGTAGGTAGGAGAGTTTCAATATTTTCCTTTCCCATTCCTCAAATAGAGTCATGGTCTTATGCTTTGTGGGAACTCGGTTTAGGACATGACATGCAGTCATTAGCGCCTCCCCCACCATGCCTTGTAGAGACCCGATGTGTCTAACATGGAACCAAATCAGTTAGAGTTCGATTCTTTCTTTCGGCCACCCCATTTGACTGACATGAGCAGGGAGGTGTCTGTTGGGACTCGTTGCATGAAAAAAAAAAATCCACGCACATGCAGTGATCTATCCATTGAGATGTATAGCAACGAGGGGAAGAGTGTGTCTACGTACCCTCGTAGACCGTAAGCAAAAGCGTTTCAGAACGCGGTTGATGTAGTCAAACTTCTTCGCGCTTGAACCGATCAAGTACCGAATGCACTGCAGCTCCGTGTTATGCACACGTTTAGCTCGGTGATGTCCCTCGCCTTCTGGATCCAGCAAAACGTCGAGGTAGTAGATGAGTTCCGTCAGCACAGCGGCGTGGTAACGGTGATGGTGAAGTGATCTCCGCAGGGCTTCGCCTAAGCACTATGAAAATATGACCGGGGGTGTAAACGGTGGAGGGGGACGCTGCACACGGCTAGGCAATTGTCTATTATGTGCTAGGCGCCCCCTCCCACATATATATAGGTGGGAGGGAGGGAGGAGCAGCCAAAAGAGGCGCCCAAGTAGGAGGGATCCTAATTGGGGTCCCTCCCATGCCGCGCCCACCCCTTTTCTTATTTGGAGCACGGGGAGATGCAGGGGAGGGTGCCCCCCTTTCCTTTCCCCCATGAGAGGGAAAGGCAGGAGGGGCTAGACCTCCCCTTTTCCTTCCCTAGGGCTGGCCAAACAAGGGAGGGGGCGCACCAGCCCCTTGTGGGCTGGCCTGTCCCCTCCTTTGGCCCATAAGGCCCATAACTTGCCGGGGGTGCTTGGAACCCCTTCCGGTGACCTCATTCCTTCTCGGTATGTCCCGAAACACTTCCGGTGTCCAAATACCATCGTCCTATATATCAATCTTTACTTCTCGACCATTTCGAGACTCCTCGTCATGTCTGTGATCTCATCCGGGACTCCGAACAACATTCGGTCACCAAAACATATAGCTCATATAACACTATGTCGTCAACGAGCGTTAAGCATGCGGACCCTACGGGTTCGAGAACTATGTAGACATGACCAAGACACCTATCCGGTCAATAACCAATAGAGGAACCTGGATGCCCATATTGTCTCCTACATATTCTACGAAGATCTTTATCGGTCGAACTGTTATGACAACATACGTAATTCCCTTTGTCCATCGGTATGTTGTTTGCCCGAGATTCGATCGTCGGTATCTTCATACCTAGTTCAATCTTGTTACCGGCAAGTCTCTTTACTCGTTCCATAATACATCACCTTGTGACTAACTCCTTAGTGATTTGCTTGCAAGCTTATGATGTGTATTACCGAGAGGGCCCAGAGATACCTCTCTGATACTCGGAGTGACAAATCCTAATCTCGATCTGTGCCAACTCAACAAACACCTTCGGAGATACCTGTAGAGCATCTTTATGATCACCCAGTTACGTTGTGATGTTTGATAGCACACAAAGTATTCCTTCGGTATCCGGGAGTTGCATAATCTCATAGTCGAAGGAATAAGTACTCCCTCCATTCCCTTATACACGACCACTATGAAAAATACATTTTGCATCTATACAAGGCCACTAACAGTAATCGAGGCATAAATTAATGATGCTTCCTCGTACTATTAACTTATTTAATACGTGCATGCATGTAGTCATAATGACATTGTGCTATTTCCTTCCCATTCCTTCCTTGCATGCACGCATGAGTATTAATGATCCCGATTAACAAAAAGAAAAGTTGGCTTGCAAAGATTTCATTAAATTTTACCTTGGTGCCTATAATTTGAGTTTGTGGCCTTGTATAAGGGAATGGAGGGAGTATTTGACATGAAGAAAGCAATGGCAATAAACTGAACGATCATTATGCTAAGCTAACGGGTGGTTCTTGTCCATCACATCATTCTCCTAATGATGTGACCCCATCATCAAATGACAACACATGTCTATGGTTAGGAAACCTTAACCATCTTTGATCAACAAGCTAGTCTAGTAGAGGCATACTAGAGAAACGGTATTTTTCTATGTATTCACAAATGTATTTAAGTTTCCGATCAATACAATTCTAGCATGAATAATAAACCTTTATCATGAATAAGGAAATATAAAATAACAACTTTATTATTGCCTCTAGGGCATATTTCCTTCAGTGTCCTCTCATGCACTATACCATGTTCCGCACAAAACAAAACAAATTCATTGGAAAAATACTCTCCACCATGATCAGACCTAAGACGTTTAATTTTTCAATCAAGTTGGTTCTCTGCTTTAGCTTTATAATTTTTGAAGAAATTTAAAGCCTCATCTTTTCAGAAAATACACATAACAATATCTAGTGGAGTCATCAATCAGCATCATGAAGTATTTCTTTCCACCTTTTGTCAACACGCCATTCATCTCACAAAGATCAGAATGTATAAGCTCTAGTGGCGCCAAGTCTCTTGCCTCCGCAGTCTTATGGGACTTGCAAGGTTGTTTAGCCTGCACACACACTTGGCACTTGGAGCCCTTGATAGTAGTGAATTTTGGAATTAAACTCGTATTGGCTAGCCACGTCATGAATGCCAAATATTGGACTCATTATTGTGGCAAAAATTATTAATAACTCTATTGCAAATATCTGACAAAGACAGGCGGAACAAGCCTTCACACTCATAGCCTTTTCCAACAAATTGTCCATACTTAGAAATTACAACTTTATTGGACTCGAAAACCAACTTAAAACCATCTCGACATACACGGGAACCGCTAACGAGATTTTTATTGATGGAGGGCACACGATGAACGTTCTTCAGGCGCATGATCTTCCCCGAAGTAAACTTCAGATCGACCGTACTGACACCTCGAACAATGGCATGTGACCCGTTCCCCATCAGCACAGAAGAAGTCTCTGTGGCCTGGTAAGAAGAAAACATGGAGGCATCAACACAAACATGTACATTGGCATCGGTGTTAATTAACCAATCAGGAGATTGACATACTGAAAGGATGATAGAAAAAATATTGTACCCTGATTCCTTCATATCAGTATCACCGATGACAACATTAGCGGACTTGCCGCTCTTCTCAAGTTTGCGCTCCTCAAAGCGGTTAGGACATCTCGGAGCCCAGTGATTAGGGTCATCGTAGACATGGCATAGTCCCTTCCCCTTATGATAATTCTTTTTGAAGTTGGTAGAATGTGACGGCTTGTTCTTTGCATCGAACTTGCCTTTTCCCTGAGATTTGTTCTTGTTGTTTTTGAACTTGCTGGGCTGGAAGTTCTTACTCTATACCACGTGGGCACTAGAAGCTCCCTCAGCAACTCGAGCATGTTTCTTTTGCTCTCGCCTTATCCTCAACATCAAGAGTACCAATGAGATCCGAAACGGTAATCTCATGTCTCTTGTGTTTTAGAGAAGTAGAAAAAATGTTCTACAAAGGTGGAAGCTTGGCAATGATGCCTCCGGCAGCAAATTTGTTCGGCGACACACACTTGAAGTACTCAAGTTTCTTTGCGAGCGACTGTATCTCATGAGCTTGCTGGACAACAAAGCGCTCATTAGTCATCTTGTAGTCATAGAATTGCTCCATGACGTACAACTCGCTGCCGGCATCCGAGGCCCCAAACTTGGCCTTGAGCGCAACCCACATGTCCTTTTCATTGTCAAAGGACATATACGAATCCACAATGGAATCATCAAGAACACTCAGAAGGGTGCCCTTAAATAGGGGAACTAATCTAATATAGGGTATCGATCTTCTCAAAAGCTTCCTGCTGTGCAGGATTAAGATCGCCCTCAAGCTTGACCTTGCTGGCATCATAGCAGTACATGGTCTGGAACTAGTAAACTGCTCTCGTGCGCTACCTTGTATATTGCACCCCCTTAAAGGTAGGCGGCTTTAGATGCGTAGAAAAACCACTCAGAGTAAATTGCCTATAATTAGGTTTTTGGATTGTTGAATATATGAGCAAATTACTACGAGATTTAATCCGAGTAAGCACAAAATAAATCATGATGGCAATAACAGAGATTGAACTAATCATGCGTACTAGCATCGTAGATGAACATACCAAATCTAGGGCACAAACTAGAAACATGAATTCTACCACGCTCTCCAACCAGGACGGAATCACATACGGTGCAACGGGAGCAGCACCGTGGGCGTTGATGTAGTCGCCCATGTCGTTGAGGAAGATGGTGCCGTCGTCAGGGAAGAAGTCGTCGTTGGCGAAGTCGTCGCTGCCAGCAGTCGCGCAAGCGCGCTCCCAAAACATCTGATTGCCCCTCTCCCGTACAGCTGGGGTTCCGGAGACCTGGTGTCCCTTCTCGCGGTGCACGCCGAAAGGAGGGATGGAGAAGACTTGCTTGGTGGCGCAATGATCTAGAACGGTGCAAAACCATACAATGTGGCGGTGGCTAGGGTAGACGTCTGCCTGACTATATAATGTAGACCGGGTAGGTCGTGGGAGTAAACCCCACGTCCAAGTCGTGATCCAAAAGAATCGGAAACGGTTCAGTAATTAACGCATCCGTTAATTATTAATTAATGACTCATTAGTTTTGCCGAGCAGCAAAAATATAGACAACGTGGATAGCATTGTCCTCGGCTCGGCTCACTCCCGAAACTCTACGCGTCGTGACAAGGCGTGGCGTGGCTTGGCGAGGCGAGCGAGGAGGAGCGCGCGTGTAGGTCTCCTCTTCTCATGCTCATACAAGTGATAGGAGAGCTCACCTTATAAAGAGGTGCAACTCCCACTCAACTTACATGGTGGGACTAAACTTTAGTTCCACTCACACCACTCATAGCCATGCATGAATGGGCCATGAGATTTCAGATTTTTAGTTGGGCTTTGGCCAAAGGCCTACTAACAAATTCCAAGAATCCCCCACAAAGTCTCATTGGCACGTCTCATCATTTAGTTCCAAAACATTGTTTATATACCGGTGCTTAGTCGAGACTGTGAAGTTGAACTTCCACTTAGAATTTTATGCTACACTAGATCACAACTTGAATACTGAACTATGCCATGAACTACAAGTTTTCTGCGAGACTAGTTTCACAGAAATTCTTGACCGATACTGGGCTGCCACAAGGCTTCCCCCCGGGTGGAGTGTATACGTCAAACTCCATGGCCTTTCATGAATTTATTAGAGAACACCCAATTCTCACGGACTGCAACGTTAACAGCCAAATTCATATAGGTGTGTTCCGCAGGAGATGCTCTGCAGGACAACATCTCTGCTTACTCAAAAAGCCACTCGGAACATATTAAGATAACTATCAACCTGCCATGCAGATCAGGAGAGTATTTCATCTTCACGGAGTGGGATAATTAATATAGAGATACTCTCCTCCTAGTTGCCCAACAACTTGTCTCCCACTTCTACTTCACGGGATCTCCGATCACATAGAGTGGGTTACCACTGTGGACAACTCATACGGTGGGTCTCAGGCCCATGTCCATGGATGCATTATCTATCACATTACGTGATAAACCCTTTGTGAAGGTATCTGCCAAGTTTTCAACGTTTGGATATAATCCAACGTAATAACTACATCGTTCTTCAATTTTTTGACAGATATTAATCTCCTCTTCACATGCCTTGAGGACTTCATATTATCCTTAGAACTGTTTCTCTTGACAATCACAGTTTGATTATCACAGTTCATCAGGATAGGGGGTATTGGTTTTTCAATCATGGATAGGTCCATCAAGAGGTGACAAAGCCACTCTGCTTCAACAGTGGCAGTGTCTAATGATGTAAGTTCTGATTTCATAGTTGACCTCGTTAAGATGGTCTGCTTGCAAGACTTCCAGGAAACAACGCCAAGTGTAAAAACATAACCACTTGTGGCCTTAATCTCATCAGCATCAGATATCCAGTTTGAGTCACTATAACCCTCCAGTACCCTCGGATACCTGGTGTAGTGAATCCCGTCACATCGCCTTTCAGATAGCGCATAACTCTCTCAAGGCATGCCAATGATCATCTCTAGGTTTTGACACAAACCGGCTCAGTTTGCTCACAGCAAACGAGATGTCAGGCCTCGTGGCACTCGCCAGATACATAAGCGAGCCAACAATCTGAGAATATCTCAGTTGATCTCTAGCAATCTGTCGGTTCTTTCGAAGCAACACACTAGCATCATATGGAGTTGGAGAAGGCTTGCAATCGCTATACCCAATACAATTCAAGACCTTTTCCACATAGTGAGATTGAAGCAGTGTAATCCCACCATTCTCATCTCTCAACGACTTGATGTTTAAGATAACATCAGCTACTCCTAGATCCTTCATCTCAAAACAACGAGATAAGAAATCTTTAACCTCCTTGATTAAATCGTGCGGACTAGCATAGTAGATGAACAGATCGAATCTAGGGCACAGACTAGAAACATGAATTCTACCACGATCTCGAACAAGAAGGACATAATCACATATGGTGCAACGAGAGCAACACAATTGACGTTGATGTTGTTGCCCATGTTGTTGAGGAAGAGGTTGCTGAGGTCGGGGAAAAAGTCGCCGTTGGTGAAGTCGTCGCTGCCAGCAGTTGCGTGAGTGCGCTTCCCAAAACCTAATCGCCCCTCTCCCGTACAGGCGGGGTTTCGGAGGCCTGCTGTCCCTTCTCGCGGTGCACGCTGAAAGGAGGGATGGAGAAGACTTGCGTGGCGGCGCAATGATATGGAATGGTGCAAAACCATACGATGCGGCGGAGGCTAGGGTAGACGTCTGCCTGACTATGTAATGCAGACCGGGTATGTCGTGGGAGTAAACCCCATGTCCAAGTCGCGATCCAAAAGAATCGGAAACGGTTCAATAATTAACGCGCCCGTTAATTATTAATTAATGACTCATTAATTTTTTCCGAGCAGCAAAAATATAGACAACGTGCATAGCTTTGTCCTCGGCTCGGCTCATTCGTGAAACCCGATGCAGTGTGTCGTGACGAGGCGTGGCTAGGCGAGCGAGGAGGAGGAGCGCGCGTGTAGGTCTCCTCTTCTCATGCTCATACAAGTGGTAGAAGAGCTCACCTTATGAAGAGGTGCAACTCCCACTCAACTTCCTGGGTGGGACTGAACTTTAGTCCCACTCACACCACTCACAACCGTGCATGAATGGGCCATGAGAATTTCAGATTTTTTGTTAGGCTTTGGGCCAAAGGCCTACTAACAAATTCCAACAAGAAGGACACTACAGAGCACGAGGGGATTGGTGAAGGTGGGGAGGGAACCAGTGCCAACGTGTGTGATGGGAAGATGAGTACCATTCCAAAGATGACAGAGGTATGAGTGGAGGAAGGACGGAGAGAAGAAAGAGTACCAGGGTTTGACGCCATATGCGCAGGAGCACCCGAGTCGAGGTACCAATCAGAGGTACTGCCGGACGACGAGGGGCCGGAGGTGGCGCTGTGCAGAGCAGCCTGGAGCGAAGGCATGTCCCACGTTTGTTGCGGCTGCTGAGATGGAGGTGGAGCAGGAGCGTAGCCATAGGGAGGCGGCACACCGCCGGGGCGCCATAACCGTATGCCGGCGGGGCAGCTAGCAGGGACGGCATGGCCATCATGGCTTTCTTATGAGGGGTGCCGGGGCGTGGACCGAGCACACCGGCACCAGGGGCATGCCAAGCGACAGGCCAGGCTTGGAAAAGGCAGACCAGGAGTTCGCGCCCGGCGTTTGGCCGGGTAGCCAGTGTGACGTCCGGGTAATTAAGCAACAGTAATCCAACGCTAATGGTGCCACATCACCTCGGTTGCTGTTGCTAATCTCGCGTTAGTTCAAAACGATTAAAATTCTAATTTGAATTATTGACAAATAACAAAAGTTTTCAAACGGTAGAACTAAAATGTTCTAATAATCCTATAAATTCCCCTGATCATTGTAATGTTGAAACCAACTTCACTTGACTAGCATAAATTCCTAGGAAATTAATAAGTGGTCCAACAATGAATAAAATGGCCTTTAAAAAATAAGCTATTAATTATTTAACTCTAATTGCCCCAAACTTTTTGTGCTAATTCAAAATAATCCCTCTTATTTATATGTCAAATTTCATGTTTACCAAAAATCGTTTCGTACAAAAGGAAAATAGAAAACGGTGCCAGAAATATAAAACAGAAAACGATAAAAAAAGAAATGGGCCTAGAGATCTACTGTGCACATGGGCCCTAGTGGCCTTGGTGCACGCACAACCCAGACCGCCTCCCCTGTCTTCCACCTCTCGGTATAGTGGGAGGCAGGGAGCAGCCGTGGCGCCATCTCCATGGCCGGCGCCACACGTCGAGCATCCCACGGCTCCCCCTTTGGATAAGGTCGTCGCCCGCACCCCTCCCTGCTAACCCTAGTCCCAGATCCCCCCTCGCTCGCGTTCCCCCCACAACCTCTCGCTCACCCCTCCCCCTCTCTCTGTTTTGGACGGCCGGGCGGGACGTCACCACGCGGTCGTGAAGCCCGCGGCCACCGGCCACCGCTCGCCGCACCGACGAGTATAGGAGGATCGCCGTCGTCGACCTTGTCCATCCAGAGCGTCAAATCGAGACCGGAGCCACTACAACCTCGGCACCGACTGCTTCTCCCCGGCGGTCGTCGTCTCCATTGTCGGTCGATCTCCTCCCTCCGCGCCTCCCCGACCCGTCCGAGCTTGCCATCAGCCATCCCCCGGTGAGACTCCCCCGTCCCCCCTTGCATCGACCTTGATTCACGTCATGTATCGCCGCCCCACCACCATGGCCGCGTCCGTCCGCCTCCGCTCCTCAGTGCATGCCTCGGCCGCTCCTCTGCACGCGCTGCACCGCGCCCGGTCACACCCTATGCCTGCCTCGCCATGCTCCGGCCCCGCGTCTAGCCCGCGCGCCTCGCCTCGGCCTGCTGCTGTCGTACTCCTGCTCCCCCACTACTGCCTGAAGCTGCAGCTCGCCTCCAATGCCGCCTACAGGCCTCCGCGCCGGTGGCCACCTTCGCTACCGCCGCCTACCACCTCCGGCCTCCCCTGCGCACCTCCTCCTTTCTTCCTTGCTGCGCCGGCCGCGCCCTGCTCCTCTGCTGCCCGCGCCATCGCCACTCCTCGCGCCGCAGCCGCTCATCGCCTGCTCACCCATGGCCTGCTCCCCCACCGTCGGGCCCGCCTTCGCTGACGCCTGCAGGACCGCGCGCCCGCGCGCCACTGCCAGCACCGCCGTGGCCGCCCCGTGCTCGCGCGCCCGCCTGTGGCCTTGTCGGGGCCGCGCCTGCCGCCGGTGCCCCTCGACCGCGTCGGGACCTCACCGGCATACACAAGCACGCACGCGCGTGGTTAAATGGGGGCTGATCGCTAAATTAGGGGCCCACCTTGCCTAATTAGCCATTAATAAAAAGAATATGCCCTAATCAGACACTTCCAATGGGCCCCTCATGTTATTAACCTAATTTAGATTAGTTTAAATGAATAGTTAATACTCATGTTCAATAAGATGGATATTACTTCGACAGATGCATGATATGGGATTGGGTAAATCTCTATCATATGTATTTGTTCTGACTTATTCTGCAAGCCAATCCTTTTTTTGTTTTATTTGTGGTATTCGAGTTGCTTCGATGTCAAGTGTTGATACATACCTTTTCTAAGCGGTGTTATCATATTTTTATGGAAATACTAATCCTTCTTGATCATCAAGATTATCAAGCCAATTCTTTTCCAACCGGTGTGCTTCTCTTCAAGTGGATTCGATCATTTCAACTTTCACAAGATGACCTCTCAGTTTTTCCCAACGTTGCTTGTTTCATCCGCCCCAAATTTGTCTTTGTTTTTCCCGCCCTCCCACCCTTATTTCTTCAAGGATGCAGATTTCTTGATCAAGTATCCATCTTATTGATGTGAATCCTCTCCATTCTTCTCCTTCATGTTCTTACCCGGTGTTTCTCATGAAGATGCTAACGGAGCCTCAAGTTTATAATTATTTGTTCTTTTATCTTCCCCGGTGTGTTCAATGCAATCTTTCGATGGTGATCACATCTTTTCCTCGTTTCAATACCTTCTCATACCGGTGCACCTCATAATAATTCACTTCTCGCTATTCATTTGTTCGGGAGTGCTGAAGATATCTCAGAAGGCTCGTCTTGTCTTTCAAGATCAGTTCAACCTATTTCGAGGTTGTTATCTCATTCTAGCCATTTAAATCAACCGGTGCAATCTCCCTTTCAAGTAATCATTCAAAGGTGTTTCTTTTGAGTGGGCCCTAACCCACAAGTCTTTTTCCAGGATCCTACCTGACTCTTCTAAGTTTCCCGGAGCTTCTAAAAAAAATTCTTCTCAAAGTTTGACGTAAGAATGAATTATCATCAGTCATTTGTCTTTCTCCAAGATCTTTCAAATTCTTTTCATCATTGGTTCAACCTTTCCAATTCTCATTCCGGAGTGCCTCAACAATTCATGGCGGTGTTTCTCATCATCATTCTCCACATTGGAAGACCGAAGAAGAGTTTCTCTTAAATCTTGCCCCATTCTCTTCAAGATTCATTGTTCTAGCTTGTTCCCATTCTCTCATAATTGTTTCGATTGTGAGAATTCTTTTCATACCCATCCGGAGCATTTCATGAGTTGTTTCCATTTCTTTCCCCGAAGGCCATCATTTCATAATTCCTCATTCTCAGCTTTCAGCTCTTGTTTTCCAAATCTTACCGGTGCATCATCCAAGTATTGTCTATTCAGCTCGTGATCTATTCGTTCATTTTTACCTAAATTCTCTCAAGTATCTTCGTTCATTTTTCTAATTCTTCCCAATGTTTCTTTATCTTTTATTCGTTCATTTTAAATTCTTACGGTGGTTCGCTCAAGAGTTCTCTTCCTTCATCATCATATAGATTCATTCGTTCTTTCCAATTTAACCGGTGGTTGGTTGAAAACCTTCCCAAGTTTGCGCCATATCTATCGTAATCCTTTTTACGAGAAATAAGTAGTATGCCAAATCCGTTGCTTGTCATCAATATAAATTGGTGAAGGATAAGCATAACATAATTCTTATTCTTGTTTCATCCAAGTGATCTAGTTTCTTCTTTCCAGAGTGGTTCATCATGTCTTTTTTCTCGGTTTCATGTGTTTCATCTTTTCTTTTCCGGAGTCCCAAGTTTTTCCGCATTATCTCGTCGCGAAGCTCCATCTAAATCATTGCAAGGCTTCACCTTGTTCTTTCAACTTCTCTTTCTTTCTATCTTCCTTTTATTACCGGAGTTCTTCATGGAGTTTCTTCATGGTGGTTCATCAAGGATTTAATTCATTCTCGAAGCGTTCTTCAAGATTCTTCTTGGAAGAGCTCAAATATTCTTCTTCCTGCATTCCGAAGTGCAATTCTTTCTACCTTACCTTTTGAGGTGGTGTTATGTCATTCTTGACAATTTCCCTTCATGCTTCATGATTCACATGTTGTCAAGAATGAGGTATTTTAAATCCATCAATCTCTTCATGGGAGTTATCTTGTGTCATGTTTCACCTAAAGCTTTTCCTAAGGATTGTTGCTATTTAAGGTGCTTATAAATGACCCAAGTTCTTCTTTTATCCTCCCGGTGAAATAGTTTCTAGTCTCCTTGTTTTTATCAACCCAATCTCTTCCGTGAGTGGCAGGTTGTCACCTCATAATTTTGGGATGTCTTCCATAAGTCCACATCAAGTTTAAGCTTTCGTTGTTGATAATCCAACAACTCCGTTCAACCTTTTCTTCGTAAGCTTTCTCTTTCAATTTTATTTGTGAGAGTTGTCATTTTCTTCTCCATTCCTTTATTCCAATGATCTATCTTCTATTTTTTCTTCCGGAGGCATTGCGATGTTGTTCTCTTCAACCCATCTTCTTGTTTTGTCAGGATCGTGTTCTTTTCGTGCTTATCCATTTAACCGGAGTGTCGTGTCCTCCATTCAAGTTCTATCTCTTAGCAAGTTTTTCCCCCCTTCTCAACCGGAGTGCCGTATGAAATCTTTCTTACCCATTGTGCCATTCTCCCAATAGTTTCGGAGGCAGAGTGTTGTTGATCTCATCAAGTATCCTCTCATCTTGCCAAGTTCATGATTCTAATTCCTTCCATTTTCAGTCGGAGTGCTGCCCAAATTATATCAATCTTATTCCTTCTATATCTAGTTTAACCGGAGTGGTTTCAATATCTATCTTATCACTAAACCACTGGGTTCTCGTCATATCCCATGTTCCTCTTTTCTATAGGAGTGTTTTCAATTTTGGTCATCTTCGTTGTTTTCGTTCTTTCATTTCGTTCAACCTCTCAAGGTCCGTTGGTTTCACTCTTTTGTCAAAGAAGCAACTTAGTTTTACCTCTTCTCTTTCTCTTCCGTTTTTCCCCTCCGGTGCCATTCTAGATCTCGGGACGAGATCCTCTCGTAGTGGTGGAGTGTTGTAATGCCCCGGATCTGATGCGCCAGGTGTCCGTCAGTTATTTGCCGTCCTTGCCATGTCATGTGCTTGCGTGTTGCACTTTGTCATGTCATCATCTGCATTTCATATCATGTCATCTTGTGCATTGCATTGCATACGTGTTCGTCTTATGCATCCGAGCATTTTCCCCGTTGTCCGTTTTGCAATCCGGCGCTCCTATGTTCCCCGGCGTCCCCTTTTACCTTTTTCCGTGAGCGGGTATTAAACTTTCTAGGAATGGACCGAGGTTTGCCAAGCGGCCTTGGTATAGCACCGGTAGACCGCCTGTCAAGTTTCGGGTCAATCGGAGGTCGTTCGATACTCCAACGGTTAACCGGGTATCCGCAAAGGCCTCTTTTGGTGCAGCCCAGCACCCCTTTCAAAGTGGCCCAAAACCCATCTAAGTCATCTCGATGTTATCGGGCATTCGATCACGATCGCGTGGCCGAAAACCGCACTCCATTTGGAGCTTCCTAGCTCCTCCTACCTATAAATATGTGCTCCCCTCGGATTTTTTCGCGCAGTTAAAACCCTAGCCTTTTTCCCTCCGCGCCGCCGGACAAACCTCCCCACCGCGCCGGACGTGTCCGCCGCTCCCAGCAACGACGCCCGGCCAATGGCGCGATGCCACATCAGCCCCGCCGCGCCCGCGCCTAACCAGCGCGCGCCACCTGTCCTTCCCGCGCCCCACTTCGCCGCGGCCCGCGGAGCTCGTCGCGGGGCCGCACGGGCCCGGATCTCGCCGCCGCCCAGCCCGCAACCTCGCCGCCCGCACCCGCCTTGCCGGATCTTCGCCGCCGCCTTCGCGCCGTCGCCGGCGACCAACTCCGGCGACTGGAGCGCTCCGCCGCCGCCGCTCGAGCCTCGCCGGCGCCGCCCGTCAGCCCCGCGGCCCGCGCCCTCCCCGCGCGCCGCCCTGCGCCTGACGAGCGCCGCCTCCCGCGGACGCCCGCCCGTCCCCCGCGCCGGCCTCCTCCGCCGTCCTCCGGCGCCTCGCCGTCCTTCGCCGCCGCTCCACCGCGGCGGCGCCCGCCGCCACGGATCCACCGCGCCGCCCCCGCGCCCCGCCGCCGCACCGCTTCGCGCCCCGCGCCGCGCCTCCTCCTCGCCGGCCCCGCTCGCCTCGCCGTCCCTCGCCGCTGCACCCCGAGCACGCCGGAGTCGCCGTTGACTATTTCCCCGAGGTCCATTTTTTTCTGCTAAGTCCCCAGATCCGCATATTTTCATGCCATGTTCATCGCATCATAACTTTGCACCCGTGGCTCCGTTTTGTGCGTGTAGCATATCAATTTGTTAGTCTCGATGAGTACATCATTCCTCTCCATTGCATCATTTTATTTTGAGCTCATATTGACGCCCGAAATGCTGTTGGAAGAGGGCTATGTGATGTTAGTTTCAGATCTGTTTCAGTACATGCACTTTTGTCATTTTTGCCATGATTGATGTGTGCATCCTATGAAGTTGAGTCCTACATGTGTTTTCTAATATGCCATTCCATCTTTTCGGAGGTTTATGCCATTTAGTTTTAAGATCTATGTGGTGACTAGCACAAGCATGCAAACTAGGGTACTTAATGTTGCTGATTTCAGAGACTTGGTCATCTCATGAAGTCCCTGCCTGCTGTTATTTTTATGCCATGTGTTCATGTTGTTTCAGAGAGATCTATGCCTCTTTTGAGCATGATCAGTAAGATTATTTTGAGCATATGGTTTTGCTCTATCCATCCATGCCTTTGTTTGTAATTATGGAGTGTCATAGCTTGAGTCAATCGAGCTCTACTTTTGCTATAAAATGTTATTGGCAGATTGTTTACATGTTATTCGATTTTGCCAAGCTTGTTGTAGTTGATCCTTGCATGATATATTGTTGTTCTTGCCATGCCTAGATTCTATGCCATGTCTTATTGATGGGTGTATGCTTAGTTTATCATGCAATGCTCTGTAGTGGGTGCATCGAGCTTACGAACATGCCTACTTGTTATCGGTTTTTAACATGTCTAGTTTTCTGCTAAGTCTGAAATCTGTAACGATACTTGCTTAATTGACATGGGTGTTATGATATTTTCTGATCCCTTTTGGCTTATGGTCAGTAAGGGACTTTTGTTAAGTGCTTTGAGTATATTCGTGACATGCCTTGCTTTGCTATGTACTGATCCTGTAGCATGTAGTTTCATTGCTCTAAACATGTCATCCTGATGTTATTTTCTGGCATGTTAGTATTTTTACTAAGGCTGTGAACCTGTTATCTTTTGCACTTTTTCCATGCTTGTTTGAACCTGTTGTTGTGTGATTCAGCCGTACCTTAGTGTTCATCTTTTGTCAAGAATCTTGAGTAGATCACTGTCATATGATTTGTTGATATGTTTGGGTGCAGTAGCTTAATTTCTTGTTGCTTGCTAAGTAGCATCATGCTGTCAATGGCAGAATCTTGTCATTCTTGTCTTGCTTGTCATTTGCAAACCGTGCATCCGATTCCGGTGATCTTTATATCGATTTCAACCGAAATCACCTCATCTTTCCAGTGGCATACTTGGTTTGCCAAGATTATGCTTGGTTCATCTTTTTCCTTCCGAAGCATGCATATGCATTGCATACCACATCTCGCTTACCATGCCATGTTTATGTGGTGGTTGTTTACTTTGTTGTTTGCTTCTTTCCGGTGTTGCTTCTTCGAGTTAGTTCCGATAGCGTTGCGATTGTGAGGATCCGTTCATCTACGTCCGCTTGTCTTCTTCATGGACTCGTTCTTCTTCCTTGCGGGATTTAAGGCAAGATGACCATACCCTCGAAATCACTTCTATCTTTGCTTGCTAGTTGCTCGCTCTTTTGCTATGCCTATGCTGCGATACCTACCACTTGCTTATCATGCCTCCCATATTGTTAAACCAAGCCTCTAACACACCTTGTCCTAGCAAACCGTTGTTTGGCTATGTTACCGCTTTGCTCAGCCCCTCTTATAGCGTTGTTAGTTGCAGGTGAAGATGAAGTTTGTTCCTTGTTGGAACATGGAGATGTTGTTCCTTGTTGGAACATGTTTACTTGTTGGGATATCACAATATATCTTATTTAATTAATGCATCTATATACTTGGTAAAGGGTGGAAGGCTCAGCCTTATGCCTGGTGTTTTGTTCCACTCTTGCCGCCCTAGTTTCCGTCATATCGGTGTTATGTTCCCGGATTTTGCGTCCCTAACGCGGTCGGGTGAATTATGGGACCCCCTGACAGTTCGCTTTGAATAAGACTCTTCCAGCAAGGCCCAACCTTGATTTTTACCATTTGCCTACCACCTATCCTTTTCCCTTGGATTTGATCAGCCCGAGGGTCATCTTTATTTAGCCCCCCGGGCCAATGCTTGTCTAAGTGTTGGTCCAAACTAGAGCACCGTGCGGGACTGTCCCTTGGCAACTTGGGTTATGTTGGTACCTGTACGCTTAGCTTATCCGGTGTTGCCCTGAGAACGAGATATGTGCAGCTCCTATCAGGATGTCGGCGCATCGGGCGGCTTTGTTGGACTTGTTTTATTGCTGTCGAAATGTCTTGTAGACGGGATTCCAAGACTGATCGGGTCTTCCCGGGGAGAAGGAATATTCTTCGTTGATCGCGAGAGCTTATCATGGGCTAAGTTGGGACACCCCTGCAGGGTTTGAACTTTCGAAAGCCGTGCCCGCGGTTATGTGGCAGACGGGAATTTGTTAATGTCCGGTTGTAGAAAACCCGAAGTTGATCTTAATTAAAATACACCAATCGCGTGTGTAACCGTGATGGTCTCTTCTCGGCGGGGTCCGGGAAGTGAACACGGTTGTTGGAGTTATGTTTGACGTAAGTAGTTCAGGATCACTTATTAATCATAGTTGTTCGACCGTGTTTTGCCTTCTCTTCTCGCTCTCATTTGCGTATGTTAGCCACCATATATGCTAGTCGCTTGCTGCAGCTCCACCTCATACCTTTTACCCTACCTATAAGCTTAAATAGTCTTGATCTCGCGGGTGTGAGATTGCTGAGTTCTCGTGACTCACCAGATACTTCCAAACCAGTTTGCAGGTGCCGAAGGAACCGTGCAGGTGACGCACCCGAGCTCAAGGAGGAGCTCGATGAAGATCTTGTCTTTTATGTTGATTCGTTCTAGTCGATCAGTAGTGGAGCCCAGTCGGGACAATCAGGGATCTGTGTAGCATTTGGGGTAGTCTTCTTTCATTTTGGTTCCGTAGTCGGACCTTGATTGTATCTGTATGATGTAATGCTTTACTCTTGTAATTTTGTGAAGTGGCGATTGTAAGCCAACTATGTATCTCTTTCCCTTATGTATTACATGGGTCGTGTGAAGATTACCTCACTTGCGACATTGCTTTCAATGCGGTTATGCCTCTAAGTCGTGCTTCGACACGTGGGAGATATAGCCGCATCGAGGGCGTTACAAGTTGGTATCAGAGCCTTCCCCGACCTTAGGAGCCCCCTCTGATTGATCGCTTTTAGCGGCCGAGTTGTGTCTAGAAAAATGTTTTGAGACATTTAGGAATTATATATCGAAGAGTTTAGGAATTCTTTTTACTTCCCAGTCTCCTCATCGCTCTGGTAAGGCATCCTGATGTAGAGTTTTGACTCTTCTCTTCTCAAATTTCACTAATTTTTTTTAGGATCACGCGGGTATCTTAGAATCGTTCCGATGGTTTTGTGATGACAACATTGTCTTGGTGCCTCCTGTCAGCAGGGGTTTAGTGGAGGTGTCCCGGGGAGTTGAGCTCCGAGGTGTTGTCGTCATAATTTTATCGTTGCTGTTCTGGAATACCTGAGTTTAGTACGCCGACATCGAAAATCTCTTTTGTACAGTTGTTGGTGAGATAACCCTGATAGCCCAGTACTGAGGCGAGTGCGGGATTATTGCCATGACTTGTATAACGGATGCTTTTCGAAGGTTGAGGTAGACGATTTCCGAAGGTTTCTTGGTTATGTGTTGAAGGATGGATACAACTGGATCTAGGTATTGTTAGTTTGGGTGATATATTTTGTGTCCCCTGTATCCCCAACACCTGATTGCATAACCAGAAAGTTTCGGGAGTTTATAAGTGGGAATGCAAGTATCACGTAGGAATTCTTTCCAACAGACACATGTTACGATATGGGATCTATCATATGTTTGTTTCCGGCTTATTCTGCAAGCCAATCCTTTGTTTTTGTTTTGTTTTGTGGTATTCGAGTTGCTTCGAAGTCAAGTGTTGATTCCATAACTTTTCCTAAGCGGTGTTCTCATACTTCTATGTGAATACCAATCCTTCTTGGTCACTGAGATTGTCTTTTCAATTCTTTCCAACCGGTGTGCTTCTCTTCAAGTGGATCCGATCACTTCAACATTCGCAAGATCAATTATCAGTTCTTCTCAACGGTGTTTGTTTCATTCGTCCCAAGTTGTCTTTGTTTTTCCCGCCCTCCCACCCTTTTTCTTCAAGGACTCATATTTCTTAATCAAGTATCCTTTTATTGATGGGAAGTCTCTCCATTCTTTTCCGTCAATGTTCTTATCCGGTGATTCTCAGGAAGATACTAACGGAGCCTTAACTTCATCATTATTCGTTCTCTTTCTTCTCCGGTGGATTCAATTCAAGCTTTGTCGATCATATCTTTTCCTCGTTTCAAATGTTTTTTCTCGTGTCGGTGCACCTCTTAATCATTCACCTCTCGCTATTCATTTGTTCCGGAGTGATGAAGATATCTCAGAAGTTTCAAGTTTCCATTCTCAATTCACTCAAGTTCTTTCGAGGTTGTTATCTCATTCTAGCCATTTAATTCAACCGGTACAATATCCCTTCCAAGCAATCTTTTCAACGGTGTTTCTTTTGAGTGGGCCCTAACCCACAGGTCTTTTCCCAGGATCTTACCTGACTCTTCTAATCATCCAGAAGCTATTCCCAAATTCTTTTCGAAGTTTGACGTAAGAATGAATTTTTCATCAGTCATATGTCTTTCTCCAAGATCGCTTTCAAATTCTTTTCATCTTTGGCTCAACCTTTCCTCTCATAATCCTTCCGGAGTTTCTCAACAGTTTGGTGGTGTTTCTCGTCATCATTCTCAACATTTGAAGACCAAAGAAGAGTTCCTCTTAATCTTGCTCCATTCTTTTCAAGATTCATTGTTCTAGCTTGATGCCATCCTCTCATAATTGTTTTCGATTGTGAGAATTCTGTTCACCCATCCGGAGCATTTCATGAGTTGTTTCCATTTCTTTCCTCCGAAGGCCATCACGTCATAATTATTCATTCTCAGCTTCGTCTATCATTCTCCAAATCTTACCGGTGCTTCATTCAATATTCTCTAATCATTTCATGATCTCTTCGTTCTCATGTATCTAAATTCTAGCAAGCATCTTCATTCATTTGCTAATTCTTCCCGGTTTTTCCTTATCTTTTCTTCGTTCATTTTCAATTCTTACGGTGGTTCATTCAAGAGTTCTCTTCCTTGGTTATCATATAGATTCATTCGTTCTTTCCAATCCTACCGGCGGATCTTTGAAGACCTTCTCAAGTTTACGCTATATCTATCTTATTCCTTTCTATGAGAATAGGTGGTATGCCAAGTCCATTGCTTGTCATCAATTTAATTGGTGAAGGATGCGCATAACATAATTCTTGTTCTTGTTTCATCCAAGTGTTTTATTCCTCCTTTCGGAGTTTATTCATGATGAATAAATTCTTGATCTTGTCTTCCTCGGAGTTCCATGCTCTCGCAATTATATCACCACGGAGTTCCACCTAATCATTGCAAGGCTTCACCTTGTGTTCAATTCTCTTTCTTTTATCATCCTCTTATTATCGGAGTTCTTCATGGAGGCTCTAAATGATGGTTCATCAAGGATTTAATTCCTTCTCGAAGTGTTCATCGAGATTCTTTTCAGAGGAGCTCGAGTATTCTTTATCTTGCATTTTAAAGTGCAATTCTTTCAACCGTATCATTCGAGGTGGTATTATGTCATTCTTGATAACTTGAGTTCATGTCTCATGATTCACATGTTGTCAAGAATGAGGTATATTAAATCCATCAATTTCTTCCTTGGAGTTATCTTGGGTTAGATTTCACCTAAAGCCTTCCCTAAGGATTGTTGCTATTTGTGGTGCTTATCAATGATCCAAGTTTTCTCCTATCCTCTCGGCGAGAGAAGTTTTCATCTCTTCGTTGATCTCAAGCAAGCAGTTGTTCCCGTTAGTGGCGTTTATCACCTCATAATGTTGAGATGTTTCCATAAGTCCACTACAAGCTTATTCTTTTCGTTGTTGGTTTTCCAACAACTCCGTTCAATCTTTATTTTAAGGAGGCTCTTTCAAATTCAATTGTGATAGAAGTTGTTGTTCTCTTCTCTGTTCTCTTGATTCCACTCTTTCATTTGTCCCGAAGGCATTGTGATGTTGCTCTCTTCGCACATCATCTCAAATTGTGAGGATCGTGTCCTTTTCCTTGCTTATCGATTTAACTGGAGTGTTGTGTCTATCATTCCTATTTTAACCGGAGTCTCATCCAAGTGCTTTCATTTTGCCGAGTTCATATACTATTACTTCCATTTCCAACCGGAGTGTGGTGTTCTCTCTTCAAGTTCTTTTCAACTTATCAAGTTCTGCATCTCTTTTCAACCGAAGTGGTTCCAACGTCTATCTTGTCACTTAAGCTCTTCTTTCTCGCCATATTCCCTGTTCCTTGTCCAATGGAGTATTTCATTTCGTTCTTCTCCATGGTATTCTTTCTTTCATTTTGCTCAACCTCTCAAGGTTCTTTGGTTTCACTCTTTTGTCAAAGAAGCAACTTTGTTTTACCTTTTGTTCTTCCGTCTCTCTCCGGTGCAATCCTAGATCTCGGGACGAGATCCTCTCGTAGTGGTGGAGTGTTGTAACGCACCGGGTTCGTTGCGCCAGGTGTCCGTCAGTTATTCGCCGTCGTTGCCATGTCATGTGCTTGTGTGTTGCACGTTGCCTTGTCATCATATGCATTTCATATCATGTCATCATGTGCATCGCATTCGCATACGTGTTCGTTTCATGCATCCGAGCATTTTCCCCGTTGTCCGTTTTGCAATCCGGCGCTCCTATGTTCCCCGGCGTCCCCTTTTACCTTTCTCCCCGGGAGCGGGTATTAAACTTTCTCGGAATGGACCGAGGTTTGCCAAGCGGCCTTGGTATAGCACCAGTAGACCGCCTGTCAAGTTTCGGGTCAATCGGAGGTCGTTTGATACTCCAACGGTTAACCGGGTATCCGCAAAGGCCTCTTTTGGTGCAGCCCAACACCCCTTTCAAAGTGGCCCAAAACCCATCTAAGTCATCTCCATTTTATTGGGCGTTCGATCATGATCGCGTGGCCGAAAACCGCACTCATTTTGGAGCTTCCTAGCTCCTCCTACCTATAAATATGTGCTCCCCTCGGATTTTTTCGCGCAGTTGAAACCCTAGCCTTTTTCCCTCCGCGCCGCCGAACAAACCTCCCCACCGCGCCGGACGTGTCCGCCGCTCCCAGCCACGTCGCCCAGCCAATGGCACGAGGCCACATCAGCCCCGCCGCGCCCGCGCCCAACCAGCGCGCGCCACCTGTCCTCCCCGCGCCCCACTTCGCCGCGGCCCGCGGAGCCCGTCGCGGGCCCGCACGGGCCCGGATCTCGCCGCCGCCCGGCCCGCAACCTCGCCGCCCGCACCCGCCTTGCCGGATCTTCGCCGCCGCCTTCGTGCCGTCGCCGGCGACCAACTCCGGCGACCGGAGCGCTCCGCCGCCGCCGCTCGAGCCTCGCCGGCGCCGCCCGTCAGCCCCGCGGCCCGCGCCCTCCCCGCGCGCCGCCCCGCGTCTGACGAGCGCCGCCTCCCGCGGACGCCCGCCCGTCCCCCACGCCGGCCTCCTCCGCCGTCCTCCGGCGCCTCGCCGTCCTTCGCCGCCGCTCCACCGCGCCGACGCCCGCCGCCACGGATCCACCGCGCCGCCCCCGCGCCCCGCCGCCGCACCGCTTCGCGCCCCGCGCCGCGCCTCCTCCTCGCCGGCCCCGCTCGCCTCGCCGTCCCTCGCCGCTGCACCCCGAGCTCGCCGGAGTCGCCGTTGACTATTTCCCCGAGGTCCATTTTTTTTTCTGCTAAGTCCCCAGATCCGCATATTTTCATGCCATGTTCATCGCATCATAATTTTGCACCCGTGGCTCCATTTTGGGCGTGTAGCATATCAATTTGTTCGCCCCGATGAGTACATCATTTCATTTCATTTCATCATTTTTATTTGAGTTCATCTTGACGCCCGAAATGCTGTTAGAAGAGGGCTATGTGATGTTAGTTTCTGATTCTTATCAGAACATGCACTTTTGTCATTTTTGCCATGATTGATGTGTGCATCCTATGAAGTTGAGTCCTACATGTGTTTTGTAATATGCCATGCCATCTTTCCGGACGTTTATGCCATGTATTTTTAAGATCTATGTGGTCACTAGCACAAGCATGCTAACTAGGGAACTTAATGTTGCTGATTTCAGAGACTTAGTCATTTCACTAAGTCCCTGCCTGCTGTTATTTTTATGCCATGTGTTCATGTTGTTTCAGAGAGATCTATGCCTCTTTTGAGCATGATCAGTAAGATTATTTTGAGCATATGGTTTTGCTCTATCCATCCGCGCCTTTGTTTGTAATTATGGAGTGTCATAGCTTGAGTCAATCGAGCTCTACTTTTGCTATAAAATATTACTGGCAGATTGTTTACATGTTATTCAATTTTGCCAAGCTTGTTGTAGTTGATCCTTGCATGCTATGATGTTGTTATTGCCATGTATAGCTTCTATGCCATGTCTTCTTGATGTATGTATGCTTAGTTTATCATGCGATGCTCTGTAGTGAGTGCATCGAGCTCACGAACATACCTACTTGTTATCTGTTTTTGACATGTCCAGTTTTCTGCCAAGTCTGAAATCTGTAACGAAACTTGCTTAATTGACATGGGTGTTATTATATTTTCTAGTCCTATTTGGCTTATGGTCAGTAAGGGACTTTTGTAAGTGCTTTCAGTAGATTCATGCCATGCCTTAGTTTGCTAGGTCCTGTTCCTGTAGCATGTTGTTTGCTTGCTCTAAACATGTCATCCTGATGTTAGTTTCTGGCATGTTGTTATTTTCAGTCTGTGAACCTGTTATCTTTTGCACTTTCGCCATGCTTGTTTTGAACCTGTTGTGGTGTGATTTAGCCGTAGCTCAGTGTTCATCTTTTGTCAAGCATCTTGAGTAGATCACTTTCATATGCTTTGTTGATATGTTTGGGTGCAGTAGTTTAATTTATTGTTGCTTGCTAAGTAGCATCATGCTGTTAATGGCAGAATCTTGTCATTCTTGTTTTGCTTGTTATTTGCAAACCGTACATCCGATTCCGGTGATATTTATATCGATTTCAACCGAAATCACCTCACCTTTCCAGTGGCATTCTTGGTTTGCCAAGATTATGCCTTGTTCATCTTTTCCCTTCCCGCGCATGCATATGCATTGCATACCACATCTCGCATATCATGCCATGTTTATGTGGTGGTTGTTTACTTTATTGTTTGCTTCTTTCCGGTGTTGCTTCTTCGGGTTAGTTCCGATAGCGTTGCGATTGTGAGGATCCGTTCGTCTACGTCCGTTTGTCTTCTTCATGGACTCGTTCTTCTTCCTTGCGGGATCTCAGGCAAGATGACCATACCCTCGAAATCACTTCTATCTTTGCTTGCTAGTTGCTCGCTCTTTTGCTATGCCTATGCTGCGATACCTACCACTTGCTTATCATGCCTCCCATATTGTTAAACCAAGCCTCTAACACACCTTGTCCTAGCAAACCGTTGTTTGGCTATGTTACCGCTTTGCTCAGCCCCTCTTATAGCGTTGGTAGTTGCAGGTGAAGATGAAGTTTGTTCCTTGTTGGAACATGAAGATGTTGTTCCTTGTTGGAACATGTTTACTTGTTGGGATATCACAATATATCTTATTTAATTAATGCATCTATATACTTGGTAAAGGGTGGAAGGCTCGGCCTTATGCCTGGTGTTTTGTTCCACTCTTGCCGCCCTAGTTTCCGTCATATCGGTGTTATGTTCCTAGATTTTGCGTCCCTAACGCGGTCGGGTGATTTATGGGACCCCCTTGACAGTTCACTTTGAATTAGACTCTTCCAGCAAGGCCCAACCTTGGTTTTACCATTTGCCTACCACCTATCCTTTTTCCTTGGGTTTGATCAGCCCGAGGGTAATCTTTATTTAGCCCCCGGGCCAATGCTTGTCTAAGTGTTGGTCCAAACTAGAGCACCGTGCGGGACCGTCCCTTGGCAACTTGGGCTATGTTGGTACCTGTACGCTTAGCTTATCCGGTGCTGCCCTAAGAACGAGATATGTGCAGCTTCTATCAGGATGTCGGCGCATCGGGCGGCTTTGCTGGACTTGTTTTATTACTGTCGAAACGTGTTGTAGCCGGGATTCCGAGACTGATCGGGTCTTCCCGGGGAGAAGGAATATCCTTCGTTGATCGCGAGAGCTTATCATGGGCTAAGTTGGGACACCCCTGCAGGGTTTGAACTTTCGAAAGCCGTGCCCGCGGTTATGTGGCAGATGGGAATTTGTTAATGTCCGGTTGTAGAAAACCCGAAGTTGATCTTAACTAAAATACACCAACCGCGTGTGTAACCGTGATGGTCCCTTCTCGGCGGGGTCCGGGAAGTGAACATGGTTGTTGGAGTTATGTTTGACGTAAGTAGTTCAGGATCACTTATTGATCATAGTTGTTCGACCGTGCTTTGCCTTCTCTTCTCGCTCTCATTTGCGTATGTTAGCCACCACATATGCTAGTCGCTTGCTGCAGCTCCACCTCATACCTTTTACCCTACCTATAAGCTTAAATAGTCTTGATCTCGCGGGTGTGAGATTGCTGAGTCCCCGTGACTCACAGATACTTCCAAAACCAGTTTGCAGGTGCCGATGAAACTGTGCACGTGACGCGCCCGAGCTCAAGGAGGAGTTCGATGAAGATCCTATCCTTTATGTTGTTTCGTTCTAGTCGATCAGTAGTGGAGCCCACTTGGGGTTGATCGGGGACCTTTGTCGCTTTTGGGGTTTCTTCTTTTATTTGGCTCCGTAGTCGGGCCCTGATTGTAACTGTATGATGTAATGTTTTGCTCATGTATTTGTGTGAAGTGGCGATTGTAAGCCAACTATGTATCTCTTTCCCTTATGTATTACATGGGTTGTGTGAAGATTACCTCACTTGCGACATTGCTTTCAATGCGGTTATGCCTCTAAGTCGTGCTTCGACACGTGGGAGATATAGCCGCATCGAGGGCGTTACATGGGTCGGCTCGAGGAGTACCCGCGAGTGATTCACGGATTGGGGGCTGAAAGGACCTTTGTCCCGATGGCCCTCTGTGTGGATATTTGTGGCGGAGCAACAGGGCAGGTTGCGACCACCTAGGAGAGAGGTGGGCCTGGCCCTATTCGGCGTTCGCGGATACTTAACACGTTTAACGAGATCTTGGTATTTGATCTGAGTCTGGCTACTGGCCTATACGCACTAACCAACTACGCGGGGACAGTTATGGGCACTCGACGTCATGGTATCAGCCGAAGCACTTCGTGACTTCAGCGACTAAGCCGCGCGCTAGATTGGGCCGCGTGACGTGACTTCCGTTGTACTGGAGGTTGTTAGGTCTGCTTCTGGCCGCCCACGCAACGTGCAGGTGTGCTCAGGGCGATGGGCCTAGACCCCTGCACGCTTAGGTTTAGACTGGCGTGCTGACCTCTCTGTTGTGCCTAGGTGGGGCTGCGACGTGTTGATCTTCCGAGGCCGGGCATGACCCAGAAAAGTGTGTCCGACCAAATGGGATCAAGCGTGTTGGGTTATGTGGTGCACCCCTGCAGGGAAGTTAATCTATTCGAATAGTCGTGATCTTCGGTAACAGGACGACTTGGAGTTGTACCTTGACCTTATGACAACTAGAACTGGATACTTAATAAAATACACCCTTCCAAGTGCCAGATACAACCCGGTGATCGCTCTCTAGTAGGGCATCGAGGAGGGGATCGCCGGGTAGGATTATGCTATGCGATGCTACTTGGAGGACTTCAGTCTACTCTCTTCTATATGCTGTAAGACGGAGGCTGCCAGAAGCGTAGTCTTCGACAGGATTAGCTATCCCCCCTCTTATTCTGGCTTTCTGCAGTTCAGTCCACTGATATGACCCTTTACACATATATCCATGCATATGTAGTGTAGCTCCTTGCTTGCGAGTACTTTGGATGAGTACTCACGGTTGCCTTGTTTCCCATTTTCCCTTTCTCTACCCGGTTGCTGCGACCAGACGATGGAGCCCAGGATCCAGACGCCACCGTCGACGACGACTCCTTCTACACTGGAGGTGCCTACTACTACGTGCAGCCTGCTAACAACGACCAGGAGTAGTTAGGAGGATCCCAGGCAGGAGGCCTGCACCTCGTTCGATCTGTATCCCCGTTTGTGCTAGCCATCTTATGGCAAATTGTTTAACTTATGTCTGTACTCAGATATTGTTTCTTCCCTGACTCGTCTATGATCGAGCACTTGTATTCGTGCCCTCGAGGCCCCTGGCTTGTATTATGATGCTTGTATGACTTATTTTTATTTGTAGAGTTGTGTTGTGATATCTTCCCGTGAGTCCCTGATCTTGATCGTACACATTTGTGTGCATGATTAGTGTATGATTGAATCGGGGGCGTCACAGCCAGGGAGAGGCCGTGGCGGTTGTGGTCCAGCAGAGCTGGAGGCCCCCCTTCCCGCGCCCACGACCAGCACAAGAGGAGCTAGGATCGATGGCAGGTGCAAGAGGTGTCGACGTGGTAGGGCGCGCGGCGACGAGCGCATGTGCGCTCTGGTAGCGCACCACCTGTTCAATGCGGAGCTCGTCCAGCAGCAGGAACGACCGCGTCTGCAGGAAGGAGGGAAGGGAGTCGCACGGCGTTATGTGTGTGATGGCCGCATAGTACTGGCGGTTCAGACCGCACAACAGATGGAACACCTGCCGTGTCTCGGTGACCGGCTGGCCCAGATCGCGAAGTTGATTGGCATAGACCTTGGGCTTGGTGCAGTACTGCATGATGGACATGTCCCCTTGCACAAGGGCGTGGTACTCGGCGTAGATGTAGACAGAGCGGGAGAGTTGGTTGACCCGGAAGATGGCGTTGAAGGCAGCCTACACAGCGGCGGCGGTGTCCTTGGCCTGCATGACCGCATCGAGGAGATCTGGCGAGATGGTGGTGGAGAGCCAGTGTACGACGGCATGATCAGCCATCACCCAGTCAGGGTCGTCGGAGCAGTGCAGGGCGTCGGCGGCAACGTGGTCGTGGAGCCCAAATATACCGAGCGCAGCATCGAAGTGCTGGCGCCATTGGGCGTAGTTGCCGGCGGCAAGGTCAAGGACCACCGGGACGAGACGATGGATGTCAACCGTCTAGAGAACAGAGGGAGGAGCGGGCTGATCCACGGCTGAAGGAGCAGCAGGGGCGATGCGGAGCGTGGCGGGAGAGGCCGCGGGACATGGGGAAGCACCATCAGTGGGCTCAGCAGCGGCAGCCAGGACGGCCTCGTCGCCGTCGAGAGAGGGAGTGGGGGTGTGGATGGGGTTGGAATCCATGGCAGTGGAAGGGGGATCGTGCGTGAAAGGGTTGAGCAACTCCGCTGATACCATGTAAATGAGATTAGGGATTCAACACATTTGTATTAGCTCAAAGGCTGGGTATATAACTATATATACACTTACAAAACCACAGCCCTGGCCAGAACGTGTGCCACTACCTCTACCACTATGCCCACTACAGCCACTAACACAGGCAAGGCTGTGGGCACAACTGCTCGCAGTGACCACTGCGTCAACACCCGCACACACACTGAACTATGTGCGCTGACAACAACATTAAGATCCGGCTCTCCACTATGCCTTGGACGTAAATGCACATTCTGGCTAAAAACATTATAAACACACTTTGCTAACCTTTTATAAGTCACATGAGATCAAAATGTAGTGTATATGCATGCATGGAAGGTACATAAATAATGATTTGTCACGAGATACTGATTATTTCCTGGGAAACGTTTACATACGGTCGACCGGCCGAGCGTTCGGCCGGTCGCACCGCTCGTTCTCGCTGCAGGCCCACCTTATCCCGTCGTGGGTGTCTTCTTCCTCAATTTGCTGCCTCTCCTTTTCCCCTTCTTCGCCACTATCCATG
This sequence comes from Aegilops umbellulata, assembly GCA_032464435.1. Taxonomy (NCBI): domain Eukaryota; kingdom Viridiplantae; phylum Streptophyta; class Magnoliopsida; order Poales; family Poaceae; genus Aegilops; species Aegilops umbellulata. The sequence continues at coordinate 146,385,647 of CP136059.1, read as the reverse complement.
CGCTAGCTACATCAGCTTCATGGCCTGCTCAGTGCCCAACCTCGCCCTCCACCGTGGCCGGCTAGCCCCTCTCACATCCGTCCCTCTCTTCAATTTTTCCATCCCCACTTGCTCCCCGCGGCCATGGTGCCCAACCCCGCTGCCATGGAAGCCATGATTGTGCGCCTTCGACTGTCGTCGTCCCCCTCGTCATGGCGATGCCATGACCGTGCTGCAAGCTCCAGCCGCCATAGTGGAACCATGTTTGTTGCGTACCCCGGCGGCACCCATGCATCACCGAAGACGGTTTTTGCTACAACCGACGGTCTGAATCACTGGAACCGGCGAGTGATCATGCTGGAACTATAGGGAGAGGGCGCTCACCGGAGTTGTCCTGCAAGGGAAGCTGCTCCCTGTATGCAAGAAAAGCTACAACCAGCATGCGGCGGAGCTGGAACCAACGGTGGAAAATGTTACAACCGGCTGTTAGTTTTGCTGGAACCAGCTAGGCAGGGGCTGCGCCCAGCGAGTGAGAGAAGATGCAAAGGGGGCAAGCGCAGGCGGGAGGACCAAGCAAAGGCACCCATTTCGGTGCAATGAGACCATGACCAGCTCCGCGACAAGGAGGAAGTCACTGTGGAGCCCAAGCCGGCGTCATCACCAGAGCCTTTGGCAGGCGAAGACCAACTTTAGTCAGGATAAGTGTACCAAATGTTCCCCTTCAAATTGGCCAATTGTTGGCGCCCTTCCCGCTAAATATTTGGGAAGAGGCCCAGGGCCTTTGCCTATAAATAGGGCCAGCCACCCCCAGAGTAGAGGCATCTGGATAGAACAGAGCTAGAACAGAATCCTGCATCTAGAAAGAGAGAGAGAGAGAAGGGCGATCGAACTCCCCTAGCAGTTCATCCCCTAGCCAAGAACAGGCCCTCGCGAGGCCGTTCCCCCTTGTATTGTTCTTCCTCATCAGCCCAAGAGGCAATCCACCCACCACACTGGAGTAGGGTATTACACCACAATGGTGGCCCGAACCAGTATAAACCCCGTGTCTCATGTGTTGTTCCTGCAGTAGTTTAGATCCTAGCGAGACGGGGAGGTAGAGGGAACGATCTCCGCGCGCACCCCAGAGTTCGAACCTTAAGGGTCTGCCGGAACCCAGGATCTGACATTTGGCGCGCCAGGTAGGGGTGCGCCGGAATCAGCCTTCCACCGCTCTGCTCTCCTCCGACCACCGCATCCATGTCTGACGCTCGTCGGGCCCGCGCCGAGCGCCGGGCCGCCATCGCTTCCCGCGCCATCCAGAAGGCCCCTGTCGGTGGGCGTCCTCGTCGTTCCCCGTCGCCCGCCGTCAACGCCGCCACCGGCCCGGCGGGGAATGAACAGCAAGCGTCCTCTCAGCACCCGTCCGTGCGGCGGGATGGCCGCACCGCCACTCCGTCGCTCACCCCAGCCGGTTCTTCATCGCACGCGCTGCGCGCGCCCTTGGAGGCTCGAGCTGTGCTCATCGCGGCGAACGAGCTCCTGCGCTACCGCCCCGTCGACGACGTCTATGAGTAGTGGCTTGACCACGTCGCCGAGCTCGTCCGCGCCGCAGGGGGCTCTCCCGCGCCTTCCGCACCACTACGCCGCACTCCGCCCCGCATGGGCAACGAAGCCCCGGGGGTGTTCTAGCCGCCACCTTCCCAAGAAGACGCCATGGCCCCAAGGCGCGCAGCTCCTGGGCGGAACCCGCTCCGTCATGCGCCGGCCCAGCAGGAACGGAGCTGCCAAGAAGTCCCGCGACCGCAAGAGGCCGCCCGGGCGCTCCCGGCCCCGGCTCGCCGAGACCCTGCTCCAGCTCCGGCACGTGAAGACCCCGCGCTGCTCCCAGCTGCGGCGCAAGGGGACCCACAAGGCCAAGCTCTCCCTCAACCAAAACCTCCCGCGGCCACCGCTGGCTGCCGCGCCTACACCCCCGAGCTGCGTAGCGTCGCGTGGCCCGGCAAGTTCAAGCCGGACCTGCCTCCTCGCTACGACGGCACAACTGATCCCACGGAGTTCCTCCAGCTCTACGAGCTGGGAATCAAAGCTGCCAGCGGGGACGAGAAGGTCATGGCGAACTGGTTCCCCATGGCGCTAAAGTAAGGTGCTCGCACTTGGCTCCTGAACCTGGCCCCAGGCATGATCTCCTCCTGGGACCAGATGCGTACTCGCTTCATCGCCAACTTCCAAGGTACCCGCGACCGGCCTCCCGCCGTGAGCGACATGCGCCGCATCATGCAGCAACCTGGAGAGACCCTGCAAAAGTACATCCAACACTTCAACAATGCGCGCCTCAAGATCCCCAGGGTGTCTGAAGAAGCCATCATTTCGGCCTTCTCCGATGGCGTGCGCGACGTCAAGATGAAGGAGGAGCTGGCGATGCATGAAGACCTCTGCACCTCCCTGGAGCTGTTCAACTTGGCGACCAAGTGCGCCAGAGCTGAGGAGGGACGCCTCTCCCTCCTCGGAGCTGCCTGCCGCAGACCCAGAAGAGAAGAAGCCCAAGGCCAAGGACGTGAAGCGCAAGGGGGCTGCCGTGCTCGCGGCAGAACCGGACACCAAGCGGGGCAAGGATCTGCCTGAATCCTCCAGGGGCAGCCGGTACTGTGTGTACCATGACCTCCACACCCACAACACCAATGAATGCCAAGAACTCCGCGCCGTGCGAGAAGGAAGAGTCGGCCGACGCCCTGACCGTGCTGACCGGGGCTACGGCCGAGGAAGAGGAAGGAACCCGGGACGCTGGGAAGGCCGTGGCCCACGTCCAGGCTGGCGTGACCAACCTCACGAGGACCGCTGGCGCAATCCGCCTCGCGAGGGGTGTCGGGACCCCGATCCTAAGCCACATCGATCTAGCATGTAACACATCATATCACTTTGCGGCCTCACGCACGGTACTCCCACGGGTGCCACCTTTGAAGGAAATATGCCCTAGAGGAAATAATAAAGTTATTATTTATTTCCTTACATATCATGATAAATGTTTATTATTCATGCTAGAATTGTATTAACTGGAAACATAATACATGTGTGAATACATAGACAAACAGAGTGTCACTAGTATGCCTCTACTAGACTAGCTCGTTAATCAAAGATGGTTATGTTTCCTAACCATGAACAAAGAGTTGTTATTTGATTAACGAGGTCACATCATTAGTTGAATGATCTGATTGACATGACCCATTATATTAGCTTAGCACCCGATCGTTTAGTATGTTGCTATTGCTTGTTCATGACTTATACATGTTCCTTTGACTATGAGATTATGCAACTCCCGTTTACCGGAGGAACACTTTGGGTACTACCAAACGTCACAACGTAACTGGGTGATTATAAAGGAGTACTACAGGTGTCTCCAATGGTAGATGTTGGGTTGGCGTATTTCGAGATTAGGATTTGTCACTCCGATCGTCGGAGAGGTATCTCTGGGCCCTCTCGGTAATGCACATCACTTAAGCCTTGCAAGCATTGCAACTAATGAGTTAGTTGCGGGATGATGTATTACGGAACGAGTAAAGAGACTTGCCGGTAACGAGATTGAACTAAGTATTGGATACTGACAATCGAATCTCGGGCAAGTAACATACTGATGACAAAGGGAACAACGTATGTTGTTATGCGGTCTGACCGATAAAGATCTTCGTAGAATATGTAGGAGCCAATATGGGCATCCAGGTCCCGCTATTGGTTATTGACCGAAGATGTGTCTCAGTCATGTCTACATTGTTCTCGAACCGTAGGGTCCGCACGCTTAAGGTTTCGATGACAGTTATATTATGAATTTATGAGTTTTGATGTACCGAAGGAGTTCGGAGTCCCGGATGAGATCGGGGACATGACGAGGAGTCTCGAAATGGTCGAGACGTAAAGATCGATATATTGGACGACTATATTCGGACATCGAAAAGGTTCTGAGTGATTCGGATATTTTCGGGAGTATCGGGGAGTTACGGGATTACGGGAGAAGTAATGGTCCTTGATGGGCTTTAGTGGGAAGAGGAAAAAGGCTGCTGCGCCCCCCTTCCCTCTGGTCCGAATTGGACTAGGGAAAAGGGGGCCGGCCACCTTTTCTTCTCCTCCACTTCCTTCTCCCTTCCTCCCCTCTTGGTGGACTCCTACTAGGACTTGGAGTCCTAGTAGGACTCCACATCCTGGCCGCACCAAGCCTTGGCCGGCCTCCTCCTCCTCCATCCTTTATATACAGGGGTAGGGGGCACCCCATAGACACACAAGTTGATCTTCGTGATCGTTCCTTAGCCGTGTGCGGTGCCCCCCTCCACCATATTCCACCTCGGTCATATCGTTGCAGTGCTTAGGCGAAGCCCTGCGCCGGTAGTACATCAAGATCGTCACCACGCCGTCGTGCTGACGGAACTCCCCCCCGAAGCTTTGCTGGATCGGAGCCCGGGGATCGTCATCGAGCTGAACGTGTGCCAAGAACTCGGAGGTGCCGGAGTAACGGTGCTTGGATCGGTCGGATCGTGAAGACGTACGACTACATCAACCGCGTTGTTATAACGCTTCCGCTTTCGGTCTACGAGGGTACGTAGAAAACACTCTCCCTCTCGTTGCTATGCATCACCATGATCTTGCGTGTGCGTAGGAATTTTTTTTAAATTACTACGTTCCCCAACAGTGGCATCCGAGCCTAGTTTTATGGTTTGATGTTATTTGCACGAGTAGAACACAAGTGAGTTGTGGGCGATATAAGTCATACTGCCTACCAGCATGTCATACTTTGGTTCGGCGGTATTGTTGGACGAGACGATCCGGACCAACCTTACGCGTACTCTTACGCGAGACCGGTTCCCTCGACGTGCTTTGCACATAGATGTCTTGCGGAAGACTGTCTCTCCAACTTTAGTTGAACCGAGTGTGGCTACGCCCGGTCCTTGAGAAGGTTAAAACGGAGTCTATTTGACAAACTATCGTTGTGGTTTTGATGCGTAGGTAAGATGAGTTCTTGCTTAAAGCCCGTAGCAGCCACGTAAAATTTGCAACAAACAAAGTAGAGGACGTCTAACTTGTTTTTGCAGGGCATGTTGTGATGTGATATGATCAAGACATGATGCTAAATTTTATTGTATGAGATGATCATGTTTTGTAACCAAGTTATCGGCAACTGGCAGGAGCCATATGGTTGTCGCTTTATTGTATGCAATGCAATCGCTCTGTAATGCTTTACTTTATCACTAAGCGGTAGCGATAGTCGTAGAAGCATAAGATTGGCGAGACGACAACGATGCTACGATGGAGATCAAGGTGTCGCGCCGGTGACGATGGTGATCATGACGGTGCTTCGAAGATGGAGATCACAAGCACAAGATGATGATGGCCATATCATATCACTTATATTGATTGCATGTGATGTTTATCTTTTATGCATCTTATCTTGCTTTGATTGACGGTAGCATTATAAGATGATCTCTCACTAATTATCAAGAAGTGTTCTCCCTGAGTATGCACCGTTGCGAAAGTTCTTCGTGCTGAGACACCACGTGATGATCGGGTGTGATAGGCTCTACGTTCAAATACAACGGGTGCAAAACAGTTGCACACGCGGAATACTCAGGTTATACTTGACGAGCTATGCATATAAGACATGACCTCGGAACACGGAGACCGAAAGGTCGAGCGTGAATCATATAGTAGATATGATCAACATAGTGATGTTCACCATTGAAACTACTCCATCTCACGTGATGATCGGACATGGTTTAGTTGATTTGGATCACGTGATCACTTAGAGGATTAGAGGGATGTCTATATAAGTGGGAGTTCTTAAGTAATATGATTAATTGAACTTTAATTTATCATGAACTTAGTCCTGGTAGTATTAGCATACCTATGTTGTAGATCAATAGCTCGCGTTGTTGCTTTCATATGTTTATTTTGGTATGTTCCTAGAGAAAATTGTGTTGAAACATGTTAGTAGCAATGATGCGGATTGGATCCGTAATCTGAGGTTTATCCTCATTGCTGCACAGAAGAATTATGTCCTTGATGCACCGCTAGGTGACAGACCTATTGCAGGAGCAGATGCAGAAGTTATGAACGTTTGGCTAGCTCAATATGATGACTACTTGATAGTTTAGTGCACCATGCTTAACAGCTTAGAATCGGGACTTCAAAGACGTTTTGAACGTCATGGACATATGAGATGTTCCAGGAGTTGAAGTTAATATTTCAAGCAAATACCCGAGTTGAGAGATATGAAGTCTCGAACAAGTTCTATAGCTAAAAGATGGAGGAGAATCGCTCAACTAGTGAGCATGTACTCAGATTGTCTAGGGTACTACAATCGCTTGAATCAAGTGGGAGTTAATCTTCCAGATAAGATAGTGATTGACAGAATTCTCTAGTCACCATCACCAAATTAGTAGAACTTCGTGATGAACTATAATATGCAAGGGATAACGGAAACAATTCCCAAGCTCTTCGTGATGCTGAAATCGACGAAGGTAGAAATCAAGAAAAACATCAAGTGTTGATGGTTAACAAGACCACTAGTTTCAAGAAAAGGGCAAAGGGAAGAAGGGGAACTTCAAGAAGAACGGCAAGCAAGTTGCTGCTCAAGTGAAGAAGCCCAAGTTTGGACCTAAACCTGAGACTGAGTGCGTTTACTGCAAAGGGACTGGTCACTGGAAGCGGAACTGCCCCAAGTATTTGGCGGATAAGAAGGATGGCAAAGAGAACAAAGGTATATTTGATATACAGATTATTGATGTGTATTTTACTAGTGTTCATAGCAACCCACTCGGTATTTGATACTGGTTCAGTTGCTAAGAGTAGTAACTCGAAACGGGAGTTGCAGAATGAACAAAGACTAGTTAAGAGTGAAGTGACGATGTGTGTTGGAAGTGGTTCCAAGATTGACATGATCATCATCGCACACTCCCTATACTTTCGGGATTAGTGTTGAACCTAAATAAGTGTTATTTGGTGTTTGCGTTGAGCATGAATATGATTTGATCATGTTTATTGTAATACGGTCATTCATTTAAGTTAGAGAACAATTGTTGTTCTGTTTACATGAATAAAACCTTCTATGGTCATACACACCAACGGAAATGGTTTGTTGGATCTCGATTGTAGTGATACACATATTCATAATATTGAAGCCAAAAGATGCAAAGTTAATAATGATAGTGCAACTTATTTGTGGCACTGCCGTTTAGGTCATATTGGTGTAAAGCGCATGAAGAAACTCCATGCTGATGGATTTTTGGAATCACTTGATTATGAATCACTTGATGCTTGCGAACCGTGCCTCATGGGCAAGATGACTAAGACACCGTTCTCCGGAACAATGGAGCAAGCAACAGATTTGTTGGAAATCATACATACTGATGTATGTGGTCCGATGAATATTAAAGCTCGCGACAAGTATCATTATTTTCTGACCTTCACAGATGATTTGAGCAGATATGGGTATATCTACTTGATGAAACATAAGTCTGAAACATTTGAAAAGTTCAAAGAATTTCAGAGTGAAGTGGAGAATCATCGTAACTAGAAAATAAAAGTTTCTACGATATGATTGTGGAGGAGAATATTTGAGTTACGAGTTTGGTCTTCAATTAAAACAATGTGGAATAGTTTCACAAACTCATGCCACCTGGAACACCACAGCATAATGGTGTGTCCGAACGTCATAACCGTACTTTATTGGATATAGTACAATCTATGATGTTTCTTACCGATTTACCAATATCGTTTTGGGATCATGCATTAAAGATAGCTGCATTCACGTTAAAAAGGGCACCATCTAAGTCCATTGAGACGACACAATCTGAACTATGGTTTGGCAAGAAACCAAAGTTGTCGTTTCTTAAAGTTTGGGGTTGCGATGCTTATGTGAAAAAGTTTCAACATGATAAGCTCAAACCCAAATCGGAGAAATATGTCTTCATAGGATACCCAAAGAGTCAGTTGGGTACACCTTCTATCACAGATCCAAAGGCAAGACATTCATTGCTAAGAATGGATCCTTTCTAGAAAAGGAGTTTCTCTCGAAAGAAGTGAGTGGGAGGAAAGTAGAAAACTTGATAAGGTAATTGTACCTTCTCCCTTATTGGAAAGGAGTTCATCACAGAAATATGTTCTTGTGAGTACTACACCAATTAGTGAGGAAGCTAATCATGATGATCATGTAACTTCAGATCAAGTTACTACCGAATCTCGTAGGTAAACCAGAGTGAGATCCGCACCAGAGTGGTACGGTAATCCTGTTCTAGAAGTCATGTTACTTGACCATGACGAACCTACGAACTATGAGGAAGCGATGATGAGCCCAGATTCCGCGAAATGGTTTGAGGCCATGAAATCTGAGATGGGATCCATGTATGAGAACAAAGTATGGACTTTGGTTGACTTGCCCGATGATCGGCAAGCCATAGAAAATAAATGGATCTTCAAGAGGAAGACAGAAGCTGATAGTAGTGTTACTATCTACAAAGCTAGAATTGTCGCAAAAGGTTTTCGACAAGTTCAAGGTGTTGACTATGATGAGAGTTTCTCACTCGTATCTATGCTTAAGTCTGTCCGAATCATGTTAGCAATTGCCGCATTTTATGAAATCTGGCAAACGGATAAAACAAAACTGCATTCCTTAATGGATTTATTAAAGAAGAGTTGTATATGATGCAACCAGAAGGTTTTGTCAATCCTAAAGGTGCTAACAAAATGTGCAAGCTCCAGCGATCCATCTATGGACTGGTGCAAGCATCTCAGAGTTGGAATATACGCTTTGATGAGTTGATCAAAGCATACAGTTTTATACAGACTTGCGGTGAAGCCTGTATTTACAAGAAAGTGAGTGGGAGCACTACAACATTTCTGATAAGTATATGTGTATGACATATTGTCGATTGGAAATGATGTAGAATTATTCTGCAAAGCATAAAGGAGTGTTTGAAAGGAGTTTTTCAAAGAAAAGACCTCGGTGAAGCTGCTTACATATTGGGCATCAAGATCTATAGAGATAGATCAAGACGCTTAATTGGACTTTCACAAAGCACATACCTTGACAAAGTTTTGAAGAAGTTCAAAATGGATCAAGCAAAGAAAGGGTTCTTGCCTGTGTTACAAGGTGTGAAGTTGAGTAAGACTCAATGCCCGACCACTGCAGAAGATAGAGAGAAAATGAAAGATGTTCCCTATGCTTCAGCCATAGGCTCTATCATATATGCAATGCTGTGTACCAGATCCATTGTATACCCTACACTGAGTTAAGCAAGGGAGTACAATGGTGATCTAGGAGTAGATCACTAGACATCGGTCAAAAAAATTATCCTTAGTGGAATAAGGATATGTTTCTCGATTATGGACGTGACAGAAAGGTTCGCCGTAAAGGGTTACGTCGATGCAAGTTTTGACACTGATCTGGATGACTCTAAGTCTCGATCTAGATACATATTGAAAGTGGGAGCAATTAGCTAGAGTAGCTCTGTACGGAGTATTGTAGACATAGAATTCGCAAAATACTTACGGATCTGTATGTGACAGACCCGTTGACTAAAATTATCTCACAAGCAAAACATGATCACACTTTAGTACTCTTTGGGTGTTAATCACATAGCGATGTGAACTAGATTACTGACTCTAGTAAACCCTTTGGGTGTTAGTCACATATCGATGTGAACTATGGGTGTTAATCACATGGTGATGTGAACTATTGCTGGTAAATCACATGGCGATGTGAACTAGATTATTGACTCTAGTGCAAGTGGGAGACTGAAGGAAATATGCCCTAGAGGCAATAATAAAGTTATTATTTATTTCCTTACATATCATGATAAATGTTTATTATTCATGCTAGAATTGTATTAACTGGAAACATAATACATGTGTGAATACATAGACAAACAGAGTGTCACTAGTATGCCTCTACTAGACTAGCTCGTTAATCAAAGATGGTTATGTTTCCTAACCATGAACAAAGAGTTGTTATTTGATTAACGAGGTCACATCATTAGTTGAATGATCTGATTGACATGACCCATTATATTAGCTTAGCACCCGATCGTTTAGTATGTTGCTATTGCTTTTGTTCATGACTTATACATGTTCCTTTGACTATGAGATTATGCAACTCCCGTTTACCGGAGGAACACTTTGGGTACTACCAAACGTCACAACGTAACTGGGTGATTATAAAGGAGTACTACAGGTGTCTCCAATGGTAGATGTTGGGTTGGCGTATTTCGAGATTAGGATTTGTCACTCCGATCGTCGGAGAGGTATCTCTGGGCCCTCTCGGTAATGCACATCACTTAAGCCTTGCAAGCATTGCAACTAATGAGTTAGTTGCGGGATGATGTATTACGGAACGAGTAAAGAGACTTGCCGGTAACGAGATTGAACTAAGTATTGGATACTGACGATCGAATCTCGGGCAAGTAACATACCGATGACAAAGGGAACAACGTATGTTGTTATGCGGTCTGACCGATAAAGATCTTCGTAGAATATGTAGGAGCCAATATGGGCATCCAGGTCCCGCTATTGGTTATTGACCGGAGACGTGTCTCGGTCATGTCTACATTGTTCTCGAACTGTAGGGTCCGCACGCTGAAGGTTTCGATGACAGTTATATCATGAATTTATGAGTTTTGATGTACCAAAGGAGTTCGGAGTCCCGGATGAGATCGGGGACATGACGAGGAGTCTCGAAATGGTCGAGACGTAAAGATCGATATATTGGACGACTATATTCGGACATCGGAGAGGTTCTGAGTGATTCGGGTATTTTCGGGAGTATCGGGGAGTTACGGGATTACGGGAGAAGTAATGGTCCTTGATGGGATTTAGTGGGAAGAGGAAAAAGGCTGCTGCGCCCCCCTTCCCTCTGGTCCGAATTGCACTAGGGAAAAGGGGGCCGGCCACCTTTCCTTCTCCTCCACTTCCTTCTCCCTTCCTCCCCTCTTGGTGGACTCCTACTAGGACTTGGAGTCCTAGTAGGACTCCACATCCTGGCCGCACCAAGCCTTGGCCGGCCTCCTCCTCCTCCATCCTTTATATACAGGGGCAGGGGGCACCCCATAGACACACAAGTTGATCTTCGTGATCGTTCCTTAGCCGTGTGCGGTGCCCCCTCCACCATATTCCACCTCGATCATATCGTTGCAGTGCTTAGGCGAAGCCCTGCGCCGGTAGTACATCAAGATCGTCACCACGCCGTCGTGCTGACGGAACTCCTCCCCGAAGCTTTGCTGGATCGGAGCCCGGGGATCGTCATCGAGCTGAACGTGTGCCAAGAACTCGGAGGTGCCGGAGTAACGGTGCTTGGATCGGTCGGATCGTGAAGACGTACGACTACATCAACCGCGTTGTTATAACGCTTCCGCTTTCGGTCTACGAGGGTACGTAGACAACACTCTCCCTCTCGTTGCTATGCGTCACCATGATCTTGCGTGTGCGTAGGAATTTTTTTGAAATTACTACGTTCCCCAACAACCTTACCTGGCCCGGGACCGTTTGCGCCTTTTGGCTCACGTATATGATAGTGTCGCTAGCATCCATATGACAGAGAACCCGGGCCGACATGGCTAGTCATGAACCCAAGTGTAACGCCCTCGATGCGGCTATATCTCCCACGTGTCGAAGCACGACTTAGAGGCATAACCGCATTGAAAGCAATGTCGCAAATGAGGTAATCTTCACACAACCCATGTAATACATAAGGGAAAGAGATACATAGTTGGCTTACAATCGCCACTTCACACAAATACATGAATAAAAACATTACATCATACACTTACAATCAGGGTCCGTCTACGGAGCCAAAATAAAAGAAGAAACTCCAAAAGCGACAAAAGTCCACGATCGACCCCAACTGGGCTCCACTACTGATCGACTAGAACGAAACAACATAAGGGACAAGATCTTCATCGAGCTCCTCCTTGAGCTCGGGTGCGTCACCTGCACGGTCTCATCGGCACCTGCAAACTGGTTTTGGAAGTATCTGTGAGTCACGGGGACTCAGCAATCTCACACCCGCGAGATCAAGACTATTTAAGCTTATAGGTAGGGTAAAAGGTATGAGGTGGAGCTGCAGCAAGCGACTAGCATATATGGTGGCTAACATACGCAAAAGAGAGCGAGAAGAGAAGGCAAAAGCACGGTCGTGCAACTATGATCAAGAAGTGATCCTAAAACTACTTACGTCAAGCATAACTCCAACAACAATGTTCACTTCCCGGACCCCGCCGAGAAGAGACCATCACGGTTACACACGCGGTTGGTGTGTTTTAATTAAGATCAACTTCGGGTTTTTCTACAACCGGACATTAACAAATTCCCATCTGCCACATAACCGCGGGCACGGCTTTCGAAAGTTCAAACCTGCAGGGGTGTCCCAACTTAGCCCATGATAAGCTCTCCCGATCAACGAAGGATATTCCTTCTCCCTGGGAAGACCCGATCAGTCTCGGAATCCCGGCTACAAGACATTTCGACAGTAATAAAACAAGTCCAGCAAAGCCACCCGATGCGCCGACATCCTGATAGGAGCTGCACATATCTCGTTCTCAGGGCAACACCGGATAAGTCAAGCTACGAGTAAAACCAGGTCTCGAGTTTCCCCGTGGTGGCCCCGCAGGTTGCTCGGTTCGGACCAACACTTAGACAAGCATTGGCCCGGGGGGGCTGAATAAAGATGACCCTCGGGTTGATCAGACCCAAGGGAAAGGGGTAGGTGGTAGGCAAATGGTAAAACCAAGGTTGGGCCTTGCTGGAAAAGTCTTATTCAAAGCGAACTGTCAAGGGGGTCCCATAAATCACCCGACCGCGTTGGGGACGCAAAATCCGGGAACATAACACCGATATGACGGAAACTAGGGCGGCAAGGGTGGAACAAAACACCAGGCATAAGGCCGAGCCTTCCACCCTTTACCAAGTATATAGATGCATTAATTAAATAAGATATATTGTGATATCCCAACAAGTAAACATGTTCCAACAAGGAACAACATCTCCATGTTCCAACAAGGAAACAAACTTCATCTTCACCTGCAACTAACAACGCTATAAGAGGGGCTGAGCAAAGCGGTAACATAGCCAAACAACGGTTTGCTAGGACAAGGTGGGTTAGAGGCTTGGTTTAACAATATGGGAGGCATGATAAGCAAGTGGTAGGTATCGCAGCATAGGCATAGCAAAAGAGCGAGCAACTAGCAAGCAAAGATAGAAGTGATTTCGAGGGTATGATCATCTTGCCTGAGATCCCGCAAGGAAAAAGAACGAGTCCATGATGAAGACAAACGGACGTAGACGAACGAATCCTCACAACTCCGGAACGAAACCGAAGCTAACGAGAGAAACAACCCGGAAACAAACAAACAACATAGTAAAGCAACCATCACATAAACATGGCATGATATGCGAGATGTGGTATGCAATGCATATGCATGCTTCGGAAGGAAAAAGCTGAACTAGGCATAATCTTGGCAAACCAAGTATGCCACTGGAAAGGTGAGGTGATTTCGGTTGAAATCGATATAAAGATCACCGGAATCGGATGCACGGTTTGCAAATGACAAGCAAAACAAGAATGACAAGAATCTGCCCTTAACAGCATGATGCTACTTAGCAAGCAATAATAAACTAAGCTACTACACCCAAACATATCAACAAGGCATATGACAGTAATCTACTCAAGATGCTTGACAAAAGATGAACACTGAGCTACGGCTAAATCACAACACAACAGGTTCAAACAAGCATGGCAAAAGAGCAAAAGATAACAGGTTCACAGACTTGGTGAAAATAACAACATGCCAGAAATTAACATCAGGATGACATGTTTAGAGCAAGCAAACAACATGCTACAGGAACAGGACATAGCAAAATAAGGCATGGCATGAATCTACTCAAAGCACTTAACAAAAGTCCCTTACTGACCATAAGCCAAAAAGGATCATAAGATATAATAACACCCATGTCAATTAAGCAAGTTTCGCTACAGGTTTCAGACTTGGCAGAAAACTGGACATGTCAAAAACAGATAACAAGTAGGCATGTTCGTGAGCTCGATGCACTCACTACAGAGCATTTCATGACAAACTAAGCATACATACCTCAAGAAGACATGTCATAGAAGCTATACATGGCAAGAACAACATCATAGCACGCAAGGATCAACTACAACAAGCTTGGCAAAATTGAATAACATGTAAACAATCTGCCAGTAACATTTTATAGCAAAAGTAGGGCTCGATTGACTCAAGATATGGCACTCCATAATTACATACAAAGGCATGGATGGATAGAGAAAATCCATATGCTCAAAACACCCTTAATGATCATGCTCAAAAGAGGCATAGATCTCTCTGAAACAACATGAACACATGACATAAAAATAACAGCAGGCAGGGACTTGGTGAAAATACTAAGTCTCTGAAATCAGCAACATCAAGTACCCTAGTTTGCATGCTTGTGCTAGTCACCACATAGATCACAAAAATACATGGCATAATTCTCTGGAAAGATGTCATGAAATATTACAAAACACCTGTAGGACTAAACTTTATAGGATGCACACATCAATCATGGCAAAAATGACAAAAGTGCATGATCAGATAAGAATCAGAAACTAACATCACATAGCCCTCTTCTAACAGCATTTCGGGCACCAAGATGGGCTCAAATGAAAATGATGCAATGGAACTAAATGATTTACTCTTCGAGACGAACAATTTGACATATTGTACGCCCAAAACGGAGCTACATGCAGAGAGTTATGGCATGAGGAACATGTGACAAAAATATTGACAGAAAAGGACTTGGACGAATTTCGGGACAATGCAGAAAAGTCAACCTTCGCCGGAGTAGTCGCCGGAGAGGAGGGAGATGGCCGGTGACGGCGGATCCGGGCCGGATCTCGCCGGATCCGGCCGGATCCCGGTGCGGGAGGGGCGGAGGCGGCGGCCAGCGGAGTGGCGCGGCGCTCGGGCGGCGGCGGGCGACCTCCGGGGCGGCGGGGACGGCTGGGATCCACGGCGGCGGAGCGGGGCGCGGGATGGCGGCGAGCTCGGGTGGCGGAGGGAGCCGGCGGAGGCGGGCGCGAGGAGGCGGGCGAGCAAGGCGGCGTGGCGGAGCAAGGCGGCGCGCGGGAGGCGGCGGCGGGCGGCGCGCCGGCGATGGCGGCGGAGCGAAGCGGCGCGGGGCGCGGTGCGGGGCGCGCCCGCGGGTGGCGGGGCGGCGGCGCAGGCGCGGGGCGCGCGCGCGGGCCCGGGCGGGCCGGCCTCGGGCCCCGCGGGCCGCGGCGGCGGAGGAGAGAGGAGGGGGCCGGCGGGCTGAGGTGGCAGCGTCTGATTGGGCGCGGGCGCGGCGGCGGCTGACGTGGCGCTCGCGGATTGGAGGGAGTGAGGTGGAGGGCGAGGCGGACATGTCCGGCTGTGGGTTGGACACGTCCGGCGGCGCGAGGATGAAGAAGACTAGGGTTGCACCGTGAATTTCGGGAGGGGAGGTGTTTATATAGGTAGAGGGGGCTAGGAAGCTCCAAATGGAGTGCGGTTTTCGGCCACGCGATCGTGATCGAACGACCGAGATGATGGGAGTGACTTAGGTGGGTTTTGGGCCAAAATGAAGGGGTGTTGGGCTGCACCAAAAGAGGCCTTTGTGGATACCCGGTTAACCGTTGGAGTACCAAACGAACTCCGATTGACCCGAAACTTGACAGGCGGTTTACCGGTGCTATACCAAGGCCACATGTCAAGCCTCGGTCCATTCCGAGAAAGTTTAATACCCGCTCACGAAAAAAGGCAAAAGGGGACGCCGGGGAACATAGGAGCGCCGGATTGCAAAACGGACAACGGGGAAAATGCTCGGATGCATAAGACGAACACGTATGCGAATGCGATGCACATGATGACATGATATGAAATGCAGATGATGACATGGCAAAGTGCAACACGCGAGCACATGACATGGCAATGACGGCGAATAACTGACGGACAACTGGCGCATCAGATCCGGGGCGTTACAACACTCCACCACTACGAGAGGATCTCGTCCCGAGATCTAGAATGGCACCGGAGGGGAAAACGGAAGAGAAAGAGAAGAGGTAAAGCTAAGTTGCTTCTTTGACAAAAGAGTGAAACCAAAGAACCTTGAGAGGTTGAAAAGTTGAATGAAAGAACACAACGGAGTTGAGCGAACTTGAAAACACTCCGTTAGATAAGAGGAACATGGGATACGACGAGAATCAAGAGGTTAAGTGACAAGGTAGATATTGAAACCACTCCGGTTAAAACAAGATAGAGAAGGAATAAGAATGACATGATTTGGCCAGCATTCAGGTAGAAAAGAGAAGAAAACTTGATGAGATGAACAGTTATTGAAGAGATGATACAACACTCCGGTTAAAAGGATAAGCAAGAAAAGAAGATGATCTTGACAAAACAAGAAGATGGTTCGAAGAGAGCAATATCACAATGCCTTCGGGACAAACGAAAGAGTGGAATCAAGAGAACAGAGAAGAGAACAACAACTGCTATCACAATTGAATTTGAAAGAGCCTCCTTAAAGTAAGGATTGAACGGAGTTGTTGGAGAACCAACAACAAAACGAATAAGCTTGTAGTGGGCTTATGGAAACATCACAAAATGATGAGGTGACAACCGGACACTAACGATAAATTAATTGGATTGATACAAACAAGGAGACGAGAAAGCTATCTCGCCGGGAGGACAAATGAAGAACTTGGGTCATTTATAAGCACCATAAAAAACAACAATCCTTAGGGAAAGCTTTAGGTGAAATATAACCCAAGATAACTCCAACGAAGTGATTGGTGGATTTAAAGTATCTCATTCTTGACAAGATGTGAATCATGAGACATGAACTCAAATTATCAAGAATGACATAATACCACCTCGAATGATACGGTCGAAAGAATTGCACTTTAAAATGCAAGATAAAGAATACTCGAGCTCCTCTGAAAAGAATCTCGATGAGCACTTCGAGAAGGAATTAAATCCTTTGTGAACCATCATGTATCCTCCATAAAGAACTCCGGTAATAAAAGGATGATCAGATGAAATGAAGGATGAAAAGAATAAGGTTGAAGCCTTGCAATGATTAGATGGATCTTCGTGGTGATAGAATTGCGAGAGCTTGGAACTCCGAGGAAAAGAAAAGATGAAACAATTGAAATCAAGAATTTGAAGAACCTCCGGAATAGGGAATAGAATTTACTCGATGAAACAAGAATAAGAATTACATTATGCTTATCCTTCACCAATTAAATTGATGACAAGCAATGGATTTGGCATACTACTTAATCCCGTAGAAAAGATTAAGAGAGATATAGCGTAAACTTGGGAAAGGTCTTGAACGAACCACCGGTAGGATTGGAAAGAAAGAATGAATCTATAAGGTAACAAGGGAAGAAGGATCTTGAACGAACCACCGGTAGGATTAAAACAACGAATAGATTGATATGATAACAAAGAAAGAGAACTCTTGAACGAACCACCGTAAGACTTGAAAATGAACAAAGGAAAAGATAAAGAAACACCGGGAAGAGTTAGCAAATGAACGAAGATACTTGAGAGAATTTAGATATAAATGAAAGCAGAGATCCCGAGCTGATTAGAGAATACTTGAATGATGCACCGGTATGATTTGGAGAATGATAGACGAAGCTGAGAATGAATAATTCTGAGATGATGGGCTCCGGAGAATCAAACTGAAAAGACTCCTGAAATGCTCCGGATGGGTGAAAATAATTCTCACAATCGAAACAATTATGAGAGGATGGCAACAAGCTAGAACAATGAATCTTGAAGAGAATGGAGCAAGATTTAAGAGAAACTCTTCTTCGGTCTTCAAATGTTGAGAATGACGACGAGAAACACCAAGAATTTAGTTGAGACACTCCGGAATGAAAATTGGAAAAGTTGAACCAACGATGAAAGAATTGAAAGATCTTGGAGAAAGACATTTGACTGATGATAATTCATTCTTACGTCAAACTTTGCAATGAATTTGGGAATAGCTCCAAGAAAATTAGAAGAGTCAGGTAAGATCCTGGGAAAAGACCTGTGGGTTAGGGCACACTCAAAAGAAATACCGTTGAACGATTGCTTGGAAGGGAGAACACACCGGTTGATTTAATGACTTGAATGAGATAGCATCCTCAAACGAAATTGAGTGAATTGAGAATGGAAACTTGAATCTTCTGAGATATCTTCATCACTCCGGAACAAATGGAAAGCGAGAGGTGAATGATTAAGAAGTGCACCGGTACGAGAAAACATTAGAAACGAGGAAAAGATATGATCGATAAAGCTTGAATTGGAACCACCGGAGAAGAAAGAATGACGAATGACGGAGTTGAAACTCTTGACCATCTTCATGATAAACACCGGATAAGAAACAATGAAGGAAAGAATGGAGAGGCTTCAGAAGAATAAAATGGATACTTGATTAAGAAATTTGCGTCCTTGAAGAAATAAGGGTGGGAGGGTGGGAAAATCAAAGACAATTTGAAACGGATGAAGCAAACACCGTTGAGAAGAACTGATACTTGATCTTGCGAATGATAAAGTGATCGGATCCACTTCAAGAGAAGCACACCGGTTGAAAAAGAATTAACATGACAACCTCGATGATCAAGAAGGATTAGTATTCACATAGCAATATGAGAACACCATTTAGGGAAGGTATGGATCAACATTTGACATCGAAGCAACTCGAATACCACAAATAAAACAAAAACAAAGGATTGGCTTGCAGAATAAGCCGGAAACAAACATATGATAGATCCCATATCGTATCATGTGTCTGTTGGAAAGATATCCTAAGAGATACTTGAATTCCCACTTATAAACTACCGAAACTTTCTGGTTATGCAATCAGGTGTTGGGGATACAGGGGACACAAAAATATATCACCCAAACTAACAATACCTAGATCCAGCTGTATCCATCCTTCAACACATAACCAAGAAATCTTCGGAAATCGTCTACCTCAACCTTCGAAAAGCATCCGTTATACGAGTCATGGCAATACTCCCGCACTCGCCTCAGTACTGGGCTATCAGGGTTATCTCACCAACAACTGTACAAAAGAGATTTTCGATGTCGGCTTACTAAACTCAGGTATTCCAGAACTGCAACGATAAAATTATGACGACAACACCTCAGAGCTCAACTCCCCGGGACACCTCCAATAAAACCCCTGCTGACGGGAGGCAACCAAGACAATGTTGTCATCATAAAACCATCGGAACGATTCTAAGATACCCGCGTGATCCTAAAATTTTTTAGTGAAATTTGAGAAGAGAAGAGTTAAAACTCTACGTCAGGATGCCTTACCAGAGCGATGAGGAGACTGGGAAGTAAAAATAATTCCTAAACTCTCCGATATATAATTCCTAAATGACTCAAAACATTTTTCTAGACACAACTCGGCCACTAAAAACGATCAATCAGTGGGGGCTCCTAAGGTCGGGGAAGGCTCTGATACCAACTTGTAACGCCCTCGATGCGGCTATATCTCCCACGTGTCGAAGCACGACTTAGAGGCATAACCGCATTGAAAGCAATGTCGCAAATGAGGTAATCTTCACACAACCCATGTAATACATAAGGGAAATAGATACATAGTTGGCTTACAATCGCCACTTCACACAAATACATGAATAAAAACATTACATCATACACTTACAATCAGGGTCCGTCTACGGAGCCAAAATAAAAGTAGAAACTCCAAAAGCGACAAAAGTCCACGATCGACCCCAACTGGGCTCCACTACTGATCGACTAGAACGAAACAACATAAGGGACAAGATCTTCATCGAGCTCCTCCTTGAGCTCGGGTGCGTCACCTGCACGGTCTCATCAGCACCTGCAAACTGGTTTTGGAAGTATCTGTGAGTCACGGGGACTCAGCAATCTCACACCCGCGAGATCAAGACTATTTAAGCTTATAGGTAGGGTAAAAGGTATGAGGTGGAGCTGCAGCAAGCGACTAGCATATATGGTGGCTAACATACGCAAAAGAGAGCGAGAAGAGAAGGCAAAAGCACGGTCGTGCAACTATGATCAAGAAGTGATCCTGAAACTACTTACGTCAAGCATAACTCCAACAACCATGTTCACTTCCCGGACCCCGCCGAGAAGAGACCATCACGGTTACACACACGGTTGGTGTGTTTTAATTAAGATCAACTTCGGGTTTTCTACAACCGGACATCAACAAATTCCCATCTGCCATATAACCGCGGCCACGGCTTTCGAAAGTTCAAACCCTGCACGGGTGTCCCAACTTAGCCCATGATAAGCTCTCGCGATCAACGAAGGATATTCCTTCTCCCCGGGAAGACCCGATCAGTCTCGGAATCCCGGCTACAAGACATTTCGACAGTAATAAAACAAGTCCAGCAAAGCCACCCGATGCGCCGACATCCTGATAGGAGCTGCACATATCTCGTTCTCAGGGCAACACCGGATAAGTCAAGCTACGAGTAAAACCAGACCTCGAGTTTCCCCGTGGTGGCCCCACAGGTTGCTCGGTTCGGACCAACACTTAGACAAGCATTGGCCCGGGGGGGCTGAATAAAGATGACCCTCGGGTTGATCAGACCCAAGGGAAAGGGGTAGGTGGTAGGCAAATGGTAAAACCAAGGTTGGGCCTTGCTGGAAAAGTCTTATTCAAAGCGAACTGTCAAGGGGGTCCCATTAATCACCCGACCGCGTTAGGGACGCAATATCCGGGAACATAACACCGATATGACGGAAACTAGGGCGGCAAGGGTGGAACAAAACACCAGGCATAAGGCCGAGCCTTCCACCCTTTACCAAGTATATAGATGCATTAATTAAATAAGATATATTGTGATATCCCAACAAGTAAACATGTTCCAACAAGGAACAACATCTCCATGTTCCAACAAGGAAACAAACTTCATCTTCACCTGCAACTAACAACGCTATAAGAGGGGCTGAGCAAAGCGGTAACATAGCCAAACAACGGTTTGCTAGGACAAGGTGGGTTAGAGGCTTGGTTTAACAATATGGGAGGCATGATAAGCAAGTGGTAGGTATCGCAGCATAGGCATAGCAAAAGAGCGAGCAACTAGCAAGCAAAGATAGAAGTGATTTCGAGGGTATGATCATCTTGCCTGAGATCCCGCAAGGAAAAAGAACGAGTCCATGATGAAGACAAACGGACGTAGACGAACGAATCCTCACAACTCCGGAACGAAACCGAAGCTAACGAGAGTAACAACCCGGAAACAAACAAACAACATAGTAAAGCAACCATCACATAAACATGGCATGATATGCGAGATGTGGTATGCAATGCATATGCATGCTTCGGAAGGAAAAAGAGGAACCAGGCATAATCTTGTCAAACCAAGTATGCCACTGGAAAGGTGAGGTGATTTCGGTTGAAATCGATATAAAGATCACCGGAATCGGATGCACGGTTTGCAAATGACAAGCAAAACAAGAATGACAAGAATCTGCCCTTAACAGCATGATGCTACTTAGAAAGCAATAATAAACTAAGCTACTGCACCCAAACATATCAACAAGACATAAGACTGTAATCTACTCAAGATGCTTGACAAAAGATGAACACTGAGCTACGGCTAAATCACACCACAACAGGTTCAAACAAGCATGGCAAAAGAGCAAAAGATAACAGGTTCACAGACTTAGTGAAAATAACAACATGCCAGAAATTAACATCAGGATGACATGTTTAGAGCAAGCAAACAACATGCTACAGGAACAGGACATAGCAAAATAAGGCATGGCATGAATCTACTCAAAGCACTTAACAAAAGTCCCTTACTGACCATAAGCCAAAAAGGATCATAAGATATAATAACACCCATGTCAATTAAGCAAGTTTCGCTACAGGTTTCAGACTTGGCAGAAAACTGGACATGTCAAAAACAGATAACAAGTAGGCATGTTCGTGAGCTCGATGCACTCACTACAGAGCATTTCATGACAAACTAAGCATACATACCTCAATAAGACATGGTATAGAAGCTATACATGGCAATAACAACATCATAGCATGCAAGGATCAACTACAACAAGCTTGGCAAAATCGAATAACACGTAAACAATCTGCCAGTAACATTTTATAGCAAAAGTAGAGCTCGATTGGCTCAAGCTATGGCACTCCATAATTACAAACAAAGGCACGGATGGATAGAGCAAATCCATATGCTCAAAACACCCTTACTGATCATGCTCAAAAGAGGCATAGATCTCTCTGAAACAACATGAACATATGGCATAAAAATAACAACAGGCAGGGACTTGGTGAAAATACTAAGTCTCTGAAATCAGCAACATCAAGTACCCTAGTTTGCATGCTTGTGCTAGTCACCACATAGATCACAAAAATACATGGCATAATTCTCCGGAAAGATGTCATGGCATATTACAAAACACATGTAGGACTCAACTTCATAGGATGCACACATCAATCATGGCTAAAATGACAAAAGTGCATGATCAGATAAGAATCAGAAACTAACATCACATAGCCCTCTTCTAACAGCATTTCGGGCACCAAGATGAGCTCAAATGAAAATGATGCAATGGAACTAAATGATTTACTCTTCGAGGCGAACAATTTGACATATTGTACGCCCAAAACGGAGCTACATGCAGGGAGTTATGGCATGATGAACATGTGACAAAAATATTGACAAAAAAGGACTTAGACGAATTTCGGGACAACGGAGAAAAGTCAACCTTCGCCGGAGTAGTCGCCGGAGAGGAGGGAGATGGCCGGTGATGGCGGATCCGGGCCGGATCTCGCCGGATCCGGCCGGATCCCGGCGCGGGAGGGGCGGAGGCGGCGGCCAGCGGAGTGGCGCGGCGCTCGGGCGGCGGCGGGCGACCTCCGGGGCGGCGGGGACGGCGGGGATCCGCGGCGGCGGAGCGGGGCGCGGGATGGCGGCGAGCTCGGGCGGCGGAGGGAGCCGGCGGAGGCGGGCGCGAGGAGGTGCGCGGGAGGAGGCGGCAGAGCGAAGCGGCGCGGGGCGCGGTGCGGGGCGCGCCCGCGGGCGGCGGGGAGGCGGCGCAGGCGCGGGCCCGGGCGGGCCGACCTCGGGCCCCGCGGGCCGCGGCTGCGGAGGAGAGAGGAGGGGGCCGGCGGGCTGAGGTGGCAGCGTCTGATTGGGCGCGGGCGCGGCGGCGGCTGACGTGGCGCTCGCGGATTGGATGGAGTGAGGTGGAGGGCGAGGCGGACATGTCCGGCTATGGGTTGGACACGTCCGGCGGCGCGAGGATGAAGAAGACTAGGGTTGCACCGCGAATTTCGGGAGGGGAGGTGTTTATATAGGTAGAGGGGGCTAGGAAGCTCCAAATGGAGTGCGGTTTTCGGCCACGCGATCGTGATCGAACGACCGAGATGATGGGAGTGACTTAGGTGGGTTTTGGGCCAAAATGAAGGGGTGTTGGGCTGCACCAAAAGAGGCCTTTGCGGATACCCGGTTAACCGTTGGAGTACCAAACGAACTCCGATTGACCCGAAACTTGACAGGCGGTCTACCGGTGCTATACCAAGGCCACATGTCAAGCCTCGGTCCATTCCGAGAAAGTTTAATACCCGCTCACGGAAAAAGGCAAAAGGGGACGCCGGGGAACATAGGAGCGCCGGATTGCAAAACGGACAACGGGGAAAATGCTCGGATGCATAAGACGAACACGTATGCGAATGCGATGCACATGATGACATGATATGAAATGCAGATGATGACATGGCAAAGTGCAACACGCGAGCACATGACATGGCAACGACGGCGAATAACTGACGGACAACTGGCGCATCAGATCCGGGGCGTTACACCAAGGCGACACTAACCCATGAGGACACACATACATGAATCACCTCGAGCATGTCGGTCAACAACGTATAAATCCGGGCTGTAGCACTGGGCTAACAGGACTCCGGTAACCCGGGCTGTAGCAGGCTGGGCAGGACTCCGGATAACACCGCGTGACATTTCCCCGAAGGGACAGACATAAGAACAAAGTGAAACACATGCCGGCTAGTCATGTGTTCTGAGCAGTAGTGCTGGGCTAGCAGGACTCCGATGAACCGGGCTGTAGCGGACTACTATCGCTCAGAAGCACTAGACTACATTTCCTCATATGATAGACTACCAAGGATAAACAACTAGATAGTCGGATCCCACTCATACCAAGCATTTCAATCATACACACAATATGCCCGATATGAGTAAATACAACATTGCATCACAACAAAACTCTACAACTCAAGTACTTTATTTAAGAGGCTCCGAAGAGCCTTACATAACATCCATACAGATAGGGGTCACATGACCCGACAGTCAAGTCATACAATCATACAAGCACATGCGGAAGCAAAGTAGTTTGAGTACAGACACTAGAAAGAAAGGAGGCTTGACGAAGCCTGTCTATCTACATCGACCCTTCACAAGTCTTGGATCACCACCTGGGTGATCAGTCACTCGCCAACGTCGAGGTCTACGTAGAACCCATCAGAGGGGTTGGCGTAGTCGTCTGAAAACATTAATTAAAGCAACATGAGTACGAAGGTACTCAGCAAGTCTTACAACAGAATCCTATCATACATGCACATTCTCAAGAAGATAGTGGAGTTATTACAGTAAGCCAGCTTTGACTCTTGGCTAAGCTATCCTACGACACACACAACTTGTAAAGCATTTGTCGCACATGAGTCCACTATCACCAACACAATACTCCACTGTGGATCCTCTCTCGCCAACCTACGAGAGGGCCATCCGCGGTACTCACACTTATCTTGAGATTTTTAGTAGAATCCATTTACTTGTCTATGAACTGTATAGGTGACCAAGTAGTCCTTTACCGCGGACGCGGCTATTCGAATAGTTTATTACCCTGCAGGGGTGTACTTCTTCACACACGCTCTCACCACTTATCGCCGTTTACACGACATGTACTCGGCAACCTTCAAGCGGAAGCCCAGCGAGGGTGTCAGCCACGACCTGACTAAACACACAAGTCCCTAGTCCAGGTTTATCGCCTATTCGGGTTCCATCCGCAGGGATTTCGGCCGAGGTTTCCACTAACGGACACGAACGATGTGAACAGGGTCCCCGAGACACCAAACGGGCGAATCGGTACACCGTGCCACATGCCTACCGCAACACAGCCCACCCCTATGGTCAACGCTGCGTGCGGCCCCCAGCATACTACAAACACCAGAAACTACTTTGCAACTCCCGGACAGAGGACAAGTATGGTTAATAAGCCGAGAGGGTCCATTGGTTTCGGGCCCAACGCGTGGTAGTAGCTGAGTCTTAAATCACACACACAGATCTCAGTTCTTAAGGACGGCCTCAATGAAACAACCCACCATGTACTCCTACATGGCCTTCCATCGATTCCTTTACCAAATCGTGTTCAACACTTTCACACTCTCGACCACGTCACAACCTTTCACTCTAGTTCATCATCCCGATGAGCCAGACCTGACACAACTCTAAGCATAGCAAGCATAGCATGGTAGGATCACACACACATATGGCTCAATCAACTCCTACACATGCTAGTGGGTTTCATCTAGTTACTGTGGCAATGGCAGGTCATGCAAAGGAAGTGGGTTCAACTACCGAGACACACAGCAGTTTGAATCATGTTGTCTTAATGCAGTAAACGAGAGCAGAAGCGAGAACATGGGTTTGTATCGGAATGATCAATGGGTTGCTTGCCTGATGGAATGGTAGTGGGACACTGCCCTTCAGTTGGATACTCTTGAATATCCTCGGAGGCAGGACCTACCACGAAGAACACATCGAAACACAATCAACACATGACGATATGCAACATTATTATGCATGCTATGACATGGCAATATGAATGTGTCCTGGCCTAATGCAAGCTAAAATACAAAGGGATGAACTCATTTGAATCAAAGATTCAAATATTAGCTCATTAGACATGGCCTTAATAGTGCATTTCCTTATTATGCTTAAACAGCAAGGTAAACTTGTTTTGTCATGCATGAAACCATTATAGATGGATAGATTTAATTTTTCTGATAATTTTTCATATATAAATTATTTCATTTGTAGTTACAGATTAATTTCTATGAATTTTTGAAGTTTGAACTATTTTCTGGAATTTCCTGTATAAAAATAATTCCAGTAATTAAATTACTGCGTCAGCACTACGTCAGGATGACGTCAGAGGTCAACGGGGTCGTCCAGGTCAAATTGACCAGTGGGTCCCGCATGTCAGTAATTAGTTAAACTAATTAATTTTAGTTAAAACTAATCCAGTTAGTTAGTAGAGGGGGGGTCCCACTTGTCAGTGACTCAGGGGAGTCAAACTGGGGCCCACCAGTCAACGTCAACGGTCAAACTCGCCGGTGTTTAGCCGCCGGCGAGGCCAGACGCGGCGGTGGAAGTGCGTTAGTGCATTCCGGCGACCAAATGGACGGCGGAGGTCATCTACGGGTAGCTGGGAACGAGCCGCAGCGTTTGGTGGTGGTGGTTGAACTCAGGGTGGCCGGAGGCGTCACCGGCAACGAGCTGGGCGGTCGCCGGGTGAGGGCGAACCCGAGGCTGTGGGGCACGGCGAGGTGCGTGGAGTGGGGCGTTGTGCTCCTGGGGACGCGGTGAGGTTAGTAGACTAGGTGGCTTGGCCGGTGATTGACCGGAGACACGTCGGCGACGAGCTCCGCGGCGGTGCGTGCGGGTGAGCTTCATGCAGTCGCTGTAGTGCACGAGGAAGCAAACGGGGAGGATGGGGGGGTAGCTGAGCTCACGGTGGTCATGTGGAGCTAGCCGGCGTGGTCGGGGACGAGCTGGTGCGGCGGCGACATCGAAAGGGATCTCTGGCAGTGGCTGACGAAGGCGAGGACGATGGAGGTGATGCAGAGTGTGCGAGCACTCGGGGCTCGGCCTGTTCCAAGCAGTCGGCGACGGCGGAGCGAGTGGACACGGTGGTGCAGCGTGGGAACGGCGTTGGACGCGGCTACGGTGGCGGAACGGCGACGGCTGCGCCGGCCATGGCGAGGGAGTGCGAGGGAGTGAGGCAGGGGGCGAATGGGCGTGTCCAGGGGGTCAGGGGCGCGACGTGGAGCATGCCCAGGCCAGCGGAGCGGCGAGGGGAGGAAGCAGGGCGGCGGCCAGCTGCGTGGCGCGCGCTGAGCTCGCCGTCGAGCACCTGGCTGCCTGCCTGGCCAAGCCAAGCTGCTCGCTGGCGCGATGGCTGGGCTGGGCCGGCAGGTGGGCCTGGTGGGGGGGGGGCGCCAGGTAAGTTCCTCTTTTATTTTCCCTTTTCTATTTTATTGTATCTTTGTGGCATTATTAAAAATGCTTAGGCATTTTTTAAAATCTTGGAAATAATTGAGGGCTCTGTTGGAATTATTCCTAACAGCCCTGACTTATTTCCAGAATTATTTGAACACTTAAAATATTTATTAGCATTTAAATGTCCAAAATCAGCATACATATGATTTAATTCAGTGACCTTTTGTTGACCTAGAAAATTGTGCACCTATTTTGTCAGAGGTTCTGACCCAAGACAAACAGGGTGAACATTTTAGAAGGGCATTTCAGGTTCATTGAAAAAGCTTTTAGTAAACCCTAGTTGATTTCAGGGGGGGTGCTGGGGGTTCTGCCTTCCCCATTTCAAATTTCTGATGAAAGGTAAACATGATGCATCACTCTAATGCATGACTAGCTAGGGTGTGACAACTCACCCCCACTCGAAAGAATCTCGTCCCGAGATTTAGGATCCGTCGGAAAGAAGGTGGGGTACTCGAGTCGAAGACGATCCTCCCTTTCCCAAGTAGCTTCTTGCTCGGAATGGTGTGACCATTGAACTTTGAGAAACTTGATATTCTGGCGTCGAGTGGTACGCTCGGCTTGATCAAGGATCCGAACAGGATACTCTCGATATGTGAGGTTATCTTGGAGATCAAGCGTTTCGTGGTCCACTCCACGGATAGGATCCGAGAAGCAACGCCTGAGTTGAGAAACGTGGAAGACATCATGAACTCTGGAGAGATGCGGAGGTAGTTCCAATTGGTAGGCAACTTCCCCTCGTTTAGCGAGAATGCGAAAGGGTCCAATGTAACGAGGAGCCAATTTGCCTTTGATACTGAATCGATGGGTTCCCTTTAAGGGTGTAACCCGAAGATAAGCCATCTCACCAACTTCATAAGCCATCGGCTTATGCTTGCGGTCATACTGACTCTTTTGTCGAGATTGGGCTGTTTTCAATTTCTCACGAATAATGTGAACCTGCTCTTCTGCTTCCTAAATCATATCCGGGCCAAAGAGTTGTCTTTCCCCGGTTTCTGACCAGTTAAGAGGCGTTCGACACTTTCGTCCATAGAGAACTTCGAAAGGAGCTTTGCCCAAGCTAGCTTGATAACTGTTGTTATAAGCGAACTCGGTGAACGGAAGGCACTTCTCCCAATCCATACCGAAAGAGATGACAGAAGCTCGGAGCATATCCTCCAGAATTTGATTGACTCGTTCTACTTGACCACTTGACTGAGGATGGAAGGCGGTGCTAAAGGAGAGACGAGTTCCCATAGCATTTTGGAAACTTTCCCAAAATCGCGAGGTGAAAAGACTTCCACGGTCTAAATTAATTTCCAAAGGGACACCATGGAGAGACACTATTCAAGAGATGTACAAATCAGCTAGCTGGCTAGCGGTTATACTCTCACGAACAGGTAAGAAGTGGGCTACTTTGGAAAGACGATCGACAACAACGAAGATAGCATTATTCCCTCTTTTGGTTCTGGGAAATCCGGTGATGAAATCCATACCGATTTTATCCCATTTCCATTCAGGAATTTCCAATGGTTGAAGGGTGCCAGCAGGCTGTTGATGCTCTGCTTTAACGCGACGACAGACGTCGCAATTTGCAATGTATTGAGCGATTTCTCTCTTCATCCTAGTCCACCAAAACCTCTGGCATAGGTCTTGATACATTTTAGTACTACCGGGATGAATGGTGAGAGGGGAGTCATGAGCTTCCTTAAGGATCAATCGCCTCAGGTTGCGTACTTTGGGAACCACTAGGCGGTCCCCAAAGAACACGACACCTTGATCATCAATGGAGAAACAATCTGCAACTCCCTTCTTGATGTTTCTCTTGATACGGGAGATTCCCTGATCCACCTTCTGTGCCTTGATGATTTGATCCATAAGGGTAGGTTTCGCCACCAGGGTGGAAAGGAATCCTGGAGGAACAATGTGAAGGTTAAGCTTACGAAATTCCTCGTGGAGAAGTGGTTGACCTTGTTGTAACATCAGGTTGTTACAATAAGACTTACGACTTAGTGCATCAGCCATGACATTGGCCTTGCCTGGGGTGTAAGTTATTCCTAAGTCGTAATCTGAGATCAACTCGACCCAACGTCTTTGCCTGAGATTCAAATCCGGTTGGGTGAAGATGTATTTTAAACTTTGGTGATCAGTGTAGATTTCGCAACGATTACCAAGAAGGTAATGTCGCCAGGTTTTGAGTGCATGGACTACAGCTGCAAGCTCTAGATCATGTGTGGGATAGTTATCCTCATGTGGACGCAACTGTCGAGAAGCGTAGGCAATCACATGACGATCTTGCATGAGAATGCAACCTAGTCCTTGTCGCGAGGCGTCGCAGTAGATAGCAAAGTCCTTGGAAAAATCTGGTGGCACCAGTATGGGAGAAGATGTCAGGCGTCTTTTCAGTTCCTGAAAGCTGAACTCGCACTGTGGGGTCCACTTGAACTTTTTATCTTTCTTGAGGAGTTTAGTTAGAGGCTTGGCAACTTTGGAGAAATTCTCGACGAAGCGGCGGCAATAGCTCGCTAAACCAAGAAAACTCCGAACTTGCTTGACCGTTTCAGGTGGAGTCCAGTCAAGGACGGCTTGAACTCGCTCGGGATTGACAGCAATGCCCTTACCAGAGATTACATGGCCCAGATAGGTCACTTCTGGCAACCAAAATTCACACTTGGAGAATTTGGCATAAAGGCGATGCTCTCGAAGTTTCGTCAATACTAGCCTTAGATGTTCGGCATGTTCCTCCTCATTCTTGGAGTAGATGAGTATATCATCAAGGTAAACCACGACGAATTTATCCAAATACTCCATGAAGATCGAGTTCATTAACCGAGAGAAAGTGGCTGGAGCATTGGTTAAACCGAAGGACATGACGGTGTACTCGTATTGGCCATAACGAGTAACAAAGGCCGTTTTGGGAATGTCCCCGTTCTTGATTTTGATTTGATGGTAGCCCAACCCCAAATCCATCTTGGAAAAGACTGAGGATCCAGCGAGCTGGTCATACAGGTCGTTGATCCTGGGGAGCGGATACTTGTTCTTGATAGTGACCAAATTGACAGGTCGGTAATCTACAACCATCCGATCCGTTCTATCCTTCTTCTTGACGAAGAGGACGGGGCAAGCCCATGGAGAAGAACTAGGACGGATGAAACCCTTTTGCAAGGACTCATCGAGTTGTTTCTTGAGCTCGGCTAGTTCTAGGGGTGCCATCTTATAAGGTCTTCTAGAGATTGGGACGGTTCCTGGAACAAGGTCTATCACGAACTCGACATCTCTGTCAGGTGGAACACCTGGCAGTTCCTATGGAAAGACATCCGGAAAGTCACGAACTACCGAAATATCTTCAAGGTCTGGAAGGGGGTTGGCATTTAGAGAGTAGAGCTGACGCTCCGACACTCGGGTCAAAACATGGACTGTCTTGCCCGATGGATGGGTGAGTTGAACGGTTCTAGTAGAGTAATCAATCTTAGCGTAATGGGCTGACATCTAGTCCATACCCAAGATGATGTTTATGTCCAAGGACTTAAGAGCTATTAGCGATGCGAGAAAGACCAATCTGTCGACAAGAATTTCATTTCCATGGCTGATTCTAGAGGTTTGCCACTTAGAACCGGGGGTTTGAATTACCATGGAGGTGGGCATGTCACAAAATATGGTGTGGTGCAAACGAGCATAGCTATCAGAAATAAATGAATGAGATGCTCCAGTATCAAAGAGAACAGTTGTCGGATGGCAATTAACAAGGAGCGTACCGAGAACAACGTTGGGGGTCCTCCTGAGTCTCCTCAGCTGAGACATAGTTGACATGGCCACGAGCAGTGGTGGCCGGCTTGGCGACGAGCACTTTTGCTGTTGGCTTACCACGGCCAACAGACTTTCCGAACTGGTTGGGGTTGTTCTGGGGACACTCGCGGATGTAGTGACCCGTCTCTCCACACTTGAAGCAGGTTATCATATTGGGGCATGGAGCAGCATTAGCAGCGGGACCACCATAAGTCCTGGGCGGTACATACTGCTGGTTGGGGCGAGGCGCCTCAAAGGATGGCCTCGGAGTGAACCTGGATGGCACGGCAGTGTTTGGGATCCAGACCCGGCGCTTCTGAGATCCAGAGCCGGATGAAGACCCAAAGTCACGGGAATGCTTGCGTGAAGCTTCAAAATCAGTCTGTCCTGTCTCGGCACTGATGGCCTTGTTGACTAGCTTCGGAAAAGAGGTGCATTCGTGCAGACGAAGATCACGACGAAGCTCGGGGCTAAGTCCCTTGCGGAACCTTGCCTGCTTCTTGGCGTCGGTGGATACCTCTTCGGGAGCATAACGTGCTAATTTCCCAAACTCGCCACTGTAAGTATCCACAGTCAGTCTACCCTGGGTGAAGTTACAGAACTCCTCCCTCTTGCGATCCATGAGACCTTCCGGAATGTGATGCTCACGGAAAGCCGCACTGAAATCAGCCCAAGTAGTGATTTGGCCGACTGGGCGCATAGCCTCATAATTTTCCCACCAAAGGCTAGCAGGTCCTTCAATGTGATAAGCAGCAAAGGTAACTTTATCATCTTCGGCAACGTTGGCAGAACGTAGCTTGTGGGTGATGCTGCGAAGCGAGTCATCCGCATAGAGAGGTTCGATGGAGCGGTTAAACTTTGGTGGGTACAGCTTGACAAAGTCATTGATTGACACTGGAATGTTTCTCTGCTGGTGTGCAGTATTCTGCTCAATCCGCTCCAGCAAGCGGTTAGTCTCACGCTTGTTTCGTTCTGCCTCCAGCATCACTTCGGCCAGGGATGGCGGTTGAGGCAGATTCTCATCCCTAGCTGCGCTAGCTTCACCCTGCTCCGGAGCAGCAGGGTTGCTGCGGGTGTTGACCATCCTAGGGAAAAACAAAACAACGATTTAGACCAGGATGGCAAAATCTGGGCAAGGAAGTGCGGAATGTAATGGATAACAAGGAATGCAGAGATGTTCATCCGTATGACATGGTAATACAGAAACTGCCATACATTAACCAACAGTCATACACACCATACATAGTTTAGTACAAGCCCAAGCTAAGGTACAACTATGATGAAAGACGTTACATCTCATCGGAGGCATTCCAAGCTCCTATACATTATTTTTCTACACCTCCGGAATGGATACACACTAAGTCATATTCCACAAGTCACGCAGGACGGTGGACATACAACTGTTACAATACTAGCGAAAACTACTACTAGCTCAGACAGCTCCGTAGTAATCCTCATAGAAGTCACCACCCAAGCCTGGAAGCGGAACATGATCATCCGGGAACAGACGATCCTGAGGAGCTTGCGGACCATAGGGACTTGGGTGTGGCCTTGGTCCAACAAACGGCGGCAGGCGAGGTCCACGAGGAGGAGTGATGCCTCCCACCTCACGCCACTCCATGAAATCTGGCAGACTGGCACACACAGGATACAAGTCCCTCATGTCCATGTATCCGGCTTGCACCGCAGGGGCAAACCGAGTCAAAGTGGCCCAGTGATCAGAACGAGCATTAAAGAGCTCCATACGCAAGGCCCGGTTTTCACGGTCCTTGTCTTCCAACATCTCGGTAGTGGTGCGGAGAAGTGAGTTCTCATGGGATGCATCACTATACATACCCTGAAGGTAACCATGCGCCCCAGGGAGGGATGCTGGCATGTAGCGGAAATCAGTGTTGCTCAGCAAGGCAGTTCTGGCTCGAATAATAGTCATCATCGAGTAGGCTGCATCCTGCACGGACATCCCAATAGTGATCCCAAGTCCATAAGAACAGTGGAGCGGTTCAGTAGCTCCGGGATAAGATGGATATATCCTGACCGTGCACAGATATTGGCTCTGATTAAAGTCTCTAAACTGCTCCTCGACGGTATATTCAGGATACCATCGGTAACCTGTCTCGACCATCACTCGAACCAACATAGCTGTGTGACCACACACATCGATGCAACGGGTCAGACGAACCACTTGGTTCTGGGAACGGGTGGCCATCTGAAAGCACAAAAAATGATGCAAAGGCATTAGAATTTCTAGGGGAAATTGGACAGCATAACGGCTGTAAATGCTCAGAAAGGGAGATGAGACATCCACAACAGTTTGCAAAACCACTCAACAACATCATATCAAGGTTCTGGTTCAACTGGCAACATACTAAAATTTAGTAGAAACTGAACTGGGTTGTAACCATCAATCCTATAAGTTACTACAGATTAGTAACACGTGAACCTGATAGAGATAAGAGCGCCTAGTCCTCAACCCACGTAGAACGAGAAGAGAATGACTCAAGATAGAGGGCATAAGGTAAAGGAGTAAAAGAGCCTTACGTTCCCTCCCACAATCAATTCCCCTACATATAACTAAAGCATTTCTAGACTCGACATCGACCAGTTTGGCTTAGCGAACCTACAGGCAGTCCGGCTCTGATGCCAACGCTGTCGGGACCCCGATCCTAAGCCACATCGATCCAGCATGTAACACATCATATCACTTTGCGGCCTCACGCACGGTACTCCCACGGGTGCCACCTTACCTGGCCCGGGACCGTTTGCGCCTTTTGGCTCACGTATATGATAGTGTCGCTAGCATCCATATGACAGAGAACCCGGGCCGACATGGCTAGTCGTGAACCCAAGGCGGCACTAACCCATGAGGACAGACATACATGAATCACCTCGAGCATGTCGGTCAACAACGTATAAATCCGGGCTGCAGCACTGGGCTAACAGGACTCCGGTAACCCGGGCTGTAGCAGGCTAGGCAGGACTCCGAATAACACCGCGTGACATTTCCCCGAAGGGACAGACATAGGAACGAAGTGAAACACATGCCGGCCAGTCATGTGTTCCCAGCAGTAGTGCTGGGCTAGCAGGACTCCGGTGAACCGGGCTGTAGCGGACTACTATCGCTCAGAAGCACTAGACTACATTTCCTCATATGATAGACTGCCAAGGATAAACAACTAGATAGTCAGATCCCACTCATACCAAGCATTTCAATCATACACACAATATGCCCGATATGAGTAAATACAACATTGCATCACAACAAAACTCTACAACTCAAGTACTTTATTTAAGAGGCTCCGAAGAGCCTTACATAACATCCATACAGATAGGGGTCACATGACCCGACACTCAAGTCATACAATCATACAAGCACATGCGGAAGCAAAGTAGTCTGAGTACAGACACTAGAAAGAAAGAAGGCTTGACGAAGCCTGTCTATCTACATCGACCCTTCACAAGTCTTGGATCACCACCTGGGTGATAAGTCACTCGTCAACGTCGAGGTCTACGTAGAACCCATCAGAGGGGTTGGCGTAGTCGTCTGAAAACATTAATTAAAGCAACATGAGTACGAAGGTACTCAGCAAGTCTTACAACAGAATCCTATCATACATGCACATTCTCAAGAAGGTAGTGGAGTTATTGCAGCAAGCCAGCTTTGACTCTTGGCTAAGCTATCCTACGACAGACACAACTTGTAAAGCATTTGTCGCACACGAGTCCACTATCACAAACACAATACTCCACCGTGGATCCTCTCTCGCCAACCTACGAGAGGGCCATCCGCGGTACTCACACTTATCTTGAGATTTTTAGTAGAATCCATTTACTTGTCTATGAACTGTATAGGTGACCAAGTAGTCCTTTACCGCGGACGCGGCTATTCGAATAGTTTATTACCCTGCAGGGGTGTACTTCTTCACACACGCTCTCACCACTTATCGTCGTTTACACGACATGTACTCGGCAACCTTCAAGCGGAAGCCCAGCGAGGGTGTCGGCCACGACCTGACTAAACACACAAGTCCCTAGTCCAGGTTTACCGCCTATTCGGGTTCCATCCGCAGGAAGTCCGGCCGAGGTTTCCACTAACGGCCCCGAACGATGTGAACAGGGTTCCCGAGACACCGAACGGGCGAATCAGTACGCCGTGCCACGTGCCTACCGCAACACAGCCCACCCCTATGGTCAACGCTGCGTGCGGCCCCCAGCATACTACAAACACCAGAAACTACTTTGCAACTCCCGGACAGAGGACAAGTATGGTTAATAAGCCGAGAGGGTCCATTGGTTTCGGGCCCAACGCGTGGTAGTAGCTGAGTCTTAAATCACACACACAGATCTCAGTTCTTAAGGACGGCCTCAATGAAACAACCCACCATGTACTCCTACATGGCCTTCCATCGATTCCTTTACCAAATCGTGTTCAACACTTTCACACTCTCGACCACGTCACAACCTTTCACTCTAGTTCATCAACCCGATGAGCCAGACCTGACACAAATCTAAGCATAGCAAGCATAGCAAGGTAGGATCACACACACATATGGCTCAATCAACTCCTACACATGCTAGTGGGTTTCATCTAGTTACTGTGGCAATGACAGGTCATGCAAAGGAAGTGGGTTCAACTACCGAGACACACAACAGTTTGAATCGCGTTGTCTTAATGCAGTAAACGAGAGCAGAAGCGAGAACATGGGTTTGTATCGGAATGATCAATGGGTTGCTTTCCTGATGGAGTGGTAGTGGGACACTGCCCTTCAGTTGGATACTCTTGAATATCCTCGGAGGCAGGACCTACCACGAAGAACACATCGAAACACAATCAACACATGACGATATGCAACATTATGATGCATGCTATGACATGGCAATATGAATGTGTCCTGGCCTAATGCAAGATAAAATACAAAGGGATGAACTCATTTGAATCAAAGATTCAAATATTAGCTCATTAGACATGGCCTTAATAGTGCATTTCCTTATTCTGCTTAAACAGCAAGGTAAACTTGTTTTGTCATGCATGAAACCATTACAGATGGATAGATTTAATTTTTTTGATAATTTTTCATATATAAATTATTTCATTTGGAGTTACAGATTAATTTCTATGAATTTTTGAAGTTTGAACTATTTTTTGGAATTTCCTGTATAAAAATAATTCCAGTAATTAAATTACTGCGTCAGCACTACATCAGGATGACGTCAGAGGTCAACGGGGTCGTCCAGGTCAAATTGACCAGTGGGTCCCACATGTCAGTAATTAGTTAAACTAACTAATTTTAGTTAAAACTAATCCAGTTAGTTAGCAGAGGGGGGGGGGTCCCACTTGTCAGTGACTCAGGGGAGTCAAACTAGGGCCCACCAGTCAACGTCAACGATCAAACTCGCCGGCGTTTAGCCGCCGGCGAGGCCAGACGCGGTGGTGGAAGTGCGTTATTGCATTCCGGCGACCAAATGGACGGCGGAGGTCATCTACGGGTAGCTGGGAACGAGCGGCAGCGTTTGGTGGTGGTGGTTGAACTCAGGGTGGCCGGAGGCGTCACCGACGACGAGCTGGGCGGTTGCCGGAGTCGGGTGAGGGAGAACCCGAGGCTGTGGGGCACGGCGAGGTGCGTGGAGTGGGGCGTTGTGCTCCTGGGGACGCGGTGAGGTTAGTAGACTAGGTGGCTTGGCCGGTGATTGACCTGAGACACGTCGGCGACGAGCTCCGCGGCGGTGCGTGCGGGTGAGCTTCATGCAGTCGCTGTAGTGCACGAGGAAGCAAACGGGGAGGATGGGGGGGTAGCTGAGCTCACGGTGGTCATGTGGAGCTAGCCGGCGTGGTCGGGGACGAGCTGGTGCGGCGACGACATCGAAAGGGATCTCTGGCAGTGGCTGACGAAGGCGAGGACGATGGAGGTGATGCAGAGTGTGCGAGCACTCGGGGCTCGGCCTGTTCCAAGCAGTCGGCGACGACGGAGCGAGTGGACACGGTGGTGCAGCGTGGGAATGGCGTTGGACGCGGCTACGGTGGCGGAACGGCGACGGCTGCGTCGGCCATGGCGAGGGAGTGCGAGGGAGTGAGGCAGGGGGCGAATGGGCGTGTCCAGGGGGTCAGGGGCGCGACGTGGAGCATGCCCAGGCCAGCGGAGCGGCGAGGGGAGGAAGCAGGGCGGCGGCCAGCTGCGTGGAGCGCGCTGAGCTCGCCGTCGAGCACCTGGCTGCCTGCCTGGCCAAGCCAAGCTGCTCGCTGGCGCGGTGGCTGGGCTGGGCCGGCAGGTGGGCCTGGTGGGGGGGGGCGCCAGGTAAGTTCCTCTTTTATTTTCCCTTTTCTTTTTTTCTGTAACTTTGTGGCATTATAAAAAATGCTTAGGCATTTTTTAAAATCTTGGAAATAATTGAGGGCTCTGTTGGGATTATTCCTAACAACCCTGACTTATTTCCAGAATTATTTGAACACTTAAAATATTTATTAGCATTTAAATGTCCAAAATCAGCATACATATGATTTAATTCAGTGACCTTTTGTTGACCTAGAAAATTGTGCACCTATTTTGTCAGAGGTTCTGACCCAAGACAAAGAGGGTGAACATTTTAGAAGGGCATTTCAGGTTCATTGAAAAAGCTTTTAGTAAACCCTAGTTGATTTTAGGGGGGGTGCTGGGGGTTCTGCCTTCCCCATTTCAAATTTCTGATGAAAGGTAAACATGATGCAGCACTCTAATGCATGACTAGCTAGGGTGTGACAAGGGGGACTGGAGGGATCAGCCTCGTGAGGATCGCCCTCATGGCAACCCAGGACTGCCGCCTTGTCGCCTCAGCCGAGAAGGAATGAAGACCGCCACCAAGACGAGGGGGCTGGGGGCTTCCAAGAGCCTCGCGCCATCGCCTGCATCCTGGGCGGAGCTCAAGCCCCGGCCTCTCAACGTATCTTCAAGCAGTTTGCTCGCGAAGTAAATGCAGTCCTCCCCAAGCTCGAAGCTACGCGTCCCCTTAGGTGGTCGGCCTGCACCATCACGTTCAGCTCAGCAGACCAGCTCAAGTGCGCAGCCACAGCCGGAGTCCTCCCAATGCTTTGTTCCCCAGTCATCAGCAATGTTCTGGTCACCAGGACCCTCATCGACGGAGGGGCAGGGCTCAATGTCTTGTCCGTGGAAACGTTCAACAGCGTCCAAGTGCCCTATGACCAGCTTCAGCCAACCAAGCCCTTCTCCAGAGTCACCGACGGTTCCACAATCCCGATCGGGCAGGTCCGCCTCCCAGTCACCTTCGGCACCTACGACAACTACCGCACCGAGCTCATCGACTTTAACATCGCCCACATCCGCCTGCCGTACAACGCCATCCTCGGGTACCCGGCGCTGGCCAAGTTCATGGCCGTGACTCACCATGGCTACAACGTCCTCAAGATGCCAGGAAGCGGCGGCGTCATCACGGTGCCATGTCAAGAGAAGGATGCAGTGTGTGCCCTGGAGCGAGCCTTCCAGGCCGCGTCACTAGAAGACCCAGATCGCGGAAGCAGGAGGCTTCCTGAGACCACCCCCAAGAAGAAGAAGACAACGTCAGGCTCAGACCCTCAGGAGGCAGGCCCTTCAAGGCCCGCGTCTGCCCAGGGGCTCTCACCTGGAGGGCCACCGACCTCGCCAAGGTCACGAGGGAGGCGCTGGGGCACCATGTGGAGGCGTGTTTCGAAGCACGCTTCCCTCGGAAGGCAGCCAGGGGAGGAAGGTCAGACCAGCAGGAGTTTGTTAGCAAGGCCATTCAAGAACTACAGGATTCGAGGATCATGAGAGGTTGCCGTCGCCCACCAGCTATGGCTCCCCATCTAGGCGAGGATGGTGGGCTGCGTGTTTGCGTCGACGTACCAGGGCTCAACCAGATCGCCACGACGGAGCGCCTCTGGCCCTCACAAGTGGGGCACTGCGAAGGACCACCCCACAGCTATGTTCGCATGCCTTATGGCCTGCCGAGCGTGGCTGCGGCATACGGGCGCATCATGAGGAGCATCTTGGAGGCGCAAGAAGGCAGGCGTTCCGCAGCCCTGGAGGAGATGGAGGCTACTCACGAGGAGCCACCAGTGCCCCCGGAGCCTCCCGAGGCCCCTGGGCCTGGGGGCTCGTGAGGATCGGCTTCTGCAGCCCACCAAGTCTGCTGCACCAACGCCACTGCACTGACGACGTCTTCAGGTGACATCTTTCAAGTTTCATTCTCAGCTGGGAGCGCCCTCCCAGGGTTGCGTCATTCCCAAGCCGCGTGGGTCTGTCCCTGCGGCATGTATCCCTTTTTATCTTCTCAGTCGCTAGCTTGCTTTGCTGGGGGCGCCCCTCGGGCTGCATCATCCCCAGGCCACTCGGGCTAGGCCCAGCGGCATGTATCCCTTCCGCGCTTATTTCCAATCATGCATCATTACTCGATGCCGTCCGCAGCACCTCTTCTTCTTCATGTCGACCACTTGCGCGTTAAAGGGGGGCGCCTGAGCATCGCGACTCAGGGCTCTTACTGGCTCTCCAGCCCTCACCATCTGGCCTTGTCCACGGCATCGCGACCTGGCATACCAGCGACGGCTGAGTCAAGCTCGAGGGCCGGGACCCGAGGACGTAGAGTGCCGGCATCTAACCAGATTTTGCAGGAACACATCTCAAGATACGGCCCAGTGCCAGGCGCAACCCGCCTAGAGGTAGGGCCTCGTGACTCCCGCGCTGGCTCACGGGTGCCCAGATACACCTCACCTAGCTCTACCGTGCCAGCCACGTGTCAGGGCGGGGCTGTACACGCCCCGGGGGCTCCTCCCGGAGGGGAGCCCCCTCCCACGTACCAGTGGAAGCACCATGCTCCGCGCTGGCTGACGACACTGCCGAGGAGCGGCTATGCCCGTACACATACGAAAGCGCTATGCTCCGCGCTGGTGATAAACAACTAAGGGTGGCCTCCGGGCCGCGTTAACCGCAGGGAGCCCCGAGCTCAGTGGCCGGCCTCATTGCAACGCCTCCCCCCGGGAGCGCCGCGCGAGGGAGCTGGGCACGGGGGCTACGACTGGGTCACGCCCAGCCGTACGCCCCAGCCAGGCCCCTCGGGCCTGGTTCGTCGCGCGTCTCTCCCCGAGCGGAGCCAAGGTACGAAGGCCGTTTGCGCGTCAAGGGGGACTTCTGAGCATCGCGACTCAGGAGCCTAACTGACTCCGTAGCCCCTCACTCCTTAGTTCCGAAAGGCTATGCTGGGTGAGGTACGCGCGGGGTCGGGCTCTGCAGACGTAGAACGGTAGCCCCGCCTGCATTTCATCTTGCCACCTGCTGTTCGCGCGTCAAGGGGGACTCCTGAGCATCGCGACTCAGGAGCCTAACTGGCTCCGTAGCCCCTCATTCCTTAGTTCCGAAAGGCTATGCTGGGTGAGGTACGCGTGGGGTCGGGCCCTGCAGACGTAGAACGGAAACGCACCTACATCGCGCTTCCCTACTTGTTGCTCGTGCGCTAAGGGGTACTCCTGAGCATCGCGACTCAGGAGCCTAACTTGTCACGTGGCCCCTCATTCCTTTGGTCCCGTCCTGATTTCCGGTCGGGGCTGATGCTGGGTGAGGCATGCGCGTGGCCGGGCTCTACCGGTGTAGAGCATAAGCAAGTAGGGAAGAGGAACATAAAATTCAAGGAACTTAAAAGCAAATATTAAAACCCATAATGTCGCATCGGTTCCAAACGCAAATTTAAATGCCTCCTCGAGGCGTCGTGCATGTGTAGGAATCGAAAGAAGAACAGGAACGATAGCGGAGTCACTTGTCGGCAGCAGAGTCGTGTGGAGTGGCTTCACCTTGTGGGGTAGTAGAGCCGGCAGCGCCTCGCTTCGGCTTGGTGCTGAAGGCCCAGAACTTCCCCAGCAGCACCTCCGCGCGCCCCTTCACGGCCTCGACAGCAGTAGCGGCGCCCTCGCCGCTCACCGGCTCCAGCAGGCTGTCAAGGTCGGCGCTGGGGTCGCGAAGGTAGACATGGGCGAAGACCCGCGTCAGCGTGGCGGAAGACAGGACACGCGCGTCGGCCTCGACCGTGGGGACGAGTCCGAGGGCGACGTCTCCAAGAGCCTTCACCAAGAAGGGAAGCAGTTTGGCAGGGCCGTCCCCATCGCCAGCCAGCGGGCAATCCAGGCCACTCTCGTAAAGCGTCTTCAATGAAGCGTGGGCATCCTTCTCCATGTCCGCGAAGGCCACGCAATCCTCGGCAAGGACCCGGGCCTTGGCGTCCAGCTCGGCCTTCGTCGTCTCCAGCTCCTTCTTCAGCGCACCTAGGTGGCTGCGGCGTTTCTTGAGCTTCGCCTCCCGGTCCTCGAGCGCCGCCTCGCGAGCCTTCACCTCCTTCTCCTGCTCTTGGTGAAGGCGGGTCTCCTCTGCAAGCTGACCACGCAGGCCTTGCAACTCGTCCTCCAGCTCCTTGCAGCGGCCGCGGATTCCAACCGCCTCTCCCAGGGCCGCGTCACGGGCAGCCTTCGCCTCGAGGGTAGCCTCCTTCTCCTCGTCACAGGCCGTCGAGGCCTGAACCAGCGCTGCCCGGATCGAGGCGTCGGAGCGAATCCACCCCGAGGCCAGCTCCAGGCGCCCGGCCACCAGGCAAGGGTCGGCACCTAGAAGATCCTGCCGCAGCCGGTCCAGTCCAGCAACAACTCGCTCCAGGATGGAAGAAGAAGGCGGGGAAGCATCAGGGCGCTTCGGGGCAGCATGAGGAGTCTCGGAACCAGCAGCTGGCGGAACGGGAGGAGAAGGTAGCGGCGGCGAGGCTGCAGTATCCCGAGGCGGAGTCAGCTGCGCCTCCCCAGCCGTATCAGCAGCACCAGGCAAGGGCACCTCTGGGGTCGACCGAGCCACGGGGGCTGCGGCCCCAGCTAGATCAGCCAAGCCCCGCAAGGGCGAGTGGGCAGGAGGAGCCTGTGCGTCGCGGTCGCCCTCCCCTGCAGGTGGAGGTGTCGTCGCAGCCGGGGCCTCAGGAGCCCCCTTCAGCTTCTTCGCCGCGGGTGCCAGCCTGCTCAGGAGAAGTAATCGTCAAGCCTCGTCAGCAGAACAAGAAACCAGGAATCAAGGATCAAGCGCTTACAGGTCATCGGCAGAAAGCTCCGGTGGTGTCCTGCCAAACTTGAAGCCGGAGAGCCGGCTGTAGGGGTCGACCTCGGAAGCAGAAGGCGCGTCCGCGGTTCACCCCGGAGTCAGGGCGGACCCGCGGGGAATCAACCCGGTCCTGCCCTTCTTCAGGACCGGAGGCGAGCTCCCGCTGCCCAGCACGTCGTCGTCATCATCATCACTCAGTGAAAGGCGGAGAGCACGGGGCTTGCGTTGGAGCGAGGGAGTCCTAGACTCTCCGTCAGTCGCCTCGGAGTCGGGGCCTGCCTCCTGCTCCTCCTCTCCCCCATCTCCGCTGGAGTCGCCGGAAGACACATTCACCAGATCCTCGAAAGCCACCGCGGGCACGAGCCCGTCCCCGTCAAAGACGGGCATGGACTTCACCACTTGCTCCCAATCGTCGCGGAGGAACAAGGGTGAAGGCGCGCCCTCCGGCATTGCTGCCTCGCCCCCGACCAGGGACTGGAGAACCGCAGTCACGTCCCCTTCGCCCACGGTTGCGGGACTCGGGTGAGGCCTCCACATCGGAGGAGAGTACCGCCGAAGCGGAGCCAGCTGGTGCTCCATGAACTCCCTCAGCAACGACGCCCCGGTCAGCTTCGCCGTCGCCAAGTTGGCCGGCTTCAGATCGGCGTCCATCTTTGCCAGCACCGACTTCGCGCGGGGATCCGTGAGCTCCGCCCGGCTCCAGTCTTCCGAGCTCACGGCCGGCTCCGTGGGAAGGGCCAACCGAGGGTCGACGCACCTGGCATCAACCAACACCC
The DNA here is from genome assembly GCA_032464435.1 of Aegilops umbellulata. Classification (NCBI taxonomy): domain Eukaryota; kingdom Viridiplantae; phylum Streptophyta; class Magnoliopsida; order Poales; family Poaceae; genus Aegilops; species Aegilops umbellulata. The sequence continues at coordinate 146,342,718 of CP136059.1, read as the reverse complement.
ACTTGCTCCGGAAGCCCTCGATCCTTTTCGCTGGATTCGAGATGGCCATGGAACTGCCGCACGCAACGAAGCCCGCGCATGCAGAAGGAGAACCTTTGGAGGTCCGGAGGTAGAAGTAGTGGCGCAGCAAGGCCACTGAAGGCTGCACCCCCACATGCGCCTCGCAGTAGTAGGCGAAGATCGCTAAGATAAGGACATAGTTGGGGTGGAGATGCAAAGCTTGCAAGTTGTAATGGCGGAGTACGGCGAGGAAGAACTCAGAAAAAGGAGGTACCAGGCCCGCTGCAATGGAGCTCACGAAGAAAGGATAGAAGGTGCTCCCTTGGCCTTCACGGGCATCGGAGCCAACCTTGAACACCTGCGCCCCGTCAATGCCCTGCGCCGCGGCCATCCAGTGCAGTAGGGCGAGGCTCGCCTTCGACACGTTGGGCGAATCCAAAGCAGGCGAGAACCAAGCTTCGGCCGGGGTCCGGCGAGGCGCCATGGCTACCTGGGACGAGCGGGAGGAGCAGATCTAGAAGCTTGGAGGAAGGGAGAAGAAGCGCAAGGAAGGGGATCTGAGCAGCAGATGAAGAAGCAGAGGAACAAAGCCCGAGCAGATGCCACACCTTTAGTATCCCGCGCAGATGCAAAAGCACCCACGTCCAATCAACCGCCACGCGGCGCCCAAGGCCGCAGGGTGTTAGGGCCCGCGGCGCTTCGCCCCTGCCCTTTCGCCTCTCGGCGCGGCCAAGTCTGTGCGCGCCTTGGGCCCGGGGGCTACTGTCGGCGTTCTGGGAACGGGGGTCCCCAGACTTGCCTGCCTGCGGCCTGCGGCGTGGCTCGAGTGGGGGCCCAACGTGGCCCATCTTCATCAACACACGGCTCAAGACCCTCGCGAGGGACTAAGCCTCGCGAGGCGGACGACAAGGCGCTTCCTCAAGCACGGCCTCCTTAGGCTAGCTCGCGAGGAGGCGGAGAGATCAAGGTGGGGTACCTCACGAGGTGCCCATGACACAAGCCATGACGACCAAGGGTGCCAGGCGGGCGCCAGCCCGCGCAGTGTCCTCCCTTTCCTCTTTGGTGCAAAGGGGGCAAGCGCAGGCGAGAGGACCAAGCAAAGGCACCCATTTCGGTGCAACGAGACCAAGACCAGCTACGCGACAAGGAGGAAGTCACTGTGGAGCCCAAGCCGGCGTCATCACCAGAGCCTTTGGCAGGCGAAGACCAACTTTAGTCAGGATAAGTGTACCAGATGTTCCCCTTCAAATTGGCCAATTGTTGGCGCCCTTCCCGCTCAATATTTGGGAAGAGGCCCAGGGCCTTTGCCTATAAATAGGGCCAGCCACCCCCAGAGTAGAGGCTTCTGGATAGAACAGAGCTAGAACAGAATCCTGCATCTAGAAAGAGAGAGAGAGAAGGGCGATCGAACTACCCCTAGCAGTTCATCCCCTAGCAAAGAACAGGCCCTCGCGAGGCCGTTCCCCCTTGTATTGTTCTTCCTCATCAGCCCAAGAGGCAATCCACCCACCACACTGGAGTAGGGTATTACACCACAATGGTGGCCCGAACCAGTATAAACCCCGTGTCTCATGTGTTGTTCCTGCAGTAGTTTAGATCCTAGCGAGACGGAGAGGTAGAGGGCACGATCTCCGCGCGCACCCCAGAGTTCGAACCTTAAGGGTCTGCCGGAACCCAGGATCCGACATAAGTGATGGAAAAATTAGCCAGGCGAGAGTTTCTTTACAGTGGCTTAGAGGGAAGGATGATGTTTCAAGTGAGATTGTCCCTGTTGAATATATTGGGTACGTGTATATTGTGTTTTGGGCTTATCTTCTAATTCCTCTATATAGTTGAGGTTGTGGCCTGAATTCGTGACTGGTGCCCCGATTAATGCATTGTGTTGCACAGCTTATTTTTTCTCTTCTACATGGTATCAGTTTCCGGGTTCTAAACCTTAGCCTTCCGCCGCCGCCGCCATCCAGCCACCGCCCGCGTGCCTCCCGCGCCCGGCCGCTCCTCCTATCTCTTGCAGCCCGCTCGCGTCGCGCGTACTCCAGCTCACCCGCGTCGCCTATAGCTGCTTCCCGTGTCGCCCGTACTCCAGCTTCCTGCGTCGCCCGCCAAGTCCTACCTCGCTAGCACCGCTCAGTAGCACCTGCTAATTACTCCGCTGCCGTCGCCGCCGCTGATCACCATTACAACAATCCATCCATCTAGTCTAGCTCTAGTACTACTACGCCCCGTCTACTACTACCGATCCTTCTATTCCAAGTTCTTCCACACTATACATCCTTCTACGTTTTCGATCAAGTTTATTCTGCAAGCTGCTTTGCTCACCCGCCCGCGCGCTCATGCGATTGCCCGCTCGGCCGCATCACCTCACCCGACGCCGCCGGCTCCTCTTTCGCCGCCGCCGGCGGTCGGTGCCGCTCCCTCCTCTCTTGTTTTCGCACCACCGCTACTCCACCCGTCCCCTGCCTTCCGCTGGTATAACCATCACCGCTGCGATGTCTTCTGCCGCGTCGTCTCTCTTCGGCTACATGTACGCGGACGCGACGGATCCCTTCACCACGCCGCAGGTTTTTCCGGCGGGCCATCCGGCCTACTTCGCCGTGCCGCAGCAGCCGGGCAGTGCCGTCCCTGCGGCTCTGCTTGCCATGCCGATGGCCGGCGGCCATGCTCCGCCCGCCCCGGTTCAGCCCTATGGCGGCTTCGCCTCACTGCCAGTCTCACCGTCATGGGACACTACTTCCTTGGCCGCCCTGCACTCGGTCATAATTAGATGATTTCTCTCATTATGTGTGGACATTTCCTCTTCGTCGCAAGTCCGACGCTCTTGCCACACTCACTGCATTTTATTCCTACGTCACCACGCAGTTCGGTCGTCCTATTCTTGCTTTACAAACTGACAACGAAAAAGAGTTTGACAACGCTGCTGTTCATAACCTTCTAGCCTCCCACAGTACTATATTCCACCTCACTTGCCCCTACACGTCCCAACAAAATGGTCGTGCCGAGCGTATCCTTCGTACTCTTAATGACTGTGTCCACACGTTACTCTTTCCCTCTAACGTGCCTCCCCGGTTTTAGCCGGACGCTCTCGCCACCGCCACCCTCCTCATTAACATCCGCCTGTGTCACCCACGCTGGAACTATGCCCCTCACCATCTCCTCTTTGGTGCGCCCCCATCTTATGATGGCCTTCGCATCTTTGGTTTTCTCTGCTATCCTAGCCTCGCCGCCTCTGCGCCTCATAAGCTTGCACCTCGTTTAGTCGCTTGCATCTTCCTCGGCTACCCACCTAACACCAAAGGATACCGCTGCTACGATCCCGTCTCACATCGTGTATTCACCTCCCGGCATGTTTACTTTGATGAGACGGTGTTTCCATTTCAACAGGTACCTCCCGCCGCCCGGTTGCCGCCGGCCACCGACGACCCTCCAGCGACCCCGTCAGGTGGACGGCCCCGCTCGATTCTTGGACCGCCTCCGGGCTTCGGCGGTCCTCCCGCCGTGGGACGAGCTATGACTCGCGCCCCCACGACGTCCTCGCCGACTCCGTCAGGGGCCTCAGCATCGCCCACCTCGCCGGCATCTTCGCCGGCCGCCGCTGCTTCGCCGGCATCTTCGCCGGCTGCCCCGTCGCCGGTATCTTCACCGGCCACCTCAGGCGCCGCCTCGTCGCCTGCTGTCTCGGTCGGCCCCGCCACCTCGGGTGCCTCGGGCGGTGCCCCTGCCACCCCTGCTTCGGCCGCCCCCTACGCCTCGGGCACGGGCGCTTCAGCGGCCTCGGGCGACGCTTCTTCACCGGCCATCTCGCTGGCCGCCTCGCCGGCTGCTTCGCTGACCGCCTCGCCAGTCGCCGAGTTGCCATCTCACCCTGTCACTCGGGTTCGAGCCGGCGTTCATCGCCCGAGTCTACGGTACTCCAGCGATGAGTATCTTCTTGCCGCCTCCACCACTGAGCCGTCGCCGATCCCTGCGTCCGCTCGCGTAGCCCTTCGTGATCCTAGAGTTCGACGCTCTTCAGCGGAACCGTACCTGGACACTAGTTCCTCGGCATTCTCGCGCCAATGTCATCAGCGCCAAGTGGGTATTTCGCCATAAGACCCGCTCGGATGGTACACTTGAGCGTTACAAGGCTCGCTGGGTGGTCCGTGGTTTTCGGCAGCGTGCTGGAGTCGACTTCACGGAGACATTTGCCCCGGTTGTCAAATCGGGCACGATCCGCACAGTTCTCCAGCTGGCAGTTTCCCGAGGCTGGCCGGTTCATCAGATGGATGTCTCCAACGCCTTCCTTCATGGCCATCTTGAGGAGCAGGTTTACTGTGAGCAGCCGACCGGTTTCGTCGACGCATCTCTTCCCCGGCATGTGTGTTTGCTGTCCCGGTTTCTCTAGGGGCTCAAGCAAGCACCTCGCGCCTGGTACCAGCGTATCGCCGGGTTCCTTCAGACACTGGACTGCATATTTTCTTCTCTACGTCGACGACATCATCCTGACGGCCTCCTCTGCAGCCCTTCTTTAGCAGATTACACTCCAGCTACATGATGAGTTTGCCATCAAGGACCTGGGCGCTCTACATTATTTCCTTGGCATTGAGGTTGTTCGGCGACCCGATGACTTCTTTCTTCATCAGCAGAAGTATGCGCACGAGCTACTTGAGCGTGCCAGCATGCTCAATTGTCACACATTTGCTACTCCTATTGACACGAAGGCTGAGGTTTCTGCTCTCGAGGGCTCTCCCGCGTCGGATGCTCCGTTCTACCGGTCCATTGTTGGTGCTCTTCAGTATCTGACTCTCACCCGGCTGGATTTACAGTATGTTGTTCAGCAGGTGTGTCTGCATATGCACGCCCCTCGTGACTCCCATTGGACCTTCTTGAAGTGGATTCTCCGTTACATCTGCGGCACGATGGCTCTTGGGCTTACTCTCATGGGTCCACTTCTCTGGAGATAGTGGACTACTCCAACACGGGCTGGGCCAGCGGCCCCGACACCTGTCGGTCCACCTCTGGCTACTGTGTTTACCTCGGTCCTTCACTCGTCTTGTGGTCGTCCAAGCGACAACCTACGGTTTTGCACTCTAGCGCAGAGGCTGAGTACCGAACTATGGCTAACGCCATCGCCGAGTGCGCCTGGCTATGACAGTTACTTCAGGAGTTGCATCATGACGTCTCCCAGGCTACGGTTGTCTACTGTGACAACGTTTCTGCGGTGTACCTTTCCGCCAACCCCGTTCATCATCGTCGGACTAAGCACATTGTGCTGGACATTCACTTTGTGCGCGAGCAGGTGGCCCTTGGACGTGTTCGGGTCCTCCATGTTCCGACTGCACAACAGTTCGCCGATGTGATGACTAAGAGCCTGCCGAATTCCACCTTCGAGGAGTTTCGTTCCAGTCTCTGCGTCTCCGGTGCCGCTTCGACTGCGGGGGGGGGGGGGGTGTTGAATATATTGTGTACGTGTATATTGTGTCTTGGGCCCACCTCCTAGTTCCTCTGTATAGTTGAGGTTGTGGCCCCTTCTGTACTCATATATTCGTGCCTGGTGCACCGATCAATGCATTGTGTTGCACATCCTATTCTTTCTCTTCTACAGTCACCAACAACTTCAAAAGATCTATTCACGTTTTACTGTATTCAGCTGAAGATGGCTGGTTCTGAAATGTCAGCTGGGAAATGAGTAACTAGAAATAGTCATAAGATTTTTAGTAGAGAAATGTCTAGTTGTAGCTGACATCTGACAGCATGAAAATACAAATTGCCTCTGCTTGGAAAATATTGTTGAACTAGGGATAGATAATGGCTGTAGACTGTTGTGACAGTAATGGGTGGCGGTGCTATTTGGTACACCATGTGAAGCTCTTTCCTTGCCATGGTGTTCATCTGGTCAAGACGAGGAGAAAAGAGAAGCTGGAACAGAGCTGGATCTTAGGAGTCAAGCTTTTCTGTAGTATCTGCATGCCTCCAAAATCCCTAATACGACCACTTATATAGTAAGACAAGCTTATAGTGTGGAAAGTTTGAAAGATATGTACCTACCAGTGGGTGTTTGAATGAGGGAGATTCCGTCGGGACGTTTCAGGGTAAGGATTCAAATCCGATCCCCCTATCCTAAGTTCCTATCAGGCAACTTCACAGCCAAAATAGGATTTGAAAAAGGATAATCCTAGTCATCATGCTGGTTTCAAAACTGATTGCCAGGAATCTGTACCAATTTGCACTTGACACAAGAAGTAAAACTATTTGACCGTAAGATGTGTATGATAATGATCTATTGTCAATAGAATGCTGCTAAAATAATGGAAAATGTCAAGGGAGGTTAATTCACATATGATATCGCTAATATGTGGCATGTTGTTTTCATAAATCTAACCAGTAACTATTTGGGACAACCTGGCTAACTACTGCCATGAGGATGGCCAGACGGCACAGCGTAGGGGATTGGGAGTAGAACATAGTTTAAAGAGGATGAAGAATGGACACAATAGATTGACAAATATTCTCTTATTGCTTGATTGATTATCCATACAAAATGATGTATCTTATATAATGTAGGACTTATTTGACCCTAAGAACAACTTAAAGGATAGTAAACTGATCTCTAACTATAACTTATCTCTTTCCTCGTTAAATAATTCTCCTGCCTATTTATATAGTATTCCATATTTATTTGAATATTTGTAATCCTATATTTGTGCACGAACACTTTGTATTATATTATACCTATCATTTGAAAAAACATAAATGCACCAAAAATCATAACATCACATAGACCTGCAGGTGAAATAGCTCTTATTGCGGATGGTATGAACATTATACCGGGCATGGACATTGGAAGACATGCTATCAGCAATGCTCAAGGTCAAAGTTTTCTTTGAACTAGTACCGGCCAGCTTTCACGTTATAGTAGCTTGTATTGGCACCTTCCAGATCCACTAGTTGATCTTCTCGGAAGCATCCATGAGAAAATGTCAGAAACAGGAGGTGTGCGAAACAATTTCATCCCTGCCTTCAACAGTTTCAATTTTATGGAACATGAACGGGTGAATGGGCATGTGGGGGAGGATGTCAGTGCTCAACAGATTAGGGAGGCTCGTCCTGCTAACGAAGGCAATAATGGAGATGGTTTACAGGCTTCTCTGCTTTCTCAGGCGGCAACTAGGAAGGATATGATACAAATGCACCATTTACATCTGAAGGGAGTTCTTCATATTTAAGAAGGCATGGCACAACAGGACTTGTGCAAGATTTTATGGCTTCTTTAGATGATCATGAGATTGAAGAAGATGAGGAAGAAGAAGAAATCCATGAAGCAGCATTGTTATCACATCGGCCTGCACTTTATGATGTGGAAAGCATAAGGAGACATCTATCCAGCCAACAAATTATCCAGCTATCTGAAACAACTAATATAAGGCCTAAGTGGTGGGTAGTTCTTGAGCCAGGAGTTAGGCATGATTTGTGTCATGGCATGTTAATTCAAGCGCTTCAGGAGGTACAGTTCTCTCTGTCACCCATGCGCGTCTATGTACATAGTTTGAATAGGAAGCTAAGTTCACAGTCCTGCACTATCAACTGAACATCTTGCCAGTTGCGCTAATAGCTTGCTTACTATTTGCCCTCTCTTGTGTTGAGGCTTGACAGCAACAATGCGCTGCACAAATTCACCGACATGGCAAATATGTACACTACACAGCCCCCTCCACTTGTGATGAACTTTGAGGACAGCTTCAACCAACAAGTAAGCACCGGAATAAAACAAACAACATGCACATGTGACACAGGATTTAACGTGAAAAAAACCTCCTCAACTTAAGGAGTAAAAAACCACGGCTGTGGAACAACCGGTCCACGCAACTTCACTATGAGAATGATGAGTACAATGTCTTCTCTAGAACCTCTAGAGATATTTACAACACACTCTCCACGTTGCCAACCGGCAACAGCAACAACATCCACAAGAGATAAGATTTCAGCAAAGCAGAGTTTACACAGCTTCTGTACCCTTTAGTGTTTTGCAAACTTCTCTTAAACCACTGAACCAAACAGCACCAAATTTGCCACACAGGTAGACACATGAGTTCTTGACATCCCCTCCAAATTTCAGCTCAATCGGACATCATTTGCCTACCCAAACTGTTTGTCTCCCAAACTACTCTGTTCTGAAACTGCAGCAGTCAGAGCTGACAAAACCACTCTCAAATCTGATGCTCCACTGACCCAATCCTCAAACTAGCCAACCAAATCGAAGTAATCAAAGTAAGCAACGAGCTCACCAAGTTTAGGGTCGATCCAACCACGTTTGAGCCTCCAATCACCAGCTTGAACACTGTCTAGTCAGATGCAGCAAATCTGGACAGAACCTGTGCTTCTTCTTCCTCTCTCTCTCAGGTTGTGGTTTCTCTTGTGTGTTCTCTCTCACACTCTCACGAATGGCAGCCACCACTAGCAAGGGGTGGAGTGGCTAGGGTTTTCTTCTTGCTTCACTTCCCTTGGAAGCGCTCTCAACCGTTGGATGCAACGCAGACCAACGGCTGACATGTGTTGGACTTATGGGCTGATGTTGGGCTGCCAACACACCTCCATGTGGAGGGACTTAGCCCAACAAACTCCCCCTCCCGACATCATGGAGGGTCTCACTGCCTTCCGGCAGCCATGCCAGCGAGCCGGCAGCATACTTCGAGCTTCTTCCTTGTTACCACTTTAGTCAACATATCAGCCACATTGTCATCGGTGTGAACCTTCTCAAGTTGCATTTTCTTGGAATACAACACATCTCGAATCCAATGATAACGGACTTCTATATGCTTAGACCTTGAATGAGAACTTGCATTCTTACTCAAGTGGATAGCACTTTGGTTGTCACAAAACAACACATACTTGTCTTGCTTAAAACCAAGCTCACAAGCCAACCGTTTCAGCCACAATAGCTCTTTGCTCGCCTCTGTTACTGCAATGAATTCAGCTTTAGTTGTATTCAGTGTCACACACTTCTGCAGCCTACTTTGCCATGACACTGCTCCCCCTGCATAGGAAACCAAGTAACCTGAAGTAGACTTCCTTCTGTCAACATCTCCAGCCATGTCAGAATCTGAAAAAGCAATCAGCTTGGCCTCACCATCACCGAAGCAAAGTTTCAGATTTGTGCTGCCCCGAAGATATCTCAAAATCCACTTCACGGCTTCCCAATGAGGTCTTCCTGGATTGGACATAAATCTACTCATAGTACTAACCGCATGAGCAATGTCAGGCCTGTCAGGGGGAATCGGCTTCCTCGAACACCTATGGGGACCGAGCCCCTTACTGGTTCGGCGGGGGGCGGAAGTTGCACAAAGAGCGGATCGAGGCAATGCACACAAGGGATTTTACCCAGCTTCGGGCCGCAAGGATGCGTAAAACCCTACTGCTGCTTTGTGGATTGTATTGTGTTCTTGCTCGGGAGCGCGTGGTGCTACAGTACACACGAGCCGCTGGCGAGACCGAGCGTGGCGATGGCTGTCCTCTCCCTCCTACGTGCGCATGGGGCCTCCTTTTATATGCTCAAGGGGTTACCCACAGATGGCAGCACAAGTGGGGGCAAAAATGGGAGAGTGCTGTAGTGGGTACAGCTGCCTGCACAGTGGCTGTACAGTGCTATCATACCTAACTCTGACGGCGGGGGACAAGGGCATTAAATGCCCGTCCGCATCGCCCAGACGGTGCAGGGAAGTGGACCGTCAGGAGCGCCACCGTTCGCCACGATGGCTACTCTGTCAGCTTCGCTTCGCCACCGCATGCCCCTGGCTGCACAACCTCCCGCCACGTGCGCCTGGAATGCCCCCAGAGCGACACGTTGGTGGGTGAGTTGGAGCGCAGGCACGGGGTGGTAACTTGCCGCGGCAAACGCCTTGCCGCGGTGGATGCCTTGTCGCGCCTGGGAGCTTGTCGCTCACCGGGCCTTGCCGGAGCGCGGGACGCGCCGTGGCAAGGTCCTTGTCGTGCCGTGGTTGGCCTTCCCGGCAAGCTCCTCCTGCCGGGGTCTTGTGCTTCGAGCGGTCGTCCCGGCAAGCTCCTCTTGCCAGGGGCCTGGCTCTCTTCGGGTGGCCTTCCCGGCAGGCTCCTCCTGCCGGGGCCTTGGCTCAAATACTTTGTTCTTGGATGGCCCAAAAAGGGACCACGGAGAGTCTTGGCGATCGCCTGGCAAGCCTTGTCGCGGGGTGCTACGACTGCCCGTGCACAAGTTCGGGATACTAAGGTACCCCTACTTTAGTACACCGACAGGAGCCCCCGGGCCTGGGCCATACACGGTGCCGAGCGCTGTTGGGTCAGGCCCAAAACAGTGCACGGGCACGCGCGGCCTGGGTCACGCTGCATCTGCTTCTGCGCCCACCACGTCCTCCCCGAACGGCATGCGTCGAACGCGGCATCGTGGGGAGAGGCATGCGTGACGTGGGCGGTGTGCACGGGGCCGAACCCCGCAGGCATGCGTCACGTCGCCATAAAAGGGGGGGAACGGTTCGCACTAGCCCCATAAGTGGAGGGAGGCGTGGAGGCGTGGCTTGTTCGCTGGACGGGGCCGAGGCACGGCGCAGGGGCGGACGAGTCCACCGAGGGCTCGAGCGGCTTGCTGGAGGCTGACGCCTCTTCCTCCCGACCCTCGGGCAACTCGTCGCAAGCGGAGCCCCCGGCTCAACCACGGAGGCGTCTCCGCAAGGCCGGAGAGGAGGTACGGCAAGCGAGCCAATAGCCGCAGCGCCGCGCGACGCGCTCCGCTGTCTCAGCGGGAGCGGGGTCTTCGCAGGCCGCTGCTTCTGCTCCTGCCGCCCCTCGCACCACGGCGGCGGCCGGGGCTAGGCCGTCTCGGGCTAGCGCCACCACTGCCTCCGCCAAGTGGCCGAGGGAGCCTACTCCTCTGCCTACTCGCGCCAGAAGCGGGCCAGTCTTCGACTTCTCCGCGCTCAGCTCCGACGAAGAAGAGGGAGAGGAGTAAGATCCCCGTTGTTCTTGTGTTTCTTCAATTCTTGTAGTTGCGTCTCGCATCCCATTTGCTTTCCTCTGAGTTTGCCCCTTTTCAGGACTCTGGCTCAGAGGGTGGCAAAGAGAGCCAAGGTCCCAGTGGTCATCCTCGACGACGAGCCCACCGTGACGGCCGCGGGCGCGCCCGAGATGACCTTGCTGGAGCCGCCAACTGGTCCTCAGAGCAGCCCCCAGTGCAGCCCCCAGCGTAAGCATATGACTTGCTTCCTGCCGTTGGGCGCGCCCGGGTGCCCTTCGCTTTTCTTGACATCTGGCTGATGATTTGTGTAGGAGCAGAGCAGCCCCGCCAGGAGCGTCCGGAGACCATCCCCGATGAGCCACCCGCTACAACTACACCGCCAAGGGGGAGTTCCCCGGCAAGGGAGGAGTCCCCGACGAGGGAGCGATCCCCGGCAAGGGAGCAGTCTCCGGCGAGGGAGCAGTCTCCAGCGAGGGAGCAGTCTCCGGCGAGGGAGCAGTCTCCGGTGAGGGATGGCACTGGCGCCCCCTCGGCGACGGAGACCGTGACTGCAGACCCCGACCCAGGTAACCTTCTCGCCTCGAAACTCCCCTGAAGTTCTTCTTCTTTGGATAGTTGCTTGACTTCTCCCCCTCTTTCGGCCTTCAGACCCGCCCGCCACGGACCCGATGGAGACCGAGATCGTCGTCGAGGAGGACGCGCGCGGCCATACTGACGACGTGGCCGCCACCGGAGAGACGGATGGTGCTGAAGATCCGGCCGGCGAAGAGGCCGCCAAGGCTGCCGCAGCAGCCGCGGGCGAGGGGGCCGGCGATCGTACTGACGGCCCTGAGGCCGCAGGAGCGCCAGGCGCTGCGCCGACCGCCAACCCTGCCTCCGCAGCGGCGTCAGGCCCCGATGGGCCCCCGTCAGGCGCCTACCTGAAGGCCGGCGACGATATCTTCATCAAGCTCCCCTGGGAGTCGACTTCCAGGGCGCCGGTCGAGGGGGAGGCCTTGGATGGAGAGGTGCTCGCCTTTGCCGGGCTGACGGTGGTTGACGCGCCAAGCAGCAGCGGCGGCAAGCCCGAGGAGGAGCGGCTGCTCCGAAAGCTGCTGTCGTTCTACCGCGCCCGACAAGCCCAGGTGGAACGCCAGGAAGCGCTTGTCGCGAAGGCGGGAGCGGACATGGAGAAGCGCGCCGGGGAGCTACGGGAGCTCAACCAGGAGGCCCTCCGATCCTTGGCGGAGGAGCGAAGGCAGCTCGACGAGGCGCGGACGGCCTTCATCCTCCAGAAGGCGGAAGCCGAAGAGCAGCAAAGGCTTGCCGCCGCGGGGCTAGCCGCGCGGGAGGGCGAGCTAGGGCAGCAGAAAGCCAGCCTCGCCAGCCACGAGGAGGAGGTCGCCGCACGCGAGCAAGCGCTCGGCGGAGCCCTCAAGGAGGCGCGAGATGCTGTCATGGTCGCCGAGACCACCAAGGAGGCATTGGAGGCGAAGGTGGCGCAGCTCGACACCGACCTCAAGGCGAGCGGTGAGGAGCTCGCCGCGCTCAAGCAGGAGCGCGAGAAGGGTGCCCACACCCTCGGTGAGCTGCAGGGCCGCTTCGCCGAGAAGATCAAGAAGCTCGACGCCGCCAAGGACTCCAACGCCGATCTCGAGCTGAAGCTGGACACCTTGTCCAAGGCGCTGGACAGCGCCAAGGAGCAGGAGGTGGCCTTGCGGAAGGAGGTCACGGACAACGAGGCATTGTTGGAGAGCGCCGCAGTCACCCAGAACGAATTCAGGGCGACGGTGGAGCAGTGGACCGAGGGCCTCGTGGACATCGCCGCCTCCATCGACAAGGAGCTGACGCTGCTGGGGATGGAGGGTCACGAGTATCCCTCCGGTGAAAACGTCCCACCCAGCGCCAAGCTCACTTCGTTCTTCAAAGGTGTGGTGGCGGCCCTTCAGCATCTCCGGAACGTGATCCCAGAGCAGCTGGCCGGCGAGACGCGCGATGCCATCGCCGGAGCCCTCAAGAAGGTGTTGGTGAAGATCGCCTTCCGCAACCCCGGCATCAGGCTCACCAACATCCTCAAATCCCTGCAGGCGGACGCTGACCTCGAGGAGATCAGGGCCCTCGTCGCGCCCATCGTGGAGAATGTGGCCGGGATCAAGAGGATCGAGGGCGACCGCGTGGATTAGGCCGCCTCCCCTTTTCTTTTCATGTCGCTGCCGGCCAAGTCATGAAAGCGATTCATTAGGGCTGCGACAAGCTTATCTTTGTAATATAACTCTATCTTAGGTAGTGACTGTACTGTTATTTCCTCTACTTGACTCCGTGCTCTGTATGCTTTTGCCCTACGCTTTTGGGGACTTGTCGGTGTAGGCCTCCGCCTTACCGCGGGCTCTGAGTGCGGGACATCAGCAGCCCGCCAGCGGCGCCACTACCGGCAAGAAACCTTGCCGCGGCTAGCTGCAGCTCACCTAAATTGTTGAGCAGGCTCAAAGCAAAGTAAGTGTTGCGACTGCGGTCGCAACACACTTAAGCTGCCGAGCGAGCTCGAAACAAAATAAGGATGCCACTCTGGTTGTAGCACACTTAAGTCGTTGAGCGGACTCGAAACGAAGTAAGGGCGCAACTAGCCACGAGCCGGTCCCTCCACGCACAGGTTTTCCATACAAAGTACGGTCGTTCGAGGAAGATAACCTCAAAATTTTAAAAACTCAATTGCTCAAACTTTGGCAACTTAGCTTTTCCGTGGCTCGCTGCCCGGCAAGGTCGCTTTCCGGTAAGGCGAAACATGGGGCTCGCCGTCGCTTACCGGGGGTCAGTGCTGCACAGAGTGTCAGATAATGCATGCAAAGAATGAAGAGCATGAGATCGACAAGGTGCGCGGAGCACAAGAACTCAATCTGCGCACAGGGTCTGCGCCTGGCTCTGTACAAAGGATCACATGCAACAGCGGCAAGCCTTTGTACAGAGGGGTGGTTGCCGGACGGGGTCCGACAACCCCGCCTTACGGGCGAAACTTACGAAGATTCCCAATGTTCCAGGAGTTGCTCACCGGAGTGGTATCTTCGGTCTCAAGGCGGACAGCGCCAGGCCTATCGACTCGTTTCACCCGGCAAGGGCCTTCCCACTTTCTCGAAACTTCTGGCACTAACTTGGCGGCTATAAAAGCGGCGCAAAGCTTGCTGGTAGCGAGCAGCTCGCACAACGGCCTGAAGACGGTCCTCCTCGAGGAGCAGCGCATCATCTCGACGCAGCTGCTCTCGCTCGAGCTCAGCGTGAGCGAACACTCGAGGTGGCCCGCATGCGAGATCTGTGGGGCTAACTGTCCTCGCTCCCCGGGATGGGGCGAGAGGCTGCCTGGTCATACCAGGGCTTACCTGCGCCGAGAGGTCTCGGCGTACGTTCGGATGCCGTGGCGCCATGAGCTGGCTCGGTGGCGCCCGTTCCTTCGCCGGTGCCGTCCCCACCACCCGCTTGCTCCAGGGGCGGTGGGTTCGACGCGGGCGGACCAGCCACCTCCAGAGCCTTCTTCTTCTGTGGCATGTTGACGAAGATGATGGAGATCTAGCTAGTGCAGACGCCGGATCAGGTTCGCACAACTTGAACGCCACCCTACCTGGCGCGCCAGAGATGTCGGGGGGAATCGGCTTCCTCGAACACCTATGGGGACCGAGCCCCTTACTGGTTCGGCGGGGGGCGGAGGTTGCACAAAGAGCGGATCGAGGCGATGCACACAAGGGATTTTACCCAGCTTCGGGCCGCAAGGATGCGTAAAATCCTACTGCTGCTTTGTGGACTGTATTGTGTTCTTGCTCGGGAGCGCGTGGTGCTACAGTACACACGAGCCGCTGGCGAGACCGAGCGTGGCGATGGCTGTCCTCTCCCTCCTACGTGCGCATGGGGCCTCCTTTTATATGCTCAAGGGGTTACCCACAAATGGCAGCGCAGGTGGGGGCAAAAATGGGAGAGTGCTGTAGTGGGTACAGCTGCCTGCACAGTGGCTGTACAGTGCTATCATACCTAACTCTGACGGCGGGGGACAAGGGCATTAAATGCCCGTCCGCGTCGCCCAGACGGTGCAGGGAAGTGGACCGTCAGGAGCGCCACCGTTCGCCACGATGGCTACTCTGTCAGCTTCGCTTCGCCACCGCATGCCCCTGGCTGCACAACCTCCCGCCACGTGCACCTGGAATGCCCCCAGAGCGACATGTTGGTGGGTGAGCTGGAGCGCAGGCACGGGGTGGTAACTTGCCGCGGCAAACGCCTTGCCGCGGTGGATGCCTTGTCGCGCCCGGGAGCTTGTCGCTCATCGGGCCTTGCCGGAGCGCGGGACGCGCCGTGGCAAGGTCCTTGTCGTGCCGTGGTTGGCCTTCCCGGCAAGCTCCTCCTGCCAGGGTCTTGTGCTTCGAGCGGTCGTCCCGGCAAGCTCCTCTTGCCAGAGGCCTGGCTCTCTTCGGGTGGCCTTCCCGGCAGGCTCCTCCTGCCGGGGCCTTGGCTCAAATACTTTGTTCTTGGATGGCCCAAAAAGGGACCACGGAGAGTCTTGGCGATCGCCTGGCAAGCCTTGCCGCGGGGTGCTACGACTGCCCGTGCACAAGTTCGGGATACTAAGGTACCCCTACTTTAGTACACCGACAAGGCCTTGTACACACCATAGCATACATCAAACTCCCAACCGCTGAAGCATAAGGAACATGATGCATTTCCTTTTTCTGCTCGTCAGTGGTAGGACATTGCTTTCTGCTCAACTTGAAATGGGCCTCTAGT
Organism: Aegilops umbellulata; assembly: GCA_032464435.1. Taxonomy (NCBI): domain Eukaryota; kingdom Viridiplantae; phylum Streptophyta; class Magnoliopsida; order Poales; family Poaceae; genus Aegilops; species Aegilops umbellulata. The sequence continues at coordinate 146,327,018 of CP136059.1, read as the reverse complement.
GGACAACTCACAACTTTAGCAGTTTCCATCCTGAACTTCTGAAGTACCTTCTCAATATACTTCTCTTGAGACAAGTACAACTTGTTGCAATTTCTGTCTCGCTCAATTCTCATTCCGAGAATATTCTTTGTTGGACCTAAGTCTTTCATAGCAAAACATTTGCTCAACTCCTTCTTCAACTTAGCAATCCTAGAGACATTCTTGCCAACAATCAGGATATCATCAACATAGAGCAATAATATGATGAAATCATCACCTGAGAACCTCTGAATAAACACACAATGGTCTGAGCTACACTTCTTGTAGCCTTGCTCCCCCATCACAGTTTCAAACTTCATGTACCATTGTCTTGGTGCTTGTTTCAGGCCATAGAGACTTTTCTTCAGCTTGCACACATAGTCTTCTTTGCCTTTCACAAGAAACCCTCAGGTTGCTACATGTATATTTCTTCCTCCAACTCACCATGAAGGAATGCAGTCTTCATATCCATTTGCTCAACCTCCAAGTTTGCTGCCATGCCAAGGATTACTCTTATGGATGTCATCTTCACAACCGGAGAAAAGATCTCATCATAGTCAATGCCTTTTCTCTGGCCGAATCCTTTTACAACTAGCCTGGCCTTGTACCTTGGATGTGATGTGTGCTCTTCTTGCTTGATTCTGTAGACCCACTTGTTCTTTAAAATTTTCTTGCCCTTGGGCAACTTCACCAACTCATAAGTATGATTCCTATGCAAGGAATCCATCTCTTCTTGCATAGCATTTTTCCACTCATTCTTGTGCTCATCTTCCATTGCGTCTGCAAAGCATTCAGGTTCTGAACCGTCATTTAATAACACCACGTATTGATCTGAGGGATACCTGCTGGAAGGAATTCGACCCTTGTTGGATCTTCTGAGTGGAGCAGCTGGTGGACTTTCTGGTGCTGGTGCTTCATGCTGATCCGGATCATCAACTTCAGGATCATACTCTTGCTGCTGCTGTTGGGGAGCATCTTGTTCACCTGCACCACCATGTACATCATCTTGTACATCTTCTGCATCTGCTTCAACTTGCACAGGAGTAGGAGCTGCAGGAACTGGGTCAGAATCAATCATGTCTTGCTGCTGCCGAGGAGGAACCTGCCCCTTTGTCTTCACAATATCCTCAATTGTTTGGTCTTCAACAAACACAACATCACGGCTTCTCAGAACTTTCCTTGCTATAGGGTCAAACAGCTTGTAGCCAAATTCATCACCACCATAACCAAGAAAGATACACTGCCGTGTCTTCAAATCAAGCTTTGACCTTTCATCTTGAGGAATATGAACAAAGGCCTTGCACCCAAAAACCTTCAGGTGGTCATATGAGACGTCCTTGTCACACCAGACCCTATTAGGAACATCTCCCTGCAAAGGATAACTTGGTGAGAGATTAATAAGATAAACTGCAGTCATCAAAGCCTCACCCCAAAAGTGTTTACGTAGCTTTGCACTTGATAACAAGCATCTAACTCTGTCCACAATTGTCCTGTTCATCCTCTCAGCAAGACCATTCAGTTGTGGTGTCTTCGAGGCAGTAAATTGATGCCTAATACCCTGCTGCTTGCAATATGCATCAAATGGCCCAATGTACTCTCCTCCATTATCAGTGCAAATGCACTTGATCTTCTTCTTAGTTTCTCTCTCAACCGAGGCTTGGAATTTCTTAAATACACCTAGTACTTGATCTTTGGTCCTTAAAGTGAAGGCCCAAACTTTTCTGGAAAAGCCATCCATAAAAGTTACAAAGTACTTAGCACCACCAAGAGATCTTACTGACATTTTGCAAACAATATCAAGTCCAACTTCCCGGGCTTCTTGTGAGGAGGTAGAGTCTTGAAGGCAAATCGGTGTTGCTTCCCTGCTAGACAATCTGAACATTTATTGATGTGAACTCCTTTCACACCCTTCAACAATTTTTTCTTCACTAGCACTATCATGCCCTTCTCACTCATGTGCCCAAGTCTCTTGTGCCATAGAGCACAATGATCATCCTTCTCTAGTGCATTGACAGAAGCACTAAAGAGCTTAGCATGAACATGATACAACACTGAGACCATTTTACCTCTTGCAACAATCATGTTGCCTTTGGTGAGCTTGTACTGCCCTTTTCCAAAACTGCTCAAGTAATCATCTCCATCAAGCAAACCAACCGAGATAATATTGAGACGAAGTGCCTCAACATGTCTCATAGATTTGAGGACTAACCTTGTACCATTTGCGGTCTCCAAATGCACATCTCCTTTTCCAATGATGGCTGCTCTATCATTGTTCCCCATCTTCACAACACCAAAATCACCTGATATATAGTTAGTGAAGAGCTCTCTGCAAGATGTAGCATGAATGGTAGCACCGTAGTCCGGTATCCAAATCATGTCGTCACCATCCACAAGGTTGACGGTTTCATCAGAAACAACATTGATCCTCTCCTCAACAGTGGAACCAAATCTACCCTCATTTTCTTCATGCATAACAAGCATGATGTCCTCTTATACTGCAGTAACTCGGTTGCCCTCTATGTCACTATCACTGTCAACTTGCTTCTGATCTTGCTTCTTCTTTTTCTTCTTGTCTTTCTTCCACTTGTCACATTGCCACTTAATGTGGACCTTCTGATGGCAGTGATGGCACTCATAATCAGCATACTTACTTTTTGATTTGCTCCTACCTCTTTCTGCCCCTTTACCTGGACCTCTGCTCTTGCTTATCCCCCTGGACTGAGTGACCAACACCTCTGACTGTGAGGAAGAACTAGCCACCTTTCTGGACTCTTCATTTAGTACCCTGGTTTTCACAAGATTCCAAGTGACAACTCCATTAGGTGCTGAATTGCAAACCGTGACCTTAAAGGTCTCCCAACTGTCCGGTAATGAGCCTAGTAGCAGCAAAGCTCTCACTTCATCTTCAAATGTTATTCCCATGGAAGAAAGCTAATTTATAATGCCTTGGAATGTATTCACATGATCTGCAATTAGAGTGCCCTCTTTGTACCTCAAGCACATCAATTATTTGATCAAGAACATCTTGTTTGTACCTTCTTTCCGGGCAAACAACTCTTCCAATTTCTGCCATAAGGTGCGTGCATGTGTCTCATCAATGATATGGTTCAAAACATTATCATCGACCCATTGCCGAATGAACCCACAAGCTTGGCGATGAAGTACCTTCCACTAACCTTCCTCAATGCCCTCCGGCATCTCAGTGGAGAACACTGGCTTCCAGTATTCTTTCACATACAAGTCCTCCATCTTGCCCTTCCATGCTTGATAATTTGTACCATTCAAAGATATCATCCTGCTGGTATTCACTTCCATCTTTCACCACAAGAAACTCAGCAATTTGCACAAGCAAACCAAGGCTCTGATACCACTTTGTTGAGGCTTGACAGCAACAATGCGCTGCATAAATTCACCGACACGGCAAATATGCACACTACACAGCCCCCTCCACTTGTGATGAACTTTGAGGACAGCTTCAACCAACAAGTAAGCAGCGGAATAACACAAACAACATGCACATGTGACACAGGATTTAATGTGAAAAAAACCTCCGCAACTTGAGGAGTAAAAAACCACGGCTGTGGACCGACCGGTCCACGCAACTTCACTATGAGAATGATGAGTACAAAGTCTTCTCTAGAACCACTAGATAGATTTACAACACACTCTCCATGTTGCCAACCGGCAACAGCAACAACATCCACAAGAGATAAGATTTCAGCAAAGCAGAGTTTACACAGCTTCTGTACCCTTTAGTGTTTTGCAAACTGCTCTTAAACCGCTGAACCAAACAGCACCAAATTTGGCAGACAAGTAGACACATGAGTTCTTGACATCCTCTCAAAATTTCAGCTCAATCGGACATCATTTGCCTACCCAAACTGTTCGTCTCTCAAAACTACTCTGTTCTGAAACTGCAGCAGTCAGAGCTGACAAAACCACTCTGAAATCTTATGCTCCACTGACCCAATCCTCAAACTAGACAACTAGATCGAAGTACTCAAAGTAAGGAACGAGCTCACCAAGTTTGGGGTCGATCCAACCACGTTTGAGCCTCCAATCACCAGCTTGAACACTATCTAGTCAGATGCAACAAATCTGGACAGAACCTCTGCTTCTTCTTCCTCTCTCTCTCTCAGGTTGTGGTTTTTCTTGTGTGTTCTCTCTCATACTCTCACGAATGGCAGCCACCGCTAGCAAGGGGTGGAGTGTCTAGGGTTTTCTTCTTGCTTCACTACCCTTGGAAGCGCTCTCAACCTTTGGATGCAGCGCAGGTCAACGGCTGACATGTGTTGGACTTATGGGCTGATGTTGGGCTGCCAACACACCTCCATGTGGAGGGACTTAGCCCAATATCTTGAGAATGTAGTCTGCAGGAATCAATGGCCTTCTCCGTTACACTCCTCGGATTCTTGAACAAGTTAGAGTAGTTAATTTGTTTTCAGACATTGGGCTTGGCTCTCATTCAACCGCAATCCTCCTAAGTGCCCTTAATGCTCTGCTCATGCTGCCTTGTATAACTGCTTCAATGATGCTGATGGATATTTGCGGATGAAGGTTAACTCTGAGACTACTTGAACATCAAACATAAATGTTTACAATTAGAAAACTGTCAGTAAATTCATGATTTATTGTTGTTTAATATCATATAGTACTACTGTGAGATTCCGACAGTTCTTTGAAATTGCCATAGTTGTCATCTCCATGTCACCTTGACTATGTTTTCTACTAACAACTTTACAAATAAACTTATCAATATTGGCCATCGTTTCTGTCAGCATTTCAATTTTTTCATGTCATACCTGAGAAGGGGAGCCTTGGCGCAGTGGTAAAGCTGCTGTCTTGTGACCATGAGGTCACGGGTTCAAGTCCTGGAAACAACCTCTTGCAGAAATGTAGGGAAAGGCTGCGTACAATAGACCCAAAGTGGTCGGACCCTTCCCCGGACCCTGCGCAAGCGGGAGCTACATGCACCGGGTTGCCCCTTGTTGGGGCGTAACCCTCTCAGCGACGCGCCACATCGGAACCCGGGTGTGGTGGAAAATGGGCAAGGGTCGGGCCGTCACCCCCCAAGTGGCGCGCCGTATCTTGATCCGGATACGGTGGCAAGTGAGCGAGGATCGGGTCGTCGCATCCTTAGTGGCGCGCTACATCGGCGCCCGGGTGTAGTGGAAAATGAGCAAGGGTCTTCGCATTTGACTCGACGAGTGCGAAGGGTAAGGAAGCTAGCCGAGCCTAGGAGGATTCGCTTAGGTAGCTGGAACGTAGGGTCTCTGACAGGGAAGCTTCGGGAGCTAGTTGATGCAGCGGTGAGGAGAGGTGTTGATATCATTTGCGTCCAAGAAACCAAATGGAGAGGACAGAAGGCGAAGGAGGTGGAGGATACCGGCTTCAAGCTATGGTACACGGGGACGGCTGCAGACAGAAATGGCGTAGGCATCTTGATCAACAAGAGCCTCAAGTATGGAGTGGTAGACGTCAAGAGACGTGGGGACCGGATTATCCTGGTCAAGCTGGTAGTTGAGGACTTGGTTCTCAATGTTATCAGCGCGTATGCCCCGCAAGTAGGCCACAATGAGAACACCACGAGGGAGTTCTGGGAAGTCCTGGAAGACATGGTTAGGAGTGTACTGACTGGTGAGAAGCTCTTCATAGGAGGATACCTCAATGGCCACGTGGGTACATCTAACACAGGTTTTGAAGGGGCGCATGGGGGCTTTGGCTATGGCATCAGGAATCAAGAAGGAGAAGATGTCTTAAGCTTTGCTTTAGCCTACAACATGATTGTAGCTAACACCCTCTTTAGAAAGAGAGAATCACATCTGGTGACTTTTAGTAGTGGCCAACACTCTAGCCAGATTGATTTCATCCTCTCGAGAAGAGAAGATATGCGTGCGTGCCTAGACTGTAAGGTGATACCTGGAGAGAGTGTTGTACCCCAGCATAAGCTGGTGGTTGCTGACTTCCGCTTTCGGATTCGTGTCCAGCGGGATAAGCGTGCCAAAGTCGCTAGAACGAAGTGGTGGAAGCTCAAGGGGGAGGTAGCTCAGGTGTTCAAGGAGAGGGTCATTAAGGAGGGCCCTTGGGAGGAATGAGGGGATGCGGACAATGTGTGGATGAAGATGGCGACTTGCATTTGTAAGGTGGCCTCGGAGGAGTTTGGAGTGTCCAGGGGAAGGATAATCGAAGATAAGGATACCTGGTGGTGGAATGATGACGTCCATAAGGCGATTAAAGAGAAGAAAGATTGCTTCAAACGCCTATACCTGGATAGGAGTGCAGACAACATAGAGAAATACAAGATGGTGAAGAAGGCCGCAAAGCGAGCTGTTGGTGAAGCAAGGGGTCGGGCATATGAGGACCTCTACCAACGGTTAGGCACGAAGGAAGGTGAAAGGGACATCTATAAGATGGCCAAGATCCGAGAGAGGAAGACGAGGGACATTGGCCAAGTCAAGTGCATCAAGGACGGAGCAGGCCAACTCTTGGTGAAGGACGAGGAGATTAAGCATAGATGGCGGGAGTACTTTGACAAGCTGTTCAATGGGGAGAATGAGAGTTCTACCATTGAACTGGACGACTCCTTTGATGAGACCAGCATGCGTTTTGTGCGGCGAACCCAGGAGTCTGAGGTGAAGGAGGCTTTAAAAAGGATGAAAGGAGGCAAGGCGATGGGCCCTGATTGTATCCCCATTGAGGTGTGGAAAGGTCTCGGGGACATAGCAATAGTATGGCTAACCAAGCTTTTCAACCTCATTTTTCGGGCAAACAAGATGCCAGAAGAATGGAGACGGAGTATATTAGTACCAATCTTCAAGAACAAGGGGGATGTTCAGAGTTGTACTAATTACCGTGGAATTAAGCTGATGAGCCATACAATGAAGCTATGGGAGAGAGTCATTGAGCACCGCTTAAGAAGAATGACAAGCGTGACCAAAAATCAGTTTGGTTTCATGCTTGGGAGGTCGACCATGGAAGCCATTTTCTTGGTACGACAACTTATGGAGAGATATAGGGAGCAAAAGAAGGATTTGCATATGGTGTTCGTTGACTTGGAGAAGGCCTATGATAAGATACCGCGGAATGTCATGTGGTGGGCCTTGGAGAAACACAAAGTCCCAGCAAAGTACATTACCCTCATCAAGGACATGTACGATAATGTTGTGACAAGTGTTCGAACAAGTGATGTCGACACTGATGACTTCCCAATTAAGATAGGACTGCATCAGGGGTCAACTTTGAGCCCTTATCCTTTTGCATTGGTGATGGATGAGTTCACAAGGGATATACAAGGAGATATCCCATGGTGTATGCTCTTTGCGGATGATGTGGTGCTAGTTGACGATAGTCGGACGGGGGTAAATAGGAAGTTAGAGTTATGGAGACAAACCTTGGAATCGAAAGGGTTTAGGCTTAGTAGAACTAAAACCGAGTACATGATGTGCGGTTTCAGTACTACTAGGTGTGAGGAGGAGGAGGTTAGCCTTGATGGCCAGGTGGTACCTCGGAAGGACACCTTTCGGTATTTGGGGTCAATGTTGCAGGAGGATGGGGGTATTGATGAAGATGTGAACCATCGAATCAAAGCCGGATGGATGAAGTGGAGCCAAGCTTCTGGCATTCTATGTGACAATAGAGTGCCACAAAAGCTAAAAGGCAAGTTCTACAGGACGGCGGTTCGACCCGCAATGTTGTATGGCGCGGAGTGTTGGCCGACTAAAAGGCGACATGTTCAACAGTTAGGTGTGGCGGAGATGCGTATGTTGAGATGGATGTGTGGCCACACGAGAAAGGATCGAGTCCGGAATGATGATATACGAGATAGAGTTGGGGTAGCACCAATTGAGGAGAAGCTTGTCCAACATCGTCTGAGATGGTTTGGGCATATTCAGCGCAGGCCTCCAGAAGCTCCAGTGCATAGCGGACGGCTAAAGCATGCGGAGAATGTCAAGAGAGGGCGGGGTAGACTGAATTTGACATGGGAGGAGTCCGTTAAGAGAGACCTGAAGGATTGGAGTATCACCAAAGAGCTAGCTATGGACAGGGGTGCGTGGAAGCTTGCTATTCATGTGCCAGAGCCATGAGTTGGTTGCGAGATCTTATGGGTTTCACCTCTAGCCTACCCCAACTTGTTTGGGACTAAAGGCTTTGTTGTTTTTGTTGTTGTTGTTGTTGTTGTTGTTGTTGTTGTTGATTGTTAAACCAGGCGCATTACTCTGTCACGTAGAGGATATATCTTGCGTATGAGATAAGTTTAGGAGGTAGTTTAGGCCAGATCTTCTTGTTGTAACTAAACATATCTCCTCCCCTTTCTTTCTCTCCAAGATGTATCTTATCTCCTTGTAACTGAATGATGTATGCGCTGTCAGGGTTATTGCGCCCCTGCTATATAACATGCAACACGTCGCCCAAGCTAGGGTAAGACGTTTCTGCCGGTCGCACATGGTAATCAGAGCCTAACCTCTTCCCATCCAAGCTTTCCACGATTCCAATCTATGCCTAGCCATGTCTTCCTCATCTTCCTCATCCGGCGCTATCTCCCAGCCTACCCTCAGTGGTCAGGTCACCGAGAAGCTTTCCCGCACAAACTATGTGCTATGGCGCACGCAGATCATCCCGCAACTGTGTGGTGCCGGGGTCTTCGGCTATGTCGACGGCACCCTGCCGGAACCGGCCAAGCTCCTCGCCACCAAGGACAAGGATGGAAAGGAGACATTTGAGCCCAACCCTCTGCACCCGATCTAGGTCAGGGAGGACCAACAGGTGCTCGGCTACCTGCTGAGTAACCTCTCCAAGGAAGTCCTCATCACGGTGACCACGGTCACCACGGCGACTGCGCTCTGGACGACTCTGGTGGCCATGTACTCGTCGCAATCGCTGAGCCACGTCAACAACATCTGCACCAGCCTCATCAATGCCTAGAAGGGCAACCAGCCTGTCGCCTCCTACTTCACCTCGATGCGCGGTCTTGCGGACGAACTCGCCGCGGCCGGCAAGCGGATCCAGGACGATGAACTCATCTCCTATATCCTTCATGGACTGGATCAGGACTATCGACCCCTGGTCTCGGCCCTCGATGCCCGTGTCACTCCTGCCTCCCTCGACGAGATCTTCTCCATGCTCAGCAACTTCGATCAACGCATGGCTCAGTTCCACGGCTCCGATGGCGGCAGCTTCAAGTCGTCTACAAACGCTGCCTCTAGGGGTCGTGGTGGTGGTTCCCGCTACCGTGGCTCCTCTCGCGGCAAAGGACGGTCCTCGGGTGGAGGGCATGGTGGTGGCAGCGGGCGCTCGGGCAATAGGGTTCGTCGTGGCGGTGGCTCTAGTCGCGCTCGGGCGGACAGTCCTCGCTGCCAGATCTGTGGCAAGCCGGGGCATACAGCAAAAGATTGCTGGTACCGCTACGACGAAGACGAAGACGATTCCCGGGACGAGGACAAGGTCGCCAACGTAGCTGATGGCTCCTATGGGATCAACACCAACTGGTACATCGATAGCGACGCCACAAACCACATCACCAGCGAGCTTGAGAAGGTGACAATGAAGGAAAAATACCACGGCAAGGACCAGATCCATACTGCCAGCGGCGAAGGTATGCGAATAGGTCATGTTGCTCATTTAATTTTTAGTACCCCTAAATGCAAAATTCATCTTAGGAGAATTCTCCATGTTCCTAGTGCCGACAAAAATCTTCTCTCCGTTCATTGAATTGCTATTGATAATCATGTCTTCCTCGAGTTTCATCCTTATTTCTTTTTGATAAAGGATCAGGCCATGAAGAAAATCCTCTATCGAGGTAGATGTGTTCGAGGGCTTTACCCGTTGATTCTGGAGCATAGAAGATTCAATAAACAAGCCTATGGTGTTGTCAAGCTTTCGTCAACACGGTGGCACGATCGTCTAGGACATGCTTCTTTTTCTCTAGTTTAAAGATTGCTTAGGAAAAATAAGCTCCCGTTTGTTGGTGAGCATCATATTGAAACTATTTGTGATTCATGTCAACGTGCTAAGAGTCATCAGTTACCGTACCCTATATCTACTAGTGTCTCCACACAACTCTTGCAATTAATTTTTTCTGATGTTTGGGGTCCTGCCCCTAGTTATGTGGGTAGACACACCTATTATGTGAGTTTCATCGATGATTACAGCAAATTCTCTTGGATCTATCTTCTTTAAAAGAGATCAGATGTTTTTCAAGTCTTTAAAAACTTTCAAGCTCTTGTCGAACGCAAGTTTAATAGCAAAATTATTGATGTTCAATCTGACGGGAGGGGGGGATACGAGAAACTAAACCCCTTCTTCCAAACTCTTGGCATATCACACCATGTTTCATGCCCTCACGCTCACCAACAAAACGGCTCGGCCGAGCGCAAGCATCGCCACATTGTCGAGGTTGGACTTGCCCTCTTAGCAGGAGCTTCCATGCCACTCAAGTTTTGGGACGAAGCGTTCCTCACTGCCGAGCATATCATCAATATGCTTCCTAGTCGTGTTATTCACAATGAAACACCACTAGAACGCCTTCTCCACACCAAACCTGACTACAAGTCTCTCCGTGTGTTCGGATGTGCCTGTTGGCCTAATCTCCATCCATACAATAATCGCAAACTTATGTTTCGCTCCACACAATGTGTGTTTATTAGATATAGTGCCCAACACAAAGGAGTCAAATGCCTAGATGTCTCTAAGGGTCGTGTCTACATATCTCGTGACGTTGTTTTTGATGAAACTTGCGGATCTCCATCCAAATGTCGGTGCACTCCTTCACCAAGAAATTATCCTTTTACCTTCACACCTCACCGGTCTTGATCAAGGGGGAAACAATATTGATGATCAACTATTGACTAATCCTACTGATAGTGTGCATGAGCATTGTGATGATACACGAGCGAAGAGCGAAGAAAATCACGAAAATGCAGCTCAAAATGATGAAAACGGTGCAAAGTTTGGACCTCATTTTATGTGTCCTGAATCAGGAGGCAGATCCTCCTCGGGATCAGTTCCAGGGTAGGGAATCAGATCCCCCTCGGGATCCGTTGCCGCAGACGGACCAGGCGGACCAGTCGCAGGTGGTGCAGGCACACATGCCGCTACCTCCGATTCCGCGGCCGACATGCGGTGTCCTCCCACTCGTCGTGATGCGGCCCCAGCCACGCACCAACCATCATCTGCCGTGTGGCAGCCCGCCGCGGGTGCAGGCGACTCCCGACTCGGCGGACAACCTGTCTGCTACAGGAGGCGGGGCCCAGGTGGCTCCACCAATGCGGGCCACGGTACAGGTGCGGAATCCCGCGTCGATCTTCCCATGCGGCCGACAGGCGCAGACGCCGATGTGGATCCGCCTGCACGTCTGACAGGCGCGGGCTCCAGATCAGATTCGCCATCATTGGAGAATGATGAGCCGATCCACAGGTCGGGATCTTCTGTGGATCAAGCTAGTACTAAGGCATGGCGGCTGGCCACAGAAAATCCTCACGCAGCGGACGCAGAGAATCTCTCCTCGAGATCTGCTGCGGCTGATACTCCTGTACTGCCCATGGGATCCTCTGTGGCCATAGATTCGCTTGCTTCGTGGCCTCGACGTACACGTCTGCAGAAAGGGGTAACGAAACCTGTTGATTATAAGCACATAACCAAGTATGGAATGATTTGCTCTACATGTGAACCAGGTGAACCCACGACAGTTCAAGAAGCTCTTGGTGATGAAAAGTGGAAGAAAGGCATGACTGAAGAGTACATAGCACTTAAGAAAAATAACATGTGGCACTTGGTTCCTCCACAGCAAGGTAAAAATTTAATTGATTGCAAATGGGTATTTAGGATTAAAAGAAAATCCGATGGAACCATTGGTCGATACAAGGCTAGGCTGGTTGCAAAAGGCTTCAAACAGCGATATGGTATAGACTATGAAGACACCTTTAGTCTAGTAGTAAATGCTGCTACTATTCGTCTTGTCTTGTCCATTGCTGTATCTAGGGGTTGGAGTCTCAGACAGCTTGACGTACAGAACGCGTTCCTCCATGGTGTTCTGGAAGAGGAGGTATATATGAAACAACCTCCTGGGTTTGAAAATAAAAGTGCTCCCACTCATGTCTGCAAACTTGACAAAGCATTGTATGGGTTGAAGCAAGCCCCAAGAGCATGGTATTCTCGTCTTTGCCATAAAATGCAAGCACTCGGTTTTGTTCCTTCCAAATCTGACACCTCATTGTTCATTTATAACAAATCCAACACATGCATGTTTGTTCTCATTTATATTGATGATATTATTGTGACAAGCTCATCTAATGAAGCAATTCAAGGACTGTTGAAAGACTTGGGTGCAGAGTTTGATTTGAAGGATCTTGGAGACTTGCATTTTTTTCTTGGAATTGAGGTGAAGAGACACAAGGATGGACCGCATCTCTCTCAGGAAAAGTATGCAACTGATCTAGTAAAAAAAGGTTGGCTTGCAAGGTTGTAAACCCTCACCCACTCCTTTATCTAGCTCAGAAAAATTGTCTCTTACAGAAGGAACACTACTAAGTCAAGAGGACAGCACAAAATACAGGAGTCCGGTAGGAGCTTTGCAGTATCTCACTCTTACTAGGCCTGATATTTCTTTTGCTGTCAACAAAGTGTGTCAATTCCTTCATGCACCCACTTCTATCCATTTGACTGTTGCTAAACGTATAGTAAGATATGTCAAGAACACTTTGGGTCTTGGGTTAAACTTCAACAGATCATCCTCTACTCTTGTCAGTGCTTTCTCTGACTCTGATTGGGCAGGATGTCTGGATGATAGAAGATCAACTGGTGGATTTGCAGTTTTCTTTGAACCTAATTTGATATCATGGTGTGCACGAAAGCAGGCTACTGTTTCTAGGTCAAGCACAGAGGCAGAATACAAGGCATTAGCAAATGCCACAGCATAAATCATATGGGTCCAATCTATGCTAAAGGAGTTAGGTGTAAAGGTCAAACAAGCTCCTTGTTTATGGTGTGACAATCTAGGCGCAACCTACTTATCTACAAACCCAGTCTTCCATGCTAGAACAAAGCATATTGAAATTGATTTTCATTTTGTCAGAGAAAGAGTTGCTCAGAAGGAACTTGATATCCGGTTTATACACTCTCAGGACCAACTGGCCGATGGATTCACCAAGGCGTTGCCTGTACGGAGTTTCGAAAACTTCAGATGTAATCTCAACTTAACCAAGTTGTGATTAAGGGAGGGTGTTAAACCAGGCGCATTACTCTGTCACGTAGAGGATATATCTTGCATATGAGATAAGTTCAGGAGGTAGTTTGGGCCAGATCTTCTTGTTGTAACTAAACCTATCTCCTCCCCTTTCTTTCTCTCCAAGATGTATCTTATCTCCTTGTAACCGAATGATGTATGCGCTGTCAGGGTTATTGCGCCCCTGCTATATAACACGCAACACGTCGCCCAAGCTAGGGTAAGACGTTTCTGCCAGTCGCACAGTGATTTCTTGCATGTTCTGCACAAAACTCCAGATTAAGACCTCTGTACATTTATGCAAGTCTCTTCTCCTTGTAACTACCCCTATCCTAATGTTGTCCCTGAGTACAATATGGTTGTCCTCCATAGTGAATATGGGATCTTTGGTGCACGAAATCCTCTTCCACCTCACGTTAACCATTTGCCTCACATTAACCATTTGCCTCTGCTCTTATTTGGGCCCGATACCAAATATTCTCTGCTCTGAGATGTTTCCCACAAGGGCCCGTGCAACCTGTGCAAGTTTCTGTTCACTTTCCTTCTGGTTCGGGAAGCTGCTTTCAACATACTGTTTCCCAGTGATGCTGAGTACCATTGGGCTCACAGGAACATGTGGTGTCTATGCATTCGTGTGCTTCATTGTTCTTCTGTTCGTCTACTTGAGAGTGCCGGAGACAAAAGGTCTTCCCTTGGAGCTCATCGCCGAGATCTTCAAAATTTCAAGGAAGGAATGTCTATAACGGAAACACAATGTTCAGGGCTGAAGGCAACACAAGCTGAGTGCTCAATGTCTGCTTGCTCTAATATGTGTCCATATGATATGACAAATGTAGCTTTGTTTGTTGTTGGATTGTTTTCGTGTTAGTTAGGAAAAATGATGGTAGTGCATCTAGTGGTCTATCTACTTCAGTTGTAGAGATACAGCAAGAAAATTTCACCTCATGATTCTTCCACAAAAATGAAGCAAGCGTAGCAACTTGTGTTGTAGAGATAAAACTAGAACACGAAAAACAGTAAGATGGCTGCTGAAGAAAGTACAGGAGCCTCATACTCGTCTTCGCGGAAGCATGTTAAATACAGCAGTCTCCCGCAAAAAAAATTGTTAAATACAGCAGTGCTATGATATACTGATGGTCTTGTTTCAGAGCACACTGCACTGATTTCCAACATGGTATACACACATGAAGAAGGAACATGCAGCTGATTAATAAGTTTACTATATTAATCTTTGCCTAATTTGCCATCTTTGCTATTTTTAGGGCCATATTACCTGCCTCATTTTTGTCAAGGAGAAAGCAAACAACCAATCTACTCTCCAGTACAAATCTACACTTTTTTTTCCTTTTCTTTTCTTTTGTGGAAGAATATATTGGCAGACCTATTGCATTTGCATCATATCCATTGCGGACCTGTTTGTTATCTCAGCGTGCGAATACGTACAGTACTATTTTTAGGCTCCAAAACTGCATGCCAAACCACTGGAGCAGAAGAGGCATTGACAAAAAGCAGAAGAGGCAATGCCAAGAAAGGCAGGAAACATTTACAGAGGCTGGAAGAAAACTAGAGGAAAGGCTCTGACCTCCACCAAGATGGTCATGGTCATCCTCATCCTAGCCTTCCGGCTCTCCATTCTTCTCCTCCTCCTCGCGGCCGGCAGCCGGGTTGTGGTCGCCGCTGAGCCTGATGCCTCCCCACCAGGCACCGAGGCGGCGGCGCTCCTGCGCCTGAAGGCGTCGTTCAAGGACCCGACCAACGCGCTAGAGGCGTGGTCGCCGTTGTTGCCCCCGGCGCCGTGCAACGCCTCTAGGCCTTGGCCTGGGGTGCAGTGCTTCAAGGGCAGCCTCATCGGCCTCCGGCTGGTGCACCTTAACCTCTCCGGCGCATTCGACTTTGCTGCGCTCGCCAACCTACCGGGCCTGCACTCAATCAACCTCAGGCGCAACGCCTTCGCAGGCCCGCTGCCGGCGAGCCTCGCCACCGTCCGCAGCCTCCGTGCGCTGTATCTGTCGCACAACGCCTTCACCGGCCCTATCCCCGGCGACGTGTTCACCAACATGCGCTGGCTCAAGAAGCTCTACCTCGACAACAACGACCTGTCCGGCCCGCTGCCAGCTGCCGCCATCGCCGGCGCGCAGCGCCTCATCGAGCTCCACCTCGACCACAACAAGATCGAGGGCGCCGTCCCCGATCTCCTCCCCAAGTCTCTCCGGCTGTTTAACGTGTCGCACAACCGCCTCACGGGCGTGCTCCCGCGCGCTGTCGCCGCGCGGTTCAACGAGTCGGCGTTTGCCGGTAACCCAGCCCTGTGCGGGGCTCCAGGGAGCGACGCCAAGGCCTGCGCCCCGTTGGCCGCACCGGTGGCCGCGGTGGCCGCGCCGGCGCCCTCGTCGATGCCGCCGATGACGGCGGCGGACTACTTCGCCGTGGAGGAGGAAACCAGCATCGTCGTCGTGATCGGTATCATCCTGCTCGTCATCGCGCTGGTCTCCGGGGCGATGGTCCTCATGCTGCAGCAAGACGAGCAGCGGAACAGCGCGCCACCGCCGGCGTACTACGACGCCCCTGTCGCCAGCGGCGGCATCGCCCCCAAGCCGGCCGTGACAGCCGCGCCTCGCACCTCAGGGGTGGCGATGGAAACTGGCGGGTCCAGCCGCGGCGGCAGCAGCAGCCAGGGCTCGGCACGTGGTGGTGCCGGCGGCAAGCGGATGGACGAGTTCGTCCTGATGAGCAAGTCGAGCGGCGAGTTCGGGCTTCAGGACATGATGAAGGCTTCGGCGGAGGTGCTCGGCAACGGCACACTCGGGTCCGCGTACAAGGCCGCCATGCGAAACGGCATCACCGTGGCCGTGAAGCGCATGCGCGACATGAACCGCGTCGGCCGCGAGGAGTTCGAGAACCACCTCCGCGTGCTCGGAGAGCTCCGCCACTCCAACGTGCTCGCTCCCCTCGGCTACCATTACCGCAAGGAGGAGAAGCTCATCGTCTCTGAGCTCATGCCACGCGGCAGCCTCCTCTACGTCCTCCACGGTAAGGCCGTAATTACCAACCAATATGATTACTAGCTAAATACCCCTATGTTGCTATGGCATGAAACAATGTCTAAAGAGCGATGTCGTGTGTGATGATTGTGCTCGGCCATGGTGGTATCAAACCTACCAGCTCAAACACCCCCTCCCTAATTTCACAGGAGTGGGCCCCTTCCCCACGTTATCTTTATATAAAAATTAAATGTTATTTTACGTAGGTCTAGTATTACTCTTCAGATCTTGTACCGAGAAGGGTGATCAGATGAGAGATGAGATCGAGTAGGTTTCAGCTCTGATCCTCAACAACTATCATTGGATCCAAACCAACCAACTCTTCTCAACCTCTGTCACACACCGACAATGGATTGGATAATAAGCGAGGTTGCGCAGCCAAGCACGGCCGCCGGTGCAGGTAACTGGTACACCATGCATGGGTAACCAGTACACTATGCATAGTCCGTGGGAGCTAACTTTATGCCTACGGTTGATGAGCAATCATCGCAACACCGTCAAAACCGACCACAAAATAAAGTGAGATGAGGTGATGGCGTAGAAACTCTTGCAGCTGCTTGATCTGTTGATTATTTAGACGAAAAGCTTAATTCCATTACACATAAATAAACCAGTTCACCCACTTCAATACTTCAAAAAAAAAAAAACCAATCTGGTGAGGTTACTCCTTCCTTCCGGGATTATATGGATGGCAGCCACAAATTAGCGCTTCTTTTTATTATTAAACCAATGAAAACAAAAAATACTATGTAAATTGACCTAATTAATGGTGTATTTAACTAACTGCCTAGCCAATTAACTACATTAATGATTTGATATTTTTAGATTGTTTTAGCTTTAATGACCGCATGATGTATGGACTTCCCATTTATTGTTAGTCCGCATAAAAGATACATCTGAGGTCAAACTTTGTAAGGTTTGATCAAATTTATATTAAAGACATTAACATCTAAATCCTGGGATATACAATAGAAAAATTATCCCAGGATGCATCTCATGATACTCATTTGATATTGTGGATGTTGGTAATTTTTCATATAATGTTAGTGAAATTTTAAGTTTGCTCAAGACAGATCTTATATGAGGACTAAAAAAAGGAGGGAGTACCACATATAGTTAATCACTTGGTTAATGTTTACTATAATGTCTATTATTATGTGTAACTAAAATGACGTCCGTGTGATCGATCGGTGCAGGGGACCAGAGTCCCAACAGGGTGGTGCTGGACTGGCCGACGCGGCTGAGGATCGCCCTCGGCGTGGCGCGGGGCATGGCATACCTCCACGAGAAGCTCGGCATGCCGACGATGCGGTTCGTGAGCATGGACGGCGCCGACTTTGATGCGCCGCCCCCGCCGCCGCCTCACGGGAACCTCAAGTCCGGAAATATCCTCCTCGACGCCAACCTGGAGCCGCACATCGTGGACTACGGCTTCTTCCCGCTCGTCAACGCGCCGCAGGCGCCTCAGGCCTTGTTCGCGTTCCGATCGCCGGAGGCTGTCGCCGCGCTCCAGCAGCAACAGCGCGTGCCCGTTTCGGCCAGGTCCGACGTGTACTGCTTCGGCGTCGTGCTGCTCGAGCTCATCACGGGGAGATTCCCCTCGCAGTACCTCCTCAACGCGCGCGGTGGCACAGACGTCGTACACTGGGCGGTTGCGGCGGTGACCGAGGGCAGCGAGCACGAGGTCGTCGACCCCGTCATCGCCGCGGCCGGCGGGGGCTCCGCCGTGCAGCTGGTGCGTATCGCCGTTGAATGCACCGACCCCGCGCCGGAGAGCCGGCCCAACATGGCAGAGGTGGCGAGGATGGTGGAAGAGGTCGCCAGCGCCTCCGGCGGGTCGTGACCACTGCTCGCCGGTGCATGGGATGGGAGGAGTGAGACGCGATGCAAGTCTGCGCGTGCATGTGTACTTCGAACGGGATCAAATCCCAGCCTTTGATCAGAGGGAGGGTGAGTGTCAGAATTGGCAAAGGCGAGGGGTATGGTTAGTTGGGCTGCGTGTGAATTCAAGGTCTGAATTTGTAGAAACAGATGAAAATCAGGGGCTGAGGGTGATCATGCCACTCCACATCTCTAGTGACTTTAGGCAACAATTTATTCTAGTTGGAGGATGAAATCAACGGCCATACTTGTGTGAATTTTCTAGACTCTGTTTTACCTTGTATACATGTCATAATAGGACTATGTATTTGTTCAAAAATATATTTTGGATTTTAGTTTTGCTACTACTTACAAGGCAAACTTGCATTTTTACTAGCGGTGATAAATAAATTGAACTTTGGTGGCGCAGTCGGATATAAATTTGTATATATTTATGACGAAGATTCGGACTCTAAAACTAAGCAGAATACTACTCTCTCTGTTTCTATCTAAATATAAGATATTTGGCAGTTCGTCTTATATTTAAAAACAGAGGTAGTACCAAAATTTGGAGTCAAATGTGCACCTTGTTTTGAAGAACCAACTAGAGAATTAGGTCAAATCACCGAGGTTAAAATCAGAAGTGAAGACCCAACTCAAGCTGAGGCCTCAGGCACTCTCAACAAACCGATCGAATTTTCACCGTGATACTAACCATTGGATCTGAGGTCGATTTGGTCTAGGCCTCTATCAGCCGTCTGATAAACTTTCAATTGCATCCCTTTGTAATATACATGCCCCCGCCAGGGCAATTTGCTCATTTCCATATAGGTGTATAGAATAAGGCAGCTCCCCCGGTGAAAACCTAGCCACCTCCTGCATAAATGTAGGTTATCTCCTTTCATTCAAGGGCTCAAGCTCAAGAAGAGCCTAATCCCCTTCCAAACCCTTCTTATCAGCCAAGGATCACATATGCATAACGGAGATGGAAGCAGTGAAGAATCTCATCTGAAAGGGCAACTTTCGGGGCCTAGGCCTGGTACGACCAGCCACTCGAAGGCCGTCGAACGATCTGGATTCCTTCGGTAAAACGGTCATAACGTTCTCATATGAACTCCGTTTTCGACGTTCTTAGGTTCGCTAGAATCACGAGAATGATGGCGATGCACATGTAGTGTTAGATCTTGATATGGAGAACTTTGGAAAAAATTCACATTTTTTACAACGCCTAAGTCTAGTGCTCGTGGTCCTCCATATTAAACCCAACCTTGGCCTTTTTATTGTGCTTGGTCCTAGGTTGCTCCAACACACATGTAGACACAAAAAACATGGGAAACTAATAAAACACTAATTATGCAATGCTCACAAAAAGGGTGAAAACCGGAGATCATGCATAATGGACATAGATTTGGTTCAATGTATGTGCAGAGAACATGCAAAAAATGAGCTTTAAAAATGCGTAAAATATAGAGCCATCAGCCGCGAGGGGCCAACTGAGAAGGTGAGCATCGCGGGTGCGCGGCGTGGATGCGCAAGGGGGCATGGGCTACACGGATGGTGGCCTGTTGCCCGGGTGGGCAAGAGGCATGGTGTGGACGCGTGAGGGGATGGGTGAAGCGGTTATGCGCATTGTGGGTGCACTTGGGTTTGGGCGGCATAGATTTGCCGCGTGGAGGTTCTGTGCTCGCACGACTTACTGGCCCAAGATGGCGTGGATGGACGGCTTCGTTGTGTGGGTGTTGCAGATATGGTCTCTAGCGGGCATGGGATGACGCGCGTGGAGCGCGTTAGTGCATCCGATACAAGGCTGCAATCTGGAACTATTGCAGTTCTTAGTCTCGGACAGTGATCCTCTGTTCCTTGTTGCCATGGTGCTCGGTAAGTTAGGGTAGCTTCTGTTGTATCCGGTGGCATTGTGCCTGGTTGATCATTAGCAGATCTGGCGGCTCATCATGAAGCTTGGCAGCCGATGGTCTCTGCGATGTGTAGCTGACTGTGGTTGCTCTCTATGCTCCTTAGTCGTTGAGATGATCCATGGTGGTGGTGGTTGGTGGCTTTGTCGGCACCGGGGTGAGCTGATGTGCTGCCGAGGTGGTGTCGGGAGCCTCGTGAAGACCCTGTCTTGGTTGTGTCCATGACCAACGATGGCGGCAACTCTAGCCATCGCTAACCTTCATGGCGGTATGATACGTCTCCAACATATCTATAATTTTTGATTGTTCCATGCTGTTATATTATCATTCTTGGATGTTTTACAATCATTTTATAGCAACTTTATTTCATTTTTGGGACTAACCTATTGACATAGTGCCGAGTGCCATTTGTTGTTTTTTGCTTGTTTTTTTACATTGCAGAAAATCAATACCAAACAGAGTACAAATGCAGCGAAACTTTTTGGAGAATTTTTTGGACCAGTAGACACATGTTGGGCCCAAGAAGTACTAGAGGGAGGCTCCGAGGGGAGCACAACCCACTAGGGCGCGCCTGGGGGCCCAGACGCACCCAGATGGGTCCCACCTCGGTGGCCTCCCGCACCGCCTCTTCGCCCTATAAATCCCCAAATATTCCAGAAACCCTAGGGAAGTCGACGAAACACAATTCCAGTCGTCGCAAGTTACAGAACCACAAGATCCAATCTAAACACCATCACGGAGGGGTTCACCATCCTCATTGGTGCCTCTCCGATGATGCATGGGTAGTTCATCATAGACCTACGGGTGCGCAGGCAGTAGCTAGATGGCTTCCTCTCTCTTTTGATTCTTAATACAATGGTCTCTTGGAGATCTATTTGATGTAACTCTTTTTTGCGGTGTGTTTGTTGGGATCCGATGAACTTTGAGTTTATGTTCGGATCTATATATCCATGGAAGTTATTTCACTTTTGATTTCTCATGATTATTTATAGTCTCGTATTTCTTCTTCGAATCTTTGGTTTAGTTTGGCCAACTAGATCAATTTTTTCTTGCCATGGGAAGAGGTGATTTGTGATGGGTTCGATCGTGCGGTGTTCTTTCCCAGTGACAGAAGGGGCAGCAAGACATGCA
This sequence comes from Aegilops umbellulata, assembly GCA_032464435.1. NCBI lineage: Eukaryota > Viridiplantae > Streptophyta > Magnoliopsida > Poales > Poaceae > Aegilops > Aegilops umbellulata. The sequence continues at coordinate 146,305,836 of CP136059.1, read as the reverse complement.
TGCATCGTTGCTATTAAGGATAACAAGATGGGGTCTATTCCTACATGAATAGATCTTGTCTAGATCATGTCATCGTTCTTATTGCATTACTCCGTTTCTTCATGAACTTAATACACTAGATGCTTGCTGGATAGCGGTCGATGTGTGGAGTAATATTAGTAGATGCAAGCAGGAATCGGTCTACTAATCTTAGACGTGATGCCTATATATTGATCATTACCTGTATATCGTCATAATTTTCTGAGGTTCTATCGATTGCCCAACAGTAATTTGTTTACCCACCGTGTGCTATTTCTTGAGAGAAGCCACTAGTGAAATCTACGGCCCCCGGGTCTATTCTTCATCATATTTTCTTTCCGATCTATTATTTGCCAGTTTATTTTTAGATCTATTATTTCAAAAACCAAAAAATACCTTGCTGCACTTTTTATCTGCATCTTTTATATCACGTTTTATCGAGAGCTATTTATCCAATCTACCACAAATTAATCTATCTTTTTACCATGGAGGGATCGACAACCCTCTTACGCGTCGGGTTGTAAGTATTTGTTCTTTGTGTGCAGGTACCGTTTACATAGTGTTGCTTGATTCTCCTACTGGATTGATACCTTGGTTTCATAAATAAGGGAAATACCTACCGTAGTTGTGTTGCATCATCCCTTCCTCTTTGGGGAAATACCGACGTAGTTCAAGTTACGTCAAAACGAATTTCTGGTGCCGTTGCCGGGGAGACATCATCAACATCTATCAGGTTCCTAATCACAAATCTTACCTCCTTGCAATTTACATTATTTGCCATTTGCCTCTAATTTTCATCTACCCCACTTCACAAAAATTTGCCTTTCTATTCGTCCTCTTTTCCCGTTTTCTCGTTAGATCTATTTTTGTTTGCAATCTAGTTTGCGTAGTTACGACGTCTCAAGAAAATACAAAGTTGTGTGACTTTTCCAATACCAATAATAATGATTTTATTAGCACTCATATTGCTCCTCACGCCACTAGTGCGGAGTCTTGTGATATTAATGCCGCTTTGTTGAATCTTGTCATGAAAGATCAATTTTCCGGTACTCCTAATGAGGATGTCGCATCCCATCTAAACACGCTCGTAGAATTGTGTGATATGCAAAATAAAACAGATGTGGACAATGATATTGTGAAGTTGAAATTATTTCTGTTTTCTTTGCGAGATCGTGCAAAAATTTCGTATTCTTCTTTGCCTCGCAATAGTGTAGATTATTGGGATAAGTGCAAAGATGCTTTTATTACTAAGTATTTTTTCCCGCGAAAATTATTTCCCTTAGAACTCAGGTAATGAAATTTAAGCAACTTGAGCATGAACATGTTGCACAATCTTGGGGAAGAATGAAACTAATGCTAAGAAATTATCCTACTCATAGTTTAAATCTTTGGATGATTATACAACTTTTTTATGCAGGATTAAATTTCGTCCTCGAAATCTTTTAGATTCTGCCGCAGGTGGTAATTTTATGGAAATTACTTTGGGTGGAGCTACTAAATTTCTAGATAATATCATGGCAAATTATTCACAATGGCATACCAAAAGAGCACCTACTAGTAAAAAGGTTAATTCGGTTGAATAAATTAGTACGCTGAGTGAAAAAGTCGATGCTCTTATGAAATTGGTTGCTAATAAAAGTGCTCCTATTGATCTTAATGATGTGCCCTTGTCTACTTTGATTGAGCAAAATAGTGATTCCATATATGTGAATTTTGTCTCGAGAAATAATTTTAATAACAATGCTTATAGAGGTAATTTAATCCTAGGCCTTTCCCGAGAAATTCCTCTAATAATTTTGACAATTCCTATGGTAATCCTTCTTACAATAATAACAGGAACACCTCTGATCTTGAGAATAAAACTAAAGAATTTATGAATGTTCAAAAGACTTTCACTACTACGATAAAAGAAAAGTTGAATATGATCGATGATATGTCTAGAAGCATTGATAGAATTTCTCACGACGTAGAAAATCTCAAGTTGAAACTTTTGTACCCAAGGTTGAGGAATCAATTAGAGATTTATATGTATCTATGGATGAACGTAAGAAAAGAACCGCTATGCTTAGAGTTAAAAGAGAATTTTTAGAAAGAGCGTTTTCTACAGATTGCTTTCATAAAATGGAAGAAGATCTTAAAGTGATTGGTGTTTCTTCTATTGATTATTTGTTTAGTACAATTAAAATTGATGATAAAGGGACCGGAGAAGAGTCAACTTTAGCTAGAAAGCGTCCGATAATTCGGAGCGTGAAAATCTTGTTGAGAAAATTGATAAAAGTGGGTTTGGATAGGTCAAATCTTTAACTAGTGATATGCCCACTCTTTTGTATTACAAAGACTTTAATTATGATAATTGCTCTTTGATTGATAGTATTTCTTTGTTGCAATCCATGATAAATTCACCCCATGCTTATGAACAAAATAAAGCTTTTAGAAAACGTACCGTAGATGCCATGATGAAAGCTTTAGAAGAAAAGTTGGAATTAGATATTTCAGTTCCTAGAAAATTACATGATGAATGGGAACCTACTATCGAAGTCAAGATTAAAAATTATAGTGTTTTGCTTTATGTGATTTGGGTGCTAGTGTCTCCACAATTCCAAAAATCTTTATGTCATGTGCTAGGTCTTACCGATATTGAAGAATGTTCTCTTAATTTGCACTTGGCAGAATCTACTATTAGAAAGCCTATAGGAAGAATTAATGATGCTCTTATTCTTGCAAATTGGAATTATGTGCCCATATATTTTATTGTTCTTGATATTGATTTCAATCCGTCTTGTCCAATTATACTTGGTAGACCATTTTTACGCACTATAGGTGCTGTGATTGATATGAAAGAAGGCAATATAAAATTTCAATTTACACTAAGGAAGAGTATGGAACACTTCCCTAGAACAAGAATTAGGCCACAAATCCATCATGAGGGCATCCTATGGATCTAAAACTAAAGGTGACAATACTTGAATCTATGCTTGTGCCTAGCTAGGGGCATAAAGCGATAGCGCTTGTTGGGTAGCAACCCAATGAATAAATTTTATTTTTTCCTTTTCTTTCTGTTCTTGAGTGTTTACACAATTATGCTTTTGTTATGATTGTGATTTTATGTTTAATTAGTGTTTGTGCCAAGTAAAGCCTTTGAGATTATGTTTGGTGATAGTTGATTTGATCTTGTTGGAAAAGAGAAACTTTTGTGTCCACTAAAATAATTTTCAAACTCACAGAAGTGACGAAAGCTTCTGAAATTCTTACACAAAATTGATATACAAATTTCCTACATCTGCCTAATATTTCGAAAAAATTGGAGTTACAGAAGTATACGAAGTTTTCAGATTGCTACAGACTATTTTGTTTTTAGCAGATTCTGTTTTCTTTGTGTTGTGTGCTTATTTAGATGAATCTATGGTTTGTATCGGGGGGAGGGGGGTATGAGCCATGGTAAAGTAGGAATACAGTAGATATAATGCAAAAATAAAATACTAATTGGTTTGCAACATTACTTATAGTAGTGATTTGCTTTCTTATACTAACGGATCTCACGAAGGTTTTGTTGAGTATAGGTTGGTTAGTGATCCATCAGTGACCCCCACCTTGTCCTTGTTGCCCCTGCTTCGTCATCGAAGACCCGATCAACGGGATCGAAGACCAGGCCCCGACACCGCACATCACTTTCCCCTTAGTTGCTCGACACTACTGGGTTACTATCGAGTGCCGGGGGTGAGCCCTCTTCAGCACTTCTGTTGATAATCTTTAGTGTAGCTATTCGGTCGTGGTCATCGAGGGTGATTTCCTCCTTAACCACTTCCGATACGACTCTGTCATGCAACCCCTCAAGTGTGAACCTCGAGGGTGGATCCTCTTACGTTCACCTTGATGATTACATCGAGTGGAATTCACTGGGGGTGATTCCTCGGGTTTTCCCCTTGATGTTTGACACACAGTTACTATGGTTACTATGACTTTACACTGAGCCATGTTACTAAAGACGGGTCGACCCTGAGGGGTACCCGCGCAAGCTTAATTGCGAGTGATGTGGAGACAGGTTGACCTGGAGGGTGCCCGCGAGATAATTACGAGGCGTGGCCGGGCATTCCTAGCCCTTGCCACAAGTCCTCAAGACGGGGCAACGGGGTCACATCTTTCGTGAGTCTCTGCTTGTTACCGCGTGTTCCTAATCCACTACGATTTGGATATTTTATCCGAGGGGCCTCTAGCCTGATAGCACTAACCATCACGTGGGCATAGTATGGGCGTTCTGCATCGTATGCATCAGCCGAAGCTCAATAGACATCAGCGACTGAGCGGCGCGCGCCGGGTTGGACTGCGTAAGTGCCTGCCTTGTTGAAGGAGGTAGCTAGGTCTGCTCACCGGCCGCCCACGCAACGTGTAGGAGTTCCCGGGGAGATGGCCCATGACCCCTGGGGGCATAGGTTTAGTCCGGCGTGCTAGCCTCTCTATTAAGCCTAGGTCGGGTTGCGGCGTATTGTTTGGCCGAGGCCGGGCATGACCCAGGAAAGTGTGTCCGGCCGGAGTTAATCGAGCATGGTGGGTAAGTTGGTGCACCCCTGCAGGGAAGAAAACATCTATCGATAGCCTGTCCTACGGTAACGGACACTTGGAGTTGTATCCCGATCGATACAACTAGAACTTGATACTTGTGATGAGAACTGGATGGTGATGAGAATTGGATTGTGATGATAACTGGATAGTATGGCTATGGGATGTCTTTCTCGCGGGGAGTCGAGAAAGGATCTCCGGCTGAGGTTGATAACACTACTACTACTTTACTTTATGCTACTCTACTCCCTCCTGTTGCTGCAACATGGTGGATTTCAGAAGAGGCTAGTCTTTGATAGGACAAGGCCTTCTCTCTATTCTAGCATTTCTGTAGCCCAGTCCACATATACAGCCTTCTTTTGATAATGTTGCATATGTAGTGTAGATCCTTGCTTGCGAGTACTTTGGATGAGTACTCAGGGTTGCTTTGCTCCCCCTTTTCCCCCTTTCTTCTTCTTTCCGGTTGATGCAACCAGACGTCGGAGCCCAGGAGCCAGATGTCACCGCCGATGCCTACTACTACGTGGAGACCGCCGACGACTAGGAGTAGTTAGGAGGCTCCCAGGCAGGAGGCCTTGCCTTTTCGATCGATGTTGCTTTTGTGCTAGCCTTCTTAAGGCAAACTTGTCTAACTTATGTCTGTACTCAGATATTGTTGCTTCCGCTGACTCTTGTGTTTTCGATCTTATGTATTCGAGCCCTCGAGGCCCCTGGCTTGTAATATAAAGCTTGTATTATTTTAATTTGTGTCTAGAGTTGTGTTGTGATATCTTCTTGTGAGTCCTTGATCCTGATCGTACACATTTGCGTGCATGATTAGTGTACGATTGAATCGAGGGTGTCACAAGTTGGTATCAGAGCCGACTGCCTGTAGGTAGCCCCCCTTCCAACTCCTTGGCCGAAGTTGAGTCTAGAAACCAAAAACTGTTTTACTAACTTGGTTGTGTGGCTTACGGGCCCACGTCGCCAATTGGGTGGTATTAGGGTCTTTTATTCCTCGTCTATACTCTGGGACTCTGATCTCTCGTCTATTCGGGTTAAACATTTTACTAAGTCTGACATTAGGATCTCGTACCCACTTCCTCCTGGAGAGCCCCTTCAGTCCAGATGATCGCTTGCTGCTTCAGAAGATTTCGAAGATACTCTCCGATGTTATCCCGATAACTTGTGCTCACCGCGATTGCAATTCCCTACCACTGATAAGCCCCTTTGACTAACTGCGTATCCTTGGCGCTCATACCTTCATCCCCAGATGCTCTTGTTATTACAAGATACCCTGAAATACTTGTCATTGTTCCGAGAATCCCTTTGTGCCTACTGCCTTGCAGTTCCTTGTCGTCTGAATACACCGACAAATTAATCCTCACACCTATCGAGGATTTGTTTTCCCCCCAGTTGTTCTTATGTTTCACAAAAGTCTTTGAAATACTATTCAATCTTCCGAAAATCCTCAGCAGCCTATTGTTGTCGAAATTCTTGTTTGCTTGCATTATGGTTAATTCCATAATTCTAGTAATCTTCGTTGACATCCTCTTTCACTATCGTTTCTAGTCCCTTGATCCAATATGTCGCGAATGCTCGTAATCCTCAATCAGATCCTAGCATTCATCCTTACGTCTCAGACGCGTCACTCCAAACATGAGCTTGTTTTTGTCAAACCAAACTTTGATTGATTGTCGATCTGTATCAATTCAACTCAATTATGTTTTGATCAGAGCCTCTACTTCAAATCTTCTGATTTGAAAATCGTAATTCCTTTGGATTCTAGCCTTGAACTTATCCAGTTATATATATAACCTGCCTTTGCATTCTTTCTTCTTCTGGGTGTGTATCGATAGTCACATCAGATCTTTTATGGACCGCCATATCCTTGGTTGGATTATTCTCCGACAATGTCCTTCTTATTCATTAAACGTGTGAGTTTTGCCCTGACACCTAATGCCTTTGGTAAATTCTATCATCTTCTTTTGTCAACCATGCTCGGCTTTCGAGCTGGTATATTTTAATCATGAAGTTAGTGGTATTTGTTCCTAAGATACCCCTATGGGTTGAACCTATGCCTTCCCTAATCCGTGTGAACTCGAAAGAGATGTGAGTCATACTCTTCTGGTGCTTCACCAGATAAATCTTTCGCACTACCAATTCTTCAAAAACGAGGAGTGAATGAAAGGTTATGCATTGAAGAAGTGGGAGTCGACCTTGAACCTTTGTGTTCATGCCCATGGAACCGATGTAGAACTTATCATGGAAGCTTCTCGTAAAAATAACTACCCCTTGTTATAAGTTCATCTTGTATCGGTGGTTTGATCATTATTAATCGTGGGTTTGACCATAGTTTCTCCTTAATTCCAGTTCCTGGACAAGTTAAAATACTTGTCTCCTTGAAGTCATTTCACATGTCCAACCTCTATTTCTGATCTACCTCGAGTATTGCCCCTTGTTATCTCGAGGATATTGTGTCATTGCACTACCTCTTGTGAATTCTCATTGGACTGATACTCCATCACATCATTCCTATCCTGATCGGCTATGTCATTATCGTGCTAAATTTTAACTATGCTACCTGGTCCTTCTTCTCGGAACAAAATTTTCGACGATGAGCTCAGCTTATATCGATCTTCCTCATCATACCATTTCGCCTTGAACAGCGAGCTTGCTTTCGAGTTTGTATCGTACTCGTGGTTTCAATAACTTTTCGCTTCATCATTCCTTTGACTTGATGTCATTGCCGATCGATTACATCTTCATGAAATCTCTCGACAAATGTATCGTGATCATCATCCACATTCTGAGCTCTTCTAAGATATTAATCAAATTTATGATGAGAAATACCATCCTTGCCCTCGATGATTTGTGTTATCATTGACAACATTCTTGCCTCCCCCAACACGAATTTGTTCATATAAATTTTGGAATTACATCCTTTTTGACTTGTCGACGGATTTTTGCTGAAGCCATCGGCCACCTCCTCATCTTCCCTGATAAAATTGCATGAGGTGTTCAAGTAATTACCAATGGATCCTTTGTGTTCCCAAGGTCCGGCCTTTACCTGATGACCATGTCAATGCTATCCAAAAGTATGACTATGTTACTCCGAACGTCATTAAGAACATTGGAGGCACAATGCTAAATGTTTCTTGATCAATTATCCAAACAACCCTGTATGGGTAAACATCATGACTCTCCTTGCCCCATTAACTAAATGGATAAGTACTTGATGTCCTGTCATGTATATCATGCTCTGCCTTTCCTTGGGAAAGTTATACTCTAACACTTGGGTATAAACATCTTTCCTTTCCATTGGTCTGATTATCATAATAATCACATTTTCCTTCCATTGTTTTGTTTCACCTTTCTTGTCATCTAACTTGTCTGAGCAGAGATAAATCCCTGCTTAAGTAAGAACCTCGGTGTACAACTCTGTCATTAAGACCTTGTTACTATTGTTGATGACATTCCGGTAACCACCGATGGACGAGAACTTTGCCTAGTGGTCCTCCTCGTATTACGAGCAGGAAAATGGTTCTCTTTGTCCCTCGCCCTTGGTACCGATGCTGTTGCCAACATAACTGATAGGCTATGCTCTGACAAGCCTTGCTATCATGACTGTTCAAGATGTCACCACTCTTTCTACGTTTAACCCACATGGTGGGCCCATAACCCGCAGTTCCATAGGATCGAAACCTGACTCCTGTAAATCCATGTTTTCCAAAATTATTCCTCGCGCTTGACGTCATATGTAAATCACGAGCGACCTACCTAGTGATCTATTCTGGTATCAGACGCAATACTTTTTCCCATTGCTCTGAACCCATTTCACCCTCTGTTTCAGGCAATGAATGATTGCCTACCAAGTTGAAGTTTCTTATTGCACCTTCTTACCTTGCTCTCAATGACTTTCTTGGATTTCAACTCGAGAGATGCCTCTATGCCACATTCACCGAGATAGCCCCCAGGTACCTATCTTGTGTTGAGCTCCGTCCTTCCCGAGCCTTTCTCCCTTACTCCACCTTTTAAATCTCGGGACGAGATTTCTTGTAGTGGAGGAGATTTGTAACACCCTGAGAATCATGCTACAGTAATCCCCTTCTAATGATGCCTTGTCATCATTGTTACTGTTGCTAATCTTCGCTTGATCCAAATCACCGATTCAAATTCAAATCCAATCTAAAGTCAAAAACTCCCTCATGGCCACCTCCCTAACGAGGCAGGGGGTGCGCCGTAGGGGGGTGGTCGCTCCCCCCACCCTCGTGGCCACCTCCCTTCTTTCTTGACGTGAGGTCCAAGTCTCCTGGATCATCTTCGGTGAGAAAATCATTTTCCCGTAGGTTTCATTCCGTTTGGACTCCGTTTGATATTCCGTTTCTTCGAAACACTGAAATAGGCAAAAAACAGCAATTCCGGGCTGGGCCTCCGGTTAATAGGTTAGTCCCAAAACTAATATAAAAGTGGAAAAATAAAGCCCAATATGGTCCAAAACAGTAGATAATACAGCATGGAGCAATCAAAAATTATAGATACGTTGGAGACGTATCATGGTGTCACGTGAACGTTGACTACATGGCACTTCACCATATTTGGGCCTAAGGTAATGTATTGTGGAGTAGTAATTAGATGATGGTTGCGAGAGTGACAGAAGCTTAAACTCTAGTTTATGCGCTAGTCCATAAGGGACCGATTGGATCCAAATGTTTAATGCTATGGTTAGAATTTATTCTTAATACATTTCTCGTAGTTGCGGATGCTTGCGAGAGGGTTAATCATAAGTAGGAGGTTGTTCAAGTAAGAACAACACCTAAGCACCGGTCCACCCACATATCAAATTATCAAAGTAGAAAACACGAATCGAACCAACATGATGAAAGTGACTAGATGAAATTCCCGTGTATACTCAAGAACGCTTTGCTTATCAGAAGAGACCATTTTGCCCTATCCATTGCCTCAAATGGATTGGGCTACCTTGCTTCACTTTTGTTACTACTATCGTTACTTGATAATTACAAATTATCTTGCTATCGAACTACTCAGTTACTTAGAATTTCAGCACTTGAAGACATTACCTTGCTGAAAACCACTTGTCCTTTCCTTCTGCTCCTCATTGGGTTCGACACTCTTACTTATCGAAAAGAACTACAATTGATCCCTTTTACTTGTGGGCATCAGCCACCCATTTCACTGATACCGATGCATATGTAGTGTAGATCCTTGCTTGCGAGAACTTTGGATGAGTACTCACGGTTGCTTTGCTCCCTCTTTCCCCCCTTTTCCATTCTTCTCGGACGTCGCAACCAGATGTTGGAGCCTCGGAGCCAGACGGCACCTTCGACGACTCCTACTACACCGAGGGTGCCTACTACTACGTGCAGGCCACCGACAACTAGGAGTAGTTAGGAGGATCCTAGGCAGGAGGCCTTGCCTTTTCGATCTGTATCCCTGTTTGTGCTAGCCATCTTATGGAAACTTGTTTAACTTATGTCTGTACTCAGATATTGTTGCTTCCGCTGACTATTGTGCTTTCGAGCTTATGTATTTGAGCCCTCGAGGCCCCTGACTTGTAATATGAATCTTGTATGATTTTAATTTGTGTCTAGAGTTGTGTTGTGATATCTTCCCGTGAGTCCTTGGTCTTGGTCGTACACATTTGCGTGCATGATTAGTGTACGGTCAAATCGGAGGCGTCACAATAAGTAGTGGAAAGGCATGATAATTGCAAGAACCTTAACATCAAACAAATATAGCAACGGTAAACAACATCATCTCCGAATGATAGCTTGAATGTGTTGGTTTCACCATGCTGTTAAAGCAGATATAAAATGGAAGGCAATATTACCGACAACAGGCTTAGCAGCCATCAAATATTGCAATTCAAACTAGTATTGTTGAAAATGAGTAGAACATAGGTAATGCTTAAACATCACACCAGATAAATGTGTAAAACTGAAATAAAGGGCATGTGTTCACTACACCAGGCATAACTGGAACCAAATATAGCCGTTGAAACTGGTATTGATGCAATAGCGGCACAATTTCGACTTGCACATAATGAACATCACATTGTGAATGACTGAAATTAACAAGGCATAAATGATCAATATAACAATCAAATATAGCCATTGAAAACTGGACAGAGTCTCACTGCAACCAACCTAACAAGCAAATACAGATAAACATGGCATATGCTTGAAAACTGGACAAATGCTCACTACAACCAACCTAACAAGCAAATACAGATAAACAAGGCATCTGCTTGAAAACTGGACAAATTCTCACTGCAACCAACCTAACAACCAAATACAGATAAACAAGGCATCCTCTTGATAACTGGACAAATGCTCACTGCAACCAACCTAGAACCAAATACTTATAAACAAGGCATCTGCTTGATAACTAGAAAAATGCTCACTTCAACCAACCTAACAACCAAATACAGATAAACAAGGCATCTACTCACTATAAACAACCAAATATAAGCATTTGTGATACTAAAGTGGATAATTCATACTTAAACATCACATAGCCCTATTAAACAATACATTTTTGCATACTGAAATAATAAAACATGGCACAGTTAAAGCACCGCACAACAAATGCTACTACAACAAAGGGTATGGGTTGGCAAGCTAGAAAAGGTAAGATTTGATAATAGGATGTTGCCTACCATGTCATGGACGGGATCCTTCCAGTTGGAAGAGAATAGACCCATGGTGCGCTCTCTGATGTCACGGATGGGTTGTTTCACCCTGGAAGAACCTTTGTGGGTGCCCTCCTCGTGGTCGCGGTCGTGGTCGATGAGATCTGACTTGGAAATTGAGGATCCTAAGTCGCCGCCGTAGAACATGTCCTTCAGAAATGACAAAATGGGCTCGATGGCGTACAAGGATCGCAAATCCTTGACCGCTTAGCGGAGGAGACCAGTGGCATGGTCATCGAAGAGATCGACGATGGTTGAATCAGAGGGGTTGGGGATGGACCACTTAACCTGTGACATGGCCTGCGTGAAGCCGTTGTTGTCGACGAGCTTGATGTCATAGCCAGCTTTCTCGAGATACAGTAATAGGCTAGCCCGCTAACATGAAGCCTTCGACATGACAATGTAGTCAACGTCTTCGCAGGCTTCCGCGGCGACGTGTTGCTCCGGGATCGACAGATTCGGGCGAACGGCGGCCACCTCACCAACGTCCGTCAAAGAGGCCATGATAAACCTATTCTTGGCCAAACGCTTGTCGGGCTCCCCGGGATGCGTGGCCGAGCTTAGGCTGCGATATTCTGGAGCAGGGGGTGGATCTAGCAGGGAGGGACACCGTGTAACGCCCCGGACACACCTGCCGTTGGTCGTTACTCCTGGCTGGATCTAGACTGGCCCCATAGATCAACACAAGTCTTTTCTGCGCACTTTGTCCTCACTCGTGCGCACTCGGGAGCAACTTCCCGGTCGGCCGCTCATCCTAAAATTACTCCAAACTGAGCACGCTTAACTTTGGAGTTCTGTCCGAATGGGCTCCCGAAAAAGAAGGAATTCCTTATTGATATGAGTAGTCTATCATCCCTAATAAGCCATGCTTTCACATACACCCCCACTCAGAGGAACCGACGTCCTCGTCGGGCCACAAGAACATTCCCTCTTGGCACATACGTCTGTGCATCCAAAACGGTACGTGTGTCATGCCGCGTGCCACGACGGGTGCTACCTCTTGAGCACTGCGTTGGTTTTCCCTTGAAGAGGAAAGGGTGATGCAGCAAAGTAGCGTAAGTATTTCCCTCAGTTTTTGAGAACCAAGGTATCAATCCAGTAGGAGGCTACACACGAGTCCCTCGCACCTACACAAAACAAATAAATCCTCGCAACCAACTCGATAAGGGGTTGTCAATCCCTACACGGTCACTTACGAGAGTGAGATCTGATAGATATGATAAGATAATATTTTTGGTATTTTTATGATAAAGATGCAAAGTAAAGAAAGTAAAATAAAAACGGCACAAGAAATAGCTAAGTGTTGGAAGATTAATATGATGGAAAATAGACCCGGGGGCCATAGGTTTCACTAGTGGCTTCTCTCAAGAGCATAAGTATTTACGGTGGGTGAACAAACTACTGTTGAGCAATTGATAGAATTGAGCATAGTTATGAGAATATCTAGGTATGATCATGTATATAGGCATCACGTCCGAGACAAGTAGACCGACTCCTGCCTGCATATACTACTATTACTCCACACATAGAACGCTATCCAACATGCATCTAGACTATTAAGTTCATAAGAACAGAGTAACGCTTTAAGAAAGATGACATGATGTAGAGGGATAAATTCACGCAACATGATAAAAAACCCATCTTGTTATCCTCGATGGAAACAATAAAATACGTGCCTTGCTGCGCCTACTGTCACTGGGAAAGGACACCGCAAGATTGAACCCAAAGCTAAGCACTTCTCCCATTGCAAGAAAGATCAATCTAGTAGGCCAAACCAAACTGATAATTCGATGAGACTTGCAAAGATAACCAATCATACATACAAGAATTCAGAAGATTCAAATATTGTTCATAAATAAATTTGATCATAAACCCACAATTCACCGGTCTCAACAAAAACACCGCAAAAGAAGATTACATCGAATAGATCTCCACGAGAGAGGGGGAGAACATTGTATTGAGATCCAAAAAGAGAGAAGAAGCCATCTAGTTAATAACTATGGACCCGAAGGTCTAAGGTAAACTACTCACACATCATCGGAGAGGCTACGGTGTTTATGTAGAAGCCCTCCGTGATCGATGCCCCCTCCGGCGGAGCTCCGGAACAGGCCCTAAGATGGGATCTCATGGGTACAGAAGGTTGCGGCGGTGGAATTAGGTTTTTGGCTCCGTATCTGATCGTTTGGGGGTACGTAGGTATATATAGGCGGAAGGAGTACGTCGGTGGAGCAACGTGGGGCCCACGAGGGTGGAGGGCGCGCCGGGGGGTTGGGGGGGGGGGGGGGTAGGCGCGCCCCCCTACCTTGTGGCTTCCTCTTTGATTTCTTGACATAGGGTCCAAGTCCTTTGGATCATGTTCGTTCCGAAAATCACGTTCCCGAAGGTTTCATTCCGTTTGGACTCCATTTGAAATTCTTTTTCTGCGAAACTCTGAAATAGGCAAAAAACAACAATTCTGGGTTGGGCCTCCGGTTAATAGGTTAGTCCCAAAAATAATATAAAAGTGAATAATAAAGCCCAATTATGTCCAAAACAGAATATAATATAGCATGGAGCAATCAAATATTATAGATACGTTGGAGACGTATCAAGCATCCCCAAGCTTAATTCCTGCTCGTCCTCGAGTAGGTAAATGATAAAAAACAGAATTTTTGATGTGGAATGCTACTAGGAATAATTTCAATGTAATTCTTCTTAATTGTGGTATGAATATTCAGATCCGAAAGATTCAAGATAAAAGTTCAATATTGACATAAAAATAATAATACTTGAAGCATACTAACTTAGCAATTATGTCCTATCAAAATAACATGGCCAAAGAAAGTCCATCCCTACAAAATCATATAGTTTAGTCATGATCCATTTTCGTCACAAAAGAATGCTCTCATCATGCACAATCCCGATGAGAAGCCAAGAAATTGTTTCATATAATCTCAAACTTTATAAACCTTCACGCAATACATGAGCGTGAGCCATGGATATAGAACTATGGGTGAAATAGAGTATAATGATGGGGGTTATGTGGAGAAGACAAAAAAGGAGAAAGTCTCACATCAACGAGGCTAATCAATGAGCTATGGAGATTCCCATCGATTGATGTTAATGCAAGGAGTAGGGATTGCCATCCAACGGATGCACTAGGGCTATAAATGTATGAAAGCTCAACAAAAGAAACTAAGTGGGTGTGCATCCAACTTGCTTGCTCACAAAGACCTAGGGCACTTGAGGAGGCCCATTGTTGGAATATACAAGCCAAGTTCTATATTAAAAAATTCCCACTAGTATATGAAAGTGACACAACAAGAGACTCTCTATCATGAAGATCATGGTGGTACTTGCAGAAGTGTGGTAAAGGATAGTAACATTGTCCCTTCTCTCTTTTTCTCTCATTTTTTGGGCCTTCTCTTTTTTATGGCCTTTCTCTTTTTTTTATTCCTCACTTGGGACAATGCTCTAGAAAATGATGATCATCACACTTCTATTTATTTACAACTCAATGATTACAACTCGATACTAGAACAAATTATGACTCTATATGAATGCCTCCGGCGGTGTACCGGGATATGCAATGAACCAAGAGTGAAATGTATGAAAGAATTATGAACGGTGGCTTTGCCACCAATACTATGTCAACTACATGATCATTGTCGGTGTCAAAACCGGCGGATCTCGGGTAGGGGGTCCCGAACTGTGCGTCTAGGCGGATGGTAACAGGAGACAAGGGACACAATGTTTTTACCCAGGTTCGGGCCCTCTCAATGGAGGTAAAACCCTACTCCTGTTGGATTAATATTGATGATATGGGTAGTACAAGAGTAGATCTACCACGAGATCAGAGAGGCTAAACCCTAGAAGCTAGCCTATGGTATGATTGTTGTTCGTCCTATGCACTAAAACCCTCCGGTTTATATAGACACCGGAGAGGGCTAGGGTTACACAGAGTCGGTTACAACAGAAGGAGATCTACATATCCGTATTGCCAAGCTTGCCTTCCACGCCAAGGAAAGTCCATCCGGACACGGGAAGAGGTCTTCAATCTTGTATCTTGATGGTCCAAGAGTCCGGCCAAAGGTTATAGTCCGGCTATCCGGACACCCCCCTAATCTAGGACTCCCTCAGTAGCCCCTGAACCAAGCTTCAATGACGATGTGTCCGGCGCGCAAATTGTCTTCAGCATTGCAAGGCGTGTTCGTCCTTCGAATACTTCGTAGAAGATTTTGAACACAAGGATAGTGTCCGGCTCTGCAAAATAAGTTCCACATATTGCCATAGAGAGAATAATATTTACACAAATCTAATCTGATGACGTACTCCGTAGTGTGACATCACACCATGACCAAGTCTTTATTCGAATCGTTTTTACTATCCCACCTCAGTACGTTTAGCGAGGCGGTTTCCTTGTCACGTCTTTTTGAATCAGAGATCGTGTCCCCTTATTCCGGGATTCTCATCAACACGGGCATGGGTAACCCAACCGCGCCATTGATTACGGCGCTTGGGAGATAATCGAGTTTTACCAGGCTAGTGGGGACACGCATTTTCGTCCGCCCACATAAAGGGATAAGGATCCACCTTTTCACCTAAGCCTACTTCCTCCTTTGCTCATCCATTTTCGCGCACTTGAGCTCCAGCGCCCAAGTACGCATTCCCCACCTCAACCTTCTCCAGCCATGTCCGGCGCGGGAGGCAAGTGGATGGTCTCCTCCGTCACGGAGGGAGACGTCAAAAAGTTGAGGAGAGCTGGATACTTGCCCGACAACATCGCGCACCGGCTCCCCGATGAGGGGCAGCTCATCCCCACCCCCAGGCACCATGAGAGGGTCGTCTTCCTTACCCATTTCCTCCGTGGATTGGGATTCCCCCTCCATTCATTCGTCCTGGGGCTCATGTTATACAACGGCCTGGACTTCCATGATCTAGCCCCGAACTTCATCCTCAACATCTCGGCATTTATCGTCGTGTGCGAGGCCTTCCTCTGCATCCGGCCCCACTTCAGCTTATGGCTGAAGATCTTCAATGTCAAGCCGAAGGTTGTGGCCGGCCGCCAAGCAGAGTGCGGAGGCGCCATGGTGGGCAAGATGCCCAGTGTCCTATGGCTCGAGGGCTCCTTCGTGGAGACCATAAAGGGGTGGCAATCGGGGTGGTTCTACATCACCAAGCCGCGTGACCCTAAATGGGTTGCAGCCCCCAAGTTCCGATCCGGAGCCCCTACGCGGCTCACCTCCTGGAAACAAAAGGGCCTGCTGTGGGGTAGTGCGGAGGACATGACCGGACTCCAAACGTGTGT
This sequence comes from Aegilops umbellulata, assembly GCA_032464435.1. Classification (NCBI taxonomy): domain Eukaryota; kingdom Viridiplantae; phylum Streptophyta; class Magnoliopsida; order Poales; family Poaceae; genus Aegilops; species Aegilops umbellulata. Next base: position 146,289,283 of record CP136059.1, on the reverse strand, counting down.
CCGGAACCTGGTGAGCAAGAAGCTCAAGCTAGTCAATGTAGTCCAGGTTATGCTCATCCGCCGGATCCTCCCGTGTCAACAACGGGCTTTCAATTTATGGGAGTTCGACTCGGCCCAGCACCGAACTCTGAGCCGGCTCTTCGACACAACGTACGAAGATGCCTGGAAGGTGCTGTTCAAGGGTGCCGAGGCTCCTGCTTCCGCCACCGAGGATCGTGGATTTTCCGCGCAGCGCCAAGCCAACGCGGTAAGCTATTTTACCTCTTACAGGATACTTGTCTTTCATAGTTTGACTCTATGTGGGATCTAAACTCCTGTGCCTTTGATAGGATTAGCAGGAGACGTCCGGGAAGATCAACTGTCCGGCTCCATTGCCCGAAGACCCCACAGACGCCCGCTTAGAGGGGCTGCTGGTCCCGGCACCTTACGTGGTGCCAGAAAAGAAGGCCAAGAAGAAGGCCATGGGAACTCGAAAGAGTTCTCGGCGTCCGGTGGAGTTGGACTCATCGTCCGATGACTCCGAGGCGGACTCCTCCCATGAAGACGAGGAGGAGGAGAGAGAGGTTTCTCCCCCAGTAGGGGGAGAAAAGAAAAGAAAGGCCGCCCCAACTGGGGAGGCCGGAGGGTCCAAGAAGGCGAAGACCCTCCCTCCGGACTACTCCACCAACGCCACCGACAGCGAGGAGGAGTGGCCGTCCAGGGCCAAGCCCCTGGCAAAGTCGTAAGTATTCGGACACCAGAGTGACTCATAGTGTTCCTTTATCGCACAGCTTTTCCTAACGCCGAATATAATCATGTAGTCCGGCCCGAGACCGGCTCGACGTATCTTCGAGCGGCTCCTTGGATTCGTCGGACGTGAATAGCTTTTCACTTCCAGCCGCTACCTCCCATCCCCCTACGGACGACGCCAAGGTGTTGTCCCAAAAGGTTCCAAGCCAGGAGGAGGTGGTCCTGGAGGCGCCGCAAGGCGACCTCCCGGACTCCAGGCGCCAAGGGGACAAAACCCCCAAGGGCTCCAAGTCCGGCCCTGGGCCAGACACCGCACCGGAACTTTCAATGGTTCCAGAGTCCGGCAGGCGGCCCCCTAGTAAGGAGGGTGAGCCTATGACGCCGGTGACCTCCGCCCAACCGGAGGCACCGGATAACTTGCTGCAGGTGCTTAACGGCGCCTCCATCGACGAGGAGCACCGCACTATTATGAGTGCGGTGATTCAGAAGGTTCGGTCCGCCAAGAGCGGGCTGACCGAAGCCTGTGCCAGCCTGTTGACAGGTTTTGAGGTATGTTACCGCATAGACAGTAGCCCCTGATGCTCTGTTTGGCGTTTGGAAAGAAAAGCCGAATAAAGGATCTAATAACATTCGCAGGAGTCTAACAGAATTAAGTCAATATGCGTATGAAGGCTTCGCTGCTAGCCTCTGCCGCACTGACTGCGGAGGTGGATGCGCTGAAGCAGAGCATCGAGCGGTCCGAGCAAGAGCTCGGCCTTGCCAAGAAGGAGCTCGGGGAAAAAGAAGGTAAGTAATACCTTGTGGAGTATAATATAAAAAGATGTAGTTGCAAAAAATGTCAGGATCGCTATTGGTGTTATAGGGGCCACGACTGAGGTGGCGACCCTTAGGCAAGCGCTGTCTGAGGCCAAAAAGAGGGCAGCCACGGAGCGCACCGAGCGGGAAAAGCATGAGGCGCGGGTTGGCTAGGTGCAGCAAGAGCTCCAGACTCTCGTGAAAAAACATGAGAGTTTGGAGCTTGACTCAAAGACGCGAGAGTCCGAGCTCACGATGGCCCTTGAAAGCGCTAAATCTGCCAAGGCCGAAGCCCAGAAAGCCTCCAGGAAGTTGAGGCGATGAAGAAGATAGCGGCGGGTAATGCATTCTTTATGCAAAGCAAGCACGTCGAAGTGAATTACTTGTTACTTACCCGAGTCCGGAGCTCTCCAGGAGCATTCGCAGATTTGCCCCGCAGCGTGTCCGATGCTGTCGCCTTTTACCAGGCCGAGGAGGGGAGCTCGACGAAGAAGGTGTTCTGGTCTTAGTATGCTGAGGCCGGACACCCGGTGCCCCTGAGCAACCAGCTGAAGCAGCTGGTGGAGCTCCATAAGGTGGCCGAACAGGCCATGACGGGTCTCCTAGTCCGGCTGTGGCCCGAAGAGGCTATGTCTGGGAGCTATTTCGGGCTGGTGAGGCGGCTGGTGGATGCCTGTCCACGGCTTGAAGTCATCAAGCGCTCCATCTGCATTGAGGGTGCCCGTAGGGTGCTTGCCCGTGCTAAAGTGCACTGGGGCAAATTGGATGCTGTGAAGCTTGTGAAGGACGGGCCGCCGCCGGGCAAGGAGCATCGCCACCCCGAGGTGTATTATGAGGGTGTCCTGAAGGGTGCCCGCCTTGTGGCAGATGAATGTTCGAAAGATGTAATATTTGAGTGAAACTTGTTCGTTTTATCCTGTGCGCTGAAAACTTGTTCATATGCGCTATGCAACGCTTGTTTTAATTTAAAATATTACCTTCTATGCGGCCGTTTATTAAATTTGAGAGATGGCGAGTCGTCGGCTTCTGTCCCGATGCCACGAGTGCTGGGGTGTTCGGGATAAACCTGAGCACTCTTTTTCCCATTCTTGGGTCCTTCGAGGGAGGTGCTCAGCACAACGAACAAGGCAATCGGACTATAATGCGTTATCACTCTCACTTAGCCAGAGAATTCTATAATTTTAAATTTCGGCGAAGCCCCTAGTGTTCGGAAGACCGAGTTCGGGGCGCGATACATGCCTAGGCCGGACAAAGCCGACTCCTCGCTCGAAGCGGCATAAGTCTTTAGGGACTCGAAACCCCCCGAACAGCGACCAGCTCTCGCCCTATAATGATAGTCAGTTTTAGCTTTCTCTACTCAGGTGCTTAGCCCAGCTCATCTGGGTCACAATCGCAGTAGTTCTCCCAGCGCTACCTTATCCGATATAGCAGAACATAAGGCACCAAAACATGGGAGCCGGGTAAACCCAACTATTGACCAAAGACATGATTCGGAGCTGATGCATATAATGCTATAAGTTGGGAGGGCCGCACTTGTGAAAGTGTTCGGACTTCTCACGCCGTATTATGGGGTGCTTGAGCCCCTGGCGTATTGACCGTACCAAAGTGTACGGGTGCTAAATTCATGAGTGAACATATATATTGAAGAAGAAATGAATAGAGAATGCAGTAATGAGCTGGAGCTAAGCATTGTTTATTTTGAAATGCTGCTGTAAAAGCAGAACGATACAAATAGTGCGATAAGCAAGAGATGGGACTATTTGACATGTCCCCCTCCAGGGGCGAGCTGCGAGACGATATGTAAGACAGGTATTTTGCTCGTTATAGAGACCACCTGGCAATTCGACGTAGCTTTCTGCCTCCTTGGTTGTTGCATCATGTGTTCGGCAATTGTATTGCCGGACAGGCCTTTCGGATGATGGAGTCCTGAAAGTAAGAAACAATGACGAAATCGGGAGCCCCTAGTGCGGTTGAGCCTCATTTAGGGCATGCCGTGGCCGTGCCCTCCCCCTGTGCCCGTGGAATTTTTAGAGCGTAGTTATGTACGCGTGGTATTGATTTCGCAGTTTCGCGAGGGCTGGGGTTGGGGCCGTTTTGCTACACTTGCTCGGAACGTGCCAGGCGGTCTTGTTGTAGGTTACTCCGGGCGTGCTTGACGGTGTCCGGACGTTTAAAAGCCGGACTGGAGAATTGCCCTGAGAGGCTGCTCTGTACTTCCGCTGCCAGTGCCACCGTATGCTCCTCCGTTCGGAGAGAGCGTTCGGTGTTTCCATTGACTGTGATGACTCCTCGAGGGCCTGGCATCTTGAGCTTGAGGTATGCGTAGTGCGGCACCGCATTGAACTTTGCAAATGCGGTTCGTCCGAGCAGTGCGTGATAGCCACTGCGGAGCGGGACTATGTCGAAGATTAACTCCTCGCTTCGGAAATTATCCGGGGATCCGAAGACCACTTCAAGTGTAACTGAGCCTGTATAGTTGGCCTCTACACCTGGTATGACGCCCTTAAAGGTTGTTTTTGTGGGTTTAATCCTTGAGGGATCTATGCCCATTTTCTGCACTGTATCCTGATAGAGCAGGTTCAGGCTGCTGCCGCCGTCCATAAGGACTATAGTGAGGTGAAATCCGTCAATGATTGGGTCGAGAACCAATGCAGCGAATCCGCCGTGACGGATGCTAGTGGGGTGGTCCCTTCGATCAAACAGTGATCGGGCAGGAGGACCATGGGTTGAACTTTGGGGCGACTGGCTCCAACGCGTATACGTCCCTTAACGCACGCTTCCGCTCCCTCTTGGGGATGTGGGTTGCGTATATCATGTTCACTGTCCGCACTTGTTGGGGGAAGCCCTTCTGTCCACTATTGTTCGGCGGTCGGGGCTCTTCGTCCTCGTCGCTGTGTAGCCCCTTGTCTCTATTTTCGGTATTTAACTTACCGGCCTGCTTGAACACCCAACAATCCCTGTTGGTGTGATTGGCTGGCTTTTCGGGGGTGCCATGTATCTGGCACGAGCGATCGAGTATTCGGTCCAAACTAGAAGGGCCCGGAGTGTTTCTTTTGAATGGCTTTTTCTGCTGACCGAGTTTAGAGCCTCTGAATCCGGCATTAACTGCCATATCCTCTGCATTGTTGCTGTTAATGCAGCGCTTGTGCTTATTGAGACAAGACCTGCCATTGTTGTCTTTGGTATCCGAATTACCATGGCTCTTGGTCATGTTATTGCTACGAGCCAGTCAGCTGTCTTCTCCCGCGCAAAAGCGGGTCATGAGTGTCATGAGGGCTGCCATAGATTTCGGCTTTTCCTGTCCGAGGTGCCGGGCTAGCCACTCGTCACGGATGTTATGCTTGAAGGTTGCTAGAGTCTCTGCGTTCGGACAACCGACGATTTGGTTTTTCTTGGTTAGGAACCGTGTCCAGAATTGTCTGGCCGATTCTTCTGGCTGCTGAATTATGTGGCTCAGGTCATCAGCGTCTGTTGGTCGCACGTAGGTTCCCTAGAAATTGTCGAGGAATGCGGCTTCCAGGTCCTCCCAACAACCAATTGATTCTGTTGGCAAGCTATTAAGCCAATGCCGAGCTGGTCCTTTGAGCTTGAGTGGGAGGTATTTGATGGCGTGTAGATCATCGCCGCGGGCCATGTGGATATGAAGGAGGTAGTCCTCGATCCATACCGCAGGATCTGTTGTGCCATCATATGATTCATTGTTTACGGGTTTGAAACCCTCTGGGATTTGATGATCCATTACTTCATCTGTGAAGCATAGTGGGTGTGCGGCCTCTCTGTACGGGGCTATATCACGACGTAGCTCAGATGAGCTTTGTATATTGTGTTCGCCCCGGCCGGACTTATTGTATCCGGCATGACGGTTATCGTCTCGTGTCATGGGGCGCCCACGCGATCCGTAGATCGATCTTGTTTGCCTTGCCTTGTCCTCCAATATATCGTGCAGGTCTGGCGTGTTTCCCCGTGCCTTGGTATTTTTTGAGCGACGCCGGGGTGCGGCTTGAGTGGAGGACCGAGAGGCCTCTCTGTCGCGGCCGCGAGGTGGCCGATCAGCCGTCTCATGTGCTGGTGATGTAGGTTTAAGTGCTTCTTCCTCCAATCGGGGTAGCAACCTGCCCTTTGGGTAGCTCTTGGAGGGGCGTTCGAGTTCGTATTCCTCGGCCGCAAGGATTTCAGTCCACCTGTCGGCTAGCAAATCTTGATCAGCTCTAAGATGTTGCTGTTTTTTCTTAAGTATACTCGCCGTGGCCATAAGCCTGCGCTTAAAGCGCTCTTGTTCGACGGGATCCTCAGGCACGACAAATTCGTCGTCGCCGAGGCTTGCCTCGTCTTCGGAGGGAGGCATGTAGTTATCATCCTCTTCTTCTCTGTCTGCCGCCCTCTCAGGGGGCTGGCCTCTCCATCCTCCTGTGCTGAGTCTTGCTGGAGGGAGTTGTCTTCGGCACTGTCCGGGTGTTATTATCTCCCGTGCCGGTATCACCGTTTTTGCTTTTGCGGGACTTAGAGCGGCGCCGCTGACGCCGGCGCTTGGGTTGCTTCTTGGAGGGGCCATCCCCCGTTGTTCCATCGCCATTGCCTTCTTTTGGTGTGTCCACCATATATATGTCATATGACGAGGTGGCTTTCTAGTTCCCTATAGGCGCTGGTTCATGTTCGTCTCCTACATCGTCGTCCATACCGTCGATGTCTTCGGAGTCGAAGTCTAGCATGTCGGTTAAATCATCAACAGTGGCTACAAAGTGGGTGGTGGGTGGGCATCGAATTTCTTCATCGTCCGCATCCCAATCTTGTTGGCCATAATCCGGCCAGGACTCTCCTGACAAAGAGAGAGAGCTTAGTGAATTCAGAATATCGCCGAAGGGCGAGTACTGAAAGATATCCGCGGCGTGAATTCCATGATTGGCGCCCAATCGGATTCGATTGGTAGGGGCGCGGAGGGTTCGGAGTCCGGATAAGAGTCCGGCACCTTGGAGTCACGGGCTTCGCAGAGGATAAGGCTGGTGTTCGGCTCGATCGCCGTTGAGACTGCAGCCCCCGAGGCGGTGCCTAGCCACCCGTCCTCGATCAGAGCAGTTGGCTCCGAGCTAAGGGTCGGAGCTAACGCGGGTGCGGCATCTAGGGCACTGTTCGGTGGTAGAGTTAGGTCATGCCCATCATGACAGTGCGGCGCGCCCGGCTGCGGCTCGAATCCGTCGAAGATCAAGTCTCCGTGGATGTCAGCCGTGTAGTTCAAGCTTGCAAATCTGACCTGATGGCCAGGGGCGTAGCTTTCAATCTACTCCAGATGGCCAAGCGAATTGGCCCGTAGTGCAAAGCCGCCGAATACGAAGATCTGTCCGGGGAGAAAAGTCTCACCCTGGATCGCATCGCTGTTGATGATCGGAGAAGCCATCGGGCCTAAAGATGACGACACAGAGGAACTCTCAATGAAAGCACCAATGTCGGTGTCAAAACCGGCGGATCTCGGGTAGGGGGTCCCGAACTGTGCGTCTAGGCGGATGGTAATAGGAGACAAGGGACACAATGTTTTTACCCAGGTTCAGGCCCTCTCGATCGAGGTGAGACCCTACTCCTTCTTGATTAATATTGATGATATGCGTAGTACAAGAGTAGATCTACCACGAGATCAGAGAGGCTAAACCCTAGAAGCTAGCCTATGGTATCATTGTTGTTCGTCCTATGGACTAAAACCCTATGGTTTATATAGACACCGGAGAGGGCTAGGGTTACACAGAGTCGGTTACAATGGAAGGAGATCTACATATCCGTATCGCCAAGCTTGCCTTCCACGCCAAGGAAAGTCCATCCGGACACGGGAAGAGGTCTTCAATCTTGTATCTTCATGGTCCAAGAGTCCGGCCAAAGGTTATAGTCCGACTATCCGGACACCCCCTAATCCAGGACTCCCTCAATCATGCTAAGCAATATGACAATGATGAACGTGTCATGATAAAAGGAATGGTGGAAAGTTGCATGGCAATATATCTCAGAATGGCTATGGAAATGCCATAATAGGTAGGTATGGTGGCTGTTTTGAGGAAGATATAAGGAGCTTTATGTGTGAAAAAGTGTATCATATCACGGGGTTTGGATGCACCGGCAAAGTTTGCACCAACTCTCAATGTGAGAAAGGGCAGTGCACGGTACCGAAGAGGCTAGCAATGATGGAAAGGTGAGAGTGCGTATAATCCATGGACTCAACATTAGTCATAAAGAACTCACATACTTATTGCAAAAATCTACAAGTCATCAAAAAACAAGCACTACGCGCATGCTCCTAGGGGGATAGATTGGTAGGAAAAGACCATCGCTCGTCCCCGACCGCCACTCATAAGGAGGACAATCAAATGACACCTCATATTTCAAATTTGTTACATAAAGTTTACCATACGTGCATGCTACAGGACTTGCAAACTTCAACACAAGTATTTCTCAAATTCACAACTACTCAACTAGCACAACTTTAATATCACTACCTCCACATCTCAAAACAATCATAAAGCATCAAACTTCTCTTAGTATTCAAAACACTCATAAGAAAGTTTTTACTAATCTTAAATACCTAGCATATTAGGATTACTTAAGAAATTACCATGCTATTTAAGACTCTCAAAATAATCTAAGTGAAGCATGAGAAATTAGTAGTTTCTATAAAACAAATCCACCACCGTGCTCTAAAAGATATAAGTGAAGTACTAGATCAAAAACTATATAACTCAAAAGATATAAGTGAAGCACATAGCGTATTCTAATAATTTCCGAATCATGTGTGTCTCTCTCAAAAGGTGTGTACAGCAAAGATGATTGTGGTAAACTAAAAAGCAAAGACTCAAATCATACAAGACGCTCCAAGAAAAACACATATCATGTGGTGAATAAAAATATAGTTCCAAGTAAAGTTACCGATGGAAGTAGACGAAAGAGGGGATGCCTTTCGGGGCATCCCCAAGCTTTGGCTTTTTGGTGTCCTTAGATTATCTTGGGGGTGCCATGGGCATCCCCAAGCTTAGGCTCTTGCCACTCCTTGTTCCATAATCCATCAAATATTTCACCCAAAACTTGAAAACTTCACAACACAAAACTTAACAGAAAATCTCGTGAGCTCCGTTAGCGAAAGAAAACAAAAGACCAGTTCAAGGTACTGTAATGAACTCATTCTTTATTTATATGGGTGTTAAACCTACTGTATTCCAACTTCTCTATGGTTTATAAACTATTTTACTAGCCATAGATTCATCAAAATAAGCAAACAACACACGAAAAACAGAATCTGTCAAAAATAGAACAGTCTGTAGTAATCTGTAACTAACGCAAACTTCTGGAACTCCAAAAAATCAGCAAAAATAGGACGGCCTAGACAATTTGTTTATTGATCAGCAGCAATTGTAATTAATATTTTATCATGTTCTGGTGATTTTGAACAATTATTTTCGTGAACAGAAAGTTTCTGGAATTTCTGCAAGATCAAATAACTATCATCCAAGAAGATCATATAGGTTTAACTTGGCACAAACACTAATTAAATCATAAAGACACATCTAACCAGAGGCTAGAACGAAGATTTATTCCTAAACAGAAGCAAAAAGCAAAAAACTAAAAATAAAATTGGGTTGCCTCCCAACAAGCGCTATTGTTTAACGCCCCTAGCTAGGCATAATTAATAGCAATGATAGATCTAGGTATTGCCATCTTTGCACTACAAAAAAAACCCTTCCGTGATGATACGTGTTTGTCACATTAGGTCGCATTTTTTGTCATGCATGTACATCCACGACAAATTTATGACAGAATCAAGATAGTCATACCTGTGCTGTCATAGAAGTGTTCCATGACATTACCAAAATTATCATCATGGAAGTGTCCACTTCCATGATGATAAATCGCACGTCACAGAAGTGCTTTCGTCAAGGGTGACCAACACGTGGCATCCACTGTAACGGAACGCCGTTAAGCTATCGGGTCGGGTTTTGGATCTGATAACCCGTTAACAGCCCCGATGAATGGGGATTTTCCACGTGTAAAATCATCATTGGCTGGAGGAAACCCGTGTCGGCTCATCGTTGGGACAGATGTCATCCACTCATATGACGGAAGGCGCCTATGATACGCCGACACGTGGCACGACCCAACAGTGGCCCATTCATGCGAAAAAGCCGGCCTGTTTGACTTGGTCAAAAGCTGACGGGCAGGCCCATGGAAAGCCTGTTAACGGCCTGTTCGCATATAGCCCATTTACAGCCCGCTAACCCAAGGCCCGTTACGCCCTATCCGAATTAGGCCCAGTAGCGTCGTCTAGGCCATCCAATATGATTCCAGCCCGTTTTCACTTCTCGCCCATGTATAGCCCATGACGTCTTTCGGCCCATATGGGGCCCTTTGTAACTCTTGGCCCATTAGCGGCCCGTGCTGAAACTGGCTTGTAATGAACAGTGTATTACTTTACACCCATTAACGGCCCGTGGTGAAACTGGCCCGTAATGAACAGTGTATCACTTTATACCCATTAGCGGCCCGTTATTCCGTTGGGCCATTTCCAGCCCAAGTTAACTTTCGGCCTTCTGAGGGACCATTTATTCTTGGGCTCATTTGCAGCATTCGGCTACTTACGACCCGTTACTGTCATTTTCTGCTTGTGGGCCAAATTCAGCCCGTCGTTACAGTCGACCCGTTTGTGGACCATTAGTCTGTTGGGCCATTTTCATAGCATCACCAAATACGGCCTATCAACGACCCATTATGGTCAGCCCATATAATGTACGATTTCCATTACATGCCCGTCTACGGCCCATTAAAGGCCCGTACAAGACCCATAAATGAGTCTGCGGCCCATGGATCCTACGAGACGTAGAAGGCCCATGGATCCTACGAGACATAGAAGGCCCATGTATCCGACGGCCCGTGAAGGGCCATGGTCGAGCGAGTTGGCCCCCGTTTGAACGATATAGCATATTCAAAGAATTATCCTACTAAATACTATCACCTCTAAAAAGCATACGCTATACAACCAAGAGATCAAGGCATAGAAAGGTAGAATAATCCTACACTATACAATAAAGAAATTACATCCGATTATACCCACTGGGCATTATGGTTCAGCACAGGTGATAATAAAGCATACACAAACAACAAATTACATACAATGGGCAAATACAGCTCATACATCATGGACGTGCATCAACTTAACTACATTTGAACTATAATCTCTTCAGAAAATAGGATTGGACCGATTCAGATAGCACAAATTTCAGTCTGCAAAATCTCCAATTCCTTCATGGTTACCTCAGTGTCTTGTTTAATTTTTTGACTCCTGCATCTAATACCTGCATGTACAGTCTCAACTTGTTGATTATACGTTGACAATCATGTACACGTTGTCTTGCCACCTCTAGTTGATGCTCGAGAACATCAGCACATTCCAATTCCAATCCATAATCATTCGGTAACGACCATGCCGCACTGCTCGCAAATCTTTGTGTTGATGTCACTTCATCCTGAAATGTTTCTGTAAGTACACATGACTAGGGAAAAAATATAGTTACAACAGTGCAGCGAACAAGACATTATTTTGTACTACATGGCAAAACAGGACTAACAATAGTGTTACACGTCACTTTCAAAAAAATGTTACATGTCATGAAGCATAAGGAGGTGATATTTTAAAAGTTATAAAAAAGATAGTCTGTGCAGCCTGCATACAGAAATCCCTCTTAGCTCACCACAGGAGCATGATGTTGGGGCCCAATCGAAAACATAGACAAGTTACAAATTTAGACAACACGTTGCGTATAAGTAAGAAAGTAGTTGGCCATTTTGTGCCTCAATTAAAGTCTTAGGGAGCATAATGAATAGCAGAGGGTTTCATGCAAACATACTATAGCAGGCAAAACTATGCAATCATTAGCGTAGTATAAACTAGATTGTGAGCCTCATGCAATAATAGTTGGTTAATAGACTTCAAAACTTCAGACACACTTCGGCAGAGTAATTAAATGGTAAGGCCTTTAATTATGTCAACTAATAGTGATACAAGTACCGAATATTAGGCATGATTATTTGGGCATCTCATTAACTGAGGACAAATAAAGCAATTGAAAAGAGAAAATTAACTATGCATGAAACAAACAAGGAATTGAACTGTTGAGTTGCGTACAATGACTTACCTTAGCAGGTTGAAGAGGCTCAGCGCAGCTCCTACTTCTCTTGCAAAGCTCCTTCCTAACATCTTGTACTTGGAAATCCTCAATCTTATCTTCATTGCACCCCCTCTGCAAGGTGACACAAACTAGTTACTCGTCTCCTTGGAAGATAAATATGCATATTTTCCAATCTGTGAACACAAAAGGATGAGATTATAACAAAACAACACCACATAATGAAACATGCCGCATCTCTTGAACTTGCACACAATGAAATGAGCATTTACTATGTCTGCACTATGTAAAAACTAGGCATACATTCGAACTGGATCTCCAGGTACTCTTGGAGAGCCTACTGTAGTGTACAACCAAACCTTTATGTCACCTATGAGTTAGACAAGGCCCCACTATAGCAGCCCTTAGTGTTTAAATCGTTGACAAGCTCTGTTAGAGTGTTAGGTCAAGAACAACAGGTAATCAAAGCAAACAGTCCTAGTATGGCTTGCTGATGCAAACAAGCAATTGAACAAATGTGTGAGCAAATCTTACATATCAAGAAAAGAAGCAAAGAAGGACGCTTAAAGACCATCACTTGACTGACCAGATTTAAGGGGCACTTAAACATCATGAGCAACGTATGAACTAACATAAACATTGCATATTCCAAATTCTACAATGGAATGCACATGTATTAGATTATGCCATGTATGATGATGCCTAAATGTACAGATAGCAGGCAAGAGTGATTCATCATTGCACGCACAATTGAATTACAGGTTAAGGGCCAGTTCGATTCCGCCTTTTCAGGGCATATTGTCAAAATAAGCCATAAAAGATGTAAAGAAGTCATTTCTGAGTTATGGGCTTGGGCTTAACTAATTTCACTTTGGAGGGGGGTGTTTCAGGTAGAACCTCACTAAAAAATGAAGGGAAGGGGAATAGTGAAATGACTCTGTTGTCTGCCTATATTACACTCAAAATACAACTGCTGACGCCCGTGTCACACCTGACCCTCAAGTAAAAACAAACACGCAAGCATTCATTGCCCTTCCCGCTTGCATCTCCTCTCCCTTTTCTCTCTACCTCGACCCCCTGCCTCCAGCACTATGGTTCCTCCAGCGAGCCATCGCCACTGGTCCCATCTGGCCTGGTCCTCGACGATGCTATGTCCAGCTGGGCTACATGGCCGGCGGGTAGGGGCAAATCTCCCTGGCTGCTCCTCCCTCTGGTGCCACCCCTCATTCTCATGGTCTCCAGCAGCTGCTGCACTGTGGTTCGTCCAGCGCACTACCCAGCGGGCGCTGCACAACTACGGCTAATGCCACACTGCGGCAGAAGGCACCTTATTCCCCCTCCCCTCCTCCCAGGCCATGGCCTTGAGGTGCTGTTGAAGGATGAGCTCCTCCAACAAGGTGAGGATCTCCTCTGATTTTTTGCCAAATTTTCATCCTGATCCACTATACGATGAATTGCTATGAGCTGCTTCTGCTGCTGCTATATGATGCATTGCTATGAGCTGCTCCTGCTGCTGCTATATGATGAATTGCTATGAGCTGCTGCTGCTGTATGATGAGTTGCTATGAGCTGCTGCTGCTGCTATATGATGAATTGCTATGAGCTGTTGCTGCTGCTATATGATGAGCTGCTACAAGCTGCTACTGCTGCTATATGATGAATTGCTATAAGCTGCTCTTGCTGCTGCTATATGATGAATTGCTATGAGCTGCTCCTGCTGCTGCTATATGATGAATTGCTATGAGCTGCTGCTGGTATATGATGAATTGCAGACTGCTGCTGCTGTATGATGAGTTGCCATCAGCTGCTGCTGCTATATGATGCTTTCAGGTGGTGCTGCTATACGATAATAACCAACCACTTCGACCATCGAATTTCAATAAATAATTGTTCTTAATTTAAATGCGGGTCATGCATTCTTCGTTTAAATTAGGCAATGGGATCTCTATGAAAAACATTGACCAAAGTAGATTGTGCCAAGTAGATGGTATCTTTGTATTTGCATTTTGAGGAAATAGTGATCGTCTATTTTCCTATCATATTAATTACTGCACTGGGTTCAATTTGTGATGTTTGCAAGTCAAATTTAATTTCCATATGGGCAGCAAAATGAAAAAATATAATGCAATCTAGACTTTCCACTGATCATACCAGAGATAAGCTGAAAACACAATGAAAAGAACTGGTTGGCTTATTACGTGGAGCTTATATTCACAGGTGCTTATTTTCTTAGGATAACTCGTAATAACTATCCCTAAGAAACTTGGCTAATAGAACTGGCATACAAATAACATGTCACGATGATTGCAATGGAGGAGTGACGTACCATAGCACACTGTATAGGCTCACCGCTGCCTCTCCTTTTTTTGCGATGTTCCATGAAATTGTTACATATATCTTGTACTTTTTCATTGTGTAACCCTATGTGCAAGTTGACATGGCTAATTTCAGACATCTCTACATGATACTACATTGCATATCCCTTGCGCATATTTAAACCACCAATTAACAATTGTGTGCGTACCATAAACTATCCATGACTATGTATGCTGGACTAGCAGGCACTCTAAGGAAGCCTAATGTAGTGCACTGGAATTCCTACATGCCACCTACGATTTTGTGTAATGTACTGCCCCTGTTCCTAAATATATGTCTTTGTAGAGATGCCAGTATGGACCACATACGGATGTATATAGATGCATTCTCGAGTGTAGATTCACTCATTTTGCTCCGGATGTAGCCTATAGTGGAATCTCTAGAAAGACTTATATTTAGGAACGGAGGTACGAGGTAGTATCATGTATGACATCTATATATCTAATTTAGCAGCCAGTAGTAGAAATCATTGTCTGCACAAAGGGATTACTGGTCGAAAATCCTAGCAAAGCACGCTGGCAGGCACAGAACAATACAAGAGAGAGAGACACGCTTACAAGATCATAGCAATGCCTCAGTCTAGGATCTTGGTTGGCCAAGCTGTTAGATCCAGAAGAAACATCGTCCTTGTAGTTTTTGCCAGCTGCATAACAGGTAATAGCGACCGGTTAGTATATTTGAAGTACATCGGGCAGGTGATGCTGGACGGGTTTAAAGGTGACAAGTACCTAGGCCGTGGCGGGTGATTGGCATCTCTCCAGACTGTGGGAATCAGGTTAGAAACGTCGAGGGTGATGAGGCTGCGCTGGCTGTCGGGGTCCGGTAAGGAGATCTAGAACCGTCGAGTAGGGTGTTTGTGGAGCAGCTCTGGTAGGGTGGACTATGGTGTGGGCGAAGCGGATTTGTGGCCATGGACGAGGGCGTAGGTGAAGCTGCTGCGGTGGTTGGGTTAAGGATGGTGTCGCCGACGCGGATCTGCGGCCGTGGACGGGGCGTCAGAAGCTGCTCCGGTGGTTGGGTTAAGGATTGTGTCGACGATGCTGATCTGCAGCCGTGGACGGGGCGTCAGAAGCTGCTCCGGTGGTTGGGTTAAGGGTGGTGTCGACGATGCGGATCTGCGGCCGTGGACGGGGCGTCAGAAGCTGCTCCGGTAGGTTGGATGAGGGTGCGAGGAAGCGGATCTGAGTCCGTGGACTTGTGAGTTGTCAAAGAGGCCCCGGTAGGGTTGAGAATGGTATAGGCGAAGCTACTCCGGTAGGGTTGACGATGGTGTCGGCGAGGCGGCTCCGGTAGGGTTGAGGAAGGTGTCGGCAAAGAGGCTCCAGTAGTGTTGAGGAAGATGTCGGCGAAGAGGATCAAAAGCCGTCGACGGGGGCGTCGGTGGGACGGCTCCGGGGGGTGTAGACGAAGCGTCTCCAGTGGGGAGTATGAATGAGCCGCTGCAGATGCGCGGCGGTTGACGAGAGTACCGGCGAAGCAGATCCGGCGCCGTGGACAAGGCCGACACTGAATGGGCTATGGTACAGTGGTGGATGAGCAGTCTACTTGTTTCTAGGGGAGGTGCGAGGGGTAGATGCGGTCGCAGAAGCAGATCCAGCGAGGTGGACGCCGCTGGCAGTGAATGGGCTATGGTACACCGGTGGATGATCAGTCTAGGGTTTCGAGAGGGGAGGGGATAAAGGGCGATGAAATACGGACGGCGTGATGTAAGATGCTCTGGTGCTGTGGAGTTGGTCATTTTTGCGGGAGGGGGAGAGGAAATGGGGGTGCCGTGTAGTGGGGGAACCGGAAGTTACCAAAGCAGCCCGAACCTATCATGTAGATGAGGGTGGTATTGTAACTATTGGTCTCCGTGCACCAAGGACAAAAGGGGGATTTCTCATGCTAAAGACTAAGGTGGCGGAAATTTTAGAAGGAGGCGGGAGATTTTGCCGCCCGCGGGATTGTTTGTATCCAGTTTCAACTAATTTTGGACTGTGCTAGCGGGAAGGTCATGCTAGACTGTGTACACGGGGCACGCGTCAGCAGTTAATAACTGGTGTGAAGTCCACCCCAGAAAAAAGACAATAACTCGGGATGATGCGCCGATAACTTGGACGTTCACACGAGCGCAGCCAATCGTACGGGTGTAGGGGCGCATTCACAAAAAAGGGATCAAACGCTCAGCCTATGTATTTCTCGTGTAAATAGATAATTTAGTGCCATTAGTTATTTACTTTAAACATAATGCATTGATGTGTTAGTGTAGAGGCGCACAAAAGAAGTGGATATTTTAGTCAGCTACTTAAAAGTGTTACCTGATATGATTACATAGCCTCCATTTCATAAATTGCGTACCCGTTGAATTCATATATGAATATTACATATATTACTTCAAAATAGAAACTTAAATCATCCAAGACTAATGAATTTGAATGCAAGAGTAACAATGGTGCATGTACATGATAGCTACATTGGTTGTTTGAAGAAACATCACTGTAACTTTGGCATGCACACCTGAAAAGGCTTATTAAATAAAAAAATGTGATATGTGAGTGTCCAATCTTTATAGCGTTGAATCGATATTGTACCTTTGGCCATGATACGAAGTAGATATTGACTTATGTTCAAGTGATGCACATCCACGATCGCTAGATAGTGATACGTTAATGAATTGTGCAATCTGTCTCACACGCATACATATGTCATTTCCTTGTGGGCATCGGAATCACGCACGCGCACTTCGTGTATTTATCTCCCTCCGTCAGGGTTAAATTCGTCTTTCTACCCGTCCTACAAGTCTCTCACATAGAAACACACACGCTCTCTATGTCTAACATGCCCACCCCTTTAATTCCACCCACCCACAGCCACTAATGTCTCTCACACATATGCTATCTACCTATCCCTTAATATAGCTATATATGTGTCACACAAACTCCTTCTCCCTACTAGCAAGATGCCCATGCGTTGCACGGAACATCAAGATGCATTTGTATGAGAAGTTTATCTTGGATGAACGAGGGAATGCCTTATTTGCAAATGCGGAGAGGGGTGTGGGTATCTTTTTGCAAAATTCCCATAGTTTCCTTCCTGTCCGTCGGATATAAATCGGATGGCCTATATGGCAGGAACACCATCATCACCAACTCTGTTTTTATAGGAGTAGAGATATGAGAGTGTCACTGCCCCCCACACACCCACACTTCCCAACACCGAAGGAGTAGGGTGACACCTCGATCTTGATACTAATCTATCGACTGGCTTCTCTCTCAAACATACACACACACACACACACACTACTCGGCACCGAAGGAGTAGGGTGGCACATCGATCTTGATAATAATCTATCTACTCCTCTTTCAAACAAACACACACACACAGACACACACACACACACACACACACACACACACACACACACGCGCGCGCGCCCGCTAGTTGTGCCTTTGTGCCTACCGCGCACACTCTCGATACGTCTTTCTCTCCCTCCCCCCCAACAATGACAACAGAAGGGTGACAACTCGATCTAATCATAATCTGTCAATTAGTTTCTCTCTCAAACATTGTGTCTCGGTGGCTCGCTCGGTAGCCCCCTCGATATGTAGACTTCTCGCGCGCGCACAGCTGTAGTGACGATGACGCTGAACCCAGTGTGCCTTGTTTTTACCAGCCTCATGTGATAGTTTTCATCCTGTTTTCTGTTAATTAACAAGGCAACCTTTTCTTTGTTACTACTACTGAATCTGAAATCATTCGGGGCAGACATAAAATATATCACTTCAACCCAATTATCACAGCAACTATTTTAAAAGAAATTAGCTAGCTGCCCGTGCATTGCACGGAACATCAAGATGCATTTGTATGAGTAGTTTATCTTGTGAGAGAAAAGGTTGAACGAGCGAAGGCCTTATTTGTGAACGTGGAGAGACGTGTGGGTATATTTTTGCAAAATTGCCATAGTTTCTTTCCTATCCGTTAGATATAAATCCGACGGCCTATATTGCAGGATGGCACGCACACCATCATCACCAACTCTTTTTCTACTCCCTCCGTGCGAAAATACTTGTCATCAAAATGGATAAAAAGAGATGTATCTAAAACTAAAATACGTCTAGATACATTTCCTTTTATCCATTTTGATGACAAGTATTTCCGGACGGAGGGAGTATTTCTCTTTTTAGAGATTTCAACAAGTGACTATGACCGGACCTTACCAACATACTCAAAAAAGTAGTCCATAATTTTGATGTTACCCTCTTTTCTTGGCGGTGCGCCATCTAGATACCTCATAAATAAATCAAGGACAAATCTGACCCCTTCCTGAAAAGACATACGGAGCAAAATGAGTGAATCTACACTCTAAAATATGTCTACATACACATCCGTATGTGGTAGTCCATTTGAAATCTGAAAAAGACAAATATTTAGGAACGAATGGAGTACATATAAGAGTAGACATGGAGATATACCTCCAGCATGGTCTGCAACAAAAATGTGTTGGGCTGGTTGGCGCCGGATGCTCGCAACGCGATGACATGAGTTCGAATTCTGTCTTTTAACTTTATATTTTTATATTATATATTACTCTACTTATTTAATATATACTTCTTTCGCTACTGTACTGACAGTGGAACCCACAGAGTACTTACAATACAAGATTAAGGATGGACTTGTTTCTTTTTAACTTTTTGTACGAAGCTGTAGCCACCCTACAAGTCACGTGTACACTGTACATGCAATTAACTTTTTATAGAGGTACAATCATACATGCAATTAACTCAAATGGATTGGATGTCACTCTATTATTTCCAGCATAAAGAGCATCTCCAACAGTAGCCGGCAAATTTCCTCCCGCTTCCTTAAGCGGAGGACGACATCAAACGCCAACGGCATACATTTTTGCAACTCTAACCAACCAGATGAAATTCATGCAAACACGGACCAATTTCATATAAGCATGAAGGATTTCGTATAAAAAAGCCATATCTTCATATAACCATGATGGATTTCATTACATTTACATGAACTAAGAGGTGCCAATCCGGCTCTCTTGTATAATTAATACTCCCTCCGTCCGGAAATACTTGTCCTAGAAATGGATGTATCTAGACTTATTTTAATTCTAAATGGCCGCCCGCGGATCCCTTTGTCTTCCTCATGTCCGTCAGACACTTGTGGGGTCGACGAAGGTCCTCGGAAGAGAAGAAGCAGCAAAGAAACCACCTGAATCCGCGGTAGTCGCCTTGGTGGTGGCCTTCATGGGTCCCAAGTGGCAGCGGCCTCCCGTGTTCTACTTCTCCATGATGGCGGCGGACACGGAGAAGCTGGCTACGTTCTCATCGCTCTACACGCACCCGTCTTCTGTCTCTGCCTGCATGGCACTGCCGCAGGCACAGGAGGCGCGCCCACAGACACGGGAGGCGCGGCCACCACAGACACTGGTGGCGCGGTAGCGACGGCGCCCGTACCGGCGTGCTCGCTGCTGTGCCGGCATGGAGTAACTCACCACCCCTCATCGAGCTGAACTGGAGCAGCGAGTTGCTGAACCACGCGCCTGCTTGGGGTGGCAACTGGCTCTGTCGGGCCAGTTGAGGTTGGTGAAGCACCGAGCGGCCTCGCCTGTATCCGGAGGGCTCGGCGGGCCACCCAGCCGGGTAATATGCCGGTGAACGGCTCATCGGAAGCCACCGGAAGAGTGGAGACAATGGTGAAGGAGTAGATGGGGGAGCGGCAGAGGGGTGCGATTCTTGCCCACTGTTTGTCTGGCCTCGTGTAAATAGAGGGCGGACGGTCAGAGCTTGGACGGCATCTGGCCTCGTTTAAACCGAGGGCGGACGGTAGGAGCTCGGCCGGTGTTGCGTTCAATTTCAGTCCGCTCATGAACGGACGTGTGGCCAGAGTAGGATTCTCGGTTTGCATGTGGGTTTAACGAAGGGCTTTAATGGAGGCGCCGGGCGTGCAGCGGGCGGCGCAGTACTATTCGATTTGACAGCAGTAATGAGCCATCAAATCACAAAGTCCCTCGCCTCTCGTGAAGCCGACCGAGCTAGACTGGCCCGCCCTCTAGCCTTTTAAAAATGTATATACTCCACTTTTGTACAGTAGTAGTATCGATGGATTGCGCCATGGAGCAAAACTTGAAATTGAAAAACAGGTGGTACATATAGAGAGCGCTCGTCGCCAAATTATGCATATAGTACTATTAAAAAGGTTTGTCACAATGATGGTGTCCAGCACAAGTGCACAACCCACCCCTCAAATAAAACTAAGCACCCTGGAATTCTTTGACAAAACTAAGCACCCTGAAATTCGTTGACAACTAAATTGTTGGCTATATGATGTTGGCCATATATATCGAACGTATATAATGTGAAGAAACGAGTGGTTTTCGTAAGATGACTTAATACTCACCTAGACGGAGGGAGTATTCGATTTGACAGCGGGCGGCGTAGTTCCCGATACGGCTTTAATGCAGACGAGGGAGGGAGTAGCGGTTCCCGATATGTTGAACGACCAATGCATCCTACTTCAGTTAATGCATGAGGGAAGTAATGGGAGGAGGTCCGGGAAAAGTGGCTGCACGATGTGAATGCAACACAGTTTGCCCTCATTGCCCTCATATAAAGGCGCCCCTCCATTCCAACGCATCTACCACATCGTACGCACCTAAGCATTTGCCTAAGCACCTACACTAAGCGCAAAAGAGCACACTCCAGACCCATGGCGGCGATGCGAGTGAGCGGCCAGCGGCTGAGCCAGATGGTCCACGACGCCGGCCTACGGCATGGCACCGAGGATCATCTCTAGACGGTGTTAGAGACCGACACCGTCGATGCCAACTACGACTCTCAGTTGGACCAGATGATCGTTGGCACCAGCAACTAGTTCACCGTCATCAAGAAGCACGCGGAAGAGATCGTTGTACTCCTCCAGCCCGCGCGCCTGGGCTCCTCATTGCCTGCCACCCTAATCGGCCTCCATGGCCAGAACCTCTTTCAAGCACTAGTGAACCTGCGATTGCCCGCCGACGCCACGAAGAATGTCCACCTGGAGTTCGCGCTCGCCATGAGGCGCCTCACCCTGCAATAATTCGTCGACCTACACAGCCACGTGTACGAGCAAATCGTGTACATATGTATCTACAAGGCCAGTGAGGACGCTACGAGGTTGGCCTTCCCCACCCGGCTGGAAGCCTTGGATGCCTTTGCTGAGAAGCACCTCGACCTCGCCACAAAAGCCGCCACTCCTTAGCCGCCGGTCGGTGGCCCGGTGCACTAAGTTGAGGAGGAAGAGGTCATACGTTCGTGGATCCATCTTTCTTCTTGCCTTCTGTAACCACCACTACGATCGCATCATCGTGGCCTTAATTCTTATTGTGCTGTTGCATTCTCGTTCCAGTCAATACCGACATGTGCGATCCCTTTGCTTAATTATATGCATCAGTGTAACTAGTACTCCATCCGTCAATTTATAAGTTGTGGTTACCTTTTCCATCAACTTCGTGCAACACGCGGGCATCTTGCTAGAAACACTAGAATATGTCTGTATAATCCGTATGTGATAGTCCATTTGAAATCTCAAAAAAGACAAATATTTAGGTACAGAGGGAGTAATATATTAGGAGTATATCAAAACAATAGTGATTTCTTTCAAGTTTGTGAACAAATACTACTATTCTACTACTTTGGATCTGTCGCAACGCACAGGCACATTGCTGGTAAAAGAAAAAGGCATGCCGCGTTGGCGTCGCACCCCCACATGCCCGGGAATCGGGAGTACAACACGGCCTGTCCGGCACAACACATAGCTTAGGGAAGGCGTGTTTCCTAGCATTTTCACTTTCATGTGGGACCGCCGTTGAGCAAAACGACACCCCGCCCGCCGCCGGGTTGGAAAACAGAAACGAGGGGAAGATCTAGCTGTAGCACAGATGCCAAGAAATTTGGTGTCAGACGGGGCTCGATGATAGAGTCGGAGCATTCCGTACTAGTACTACTCCTACTAGTACCAAGATTGTACTCCTAATAATATATTACTAGTACTACCACTATACAACTAGTAGGTACGTGCACGGCACAACATCGTAGGAACAAAAAACGGGAAGATCTTGTTTTGGGTGATTTATCTTTTTTTAATCAACGTAGTATGAATAATATGATGTGGGGGCACCCATGAAGCTTATGTGGCTTGGTTGCATGGCTATGGAAGGTTAGAGAAAAACAAATAGATAATGTGTTTAGAGTGCACTCCACTAAATAGATATACTTTGGATCCATTGCAACGGACCGACACATCTATATCTATACCCCCTATATAGTGTGCGAAAAACTTTGAAAGTTGGTCGTTGGATGAAGCCAATCCGACGGTACAAAGATGGCAAATCTGAGCACTACTGGCCGTTGGATATCATCCACCAGATTCTGCCACATGTATAATCTAGAAGACTCCATGGTTGAACTGAATTCATGACTAACTTTGCCACAACTAAGCTTAGGCAAAATTATTAGTTCTTCAAAATGAGAGCCACAAGTTGGCATGCCTAAGGCAATATGGCCACATTTTTTATGTGTATGTCATGTGGGGCCTTAGTGTGGCTTGCCTAAGGTGTGGCTTGAACCAAACACTCACCTAAGTTAATAAAACTTGCCTAACCTTACATTCCACCAGATTTTGCCACATGTTAGAATCCAGAGAGCTCCACATGTAGAAGCATAATGCACAAACCACCAGAATCTCATGCATGCAATGCACGTGTACCTTACTAGTACTAGTTGGTAGTAGTAAGAAACAAATTCCAGTTTTGGCACGAGCTCGTACTGCCGGAGCACCACAAGGCATGCCGTAGGAGTTACATTTCCCTCTCGGGGCCCACGGGACCGAACTTAAGTGGCTTAGTGCCCGACCTATGAGTCAATGACATGCGGACCTTAAATCCGGCTGGCCCACATGTCATTCTCATGGTGGTGGCGTGGTTCGCGACTCACTCGTTCGAGTTGAACCGGCCGGTGGTGGCGTGGCCGTGGCGAGGGTGCCACAGCTGGGCGTCGGGGCGTTATGAGGCGTAGATGGCCACACCGGTGGGTACTACCTGTAGTACATAAGTACTCCAGCTGAGGATTGATGCCCGGGACGAAATGTGTCATAGCCGCTGGATGAAAATTCGATGGTGCGGGAGTACGGATCGGAGCACAGCAGCGGAGCAGGCAAACTGTGTCCAATCGGGTGTGTCTGTGGTAGAAAGTTGATGGTCGCCGTAGTTCAGCTGGCCCGCATGTCATGCACACAAAGGCAGAGGAGCGGTGGGGCCGAGAGGGATGAGGGGCACGTCGGGCGGATGAGGATCCCCTGACGTGAACAATCCTACCATTCTGTCACTGACATGTGGGACCCATAAGCGTGGGTCCCACCTGTCAGCGAAGGAAATGTAGGGCAAGGCAATGATAGCCACGTCAGAGGATCCATGTCCACGTCGGGGGACGTCGTGCCATGGGTTGGAGGGGCGTCGTGGGAATCGCGTGTGGGTGTGGCAGTGGTAGAAATAAGAAACGCGATGGTCGCCATGGTTCAACTTCCATGGACAAGCTGTCATTTCTGCTGACACATGTATATCAAAACTAGAGTGTTTATATTTCAAGCACGTGAACAAGTATTATTCTACTACTTTGGATCCATTGCAACGCACGGGCCAGCACATTGGTAGTAGTAGTGTCCATCTCTATATCTAGAGGCCTTCCCTCGTTCATCCTTTTCTCTCACAAGATAAACTACTCATACAAATGCATCTTGATGTTCCGTGGAACGCACAAGGATGTTTCCTTGGGGGTCTCTCCAGCGCGGCGTGGCCGTAGTTGCAAGTTCACGCCCCTTGAGATGCCGACGTTGAGGGGCACCCGGATTTCCTCCGATGAGCAGGTAAGATGAGTTTGATCACGTAGTAAATGCATTCTAAAGACTACTTCCGTGTACATTTCCTAATTCTCCCCTGCCCACTTTTTCACAGGTTAGGCTCGGTGCGAGTGGAGATTGGCTTGCATATGTACGGGAGGGTACCAACATCAATTTGCACAACATTTACAACGATGACACCGTTCCCGTAGAACCTTTGGCCAACATTGGGATCAGCCATGCAACGGGCCACCGCATGAATTGGTTCGATGGAACCACGGTGAGATTGAATAAGATAGCACGAACCTTGCACATGGCGGTCAAAGGCGGACCATGCTGTCCGCGGCCGATTTGTTGCCGTACGAGTAGGAAGACGTTGTGCTCCTTTCTAACCGCATCTTCGCGGTGAAAAACCAGGGGACTTATTTTGTATGGGACACATCCTACGATATACTCCCTCTCTCATAGTTTATTTGTTTTGAATCTTTTCGTTTTCTAAGTTTCAAATTCAAATTTAGAGCTCCCCATCACATGTTGAGATTACAATGTCCATTAAATCGTTGCGTGCATGTATAGTAAAGAAACAAATCTCGAGTTTGGCACGAGTTCGTGCTGCGGGAGCACCACAAGCCCTGGCGCAGGAGTTACATTTCCCTCTCAGGGCCGTCGGGACTGAGCTTCAGCGCCTTAGTACACCTACCTTTGAGTCAATAACATGTGGACCCGATAGGTGACTGGTCCACATGTAATGCTCCCGTAGGCAGAGGGGCAGTGGGGTCAAGAGGGGTGAGCCGCATGTCGGGGGACGTGTGGTTTCATGGGTTCGAGCGGCGTCATGGGAATCGCGGGTGGCTGTGGTAGAAACTTGATGCTTGCCGCATTTTAGGTGGCCCACATGTCATGCACACAAAGGCAGAGGGGCGGCGCGGCCGAGAGGGGTGAGGCGCACGTCGGGGGCGTGGTGCCATGGGTTGGAGAGGCGTCGTAGGAATCGCGAGATGAAACGTGATGGTCGCCGTAGTTGAACTTCCATGGATAAGTTGTCATGTCTAAGGACACATGCACTGCATACCGATCACTGGAAGAAGTAGCACAGAAAGCTATATATGCGGATAAATAGTTCCTTATAGTCAAGCGGACCCATGCTACTACTCTGTTCCAAAGACATGCACACCATCAAAATAGTCCATCTATATCAATATACACCGAGAGGGAATAATGCCCTCCTACTGGTGCAGCCTTTCACGGCTTCGCAACAAGCTCTTTGGACCTTGCAGCTATCTTAAAACTCACACGGGCATCGAGGGCATCATATTTTATCCGCTCATACGTCAAGGGATAATTCTCCCATCTAGACGACCTTAATGCCACCGTCTCGTCACCCTTCTGAAGATTTGTACCGAGCACAAAATTTGCTACGTCGAATACGGATGGTGTCTGTTTAACACAAACTTCCATAGGAATTTTGATTCTGGTTTGTAGGTCAGCGATGCTTTTCAAATCAAGGTTGTACGGCTCCAGCTGCTGTTTGTCCCCTTCGATGGTTGCCCTACAGAAGTATACGTTCTCCCGAGACAAGAAATCATGAAGCTCACCTGGTATGGAGGGCGAGTGTATGATGTGGTACACCAAAACATCACCTTCAAGGCACACCTGAAGGATGGCGGCGCGCTGGATCTTCCCAGGGGCACGCTCCGTGTACTCTGCGTCGAGACCGATGACCCTCGTCTCTACCTTTTCGAGGGAGTTGGGTACATTGTTGATCCGCTGCCGAACTACCCTTGGGTGGGCAGTGACAGTGGAAACTATGCGCATCGAGCCTTCGACGAGGACATGTTGGACGCTAAAAACCTGCATCTCGATCTCTATCGCCATTTGGAACCGCTGGAACGGAGGGCTATGGCTTGGAGAATTAGGATTAGATGGCTAGTCTAACTGAAGTAGTAGATGATTATTTAAAGAGGTTAAAACAATGTGAACGCAGTGGGGTTTGGATGCAAATGAAGATGAAGGGGAGGTGAAGAAGCCGAGGAGAATCGGTTCCCGATGGAGAAGTAAATGGGAGAATTGGTGTGCATGCAGTTGATTAGACGGCTAGGTAGACTAAACGAAAAGGCTATGCGGGTAGACTGATGAGTTGTACATGTTCGTGTACGTGCCCATCCTTCCTGATAGGTGGGACCTATGCAAACAGATAAAAAATCTGTCGTAGTTTTTTTGAACGCGTGAGTGGGAGACACAAGATTCTCTGGTTAAGGAATACTCCCTCCGTTTAGGTGAGTATAAGTCACCTTATGAAAATCAGGTTTTCCCAAAACCTTTAGGCGTGGAGCATTAACTTCCTGCACGATCCCCTCCCAGCCTCGTTAGCCAGCATTCTCTTCCTCTGTTGCCGCATTCTACCTTTCCATTTTTCCTCTTCTCAAGTGTGGAACGATCTGCATGCTGTCCTTGATGCACCAGAATGACCACTGCATGCATCACGGTAGGGCGTTGATTGGGCATGCACAAGAATTTGGTTCTTCTCGCAATATGGATGATACCTGAACGATGAAATGAACAGGCATGCTAGCACGGGAGACCTATTTCCGCTATACAATACTGGAGTACTCATGTTCCTACTACTACTAGTAGTAGTACAACTGTGGTACACTTGATGGTCAAAATACTATTCATCCGTCCTCACAGTGAAGTGACAACACCCTGCGTCTGACACTAGTCCAGGCGGCGTGTTCAGGTTACCAAAGTCAGCCTCACCCTATGCACTATGCAGTCTGTCACCGCCGCTGTACAGCACATTGGCGCCTCGCCTCGTCTCCCTCTCCGCTCCCATAGCACCACTCCATCTCCATCTCCTTCTCCGTCTCCGTCTCCATCTCACTGTGCCCCCGTGTACCGTCGCCTCATTCGCCTCCCCTATTACCACTATTCCCTCGCTAGCCGCTCCAGCACCGACATCCTTCTCCCCGTAAATCAAGACCCCTTCCGAACTCCACCATGGCCGAACGCAAACCGTGCAGCATCCATATGAGCCGCGATTGGAGCAATCTCCCCAGTGACATCCTCGACCTCTGTTGTTCGTGTATGGATATGTTGAGCGCCCTGCGGCTGGCTGCATGCTCGAGGGACATGCACACGACCATCGTCGAAGCGAGGCCTAAGCTTTTCAAGACACCCTGCTTGCTTTTATCTGGTCTTGCGAGATTGGCTCACCATGATACGGAGGCGTGCATGATGCCCCTCAACTTCAATCCGATCTCCATTAGCCGAAACTTCTTTGCAGGTATGTAGTTGGTCGCCGTACATCATTTCCCTCGACATCGATCCGATCACCATCGCCCGAAACTTCTTGGCAGGTATGAACTCCCACTGGATGGCTGCCTTCAGAGAAGACGGTAAAAAGTTGGTGCTTGTGAACTTCGAGACCTCCCATGAGATTATCCTTCCTCCGTTGGATTATATAGAGTATTACCATCGCGGTCCAAGTCATCTAGATTACTATGTCAGTTGGACAGACCTTGTTTTGCAGAAGATTGTAATCTGCCAAGTGCCCACACGACATGCGAATTACGCAGACTTCAAGCTAATTGCCTTGTTTGACCGCAGACTCACCTATCTTTATGCCGGTGCCTTCTTTAGCTGGAGACAAGTAGGCTCGCAGTGGATCATCGTCAAAGCTGATACACACTTCTGTGATGCTATTGAACACAATGGAATCATCTACGCGATCAACAAAGCAGATGGCACCACGTATTGCTAGGACGGCGCGTGTAAGTTGTTTCCGTCTCATGTTAATGAGGACGCCATGACACTGTTTGAACTTTTTGTGATGATTGGCATATCCCTGTTTGAGCAGAATTTGAGTAGAACTATGGCAATGTATTAGAGACGCCGTAAATCAGCTATATTTGGAATGAGTTAATTCATGCGATTGTGACCATGTCATTACAGCCAATTTGTACCCTGAATAATCAAACGGTTAGGAATATATGGATATTATCCTTATTTTACAGTAATCAATATACTACTACTAAATATGAGTGTGTATCAATGGCCATGTTAGTTTCCTCATTTTCATGATGTAGAAACATGCACCACACTGTTGGTTTCATCTAACCATACATTAGGGAAGTAAATGTGCATATGGAGAACTCTATATTTGGAGGTAGTGAAATCCTGCAATGGTTACCATGTGTACATACCTATATTCGCCCTTCAGCAATCAATGGCTAGAATAATATCCTCACAAAAATTTTTCCCACAGAACACGAGTATATAACAATGCATGGTCTGTTAGTTACCTTGAAGAATTTGTTTGTGAGGACAGAACATGATTACATAACATGCATGACATGGTAGTTTCCTGTGAAGAACCGATTGCGAGATAACACGAGTATAACCATGCATGGCACTTCTATATTTTTGAACCTAGTATACATTTCCCTGTATTTTCCTCCCAGTTCTAACAGGGACATATCAATGCTGTTTCTTTCATTATCCTACTCATACTCTGAACAATGCTGATCTTACATTAACAATGCCTATCCTTTTTGATATGATGCAATGTCCCTACAGTTACTGCCCTTTGTAATCAGACCACCTTTGCCAAAAACAAGGTAGCACAACTGGTTCCTCGCTCGATCAGACAACGACAAAAGACTGATGATCATTCGGACACATGAGCCGGAAATTTTTTTATTGCAAATACCCCACTGTATACAAGCACCGTGTAATACGTGAGTATCCGGACAGTGGTTGTTACGTCTATGAGCAGGATACCAGCTTGTTGGGGCCTTTAGGATTTTTTAGTTGGAGGCGGGTAAACAGCCTTGGTTCACACTTTCTGTTTCTCGGACATAATTATCCGATTAACCAGGAAATCACC
This sequence comes from Aegilops umbellulata, assembly GCA_032464435.1. NCBI lineage: Eukaryota > Viridiplantae > Streptophyta > Magnoliopsida > Poales > Poaceae > Aegilops > Aegilops umbellulata. Next base: position 146,260,480 of record CP136059.1, on the reverse strand, counting down.
CTTGCCAAGGACCTTGATGGCATAGAGGCTCTGTTTGCTATGGAAAACTGTGTCTACACGACGAGCCGTAGGAGTTCGGGAGCAAACTCCCCTGATTGTCAACGATACAGCCTGCAGCCAAAAGAAGGTGAGAGTGACAAAGGCATCCGTATTAACTTTGATCCTTGGATGTCTCAATTACGACAGGCAGTGATGTGGTTTGAGCCTTCAGGTTGATAGGTAATTGGGATGTTGCATCGAAAGGGTGGAGTACTGGTGTTTCCGGATCACTGGTCGCTGAAGCGGGGCTGCAAATTATGATGGTGTTGGATCATCTCTTTGAATGACTTTGTTGTCTTTGCTGCTGGTTCTGGATGGGTACTTCTTTCTTTTGTTATGCATATTCCTTGTCATTTGGTCATCCTCGTCTATGTCATTCTTACTATGTAATAGTTGCTTCTGTTTAGAGTGTCATTCTCGTATGGATCACGAGAGTCTGAGCGCTGCAGATGGGTGCGTTTTGGTGGTGTAGCAAGACTTCTTATGAACTATCATGTCTTGTTGTTTATGTCAGCAGTAGTCACTAGTCAGTGTTTGAATATTGTATATATCGTTGTTTCGAACTGTTTATTGTCTCAAACTACTGGTGGGCTAAATTAGGGCATCACCATTCTCCAGTGTTCAGAGTATATCTCCTCTTTTCAAGTTATATAATTTGAGCTCAGTGTCTTTTCGATGATGTACACTTGTTTGGGCCAGTGAAGTGTCGTTGAAAATGGGCGGAGTATTAACGCAATGCCAAACAGGTCAATTATGACTCTCAGGCCGGGCTCTCAAAAGATCCTGAAAAAAAGGCCGGGCTCTCCAAAAAAGAAAGAATAAGGACTCTTAGGCCGACATGTGGGTGCCACCGGTGTTTTCGTGTGCTTGCGCGCCGAGAGCATATTGGCGCGTGCTCGAAATTCATGCTACCTTTTCATCCCCATTCTCCCGCCCCTCCCCCACCTCTGGAACCTCGATTCCTACTCCAGTTCCCCCAAATCCCCTCCTGTACTCCCTGTATTCAACCGCACTATCATGTCGCCGGTCAACGCGGATCTCCGAGCCGGAGATCCTGAGGTCCGTCCTGCCTTCGGTCGTTGCGTGCTATCACTCAACAGTGGCATGGCGGCGCTTGACGACCAGTTTGCCGGCAAAGTGCTGATGGTAACCATCAACGGTGACTGGCCTCCCGTCTCGCCGGACGACCTTGTCAAAGCTCTTGGCATTACGCACGGAATCCAAATAAGTGACTTGCTCTTCGAAGTCTGTCCGCCACCGGCTGATTTCTTCGTCAGGTTCCGGACAACTTTCGACTGCAGTCATGTGTTCGAATCTTCCCGGCGTTTGTTTTGCGATGGCGCGCCGGTGAGCTTTGATCGGTGGCACCCAGGATGGGGCTTGGTGCCCTCTGAGCTTGAGTTTTTAACAAAGCTTAGCTTCCACGGCATGCCTCGACGTGCTTGGAACAGCGAGTCCATGAACGATCTTATCAACGACCTTGGAGGTGAGCTCGTAAGTATGTTTGTTCCTCCAGACAACTAGGCTCTGACGGTTATGGCATGGATGAAGAAGCCGTCCACCATACCGAAGGTGATTGGTGTTGAGATACCGGTGCAGGAACCGGGGTTGTACTATTCGTCGCCACCAAGGCCGCCGCGGACCACGTTAAGGATGTACCTGTATCGAGTGTTCGTGCATGTCGAAGAAGTGGTCAATCCATCAATCGAAGTCCTGCCGCCGCCGCTAGTGCCAGGGTCCGTCGACGACATCCATTACAGGAGTCAACGTTAGACTTTCCCCGTGTTGCTCAGAAGGATGGATGGCACAGGGCCTACTCCATCGCGCGGCGGAGGCCACTGCTTCTTTTGGGAGAAGAGGCAGGGCTGGCTTCCTGGATGTGCTCTAATTTGAGGTAACAACTCAATCTTGTCAGATACTAGTTAAATCTGAGCTATGGATGTGAAGTACTGATATGCCAGTACATTTGATTGTGACCTGTTCTAATTTTGTACCTGAATTTTTTTAGAAAGGGATGTACGTCAACTTAATGTGCTAGCAGAACTTATTGTGTTGTCTGTCTGTTTTCTTTGCACAACATTCAAGATATTTCCCCGTCATTGATAAAGACGACAAACCATTATGTATGACTTCATTGGTTTCAACATAGCCCTTCACGTAGCGATCCACTGCTTCCATCCTGATTGTGCCGCCTGCGTGAAATTTTTGTATGAAAGTTCAGTGTGCTATGATGTTCTATATGATTGTGTCAACTATATATGTTTTGACTGAGCATCAGCAATGCATATGGCTGAAAGATGTATTTACGAGCATCGACCGATGGATCTCTCTCTCTCTCTCTCTCTCTCTCTCTCTCTCACACACACACACACGCACAAGTGGGACCCGTTGAATTATTTATTTGCTCGTGATAGCTTTTAATTAGGTTCCACTGTAATCTAACTTTTTTCTTAAGTTATTAATTGAGCTCAGTGACTTCAAAAGTTGTACAGAAGCCTTGTTTGGGCCTTTCCGGCATCCCTGAATGTGGGCTAGGTAACCATGTTAGGTTGTACGGTACTACACAAGCCTTTTTTTCAACATCAGCAATGCAATTGGGCCGACAGTTGTACACAATATCCGGGTCAACTTGTTATTCTCCGCCCCGCTAGGCTGCAAACTTTCCTAGGAGGTATGCATTAGGCTTAACAAGAAAATGGACTTTAAGAAATAATAAATGGGATATAATTATAATAACTGGACAGTTACTATGCACCAAACACGTAATTAGTTTGAAAAATATATTATTTTTGGAACTTGAAAATTTTAATTTCATTACTTGTTGCGCGTGCAATATTTCGTTGGATTTTAATGTAATACGACTTTATTTTGAAATTATATTTAACCCGACTCGAAATATTGGATAAAAATATTCCGGATCCCATCAAAATGTGGGATTTTTTTTTGAATTCTGTTCTGAGCGGTTGTTTGAAATTATTAATCGTTGTCCTAGCTAGAAGTTGGGCTGTACTTTTAACAAACTGTAAATGGGTTGTAGTAAATTGTATTAGAATTAAAAAATGGGCTGTACATTCTTACAAATTGCAAATGGGCTATATGTTCTCTGGCAAATCCGAGCTGTGGGCCTACTAAGTTGACGCGTAACAAGGGCTTTGTCAACTTAGTCAATATAAATGATTCTAGCTGCAGTGATCGTACGATGTCCATCCAACGGCCGTAGTGCTTCTTCAACCTCTGGTCTTCTTGCTCTAGCCGCCCAAAGCAGCGGCGGTCGTGTCGCGTGCTCCTGCTCCCGTGGACGGCTGTGATGCCGTCTCACCCCCCCGTACTACTCCCACCGCTGGCAGGCCATCCCTCTACTCATCAACACCCCCTGTTATTCTGCGGCGACGACAGCCTCACACCACAGCCGAACCAGTGAACCCTCGTACTCCTCTCCGCGCGGGCTTCCACTGCTGCGTCTTCCCCAGCCCCGCGTCGTCCCCTTCCTACGCCTCGCCGTCGTCTAGACCACCGCCCTGGTGCTCTCGGCGTGGCGTGGTCAACGTGGTCAATGACCGACTTCCATCGGAAGAGTATTGTACCTGCAGAGGCTGACAACTGGGTCCACGGCAGCCGCAAGGAAGTGCCTGCTTATTACACGCAAAATAATTATTCCTCCACCTAACAGCGGGGACCCACTGGACAGCCACCATATTTTGTGAAAAAAATTATTCGCCCCCTGACTACTGGGACCCACAAGCTACATCTCCGCACGCAAGGAAGTGCGTCCGAAAAAAATGATTCGCCCCCCTGACTGCTGGGACCCACCAGCCCCCCGACTGCTGGGACCCACCAGCTACACCTTCGCATGCAAGGAAGTGCGTCCGGGCAAAAAAAAAAACGAATTCGCCCCCTGACTGCTGGGACCCACCAGCTACATCTTCACACGCAAGGAAGTGCGTGACAGTCGGGACCCACCTGGTCGAAGCGTACATAGCGTTGTCATTCTGGTCGCGAACGTGTACGTACATATATACTGGTGGATGTAGAGGCGTGCACGTGTCGTAGTAGAGGCGCGTACGTGTCGTAGTAGAGGCGCGCACGTAGCATGTACACATACGTACAACGGACAAGGTGCAAGAAATAAAATACGGCCACGTATGTGTACATATAGGCGGGGTCTCGAAAGCCTACTCGCGCATACGTACGACGAGGGCTCGTGTACATGGCTAGGTCAGAACGGAGAAACTGCGTCGTTGTCGTGTTCGTGGGGAGGCAACGTAATGCGTCGTGTTCATGGGGAGGCAACGGAATGCGTCGTGTTCATCGGGAGGCAACAGAACGCATGGGAGCCAACCGGCTGGGTCGGAATGAAATGCGTGGTCGTGTTCATCGGGAGGGCTGGGATGGAACATGCAATGGAAACGAGGCCTGGCGTACCGCAGAACGGAGGAAACGGCCTTGTGTTCGACCGGCCACGTTCGAAACGAGATCCTGTTCATCGGGAGGGGTTTGGCGTATCGCAAAACGGAGGAAATGGACCTCCTACGGTCGGAACGGGGGTCCTGTTGATCGGGAGGGGTGTGGCGTACCGCAAAACGGAGGAAACGGACTTGTGTTGGAGTACTATGGTCGAAACGGGGATCATGTTGATCGGGAGGGGTGTGGCTTACCGCAAAACGGGACTCCACGGGATACTGTTCATCTCCACCGTCGACCTCGTCCAGCCTCCACGGGCTCCTGTTCATCCAGCCTCCACCGCGCGCTACTCCACCAACTACTGTTCAACCACCCCTCCACCGTCTACTGTTCATCCAGCCCTCCACACCACGGGGTCCTGTTCAACCACCCCTCCACCGTCTACTGTTCATCCAGCCCTCCACACCACGGGGTCCTGTTCAACCACCCCTCCACGGGCACCCCTCCACCGTCTACTGTTCATCCAGCCCTCCACACCACGGGGTCCTGTTCAACCACCCCTCCACGGGCACCCCTCCACCGTCTACTGTTCATCCAGCCCTCCACCACACCACGGGGTCCTGTTCATCTAGAGGCAATGGCACCGCTTGTTGTTCATCCAAACCCCCCGCAACGCACACTGTTCATCCCAGAGGAAGCATCGATCGGCTTCAGTTAGCAGCAGTAGCAAAGGAATCGCTCGATCGGGTTCAATTAACAGCCATCGATCGATCGCTCGGGTTCAGTAACGCGTAGCCTGCAGTGCAGTCGCTCGGGTTCAGTTAGAGCCCAATGCCTCGCTCAGGTTCAGTTAGAGCCAACGCCTCGCACACATGCACATACGTGTACGAGAGAAATGCGCATCGCTCGGCCCCCGACCTCTTACGGTAACCGGGAACTCCCCGAAATTTTCCTCCCCCTCGCTTCTACCACGGTTTTTTCCGTCATGGACGGCCCAAAGAATGTCATGCAGCTGCGTCTCCGGCCCGCCCAGGACGAAAAGCCCATTTTCTGTCATGATTTTTTGTCATATAAGTAGGAGCGCACCACATCTATGATGATACCGGGTTTTGTCACAATTATCGTCATAGAAGTGTCATATATATAACAGAATTTTTTTTCGTTCGGCCCAAAATTTCACGGATGTGTCTTTTTTTTGTAGTGTTGGTAGGCAATTCTTCAATAAGACATCTGTCATCCTTTAGAGTTTCTTGCTTTTTATTAATTATCAAACTTTTAGGCACAAGATCAAAAAATTCATTTGTAGCAAATGGTTTCTTAATGATAGCAAAAAGATTGGGATGAATACTTACAGATTTGAGATCCACAGTTTCCTTACTAGAGGATTCACCCTTATTTTTAGGAACATACATAAGCTTCGCAATTTTAGTTGGAGGACTTGGAGTATTCTTTACGGAAGAAAAAGCGGTTCCCAAGTTGGTAATGATATCCTCAAGTTTATCGATTCTAGTGGAATCCTGATTTAGTGGGTTCCTTCTCTTTAATATTTTTCAAAGTGACTCCTACTTTAGATCCATATTGAGTGATTCGGTTGTGGATCTTTTTATCCAAATTTTCAATTAACTCTATGGTAGCAACCTTATTTTCAATAATTTCAAGTCTTTGCATTACATGCTCCAAAGTTAACATAGTTCCATTAACCAAAAGAGATGATGAGCCAAACAAATCTATCATAGCATTATAAGAATCAAAAGTATGGCTACCCAAGAAGTTCCCTACAGTAATGGTATCAAGGATATATCTTTACCAAGGAGTAGCGCCTACATAAAAATTGCGAAGAAGAACGGGAGTAGATTGCTTCCTGGTAGATCTATTTCGAGCATTGCAAATTCTATACCAAGCGTCTTTTAGATTTTCTCCCTCCCTTTGCTTAAAATTTAGAACATCATTCTCGGGAGACAACAGAGAAGATAGAGGACTAGGCATAACGACAGGCAAACGTAAAAGAGGCAAATGGAAAAGAGAGGCTGATTAAACGGCAAAGGTGAAGTGGGGGAGAGGAAAACAAGAGGCAAATGGCAAATAATGTAATGCGGGAGATAAGGGTTTGTGATGGGTACCTAGTATGTTGACTTCTGCGTAGACCTCCCCGGCAACGGCGCCAGAAATCCTTCTTGCTACCTCTTGAGCACTGCGTTGGTTTGTCCTTGAAGAGGAAAGGGTGATGCAGCAAAGTAGCGTAAGTATTTCCCTCAGTTTTTGAGAACCAAGGTATCAATCCAGTAGGAGGCTACGCGCGAGTCCCTCGCACCTACACAAAACAAATAAATCCTCACAACTAATACGTCAATTTTGCATCATGCTTTTATATCAATATTTATTGCATTATGGGCTGTTATTACACATTATGTCACAATACTTATGCCATTTCTCTCTTATTTTACAAGGTTTACATAAGGAGGAGGAATGCCGGCAGCTGGAATTCTGGGCCGGAAAAGGAGCAAATATTAGAGACCTATTCTGCGCAACTCCAAAAGTCCTGAAACTCCACGGAAGTGATTTTCAGAATATATAAAAAATATCCAGCGGAAGAAGTTCACCAGAGGGGGCCCCACCTGGTCACGAGGGTGGGGGGCACGCCCTTCCCCCCTAGGCGTGCCCCCTACCTCATGGGCCCCTGTTGGCCCTTCGATGCCCATCTTCTGCTATATGAGGTCTTTCGTCGAGAAAAAATTGAGAAGCAACCTTTCGGGACGAGACTCCGCCGCCACTAGGCGGAACCAATCTAGGGCTCCGGTAGAGCTGTTCTACCGGGGACACTTACCTCCGGGAGGGGGAAATCATCGCCATCGTCATCACCAACGCTCCTCTCATCAGGAAAGGGCAGTCTCCATCAACATCTTCACCAACACCATCTCATCTCAAAACCCTAGTTCGTCTCTTGTATCCAATTCTTGTCTCCAAGTCCGGGATTGGCACTAGTAGGTTGCTAGTAGTGTTGATTACTCTTTGTAGTTGATGCTAGTTGTTTCATTTGGTGGAAGATCATATGTTCAGATCCTTTATGCATATTATTACCCCTCTGATTATGAACATGAATATGCTTTGTGAGTAGTTACGTTTGTTCCTGAGGACAAGGGAGAAGTCTTGCTATTAGTAGTCATGTGAATTTGGTATTCGTTCGATATTTTATTAAAATGTATGTTGTCTTGCCTCTAGTGGTTTTATGTGAATGTCGACTACATAACACTTCACCATTATTTGGGCCTAGAGGAAGGCATTGGGAAGTACTAAGTAGATGGGTTGCTAGAGTGACAGAAGCTTAAACCCTAGTTTATGCGTTGCTTCGTAAGGGGCTGATTTGGATCCATATGTTTCATGCTATGGTTAGGTTTACCTTAATACTTTTGTTGTAGTTGCGGATGCTTGCAATAGAGGTTAATCATAAGTGGGATGCTTGTTCAAGTAAGAACAGCACCCAAGCACCGTTCCACCCACATATCAAATTATCAAAGTACCGAACGCGAATCATTTGAACGTGATGAAAACTAGCTTGACGATATTCCCATGTGTCCTCGGGAGCGCTTTTCTTTATATAAGAGTTTGTTCCGGCTTGTCCTTTGCTACAAAAAGGATTGGGCCACGTTGATGCACTTTATTTACTTTTGTTACTTGTTGCTTGTTACAAATTATCCTATCACAAAACTATCTGTTACCACTTATTTCAGTACTTGCAGAGAATACCATGCTGAAAACCGCTTATCATTTCCTTCTGCTCCTCGTTGGGTTCGACACTCTTACTTATCGAAAGGACTACGATAGATCCCCTATACTTGTGGGTCATCAAGACTCTTTTCTGGCGCCGTTGCCGGGGAGTGAAGCGCCTTTGGTAGGTGGAATTTTGTATGGAAAAATTTATATAGTGTGCTGAAATTTACTGTCACTTGTTACTATGGAAAGTAATCCTCTGAGGGGCTTGTTCGGGGTATCTTCACCCCGACCAGTGGAGCAAAGAGTTGCTCCTCAACCTACTGAACCTACTGAAAATGAAAATGTTCCCTTTGAATTTCCTTTGGGTATGATAGAAAAACTGCTAGCTAATCCTTTTACAGGAGATGGAACAAAGCATCCTGATGAACACCTAATATATGTGGATGAAGTTTGTGGATTATTTAAGCTTGCAGGTATACCTGATGATGTTGCTAAGAAGAAGGTCTTCCCTTTATCTTTGAAGGGAGATGCATTGACATGGTATAGGCTATGTGATGATACGAGATCATGGAACTATAGAAGATTGAAATTGGAATTTCATCAAAAGTATCATCCTATGCATCTTGTTCATCGTGATCGCAATTATATATATAATTTTTGGCCTCGCGAAGGAGAAAGCATCGCTCAAGCTTGGGGGAGGCTTAAATCAATGTTATATTCATGCCCCAATCATGAGCTCCCAAGAGAAACAATTATTCAAAACATTTATGCTCGGCTTTCCGAAAACAATCGCACCATGCTCGATACTTCTTGTGCTGGCTCTTTTATGATGAAGACTATTGAATTTAAATTGGATTTGTTGGATATAATTAAACACAACTCTAAATATTGGGATCTCGACGAAGGTAAGGAGTCAGGTATGACACCTAAGTTTGATTGTGTCAAATCTTTTATGGATACCGATATTTTCCGTAAGTTTAGCACTAAATATGGAATTGACTCTGAGATAGTAGCTTCTTTATGTGAATCTTTTGCTACTTATGTTGATCTCCCCAAGGAGAAGTGGTTTAAATATCATCCTCCCATAGAAGTAAAAGTAGCTGCACCAATGAAAGTTGAAGAGAAGACTGTCACTTATAATGATCCTATTGTTCCTACTTCTTATGTTGAGAAACCACCTTCCCCTGTTAGAATAAGGGATCATTCTAAAGCTTCCACTGTGGTTCGTAAAAGCAATATTAGAACTTATACACCTCCTGAGCAAGTTAAAGTAGAACCTAATATTGCTATTGTTAAAGATCTCTTGGCTGATAATATTGATGGGCATGTTAATCAATCCTGCAGTGAAACTGCTAGAATTACTAAACCTTGTGCTAAAGATAATCATAGACCTGTGGTAGGCGTGCCTGTTATTTCTGTTAAAATAGGAGATCATTTTTATCATGGCTTATGTGATATGGGTGCTAGTGCTAGTGTTATACCTTATGACTTGTATAAAGAAATTAAGCATGAAATTGCACCTGCTGAGTTAGAAGATATTGATGTCACAGTTAAACTTGCCAATAGAGATACTATATCAGCAATGGGAATTGTTAGGGATGTTGAAGTCTTGTGTGGGAAAACTAAATATCGTGCTGATTTTCTTGTTCTCAGTTCCCCACAAGATAGCGTTTGTCCCATTATATTTGGTAGACCCTTCTTGAACACTGTCAATGCTAAGATAGACTGTGAAAAGAATGTTGTTACTATTGGCTTGGATGATATGATTCATGAGTTTAATTTCTCTAAATTTACTAAACAACACCGTGAAGAAGAATTACCTAGTAAGTATGAAATTATTGGTCTTGCTTCTATTGTCGTACCTCCTAGTGATCCTTTAGAACAATATTTGCTAGACCATGAAAATGACATGTTTATGAATGAATGAAGGGAAATAGATGAAGTATTCATTAAACAGAAACCTATTCTGAAACACAACTTGCCTGTTAAAATCTTAGGGGATCCTCCTCCACCCAAGGGTGATCCCATGTTTGAGCTTAAACCGTTGCCTGATAATCTTAAATATGCTTATCTTGATGAAAAGAAGATATAACCTGTTATTATTAGTGCTAACCTCTCAGAGCATGAAGAAGAAAGATTATTGAGAACTCTGAAGAAGCACCGTGCTGCTATTGGATATACCCTTGATGATCTTAAGGGCATTAGTCCCACTCTATGTCAACATAAAATAAATTTGGAAGCAAACGCCAAACTAGTTCGTGATCCTCAACGACGTCTGAATCCTAAAATGAAAGAAGTGGTAAGAAAAGAAATACTAAAGCTTCTGGAGGCAGGTATAATTTATCCCGTTGCTGATAGTCAGTGGGTAACTCCTGTCCATTGTGTCCCTAAGAAGGGCGGTATTACGGTTGTTCCTAATGATAAAGATGAATTGATACCACAAAGAATTATTACAGGTTATAGGATGGTAATTGATTCCCGCAAATTAAATAAGGCTACTAAGAAAGATCATTACCCCTTACGTTTTATCCATCAAATGCTACAAAGATTATGCAAACATACACACTATTGCTTTCTAGATGGTTATTCTGGTTTCTCTCAAATACCTGTGTCGGCTAAAGATCAATGAAAGACTACTTTTACATGCCCTTTTGGTACTTTTGCTTATAGACGTATGCCTTTTGGTTTATGTAACGCACCTGCTACCTTTCAAAGATGCATGATGGCTATATTCTCTGACTTTTGTGAAAAGATTTGTGAGGTTTTCATGGATGACTTTTGTGACGCCCCGAGACCGATGTGCCAGTTGTCCTCCAGTTATTCACTGTTGTGGATTTGTCATTCGCTTGCGTGTTGCATCTTGCCATGTCATCATCCGCATTGCATCATCATGTTTTCAAAACTTGCATCCGTCCCGGTCTCTTTGTTCTCTCCATTGTCCGTTCTGAGCCCAGCCACACTTGCACGCGCCCGCGGCATGTCCGAAATATTATTTTATAAGTGGCTGGGAGATGTTCTCGGAATGGGACGAGATTTGACGTGTGGTCTTATTATAGTGTAGATAGACCGCCTGTCAAGTTTTATCGCATTCGGAGTTCGTCTGATAGCCCAACCGTTAAAATATAGCGGCATTATAGCCGGTCTAACGTCGGACATTTTCGGTCTCCGGAAACCATGCCGGGCTGCATCTCTCCCCCTCTTCTCTCAGACCAACCCGCTCTTCACAATCCGCCAGACCCAACCTAACCTCTCTCGTCAGCCCGCGGCCCTCCTCGCGCGCGCGTCCGAAAATTGTCCCGAACCCGACCCGCTCTGTCGTCACCGTTGTGTCCGGATCATCCCCTAACATCTATAAAGCATCTTCGTTTTGTTAATTGGACTTCCTATTCTATTTATTCTTGACCATCCGATTTTGATCGGAGGGTTCGTTTTGCCCTAAGCTAACCAACCTACCCATATAAACTAGACCAATCCCTAAAACCTAGGCATCGTGTCCCATCCTTCCCATGCCGCCGCCGCCACACACCCACCTTCTCCTCGGGATCCCCTCGATCCATCCATCCAGTCGATCCACCCACCTCCTCAATTTGCAAACCGAGCCAACCACCTTCTCCTCTCGATCCATGGTCGTCTCCTTCCTGCCTTCTTCGCCAACCACCAGATCGAAGCCCCGTGCGCCCCACCACCTCGTCCTCGCGGGCACGACCACCGGAGCGCCACCTCGCAGGAGCTCCCGCGCAATCGATGCTCGAGCTCCTCTGCCCGGGCGTCCCACACGCCTCAAGTCCCCGTCGTTACCGAACCTCGCCGGAGCCCGAAGGCCCCGCGTCAAGTCCCTCTGTTGCGTCTGCCTCCTGCGACCTCCTCTGCTTCACGACGAGCCCGCAGCCTCCTCCCGCGACCTCCCGCAGGCCCGTGCATGTGCCCCCCGGCCTCCTCAAGCCGAATCTCTCCAGCCGCATCTATCCACCGCGAGCAGCACCACTAGCAGATGAGCTCCGCGCCGCCCCTTCCTTCCTTTCCCGCTTCTCTCATCTCCCTCTCACATCTCTGTCCCGTTTTATTTTTCCGACAGGGAACCATCAGCCGAAGCCATCCGCACCGCTCGAGCTCCTCCCTGCACAGCGCGACCCTGTCGCTGGCGACCCGTCTCCGGCCATCCCCATCGTCAGTCACCTCGCCGCCCCTTGACCTGCTCGCCGGAGCTCTGCTCCCAGCCACCGCCGCCTCGCTCGCCTTCTCTGCTTCATCCTTGCACGAGGAGGACGACCAGCGCCCGCGTTGACTTCCCAGTCGCAAGCCTCCAGGCAGCTTCGTCCCTCCCTCAAGGCCCAGCTCACCTCGCTCGGTCTAGCTGCGCGCCTAGCAGCCCAGGAACCGGCCTGCTAGACCTCCTCCACCGACCTGGGCCAAGGCCCGATGTGAGCAGCCCCTTCCAGGCCTCTCCTGTACACTATTGGGCCAACTAGATACGGCCCGATGTGTTTTTTTTCCCGTCTGGCGAATTTCTCTATTATCCAGTAATTTACCGTTTTACAGAAAAGACCCTCATCTTCATGCATATAATAACTCATGAACCGTGCATCATATTAAAATAATTTATATATGTAAAATGCTCAGAAATTTGTGTAGTTTAATAATATCCAACTTTCGTCCATGTTAAAAATGTTTAAACTTGCTGTTTGATTAAATTTATATAAATGCCATGTTAAAATGATTCATTTCATAACTAAATAACCGTAGCTCGGATTTAAATAAACTTTATATGTAAATGGGGTAGAAAAATGCCTAGTTTAACTTGGTGCACTTTGTTTTAATGTTTAACAACTTTAAAATTGTGTTTAGGGCAGAACAGTACCAAATCCAAATATGCATAAGAGGTTCTTCCGGACTTGTTGTTTGTTGTTCCGGCCTCATTTAAACTTGCCTAGATAGGTAGTATTCATTTGCTTCACCCACTTGCCATGTTTAACAACAATTAATTTTGTTGCTTATATAAACGGGAGAGAACTAAGTAATTAAATGTGGTGTTTTTTCAATATGCAACTCATTGCATATTGAGCTCCACTTAATTTGTAGCGTTGTATGTTGCACTTTGCCATGCCATGCTTCATTAAACTGGACATGCATCATACTTGGTTGTGCATCATGCCATGTTCATGTGTTGGTTGTTTACTATGTTGTGTGCTTCTTTCCGGTGTTGCTCCTTCGGGTTGATTCCGTTATCATCGCGTTTGTGAGGACCCGTACGACTACGTCCGTTTGTCTTCTTCATGGACTCGTTCTTCTTCCTTGCGGGATTTCAGGCAAGATGACCATACCCTCGAAATCACTTCTATCTTTGCTTGCTAGTTGCTCGCTCTTTTTCTATGCCTATGCTGCGATACCTACCACTTGCTTATCATGCCTCCCATATTGTCAAACCAAGCCTCTAACCCACCTTGTCCTAGCAAACCATTGTTTGGCTATGTTACCGCTTTGCTCAGCCCCTCTTATAGCGTTGTTAGTTGCAGGTGAAGATGAAGTTTGTTCCTTGTTGGAACATGAAGATGTTGTTCCTTGTTGGAACATGTTTACTTGTTGGGATATCACAATATATCTTATTTAATTAACACATCTATATACTTGGTAAAGGGTGGAAGGCTCGGCCTTATGCCTGGTGTTTTGTTCCACTCTTGCCGCCCTAGTTTCCGTCATATTGGTATTATGTTCCCGGATTTTGCGTCCCTAACACGGTCGGGTGGTTTATGGGACCCCCTTGACAGTTCGCTTTGAATAAGACTTTTCCAGCGAGGCCCAACCTTGGTTTTACCTAGCCCTTTTTCCCTTGGGAGTCGTGCTCTCGAGGGTAATCTTTATTTTAGCCCCCCCGGGCCAGTGCTTCTCTAAGTGCTAGTCCAAACCGAGCGATGTCCGGCGCCCCCTGCGCAATCAGGGTCTATGCCAACCCGACGTCTTGCTCATCCGGTGTGCCCTGAGATCGAGATATGTGCAGCTCCTATCTTGATTTGTCGGCGCATCGGGCGGCTTTGCTGGACTTGTTTTATTACTGTCGAAATGTCTTGTAGCCGGGATTCCGAGACTGATCGGGTCTACCCGGGGAGAAGGAATATCTTTCGTTGATCGCGAGAGCTTATCATGGGCTAAGTTGGGACACCCCTGCAGGGTTTGAACTTTCGAAAGCCGTGCCCGCGGTTATGGGCAGATGGGAATTTGTTAATGTCCGGTGGTAGAAAACCCGAAGTTGATCTTAATTAATAATACACCAACCGCGTGTGTAACCGTGATGGTCTCTTCTCGGCGGGGTCCGGGAAGTGAACACGGTTGTTGGAGTTATGTTTGACGTAAGTAGTTCAGGATCACTTATTGACCATAGTTGTTCGACCGTGCTTTGCCTTCTCTTCTCGCTCTCATTTGCGTATGTTAGCCACCATATATGCTAGTCGCTTGCTGCAGCTCCACCTCATACCTTTTACCCTACCTATAAGCTTAAATAGTCTTGATCTCGCGGGTGTGAGATTGCTGAGTCCCCGTGACTCACCAGATACTTCCAATACCAGTTTGCAGGTGCCGATGAGTCCGTGCAGGTGATGCACCCGAGCTCAAGGAGGAGTTCAAAGAAGATCTTGTCCTTTATGTTGTTTCGTTCTAGTCGATCAGTCGTGGAGCCCAGTTGGGGTCGATCGTGGACCTTTGTCGCTTTTGGGGTTTCTTCTTTTATTTTGGCTCCGTAGTCGGGCCCTGATTGTAACTATATGATGTAATGTTTTATTCATGTATTTGTGTGAAGTGGCGATTGTAAGCCAACTATGTATCTCTTTCCCTTATGTACATGGGTTGGGTGAAGATTACCTCACTTGCGACATTGCTTTCAATGCGGTTATGCCTCTAAGTCGTGCTTCGACACGTGGGAGATATAGCCGCATCGAGGGCGTTACAAGTTGGTATCAGAGCCTTCCCCGACCTTAGGAGCCCACACTGATTGATTGTTTTTAGCGGCCGAGTTGTGTCTATAAAAATGTTTTGAGTCATTTAGGAATTATATATCGGAGAGCTTAGGAATTCTTTTTACTTCCCAGTATCCTCATCGCTCTGGTAAGGCATCCTGACGTAGAGTTTTGACTCTTCTCTTCTCAAATTTCACTAAAAAATTTTAGGATCACGCGGGTATCTTAGAATCGTTCCGATGGTTTTATGATGACAACATTGTCTTGGTTGCCTCCCGTCAGCAGGGGTTTTAGTGGAGGTGTCCCGGGGAGTTGAGCTCCGAGGTGTTGTCGTCATAATTTTATCGTTGCAGTTCTGGAATACCTGAGTTTAGTACGCCGACATCGAAAATCTCTTTTGTACAGTTGTTGGTGAGATAACCCTGATAGCCCAGTACTGAGGCGAGTGCGGGAGTATTGCCATAACTCGTATAACGGATGCTTTTCGAAGGTTGAGGTAGATGATTTCTGAAGGTTTCTTGGTTATGTGTTGAAGGATGGATAGAGCTGGATCTAGGTATTGTTAGTTTGGGTGATATATTTTGTGTCCCCTGTATTCCCAACACCTGATTGCATAACCAGAAAGTTTCGGGAGTTTATAAGTGGGAATTCAAGTATCTCGTAGGATATCTTTCCAACAGGCAGATGATATGATATGGGATCTATCATATGTTTGTTTCCGGCTTATTCTGCAAGCCAATCCTTTGTTTTTGTTTTGTTTTGTGGTATTCGAGTTGCTTCAATGTCAAATGTTGAATCCATACCTTTCAAGCGGTGTTCCCATATTTCTATGTGGATGCTAATCCTTCTTGTTCATCAAGGTTGTCTTTTCAATCCTTTTCAACCGGTGTGCTTCTCTTCAAGTGGATCCGATCATTTCAACATTCACAAGATCACCTCTTAGTTTTTCCCAACGTTGCTTGTTTCATCCGTCCCAAATTGTCTTTGTTTTTCCCGCCCTCCCACCCTCTTTCTTAAGGACTTAGATTTCTTAATCAAATATCCTTTTTATTGATGTGAAGCCTCTCCATTCTTCTCCTTCATGTTTTTACCCGGTGTTTCCATGAAGATACTAACGGAGCTTCAAGTTCATCATTCGTCATTCTTTCTTCTACGGTGGATTCAATTCAAGCTTTCGGTGTTGATCATATTCCTTTTCTTATTTCAAGTGCTTTCTTATGCTGGTGTATCTCTTAATCATTAACTTCTCGCTATTCATTGGTTCGGGAGTGCTGAAGATATCTCAGAAGGCTCGTCTTGTCTTTCAAGATCAGTTCAACCTATTTTGAGGTTATTATCTCATTCTAGCCATTTAATTCAACTGGTACAATATCCCTTCCAAGCAATCGTTCAACGGTGTTTCTTTTGAGTGGGCCCTAACCCATAGGTTTTTTTCCCAGGATCTTACCTGACTCTTCTAATTTTTTTCCGGAGCTATTCCCAAATTCTTTTTGAAGTTTGACGTAAGAATGAATTGTCATCAGTCATATGTCTTTCTCCAAGATCTTTCACATTCTTTTCATCGTTGGTTCAACCTTTCTAATTTTTTCATTCCGGAGTGCCTGAACAATTCATGGTGGTGTTTCTCATCATCATTCTCAACAGTTGAAGACTGAAGAAGAGTTCCTCTTAAATCCTTACCCGTTCTTCCAAAGATGCGTGGTTCTAGCTTGTTGCCATCCTCTCATGATTGTTTTCGATTGTGAGAATAATTTTCACCCATCCGGAGCATTTCAGGAGTCTTTTCAGTTTGATTCTACGGAGGCCATCATCTTAGAATTATTCATTCAAGTTTTCAGCTCTCGTTCTCCAAATCTTACCGGTGCATCATTCAATATTCTCTAATCAGTTCATGATCTCTGCGCTCACTTGTATCTAAATGCTCTCAAGTACCTTCTTTCATTTTCTATTTCTTCCCAGTGTTTCTTTATCTTTTCTTCTTTCATTTCCAATTCTTATGGTGGTTTATTCAACATTTCTATTCCTTTATTATGGTATCATTTCATTCGTTCGTTCTAATTCCACCGGTGGTTCCATCAATACCTTCCCAAGTTTGCGCCATATCTATCTTAATCCTTTCTACGAGAATAAGTAGTATGCCAAATCCGTTGCTTGTCATCAATCTAAATTGGTGAAGGATACGCATAACACAATTCTTGTTCTTGTTTCATCCAAGTGATTAATCCCTTATTCCGGAGGTTCATCAAAATTCTCGATTTCATTTGTTCAACTTTCTTTCCGGAGTTCCAAGTTTTCTCGGTTATATCATCACGAAGAGCCATCTAAATCATCGCAAGGCTTCACCATGTGTTTTCAACTTCTCTTTATTTTTATCATCCTTCCATTACCGGAGTTCTTCATGGAGGCTCTACATGGTGGTACGTTAAGGATTCTTTTCATTCTTCATTTGTTCTTCAAGATTTTTCTTGAAGTTATGATCCGCCAATCTACTAAAAAAAACATGGTGTTCAACACATGTTTTGTCTTGAAGAGTTCAAGTATTCTTTATCTGGCATTTTAAAGTGCAATTCTTTCTACCGTATCATTCGAGGTGGTAGTATGTCATTCTGGATAATTGGAGTTCATGTCTCATGACTCACATGTTGTCAAGAATGAGGTATTTTAAATCCATCAATCTCTTCATTGGAGTTATCTTGGGTTATATTTCACCTAAAGCTTTCCCTAAGGATTGTTGCTATTTATGGTGCTCATAAATGATCCAAGTTCTTCTTTTATCCTCCCGGTGATATAGCTTTCTCGTCTCCTTGTTCTTATCAATCCAATTGTTTTCCCGTGAGTGGCAGGTTGTCACCTCATAATTTTGAGATGTTTCCATAAGTCCACATCAAGTTTAAGCTTTCGTTGTTGGTTTTCCCAACAACTCCGTTCGACCCTTCTCCTAAAGATGCCTTTTCAAGCTCATTTGTGGCAGAAGTTGTCTTTTTCTTCTCCATTCTTTTATTCCAATGAGCTATTTTCTATTCTTTCTTCCGGAGGCATTGTGATGTTTTCTTCAACTCATCATCTCGAATTGTCAAGATCATGTCCTTTTCCTTGCTAATCCATTTAACCGGAGTGTCGTGTCCTCCATTCAAGTTCTATCATCTTAACAAGTTTTGCCCCCTTCTCAACCGGAGTCTTATCCAAGTGCGTTCATTTTGCCAAGTTCAAATGCTATTCCTCCATTTCCATCCGGAGTGTTGTATCACCTCTTCAAGTTCTTTTCATCTTATCAAGCTTTTTCCTTCTTCGTTCAGTCGGAGTGCTGCCCAAATTATATCAATCTTATTCCTTCTCTATCTTGTTTTAACCGGAGTGGTTTCTTTTTCTACCTTGTCACTAAACCTCTTGATTCTCGTCGTATCCCTTGTTCCTCTTTTCGAACAGAGTGTTTTCAACTTTGTTCATCTTCGTTGTTTTCGTCCTTTCATTTTGTTCAATCTCTCAAGGTTCTTTGGTTTCACTCTTTTGTCAAAGAAGCAACTTAGCTTTACCTCTTCTCTTTCTCTTCCGTTTTCCCCTCCGGTGCCATCCTAGATCTCGGGACGAGATCCTATCGTAGTGGTGGAGTGTTGTGACGCCCCGAGACCGATGTGCCAGTTGTCCTCCAGTTATTCACTGTTGTGGCTTTGTCATTCGCTTGCGTGTTGCATCTTGCCATGTCATCATCCGCATTGCATCATCAAGTTTTCAAAACATGCATCCGTGCCGGTCTCTTTGTTCTCTCCGTTGTCCGTTCTGAGCCCAGCCACACTTGCACGCGCCCGCGGCATGTCCGAAATATTATTTTATAAGTGGCCGGGAGATGTTCTCGGAATGGGACGAGATTTGACGTGTGGTCTTATTATAGTGTAGATAGACCGCCTGTCAAGTTTTATCGCATTCGGAGTTCGTCTGATAGCCCAACCGTTAAAATATAGCGGCATTATAGCTGGTCTAACGTCGGACGTTTTCGGTCTCCGGAAACCGTGCCGGGCTGCATCTCTCCCCCTCTTCTCTCAGACCAACCCGCTCTTCACAATCCGCCAGACCCAACCTAACCTCTCTCGTCAGCCCGCGGCCCTCCTCGCGCGCGCGTCCAAAAATTGTCCCGAACCCGACCCGCTCTGTCGTCACCGTTGTGTCCGGATCATCCCCTAACATCTATAAAGCATCTTCGTTTTGTTAATTGGACTTCCTATTCTATTTATTCTTGACCATCCGATTTTGATCGGAGGGTTCGTTTTGCCCTAAGCTAACCAACCTACCTATATAAACTAGACCAATCCCTAAAACCTAGGCATCGTGTCCCATCCTTCCCATGCCGCCGCCGCCACACACCCACCTTCTCCTCGGGATCCCCTCGATCCATCCATCCAGTCGATCCACCCACCTCCTCAATTTGCAAACCGAGCCAACCACCTTCTCCTCTCGATCCATGGTCGTCTCCTCCCTGCCTTCTTCGCCAACCACCAGATCGAAGCCCCGTGCGCCCCACCACCTCGTCCTCGCGGGCACGACCACCGGAGCGCCACCTCGCAGGACCTCTCGCGCGCTCGATGCTCGAGCTCCTCTGCCCGGGCGTCCCACGTGTCTCAAGTCCCCGTCGTTGCGGAACCTCGCCGGAGCCCGAAGGCCCCGCGTCAAGTCCCTCTGTTGCGTCTGCCTCCTGCGACCTCCTCTGCTTCACGACGAGCCCGCAACCTCCTCCCGCGACCTCCCGCAGGCCCGTGCATGTGCCCCCCCGGCCTCCTCAAGCCGAATCTCTCCAGCCGCATCGATCCACCGCGAGCAGCACCACTAGCAGATGAGCTCCGCGCCCCCCTTCCTTCCTTTCCCGCTTCTCTCTTCTCCCTCTCACATCTCTGTCCCGTTTTATTTTTCCGACAGGGAACCATCAGCCGAAGCCATCCGCACCGCTCGAGCTCCTCCCTGCACAGCGCGACCCCGTCGCTGGCGACCCGTCTCCGGCCATCCCCATCGTCAGTCACCTCGCCGCCCCTTGACCTGCTCGCCGGAGCTCTGCTCCCAGCCGTCGGTGCCTCGCTCGCCTCCTCTGCTTCATCCTTGCGCGAGGAGGACGACCAACGCCCGCGTTGACTTCCCAGTCGCAAGCCTCCAGGCAGCTTCGTCCCTCCCTCAAGGCCCAGCTCACCTCGCTCGGTCCAGCTGCGCGCCTAACAGCCCAGGAACCGGCCTGCTAGACCTCCTCCACCGACCTGGGCCAAGGCCCGATGTGAGCAGCCCCTTCCAGGCCTCTCCTGTACACTATTGGTCCAACTAGATATGGCCCGATGTGTTTTTTTTTCCCGTCTGGCGAATTTCTCTATTATCCAGTAATTTACCGTTTTACAGAAAAGACCCTCATCTTCATGCATATAATAACTCATGAACCGTGCATCATATTAAAATAATTTATATATGTAAACTACTTAGAAATTTGTGTAGTTTAATAATATCCAACTTTCGTCCATGTTAAAAAATTTTAAACTTGCTGTTTGATTAAATTTATATAAATGCCATGTTAAAATGATTCATTTCATAACTAAATAACCGTAGCTCGGATGTAAATAATCTTTATATGTAAATGGGGTAAAAAAATGCCTAGTTTAACTTGGTGCACTTTGTTTTAATGTTTAACAACTTTATAATTGTGTTTAGGGCAGAACAGTACCAAATCCAAATATGCATAAGAGGTTCTTCCGGACTTGTTGTTTGTTGTTCCGGCCTCATTTAAACTTGCCTAGATAGGTAGTATTCATTTGCTTCACCCACTTGCCATGTTTAACAACATTTAATTTTGTTTCTTATATAAACGGGAGAGAACTAAGTAATTAAATGTGGTGTTTTGTCAATATGCAACTCGTTGCATATTGAGCTCCACTTAATTTGTAGCGTTGTATGTTGCACTTTGCCATGCCATGCTTCATTAAACTGGACATGCATCATACTTGGTTGTGCATCATGCCATGTTCATGTGTTGGTTGTTTACTATGTTGTGTGCTTCTTTCCGGTGTTGCTCCTTCGGGTTGATTCCGTTATCATCGCGTTTGTGAGGACCCGTACGACTACGTCCGTTTGTCTTCTTCATGGACTCGTTCTTCTTCCTTGCGGGATTTCAGGCAAGATGACCATACCCTCGAAATCACTTCTATCTTTGCTTGCTAGTTGCTCGCTCTTTTTCTATGCCTATGCTGCGATACCTACCACTTGCTTATCATGCCTCCCATATTGTCAAACCAAGTCTCTAACCCACCTTGTCCTAGCAAACCATTGTTTGGCTATGTTACCACTTTGCTCAGCCCCTCTTATAGCGTTGTTAGTTGCAGGTGAAGATGAAGTTTGTTCCTTGTTGGAACATGAAGATGTTGTTCCTTGTTGGAACATGTTTACTTGTTGGGATATCACAATATATCTTATTTAATTAACACATCTATATACTTGGTAAAGGGTGGAAGGCTCGGCCTTACGCCTGGTGTTTTGTTCCACTCTTGCCGCCCTAGTTTCCGTCATATCGGTATTATGTTCCCAGATTTTGCGTCCCTAACGCGGTCGGGTGGTTTATGGGACCCCCTTGACAGTTCGCTTTGAATAAGACTTTTCCAGCGAGGCCCAACCTTGGTTTTACCATTTGTCTCACCTAGCCCTTTTTCCCTTGGGAGTCGCGCTCTCGAGGGTCATCTTTATTTTAGCCCCCCCGGGCCAGTGCTTCTATAAGTGCTGGTCCAAACCGAGCGATGTCCGGCGCCCCCTGCGCAATCAGGGTCTATGCCAACCCGACATCTTGCTCATCCGGTGTGCCCTGAGACCGAGATATGTGCAGCTCCTATCAGGATTTGTCGGCGCATCGGGCGGCTTTGCTGGACTTGTTTTATTACTGTCGAAATGTCTTGTAGCCGGGATTCCGAGACTGATCGGGTCTTCCCAGGGAGAAGGAATATCCTTCGTTGATCGCGAGAGCTTATCATGGGCTAAGTTGGGACACTCCTGCAGGGTTTGAACTTTCGAAAGCCGTGCCCACGGTTATGGGCAGATGGGAATTTGTTAATGTCCGGTTGTAGAAAACCCGAAGTTGATCTTAATTAATAATACACCAACCGCGTGTGTAACCGTGATGGTCTCTTCTCGGCGGGGTCCGGGCAGTGAACACGGTTGTTGGAGTTATGTTTGACGTAAGTAGTTCAGGATCACTTATTGATCATAGTTGTTCGACCGTGCTTTGCCTTCTCTTCTCGCTCTCATTTGCGTATTCTCTGACTTTTGGGAAAAGATTTGTGAGGTTTTCATGGACGACTTTTTCGTCTATGGATCCTCTTTTGATGATTGCTTGAGAAATCTTGATCGAGTTTTGCAGAGATGTGAAGAAACTAATCTTGTCTTTAATTGGGAAAAGTGCCACTTTATGGTTAATGAAGGTATTGTCTTGGGGCATAAAGTTTCTGAAAGAGGTATTGAAGTTGATAATGCCAAGGTTGATGCTATTGAAAAGATGCCATGTCCCAAGGACATCAAAGGTATACGAAGTTTCCTTGGTCACGCCAGATTTTATAGGAGGTTCATTAAGGACTTCTCAAAACTTTCTCGGCCTCTGACTAATTTATTACAAAAAGATATACCATTTTTCTTTGATGATGATTGTATAGAAGAATTTGAAATACTTAAGAAAGCGTTGGTCTCTTCACCTATTGTTCAGCCACCTGATTGGACTTTACCCTTTGAAATTATGTGTGATGCTAGTGATTATGATGTAGGTGCTGTTCTAGGGCAAAGATTTGATAAGAAATTAAATGTAATCCATTATGCTAGTAAGATTCTAGACAATGCTCAAAGAAATTATGCTACTACTGAAAAAGAACTTTTAGGAGTTGTATTTGCTTGTGATAAGTTCAGACCTTATATTGTTGATTCTAAAGTAACTATTCACACTGATCATGCTGCTATTAAATACCTTATGGAAAAGAAAGATGCTAAACCTAGACTTATTAGATGGGTTCTCCTGCTACAAGAATTTGATTTGCATATTGTTGATAGAAAGGGAGCTGAGAACCCCGTTGCAGACAACTTGAGGTTAGAAAATATTCTTGATGACCCACTACCTATTGATGATAGCTTTCCTGATGAACAATTAAATGTTATAAGTACTTCTCGTAGTACTCCATGGTATGCTGATTATGCTAATTACATTGTTGATAGATTTATACCACCTAGCTTCACATACCAGCAAAAGAAAAAGTTTTTCTATGATTTGAAACATTACTTTTGGGATGACCCACATATTTATAAATAAGGAGTAGATGGTGTTATTAGATGTTTTGTACCTGAGCATGAACAGGAACAGATCCTACGCAAGTGTCACTCCGAAGCTTATGGAGGACACCACGCTGGAGATAGAACTGCGCATAAGGTATTGCAATCCGGTTTTTATTGGCCTACTCTCTTCAAGGATGCCCGTAAGTTTGTCTTGTCATGTGATGAATGTCAAAGAATTGGTAATATTAGTAGACATCAAGAAATGCCTATGAATTATTCACTTGCTATTGAACCATTTGATGTTTGGGGCTTTGATTATATGGGACCTTTTCCTGCCTCTAATGGATATACACATATTCTAGTTGTTGTTGATTACGTTACTAAGTGGGTAGAAGCTATTCCAACTAGTAGTGCTAATCATAACACTTCTATTAAAATGCTTAAGGAAGTTATTTTACCGAGGTTTGGGGTCCCTAGATATTTAATGACTGATGGTGGTTCACATTTTATTCATGGTGCTTTCCGTAAAATGCTTGCTAAATATGATGTTAATCATAGAATTGCATCTCTCTATCACCCTCAGTCTAGTGGTCAAGTAGAATTGAGTAATAGAGAGCTCAAATTAATTTTGCAAAAGACTGTCAATAGGTCTAGAAAGAATTGGTCTAGGAAACTTGATGATGCATTATGGGCCTATAGAACTGCATATAAAAATCCTATGGGTATGTCTCTGTATAAAATGGTATATGGAAAAGCATGTCACTTACCTCTCGAACTAGAATATAAGGCGTACTGGGCTATTAAAGAGCTCAACTATGATTTCAAACTTGCTGGTGAAAAGAGGTTATTTGATATTAGCTCAGTTGATGAAGGGAGAACCCAAGCTTATGAAAATGCCAAGTTGTTTAAAGAAAAAGTCAAAAGATGGCATGAAAAAAGAATACAAAAGAGTGAGTTTAACATAGGTGATTATGTATTGCTATACAACTCTCGTTTAAGATTTTTTGCAGGAAAACTTCTCTCTAAATGGGAAGGCCCCTACGTTATTGACGATGTCTATCGTTCCGGTGCCATAAAAATCAACAACTTCGAAGGTACAAATCCAAAGGTGGTAAACGGTCAAAGAATCAAACATTATATCTCAGGTAATCCTATAAATGTTGAAACCAGTATTACTGAAACCGTAACCCCGGAGGAATACATAAGAAACACTTTCCAGAATGTTTAAGACTCCGAAAAGGAATAGGCATGTGGTACGGTAAGTAAACCGACTCCAAAACAGTTTTTAAGGCAATATTTCTCCGTTTTGGAATATTGAGAAAATTAGAAAAATAAGTAGCAGCCCGGGAAGGACACGAGGGCCCCACGAGGGTGGAGGGCGCGCCCTACCCCCTGGGCGCGCCCCCTACCTCATGAGCACCTCGTGTGCCTTCCGGACTCTGTTTTCTTGCACGATACGTATTTTGGTCGGTAAAAATTCATTATATATTCTCCCGAAGGTTTTGACTCATGTATCACGCAATTATCCTCTGTTTTCGTTTCAAGCTGTTGCTGCTGCAGATTAGAGCAAGATGTCTTCTCAAGAGTCAGTCGGGGAGAGCCGGGTATCTAATCCGGCACCGGAACCAAGGGCAAACAGTGGCGCTGACGACTTTGGGCCAGCAACGGAGGAAGAGATGGAAGCTGACTTGATGAGGGTAGATGCCATGGAGGATCAAGAAGTCACTTCTCGCTTCCGTGCTGGGTTCACGATGGGGGAACTACAGAGCTCAGCTATTCCAAACTCGATTATTCCTTCCAATGTTAGATTTCTTTCTTATGAAAATATGAAGAGGAGTGTCACTTGTTCTCCCACAGCTATGCAACATCCTTGGGTGCAAGGAGCCCTAGCAGTTAGAGAAAGATTCGTAAAGAAATAATGGACCTCAAGCAGCAAGTCAATAAGCTCGAGGAGGAGAATCGTATCCTGAGGGGCATCATCGCCAAGAATATTTCACCAACAACAAAGAAGGAGACATAATCACACGGGTATGGGCACTCCCCTTGGCCACTGCCAAGCTTGGGGGAGGTGCCCCGGTATCGTATCACAATCACGACTCCTATCTTTACCGTTTTTCTTAGTTCGATCCTATTAGTAGTGTCAGATTTCGGGTTCCGGTAGACCCTTAAGGTTCGAACTCTGGGGTGCGCGTGGAGATTATGCCCTCTACCTCTCCGTCTCGCATAGATCTAACTACTGCAAGAACAACACAAAAGACACAGGGTTTATACTGGTTCGGGCCACCGATGTGGTGTAATACCCTACTCCAGTGTGGTGGGTGGATTGCCTCTTGGGCTGATGATGATGAACAATACAAGGAAGAACAGCCTCGCAAGGGCCTGTTCTTAGCTGGGATGATGAACTGCTACGGGAGTTCAGCCGCCCTTCTCTCTCTCTCTCTGCTGCCCAAGTCTTTCTAACTGGCTTCTCGACGACCTCCCTTGATTGCTCGATGATCGTCCCCCTACCCTGGGGGTGGCTAGTCCTATTTATAGGCAAGGGCCCTGGGCCTCTTCCCAAATATTGAGCGGGAAGGGCGCCAACAATTGGCCAATTTGAAGGGGAACATCTGGTACACTTATCCTGACTAAAGTTGGTCCTCTCCTGCCAAAGGCCCTGTGGTGACGCCGTTCTGGGCTCCACGATGAGCTCATTCCCACGGTTGGACTGGTCTTGGTCTCGTTGCACCGAAATGGGTGCCTTTGCCTGATCCTCTCGCCTGCGCTTGCCTCCTTTGCACCAAAGAGGAAAGGGAGGACACTGTGCAGGCTAGCGCCCGCCTGGCGCCCTTGGTCGTCATGGCTTGCGTCATGGTCACCTCGTGAGGTACCCCGCCTTGATCTCTCCGCCTCCTCGTGAGCCAGCCCGATGAGGCCGTGCCTGAGGAAGCGCCGTGTCGTCCGCCCCGCGAGGCTTGGCCCCTCGCGAGGGTCTTGGGTCTTGTGTTGATGAAGATGGGCCACGCTGGGCCCCTTCTCGAGCCACGCCGCAGGCCGCAGGCAAGCAAGTCTGGGGACCCCCGTTCCCAGGGCGCCGACAGTAGCCCCCGGGCCCAAGGCGCGCATGGACTTGGTCGTGCCGAGAAGCAAAAGGGCAAGGGCGAAGCGCCGCGGGCCCTAACAGCCTACGGCTTTGGGCGCCGCGTGGCAGTCGATTGGACGTGGGCGTCTCCGCTTCCCCATGACGCCTCGATGATCGTGCTGATTGGACAAGTCCCTGCATGCAAATCGTGTCATGATTACCTGGGATCGTGGAGGCCGACGGTTGGCCTTCGCCGTCTATAAGTATGGCACTGCGCGCGCCCTTCCAGTCCATCACTCCTTGCTTTTCTCCTTCGCCCTGATTCTTGCTCCTCCTTGCCGTGATTTCTCCGATCCGCCGGTTTCTCTGCAGCGGAGAAGGGAAAAGCTCCTCGAGAGGGACCTGACCTGCTCCCGCCGAAGAAGCGGCCTGCCCTTCGCGGCCGAGACGAGGAAGACCGTCAGGTGGTGTCGAGGCCTTGCTACGAGCGTCCTCCGCCGGGGTTACCGCTTCCCTTGTATGCCCACGTCGAGGGCCTCGAAGGGGGTGATGCCGATCCTCGCGGCTGGTGCCGTCGCCGGCGCCGCCGGGTCACGAAGGTGTGGGTCGTTCCTCCTGGAGTCCACGCCGAGGGCTCCTCCCGCGAGCTCGTGCTCCACGCCGCCATGCCTCCGCGAACTTGGATTCGCTTTCCTCCCTTCTTTGCCTCCGTCTTCCCGCAGGGAAGACTCCTGGAGTTATGGCTGCAGCACGCCGACTGCAGTACCCCCGCGACCGACGCAGAGGTCGCGGTCCTTGCCTCGGGCGAGGTCTTCATGACTCGCGGCTGGGGTGAGATCGCTCGGGGTTGCAGAGCAAGGGGCGCCCTCACGATCCACCTGGAGTACGATGGCGCTTCGGTGATGTTCTTCAAGGTCTTCGACGCGAACGGGCGCCGGCTGGACTGCTGCCCCAGGAGAGGTGGCCAGGACCCTGCCATGGTGAGGGCTAGGCCCGCCGACCGCTCCCTGGACGGCTCCACAAGCGACGGGAGCGCCGGAGGATCCAACGATCCTAGCGCGATCTTCACGACTCGGGAGACGAGCGACGACAGCTACGAGCCCGCGAGCCAGCACTCCTCCCGGAGCAGAGCGGGCTCACTCGGCCGTCACTGACTCTGATCTGGATGGGGTTGGCGCCGGTGCTTGACAGCCCACTATTGATGATGGCGTCGTTTGCAGGGGCGCGTGTAGCTAGCATCCCTTAGGATCCGTTCCCTGCGAGGAATCACACAACGCGCAATGGGGGCTTGTAAGGTGCCTGTGATCCTTTTTGTTAATATGTAACTCTTGCTATGGAACTGTGCGAGTCGCCAACTCCGTCGTAGCTTAGTTCTCCCTTTCGAACCTCGCGAGGGCTTGGTGCTCTGCGTCGACAGGTCCCAGTCCCAAGGCGGCGTCAGCCGTCGCTGGTATGCCAGGTCGCGATGCCGTGGTCAAGGCCAGGAGGTGAGCGACCCGGGGTCCGGTAAGAGCCCCTGAGTCGCAATGCTCAGGAGGTCCCCTTTGGCGCCCAAGCAGCTGTCGTTCGGTGAGAAAGGGGAGCGACGTTGCTAGTACGGAATTGTGTTAGGTGCGGGGGTAGTGCCACGGCAGCCGGTGCTTTAGGGTGGTGACTTATCTTGTTAATCAGGGGTTATTCCTAGGGTATCGCCGGGTCCGCGCGGCAGCGGGAACGGAGTTTCTTGGCGAGGTCCTCGCGCGCGCCCCTTCTCCCTCGCCTTTGCTCCCCTTTCTACTCTACGTCCTCGGGACCCGGCCCTCGAGCTGGTCTCAACCGTCGCTGGTATGCCAGGTCGCGATGCCGTGGACAAGGCCAGAGGGTGAGGGCTAGAGAGCCAGTAAGAGTCGTGAGTCGCGATGCTCAGGCACCCCCCTTCAACGTGCAAGCGTTTCACCCAGACGAGGGTGAAGGGAACTCCGTGAGGGCCTGGGCAAGCAATTCCCTCAGATGATCCTACAAGCTCATCATAGAAGGAAAAGAGGGTTGCCATGACAGCTATCAGTCGGTCGTTAGTTTCTCTGGTTGGCGCAGGTGAGGCGTACTTGGACGCCCGTGAGCCAGCGCGGGACTCATGGGGCCCTACCTCTAGGCGGGTTGCGCCTGGCACTGGGCCGTATCTTGTGATGCGTTCCTGCAAATTTGGTCAGATGCCGGCACTCTACGTCCTCGCGTCCCGGCCCTCTAGCTTGTCTCAGCCGTCGCTGGTATGCCAAGTCGCGATGCCGTGGACAAGGCCAGAGGGTGAGGGCTGGAGAGCCAGTAAGAGCCCTGAGTCGCGATGCTCAGGTACCCCCCCCTTTAACGTGCAAGTGGTCGACATGGAGAAGAAGAGGTGCCGTGGATAGGCATCAAGTAATCAAGCATGATAGGCGAATGCATAGTTGGAAATAAACGCAAGGAAGATACACGCCACTGGGCCTGGCCCGAGCGGCCTGGGGATGATGCAGCCCGAGGGGCGCCCCAAAGAAAGCAAGCTAATGACTGAAAAATAAAAAGGGATACATGCCGCAGGGACGGACCCATGCGGCCTGGGAATGAAGCAGCCCTGGGAGGGCGTTCCTAGCCGGAAATGAAGCTTGAAGGATGTCACTTGAAGTTGTCGAGGATGAAGTGGTGTTGGTGCAGCAGACTCGGTGGGCTGCGTAAGCCGATCCTCACGAGCCCCCAGGCCCAGGGGCCATAGGAGGATCCGGAGGCGCTGGTGGCTCCTCGCGAATCATCTCCATCTCCGCCAGGACTACGGAACGCCTGTCTTCCTGAGTCTGCATGATGCCCCTCACGAGGCGCTGGTACGCAACAGCCACGCTCGGCAAGCCGTAAGGCATGCGAGCGTAGCTGTGGGGTGGACCTCCACAATGCCCCACTTGCGAGGGCCAGAGGTGCTCCATCGTGGCGACCTGATTGAGCCCTGGTACGTCGATGCAGACGCACAGCCCACCATCCTCACCTGGATGGGGAGCCACAGCCGGTAGACGGCGGCAACCTCTCATGATTCTTGACTCCTGTAGTTCTTGAACGGCCTTGTTAACGAAATCCTGCTGGTCTGACCTTCCTTGCCTCGCTCCTTCTTGAGGGAAACGTGCTTCGAAGCACGCCTCCACGTGGTTCCCAAGCGCCTCCCTTGTGACCCTGGCCAGGTCGGTGGCCCTCCAGGTGAGAGCCCCCAAGCCCTGCCTGAGGAGGGCGCCGGGTACGCTTTCCTATGCGATGGAAGGAGAGTCCCCTTGGGCAGACATTGGCTCCGGGGGGCCCACCTCCTGAGGGGCCGGTCCGGATGACGCCTTCTTCTTCTTGGGGTGGTCTCTGGAAGCCTCCTGCTTCCGCGATCTGGGTCTTCTAGTGACGCAGCCTGAAAGGCTCGCTCCAGGGAACACACTGCATCCTTCTCTTCACATGGCACCGTGATGACTTCGTCACTTCCTGGCATCTTGAGGACGTTGTAGCCATGATGAGTTACGGCCATGAACTTGGCCAACGCTGGGTACCCGAGGATGGCGTTGTATGGCAGGCGGATGTGAGCGACGTCGAAGTCGATGAGCTCGGTGCGGTAGTTGCTGCGGGCCCCGAAGGTGACAGGGAGGCAGACTTGCCCGATCGGGATCGTGGAACCGTCGGTGACTCCGGAGAAAGGCTTGGTTGGCTGAAGCTGGTCATAGGGCACTTGGAGATTGTTGAATGTTTCCACGGACAGGACGTTGAGCCCTGCTCCACCATCGATGAGGGTCCTGGTGACCAGTACGTTGCTGATGACTAGGGAGCAAAGCATCGGGAGGACCCCGGCTGTCGCCGCGCACTTGAGCTGATCCGCTGAGCTGAACGTGATGGTGCACGCCGACCACCTGAGAGGGCGCGTTGCTTCGAGCCTGGGGAGGACTTCATTCACTTTGCGGGCAAACTGCTTGAAGATGCGTTGGGAGGCTGGGGCTTGAGCTCCGCCCCGGATGCAGGCGATTGCGCGCGGCTCCTGGAAGCCCCCAGCCCCCTCGTCCTGATGGCGGTCCTCGTTCCTCCTTGGCTGAGGCGGTAGTGGAGGGAGGCCTACTGTCGGGTGTCAAAACCGGCGGATCTCGGGTAGGGGGTCCCGATCTGTGCGTCAAGGTCGGATGGTAACAGGAGACAAGGGACACTTTATTTTACCCAGGTTCGGGCCCTCTCGATGGAGGTAAAACCCTACTACTGCTAGATTGATATTGATGATATGGGTAGTACAAGAGTAGATCTACCACGAGATCAAGGAGGCTAAACCCTAGAAGCTAGCCTATGGGTATGATGATGGTTATGATGTGTTCGTCCTACGGACTACAACCCTCCGGTTTATATAGGCACCGGATAGGGTTAGGGTTACACAGAGTCGGTTACATTGGTAGGAGATCTTGAATATCCGCATGCCTAGCTTGCCTTCCACGCCAAGGAAAGAACCTTCCGGACACGGGACGAAGTCTTCAATCTTGTATCTTCATAGTCCTGGAGTCCGGCTGAAGATATAGTTCGGCTATCCGAACACCCCCTAATCCAGGACTCCCTCAGTAGCCCCTGAACCAGGCTTCAATGACGACGAGTCCGGTGCGCAGATTGTCTTCAGCATTGCAAGGCGGGTTCCTCCTCCAAGTTCTTCAAGAAGATTATAAACACCACAGAATAGTGTCCGGCTCTGCAAAATAAGTTTCCACATATTGCCATACAGAGAATAATATTAACACAACTCAAATCTGCCGACGTATCCCACAGTGCGTCATAACACTGCGGCCAAGCCTTCTATAAATTGTTTTCATCGTTCCACCTCAGCCCGTATAGCGAGGCGGTTTCCTTGGCACGTCTTGTCAAAGCAGAGATCGTGTGCCCCCCTCTAACGGGATTCTCATTAATACGGATGTGGGTAACCCAACCGTGCCATTTATCACGGCTCTTGGGAGGCAAGCGAGTTTTACTAGGCCGGTGGGGACGCATAGCCGCATCCGCCCATATAAGGGGATAAGGATCCACCTTTTTACCTACGCCTTCTTCCTCCTTTGCCTACCCATCTTCTTTGCACCCGAGCTCCAGCGCCCGACCGCTTCCCAGCTCTAACGCCGGAATGTATCCGAGCTCCAACACCGGACTATGTCCGAGGTGTCGTAAATCACCTTTGTTCAAAGAAGTTCGAAGGAGTTTTAGCCGAGCTCAATGCCGGAAATGCCCTCTATGGAGCCAGCCACTAGCGCCCGAGCTCTATGCCGACTGCTTTCAAGGTGGTGCACCATCCCGAATGTGGGCCGATTTTTGTCAATATTTTTGATCGGTGCAATTTATTCTCTGCCGAGATATATAGCCAGTAGCCCTCAAGGTGGGTATCGGTCTAAAACCCGAGATGCACATGAAGGATGACATAAGACCGCTGATCCCCGTAGCCGCTGAGACTCAGGTTGATTTGCAAAATCGGTCTGAGGATCATGTCCTAGCTCGGAAGAATACTTCGGGATACAAAAAGCGGCGTGCTCAGTCCTCGAGACTCAGGTTGGGTGCGGCCGACCAACCTGAGGATCAAAATCTCCTCGGAAACTATATTGCACATAAAATTTTCTGCATTGGACAAGCAATGCCGTAGCCCCCGAGACACTGGTCGGGTGGCAACGCCAGATCAGGGGATCAATGTGTCCCTTTAATATGTTTAAATAATAAGCCCGAAGCCCAGTAGCCCCCGAGCCTTAATGCGGGCACGGGTGGCCGAATTAAGGATCAATATCCATAGTAAAATCGCAAATTATGTGTAATGACTCTATGTATCTAAGTACTTTACGTCATTAATGCTCGGATCCACATTGTACAAAAATTTGTTGACCGGCCATCGGCTTCCACCTCCTTGGCCAGTAGCCGAGGAGTGTTTGTCTTACTTTATATAGCCTTTATGAGGGCAAAGATTTATGACAAACAAGGCGATCTGGCCATACGGTTTTATAAACAAAGGTACGCGGAGAGATATGTTATATTACTGTTTTAACAGAAGAAATGTCTTCCAAAGAAAATAGTCCCGCTATCGGTTCCGTTCTTTAGGTTGTCATGCTAAGCATGATCATAAAACCTCAGCTCTAATGTAAGAGCAAAATATCTAGGATTTAGTTTGGGAGGCTAGTTAATAGCCCCCGGTAGTGTTCGGCGTCAGTTGAGGTCAAACCGTAAACACTTCGGCCAATGTTATGAACGGCCTGTTATTTAACATAGTTATCGTTTCGCTGACCAGTTTACGCTTATTGTGACAGTCAGTTTTCGGCTTTCTCCACTGAGGTGCTTAACCATGTGAGCTGGAAGCACAATCGCAGTGGTTCTCCCTTTGCACGCCTAGCCGAACAAAACGGAACATAGTAAGCAAGTGCAGGAGCCGGGCAACCCAACTATTGACCGAAGACACAATTCGAAACCAATGCATATATAGGAATATCCGAGAATGTTTTTGCTGAATCTCTAAAGGAGTCCGGCACTGCACTTCGAGACTTGTGCTGAAAACACACAAATAGTTTAAAAGTGCCAAAAATCTTGGAAAACCAAGAAACGTCAGTAAAAACATGACGTTCGAACAATATCAAGTGTTCGGTGCCAACCCAAAAATTGGTCTTAGAAAAAAGAAGTGCTTCTGTCGTGCTTTAACATGATAAATCCTATCTCAAGACTTCGAGCGGGTCAGCCTACGGCTTCAACCTCCTATCCCGAGGGCGGAGTACTTCTCATCAGGCCAGTTTAGCAAACTAAACTCTAGCGGCTTTTGAGAGAGAAATTAGGCTCCCCGGCTAGTGACCGCACACTCGTGTCGAAAAAAGGAGTGATAAATAATAATAACTTTGCAACGACTAAGAAGAAAAACACTTAGTATGAAAGGACTCAAATAAACATAAGAGCCCCCAAGTGACTTGGGTAAAAGTTGACTATATAATGTAAGGTGACATATAGAATGCCTTCTAGCCGGATTGTAGATCGTTTGTCGTTGCCGACCTTTTCGCTTCAACCTCGGGACCTGACGGTCCGGAGTGTGTCCGAATACCATAATGGTTATATAAGAACCGAGGTATGCATGGAGACCAGGCGTAGGGGTCATTAGTGCTTTATCAAACAAGTGCCCAACTAGTTATGTTATATTACATTGTTAGTAAGAAACATCTTCCAGAGAGAATAGTTCCGTTAAGGGTTCCTTTCGCTGGGGTGGCGTGCCCTGAAGTGCACGTCCGGACTGCAGATGCAGGAAAACATCTGGGGGCATGTATAAGAAAAAAAGGTTCATCTTTAGTTCACCGACCGAATATTCCCTTAAGAACGCTAGCTTTCGGCTTCACCCAGTCTGAGGTACACATCCGGCTTATCCGGCAGTAGCAATCGTAGAGGTGCTCCCTTTACCGCCTAGCCGAACAATCAGGAACGTAGGGGTAAGAACAGGAGCCAGGCAACCCAGCTTGGCCAAAACTTAAGTCATATCGATGCATATAATGGTGAATAAAAGGTACATGCGGAAGTGTGACACATGTGTTGGGCATAAAGCCCGTATTAATAAGCTTCTGTTAAAGAAGCCCCCAGGTATAATGAGCGCGGGTAGCGCGTCAAGTATGTGTGAACAAAGTTTGGAATTTTTTTTTACAAGCAACCATTTTTTCAAAAAAGTATAACGCTTGGTCGAACCGAACACAAGTTAGAAATTAAAGCTTTGAGCATGAAAGCGACTTAGCTAGTTAATGTGTTCGCAGTCCGAGCTTGATGCGGGACAAGGTTCTATCCCCCAAGCTGGTCCCGAGGTGGCAGAGCGGAGAGCTCGACACGCCGAAGTGGTGACATAGCACGGTCGATGCAGACCGGCAGAGTGACGCCGAAGTCCCCGGATCATTTTCCTGTGCACAAAAAATAGTGCAAACGGGAGATAATAGTAATAATGATAAATAAAAAATCGTTGCATAATGAATAATTTATGCAAAGTGAGTAATAAAAGAAATATGGCCTGGCGCCGAAGCCGATGTCGATGCAGGGCGTCGGCGTGATGCGGTAAAGGCGTAGCAAAGCCTGAATTCACAGGTCGGTCTGCGCTCCGGATGCGGCGTTCGCCGGACTATGTACGGAGACTGACCGAACCAGCATGCGACCGTCGTTTATGCGACCACCATTTGATAGACCTGTGAACATATGATGGACAAACCAGAGTAATAATTCTTTGGAAAAAATGAACCCAAACATGCAAAAAATATTAGGATTAATAGCACTTGGTTTATTTTTTGTAGTAATCCAAAGGAAGATGATGCTGGAAAAGGTTGGCTCGCCGAGGCAAAGCCCTCGGTCCAGCCAATCATGACGAAGCTGGTCGGCTAGTGACGCCGAAGTGTCCGGAGTAGGTTGATGAAGAGATGATGAATCCTCCGGTCCAGCCGAGATGTCGAAGCCTCGAGGCCAGTCGATGAGTCGAAGTAGTCCGGCGTGACGGACACCGGCTTGAAGGGGCAACAGTGCGGCCGTGCCGATGCAGGTCGTGACGTGGTAGATGCCGGCTTGATGAAGCGACCGTGCGGTGATGCCGGTATGCCCGCTCCGTGTAATCCGTGGGGCGGCGATGTTGGTGATGATTTGTCCTTCGCGATGCTGGACTCTTGTTCGACTTGCCGAGATGATGATCCTAAGAAGTTGAGCTCGGCTCAACAAAGTGACGATGTGTCTAGCACAGGTCGGCAGCCATGGAGCAATATTGTCGGACTGGTTTGACACCAGCAATGATGTTGAAGATCATGTTCAAAAGATCTTAAAGTTAGTGGGATGTGTTCGGGAACAATACACAATATCCCATACAAAACTTCCTTCAAAAAGGATGTCCGATATCCCGTTCATAAAAAAGATGAATTCGGGTCGGATTCGTTCTCGCGCAGAAAACAGATCCGAAAAGTGATGCACTAATCGGAAGATTCCCGGAGTTTGGACGGTCGGATCGAGCTGAAATTTGGAGGGGTGGTAGACATAGTAATTCCGCAGCCGATCAACGGTTGGATCTTCCAAATGACGCCCGAGCTAGAAGCTGGACACCACGCCCTAAACTCGTCCAGATTCCCGTCCAGATTTGACAGGGCTCCGGTATATTATGGATTGCCGGAGATTCCTCCATCGGAACTCGACGAAATTTTCCAGGATTGTTGTAGACTCAATTCCGCACAATTCCACCAAAGCGATCATCAAAACGATACCCAAGGAGGTGGTGGCAGCAGATACGAGTTCGCTGTCCAGAAAAATAGCACGGTCGCTTGAGGGCAATGTTGACGTTGTGCCCCCGAGCTTCATGGATGATTCCTCCATGATCTTGATAGATATCGGAGTTGATGTTTGATGAAGGCCCTCGTCCGAACATGGTGATCCGAAAACGGCACGCAATTCTTGGTCGAACCAAGGTGACCAGTCGAGCTGGTGACGAAGATGCCGAAGTCGCAGTTGATCTTTAGGCGAGCCATCGATCCTTTTGTCGATCACACAGCGGAACTCTCAATAAAAGCACCAATGTCGGTGTCAAAACCGGCGGATCTCGGGTAGGGGGTCCCGATCCGTGCGTCAAGGTCGGATGGTAACAGGAGACAAGGGACACTTTATTTTACCCAGGTTCGGGCCCTCTCGATGGAGGTAAAACCCTACTCCTGCTAGATTAATATTGATGAGATGGGTAGTACAAGAGTAGATCTACCACGAGATCAAGGAGGCTAAACCCTAGAAGCTAGCCTATGGGTATGATGATGGTTATGATGTGTTCGTCCTACGGACTACAACCCTCCGGTTTATATAGGCACCGGATAGGGTTAGGGTTACACAGATTCGGTTACATTGGTAGATCTTGAATATCCGCACGCCTAGCTTGCCTTCCACACCAAGGAAAGAACCTTCCGGACACGGGACGAAGTCTTCAATCTTGTATCTTCATAGTCCTGGAGTCCGGCTGAAGATATAGTTCGGCTATCCGAACACCCCCTAATCCAGGACTCCCTCACCTGCGTTGCCCTACAGGCGATCCTCACGAGGCTGATCCCGCCAATCCCCCTCGCGAGGCAGGTCTCGCCAGCGGTCCTCACGAGGTTGATCACGCCATCCTTGGCGCGGGACGTGGTCTTCCCAGCGTCCTGGGTTTCTTTCTCCTCCTCGACCGTAGCCCCGGTCAGCGCGGTCGGGATGACGGCCGATCCTTCCTTCTCGCACAGCGCGGAGCTCTTGGCATTCATTGGTGTTGTGGGTGTGGAGGTCGTGGTACACACAGTACCGGCTGCCCCTGGAGGATTCGGGCAGATCCTTGCCCCGCTTGGTGTCCGGTTCCGCCGCGAGCACGACAGCCCCCTTGCGCTTCACGTCTTTGGCCTTGGGCTTCTTCTCTTCTGGGTCTGCGGCAGGCAGCTCGAGGAGGGAGAGACGCCCCTCCTCAGCCCTGGCGCACTTGGTCGCCAGGTTGATTAGTTCCAGGGAGGTGCACAGGTCTTCATGCATCGCCAGTTCCTCCTTCATCTTGATGTCGCGCATACCATCGGAGAAGGCCGAGATGATGGCTTCCTCGGACACCTTGGGGATCTTGAGGCGCGCGCTGTTGAATCGCTGGATGTACTTTTGCAGGGTCTCTCCGGGTTGTTGCTTCATGCGGCGCATGTCACTCACGGCGGGCGGCCGATCGCGAGTACCTAGGAAGTTGGCGATGAAGCGGGTGCGCATCTGGTCCCAGGAAGAGATCATGCTTGGGGCCAGGTTCAGGTGCCAGGTGCGAGCACCTTCCTTGAGCGCCATGGGGAACCAGTTCGCCATGACCTTTTCATCCCCGTTCGCAGCTTCGATCCCAGCTCATAAAGCTGGAGGAACTCTGCAGAGTCGGTCGAGCCGTCGTAGCTAGGAGGCAGGTCTGGCTTGAACTTGCTGGACCACGCGACGCTGCGCAGCTCGGTGGTGTAGGCGCGGCAGCCAGCAGTGGCCACGGAAGGCTTTGGTCAAGGGAGAGCTTGGTCTTGCGGGTCCATATGCGCTGCAGCTGGGAGCAGCGCTGTAACGCCCCGGATTCGATGCGCCAGGTGTTCGTCTGTTATTCGCCGTCCTTGCCATGTAATGTGCTTGCGTGTCGCACTTTGCCATGTCATCATCTGCATTTCATATCATGTCATCATGTGCATCGCATTTGCATACGTGTTCGTCTCATGCATCCGAGCATTTTCCCCGTTGTCCGTTTTGCAATCCGGCACTCCTATGTCACCCGGCGCCCCCTCTTGTCTCTTTTCATGTGCGGGTGTTAAACTTTCTCGGAATGGACCGAGGTTTGCCAAGCGGCCTTGGTATAGCACCGGTAGACCGCCTGTCAAGTTTCGGGTCATTCAGAGGTCGTTTGATACTCCAACGGTTAACCGGGTAACCGTAAAAGCCTCTTTTGTGTGCAGCCCAACACCCCTTTCAAAGTGGCCCAAAACCCATCCAAACCACCTCCATCCTCTCGGTCGTTCGATCACGATCGTGTGGGCGGAAATCGCACCTCATTTGGAGCATCCTAGCTCCCTCTACCAATATAAACGTCCCTCCCCTTCCATTTTCGCGGACGAAACCCTAGCCCTTCTCCACCCCGCCGCCAGACATGTCCACCCTCGCCGGACACGTCCAGCCTCCACGTCCCTGCGTCCAATGGCGTCGCGCCACGTCATCTTCCCCGCCGCCGCAACCAACCGGCACCCTCCACGTCACCAGCGTCCGCGCCCCACTTCGTCGCCTCCCGCGCGGACCCGCCGGGGCCCGGCCGCGGCCCTCCCGGCCCGCGGGGCCCATCCCGCTCAGCCGCGCGAGCCCGTGCCCCCGCCGCTAGGCGCCACCGTCCGCCGCCTGCGCCGCCATCGCCAAGCGCCGCCGTCCGCCGGCGCCCGCTCCGCGCTCCGCCGCCACCGCTGCTCGCGCCCCGCGCCGCTGCCTTCGCTGCACCGCGCCCGCGCCACCAAGCCCCGCGCCGCCGCCATGGAGTCGCCGCCGCCTCGCCATGTCAACCGCCTCCGCCGGCGCTGCTGCTCGCCGGAGCTCTCGCCTCCGCCCCCCTCGACGCGGATCCGGTCGGGCTGGA
This sequence comes from Aegilops umbellulata, assembly GCA_032464435.1. Taxonomy (NCBI): domain Eukaryota; kingdom Viridiplantae; phylum Streptophyta; class Magnoliopsida; order Poales; family Poaceae; genus Aegilops; species Aegilops umbellulata. Next base: position 146,221,962 of record CP136059.1, on the reverse strand, counting down.
CCGGATCCGGCCGTCCCGTGCCCCCACCGGCCTCCTCCTCGCCAGAGCTCCTCGCCGGACCCACCCCGCCGTCGCCGGAGCCGGGGTGGATGAGATCCACCCGTCCCCGATCCAAACAGCCTCGCTCCGTCCCGGATCCCGCCGTCCCTTTGACTTTCCCGGAGGTTGTATTTTTCTCTAAATCCCAGTATTTTTCAGCATTTTATGCACTTGTTCATCATGCCATAACTCTGCATCCGTATCTCCGATTTGTGCGTGTAGCATATCAATACGTTCATCTGGTTGGGCTCCTCATTTTGTTCCATTGTGTCATTTTCATTTGAGATCATCGTGATGGCCGAAATGCTCTTAAAAGAGGGTTATGTGTTGTTAGTTTCAGATTCTCAGCAGAACATGCAGTTTTGTCATTTTTGCCATGATTGATGTGTGCACCCTATGAACTTGAGCTCTGCATGTGTTTTGAAATATGCCATGCCATCTTTGCTATGGTGCAACCCATTATTCATGATATGACATGTATTGTCTGTTTTGAGCTTGCAAAGTAGCCTCTGTGATGTTGCTGATTTCAGAGACTTAGAATTTCACCAAGTCCTTGTCTGTTGTTATTTTGATGCCATGTATTCATGTTGCTACAGTGAGGTCCATGCCTCTTTTGAGGATGATCAGTAAGGATGTTTTGTAGATATGGTTATGCTCTATCCATCCATGCATCTGTTTGCATTTATGGAGACCATAGCTTGACTCAATCGAGCTCTACTTTTGTTATAAAATGTTCCTGGCAGATTGTTTACATGTTATTCAATTTTGCCTAGCTTGTTGTTGTTGATCCATGCATGCCATGTTGTTGTTCTTGCCATGCCTAGCTTCTATGCCATGTCTAGTTCCTGTTTGTATGCTTGGTTTGTGATGCAATGCCTCGTAGTGAGTGCATCGAGCTCGTAAACATGCCTACTTGTTATCTGTTTTGCCATGCTCCAGTTTTCCACCAAGTCTGAATCTGTTTATTTTTTTGCTATGATCACATACTTGCAATTGTATTCTCTGATCCCTTTTGTCTTATGGTCAGTAAGGGACTTTTGTTAAATGCTTTGAGTAGATTCATGCCATGCTCTAGTTTGACATGATAGCTTGCTGTAACATGTTGTTTGATAGCTCTAAACATTTCAACCTAATGTTATTTCTGTCATGTCCTGAAATTCCACAAAGTCTGTGAACCTGTTATTATTTGCAATCTTGCCATGTCCTTTTGAGCATGTTCTACTAGTTTCTGGAGTTAGCTCAGTGTTCATGTTTTGTCATGCTTTACCTGTACATCATGTCCGTACCTTTTGTTATCATGTTATGGTCCTGTAGCATGTTGATTTGATGCTTGCTAGATGCCTACTTGCTGTTTTGGACAGATTGTTGTTATATCTTGTATAGGGTGTATGTGTTGCTCCGTTGCATTATTTTGAGTGTGCTCTACATGAAACTTGCTTAGTTTTGCATGTAGTCTCATATTACCTTGTTGCATCCATGTTACGAGGTGTTTGCTTGATGTTTGTATGCATTTTGCATCAATGCCATGCTTAACTTGTTTTGCTCATATCTTCTAGGCCGTAGCTCCAAATCTAATGAACTTTATATGTAACTTGACTAGAATTTCGTGTAGATCATCGTGGTGCATCTTAAATTGCTGTTTAACAACTTTAACATAATGTTTATTCAGATCTGGACTAATTTCGAAATTTGCATATGAGGACTCCCGGAATTGCTCTTTGTTGTTTCCGGCCTCATTAAAACTTGCTTTGACGTGTTGCTCTTGTATGCATCATCTCTTGCCATGATAGATTCATGTAGAATTGTCATGCATCATACTTGGTTGAGCATCATGCCTTGTTCATGTGTGATGTGTTTACCGTGTTGTGTGCTTCTTCTCGATAGTTCCCGTTTCGTTGCGATCGTGAGGATTCGTTCGTCTACGCTTGGTTCGTCTTCGTGGCTTCATCTTCTTCATGGACTCGTTCTTCTTCCTAGCGGGATTTCAGGAAATATGACCATCACCTTGGATCTCATTACTATCATTGCTATGCTAGTTGCTTCGTTCTTTCGCTATGATGCGTTACCTACCACTTGCTGCTCAAGCCTCCCAAATTGCCATGAACCTCTGACCTTTGTTACCCTTCCTAGCAAACCATTGTTTGGCTATGTTACCGCTTTGCTCAGCCCCTCTTATAGCGTTCCTAGTTGCAGGTGAACATGAAGATTGCTCCATGTTGGACCATGTTTATGTTGGGATATCACAATAGCTCTTATATTATTAATGCATCTATATACTTGGTAAAGGGTGGAAGGCTCGGCCTTATGCCTGGTGTTTTGTTCCACTCTTGCCACCCTAGTTTCCTTCATATCGGTATTATGTTTTCGGATTTTGCGTCCCTAACGCGGTTGGGTGATTTATGGGACCCCCTTGACAGTTCGCTATGAATAAGACTCCTCCAGCAAGCCCCAACATTGGTTTTACCATTTTCTTTACCTATGCCCTTTTTCCCTTGGGTTTCCGGAGCCCAAGGGTCATCTTTATTTTAGCCCCCCCGGGCCAGTGCTCCTTCGAGTGTTGGTCCGAACCGAGCAGCCTGCGGGGCCACCACGGGGAAACTCGAGGCCTGGTTTTACTCGTAGCTTGACTTATCCGGTGTGCCCTGAGAACGAGGTACGTGCGACTCCTATCGGGATTTGTCGGCACATCCGGGCGGCTTTGCTGGTCTTGTATTATTACTGTCGAAATGTCTTGTAGCCAGGATTCCGAGACTGATCGGGTCTTCCCGGGGAGAAGGAATATCCTTCGTTGATCGCGAGAGCTTATCATGGGCTAAGTTGGGACACCCCTGCAGGGTTTGAACTTTCGAAAGCCGTGCCTGTCGGTGTACTAAAGTAGGGGTACCTTAGTATCCCGAACTTGTGCACGGCAGTCGTAGCACCCCGCGGCAAGGCTTGCCAGGTTATCGCCAAGACTCTCCGTGGTCCCTTTTTGGGCCATCCAAGAACAAAGTATTTGAGCCAAGGCCCCGGCAGGAGGAGCCTGCCGGGAAGGCCACCCGAAGAGAGAAAGGCCCCGACAAGAGGAGCTTGCCGGGACGACCGCTCGAAGCACAAGACCCCGGCAGGAGGAGCTTGCCGGGAAGGCCGACCGAGGCACGATAAGATACTTGCTGCGACGCGCTCCGAGTCCCGGCAAGGACCGGTGAGCGACAAGCTCCCGGGCGCGACAAGGCATTAGCCGCGGCAAGGCGCTTGCCGCGGCAAGTCACCACCCCGTGCCTGCGCTCCAGCTCATCCGCCCACGCATCGCTCTGGGGCCGTTCCAGGCGTACGTGGCGAGAGGCTGCGCAGCCAGGGGCATGCGGTGGCGAAGCGACGCTGACAGAGTAGCCATCGTGGCAAACGGTGGCGCTCCTGACGGTCCCCTTTCCTGCACTGTCTGGGCGATGCGGACGGGCATTTAATGCCCTTGTCCCTTGCCGTCAGAGTTAGGTATGATAGCACTGTACAGCCACTGTGCAGGCAGCTGTACCCACTACAGCATTCTCCCATTTTTGCCCCCACCTGCGCTGCCACCTGTGGGTAACCCCTTAAGCATATAAAAGGAGGCCCCATGCGCACGTAGAGGAGGAGGACATCCATCGCTACGCTCGGTCTCGCCAGCGGCTGGTGTGTACTGTAGCACCACGCGCTCCCGAGCAAGAACACAATACAATCCACAAAGCAGCAGTAGGGTTTTACGCATCCTTGCGCCCGAAGCTGGGTAAAATCCCTTGTGTGCATCGCCTCGATCCGCTCTTCGCGCGACCTCCGCCCCCCGCCGAACCAAGAAAGGGGCTCGGTCCCCATAGGTGTTCGAGGAGGCAGATTTCCCCCGACATCTTTGGCGCCAGGTAGGGGGCGTCGAAGTAGTGTGAACCTGATCCGGCTTCTGCACAGGCTAGATCTCCATCATCTTCGTCGACATGCCACCAAAGAAGAAAGCTCCGGAGGTGGCCGGTCCGTCCGCGTCGAACCCACCGCCCTTGGAGCAAACGGGTGGTGGGGACGGCACCGGCGGCGGGACGGGCGTCGTCGAGCTAGCTCATGGCGCCACGGCGTCCGAACATGCACCGCGCCCCTCTCAGGAGGCACGGGACCAGCAGCGTCTTGGCGCCCACGGTACCATACGCTCGCTGGACCCAGACCGAGCCGGCGGATCCCAGGGCGCTCAAGGCCAGCACTCACACCAATGTGCTGGCGCGAGCGTGGTGCGGCTGCCTGGTCCGGGTGTTGCTCCTTCTAACATAGTTAGAAATTCGAGCACATCCCGCTCCACGCGCCGTTCGCCACCACTGCCCGCCACTCCAGCAGAAGCTCTGGCGCGAGCTCAACTGCTCCTAGACTACCCTCCAACGATGGACAAGCTCGACGACTGGAGGGCCACGATACAGAGCCTCATCGGTTTCGCTAACAGCGACACCCCGCGGCAGCATAGTGCGTCGCAGCCGCGGCAGGTCGGCCAGGCGAGAACCGATGGCGCCAAGACCGGCGGGGGTGCGACCACCGTGCACTCCCCGCCCCAAAGGCCAAGATCGCCGACTCGCCAGAACCATCACGACAACGACTCCACCGCGTCGTCGAATCCGCGAACTCGTCGCGATCAACGCCAAGTTCTTCACGAGCAAGAGCAAGAGGACGCTCGTACTCGCATCGAGCGTCGGAGAGAACCGCGGCATCAATCAGACCAGCGCGTTGGGCCCTCTGTCGACATGCATGCACGGGGGGCACCAGGCGACCTGCCGTACGCGGTAGGCTGCCCTGCGTTCACCCGTGAGCCGCGGCAAGTCCAGTGGCCCAGCACGAAGAATTTCAAGCCAGACGTACCGGAGAAGTACGACGGCAAGTCGCATCCGTCGGAGTTCCTCAGCATCTACACCATCGCGGTGCAGGCTGCTGGAGGGCGAGACGACAAGATCCTTGCCAACTACTTCCCGCTGGTACTCAAATCCAACGTCAGATCCTGGCTCATGCACTTGCCGGACAACTCCATAACCTCCTGGACAAACTTGTGCCATTAGTTTGTTGGCGCCTTTACGGGCGGCCACAAACCCCATGGCCAAGCGAGCAACCTTCCTTTGCTCGTCCAGAAGGAAGGGGAACCCTTGCGCAAGTTCATCCAGAGATTCAGCCGTGTACACTACAACATCCCAGACGTCCACCCCGCCGCGGTCATCAGCGCGTTCCATCAGAACGTGCGTAACCGCAGGATGCGGGAGGAGATGGCGATGTGCAAGATCAAAGACGTCAGCGAACTATATGCCCTGGCCGACAAGTGTGCCCATGCTGAGGAAGGGAGGAAACTCCCCGGAGAGAACACTGGAGTAGGAGAATCTGACAGTGAGGATACCGCCCCGGCAAGGAAGAGCCGGCGGCGGAGCAACAGGAAGAAGAAGAGCCAAGAAGTACTGGTTGTTGAGCAGTCCGGCGATGAAGGCGCCGCCAAGAAGGCCCAGGCTGGTAGCTCCGGCAAGGAGTTTGCCGGATGCGCCAACTGCCAGGCTATGGCGGTCGCCGACAAGCGGGACGGCACCAAAAAACAGTACTGCAAGATCCACCGCACCAAGGGCCATGACCTCCAGAGCTGCAAGCAGGTCGAGCGACTCGTCGAGCTGCAAAAGGCTGAGTACGAGCGGCGCGACAAGGAGAGAGCCCGGGGAGGTGGCGGAGGATCAGGCACGAAGCGCCCCGGCCAGGGAGGACGCCGCAACAAGGACAAACAGCGGCAAGCGGACCGACCTCCCCGCGGCCGCGACAAGAACGAAGACGACGACAAAGACGAAGACATGGATGAGCAAGAGTTTCAGAAAGCCACAGAGGTCTTGTGTGTAGACGGCGGTGCTTCCTTGCATACTTCTCACCGCCAGCTCAAGCAGTGGGCGCGGGAAGTCAATGCAGCGGAACCACCCGTCGAGTCGCGCAAGCCTCTGGAATGGTCCAGCACGCCTATCATCTTTGATATTGAGGACCACCCTGATCGCACAACTGCGATCGGGTGCTTGCCGATGTTGGTCTCACCAACAGTCCGCAACCTCAAGGTCACTAAGATGCTAGTTGACGGCGGGGCCGGCTTGAACCTGATCTCCTCCGCTGTGCTCCGGAAATTCCAAGTCCCCGACAGCGAGCTCGAAGAGACCAGCATGTTCCAAGGAATCAACCCGGGAAGGAGCAAGCTGAAGGGGAAGATAACGTTGCCAGTGACATTTGGCAGCGAGCTGAACTTCAGGACAGAGAGGATCACTTTTGACGTTGCCAATTTTCCATTGCCCTACAATGGAATTCTTGACCGTCCAGCGCTCGCCAAGTTCATGGCGGCCTCTCACTACGCCTACAACATGCTGAAGATGCCAGGCCCGATAAGCGTCATCTCTGTCCCCAGCGACAAGAAGGATGCCCTTATCTGTGCCGACAAGATCTACTGGGAAGCAGCAGCCGCAGCGGATCACAAGCCGCTTGCCGCTGAAGCTCCCGGAGGGAAGAAGAGGAAGTTGGTCTCCGGCGACTATCTTCCGACAGAGCTCCTCGGAGCCGCCGCCAAGAAGGTCCCCAAGATCGACGCCAAGAGCGCTGAGGATCCGTCTGCTCCGGAAAACCCCAGGGTTTGTTCTGTAGAAGCAGGCGCTCCCGACAAGTTTTGCTCCGGCGAGCTTGCCGGGGAACGTCAAGCTCCGGCTGAGCCCCACATCCTCGCCGTAGAAGCGGACGTTCCCGCAGCAGCAGATGTGCCTTCAGTCCTTGTTGTCGAGCCACAGGCTCCAGCATGGGCGCAACAGACTGTCCATTTCGTCCAAAATGGAGAACTTCCCGAATAGCAAGAAGAAGCGGAAAGAGTAGCCCGGCGCTCGAGTATGTACCAGTTCGTCGACAACACACTGTACAGAAGAGGGCGCAACGGTGTGAAATTGAAGTGTATTTCCCGGGAAGACGGACAGAAGCTGTTGGCAGAGATACATGGATGCATATGTGGTCACCACATTGGCGCAAGAGCACTTGCCGGCAAAGCGTTCCGGCAAGGTTTCTCCTGGCCGACAGCCCTCCAGGATGCAACTGCACAAGTAACCAATTTTGAAGCGTGCCAGTTCCATTCCAAGCAGATACACCAGCCAGCTCAAGCTCTCCAGACGATCCCTTTATCCTGGCCATTTTCAGTCTGGGGGCTCGACATCCTCGGCCCCTTCCCCCGAGCTGTCGGGGGCTTTGAGTACTTGTACGTCGCAATCGACAAGTTCACAAAGTGGCCGGAAGTGGAACCAGTGAGGAAGGTGACAGCACAGTCAGCCATCAAGTTCTTCAGGTCGATTGTCTGCCGCTTCGGGATCCCCAACAGGATCATCACCGACAACGGTACACAATTCATGAGCCGCGCCTTCATGCAATAGGTCCAAGATCTCGGCGCCAAGGTCTGCTTCGCTTCTGTTGCTCATCCTAGGAGCAACGGTCAAGCTGAAAGGGCCAATGCCAAAGTACTGCGCGGGCTCAAGACCAGAACTTTCGACAGGCTGCACAAGTGCGGAAGAAACTGGATCGAGGAGCTGCCGGTGGCTCTTTGGTCGATCAGAACGACGCCAAATCGAGCCACTGGCCAGACACCATTTGCTCTAGTCTATGGAGCAGAAGCAGTTACCGCCACGGAACTCGTATACGGGTCACCTCGAGTGCTCGCTTATGATGAGCTTGAGCAAGAGCGGCTGCGTGAAGATGACGCGCTGCTCCTTGAGGAAGATCGTCTTCAGGCTGCTGTGCGAGCCTCTCGCTACCAGCAAGCTTTGCGTCGCTACCATAGCCGCAAAGTTAAAGCCAGATGCTTCGAGGAAAGCGACCTTGTTCTTCGGCGCGCCCCGTCCGCCAAGAATCATAACAAGTTGACGCCGAAGTGGGAAGGCCCTTACCGGGTGAGACGAGTCACGAGGCCCAGCGCTGTCCGCCTTGAGACCGAAGATACCACTCCGGTGAGCAACTCCTGGAACGTTGAGCATCTTCGTAAGTTTTACCCGTAAGGCGCGGTTGTCAGGCCCCGCCCGGCAACCAACCTTTTGTACAAGTCTGGCCGCAGTTGCATGTAATCCTTTGTACAAAGCCAAGCGCAGACCCTGAGCAGCAGTAAATGAAGCGTTGGCGCCCTAAGTTTTAGCATGCATGCTGAGTCGAGTCTCGTCCTTGGTTAGGGTTGATAGTGCCTAACAGCTGCTAACCCCTAGCTTAGAGGTCGAGTCTGTGTCCTTTTTCCTGTTCCTTCATTTCCTTTGGTTCGCAGGGTTTTGCATATCCTGGCCAGACCGCTTAAGGGCGAAGAAGAGAAGAAGGGCGGGCCAGCATCTGGTCCCCGGCAAGCCAGTGTTGCCGGGGGCTGCAAGTACGAAGATTTGCCCGCGGCAAGCCAAAGTTGTCGGGGGCTGCAATCCCAGATAAGTTTTTGCATCCCTTGTCATGCGTTCTCTTATGAACTATGGAATACGAAAACCTTGTCCCCTCCTAAAAGCTACCGTGCTCCCTTAACGGGAGGCCCCAGAGCGCGTTCCTGGGGCCCGTTTTGGTAGTAGTCGCGGCGGCAAAGGGGCGGAACGAGGGGCCCGAACCCGCCTCATCCCTTCCTCCGCCAAAGGCGTGGGGGAGGTCGAGTGGCGCGGGAAGACGGCAGGGCCTGTTGCGGGGTAAAGAAGTGTCTATCTTAACGATATAAAGGATTCGCTCCTTGGCGTGGGTTTTACCCACGGGACAAATGGCCCGGCAAACATGCCCTTTTCATTAAAAACATTCCGCTCAGGTACATTTCAGAGAGAATAAAAAACATGAAAGATGGGATTACAAGTTTTTGAACACAACTAAGGCCCGAGGGCTTACAGATTGAAAAAAGATAAGATGCCCGTAATCCCTTTCTTGTCTCTCTCCTCAGGAGGTAGGACAAGGAGGCGAAAAGGGCAAAAGGGGCGCCTAGGCGAGGTACGGGTGGCAGAAGACACCAACAGAACGCCTCGGGGGCCGGCTGAAAGCTGGACGGTGATGGCGGCGCCGGAAGAAGGGCTCGACGAGGCGGCAGGGCGTCAGCACGCTGTCGAGGGCGCCGTGCCCTCGTACTCCGAGTTGAAGGCCTTGCCGCCAGCCCTCTTCCTCTTCCGCAGCCTCGCCACGCCAGCCGCCAAGGAGGCGAGCCCGGGAAGCTCAAGGAGCCGGCGACACGGATGATGGGGTCGCCGGTGCCACACGGAGCTGCGACCGGCGCCTAGTCGGACCCGTCATCCCGACGACCGCTGCCCTCGTCGTCGCTGTCGCTCCCCTCCTCGTCACTCTCGCTCGAGGAGGAGCCTTCGCTGTCGGGGGAGCTATCCACGCAGCACCGGGCCCGGGTCCCGAAGTCCCCGAAGGCCTTGACGGAGAGGAGATCGCCCTCCATCAACTTAAAATGGAGGGTGAACCCCTCCATCAAGCTGTGGATACGGGCGAATGTCTTCCACCCTCGGCCAAGATACACCACGCCGGGGGCTGGGAACTCGACGTGGACCCGCGTGCCGCTGATCCCGCAGCCCTTTATGCGCAATCTTAGCGTCTCGGGTTGCTCCATCTCCATCATGCTTGCGAAGGGAGCCGGGAGGCGGAGGCGGCGGCGAGGCGCCCGGCGCAGCCTCACGAAGAACTCGCAAGGATCGTCCCCGAGGTGGACCGCCGTGGGAAGAGGAGCCGCTGGCGGAGGCGAGGCCGGCGCGTCGCCCCGCCCGCCTCTTCCCTGAGCGCCTCGGCCTCGTCCATGCCCTCGTCCACGACCTCGCCCCCTCCCCCTTCCCCTTACGGCTGGCTCCGCCACCGCGGGTGCAAGGGGGGGAGGGGCGCGTTGCCTAGCGGCAACCCTCGCCGCCACCGATGAAGGACCAGAATTCCCTTTCTCCATGGCGAATGGAGGGAGGGGATCAGAAGCTGAAGGAAAGGAAAGACGAAGGAGTGCGGATTTCCGTCGCCCCCTCTTGCTCTTTATAAAGAAGCAGGGTGGGGGCTCGGCTGCCCCGCTCAGCCAATCAAGACGCAGGAAGGCCAGGCGACTGGGGCCGACCTACAGCCCCGACCCGCGACGGCCCGGTTTCCTGCCTCCACCGTCCGCAACCCCGGGTGCATGGAAGCCGCGTGGCTGACGCGCAGGACCGAGGCAACAGATAAGGCGACCTCTCCCCACCCCGTGATCGTGGGGAGCGGGCGCCTCGAAACCGTGCCTCGGCCCCGTCCAGCGAACGAGCTACGCCTCCATGCCTCCCTCCACTTATGGAGCTAGCGCGAACCGCCCCCCTTTATTGCGACGTGACGCATGCCTGCGGGGTTCGGCCCCGCGCACGCCGCCCACGTCACGCACGCCTCTCCCCACGATGCCGCGTTCGACGCGTGCCGTTCGGGGAGTACGTGGTGGACGCAGAAGCAGATGCAGCGTGACCCAGGCCATGCGTGCCCGTGCACTGTTTTGGGCCTGGCCCAACAGCGCTCGGCACCGTGTATGGCCCAGGCCCGGGGGCTCCTGCCGGTGTACTAAAGTAGGGGTACCTTAGTATCCCGAACTTGTGCACGGGCAGTCCTAGCACCCCGCGGCAAGGCTTGCCAGGCGATCGCCAAGACTCTCCGTGGTCCCTTTTTGGGCCATCCAAGAACAAAGTATTTGAGCCAAGGCCCCGGCAGGAGGAGCCTGCCTGGAAGGCCACCCGAAGAGAACAAGGCCCCGGCAAGAGGAGCTTGCCGGGACGACCGCTCGAAGCACAAGACCCCGACAGGAGGAGCTTGCCGGGAAGGCCGACCGAGGCACGACAAGATACTTGCTGCGATGCGCTCCGCGTCCCGGCAAGGACCGATGAGCGACAAGATCCCGGGCGCGACAAGGCATCAGACGCGGCAAGGCGCTTGCCGCGGCAAGTCACCACCCCGCGCCTGCGCTCCAGCTCATCCACCCACGCGTCGCTCTGGGGCCGTTCCAGGCGTACGTGGCGAGAGGCTGCGCAGCCAGGGGCATGCGGTGGCGAAGCGACGCTGACAGAGTAGCCATCGTGGCAAACGGTGGCGCTCCTGACGGTCCCCTTTCCTGCACCGTCTGGGCGATGCGGACGGGTATTTAATGCCCTTGTCCCCTGCCGTCAGAGTTAGGTATGATAGCACTGTACAGCCATTGTGCAGGCAGCTGTACCCACTACAGCATTCTCCCATTTTTGCCCCCACTTGCGCTGCCACCTGTGGGTAACCCCTTAAGCATATAAAAGGAGGCCCCATGCGCACGTAGAGGAGGAGGACATCCATCGCTACGCTCGGTCTCGCCAGCGGCTGGTGTGTACTGTAGCACCACGCGCTCCCGAGCAAGAACACAATACAATCCACAAAGCAGCAGTAGGGTTTTACGCATCCTTGTGGCCCGAAGCTGGGTAAAATCCCTCGTGTGCATCGCCTCCATCCGCTCTTCGCGCGACCTCCGCCCCCCGCCGAACCAAGAAAGGGGCTCGGTCCCCATAGGTGTTCGAGGAGGCAGATTTCCCCCGACAGTGCCCGCAGTTATGGGCAGATGGGTATTTGTTAATGTCCGGTTGTAGAAAACCCGAAGTTGATCTTAATTAAAATACATCAACCGTGTGTGTAACCGTGATGGTCTCTTCTCGGCGGAGTCCGGGAAGTGAACACGGTGTCGGAGTTATGTTTGACGTAGGTTGTTCTAGGATCACTTCTTGATCATAGTTCATCGACCGTGCTTTTGCCTCTCTTCTCGCTCTTATCTGCGTATGCTAGCCACCATACTCTACTTAGTCACTACTGCAACCTCACCAATTTCCCCCTTCCTTACCCTTTAAGCTTTGCTAGTCTTGATACCCATGGTAATGGGATTGCTGAGTCCTCGTGGCTCACAGATTACTACACCACCAGTTGCAGGTACAGGTTATGCGATGATCATGACGCGAGAGCGATGTTTATTTGTGTTGGAGTTCTTCTTCTGCTTCTTCTTCGATTGAGGGATAGGTTCCTGGTCGGCAGCCTGGGCTAGCAGGGTGGATATTGTTTGAGTTTCTGTTTATGTTTCTTCCGTAGTCGGATGTTGATCTTGTATATGATGTGTTGTTGTATTCATGTGACATTGTATGTCTTGGTTGTATCCTCACTATTATGTAATGTTGATGTAATGATATCCACCTTGCAAAAGCGTCTTCAAGATGCGCTTCTATCCTTGTTGGGACCTTTGAGTTCCTTTAGGATAGGGTTGCATCTTGGGCGTGACAAGTTGGTATCAGAGCCTCGACCGACCCTAGGAGCCCCCTTGATTGATCGTGTAGTTTGGCCGATGTCGAGTCTAGAAAAAAAATCTTTTTCGGAGTCTAGTTATATCGGAGAGTAGGAATTCTTTTTACTCCTCTGCCCCTTCATCGCTCTGGTAAGGAATCTTGACGTAGGTGTTTTGAACTACTCCTCTTCCCGTTCAAATTTTTCTTTAGGATCACGTGGTTAGTTTTCAATCGTTGGCCATCCTCTTTTGTCCGGTGCATTTCTTGTCAAGTTGATTCGACCCTCTTTGTTTTTCCTGAGATCAATTCTCAGTTCTTACTCCGACGTCGTTGTTTCCCTGTCCGAAGTTGTCCTTGTTTTTCCCACCCGCCCACCCTTCTTCTTCTCGGAATTGGAGTCCGTAATCGAGTACCTATTCTACTCATGCGAAGCGTTTGCATTCTCTGCTCACTTATTCCAACCGGTGTTTTTCCCCTTGCAAGTTATTCGTCGATTCCCCGTTCCAAGTTGCCTGTGTTTTCCCGCCCTCCCACCCTTTTTATTCTCGGAGTCTGAGCCTTTATTCAAGTAATCAATTTCATCCGTGCGGAGTATCTTCAGTTGTTCCTCAATTGTCTTAACCGGTGAAGTCTCGTCTGGTTCATCAATGTTCGTTTTGCTTTCTTTCCGGTGGATTCCAACTCAATTTTCTCAGTTCGATCATTTTCTTTTCCTCGACTCAAAAATTTCCCTCTGATCGTTTGCCTCTCGCCATTTAACCCTTCCGGAGTGTTGAAGACATCTCAGAAGATTCGTGTTTGCTTTCAATTATTTCGAGGTTGTCACCTCATTCAAATCTGTCAATCGTTCCGGTGCATCATCTTTTCTTCAATCCTTTCCAACGGTGTTTCTTTTTCAGTGGGCCTTAACCCACAGGTCTTTTCCCAGGATCTTACCTGACTCTTCTAATTTTCCCGTAGTATTCTCAAATCCTTTTCGAAGTTTGACGTAAGAATGAATTTCATCAGTCAGATGCTCTTCCAAGATCGCTTTCAAATTCATTGTTCCGGAGCATCTCTCTAATTCTTCAAGGTGTTTCTCGTCGTTTTTCTCAACATTTGAAGTCCGAAGAAGAGTTTCTTCTAAATCTCGTCCGTTCTCCTGGAGATTGTGGTGCTAGTGCGATGTTATCCTATCTAATTGTTTCCAGTCGCGCAATTCTTTTCATCCATCCGGAGTATCTTCAGGAGTTGTTTTTCCGTCTCGATCATCCGGAGGCCATCTTTTCGGAATATTCCTTCGTTCCAAATTTTCAGATTCGTTCTCCAATTATTCTATATTCGTGCCTCTTCGTTCGTCTCAATATTTTTCCGGTGCTTCATCCAAGTTCTAATCAGTTCGCGATCTCTTCGTTTTCGTGCGTCTTGTTTTACTCAAGTATCTTTGTTCATTTTCTAATTCTTCCCGGTGATTCATCCTCTTTTCTTCGTTCGTTTTCATTCTTACGGTGGGTCGTTGAAGATTCTTTTTTGTTGTTAAATATCAATTCATTCGTTTCGTTTCTATCCTACTGGTGGCTCATGAAGACCTTCCCAAATTTGGCGTTATATCTTCCCCTAATCTTTTCCCAATGCGAATAAGTGGTATGCAATCCATTGCTTCTCATCAAGTTAATTGGTGGAGGATAAGCATAACATAATTCTTATTCTCCTTTCATCAAGTTGATTAATTCTTTTCTTCGAGGATTGTTCGTGATAAGCGATTTCTCGGTTCTAAGTTGTTCGTATTTTCTTTTCCGGAGTTCCAAGTCTTCTCGTTGTTCCGTCGCGAAGCCCCATCTAAATCATCGCAAGGCTTTAATCTTATTCTTTCATCCTTCAATTTAATCTCGTCATCCTTTATTTTACCGGAGTTCTTCACGGTGGTCCATTAAGGATTTAATTCATTCATCGAGTGTTCATCAAGATTCTTGTTCAAGGAGTTCTAGTATCTTTTCTTCTTGCATCTCCAAGCGCAATTAATTCTCCGCATTCTGTTGCAATGGAGTTTTGCATTTCTTCGTTCTTCCCAGCTATTCAATCTTTTCCGCTTGTGGTCGGTTATCTCCTAATAATTTTGAGATGTTATCCATAAGTCCACAATAAGCTTATTCTTTTCGTTGTTGATTTTCTCAACAACTCCGCTCAATCCTTTCTTCTATGGATGATTTCTATTTCATTCGTGGTAGAAGTTGTCATTTTCTTCCTCGTTCTTCTCATTCCAATCTTTTAATTCTCCTGGAGGTTTTGTGTTGTTCCTCTCGTCAAGTATCATTCCATCTTCTCAAGTTCATGTTCTAATCTTTCCATGTTTAACCAGAGTGCTGCCTAATTCTTTCGTTCTTATTCCTTTGTGAACCGGAGTGGTTTCGAATCCATTTTTGTTTCGGAGCCTTGATTCTTGTCATATTCGTCATTTCTTTTTCTTCCTACTCGAGCGTTCTCGACTTTTCTCATCCTCTCTTTTTTTTCTTCTTATCTCACCTCATTCCTTTTTTCTCTTCCGTCTCGGTCCTAAGATCTCGGGACGAGATCTCTTGTTAGTGGAGAAGAGTTGTAAAGCCCCGGATTCGATGCGCCAGGTGTTCGCCAGTTATTCGCCGTCCTTGCCATCTCATGTGCTTGCGTGTCGCACTTTGCCATGTCATCATATGCATTTCATATCATGTCATCATGTGCATCGCATTTGCATACGTGTTCGTCTCATGCATCCGAGCATTTTCCCCGTTGTCCGTTTTGCAATCCGGCACTCCTATGTCACCCGGCGCCCCCTCTTGTCTCTGTTCATGTGCGGGTGTTAAACTTTCTCGGAATAGACCGAGGTTTGCCAAGCGGCCTTCGTATAGCACCGGTAGACCGCCTGTCAAGTTTCGGGTCATTCAGAGGTCGTTTGATACTCCAACGGTTAACCGGGTAACCGTAAAAGCCTCTTTTGTGTGCAGCCCAACACCCCTTTCAAAGTGGCCCAAAACCCATCCAAGCCACCTCCATCCTCTCGTTCGTTCGATCACGATCGTGTGGGCGAAAACCGCACCTCATTTGGAGCATCCTAGCTCCCTCTACCTATATAAACGTCCCTCCCCTTCCATTTTCACGGACGAAACCCTAGCCCTTCTCCACCCCGCCGCCTGACATGTCCACCCTCGCCGGACACGTCCAGCCTCCACGTCCCTCCGCCAATGGCGTCGCGCCACGTCATCTTCCCCGCCGCCGCAACCAACCGGCGCCCTCCACGTCACCAGCGCCCGCGCTCCACTTCGCCGCCTCCCGCGTGGACCCGCCGGGGCCCGGCCGCGGCCCTCCCGGCCCGCGGGTCCCATCCCGCGCCGCCGCGCGAGCCCGCGCCCCTGCTGCCAGGCGCCACCGTCCGCCGCCTGCGCCGCCATCGCCAAGCGCCGCCGTCCGCCGGCGCCCGCTCCGTGCTCCGCCGCCACCGCCGCTCGCGCCCCGCGCCGCTGCCTTCGCTCCACCGCGCCCGCGCCACCAAGCCCCGTGCCGCCGCCATGGAGTCGCCGCCGCCTCGCCATGTCAACCGCCTCCGCCGGCGCTGCTGCTCACCGGAGCTCGCGCCTCCGCCCCCATCGATGCGGATCCGGTCGGGCCGGACCGGATCCGGCCGTCCCCGATCTCCCCGGTGTCGTCCCGTGCCCCCACCGGCCTCCTCCTCGCCGGATCCACCCCGTCGTCGCCGGAGCCGGGGTGGATGAGATCCGCCCGTCCCCGATACAAACAGCCTCGCTCCGTCCCGGATCCCGCCGTCCCGTTGACTTTCCCGGAGGTTGTTTTTTTCTCCAAGTCCCAGTATTTTTCAGCATTTTATTCACTTGTTCATCATGCCATAACTATGCATCGGTATCTCCGATTTGTGCGTGTATCATATCAAAATGTTCATGTGGTTGTGATCCTCGTTTTGTTCCATCGTGTCATTTTCATTTGAGCTCATCTTGATGCCCGAAATGCTGTTAGAAGAGGGCTATGTGTTGTTAGTTTCAGATTCTCAGCAGAACATGCACTTTTGTCATTTTTGCCATGATTGATGTGTGCACCCTATGAACTTGAGCTCTACATGTGTTTTGAAATATATCATGCCATATTTGCTGTGGTGCAACCCATTATTCATGATATGCCATGTATTGTTTGTTTTGAGCTTGCAAAGTAGCCTCCGTGATGTTGCTGATTTCAGAGACTTAGAATTTCACCAAGTCTTTGTCTGCTGTTATTTTGATGCCATGTATTCATGTTGCTACAGTGATATCCATGCCACTTTTGAGGATGATCAGTAAGGATGTTTTGTAGATATGGTTATGCTCTATCCATACATGCCTCTGTTTGCATTTATGGAGCACCTTAGCTTGACTCAATCGAGCTCTACTTTTGCTATAAAATGTTCCTCGCAGATTGTTTACGTGTTATTCAATTTTGCCTAGCTTGTTGTTGTTGATCCATGCATGCCATGTTGTTGTTCTTGCCATGCCTAGCTTCTATGCCATGTCTAGTTCCTGTTTGTATGCTTGGTTTGTGATGCAATGCCTCGTAGTGAGTGCATCGAGCTCGTAAACATGCCTACTTGTTATCTGTTTTGCCATGCTCCAGTTTTCCACTAAGTCTGAATCTTTTTATGTTTTTGCTATGATCACATGCTTGCAATTGTATTCTCTGATCCCTTTTGGCTTATGGTCAGTAAGGTACTTTTGTTAAATGCTTTGAGTAGATTCATGCCATGCTCTAGTTTGACACGATAGCTTGCTGTAACATGTTGTTTGATAGCTCTAAACATTGCAACCTGATGTTATTTCTGCCATGTTGTTTGACAGTGTCGCAATCTTGCCATGTCCTTTTGAGCATGTTCTACTAGTTTCTGGAGTTAGCTCAGTGTTCATGTTTTGTCATCCTTTACCTGTACATCATGTCCGTACCTTTTGTTATCATGTTATGGTCCTGTAGCATGTTGATTTGATGCTTGCTAGATGCCAACTTGCTGTTTTGGACAGATTGTTGTTATATCTTGTATAGGGTGTATGGGTTGCTCCGTTGCATCGTTTTGAGTGTGCTCTACATGAAACTTGCTTAGTTTTGCATGTAGTCTCATATTAACTTGTTGCATCCATGTTTTGAGGTGTTTGCTTGATGTTTATATGCATTTTGCATCAATGCCATGCTTAACTTGTTTTGCTCATATCTTCTAGGCCGTAGCTCCAAATCTAATGAACTTTATATGTAACTTGACTAGAATTTCATGTAGATCATCATGGTGCATCTTAACTTGCTGTTTAACAACTTTAACATAAGTTTTATTCAGATCTGGACTAATTTCAAAATTTGCATCTGAGGACTCCCGGAATTGCTCTTTGTTGTTTCCGGCCTCATTAAAACTTGCTTTGACGTGTTGCTCTTGTATGCATCATCTCTTGCCATGATAGCTTCATGTAGCATTATCATGCGTCATACTTGGTTGAGCATCATGCCTTGTTCATGTGTGATGTGTTTACCGTGTTGTGTGCTTCTTCTCGATAGTTCTCGTTTCGTTGCGATCGTGAGGATTCGTTCGTCTACGCTTGGTTCGTCTTCGTGGCTTCATCTTCTTCATGGACTCGTTCTTCTTCCTAGCGGGATTTCAGGCAAGACGATCGTCACCTTGGATCTCATTACTATCATTGCTATGCTAGTTGCTTCGTTCTTTCGCTATGCTGCGTTACCTACCACTTGCTGCTCAAGCCTCCCAAATTGCCATGAACCTCTGACCTTTGTTACCCTTCCTAGCAAACCATTGTTTGGCTATGTTACCGCTTTGCTCAGCCCCTCTTATAGCGTTCCTAGTTGCAGGTGAAGATGAAGATTGCTCCATGTTGGACCATGTTTATGTTGGGATATCACAATATCTCTTATATTATTAATGCATCTATATACTTGGTAAAGGGTGGAAGGCTCGGCCTTATGCCTGGTGTTTTGTTCCACTCTTGCCGCCCTAGTTTCCGTCATATTGGTATTATGTTCCCGGATTTTGCGTCCCTAACGCGGTTGGGTGATTTATGGGACCCCCTTGACAGTTCGCTTTGAATAAGACTCCTCCAGCAAGGCCCAACATTGGTTTTACCATTTGCCTCACCTATGCCCTTTTTCCCATGGGTTTCCGGAGCCCAAGGGTCATCTTTATTTTAGCCCCCCCGGGCCAGTGCTCCTTCGAGTGTTGGTCCGAACCGAGCAGCCTGCGGGGCCACCACGGGGAAACTCGAGGCCTGGTTTTACTCGTAGCTTGACTTATCCGGTGTGCCCTGAGAACGAGGTACGTGCGACTCCTATCGGGATTTGTCGGCACATCCGGGCGGCTTTGCTGGTCTTGTTTTATTACTGTCGAAATGTCTTGTAGCCGGGATTCCGAGACTGATCGGGTCTTCCCGGGGAGAAGGAATATCCTTCGTTGATTGCGAGAGCTTATCATGGGCTAAGTTGGGACACCCCTGCAGGGTTTGAACTTTTGAAAGCCGTGCCCGCGGTTATGGGCAGATGGGAATTTGTTAATGTCCGGTTGTAGAAAACCCGAAGTTGATCTTAATTAAAATACATCAACCGCGTGTGTAACCGTGATGGTCTCTTCTCGGCGGAGTCCGGGAAGTGAACACGGTGTTGGAGTTATGTTTGACGTAGGTTGTTCTAGGATCACTTCTTGATCATAGTTCATCGACCGTGCTTTTGCCTCTCTTCTCGCTCTTATCTACGTAAGCTAGCCACCATACTCTGCTTAGTCGCTGCTGCAACCTCACCAGTTTCCCTCTTCCTTACCCTTTAAGCTTTGCTAGTCTTGATACCCATGGTAATGGGATTGCTGAGTCCTCGTGGCTCATAGATTACTACACCACCAGTTGCAGGTACAGGTTATGCGATGATCATGACGCGAGAGCGATGTTTATTTGTGTTGGAGTTCTTCTTCTGCTTCTTCTTCGATTGAGGGATAGGTTCCTGGTCGGCAGCCTGGGCTAGCAGGGTGGATATTGTTTGAGTTTCTGTTTATGTTTCATCCGTAGTCGGATGTTGATCTTGTATATGATGTGTTGTTGTATTCATGTGACATTGTATGTCTTGGTTGTATCCCCACTATTATGTAATGTTGATGTAATGATATCCACCTTGCAAAAGCGTCTTCAAGATGTGCTTCTATCCTTGGTGGGACCTTCGAGTTCCTTTAGGATAGGGTCGCATCTTGGGCGTGACAAGCGCGGGGTCTTGACGTGTCGGCGCTGTAGCAGGGAGCGCTCGGGCAGCCTCTTGCGGTCGAGGGACTTCTTGGCAGCTCCGTTCTTGCTGGGCTCGCGCCTGACGGAGCGGGTTCTGCCCAGGGGCCACGCGCCTTGGAGCCATGGCGTCTTGTTGGAGTGGAGGTGGCTGGTACGCCCTTGGAGCTTCGTTGCCCGTGCGGGGCGGGGTGCGGCGCAGCGGAGCGGACGGCGTAGGAGAGCCCCCTGTGGCGCGGATGAGCTCGGCGACGCGGTCGAGCCACTCTTCGTAGACGTCGTCGACGGGACGGTAGCGCAGGATCTCGTTTGCCGCGATGAGTGCAGCTCGAGCGTCCAAGGGTGCACGGAGCGCGCGGGATGAAGAGCCAGCTGGCGTGAGCGATGGAGTAGCGGTGCGGCCGTCTTGCCGCACGGACGGGTGCTGAGACGATGCTTGCTGCTCGTTCCCCGCCGGGCCGGTGGCGGCGTTGATGGCGGGCGACGGGGAACGATGATGACGCCCACCGATAGGAGTTGTCTGGGCGACGCGGGAAGCGATGGCGGCCCGGCACTCGGCGCGGGCCCGACGAGCGTCAGACATGGACACGACGGTCGGAGGCGAGCGGAGCGGTGGAAGACAAATTCCGGCGCACCCCTACCCGGCGCGCCAAATGTCGTATTTCAGGATCCGGCAGACCCTTAAGGTTCGAACTCTGGGGTGCGCGCGGAGATTATGCCCTCTACCTCTCCGTCTCGAAAAGATCTAACTACTGCAAGAACAACACAAAAGACACAGGGTTTATACTGGTTTGGGCCACCGATGTGGTGTAATACCCTACTCCAGTGTGGTGGGTGGATTGCCTCTTGGGCTGATAATGATGAACAATACAAGGAAGAACAGCCTCGCGAGGGCCTGTTCTTAGCTGGGATGATGAACTGCTAGGGGAGTTTAGCCGCCCTTCTCTCTCTCTGCTGCCTGAGTCTTTCTAACTAGCTTCTCGACGATCTCCCTTGATTGCTCGATGATCGCCCCCCTACCCTGGGGGTGGCTAGTCCTATTTATAGGCAAGGGCCCTGGGCCTCTTCCCAAATATTGAGCGGGAAGGGCGCCAACAATTGGCCAATTTGAAGGGGAACATCTGGTACACTTATCCTGACTAAAGTTGGTCCTCGCCTGCCAAAGGCCCTGTGGTGACGCCGTTCTGGGCTCCATGATGAGCTCATTCCCACCGTTGGACTAGTCATGGTCTCGTTGCACCGAAATGGGTGCCTTTGCTTGATCCTCTTGCCTGCGCTTGCCCCCTTTGCACCAAAGTGGAAAGGGAGGACACTGCGCAGGCTGGCGCCCGCCTGACGCCCTAGGTCTTCATGGATTGCATCATGGGCACCTCGTGAGGTACCCCGCCTTGATCTCTCCGCCTCCCCGTGAGCCAGCCCGATGAGGCCGTGCCTGAGGAAGCGCCGTGTCGTCCGCCCCGCGAGGCTTGGCCCCTCGCGAGGGTCTTGGGTCTTGTGTTGATGAAGATGGTCCACGCTGGGTCCCCTCTCGAGCCACGCCGCAGGCCCAGGCAGGCAAGTCTGGGGACCCCCATTCCCAGGACGCTGACAAGTAGTATCTTGATCTAGTAGAATAAAGTTTATGGCATGATCTAGTTTTGAGTTTTTCTTTATGATCTCTTTTTGTAATTGAGTCCGTGAGCTATATAATAAAGATTAGTGTTGAGTCAAGGGCTTGATTTTCTTGCTATGATCTTGAGTGAATGATAAAAGAAAAGAGAAAAAGAATAAAAATAAACAAAGAGTTCATATTGATCTTATTGAGAGTAATGACTTCACATAGAAAGAGTATGATGATTAAAAGTTGTTGGGAGTTGGCAAGCATAGCTTTGGTCATCATTGCAATTAATAGGAAGTAATAAGGAAAGAGAGGTTTCACATATAAATACACTATTATTGACAACTTTTATGATTGGGAGCACTCATTAAAATATGACATGCTAAAGAGTTGATGTTGGAAAAGGAAGACAACGTGATGAGCTATGTTTTCTTATATCTGAGATAAAGTATGTTGTCATGGATCCTCCAACATGTTGAGCTTGCCTTTCCCCCTCTTGCTAGCCAAATTCTCAGCACCAAGTAGAGATACTACTTGTGCTTCCAAAAACCCTTAAACCAGTTTTGCCATGAGAGTCCACAATATCTACCTATGGATTGAGTAAGATCCTTCAAGTAAGTTGTCATCGGTGCAAAGCAATAAAAATTGCTCTAAATATGTATGATTGATTGGTGTGGGAGAAATAAGCTTTATACAATCTTGTGATATGGAAGTAATAAAAGCGACAGAATGCATAATAAAGGTTTATATCACAAGGGGCAATATAATGTGACGTTCTTTCGCATTAAGATTTTGCGCATCCAACCATAAAAGCACATGGCAACCTCTGCTTCCCTCTACGAAGGGCCTATCTTTTATTATTATCTTCTACCTTATGCAAGAGTCATGGTGATCTTCCCCTTTCCTTTTTCATTTTATCCTTTGGCAAGCACAGTATGTTGGAAAGATTTTGATATATGTACCTAATTGGATGTAGGGGAGCATGAGTTATTATTGTTGACAGTACCCTTGAGTTAAAAGGTTGTGGGGCGAAACTATAAGCCCCTATCTTTCTCTGTATCCGGTTAAAACTCCGTAACCACAAGTATTGCGTGAGTGTTAGCAATTATGAAGGACTAGATGATAGTTGAGTATGTGGACTTGCTTTTAAGCTCTGACATAGACTCTTTCTGATGTTATGATAAATTGCAATTGCTTCAATGACTGAGATTATTGGTTGTGGGTTCTCAATAAAGTTTATGATTCGTACCTCTGCGTTGTGAATAGATTATTACTTGAACATAAGTAATCATGTGACAATATCTATATATGTTGTTCTTATAAGAATAACCATGATGCCTTCCTGTCCGTATTTTATTTTTATCGACGCCTCTACCTCTAAACGTGGGGACATATTTATCATTATCGGCTTTCGCTTGAGGACTAGCGAGGTCTAAGCTTGGGGGAGTTGATACGTCCATTTTGCATCATGCTTTTATATCGATATTTATTGCATTATGGGCAGTTATTACACATTATGTCACAATACTTATGCCTATTCTCTCTTATTTGACAAGGTTTACATAAGGAAGGGGAATGCCGGCAGCTGGAATTCCGGGCTGGAAAAGGAGCAAATATTAGAGACCTATTCTGCGCAACTCCAAAAGTCCTAAAACTCCACGAAAGTGATTTTCAGAATATATAAAAAATATCCAGCGGAAGAAGTTCACCAGAGGGGGTCCCACCTAGTCACAAGGGTGGGGGCGCGACCTACCCCCTGGGCGCGCCCCCTACCTTGTGGGCCCCCTGTTGGCCCTCCGATTCCCATCTTCTTCTATATGAGGTCTTTCGTCGAGAAAAAATTGGGAAGCAACCTTTCGGGACGAGACTCCGCCGCCACGAGGCGGAACCTTGGCGGAACCAATCTAGGGCTCCGGGAGAGCTGTTCTGCCGGGGACACTTCCCTCCAGGAGGGGGAAATCATCGCCGTCATCATCACCAACGCTCCTCTGATCGGGAGAGGGCAATCTCCATCAACGTCTTCACCAGCACCATCTCATCTCAAAATCCTAGTTCATCTCTTGTATCCAATTGTTGTCTCCAAGTCCAGGATTGGCACTAGTAGGTTGCTAGTAGTGTTGATTACTCTATGTAGTTGATGCTAGTAGGTTTATTTGGTGGAGGATCATATGTTCAGATCCTTTATGCATATTATTACCCCTCTGATTATGAACATGAATATGCTTTGTGAGTAGTTACGTTTGTTCCTGAGGACAAGGGAGAAGTCTTGCTATTAGTAGTCATGTGAATTTGGTATTCGTTCAATATTTTGATGAGATGTATGTTGTCTAGCCTCTAGTGGTGTTATGTGAACGTCGACTACATAACACTTCACTATTATATGGGCCTAGAGGAAGGCATTGGGAAGTAATAAGTAGATGATGGGTTGCTAGAGTGACAGAAGCTTAAACCCTAGTTTATGCGTTGCTTCGTAAGGGGCTGATTTGGATCCATATGTTTCATGCTATGGTTAGGTTTACCGTAATACTTTTGTTGTAGTTGCGGATGCTTGCAATAGAGGTTAATCATAAGTGGGATGCTTGTTCAAGTA
Source organism: Aegilops umbellulata (assembly GCA_032464435.1). NCBI lineage: Eukaryota > Viridiplantae > Streptophyta > Magnoliopsida > Poales > Poaceae > Aegilops > Aegilops umbellulata. Next base: position 146,198,238 of record CP136059.1, on the reverse strand, counting down.
AGAACGACACCCAAGCACCGGTCCACCCACATATCAAATTATCAAAGTACCAAACCCGAATCATATGAACGTGATGAAAACTAGCTTGACGATATTCCCATGTGTCCTCGGGAGCGCTTTTCCTTATATAAGAGTTTGTCCAAGATTGTCCTTTGCTACAAAAAGGATTGGGCCACCTTGCTGCACTTTATTTACTTTCGTTACTTGTTGCTCGTTACAAATTATCCTATCACAAAACTATCTTCTACCACTTATTTTAGTACTTCCAGAGAATACCTTGCTGAAAAACGCTTATCATTTCCTTCTGCTCCTCGTTGGGTTTGACACTCTTACTTATTCAAAGGACTACGATAGATCCCCTATACTTGTGGGTCATCAGCAACCAACGCGATAAGGCGTTGTCAATCCCTACACAGTCACTTACGACAGTGAGATCTGATAGATATGATAAGATAATATTTTTGGTATTTTTATGATAAAGATGCAAAGTAAAGAAAGTAAAATGAAAACGACGCAAGAAATTGCTAAGTGTTGGAAGATTAATATGATGGAAAATAGACCCGGGGGCCATAGGTTTCACTAGTGGCTTCTCTCAAGAGCATAAGTATTTACGGTGGGTGAACAAATTACTGTTGAGCAATTGATAGAATTGAGCATAGTTATGAGAATATCTAGGTATGATCATGTATATAGGCATCACGTCCGAGGCAAGTAGACCGACTCCTGCCTGCATCTACTACTATTAGTCCACACATCGACCGCTATCCAGCATGCATCTAGAGTATTAAGTTCATAAGAACAGAGTAACGGTTTAAGCAAGATGACATGATGTAGAGGGATAAATTCATGCAATAAGATAAAAACCCCGTCTTGTTATCCTCGATGGCAACAATACAATACGTGCCTTGCTGCCCCTGCTGTCACTAGGAAAGGACACCGCAATATTGAACCCAAAGCTAAGAACTTCTCCCATTGCAAGAAAGATCAATCTAGTAGGCCAAACCAAACTGATAATTTGAAGAGACTTGCATAGATAATCAATCATACATAAAAGAATTCAGAAGATTCAAATATTGTTCATAGATAAACTTGATCATAAACCCACAATTCATTGGTCTCAACAAACACACCGCAAAAGAAGATTACATCGAATAGATCTCCACGAGAGAGGGGGAGAACATTGTATTGAGATCCAAAAAGAGAGAAGAAGCCATCTAGCTAATAACTATGGACCCGAAGGTCTGAGGCAAACTACTCACACATCATCAGAGAGGCTATGGTGTTGATGTAGAAGCCCTCCGTGATTGATGCCCCCTCCGGCGGAGCTTCGGAATAGGCCCCAAGATGAGATCTCGTGGGTACAGAACGTTGTGGCGGTGGTATTAGGTTTTTGGCTCTGTTTCCGATCGTTTGGGGGTACGTAGGTATATATAGGAGGAAGGAGTACGTCGGTGGAGCAACGTGGGGCCCACGAGGGTGGAGGGCGTGCTTGGGGGGTAGGCGTGCCCCCTACCTCGTGGCTTCCTCTTTGATTTCTTGACATAGGATCCAAGTCCTCTGGATCATGTTTGTTCCGAAAATCACATTCCTGAAGGTTTCATTCCGTTTTATATTCTTTTTCTGCGGAAGTATGAAATAGGCAAAAAACAGCAATTCTGGGCTGGGCCTCCGGTTAATAGGTTAGTCCCAAAAATAATATAAAAGTGAAAAATAAAGCCCAATAATGTCCAAAACAGAATATAATATAGCATGGAGCAATAAAAAATTATAGAGACGTTGGAGACGTATCAACGGGTCACAAATGTCATGAACAACATGACCGCGCACCTGTCCGTAAACATCCATGTAACCGCGAGGGTCGGCTCTGATACCAAGTTGTAACGCCCTGGTCGTTACTCCTGGCGGGATCTAGACTAGCCCGAGAGATCAATACTAGTCTTTTCTATGCACTTTGTGCTCACTCGAGCGCACCCGGGAACAACTTCCCTGTCGGTCACCCATTCTGAAATTACTCCAAGCTGAGCACGCTTAACTTTGGAGTTATGTCTGAATGTGCTCCCGGAAAAGAAGGAATTCCTTATTGATATAGTAGCCTATCATCCCTAATAAGCCAGGCTATCACACACCGCAAGACTCATCCTAAAACTCGGGGGAGTGGGGCGACGGTATGGGAATCGCTGGGTAACCTTAACTTTGTTATCTAATCTAGGAGAAATATGCAGACCGGCAGGGGTTGGCGGCGGCGACAAGCTAGGGTTCGAGGGGGGATGGGGCCAGGTAGGGGGATTGTGGAGGGGGTGGTGGTGTTTGAGGGTACGCCGCGGCTACTGAAATTTTTAGTAATGGTGGGTGTAGATGGTGGTGGACGAGGGAGGGCGACGGTTCAAATGCCTCAGCTACTGCAACTTTACTATAAGGTTGGTGCTGGAGGAGTGTGGGCGACGGTTGAAGTATCGCGGCTACTAGAATTTGGGTAAAGGATTTGATGCGGGGCGGGAGTACCCAAGATTGCGCACGGTCCAATAAGAATATGCATGTATGATAATAAGGAAAAGTGGCAAAACCGCCGATTTTTGCAATGCTTAAGGCGGATAGTTTGTTTTTAGATTTCTAGCAAGCTGGTCTATCGCACACGGTTCGTCCTAATTTCTAAATAAACTACCCGCCTTTAGCTTGCGCAGGTGGTGATTTTACAGCGCACTTGCATCGCACACGGTTAAGCCGGTACCTCCACCCTTTGCTCGCGCTTGCACAGTCATGGTGATTTTTACACCGCACTTGCATCACACACGGTTGAGCTAGTACCTCCAACTTTGCTCGTGCTTGCGGAGTCGTGGTGATTCATAGCGCACTTGCATCACACACGGTTAAGACATTATACCCATGTCTGTTGAGCGTCATCAGAGTCTTTGCAGCAAAAAAAACGTTAGAGAGGCTCAGAAGACAGCCACACCAGCATGTGGCCCAAATATATATGAGTGAAAAGGGTGGTATGTGATGTTCAAAATTCCAATGCACAACTTTGACCGTGCGATCCCACGGTTGGGCGCGTTGTCAAAGATCAATGATAGGGGCTAGAAGTCAAGAACCACCTGGAAGTGGCCAAATATATGTAGGAATATTGGGTGTGATGTTTAAAACTTTAAATACACAATTCACAACTTTGGTGGGACCTGCCTCGCAAACTCGAAAGAACACTTGGATATATCTAAAATGACATAATGTCGTAGCTAGCTAGGGTGCTTGACCCATCACCTCCCACTTCGTGTCAACGGGGCGGATGCACGTAATGATACTTTGGTCATACATGCTTGTCGCCATGAGCTACCATTTGACGGACCAGTGAATCTCTCGTTTGGTCAAACGACAACTGTTGTTGTTGATAAACCGCTTGAGCCATTAGATTAAACCATCATAAAAATCGCACGAGAGGGACCACAAAACCAACACCTCTTGCATGTGGCCCAAAATAATGTATGTTGGAAGGGGTGATGTGTGTTTTTAATATAGAATAATATACAATTTAGATGTGGTGCCTACCTCTCGATACAGACAACAACCATGAAGGAAGGTAGTTAAGGATGAGATACATAGGGTATGGTGTAGGTTGAACCCAGCAATCCGAGCATGTGGGAGGGAATCCTGACAACGCATGAGCTCGAGCTTTGGTTGAACGACATGTGACGGTGACCGTCCCTAACACGAACTAGGAGGAATTCATTCATGGCCAACACATACCCCTCATTATCGGTCAAAGGGATGATATATATACACTTGGGGAGCCCACAGATATGTGTGTCGTCACAAAAACCACACAAGGGAGACGAGGTCGATCAGAAGACCCCATATACACTGCATGCGGCCCGAAAATATGTATGAGTACGGTGGTGTGTGATGTGTTTAAATCCCGAATGCACAACTTCGATGGGCCACCAACTACATTACAAACCGAACACCGTACCCGACCCCAAGCCTGGTTCAATATGTACGATGTCGGTTTCCCAACTTCGAGGCGGCGGGGGGGGGGGTACCGTCGAATGCATGAGCTCAAACTTTATTGGGTCTAACATGGCACACATAGCAATAGGAAACAATCATGGTCAAACCGTTCTCGTTGTTGGGTCAAAGGGACAGATTGTATGGCCCCCCTCATTATCGGTTAAGGATAATATATATACCTCGGATAGCCCATAGATATGTGCAGCGTCTATAAACCGCACAAGGGAGACATGCTCGTGCAGAACACCCTGCCCCCTATACGCTGCATGCGACCTGAAAAAGGTTTATATAATCGCCATGATAGGTCACTGTAGAGTCAATCATTCTTTAATTTTTAGAGCAAAAAATAACCAATAAAAACATAGTCTACAAATTAGCAAAACAAGGATCCCAAGGTTTATATAATTGCCATGATAGGTCACTATAGAGATATTTATCTCTATAATGACCGTGTCATGGCATTTAAATGAATCTTGAGATATGCAACTTCCCACTGGGTCACCCATCCTTGGACTACTCCAGCCGGAGCACGCTTAACTTATGCATTCAGAGGAATTGCCTCCTTGCCTTTAAGGCGTTTCACGCTGGTCACCCTATGGGACCTACTCCCTCCTATCACACACATTTGCACTTTTAAAAACTGTGTGCGATATTTACATGGCCGGTGTGTCGCCGCCTAGCCTTCAATGAGCATTGACACTGGTGGAAGGAAAACAATGGGAGAAGAGGTGGTAAACCGATGAGAGGAGTGGTGGGAAACGGTAGTCTGTTTGGATATATAACAACATTAATATAGAAAACTTAGTAGAGAAAGAGGCATGAGCTTGCACGATGCATGCGCACAGTGCTTACCCATATACTGCGTGTGCTGTCGAAAGGGTTGAGGATTGTCGTTCGATCTGGGAGCATCCAACGGTGCAGACGTACGATCCGTGGGGTTTGGGTTCTGGCCAATCAGAACGCATAACTCAGATCGCGCACACAGCAGGGGGAGGGGGCATCGACCATGGTTTGGTAGGCACACGACTTTCGTGAGTGAACCATGTGCTATTTGAAAACATTTCGTGAGAAGAATCTTGTTTTTTAAATCCTCGTAAATTCAAAACTCACCCGGAAATCCTGAAACTTGGCATGGTGTCACGACATGGCACATATACGTCGAGGAAATTTTTGGGTCCATTTTGGCGCAAATTTTATTACAAGCCTCTTACAAACCGGAGCTTCTCTCAAAGAACCCTTATGGTTCTGATAGGTAAACGTGTCCCCCTTGTGGGCGAAACGATAATCACTACCTCTTTTCGCCTTGTATTTTCTTCTACGGGCAACATGGAATAACAGGATATCCGTGCTGAAATTTAAACTTATTCAGGGTTCGTTTGACCTTTTTATACACTAATTGAGTTTCGTAGGCATTTAATGTCCATAATTGAAATCCGAACTACAGATACATGCTCCAGTTCACCAAAATGGATAGAAAAATTATACATGTGTCCTTGGGTGCATGTTTAGGTCCCATGCCAAGAATGGGAACGAATTACAACCGTACCAGCGTCTTAGGTCATCCTCAAACATTTGGAATCTCATTTTTGAAATCCCCATAGATCCAAAACTCACCAGAAAGTTGTAAAAGTTGGCATGGTGTCACGTCATGGCACATATATGTCGTGGTAAAAACATTGTCCAATTTAGGCCAAGCTTTATTACAAACCTCTTACAAACCGGAGCTTCTCTCAAACAAGCCTCGTGGTTCCGATAGGGAAACATGTTCCCCTCGTGGGCGAAATGTAATCAGTGCCTCTTTTCGCCTTGTATTTTATTCTACAGGCAACATCAAACGACAGGATATCCGTGCTGAAATTTAAACTTATTCAGGGTTCGTTTGGTCTTTTTATACACTAATTGAGTTTCCTAGGCATTTAATGTCCACAATTCAAATCCGAACTACAAATACATGCTCCAGTTCACCAAAATGGCTAGAAAAATTATACATGTGTCCTTGGGTGCATGTTTAGGTCCCATGCCAGGAATGGGAATGAATTACAACCATACTAGCGTCCTGGCTCATCCTCAAATATTTGGAATCTTGGTTTTTAAATCGCCATAAATCCAAAGCTCACCAGAAAGTCATCAAACGTGGCATGGTGTCACGTCATGGCACATATATGTCGTGGTAAAAACATTGTCCAATTTGGGGAAAGCTTTATTAAAAACCTCTTACAAACTTGGAGCCTCTTGCAAGAACCCTTGTGGTTTCGGTAGGGATACTTGTCCCCTTGTGGGCGAAAAGATAATCACTACCTCTTCTAGCCTTGTATTTTCTTCTACACGCAACACGGAACAACGGGAGATTCGCGCTGAACTTCGAAATTATATAGGGTTCACTTAACCTTTTTAATTCATTAACTGAGTTTTCCAGGCATTTAATGTCCATAATTCAAATCCGAACTACAAATACATGCTCCAGTGCACCAAAATGGCTAGAAAAAATGTACACGTGTCCTTGGGGGTGCATGTTTAGGTCCCATGGAACGAATGGGAATGAACTCAACCGTCTCGGCATCCTGGCTTGGCCACAAAATTGTGAATCTCGGTTTTTAAATCTCTATAAATCCAAAACTTGGAAACCATGAAACTTGGCATGGTGTCATTACATGGCGCATATATGTCGTGGTAAAATAATTGTCCAATTTGGGCCAAGCTATATTACAAGCCTATTACAAAACAAAGCTTCTCACAACCCTCATGGTTCTGGTAGGGAAACATGCCCCTCTTGTGGGCGAAACGATAATCGCTGCCTCTTCTCACCTTGAACTTTGTTTTCTACATGCAACATAGAATAACAGGAGTGTGCTGAAATTTGAAACTGTTCAGGGTTTGTTTGGCCATTGTATATATTAATTAGGTTTTTTAGGCATTTAATGTAGTCCATAATTCAAATTTGCACTACAAGCACATGCTCAAGTGAAGCAAAATGGGTGGAAAATCATACATGTGTCATTGGGTGCATGTTTAAGTCTCATTTAAGGAATGGGAATGAATTACAAACTTCTAGTCGTCCTAAAACATTGAGAATTTCTGTATTTAAATTCCAGTAAAAACTAACCCAAAAAACATGAAAATTGGCATGGTTTCATGACATGGCACATATATGTCGTGGTAAAAAATCGTCTAGTTTGAGACAAGGCACACACATTAATAGCCAATGAAGTCCTTTTGAAACAAATAGCTGACAGGTTAATATCGCAAACACTTGTATTATATGAACCGTGTGTTCCCGTAACCATTTAAGTGCGGCCACTACCTCTGCCAAAATTTAACCATACTCGGTGGTGTGCGTGCAGCTGTTTGATTAGACGGGACGAGCACGAGAAGTCCACCGCGCAGGCTCGACGGGATGCGTGTGAGAAGTCCGTCGCACAGGCTCAACGAGACGCGTGCATCCTGCCCACCTCGCAGGCTCGGCGGGATGCGTGCGAGCAGCAAGGCCGCCCATGCTCATCGGGAAGCGACCGCTTTGACCTCCATCCACCAGCCGCCCGCCTCGCTCAAAACTTCTCCATTAATGGCGGCCGAGCCGCTGTTTAACACGCTGTTCATTAAAGCACCTGGACGGAGGGTGTTTGCTTGTAATCCCATGGAAACAATTTCTTTGTTCCTGTTTTCAACTCGTATTCCGTCCTAATTTAAATTTCCACATAGGTCAGCGGGTAATACAACGACAAATAAATTGGCAACTGATAATACGAAGAAAAATTTACAATGGCGCGGATAATAATTGTCTTACATATTTCGGATAATTTAAAATGCCACATGCGGCACATCCCGGAAGACACGGGGGCAATAGAAGAAGGAAATCGCAGACAACGATCTGGGTCGCTACTATCTCTACTCGTCGATGGATCGCTGGGCGACGACATCCTCCAGCTCCTTCTTCAATTCCTCGCGACTTTGCTTGAAAGCAGCCACGGATTCCTCCACCTCCCGCTTGCGCTCGATCCGGAGCTTCCTCAAGTCACCAATAAATTCCTCGACAACCGCTGTCAGCGTCATCCCCGAGGCACTGCTCTGCTCATGCAGCATCTTCCAGCCGGTGGATTCCTCTTGCTTCTTGGCGAGCACCTTGAGGAGCTTCGAATTTTCACCCATGAGTTGCTCGACGAGGCCGGTCGCCTTGTCAACCGAGGCATCGCTGATCTCGAGCAGCTTTATCAAGCCATTGACCAGCTCCTGCTGCTTAATGAGGCTAGCGAGAATGTCAGCGGCGCCAGGCAAGGACTTTAGCAACGCTAGCTCGTCGCAATTGCCGACGCGGCGAGTGTGCTTGTGAGAGCCCTCGCGTTCCCGTGAGAGCTTGTTCGAGGGCTCCGTGGTGCGTCGGGAAATCTCTGCTGGGGCTGCCGTTTTGCGGCGGGACCTCTCTAGTGCTTCCACACCCTTGGTCTTTGCTGCCTGGTTATATGTCCACCCGAAACTCCTCCTACCTGTCATGGCGGAACGAGTTGACAGGAAAGGCCAGTTTTGTGGGTGATGAGGAGAGATACCGTGAATTTATTTTTGAGTGGGTAGTTTTTATAGCCCGGTGCTAAGTGTGAACACATATTAGTTTGATAGGTGTGAACAGATTTGCAATTACTTATTGTGTTGTAATCTGCAATGTGATGAGAAACAAGGTGTCGGGGTACAAAAAGGGGGGCACGCTTTTTGTACCCCTATAACTGTGCACGGGCAGTGTGAGCCACGGGCGCCGCCACGCTAAGCACGGCAAGGGAGGTAAGACAAGGTAAGGCCGAAGCTAAGAAGAAGTGGAATGGCGCCAAGACCACAAAGAGCGAAGGGGACGAAGTAGGCCCCCTCGGCAACATCCTTGCCGGAGGGCGGTTTTTGCAAACCCGGCAAGACCCTTGCCGAGGCAGCTCACCCCACACCTACGGAGCGGGTCACCCTTGAGTCCACTGCCCCCATGGGGCAAGGATTCGGGAGGCAACCCCTTGGTGGAATGCAGATCTTTGTGAAGACATTCAAGATCACATGCACACTTTAGAAGACGATGATCCTTGGTGGGATCCCAGCCAAGGAGGACCACAGGGCCCCCGGCAAGAACCTTGCCGGGGATGACAGCAGGCACCACGGCAAGACCCTTGCCGGGACCCCGGCAAGACCCTTGCCGGGGCCGCGGCAAGGCCCTTACCACGAACACCCATGGGGCCAACACCAGGCCCGCGCCAGTCGCGTCTCCGCCACCACTCGCACGTAGCTTCCAACCCAACCAGCTGGGCAGGCACCTGCGTGGCAGCATGCAAATCCTCGTGGAGACCCACCGCTGTGCCACTTCAGCTGCCTGCCCGCCTACATGGCGTCGTGAGCACTGCTGGCCAGGGCGCGTGTCGACGTGAGAGGGAGCGGCGACGGACAAGACGGGGCTCCCCCTTGCCCGTGATAAAGCAAGGACACCTAAGCAAGGCGCATTAAATGCGCCTTGTCATGTAATGCGAGGGATAACCTTGCGTCTCTGTACCTTTTCCACCTCCTGTGTGCCAATGTGGCAACCCCTTTCTCTATAAAAGGAGGCCCCAGGCGACCAGGAGGAGGATTCGGCTTTTTGGAGCTCTCGACGCCCCATAGCTAGCTCGAGAACACAGATATACAATCCACCAAAGCAGGAGTAGGGTTTTACGCATCCCTGCGGCCCGAACCTGGGTAAAGGAACCGCGTGCTATCTGTTTGATCCGCTCTTTTCACAACCCCGTGCCCCGCAACCGTAGTAGGGATTCTTGTGATCCCATAGGTGTCGTTCCCACCGACATCTTTGGCGCGCCAGGGAAGGGCGCGCAGCGGTCAGAATCGGCTTTAATAGTTAGTTCGACGCTTCTTCATCGTCATGGCGCCCAAGAAGAAGACGACGGTGGCGGTTGGCCCGCCAGATGCCGGGCATCCCGTCCCTACGTGGGCGAGCAGCGGACCGGTCGCAGAAAGGACCCAGGGCGCTGTTCGCGAAAACCAACACCGTCCCAGCAGCCGGAGCTTGGGAGGCGGCGATGTTCGTGCGTCTGGTAACGGGCCGCACACCGCCAAATCCAAAGACGGAGCCGGGCCCTCCGCGGGTGGCGCGGGGCCTTCCAGGGTCACTGCTGCCCCGCCCGCTGGCGGCACGAGGGCCTCCAAGACTCCCACTTCGGCACCGACGACGCGTTCCTCTCAAGCGGCGCGCGACGAGCGGCGTGATCACCCCGAAAACCCCAGGCGTCGCCGCAGGAAAAGCCCCGAACGCCACTCCCGGGATGTAGAAGGCCTGCCCGCTCGCCGAGGTGCTAGTGAAGATGGCGTGCGACCGCGCAGTCATGATAGAGCTCCTTCTGACATGGTCAGGAGTCGAAGTGCATTGCGATCCATGCAGGTTTCGCTAACACCGACGCAAGCAGAAGCCCTGGCACGCGCGCAGTTGCTCCTCGAATTTCCTCCCACTACGGGGAAACTCTATGAATGGAGAGCCACCATCCGAAGTCTTGTTGCGGTGGCCAACAAAGACGAACCGAGTCCGGCGGGGCCCCCGGGTCGATGCTCGGACGGAGTCCCGTGTACCAGTGGCAGGAAAGCTGGCGGCGCCGCGACCACGGTGCACTCGCCTCCTCCTCGCCCGGTGCCGCGGACGCCTGCCCGTCGTGACGTTATGGGCGACGAAATCTCCATAGCGTCGTCCGACCCACGGACCCATTGTGACCAGCGCCAGGTCCTTCGAGATCGGGAACATGAAGACGCTCGAACCACTATCGAGCACCGGCGCGGAGCGCGCCACCAGTCAGACAGGCGAGCGGGGCCTGCTGTGAACCACCCGGCACCGGAGAGCCCTGGAGGCCTGCCTTACGAGGTGGGTTGTCCGGCTTTTACCCATGAGCTGCGGCAGTTCCAGTGGCCCACTCACCGCACCTTCAAGCTTGACGTGGGCGAGAAGTACGGCGGCAAGACCCACCCGTCCGAGTTCCTCAGCATCTACACCATCGCGATGCAGGCTGCCGGAGCCCGCGACGACAAGGTGCTTGCGAATTGCTTCCCGTTGGCTCTTAAACCCAACGCCATGTCATGGTTGATGCACTTGCTGGTAGACTCCATTTCCTCCTGGTCGGATTTGTGCCACGAGTTCGTGGGCGCCTTCACTGGCGGTCACCAAGCTGATGGCCAAGTGAGCGATCTGCACGTCATTCCCCAGAAGGGAGGCGAGAGTCTCCGCAAGTATATTCAATGGTTCAGCCGGATACAGTACAACATCCCTGATGTTCATCCTGCCGCCATCATCAGCGCGTTCCATCAGAACGTGCGTAACCGCAAGATGCGCGAAGAGCTGGCGATGAACAAGGTGAAAGATGTGGCAGAGCTCTATGTTCTTGCCGACAGATGTGCCCGAGCTGAGGAAGGAAGGAAGTACCCCGGCGAAGATGCCGGCGCGGAAACCGACTCCTCGGATGAGGATACTGCCGCCCCGGCGAAGAAAGGTCGGCGCCGCAACCGGAAGCGCAAAGGAAAACCAGTGCTTGCCGTCGAGGGATCTGATGACACCAGCTCCACCAAGAAAACCAAGGCAGACGACCTCGGCAAGGATATTGCCGCATGTGTCGCTTGCCGGGCCTTGGCGGCTGCCGGGAAGTCAGGAAACTCCGACAAGCGATACTGCAAGATCCATCACACCAAAGGCCATGCTCTCCAAGACTGCCGACAGGTTGAGCTCCTCGCTGAGAAGCAGAGGGCTGAATATGAGAGGCGGGACAAGGAGAAGGGCCAAGATGGTGCTGAGGGGTTCGACAAGAAGCGTGACAGCCAGGCGGGCCATCGCGGCAAGGATAAGCAGCAGGAGAGGCCCGCCCGTGGCCGTGAAAAGAAGCCAGAAGATGACGATCACGAAGAGGATGACGAGTCCGGCGACCAAGAGTTTCAGAAAGCTACGGAGGCCATGTGCGTCGACGGCGGCGCGTCGCTGCATACTTCTCACCGCCAGCTTAAACACTGGGCGCGAGAGATTACGGCGGCAGAGCCGTCGTTCGATTTCCAGAAGCCGCTGAAGTGGTCCAGCACACCTATCATTTTCGACACCGAGGATCACCCCGATCGCACTACTGCGGTCGGGTGCTTGTCATTGTTGGGTTCGCCAACAATACGCAACCTCAAGGTGACGAAGATGCTAGTCGATGGCGGGGCCGGTCTGAACTTGATCTCGCCTGCCGTGATCGAGAAACTGCAGATTCCTGATGGAGACCTCGAAGAGACAGGCACGTTTCAGGGGGTCAACCCGGGAAGAAGCCAACCCAAGGGAAAGGTCATGCTGCCCGTGACCTTCGGAAGTGACCTGAACTACAGGACGGAGAGGATTGTGTTCGATGTGGCCAAGATCCCCTTGCCCTACAACGGGATCCTTGGCCGCCCAGCGCTGGCCAAGTTCATGGTGGCGTCACACTATGCCTACAACACCCTGAAGATGCAAGGACCTGTGACGATCATCACCATCCCCTCCGAGAAGAAAGATGTGCTGATTTGCACTGATCAGCTATACCAGCAAGCAGTTGCAGCAGCTGCTGTCTCTAGGGCACTTGCTCCTGCCGCTGGGAAGGAGAAGAAGAGGCCCGGTGAGACCTCGGACACCCACTCCGACAGGCGCTCCTCTTCGGAGTGTAGCGCCGCCATCGAGGACGTGCCAAAGAGCTCCACCGGCAGGAACAAGAAGCCTAGGGCCATTCCGCCGGGAACCAAGAAGGTTTCTGTCATTGAGGACGACACGGGAGGAGCTTTCACCATAAGCTCCACCCTCGACGACAAATAGGAAGACGCGCTCGTCACCTTCCTGCGGGCGAATGTCGATGTGTTTGCCTGGCATGCTTCCGACATCCCCGGCGTTCCCAGGGAGGTGATTGAGCACCACCTCGCTGTCTGTCCTCATGCGCGGCCCGTCAAGCAGAAGGTCAGAAAGCAAGATTTGGAACGACAAGAGTTTATCACAGAAGAGATCCGGAAACTGGAGACAGCGGGTCTGGTAAGAGGGGTGCTCCATCCGACGTGGTTGGCCAATCCGGTCGTAGTGCGCAAGGCGAATGGGAAGTGGAGGCTGTGTATCGATTACACAGATATCAATAAGGCTTGCCCTAAAGACCCCTTCCCGTTGCCGCGCATTGACCAGATTGTTGACTCCACGGCTGGGTGTGATCTGTTGTCATTCCTCGATGCCTACTCCGGCTACCACCAGATTTTCATGATGAGAGAAGACGAAGAGAAAACAACATTCATCACCCCATGTGGTACGTATTGTTTCATACGGATGCTGTCGTGGGTTTGTCACGGCAGATGTCCTATCCAAAGGACTTAGTCGTGGAGCCATCGCAACGGGTTAACTCGAAGGGGTTAAAGCGGACACAAGGACACAGAGAATTATACTAGTTCGGCCCCTTCGATGAAGGTAAAAGCCTACGTCTAGTTGGTGTTGGAATTGATGAAGTCTCGACGACTAGGAGCAATCGCTTCTCCTAGGCTTCGAGTTGTTGGTCCCCCCTGAACCGATATCGGGTCGTCCCCTTATATACACGGGTGACGCCCGTCGGTTCATAGAGTCCCAATCTCCGGTTTACACTCGTACCCGGGTTGGTCTCTTGCTTATTCCTAACTTACAATACAAGTTGTACACAGGCCGGTTTACGGCTACAGATGTTAAACCGACTACGGCCTCGGGCCTTTACATAGCCTCTTGGGCTTTAACATCTTGAGCTACTGATGAAATTAACCCGGCCCAGATAGGCCGGTTTAGGCCCAGTAGTAATATCCCCAACAGATGCCTTTCTGGTTGAAGAGTGCTGGTTCAACGTTTGCAAGGGCGGTCCAGATTGGTTTTGAACCCCAACTCCATAGAAATATGGAGGCTTATATGGATGACATAGTGGTCAAAACCAAGAATAGGGCAACCCTCATCGCGGACTTGCAAGAAACATTTGCAAACCTGCGCAATATCAACCTCAAGCTAAACCTTGAGAAGTGCGTCTTCGGAGTCCCGTCCGGCAAGTTTCTCGGGTTCTTTGTGTCACAACGTGGGATAGAGGCCAATCCAGACAAGATCAAAGCTATAGAGCATATTCAAGCACCCAAGCGAATCAAGGATGTGCGTCGGCTTGCTGGTTGTGTCGCCGCCATGGGCAGGTTCATTTCCAAGTCTGACGAGCGCGCCCTCCCCTTTTTCAAAATCTTGAAAAAGGCGGGCCCGGTGGAGTGGACGCCAGAAGCCGAAGCAACACTGCAAGATTTAAAAAGGTACCTTTCCTCCGTGCCAACACTAGTTGCGCCTAGGCCCCAGGAGCCGTTGTTGCTCGCTTGTGATGAGCTTGAGCAAGAGCAACTGCGGCAAGATGACGCAATGCTCCTTGAGGAAGATTATCTTCGGGCGGCTGTGAGAGCAGCACGCTACCAGCAAGCCTTGCGCCGCTACCATAGCCGCAAGGTCAATGCCCGAAGCCTTGAGGAAGGTGACCTTGTTCTTCGGCGCGTTCAATCGGCCAAGAATTTCAACAAGTTGACGCCAAAGTAGGAAGGCCCTTATCGGGTAATTCGAGTCACCAGGCCCGGCGCATTCCGCTTCGAGACCGAAGATGCCGTTCCGGTGAGTAACTCCTGGAACATTGAGCACCTTCGCAAGTTTTACCCGTAAGGCGCAGCTTGTCGGGCCTCCCGGCAAGCCACCTTTTGTACAAGCATTGCCGATGATGCATGTAACCCTTTGTACAAAGCCAGGCGCAAACCCTGAGCATAAATAAATGAAGTGCTGGCGCCCCAAGCTATAGCATGCATGCTAGGTCGAGTCTCGTCCTTCGTCAGGGTTGATAGTGCTTAGCGGCGGCTAACCCCTAGCTTAGAGGTCGAGTGTGCGTCTCTTTGCCATTCTTTTGTCTCCTTTGGTTCGCAGGGCTCGGATATCCTTGCCGGATCACTTGAGGATGAAAAAAGAGAAAAGGGATAGACCAGCATCTAGAACCCGACAAGCCAGTATTGCCGGGGGCTGCAAGTACAAAGATTCACCCACGGCGAACCAGAGTTGCCGGGGGCTACAGCTTCAGATAAGTTCTTCATCCCTCATCATACATTCTTTTATTAACTGAGGTATGTGAAACCTTGTTTCTTCCTAGAGCCACCGTGCTCCCCTAACTCTAGGCCCCAGGGCTCGTTCCTGGGGCCAGGTTTGGTCGTAGTCGCGGCAGCAAAAGGATGAAACAAGGAGCCTGAACCCGCCTCATCCCTGCCTCCGCCAAAAGCGTGAGGAAGGTCGAACGACGTGGGAAGACGGCAAGGCCTGCTCCCGGGTAAGGAAATGTTTATCTTAAAGATATCAAGGATTTACTCCCTGATGTGGGTGCTACCAGCAAACAAATGACCCGGCAAGCATCCCTTTTTCATTAAAAACATTCCACTCAGGTACAGTTCATGGAGAATTGAAAACATGAATGATGGGATTATAAGCTTTAAATCCAGGTAAGGCCCGAAGGCTTACAAACTAAAAATAGATAAGGTGCCCGTAATCCCTTTCCTATACCTCTCCTCAGGAGGCGGGTCTAGGAGGCGAAAAAGGCAAAAGGGGCGCCTAGACACCAAGAGAACATCTCGGTGGTCGTCCGAAGGCTGGATGGTGATAGCAGCACCAGAGGCAGAGCTCGAAGACAAGGCGGCAGGACGTCAGCACGCGTCGAAGTCGTCGTGCCCGCGTACCCCGAGTTGACGGCCTTGCCGCCCGCCCTCTTCCTCTTCTGCAGCCTCCAAACGCCAGCCGCCCAAGGAGACGACCCCGAGGAGTTTAGGGAGCCGGCGACACGGATGATGGGGTCGCGGGTGCCGCACAAGGCGGCGCCCGACACCTAGTCGGACCCGTCATCCTGCCGCCTGCTACCCTCGTCGTCACTGCCGCTGTCCTCCTCGTCACTCCCGCTCGAGGAGGAGTCTTCGCTATCAGAAGAGCTCTCCACGCAGCACCTTGCGCGGGTCTCGAAGCATCCGAAGACCTTGATGGAGAGGAGGCTGCCCTCCATCAGCTTGAAAAGGAGAGTGATCCCCTCCGTCAAGCGGTGGATACGGGCAAACGACTTCCACCCCCGTCGAAGATACATCACGTGAGGAGCTGGGAAGTCAACGCGAAGACGCGTGCCGCTGATCCCACAACCCCTCATGTGCAGCTGCAGCGACTCCGGCGGATCCAGCTCCATCTCCTGCGCAAATGGGGTCGGGAGACGAAGGCGACGGTGAGGCGGCCGGCGCAGCCTAACGAAGAACTCGCAAGGGTCGTCCCCAACGTGGCCCTCCATGGGGGGGAACTGCTGGCGGGGGTGAGGACGGCGCGCCGCCCCGTCCTCCTCTTTCCCGAGCACCTCGGCCTTGCCCACGGCCTCGCCCTCTCCCCCTTCCCCTCACGGTTGGCTCCGCCACCGCAGGTGCAGGAGCAGGAGGGACGCGTTGTCGAGCGGCGACCCTCGTCGCCACCGTCGAAGGACCAGGATTCCCTTTCTCCATGGCGGATGGAAGGAGAAGCAGAAGATAAAGGAAGGAGGAGATGAAAGAATGCGGGACGCCATCCCCCCTCCCGCTCTTTATAAAGGAACGGGGTGGGGGCTTGGCCGCCCCGCTCAGCCAATCAAGACGCGGAAGGCGCAGGGAACTGGGGCCGACCCGCCGCCCCGTCCCGCGGCGTCCCGGTTTCCCACCTCCACCGATCGCCACGCCAACGCATGAAAGCCACGTGGCGGGCGTGCAGGACCTAGGCGACAGGTGAGGCAACCTCTCCCCACTTCGTGATCATGGGGAGTGGTCACCTTGAAGACCGCGCCTCGGCCCCGTTCAGTAAATAGGCTGCGCCTCCACGCCTCCCTCCGTTTCTGGGGAAGGCGCGAACCGCCCCTTTTACTATGACGTGACGCATCCACGTAGAGCTCAGCCCCGCGCATGCCACCCACGTCACGCACGCCTCCCCACTTCGCGCGACGCGCGGGAACCATGGGAGGCACAATGCACGAAAAACATACCGCGGTAAAAACCGCCCCGCCTGCCCGCGCACCGTTTCTGGGCCTATCCCAAGAACGCGTTGCGCTTATGTGTGGCCCAGGCCCGGGGGCTCCTGTCGGTGTACAAAAAGGGGGGCACGCTTTTTGTACCCCTATAACTGCGCACGGGCAGTCTGAGCCACGGGCACCGCCACGCTGAGCACGGCAAGGGAGGTAAGCCAAGGTAAGGCCGAAGCTAAGAAGATGCGGAACGGCGCCAAGACCACATAGAACGAAAGGGACGAAGTAGGCCCCCGGCAAGATCCTTGCCGGAGGGCGGTTTTTGCAAACCCGGCAAGAACCTTGCCGAGGCAGCTCACCCCACACCTATGGAGCGGGTCACCCTTTAGTCCACTGCCCCCCATGGGGCGAGGATTCGGGAGGCATCACCGTGGTGGAATGCAGACTTTGTGAAGACATTCAAGATCAGATGCACACTTTAGAAGACGATGATCCTTGGCGGGATCCCAGCCAAGGAGGACCACAAGGCCCCCGGCAAGAACCTTGATGGGGATGACAGCAGGCACCACGGCAAGACCCTTGCCGGGACCCCGGCAAGACCCTTGCCGGGGCCACAGCAAGGCCCTTACCACAAACGCCCATGGGGCCACCACCAGGCCCGCGCCAGTCGCGCCTCCGCCACCACTCGCACGCAGCTGCCAACCCAACCAGCTGGGCAGGCACCTGTGTGGCAGCATGCAAATCCTCGTGGAGACCCACCGCTGCGCCACTTCAGTTGCCTGCCCGCCTACATGGCGTCGTGAGCACTGCTGGCCAGGACGCGTGTCGACCCGAGAGGGAGCGGCGACGGACCAGACGGCCCCCCTCGCCCCCGATAAAGCAAGGACACCTAAGCAAGGCGCATTAAATGCGCCTTGTCATGTAATGCGAGGGATAACCTCGCGTCACTGTACCTTTTCCACCTCCTGTGTGCCACTGCGGCAACCCCTTTCTCTATAAAAGGAGGCCCCAGGCGACCAGGAGGAAGATTCGTCTTGTTGGAGCTCTCGACGCCCCATAGCTAGCTCGAGAATACAGATATACAATCCACCAAAGCAGGAGTAGGGTTTCACGCATCCCTGCGGCCCGAACCTGGGTAAAGGAACCGCGTGCTATCTGTTTGATCCGCTCTTTTCACAACCCTGCGCCCCGCAACCGTAGTAGGGATTCTTGTGATCCCATAGGTGTCGTTCCCACCGACACAATGTCAAAAGTTATTGATGGTTCTTGGCCTACAAAGCCTGTTTCTGTTGTTCTGGCTCATCGCAAACAGTTCTTTTGGATCAACCGTATGCCATGCATCAGAAGCCCAAAATGTGGGCCCACGTTCTCGGATGTACGTGTACGTGTCTGCCCACTATCACACACGGTCAATATATCACCACCGTGTCCTATGAATGCTCCGGTGCGCCTCCCACGGGGTGCCAGAAGGTTGACCACGTGGTTGCTCGATGTTGAGGCAGCCACGGAATGCTTTGCTCGCGTCCGTCCGCGCGTTTTTGTCACCATTGAGGCGGCCGCGGCGTGCTCCACTCTGGCGTCCCTGCGCGTGCTCTGCTCGCAGTTGAGGCAAATTTGCAATGGCAACGGTTAATAATTGTCTTACATATTCAGGATAATTTAAAATGCCACATGCAACAAGGCACAAAACACTCACGACCTATATATGCATACAATTATAATAAAATATAGGCTAAAAGGCTGAGCTGGCAGCCTTCCGGCGACGGTCTTCTCGGACTCCATGATCAGCAAAGCACCCTTGCGGCCGTTCATTCCAAGTGTCCCAACCTGCCTCCGCCTATGGAGCTGCTGGCACTGGGAGGCTCTTGGGGCTGCTGGACCTCTTCCAGAAGATCTTGACAATGTGCAATCACGCGCATGATATATCCACGAAACCACTCCATTTACATATCTCTCGCTTGGTAGAAAATTCCTTCCATCACCTACATCCTCAAGATATCATGTTGGCAATGTTCTACTTCGTTGGGGACGTCAACTCTGCCAAGGATGCGCTCGATTTTGGCCACCACATCATCTGGATCGAGCTTGACACGGCCACCGCGGACAATGATGAAGCCACAAGCTACATGTGTCTTGACTGAATCGCAGAGGTCCTCTGCCCATTCCTTGTGGGGCATCAGGCTCTCACTGGTGACGGCGACTCTTCGGGTGGGTCGTCAATCATGCCACTGAGAAGCTCTGGATCTTTTGCATGGTGGATGGCAAACTGCTCATCACACATCCTCTGCAATATGTCGATTTTGTGCCCAAGGACTGTCATGCCGATATCATTTTCGATGGGCCATGGTGCCTGCACAGGACGATGAAGCTCTTGCTCCACGACCTTCTCTGACTTGTTCTCCTCGCCGAAGATGTATCACAGGTAGGGGTCAACGTCGAAGCTTTGGTTGTTACCTGGCATGCTTATAATAACTAATGTTAGATGGGCGAGGACTAGATCTACGCAGAGTGTCGCGACGGTGCGTTGCCACCTGGGTTATATGCAGGAAGCCATTAGTTGGTGGCGGGAAACCGATGTGGGAAGAGCCGTGGATTTTATAATTCACCCACGTAGAGCGTAGGAAGCATTCGCTGGAGCGCGGGAAGACTAACCGGAGCACACACACAACCCGAATACCGTATGCGGTGCCACCTATTATTTATCACACACTTGTTAACATAAGAAACATATGTGTAACTTACTAATCATCGCACACAAGTACTCACAGACGCATCGTGTGCGATACTCCTAGCCATCGCAAGCAACTAGTTTGCATTTTTCATAGTTATTTGTACGAACAGAATCGCACACGAGCTAACTATAGTAACCGGCCGTGTTATAATTTCTCATCGCAAACAGTTCATCCGAGTGGGCTGTTTGTTGCGTATCCCACACATCTTGTTGACACGAATTGTTTGTGTTCATTTGGCTCATCACAAATAGTTCATGTATGTGAATTGTATGTCGCATATCACACACATCTTGTTAATTTGAACCGTTTCTGTTCTCTTCAATCATCGAAAATAGTTCGTCCGAGTGAACCGTATGCCATATATCACACACACCTTGATCTGGCTGACCATTTCTGTTGCATTCCCTAATAGCACACAGTTCATCGGAGCAAACTGTATGCCACATATCACACACACATTGAAATGGCTGCCTGTTTCTATTGTTCTGCCTCATCGCAAAGAGTTCTTCTAGATCAACCGTATACCTCGCATCGCACACGTAACTAAAATCTAAACCATGTTTGATGTCTCCGCCATCGCAAACGTGTTGCATCTTTTTTGATATTTTTTTACATCCCCGTTTGTGATTAATGCGTCGCACACAGTTTCGTCAAAGTGTCTCTGATCGTAGTGTCGCGTTAGCAGTATCCCGCAGTAGCGTATGCTTTAGTAAGAATATTGGTGTTAAGATTTGTGATTCCTTATGCAAGCACTAAAGTCAATAGTTGTGCAATGAAATTACATCCTACTTATGGTGCATTATCCGGTGTTAGTTGTGCATAATCCTTTCTTATGTGATTCTTTGTTTCTTGGTTGGATGCTTCTCAATCTATTTGCTAGCCTCCACTTGTACTAAGTAGAAATACTACTTGTGCATCGAAAATCCTTAAACCCAATTTTGCCATATGAGTCCACCATACCTACCTATATGCGGTATTTCCATGCTGTTCTAAGAAAATTTGTATGTGCCATCTCTAATTTTCAAAATAAACTTCCTTTTTGTGTGCTTGCACCGCTCATGAAGCAGCAGGGGTGGCCAATATTTTCCATGCTAGATGTGTTATTGTCAAGATGAGTGTTTATTAACTTGTCATTGCACGAGAGTGCGGCGGTAATTGGGTCCCCCAATCCCAAAATGAAAAAGAAATTTACTTTATGTTGTCAAATAATAAATTCCTTGGAAAGTGTTGGTACGGATGGCACCCGTGGATACGGCTAGTCGTGGAATGTGAAAGTATGGTCCAAAAAGTAATAAACTTTATTTTCAGTTTGGAAACCGTCTATGATATATCTAGCATGGAAAGTGTTGGGAATTACTCGGTCGTTTTTGTTGACGGGAAAGTATGCCTCACAAAATTTTATCTCTCAATTTAAGCTTTGAGCTCTGGCACCTCTACAAATCCCTACTTCCCTCTGTGAAGGGCCTTTCTATTATACTTTATGCAATTTTTATTTTTTATTTGAGGCTCCATCTTATCTTATAAAGCACCAACTAAGGGGCACTATGATCGTACTTCAACATTGGGTGTAGCTAATATGCGAGTGTGTTTCATGAATGGATCAATGATTGAGCATGATGGGCCAGGGATAACTTGCTTTAGTGTTGATATTCTGAAAGACATGGTTGCTTATTGATATGCTTGAGTATTGAAATCTTCATGTCAAAACTAGACTATTGCTTTGAACCATATAAAAGCCCAAATGTACATGCTACAAAAGAAAAGAATATGTGATGAACATGTTAGGCAGCATTCCACATCATGAGAATAACCCGCTTAGAGTGGGAGATACTGACTACCCCTTGTCACTCTATGAATAATCCAGGCACATAAAATAGATATTTATTTGAAGTTTTTAGAGGTGGCACATGAAAATTTACTTAGAACGGCAGGGTAATACCAGATAACCCACCAGTATAGGACATCGCAACAGTTTTTGAGGATAGAGTATTCAACCCAAATTTATGGATTCGACACAAGGGGAGCCAAGGAATATTTGCAAGTATTAGCAGCTGAGTTGTCAATTCAACCACACCTGGAGATTAATTATCTGCAGCAAAGTGATCAGTAGCAAAGTAGTATGATAGTTTTGATAGTAGTGCTAACAGTAACAGTAACGGTAACAATGATAGCAACAATTTTGTAACAAGTGTAACAGTAACAACAGCGGTAGTAACTTAGCAAGAGCAATATGTAGGAAATTCGTAGGCATTGGATCGGTAAATTTGTTGGATGATATTCATCACATAACAGTCATAACCTATGGTGATACAAAACTAGCTCCACTTCATAAATATAATGTAGGCATGTATTTCGTAACTACTCATACGTGCTTATGGAAAGAACTTGCATGACATCTTTTGTTCTACTCTCCCGTGGCAGTAGGGTCCATAAGGAAACTAAAGGGATATTAAGGCCTCCTTTTAATAAAGAACCTAAACAAAGCATTAACACATAGTGAATACATGAACTCCTCAAACTACGGTCATCACCGGAAAGTATCCTGACTATTGTTAGTCCGGGGTTTATGGATCATAACACGTAATTGGTGAATATGACTTGCAAGATCGGATCTAGACCATATATATAATGGTGAAAAAATAAACGGTTCAGACCTGAAATCATGGCACTCGGGCCCAAAGTGACAAGCATTAAGCATGGCAAAGTCATAACAAATCAATCTCACAACATAATGGATACTAGGGATCAAGCCCTAACAAAACTAACTCGATTACATGATGAATCTCATCCAACTCCTCACCGACCAGTGAGCCTTCAAAGGAATTACTCACTCCCGGTGAGGAGCATCATGGAATAGGCAATGAAGGAGGGTTGGTGATGACGAAGATCGAATATCCCTCTCTCCGGAGCCCAAAACGGACTCCAGATCTGGCCTCCCGATGAAGAACATGAGGTGGCGGCGGCATCGTATCGCGAAACGAGATAATTCTTCCTCCCTGATTTTTTTCTGGAAAAATAGGATTTTATATCATTGGAATCAGGGTATGTGGGGCCACCTGGTGGACACAACCCACCTGGGCGCGCCTGAGGGGGGCGCCCTGGTGGGTTGTGCTCACACAGGGGCCCCCTCCGGTGGTTCTTGGATCCAATATTTTTCTTTTATTATATAAAAAATCCTCGCAAAGTTTCCTTCCAATATGAGAACTTTTATTTCTGAACAAAAACAACACAATGGTAGTTCTAGTTCTACTAAAAACAGTGTCAGTCCGGGTTAGTTTCATTCAAATCATGCAAATTAGAGTCCAAAACAAGAGGAAACGTGTTAGGAAAAGTAGTTACATTGGATATGTATCAATACTGCATATAGGTAGGTATGGTGGACTCATCTGGAATAACTTGGGTTTTAGGATTTTGATGCACAAACAGTTTTCTCTCTTGGTATAGGCGAAGGCTAGCAAATAGGTTGGGAAGCGGCCAGCTAGAGAGCAAAAACGGTCATGAACATGCATTATGCATAATGAACATTGGATACTAGCATGAGTAGGATATGAACACCATGAACATAAATATCATAGAGGCTATGTTGATTTTGATTCAACTACATGCATGAACATGTGCGAAGTCAAGCCACTCGAAACATTCAGAGGAGGATACCATATCATCATACTACATCACAATCATTTTAATGCAATGTTGACATCCAAGATAAATCATTATCCACTCCTAGCTACTTAAGCACGGCATGATAAACTATAACCCCTAATTGTCATTGCAAACATGTTTGATCATAATATGCCGAATCATGGATATTAGGTTAAACATATTTAAAAAACTGAACAAGTTGAGTTCATACCCGTTTCTCTCAGCCACAGCCAGTTCACCAGATACCGTCATTATTGCCTTTCACTCGCACGGCCGAACAATATGAAAATAATAATAGTGCAAGACTGACGTGGACTAAGCTGGAATCTTCAAACATCTTATTCAATAGGACAAGATAAGGTAATTTGGGCTCTTTTTTAGATCAGCAACAATGCATATGAGAGCCACTCGACATTTTCATCCTGGTCTTCTCCTTGGTATGACTCAATAAACAGAAAATAATTTCAGAGAAACACACTGAAATATTTTTGGAGTTTTTAGTTTTTTCTAGAAGAAAGCAAATTAAAGAAGGAAAAAACAAAAAACAAGAAAAACTATTTACACGAAGAGCTCCCAACAAGCAAAAGAAGAGTCGAGAAATCTGTTTGGGTTTTCTTTTAATACTGCCACTAAATAAACTAGAAAGAAAAACCGAAAAGAGGCATGTTTTTTTGGGTTTTCTCAAAGTTTTTCAAACACACAAGAAGGAAGCGAGAAAATAAATCTAACATGGATGATACAATGAAAAAGTGTGAACACTGACAATTGGAATGAAATGTGTGAACATGAATGTAACATCGATGGAAATACATAGTCCCCCAAGTTTAGGTTTTTGGCCTAGCTTGGTAATCACCATCCATAGTAGCCATCCGGTCCCACGTTGAAGTGTTGTGGAGCGGGCACCTGAGCATCCCACTCCTGGGGCTGCTCCTATGCCACTGCCTGGGTGTTCTGGTAGGCAATGATGTAATCTGGCATGATCCTGTATCTGCCCCAGGAAATATAATCAAACAAAGCAGGTGTAGGCAATGGAATAATATCACAGGTATCTACCCTGAAAACCTGGTTGTAAGGAACATTATTAGTAGTGTCTTCGTTGATACGTCTCCATCGTATCTAGTTTTCCTAACGCTTTTCCTCTGGTTTTGGACTCTAATTTGCATGATTTGAATGAAACTAACTCGGACTGACGTTGTTTTCAGCAGAACTACCATGATGTTGTTCTTGTGCAGAAATAGAAGTTCTCGGAATGGAAAGAAACTTTTTGGAGATTTATTTCAGAATAAAATAAAAATACTGGAGCCAAGAACCACCGGAGGGGGGCCCTGAGTGAGCAGAACTCACCAGGGCACGCCCCCTCCAGGCATGACCAGGTGGGTTTGCCCACCTGGTGGCTCCGTAGACCCTATCTCCGACTCCATAAATACCTATGTTTGGAGAAAAAAATCTAGGAGGAAGAATTATCTCGTTTCACGATACGGAGCCGCCGCCACCTCTTGTTCTTCATTGGGAGGCCAGGTCTGGAGTCTGTTTTGGGCTCTGGAGAGGGGGATCTTCGATCTTCGTCATCACCAACCCTCCTTCATCACCAATTTCATGATTCTCCCCACCGGGAGTGAGTAATTCCTTCGTAGGCTCGCTGGTCGGTGAGGAGTTGGATGAGATTCATCATGTAGTCGAGTTAGTTTTTTTAGGGCTTGATCCCTAGTATCCATTATGTTGTGAGATTGATTTGTTATGACTTTGCCATGCTTAATGCTTGTCACTTTGGGCCCGGGTGCCATGATTTCAGATCTGAACCGTTTATGTTTTCACCATTATATCTATGTTCTAGATCCGATCTTGCAAGTCATATTCACCTATTATGTGTTATGATTCGTAAACCCCAGAGTGACAATAGTGGGGATACTTTCTGGTGATGACCATAGTTTGAGGAGTTCATGTATTCACTATGTGTTAATGCTTTGTTCCGGTTCTCTGTTAAAAGGAGGCCTTAATATCCCTTAGTTTCCTTATGGACCCCGCTGCCACGGGAGGGTAGGACAAAAGATGTCATGCAAGTTCTTTCCATATGCACGTATGGCTATTTACGGAATACATGCCTACATTATATTTATGAACTGGAGCTAGTTTCGTATCGCCCTAGGTTATGATTGTTATATGATTAATATCATCCAATGAATTCACCGATCCAATGCCTAAAAATTTCCTACATATTGCTCTTGCTAGGTTACTACTGTTGCTGTTACTATTACACTTGTTACAAAATCATTGATATCATTGTAACCGTTATTGTTACTCTTACCACTACTATCGAAACTATCATACTACTTTCCTACTGATCACTTTGCTGCAGATAATTAATCTCCAGGTGTGGTTGTATTCATAACTCATCTGCTAATACTTGCAAATATTCTTTGGCTCCCTTGTGTCGAATCTATAAATATGGGTTGAATACCCTACCCTCAAAAACTTTTGTGATACCCTATATATGTGGGTTATCAAGACCTTTTTTAGCACCATTGCCGGGGAGCATATCTATATTTGTTCAGTCACTTGGGATTATTATCTATTTATCAATATGAGGAATCCGAAGGATACCAAGACTAAGATATTTCCCTCTAAGACGAGGAGAGGTATGGATTTGCCATCTAGCTTTGCACTTAAATCACATTCTATTTTGAGTGAACTTGCAACACCACCACATGCTATTAATTCTGATATGTCGCAAGATATTGATGATGCTACTTATGCTATGGATAATGCTTATGATGATGCTAGTACCTTGCTTGATGATAATGTGCCACTAGGTGAATTTCTTGACGAAAAAATTGCTAGAGATGAAGATATTGATAATGCTGAAACTAATGAAATTATTGAAACTGTTGAAGTACTTGAAACTGAAAATCTTCAAACACCTATTAGATCTAGCTCTCCTAGATATGAATTACATAAGATACCTAAAGGTTATGTTATGGATGAGGAGACAACTAGAGACTTTCTTGCTTGAAATGATAGAGATGATCTTAAGAAATTATTATGCAAACTAAAGGAAAAATCTTTGAATGCACTACAAAAAAATACACTTTTGTGATGATACGTGTTTGTCATAGTAGGTCACGATTTCTGTCATGCATGTACATCCATGACAAATTTATGACAGAATCAAGATAGTCATACCTGTGCTATCGTAGAAGTGTTCCATGACATTACCAAAATTATCATCATGGAAGTGTCCACTTCCATGATGATAAATCGCGCGTCATAGAAGTGCTTTCGTCAAGGGTGACCGACACATGGCATCGACCATGACGGCTCGCCGTTAAGCTATCGAGTCCGGTTTTGGATCCGATAACCCGTCAACAGCCAGGACCAATGGGGATTTTCCACGTGTAAAATTCTCATTGGCCAATGGAACCATGTGTCAGCTCCTCGTTGGGATAGATGTCATCCAATCATTGGACAGGAGGCGCCTATGATACGTCGACACGTGGCCGGCCCAATAGAGGCCCATTCCGGTGAAAAGGCTAGCCCAGCTAAAGGCCCACGATGTTTTTTCAGACACTAGTGGGCTGGCCCGTTAACAACCTGCCATGTTTTGGGCCAAATTGAGGCCCATATCAGATCAAGACCGTTCACAGCCTGCCGAGTTTTGGGCCAAATTACTGCCCATATCAGATCTGGCCCGTTAACAGGCCACTGTACCTTTGGGCCCATTCTAAGACAGGTTTGTATTTTAGCCTGTTAAATGCCCGTTTACCAGTTCGGCCCGATAATAGTTTCAGCCTGTTAGCGGCCTGTGGAGTATCTGGGATGTTGTCGGCTCGGTTTAACCTTAGGCCATTTGACGGCCCACGCAAAAACTGGGCTATTTCTTGTCCGAAGTAACTTTAGGCCTCTTAATGGCCCGTAGTATCCATGGATAAATTTCAGCCCAACTGGCCTATTGGCCTGTTAATGGCCCATGTAACAGTTGGGCCTGATTACAAGCCGTGTTGAATCCGGCCTCCTTACAACCCATCTGATAATGGCCCGTGACACTTTTGGGACTATGGCCCGCGTGGATACCGGCCTACTTAAATCCCATAATTTTATTGGGCCAAACGGGCCCGAGCTATATTTTGGCCTGTTAACTGCTCGTCCTATTTGGGCCAAACATGGGCCTTAGGCTATTTCGGCCTGTATTGGCCCGTGAATTTTTTGGTTCAACGCCCAATCTAGGTTTTAGCCTGTTAAAAGCCCATTGTATTCTCTGACCCAGCTCGCCAGAACTTTACTCGGCCTGTTAAAGGCAGGAAACAAACATAAGGTTTAGACCTGCTAATGCCCCAAGATGATTATAGGCCCATGTTTTGGCCCATATGAGTAACGGGCCGCCCTGAAGACCGACAACACTGAGATCCACTGAACCTTCTGGCCTAAATTACAGCATACAGACCAAGAATAAACCTAGACTATACAACGAAGAAATTACAGCATATTACATCCCCTCGGCATCAAAGTTCACCGTCAGTGATAAAAAAGGGCAACCAGACAGCAGATTACATAAACTAGGAAGGTCGCCACTAGTGGAAGTTAACAGGCGGACAAAATAATAGACAGAACCGATAGCACTACAACACAGTTCAAGAAAGGTTAGCCCTGCCCAGCAGCTGCAGCGCAAGCAGCTTAGCAACCTGATGAGACTGCGCTTCTTTGGCTCTCATATCCACCAACTTAAGCTGCATAGCATCAATAAACATCCTGTACTTACGGTTAATCTTGCATAGAGACTGGAGTTCAAGTCGTATTTGAGCGGAAGCATGTATTTCTGCTTGATTTTTAGACTGAAGAAGTCAAACAGATTTAGGCGGCGACTACATCGAGCTTGTGTCACTGAGTAAGTTTGACACTACATCAATATGTGACTTCGTGGTTGTATCCCTACCCTCAATATGTGTTGCCTTCTCCTCTAGAATAGTGTGTTATAGGGACAAACAATGGGTTCGTCTCACTATCATTGTGGCAGTTCTTCCTAGCAGCAGTGTTGTCACCCTGAAAGAGAAACAAGTAGGTAGATAACAGGTTTTGCACGTATAAGCAACATCGCTGTCAATTCATCTCATTTCTTTGTCAGAAATAAATAGACACGGTTTAAAATAGCATTAGCATAATAGGCATTGTCCATAGTTAAGACGGTAGGAAATGGCATTGTGCAGGAGTGGCCAGATTCACCAGACCACTGGATTACAGATCAAGAACACAAGCATAGATGTAGTTCTAAACAACGTGTAAGCATGAATGGTGAGTGTACTATCAATTTATACCATTTTAGATTGGTAAATAAAGAGACACGATTCAAATAACATTAATATAATATTGCATTGTTCATAGTTGAGACATAGCAGGATATGACATTGTGTTGTTGTTGGTAGTCTCACCACACCACCGAATTACATATCAAGAACACAAGCATACACATAGTGCTAAAGAAGATAACTTGCTATGTTTAGTTTAATTTACATGGTACGAATAAGGAACTAGATTGTTCAACTAAAGACTGAAATTGAGAACGACAAACTTATGTTTATGTACTTCTACTTTATAAACTTTGAACACGCAATTTGATGCAGATGACAAAAATAAAAAGCATTTGCACTCATAGCTATCCAAATATAAACAACAAAGTTTGAAGGATCGAGGAGGACAAACTTACATTAGTAGTGAAGACAGGCTCTATAAAGGCCTTGTCCATATTGATGGGGGGGCAATTCAACAAGTTTACCTCACACTCTTCTTCAAGAGTATTGCCTTTATTCTACATTTTGTTAAGAGTAAATATAGATGTGAAAATATAGGAACAAATGGCGATTATTTAACTTAACATGCAGAGTACAAATGCAAATACAACATACAGGCAGAAGGCACTGAAAAAGAGCAATACGGAGCTAAACTTCTTCAGTAACATTGGTTTTATTCAATATTTTTGCAAGAGTAAATATAGATCTGATGTGTAGAAAAATGGAGGACAAGGGAAAATAAGATGCAAAGTGTACATGAAGAACTGGCTGACAAATATAAGGACAACAGATACTTACAAGAATAATGCAGAACTAAATTTCTTCATAGGCATTGGGTTTATTCTACCTTAATTTAAGCATTATTATAGATCTGATAATTTGGAGCGAACAGTGGATAAGCAAGCTATAATGCACAATGATGTCACATAATCCACCAGGTATGGATTTAAGGATAACGATAGTGTAACGCCCCGAGACCGACGCTCCAGATGCCTTCCTTATTTTCGTGACCTCCAAGTGTTTTCATTTGTGCTTGCTCTATTTATTTATTTTGCATTGCATCATGTCATCATGATAGCATGTTATTTTTTTTAAAAAACCTCTTCTAAATAAATTGCATGGATCTTTGATCCATTTAAATCGAGGGATTCACATGGTGATTTCTCTTTATAACATATCCTCCCAATATTTAGGGAGCTACTAGAAATATTCCAATGATTTGGAAACTACCCATAAACACAACTGCGATTTTCCCCATGCCTTTTCTGCTTCGAGTTGATCCCCAAACCTTGGTGTCAATTCTTTCTCCATTTATTGAGGTTCCTCCGGGTATTGCAACATTTTTGGACACTTCTCAAACCCGTCCTAGTTCAAACCATTTGGATTAAATTCAAAGGAGTTTGAATTTATATCTTTTGATCATGCCACTTATATTTTTCCTTGCACAAGCACATTTTTACGAGTCTGTGGAAATTATCCCCATGCCCAACTTTTTCTCTACCTTCCTTTCTTCTCCTTTTTACTCTTTGACATTTTCTGTTTTTGGGAGAAAGAGGAAGAAGGAGAGCAGCCGTAGCTCGGCCTGCTCGCAGCAGCCGGCCCAGGCCACCGTGGCCTCCCTAAGCCTAGCAGCTAGGCCGACCCACCAAGGCCAAGGCCCAGCCGACCCCCTACACTTAACCCTAGCCCCCCTCGATCGATTCCCATCTCTCGATCCTTCCTCCAGCGCCGTCAACCTCCCTCGTCCTCATCCTGATCGCGCTGCCAGGGGAGAGCCGAATGCCCAATCCCCACCTCTTTTGCTCGCAGTCCCGCTCGGTCCCCCTCGTCTCTTCCAACCGCTCCTCCTCTGCCTCGCGTCGCCCTTCAGCGCCGCCCCCGTCCGGATCCGTCGGGCCCTGCCATGGCAGCGCCTCCCTGCTGCCAAGGCCCCGCCGCCAAGTCCCGCCTGCGGCGTCCTGGCGAGCGCCGGGTCGAACGGCAGCAGCTCCTCTTCGCCTCGTCCGCGTCAACGGGAGCCGTGTCTTGGACCTCTGCACCCTCGCCGGAGTGAGCTCGTGCCCGCCGCGCCCAGCCCCTCTCCATCGACCCCGCACACCGTCATAGAAACTTCGTCGCCGTCAGCCGGTGCAACAGCGACACCGCAGTACCGCCCCGACCTCCGCGACCAGCGCCTCCACTACCTCCCCGTCGCTGCGCCAGCCTCCTGCATCGCGCCAAGCCCCTGCATCGCGCCAAGTCCCAGCATCGCGCCCCTGTTGCTGTTGACGCCAAGTCCAACGGTCACCGAGCGTGGAATTTTCCAAGTATCACCAAGTTCCTGATGGATGCGCCAAGTCCCCAGCGAGGCCTGTTTTTGTCAAGTTCGACTACACGGCGTTGACCTCGGAGTTGGACCGCAAGCGCCAAGTACCCCACCAGCAAGACCACACGGACGCTCGAACGACTACAGACCGAAATGTCAAGTACCTCGTCGATACGTGTACGACTACCGTCGCCGAAGTCCGCGAGTACCACTACTTTTCCACTACCGTCGCCGTGCAGCACTACTTCCTCTAGGACCGTCCCGAGAACGACTACTTCCCCTATGATCCGTGAACGACTACTTCCCTTGACATTTGTGAACCGTCTCGAAATGCACGCTTCGAAGGTATAACGCCGAGACGATGACCCGTGGATGAATGCATGTGTGTTGTATGAGATGCTCGAGTTTTGCACCATGATCGAATTGTCTTTGCACGTTCCTCGTTTGCCATGCCACCGTCATGTGGGACACCCGGTATCCGGGATCACTCCCCATCTTTTGCGTGTTCCACACATCCGCACACTCCCTTTTGCACCGGTATCTCAATGAGTTGTCGGATCATCGGAATGTTGCCGTGGCACCATTTCCGTTGTCGTTGCCGTGGCACCCCTTTCGTTTCCGCCACGATGACAAATGCTTCTTAATGCTCTTGTCAACTTTTGATAATAATTGCATAAAACTTGTTCATGTCATCCGCATCATGATAACAACTTCAAGTATGGTTAATTTGTTGTTTCCATTAATTTGCTTGAATGCCTTGTTAAAATGGTTTAATTCATAACTATTTAACCGTAGCTCAGAATTTAATAAACTTTATATGTAAATGGGGTAGAAAAATGCATAGTTTAACATGATGTACTTTATTTTCCTGTTTAATAACTCTAAAATATATTTTAGGGCAGAACAGTACCAAATCTAATATATGGTCATGAGGTTTTTCCGGACTTGTTGTTTTTTGTTCCGGCCTCATTTAAATTTGCGTAGATAGGTAGTTTTTCATATGTTTCACCTCTTGCCATGTTTAACAACATTTAATATTGTTGGATATAAATATACGAGGGAGAACTAAATAATTAAATATGGTGTTTTGCCAATATGCAACTCGTTGCATATTGAGCTCCACTTAATTTGTAGTGTTGTTTGTGCACTTTGCCATGCCATGCTTATTTAAACCGGTCATGCATCATCCTTGGTTGTGCATCATGCCATGTTTCTGTGATGGTGGTTTACCATGTTGTTTACTTCTTTCCGGTGTTGCTCCTTCGGGTTAGTTCCGATAACGTCACGTTTGTGAGGATCCGTTCGACTACGTCCGTTTGCCTTCTTCATGGACTCGTTCTTCTTCCTTGCGGGATCTCAGGCAAGATGACCATACCCTCGAAATCACTTCTATCTTTGCTTGCTAGTTGCTATGCTGCGATACCTACCACTTGCTTATCATGACTCCCATATTGTTAAACCAAGCCTCTAACCCACCTTGTCCAAGCAAACCGTTGTTTGGCTATGTTACCGCTTTGCTCAGCCCCTCTTATAGCGTTGTTAGTTGCAGGTGAAGATGAAGTTTGTTCCTTGTTGGAACATGGAGATGTTGTTCCTTGTTGGAACATGTTTACTTGTTGGGATATCACAATATATCTTATTTAATTAATGCATCTATATACTTTGTAAAGGGTGGAAGGCTCGGCCTTATGCCTGGTGTTTTGTTCCACTCTTGCCGCCCTAGTTTCCGTCATATCGGTGTTATGTTCCCGAATTTTGCGTCCCTAACGCGGTTGGGTGATTTATGGGACCCCCTTGACAGTTCGCTTTGAATAAGACTCTTCCAGCAAGGCCCAACCTTGGTTTTACCATTTGCCACCTAAGCCTTTTTCCCTTGGGTTCTGCAGACTCAATGGTCATCTTTATTTTACCCCCCGGGCCAGTGCTCCTCTGAGTGTTGGTCCAAACTAGAGCACCGTGCGAGACCGTCCCTTGGCAACTTGGGTTACGTTGGTACCTGTACGCTTTGCTTGTCCGGTGTGCCCTGAGAACGAGATATGTGTAGCTCCTATCGGGATTTGTCGGCACAGCGGGTGGTCTTGCTGGTCTTGTTTTACCATTCTCGAAATGTCTTGTAGCCGGGATTCCGAGACTGATCGGGTCTTCCCGGTAGAAGGAATATCCTTCGTTGACCGTGAGAGATTATAATGGGCTAAGTTGGGACACCCCTGCAGGGTTTGAACTTTCGAAAGCCGTGCCCGCGGTTATGTGGCAGATGGGAATTTGTTAATGTCCGGTTGTAGAAAACCCGAAGTTGATCTTAATTAAAATACATCAACCGCGTGTGTAACCATGATGGTCTCTTCTCGGCGGAGTCCGGGAAGTGAACACGGTGCTGGAGTTATTTTTGACGTAAGTAGTTTCAGGATCACTTCTTAATCATAGTTGTTCGACCGTGCTTTGCTTCTCTTCTCGCTCTCTTTTGCGTATGTTAGCCACCATATATGCTAGTCGCTTGCTGCAGCTCCACCTCATACCTTTACCCTTCCCTTAAGCTTAAATAGTCT
The DNA here is from genome assembly GCA_032464435.1 of Aegilops umbellulata. Lineage (NCBI taxonomy): Eukaryota > Viridiplantae > Streptophyta > Magnoliopsida > Poales > Poaceae > Aegilops > Aegilops umbellulata. The sequence goes on along the minus strand of CP136059.1, from coordinate 146,164,728 downwards.
TGATCTCGCGGGTGTGATATTGCTGAGTCCCCGTGACTCACAGATACTTCCAAAACCAGTTTGCAGGTGCCGATGAAACCGTGCAGGTGACGCACCCAAGCTCAAGGAGGAGCTCGATGAAGATCGTGTTCATTGTGTTGTTTCGTTTCAGTTGATCAGTAGTGGAGCCCAGTTGGGGTCGATCAGGGATCTGTGTAGCATTTGGGGTAGTCTTCTTTTATTTTGGTTCCATAGTCGGACCGTGATTGTATCTGTATGATGTAATGCTTTACTCATGTATTGTGTGAAGTGGCAATTGTAAGCCAGCTATGTATCTCTTTCCCTTATGTATTACATGGGTTGTGTGAAGAGTACCTCACTAGCGACATTGCTTTCAATGCGGTTATGCCTCTAAGTCGTGCTTCGACACGTAGGAGATATAGCCGCATCGAGGGCGTTACAAGTTGGTATCAGAGCCTTCCCCGACCTTAGGAGCCCCCACTGATTGATCGTTTTAGCGGCCGAGTTATGTCCAGAAAAATGTTTTGAGTCATTAAGGAATTATGTATCGGAGAGTTTAGGAATTCTTTTTACTTCCCAATTTACTCATCGCTCTGGTAAGGCATCCTGACCTAGAGTTTTGACTCTTCTCTTCTCAAATTTCACTAAATTTTTTTTAGGATCACGCGGGTATCTTAGAATCGTTCCGATGGTTTTGTGATGACAACATTGTCTTGGTGCCTCCTGTCAGCAGGGGTTTAGTGGAAGTGTCCCGGGGAGTTGAGCTCTGAGGTGTTGTCGTCATAAGTTTATCGTTGCAGTTCTGGAATACCTGAGTTTAGTACGCCGACATCGAAAATCTCTTTTGTACAGTTGTTGGTGAGATAACCCTGATAGCCCAGTACTGAGGCGAGTGCGGGAGTATTGCCATAACTCGTATAACGGATGCTTTTCGAAGGTTGAGGTAGACGATTTCCGAAGGTTTCTTGGTTATGTGTTGAAGGATGGATACAGCTAGATCTAGGTATTGTTAGTTTGGGTGATATATTTTGTGTCCCCTGTATCCCCAACACCTGATTGCATAACCAAAAAGTTTCGGGAGTTTATAAGTGGGAATTCAAGTATCACGTAGGAATTCTTTCCAACAGACACATGATACGATATGGGATCTATCATATGTTTGTTTCCGGCTTATTTTGCAAGCCAATCCTTTGTTTTTGTTTTGTTTTGTGGTATTCGAGTTGCCTCAATGTCAAGTGTTGATTACATACCTTTTCTAAACGGTGTTATCATATTTCTATGGAAATACTAATCCTTCTTGATCATCAAGATTATCATGCCAATTCTTTTCCAACCGGTGTGTCCCTTTTCAAGTGGATCCGATCACTTCAACATTCGCAAGATCAATTATCAGTTCTTCTCAACGGTGTTTGCTTCATCCGTTCCAAGTTGTCTTTGTTTTTCCCACCCTCTCACCCTTATTTCTTCAAGGACGCAGATTTCTTGATCAAGTATCCATTTTTATTGATGTGAAGCCTCTCCATTCTTCTCCTTCATGTTCTTACCCGGTGTTTCTCATGAAGATGCTAACGGAGCCTCAAGTTTATAATTATTTGTTCTTTTATCTTCCCGGTGTGTTCAATGCAATCTTTCGATGGTGATCACATATTTTCCTCGTTTCAATACCTTCTCATACCGGTGCACCTCATAATAATTCACTTCTCGCTATTCATTTGTTCGGGAGTGCTAAAGATATCTCAGGAGGCTTGTCTTTTCAGTCAAGATGCGTTCAAGCTATTTTGAGGTTGTTATCTCATTCAAGCCATTTAATTTAACCGGTGCAATCTCTCTTTTAAAATAACTCCAACGGTGTTTCTTTTGAGTGGGCCCTAACCCACAGGTCTTTTCCCAGGATCTTACGTGACTCTTCTAATTTTCCCGGAGTTATTCTCAAATTCTTTTCCAAGTTTGACGTAAGAATGAATTATCATCAGTCAAATGTCTTTCTCCTAGATCTTCCAAATTCTTTTCCTCATTGGTTCAACCTTTATATTCTTCATTCAGGAGTGCCTCATCAATTCATGGTGTTGTTTCTCGTCGTCATTCTCGGATTTTGAAGACCGAAGAAGAGTTCCTCTTATATCCTTACCCGTTGTTCCAAAGATTCATGGTTCTAGCTTGATGCCATCCTCTCATAATTGTTTAAGAATTGTGAGAATTCTTTTCACCCATTCGGAGCAATGCAGGAGTCTTTTCAGTTTGATTCTCCGGAGCCCATCATCTCAGTATTATTCATTCTCAGCTTTCAGCTCTCGTTCTCCAAATCTTACCGGTGCATCATTCAAATACCCTCTAATCAGTTCATGATCTCTTCGTTCTCATGTATCTAAATTCTCTCAAGTATCTTCCTTCATTTTCTAATTCTTCCCGGTGTTTCTTTATCTTTTCTTTGTTCATTTTCAATTCTTACGGTGGTTCGTTCAAGAATTCTCTTCTGGTGTTATCGTATCAATTCATTCGTTCTTCCCAAATCCTACCGGCGGATCGTTGAAGACCTTCTCAAGTTTGCGCTATATCTCTCTTAATCTTTTCTACGAGAATAAGTAGTATGCCAAATCACTTGCTTGTCATCAATTTAAATTGGTGAAGGATAAGCATAATGTAATTCTTATTCTTGTTTCATCGAGTAAATTCTATTCCTTATTCCGGAGATTCATCAAAATTCTTGATCTCATTTGTTCATCTTTCTTTCCGGAGTTCCAAATTTTTCTCGGTTATATCATCTCAAAGCTCCATCTAAATCATTGCAAGGCTTCACCTTGTATTTTCAACTTCTCTTTCTTTCTATCTTCCTTTTATTACCGGAGTTCTTCATGGAGGCTCTACATGGTGGTTTATCAAGGACCCTTTTCATTCTTCAATTGTTCGTCAAGATTTCTCTCGGAGTTAAGATCCGCCAAACTAATATTCAAAATTAAACAGGGTGCTTAACACTTGTTTTGTTTGGAGGAGTTCAAGCATTTCTTCATCTTGCATTCCGAAGTGCAATTCTTTCTACCTTATCTTTTGAGGTGGTGTTATGTCATTCTTGACAATTTCCCTTCATGCTTCATGATTCACATGTTGTCAAGAATGAGGTATTTTAAATCCATCAATCTCTTCATTGGAGTTATCTTGGTTTATACTTCACCTAAAGCCTTCTCTAAGGTTTGTTGCTATTATGGTGCTTATAAATGACCCAAGTTCTTCTTTTACCCTCCCGGTGATATAGCTTTCTCGTCTCCTCGTTCTTATCAATCCAATTCTTTTCCCGTGAGTGGCAGGTTGTCACCTCATAATTTGAGATGCATTCCTTAAGACCATATCAAGCTTATTATTTTCGTTGTTGGTTTTCCCAAAAACTCCGTTCGACCCTTCTCCTAAAGTTGCCTTTTCAAGCTCAATTGTGGCAAAAGTTGGCATTTTCTTCTCCATCCTTTTATTTCGATTATCTATCTTCTATTTCTTCCTTCCGGAGGCATTGTGATGTTGTTCTCTTCAACCCATCTTCTTGTGTTGTCAGGATCATGTTCTTTTCCTTGCTTATCCATTTAACCGGAGTGTCGTGTTTTCATTCGAGCTCTCTCATCTTATCAAGTCTTGCATCTCTTCTCAACCGGAGTGCTGTCTGAAATCTTTCTTACCCCTTGTGCCATTCTTTTAATAGTTCCGGAGGCAGTGTGTTGTTGATTTTATCAAGTATCCTCTCATCTTGTCAAGTTCATGTTCAGTTCCTTCCATTTACAGTCGGAGTGCTGTCAAAATTATATCATTCTTATTCCTTCTCTATCTTCTTTTAACCGGAGTGGTGTCAATATCTATCTTGTCAATTAACCTCGTGGTTCTCATTGTATCCCATGTTCTTCTTTTCTTATGGAGTGTTCGCAATCTCGTTCATCTCTATTGTTTTCTTTCTTTCATTTTGTTTAACCTCTCAAGGTTCGTGGTTTCACTTGTTGTCGAAGAAGCAACTTTGTTTTACCTCTTCCCCTTTCGTTTCTCTCCGGTGCCATCCTAGATCTCGGGACGAGATCCTCGCATAGTGGTGGAGTGTTGTAACGCCCCGAGACTGACGCTCCAGATGCCTTCCTTATTTTCATGACCTCTGTGTGTTTTCATTTGTGCTTGCTCTATTTATTTATTTTGCATTGCATCATGTCATCATGCTAGCATGTTATTTTTTTAAAAAAAACCTCTTCTAAATAAATTGCATGGATCTTTGATCCATTTAAATCGAGGGATTCACATGGTGATTTCTCTTTATAACATATCCTCCCAATATTGAGGGAGCTACTAGAAATATTCCAATGATTTGGAAACTACCCATAAACACACTTGCGATTTTTCCCCATGCCTTTTCTGCTTCGAGTTGATCCCCAAACCTTCGTGTCAATTCTTTCTCCATTTATTGAGGTTCCTCCGGGTATTGCAACATTTTTGGACACTTCTCAAACCCGTCCTAGTTCAAACCATTTGGATTAAATTCAAAGGAGTTTGAATTTATATCTTTTGATCATCCCACTTATATTTTTCCTGGCACAAGCACATTTTTACGAGTCCGTGGAAATTATCCCCGTGCCCAACTTTTTCTCTACCTTCCTTTCTTCTCCTTTTTACTCTTTGACATTTTCTGTTTTTGGGAGAAAGGAGAAGAAGGAGAGCAGCCGTAGCTCGGCCTGCTCGCAGTAGCCGGCCCAGGCCACCGTGGCCTCCCTAAGCCTAGCAGCCAAGCCGACCCACCAAGGCCAAGGCCCAGCCGACCCCCTGCCCTTAACCCTAGCCCCCCTCGATCGATTCCCATCTCTCGATCCTTCCTCCAGAGCCGCCAACCTCCCTCGTCCTCATCCTGATCGAGCTGCTAGGGGAGAGCCGAACGCTCGATCCCCACCTCTTTTGCTCGCAGTCCCACTCAGTCCCCCTCGTCTCTTCCAACCGCTCCTCCTCTGCCTCGCGTCGCCCTCCAGCGCCGCCCCCGTCCGGATCCGTCGGGCCCTGCCATGGCAGCGCCTCCCTGCTGCCGAGGCCCCGCCGCCAAGTCCCACCTGCGGCGTCCTGGCGAGCGCCGGGTCGAACGGCAGCAGCTCCACTTCGCCTCGTCCGCGTCAACGGGAGCCATGTATTGGACCTCTGCACCCTCGCCGGAGTGAGCTCGTGCCCGCCGCGCCAAGTCCCTCTCCATCGACCCCGCACACCGTCGCAGAAACTTCGTCGCCTTCAGCCGGTGCAACAGCGACACCGCAGTACCGCCCCGACCTCCGCGACCAGCGCCTCCACTACCTCCCCGTCGCTGCGTCAGCCTCCTGCATTGCGCCAAGCCCCTGCATCGCGCCAAGTCCCATCATCGCGCCAAGCCCCTGCATCGCGCCAAGTCCCAGCATCGCGCCCCTGTTGCTGTTGACGCCAAGTCCAACGGTCACCGAGCGTGGAATTTGCCAAGTATCACCAAGTTCCTGATGGATGCGCCAAGTCCCCAGCGAGGCCTGTTTTCGTCAAGTTCGACTACACGGCGATGACCTCGGAGTTGGACCGCAAGCGCCAAGTACCCCACCGGCAAGACCACACAGACGCTCGAACGACTACAGACCGAAATGTCAAGTACCTCGTCGATACGTGTACGACTACCGTCGCCGAAGTCCGCGAGTACCACTACTTTTCCACTACCATCGCCGTGCAGCACTACTTCCTCTACGACCGTCCCGAGAACGACTACTTCCCCTACGATCCGTGAACGACTACTTCCCTCGACATTTGTGAACCGTCTCGAAATGCACGCTTCGAAGGTATAACGCCGAGACGATGACCCGTGGATGAATGCATGTGTGTTGTATGAGATGCTCGAGTTTTGCACCGTGATCGAATTGTCTTTGCACATTCCTCGTTTGCCATGCCACCATCATGTGGGACACCCGGTATCCAGGATCACTCCCCATCTCTTGCGTGTTCCACACATCCGCACACTCCCTTTTGCACCGGTATCTCAATGAGTTGTCGGATCATCGGAATGTTGCCGTGGCACCATTTCCGTTGTCGTTGCCGTGGCACCCCTTTCGTTTCCGCCACGATGACAAATGCTTCTTAATGATCTTGTCAACTTTTAATAATAATTGCATAAAACTTGTTCATGTCATCCGCATCATGATAACAACTTCAAGTATGGTTAATTTGTTGTTTCCATTAATTTTCTTGAATGCCTTTTTAAAATGGTTTAATTCATAACTATTTAACCGTAGCTCAGAATTTAATAAACTTTATATGTAAATGGGGTAAAAAAATGCATAGTTTAACATGATGCACTTTATTTTCCTGTTTAATAACTCTAAAATATATTTTAGGGTAGAACAGTACCAAATCTAATATATGCTCATGAGGTTTTTCCGGACTTGTTGTTTGTTGTTCCGGCCTCATTTAAATTTGCCTAGATAGGTAGTTTTTCATATGTTTCACCTCTTGCCATGTTTAACAACATTTAATATTGTTGGATATATATACGAGAGAGAACTAAATAATTAAATATGGTGTTTTGCCAATATGCAACTCGTTGCATATTGAGCTCCACTTAATTTGTAGTGTTGTTTGTGCACTTTGCCATGCCATGCTTATTTAAACCGGTCATGCATCATCCTTGGTTGTGCATCATGCCATGTTTCTGTGATGGTTGTTTACCATGTTGTTTACTTCTTTCCGGTGTTGCTCCTTCGGGTTAGTTCCGATAACGTCGCGTTTGTGAGGATCCGTTCGACTACGTCCGTTTGCCTTCTTCATGGACTCGTTCTTCTTCCTTGCGGGATCTCAGGCAAGATGACCATACCCTCGAAATCACTTCTATCTTTGCTTGCTAGTTGCTCGCTCTTTTGCTATGCCTATGCTGTGATACCTACCACTTGCTTATCATGCCTCCCATATTGTTAAACCAAGCCTCTAACCCACCTTGTCCTAGCAAACCGTTGTTTGGCTATGTTACCGCTTTGCTTAGCCCCTCTTATAGCGTTGTTAGTTGCAAGTGAACATGAAGTTTGTTCCTTGTTGGAACATGGAGATGTTGTTCCTTGTTGGAACATGTTTACTTGTTGGGATATCACAATATATCTTATTTAATTAATGCATCTATATACTTGGTAAAGGGTGGAAGGCTCGGCCTTATGCCTGGTGTTTTGTTCCACTCTTGCCACCCTAGTTTCCGTCATATCGGTATTATGTTCCCGAATTTTGCGTTCCTTACACGGTTGGGTGATTTATGGGACCCCCTTGACAGTTCGCTTTGAATAAGACTCCTCCAGCAAGGCCCAACCTTGGTTTTACCATTTGCCACATAAGCCTATTTCCCTTGGGTTCTGCAGACTCAAGGGTCATCTTTATTTTACCCCCCGGGCCAGTGCTCCTCTGAGTGTTGGTCCAAACTAGAGCACCGTCCGGGACCGTCCCTTGGCAACTTGGGTTACGTTGGTGCCTGTACGCTTAGCTTATCCGGTGTGCCCTGAGAACGAGATATGTGCAGCTCCCATCGGGATTTGTCGGCACAGCGGGTGGTCTTGCTGGTCTTGTTTTACCATTGTCGAAATGTCTTGTAGCCGGGATTCCGAGACTGATCGGGTCTTCCTGGTAGAAGGAATATCCTTCGTTGACCGTGAGAGCTTATAATGGGCTAAGTTGGGACACCCCTGCAGGGTTTGAACTTTCGAAAGCCGTGCCCGCGGTTATATGGCAGATGGGAATTTGTTAATGTCCGGTTGTAGAAAACCCGAAGTTGATCTTAATTAAAATACATCAACCGCGTGTGTAACCATGATGGTCTCTTCTCGGCGGAGTCCGGGAAGTGAACACGGTGTTGGAGTTATGCTTGACGTAAGTAGTTTCAGGATCACTTCTTGATCATAGTTGTTCGACCGTGCTTTGCTTCTCTTCTCGCTCTCTTTTGCGTATGTTAGCCACCATATATGCTAGTCGCTTGCTGCAGCTCCACCTCACACCTTTACCCTTCCCTTAAGCTTAAATAGTCTTGATCTCGCAGGTGTGATATTGCTGAGTCCCCGTGACTCATAGATACTTCCAAAACCAGTTTGCAGGTGCCGATGAAACCATGCAGGTGACGCACCCAAGCTCAAGGAGGAGCTCGACGAAGATCGTGTTCATTGTGTTGTTTCGTTTCAGTTGATCAGTAGTGGAGCCCAGTTGGGGTCGATCAGGGATCTGTGTAGCATTTGGGGTAGTCTTCTTTTCTTTTGGTTCCGTAGTCGGACCGTGATTATATCTGTATGATGTAATGCTTTACTCATGTATTGTGTGAAGTGGTGTCGGTGTACTAAAGTAGGGGTACCTTAGTACCCCGAACTTGTGCACGGGCAGTAGTAGCGTCCCGCGGCAAGGCTCGCCAGGGGAGCGACAAGAGTCTCCACGGCCCTTTCTGGGCCGGACGAAGGCCGAGTGATCGAGCCTAGAAGACCAAGCCCCGGCAAGAGGAGCTTGCCGGGCCAAGAAGGCGAGGTCCGGCAAGAGGAGCTTGCCGGGCCAAGGTGACAAGGCCCTGGCAAGAGGAGCTTGCCGGGACGACTAAGCCGAAGCACCAAGGCCCCGGCGGGAGGAGCTCGCCGGGACGGCCAAGCCAAGGCACCCCAAGAGAAGCCCGCCGCGGCGTTCCGCGCGCCTCGGCAAGGCCTGACGAGCGGCAAGCTCTCAGGTGCGGCAAGACAACCGTCGCGGCAAGCCACTTGCCGCGGCAAACCACCACCTCAGGCATGCGCTCTAGCTCACCTGCCCACGCGTCACTCTGGAGCTTCCCCAGAGACACGCGGCGGGGCGCCGCGCAGCCTGGGGCGCGCGCATGGCATGCGACGTTGGCGGAGTCGCCCCCGTGGCAAGCGGAGGCGTCCCTAACGGTCCGCCTCGGCACTGTTCAGGCGATCCAGACGGGCATTTAATGCCTTTGTCCCCCGCCGTCAGAGTTAGGTGCGATAGCACTGTGCGGCCACTATTCGCACAGTCCCTTGCCATTTTTACCCTCACCTGCGTCGCTACCTGTGGGAAACCCCTTAGCATAAAAAAGGAGGCCCGGGCGCATGTAGAGAGAAGGAGAAAAAGCCTAGAGAGGAAGAAGGGGAGGAGAGGAACAGAAAACCAGGAGGACGCTCAGTACACCCCCGTCTACGCCCAGCTCCAACTTACTGTAGCTTCTTGCGCTCCAGAGCAAGAACCCCAATCAACCAGACATGCAGCAGTAGGGTTTTACGCATCCGTGCGGCCCGAAGCTGGGTAAAATCGTTGTGTGTGTGTGTCGCCTCGATCTGCTCTTTGTGCAACCTCCGCCCCCCACCGAACCGACAAGGGGCTCCGTTCCCATAGGTGCTCGTGGAGGCCGATATCCCCCGACATCTTTGGCGCGCCAGGTAGGGGGTGCGTCGAGGTTGTGCGAACCAGATTTGGCGACCACAGGCAAGCTCAGGTATGGCCAGGTGCCTTTCCGCTCTACCCCGTGGAGCGGAGGCATTCCTCCCCTACGGACTCGTGCACGGCCCTCCTCGAGTACCCACTCACACAGAGTCCGGGCAAGAGCAGCTGCTCCTTGAGGAGGACCGCCTTCCGGCGGCTGAGCGAGTTTCTCGCCTCCAGCAAACTCTGCGCCGCTCCCGTAGCCGCAGAAGTTAGCGCCGGAAGTGGCGGGAAAGGCGACCTCGTTCTTCGGTGAGTCCAGGCCGCCAAGATCCAAACGAGTCGACGCCGACCGTGGGAGGAACCTTGCCAGCGCGGCAGTCGGAACCCGTTCCGTTGGCCATCCTCTCTGTCCAAGTCTTGCAGCAGTTGCATGTAATCCTTGGTACAGAGACGGGCGCAGATCCCAAGCATAGCTTCACTCGACTCCGGCAAGCGATGGCGGGCCGCGAAGCCCAAAGCCTTCGTTATTCCCTTACCTCGAGAAGGGGGGATGACAGGATAGGCTGGCGCGTCGCCCGAGGAAGCTGCGTCTTGCCGGGCTGCGAACGACAGAAAAGCTAAGTTGCCAAAGTTTGAGCAATTAAGATCCTTTTTATTCTTAAGTTATCTTCCCCGAACGACCGGGCTTCGTATGGGAAAAATGTGCGCGGAGGGGCCGGCTCGTGGCTGGTTGCGCCCTTATTTCGTTTCGAGTCCGCTCAACGACTTAAGTGTGCTACATCCCGAGTGGCGTCCTTACTTGTTTCGAGCTCGCTCGGCAGCTTGAGTGTGCCGCGACTGCAGTCGCCACGCTTACCTCGCCCCGAGCCTGCTCAACATTTAAGTGAGTTACGCCAGCCGCGGCAAGGTTTCTTGCCGGTGGAGGCTCCGTCAGCGGGTTGCTGATGTCCCGCACTCGGCACCCGTGGCAAGGGGGAGACTTGCGCCGACAAGTTCCCGGAAGCCTAGGGCGCGAACGTACGAAGCACAAGGTCGAACGAGGGAGATAACAGCGCAATGAACTGCCTAAGATAAAAGTTATATTACAAAATGACTTGCCGCTGCCCTAATCAGCTGTTTCTATGACATGCTCAGCAGCAACAAGGGAAGAAGAGAAAGAGGTGGGCGGCCTAATCCGCGCGGTCGCCCTCGATCCGCCTGATCCCGGCCACCCTTTCCACAATGGGGGTGACGAGGGCCCTGATCTCCATCAGGTCAGCGTCTTCCGGCAAGTGCCTGAGGACGTTGGCGAGCCTGGTGGTGGGGTTGCGGAAGACGATCTTCACCAGCACCCTCTCGAGGGCCCCGGAGACGGCTTCCCGCGTCTCCTCGGCCAGCTGCTCTGGGATCGTTTCCCGGAGATGCTGGAGCACCCCACCAAGCCCTTGAAGAAGGAAGTGAGCTTGACGCTCGGCGGGGCGTTCTCGCCGGAGGGGTACTCGTGGCCCTCCATTCCCAGCAGCTTCAGCTCCTGGTCAATGGTGGTGGCGATGTCGACGAGGCCTTCGGTCCACCGCTCCACCGTCTCCTGGAAGTCGTTCTGGGTAGCGGCGGCACGCTTCAACAGCTCCTCGTTGCCAGCAACCTCCTTCCGCAAGGTCGCTTCCTGCTCCTTGGCGCTCTCCAGCGCCTTGGCCAGGGTGTCCAGCTTCAGCTCGAGGCCAGCCTTGCCATCCTTGGCAGCGTCGAGCTCCTGGATCTTCTCGGCGAAGCGGCCCTGCAGCTCGCCAAGGGTGTGAACGCCCTTCTCGCGCTCCTGTTTGAGCGCGGTAAGCTCCTCGCCGCTCGCCTTGAGGTCACTGGCGAGCTGCGCCACCCTCGTCTCCAGCTCCTCCTTGGCGACCTCGGCGGCCGCGGCAGCATCCTGCGCTTTCTGCAGGGCCCCGCCGAGCGCCTGCTCGCGCGCGGCAACCTCCTCCTCGTGGCTGGCGAGGCTGGCCCTCTGCTGCACCAGTTCGCTTTCCCGCGCGGATAGCCCCGCAGCAGCAAGCCTCTGCTGCTCTTCAGCCTCTGCCTTCTCGAGGAGGAAGGCCGTCCGCGCCTCGTCGAGCAGACTCCGCTCCTCCGCCACAGACCGGAGAGCCTCCTGGTTGAGCTCCCGGAGCTCCCCGGCACGCTTCTCCATGTCCGCGCTGGCCTTCGCGACGAGTGCCTCCTGGCGCTCCACCTTAGCCTGCCGGGCGCGGTAGAGCGACACAAGCTTCCGGAGCAGCCGCTCCTCCTCGGGCTCGCCGCTGCTGGTGCTTGGCGCGTCGACCACCGTCAGCCCGACGGAGGCGAGCACTTCTCCGTCCAAGGCCTCCCCCTCGACCGACGCCCTGGAGCTAGGCTCCCAGGGGAGCCTGATGAAGACGCCATCGCCGGCCTGCAGGTAGGCACCTGCCGGGGGCTCCTCGGGGCCCGACGCGGTGGCAGCAGCGGGATCGCCGGACGGCGGAGTGCTTGACGCCCCTGACTCCCCGGGGCTGTCGGCACGGTCGCCAGTCCCCTCGCAGTCTGCCGCCGCGGCGGCCTTGGCGGCTTCGGCCTCCCCGCCGCCTGCGAGGTCGTCGATGCCGTCCGCCTCTTCGATGACGACGACGTCGTCGGCGTCGCCGCGCGCGCCCTCCCTGATGACGACCTTGGTCTCCATCGGGTCCGCGGTGGGCGAGTCTGGTGGCGGGAAGAGGGGAGAAGAGTCAACCGAGCAGCCGACAAGAAGCCTCATGAGGAAAGATAACCAGGGAAAGTCTTCCGTGTAGGGGGGCTTACCGGTGGCAGGCTCCGTGGCCGCGGCCTCCGCTGTTGGGGGATCGCTGGCCGCGTCCCTCGCCGGAGATCCCTCCCTTGCCGGAGAGGTCTTCCTTGCCGGGGGCTCCTCCCTTGCCGGGGAGGCCTCCCCTGCCGGGGGCTCCTCCCTTGCCGGAGATTTCTCCCTAGGCGGGGTGGTCGACGCAGACGGCGCGGCAGGAGTGCCCCCCGGGGTCGCCTGCTGGGGCTGCTCTGCTCCTACCCAACGACAACAACAACAACCACATGTCAACAAAGAGAAGGGAAGCTCGCGCGTGCGCCAAACGGCAAGAGCTGGCCGTGCCCTCACCCTGGGGGCTGCGCTGTGGGCTGCCCTGCGGGCCCGCTGCCAGGTCCGGCAAGGTCGTCTCCGGCACCTCCCCAGTTGCCGGGGGAGATTCGCCCTCAAGGACGACCAGCGGGATCTTGGCCCTCTTCGCCCTCCTCTGGGCCAGGGTCCTGAAAAGGGAACGGTTTCGGGGGAGGATGAATGGGCTGCGAAACAAGACGAAGCAACAGAAATCAAGAAGATACAAGCTCTACCAGGAACTTACTCTCCGTCCTCCTCTTCGTCGTCGGAGCTGAGCGCGGAATAATCAAAAACCGGCTTGCTCCAGGCGCGAGGAGACAGGGGAGTGGGTTCCTGGGACCGCTTGGCGGGGGCGGTGGACGACCCCGCCCCCGTTGCCGCCGCGGAACGGGGAGCGGCAGGAGCAGAAGCCGTGGCCCGTGAGGACCCCGCTCCCGCTGCTTCAGAGGCGCGCGTCACCCGGGGCTGCGGTTGCTGGTCGGCCTGCCGCGCCACCTCTCCGGCCCTGCGGAGACGCCTCCTCGGCTGGGCAGGGGGCTCCGCCTGCGACGAGCTGCCCGGGAGCTGCGAGGAGGGCGCGTCAGCCTCCGGCAAGCCGCCCTCGTCCTGGGCGGGCTCTCCCGCACCACCGTGCCCGGCTGGTTCCTCCGCGCCGGCGAGCTCCATTTGGCCGGCGAGGCTCTCCGCCTCCGCCGCGTCTGCCTCGGCCAGGGTGAAGCCAGACTCGCCCGCGGCCGCGGCGGCCGCCGCCTCCTCCATCCTGGAGGCGATGTAGGCCAGCTCCTCGGGGGTGGTGTCCCGCGTAAGGCCCCTCTTCTCGTCGGGGTCGACCGGCACCTCCTCCAAGTTGTCGAAGAAGGCTTGCACGACGTCGTCCGCCGGCTCCTGCCAGGTCGCGTCGATCCCGTGCGAGTCGCACAGCGGCATCATCGCGAGGATGCGGCTGAGCGCCGAATTGTTGCACAGGGGGACGATGCCCGGCGGCAACCTGAACCATTCTGGGTGCTCGGAGTCGTGCTTGAACAGCTCCTTCAACACTCCATTGAGCTCCAGAACGGTGAAGTTGTAGTTAAGGCCCGGGCGCAGCCTCATGATGTCCGCCGCGTTCTGGAATTCCCAAGCCGGCTTCCCCCTCTCCTGCAGGGGGCGATACGCCGGCGAAGGAAATCCGTGCCGACGGCGCCGACGGTGAGCCCGGCAAACTTGAGGCGCAGGATTCGGGTGGCGGCGATCTTCAGCTTGGCGTCGTCCGGGGCCAGGTCGCTCCAGTCGCGGCCGCGCACCACTGGAGTTCGCCGCACGGCGGTGAACGGCGGTGGATTCTCCTCGACGATCAGGCACCACTCGGCCCTCCACTCCTCCCATCTGCCACGGAGTTCCCCCTCCAAGTAGGCCTCTTTCTTGCCGGTCCTGGAGACCCAAGCGACTCCGCCGGACAGCGGCTCTCCTTTCTCCACCCGAGGAGTAAAGAAGTGGCGGAAGAGGGCTACGTTGGGGCGGACTCCGACAAAGTTCTCGCAAAGGTGTGCGAAAACCGCCATTGTCAGAACGGCATTGGGGGTGAAGTCAAGGAGGTGGAGGTTGTAGGTGTGCATGATGTCGCAGAAGAACTCCGAAAAAGGCGGGCAGAGCCCGCAGAGGAAGAACACGGCAAAGAAAGGGTACCCGGTCGGGTACAGGTTCTGGGCGATGGCGGGAAGAACTCGCGTGCGCGGATGCGCTCGCGTCGCTGTCGACCAGAAGAGGCGGTACCCGTTCTTCAGCCTCAGCGCGTCGAGCTGAGGGGGGAACGTCGCCATCTCCTTCCGAAGCGCTTCCAGCCGCAGCGCCTCGGCCGACTTCACGGCCTTCCCCTTTGCCTTGTCGCTCTTCGGGGCCATGGCAGAAACGGGGAGGGGGAGTTGTCGGCGTGGGCGGCGCCGGGGGCTGCGAAGGCTAATCGCTGCTTTCTCTAGTGAGGAGGAAGTGGCGGAGATTTTCGAGGAACAGCAACCGGTGGAATGGCAAGCTGCCCCTGTTACCCTCCACTTATAAAGGGGGGGAGGAGCGGGGGCGGACGTTCCGCCTTTCCAGATGAAGGAATCGTGCCCGACGTGACGCACGCCTGCGGGCCTCAAGCCCCGCGCACGCCACCCACGTCACGCACGTCTCGCACGCCTCGCCCCCCCCCCACGACGCCGCAATAAGCGCGCGCCACTTGGGGAGGGCGCGACGAGCACGGAGTTAAGGAGCAGCGCAACCCAGGCCACGCGTGCCCGTGCACTGTTAGGGCCTGGCCCAACAACGCTCGGCACCGTGTATGGCCCAGACCCGGGGGCTCCTGTCGGTGTACTAAAGTAGGGGTACCTTAGTACCCCGAACTTGTGCACGGGCAGTAGTAGCGTCCCGCGGCAAGGCTCGCCAGGGGAGCGACAAGAGTCTCCACGGCCCTTTCTGGGCCGGACGAAGGCCGAGTGATTGAGCCTAGAAGACCAAGCCCCGGCAAGAGGAGCTTGCTGGGCCAAGAAGGCGAGGTCCGGCAAGAGGAGCTTGCCGGGCCAAGGTGACAAGGCCCCGGCAAGAGGAGCTTGCCGGGACGACTAAGCCGAAGCACCAAGGCCCCGACGGGAGGAGCTCGCCGGGACGGCCAAGCCAAGGCACCCCAAGAGAAGCCCGCCGCGGCGCTCTGCGCGCCTCGGCAAGGCCTGACGAGCGGCAAGCTCTCAGGTGCGGCAAGACAACCGTCGCGGCAAGCCACTTGCCGCGGCAAACCACCACCTCAGGCATGCGCTCCAGCTCACCTGCCCACGCGTCACTCTGGAGCTTCCCCAAAGACACGCGGCGGGGCGCCGCGCAGCCTGGGGCGCGCGCATGGCATGCGACGTTGGCGGAGTCGCCCCCGTGGCAAGCGGAGGCGTCCCTAACGGTCAGCCTCGGCACTGTTCAGGCGATCCAGACGGGCATTTAATGCCTTTGTCCCCCGCCGTCAGAGGTAGGTGCGATAGCACTGTGCGGCCACTATTCGCACAGTTCCTTGCCATTTTTACCCTCACCTGCGTCGCTACCTGTGGGAAACCCCTTAGCATATAAAAGGAGGCCCGGGCGCACGTAGAGAGAAGGAGAAAAAGCCTAGAGAGGAAGAAGGGGAGGAGAGGAACAGAAAACCAGGAGGACGCTCAGTAGACCCCCGTCTACGCCCAGCTCCAACTTACTGTAGCTTCTTGCGCTCCAGAGCAAGAACCCCAATCAACCAGACATGCAGCAGTAGGGTTTTCCGCATCCGTGCGGCCCGAAGCTGGGTAAAATCGTTGTGTGTGTGTGTCGCCTCGATCTGCTCTTTGTGCAACCTCCGCCCCCCGCCGAATCGACAAGGGGCTCCGTCCCCATAGGTGCTCGTGGAGGCCGATATCCCCCGACAAGTGGCGATTGTAAGCCAGCTATGTATCTCTTTCCCTTATGTATTACATGGGTTGTGTGAAGATTACCTCACTTGCGACATTGCTTTCAATGCGGTTATGCCTCTAAGTCGTGCTTTGACACGTCGGAGATATAGCCGCATCGAGGGCGTTACAGATAGGACAATAGGTACTCACAAGAGCAAAGCAGCGACCAGCATAGTTGCGGTATCCTAGGTTTTGCGGCACTTTTTCTATTGCCAATATACGTTGGGTGTTATGTGATTTCTCCGGTAGCACCACCTTTCTCAAGGACTTTGCTTGTACTCCTTCAGGTTCTGCAATCACCCTCTTCCTTTTGGATGTCTGAAACACAAGAACAACATTTGAATGAAAAAACATGGTATGCCGACAAATGGAATAGGTGTTGATGATGGATGGGCATGGCATCTTCACATATATCATAAGTAAACTAAGCACATGGTGGTGCAACGAAGCAAAAGAAATGCAAGACACCTTATATAATGTGCAACCGATAAAACCTTGCCAAATTAGAACATGCACCGTATTGGTTGAACAGGATAGGCCATCTGCCTTTGACTCCTTGAGCTCAGAATAGTCATTAGGATCATATTATGAATATGAATATATAGGTCGGGAGCATGTGGGTTTCATTGCATCCACAATGGACCTCAATCCCTAGATGCCAAGTTTGTTACCCATTGAACTGTTCCACAATATTGTTCTGATGTGCACATTCTTATATTCATTGTGATTACGTACAATATCTGTAAAGCATGAAAACACAAATAGTAGTGAGATTATCTTTGTAATGCAGAGGATATTGTAATATAATAGAGGCTCCCTGTAAACCCTTGTGTGCTATCACTGGATTCTCATGAGAGAGCCCACGTGTGATGTTATATGGTGAGTAGATTAATATAATCTGGTACAACTACAC
This sequence comes from Aegilops umbellulata, assembly GCA_032464435.1. NCBI lineage: Eukaryota > Viridiplantae > Streptophyta > Magnoliopsida > Poales > Poaceae > Aegilops > Aegilops umbellulata. The sequence continues at coordinate 146,147,891 of CP136059.1, read as the reverse complement.
AGAAAATAGGCTCCCTGTTGGGGGCCCCAGATGTAAGGATAGTTGGAAGATGATAGGTTCATAATATACCATATAGAAAGTTTATTGCCAGACCATGATAACGAGAGCGCAGAGCCAGTAGGCAGATCATAGTGTAGATAATAGGGGTACACCATAACCACCATAAATAAATTGGCAAAGCGGAACTGGCTGGAAAACATAGGGTTTTGCCGCTACTAATATGCATCCTATCGATCACCTACAGGCCAGCTCTATTCATCTGAAGGCACACAACTGTTACTATCAGTTTAGTCTATCAAAGACCGCGCGGCTCCCACCATTTCCGGTGTATTATGGCAGACCAACTCGAAGTGCGAAATCATTTAGCAGAACCGGCCCAATCGAGGTGTCGACTGCAGATGTCCCTCCTCCCCTTCCCGACAAGGAACATACCATGCTTCCCATACAGAACACCGCACGGGCCTCCGGCCGGACCACCGGCCCCCATCGCCTGTGTTCCTCCACCACCACCACCACCACCACCCCCCAGCCCCGCCCCCTCCCGCGTCGAGTTTTCTTCGTTCGGCGAGGCCCCACCACCGCCCCCCATAACCACCATCCCCACCCGAGCCCCTTGCTTTGCACCGGCGAACTCCGGCGAGCTCTCAAAAATTGACTGGGCCAATTTTGAAATTTGCTCTACTATCATTTAACTAGTGTGGAATATAAAAGGGGAAAACCATAAGCATTGCGAGTATAGTGTTGAGCGTGCCATGGCGGATCTGAAGGTGCAAACCGGACAAAGTCATCTTCGTAACCAATGTTTGCTTTCAACTAACAAGTAAGTGATGGACAAGAAATCGGAGTAAAGCAGTGACGATCTATTTTCTTGCTACAATAAATAAGTTAGATACGAAAGAGTACCGCCTCTGGTGCGGCGCCATGTATGCATCTGCTGAGAATTTGACAGTGCCGCGGTAGCGATGGCTATCGGCAGCGTGGAAGCAGATCTAGGAGGGTAGATGGTGGCGGCGGGATGGGGTGGACGAGATGGTCGTGGGAGCGGCTCCGGCAAGGTGGACGACGACGGGGATGAAGCGAGAGGGCGGGATGCAAGGATCCCTGTCCGAAGCTGTGGGTGAGAGTGGTCGATCACTTATAATGGTCGACGGCGTCGGGGTGGGGGACGCAAGTGGAGGAGGATGGCGGTGGATGGGGTGGCGGACGGAGGAGGCTGGGGTGGAGAGGGTGTTTTGGCGCCCACGGAGTACGAATGGGGAAATGGAGGGAGAGAGGAAGGGGAACCATGTCTTCAGGGCGCTCTTGTCTCAAATGCGAGGAAATTTACAAATTTAACCCCCGTTTAAAATTTCCTACATCACAACAATATTAGCCGGTTGGGGATAGGACGGTAATCTCGCATACACCGAATGTTTGCCGACGAGAGTTTGTTTTGGTGCCCGCCGTGTATGAATCAGGGAGGGAGTCAATTTCGGCCGAGGAGACACTGTGTTTTGGCGCCCACCGCGTATGAATCCGGGTGAGAGGCGGTTATGTCACATTTGAGTGAAATTACAAACCTACCCATATCGAAACCTATAGAAATCAAGCCGATAGGCTTTGCGTGGCAGGGATAGGCAGTAATTTCCATCTCGCAGATTTTGGTTTCGGGCGGTTACTGGACTTTCCCCGCTTTGTTCAAATTTTTGCAGAGCAAGAGTGCATGTTTACCATGCCAACTCAATTCGAATCACTTTCAAAAGCACAACACCCTTTCTACATAAATATGGTTTACAAATTGCATGATCTCAGATTCATAAGGATGTATCCATCTTAATTTGGATTTTCAAATATTTGAAACCACTTTATGTTGATATCCAATTAATGTGTGTTTCATGCGGGTTTTTTTTTTTTTTTCTTCTCAAACATGTATAATGTGTTTCACACACGCAACATATAGTGTAATCCTGTTTAGACATTAATTGCATATAAACCATGCATTGTATCTAATTAAAGAATATATGGATCACTAATATTGATAAAGTATATAACATTACACGTGTCCCCAAATTCAAATGAATATGCATGTTTGATACACCAATTTGCGTTATGATATTATCAATGTCGTGATCTCCAATTTAAATGTTTGAATCCCCTTTAATCCAGATATTCGTCTCATATAGCTATCACTCATGCTTATATAGGAGTATCTCTCTAGACCTATACATGTTCATCGTCTCTCAGGTATCTCTCGTGCTACCTGTATGTCGACAATGATCTTTTATCTTCGTAACACACTGACGGTACTCTCTCCCTCGACCTCCATCACTCTATCTGTCTCTAAGTATATCTCGCCCCCTGCTATGTGTCTCTAACTATGATTCTCCATGTGAAGTCTCTTTCTCTCACACAAACACAAACTTCGTCTCTCTGGGTCTCATTTCTCTCTACTATTTCCCTGTGTGCCACACGCACACACCCTCTCACACAGAGATGTCTTTCGCACCTTAGGTATGAGAAGCTATGACTCTTCCTCTTAAATATCTCTTTCTCACACACAAACACAAACTCTGTCTCCCAGGGTCTCATATCTCTCCACCATTCTTTGTATGTCGCTCACACACACGCCATGGGCCGCAGGCAGGCAAGTCTGGGGACCCCCGTTCCGAGAACGCCGACAGCAGGAGGGAGAGCATGTAGAGAAAGCTTCTCTTAGTCCTGCGAGCCACCATGATCATGGGTGAGGGAGGGACGCAGCTTCATTGACTTATTTCTCCTACCTTTGGGTGTATGACAGGTGGGCCCAACAGGTGGCTGGCCCACCTATCATACAGCCAAAGGCAGGTGCAGTTAAGGCACCAACGCTCAGTACACGAGGGAGAGGGCGTTGTAATCAAACTTCTCGTTGTTGTATGAGTTGATGGGACACATCAAAGCAGTGCACTCGATATATTTCAATAATTTGTGTTTACCGATGCATTAGTTACAATGCATGCATGCATGCCGTGACTTTCCTTTTGATACTTGCATCTATTGATTTAATGCACCTTTAAGTAGTATGAATATGTGACGGTAAGCTTTGTAATGCTTCGACCCTAAAGCTAGAGATGGTTGTGCACGAGGAGGGACGACAGACGAGGAGCTCTGTCTTGGTTTATTAGTCCCTATGATAATCTATGCCAAATTTTGACTATAAACTTAACTAACCAAATGTTTATGCATGTCACAAAAAATTACATCATTGAAAAGAGTGTTCAAATACGAATCAAAGGATATAATTTTTTCTAACATGCACTAAAAACTTGGCAGTTAAATCTTTGGTCAAAATTTAACACAAATTACAAAGGGGCCCATTAAATATTGTACTCTCACATTTTGTTTTGTGGATACTCCCACATAGAAAATATAAATAATAATGCATGTTGGGTCAACCCATGTTTCCGACAATTTTAGCCATGGGCTTGTTCACAAATTTTATGAGGCAGTGGTTGTTCATTTAATGGAGGGTCTAGTATTGGACTTGAACGACACAAAGTGCGACCTGGCACACCGTAACACCACTTGGAATAAGCGCGTAGCAATCACAAAAAATCAACAACTCAAAAAAATGGCGACCTGGCACGTACACAATTTAAAACAATTGTTTTGATGGAGTGAAAAAAGAAAACTACCCCACTATACGTATATATAGGCCGGAGCATCCGCGCTTGCTTTCTAGGGTTGATCTATTCACACACTCTCATCCTCTCCAGATCTAAACAAGATAGCAGTGGTAACACTGTCTTTCTATCCTCACCGCTGGTTATAGGTCCGGACGTATCCCCCTCCGCCGGTGAAGGGGAGGAGGGGCGTCGTTTAGGCCATCGTTGACAGCGAGGGAGGAGACCCACTACCAGCCGCACCGTTATCTCTAGATGAGTGACGGTGCGAGAGGTCCTCTGATCCCTTCGTCGTTGCCCAAGTGTGGGCGGATCCAGCCTCCCGCCACCCACCTATCCACATCCAGATGACCTTCAGGTATATCTTCCGCCGGAACCGGCCTAGCTCTACTTCCCCCGCTCTCTACGTCGCTGCATGTGCATCATTTTCTACCTCTCAGCCCCTCTCGATCGGATGGTCCAACGTCACCTATTATTTTCTATTGTTAGAGGTAAAACTACTTCATGGAGTCGAATCTTGTACTTGGTTCAAACAAGAAATAAAGGGGGGATTTAGTACGTACTTCCTCCATTGCCAAATATTTTTCTTTCTACAGATTTCAACAAGTGACTACATACAGAGCAAAATGAGTGAACCTACACTCTAAAATATGTCTATATACATCCGTATGTGGTAGTCCATTTGAAATATCTAAAAAATAAAAATATTTAGGAACGGAGGGAGTACATCGGACTTGGTACAAACAGGAAGGAAAGGGGGGTGAAAGTAGTACAGAATGGTCATCCAACCGGTCTCTTGGTCGAAAAAGGAAATATATGGGAAACGTTGTACACAATGGTATGACCAGGACTAGATTTTCTATCCACACATACGAGTAGGTGGCTAGAGTGAACAAAAATGGGACCAACCCAGATATGTTTCCTGGATGTTCGTTTCTCGGGGCAACAAACTCTGAATCACCACTTTATGCCCGGGTTTAGGTACATGGTGCTGGACTGTTGGTGCACCCGCTGTCCCATGCCCTTATACCAAATATTTAGATGTTCTTAATCTAATGCCTCTTGTAAAATGAAGCCATGCCACTGTTATAAGCCATGACAAGTTTAGCCAAATGTTTTTGCCAGCAACTGTTTGAGACTGAGACTGTTTCCTCTATAGCTTTTTGTGCAAACAGGGATATCAATTTCACCTCGTTGCTATTGTGACCTTTTGGTACCGTTGTGATGTTTAAAAGTAGTGAATTTTGTGATGATTAACTGGAATGTCAGAATGGAACCGTTAGTTTATTTCGGTGGAACTGCACAAAGGGAGATCTGTGTTCCAATCCTCATCATCCATATTGGCACCATAACCTTCCTTTAGGTAGGAATGATATTTATTACATGTGTTCATCTCTATTTTGCGACTGCCATGAGAAAATAATGCTATTGTTTACTAGTACACTTGTACTCCCTCACTAACAAAACCAATTCTGAAATAGAAGGCCAATCATGTACTTGGTTTCACCAACTAGTGAGGAGAAAGATAAACAGAGCATGAATAGGAAGAAGAAGAAGAATAAAGAGGAAATGATGGTACCGTCCTATGTTATCGTGACATCTTGCTAGTGGTATTGTATTGTTGTGTTGCTACTAGTCTTAATTTACTTTGAAGACTAGCAAGATGCCCGTGCGTTGCACGTAACATCAAGATGAATTTGTATGAGTATTTTATCTTGTGTGAGAAAAGGATAAATGAGGGATGGCCTTATTTTCAAATGTGGAGAGGGTTGTGGGTACCTTTTTGCAGAATTGCCATAGTTTCCTTCCTATCTGTCAGATATAAATTGGACGAACTATATTGCAGGATGGCAGGCACACCATCATGACCAACTCTATTTTTTATAAGAGGAGTAGAGTAGATAAGAGTAGAGTAGAGATAGATGGAGAAATGCAGCAGAGTAGTACTTGGGTTGACAACACATCATACTAATTAACCGGATTTTGGATGCATCTGTGATCCAGCTCTACACGATCAATAGTGCCAAGGTGATCTTGCTGAAGCCGAGGCCTCAGTCGAGACCATTCAAGGGCTCTGGCAACGTGTACCTTACATGTGAGACGATCCTCCAGGGAGCCCTTCCACTTCTGTTGTCTCTCCTGCAAGGTCACTTAATTAATTATGAGTACTTAAGTAGCACTAATTTATTGTTGCCTAATTTTCATGTCGAAGTTAAACAAATCTTTAGTAGCACCCTATGTTGAATCATGGATGTGTGTATGTGTGTCTGTGGAGGTGAATCATGTGGTGGAGGAGGCAGGGAATCTTGGTAGTGTCATGACATAATAGTGCTATTGTTTTGCATGTCAATTTATTGCCATTGATTCAATGAGGCAACATTTTGCGTATTGTCCATCATGAATTTGATGCTATTGTTAGAGTAATATGCTAATGTCTTTCTATCCTTTCTCACTAAGCTAATGAAGGTTTCACCTTGTTCCTACTTGTGCAAACAGGGATCATGTTGTGCCAATCATATATTTTAGTGGAACTACACAAAACAATACGATGAGCTGTATCCCAGCCAGTGCTTTAACTTTGTTGAAAGTTCTTGATAATATTTCAATATAATCTCACTAGTGGTAAACAAGAGTGATTTCAACCATACATTTGAAGTGCACAAAAATATATACTATTGAGTGATTCCAGTGAGTGCTTTATCATCTCTTGTCGGACTACATGAATAAGCTTTTTTGCTCAGGTTGGTGCTGGCCTAAGGCCTTCATCCATATTAGTTTTCTCTCATCACTATTTGTATCGTGCTACTGTCATGAGAAACTCCTTTATCTTTGCACGTTAAAGTTTTGCAACCTATGATACATGGCAATGTTTTGAGTGTTGAGCTAATTGGCACTGATTAAATACACTAATACCTCTCTACATCTCTTTAAGCAAGACTACTACGTTGCTAACTTTACCCATTAAGATAATGAAGGTGCTTCCATTTTTTAGTCTATGTTTCATCAACTAGGCCCACTATTACAGTAATCTCAGTCTCTCAATATATGTGCCAACAGGGATGCTCGATTTTGGTGGAACTGCACAAAATCTTTGGGTGCTTCATTGCCTCGACTGCTTCCTTCCTTTCCTGTCAGTCGCTTATCTCGTCTTGCTTCCTTCCTTTCCTGTCAGTCGCTTCGTTTATCTTGGCTTCCAGTCAAAGGAAATAGTAATTTATATGCTAACTCACACAGATTGGTACCAGTATTTACACTACAAAAAAAGACACATCCGTGACATTTTGGGCCAAACGAAATTTTTTCTGTCATGCTTATGACACTTCTATGACAATAATTGTGACAAAACCCGGTATCATCATAGACATGGTGGGCTCCTACTTCTATGACAAAAAATCATGACAGAAAATGGGCTTTTCGTCCCGGGCGGCCTGGAGACGCTGCTGCATGACATTCTTTGGGCCGTCTATGACCGAAAAAACCGTGGTAGAAGCGAGGGTGAGGAAAATATCGGGGAGTTCCTAGTTACGGTGGGTGGTCGGGGCCGAGCGATGCACGGAGGTTTGCGCGTTTCTCTTGTACACGTACGCGTGTGGGTGCGAGGCGTTGGGCTCTAACTAAACCCGAGCAAGGCGTTCGCCTACTGAACCCGAGCGATTGCACTGCAAGTTACGTGTTACTGAAGCCGAGCGATCGATCCCTTGCTCTTAACTGAACGCGGTCGAGCGATTCCTTCGCTACTGCTGCTAACTGAAGCCGATCGAACCCTGCTGCCTCCTTCCCTTGATGGACAGTGAGCGTTCTAGGGGGAGTTTGGATGAACAATTCCCGGTGGGGGTTGGATGAACAGGACCCCGTGGTAGTAGAGGTCGTTGCCGTTGGATGAACAGGACCCCGATCGAGCCGGTTGGGGGTGGATGAATAGGACCCCGTGGAGAGCTAGATGAATAGGACCCCGTGGAGGGCTGGATGAACATTAGCCTGTGGAGGGGTGGTTGAATAGGACCCCGTGGAGAGGGCTGGTTCAACAGTAGCCGGTGGAGGAGCGGTGGAGGCTGGATGAACAGGAGCCCGTGGATGAACAGTCATAGGTGGAGGCTGGAGGAGGTCGACGGTGGATGAACAGTTGCCCGTGCAGGCTGGAGGAGGTCGACGGTGGAGATGAACAGTATCTCGTTGAGTCCCGTTTGCGGTACACCATACCCCTCCCGATGAACAGGACCCCCTTTTGGACCGTAGCACTCTAACACAAGTCCGTTTCCTCCGTTTTACGGTACGCCACACCCCTCCCGATCAACAGGACCCTATTTCGACCGTAGGAGGTACAAGAGAAGTTTGTTTCCTTCGTTTTGCGGTACGCCAGACCCCTCCCGATGAACAGGATCCCGTTTCGACGGTGGCTGGTCGAACACAAGGCCATTTCCTCCATTCTGCGGTACGCCAGGCCTCATTCCGATCGGCTATTCCGTACAAGCCGGTTGGCTCCCGATGAACATGACGTATTCCGTTCCTCTCGATGAATACGACACATTCCGTTACCTCCCCATGAACACGACGACGACGCGGTTTCTCCATTCTGACCCAGCCATGTACACGAGCCCTGGCCGTACGTATGCGCGAGTAGGCGTTCGAGACCCCGCCCGTATGTACGTACGTGGCCGTATTTTTTGGCGTGTGGCTGTATGTACGTGATACGGTTTAGATGAGACAACTTGAACTGCTATGTGGGGGGCTCTACTATGACATGTGCCACTACTTACTCGGCCATGGTTCATACTTGCAGAAAGACCGATCGACCAGTATGTACATACACGTTCTGACAAGACAGAAAATGGTATGTACGCTTCGACCGGGTGGGTCCCAACTGTCAGGGAGGATAAGGACGCACTTCCCTGCGTGCAAAGATATAGCTACTGGGTCCCAACTGTCAGGGGGATATTTTTTCCCCGTAATAAGGACACACTTCCTTGCGTGGGAAGATGTAGCTGGTGGGTCCCAGGAGTCAGGGGGAGAAAACATTAATTTTCAGGGTAAAAAGGATGCACTTGGATGCATGCGTCCATGGGCGTGGTGCGTCCCCACTGTCAGCCTGTCACGTACAGTCATCTTTCGATGACTCTTGGTTGTTGACCATGTTGACCACACCGTGCCGAGCGCACCAAGGCCAGTGGACAACGGCGGCACCCCAGACTGGAATGACCCGAAGATGGGGAAGACGCGGCTGTGGAGTCGCAGATGGAGAGGAGTGGGAAACTTGACTGGTTCGAGTGTGTGGCAGCACTGCCGCGGTGCCGCCCATGGGAGACAAGAGAAAGAACCGAAGTTGAAGAAGGAGCACGACTATTGGATAAAGATCAAATGGTCCAGCTACTAGAATCATTTGTTGATTAAGTTGATAAAGCCCTATGTACACGTCCGCTTAGTAAGCCCACAAGTCAGCCACCAAATCTGATGAGTCCCAACTGTTAACGGGAGGAATAATTTTGTTCGCATAATAAGGAGGCACTTCCTTCCATGCAAAGATACAGCCGGTGGGTCCCAGCTGTCATGGAGAGGAAACATTTTTTCAGCTTAATAAGGAGGAACTTTCCTTGCGTGCGACCATGGACCTCATGGGTCCCAGCTATCAAGCTCTCCACGTATAGTCCTCTTCTGATGACTATCGTTTGTTGACCACACTATGCCGAGTGCAGCGAGGCGGTGGACGGCGGCGAGGCCCTAGACGGGAACGACCCAGAGATGGGAAGACGCGGCAATGGAGTCGCAGGTTGAGAGGAGTACAAGAGTTATAACTCGTTCTGGTGCGACGTGGGGCAGCAGTCAGCGGAGAATAACAGGGGGTGTGGAGGGGTGGAGGGATAGCCTGGCCAGCGGTGGGGTAGCGCTTCCCAGAGATGCGTGCTAAGCAGAGCCGCTAGCTGCCGGAGGCCGGACCAGGCGGTCCCGGCGATGCTGGAGGAAGAAGACGAGAGATTGAAGGTGCATGTCGGTCGTTGGATATAAATCCAATGGTTGTGGATGTCATAATCATTTATTGACCAAGTTGACAACGACGTGCGTAGGCTTTGACATATTGGCCCACATGTCAGCCTGCAAAAATGTGGCATATATTTAACCCCTGTTTTCTAGAATGTACAGTCCATTCGCTGGGCTGGGTGAACAAATAATTTCGCGTCAATGTGGCCCATTTAATATTTTCTAAGAAATCCCAGCCCATTTGCACTTTCTTGAAATACACGAATTAGCTGGGCTCGTTCTATATGTAATGTTAGGTTAGAAGGAGCAATTAATATCAAAAAAATAAACCGCAACGACACATGATATATATATATATATATAATTAAAAAGTTAGCGAGTTATTGCGCAAAATAAAAATGAGTGCCTTATTATTAAATTTATCCTTATAATCTTCGCAAGATTTTGTATGCAATCACCAGGATTTTCCTTGCCTGTGAGTCAAAAACAACCAGGATTTTCCTTGCCAAGTTTTGTTAAACATTTTCTCTCATAAGTTAATAAAACGTGGGATGTTTTTATAATGTATATATAAGTCTCTGTAAAATATATGATAAAAGTAATAATATATATATATATATATATAATGTGGTTAGAAGGGAAAAGATAAATTGGACACATCATTATTATTCTTATATATAGATAAATAGAACAGAGATCTGCGTTTTATTAAAAAAATACATTGGGCTGCTGATCTTTAAGAAATAGCCCATAGGCCGGTATGGACCTCAAAAAATAAGTTGAATCCACTGTCTCCGTATGTCCTGGGCTATGCATGTTAAAAAACAAAACCTAGGCCTAGCTGATACTTGTTCGCCCTCTGGAAAAAAATGATACCAGCTAGATCCCCGAGCGAACTGGATTAAAGAGGGGGCTGACAGCGCGATTGAAGAAGCACATCAGGAGGGATTTTTTTTCTTTAGTGGATGGCTCTTGATGGCGTTTTTTTACTTGCCTCTGCACCATGCAACTTGTATTTTTAGCCCCCCAGTCCGTGGTGGACCAGCAGCCACTACTGCAGGATGCTGCTAACGCGACACTACGATCAGAGACCCTTTCACGAAACTGTGTGCGATGCATTAAACACAAACGGGGATGTAAAAAACCGTCAAAAAAGTGCAAAACATTTGCGATGGAGGATGCATCAAACATGGTTCAGATTTTAGCTATGTGTGCGATGTAGGGCACACGATTAACCCGTTCGAACTGTTTGCGATGAGGCATAACAACAAAAATGGGCAGCCATATAAATGTGTGTGCTATATACGGCATACAGTTTGCTCCGATGAACCGTTTGCTATTAGGGAGTGCAAAATAAACGGTAAGCCAGATCAAGGTGTGTGTGATATAGGGCATACGGTTCACTCGGGCGAACTGTTTTCGATTAGCGAATGCAACAGAAATGTTTCAACTTAGATATGATGTGTGTGATACGTGGCAAACAGCAGACTCGATGAACTGTTTGCGATGAGAATTTACAACACAGACGGTTAATACAGTTAGTTCGTGTGCGATTCTGTCTGTACAAAAAACTTTGAAAAATGCAAACTAGTTGCTTGCGGTGGCTAGGAGTATCGCACACGATGCGTCTGCGAGTACTCGTGTGTGATGATTAGTAAGTCATACATGCATTTCCTTATGTTAACACTTGTGTGATAAATAACATGTGGCACCGGATAAGGTATTCGGGTTGTGTGTGTGCTCCACTTAGTCTTCCCGCGCTCCACCGAATGCTTCCTGCGCTCCACATGGGTGAATTGTAAAATCCATGCATGTTCCCTCACCGGTTTCCCGCCACCAGCTAACGACGTGCTGCATATAACCCAGGCGGCAACGCACCGCCGCGACACTCTACAAAGATCTAGTCCTCACCCATCTACCATTAGTTATTCCAAGCATGCCAGACAACGACCAAAGATTCGACATCGACGCCTACCTGCGTTACATCTTCGGCGAGGAGAACGAGCCAGAGCAGGTCGAGGAGCAAGAGCTTCATTGGCCGGTGCAGACACCATGGCCCATCGGCAGCGATATCGGCATCACAGTCCTTGGGAGCACAATCGACATATTGCAGAGGAGGTGTGATGAGCACTTTGCCATCCACCATGCAAATGATCCAGAGCACTCGACAGCGATATCGGCGTCACAGTCCTTGGGAGCACTCGGCGGCATGATCGGCGACTGATGACCCACAAGTATAGGGGATCTATCGTAGTCCTTTCGATAAGTAAGAGTGTCGAACCCAACGAGGAGCAGAAGGAAATGATAAGCGGTTTTCAGCAAGGTATTCTCTGCAAGTACTGAAATAAGTGGTAACAGATAGTTTTGTGACAAGATAAATTGTAACGAGCAACAAGTAACAAAAGTAAATAAAGTGCAGCAAGGTGGCCCAATCCTTTTGTAGCAAATGACAAGCCGGAACAAACTCTTATATAAAGAAAAGCGCTCCCGAGGACACTTGGGAATATTGTCAAGCTAGTTTTCATCACGTTCATATGATTCGCGTTCGGTACTTTGATAGTTTGATATGTGGGTGGGCCGGTGCTTGGGTGCTGTTCTTACTTGAAAAAGCATCCCACTTATGATTAACCTCTATTGCAAGCATCCGCAACTACAACAAAAGTATTAAGGTAAACCTAACCATAGCATGAAACATATGGATCCAAATCAGCTCCTTACGAAGCAACGCATAAACTAGGGTTTAAGCTTCTATCACTCTAGCAACCCATCATCTACTTATTACTTCCCTATGCATTCCTCTAGGCCCAAATAATGGTGAAGTGCTATGTAGTCGATGTTCACACAACACCACTAGAGGCTAGACAACATACATCTCGTTAAAATATCGAACGAATACAAAATTCACTTGACTACTAATAGCAAGACTTCTCCCTTGTCCTCAGGAACAAACATAACTACTCACAAAGCATATTCATGTTCATAATCAGAGGGGTAATAATATGCATAAAGGATTTGAACATATGATCTTCCACCAAATAAACCAACTAGCATCAACTACAAGGAGTAATCAACACTAGTAGCAACATACTAGCACCAATCCCGGACTTGGAGACAAGAATTGGATACACGAGATGAACTAGGGTTTGGAGATGAGATGGTGCTGGTGAAGATGTTGATGGAGATTGCCCTCTCTCGATGAGAGGAGCGTTGGTGACGATGATGGCGATGATTTCCCCCTCCCGGAGGGAAGTATCCCCGCCAGAACAGCTCTACCAGAGCTCTAGATTGGTTCCGCCAAGGTTCTGCCTCGTGGCGGCGGAGTCTCCTCCCGAAAGATTACTTTTGGTTTTTTTCTTGACGAAAGACTTCATATAGGAGAAGATGGGCGTCGGAGAGCCACCAGGGGACCCACGAGGTAGTGGTGCACCCTAGGGAGGGGGGCGCGCCCCCCACCCTCGTGAGCAGGGTGTGGGCCCCCTGGCCTTCATCTTTGGCGAGGATTTTTATTTATTTATTTTAAGATATTCCATGGAGTTTCAGGACTTTTGGAGTTGCGCAAAATAGGTCTCTAATATTTGCTCCTTTTCCAGCCCAGAATTCCAGCTGTCGGCATTCTCCCTCTTCATGTAAACCTTGTAAAATAAGAGAGAATAGCCATAAGTATTGTGACATAACGTGAAATAACAGCCCATAATGCGATAGATATCGATATAAAAGCATGATGCAAAATGGACGTATCAACTCCCCCAAGCTTAGACCTCGCTTGTCCTCAAGCGAAAAGACGATAACAATAAATATGTCCTCATGTTTAGAGGTAGAGGCGTCGATAAAAATAAAATACGGACATGAAGGCATCATGATTGTTCTCATAACAACAACATATATAGGTTTTGTCATATGATTACTTATGTTCAAGTTATGATCTTTTCACCATGCAGAAGTATGAATCAGAAACCTTATTGAGAACCAACAAATTATAACCTCAGTCATTGAAACAATTGCAATTTATCATAACATCGGAAAGACTCTATGTCAGAGCTAAAAAGCAAGTCCACATACTCAACTATCATCTAGTCCTTCATAATTACTAACACTCACGCAATACTTGTGGTTATGAAGTTTTGATCGAACACAGAGAAAGATAGGGGTTTATAGTTTTGCCCCACAACCTTTTACCTCAAGGGTAATGTCAACAATAATAATTCATGCTCCCCTACAACCAATTATATATATATATATATATATATATATATATATATATATATATATATATATATATATCATGTTCTTTCCAACATGCTGGGCTTGCCAAAGGATAAAATGAAAAAGGAAAGGTGAAGATCACCGTGACTCTTGCACAAGGTAGAAGATAATGATAAAAGATAGGCCCTTCGCAGAGGGAAGCAGAGGTTGCCATGCGCTTTTATGGTTGGATGCACAAAATCTCTATGCGAAATAACGTCACTTTATATTGCCCCTTGTGATATGAACCTTTATTATGTTGTCCGTTGCTTTTATTACTTTCACATCAAAAGATCGTATAAAGCTTATTTCTCCCACACCAATCAATCATTCATATTTATAGCAATTTTTATTGCTTTGCACCGATGACAACTTACTTGAAGGATCTTACTCAATCCATAGGTAGATATGGTGGACTCTCATGGCAAAACTGGTTTAAGGGTTTTTGAAAGCACAAGTAGTATCACTACTTGGTGCTGAGAATTTGGCTAACATGAGGGGGAAAGGCAAGCTCAACATGTTAGAGGATCCATGACAACATACTTTATCTCAGATATAAGAAAACATAACTCATCACGTTGTCTTCCTTGTCAAACATCAACTCTTTAGCATGCCATATTTTAATGAGTGCTCCCAATCATAAAGGATGTCAATAATAATATATCTATATGTCAAAGCTCTCTTTCCTTATTACTTCCTATTAATTGCAACGATGACCAAAGCTATGTCTGTCAACTCGCAACAACTTTTAATCATCATACTATTTCTATGTGAAGTCATTACTTTAGATAAGATCAATATGAACCTTTTTTTCTTGTTATTCTTTTCTTTTATTCACCCAAGATCATGGCAAAGTAATCAGGCCCTTGACTCAACACTAATATTTATTATATATAGCTCACGGACTCGATTACATAGAGAGATTATAAAGCAAAACTCAAAACTAGATCATGCCATCAACTTTATTCTACTAGATAAAGATACTACTAATAGGATCGAACTAAGAAAAACGGTAAAGATAGGAGTTGTGATGGTTATACGATACCGGGGCACCTCCCCCAAGCTTGGCAGTTGCCAAGAGGAGTGCCCATACCCATGTGATTATGTCTCCTTCTTTGTTGTTGGTGAAGAAGGTGGAGGTGATGGAGATGATGCGGGCTTAGACTTCTCCCTTAATTTGCGCTTGAGGACGGCATTTTGTTCCTTCAGATCATCAATCTCCCATTCCAGGGTTAATATCTTTTTGCATAGGTCCTGCTTATTTTCCTGCAAGAAACGAAAAGGGATAAACTCAAACTTGGGTTTCTTTACCCTATCAGGGAGGCTTGACTTTTTGAACTCCACGTGCATGTCCCCAGGTTGAGGTAATGGGGTTTCATCTTCAACTGAGCTCGTCTCCTCCTTCCCCTTGGGTTCATAGTCCTCTTCTTCCTCTGTGGTCCAACCATCGTGTTCCACGTCTCCATAGACCTTGGGATTTGCTAAGTAATCATCCACATAGCTTTCTCCTTTCGAATCCTGGGAAGACATGTTGATCTAATCTGCAACGAGACAGCTCAAAACAAGAACAGAGGATATTTGCGTGATACGGGAGTCAAAACCTTCGGGAGAATATATAATGAATTTTTACCGACCAAAATACGTATCGTGCAAGAAAACAAAGTCCGGAAGGCACACGAGGTGCTCACGAGGTAGGGGGCGCGCCCACCACCCTCGTGGGGCCCTCGTGTCCTTCCCGGACTGCTTCTTATTTTTCTATTTTTCTAAATATTCCAAAACGGAGAAATATTGCCTTAAAAACTGTTTTGGAGTTGGTTTACTTACCGTACCACAAACCTATTCCTTTTCGGAGTCTGAAATGTTCTGGAAAGTGTCTCTTATGTATTCTTCCGGGGTTACGGTTTCAATAATATTGGTTTCAACATTTATGGGATTACCTAGGATATAATGTTTGATTCTTTGACCGTTTACCACCTTCGGATTCGTGCCTTCGAAGTTGTTGATTTTTATGGCGCCAGAACGATAGACATCCTCGATAACGTAGGGGCCTTCCCATTTAGAGAGATGTTTTCCTGCAAAAATATTAAACGAGAGTTGCATAGCAATACATAATCACCTACATTAAACTCACGCTTTTGTATCCTTTTGTCATGCCATCTTTCAACTTTTTCTTTAAACAACTTGGCATTTTCATAAGCTTGGGTTCTCCATTCATCGAGTGATCTAATATCAAATAACCTCTTTTCACCGGCAAGATTGAAATCATAGTTGAGCTCTTTAATAGCCCAATATGCCTTATGTTCTAGTTCGAGAGGTAAGTGACATGCTTTTCCATAAACCATTTTATACGGAGACATACCCATAGGATTTTCATATGCAGTTCTATATGCCCATAATGCATCATCAAGTTTCTTGGACCAATTCTTTCAAGACCTATTAACAGTCTTTTGCAAAATTAATTTGAGTTCCCTGTTGCTCAATTCTACTTGACCACTAGACTGTGGGTGATAAGGAGATGCAATTCTGTGATTAACATCATATTTAGCAAGCATTTTACAGAAAGCACCATGAATAAAGTGTGAACCACCATCAGTCATTAAATATCTAGGGACTCCAAACCTCGGAAAAATAACTTCCTCAAGCATCTTAATAGAAGTGTTATGATCAGCACTACTAGTGGGAATAGCTTCTACCCACTTAGTAACGTAATTAACAGCAACTAAAATATGTGTGTATCCATTAGAGGCAGGAAAAGGTCCCATATAATCAAAGCCCCAAACATCAAATGGTTCAATAACAAGTGAATAATTCATAGGCATTTCTTGACGTCTACTAATATTACCAACTCTTTGGCATTCATCGCAAGACAAGACAAACTTACAAGAATCCTTGAAGAGAGTAGGCCAATAAAAACCGGATTGCAATACCTTATGTGAGTTCTATCTCCAGCGTGGTGTCCTCCATAAGCTTCGGAGTGGCACTTGCGTAGGATCTGTTCCTGTTCATGCTCAGGTACACAACGTCTAATAGCACCATCTACTCCTTCCTTACAAAGATGTGGATCATCCCAAAAGTAATGTCTCAAATCATAGAAAAACTTTTTCTTTTGTTGGTATGTGAAGCTAGGTGGTATAAATTTAGCAACTATGTAATTAGCATAATCAGCATACCATGGAGTACTACGAGAAGTACTTATTACATTTAATTGCTCATCAGGAAAGCTATCATCAATGGGTAGTGGGTCATCAAGAACATTCTCTAACCTAGATAAGTTGTCTACAACAGGGTTCTCAGCTCCTTTTCTATCAACAATATGCAAATCAAATTCTTGTAGCAAGAGAACCCATCTAATAAGTCTAGGTTTAGCATCTTTCTTTTCCATAAGATATTTAATAGCAGCATGATCAGTGTGAATAGTTACTTTAGAATCAACAATATAAGGTCTAAACTTATCACAAGCAAATACAACTGCTAAAAGTTCTTTTTCAGTAGTAGCATAATTTCTTTGAGCATTGTCTGGAGTCTTACTAGCATAATGGATAACATATAATTTTTTATCAACTCTTTTCCCTAGAACATCACCTACAACATAATCACTAGCATCACACATAATTTCAAAGGGTAAATTCCAATCAGGTGCCTGAACAATAGGTGCAGAGACTAATGCTTTCGTAAGTATTTCAAATGCTTCTACACAATCATCATCAAAGACAAATGGTATACCTTTTTGTAGTAAATTAGTCAGAGGCCGAGAAATTTTTGAGAAGTCCTTAATGAACCTCCTATAAAATCCGGCATGACCAAGGAAACTTCTTATGCCTTTGATGTCCTTGGGACATGGCATCTTTTCAATAGTATCAACCTTGGCTTTATCAACTTCAATACCTCTTTCAGAAACTTTATGACCCAAAACAATACCTTCATTAACCATAAAGTGGCACTTTTCCCAGTTAAAGACAAGATTAGTTTCTTCACATCTCTGCAAAACTCGATCAAGATTGCTCAAGCAATCATCAAAAGAAGATCCATAGACGGAAAAGTCGTCCATGAAAACCTCACAAATCTTTTCACAAAAGTCAGAGAATATAGCCATCATGCATCTTTGAAAGGTAGCAGGTGCATTACATAAACCAAAAGGCATACGTCTATAATCAAAAGTACCAAAAGGGCATGTAAAAGTAGTCTTTGATTGATCTTTAGCCGAAACAAGTATTTGAGAGAAACCAGAATAACCATCTAGAAAGCAATAGTGTGTATGTTTGCATAATCTTTCTAGCATTTGATCAATAAAAGGTAAGGGGTAATGATCCTTTTTAGTAGCCTTATTTAATTTGCGGAAATCAATTACCATCCTATAACCTGTGATAATTCTTTGTGGAATCAATTCATCATTATCATTAGGGACAACAGTAATACCTCCCTTCTTAGGGACACAATGGACAAGACTTACCTACTGACTATCAGCAACGGGATAAATTATACCCGCCTCCAGAAGCTTGAGTATTTCTTTTCTTACCACTTCTTTCATTTTAGGATTCAAACATCATTGAGGGTCACGAACTGGTTTGGCATCTGCTTCCAAATTTATTTTATGTTGACATAGAGTGGGGCTAATGCCCTTAAGATCATCCAGAGTATACCCAATAGGAGCATGGTGCTTCTTCAGAGTTTTCAATAATCTTTCTTGTTCATGCTCTGAAAGGTTAGCACTAATAATAACAGGTTATATCTTCTTTTCATCAATATAAGCATATTTAAGATTATCAGGCGATTGTTTAAGCTCAAACACGGGATCACCCTTAGGTGGAGGAGGATCCCCTAAAATTTCAGCAGGCAAATTGTGTTGCAGAATAGGTTCCTGTTTAAAGAATACTTCATCTATTTCCCTTCTTTCATTCATGAACATATCATTTTCATGGTCTAGCAAATAGTGTTCTAAAGGATCACGAGGAGGTACGGCAATAGAAGCAAGACCAAATATTTCATCCTTACTAGGCAATTCTTCCTCACGGTTTTGTTTACTGAATTTAGAGAAATTAAACTCATGAATCAAATCATCCAAGCCAATAGTATCAACATTCTTTTCGCAATATATCCTAGCATTAATAGTGTTCAAGAAGGGTCTACCGAATATAATGGGACAAAAGCTATCTTGTGGAGAAGTGAGAACAAGAAAATCAGCAGGATATTTAGTTTTCCCACACAAGAGCTCAACATCTCTAACAATCCCAATTGGTGAAATAGTATCTCTATTGGCAAGTTTAATTGTGACATCGATTCCTTCTAACTCAGCAGGTGCAATTTCATGCTTAATTTCTTCATACAAAGTATGCGGTATAAAACTAGCACTAGCACCCATATCACATAAGCCATGATAACAATGATCTCCTATTTTAACAGAAATAACAGGAACGCCTACCACAGGTCTATGTTTATCTTTAGCACAAGGCTTAGCAATCCTAGCAGTTTCACCATCGAACTGAATAACATGCCCATCAATATTATCAGACAAGAGATCTTTAATAATAGCAATATTAGGTTCTACTTTAACTTGCTCAGGAGGTGTATAAGTTCTAATATTGCTTTTACGAACAACAGTTGAAGCTTTAGCATGATCCTTTATTCTAACAGGGAAAGGTGGTTTCTCAACATAAGAAGTAGGAACAATAGGATCATTATAAGTAACAGTCTTTTCTTCAACGTTAATAGGTGCAGCTACTTTTACTTCTATGGGAGGATGATATATAAACCACTTCTCCTTGGGGAGATCAACATAAGTAGCAAAAGATTCATAGAAAGACGCTACTATCTCAGAGTCAAGTTCGTATTTAGTGCTAAACTTACGGAAAATATCGGTATCCATAAAAGATTTAACACAATCAAACTTAGGTGTCATACCTGACTCCTTACCTTCGTTGAGGTCCTAATCTTCAGAGTTGCGTTTAATTCTATCTAATAAGTCCCATCATAAAGGAGCCAGCACAAGAAGTATCGAGCATGGTGCGATTGTTTTCAGAAAGCCGAGCATACAAATTTTAAATAATTGTTTCCCTTGGAAACCCATGATTAGGGATTGAATATAACATTGATTTAAGCCTCCCCCAAGATTGAGCGATGATTTCTCCTTCGCGAGGCCAGAAATTATATATATAATTGCGATCACGATGAACAAGATGCATAGGGTAATACTTTGGATGAAATTCCAATTTCAATCTTTTATAGTTCCATGATCTCGTATCATCACATAGCCTGTACCATGTCAATGCGTCTTCCTTCAAAGATAAAGGTAAGACCTTCTTCTTTGCAACATCGTCGGGTATACCTGCAAGCTTAAATAATGCACAAACTTCATCCACATATATTAAGTGCTCATCAGGATGCTCTGTTCCATCTCCTGTAAAAGGATTAGCTAGCAGTTTTTCCATCATACCCAAAGGAAATTCAAAAGGAGTTTAATTTTCAATAGGTTCAGTAGGTTGAGGAGCAACTATTTTCTCTACTGGACGTGGTGAAGATACCTCGAACAAGCCACTCAGAGAATTACTTTCCATAGTAACAAGTGACAGTAAATTTCAGCACACTATATAAATTTTTCCTTACCAAATTCCACATACCAAAGGCGCTACACTCCCCGGCAACGGCGCCAGAAAAGAGTCTTGATGATCCACAAGTATAGGGGATCTATCGTGGTCCTTTTGATAAGTAAGAGTGCCAAACCCAACGAGGAGCAGAAGGAAAAGATAAGCGGTTTTCAGCAAGGTATTCTCTGCAAGTACTGAAATAAGTGGTAATAGATAGTTTTGTGACAAGATAAATTGTAACGAGCAACAAGTAACAAAAGTAAATAAAGTGCAGCAAGGTGGCCCAATCCTTTTTTTAGCAAAGGACAAGCCGGAACAAACTCTTATATAAAGAAAAGCGCTCCCGGGGACACATGGGAATATCGTCAAGCTAGTTTTCATCACGTTCATATGATTCGCGTTCGGTACTTTGATAATTTGATATGTGGGTGGACTGGTGCTTGGGTGCTGTTCTTACTTGAACAAGCATCCCACTTATGATTAACCTCTATTGCAAGCATCCGCAACTACAACAAAAGTATTATGGTAAACCTAACCATAGCATGAAACATATGGATCCAAATCAGCCCCTTATGAAGCAACGCATAAACTAGGGTTTAAGCTTCTGTCACTCTAGCAACCCATCATCTACTTATTACTTCCCAATGCCTTCCTCTAGGCCCAAATAATGGTGAAGTGTTATGTAGTCTACGTTCACATAACACCACTAGAGACTAGACAACATACATCTCATCAAAATATCGAACGAATACCAAATTCACATGACTACTAATAGCAAGACTTCTCCCTTGTCCTTAGGAACAAACGTAACTAATCACAAAGCATATTCATGTTCATAATCAGAGGGGTAATAATATGCATAAAGGATCTGAACATATGATCTTCCACCAAATAAACCAACTAGCATCAACTACAAGGAGTAATGAACACTACTAGCAACCTACTAGCACCAATCCCGGACTTGGAGACAAGAATTGGATACAAGAGATGAACTAAGGTTTGGAGATGAGATGGTGCTGGTGAAGATGTTGATGGAGATAGCCCTCTCCTGATGAGAGGAGCGTTGGTGACGACGATGGCAATGATTTCCCCCTCTGGAGGGAAGTATCCCCGGCAGAATAGCTCTACCGGAGCTCTAGATTGGTTCTCGTCCCGAAAGAAGTCTTCTAGTTTTTTTCTTGACGAAAGACTTCATATAGGAGAAGATGGGCATCGAAGAGCCACCAGGGAGCCCACGAAGTAGGGGGCGCGCCCTAGGGAGGGGGGCGCGCCCCCCACCCTCGTGAGCAGGTTGTGGGGCCCCTGGCCTTCATCTTTGGCGAGGATTTTTCTTTATTTATTTTAAGGTTTCTGTGGAGTTTCAGGACTTTTGGAGTTGCGCAGAATAGGTCTCTAATATTTGCTCCTTTTCCAGACCAGAATTCCAGTTGACGGCATTCTCCCTCTTCATGTAAACCTTGTAAAATAAGAGAGAATAGCCATAAGTATTGTGACATAACGTGAAATAACATCCCATAATGCGATAAATATCGATATAAAAGCATGATGCAAAATGGACGTATCAACGACCCACCCGAAGAACCGCCGTCACTAGTGCTCATCAAGAGCCTCATGCCCCGCAATGAATGGGCAGAGGACCTCTGCGATTCAGTCAAGACAAGGGCAGCCTGCGGCTCCATCATTGCCCGCGGCGGCCGTGTCAACCTTGATCCCGATGATGTGGTGGCCAGGCTCGAGCGCATCCTTGGCGGAGTTGACGTCCCTGACGAAGTACAACATCACCAACATGATATCTTGAGCATGCAGGTGATCGACGGAATTTGCTACCAGGCCAGAGACTTGGAAATGGAGCGGTTCCACGGAGTTTTCATGTGCGCGATTGCACGCTGTCAAGCTCTTCTGGAAGAGGCCCACCAGCCCCAAGAGCCTCCCAGCGCCAGCAGCTCCATAGGCGGAGGCAGGTCGGGACACTCGGAGTGAACAACCCCAAGGGTGCTATGCTGATCATGGAGTCCGAGAAGACCATCGTCGGAAGGCCGCCAGCTCAGCCTTTTAGCTTATATTTTATTATAATTGTATGCATTTGTAGGTCGTGAGTGTTCACGGCCTTGCCGCATTTGGCATTTTAAATTATCCTGAATATGTAAGACAATTATTAAGAATTATTAACCGTTGCCATTGTAACTTTGCCTCAACGGCGAGCAGAGCGCGCGCAGGGACGCCAGAGCGGAGTGTGCCGCGGCCGCCTCAACGGCGAGCAACCACGTGGTCAACCTTCTGCCATCAATAAATTTTGACCTTGTTTCTCGTCACATTGCTGATTACAATGCAATAAGTAATTGCAAATCTGTTCACACCTATCAAACTAATATGTGTTCACACTTAGCACCGGGCTATAAAAACTACCGACTCGAAAATTAATTCACAGTTCCTCTCCTCATCACCCACAAAACTGGTTTTTTATGTCAAAAAGTCATTCCGCCATGGCCGGTAAGAGGAGTTTAGGGTGGACATATAAACAGGTAGCAAAGACCAAGGACGTAGAAGCACTAGAGAGGTCCAGTCGTGAAGCCGCAGAAGAGATGTCCCGGTGCACCGCGAAGCCCTCGAACGAGCTCTCACGGGCAAGCGAATGCTCTAACAAGCGTATTCACGGCGTCGGCCATCGTGATGATCCGGTGTTCCTGAAGTCCTTCGCCAGCGAAGACTACATTCTCGCTGGCATCACTACGCAGCAGGAGTTGGTCGATGGCTTGATGAAGCTGCTCAAGATCAGCGATGCCTCAGTTGACAAGGCGACCGGCCTCGTCGAGCAACTCATGGATGACAATGCGAAGCTCCTCAAGTTGGTCGCCAAGAAGGAGGAAGAGGCCGCCGGCTGGAAGATGTTGCATGAGCAGAGCAGTGCCTTGGAGATGACGCTGAAAGCGGTCGTCGAGGAACTGATGGGTGGCTTGAGGAAGCTCCGGATCGAGCGCGATCAGGAGGTGGAGGAATCCGTAGCTGGTTTCAAGCAAAGTCGTGAGGAATTGAATAAGGAGCTAGAGGATTTCACCGCCCGGCGATCGATCGACGAGTAGAGATAGTAGCGACCCAGATCGTTGTCTGCTATTTCCTTCTTACTCGCCCCCATGTCTTGTGGGCTTTGCTGCATGTGGCATTTTAAATTATCCGGAGTATGTAAGACAATTATTATTTGCACCATTGTAAATTTTTTGTCGTATTATCCGTTGCCATTTTATTTGTGGTCGTATTCCGTTGCCCTATGTGGCAATTTAAATTAGGGCGGAATATGAGTTGAAAACACGAACAAAGCAAATGATGCCATGGGATCACGAGAAAACACCCTCCGTCCAGGTGCTTTAATTAACCCATTAATGGAGAAGTTGTGAGCGAGGCAGGCGGCGGCTGGTGCATGGAGGTCAAAGAGCTCACCTCCGGGTGAGCATGGGCGGCCTTGCTGCTCGCACGTGTCCCGTCGAGCCTGCGAGGTGGATAGGATGCACGCGTCCCATCGAGCCTGCACGGCGGACTTCTCGCGCTCGTCCCGTCTAATCAAACAACTACACACATACCACCGAGTATGGTTAAATTTCTACATGGTAAATATAATACGACCGTTTGAGATATTAACGTGTCAGCTTTTTGTTTCAAAAAGGACTTCGTTGGCTACTAATGTGTGCGCCTCTTCTCAAACTGGACGATTTTTTCACCACGACATATATGAGCCCGGTCATGAAACCATGCCAGGTTTCATGTTTTTTGGGTGACTTTTCGATTTACTGGGATTTAAAAACCAAGATTCTCATTGTTTCAGGATGACGACAAGTTTGTAATTCATTCTCATTCCTTAAACGAGACCTAAACATGCACCCAATGACACATGTACGATTTCCCACCCATTTTGCTTCACTGGAGCATGTGGTTGTAGTTCAAATTTGAATTATGGACTATATTAAATGCATAGAAATCTTAGTAATTAGTAATACTCCCTCCTTTCCAGTTTATAGGGCTTATCTCAAAATCTTAGTTTTTCCCATTTTATAAGTCTGAATTTGGTTGTTCCCCATCGCAATTTCAGATTCCAAGGTGCATTAAATAATTGCATGCAAGTATAAGAGAAAATTGACCAATGCATGTACTTTATGCATGCACGCATTGCAATTAATACATTGGTAAACATAAATTTTTGAGGAAACAAGAGCATTAATTGGGTGCTTTTGCAAATTACAAAAAGTATTCCACTACTCACCATCTACCTTGGTTGGTGAGATTTTTGAATTGACCCTATAAACCAGAAAGGAGGGAGTATATATACAATGGGCAAACAAACCCTGAAATGTTTCAAATTTCAGCCCGACCCTCTGTTATTCTATGTTGCCTATAGAAAACAAAGTTCAAGGCGAGAAGAGGCAGTGATTATCGTTTCTCCCACAAGAGGGGCATGTTTCCCTACCGGAACCAGGAGGGTTGCGACAGGCTCCGGTTTGTAAAAGGCTTGTAATATAGCTTCGTCCAAATTGGACGATTATATGTACCATGTAGTGACACCATGCCAAGTTTCATGATTTCCTAGTGAGTTTCGGACTTACAAACATTTAAAAACCGAGATTCGTAATCTTTGTGGCCAAGCCAAGATGGCAAGACGGTTGAATTCGTTCCCATTCATTCCATGGGACCTAAACATGCACCCCAAGGAAACATGTACGTTTTTGCTAGCCATTTTGGTGCACTGGAGCATGTATTTGTAGTTCGGATTTGAATGATGGGCATTAAATGCCTAGAAAACTCGATTAATGAATAAAAAGGTCAAATGAACCCTGAATAATTTCAAAGTTCAGCGCGTATCTCCAATTGTTCCATGTCACATGTAGAAGAAAATACGAGGCTAGAAGTGGGAGTGATTATCGTTTGGCCCACAAGGGGACACGTTTCCCTATCGAAACCACGAGGGTTCTTGCGACAGGCTCCGGTTTGTAAGAGGTTTGTAATAAAGCTTGGCCCAAATTGGCAATGTTTTTCCCACGACATATATGTGCCATGACGTGACATCATGCCACCTTTGATGACTTCCTGGTGAGTTTAGGATTCATGGGCACTTAAAAACCGAGATTTGAAATGTTTGAGGACGAGCCAGGACAGAGGTACAGTTGTAATTCATTCCCATTCTTGGCATGAGACCTAAACATGCACCCAAGTACACATGTATAATTTTTCTAGCCATTTTGGTGAACTGGAGCATGTATTTGTAGTTCAGATTGGAATAATGGACATTAAATTCCTAGGAAACTCAATTAGTGTATGAAAAGGCCAAACGAACCCTGAATAAGTTTAAATTTTAGCACGGATATCCTGTTGTTCCATGTCGCCCGTGGAAGAAAATACAAGGCAAAAAGAGGCTGTGATTACGTTTCGCCCACAAGGGGAACACGTTTCCCTATCAGAACCACGATGCTTCTTTGAGAGAAGCTTCAATTTTTGTAAGAGGTTTGTAATAAAGCTTGGCCCAAATTGGACAATGTTTTTACCACGACATATATGTGCCATGACGTGACACCACACCACCTTTGATGACTTTTTGGTGAGTTTAGGATTTATGGGGACTAAAAATCCGAGATTCAAAATGTTTGAGGACGAGCCTTGACACCAGTACTGTTGTAATTCCTTCTCATTCCTCGCACGGGACCTAAACATCCACCCAAGGACACATGTATAATTTTTCTAGCCATTTTGGTGAACTGGAGCATGTATTTGTAGTTCAGATTTGAATTATGGACATTAAATGCCTAGGAAACTCAATTAGTGCATAAAAAGGCCAAACGAACCCTGAATAGGTTTAAATTTCAGCACGGATATCCTGTCGTTCCATGTTGCCCGTAGAAGAAAATACAAGGCGAAAAGAGGCAGTGATTACGTTTTGCCCACAAGGGGGACACATTTCCATATCAGAACCATAAAGCTTCTTTGAGAGAAGCTCCGGTTTGTAGAAGCCACAATGGACGAACAAAATTCCTCGACATATAAGTGCGATGTCATGCACCATGGCAGGTTTCACGATTTTCAGCTTAGTTTTGGATTTACGGGGATTCAAAAACCGAGATTCTTCTGACGAAATGTTTTCAAATAGCAGACGGTTCACTCACGAAAGCCGATATTCAATGAAAACTTCATGGAAACCATATTTTAAAGTTTCATAAAAATGTGAAAAAAAATGTGGGATGTTAAGAAGGTGATGTTTTATTGTGAGCAAAATTTCAAGTTGAAAAACATTACGTGATGTGAGCTATGAAAAAGACAAATTCCGCCCTAAATAGTGACATTACTATTTGATGACTCACAAGTATAGGGGATCTATCGTAGTCCTTTCGATAAGTAAGAGTGTCGAACCCAACGAGGAGCAGAAGGAAATGATAAGCGGTTTTTAGAAAGGTATTCTCTGCAAGTACTGAAATAAGTGGTAACAGATAGTTTTGTGATAGGATAATTTGTAACGAGCAACAAGTAACAAAAGTAAATAAAGTGCAGCAAGGTGGCCGAATCCTTTTTGTAGAAAAGGACAAGCCTGCACAAACTGTTATAAAAGGAAAAGCACTCCCGAGGACACATGGGAATATCGTCAAGCTAGTTTTCATCACGTTCATATGATTCGCGTTCGGTAATTTGATAATTTGTTATTTGGGTGGAC
Organism: Aegilops umbellulata; assembly: GCA_032464435.1. Classification (NCBI taxonomy): domain Eukaryota; kingdom Viridiplantae; phylum Streptophyta; class Magnoliopsida; order Poales; family Poaceae; genus Aegilops; species Aegilops umbellulata. Next base: position 146,120,772 of record CP136059.1, on the reverse strand, counting down.
CGGTGCTTGGGTGCTATTCTTACTTGAACAATCATCCCACTTATGATTAACCTCTATTGCAAGCATCCGCAACTACAACAAAAGTATTAAGGTAAACCTAACCATAGCATGAAACATATGGATCCAAATCAGCCCCTTATGAAGCAACGTATAAACTAGGGTTTAAGCTTCTGTCACTCTAGCAACCCATCATCTACTTATTACTTCCCAGTGCCTTCCTCTAGGCCCAAATAATGGTGAAGTGTTATGTAGTCGACGTTCACATAACACCACTAGAGGCTAGACAACATACATCTCATCAAAATATCGAACGAATACCAAATTCACATGACTACTAATAGCAAGACTTCTCCCTTGTCCTCAGGAACAAACGTAACTACTCACAAAGCATATTCATGTTCATAATCAGAGGGCTAATAATATGCATAAAGGATCTGAACATATGATCTTCCACCAAATAAACCAACTAGCATCAACTACAAAGAGTAATCAACACTACTAGCAACCTACTAGTGCCAATCCCGGACTTGGAGACAAGAATTGGATACAAGAGATGAACTAGGGTTTTGAGATGAGATGGTGCTAGTGAAGATGTTGATGGAGATTTCCCTCTCCCGATGAGAGGTGCGTTCGTGATGACGATGGCGATGATTTCCCCCTCCCGGAGGGAAGTGTACCCGGCAGAATAGCTCAGCCGGAGCCCCAGATTGGTTCCGCCAAGGTTCGGCCTCGTGGCCGCGGAGTCTCGTGCCGAAAGGTTGCTTCTCAATTCTTTCTCGACGAAAGACCTCATATAGCAGAAGATTGGCATCGGAGGGCCAACAGGGGGCGCACGAGGTAGGGGCGCGCTCTGGGAGGTAGGGCGCGCCCCCCACCCTCGTGACCAGGTGGGCCCCCTCTGGTGAACTTCTTCTGCTGGATATTTTTTATATATTCTGAAAATCACTTTCGTGGAGTTTTAGGACTTTTGGATTTGCACAGAGTAGGTCTCTAATATTTGCTCCTTTTCCAGCCCAAAATTCCAGCTGCCGGCATTCCCCCTCCTTTTGTAAACCTTGTAAAATAAGAGAGAATAGGCATAAGTATTGTGACATAATGTGTAATAACATCCCATAATGCAATAAATATCGATATAAAAGCATGATGCAAAATGGACGTATCAACTCCCCCAAGCTTAGACCTCGCTTGTCCTCAAGCGAAAGCCGATAACGATAAATATGTCCCGATGTTTAGAGGTAGGGGCGTCGATAAAAATAAAATACGGACATGAAGGCGTCATGGTTATTCTTATAAAAGCAACATATATAGATATTGTCACATGATTACTTATGTTCAAGTAATAATCTATTCACAATGCAGAGGTACGAATCATAAACTTTATTGAGAACCAACAAACTATAATCTCAGTCATTGAAGCAATTGCAATTTATCATAACATCAGAAAGAGTCTATGTCAGAGCTTAAAAGCAAGTCCACATACTCAACTATCATCTAGTCCTTCATAATTGCTAACATCCACGCAATACTTGTGGTTACAGAGTTTTAATCGGACACAAAGAAAGAAAGGGGCTTATAGTTTCACCCCACAACCTTTTACCTCAAGGGTAATGTCAACAATAATAACTCATGCTCCCCTACATCCAATTAGGTACATATATCAGAATCTTTCCAACATACTGTGCTTGCCAACGGATAAAATGAAAAGGGAAAGGTGAAGATCACCATGACTCTTGCATAAGGTAGAAGATAATAATAAAATATAGGCCCTTCGCAGAGGGAAGCAGAGGTTGCCATGCGCTTTTATGGTTGGATGCACAAAATCTTAATGCGAGAACGCCACTTTATATTGCTCCGTGTCATATGAACCTTTATTATGCAGTCCGTCGCTTTTATTACTTCCACATCACAAGATCGTATAAATCCTATTTCTCCCACACCAATCAATCATACATATTTAGAGCAATTTTTATTGCTTTGCACCGATGACAACTTACTTGAAGGATCTTCCTCACTCCATAGGTAGATATTGTGGACTCTCATGGCAAAACTGGTTTAAGGGTTTTTGGAAGCACAAGTAGTATCTCTACTTGGTGCTGAGAATTTGGTTAGCAAGAGGGGGAAAGGAAAGATCAACATGTTGGAGGATCCATGACAACATACTTTATCTCAGATATAAGAAAACATAACTCATTATGTTGTCTTCCTTGTCCAACATCAACTCTTCAGGATGTCATATTTTAATGAGTTCTCCCAATCATAAAAGATGTCAATAATAGTGTATTTATATGTGAAACCTCTCTTTCCTTATTACTTCCTATTAATTGCAATGATGACCAAAGCTACGCTTTTCAACTCCCAACAACTTTTAATCATCATACTCTTTCTATGTGAAGTCATTACTCTCAATAAGATCAATATGAACTCTTTGTTTCTTTTTATTCTTTTTCTTCACTTTTCTTTTATCCACTCAAGATCATAGCAGGAAAATCAAGCCCTTCACTCAACACTAATCTTTATTATATAGCTCACGGACTCGATTACATAGAGAGATCATAAAGCAAAACTCAAAACTAGATCATGCCATAAACTTTATTCTACTAGATCAAGATACTACTAATAGGATCGAACTAAGAAAAACAGTAAAGATAGGAGTGTGATGGTGATACGATACCGGGGCACCTCCCCCAAGCTTGGCAGTTGCCAAGGGGAGTGCCCATACCCATGTGATTATGTCTCCTTTGTTGTTGGTGAAGATGATGGAGGTGTTGTCGATGATGCGGGCTTGTCGTCCATCTTCCAAGGCATAGGTTCACCATCGTAGAAAGATGATCGAGTCTTCGGGATCCTCAGATCTGCAGCCAAACTCATCTTTTTTAATCTATATTCATACTCACAGTTTTGGTTTTGCAGTTCATAGATCTGGGCTTGAAGGTGCTCGATCTTCTCATTAAGCTTGAAGATGGCCTCCCCGATGTTGTCGGCATCTGACTTGTGGTTGCTAGTAAACTCCGCGATCATCATGTGGTTCGAGTTGAGTCCACGTTCGACCATGCCCTGACACTTGAAAACTTGTTGCTCCACTTCTTCGAGCCTCGTCTCCACGCTTCCGGTTCCCTTTGGTCCCTCTTCATCGCGGATGTGCAGCAACCCATCGCGCAACTCAATGGTTTGAGGGTGTCGTAGCACCTCCGCAAGGTAAGGGTTGATGACCTTCTCGAAGAACTTGTCCTTGGAAGCACTTGGGGATGTCATGATAATCCAGATCTGTCAGAAAAACAGCTCGAAACAAGAATAGATGAGATTTGCGTGATAAAAGAGTCAAAACCTTCGGGAGTATATATAATGAATTTCTACCAACCAAAATACGTATCGTGCAAGAAAACGGAGTCCGGAAGGCACATGAGGCGCTCACGAGGTAGGGGGCGCGCCCTCCACCCTCGTGGGGCCCTCGTGTCCTTCTCGGACTGCTACTTATTTTTCTATTATTCTAAATATTCCAAGACAGAGAAATATTGCCTTAAAACTGTTTTGGAGTTGGTTTACTTATCATACCACATACCTATTCCTTTTCGGAGTCTGAAATTTTCTAGAAAGTGTCTCTTATGTATTCCTCCGGGGTTATGGTTTCAATAATATTGGTTTCAACATTTATAGGATTACCTGAGATATAATGTTTGATTCTTTGACCGTTTACCACCTTCGGATTTGTACCTTCGAAGTTGTTGATTTTTATGGCACCGGAACAATAGACATCCTCAATAACGTAGGGGCCTTCCCATTTAGAGAGAAGCTTTCCTGCAAAAAATCTTAAACGAGAGTTGTATAGCAATACATAATCACCTACGTTAAACTCACGCTTTTGTATTCTTTTGTCATGCCATCTTTTGACTTTTTCTTTAAACAACTTGGCATTTTCATAAGCTTGGGTTTTCCATTCATCAAGTGAGCTAATATCAAATAACCTCTTTTCACCAGCAAGTTTGAAGTTGCAGTTGAGCTCTTTAATAGCCCAATATGCCTTATATTCTAGTTCGAGAGGTAAGTGACATGCTTTTCCATATACCATTTTATACGGATACATACCCATAGGATTTTTATATGAAGTTCTATAGGTCCATAATGCATCATCAAGTTTCTTGGACCAATTCTTTCTAGATCTATTGACAGCCTTTTGCAAAATTAGTTTGATCTCTCTCTTACTCAATTCTACTTGACCACTAGACTGAGGGTGATAGGGAGATAAAATCCTATGATTAACATCATATTTAGCAAGCATTTTACGGAAAGCATCATGAATAAAATGTGAAACACCATCAGTCATTAAATATCTAGGGACTCCAAACCTCGGAAAAATAACTTCCTTAAGCATTTTAATAGAAGTGTTATGATCAACACTACTAGTTGGAATAGCTTCTACCCACTTAGTAACGTAATCAATGGCAACTAGAATATGTGTATATCAATTAGAGGCAGGAAAAGGTCCCATATAATCAAAGCCCCAAACATCAAATGGTTCAATAACAAGTGAATAATTCATAGGCATTTCTTGACGTCTACTAATATTACCAATTCTTTGACATTCATCACAAGATAAGACAAACTTACGGGCATCCTTGAAGAGAGTAGGCCAATAAAAACTGGATTGCAATACCTTATGTGAGTTCTATCTCCAGCGTGGTGTCCTCCATAAGCTTCGGAGTGACACTTGCGTAGGATATGTTCCTGTTCATGCTCAGGTACACAATGTCTAATAATACCATCTATTCCTTCTTTATAAAGATCTGGGTCATCCCAAAAGTAATGTCTCAAATCATAGAAAAACTTTTTCTTTTGCTGGTATGTGAAGCTAGGTGGTATAAATTTAGCAACAATGTAATTAGCATAATCAGCATAGCATGGAGTACTACGAGAAGTACTTATAACATTTAATTGTTCATCAGGAAATCTATCATCAATAGGTAGTGGGCCATCAAGAATATTTTCTAACCTAGATAAGTTGTCTGCAACGGGGTTCTCAGCTCCCTTTCTATCAACAATATGCAAATCAAATTGTTGTAGCAGGAGAACCCATCTAATAAGTCTAGGTTTAGCATCTTTCTTTTCCATAAGGTATTTAATAGCAGCATGATCAGTGTGAATAGTTACTTTAGAATCAACAATATAAGATCTGAACTTATCACAAGCAAATACAACTGCTAAAAGTTCTTTTTCAGTAGTAGCATAATTTCTTTGAGCATTGTCTAGAGTCTTAATAGCATAATGGATATCATTTATTTTCTTATCAACTCTTCGCCCTAGAATAGCACCTACAACATAATCACTAGCATCACACATAATTTCAAAGGGTAAAGTCCAATCAGGTGGCTGAACAATAGGTGCTGAGACCAACGCTTTCATAAGTATTTCAAATGCTTCTACACAATCATCATCAAAGACAAATGGTATATCTTTTTGTAGTAAATTGTCAGAGGCCGAGAAATTTTTGAGAAGTCCTTAATGAACCTCCTATAAAATCCGGCATGACCAAGGAAACTTCTTATACCTTTGATGTCCTTGGGACATGGCATCTTTTCAATAGCATCAACCTTGGCTTTATCAACTTAAATACCTCTTTCAGAAACTTTATGACCCAAAACAATACCTTCATTAACCATAAAGTGGCACTTTTCCCAATTAAAGACAAGATTAGTTTCTTCACATCTCTGCAAAACTCGATCAAGATTGCTCAAGCAATCATCAAAAGAAGATCCATAGACGGAAAAGTCGTCCATGAAAACCTCACAAATCTTTTCACAAAAGTCAGAGAATATAGCCATCATGCATCTTTGAAAGGTAGAAGGTGCATTACATAAACCAAAAGGCATACGTCTACCAAAAGGGCATGTAAAAGTAGTCTTTGATTGATCTTTAGCCGAAACAAGTATTTGAGAGAAACCAGAATAACCATCTAGAAAGCAATAGTGTGTATGTTTGCATAATCTTTCTAGCATTTGATCAATAAAAGGTAAGGGGTAATGATCCTTTTTAGTAGCCTTATTTAATTTGTGGAAATCAATTACCATCGTATAACCTGTAATAATTCATTGCGGAATCAATTCATCTTTATCATTAGGAACAACAGTAACACCTCCCTTCTTAGGGACACAATGGACAGGACTTACCCACTGACTATCAGCAACGGGATAAATTATACCTGCCTCCAGAAGCTTTAATATTTATTTTCTTACCACTTCTTTCATTTTAGGATTTAGACGTCGTTGAGGATCACGAACTGGTTTGGCGTCTACTTCCAAATTTATTTTATGTTGACATAGAGTGGGACTAATGCCATTAAGATCATCAAGGGTATATCCAGTAGTAGCACGATGCTTCTTCAAAGTTTTCAATAATCTTCCTTATTCATGCTCTGAAAGGTTAGCACTAATAATAACAGGATATATCTTATTTTCATCAATATAAGCATATTTAAGATTATCAGGCAACGGTTTAAGCTCAAACACGGGATCACCCTTAGCTAGAGGAGGATCCCCTAAGATTTCAACAGCCAAATTGTGTTTCAGAATAGGTTCCTGTTTAAAGAATACTTCATCTATTTCCCTTCTTTAATTCATAAACATATCATTTTCATGGTCTAGCAAATATTGTTCTAAAGGATCACTAGGAGGTACGGCAATAGAAGCAAGACCAATAATTTCATCCTTACTAGGTAATTCTTCTTCATGGTGTTGTTTACTAAATTTAGAGAAACTAAACTCATGAATCATATCATCCAAGCCAATAGCAACAACATTCTTTTTGCAGTCTATCTTAGCATTAACAGTGTTCAAGAAGGGTCTACCAAATATAATGGGACAAAAGCTATCTTGTGGGGAACTGAGAACAAGAAAATCAGCAGGATATTTAGTTTTCCCACACAAGACTTCAACATGTCTAACAATTCCCATTGTTGATATAGTATCTCTATTGGCAAGTTCAATTTGACATCAATATCTTCTAACTCAGCAGGTGCAATTGCATGCTTAATTTCTTTATACAAGTCATAAGGTATAACACTAGAACTATCACATAAGCCATGATAAAAATGATCTCCTATTTTAACAAAAATAACAGGCATGCCTACCACAGGTCTATGTTTATCTTTAGCACAAGGTTTAGCAATTCTAGCAGTTTCACCGCAGAATTGAATAACATGCCCATCAATATTATCAGCCAAGAGATCTTTAACAATAGCAATAACAGGTTCTACTTTAACTTTCTCAGGATGTGTATAAGTTCTAATATTGCTTTTATGAACCACCGTTGAAGCTTTAGCATGATCCTTTATTCTAGGAGGGAAAGGTGGTTTCTCAACATAAGAAGTTGGAACAATAGGATCATTATAAGTGACAGTCTTTTCTTCAACTTTAATAGGTGCAGCTACTTTTACTTCTATGGGAGGATGATATTTAAACCACTTCTCCTTGGGGAGATCAACATAAGTAGCAAAAGATGCACATAAAGAAGCTACTATCTTAGAGTCAAGTCTATATTTAGTGCTAAACTTACGGAAAATATCGGTATCCATAAAAGATTTAACACAATCAAACTTAGGTGTCATACCTGACTCCTTACATTCATCGAGATCCCAATCTTCAGAGTTGCATTTAATTCTATCCAATAAATCCCATTTAAATTCAAAAGTCTTCATCATAACAGATCCAACACAAGAAGTATCGAGCATGGTGCGATTGTTTTCGGAAAGCTGAGCATAAAAGTTTTGAATAATTGTTTCTCTTGGGAGCTCATGATTGGGGCATGAATATAACACTGATTTAAGACTCCCGCAAGCTCGACCGATACTTTCTCCTTCGGGAGGCCAAAAATTATATATGTAATTGCGATCACGATGAACAAGATGCATAGGATAATAAATTTGATGAAATTCCAATTTCAATCTTCTATAATTCCATGATCTCGTATCATCACATAGCCTATGCCATGTTAATGCATCTCCCTTCAAAGATAAAGGGAATACCTTCTTCTTAGGAACATCATCGGGTATACCTGCAAGCTTAAATAATCCACAAACTTCATCCACATATATTAAGTGCTCATCGGGATGCTTTGTTCCATCTCCTGTAAAAGGATTGGCTAGCAGTTTTTCTATCATACCCGAAGGAAATTCAAAGGGAATATTTTCATTTTCAGTAGGTTCAGTAGGTTGTGGAGCAACTCTTTGCTCTACTAGTCGGGGTGAAGAAACCACGAACAAGACCCTCAGAGGATTACTTTCCATAGTAACAAGTGACAGTAAATTTCAGCACACTATATAAATTTTTCCTTACCAAATTCCACCTACCAAAGGCACTTCACTCCCCGGCAACGGCGCCAGAAAAGAGTCTTGATGACCCACAAGTATAGGGGATCTATAGTAGTCCTTTCGTTAAGTAAGAGTGTCGAACCCAACGAGGAGCAGAAGGAAAGATAAGCGGTTTTCAGCAAGGTATTCTCTGCAAGTACTGAAATAAGTGGTAATAGATAGTTTTGTGATAGGGTAATTTGTAACGAGCAAAAAGTAAAAAAAGTAAATAAAGTGCACCAAGGTGGCCCAATCCTTTTTGTAGAAAAGGACAAGCCTGGACAAAATCTTATATAAGGAAAAGCGCTCCCAAGGACACATGGGAATATCGTCAAGCTAGTTTTCATCAGGTTCATATGATTTGCGTTCGGTACTTTGATAGTTTGATATGTGGGTGGACCGGTGCTTGGGTGATGTTCTTAATTGAACAAGCATTCCACATATGATTAACCTCTATTGCAAGCATCCGCAACTACAACAAAAGTATTAAGGTAAACCTAACCATAGCATGAAACATATGGATCCAAATCAGCCCCGTACTAAGCAATGCATAAACTAGGATTTAAGCTTCTGTCACTCTAGCAACCCATCATATACTTATTACTTCCCAATGCCTTCCTCTAGGCCCAAATAATGGTGAAGTGTTATGTAGTTGACGTTCACATAACACCACTAGAGGCTAGACAACATACATCTCATTAAAATATCGAACGAATACCAAATTCACATGACTACTAATAGAAAGACTTCTCCCTTGTCCTCAGGAACAAACATAACTACTCACAAAGCATATTCAAGTTCATAATCAGAGGGGTAATAATACGCATAAAGGATCTAAACATATGATCTTCCACCAAATAAACCAACTAGCATCAACTACAAAGAGTAATCAACACTACTAGCAACCTACTAGTGCCAATCCCAGACTTGGAGACAAGAATGGATACAAGAGATGAACTAGGGTTTTGAGATGAGATGGTGCTGGTGAAGATGTTGATGGATATTGCCCTCTCCCGATGGGAGGAGCGTTGGTGATGGCGATGGCGATGATTTCCCCTCCCGGAGGGAAGTGTCCCCGGCAGAACAGCTCTGCCGGAGCCCTAGATTGGTTCCGCCAAGGTTCCACCTCGTGGCGGCGGAGTCTCGTCCCGAAAGGTTGCTTCTCAATTTTTCTCGACGAAAGACCTCATATAGCAGAAGATGGGCATCGGAGGGCCAACAGGGGGCCCACGAGGTAGGGGGGCGCGCCCCCACCCTCGTGACCAGGTGGGGACCCCTCTAGTGAACTTCTTCCGCTGGATATTTTTTATATATTTTGAAAATCACTTCCATGGAGTTTCAGGACTTTTGGGGTTGCGCAGAATAGGTCTCTAATATTTGCTCCTTTTCCAGCCCAGAATTCCAGCTGCCGGCATTCCCCCTCCTTATGTAAACCTTGTAAAATAAGAGAGAATAGGTATAAGTATTGTGACATAATATGTAATAACAACCCATAATGCAATAAATATCGATATAAAAGCATGATGCAAAATGGACGTATCACTATTCGGCACTATTCAACACTGATTTTGTCTTTTTCATAGCTCACATCTCGTAATGTGGTTCAACTTGAAATTTTGTGGGTCAATAAAACATCATCCTCTTAACATTCTGCATTTTCTTGAAATTTTTTTAAATGAAACATCTTTTTCTCGTGGTTTTCACCGATTTTCACCGAATGTTGGTTTCCGTATGATATCCCCCCCCCCCCCCGCAGCGCGCGTGATCTGAGTCCTGCTTTCTGACTGGCTAGAACCCAAACCCCACGGATTATACATGTGCACCGTTGGACGCTCCTAGATTAAACGGCAACCCTGATCCCTTTCGACAGCACATGCAGTACATGGGTAAGCACTATGTGCATGTGTCGCGTAGCTCACGCTTCCTTCTCTACTAGGTTTTCATTCAAAACAGGCTACCGTTTCTCGCCACTCCTCTCATCGGTTTCCCGCCTCTCCTCCCAGATATGCATGATGTAGATGTTCGTTTAATTCTTATAGTTCATCTCATCCAAAATCAATTTGTTTTATAAAAAAACTATTTTAAGATTCATGGAAATGTGCATTGTAAAGGTAAAAACAAAAGGTGACAATTCATTTAGAAAAAAAGGTTTGGGAAATTAAGATATGGAAGATTCTAGAGAACAAAGGAGAAGTGCTTGTGTTTTGAGGTTTGTGCATTATGCTTAAGTTCAACCATGGAGTCTTCTAGATTGTACATGTGGCAGAATCTGGTGGAATGTAGATGATATCCGACGGCCAGTCGTGCTCGGATTTGCCATCTCTATACCGTCAGATTGGCTTCATCCAACGAGCAACTTTCAAAGTTATTCGCACACTATATAGGTGTATATATGTAGATGTGTCCCATGCTAGACAAAATAAAGTTTGAGCGCTTGCGTGGGATGACCCCCCTCCCCACCCCCCACCCCCCGCCGCCGCCTCAAAGTTGGGAAACTAACATCATAGGTATTGAACCAGGCTTGGAGTCGGGTACGGTGTTCGTTTGTAATGTAGTTGGCATGGCCCATCGAAGTTGTGCATTTGGGATTTAAACACATCATACACCATCATACCCATACATATTTTCGGGTCGCATGCAGGGTATACGAGGTGTTCTGATCGACCACGTCTCCCTTGTGCGGTTTTTTGTGACGATACGGATATCTGTGGGCTCCCCGAGTGTATATATATCATCCCTTTGACCGATAATGAGGGGTATGTGTTGGCCATCAATGGATTCCTCCTAGTTCGTGTTAGGGATGGTCACCGTCAAATGTCGGTCAACCAAAGCTCAAGCTCATGCGTTGTCAGGATTCCCTCCCAGATGCTCGGATTGCTGGGTTCGACCTACATCAAACCCTGCACACATTATTCTATATTGAGAACACACATCACCCCTTCCCAACGTACATCATTTTGGGCCGCATGCAAGAGGTGCTGGTTTTGTGGTCCCTCTCGTGTGATTTTTATGATGGTTCAATCTATTCGCCCAAGCGGTTTATCGACAACAACAACTGTCATTTGACCAAACGAAAGATTCATTGGTCCGTCTTATGGTAGGTCATGGCGACATTCATGTATGACCAAAGTATCGATCATTACGTGCATCCGCCCCGCTGACATGAAGTGGGAGGTGGTGGGCCAAGCATCCTAGCTAGGTACGACATTATGTCATTATATATATCCTAGCTAGGTGGTTGTTAGGGTGCTTTCGGGTTTGCGATGCAGGTGCCACCAAAGTTATGCATTGTGTATTTAATGTTTTAAACATCCCCAATATTCGTACATATATTTGGCCACTTCCAGGTGGTTCTTGACTTCTGACCCTTCTCATCGATCTTCAATGACGAGCCCAACCGTGCGTCCGCGGGGTCAAAGTTGTGCATTGGAATTTTGAACATCACAGACCACCCTTTTCACTCATATATATTTGGGCCACATGCTGGTGTGGCCGTCTTTTGACCCTCTCTAACGTTATTTTTTGCTGCAAAGACTCTGATGACCCTCAACAGACATGGGGTATAATATCATAACCGTGTGCGATACAAGTGCGATGTGAATCACCACGACCGCGCAAGCCCGAGCAAATTAAGGTGGAGGTACTGGCTCAACCATGTGCGATGCAAGTGCACTAAAATCACCACGACCGCGCAAGCGTGTGCATACTGGCTCAACCGTGTGCGATGCAAGTGCGCCAAAGTCACCATGACCGCGCAAGCGAGAGCATGCTGGCTCAGCTGTGTGCGATGCAAGTGCGCTGAAATCACCACGACCGCGCAAGCGCGAGCAAAGGGTGGAGGTACTGGCTTAACCATGTGCGATGCAAGTGAGCTGTAAACCCACCACCTATGCAAGCTAAAGGCCAGTAAGTTTATTTGGAAATTAGGATGAACCGTGTGCGATAGACCAGCTAGCTAGAAATATATAAAACAAACTACCCGCCTGAGCGTTGCAAAAATCGGCGGATCCGCGCCACTTTTCCTTATTATCATACATGCATATTGTTATTGGAACATGCGGGATCTTGTGCACTCCCGCCCCGCATATATTACTTTACCCAAATTTTATTAACGGCAGTACTTCAACTGTCGCCCACACTCCTCCAGCACCGACCTTATAGTAAAATTGTAGTAGCTGAGGCATTTGAACCGTCGCCCTCCCTCATCCACCACCATCTCCACCCACCATAACTAAAATTTTCAGTAGCCACGGCGTATCGTCAAACACCACCCCCGCCTCCATAGTCCCCCACCCGCCCCCTCCCTCCTTCGAACCCAAGCTCGCGACCGGCACCGCCGCCGCCGCCAACCTTGCCGGTCTGCCCGTTCCTCCTTGCTTAGATAATAAAGTTAAGGTTATCCAGCGATTCCCATACCGTCGCCCCACTCCCCTGAGTTTTTAGATGAGGCATGCGGTGTCCCTCCCCTCCAGATCCACATCCCCTACTCCATAATGTCGCAACCTAAGCTCGCCACGTATCCCGGGGAGCCCAGCGAGCTTTCGGCCAAGAAGAGGTTTATCATGGCCTCTCCGGCAGACGTTGGCGAGGTGGCCGCCGTTCGCCCCGACCTATCGATCCTGGAGCAACACGTCGCTGCGAAAGCCGGCGAAGACGTTGACTACGTTGCCATGCCAAAGGCTTCATCTCATCGGGCTAGCGTATTACTGTATCTCGGGAAAGCTAGTTACGACATCAAGCTCGTCCACACCGACGGCTTCACGCGGGCCATTTCACAGGTTAAGTGGTCCATCCCCAACCCCTCTAGTTCAACCGCCGTAGATCTCTTCGACGGCCCTGCCGCTGATCTCCTCCGCTAAGCGGTCAAGGATTTGCGAGCTTTATACGCCATCGAGCCCCTTTTTTCACTTCTGAAGGACACGTTCTATGGCGGCGGCTTGGGATCCTCAATTGCCAAGTCAGATCTCATCGACCACGACCACGACCACAAAGAGGTCACCCACGAAGGTTCTTCCAAGGTGAAACAGTCCATCTGGGACATCAGAGAGTGCACCATGGGTCTGTGCCCTTCCAACTGGAAGGATCCCGTCCATGAAATGTGGGGCAACATTCTATCAGCAAATCTTACCTTTTCTAGCTTGCCAACCCGTACCCTTTGTTGTAGTAGCATTTGTCGTGCGGTGCTTTAACTATGTCGTGTTTAATTATTTCAGTTATGCAAAAATGTATTGTGCAATAGGTCTATGTGATGTTTAAGTATGAATTGTCCACTTTAGTTTCACGAATGGCTATATTTGGTTGTTTATAGTAATTAGATGCCTTTTTTATCTGTATTTGGTTGTTAGGTTGGTTGGAGTGACCATTTTTTCAGTTATCAAGCAGATGCCTTGTTTATCTGTATTTGGTTCTTAGTTTGGTTGCAGTGAGTATTTGTCCAGTTATCAAGCAGATGCCTTGTTTATCTGTATTTGGTTGTTAGGTTGCTTTTTAGCATTTCTCCAGTTGTCAAGCAGATTCCTTGTTTATCTATATTTGATTGTTAGGTTGCTTTTTTTAGCATTTGTCTAGTTATCAAGCAGATGCCTTGTTTATCTTTATCTGATTGTTAGGTTGGTTGTAGTGAGCATTTGTCCAGTTTTCAAGCATATGCCTTGTTTATCTGTATTTGCTTGTTAGGTTGGTTGCAGTGAGACTCTGTCCAGTTTTCAATGGCTATATTTGGTTGTTATACTAGTCATTATTCCTTGTTTATTTCAGTCATTCACAATGTGTTGTTCATTATGTGCAAGTTGGAACTGTGCCGCTCGACTACATCAATAAAAGTTTGAACGACTATATTTGGTCCTAGTTATTCCTAGTGTAGTTAACACATGCCCTTTATTTCAGTTTTATACAATTATCCAGTGTGATGTTTAAGCATTACCTACGTTCTATTCATTTCCAACAATACCAGTTGGAATTGCAATATTTGATGGCTGTTAAGCCTGCCATCGGTAACATTGCCTTCCATTTTATATCTGCTTTAACAGCATGCTGAAACCAACACATTCAAGCTATCATTTGGAGATGATGTTGTTTACCTTTGCTATATTTGTTTGATTTTAAGATTGTTGTACTTATCATGCCTTTCCACTACTTATGCAGGACAACAATGGGAGTGGCCACCATTTTCCACCGAGGTTATCTTCACCCCTCGGTTTGTACTCCCCCCGTTGTTCCATAATGTAGTGCATATAGATCCTGCCTGGACACTAGTTAGCTTCTAATATTGACTTTTTGCTTATAGGTACATATGCCCTTGGCAAGGATCCATGCATCGACCCTTTTTGCGTATGGAGCAATGAGACATTGATGAACAAGCATCAAGTGAGGAAACTGATAAGGATTATTAGCAAAAAGATAAGATTGGTGGCAAGAAAATTATTTGTTTATGCTCTATCCAACACAAAAGTGAGTTGTAGGATGGTAACGACAAACTCTGCAGCCTTCTCTTTTTACTGCCCATAATGAGTTGTTAGACAACAATGTCTGAATCTTTTTCGTTCCTAGTGGTTCCTGAAGCAGTTCACTCATGATTACCTCACAAAGTACATGACTGGTGGACACACAAAGAAGGTTAAAGTATTTCATGCGGACTACAATGAGCATCCAGAAGTCATAATGAAGATAGTGAAGGATGGACGGGAAACCATCACAAGGGGTTGGCCTAGAGTCGTGCGAGCCTTGTGCATGGAGGAGGGCACAATATGGGCATTCCGCTTCACCTTCTGCACCAACCAGAATGTCTTTCACCTCTCTATTTACAGTCTTTAGTACACCTGTGGTTCATTATTCTTTACTTGGTGCTTCTGTAGTTCTTCAGTATATGTACCTGTGCATCGAATTTTGGATTCATGGTTGAACCTATATTTGTAATAAACATGGTTGTATATGAAATAAGTGATTGCCTACTTTCAAATTCAAAACACGTGATTTTTAAATTAGGGATTAATTGGATTATTTGGACTAATTAGGGATTAATTATTGAGTACACTGAACACGGTTTGCGAAAGACAAACGTGTGTGATATACGTGGAGATCAAAAACGTTTCTAGGATCCACTACGTGTGCGATAAATCTCCACTTCACATACGAATTTATCTTGAAAACTGTCTGCTTTAGGCCACCTTGCGCAAACGTTTACCACATAAAAAAGTGTGTGTGATGGACAACCTTTGCCACACACTTTCTTCTACGCACCATGTGTGATGCATTCAATAACACAAACGATAAAATTATTAATATCGTGTGTAATGGCAACGCTATCACAAACGATTTAACGGGAAAAATGTTTGTGATGTACCTGTGAATGGAAACGTTTTCCTTGGAGCGACTATGTGGGATGTACATACGAACGACAACGTTTAGCGGGGACTGACTGTGTGGGTTGTACTTGCGACCGGAAACAATTTCGACGTATAATTGTATTTTTTAGCTCTACTGTACGTATTTCCGTATTTGAGCGCTTGCCGGTCGGACACGAACTCATTTTGCCGAGCGTGTGTGCGAGGAGGGCATATCCACGACGGTTTCTGGGTCATGTGGGAAGGACCCCACTATCGCCCACACTCACTTGGTGACGGTTCCAAATGCCATCACGGAAAGGGGTTAAAAACCGTTTGTTTAGGACCGACGCGCACTAGTGAGCCCATTTGCTGGGCGGGCCAACCTACAGAAACCAGCACTCAGTTTTTCATCAAGCCCCCAAAACAACGCAGTACTATGTTTGTTTTGAGGCCGAAAACATTACAGCGGGGGTTGAGCGGGGGAGGGGGAAGACAGAGCAAAAAGATTAAAAATAGCTGATGCGACGTTGCTACCCTAACAAAGCAGGTGCAATTCTTCTCGGGACGAAGGTGTGCCGTTGACACCCACACGTCACAAATCCCATAGTACACATACTAACAAGTTCACACACAAGTAGAATAGATAAGGTAAACATCCGTATCAAACTTAGGTTCACAGGACACGTTCATATTCATAGCCAACATTCACAATCAACAACTCAAAAGATTCATATATACACAAGTTCAGCATGTCTATGCATCCAAATGATTGATAGATCACATGACAATATTCATAGATAATTCACAAAAAATTCATATATACACATGTTCAGTATGTTTGTGCATCCAAATGATTGAGATCACAGCCAATATCATCCAAGGACGAACTTTAATTACCTAGGGTACATACTAGTAAATGGTGTTCAGTGAGAGGTACTTCTTGCTAAAATTAATGCTTGTACGAGTAAACTTTCGAGTACATAAGAGGCGGCACATACAATATGAACTTTGCTTTTAGGTTTATCCTCAAATAGTGGCCTCGTGCCGAGGGAGGTTTGAGCAACTTGGTGTCAGGACCCCGATCAAAGTCACACCGGTCTAGCATGTAACACATCATATCACTTTACGGCCTCACACATGGTATTCCCACGGGTGCCACCTTACCTGGCCTGGGACCGTTTGCGGCTTTTGGCTCACGTATATGGTAGTGTTGCTAGCATCCATATGATAGAGAACCCGGGCCGACATGGCTAGTCGTGAATCCAAAGTGGCACTAACTTACAGGGACAGGCATACATGACCCAGCAATGAACGTGTCGGTCATCAACGTATGAACCCAAGTCGTGGCAAGCTACAAGGACATAAACGAACAACGCGTGACATTTCCCTGAAGGGACTGACACAGGAACGAAGAAGGACACATGCCGACTAACCTAAGTGTTCCGGAGTAGTAGCAAGCTACCATGGCTCAGTGGAAGCACTAGGAGACTTTTCTCGATAAGAGAGGCTACCAAGAATAAACAACTAGGTTGTCGGATCCCACACATACCAAGCATTTCAATAACATACACACAATATGCTCGATATGTGCAAATACAACGTGGCATCACAACAAAACTTTACGACTCAAAGTATTTATTCATTAGGCTCCAAGGAGCCAGATATTACAAACATGGGTCTGATGACCCAGCATTCAATTCATACAAGCAATAAGCACATGCGGAAGCTTAACTTGTCTGAGTACAAACAACAACAAATGAAAAAGGCTGAGAAGCCTGACTATCTACAAGACCCTGCCGAGGGCACAAGATCGTAGCTAAGGTAACAAGCTAAACGTCAAAGTCCACACGGAACTACTAATGAGACTGAAGTCTCTCTACGAAAACATAAATTAAGAAAACATGAGTACAAATGTACCCAGCAAGACTTACATCGGAACTAGCTACATATGAGTCAGTATCAACAAAGGGGGTGGTGGAGTTTAACTGCGGCAAGCCAGCTTTGACTCGTTGGCTATCCTGAACTACGTCTGCAAGTAACTCTTTTGAGGTGGTGCACACGAGTCCACATATTCACCAATCGGTGTGGCGTACCGCAAGACGGACGAAACGGGGGTCCTGTTGATCGGGAGGGGGAAACCAAGCTTTAGCACGATCTCTAAGCAAAAAAGGAAATAGCTTCAATTTTAACAATATAATTGCCCACATCTTTCTTCTTTTGCATATCACACAAATCAACGAAGCTATTTAGATGGGTAGCGGCATCTTCACTGGGAAGGCCGCCGAATTGATCTTTCATGACAAGATTTAGCAAAGCAACATTAATTTCACAAGATTCAGCATCGGTAAGAGGAGCAATCAGAGTGCTAAGAAAATCATTGTTGTTGGTATTGGTAAAGTCACACAATTTAGTATTATCTTGAGCCATCGCGACAAGCAAGCAATCCAACACACGAGCAAACAAAAAGAGAGTGAAAAAGAGGCAAACGGAAAAGAGAGGGCGAATAAAACGGCAAGGGTGAAGTGGGGGAGAGGAAAATGAGAGGCAAATGGCAAATAATGTAATGCGAGGGATAAGAGTTTATGATGGGTACTTGGTATGTCTTGACTTGACTTGACTTGGCGCGAATCTCCCCGGCAACGGCGCCAGATATCCTTCTTGCTGCCTCTTGAGCACTGCGTTGGTTTTTCCCTTGAATAGGAAAGGGTGATGCAGTAAAGTAGTGTAAGTATTTCCCTCCGTTTTGAGAACCAAGGTATCAATCCAGTAGGAGACCACGCTCAAGTCCCGCGCACCTACACAAACAAATAAGAACCTCGCAACCAACGCGATAAAGGGGTTGTCAATCCCTTCACGGTCACTTACGACAGTGAGATCTGATAGATATGATAAGATAATATTTTTGGTATTTTTATGATAAAGACTAAAAGTAAAGAAAGAAAAATAAACGACGCCAGAAATAGCTTGTTGACGGGAGATTAATTTGATGGAAAATAGACCCGGGGGCCATAGGTTTCACTAGTGGCTTCTCCCAAGATAGCATAAGTATTACGATGGGTGAACAAATTACCGTCGAGAAATTGATAGAAGTGAGCATAGTTATGAGAATATCTAGGTATGATTATGTATATAAGCATCACGTCCGCGACAAGTAAACCGAAATGATTCTGCATCTACTACTATTACTCAACACATCGACCGCTATCCAGCATGCATCTAGAGTGTTAAGTTCATAAGAACAGAGTAATGCTTTAAGTAAGATGACATGATGTAGAGGGATAAACTCATGCAATATGATATAAACCCCATCTTTTTATCCTCGATGGCAACAATACAATACGTGCCGTTTCCCTTTCTATCACTGGGATCGAGCACTGCAAGATTGAACCCAAACCTAATCACTTATCCCATTGCAAGAAAGATCAATCTAGTAGGACAAACCAAACTGATAATTCGAAGAGACTTGCAAAGATAACCAATCATACATAAAATAATTCAGAGGAGATTCAAATATTGTTCATAGATAAACTTGATCATAAACCCACAATTCATCAGTCTCGACAAACACACCGCAAAAGAAGATTACATTGAATAGATCTCCAAGAGAACCGAGGAGAACTTTGTATTGAGATCCAAAGAGAGAGAAGAAGCCATCTAGCTAATAACTATGGACCCGAAGGTCTGAGGTAAACTACTCACACATCTTCAGAGAGGCTATGGAGTTGATGTAGAAGCCCTCCGTGATCAATGCCCCCTCCGGCGGAGCGCCGGAAAATTCCCAAGATCGGATCTCACGAGTACAGAAGGTTGCGGCGGTGGAAATAGGTGTTTGGCTCCGTATCTGATAGTTTGGGGGGTACATAGGTATATATAGGAGGAAGAAGTACATCCGTGGAGCAACGTGGGCCCATGAGGGTGGATGGCGCGCCCAAGGGGGTAGGCGCGCCCCCTGCCTCGTGCCCTCCATGTTAATTGCTTGACATGGACTCCAAGTCCTATGGATCACGTTTGTTCCAAAAATCACGTTCCCGAAGGTTTCATTCCGTTTGGACTCCGTTTGATATTCTTTTTCTGCGAAACTCTGAAATAGGCAAATTTGGGTTGGGCCTCCGGTTAATAGGTTAGTCCCAAAAATAATATAAAAGTGTATAATAAAGCCCATTAAACATCCAAAACAGAATATAATTGAGCATGGAACAATAAAAAATTATAGATACGTTGGAGACGTATCATTATACTATGAGTAGTGTTGTACTTGTGATATTCATGCTCGTCATTATGCCATGCTCAGTTGGGTATGTTTCATTGTTGATATGGTTGATAGTTGTGTTGTACCCTTTAGCGACCCGACCCAAAATCGGTCAAGTCTCTGTGTAGCTGTACCATCCCAAGATCATGCTGGCACACACAGTACATTGATGCAAAGATTCAAAGTTCAATCACACCTGAATTTATTACACGATTCTCATATTGAGTCTTTATTACATCATAATAAATTTGGCCGAAGGCCAACTCATGAGAAATAAACTAAATAATGCTGCGGAAGCGTAGACGAATAGCGAGTCCATCCGACTCCATAGGGCAATCGCCAAGCGTGGATCGTAGCCTCACTCCTGATCAGAAAACTCCTCTGCAACATAAGACGTTGCAGCCGTGTAAGTCAGCATTTTGAATATGCCGGCAAGTCATGAAAAGAGAACAACAATAAAATTACTATATGCAATTTGGCTGTGGGGCTCTAAGTTTTATGTTTTTGCGAAAAAGCCAGCTTTTTCCTATAACAAAGGGCTGGCTTGCAATTACTACAAAAATGTTGGTTGTTATTGAGATGGTTCTGCCAACCAATGTCTCATCCCCAATTATTAAATAACCCCTCAATTAATTTATTAAGTTCGGTGTTGAGATTTCCGAAATACTCCAATTTCCAGAGGCTCAAATTGTCCGTAACCGGGGACACGGCTAATCGATTAGGTTGTTACTCTGCAGAGTCTTGTGCACTTTACCCGCAAGAATCGTTCACTCCTTTATGTCTTCGCACTGCCTGGTGTTTGAAGACGGGACGAACGAAACAGGGTCTTTCGTAGAGTTTCTCTGGGCACTGCCGGTGCCCATCCATGTCCTACCATTCTTCTACATCTGCTCGCACCGTCCGTCCAGAGTCACGCCTAGGGTCAACCCAGCCAGAGCCCATAATGGCTTGCGGCTGCATAGGTAAGCTTCCGGTCAAGGTGTATCCATCCGTCTCTTCGTGGCTGGGTGAAGCTTTCCGCAAGTTGTCAAGGCACTTCTCCATGCATCCCGGCCATCCGCTGGTTCCTCCAGGGTGCCCGTCAACCGTCCTCCACCCAGTAGTGAATTTTGAAGTCCATCTTGAGCTTGAAGTCATGGGGTTATCATCATCTTGACTCTCACATCTCCCTTATGAATCACTCAACCAACCCCGTCTACGAGCATAGCAAAATAAACTACATCATCCCGGGCAATGGTAAAGGGGAATTGGGTTCATCCTACCTCATGATACTACTCAAGAACATAACTTAACAAAATTCTCCTACTGCATGCATGGTGGGGAGGTATAATTCTAATGCAATAAAATCATAGGTATTGTAAAACATGATCAATTGACTTGCCTGGCTGACGGTCTTCAAAAGCTAGCGACTCGTAATAGCAGGCTTCGCACTCCGGAAATTCTACCGAGTCAAACAATAGCATAAATAAGTATAGCACAATATAACATAATAGCAAGTTGAAGTAAAACACCCAAGCACTCAAACCAAAACCAAAGAAAAACTTGGAAAAAGCAAATCGAGGTTTTCACCACATCAAGCAACAACTAAGAAATAGTTTTACACAACTAAAACTTTTCTTAACAGAACCTAAGCATGGATCTTGCTAACTAACAGCAAGGAAAACGTCATACAAACTCGGAGCAAAAAGAATCATATTAAAAGCTATTATAGAACTCATATTATGCCTAAGACAATCCTAGCAAAGAAAATAAATTTTTATTATACTGTAAATAAAAGTTCATCCTCTGTAGCTACAGAAACTAATCAAAAATAAACTATAGCAAAATAAAAAATAAAATAATTTACTAACTAGAACAGTAGCTAAACAGTAGCTAGCTAAATAAACAAGAAAAACTTGATTTCGACTAAAACTATTTTTTTTATTAAATCTAAAATACCCAAATAAATTCCTACTGATAGGCATGGTCAAAACTAAGCAGTAGCAAAAAGAATCACTAAAAAACAATAATCCTAACTCAATTTATGGCAGAACAACTAATCTTTCTAAATCTAATATAAAACTATTTATAATAATCCATACCTATCTAAACATATTTTCTACAAAAACTACAACAAATTTGCAAACTAGAAAAAAAGAATCAACTAAAAATACTAAATAACCTAAGAGAAACAGATTTTACAAGATTGGAACTTTTCTTTTTTTAAAACAGAACGTAAATAACAGAAAAAAAACTAATGGGCGCTATTGGGATTGGGGTGGTGCGATCTGAAACTAAACAGCGCTAGGTCGTTTATTAACATACGCGTACAGTGTATAACTAAAAGAAACCGGTGAACCGGTTTTAAATCTAAACCTAAAAAAACCGTACACTAAAACCATCTAAAAACGAGTTACTAAACCGATCTAATGGTTCGATCTAAAAGAAAAAAACGCTCGCTTACAGCAAAGTGGACGACGCACAGAGGCGGAGCGGCGGTCGGCGTCGAACGGGGCGGCGATTCCGGCAGTCGCCGGCGTCGGTGGAGTGGCTGAACGGATGCGGTGAAGCGAGGGCGTCGCGGGGGTGGTGGAGTTCGCGTCTGGCGATGACGGGAACGAGCAGGGCGATGGTGACAGCGGTGGGCGCTCTGTAGCTTCGCTGGTCGACGTACGAGCTTGGTTTTCCCCCTGTAGTTGACAAAAGAGGGCAAAAACATGTCAAGGGAGTGCGCCTGGGCGACGGCAGTGCGTGGATGGAAGGAGGGCTCGAAGGGGTGCTCACCAGCGTCGGGTGCGGCGATGAACTACGGCAAACAGAACGAGATCGGGATGAAGATGGCGGCAGCTGTGGAGGGTTTTAGAGATGGTTTTTTGAAGGGGATCGCGAGAGGACGGGTAGGGGTATTTATAGGACGTGTTACTTGAGCGAGGGGAAGAATTTTAGCTAGGGTTTGGTGAGGGCGCGGATGCAGCCGTGCGTGAGGCGGCGAGCGAGATACGCGGCGCAGGTTGTTCACGAGGAAGGAGATAACGCGGTGGGGTCCACGGTCAGAGGAGAAAATAAGATAAAGGAAAAGAGAGAGAGAGAGAGAGATAGATACGTGAGGGAGGAGTTACGTGAGATCTCTCTCATGAGCGTGCGTGGGAGCGGCGCTGGTGGGCGGCCTGCGCGGGCGACTAGGCTGGCACCTGGCTAGTGGGCTGCGGCCCGGGTGGCTAGGCTTGCTGGCCTGGCGCCCGGCTTTTTTTTTGAATTAGACAGAGGGAGGAAAAGAAAATATAGAGAAATCTATAATATTTTTATATAGGACATATATATATCAAAATTCTCAGGGGAATTAATCCTACAACGTGGACATTATTCCAGAGGCAAAAATTAAACTAAAAAAAACACTTTCTGAAAATCCCAAATAAGATTCAATTTGAAATCAAACTTTTTGGCAATATTTTTCTTCTGACATTTTTGGAGTGTCATGTTTACTCCTCTCATACTTTTGCTCAAGTATTTGTCAGGCATTGATTTGAAATAAATTCAACTGCCAATATGAATTCAAATTGCAACAAACCCAAAAGCCTCTGAAATAAATCAAATGCCACTCAATTTCAAACAATATGCATAGATGCTTAGCTATAATTGTAAAACATTCCAAATAGGAAATTTGGGATGTTACAAACCTACCCACCTTAAGATGAATCTCGCCCTCGAGATTCAGGTTGGCTAGCAAATAGGTGCGCGTGGTCTCGGAGGAGATCTTCTTCTCGCTCCCAGGTGGCTTCCTCCTCGGAATGATTACTCCACAAAACCTTGCAAAACTTGATGATCTTGCTGCGGGTGACTCTGTTCACAGTCTCGAGAATTCTGACGGGTTTCTCCTCATAAGTCAGATCACTGTCGAGCTGTATGGCATCTAGGGGCACTGTGTCTCTCAAAGGAATATCAGCCATCTCAGCATGGCATTTCTTCAGCTGAGAAACATGGAAGACATCATGAACTCCACCCAATCCTTCCGGCAATTCCAGCTTGTAAGCAACCTCTCCACGACGTTCGAGGATTTTGTAGGGGCCAATGAATCTGGGTGCCAACTTTCCTTTAACACGGAACCTCTTGATTCCACGAAGTGGGGACACACGAAGATATGCTCGGTCTCCCGCTTCGTATGTTACTTCCTTGCGTTTACTGTCGGCATAACTCTTCTGCCTCGATTGAGCTACCTTGAGTCTATCTCGAATCAGCTTGACCTTCTCTTCGGAGTCTCTGATAAGATCGGAACCAAAAAGCTTTCGGTTTCCAACACCATCCCACAACAATGGTGTTCTGCACCTCCTTCCGTAAAGAGCTTCGAAAGGGGCCATCTTCAGACTGGTCTGATAACTGTTATTGTACGAGAACTCTGCGTATGGCAGATTGTCATCCCAGCTAGACCCATAGTCTAGCGCACAAGCTCTCAACATGTCCTCCAGAATCTGATTGACTCTCTTGGTCTGTCCATCTGTCTGTGGATGAAGGGCTGTGCTGAACTCCAGCCTCGTACCCAAAGTTTCATGCAACTGATTCCAAAACTTTGAGGTAAATTGTGTTCCTCTATCTGACACGATACTCCTCGGAACTCCATGCAGACATACGATCCTGGTCATGTATATCTTGGCTAACTTAGCACTGGTATAGGTAGTCTTCACGGGAATGAAATGAGCTACCTTGGTCAAGCGATCAACCACTACCCAGATGGAATCATATCCTGAACGGGTCTTGGGTAATCCTGTGATAAAATCCATTCCAAGTTTCTCCCATTTCCACTCAGGAATCGGCAAAGGTTGAAGTAACCCTGCCGGCTTCTGATGTTCCGCCTTTACTCGCTGACAAACATCGCATACTGCTACATACTCGGCAATATCCTTCTTCATACCTGTCCACCAGAAACTTTCCTTCAAATCCAGATACATCTTGGTGTTACCTGGGTGAATCGAGTACGGTGAATCATGGGCCTCCTGAAGAATTAACTTCCTGACCTCTGGGTCATTGTGCACATATATGCGATCCTCAAACCATAAAGTTCCGTGCTCATATTCACGAAAACCTTTAGCCTTTCCATTACTCATCTTTTCCTTTATCTCTGCAATTTCCTTGTCCGTCTTCTGGGCTTCACGGATTCTTTCGGTCAAAGTGGACTGAATATCTAGGGTGGCGACATATCCTCTTGGTACTATCTCCAGTCGGAGTTCTCTGAGATCGTCGGCTAATTCCTAAGGTAATCCTCCAGCTATGAGGGTGTTCACATAACTTTTACGGCTCAAGGCATCTGCTACAACATTTGCCTTCCCTGGGTGATAATGCAATCTCATGTCATAGTCCTTGATCAACTCTAGCCATCTCCTCTGCCTGAGGTTCAACTCTTTCTGCGTGAAAATATACTTCAAGCTCTTATGATCCGTGTAAACATCACAACTGTTTCCGACAAGGAAATGCCTCCAGGTCTTGAGTGCATGCACTACGGCTGCTAACTCTAAATCGTGTGTGGCATAATTCATCTCGTGAGGTCGTAGCTGTCTGGAGGTATAAGCTATAACTTTTCCTTCCTGCATGAGCACTCCTCCGAGTCCTTGACGAGAAGCATCACAATATACCGGGTAATCCTTGTGTATGTCCGGCAAAATGAGCACTGGGGCTATAACCAAACGTTTCTTCAGCTCCTGAAAACTGGCTTCACAATCCTCGGTCCAAATGTACTTGGCGTCCTTCTTCAACAGCTCAGTCATGGGCTTGGCAATCTTCGAGAAATTCTCAATAAACCTCCGATAATATCCTGCGAGTCCGAGAAAACTGCGGATCTCCTTGACTAAGATGGGTGACTGCCAATCGGTGACTGATACAACCTTGGTGGTGTCAACTGCTATTCCTTCTTCTTAAATAACATGTCCGAGGAATCCGACTTCCTTCAACCAAAATTCACATTTGCTGAACTTGGCATACAACTGATGTTCTCGGAGTTTCTCCAGAACTAGACGCAAATGTTCCTTATGCTCTTCCTCGCTCTTGGAGAAAATTAATATATCATCAATGAACACCACGACAAACTTGTCCAGATATTCCATAAATACCTTGTTCATCAAATTCATGAAGTATGCAGGGGCATTAGTCAATCCAAATGACATGACGGTATACTCATATAAACCATACCTGGTGGTGAAAGCTGTTTTGGGTATATCCTTTTCACGGATCTTTAACTGATGATACCCTGATAGAAGATCGATCTTAGAGAATACCTTAGCTCCAACTAGCTGATCAAATAAATCATTAATCATCAGAAGAGGGTACTTGTTCTTGATGGTCACATCGTTCAATGAACGATAATCCACAACCATTCTCAGGGTTCCATCCTTCTTCTCTACCAAAAGAACTAGGGCTCCCCAAGGTGACGAGCTTGGCCGAATATATCCCTTCTCCAATAGCTCATTAATTTGCTTCTTGATCTCTTTCAAATCGTTCGGGGGCATCCGATAAGGTCTCTTGGATATTGGGGCTGTGCCGGGCAATAACTCAATCAGAAATTCAATGTCTCTGTCCGGTGGCATTCCTGGTAATTCCTCTGGAAATACATCGGGAAAATCTTGTACTATGGGCACTTCCTCCTGAACAACTCCCGTGAGGGAATTCACCTGATGCTTCGTCGGGGTGCGTCTGGATACATACTTGATCCTTTTCTGTTCCGGGGTGGTGAGCAAAATCGTCTTGCGAGCACGGTCGATGTTTCCTTCAAACTTCGTCAACCAATCCATGCCTAGGATTACATCCAAACTCTGGGATTCCAATACTGTGAGGTCTGCGGGAAATTTATGGTTTCCGATGTTGAGGGTTGAATGACAGCCTAAGCCTGTCGTCATCTCTCCTCCTGGTGAAGTGATCTGAAGCGGGGTTCTAAGGGTTCTAGTGGGCAACCCATACTTTTCCACAACTACCCTTGATATGAATGAATGTGTTGCACCAGAATCAAAGAGTACCAATACTGGACGTGAATTTAATAAAAACTTACCAACCATAGTTTCTGGCTGATCATAGACATCCTCCACGTCAATGTGGTTCACCTGAGCACGAGGAAAAGGATTGGGCTTCTTTGCTGAGCTTCCATTGCCGTTGCCGTTTCCATTCCTCTGCTTGGCCTCCGGGCAGTCAGTGACATAGTGCCCTGTCTTCTGGCACTTGAAACAGGTGATGTGACTCAGATCCTTCTGAGCCGGAGCGGGACGGTGCTGGTTGCCATTGCCTGACTTGGAGTTGTTGTCGTGGTTGCGGTTGTTCCCATTTCCTCCATGGTTATGTCCTCCATGATTATGTCCTGCATGGGTGTGATGGGTATGTCCTCCCGAGTATGGGGCATAGCGGGGCTTCTGCTGAGCTCCGGAGTTGTACTTTCCCTGGCCATATTTCTGCTTGCGGCTATCAATCTGCTGCTGCTTGCCTTCAAGTATGCTGGCCTTGTCTACCAGCTCCTGGTAGTTGTTGAAGGTAGCCACCATTAGCTGCATTCCCAGCTCATCATTGAGTCCCTCGAGAAACTTCTCCTGCTTTGCGGCATCTATGGCCACATCATCTGGGGCATAGCGAGCTAACTTGCTGAACTCATCCACGTACTGCCCCACAGTATGGTTCCCCTGGCGTAAGTTGCGGAACTTACGCTTCTTCAGACTCATGGCTCCAGCTGAGACATGAGCGGTGCGGAAAGCCTGCTGGAACTGATCCCATGTCATGGTGGCGACCGGATAAGTGGTGGTGTAGTTCTCCCACCAAGAGGCTGCACGTCCATCAAGTTGATTTGCGGCAAAGCGCACCTTCTCTGCATCTGTGCATCCAACAGTGGCTAACTCCCTTCCGACCTTGCGGAGCCAATCATCGGCCACAATCGGCTCAGTGTTGCTAGAGAACACTCGCGGATTCAGCCTTAGGAAGCGGGTCAAGTTGTCAACAGGGGGTGGTGGCGGTGGATTGTTGTTGTTGTTGTTGTTCTGGTTCTGGATGAGTATCTGCATCAGGGCATTCTGCTGTTGGAGCAGCTGGGTGAGCTCCGGCGGAAAGTTGGAACCGGGGTCACGTCTCGGAGGCATCTGGTGTTTTGGAGTGGATGAGAATTTAGAATAGAACAATGGTCTAATGAGAAAAAAATAGTACTACCCATATGAATGCACAATCATAATCACACCAATCATTTATTCATTCATCTCAAACAAGGTTCAAACTCGGATTACAAAATCTCACGACTATTCGAGAATAACGGCCTAACTGATCGACGGAAAAAAATAAAATAAAATGGCGGTCGACTAAATGTCTTCATCAATTATCCTTGCGTCCTCCGGTGCGGCGTCTTCTGGTGCGTCGTCCCCTAGTGCGGCGCCTCCTCTTGCGGCTTCCTTCGGTGGAGCTCTCTTCATAATCCTGGTCATTGCTCACGAGGGGTCCATCATCTCCACTCGGAAAAAGGTCTTCTCCCATGTCCATCTTCTCCTCTAATGCGGCAACATCAATCTTCAGCTTGTCAACTCTCTCCATGAAATCCTTGACTTCATCCTCATGCTCGTAGTGGGCTTCACGTGCTGCATCCTCCAGTTCAATTTCCCGTAGATGCAACTTTTGGACCGTCTTCAAGCTCCTGCGCATCTGAACCTCTAGAGCCCTGATGTGAGCCTCCAAGTCTTGGACATATGAGCGAACGGAGTCGTTATCTATGGTGCGTATGATCTCTTCATCTGCAGTCCTGCAAGAAATCATGGTGTGGTCTGATCCAACGAGCTCGACCCTGTATTCCTCCTGGATGCGTCCAAGTGCACTATGAACTGCTATGTCTCTCCCAAGAATCCAAGTGGGAGCAGTGAACCTGAAGTCAACGGGCGCCGAGAGACTTCCGAAAGTCCTCCCTGGTTTCTGCACCTTAATCCTATAGCGACGGTCTTCTGGAAATGCCATGATAGGGGTCCCGGTGATAGACGGCAGAGCAATCTTCAATTCCTTGGTGATCTGGACCAGCCTCCTGCCGAAAAGCATTGTCTCATCTGGCTGGCAAAACTCCGGGAGCAGAACTGGGATGATCTTGACGGCCATCTAGAATGTTGAAAATCGGAGAGAAGTCAGAAATGAACAGGGGAGAATTATGGAATGATAAGGACATAAAATAAAATAGTCTCTTCCTATGGCTATCCGATCCTAGGGGTTACGTCCTACGATCAGCGTGTGCTCTGATACCATCTCTATAGCGACCCGACCCAAAATCGGTCAAGTCTCTGTGTAGCTGTACCATCCCAAGATCATGCTGGCACACACAGTACATTGATGCAAAGATTCAAAGTTCAATCACACCTGAATTTATTACACGATTCTCATATCGAGTCTTTATTACATCATAATAAATTTGGCCGAAGGCCAACTCATGAGAAATAAACTAAATAATGTTGCGGAAGCATAGACGAATAGCGAGTCCATCCGACTCCATAGGGCAATCGCCAAGCGTGGATTGTAGCCTCACTCCTGATCGGAAAACTCCTCTGCAACATAAGACATTGCAGCCGTGTAGGTCAGCATTTTGAATATGCCGTCAAGTCATGAAAACAGAACAACAATAAAATTACTATATGCAATTTGGCTGTGGGGCTCTAAGTTTTATGTTTTTGCGAAAAAGCCAGCTTTTTCCTATAACAAAGGGCTTGCTTGCAATTACTACAAAAGTGTTGGTTGTTATTGAGATGGTTCCGCCAACCAATGTCTCATCCCTAATTATTATATAACCCCTCAATTAATTTATTAAGTTCGGTGTTGAGATTTCCGAAATACTCCAATTGCCAGAGCCTCAAATTGTCCGTAACCGGGGACACGGCTAATCGATTAGGTTGTTACTCTGCAGAGTCTTGTGCACTTTACCCGCAAGAATCGTTCCCTCCTTTATGTCTTCGCACTGCCTGGTGTTTGAAGACGGGACGAACGAAACAGGGTCTTCCGTAGAGTTTCTCTGGGCACTGCCGGTGCCCATCCATGTCCTACCGTTCTTCTACATCTGCTGGCACCGTCCGTCTAGAGTCACGCCTAGGGTCAACCCAGCCAGAGGCCATAATGGCTTGCGGCTGCACAGGTAAGCTTCCGGTCAAGGTGTATCCATCCGTCTCTTCGTGGCTGGGTGAAGCTTTCCGCAAGATGTCATGGCGCTTCTCCATGCATCCCGGCCATCCGCTGGTTCCTCCAGGGTGCCCGTCAACCGTCCTCCACCCAGTAGTGAATTTTGAAGTCTATCTTGAGCTTGAAGTCATGGGGTTATCATCATCTTGACTCTCACATCTCCCTTATGAATCACTCAACCAACCCCGTCTACGAGCATAGCAAAATAAACTACATCGTCCCGGGCAATGGTAAAGGGGAATTGGGTTCATCCTACCTCATGATACTACTCAAGAACATAATTTAACAAAATTCTCCTACTGCATGCATGGTGGGGAGGTATAATTCTAATGCAATAAAATCATAGGTATTGTAAAACATGATCAATTGACTTGCCTGGCTGACGGTCTTCAAAAGCTAGCGACTCGTAATAGCAGGCTTCGCACTTCGGAAATTCTACCGAGTCAAACAATAGCATAAATAAGTATAGCACAATATAACATAACAGCAAGTTGAAGTAAAACACCCAAGCACTCAAACCAAAACCAAAGAAAAACTTGGAAAAAGCAAATCGAGGTTTTCACCACATCAAGCAACAACTAAGAAATAGTTTTACACAACTAAAACTTTTCTTAACAGAACCTAAGCATGGATCTTGCTAACTAACAGCAAGGAAAACGTCATACAAACTAGGAGCAAAAAGAATCATATTAAAAGCTATTATAGAACTCATATTATGCCTAAGACAATCCTAGCAAAGAAAATAAATTTTTATTATACTGTAAATAAAAGTTCATCCTCTGTAGCTACAGAAACTAATCAAAAATAAACTATAGCATAATAAAAAATAAAATAATTTACTAACTAGAACAATAGGTAAATAGTAGCTAGCTAAATAAACAAGAAAAACTTGATTTCGACTAAAACTAGTTTTTTTATTAAATCTAAAATACCCAAATAAATTCCTACTGCTAGGCACGGTCAAAACTAAGCAGTAGCAAAAAGAATCACTAAAAAACAATAATCCTAACTCAA
This sequence comes from Aegilops umbellulata, assembly GCA_032464435.1. Classification (NCBI taxonomy): domain Eukaryota; kingdom Viridiplantae; phylum Streptophyta; class Magnoliopsida; order Poales; family Poaceae; genus Aegilops; species Aegilops umbellulata. The sequence goes on along the minus strand of CP136059.1, from coordinate 146,089,712 downwards.
TTTATGGCAGAACAACTAATCTTTCTAAATCTAATATAAAACTATTTATAATAATCCATACATGTCCAAACATATTTTCTACAGAACTACAACAAATTTGCAAACTAGGAAAAAAAGAATCAACTAAAAATATTAAATAACCTAAGAGAAACAGATTTTACAAGATTGGAACTTTTCTGTTTTTAAAATAGAACTTAAATAACAGGAAAAAAAACTAATGGGCGCTATTGGGCTTGGGGTGGTGCGATCTGAAACTAAACAGCGCTCGGTCGTTTATTAACATACGCGTACAGTGTATAACTAAAAGAAACCGGTGAACCGGTTTTAAATCTAAACCTAAAAAAACCGTACACTAAAACAATCTAAAAAACGAGTTACTAAACCGATCTAACGGTTCGATCTAAAAGAAAAAAAACGCTCACTTACAGCGAAGTGGACGACGCACAGAGGCGGAGCGGCGGTCGGCGTCGAACGGGGCGGCGATTCCGGCGGTCGCCGGCGTCGGTGGAGTGGCTGAACGGATGCGGTGAAGCGAGGGCGTCGCGGGGGTGGTGGAGTTTGCGTCTGGCGATGACGAGAACGAGCAGGGTGATGGTGACAGCGGTGGGCGCTCTGTAGCTCCGCTGGTCGACGTACGAGCTTGGTTTTCCCCCTGTAGTTGACAAAAGAGGGCAAAAACATGTCAAGGGAGTGCGCCTGGGCGATGGCAGTGCGTGGATGGAAGGAGGGCTCGAAGGGGTGCTCACCGGCGTCGGGTGCGGCGATGAACTGCGGTAAACAGAACGAGATCGGGATGAAGATGGCGGCGGCTGTGGAGGGTTTTAGAGATGGTTTTTTTGAAGGGGATCGCGAGAGGACGGGTAGGGGTATTTATAGGATGTGTTACTTGAGCGAGGGGAAGAATTTTAGCTAGGGTTTGGCGAGGGCGCGGACGCAGCCGTGCGCGAGGCGGCGAGCGAGATACGCGGCGCAGGTTGTTCGCGAGGAAGGAGATAATGCGGTGGGGTCCACGGTCAGAGGAGAAAATAAGATAAAGGAAAAAAGAGAGAGAGAGAGAGATAGATAGATACGTGAGGGAGGAGTTACGTGAGATCTCTCTCACGAGCATGCGTGGGAGCGGCGCTGGTGGGCGGCCTGCGCGGGCGACTAGGCTGGCACCTGGCTAGTGGGCTGCGGCCCGGGTGGCTAGGCTTGCTGGCCTGGCGCCCGGCTTTTTTTTTTGAATTAGACAGAGGGAGGAAAAGAAAATATAGAGAAATCTATAATATTTTTATATAGGACATATATATATCAAAATTCTCAGGGGAATTAATCCTACAACGTGGACATTATTCCAAAGGCAAAACTCAAACTAAAAAAAACACTTTCAGAAAATCCCAAATAAGATTCAATTTGAAATCAAACTTTTTGGCAATATTTTTCTTCTGACATTTTTGGAGTGTCATGTTTACTCCTCTCATAGTTTTGCTCAAGTATTTGTCAGGCATTGATTTGAAATAGATTCAACTGCCAATTTGAATTCAAATTGCAACAAACCCAAAAGCCTCTGAAATAAATCAAATGCCACTCGATTTCAAACAATATGCATAGATGCTTAGCTATAATTGTAAAACATTCCAAATAGGAAATTTGGGATGTTACATACCCTCATACTCATGTTGATATCATGCTCATGCATTGTAATTGCATCATGTTATTTTATCATGGCTCAGCATATCGCATTCAAGTTTAACCGGATTAAATTCAACTTGAACAACTGTTGGCTGAGTCATGGTGGCACCATATCGAGCTGACCAGTGCAACCACAGTTGCCTTTATGGGAGGGTCCTAACTGGGTCTATTGTTGTGCCTCTCACCGGTGCCTCCAACGAGGGAAGGTTATGCGCGGGCGCTACCTTGGCTAGGTAGGACGGCATAAGCCTTGTGAGCCCGAGTATGGTTATGTGCACATGTCCCCGTTTGGGACCATTTTAGTTTTGCCACGACGGTGGCCGTTGATGCCTTTGGTAGACACGGGACCACCCAGGACTGAACCCTCAGGGGGTGTTGGTCGGAGTGGCCTAGAGAGTGCATTGGCAGTAGGACAGTTTTGTGGGAATGTCGTTGGTCCACCCGAATGGGAGTGCGAGGCCATGGGTTATGTGGTGTGGGTAAAGTGCGCTACCTCTGCAGAGTGTATATTAAATCTATCGATAGCCGCGCCCGCGGATAAGGGCCCAGTTCGTAGTTGGTCACACTATGGGTCAACGGTAATAATAATAACTTGCTTAATAACAACCCTGGTTTGATGATGAGATATGTGGGTTATGTGACCCGTGAATGATCACCCTTTGGTTACGAGGTAACCCGTTGAGCCAAGAGTGGTTCCGTTTGTGATCCGTGAATGATCACCGTGGTATCAAGGATACCGAGTTGCTGGATATTTGTGATGTTGTGCGAGAATCATGGGTAAAGGTCAAGCTCATTGTGGTCATTTAATGATCACTACGGTATTGTTTATACCAAGCTTGATTTGATCATGAGATGACCGTGTGATTTCGAGGTTGGTAAGTGATGCATGTGATGGTTACGATATAACCCGAGCAGAATTAGTGGTGCATATAGTGTCCTCATGTTGCATGATAGTGCCATCATGTTTATATTTCATGCCATGCTCGTATTGTGCTAGCTGTATCATGTTGTTCATGCCATATTGTTCTAATAGTATCATGTTAATCCGTGTTCATCTGTAACTGCCATGTTGTTGTTTGTCTTGATTGCTTTGGTTGTTGTGAGCTTGCAAGTACATTTAATGTACTGACCTGGCGTGTCATTCCAGTTTGCCAGTCATGCTGGACCTGATTGCTTCCTTGCCATGGATCCCGTGTTTGCAAGCTAGGATAAGCGTTCTAGCCAGAGTACCTGCAGAGTGGAGTTCATCACCGTCATCGCTATTCCGCTGCTAGAGTTATTCCGCTGCATCGTGTTGTTCTGCTGCTTGCATGGAGCAACCGTGGTAGGCGTAGTGTCATCGTGCCGATGTAATTCCCTTGTATCCATATAGCTTGTAATAAAGAGCTAATTTGTTCTATGCTAAGCAGTGTCGTATTCCGGAAGACTTCTCCTCGATCTCTGGGCTGGAATACAGTGCGTTCCGGTTTCTCTGAGCCGGGGTGCCACATATTGTACTTCTGTACATAGACCATAGATGTTCTGCAGACACAACATATCACATCGCACACGAACCACACCAGGTAAGCCGTTGATGATGAATTCATCAAGCGCAGACGGTTATATACCAGCAAGCGTTCGCCCACAACACATACGACTTATTCCATCACAAACATCTCGGATGGATCAACTGTATGCCACGCGTCGCATACGCAACTCTAATCTATTTTGTGCTTGATGTCTCCGCCATCGCTCGCACAGTTTGTCTTATTTGCCACGTATCACTGTGCCAGCCTCTGCTCACGTCCCTCGGCGCGCTCTGCTCGCCGTTAGGCACCACGGCGCGCTGTGCCCGTCGTTAGGCGCCGCGACGCGCTCCGTTGTCCGTTGGCGCGCTCTGTTTGCGTACCTCCATGCGCACGGCTTGTGGACAATTTTTCCTTGCGTGTTCAACTACTATATGCATATATATGGTTGCTCACCATTGAGGTGCCGCGGAGCGCTCTGCCAGCGGTTGGGGCCTGCGCATGATCACATTGGGGGCCCATATGCATGTGGTTGCACCGCGCGCATCGCCACGATGCGGCTATGTGCGACACAATGGAGTTATGCGCTGCAAATTAGAATTGCCATTTGGCCGTGCGGATATTCTAGTCCGTCCAGCTTCCCCATTAATTCCCTCGGCCATTATAACCTTAGTCTCTTCAACCTTTAGATCTCGCCCCACAACACAACAAGCACAGCCACGACCACACATACAGAGAGGATATCTAGCGGCGCTCCAATGGTGTTCGACGAGTATAAAGTCGAGACCCACACGAGGGATATGGATCTCACGGTGGTGTACACCATTGACCCGGCCGTGGTGAAGGACTACATCAACATCATGGAGCAATTGCTTGCTGGAGATAAGTACAAGGTGGTCGGCATCGACCTCCAGTACACGGCCGGTCTTCCCGGAAAAGATCAGAAATTTGTCGTCGCCAGTTCTGCGTGCGCTGTCATGTCCTCATCTACCACTACCGCATGGCCACAGAGCCTTGCGACCGTTTAGTTCGCTAGGTTTGTCAACAACACCGACTACAAGTTCGCTGTGGTGGAAACCACCAACGATGTAAAAGCGCTCAGGGTTACGGGCTTGGCTGCAAGAACCTTATCGACATCCATGAGCACTAATGGGTCTGGCGCAGCAAGAAGAAGGACACCTTGGTTGAACTCACCTCGGCCATCACCGACCCCTACTACGAAAAGATGAAGCAGGATGCCAAGAGAACAAGTCCCGTATCCTGGCACGGGGCCTGGATGCGGCAACTGGATGAACCTCACCTCAGGTTCACAGCCAAGAGCGTGTACACATGCTACGAGATGCACAGGCGAATCATTTACACGAGGAAGTGCCTCATTATCGAAAACGACGAGGCCAGATTGAGCCACAAGCAGAGCAGTAGTGGCAAGCGTCACAACAAATAGATGATGATTAGATGATCGTTTATCCTAGTTAATTATGCATGTAATATATAGTTGACTTTGGTGTGTGGAAATGTCATGTGTGTAGTATCCACCTATGTAATTGGATGTTTAATTTGGTTACGCCACCATGTCCTTATATATATGTCATTATTGAACGGTATGTCGTATATCGCACACACCTTCATCTGGCTGCCTATTTCTGTTCTTTTGCCTCATTGCAGATAGTTCATTGAACCGAACTGTATGCCCCGCATCGCACATGCAACTAAATTCAGAACCGTGTTTAATGTATCGGCCATTGCAAATGTTTTGCATCTTTTTGGATGGTTTTTTACATCACCGTTTGCGATTATTGCATCGCACCCAGTTTCATCGAAGGGTGCTTGATTGTAGTGTCGCGTTAGCAGCATCCTGCAGTAGTGGTTTCGCCGTGCCTTCTACAAATTACACATGTTCAAGTGATCAAGTAGCAAAGACATACATAACTAAACATAGTTCATTACATCCACAAATGATCCACAAATGACATCCACCAATGATCAAGTAGCAAAGACATACATAACTAAACATAGTTCATTACATCCACAAATTACACATGTTCAAGTGACTTGTTCAAGTAGCAAAGACATACATAACTCTACCAATTCGAATGACATGAGTCCAAACTACAAGCTCAAGCTCGAGCAGACATTTTCTACACCGGAAAAATAGCACTAAAACGTATAAGACATTCAATTTGTTCGTCATGCTCAGGATTAGGCTTCAACCGAAAGTCGGCGAATCCTTCCCAATGCCCAACACACCATTCGTTTCGCGGAACCAGCCCCGTCGAGCACAGTGGTTTGGATTCTCTGACACGCCTTGTTTGATTGGCCATCCAATGACCTATCTGAGCTTTGTCAAGTCCAGCTCCCGAAATTCTTCTTTGCTGACAGAGAACCCAATCTCCATTGCCAAAGTGTGTCTGCAAGCATATTCCAGCTACTGCAGCTCATCAAGTATCTTCTTTTTTTCTTTCACAAGCCTCAGGAAAACTTTTTTCTCCTTACCATCACAAATGCTCCTCGATAAAGTGATACTTGCATAAATCCTTCATGGTCGCATTTGCCTCATCACAACTCTTTAACCATGCTTGAAGCTCCCTCAACATACCATGGTGTCGCTCCGCTACAACCTTCTCACACGCTACCACACGACTCAGTCCATCCTACATGAATATACGGGTTTAAGATGACAATCGACAAAACACAAAATAAATCAGATGGAGCACAACACTTGGTTACTATTAAGGTGATCTTAGACTTAATTATTTTTTAAGCCTAACCCTAACCCCTAAGATGACCACTATCATAGCACTAGATCTATGTACAAAAAATTCTACAAACAGTTCTAGGCACATAATACTTAATGAAATCACAAACATAACCCTAAATGCGTCATACTAAACTCCGATATGATAAACTCCTCAAGGCGTTGGATAAGAACAAAGGGGGGAAGGAATTCTTGACTAGGCACGAGCCGGATAAAGAAATGTGATCACGCGCTTATGATGAAGGAGGTATGCGGTATGGGGACATGACAAGAAACATGGTGGAATGCTTGAAGAATGTATTGAAGGGTGTCTGTTCCTTTCCGATGGCCGCAATACTCAAGTACACTTAAATCAAGCTCAATGAGTACTTCCTAAAGCATTCCAAAATCACGGCCAAGTGGATTGGCGAACAGATGGACTATCTATTCAAGGTTTAGGATTGGTTGTTGCATCAAGTGCGCAAGTCTTCCCACCAACAAGTGATAAAATACAATGAAAAATAAATGATCTATCAAATCGATGAGCCAGGTGGGACAACAAGGGATGGTGTGTCTTATGGTGGAGTTGCGTACGAGGTGCACATCAAAAACTGGTGGTGCCAATGTGAGAGGCCACACAAGTATCATTGGCCTTGCTCGCATTTGATGACCGCAACACGGGCGAGAAACTTGCCTGTATCCGATGGTACAACAGTGCAGTTGAACGAGTTCACATTGGAATGAACGAGGTTGACGTGGGCGTCTCGGTTTAATCCTTTCCTTGATCCATCATAGTGGCCTGAGTATGATGGCCCACACATCGTGCCAGATCCCGCACTCATGGTGCCTATGAGGGGAAGAAGAAGAAAGAAGAGGTTCAGGTGTGACATGGATGATCTAGCTGGATAGACCAGAATGGAGCAATTTGGTAGTGGTCATTTCATGGAGGCACCGGATACCAACAATTGTGGAGAATGCAACGAGACAGGAAACAAGGTTAGGAGATGCACGAAAAGACCCAGAACCAACACGAGCACTAGTCAAACACGTGGCAGTAGAGGAGGTTCCGCCGGCACACGAGGAGGAAGGGCTAGTCTTGGAGGGGGCTGTGGAGGAAGGACTAGCCTTGGAGGGGGCCGTGGAGGAAGGACTAGTCTAAAGGGGTCCATGGAGGACGGACGAGAGGTGGTGATCATGGATCCAGTGGTTCTAGGACACGTCGGGTTGATAGAGGAAGGCCAATTGATGTGTTGTTAAATCCGAATGGTTGAAATAATGTGAATGGTACTACTTGTCTCCATACATGTCAATTTGTTGATATATTTGCTTAACATCTTTAATGTTTTTCTTCTTTACATGTCAATGTGTTCATATGTTTGACTTAACATCTTTAATTGTTGTAGGCATGGCTTCATCCGGATCCATGATGAGGCCACCGTGTGATAACCAAGAAGACATGCCGAACAAGTGGGAGAACGCATCTTTGGACAATGTGAAGGAGAAAGATATGAAAATACCACCATGTTGGTGTGGAAATGTTTGCAAGGTGAAGGTGTGCACCGACCGAAAGAAGTCATGGACGGAGGGAAGGAGATATTTTGTATGCCCCAACTATGCCCATGATCGTGCGCTTCGAACTAACCCCTATGACCTATCACCGGTATGTCTTAGAAGTAACATGTTGCTCTCAAATTTGTGTGAACACTAACAATTTTTGTGTATGCAGTAATCGCCTCCTCTATGCAAGTACTTCACATGGATATATTATGAAGTGCCAGAAGATGTCCAAAAGGACCAATATAAGGATTGTCTTGGGCGCCAACGGCGGTTCGAAGAATCATTTCGAAGAGGTTTGGAGGAGGAGCATCGTGAGAAGGAGAGGTTGGAGCGGAAGAAATGAGAGGAGGAGAGGGCACGCAAAGTGAAGCTTGCTCATGAGGAGGAGAGGGCAAGAAAGCTTGCAAAGGCTCGTGAGGCGCAAGAGGAGCATGAGGCACGTGACAATAAGGGGAAATGGCCTTGTATGACTCAGTAGGGCCTTCGCTTTGGTGGACTTGTCATGTAACCGGATGAAGCCATGCCACAATTATCATGAACAATATAGTACTCAAGCAAGAAGACATGTGTCGTGAACTACCTCGTATACCTAAATTTGAAATTTGTAATGAATTTGTCGTGAGAACTATCTCGTAGACCAAAGTTTGTCTGGAATTTCTTTGCTATTATCATGAATTTCTGTGATAAACTATTGTGCGTTGTGTTAAATCAACAAAAGCAGAGTGTGGGCTCTGTTTTTAAACCTACCGCCAGAGGCCCTAGCGGTAGGGACCCTACCGCTAGACGAGCTGGTGGTAGGGTGCCCCTTTCGAATTTAGCTATTGTAACGGACGTGGGGATTTTTCTGTCGATAGGATCGGCTACCCTACCACCAGACCCCTTGGCGGCAGGGACCTGATACATCTCCGTCATATCTATATATTTTGATTGTTTCATGCCAATATTATACAACTTTCACATACTTTTGGCAGCATTTTATATGATTTATTGGACTAGCCTATTGATCCAGTGCTTAGTTCTAGTTCCTGTTTGTTGCATGTCTTTTGTTTCGCAGAATATCCATATCAAACGAATTCCAAACGCGATAAAAATTTACGGAGAATTATTTTGGAATATTTATGATTTTTGGGAGGTGGAATCAATGCTAACGGAGGCCCACGACCTCCACAACCCACCAGGGCACGCCCATGTGTCTTGTGTCCTCCCCGTAAGTTGGGGCCTTCTCCGGGCGGAAGAAAGATAATTTATGGTTCTCAACTCCTTATATTATTTCCCAATGATATTTGGCTAACCTATGATGTTTAGGTAGATCTGTTTTGTCCTATGGGTTAATCGAGATCTTGCTTGGAATGAGTGTATATTTTATTTATGGTGCTGTCCTACCGTGCCCTCTGTGTTACACAAATGGAGGGATCTCCGCTGTAAGGTATTGCAATATGTTCATGATTCGCTTATGGTGGGTGTCGTGAGTGACAAAAGCACATACCCGAGTAAGTGGGTTATGGCGTATGGGAGTAAAGAGGACTTGATACTTAATGTTATGGTTGGGTTTTACGACCTTAATGATCTTTAGTAGTTGTGGATGCTTGCTAGAGTTCCAATCATAAGTGCATATGATCCAAGTAGAGAAAGTATCTTAGCTCATGCCTCTCCCTCATATAAAATTGCAAGAGTGATTATCGGCTAGTTATCGATTACCTTGGGACAAATACTTTCTTGTTTGAAAAAATATTTTTACTAAAAAAGTAACTTTTATTATCTTGCATAGTAATCCTAGTTTTATTCTTGCAAAGTAGTTCTAGCATGACACCTACAAAATAGTTTCATATTTGTTCTAGGTAAAGGAAACGTCAAGTGTGCGTAGAGTTGTATCGGTGGTCGATAGAAGTTGAGGGAATATTTGTTCTACCTTTAGCTCCTTGTTGGTTCAACATTCTTATTTATCGAAGAACGCTACAAACGATCCCCTATTCTTGTGGGTTATCAGGTCCCAACCCTTTGAATTTAGCTGCTGTAATGGACTTCGGGCTTTTCTCGTTAGGGTCGGTTACCCTACCGCGAGACCCCTTGGTGGTAGGGTGCCAACCCCCTGTAATCCTTGTTGTAACCAAGATTAACCGTTCTCTGGTGGTAGGGTGGCCAACCTACCGCCAGACCCCTTGGCGGTAGGGAGCCAACCCCCCTCAAAATAGAGTTATTTCACCCCTTTTTACAAACTTCTATCAACTAACATCCACAAATGACATCCACAAATGATCAAGTAGCAAAGACATACATAACTAAACATAGTTCATTACATCCACAAATTACACATGTTCAAGTGACTTGTTCAAGTAGCAAAGACATACATAACTCTACCAATTCGAATGACATGAGTCCAAACTACAAGCTCAAGCTCGAGCAGACATTTTCTACACCGGAAAAATAGCACTAAAACGTATAAGACATTCAATTTGTTCGTCATGCTCAGGATTAGGCTTCAACCGAAAGTCGGCGAATCCTTCCCAATGCCCAACACACCATTCGTTTCGCGGAACCAGCCCCGTCGAGCACAGTGGTTTGGATTCTCTGACACGCCTTGTTTGATTGGCCATCCAATGACCTATCTGAGCTTTGTCAAGTCCAGCTCCCGAAATTCTTCTTTGCTGACAGAGAACCCAATCTCCATTGCCAAAGTGTGTCTGCAAGCATATTCCAGCTACTGCAGCTCATCAAGTATCTTCTTTTTTTCTTTCACAAGCCTCAGGAAAACTTTTTTCTCCTTACCATCACAAATGCTCCTCGATAAAGTGATACTTGCATAAATCCTTCATGGTCGCATTTGCCTCATCACAACTCTTTAACCATGCTTGAAGCTCCCTCAACATACCATGGTGTCGCTCCGCTACAACCTTCTCACACGCTACCACACGACTCAGTCCATCCTACATGAATATACGGGTTTAAGATGACAATCGACAAAACACAAAATAAATCAGATGGAGCACAACACTTGGTTACTATTAAGGTGATCTTAGCCTTAATTATTTTTTAAGCCTAACCCTAACCCCTAAGATGACCACTATCATAGCACTAGATCTATGTACAAAAAATTCTACAAACAGTTCTAGGCACATAATACTTAATGAAATCACAAACATAACCCTAAATGCGTCATACTAAACTCCGATATGATAAACTCCTCAAGGCGTTGGATAAGAACAAAGGGGGGAAGGAATTCTTGACTAGGCACGAGCCGGATAAAGAAATGTGATCACGCGCTTATGATGAAGGAGGTATGCGGTATGGGGACATGACAAGAAACATGGTGGAATGCTTGAAGAATGTATTGAAGGGTGTCTGTTCCTTTCCGATGACCGCAATACTCAAGTACACTTAAATCAAGCTCAATGAGTACTTCCTAAAGCATTCCAAAATCACGGCCAAGTGGATTGGCGAACAGATGGACTATCTATTCAAGGTTTAGGATTGGTTGTTGCATCAAGTGCGCAAGTCTTCCCACCAACAAGTGATAAAATACAATGAAAAATAAATGATCTATCAAATCGATGAGCCAGGTGGGACAACAAGGGATGGTGTGTCTTATGGTGGAGTTGCGTACGAGGTGCACATCAAAAACTGGTGGTGCCAATGTGAGAGGCCACACAAGTATCATTGGCCTTGCTCGCATTTGATGACCGCAACACGGGCGAGAAACTTGCCTGTATCCGATGGTACAACAGTGCAGTTGAACGAGTTCACATTGGAATGAACGAGGTTGACGTGGGCGTCTCGGTTTAATCCTTTCCTTGATCCATCATAGTGGCCTGAGTATGATGGCCCACACATCGTGCCAGATCCCGCACTCATGGTGCCTATGAGGGGAAGAAGAAGAAAGAAGAGGTTCAGGTGTGACATGGATGATCTAGCTGGATAGACCAGAATGGAGCAATTTGGTAGTGGTCATTTCATGGAGGCACCGGATACCAACAATTGTGGAGAATGCAACGAGACAGGAAACAAGGTTAGGAGATGCACGAAAAGACCCAGAACCAACACGAGCACTAGTCAAACACGTGGCAGTAGAGGAGGTTCCGCCGGCACACGAGGAGGAAGGGCTAGTCTTGGAGGGGGCTGTGGAGGAAGGACTAGCCTTGGAGGGGGCCGTGGAGGAAGGACTAGTCTAAAGGGGTCCATGGAGGACGGACGAGAGGTGGTGATCATGGATCCAGTGGTTCTAGGACACGTCGGGTTGATAGAGGAAGGCCAATTGATGTGTTGTTAAATCCAAATGGTTGAAATAATGTGAATGGTACTACTTGTCTCCATACATGTCAATTTGTTGATATATTTGCTTAACATCTTTAATGTTTTTCTTCTTTACATGTCAATGTGTTCATATGTTTGACTTAACATCTTTAATTGTTGTAGGCATGGCTTCATCCAGATCCATGATGAGGCCACCGTGTGATAACCAAGAAGACATGCCGAACAAGTGGGAGAACGCATCTTTGCACAATGTGAAGGAGAAAGATATGAAAATACCACCATGTTGGTGTGGAAATGTTTGCAAGGTGAAGGTGTGCACCAACCGAAAGAAGTCATGGACGGAGGGAAGGAGATATTTTGTATGCCCCAACTATGCCCATGATCGTGCGCTTCGAACTAACCCCTATGACCTATCACCGGTATGTCTTAGAAGTAACATGTTGCTCTCAAATTTGTGTGAACACTAACAATTTTTGTGTATGCAGTAATCGCCTCCTCTATGCAAGTACTTCACATGGATATATTATGAAGTGCCAGAAGATGTCCAAAAGGACCAATATAAGGATTGTCTTGGGCGCCAACGGCGGTTCGAAGAATCATTTCGAAGAGGTTTGGAGGAGGAGCATCGTGAGAAGGAGAGGTTGGAGCGGAAGAAATGAGAGGAGGAGAGGGCACGCAAAGTGAAGCTTGCTCATGAGGAGGAGAGGGCAAGAAAGCTTGCAAAGGCTCGTGAGGTGCAAGAGGAGCATGAGGCACGTGACAATAAGGGGAAATGGCCTTGTATGACTCAGTAGGGCCTCGCTTTGGTGGACTCGTCATGTAACCGGATGAAGCCATGCCACAATTATCATGAACAATATAGTACTCAAGCAAGAAGACATGTGTCGTGAACTACCTCGTATACCTAAATTTGAAATTTGTAATGAATTTGTCGTGAGAACTATCTCGTAGACCAAAGTTTGTCTGGAATTTCTTTGCTATTATCATGAATTTCTGTGATAAACTATTGTGCGTTGTGTTAAATCAACAAAAGCAGAGTGTGGGCTCTGTTTTTAAACCTACCGCCAGAGGCCCTAGCGGTAGGGACCCTACCGCTAGACGAGCTGGTGGTAGGGTGCCCCTTTCGAATTTAGCTATTGTAACGGACGTGGGGATTTTTCTGTCGATAGGATCGGCTACCCTACCACCAGACCCCTTGGCGGCAGGGACCTGATACATCTCCGTCATATCTATATATTTTGATTGTTTCATGCCAATATTATACAACTTTCACATACTTTTGGCAGCATTTTATATGATTTATTGGACTAGCCTATTGATCCAGTGCTTAGTTCTAGTTCCTGTTTGTTGCATGTCTTTTGTTTCGCAGAATATCCATATCAAACGAATTCCAAACGCGATAAAAATTTACGGAGAATTATTTTGGAATATTTATGATTTTTGGGAGGTGGAATCAATGCTAACGGAGGCCCACGACCTCCACAACCCACCAGGGCACGCCCATGTGTCTTGTGTCCTCCCCGTAAGTTGGGGCCTTCTCCGGGCGGAAGAAAGATAATTTATGGTTCTCAACTCCTTATATTATTTCCCAATGATATTTGGCTAACCTATGATGTTTAGGTAGATCTGTTTTGTCCTATGGGTTAATCGTGATCTTGCTTGGAATGAGTGTATATTTTATTTATGGTGCTGTCCTACGGTGCCCTCTGTGTTACACAAATGGAGGGATCTCCGCTGTAAGGTATTGCAATATGTTCATGATTCGCTTATGGTGGGTGTCGTGAGTGACAAAAGCACATACCCGAGTAAGTGGGTTATGGCGTATGGGAGTAAAGAGGACTTGATACTTAATGTTATGGTTGGGTTTTACGACCTTAATGATCTTTAGTAGTTGTGGATGCTTGCTAGAGTTCCAATCATAAGTGCATATGATCCAAGTAGAGAAAGTATCTTAGCTCATGCCTCTCCCTCATATAAAATTGCAAGAGTGATTATCGGCTAGTTATCGATTACCTTGGGACAAATACTTTCTTGTTTGAAAAAATATTTTTACTAAAAAAGTAACTTTTATTATCTTGCATAGTAATCCTAGTTTTATTCTTGCAAAGTAGTTCTAGCATGACACCTACAAAATAGTTTCATATTTGTTCTAGGTAAAGGAAACGTCAAGTGTGCGTAGAGTTGTATCGGTGGTCGATAGAAGTTGAGGGAATATTTGTTCTACCTTTAGCTCCTTGTTGGTTCAACATTCTTATTTATCGAAGAACGCTACAAACGATCCCCTATTCTTGTGGGTTATCAGGTCCCAACCCTTTGAATTTAGCTGCTGTAATGGACTTCGGGCTTTTCTCGTTAGGGTCGGTTACCCTACCGCGAGACCCCTTGGTGGTAGGGTGCCAACCCCCTGTAATCCTTGTTGTAACCAAGATTAACCGTTCTCTGGTGGTAGGGTGGCCAACCTACCGCCAGACCCCTTGGCGGTAGGGAGCCAACCGTCCTCAAAATAGAGTTATTTCACCCCTTTTTACAAACTTCTATCAACTAACATCCACAAATGACATCCACAAATGATCAAGTAGCAAAGACATACATAACTAAACATAGTTCATTACATCCACAAATTACACATGTTCAAGTGACTTGTTCAAGTAGCAAAGACATACATAACTCTACCAATTCGAATGACATGAGTCCAAACTACAAGCTCAAGCTCGAGCAGACATTTTCTACACCGGAAAAATAGCACTAAAACGTATAAGACATTCAATTTGTTCGTCATGCTCAGGATTAGGCTTCAACCGAAAGTCGGCGAATCCTTCCCAATGCCCAACACACCATTCGTTTCGCGGAACCAGCCCCGTCGAGCACAGTGGTTTGGATTCTCTGACACGCCTTGTTTGATTGGCCATCCAATGACCTATCCGAGCTTTGTCAAGTCCAGCTCCCGAAATTCTTCTTTGCTGACAGAGAACCCAATCTCCATTGCCAAAGTGTGTCTGCAAGCATATTCCAGCTACTGCAGCTCATCAAGTATCTTCTTTTTTTCTTTCACAAGCCTCAGGAAAACTTGTTTCTCCTTACCATCACAAATGCTCCTCGATAAAGTGATACTTGCATAAATCCTTCATGGTCGCATTTGCCTCATCACAACTCTTTAACCATGCTTGAAGCTCCCTCAACATACCATGGTGTCGCTCCGCTACAACCTTCTCACACGCTACCACACGACTCAGTCCATCCTACATGAATATACGGGTTTAAGATGACAATCGACAAAACACAAAATAAATCGGATGGAGCACAACACTTGGTTACTATTAAGGTGAACTTAGCCTTAATTATTTTTTAAGCCTAACCCTAACCCCTAAGATGACCACTATCATAGCACTAGATCTATGTACAAAAAATTCTACAAACAGTTCTAGGCACATAATACTTAATGAAATCACAAACATAACCCTAAATGCGTCATACTAATTGATTTGACCAAAATGATGAACTGGGGTATGCAATAAAATGAGTAAATGCACACAAAATAATGATCTCAACCCATCAAAATGAGGGGAAGTGAGAGAGGTACCTTAGGTGATGAAAGTGCTACGAATCCACTTGAGAAATGTCAACCAAATGAGAGAGACTTTTGAGGCTCTTGTGGTAGAAAGAGAGAGGGGGGTGACTTGAGCTCGGGGGACAGGTGTTGGGTGACTTGTGTCGAATGAGTGAGTATGGGGGGACCAAATGTCCCCCCTTCCAACCTACCCACCCAAGGACCCTACCGCCAGGGCCCCTGGTGGTAGGTGTGAGTAGCCTACCGCTAGGATATGTGGCGGTAGGGCCCTTTTCCATGTCAGCTGCAGCTGACGGCCGTCAAGCGCCATCAGGTCACCTACCGCCAGTGACCCCGGTGGTAGGGTGGGGGTGCTACCGCCGGGACCCCTGGCGGTAGGCAAAAGGGTCAGATCTTGAAATTTTTTTCAAACGGGGGTCGTATCCCGAAATAGTACCACAAAAGGGAAAAAACACAAAAATTTTCCACTACTAGATCGCTACCCGGCAGTGGGCCTAGTGGAACGATGCTATGAGCATCTCCAAATCTAACCCGCAAACTGATAGGCAATTCGTTCACACAGAGAGGGATCTATCCATGGATACAGATGTGAGAGCAAGCCATTTAAAACTAGTCGCATAGTCTAGTTGCATTTCAAACAAAATTTAGTGAAATTGATCAAATTTGATTCAAACTCAAACAAAGCAGATGATATTCTTTAATTTAGATTAGGACCTCATAGGCCCTTCCAGAAGAGCATAATCTTGTTGCATTCCGTCGTATGCACTTTTCCTATTGATTTTCCTCTTGCTTTGGACTCTCATTTGCATGATTTGAATGAAACTAACTCGGCCTGTCGCTGTTCTAGGCAAAACTACCATGGTGTTGTTTTTGTGCAGAAATAAAAGTTGTCGGAATGGAACGAAACTTCTTGGAGATTTTTTCAGAATAAAAGGAAAATACTGGAGCCAAGAACCACCGGAGGGGCCCCCTGGGTGAGCATAACTCACCAAGGCACCCCCTCCAGGCGTGCCCAGGTGGTTTGTGCGCACCTGGTGGCCCCGCAGTCCCTATCTCGGTCTCCTTAAATACCTATATTTGGATAGAAAAATCAGGGAGGAAGAATTATCTCGTTTCATGATACGGAGTCACCGCCACCTCCTGTTCTTCATCGGGAGGCCAGATCTGGAGTCCGTTTTGGGCTCCGAAGACGGGGATCTTTGATCTTCGTCATCACCAACCCTCCTTCATCGCCAATTCGATGATGTCCCCACCAGGAGTGAGTAATTCCTTTGTAGGCTCGCTGGTCAGTGAAGAGTTGGATGAGATTCATCATGTAATTGAGTTAGTTCTGTTAGGGATTGATCCCTAGTATCCATTATGTTCTGAGATTGATGTTGTTATGACTTTCCCATGCTTAATGCTTGTCACTTTGGGACTGGGTGCCATGATTTCAGATCTGAACCGTTTATGTTTTAACCATTATATCTATGTTCTATATCATATCTTGCAAATCATATTCACCTATTACGTGTTATGATCCGTAAACCCCGGAGTGATAATAGACGGGAGACTTTCCGGTGATGACCGTAGTTTGAGGAGTTCATGTATTCACTACGTGTTAATGCTTTGTTCTGGTTCTCTATTCAAAGAAGGCCTTATTATCCCTTAGTTTCCTTATGGATCCTGCTGCCACGGGAGGGTAGGACAAAAGGTGTCATGCAAGTTCTTTCCATAAGCACATATGGCTATTTAAGGAATACATGCCTACATTATATTTATTAACTGGAGCTAGTTTTGTATCGCCCTAAGTTATGATTGTTATATGATGAATGTCATCAAACACATCCACCCATTCAATGCCTACAAATTTCTCATATATTGTTCTTGCTAATTTACTATTGATGTTGTTATTGTTTCATTTGTTACAAAACTATTGCTATCATTGCTACCGTTACTGTTACTATTACCACCGCTATCAAAATTATCATACTACTTTGATACTGATCATTTGCTGCAGATAGTTAATATCTGTGTGTGGTTGAATTGACAACTCAACTGCTAATACTTGCAAATATTCTTTGGCTCCCTTTGTGTCGAATCTATAAACTTGGGTTGAATACTCTACCCTCGAAAACTGTTGCGATCCCCTATAATTGTGGGTTATCAAGAACTTGTCTTGGCGCCGTTGCCGGCGAGCATAGCTATAATTGTTGAGTCACTTGGGATTATTATCTATTTATCACTATGAAGAATCTGAAATATAACAAGACTAGGTTTTTTCCTCTAAGACGAGGGGAGGTAAGGAACTGCCATCTAGCTCCGCACTTGATTCACCTTCTATTTTGAGTAGACTTGCAACGCCACCACATGCTATTAATCCTGATATGTCACAAATTATTGATGATGCTACTTGTCGTGGAATTGTCATGTCAGATGTCCTTAGTGTCAGGACTTAGTCGCGAGGCCAACACATCTATGTGGTAGCTTGAGAGGGGTTGAGTGGGACGAGAGACGCAGGGTGGATCAACACGCAAGACAAGGATTTAGACAGCTTCGGGCCCCGGGAAACATCATCCGGTAATAACCCTACATGCTGTTTGAGGCTAGGTCTCATTATCATCACGAGGGAGACGCCATAAACCGGCTCTTTGTGTCTAGCCCTAGAGATTATTGATTGTCCTCCCCCTTTTGGGGAGCCCTGCCCCTCCTTATATATGTTGAAGGGGCGGTTTACATGTGGAGTCCTATTAGGATTAGGACTAGTCTATCTCTAATACAAACCGGATACAAGTCCTGGCCTTAACTCCTTGTAAGGCAAATATTCCTTTCCTCTTAAACCGGCCCACCATAGTTGAACCGACCTTCTGGGCCTTGGGCCTCGTCCATCGTCTGATCCACCCGCTGGGTTACGAGTGAGTCATAATGACCAAGCGGGTTGCTTGTAAACCGCCAAGGTCAGGGCGGGTCTTCAGATAAACCGCCAAGTCCAGCCGGGTTAACTTCCGGTCGGTTTACGCCGCGGGGTATATCCCCGACATTAGCCCCCAAGTTTAGCTTGGATTTATCCATGGTAAACATATGCTGCAAATAAACACCAGAACAAATTTGACAGGTTGTGCTCCGGGTTAAGAACTTTTGTAAACCGGCACCTGATCGTCCTTAAGTCCTTGTCCTTTCCTTCTTCTAGAAAATCTTGTTTAACAGGCCAGCTTCATAATCAACTTGCTGACATTGTTTCTCATAGAAAATATATTGTGAAGAATAATTCCTTTGATTCAGCTCCCAATGCTTAAAAACAATATTGGTCCTTGAAATATTCATCTGATCTTCAACCGGTTTAAGGACGCAGAACTCGTCGGTTTATCATTGCCAAGATCATCGTTTTATAAATATTGATAGCACCGGGCCCTACTTGTAATTAACATCCAGCTTGAAAATATACCTCTTATATGCCTATCACTTGTAGCCCCCAAGTCTTAAGAAGGCAGCATAGTAACAGCTTAAGACTTGTTTCAATAAATATCACCATCTTGAAGAAATCCAAGTTGTTCTTCTCAATCATTAGTCAGAATTGAATATTCCATATATGTAGCCCCCAAGTGCCAGGTTGTCATGCTTGCAGCAACCTGGGACTTGTAATTGTCTGATGCTCATAAAAACTTCAACCAGTGTAGCCCCCAAGGGCCGGGTCACTATGCAATAATGAGCAGGGACTTTGTAAATATAATCATGTAGATTTGAGCAATGATGTATAGCCCCAAAGGGCCGGCTTAGTAAGATAATATTGAGCTGGGACTTGATATATACTTCAACAAAAATAACATCATATGGTGTAACCCCCATCATGGGGCTTGAATCCACATCGACAAGGTTAAGAGCTTTGTGCTTTACAAACTGAGCAGTGGACCCTTCAATAGAATGGATAAAAAGCTTTGTACCTTGAATAGTTTGACAGGAGCAATTGGTAGCCCCCAAGGGCCGGCTCTTTATAATGTGATGAGTCGAGTCTTCAATAAGGTGAGGAAACAATGACTTTGCATTAGCCCCCAAGTGTCATGGTGCATGCTTGCAGCGACATGAAACTTGTGTATTTGATGTAATCTTAACTTAAATAATGTAGCCCCCAAGTGCCGGGTCGTAAGCCTACAGCGACTCGGGACTATTCCTTCAATTGTAGAATAAATCATATCCATTGATAATATGATAGCCATTGCGCTAAAGAGACTTTGAAAACCTTAATCATAATACTGGTTATTGATAACCATAATAAAAATCCAGCCATGTTGGCTATTTGAATAATATAATCCGGTATGAAAACATTATTCATTCAATATCATAATGAAAATTCAGCCAAATTTGGCTATTTGAATAACCCAATGATTTATAAGCGCATAATTCCAATGTCGCAATCCAAATATATACTGGCGACTTATAGTCCAAAGCCAGGCCGGTTTAATAAAACACCGGATAATTTCTCATCATATACTGGCGACTTATTGTCTTAAAGCCAGACCGGTTTAATAAACACCGGATAATTTCTCATCATATACTGGTGACTTATTGTCTTAAAGCCAGACTGGTTTAATAAACACTCGATAATTTATCATCATACTGGCGACTTATAGTCGAAAGCCAGGTCGGGTTAGTAAACGCCGGTGATTTATAATCATGCTTTATTCAACCTGTTTCTGCATACAACAAGTTTAAAGTGTCCGGGCAGTTTACCGTCGGACGGGTCATAATACCCAACATATAACCCAGGTTTATAACCAAGGCTGCACTTAGAATAATCAAATATGAAATATATCATACCTGTGACATTGAATCACATCGTTGGTTTACCAACTTTTTGTAATAAGGGTGATAATCCCAATCTTGAGTACTGATAACTCCTTCCATATTGTGCCGGTTTATTATAAAACCGTACCGGGTTATGATAGACACCGGATTATCCATATATAATACTGGCGACTTGTAGCCAGACCAGACCGGGTTAATAATCGCCGGATTATAATTTGATCGTGTACTGACAACTTGTAGTTGAAAGCCGAGCCGGGTTGATAAACACCGGTTTACTCCATAATAGGATGGTAACAGAAAACCAAACCGGGCAGATAATCTCCGGTCTAAAAATGGACCGTGTTCCACCAATTTGGTTGCTTGAACCGGTGTAAAATGTTGTCACAGCCCTAGAATTGCTAGTGGTTAGTTGCATCTGTGAGCATCCATGCATCATGTTAAATTCAAATTAATTGGAAATGGGGATTGCCTAAACCCTGGCATTAAAAGGAATTCACTAGGTTCAACCAAAATATTTCCAGTTAATCCAAATGGCTTTTAAAAATGTTCATCATTTCTGGAAAATGGTAAAAACATAACCAGAGGTGTTGCACATTTTTCTATGACATATTTGGTCACTGGATTAAATCATTAGTTATTTTCATTTGGGCATTTAAAATGCTATAAAATATTTTAAATGCTCAAATAATCATGAACTAAAATCTTTACTGTTGGAAATATTCCAAACAGTAGCCTTGAGCAGTTTCATGATTTATGGGTTAGTTTTAGTATTTTAATAAAAGCCCTAAAGTTGCAGAAGAAATAGAAAAACAAAACAATTAAAAAGACAGAGAGGAGAGGATCTCACCTGGGCCTTACCGGGCAGAAGTGGCCCAGCCCACCACCGTTTTCCCCTTTGTCGCCTTCCTCCCCGCGCCAGTCCGACACCGCGCGTGGCCGACGCGCGCGCGCCACCGTGCGGCCACCTCCACCCTGCTTGCCTGCGTCCTCGACGCTCTGGACGTCTCCGACGACGCCACGCACCCCCTGGAACCCCCTCTCACTCTCCCCCCGGCCTCGTCCCCTCCTCTGTCTCTCCCCCTCGTTCTTCCCCGTATGCATCCGAGAACGCCGACGAGCACCACCGCGGCCACCGGCCACCCCACGCCACACCGACGTGCCCAGAGGCTCCGCCACCTCGTCCTCTACCTCCCCGATGGGCCACGAGGCCCCGGACGACCTGCATCACCCTCTGCCCCGCCCTCTTCTTCCGCGGGATCCGGCGATCCCCGTCGTCGCTCCGTCGTCTGCAGACCTTCCCCGAGCTCTCTGAGACCCTCGTCTGACTCCCTGTAAGCCCCGCCGTCGTCTCCCCCTCTCCCCATGGTCGATCTCTTGCTGCAACGCCGATGACCGCGAGTCCCGTATGCCGCCGCCGCACGAGGTCGTCGCCGACGAGGCTCCGATGACCAAATGGTCACGTGCGTGCCTCCGTTGGGTTCGTGAGCTCTCGTAGATCATGTAGATGCAAACCGCTGGTCCTCCCGCGCGCCGTGTCTTCGATTCCGTCGACACCCGAGCTCCGGCCGCCGCCCAGCTCGCCGCTGCCGCCGCTACGGACCACCTCCGCACCCTAAAACTGCCACCGCTGGATGCGCACGAGCCCTAGCTCGCCGTAGGACCCAACCGCGTCGCAAACCGCCGCCTGTAGCGCGAGACCGAGCAACTCCGGCGAGCCTCCACCACGGTTTTGCTCGCCGCCGGCCAAACTCCGGCGCGCTGACGTGGCGCCGGTTTAGTTAGCAGTAATGACCCTGCTAAACACCCCTAGGGCCACTGCCATGTGGGCCCCGAGCCAGTTAGGTTAGTTTTAATTTTCTGTTTAAAGTTAGTTAAACCCAGCCGGCCCCACGTGTCAGTTTGACCGGCCACGTCAACGTTGACCTGGACCCCACTGGTCAGGGTTGACCTGGACCGCGTCTGTTGACCAGATGACGTCAGCATGACGCAATGCTGACACAGTAAATGATTTTTTGGATTTAAAATAATTCAGAAAATCCAGAAAATGCCTAAAACTTCTAAAAATCATAGAAATTCAACCGTAGCTCCAAATGAAATAATTTATATATGAAAAATTATCAGAAAAATTCAAGGAATCCATCTGTACCATTCTCATGCATGACTAAGCAACTTAACCTTGCTGTTTAGATGAAAACATGATAATACACTTTATAAATTCATAGTTTGATTTTGAATTTGAACCTTTGGTTCAAATCAACTCAAACCCTTCTCTTGATAGCTGCATTAGCTCAAATCACATCATTTTGCCATGTCATGATCATGCATCATATTGTCGCATTGCATTGATTGTGTTTCCTTCTCTGTTGCCGGTAATTGTCCCCTCTCGATAGACGATGTGCCGACGATGAGATCGATGACACTGATGAAGAACTATATTATCTTCAGAAGTGCCAGGCAAGCAAAACCCCCTTGTTCATTCCGATACAATCCCACTCTCTCGCTCCTGCTCTCTTTTACTGCATTAAGACAACAACGATTCAACTGTTACTTGCTGCGGTAGTTGAACCCCTTTATCCTTTGCATGACCTGTCATTGCCACAGTAAATAGATGAAACCTACTAGCATGAGTAGGAGTTGTTTGAGCCCTGATGTGCCTACTCATTTATGTTTGTTTGTCATGCCTGCTACTGCTTAGAGTTGAGTCGGGTCTGATTCATCAGGAATGAATTGGAATGGTGATGAACATGTCCTACTGTGTGTGAGCTAAGTGTGTGAACACGATTTGGTAAAGGTATTGGTGAGAGGCCATGTAGGAGTACATGGTGGGTTGTCTCATTGAAGCCGTCCTCAGGAACTGAGTTCTGTGTTTGTGATCCATGAAACAGTTACTACCACGCATTGGGCCCGAAACCAATGGACCCTCTCGGCTTCTTGATCACCCTTGTCCTCTGTCCAGGAGTTGCAAAGTAGTTTCTGGTGTTTGTAGTATGCTGGGGGCCGCACGCAGCGCTGACCGTAGGGGTGGGCTGTGTTGCGGTAGGCACGTGGCCGGGCAGCCGGGCGCCCGTTTGGTGTCTCGGACCCTGTACACATCGTTTGGGGCTGTGAGCGAAACTCCGGCCGGATCTCCTCATGGATGGAACCCGAATAGGCGATAAACCTGGACTAGAGACTTGAGTGTTTAGGTAGGCCGTGGCCGACACCCTCGTTGGGCTTCCGCTTGAAGGTTGCCGAGTACATGTCGTGTAAACGGCGGTAAGTGGTGAGAGCGTGTGTGAAGAAGTACACCCCTGCAGGGTTAACATCATCTATTCGAATAGCCGTGTCCGCGGTTATGGACTTCTGGGTTGCCTATATCAGTTCATAGACAAGTGAAAGTGGATACTCTAAAATACGCAAGATAAGCGTGAGTGCTATGGATGGCCTTCTCGTAGGGAGACGGAAGTGGATCCATAGTGGTGTATTGATATGGTGAATATGTGGACTCGTGTGCGCCACCTCAAAAGAGTTACTTGCAGTCGTAGTTCAGGTTAGCCACTGAGTCAAAGCTGGCTTGCTGCAGTCAAACTCCACCACCCCCTTTATTGATACTGATGCATATGTAGTTAGTTCTGATGTAAGCCTTGCTGAGTACAATTGTACTCACGTTTGCCTATTTTATGTTTTTGCAGAGAGACGTCAGTCTCGCTAGTAGTTCCGTGTGGACTTCGACGTTTAGCTTGTTACCTCAGCTACGATCTTGTGCCCTCGGCAGGGTCTAGTGGATAGTCAGGCTTCTCAGCCTTTTTCATTTGTAGTTGTCTGTACTCAGACAAGTTAAGCTTCCGCATGTGCTTGTTGCTTGTATGCTCTGAATGTCGGGTCATGAGACCCATGTTTGTAATATCTCGCTCTTCGGAGCCTAATGAATAAATACTTGAGTCGTAGAGTCTTGTTGTGATGCCATGTTGTATCTACACATATCGAGCATATTGTGTGTATGATTGAAATGCTTGCTATGTGTGGGATCCGACTATCTAGTTGCTTATCCTTGGCAGCCTATCATATGGGGAAATGTAGTCTAGTGCTTCTGAATGATAGTAGTCCGCTACAGCCCGGTTCACCGGAGTCCTGCTAGCCCAGCACTACTGCTCGGAACACTTGACTGGCCGGCATGTGATTCACTTCGTTCCAGTGTCTGTCCCTTCGGGGAAATGTCACGCGGTGACATCCGGAGTCCTGCCTAGCCTGCTACAGCCCGGGTTACCGGAGTCCTGTTAGCCCAGTGCTACAGCCCGGATTCACACGTTGATGACCGACATGCTCGATGTGATTCATGTATGCCTGTCCTCATAGGTTAGCGCCGCTTTGGGTTCACGACTAGCCATGTCGGCCCGGGTTCTCTGTCATATGGATGCTAGCGACACTATCATATACGTGAGCCAAAAGGCGCAAACGGTCCCGGGCCAGGTAAGGTGGCACCCGTGGGAGTACCGTGCGTGAGGCCGCAAAGTGATATGATGTGTTACATGCTGGATCGATGTGACTTAGGATCGGGGTCCTGACAAATGTGGTCGGTTTAAAAACGCAACCAAAACAAAAAGCAATTTTATCAAGAAAAGATATTGAAGCAAAGGCAATGATAAAAACCGTTTGCAAAAAGAGGGCTTTACTGAGCCGATCAGATGGTGTTACCATGGTCAGACACGACCAAGCTCCCAATAGGTGTAGCTATGGTTCAAGTCAGCCAGGTCCCCAAATGAAACCGTGGCATTACGCCGGTCAAGTGGCATGGCAATGGTTCGGGTTCGACCAAGCCCCCAAGTGACTCTAAGGCCTTTAGGCCGATCAAGAGGCGTGATCGGTTCAGACTTGACCGTGTCCCCAAGTGATCTGGTGGCTTTCGCCGATCAAAAGGTGTTGCATCAGTTCGGACACGACCGAGCCCCCAAGTGACCTGGTGGCTTTTGCCTATCAAAAGGTATTGCATCGGTTCAGACATGACCGAGCCCCCAAGTGACATTCATAATTTTTTGCAAGGGGTAAACCGGAGGCCGCTTTGAAACAGACAACTCCATGTAACCACACATGATATAAAAAGAACAGAGACCCCGCTTTATGAAGCAGAAGCCCCCATGTGATCAATAATATGTCAGGCCAATAAGGCAGGATACCCATGTTTGAACCGTGCATCATGGCAGCAGGTCTTCTTCGGTAATTTTTAACTTTTTGCAAGAGATAAATTCTTCTTGAACCGGGATTTTAAACCGGATATTGAGAGCTTCAAAGCTTTGTGGGAGACATCCTTCCCTTGAACCAGATCTTAAACCCGAATCTTCATTTTCAGCCGGAAATTCTCTGACGGCCTTTAAACTCGAATATGCGAGAAGTTAATTCCTTTTTGACCCTGAAATTCTTAAACCGGATTTTGAGAGCTTCAGAGCTTTGTGGGAGAACAGATTTCCCTTGAACCGTATTGTAAACCGGATATTTGAGAGCTTCAGTGAGACAGACTTCCCTTCAGCCAGATTTCAAACCGGAATCCTTTTTGATGATCTGAGACTTCTTCATTGAGCCGGGATTTTGTAACTGTCATATACTTTCTAAGCCGGAAATTTTCGGACGGCCTTTAAATTTTCATCAATATAACAGTAGCCTCCGGGACCGGGTTATCTTTCCCTCCATCGTCCTGGGGTTCTTAAACCGGCTGAAACTGGCAAGAATTGCTGAGTCATGTCATCATAGCCCCCGAGTCTCAAAGGTGACTCGAGGAGTTGGCTTGAGACTCTTCATATTTGGCCGTGATATAAACCGGCATAACTTGTATATCATTGATGTTGATAGAACGATGTGAATCCACAGAAGGTTGAGGTGACTGCGGCGGGTTATAAATGATCCCGTATGGGCTGTGTCAGCAACTCGGCCAATGGTTCCTTCCAACTGGCGATTTAACCAAACTGTAGTGGCGGTGACTTGTGTGCCTTCCCATTGAGCCATCCAGTGCAGACGGTGGCTAATAGTATATGATAATTTGCCCCCTTATTGTTGAAAGAAAACCGGGCTACCCAAGCTGTGACTTGCTCATACTCAATAAACAGCTCATGCAGACAGGTGTGGTCCTATATGTTGATGTAGACCAGGCTGCAAGAGACGGACGACAAAGACGACCGCGGCTTCAGAGGCAGCACAGATAAATGAATCGGCCGCGGCATTGTAAGCCGGTGCAGACGCGTAAATCGGCCGTATGTTGATGTAGACCGGATTGCAGGGAACAACGGCCTGTGCACGCTTTATTGGGTAATTCGCACGGTCCTGACGAATTGATGCGGACTGGATCGCGATATAAACCGGCATGGGTCATCCAATAACTCAGCGATATAATAATCCCTTTTTGCAATAGACAATTTGTCCTGCATTGGAAAACTTGCAAGCCAGAGTAATTGCTCTTTTTAAAGAAAGCAATATGTAATATGAAAATATAATGGACGGTTTTCACCTAATATGTTAGCCAAAAAATATCCACCGTGGAGTTGATGATCACCACAGTGAAACTGAAATCAATCACGGTCGAGTCATCCATGCGAGCAAACGGATGAATCGGCCACGGTGTTGTAAATCGGTGCGGACGAGCAAGTTGCCGTACGTGTTGTAAACCGACTCGGACGCATGAACCGGCAGCGAGTGCGGACGGGCGAGTCAACCGGCGTTTCGACGTAAACCGGACTGCGATACTCGTGTCCGTGAATGGCATAAAAATTGTCCTGTGCAAAAATATTACAGGACAGAGTAGTCGTTCTTTGACAAGAAATAAGTTGTAATACATAATTTTAGATGAATACCACCTAATGTTTGGGCGGACGGTAAACCACCGTAGCATCAGAAACGGCTTCAGAGTGATGAGTCAGCCGCGGCCTTGTAAGTCGGCACAGATAAGCCAGTTGTCCTCCGCGTTGTAAACCGGCGCGGACATGTGAACCGACAGCGCAGGCGGGCGGGCGAGTCGGCCGGCGCATTGATGCAAACCAGACCGCATGGGCAACGGCTGTCTATAACAACACTATAGGGCAGAGTGATTGTTTAAAAAAAATAAGTACTGATAAATGTAAACTGGATGGATATCACCTGATGTTTGTGAACGATAGATGATAGTAATGCTCCATATGGTCAGGCGAGTTAATTGCGGGGCGGTAAACCGTGCGGACGGCGAGTCAATCGCGGGCGCGGTCCCGACAAGTGTATGTAAACCGGGCCACAGGGATGACGACTTGCGTACGTATTCGTCCGGCAGCACGGCATGGATAATTGCTAGCGCAATAGTGATGTAAGCGCACGTCCCTTACGCACACCTTTGTAATGAGTACTGATTCTGCGAAAAAATATCACAGACCAGAGTAGTCGTTTTCAAACATTTTAGCCCGTGCTGATAAAATACATGGAACAGATAGCACCTGGTTTTGTTTTTGCTAGATGAACGCGGCTGCTGTAGCAGTGGAAGCACGGAGGCAGAGGGCGGGGGAGACGCCTGCGTGGGAGGCCGTGTCCGACCAATCCTGCTCGACTCCTTCTCAAGGTCGCAGCTAGCCAATCCAATAATTTCTTTGTTCTTTTCCCGTAGTAGTACTCAAACAGTACTATCCTTTTTATAGTACTTGTGGAAGCGCTTGGGGGCTCTTTGGATTTGAGTCGGGCTTCAGGCAGAAAAAAGTAGTGACAATGACTGATTGACGTATATGCTGCTAGCTTTGCCTCCTATGAATGATACTCATGATGATGCTAGTACCTTGCTTGATGATAATGTCCTACTAGGTGAATTTCTTGATGAAGAACTTGCTAGAGCAAAAGATATTGAGAATATTGAAACTAATGAGATTGCTGAAACTAATGAAGTACTTGAAACTCAAAATCATGAAACACCTATTAGAACTAGCTCTCCTAGATATGAATTGCCTAACATACCTGAAGGTTATGTTATGGATGAGGAGACAACTAGAGATTTTCTTGCTTGTAATGATATAGATGATCTTAAGAGATTATTATGCAAACTAACGGAAAAATCTTTGAATGCTAGAATGAAATGTGATCCTAAGTTTGCTACTTCACCTATATTTGTTGATGATAAGGATTATGCATTCTATGTTGACACAGAGTTAATTACTTTGGTTGAATTTGACCGTTTCCATGGTTATGAAACTCAAACTGTTGTGGCACATCTTACTAAGTTGAATGATATAGCCACCCTTTTTGCTCATGATGAGAAAATTCACTACTATTATATCCTCAAGTTATTTCCGTTCTCATTGAAGGGTGATGCTAAAATATGGTATAATACTCTTGCTCCCGGTTGTGTGCGTAGTCCCCAGGATTTGATTTACTAATTATCTGAAAAATATTTTCCTGCTCATAAGAAACAAGCTGCCTTACAAGAAATGGTTAACTTTGTGCAAATTGAAGAACAGAGTCTCCCACAAGCTTGCGGGAGGCTTCTCTAATTGCTTAATGCCTGATCGTCCTCTTAAGAAAAATGGAATACTTGATATCTTCTATGATGGACTAACAGATGCTTCTAGGGACTTCCTAGATAGTTGCAGTGGTTGTGGTTGAAGAATTATGATGATTGGACTCTTCCTGAACCATCGCCTAAACAAACTCCAAAGAAGAGGGGTATCTTATATCTTAGTCCCGAAGATATGCAAGAGGCAAAGAAAAGTATGCAGGAAAATTGTATTAAAGCTAAAGATGTCAAAAATTTACCTACTATCAAAGAAATACATGGACTTGACACACACCACCACCACCATAGGTGGTAGAGGTAAACTCGTTAATAAAATTTGATGAAAGTGACATCCCTTACAACAAGCATCCCAGTCAATGCTTTTATGAGTTTGATAACAACATTAGAAAACAAGATCACATCTATTTCTTATGCTGAAACTCAATCTGGTAACGAACATTCATCTAGTGATAATGAAAGAGATAATGATGATGTTCATGAAGACACTCAACTAGACAAAGATAAAGAACTAGATAATGATGTTGAAAGGGAACTAGCTGTTGAACTTGATAACCCACAACCCAAAAATAAAATATATGATAAAAGAGACTTTGCTGCTTGAAAACATGGAAAGGAAAGAGAGACATGGGTTAAAAAACGCATGCCTTTTCCACCCAAATCAACTAAGAAAAAGGATGATGAGGAATTTGAACGGTTTGGTAAAATTATTAGGCCCGCCTTTTTGCACACTCGCTTGATTAATATTTTTAAGATGGCCCCTTATGCAAAATATATGAAAGTCATCATCACTAATAAAAGGAAAATACCTGAAGCTGAAATCTCCACCATGCTTGCTAATTATTCTTTTAAGGATGGAGTACCTAAAAAACTTGGAGATCTGGGAATACCAACTATAACTTGCTCCATCAAATGAAACTATGTGAAAGCTGCTTTGTGTGATTTGGGAGCTGGTGCTAGTGTTATGCCTTTATCCTTATATAAAAGACTTGACTTGAATAAACTCACACCTACTGAAATATCCTTGCAAATGGCTGACAAATCAACTGCCATACCTATCGGTATTTGTGAGGATGTGCCCGTTGTTGTTGCAAATGTCACTATCTTAACAGACTTTGTTATACTTGAGATGCCCGAGGACGACGACATGTCGATTTTCCTTGGCAGGCCATTTCTGAATACTTTAGGGGCTGATATTGATTGCAACAAAAGCAAGGTCACCTTTCATATCAACGGTAATGAGCATACAGTGCACTTTGCGAAGAAACAATTCCAAGTGAATGGTATTAATGTTATTGAAAAATCTTCAATGCTCACTATTGGAAGTTTTCAACTACCTCTACCTATTGCCAAAAAGAAATATGATATACTCATTGTTGGGGACATGAATATCCCCATTGAATTAACTTAGCATTTTACGAAAGTTCTTCGGTTTCATACTAATCGAAGGTGGTTGTTAATAAGACTTGATCAACCTTATAATGGATCATTTTTGAGAGGTATGAAGTTCATGAATTTAGTCAGCACTACCTTCTGTCCTTACCTTTTATTTTCTGATTTTCTTAGTTAAATAAAATAAAATGCCAAGTTTATCCTGTTTTCTGGATTTTTCGTGCAATAAAAAAATGACCCAAAAATAAAAGTTCTCAGAATGTCCTAGAAATTTAATATGTTCTTTTTACGAATATTTCTGAATTTTTAGTGCAAATAACATCAGAGGGGTGCACCACGTGGGCACAACCCACCTGGGTGCACCAGCAGCCCCAGGCGCGCCCTGGTGGGTTGTGGCCCAGATACGTCTCCAACTATCTATAATTTTTTATTGTTCCATGCTGTTATATTATCATTCTTGGATGGTTTACAATCATTTTATAGCAACTTTATATCATTTTTTGGATTAACCTATTGACATAGTGCCCAGTGCCAGTTGCTGGTTTTTGCTTGTTTTTTACTTCATAGAAAATCAATACCAAACAGAGTCGAAACGTGCGAAACTTTTTGGAGAATGTTTTTGGGCGAGAAGACACAGGATGGGCCAAAGAAGTACCAGAGGGGTGCCCCGAGGGGGGCACAACCCACCTAGTCGTGCCCTGGTGGGTTGTGCCCACCTCGGTGGCCTCCCGCACTGCCTATTTGCTCTATAAATACCCCAATATTCCAAAAACCATATGGGAGTCGACGAAACACAATTCCAGCCGCCGCAAGTTCCAGAAACCATAGATCCAATCTAGACACCATCATGGAGGGGTTCATCATCCTCATTGGTGCCTCTCCGATGATGCATGAGTAGTTCATTGTAGACCTTGGGGTCCATAGTTAGTAGCTAGATGGCTTCCTCTCTCTCTCTCTCTCTATCCCTCTCTCTCTCTCTTGATTCTCAATACAATGGTCTCTGGGAGATCTATTTGATGTAACTCTTTTTGCAGTGTGTTCGTTGTGATCCTATGAACTTTGAGTTTATGACCAGATCTATGATTTTATCCATGAAAGTTATTTTAGTCTTTTGATCTCTTATATGCATTATTACCTATAGCCTCATATTTCTTCTTCAAATCTTTGGTTTAGTTAGGCCAACTAGATCAATTTTTCTTGCCATGGGAAGAGGTGCTTTGTGATGGGTTTGATCTTACGATGCTCAATCCCAGTGATAGAAGGGGAAATGACACGTATGTATTGTTTCTATTAAGGATAAAAAGATGGGGTCTATTCCTACCTGAATAGATCTTGTCTACATCATGTCATCGTTCTTATTGCATTACTCTGTTTCTCCATGAACTTAATACACTATATGCATGTTGGATAGCAGTCGATGTGTGGAGTAATAATAGTAGATGCATGCAGGAGTCCGTCTACTAATCTTGGATGTGATGCCTATATAATGATCATTGCTTGGATATCGTCCTAATTATTTGAAGTTCTATCAATTTCCCAACAGTAATTTGTTTACCCACCGTATGCTATTTTTCTTGAGAGAAGCCACCAGTGAAATCTACGGCCCCTGGGTCTCTTCTTTATCATATTTGCCATCGAGATCCATTTTTATTTGCTTTTATTTTCAGATCTATTAATCCAAAAACCCAAAAATTCCTTGCTGCAATTTTTTGTTATTTATTATATCTCGCATTCCCGCGAGATCTATTTATCCAATCTACTACAATTTTATCTATCTTTTTACCCGGGAGGGATTGACAACCCCTCTTTTACGTTAGGTTGCAAGTATTTGTTCTTTGTGTGCAGGTACCATTCACCTAGTGTTGCGTGGTTCTCCTACTGGTTCAATAACCTTGGTCTCATCACTGAGGAGAAATACCTACCGTAGTTGTGCTGCATCATCCGTCCTCTTTGGGGTAATACCGACGTAGTTCAAGCTGCATCGAAAGGAATTTCTGGTGCTGTTGCTGGGGAGACATCATCAACATATACCAGGTTCCGAATCACAAATCTCATCTCCTTGCAATTTACATTGTTTGCCATTTGCCTCACGTTTTCATGTCCCCCACTTCATAATTTTTTTTTGCCGTTTTATTCCCATCTTTTTCATCCGCGTCTCTCATTGGAAATTTTGTTTGCTAGGATTTGTCACCATGAGTAACTTTGGTATGGCAGAAATAGATGATGGCCTAACTCCTAAAATTGGACAATCTGGCAATCTGGATTCTAAAACTTCTGTTTGAGACAAGGGAATGTTATAGGAAAAGAACGTATCCAAGAATTTTTCAATTGTGTTGGAAATTTAAGTCTGGACAATATTCCTATACTTAAAAGAACTAAATATTATGGACAAGCTATTTCATCACTAGTTCTAAAACTTGAAAATAAATTTATCCGTACCCATCCTACCTTGCAAAGATTGTTTTTTGAGTTACCCGTTATAAAGAATCCCAAAGCTAAGAAGTTGGCCACACTTGTTCTTATGAATGAATTTGATTACATAGTACGGGAAGCTAGGGAATTTTTTGATTTCTATGGTATGAATCGTGAAAAACCCGTGATAGGTGAAATTCTTTATAATAGTGATTATGTGGTAAGACATTTGCTTGGGGATAATAAAATCTTTGATGAGAATCTTAGAAAGGAAGTCCTTGTTTTAGATATAATCCAACAAGTTTTCAATGATATTAATCAACACTATTCTTGGATTGTTGCCGGAAATCAAAGGGATATGACGATAAGCAACTTGATAGTGCTAAATTCGCTATGGATAAGGTGTTTTATGTTGTTTTTGCAAAAGCTCCTGACAAAAAAACCTCTGAGGAAAATGAAACCAAAGATGACAACACTTAGATCTATGCATTATGCCAAGCTAGGGGCATAAAACGATAGCGCTTGTTGGGAGGCAACCCAATGAATAAAATTTATTTTTGCTTTTTATTTCTGTTCTTGAGTGTTTGAACAATTATTCTACTGTTATGATTGTGTTTTTATGTTTTAGTTAGTATTTGTGCCAAGCAAAGCCTTTGGGATCATGCTGGGTGATAGTTGATTTGATCTTGTTGAAAAAATAGAAACTTTGTGCACAAGTCACAGAATTTTTAAGAATCACAGAAGCATGATAAAATTATGAACTTTGTACACAAGATTGACATACAAATTACCCACGTTGTCCTAACTTTTGAGAATTTTTGGAGCTATAGAAGTATTCGAAGATTTCAGATTACTATGGACTATTCTATTTTTGACAGATTCTAGTTTTTTGTGTTGTGTGCTTATTTGGATGAATCTATGGACCATGGACCAGAGGGCGAACTCTCCTCACATCTACAGGGAGACCAAGGAAGAAGAAAAAGGAAGAGGGGCTCTCTCCCCCTCTCTCCCGGTGGCACCAGAACGCCGCCGGGGCAAGGATCATGACGACGATCTACATCGAAAATCTTGCTACCGTCAACACCAACTCTCTCCTCCTCCAAGCAGTGGTGCAATCTCCCTTCTCCCCTCTGCAATCTCTACTTAAACATGGTTCTCAACTCCTTATATTATTTCCCAATGATATTTGGCTATCCTATGATGTTTGAGTAGATCTGTTTTGTCCTCTGGGTTAATCGTGATCTTGCTTGGTACGAGGGTATATTTTATTTATGGTGTTGTCCTACAGTGCCCTCCGTGTCATGCAAATGGAGGGATCTCCGCTGTAAGGTGTTGCAATATGTTCATGATTCGCTTATGGTGGGTGGTGTGAGTGACAAAAGCACATACCCGAGTAAGTGGGTTATGGCGTATGGGAGTAAAGAGGACTTGATACTTAATGCTATGGTTGGTTTTTATGACCTTAATGATCTTTCGTAGTTGTCGATGCTTGCTAGAGTTCCAATCATAAGTGCATATGATCCAAGTAGATAAAGTATGTTAGCTCATGCCTCTCCCTCATATAAAATTGCAAGAATGATTACCGGTCTAGTTATCGATTACCTTGGCACAAATACTTTCTTGTTTGACAAAACCTTTTTACTAAAAAACTAACTTTTATTTTCTTGCAAACTAATCCTAGCTTTATTCTTGCAAAGCAGTTCTAGCATCACACCTACAAAATAGTTTCATATTTATTCTAGGTAAAGCAAATGTCAAGTGTGCGTAGAGTTGTATCAGTGGTCGATAGAACTTGAGGGAATATTTGTTCTACCTTTAGCTCCTTGCTGGGTTCGACACTCTTATCTATCAAAGAAGGCTACAAATGATCCCCTATACTTGTGGGTTATGAGGTCCCAACCCTTCGAATTTAGCTGCTGTAATGGACTTCGGGCTTTTCTCGGTAGGGTTGGTTACCCTACCGCTAGACCCCTTGGTGGTCGGGTGCCAACCCCCTTAAATCCTTGTTGTAACCAAGATTGCCCGTTCTCTAGCTGTATGGTGGCCAACCTACCACTAGACCCCTTGGCAGTAGGGTGCCAACCCCCTCAAAATAAAGTTATTTCACCCCTTTTTACAAACTTCTATCAACTAACATCCACAAATGACATCCAGAAATGATCAAGTAGCAAAAACATACATAACTCAACATAGTTCATTACATTTACAAATGACACTTGTTCAAGTGACTTAAAACATCTACCAATTCGAATGACATGAGTTCAAACTACAAGCTCAAGCTCGGGCATACATTTTCTACACCAGAAAAATAGCTCTAAAACGTATAAGACATTCAATTTGTTCGTCATGCTCAGGATTAGGCTTCAAACGAAAGTCGACGGATCCTGCCCAATGACCCAATCCACCGTTCATTTCGCAGAACCAGCCCCATCGAGCACGACGGTTTGGATTCTCCAACACACCTTGTTTGATTGCCCATCCAATGACCTATCCGGGTTTGTCAAGTCCAGCTCCCGAAATTCTTCTTTGCTGACAGAGAACCCAATCTCCAATGCCAAAGCGTGTCAGCAAGCATATTCCAGCTGTTGCAGCTCATCAAGTATCTTCTTTTTTTTCTTTCACAAGCCTCGGGATTTTTTTTCTCCTTACCATCACAAAGGCTCCTCGATAAAGTGATACTTGCTGAAATCCTTCATGGTCGCATTTGCCTCATCACAACTCTTTAACATGCCTGAAGCTCCCTCAACATACCATGGTGTCGCTCCGCTACAACCTTCTCACATGCTACAGCCAGACTCATAGCTGAAATGTCCATCCTACATGAATATACGGGTTGAAGATGACAATCAACAAAACACAAAATAAATCAAATGGAGCACAACACTTGATTACTATTAAGGTGATCTTAGCCTTAATTATTTTCTTAAGACTAACCCTGACCCCTAAGATGACCACTATCATAGCACTATGTCTATGTACAAAAACAATTCTACAAACAATTCTAGGAACATAATACATAAGGAAATCACAAACATAACCCTAAATGCGTCACACTAATTGATAGGGTATGCAATAAAATGAGGAAATGCACACAAAATAATGATCTCAACCAATCAAAATGAGGGGAAGTGAGAGAGGTACCTTGCGTGATGAAAGTGCTACGAATCCACTGGAGAAATGTAAACCAAATGAAAGAGATATGTGAGGCTCTTGTGGTAGAAAGAGAGAGGGGGGCGACTTGAGCTCGGGGAACAGGTGTGGGGTGACTTATGCTAAATGAGTGAGTATGGGGGGACCAAAGGTACCCCCTTCCAGCCTTGTCCACCCAGGACCCTACCTCCAGGATATGTGGCGGTAGGTCCCTTTTCCATGTCAGCTGCAGCTGACGGTCGTCAAGCGCCATCAGGTCACCTACCGCGAGGGATCCCAGTGGTAGGGTGTGGGGACTACCGTCGGGACCCCTGGTGGTAGGCAAAAGGGTCAGACCTTTAATATTTTTTCAAACGGGGTTTATATCCCAAAATAGTACCACAAAAGGGTAAAAACACAAATTTTGCCACTACTAGATTGCTACCCGGCAGTGGGCCTGGTGGAACGATGCTATGAGCATCTCCAAATCTGACCCGCAAACTGATAGGCAATTCGTTCACATAGAGAGGGATCTATCTGTGGATACGGATGTGAGAGCAAGCCATTTAAAACTAGTTGCATAGTCTGGTAGCATTTCAAACAAAATTTAATGAAATTGATCAAATTTGATTCAAACTCAAACAAACCAGATGATATTCTTTAATTTAGATTAGGACCTCATAGGCCCTGCCACAAGAGCATAGTCTGGTTGCATTCCGTTGTATGCACTTTTCCAAATGCTTTTCCTCTTGTTTTGGATTCTAATTTGCATGATTTGAATTAAACTAACTCAGGTTGTCGCTGTTCTCAGCAGAACTACCATGGTGTTGTTTTTGTGTAGAAATAAAAGTTCTTGAAATGGAACGAAACTTTTTGGAGTTTTTTTTAGAATAAAAGAAAAATACTGGAGCCAAGAACCACCGGAGGGGCCCCCTGGGGGAGCACAACTGACAGGGTGCCCCCTCCAGGCGTGCCTAGGTGGGTTGTGCCCACCAAGTGGCCCCGCAGACCCTATCTCTATCTCCTTAAATACCTATATTTGGGGAGAAAAATCAGGGCGGAAGAATTATCTCCTTTCATGATACGAAGCCACCGCCACTTCCTGTTCTTCCTCGGGAGGCCAGATCTGGAGTCCGTTTTGGGCTCCGGAGATGGGGATCTTCGATCTTCGTCATCACCAACCCTCCTTCATCACCAATTCCATGATGCTCTCCACCAGGAGTGAGTAATTCCTTTGTAGGCGCGCTGGTTGGTGAGGAGTTGGATGAGATTCATCATGTAATCGAGTTAGTTCTATTAGGAATTGATCCCTAGTATCCATTATGTTCTGAGATTGATGTTGTTATGACTTTTCCATGCTTAATGCTTGTCACTTTGGGCCTGGTGCCATGATTTCTGATCCGAACCATTTATGTTTTAACCATTATATCTATGTTCTAGATCAGATCTTGCAAGTCATATTCATCTATTACGTATTATGATCCCTAAACCCCGGAGTGATAATAGTCGGGATACTTTCCGGTGATGACCGTAGTTTGAGGAGTTCACGTATTCACTACGTTTTAATGCTTTTTTTAGTTCTCTATTAAAAGAAGGCCTTAATATCCCTTAGTTTCCTTATGGACCCTGCTGCCACGGGAGGGTAGGACACAAGATGTCATGCAAGTTCTTTCCATAAGCACATATTACTATTTACGGAATACATGCCTACATTATATTTATAAACTTGAGCTAGTTTTGTATCACCCTTAGTTATGACTGTTATATGATGAATGTCATCCAATGAATCCACCGATCCAATGCCTACGAATTTCTCATATATTTTTCTTGCTAATTTACTATTGATGCTGTTACTGTTTAATTTGTTACAAAACTATTGCTATCATTGCTACCGTTACTGTTACTATTACCACCGCTATCAAAATTATCATACTACTTTGATACTGATCATTTGCTGTAGATAATTAATCCAATGTGTGGATGAATTGACAACTCAGCTGCTAATACTTGCAAATTTTCTTTGGCTCCCCTTATGTCGAATCTATAAATTTGGGTTGAATACTCTAACCTCGAAAATTGTTGCGATCCCCTATAATTGTGGGTTATCAAGACCTTTTCCTGGCTCCATTGCCGGGGAGATAGCTATATTTGTTGAGTCACTTGGGATTATTATCTATTTATCACGATGAAGAATCTGAAAGATAACAAGACTAAGTTTTTCCCTCTAAGACAAGGGGAGGTAAGGAACTGCCATCTAGCTTCGCACTTGATTCACCTTCTATTTTCAGTAGACTTGCAACGCCACCACATGCTATTAATCCCGATATGTCGCAAATTATTGATGATGCTACTTCTCCTATGAATGATACTTATGATGATGCTAGTACCTTTCTTGATGATAATGTGCTACTAGGTGAATTTCTTGATGAACAACTTGCTAGAGCTTAGGATATTGAGAATATTGAAACTGATGAAATTGCTGAAACTAATGAAGTACTTGAACTGAAAATCATGAAACACCTATTATACCAAGCTCTCCTAGATATGAATCGCCTAAGATACCTAAAGGTTTTATGTTATGGATGAGGAGACAACTAGAGATTTTCTTGCTTGCAATGATAGAGATGATCTTAAGAAATTATTATGCAAACTAAAGGAAAAACCATTGAATGCTAGAATAAAATGTGATCCTAAGTTTGCTACTTCACCTATCTTTGTTGATGATAAGGATTATCAATAATCTGTCGACCCAGAGTTAATTACTTTGGTTGAATTTGACCCTTTCCATGGTTATGAAACTCAAACTGTTGTGGCACATCTTACTAAGTTGAATGATATAGCCACCCTTTTTGCTCATGATGAGAAAATTCACTACTGTTATATCCTCAAGTTATTTCCATTCTCATTAAAGGGTGATGCTAAGATATGGTATAATACTCTTGCTCCTGGTTGTGTGCGTAGTCCCCAGGATATGATTTACTAATTCTCTGAAAAAATATTTTACTGCTCATAAGAAACAAGCTGCCTTACATGAATATTTAACATTGTGCAAATTGAGGAAAAGAGTCTCCCACAATCCTGGGGGAGGCTTCTCCAATTGCTTGATGCCTGATCATCCTCTTAAGAAAAATGAAATACCTGATATCTTCTATAATGGACTAACCAATGCTTCTAGGGACTTCCTAGATAGTTGTACTTGTTGTGTTTTCAGGGAACGAACTGTTGAACAAGATGAGGAATTATTGAATAACATATTGAAAAATTATGATGATTGGACTCTTCCTGAACCACCGCCTAAACCCACTCCAAAGATGAGGGGTATCTTATATCTTAGTCCCGAAAATATGCCGGAGGCAAAGAAAAGTATGCAGGAAAATTGTATTAAAGCTAAAGATGTCAAAATTCTACATCCTATCGAAGAAATACATGGACTTGACACACACCACCACCACCACAGGTGGTAGAGGTAAACTCCTTAATAAAATTTGATGAAAGTGACATCCCTTACAACAAGCGTCCCTGTAACGCCCCAAGACCGGAGCTCCAGATGCCTTCCAGGGTTTCCGGGTTTTTCGTCATGTGAGTTGTTGGTTTATTGCATTCAGCTTTGCATCATGTGCATTGCATCATGTCATCATGCCATCAAGTTATTTATTTTCGTAACTCAAATAAATAAATGGCATGGATCTTTGATCCATTTAAATCGAGGGTATTCACATGGTGAATTCTCTTTATAACATATCCTCCCAATATTTTAGGGAGCTATATTAAATATCCCATTATTTTGGAATTGATCATAACACACTTGCAAATAAATCCCAATGCCTTTGTTATCTCAATTCTTGGTCTCCAACTCTACCCATAAATCCTTTCGTCATTTTCCAGAGCTTCACCAAAAATCTTAACATTTTTGGACCTTCCTTTCACCAAGTCCTAGTTCAAACCTATTTGAATTAAATTCAAATGAGTTTGAATTTAAATCTTGCAATCTTGGCATTCCTATTTTCTCGGAACAATCACCTTTTCGTGACTCCGGGAAAATTATCCCCATACCCAAACTCCACTCTAATCTCTCTCGACATTTCTTCTAAGTTTTTGTTTCTTTGTAATAGAGAGAAAATTAGAGAGAGAGAGAGAGTTAGCAGCAGTGCCCCTTGGGCCTCTCTGTTCAGGCCCAGCCGCCCCCAGTCCCTCCTAACCCTTGCCCGAAAACCCCCCTGCTCGATTCCCCCTCTCCCTCTCGTTCCCTCTGCCGCCGCCACCCAATCCCGCTTGCAGCGAGCGAGGGAGAGCCCCGCTCGATCCCTTTCTTCCTCGACGCTCTTCCCTCGCCTCTCGATCTCCCTCCTCTCGATCCCCAACTCCCCTGCCACCTTCCTCCTAGCGCCGTCGCCAGGGAGCGCACGCCCGCGCATCCGCTCTCTCCCGATCCTCCTCCCGTTCCCGTCGCCCTCCCCGTCCTCAGCTCCTCCTCCACCTCGCCTTGGCGCGCGAGTCCCGCGCCCCGCCTCCTCGTCACCGCGCCGCTCCGGTGATCCAGCCGCCGGCAGGGCCCCGTCCCCACCTCCGGCGCGCCAGGCTCGCCGCCTCCCTGCTAGGCCGGAGCCCCGTCGCCACCCGCCGCCGTCGGCGACCGCCAGGAGGGCCACCCCGCGCCGCTCATGCTCCGCGCCATCCTTTCCCCTGCGCCAAGTCCGTCCGCCGTGCCGCCATGCTCTGGGTCACCCTCGCCTCGTCGGCTTCGTCTCCGACCAGGGAGCTCTGCCACTCGCCTGAGCGTGGCATCCGCCTCGTTTTTCGTGTTGCATCGCCTCCGTGCTGCTGCTGCTCGCCTTGCCGCTGCCTCGAGCGCCCCTGTCCTCGAGCACTTGTTGAGAATGGCTCCTGTCAAGCGCTCTGACCCGTTGCTGCCATGGCCTTGCACCCATCTGGCCCTGTTGTGTTCATGGAGCGCTAGCACCGTTGCGAGTCCTGAGCACTACTACAGGTGGCCGTCGCACTGACCACCTTTGGTTGGCGATGTACGCTGTTGTTGCCTTCGTGCATCTTCGCTTGCTGTGCCCGTGGACATGAAGACCAAGTACACCTTCGTTTCGTCAATACCGGCAAGTTCAGAAGATCTCAAGTACCACTACGAACTGTGTACCATGACGAACATGTACGGATACATGATGACCCGCCAAGACCTTGAACAACTACCGCCGTCGCCGTGTACCACTACTACCGCCACGAGAACGACTACTTCCACTACCGTCGCGAGAACGACTACTTCCCTCGACATTTTTGAACCGCCTTGAAATGCACGCTTCGAAGGTATAACCGCCGAGACGACCGCCGTGGATCGAATGCATGTGTTGTATGAGATGCACCGTTTGCACCGTGTCCGGATTGTCACTCGTTTCCATGCCTCTAACACGTGGGAACCCGGTAGTCGGGAGCACCCCACCATCCTTGCATGACACGCATCCGCACTCTTCCTTTTACACCGGTATCTTCATGAGCTACCGGAACCGATATGTTGCCGTGGCATCATTTTCGGATTCGTTGCCGTGGCACCTCTTTCTTCCACCACGGTGACAAATGCTTCATAATGCTCTTGTCAACATTTTCATAAAATTGCTTAAAACTTGCACATGTCATCCGCATCATGATAACAACAATTAAAATGTTTAAAATGCTGGTTGTTTAAATTTGCTCAAATGCCATGTTAAAATGACTTATTCCATAACTAAATAACTGTAACTCGGAATTTAATAATTTATATATGTAAATGGGGTAGAAAAATGCCTAGTTTAACATGGAGCCTTTACTTTGCATGTTTAACAACACTAAAATGTGCTTTAGGATAGATCAGTACCTAATCTAAAATATGGACATGAGGATTTTCCGAAATTGTTGTTGGTTGCTCCGGCCTCATTTAAACTTGCCTAAATAGATAGTTTTATTATGCTTCATCCTCTTGCCATGTTAATCAACATTTAATATTGTTGGGTACATAACCGAGAGAGAACTAAATAAGTCATGTGGTGTTTTGTCAATATGCAACTCGTTGCATATTGAGCTCCACTTAATTTGTAGTATTGTTTGTTGCACTTTGCCATGCCATGAATCATTAAACCGGACATGCATCATACTTGATTGTGCATCATGCCATGTTCATATGATGGTTGTTTACTAAGTTGTTTGTTTCTTTCCGGGTTACTTCTCTCGTTAGCTTCGGTTTCGTTCCGGAGTTGTGAGGATTCGTTCGACTACGTCCGTTTGTCTTCCTCATGGACTCGTTCTTCTTCCTTGCGGGATCTCAGGCAAGATGACCATACCCTCGAAATCACTTCTATCTTTGCTTGCTAGTTGCTCGCTCTTTTGCTATGCCTATGCTGCGATACCTACCACTTGCTTATCATGCCTCCCACATTGTTAAACCAAGCCTCTAACCCACCTTGTCCTAGCAAACCGTTGTTTGGCTATGTTACCGCTTTGCTCAGCCCCTCTTATAGCGTTGTTAGTTGCAGGTGAAGATGAAGTTTGTTCCTTGTTGGAACATGGAGATGTTGTTCCTTGCTTGGAACATGTTTACTTGTTGGGATATCACAATATATGTTATTTAATTAATGCATCTATATACTTGGTAAAGGGTGGAAGGCTCGGCCTTATGCCTGGTGTTTTGTTCCACTCTTGCCGCCCTAGTTTCCGTCATATCGGTGTTATGTTCCCGGATTTTGCGTCCCTAACGCGGTCGGGTGATTTATGGGACCCCCTTGACAGTTCGCTTTGAATAAGACTTTTCCAGCGAGGCCCAACCTTGGTTTTACCATTTGCCTCACCACCACCTATTTTTCTCTTGGGAGTCGCTCTCTCGGGGGTCATCTTTATTTAGCCCCTCTCGGGCCAATGCTTGTCTAAGTGTTGGTCCAAACCAGAGCCACTTGCGGTGCCACCCCGGGGCAACTTGGGGTATCGTCGGTTGCCGTACGTAGTGTTCATCCGGTGTTGCCCTGAGACCGAGATATGTGCAGCTCCTATCAGGATGTCGGCGCATCGGGCGGTTTTGCTGGACTTGTTTTATTGCTGTCAAAATGTCATGTAGCCGGGATTCCAAGACTGATTGGGTCTTCCCGGGGAGAAGGAATATCCTTCGTTGATCGCGAGAGCTTATCATGGGCTAAGTTGGGACACCCCTGCAGGGTTTTGAACTTTCGAAAGCCGTGCCCGCGGTTATGGGCAGATGGGAATTTGTTAATGTCCGGTTGTAGAAAACCCGAAGTTGATCTTAATTAAAATACACCAACCGCGTGTGTAACCGTGATGGTCTCTTCTCGGCGGGGTCCGGGAGGTGAACACGGTTGTTGGAGTTATGTCTGACGTAAATAGCTCAGGATCACTTATTGATCATAGTTGTTCGACCGTGCTTTGCCTTCTCTTCTCGCTCTCTTTTGCGTATGTTAGCCACCATATATGCTAGTCGCTTGCTGCAGCTCCACCTCATACCTTTTACCCTACCTATAATCTTAAATAGTCTTGATCTCGCGGGTGTGAGATTGCTGAGTCCTCGTGACTCACCAGATACTTCCTAAACCAGTTTGCAGGTGCCGATGAAGCCGTGCAGGTGACGCACCCGAGCTCAAGGAGGAGCTCGATGAAGATCTTTTCCTTTATGTTGTTTCACTCTAGGCGATCAGTAGTGGGCCCAGTTGGGGTCGATCGTGGACCTTTGTCGCTTTTGGGGTTTCTTCTTTTATTTTGGCTCCGTAGTCGGGCCCTGATTGTAACTGTATGATGTAATGTTTTATTCATGTATTTGTGTGAAGTGGCGACTGTAAGCCAACTATGTATCTTTTCCCTTATGTATTACATGGGTTGTGTGAAGATTACCTCACTTGCGACATTGCTTTCAATGCGGTTATGCCTCTAAGTCGTGCTTCGACACGTGGGAGATATAGCCGCATTGAGGGCGTTACAGTCCCAGTCAATGCCTTTATGCGTTTGATAACTACATTAGAAAACAAGATCACTTATATTTCTGATGTTGAAACTCAATCTGGTAATGAACATTCATCTAGATAATGATGATGTTCATGAAGACACTCAACTAGACAAAGATAAAG
Source organism: Aegilops umbellulata (assembly GCA_032464435.1). Lineage (NCBI taxonomy): Eukaryota > Viridiplantae > Streptophyta > Magnoliopsida > Poales > Poaceae > Aegilops > Aegilops umbellulata. The sequence continues at coordinate 146,046,121 of CP136059.1, read as the reverse complement.
AACGAGATAATGATGTTAAAATAGAACTAGCTATTGATCTTGATAACCCACAACCCAAAAATAAAATATATGATAAAAAAGACTTTGTTGCTTGAAAACATGGAAGGGAAAGAGAGCCATGGGTTCAAAAACCCATGCCTTTTCCACCCAAATCAACTCAGAAAAAGGATGATGAGGAGTTCGAACGGTTTGCTGAAATCATTAGGTCCGCCTTTTTGCGCACTCGCTTGATTAATATTTTTAAGATGTCCCCTTATGCAAAATATATGGAAGTCATCATCACTAATAAAATCAAAATACCTGAAGCTGAAATCTCCACCATGCTTGCTAATTATTCATTTAAGGATGGAGTACCTAAAAACTTGGAGATCCGGGAATACCAACTATACCTTGCTCCATCAAAAGAAACTATGTGAAAACTGCTTTGTGTGATTTGGGAGCTGGTGCCAGTGTATGCCTTTCTCCTTATATAAAAGACTTGACTTGAATAAACTCACACTTACGGAAATATCCTTGCAGATGGCTGACAAATCAACTGCCATAGCTATCGGTATTTGTGAGGATGTGCCCGTTGTTGTTGTTGCAAATGTTACTATCTCAACAGATTTGTTAAACTTGAGATGCCCGATGACGACAACATGTCGATTATCCTTGGCAGGCCATTTCTAAATACTGTAGTGGCTGTTATTGATTGCAATAAAAGCAAGGTCACTTTTCGTATCAATGGTAATGAGCATACGGTGCACTTCCCGAAGAAAAAATTCCAAGTGAATGGTATTAATGTTATTGAAAAATCTTCGATGCTCACTATTGGAAGTTTTCAACTACCTCTACCTATTGTAAAAAAGAAATATGATGTACTCATTGTTGGGGACATGAATATCCCCATTGAGGTAACTTAGCACTTTACGAAAGTTCTTCGGTTTCATGCTAATCGAAGGTGGTTGTTAATAATATTTGATCAACGTTATAATGGATCATTTGTGAGAGGTATGAAGTTCATGAATTTAGTCGGCACTACCTTGTGTCCTTACCATTTATTTTATTATTTTCTTAGTTAAATAAAATAAAATGCCATGTTTATCTCGTTTTCTGGATTTTCCGTGCAATAAAAAAATGGCCCAAAAATAAAAGTTCTCAGAATGTCCTAAAAATTTAATAAGATTTTTTATGAATATTTCTGATTTTTTAGTGCAAATAACATCAGAGGGGGGTGCACCAGGTGGGCACAACCCACCTAGGTGCACCAGCAGCCCCAGGCGAGCCTTGGTGGGTTGTGGTCCTGATACGTCTCCAACGTATCTATAATTGTTTATTGTTCCATGCTGTTATATTATCATTCTTGGATGTTTTACTATCATTTTATAGCAACTTTATATCATTTTTTGGGACTAACCTATTGACATAGTGCCCAGTGTCAGTTGCTATTTTTTGGTTGTATTTTACTTTGTAGAAAATCAATACCAAACACAGTCAAAACGCGCGAAACTTTTTGGAGAATTTTTCGGCCGAGAAGACACAGGATGGGACAAAGAAGTACTAGAGGGGTGCCCCGAGGGGGTACAACCCACCTAGCTGCGCCCTGGTGGGTTATTCCCACCTCGGTGGCCTCCCGCACTTCCTCTTTGCTCTATAAATACCCCAATATTCCAAAAACCGTAGCGGAGTCGACGAAACACAATTCCAGCCACCGCAAGTTCCAGAAACCACAGATCTAATCTAGACACCGTCACGGAGGGGTTCATCATCCTCATTGGTGCCTCTCCAATGATGCATTAGTAGTTCATTGTAGACCTACGGGTCCATAGTTAATAGCTACTCCCTCCGTTCCTAAATATATGTCTTTTTAGACATTTCTGTCGGATTTCGGGTTCCGCCAGACCCTTGAGGTTCAAACTCTGGGGTGCGCGCAGAGATTGTGCCCTCTACCTCTTCGTCTCGCAAAGATCTAACTACAGAAAGAACAACACAAAAGACACAGGGTTTATACTAGTTCGGGCCACCATTGTGGTGTAATACGCTACTGTAGTTTGTGGTGGGTGGATTGCCTCTTGGGCTGATGATGATGAATAGTACAAGGAAGAACAGCCTCGCGAGGGTCTGCTCTTGGCTAGGGGGATGAACTGTTAGGAGGAGTTCATCCACCCTTGTCTCTCTCTCACTTGCCCTCTGCTTGCTTGGATTCTAGGTACCCCCCCTTTGGTCGGAGGTGGCTAGTCCTATTTATAGGCAAAGGCCCTGGCTCTTCCCAAATATTGAGCAGGAAGGGCACCAACAATTGGCCAATTCGAAGGGGAACATCCAGTACTCTTATCCTGACCAAAGTTGGTCCTCGCCTGCCAAAGGCCCTGTGGTGACGCCGTTCTGGGCTCCACGATGACCTCCTTCCCACCGTTGGACTGGTCTTGGTCTCGTTGCATCGAAATGGATGCCTTTGCTTGATCCTCTCGCCTGCGCTTGCCCCCTTTGCACCAAAGAGGAAAGGGAGGACACTGCGCAGACTGGCGCCCGCCTGGCGCCCTTGGTCGTCATGGCTTGGGTCATGGGCACCTCGCGAGGTACCCCGCCATGATCTCTCCGCCTCCTCGTGAGCCAGCCTGACGAGGCCGCGCCTGAGGAAGCGCCGTGTCGTCCGCCCCGCGAGGCTTGGCCCCTCGCGAGGTTCTTGGGTCTTGTGTTGATGAAGATGGGCCGCGCTATGCCCCCTTTGAGCCACGCCGCAGGCAGGAAAGTCTGGGGACCCCGTTCCCAGAACGCCGACAGTAGCCCCCGGGCCTAAGGCGCGCCCGGACTCGACCGTGCTGAGAGGCGAAAGGGCAAGGGCGAAGCGCTGCGGGCCCTAATAGCCTGCGGCCTCGGGCGCCGCGTGGCGGTTGATTGGACGTGGGCGGCACTGTTCCCCCACGCTTCCTTATTTTGCGCCCTGCCAGGTGGACTCGCTGTTGTACACAGCCGCTCCCCTTCCTGTTGCTCGACCGTCCCCTGTTCTTCCTCCCTTCGAACTCCGACTCTTGCCTCCAATCCCATCTCATATCTTCCCCTTCCCATCCATCTCCATGGCTCCGACGAAGAAGGAGAAAGGGAAGAAACCCATGTCTCCATCTCGCTCACCGCCGTCGGTGGCCCACGCCGTCGGCCGGTCGACCATACTCAATTGAGAGTGCCTGGATAAGCTCAGCCCGGCTCTGGCCACCATCTTCAACGAGTGTGGGAGGACGATGGCCTGGTCTACGTCTCACTTCCCCACTCACAGGATAATCACTGAGGTTCATTATTTTGCCGACGCCTTGTGGGCGGGTCTGGTTCCCCCCTTTTTCGATTTCTTCAAGGCCGTCATCGCTCATTACCAGATCCATATGATGCATCTGGGTCCTGAATCCATCACCCTCCTTTCGGTCTTTGCTTTCGTTTGCGAGGCGATGATGGGCATCCCTCCTTCCGTTGCCTTGCTGTGCCACTTCTTCTCTTTGCGCCTTGCTGACCCCACTCAATGCTCAGCGTGTGTGAGCTTCGTCGCCGCGCCTGAGACTGCAGCCTCAGGGATCGACTTCAAGCTTCCTTTGCCTTCTGCTGGGTTCCGCGAGCGGTGGTTATACGTTGATGTCGGGGTGCCCAGCTCCCTGCTGGCGAAGCCATCTTTGCCTGCTGTACCCAATTCGGGCTGGGGCCAGGAGACGCTCGTGAGCCCCCGGCTCGCCTTCGTCTGGCGCCGCTTCACGTTCTTGAGATTGGTCGGCGTGACGGCGCCCAAGGTGGTGAAGGAGTTAATGTTACGCCGCATTGCCCCTCTCCAACGCCATTCTCGCCGAATGTGGGCCTTCAGTGGGCATGATGATCGCGTGAGGCTCCAGGAAGAAGACCTGACGCCTGGGGCGCTAAGGACAGTGCTCTTGGTCCTGACTGGTGACCCCAACCCAGGCAGCATCCAGCCGGGAGGAGCCCTGCTGTACCTCTGCCAGAACAGGGACGACTTCGTGAAGCAGATGCCCTCCTTTGATGAATGGGGGCTGCGCCCCGCTAGCTTCCAAGGGCCTCGCGAGAATCCTGTGGTGGTGACCGCCCTTCTGGTCGGTCAAGGCGAATCCTCCTCGTGTGGCGGAGCAGGGAGGCATGAGATGGCGGGGGCCGAGAAGGCTCCCGATGAGGTGACTGCGCTTGGCGATGCCCTCGAGGGAGCAGCTCCTAAGGCCCGTGCTACTGAGGCTGTGGGCGGCAAGCAGCCGCTCCCAGCGCCTGGGGCCGAGGCTCCTGAGGCCCCGGCCGCGTCTTCTGGCGAGGTGATTGGCAACACGCGTCAGGCAGGCGCCCCTGACGCAGACCGCTTTGTTGCTTCGTCCTCGTCACAGGTCGAACCTTGCGCTCTTCTCTTGGGACGCTTCCGTGTGGACTTTGAGGCCCTCCGGAGGAAAAGGGAGGCCCTGGGTGATGACTTCTCTTGTCGCTTGCTGAAGCACCGGAAGTACTTTGCTACCAACGAGTAAGCCTTCTCCTTTTCTTGGTCCTGATCCCCTTGTTGCGTCTACTAATCCTTGCTCTGCAGGCCTCTTTCGGCCGAGATCGTGGAAGCCGCTGAGGCGCCGCCTCCTTGGCTTCACCTCCCCCGTCGCCCCAAAGCGTTCCGAGAAGCACAACTCTTGTGGTGAGGACGAATGAAGGGCGGACCGTCCCGAGGTGCCCCGCAACCCTTCTCTTCCTGCGATCTTCCTTCGCGGGCCCTCTCTTGGCATGGCCAGCCTGTCGTGGGCTCCCCGCCTGGCAGCCGGCTGCGACTGGCTGGGGCGCCCCCTGCGCCCCTCTTCTGAAGACGGGCTGGCCTCAGGCCGGGCTTCTAGTAGGGCGCGCCCGGCCAGCATGAGGGCGCCAGCCCCCAGCCCCCTGCCCGGAGGGGGAGCGATGATTTATGGCCCCCAGTGCCTGCTTGGGGCAGATGATGGTGCGGAAGACGTGCTCGTCGCCAAGAGTTCCTTCAAAGGGCAACTGACACGGTGGACCTGCTTGGGGAGGAGCTCGCTGGTGAATACGCACGCCTGGAGGGCGAGGGCCTGCGCCTGGCTGCTGGGCGGCGCGAGCTGGAGGCTGCTGTCGCACTCGCGCGCCATCAGCGCGACCTTGATGATGAAGAGGCAAAGGCGTCGCTGGAGGCCTCTCGGGTGGCCCGATCCCAGGCCGCTGAGGAGGCCCTGGGAGCCGACCGACGGCGGGAAGCAGCGGAGGAGCGGGCTCGGGAGCTCCTGGCCCGATGCCACTCATTGGAGGAGCAAGTGGAATTGCGCGAGGCGGCCCTTGCGTCGATGAAGGTGGCCTCTGGCGACCCAGCTGAGCTCCGGAGGCGTGAGGAAGCGTTGACGCTGGAAGCCGCCGAACGCACCCTCGAGTACGAGCGGTTGGAGACGAGGGAGCGCCTAGTGGCGCGGGCGGAAGATGAAGTCGCCGCACGGGAAGCGCGTGTCCTGGAGGAGGTTGGTCGTCGGGTGGCGACGGCACGCCAAGGCTGGAGTTGATCCGGGTCGAGGCTGAGGGAAGAACCGCAGCCCTGAGGGCCCTACGGGATGAGGCGACGCGGCGGGCCGGCCCTTCCCGGGCCGCCCTTGAGGCAGCGCAAAATGAGTCGGCCGCCCTCCAGGCCGAGGTGCTCCGTCTTCATCAGCGGGTGGAGGAGGCTGAGGCCGTCGAGCGCCAGAACGCTGATGAGACACACCAGCGGCAGGTCTTGGAGCACGTGCACGGCCCCATGCTGGCTACGCTCAGGGAGAGAGCCAATGCAGCCTTGGGCAACATCTGTGAGGTGGCCGTCGGCGAGCCGCACACGATCAACTACGCCGGCAACCTGCAGTTCTTCACCGCCGTGGTGACGCGGCTGGAGGCGCGGTCGGCCAGGGCCAATAGGTTGGTGGAGGAGAGGAGCCGCGCCCTACTCAGGCGCGCCTTGTCTCGCGTCTTCAGCCATCTCCGGAACATGGATCCCCACTTCGACTTCGACGCCGCCATCGCCCCAGTCCCCCAGGCCGTCCGAGACGACCTGGCGCACTAGGTGGAAGACAACATGGACGCTCTTGTGAGGGCCTTCACTTCGAATGACGACGACGTGATCGTGGCTGCCGACGAAGGTGCTGTGGTGGACGGCCTTGACGCCGCTGGCGACGACGCAGGTAGCGATGGCGAGTTCAGCGATGCCAGCGGCGGCTCGGGAGGTGCTCCTGGGGACGCATTGGAGGATTTGTTCGAGTGAGTACGTATCGCTCGTGTCTTTTTACCCTGCACAAGTAGAACTCAGGTGTTTGGCCTGATGGCTGTGAGAGCATTTTGAGGATGGGAAGCCCCTCATGTAAAACTTGTATACATCGTACTAGTAGCTATCATATTGCGCGAGCACCCGCGCCTGGCGGCTCGCTGGTTTACCTTTGTTTCGCACAGGCCCTGAGGCAGCCCGTGGGAGGACGTGGTGTCCTGAGTGGTCTTTAGTTGAAATTGTAGGACGCGCAAGCGTCGCTGGCTAAGGGCTTCACAGGCGATGGACTTCCTCACAGGCTCCGGGCCTTTCCTACATGTGATGGCTTCACAGGCATTCGCCTTCTTCGCAGGCTCTCGGCCTTTCCCTAAACGCGATAGCTTCACAGGCATTCGCCTTCTTCACAGGCTCCGGGCCTCTTCCCAAACGCGATAGCTTCACAGGCATTTGCCTTCTTCACAGGCTCCGGGCCTTTTCCCAAATGCGATAGCTTCACAGGCATTTGCCTTCTTCACAGGCTCCGGGCCTTTTCCCAAACGCGGTAGCTTCACGGGCATTTGCCTTCTTCACAGGCTCCGAGCCTTTTCCCAAATGCGGTAGCTTCAAAGGCATTTGCCTTCTTCACAGGCTCTGGGCCTTTTCCCGAAGGGACATCCTCCGCAGGTACCGGAAAGTCCACCCGAGAAGGAGCAATAGCGGCAGTCTGGGCTGCGCACGAGCCTGGACAGGCCCGACTCGCGAGGGGCTCGCGAGGGGAGGCAGCTGTGGTGAAGCGGTAAACAGAACGCAAGAAAAGGCTCAAGCGAGACTAAGCACCCCTTCCCCGAACGCACGCAAATCTCAAATTAGAATCCAACTTAAATCCAGCAGGGGAAAAGTTACAACCAAAGGAAGAAGGCAATGAAAGCAGACAAAAGGCCGCGTCCGGCACCTAATCTAGTCTTGGACGTCTTCTCACCAGCGCGGAGCAAAGTGCTGTCCACTGGGCATGGGAGGGAGCCCCAGGGCCTGAGGCCGGCACCCCTGAGACTCCGGGGCGTGTACAGCCCCACTCATTATTACGTGAGAGTGTCACGGGGCGGCGAGCTTCACAGGCGCTGGGGCTTCTTCATAGGTACCGGCCTTGCTTCATATCGCCAGACGAGGGCCCCGCCTTGCGCCACACTCTAGTGCTACCAACAACGACCGGAAACCAGGACGCCGCCGGTGGGGTAGAGCGGTCGCCAGCGGTTCCCCCGACGACCACGGGTCCTCCGACAGGGGCAGGCCCTTAGGCGCCTCCCTAGAGGAGGGCCTACCTCCTGAGAACGCCTTGCTCCGAACGCCGCGGTGGTGATGTCGGATCTCTGCCCCTCTCCTGCAGCCCCCTGCGCCCTCCTCCCGAGGGGTAGGAGACTGTGGGAGCGGGGCAGCTGCTCGCCACGGCGACCTGCACCTCCTGCGATCCATGATTAGCGTACGCCTGCTCTTGAGGAGTTAGTGATACCCGATAGTTGTCGCCTCCAGCGTGCCCGATGGAGCCGTCCCGGGGCTCCTGGAAGAGATCAGCTTCTAGTGTCTCGTCTCCCCAGCCGGGGCTGAGCAGCGAGCCTTGTTCGTCCTCGTGAGCGTGCCCTTGGTCCATCATGAGGGGCACGTATTCTTCTGGCGCCGCCACCCCGAAGGCTGTGCTGTAGTGCTCCATGTGCCACGCGACAGTGCTTGGCGTGCCCACCGCGGGGTGGTGGCGCGGCCGCCCGCTGGCGCAGTGGGTTGCGCCGAGCACTTCTCCCTCGCGCGCCGGGGGCGGGGGTAGCGCCACCGCTAGTCCGGCACCGACGGATTCGCTAGTGTTGGGGTAGCCATCAGGCGCGCGGGAGCGTGCGGGGCCCTCGCGCATTCCGCCCTGGGCTTGCGACGGAAGCTGGATGCAGAAGGGGTGAGCGCCCGAAGCGGCAAAGCCCAGGAGCTCAGCGACCCGCTCCAGCAGCACGTCTCGACCGCCTTCCAGCAGCCTACACTGCAGCAGCTCTCGGGCCACCGTGAGCGCGGCCCACGAGTTCGCTTGCTCCCGACGGGTGTACGGTGTCGTGGTCACGGCGTGATTGGAGGCCCTAGCCGCCGACCGCGCTTGCTGCGGTGTGAGGGTTGTTGAAGCCTATCCGCGCCGCCCGCGGCCCGCAGCGCCTTGCGGACCACGAGCTGCCTGGGGCGCGGGATCGCCCGAGGCGGGCGGCTCCGCGCGGGCGGGCCACGCCGCCCATGGATCTTGGTTGCCCGCCTGGTCGCCGAACATGATGACGACGATGCGACTGGCCGCAGAGTGGTAGAAAGGTGAATTCCGGCGCACCCCTACCTGGCGCGCCAAATGTTGGATTTCGGGTTCCGGCAGACCCTTGAGGTTCGAACTCTGGGGTGCGCGCGGAGATTATGCCCTCTACCTCTCCGTCTCGCAAAGATCTAACTACAGAAAGAACAACACAAAAGACACAGGGTTTATACTAGTTCGGGCCACCATTGTGGTGTAATACCCTACTCTAGTTTGTGGTGGGTGGATTGCCTCTTGGGCTGATCTTGGCTAGGGGGATGAACTGTTAGGAGGAGTTCAGCCGCCCTTCTCTCTCTCTCACTTGCCCTCTGCTTGCTTGGATTCGAGGTACCCCCCCTCTGCTTGGGGGTGGCTAGTCCTATTTATAGGCAAAGGCCCTGGGGCCCTTCCCAAATATTGAGCGGGAAGGGCGCCAACAATTGGCCAATTCGAAGGGGAACATCCAGTACACTTATCCTGACCAAAGTTGGTCCTCGCCTGCCAAAGGCCCTGTGGTGACGTCGTTCTGGGCTCCACGATGACCTCCTTCGCACCGTTGGACTGGTCTTGGTCTCGTTGCACCGAAATGGATGCCTCTTCTTAATCCTCTCGCCTGCGCTTGCCCCCTTTGCACCAAAGAGGAAAGGGAGGACACTACGCAGGCTAGCGCCCGCCTGGCGCCCTTGGTCGTCGTGGCTTGCGTCATGGGCACCTCGCGAGGTACCCCGCCTTGATCTCTCCGCCTCCTCGTGAGCCAGCCGGACGAGGCCGCGCCTGAGGAAGCGCCGTGTCGTCCGCCCCGCGAAGCTTGGCCCCTCGCGAGGGTCTTGGGTCTTGTGTTGATGAAGATGGGCCGCGCTGGGCCCCCTTTGAGCCACGCCGCAGGCCGCAGGAAGGCAAATCTGGGGACCCCCGTTCCCAGAACGCCGACAATTTCAAATGGACAACAACATACAGATGTATGTATACATATTTTAATGTGTAGATTCACTCATTTTGCTCCGTATGTAGTCTCTTGTTGAAATCTCCAAAAAGACTTATATTTAGGAACAGAGGGAGTAGATGGCTTCCTCTCTCTCTCTTTTGATTCTCAATACAATGGTCTCTTAGAGATCTATTTGATGTAACTCTTTTTCCGTGCGTTTTTCGGGGTCCGATGAACTTTGAGTTTACGATCACATCTATGTTTTTATCCATGAAAGTTATTTGAGTCTTTTGATCTCTTATATGCATGATTACTTGTAGCCTCGTATTTCTTGTTCGAATCTATGGTTTAGTTAGGTCGACTAGATCAATTTTTCTTGCCATGGGAAGAGGTGCCTTGTGATGGGTTCGATCTTACAATGCTTAATCCCAGTGAAAGAAGGGGAAATGACATCTATGTATCGTTGCTATTAAGGATAACAAGATGGGGTCTATTCCTACATGAATAGATCTTGAATACATCATGTCAGCGTTCTTATTGCATTACTCCATTTCTCCATGAACTTAATGCACTATATGCATGCTGGATAGCGGTCGATGTGTGGAGTAATAATAGTAGATGGATGGAGGAGTCGGTCTACTAATCTTGGATGTGATGCCTATATAATGATCATTGACTGAATATTGCCATAATTATTTGAAGTGCTATCAATTTCCCAACAGTAATTTGTTTACCCACCATATGCTATTTTTCTCGAGAGAAGCCACTAGTGAAATCTACGGCCCAGGGTCTCTTCTTTATCATATTTGCCTTCGAGATCTATTTTTATTTGCTTTTATTATTCAGATCTATTAATCCAAGAACCCAAAAATACCTTGCTGCAATTTTTTTGTTATTTATTATATCTCGCGTTCCCGCGAGACCTATTTATCCAATCTACTACAATTTTATCTATCTTTTTACCCGGGAGGGATTGACAACCCCTCTTTTACGTTGGGTTGAAAGTATTCGTTCTTTGTGTGCAGGTACCGTTCACGTAGTGTTGTGTGGTTCTCCTACTGGTTCAATAACCTTGATCTCATCACTGAGGGGAAATACCTACCGTAGTTGTGCTGCATCATCCCTTCCTCTTTGGGCAAATATCGACGTAGTTCAAGCTGCATCAAAAGGAATTTTTGGCACCGTTGCCTGGGAGACATCATCAACATCTGCCAGGTTCCTAATCACAAATCTCATCTTCTTGCAATTTACATTATTTTATATTTGCCTCGCGTTTTCTTCTCCCCCTCTTCTTAATTATTTTGCCATTTTATTCGCCATCTTTTTCATCCGCGTCTCTCGTTGGAAATTTTGCTTGCTAGGATTTCTCACCATGAGTGACTTTGGTATGGCAGAAATGGATGATGGCCTAACTCCTAAAATTGGACGATCTGACAATCTGGATTCTAAAACGTTTGTTTTGGGACAAGGGAATGTTATAGGAAAAGAACGTATCCAAGAATTTTTCAATTGTGTTGGAAATTTAAGTCTTGACAATATTCCTATACTTAAAAGAACTAAATCTTATGCAGAAGCTATTTCAGCCCTAGTTCTAAAACTTGAAAGTAAATTTATCCGTACCCATCCTACCTTGCAAAGATTGTTTTTTGAGTGACCCGTTATAAAGAATCCCAAAGCTAAAAAGTTGGCCACCCTTGTTCTTATGAATGAATTTTATTACATAGTACGGGAATCTAGGCATTTTTTTGAATTCTATGGTACGAATCGGGAAAAACCAATGATAGATAAAATTCTCTATAATAGTCATTATGTGGTAAGACATTTGCTTGGGGATAATCAAATCTTTGATGAGAATCTTAAAAAGGAAGTCCCTGTTTTAGATATAATCCAACAAGTTTTCAATGATGTTAATAAACACTATTCTTGGATTGTTGCCGGAAATCAAAGGGATATGATGATAAGCAACTTGATAGTGCTAAATTCTCTATGGATAAGGTGTTTTATGTTGTTTTTGCAGAGGCTCCTGACAAAAAACCTCTAAGGAAAATGAAACCAAAGATTATAACACTTAGATCTATGCATTATGCCAAGCTAGGGGCATAAAATGATAGCGCTTGTTGGGAGGCAACCACTGAATAAAATTTATTTTTATCTTTTTCTTTCTGTTCTTGAGTGTTTGGAAAATTTCTCTACTGTTATGATTGGGTTTTTTATGTTTTAATTAGTAATTTTGCCAAGCAAAGCCTTTGGGATCATGCTGGGTGATAGTTGATTTGATCTTGTTAAAAAACAGAAACTTTGTGCGCAAGTCGCAGAATTTTTAAAAATCACAGAAGCGTGATAAAATTCTGAATTTTTTACACAGGATTGACATACAAATTTCCCACGTTGTCCTAACTTTTCAGAATTTTTGGAGCTACAAAAGTATTCGAAGATTTTAGATTACTATAGACTATTCTATTTTTGATAGATTCTATTTTTTTGCATTGTGTGCTTATTTGGATGAATCTATGGTTTGTGTTGGAGGGTATAAGCTATAGTAAAGTTGGAATACAATAGATATAATTGAAAAATAAAATATGAATGGGTTTGCAACAGTACTTTGTGTCGGTGTGGAACGACACCTATGGGATCACGGGAATCCCTTTCTGTGGTTGCAGGGCGCGGGGGTCGTGAGAAGAGCGGATCAAGCAGGCAGTACACGGTTCCTTTACCCAGGTTCGGGCCGCGAAGGTGCGTAATACCCTACTCCTGCTTTGGTAGATTATATCTGGTGTTCTTGAGCTAGCTATGGGGCGTGAGGAGCTCCAAAAAGCCGAATCCTCTTCCTGGTCGCCTGGGGCCTCCTTTTATAGGGAAAGGGGCTGCCACAGTGGCGCACAGGAGGTGGAAAGGGTAGAGTGATGCGAGGTTATCCCTCGTATTACATGACAAGGCGCATTTAATGCGCCTTGCTTAGGTGTCCCTGCTTTATCGGGGGCGGGGGAGAGCCCCGTCTCGTCCGTCGCCGCTCCCTCCTGCGTCGACACGCGCCCTGGCCAGCGGTGCCTGCGATGCCATGTAGGCGGGCAGGCAGCTGAGGTGGCGCGTCGGTAGGTCTCCACGAGGATCTGCATGCCGCCATGCAGGTGCCTGCCCAAGCTGGTTGGGTCGGTAGCTGCATGCGAACGGTGGTGGAGGCGTGACTGGTGCGGGTCAGATGGTGGCCCCACGGGTGTCTTCGGCAAGGGCCTTGCCGCGGCCCCGGCAAGGGTCTTGCCGGGGTCCCGACAAGGGTCTTGCCGTGGCGCTTGCTGCCATCCCCGGCAAGGCTCTTGCCGGGGGCCTTGTGGTTTTCCTTAGCTGAGATCTCGCCAAGGACCGCCATTTCCTTTAGAGTGTGCATCTGATCTTGAATGTCTTCACAAAGATCTGCATACCACCACGGGGATGCCTCCCGAATCCTCGCCCCATGGGGGCAGGGGACTCAAGGGTGACCCGCTCCGTAGGTGTGGGGCGAGGCTGCCACAGCAAGGGTCTTGCCGGGTTTGTTAAAACCGCCTCCCGGCAAGGATCTTGCCGGGGGGCCCGGCTTCGTCCCCTTTGCTCTTTGTGGTCTTGGTCTTGGCGTCGTTCTGCTCCTCTTTGGCTTCGGCCTTACCTTGGTTCTACCTCCCTTGCCGGGCTCGGCGCGGCGGTGCCTGTGGCTCAGAGTGCCCGTGCACAGTCATAGGGGTACACAAAGTGTACCCCTCTTTTTGTACACCGACAGGAGCCCCCGGGCCTGGGCCACACATGAGTGCAACGCGTTGTTGGGCCAGGTCCAAGAACGGTGCACGAGCAGGCAGGGCGGTTTTTACCGCGGTAAGTTTCTTCGCGCGCTGCGCCTCCCACGCTTCCCGCGCGTGGCGCGTCGTGGGGAGGCGTGCGTGACGTGGGCGGCATGCGTGAGGCTGATCTCTGCACGCATGCGTCACGTCGTAGTAAAAGAGGGTGGCTCGTGCCTTCCCCATAAACGGAAGGAGGCATGGAGGCGCGACCCATTTACTGAACGGGGCCGAGGCGTGGTCTTTCAAGGCGCCCACCCCCTTTAATCATGGGGAGGGGAGAAGTCACCTCACCCGTTGCTTCGGTCCTGCACGTTCGCCACGCGGTGCTCATGCGCCTAGGGTGGCAGTTGGTGAAGGCAGGAAGCCGGGCCGTCGCGGGCTGGGGCGGCGGATCGGCCCCGGTCTCCTGCGCTGTTCACGTCATTATTGGCGGAACGGGGCTGTCGAGCCCCCACCCTGCTCCTTTATAAAGAGCGGGGGGGGGGGGGTCGGTGCCCGGCATTCCTCCATCTCACTTCTTCAGCTTCTCCTTCCCTCCCTCTCATTCGCCATGGAGAAAGGGAATCCTGGTCCTTCGACGGTGGCAATGAGGGTCGCCGCTCGACAACGCGTCCCTCCTCCTCCTGCACCTGCGGCGGCAGAGCCAGCCGCGAGGGGAAGGGGGAGAGGGCGAGGCCGTGGGCGAGGCCGAGGCGCTCGGGGAAGAGTAGGACGGGGCGGCGCGCCGGCTTCGCCTCCGCCAGTAGTTCCTCTCCCCATGGAGGGCCTCGTCGGGGACGACCCTTGCGAGTTCTTCGTCAGGCTGCGGCGGCCGCCTCGCCGTCGCCTTCGTCTCCCGACTCCATTCGCGAGCGAGATGGAGCTGGACCCGCACGAGACCTTGAGGCTACACATGAGGGGCTGTGGAATCAGCAGTACGCGAGTCCGCATCGACTTCCCAGCCCCTAATGTGATGTATCTTGGTCGAGGGTGGAAGACGTTCGCCCGTATCCACCGCCTGACGGAGGGGCTCACCCTCCATTTTTAGCTGATGGAGGGCGGTCTCCTCTCTGTCAAGGTCTCCGGGTGCTTCGGGACTCGGGCAAGGTGTTGCGTGGAGAGCTCCTCTGATAGCGAAGACTCCTCCTCGAACGGGAGTGACGAGGAGGACAGCGGCAGCGACGACGAGGGCGGCAGGCGGCAGGATGACGGGTCCGACTAGCTGTCGGGCGCCGCTCCATGCGGCACCGGCGACCCCATGATCCGCGTCGCCGGCTCCTTGAACTTCTCGGGGTCATATCCTTGGGCGGCTGGAGTTGGGAGGCTGCGGCAGAGGAAGAGGGCGGGCGGCAAGGCCGTCAACTCGGAGTATGTGGGCACAACGCATTCGACGCGTGTGGACGTCCTGCCGCCTCGTCTTCGAGCTTTGCCTCCGGCGCCGCCATCACCATCGAGCCGTTGGACGACCACCGAGACGTTCTCTTGGTGTCTTCTGCCACCCGTAGCTCGTCTAGGCGCCCCTTTTGCCCTTTTCGCCTCCTTGACCTGCCTCCTGAAGAGAGGGACAAGAAAGGGATTACGGGCACCTTATCTCTTTTTAGTTTCTAAGCCTTCGGGCCTTAGCTGAATTTAAAGCTTGTAATCCCATCATTCATGTTTTTCATTCTCCATGATATACCTGAGTGGAATGTTTTTAATGAAAAAGGGATGCTTGCCGGGTCATTTGTCTTGCGGGTAGAACCCACATCAAGGGGTAAATCCTTGATATCTCTAGGACAGACATTTCCTTGCCCGGCAGCAGGCCTTGCCGTCTTGCCACGTCGCTCGACCTTTCTCACGCCTTCGGCGGAGGCAGGGAGGAGGCGGGTTCCGGCTCCTCGTTTCGTTCCTTTGCTGCCTCGACTACGACCATACCTGGCCCCAAGAACAAGCTCTAGGGCCTAGAGTTAGGGGAGCACAGTAGCCTTAGGAAGAAACGAGGTTTCGCATACCTCAGTCCATAAGAGAATGCATGATAAGGGATGAAGAAATTATCTGAGACCGCAGCCCCCGGCAACTCTGGTTCGCCGTCGGTGAATCTTTGTACTTGCAGCCCCCTGCAATATAGGCTTGCCGGGGTCTAGATGCTAGTCCGTCCCTCTTCTCCCCCCTTTTTTCCTCAAGTGATCCGGCAAGAATATGTGAGCCCTGCGAACCAAAGGAGACAAAAGAACGGCAAAGAGACACAAACTCGACCTCTAAGCTAGGGGTTAGCCGCCGCTAAGCACTATCAACCCTAACCAAGGACGAGACTCGATCTAGCATGCATGCTATAACTTAGGGCGCCAGCACTTCATTTATGCTCAGGGTCTGCGCCTGGCTTTGTACAAAGGGTTACATGCATCATCGGCAATGCTTGTACAAAAGGGTGGCTTGTCGGGAGGCCCGACAAGCCGCGCCTTATGGGTAAAACTTGCGAAGATGCTCGATGTTCCAGGAGTTGCTCACCGGAACGACATCTTCAGTCTCCAGGCGGATTGCCTCGGGCCTGATGACTCGTATTACCCGATAAGGGCCTTCCCACTTTGGCGTCAACTTGTTGGAATTCTTGGCCGATTGAACGCGCCGAAGAACAAGGTCGCCTTCCTCAAGGCTCCGGGCATGAACCTTGCGGCTATGGTAGCGGCGCAAGGCTTGCTGGTAGCGTGCTGCTCTCACAGCCGCCCGAAGACGATCTTCCTCAAGGAGCAATGCGTCGTCTTGCCGCAGTTGCTCTTGCTCGAGCTCATCATAAGAGAGCACTCGACGTGACCCGTATATGAGTTTAGTGGGGATAACTGCTTCTGCCCCGTATACCAGGGCAAAGGGTGTCTGGCCGGTGGCTCGATTTGGTGTCGTCCTGATTGACCAAAGAACCGCCGACAATTCATCAATCCAGTGCCTTCCGCTCTTGTGCAGTCTGTCAAAGTTCTTGGTCCTTAAGCCTTGCAACACTTCTGCATTTGCCCTCTCAGCTTGCCCGTTGCTCCGCGGGTGAGCGACGGAAGTGAAACAGACTTTGCTGCCGAGGTCTTGAGTATATTGCATGAAGGTGCGGCTTGTGAACTGCGTACCGTTGTCGGTGATGATCCGGTTGGGTACACCCTAACGGCACACCAGCCCCTTGAAGAACTTGACGGCTGACTGAGCTGTGACCTTCCTCACTGCCTCCACTTCTGGCCACTTTGTGAACTTGTCGATGGCTACGTACAAGTACTCAAAGCCCCCGACAGCGCGGGGGAAGGGGCCCAGTATGTCGAGCCCCCAGACCGAGAAGGGCCAGGAGAGAGGAATGGTTTGAAGGGCTTGAGCTGGTTGATGATGCTTTCTTGAATGGAACTAGCACGCCTCACACCTGGTGACGAGTGTTGTTGCATCCTGGAGGGCAGTGGGCCAGAAGAAACCTTGCCAGAACGCCTTGCCGGCAAGGGCTCTCGACCCAATGTGGGATCCACATATGCCTCCATGTATCTCTGCAAACAGCTCCAGTCCTTCCTCTCGAGGGATGCACTTCAATTTCACACCGTTCGGTCTCTTCCTGTACAGGATGTCATCGACGAACTGGTACATGGCAGAGCGACGGGCTACTTTCTCCGCTTCTTCCCGCTCCTCAGGAAGCTCCCCTGTCTGGAGGAATCGGACGGTATGCTGTGCCCACGCTGGAGCCTGAGGCTCGACGGCGAGGACTAAAGGCATTTCCTCCGCTATAGGGGCGGCCGTCTCGACGGCGAGGGCTAGGCGTCCTGCCAGAGCTAGCTGTCCTGTGGCGGGTTCAGTGTCCTCGGCAACATCCTTGCCGATGGCTCCGGGGAGCTCGGCGGGAAGGTACTTGGCGGGCCCTGATTTCATTCTCTTCTTCTGCTCTGTCGATGGATCAACGGATGGCTGAGTTAGCAGAAGCACAAAGGTACCTGGTTCCACAGGTAGCTTGAGGGCCGCGCGTTTTGACAGGTAATCGGCGATATCGTTCTCCGTCCGGGGAACGTATTCAGCCTGGATCCCGTCGAAACACTCTTCCAGCTTTCTCACTTCATCAACGTAGGCCTTCATCAACGGGCTCTGGTAGTCCTTATTGACTTGCTTGACGACAAGCTGCGAGTCGCCCCTGACGATGAGCTTTTTGATTCCGAGGTCCGCCGCGATCCTGAGACCGGCAAGCAGCCCTTCGTATTCCGCCGTGTTGTTTGTTGACGCCTCCTTGGGGAAGTGCATCTGGATCACGTACTTGAGGTGCTCTCTGGTGGGGGCGACGAGCAGTACGCCAGCTTCGGCACCCTGGAGGGAGAAAGCCCCATCAAAGTACATAATCCAATCGCAACTTGCCTCCTTGCCGGGGAGAGCAGTCTCTTGGGCTTCTTCGTCAGGTGTGGCGGTCCATTATGCAATGAACTCCGCCAGGACTCGGCTCTGGATCATCGAAGTACTTTCAAACTTGAGGCCAAAGCTGGACAGCTCCAGTGCCCATTCCACAATCCTCCCTATCTCATCTGGGTTGTGCAGTATCCGCTGCAGAGGGAGGCGAGTGACGACAGTGATCTCGTGTGCCTGGAAGTAATGACGCGGCTTCCTCGAGGCCATGAGGAGGCCGAAGAGCAGTTTCTGCACACCGGAGTACCTCGATCTAGCCCCCTGCAGGAGGGAGCTAACGAAGTAGACCGGGCGCTGCATCACTTTCTTCTTTGGCGGCACCTCGACCAACTGTGTCGCCTCCACACTGGTGGCGTCGGGCTCTGTTGCTGCCATTTCCTCGTCGTCGACCTCCCTCTGCGCCACTAGTGCGGCGCTGACCACGTGGTTCGTTGCCGCCAAGTATAGCAGCAACGGCTCCTCGGGCCTTGGCGCAACTAGTGTTGGTGCGGGGGAGAGGTACTTCTTCAAGTCTTGCAATGCCGCTTCGGCTTCTGGCGTCCACTCCACCGGTCCCGCCTTTTTCAGGATCTTGAAAAAGGGAAGGGTGCGCTCGGCGGACTTGGATACGAACCTGCCCAAGGCAGCGACGCAACCAGCAAGCCGGCGCACATCCTTGATTCGCTTGGGTGCTTCAATCTGTTCTATAGCATTGATCTTGTCCGGGTTGGCTTCTATCCCCCGTTGCGACACAAAGAACCCGAGAAGCTTGCCGGATGGGACGCCAAAGACGCACTTCTCAAGGTTCAGCTTGAGGTTGATCTTGCGCAGATTTGCGAACGTTTCCCGCAAATCTGATATGAGGGTGGCCTTGTCCTTGGTTTTGACCACTATATCGTCCATATAGGCCTCCATATTTCTATGTAGCTGAGGCTCAAAACCAATCTGGACTGCCCTTGCAAACGTCGATCCAGCACTCTTCAACCCAAAAGGCATCCGTATAAAACAATACGTACCACATGGGGTGATGAATGTTGTTTTTTCTTCGTCTTCTTTCATCATGAGGATGTGGTGGTAGACGGAGTAGGCATCGAGGAATGACAACAGATCACACCCAGCCGTGGAGTCAACAATCTGGTCGATGCGCGGCAACGGGAAGGGGTCTTTAGGACAAGCCTTATTGATATCTGTGTAATCAATACACAGCCTCCACTTCCCGTTCGCCTTGCGCACCATGACCGGAGTGGCCAACCACGTCGGATGGAGCACTCCTCTTACCAAACCCGCTGCCTCCAGTTTCCGGATTTCTTCAGTGATAAACTCTTGTCGTTCCAAAGCTTGCTTTCTGACCTTCTGCTTGACGGGCCGCGCATGAGGACGGACAGCAAGGTGGTGCTCAATCACCTCCCTAGGAACGCCGGGGATGTCGGAAGCTTGCCATGCAAACATATCGACATTCGCCCGCAGGAAGGTGACGAGCGCGTCTTCCTATTTGTCGTCAAGGGTGGAGCTTATGGTGAGAGCTCCTCCCGTGCCGTCCTTGTTGACGGAAACCTTCTTGGTTCCCGGCGGCGTGGCCCTGGACTTCTTGCTTCCGCTGGCGGAGCTCTCTGGCACGTCCTCGACGGCAGTGCTACACTCCGAAGAGGTGCGCTTGCCGGAGTGGGTGTCCCAGGTCTAACCGGCCTTCTTTTTCCTTTTCCCCCCGGGATCCCGGCAGCAGGAGCGAGCGCCCCAGCGGTGGCAGCTGCTGCGACTACTTGCTGGTACACTTGGTACAATTGTGTCGGAGGGGATGGTGATGATCGTCACAGGCCCTCGCATCTTCAGGGTATTGTAGGCGTAGTGTGACGCCGCCATGAACTTGGCCAGCGCGGGGCAGCCAAGGATCCCGTTGTAGGGCAAGGGGATCTTTGCAACATCAAACACAATCCTCTCCGTCCTGAAGTTCAGGTCGCTCCTGAAAGTCACGGGCAACGTGACCTTTCCCTTGGGTTGGCTTCTCCCCGGGATGACCCCTTGAAATGTGCCCATTTCTTTGAGGTATCCATCGGGGATCTGCAGCTTCTTGATCACGGCAGGCGAGATTAAGTTCAGACCGGCCCCGCCATCCACTAACATTTTTGTCACCTTGAGGTTGCGTATTGTCGGTGAAACCAACAACGGCAAGCACCCGACCGCACTAGTGCGATCAGCGTGGTCCTCAGAGTCAAAAATGACAGGAGTGCTGGACCACTTCAGCGGCCTCCGGGCATCGAGCGATGGCTCTGCTGCTGTAATCTCTCGCGCCCACTGTTTAACCCGGCGCCGAGAGGCATCCAGAGAAGCGCCGCCGTCAACGCACATGGCCTCTGTAGCTTTCGGAAACTCTTGGTCGTCGGACTCGTCGTCCTCTTCGTGATCGTCATCTTCTGGCTTCCTGTAAAGGCCCCGGGCGGGCCTCTCTTGTTGCTTATCCTTGCCGCGATGGCCCGCCTAGCCGTCGCGTTTCTTCCCGGATCCCTCAGCACCGTCTTGGCCCTTCTCCTTGTCCCGCCTCTCGTATTCAGCTCTCTGCTTCTCAGCGAGGAGCTCAACCTGCCGGCAGTCTTGGAGAGCATGGCCTTTGATGCGATGGATCTTGCAGTATCGCTTGTCGGACTTGCCTGGCTTCTCGGCCACCGCCAAGGCCTAGCAGGCGGCACATACGGCAACTTCCTTGCCAGGGTCACCTGCCTTGGTCTTCTTGGCGGAGCCGGTGTCGTCAGACCCCTCGACGGCAAGCACAGCTTTCCCTCTGCGCTTCCTGTTGCGGTGCTGGCCTTTCTTTGCCGGGGCGGCGGTATCCTCTTTGGAGGAGTCGGTTTCCACGCCGGCGTCTTCGCCGGGGTACTTCCTCCCCTCCTTGGACCGGGCACACTTGTCCGCGAGAACATAGAGCTCCGCAACATCTTTCACCTTGTTCATCGCCAGCTCTTCGCGCATCTTGCGGTTCCGAACGTTCTGATGGAACGCGCTGATGATGGCGGCGGGGTGAACATCTGGGATGTTGTACTGTACCCGGCTGAACCTCTAGATGTACTTCCGGAGACTCTCGCCTTCCTTCTGGGGAATGACGTGGAGGTCACTCGCTTGGCCATGAGCTTGGTGACCGCTATTGAAGGCGCCCATGAACTCATGGCAGAAATCCGACCAGGAGGAAATGGAGTCCACCGGCAAGTGCATCAACCATGACATGGCGTTTGGTTTAAGAGCCAACGGGAAGTAATTTGCAAGCACCTTATCGTCACGAGCTCCGGCGTCCTGCATCACGATGGTGTAGATGTTGAGGAACTCGGATGGGTGGGTCTTGCCTCCGTACTTCTCGCCCACGTCAGGTTTGAAAGTGTGGTGAGTGGGCCACTAGAACTGATGCAGCTCACGGGTAAAAGCCTGGTAGCCTACCTCGTAAGGCAGGTCCCCAGGGTTCCCCGGTGCCGGGTGGTCCACAGCAGGCTCTGCTCGCCTATCTGACTAATGGCGCGCTCCGCACCGGCGCTCGATGGTGGTCCGAGCGTCTTCATGCTCCCGATCCCGAAGGACCGGGCGTTAGTCCTGGCGGGTCCGCGGTTCGGACGATGCGATGGAGATTTCGTCGCCCGCAACGTCGCGACGGGCTGGTGTCCGTGGCACCGGGCGAGGAGGACGCGAGTGCACCGTGGTCGCGGCGCCGCCAGCCTTCCTGCCACTGGTACGCGGGATTCCGTCGGAACGTCGACCCGGGGGCTCAGTCGGGGTCGGATCATCTTTGTTGGCCATCGCAACAAGGCTTCAGATGGTGGCTCTCCATTCGTCGAGTTTCCCCGTAGTGGGAGGAAAATCGAGGAGCAATTGTGCGCGCGCCAGGGCTTCTGCTGGCGTCGGTGGCAGCGAAACCTGCATGGATCGTGACGCGCTTCGACTTCTGACCATGTCAGAAGGAGCTCTAGCACGACCGCGTGGTCGCATGCCGTCTTCACCAGCGCCTCGGCGAGCGGGCAGGTCTTCTACGTCTTGGGAGTGGCGCTCGGGGCTTTTCCCGTGGCGACGTCCGAGGTCTTCGGGGTGATCACGCCGCTCGTCGCGCGCCGCTAGAGAGGAGCACGGCGTCGGCGTCGGAGTGGCAGCCTTGGAGGCCCTCGCGCCGCCAGCGGGCGGGGCAGCAGCGACCTTGGAAGGTCCCGCGCCACCTGCGGAGGACTCGGCCCCGTCTTTGGATTTGGCGGCGCGCGGCCCGTTACCGGGCGCACGAACATCGCGGCCTCCCAAACTCCGGCTGCTGGGACGGTGTTGGTGTTCGTGAACAGCCCCCCGGGTCCTTTCGGCGACCGGTCCGCTGCTCGCCCGCGTCGGGACGGGATGCCCGGCATCCAACGGGCCAACCGCCACCGTCGTCTTCTTCTTGGGCACCATGACAATGAAGAAGCGTCGAACTAGCTGCTAAAGCCGATTCTCACAACTGCGCAGCCCTTGCCTGGCGCGCCAAAGATGTCGGTGTGGAACGACACCTATGGGATCACGGGAATCCCTTTATCTGGTTGCAGGGCGCGGGGGTCGTGAGAAGAGCGGATCAAGCAGGCAGTACACGGTTCCTTTACCCAGGTTCTGGCCGCAAAGGTGTGTAATACCCTACTCCTGCTTTGGTGGATTATATCTGGTGTTCTTGAGCTAGCTACGGGGCGTGACGAGCTCCAAAAGGCCGAATCCTCTTCCTGGTTGCCTGGGGCCTCCTTTTATAGGGAAAGGGGCTGCCACAGTGGAGCACAGGAGGTGGAAAGGGTACAGTAATGCAAGGTTATCCCTCGTATTACATGACAAGGCGCATTTAATGTGCCTTGCTTAGGTGTCCCTGCTTTATCGGGGCCGGGGGAGAGCCCCGTCTCGTCCGTCGCTGCTCCCTCCTGCATCGACACGCGCCCTGGCCAGCGGTGCCTGCGATGCCATGTAGGCGGGCAGGCAGCTGAGGTGGCGCGGCGGTAGGTCTCCACGAGGATCTGCATGCCGTCACGTAGGTGCCTGCCCAGCTGGTTGGGTCGGCAGCTGCATGCGAACGATGGTGGAGGCGTGACTGGTGCGGGTCCGATGGTGGCCCCGCGGGTGTCTTCGGCAAGGGCCTTGCCGCGGCCGCGGCAAGGGTCTTGTTGGGGTCCCGACAAGGGTCTTGCCGTGGTGCTTGCTGCCATCCCCGGCAAGGCTCTTGCCGGGGGCCTTGTGGTTTTCCTTGGCTGGGATCTCGCCAAGGACCGCCATTTCCTTTAGAGTGTGCATCTGATCTTGAATGTCTTCACAAAGATCTGCATACCACCATGGTGATGCCTCCCGAATCCTCGCCCCATGGGGGCAGGGGACTCTAGGGTGACCCGCTCTGTAGGTGTGGGGCGAGGCTGCCACGGCAAGGGTCTTGCCGGGTTTGTTAAAACTGCCTCCCGGCAAGGATCTTGCCGGGGGGGGCTGCTTCGTCCCCTTTGCTCTTTTGTGTCTTGGTCTTGGCATCGTTCGGCTCCTCTTTGGCTTCGGCCTTACCTTGGTTCTACCTCCCTTGTCGGGCTCGGCACGGCGGCACCCTTGGCTCAGACTGCCCGTGCACAGTCATAGGGGTACAAAAAGTGTACCCCCTCTTTTTGTACACCGACACATAGAGTAGTGATTTGATTTGTTATACTAACGAATCTCACAAAGGTTTTGTTGGGTTTTGTATGATTGAAGTTTTGAAGTTTTGGGTGAGATCACGATGGATGAAGGAATAAGGAGTAAGAAGATCCTATGCTTGGGGATGCCCATGTAATCCCAAGCTATTATCTAAAAGGGAAGCAAGCAACTAAGCTTGGGGATGCCCGAGTGGCATCCCCTCTTTCTTCTAGCGACCATCGGTATTTTACTTGGAGCTATATTTTTCTTCGTCACATATCATGAGTTTTGCTTGGAGCGTCTTGTATGATATGAGTCTTTGATTGTTTTGCTTTTTTATTTTGTGTCATCTATCCTTGGTGGACACACCTATTTGAGAAAGCCAAAATTATGCTATGATTTGTTAGAATTGCTCTCTATGCTTCACTTAAATCTTTTCGAGCTATGGAATTGCCCTAGTGCTTCACTTATATCTTTTTGAGCATGGTGTGGTTTGGTATTTTTGAAGAAATGCTCTCATGCTTCACTTAGATTTTTTTGAGAGTTAGCAAAAAATTTAAGAAAATTCTCTCATGCTTCACTTAAATTATTTTGAGAGAAGAAAATTTTTATGCTCGTGTTCTTCACTTACATTTGTTTGAGCTATCAAAAACAACATGTGAAATTAGTCCCAAAATGATAGATATTCAAGAGGGCTATAATAAAAACTTTCGTGAAGATCATTGAAAAAAAAAATTTGATTCTTTGTAATAGCTTTGCGATATGATGATATAATATGTGAGTCATGTTGATGAGTAATTATAGTTTAGTATTAATATTGATGTTAAGGTTCGTGATTCCCTATGTAGGCACGAAAGTCAATAGTTATGCAATGAAATTACATCCTACTTATGGTGCATTATTCGGTGTTAGTTATGCTTAATGCTTGCTTACGTACTTTTTTGTTTCTTGTTTGGATGCTTCTCAATCTTTTGCTAGCCTTCATTTTAACTACGTATGATAACTACTTGTGCATCCAAAACCCTTATACCAGTTTTGCCATATGAGTCCACTATACCTACCCATATGAGGTATTCTTTTTCCGTTCTAAGCAAATTTGTATGTGCCATCTCTAATTTTCAAAATAAATTTCCTTTTTTCGTGCTCGTATCACTCATGAAACGGTAGGGGTGGCTGATATTTTCCCATGCTAGATGTGTTATTCTCAAGATGATTGTTTATTCACTTGTCATTGCATGAGAGTACGACAAAGGTATTAGGGATGCCCAGTCTCGAAAGGAAAATGAATTTACTTTACGTTCTCAAATAATAAATTCCTTGGGAAGTGTTGGTATGGACGGCACCCATGGATTCGGTTAGCCGTGGAATGTGAAAGTATGGTGGAAAAAGGAATAAACTTTATTTTCTATTCGGGAACCACCTATGACATATCTAGCATGGAAAGTATTGGGAAGTACTCCATCGTTTTTGCTGACAGTAAAACCACGCCACATAAAATGTTTTTATCTCTATCTTTTTCGCTTTGAGCCATGGCACCTCTACAAATCCCTACTTCCCTCTATGAAGGGCATTTCTATTTTACTTTATGCAATTTTTATTTTTACTTGAGTCTCCATATTCTCTTATAAAGCACCAATTAAGGGGCACTATGATCATACTTGAGCATTGGGTGTAGCTAATATGCGAGTTTGTTTCATGAATGGATCAATGATTGATCAAAATGGGCTAGGGATAACTTGCATTAGTGTTGATATTTTGAAAGACATGGTTGCTTGTTGATATGCTTGAGTATTGAAATCTTCATGTCAAAACTAGACTATTGTTTTGAAACATATAAAAGTCCAAATTTCCATACTACAAAGAAAACAATATGTGATGAACATGTTAGACAACATTCCACATCAAAAATTGTGTTTTTATCATTTATACCTACTCGAGGACGAGCAATAATTAAGCTTGGGGATGTCGATACATCTCCAACGTATCTATAATTTTTTATTGTTCCATACTGTTATATTATCATTCTTGGATGTTTTACAATCATTTTATAGCAATTTTATATCATTTTTTGGGACAAACCTATTGACATAGTGCCTACTGCCAGTTGCTGTTTTTTGCTAGTTTTTTAACTTCACAGAAAATCAATACCAAACGGAGTCCAAGCACAGGGAATTTTTTTGGAGAATTTTTCTAGGCCAGAAGACATAGGATGGGCCAAAGAAGTACCAGAGGGGAGCCCCGAGGGGGGCACAACCCACCTGGGCGAGCCCTCGTGGGTTATGCCAACCTCGATCTCCCGCACCGCCTCTTTGCTCTATAAATACCTCAATATTCCAAAACCCTAGAGGAGTCGATGGAACACAATTCCAGCCGCCGCAAGTTACAAAAACCATAGATCCAATCTAGACACCATCACAGAGGGGTTCATCATCCTCATTGGTGCCTCTCCGATGATGTGTGATTAGTTCATTGTAGACCTACGGATCTGTAGTTAGTAGCTAGATGGCTTCGTTTCCCTGTTTTGATTCTCAATACAATGGTCTCTGGGAGATCTATTTGATGTAAATCTTTTTGCAGTGTGTTTGTTGGGATCCAATGAACTTTGAGTTTAGGATCAGATCTATGTTTTTATCCATGAAAGTTATTTGAGTCTTTTGATCCCTTATATGCATGATTACTTATAGCCTCGTATTTCTTCTTCGAACCTTCGGTTTAGTTAGGCCGACTTGATCGATTTTTCTTGCCATGGGAAGAGGTGATTTAGGATGGGTTTGATCTTACGGTGCTCAATCCCAGTGACGGAAGGGGAAATGACACATATGTATCGTTGCTATTAAGGATAACAAGATGGGGTCTATTCCTACATGAATAGATCTTGTCTACATCATGTCATCGTTCTTATTGCATTACTTCGTTTCTCCATGAACTTAATACGCTAGATGCATGCTGGACAGCGGTCGATGTGTGGAGTAATAGTAGTAGATGTAGGAAGGAGTCGGTCTACTAATATTGGACGTGATGGATATATAATGATCATTGCTTGGATATCGTCATAATTTTTTGAAGTTCTATCAATTACCCAACAGTAATTTGCTTACCCACCGTATGCTATTTTTCTCGAGAGAAGCCACTAGTGAAATCTACGCCCCCCGGTGTTTTCTTTATCATATTTGCCTTCGAGATCTATTTTCATTTGCTTTTATTTTCAGAACTATTAATCCAAAGACCCAAAAATACCTTGCTGCATTTTTTGTTATTTATTTTATCTCGCATTCCCACGAGATCTATTTATCCAATCTACTACAATTTTGTCTATCTTTTTACCCGGGAGGGATTGACAACCCCTCTTTTACGTTGGGTTGCAAGTATTTATTCTTTGTGTGCAAGTACCATTCACTTGGTTCTGCTACTGGTTCGATAACCTTGGTCTCATCACTAAGGGAAATACCTACCATAGTTGTGCTGCATCATCCCTTCCTCTTTGGGGAAATACCGACATAGTTCAAGCCGCATTAGGTCCCCATGTGGCCCCCTCACTTATCTCTTTAGCCCATGTCATCTCCTACCTCCAAAAAAGTGACCATTGCTCTCTCTCTCTCTCTCTCTCTCTCTCTCTCTCTCTCTCTCTCTCTCTCTCTCTCTCTCTCTCTCTCTCTCTCTTTCTCTCTCTCGTGTTCTTGCTATCAAACCCGTGGATTTCAATATGTTTGCTCGAAACTCCGTTTCCGAAACTGTTTTGAGCGATTGCTACTTGGTATGTGACTCCTCCATTAGTCCAATTAGTTTTTGCTGTAGTGGTTTATATTTTTAAAAATTAGCTACTCTTGGTGCTGCAGTAGATGAGCTTGCATGTTAAATTCTTAGAGTTCTAAGTAGTTTGAATGCTCAATATAGCCTCTATGCATTCCTATGGGTAGTTTCTATCAATCTTGTGAAGTTTTGTTGACAAACATTTGGTGAATTAAAAATTTCAGAGTTTTACTTATAGGAATCAGATGAGTTTCTTTAGGAAGTTTGCCTCCAAGAGAATTGCCAAGAGAGTCATTGGGGAATCATCGGACAATGACCTCCATACTCGGAGAAGGGAGGACATGCGGCTGTGCGAATGGCCGCATAACCCCTTCATGCATGGAGGCGGAATCTGTCAAGAGTTTGCACACTTTGCTGCTAATGCTGGCCTCACCGACTTCATCGTAGCTGAGTGTGAACAATACCATATCCTTACAAATTCCTTTGTGCAAATTTTTCATTTTTTGAGTATGAATAACCCCCCTGAGGTACAGTCTAATTTATATGCTGAAACCCGTCATATACCACTTACTAATGTTTGTGATATATGCTTGATCCCTTATGACGGGGAAATAGGAGAGCCTAGGCCTGCAGAATTTGAGGACTTTTATCGTACTCTATCAGTGGGAGATGAGAGAGGGGTATCGTGTGTTACCTCCACTAGCTTGCAGTTTCCTTTTGTGCATTATTTTGCTTTATTCATTGCGAAGTGTTTACTTGCTAGAGAGAAGGTTGGTGCACTTAGTGCCCCCGATTTCGCTATCTTATGCCATGCACTATACGGTGATAGCACCTTTAGCCTAGGGGCTATTATTGCACGTGTCTACACCTTAACGGGACCAACGGTAAAATTCATGGCGGTATTTACGCTACTCGCTTAGCGAGTCACTTTAACGTTCAGATACGCCAACATGAACATTGCTTTCCCAAGGTATACTTAGATCGTCACGCCATGGCAGCTCATCAGTTTATTGATTGCGAAGTGATAACCCACAAGTATGGGGGATCGCAACAGTTTTCGGGGGTAGGGTATTCAACCCAAATTTATAAATTCGACACAAGTGGAGCCAAAGAATATTTGCAAGTATTAGTACTTGTGTTGTCAATTCGACCACACATGGAGATTAATTATCTGCAGCAAAGTGATTTGTAGCAAAGTAGTATGATAGTTTTGATAGTAGTGGTAGCAGTAACACTAAGGTAACAATGATATCAATGATATTGTAACAAGTACAATAGTAACATCAGCAGTAGTAACTTAGCAAGAGCAATATGTAGGAAAATTGTAGGCATTGGATCGGTGAATTCGTTGGATGATATTCATCATATAATAGTCATAACCTAGGGCAATACAAAACTAGCTCCATTTCATAAATATAATGTAGGCATGTATTCTGTAAATAGTCATACGTGCTTATGGAAAGAACTTGCATGACATCTTTTGTCCTACCCTCCCGTGGTAGTGGGGTCCATAAGGAAACTACGGGATATTAAGGCCTCCTATTAATAGAGAACAGGAACAAAGCATTAACACATGGTGAATACATGAACTCCTCAAACTACGGTCATCATCGGAAAGTATCCCGACTATTGTCACTCCGGTGTTTACAGATCATAACACATAATAGGCGAATATGACTTGCAAGATCGGATCTAGAACATAGATATAATGGTGAAAACATAAATGGTTCAGGTCTGAAATCATGGCACCTGGGCCCAAAGTGACAAGCATTAAGCATGGCAAAGTCATAACAACATCAATCTCATAACATAGTGGATACCAGGGATCAAGCCCGAACCAAACTAACTCGATTACATGATGGATCTCATCCAAATCCTCACCGACCAGTGAGCCTACGAAGGAATTACTCACTCCCGGTGGGGAACATCATGAAATTGGTGATGAAGGAGGGTTGGTGATGACGAAGATCGAAGATCCCCCTCTTCGGAGCACAAAACGGATTGCAGATCTGGCCTCCCGATGAAGATGAGGAGTTGGTGGCGGCTCCGTATCATGAAATGAGATAATTCTTCCTCCCTAGTTTTTTTGTACAAATATAGCTATTTGTGGAATCGGAGATAGGGTCTATGGGGCCACCAGGTGGACACAACCCACATGGGCGCGCCTAGAGGGGGGCACCCTGGTGGGTTGTGCTCACCCAGGGGGCCCTCAAGTGGTTCTTGGCTCTAGTAATTTTCTTTTATTCTGAAATAAATCTCCAAAAAGTTTTGTTCCAATCTGAGAACTTTTATTTCTGCACAAAAACAATGCCATGGTAGTTCTGCTTTAAACAACGTTAGTCTAGGTTAGTTTCATTCAAATCATGCAAATTAGAGTAAAAAACAAGAGGAAAAGGGTTAGGAAAAGTAGATACAATGGAGATCATGCCAATTATCTTCACAAGCTCTTTCATCTCCTCATTGCTGCCAATCGCCGCGGGCACCTCTCCTGTCGGCTGCCACTTTGGCTCCGGCGGCCACATAGCAACCTTCCTCAAGTCGCCAACCATGGGACCAGTGAAGCTCAACTTCGGTGGGGACAAGGCTTTCCAAAGTGAGATGAGAAGAAAGTTTCGACACCCAGTGGTTTTCTCCCCTGGCTTCCGCAAGAGAGAATTCAAATTGGTGGCATCCTTCTGCCGATCTACATTCAAGCTTGACGGCCACATGGTTAGTGTTGCTCTCCAATCTTGCTTCGCTGGTTACACACAATGTTTCCGTGTTGTTTGGCTAAAGAATCGTTCCTTTCGGTCCTCGGTGGCCTCCAAGGAAGTGGGATTTGAGATCTATAATGCGGGTCGTATCATTGAGAATGATTTCGAGTTAGTTTTTAGCCTTTGGGGTCATGGTGGCCCTAACTAGCATCGTGAAGAAGCCTTGTTCTACAAGGAGGAAGAAATTCATGGACCCTAGTTGGCCGTAATGGTCGTCCGGTGAACCCTGCCAACTCCGGTGATCACCATGCTTGGCAGGTCTGGGTCAATGACGACATTTCAGTTTTTGCTAGGCTTTCAATGCCTCCTAATTCTCCGAGCAATCATAGGGAGACCGCTAATCCTCCTTTGACTGACATGATTAACACCAGTGCTTCATCACCGGGTGGGATTAGCAGTGGTGCACGTCGTCACAATTGAGGGCGTCCTCGACTAAGGGGTCCTCGGGCATCCGTCCTGTTATCCATGGGCCGGACTGATGGGCTGTGAATACATGAAGGCCGAAGACTAAACCCTTGTCCGGATTGGACTCTCCTTGGCGTGGAAGGCAAGCTTGGCGACCAGTTATGAAGATTCCTTCTTATGTAACCGACTCTATGAAACCCTAGATCCCCCCGGTGTCAATATAAGCCAGAGGGGTTAGTTCGGAAAGCATATATTCATTACCATATTCATACAGGCTAGACTTCTAGGTTTTAGTCATTACGATTTCGTGGTACATCAACTCTTGTAATACTCATATCCATCAAGATCAATCAAGCAGGAAGTAGGGTATTACCTCCATAGAGAGGGCCCGAACCTGGGTAAACATCGTGTCCCCTGTCTACTGTAACCATCGATCCTAGACACACAGTTCGGGACCCCCTACCCGAGATCCGCCGATTTTGACACCGACATTGGTGCTTTCATTGAGAGTTCCGCTGTGACGTCGACGAAAGTCTCGATGTCTCGCCTTGTCCTTAAAGAAAACATCACCTCCGGGGGAGTTCTGGCCCCAGGCCAAACCCTCCGGCTGGACGGCTTTACTATGATCGCCAGTTCGGCCGTCGAGCCGACGATGAACTCTCGGGCCATCGAAAAACCCCTTTGCATCAACTCCGAGCACTCCAAGAAGATGGATCTGGCAGAGTTTTCATCCTTGAACGAACTCCTAGATCGCATCACCGCTTTGGGAATCACCACAGATTATGATTGGATCAGGCCTAAAACCAATCGAGGAGAAATCAAAACTCCATCGGTCACCCACCAGATAGCGGTAGTCGAGGAGCAGGACGGCGAGTTTTCTTCTATACCGAAGACAGATTGTGTTCGGATCGCCAATCAGGAAAAGCCGGATACCCATCAGCGAAAGGATGTGACCAGCCCTCCGAACATAGAATCGGACGGCAGTCCTATATAATCAGAAGATATTTCAGAGCCCAGACTGTTGAGTCTGGAATGTCTTCAGACTCCGGATAATCAGTCAGGTCAGGGTTCGGATTCAATTCCACCCACCCACACGGACATAGACGCCCTTATGAGAATAAAACAACAATCTCAGGAAACGGTTCACCACTTTTGGTCCAGATTCCTCCTTGTCAAAGACAAGGTAAAAGATTGTCGTGACGAGGACGCGATATCAGCGTTCCGCAACAATTGCGCGGACGAAGGAATCCTCAATGCCATCAAGCGTCGCCGCATACTGAAGTTCGCTGAGTTAGCAACTATCATACAAAAGTACAGTGCAACGGAAAGCGTCTGGAAAACTCAGGCAACTTGCTGGGAACCGTCGATCCCAACTGAACTCCTCCTACAGGCAAAAAGGGCGCACCCCCGTGGCATGCGCAGTCCAACACTCAAGAAACATAAAACCATTACGCGGCACGACACCGTCCTGGAGGGATGGCTCGATGGCCCATGCAAAATACACACGACGCCAGATACCGTGGCAACCCACACCCTTAGAGCTTGTTGGATTGACCGCCAGGTAGCCAAGAGCGGCGAGGACATCCTCATCAAGGACGCCCCAGAACAGCACCCTCCAGAAAACGACGACACAAGAATATTGATGGTCTTTGAGACATTCGCTTCAAACAACAAGCACTAAAGAGCACTTCGTGACCTCGCCGAAGTCTGCCAAATTGCTGCAATAAACCCTTGGAACGACACGGCTATAACATTTAATGTCAGCGGCGAGCCGAAGTATAGGACAGTCTGAGCGCCAGCCGCATTAGTCCTCAGTCCCATCGTGGACGGGTTTCGACTTACCAAGGTCCTCATGGACGGCGGTAGCGGACTAAACCTCATTTACGAGGACACACTCCACATAATGGAAATAGACACGAGCCATATCAAGCAAAGTAGCAGAACCTTCCGAGGAATCGTTCCCTGTCGAGAGGCGCGATGCGTGGGAAAAATCACACTTGACGTAGTATTCGGCACGCCAGAGAATTATCGGTCCGAATAAATCACTTTCCAAGTGGCCCCTTTTAGTAGTGGATACCACGCCCTATTGGGGCGGGACGCTTTTACACTCTTCCAAGCTATACCTCAAAATGCCCAGACCGAACGGTATAATCACTCTTGTCAGTGATCCGTACATAGCACTCCGCGCTAAAAACAAAACAATATCCCTCGCCCTTGAGGCGCTATCCGAAGCCCTCGGGGCCGAAGAATTAACCGCACTACGCTCCACGGTGGACAGGGACGATGTGATCCTCGACAAACGCCCCAAATCCACCTCCTTCAAACCAGCAGAAGAAATAGTCAAATTCCGGGTCCACCCAACGGACCCCAAGAAGATAGCTTCTATCGGAGCACAACTGAACCCAATAGTTGATGCCGCACTACGAGAATTCCTGCGCGAAAACTGGGATATATTCGCTTGGCACCGTTCAGATATGCCAGGGATCCCACGCAAGCTGGCCGAACATAGCCTCAATAATGAAAGGGGTTTAAACCGGTTAAGCAAACACTGCGGCGCTTTTCTGAACCCAAGTGACAAGCCATGGGGGTGGAGCTGGCCAAGCTTATCGAGGCCGGATTCATTAGAGAAATCAAACATCCAGACTGGCTGGCAAACCTGGTGATGGTGCCAAAGAAGGACAAATCTTGGCGCCTGTGTGTCGATTTCAAAGACCTCAACAAGTCTTGCCCCAAGGATCCCTTCCCCTCCCTCGCAATGATCAAATCATTGACGCTACCGTAGTACATGACTCACTATGTTTCCTTGATGCATATTCCGGATACCATCAAATCAAAATGAAGCAGTCCAATCAAGTTGCAACAACATTAAT
This sequence comes from Aegilops umbellulata, assembly GCA_032464435.1. Lineage (NCBI taxonomy): Eukaryota > Viridiplantae > Streptophyta > Magnoliopsida > Poales > Poaceae > Aegilops > Aegilops umbellulata. Next base: position 146,013,124 of record CP136059.1, on the reverse strand, counting down.
TTATCACCCCATACGGGCCATTCTGCTTCAACACCATGCCCTTTGGGCTCAAGAACGCCGGCACCACATACCAATGCATGATTCAAATATGCCTAACATATCGGCAAGACGGTAGAAGCTTATGTCGATGATGTCGTCATCAAAACAAGGCACGTCGACACACTAATAGACGACTTATGTCTTACATTTCACAACCTCCGTCTGTATGACATTAAGCTCAACCCGGAAAAGTGTGTCTTTGGCGTCCCCGCTGGAAAACTGTTGGGCTTCATCATTTCCAGTAGAGGAATCGAAGGAAATCCAGCCGAAATCCGAGCTCTATCACAGTTGGCTACGCCAACAGACCTCAAACAAACTAGTTGGTTGCGTGGCAGCGTTAAGTCGCTTTATCTCCAGGTTAGGAGAAAAGGCACTTCCACTCTATCGAAGACGGTGCACTGATAACTTCGAATGGACAGACGCGGTGAATGTCGGACTGGAGGAAATAAAGGCCCTCCTAGCAAGCGACCCAATTCTGGCTGCACCAAACGCTGGCGAACACATGTTGCTATACATATCGGCAACACACCAGGTGGTGAGCGCCGTGCTTGTCGTCGAACGAGAACAGGACGGACACAAATTTCCGCTCCAAAAACCAGTATACTACGTATCTACTGTCCTCACACCATGCAAATCCCGGTACCCCCACTACCAAAAGATAGCATACACAGTGTTTATGGCATCCCGAAAGCTATGGCACTACTTCTTGGAGTGTTCAATCACGCTGGCCTCTGAAGTCCCACTAAATGACATAATAAACAACCGCGATGCCATGGGACGGATCGCCAAATGGTCCATAGAGCTACTTCCATTTGACATAACATATAAGCCACGTCAAGCCATCAAATCCCAAGTGCTGGCGGACTTCGTCGCCGAATGGACAGAGGCCGAACTCCCTAAAGAGTACGTCGCATATTCCAACCGGGTTATGTATTTTGACGGCTCCAAAAGGCTGGTGGGGCTAGGAGCGGGCTTCGTGTTAACATCCCCCACTGGGGACGTCGTCCAGTATGTACTCCAAATACTATTCACAGACTCCAACAACGCAGCCGAATATGAAGCCCTATTGCATGGTCCTCAGATGGCCGTATCAATGGGCATACAACGCCTAGAGGTGCGTGGGGATTCAAACCTCGCAATATCTCAAATAAACGGAGACTTTGATGCCAAAGATCCAAATATGGCAGCTTATTGTAATGCCGTCTTAAAAATGTCGACTCGGTTCGAGGGGCTCGAATTTCATCATGTCACCCGAGAAAGTAATCAGGCAGCGGACGTTCTCGCTCGCATCGGTGCCAAGCGCGACCCTGTCCCACCCAACATTTTCCTGGAAAGGCTTATCAAGCCATCCGTGGGGTGGCAAGGGGAGGGTGGCAACAACAGTCCAGATCCGAATACAACCACAGATCCCGAACAGACCGACAGTATCGGGGGCTCAGCCACCGAAATAACGCCATCGGCCCACCTCATTATGGCAGTCATTGCCCCGTGGACCGAAACCATCTTGACCTACATTGATAGGAAGGAACTTCCCGAGGACTAGAATGAGGCTCGCCGCATTGTCCAGCATTCGAAGGCCTACAAGGTTCACAACGGAGAGCTCTAAAAGAAAAGTACTATCGGAGTACTTCAAAGATGTATCTCCGAGGAGGAGGGGCGGCAGCTTTTAGCGGAAATTCACGCTGGTCTCGGCGGACACCGCACCGCAGCTCGGGCCCCTGTTAGCAAGGCCTTCTATACTGGGTTTTACTGGCCGACAGCCCAGGCAGACGCGCAAGACCTTGTCCAACACTGCGTCGGATGCCAACTCTTCGCCAACCAAAGCCACATGCCCCAACTGCCTTACAAACTATCCCCATTACTTGGCCTTTCGCGGTCTGGGGACTGGATATGGTTGGACCCCTTAAAGGGGGAAGCCATAAGAAAAAATATCTGCGTGTCATGGTGGATAAATTCACTAAGTGGATAGAGGCTAAACCAGTCAATACGGCTGAGTCTGGCCCGGTGATAGAATTCATATCCGGTGTTGTGCATCGTTACGACGTCCCACACAACATCATCACCGAAATCGGCTCTAATTTCACAGCCAACGAGGTGAAAACCTGGTGTACTAATCTTGGCATTAAACTCGATTACGCCTCCGTCTACCACCCGCAAACCAACGGTCAAGTCGAATGAGCCAAGGGTCTTATTATGAGCGGCATCAAGCCTAGACTAGTGCGGTCTTTGAAAGAATCATACAAACACTGGGTTGAGGAGCTAGACTCCGTACTCTGGAGGTTGCGGACCACGCCCAAACGTACTACCGAATACACACCTTTCTTCATGGTGTACGGCGCGGAGGCCGTATTGCCCTGCGATATTATCCATGACTCACCTCGAGTGCGCATGTATGGAGAGAGAGAAGCAGAGTTTGATTGGCAGGACAACCTAGATGCCCCGGAAGAGGAGCGCGATGTCGCAAAAGCCCGTTCAGCATTTTACCAACATCAGGCTCGAAGATATAAAAGCAAAGAAGTATGGGCCAAGACCTACAACATTGGCGAACTCGTTCTACGCCTGCCGAAGAAGAAAAAGGACAAACTCAAGCCCAAATGGGAGGGTCCCTTCATAATTGACGAAGTTCTCACCGGAGGGGTGTACCTTCTTTGTGAAGCATTAGACAATCGCCTCGAGCCGAACCCCTGGAACGCGTCCAGACTCCAAAGATTCTATGCCTAGCGACAAACTCCTTGTTCGTCTCCTTCTCCCCTGTAGTTTCCATTATTTTCTCTCTCTTTTTCGATTAAGTTTCTTATTTTTCGCTTAAAGATTTCGTACGGCTAGACCGCACACCCATGACGCATACATCTTTAAATATGTACGTCCATTATACTCGGGGGCTTCTTGGACAGAAGTTTTTTACTATCATCAAGCTCTTCAAATATGAGTTTTTCCATATATACCCTTTCTTCGCCATTATATGCATTGATATGACTTAGTTTTGGCCAAGCTGGGTTGCCTGGCTCCTATGCTTATGCCCTACGTTCCCGTTAGTTCGGCTAGGGCATAAAGGGAGCACCTCTGTGATTGCTACTCCCGGGTCATCCTGATGTGTACCTCAGACTAGGTGAAGCTGAAAGCTAGCATTCTTAAGGGAATATTCGGTCGGTGAATTAAAGATGTTTTTGCACTCGCTCCATTGTGAAACCCCAGAAGTCATACACACTGTTATTCTCACATCACAATTCGGACATGCACACTGATGCATCCACACCCAGGGAAAGGAACACTTAACGGAACTATTCTCTTTGGAAGATGTTTCTTACAATCTTAATGTAGTATAACATAGCCAGCCGGATACAACTTGTCTGTTCAAGCAACTATGATCCCTATGCCTAGTTTCCGCGCATACTCGGGTCTATTCAGCCGCGCGGGTATTCAGAAACACTCCACACCTTCGGGTCCGGAGGTTGAAGCGAAAAGGTCAGCCATGACAAATGCTATACAATTTAGCGAGAATTACAGGTATCAAGGAAAGTACATAGTCACTTGGACTCAAACACTTCCTCCTCTACAGCGTCCAAAAGGTTGTCTAACATACAATCCTGTTGGGAATATTTGGCGGCCACCTCTACTTGGTCATATACTAAACTAACGGGAATTTCTTCCCCATTCGACCCTAGCAGTCCAACATGGGCCATGTGATTAGGATCCAGCTTGGTATACCGCGTCTTCACGATAGCCCAGGCCTCTGACGCACCCTCTCAGCAGGCAGATATCTTCCACGGTCGGATACGCCTCCGCGCTCCTTTGAATAGCTCTACGAGCTCCTCCATACTTCCTGGAGGGGAGGCAGATGGCCATAAGGCCTTGGCAACACTCTGCATTGCCAGCCAAACATGTTCGTGCAACTGCGATAGCCCTCGCAGATCACTCGATGATCCGGACACCTCCTCTTAAGGACGGTCCGTAAACATACCTGCAATCATAACTATATAAGTTCCATTTATCTCCGAACTACTTTAAAAATAGTTCAGATACATACTGAATATACCGCTCCGCAGCTTCTTGTTTTCCTTCATGGAGTCGGCTAGCTGGGCTCGCACATCTTTCAACTCTTCACCCAATGTAGTGTCGGAATCTTGTAGCTTGTTTTTCTCGTCCCTGACTCGGGTCAACACACGCTCGCTTGTGGCGTGTAGCCTTTTCACCTCTTTCTCCCCCTCTTGGGTGATCTTCAACTTCTCTTCAAGTTGATCGGGCGATCCTATTATGCGATAAGCAACAGTATTAGTACAGTTGCTATACACTTATTGTTCCTCGGGGAACTTTACCAGATGACGCCTTCTTGAAGTTTCCAAGCTCAGCGGTAGCGGTACCTAGCTGTGCCCGACACTGCTCCAGCTCTCGGCCTAGCAGGCCATTCTTCTTTGTAAGGACCTGGTTATACAACGATCCTTAAATCAGTTGTAGCAACCGTTTCCATTCTCGGGGGCTACGAGCATACGGTTATCCTTTTCGGATAAAGAAAAATTTACCTGCACATCTGTCAAATGTTGCATTGTGGCTTTTCTAAGCCCATCTCGAGCAGCTCATATGTATGCGCCGACCGAGCTGAAGGCATTGAATGCCTCTCCCAGGAAATTGGGGTCTCGTAAGACAGCCCGGCAGGGCCGATGATTCATGGCGCTCTCTACTCCCGAGTTGGTAACATACATGTTTTCCGAACCCTCGTCCGAAGGAAAGTCCGGCGTTGTCCCCATAGCGGCCCCCACCCCTCCGGTGGGATCTAAATCCCAGTTGTTGGGAGTGCGACCGGCCGAATCCCCGGATATAGTTCGGCGAACCTTTTTCCTGATACAGGACCAACATAACAATTACGGTTGGGTACGACTACCAAAACATAACTTCAAATCCATACCTCTTCGACGAAGGACCAGCCTTGTCTTTGCTGACCTTCCTTTTCAAGGCCTTGCTCGGCGCGGGAGCTGCTCTTCTTCGAGTCATCCCCGGTGTAGCATGACGTGCCGAATGCCTCCCCTTTGAAGCATGAGATATTGCGGCGGGTGAGGAAGTGCGAGGAAACTCTTTCAAGGGGGATTTCTCCTGATTACTTACGTGGGAAGCTGGACGAAGACCAGGATAATCAGCAATGATGGCCACTTCTGTGCCATCATAACTAGCCTAGTAAAACACCCCTTCCGCAAGTATCACGAATATATCTGGGTCCTCTTCGAACCCAGGATCAAGCTCTCGGTTGTGGTTCTCCGGCTGTGGGGCAGGGCTACTAAGCCCCTCGGTTAACTTCCGCCAGTGCTGTTTCAAAATAGATGAATGGGGAATTCGTCAAAGATGGATATGAGAGCGGAGTGAATAAAACCAAAGGGGTTAAGACTTACACAGCTGGGAGGGTTGTACATGGAGTACCCGTCTCTCCGATTGATGCGGAGAAATTCTTCTTCCTCCCCTTTGAACAGCTCGGCTAGTATCTTGGATAGAGCGGCAGGAGTGTCCGGACCTTTCCAACCACAACGGGAGGCGTCGTCCTCCCAATTATAGTGCCACATTGGGAGCCCCCTGTATTGAAGTGGCTGAACCCCTCGCACTATGGAAGTCGCCATTACCTCTACTATTGTAAAGCCGGACTGGGCAAGCATCCTTATCTTGCCCAGGAGATGACAAACTTCTACACTGTCCTCCTCTTCAAGACTTCGGGGACGCCAGCTATGACGTTTATTCAAGGGAACGCTTGCAAATTCCGGGAGACCCCTGCAAATGGGGTCGGGAAGAGCGACGTCTTCTATATAGAACCATTCGGAAGGCCATTCTTCAGATGCCTTCCTAGGTGTGCCGGACAGGTATCCTGTATCGTCGACGTGCCATACTTCGGCTCCGCCCACTTCAAATATCGACCCCTGGTGGTTGCGCGGGACAAGCTAGAACAACTTTCTCCATGGTTCGAAATGGGCCTCAATGCCCAGGAAAAGTTCACACAACGCGACGTAGCCCGCAATGTGCAAAATGAAGGCCATAGTATTCCAGAAGCCCCCGGAGGAACGGATGGATTGGAAACTCGACGCCCCTTAGTAGATAAGGGACGAAACAAACTCGTTCCCCCCCGGATAGATTGAGAAACTCCTCCGCCTGGGTCTCACCGTTGAGGGAGGCTTGCCCTGCTCGAACAGCGACCAGATCTGCAGGGGGAAGGAATCCCTATGTTTGCCACTGGGCACTTCTCCCGCTTGCCTCTCTCTGAGTCGAATGAGGAAGTAGGAATGCTAGCCATGTTGGAATGGCTTCTCCTAGTAGTCTGTGGGGATTTTCTCCGCGAGATGATGAAGGGATCCAAGATCGGATCACTTTAAATAGGTGCTCTTCATGTCCTAAACGGGTTGTTGTTTGAAAAAATACCCTGAACCCCCACATTTGCTCGACACATGGAAGGCGAGGTTATTGAATGCGCAGCAACCGAGGGAAGACATTGAGTCTACAGCCGAATACACTACATAGAAATCGTTAAAGGAGGAACCTGCCTTGGAATGTCGAAGACAATTTGTGTGCCGGACACTTTGTTATTGAAGACTGGTTCGGGGGCTACTGAGGGAGTCCTGGACTAAGGGGTCCTCGGGCGTCCGGCCTGTTATCCATGGGCCGGACTGATGGGCTGTGAAGACATGAAGGCCGAAGACTGAACCCGTGTCCGGATTGGACTCTCCTTGGCATGGAAGGCAAGCTTGGTGACCAGTTATGAAGATTCCTTCTAATGTAACCGACTCTATGTAACCCTAGATCCCCCCGGTGTCTATATAAGCCGGAGGGGTTAGTCCGGAAAGCATATATTCATTACGATAGTCATAATGGCTAGACTTCTAGGGTTTAGCCATTACGATCTCGGGGTTGATCAACTCTTGTAATACTCATATTCATCAAGATCAATCAAGCAGGAAGTAGGGTATTACCTCCATAGAGAGGGCCCGAATCTGGGTAAACATGGTGTCCCCTGTCTCCTGTAACCATCGATCCTAGACGCACAGTTCGGGACCCCCTACCCGAGATCCGCCGGTTTTGACACAGACAAAAATGTCTGATGCCATGCATGTAGACAGTTGCGTCATTTGGCCAAATTTGGTGATGCACCACACCTTTCTGGGCTTCGGCCTTTCTTTTATTTTGACACCTTTCCTGGGCCGCCTAAATTTGCTTGGGCCGATGGACTCGTGGGCGACTGGTTCTGTGCGGCTGGGCCGGCACCTCGAGTCAAAGTTGCTTCCTCCTTTAGCGAGTTGATTGAGGACTTGTTTCCTAATTTCCAACCCCGTCTGACCCCTGTCTCCTCACCTTTCTCTGCTATCACCACTATTCAAACCTCACAGGCAGCTCCGCCTTGCAACACCACCTCCGCTCCTCTCATGGCCAACATTCCAATCGACCCTCGGCCATTTGTGCCCATGGTTTTGAGATTCAGCACATCGAGGGAGGAAACTCTGTGCAAATAGTAGTGCTCCCTCACCGCGCCCGTCATCATGAAGATTGGGCTATTGTGACTATCAATCCACTGCCAGACGAGGTTTTCTTCCAAAATGTTAGAGATGTTGTTGAGGAGTTCCTTCTCTCTGTGCATGCTTATGTGCGTGATATTCAAGAGTGTCCTTTTGGTGAAGCCTACGTGCGGTTTGTGAGGGTGAGAGACAGAGACATACTAGTTAGGGGCAGTCCGCATGCTTTTGGTGATGTCTTCCTATCTTTTGTCAAGCATAATGAGGGAGGAATTGGAGGCGTACCTATTTCAATAGGGATGTCTAGTTGTTGCTTACTGGTGTTCCCTTTGATTTCTGGACTACTAAATATCTGACCCATGCCATTAGCAAGTTTGGTAGGATGTTGCTGTGATAGATCTGATTAGTATCCCCAAGAGCCTAAGATGGTGTGAGGGGGAGGGTTTTGAAGAAGTCACCTAGTCTGTCGGCGTTCTGGGAACAGGGGTCCCCAGACTTGCCTGCCTGCGGCCCACGACATGGCTCCCCAAGCGGGCCGTACGACCCATCTTCGCCAGCAAGCACTCAAGACCCTCGCGAGGGCCAGGCCTCGCGAGGCGGACGACATAAGACCTCCTCGGGAGCGGCCTCACTAGGCTGGCTCGTGAGGGGTGGAGAGATCAAGGCAAGGCAAACCTCGCGAGGTTTCTCATGACATGTGTCGTGACGACCAAGGCCAGGCAGGTGCCAGGCGGGCGCCAGCGCGCACAGTGTCCTTGCTTCATCTTTGGTGCTAGGGCGGCAAGCGCAGGCAAGGAGTACCGAGGCATCAAGCAAAGGGTTTCATATTGGTGCAACGAGACCAAGACCAGTAGGACGGCAAGACGGAGGTCACCGTGGAGCCCAAGACGGCGTCACCACCATAGCCTTTGGCAGGCGAAGACTACTTTTGTCAGGATAAGCTGTACTAGCTGTCCCCCTTCAAACTCGGCCATTGTGGCATCCCTTCCCGCTCAATATTTGGGAAGAGGACCAGGGCCTCTATAAATAGGACTAGTCATCACCGTAGGAGGCGACTCATCTTGAGCTATCCTCACCCACACACCAGCTCGCCAAGCACAAGAACACCTCACCCCAGGAGGTTGTTCCTCCCCTTGTACTGTTCATCCTCGGCCCAAGAGGCAATCCACCACCACCACACTAGAGTAGGGTATTACACCACAACGGTGGCCCGAACCAGAATATTTCTTGTGTCCTCGTGTTCTTTGGGTTCGGCGAGCTAGTCCGTGAGATCGTGGAGTGTGAGAGCGTAGGAAAGGAGAGATCTTCATGCGCACCCAAGTGTTCTAACCTCAAGGGTTTTGCCGAAACCCGAAATCCGACATTTGGCACGCCAGGTATGGGTGCGCCAGAGTTTTCCTTTCGTCGATCTGCGCTTCACCGCCGCCACGCTCCACCCCCATGGCAAACGCCGCGCTTTCTGCTTCGACGACCGGTGCCAGCGGCGGGGCCAGGGGGCTCCGAGCCTTGGCCCCCGCCTTACGACAGGTGTAGTGGCCGCCCAAGTTCAAGCCAGAGATGCCGCCGTGCTACGACGGCACGGAGGATCCGGCGGCTTTCCTGCTGGCGTACGAGGAGGCCATCCTCAAATCTGGGGGCGACGACAGGGTCATGGCCAACTGGCTTCCCATGGCCCTTGTGGGCGCACCGCGTGCCTGGCTGCTCACCCTCCCAGGATCTTCCGTGGCGTCTTGGGTGGAGTTCGCGACCTCTTCACCGTCCGCTTCGCGGCGTTGGCACCCCACGCTATGGCGGCCCTCCTCAGTGGCTCGCAAGCACCGCCCTCGGATCATCACATCTAGCCATTCCTTCACCAGATCGGCGCCACTTCCAAGCCCCCGGGGGCTCCCCCGGGCTGGGCCGCGCCCGAGGCCGACCTCACCTTCAACTCAGGGGATCATCCCGTCTCCACCGCTGGCTCAGGTATGCTCCCAATGCTTTGCAAGCCCATCATCTGCAACATGTCCGTCACCAAGACCCTCATCAACGGCAGCGCCGGCCTCAACTTGCTCTCCATGGAGGCGTTCAGCCTTCTTCACGTGCCACTCGAGCGGCTCTGCCTCAGCAAGCCTTTCTCAGGAGTTGGCGGCGGCACCGCCCACTCCCTGGTGCAGATCCGCCTTCCTGTCACTTTCGGCACGCGCAACAATTACCGCACCGAGCTGGTCGAGTTCGACATCGCCTGCACCGTCCTCCCGTACAACGCCATCCTCGGGTACCCGGCCCTGGCTCAGTTCATGGCGGTGACCCATCCGGCCTACAACCTCATGATGATGCCCGGGGGCAAGGGTGTCCTCGGAGTAGTTGGGGACACCAAGGAAGCCCTGATGACACTCAAGCTTGCCCTCAAGACCGCTGCGACGGTGCAGCCCGCCGACGCGGACACCTCCAAGGCCAAGGGAGCCGCAGCAACCAAGAAGAAGCAGTTGTTCACTCAAGATAAGGCAGAAACCAAGCAGGTGCCAGTCAATGAAGATGGGTCCTCAGGAGCCACCTTTACCATAGGTGCCGACCTCGACCCAGATCAAGAGGGAGCGATGGTGAAGTTCTTGCGCACAAACAAGGAGATGTTCACATGGAACCCAAATAGCTGGTGGGGGTCTCGAGAGAGGTGACTGAGCATCACTTAAAGGTGTGACCCAACATACGCCCTGTGAAGCAGCGGGCGAGACGTCAGTCCACGGAGAAGCATGCCTTCATCGTCCAAGAAACCCACAAGCTGGAGTCGGCGGGTGCCATTCGCGAGGTCCGGTACCCTGAGTGGCTGGCGAACCCTGTTGTTGTGCCAAAGAAAGGTGGGAAGGAGCGCATGTGTGTCAACTTCACCAACCTCAACAAGGCCTACCCCCAAGATCCGTTCTCGCTTCCACGCATCAACCAGGTCGTCGACTCCACCGCCGAGTGCAGTTTGATGTGCTTCCTGGATGCGTTCTCAGGCTATCACCAGATCAGGATGGCTGTAGAAGATGTGGAGAAGACGGCCTTCCTGAGCCCGTGTGGGGTGTACTGCTATACTTGCATGCCTTTCGGAGTGCGCAACGCGGGAGCGACCTTCCAGCGGCTGATGCACATCGCCTTAGGGCGGAAGCTCAGGAGAAATGTGGAGGCCTACGTCGACGACATTGTGGTGAAGTCTCAGGAGGCGATAACTTTGATCCAAGCCCTGGAGGAGAACTTCGTGAGCCTACGCCAGGTGAACTTGCGGCTCAACCTGGAGAAGTGCGTGTTCGGTGTCCCTTCTGGCAAGCTGATTGGTTTTCTTGTATCCCACCGAGGGATCGAGGCGAACCCAGAGAAGGTCAAGGCAATCAAAGACATGAGCCCACCGCAGACCCTCAAGGAGATGCAGAAGCTTGCCAGTCGTGTGACTGCGTTGGGGCGCTTTATCTCCAAGCTGGGAGAGCATGCCCTACCATTCTTCAAGCTGATGAAGAAGAAGGGCCCATTCGAGTGGACTCCGGAGGCTGACCAAGCGTTTCAAGACCTCAAGATATACCTGACAAGCTCACCAGTGATGGCGGCGCATCGACCCCTCGAGCCACACCCCACTCTGCCAGCGCAGTGCTGGTGGCCCTCAGAGAAGAGCACCAGGTCAAGGGACCGCCAGGTGGAACCTCAAGGCCGGACGAAGCAGCGTGGCACCAAGGCAAAGCTCCTGAAGCAGTGGCTGCTTCGACAGACCACCAAGCCCCTGAAGCCGAAGACCCCGAAGAGACACCTCAACCCCCGGAAGCTGAAGACTCCGTCAGCTCTCCCGCCCTCGTCGAGCACCCGGTGTACTTCGTCAGCACAGTGCTGCGGGATGCGAGGGCACGATACCCCATGCCTCAGAAGATGCTACTCGCGCTCCTGGTGGCCTCGCGCAAGCTGCGCCACTACTTCCAGGGTCACCCCATCAAGGTCGTCTCAGCTTACCCGCTGGAAAGAGTGCTCAAGAGCCCCAATGCTGCCGGGAGAGTCGCTGAATGGAACATCAAGCTGCAAGCGTTTGACTTGGAGTTCAGCACGACCAGGGTCATCAAGGGAGCTGCGCTCGCAGACTTTGTGGCGGAATGGACCGCCGTCCCAGAGCTCGAAGCAGGCAAGAACCAATCCATATCTCTAGGGAGCGAAGCTTTGGACGACTGGGTCATGTACTTCGATGACACGTTCTCACGCCAGGGCACGGGGGTTGGAGTAGTGCTCATCTCACCCGCCTAGGACAAGCTCTTCTACGCCGTGCAACTCTGATTCCAGTAGGGCAAGAAGGTCTGCAAGAACATAGCAGAGTACGAGGGCCTCATAGCTGGCCTCAGGGCTGCAGTGGCTCTTGGGGTGAGGCGTCTCACCATCAAGGGAGACTCACAGCTCCTCATCAACTTCTCCAATAAAGTATATGAGCCAAAGGACGAGCACATGGAGGCATAGATCACAGAGGTGCGTAAGATGGAGAAGCAGTTACCTGGTGTGGAACTGCAGCATGTGCCCCGTGGCACCAACAAGGAAGCCGACAACATCGCTAGAAGGGCATCCAAGCGGCTATCCCAAGAGCCTGACAACATTGATGAGCGGCTCTTCAAACCATCAGCAACACCGCGGCTCTCAAGAACAGAGCTACCTCGGGAGGAGCTCCCTCAACCACCTGCCTCAGGAGCCCCGCCCTACGGCCTGACCTCGGGAGCGCGCTTGCTCTTGGCGCTTGAACCTCAGGAGGGGTGCTGCATCAAGGAATTCAAGGAATACCTGAGGCAAGGGACACTGCTGGAAGAGGAGGGGGACATGGAGCATGTGGCCCAACAAGCGACGGCGTACTGCATCCGGGATGGTGAATTATACAGGAAGCGGCCGAATGACGTTTCCCTGCTTTGCATCTCCAGGGAGCAAGGAAGAGAGATGCTTGCCGACATACACGGCGAGGACTGCGGGCACCACTCGTCATCACGAACCCTCGTCGGCAAGGTGTTTCGCAGTCAATTCTACTAGCCCACGACACTCAATGACGCGACTGAGTTGGTGAGGTCCTGCGAGGCCTGCCAGTTCCATGCCAAGCAGATTCATCAGCCGGCTCAGGGCCTCCAAACCATCCCACTCTCATGGCCATTTGCGGTCTGGGGGCTGGATATCTTGGGCCCATTCCCTCGAGCGCCTGGGGGCTACCGCTACCTCTACGTCGGCATTGACAAGTTCACCAAGTGGGCAGAGGTAGAAGTCGTCCGCACCATCCCATCTGGCTCCGCGGTCAAGTTCATCAAGGGTCTCGTGAGCCGGTTCGGGGTCCCCAACCGCATCATCACCGATAACGGCTCGCAGTTCACTAGTAATCTGTTCAAGACATCTTGTGCTAACCTTGGAACGCAGATCTGCTACGCTTCTGTGGCGCACCCCAGGAGCAACGGTCAGGCCAAACACGCCAACGTAGAGGTCCTGAGGTTCCTCACGACCAGGACCTTCAAGAAGAAGCTCGAGGCCTGCAGCAGTGGCTGGCACAACGAGCTCCAGTCCGTGCTGTGGTCCATCTGCACCACCGCCACCAAGCCAACGGGTGAGACCCCATTCTTCCTCGTCTACGGAGTAGAAGCGGTTCTCCCTCACGAGGTCAAACATCGCTCCGCGCGGGTCCTGGCGTTTGATGATGCGCAGCAGGATTCCATGTAGGGTATGGAACTTGTGCGGGGGGAGGAACGCCTCCGTGAAGCCACGCTACGAGCGGCAAGATATCAGCAGGCGCTGTGGTGGTAACACTACCGCAACATCCGCTCCAGGACGCTCGAGGTGGGTGACCTCGTCCTGAGGCGGGTACTCTCCAGGGAAGGGCTGCATAAGCTCTCACCCATGTGGGAGGGCCCGTTCAAGGTCGTCCATTTCTCCAGGCCTGGCGCCGCACGCCTGGAGACGCAGGACGGGGTGCCCATCCAGAATGCCTGGAACACGCCCCGGAGTCTCAGGAGTGCCGCCCTCGGGCCTCTGGGGCTCCCTGCCACGTCCTAGTGGCAGCACTTAGCTCCACACTGGTGGGAAGACAAGAAGACTAGACTAGGTGTCAGACGCCGCTTATCATTTCCTTTCTGTAGTTGGCTCGCCCCTCTTTAATCAAAATTTGCTTTCTGGTGTTCTCTTGCTGGTCTCATCCTGTCGCATTCTGCCTCTGTTCTTGTTTTTTCGTGAAGCACCCTCGTTCGAGGCGCAAGCTGGCGCTCCTCCCCTAATCCGTGCCCCACGGGTACCACGATGCGAGGCGCTGAGTCATGGCTGGTGGCGGCGCCTGCAATCAAGGCTGGGAATTCCCTAACTAAAACATTTTTGTAGTTCCCAAAAGCCTGGCCAGTTGCTAAGGATTGCGTGCCTCGTGAGGCGGAGACTACTTCAGACACAGCAAGCTAATTTACTCCTCCACACCTATATAAGACATTTATGCGATGACACAACACAAGAACGATAAACATTGCATAATAACTGAGAAATCATAGTTCGTTGCACGCCCCTCCGGGCCCCATACTAGTTTCTTTCTTAATACAGGAAGGAAAGGAAGAACGAAATAAAAGCGGCGCGTGCCCCCATAGAGGTCTGTGAGGGCAGGATCTTAGCACCGTCCCGAGCTCAGCCAAACCCCTCATCGCGCTTCACGGAGGCGCGGCGACGCGACAACCTGCTACCGCCTTCGAAGCGGGTGCCGCGGCGTGGCGGCTGGTCATAACCACTGCTACTGGAGCTATCGCCGGAGGAAGAACCGCCATAGCTGGACCAGATGTGGTTGGCACCAAGGGCAGGTTCGCCTTCATCCTCGTAACGACCATCGTCAAGGCCGAGCACCTCATCGCCATCGTTGACTTCGGGGCAGCACCCGGTGCGGCGACCATCTTCCCCAAACACCCTCACATAGAGGGTCGTGTCGTCGTCGTACTTGAAATGGAGGGTGCACCACCTGCCCAGGACACACGCGCGGGCAAACATCTGCCAGCCGCGAGGCAGGGTTATGTTGCCTGCGACAGAGACCTCAACCACGACCCAGGAAGCCTTGCTGCAACAGCCGTCCACCTGCAGCCAGAGCCCGCCTGGACATGCGGTCGGCAGCTCATCGGCAAAGAAGCGCAGGAGCTGAAGCCAGTTGCCGGCCGGGTTCTCCGACCAGACGACGAACTCCGGCAACACCTCCGCCGAGTGGAAGCGCGGCCGGGGAGGCCGCACGACCACGACAGATCTCCCTTCACCGACAGGGCTGCCATGACTGGGGCGACCCCCGCCACATGAAGCGGCACTGCCGCGGCTGCGGGGAGCCGCGGCGGGGGTCGCGGTGTGCTTACGGGGACGGTCGAGTCCACGCTTGGGCACCGGAGAGACGGGCCCCTCCTGGCGGGCCTTCCCCTTCTCCGCGGCGGAGAACCTCTTCGAGGACGCGATTGGTGTCGCAACTGGCAATGGAGCAAAGGGAGAGAAGCGAGCGGAATGGGAAGATATGGACGACGGGGGCTCCGCCCCCCTCCCCATTTATAACCCAAAGGGAGGCCAACCGCCGACCCCCACGATCGCAGGTAATGATAACCCTTTTTGCATGCAACAGGGACTCATCAAATCGGGCAGTTTCTGAGGCAGTGTGGGGAAGTGGAGACACCCATGTTCAATCAACCGCCACACGTCGACCAAGGCCGCATGCTGTTGGGGCCCGGGGCGCTCCGCTCTTGCCCTTTGGCTTTACATCGAAGCCAAATCCGAGCGCGCCTTGGGTCCGGGGGCTACTAAAGGTGTTCTGGGAATGGGGGTCCCCAGACTTGCCTGCCTGCGGCCCACGGCGTGGATCCCCAAGCAGGCCCGTATAGCCCATCTTCGCCAGAAAGCACTCAAGACCCTTGCGAGGGGCCAAGCCTCGCGAGGCGGATGGCGCAATATCTCCTCGGGAGCGGCCTCACCAGGCTGGCTCGTGAGGGGCGGAGAGATCAAGGCAAGGAAAACCTCGCGAGGTTTCTCAAGACATGAGCCGTGACGACCAAGGCCAGGCAGGCGCCAGGCGGGCGCCAGCGTGCACAGTGTCCTTGATTCCTCTTTGGTGCTAGGGAGGCAAGCGCAGGCAAGGTGTGAGGGAGTCCTGGACTAAGGGGTCCTCTGCGTCCGGCCTGTTATCCATGGACCGGACTGATGGGCTGTGAAGACGTGAAGGCCGAAGACTGTACCCGTGTCCGGATAGGACTCTCCTTGGCATGGAAGGCAAGCTTGGCGATCGACTATGAAGATTCCTTCCTATGTAACCGACTCTATGTAACCCTAGATTCCCCCGATGTCTATATAAACCGGAGGGCGTAGTCCGGAAAGGATATATGCTCATTACCTAGCCATACAGGCTAGACTTCTAGGGTTTATCCATTAGGATCTCGTGGTAGATAAACTCTTGTAATGCTCATATTGATCAAGATGAATCAAGAAGGAAGTAGGGTATTACCTCTATTGAGAGGGCCCAAACCTGGGTAAACATCATGTCCCCTGTCTCCTGTAACCATGGATCCTAAACGCATAGTTCGGGACCCCCTACTCGAGATCCGCCGGTTTTGACACCAACAAGGAGTACCGAGGCGTCAAGCAAAGTTTTCCATATCGGTGCAACGAGACCAAGACCAGCAGGACGGCAAGACGAAGGTCACCATTGAGCCCAAGACGGCGTCACCACCAGAACCCTTCGCGGGCGAAGGCTACTTTTGTCAGGATAAGTTGTGCTAGTTGTCCCTCTTCAAACTCGGCCATTGTGGCATCCCTTCCCACTTAATATTTGGGAAGAGGACCAGGGCCTCTATAAATAGGACTAGTCATCACCGTAGGAGGAGACTCATCTTGAGCAATCCTCACCCACACACCAGCTCGCCAAGCACAAGAACACCTCATCTCATGAGGCAGTTCCTCCCCTTGTACTGTTCATCCTCGGCCCAAGAGGCAATCCACCACCACCACACATGAGTGGGGTATTAGACCACAACGGTGGCCCGAACCAGTAAAAATCTTGTGTCCTCATGTTCTTTGGGTTCGGCGAGCTAGTCCATGATATCGTGGAGTGTGAGAGCGTAGGAAAGGAGAGATCTTCATGCGCACCCCGGTGTTTGAACCTCAAGGGTTTTGCCAGAACCCGAAATTCGACATGGTCCTATTCAGTAGAAGTTTTGCTAGAACATATGCTGGGGGTGGACCAGATGATGAGGACCCCATTCCACCACCTCGTGTTGATCCCCATCTCTTGCCTAAAAATGCTGAAAATCCTCCAGTTTTTGTACCAGACACCAATTAGTTAAACAATGATATGGCAGATGATGGTGAGGGTGATGATGGGGGAAATTGGGACATGCCCCAACAAGAAGGAAAAGAGGTCATGCAGCCAAAAATTTAGGAAGAGTTGGTTGTGGATAATGAAGATCTTCATGGTAATGGAAATATCTTGCTTTTTGTCATTTCAATGTCAGATGGGGCCTCTATCAATGAATTAGCAGACCTGATCACATACCATGCACCTGTCCTTGCTTTGCCTGCCCACAAGCACCACCATATCCTGTTGGTCTGGGGATTGGCCTTTTGAATCTCATGAATGCCTGTAATGAGGAGGATTAAGAGACTGTTGTGCAGCGAGCCCCTCAAGACAGTTCTGCTGATGTTGCTATTGAAGCAGAGCAAGCTATTGCGGTTTTTGAGAGCCAAACTAACATCATTCATGTTGAGACAAGTGTGGTCAGGGAGAAGGATGAGATCTTTGTTGCATCTCCTCATGTGCTTGTTGCAGCTGAAGATGTCAGTGTTGCAGAAGATCAGGGCCCAGCACCATTTGAGAAAACTATTGCACAACAGGAGTCCCAAGCTACAATGCTAGGTGATTCTCTGCCTACTATCCCTAAGAAACATGGTGATGATAATCAACAAACCTGTCTGCAATTCTTAAATGAGCATTTCTTCCAAAAAAAATTGTGATTACACATTACTTGAACTTAAGAAGGTCCAGTTGTTGGCTCATTCTTCAAACTTGATAATAGTTTCTGATGAGGGCCTCATGATTTGGAAAGGGCATTTTTCTACTCTCATGAGGTCCCCACTGGCGGTTTAACAATAGCAAAGCCCATGCAGATGATTGAAGACAGTGGTGCACGAAGCAGGCTTACTAAAAGGCCCGAAGCCCAAAGGTAACTTGAGGCCTACAGGTGTAAACCGCTCTATACGTGTGACTTGTAATGTAAGGCATGTATAGTTAGTCATCAAGCCAGACATGTTGTGTATGAGCCAGCCAGCACTCTATGAGCCGCGGGGCGTCATCTTGTGTATATAAAGGGACGACCCGGCGGCGGTTTAAGACAAGAGAGAACAGATCGAAAGCTAGGTCAAGCGTATTCGCTCCTTGGTAATCGAGACCTAAGCAATACCACCTCAAACTGGATTAGGCCTTTACCTTCGCCGCAAGGGGCCGAACCAGTATAAACTCCTTGTTTCCTTTGTCCCGTTTAACCCCTTTAAGCTAACATTGTCGCGATGGCTCCACGACTAAGTCCTTCTGCTAGGACATCTACCGTTACAATTCCACGACAGTTGACGCCCACCATAGGTCTAGCACACGGTGGTTTCGAGTTCTTACAGGGCAGCTTCGAAGGGATCAAGGGATACGCTATGGGCCAGATGACCAAGAGTCGTCACGGCAAGCTCTACTTCGACGATGCAGGCTAGGGCCCGAGGCCGGCTCAATCGAGTACGGGTACCAGGTCCCGTTGGGCGGAATCCACGTCTTCATCGGCAAGATCAGCGAACCGGGCCCTGAGCCAGACATCTGCACCGACATCATCGAGACGTCTCAGCGGGCATGACCCGCCCGAATTCAACTTGCCGTGAAGCACGCCATCGTTGGATTTAATCATGGGGAGGAATTTGAGGAAGGATTTGTGTCTAGTGGTGAGACGGCCATTTACTCCGATGGTGAATCGTCCATCGAGGAGACTAATTCAATGTAACAGCTGCAAGACGGTCGGCTCGGTGGCTGTTTTGACGGTGACAGTATTCCGGACCCCCGTGAGCCGCCAAACAGGGTGTCGATCTTTATGGCTGGTACTCAATCAGCGCTTGGTTCAACAACCGCAACGGCTATGACTTCTAGCTCGATGGTTTTGGCAACGGCTGGTGCTAGCGGCTCTACGCGCTCGCGGGTCAAGCTCTCACCGAATTGTTAGAGTCTCTAGCGACTCTGATGGGTGTGGAGGTAACCCGGATAACCAGGAACAGCAAAAGGTGGAGGTCGCTAAGCTACGAGATGAGATAGCTCAAGCCAAGGAAGAGCTGGCGGCTGAAAACGCTAGGATGACTGCAGAGTGGGCTGTCTTGGAGGCTCAGGCGCAGCGGATCGAAGCAGACTCCTTCCGGCTTACCTTGGATCAAAATGCTTCAAATGAGGTTATGAGGAGGAGACACCGGAGTCATCTACCCCCAGTTTATGAGGCAAGGAACCTCGTCAACAAGCCCGGAGCAGGAATCAGTGACCCACCGATGGTAAACCGGACGACTGAAACGCCCGGAGCAGGAGCACCGGTTTAGCCACGCATGATGGGCCCTCCACGGGTGAATAATACCCCGCTTCAGCATGTTTTAACACCACCGAGTCATTAGTCCAACCCCTTGGACAATATGATTGTTGCGGCAACGCGATTGGCGGCCCTGCTAGTTGAGGGTGAGTCCCCAACGGCGGTTAAAACGCGAAGGGCTAGAGAACTTCAGACCGCATTGGAGCAGCAAACGGCTTATTCTTATAATCGTGAGCAGATCACTCAACCACTCGACCAAGCCGGAGTTACAGCATGCACATTGACTCGCCAGCGGTTTCAAGTACCGAACAACGCCGTAACCAAACCCGTGGACATGACCCGACGCGCAATGGTGCCAATGCCCAGACTTCGGTGGAACAGGGCAGAGCACGACGGGAGGCCGAGCTGGCGGCTCAGCTAGCGGCTCATCAACACACGCCGGCTTACCCGGCGGCTTCGGTGGAGGCATGCACAACCTCTAGAACCTTAGGTGTGGCGTGTCCAACGTCGGCTCTACGTAATGAGCATCTGCCGAAGGATTTCAAGGATCCTCGTAAGTGCCTAATTACAAAGCAGATCAGCCCCCTGAAGCTTGGGTTGAGAGTTATGAAATGGCCATGGAGATGCTACAAGTTAGTGATGCTGCGTGTGCTAAGTATTTCACCATGATGTTGGAAGGGTCGGGTCATACTTGGTTGAAGGGGCTGCTCGCCAACTCCATTGGGTCGTGGGCGGAGCTGAAGGACCGTTTTATTCAAAATTTTAAAGATACGTGCAAGCAGCCAATGTCAATCGTGGATTTGGTTTCTTGTGTTCAAGATGTGGGCGAGTCTCCACTAACTGGGTGCGTCGGGTCTCCACTATCATACACTCATCAGATAATATCAACGTCGGCTCGGCAGTTTTAATGTTGGAGAAAAATTGTCATTTCCTCCCTCTCAAACAGAAGCTTGGGATGCTTAAGCGACACTGTCGTGACACGGGGGAGCTCATGGCAGCTCTTGTCAGGTATGTCGACTCTGATAGTACCAAGGACCCCGAGTCAGATGAAGAAAGGCTAGGCAAGGGAAAGAAGAGTAGCAGCATGAAGGGGCAGCACCACAACCCGGCCAGTCAGGGTGGCAACGGCAAGCGCGGAGCTGATGACTCTGTGGCCAACACTGGTGTATGGAATAATAACCAACGTCGTAAGGGGAGGCCGGCTCAGTCTGGAGGGAAAAAATTCGACCTTGAGGCAATAATGAATCAGCCATGTCCGAAGCACGGAACACATGAAAAGCCATCTGCCCATTTGTGGAAGGATTGTTTTATCATGAAACAGTTCAGGGATTCAAATCTTCTCCAGCACAACCATGGCCCGAATGGCGGTTCAGGGTCTGGCCCTCATGGTCCGGGTCATGGAAGTGGCGGTTCAAATTCCAGTTTTCAAGGTCAAGGTAATCAGGGTGGTTACAACCAACAGAAAAATTAGGGGAATCAGCAACAATAGTCTGGTTATCAAAGTAACCCGAAGCAATTGAATAGTGCACTACAAGGGAAAAGCCTAGGAGCAGCGCGGGTTTTGGGCCTATTAGCAGCGCGGGTGCCCGCGCTACTAATAAGGCGCTACACCTAACGTATAGCAGCAGCGCGGGGTAAAAACCCGTGCTACTACTAACCCGCAGATTTTTTTTCGAATTTTTTGCCCGAATTTTAAAATTTCTAAATTTTTTAACCTCTAATCTCTAATCACCCTCATCGCCGCTCAATTTAATCTCTAATCACCCCTCATCATTCCACTTCCCGGACGGTCACCCATCCTCTCACTACTCCAGCTTGAGCATGCTTAACTTCCGGGCTCTATTCTCCCTCGATTCCAAGTCTGCACTTGTTGTTTTCCTGACAATAGTAAGATGTCGATCCTATTAACCCTCGGGAGTTTAGCTTGAGCATGAAGTCATACATTTCACTGCTTGAGTTTAAAACTATTGTTCTAAAAAACAATAATTATTTATTAACAGTAATATTTCTTAAATAACTAGTTTGACCATAGTTTGACCACAGTTTAACCAAATTTTGACCAGATTTGACCAAAATCCAAAAAAACTGAAATAATTATTTAGTAACACTAATATTCTTGAATAATTAGTTTGACCACAGTTTGACCAGATTTAACAAAAATTAAAGAAAAAAAATGAAATTTGATGAATTTTTTTGCCTCCAGATCTTAAAAGCCCTGTAACTTTTTTCTGTTAGGTTTTTGAGGATTTTAAAAATGTTTAACGCGGTTCCCCCGGTTAAATTTGGATGTAACTTTTCGAGTAGATGATTTTTCATATATAAAACTTTTTCATCCGAGTTAGTATGCAAAAGTTATGCGCATTTTTATAAATTCTCGAGAGATTTTGCAAATGAAGTCGAAATTCATATTTGCAAATTTTCCCAACAACTAGACAACATATCACATGGGAAACTTATTTTATTTTAGTTTTTTGACATTTTCTTTTATTTTTTTTAAACTGAAAAGGCGATCCACAGGGGGGGGGGGGTAGAGTTTCAAAATGGGACCACACCCGGCGCTACTGCTATGGCAGACGATTAGTAGTAGCGAGTGGTAAAAACCCGCGCTACTACTATCAACTTAGTAGTAGCGCGGGTTTATAACCATCGCTACTACTATGGCATGGTCCAGGGGACGGTAGAGACCACTTATTAGTAGCGAGGGTTAAAAACCAACGCTGCTGCTATCAACTTAGTAGTAGCGAGGGTTAAAAACCCGTGCTACTACTATGGCATGTCCTGGCGGGCACGGTAGAGACCGCTTAGTAGTAGCGAGGGTTAAAAACCCGCGCTACTGCTATCAACTTAGCAGTAGCGAGGTTTAAAAACCCGCGCTGCTAGTAAGCAGCAGTAGCGTGGGTTTTTAACCCTCGGTGCTGCTAAGATTCTGTGTATAGGCTTTTCCCTAGTAGTGGTGGGCAGTACCACGTATTCACCATGAGTTTGTGTAAGCGGGATCAGAAGCTTCATAAAAGGGAAGTGAACGCCGTTGAACCGGCGGTGCCCCTTTACTTGCGATGGTCTGAACACCCTATTCTCTGGAGCCGTGAGGACCACCCGCCCTGGGTTGATAATCCTGGTCACTTGGCGTTGGTAGTAGCGCCTCAGGTTGGAGGATACAAATTCACTAAAGTACTCATGGATGGAGGCAGCAGCATGAATATCCTTTAATATGAAGCTTTCCATCGCATGGGATTGACCAATAAAAATCTTAAGCCGGCAAACACTGTTTTTCACGGTGTGGTGCCTGGTAAGTCGGCATATCCAGTGGGTAAAATATATTTGGAGGTTGCCTTTGGATATGAGTATGATTCCAGATCTGAGATGTTGACCTTTGAAGTGGTTAAAATCAAGAGCCCTTATCATGCTCTGTTTGGACGGCCGGCTTACGCTAAGTTCATGGCAAGGCCTTGTTATGTTTATTTGCAGCTGAAGATGACGGGTCACAAGGGTACTATCACAATGCATGGGAGTCGCAATATCTACGTGACCTTGCGGAGGCTTGTTCGGAGATTTACCATTAAGATCTACCTCGTTATCACAGCCGCCGGGTTAAAACCCGAACCTTTCAAGAAGGCAACTTGGTGCTCTGGCTTACCCAGGATCAGACGGATATGCATAAGCTATCCCAACCTTGGGAAGGTCCTTTTGTGATCAGCAAGAATCTTAATAATTTGTCATACTACCTTATCGATGTTCGAGACCACAAGGACTCACGCACATCAGAGGAGGAGACCCGTCGGCCGTGGAATATTGCTCATATTCGGCCTTACTATACTTGAGCCACCGGCTCTTGTGATGTACATATTTTGACGATGTATATATTATAATGAGTATAATAAAGCCGGCATCCCTGATAATTCAGTGCCTCTGTCGTTTTCATTTCTTCAAAACTGAGTCTTTATTGTCATCTCACATGATCACTTAAGAGGCTTGATGCCCGAGTTACAGGGACCAAAGAGAGTTGGATGCACAACACAACTCAAACATAGGCACCCTCTGAGCATAGCTCAGAAATATATCACTTGGGAGCTTCTTGTTCAATGAACACATCTATATTTTCCCTTTTGATTGGCTTGGATGCCAGGTGTATTCACCAAAAATCTGGTTTATCCTGCCTATATGCCAGATGCTTCTCCATCAGGTAATCCTGAATGACCCGCCATCTTCTTAACAGTCAATCTTTTAAATAAGACCCTGAACTTGTTAAGGTTAAAACATTGATTGGGTTATGAGATACTCAGCTTACAGAAAGCAAGGATAAACCCAGGCTATTAAGCCGCCTTCCTTGAAACATGGTGAAACCGGCCTGTTTTGCCCGATGCTACTCCAACCCCGCATACTCTCGATAAGTCAATCTTTAAAAGACCCTGAACTTATATGGGTTAAAATTTCGATTGGGTCATGTGAGAGCCGGCTCACAGAATGCGCGGATACTCCAGTGGCTATCATGCTAGTTTCATTGAAGTAGAGATTTTGGCTTGGCGGCCTATAAAGCCTCGTGTTTTTGGATTTTTTATTCATCTTTGGATTTATATCGGCCCTTTTTCTTGCCATATGGTTTTCAAAAGACGGGCCAAGCAGCGCTGACTATGTCTCACATTTTGGATATTACAACCTGCCCTGATTATGGACTTCTATTGTCACTAGTGGACTTATACTGGGCATCATGACCCACCCTACGGTAAACCGCCAGGTGTCGGGGGAAATCTGCCTCCACGAACACCTATGGGGACCGAGCCCCTTTCTTGGTTCGGCGGGGGGCGGAGGTCGCGCGAAGAGCGGATCGAGGTGATGCACACAAGGGATTTACCCAGCTTCGGGCCGCAAGGATGCGTAAAACCCTACTGCTGCTTTGTGGTTTGGTATTGTGTTCTTGCTCAGGAGCGTGTGGTGCTACAGTACACGCGAGCTGCTGGCGAGACCGAGCGTGAGTGGCCTCCTCCTCCTCCTCCCGTTGCGCATGGGGCCTCCTTTTATATGTGCAAGGGGTTACCCACAGGTGGCAACGTAGGCGGGGGCAAAACTGGAAAACGCTGTGTTGGGTACAGCTGTTTGCACAGTGCTATCACACCTAACTCTGACGGCATGGGACAAGGGCATTAAATGCCCGTCCGCATCGCCCAGACGGTGCAGGAAAGGGGACTGTCAGGAGCGCCACCGTTTGCCACGATGGCTACTCTGTCAGCGTTGCTTCGCCACCGCATGCCCCTGGCTACGCAGCTTCTCGCCACGTACGCCTGGAATGGCCCCAGAGCGACGCGTGGGTGGATGAGCTGGTGCGCAGGCGCGGGGTGGTGACTTGCCGTGGCAAGCGCCTTGCCGCGGCTGATGCCTTGTCGCGCCCGGGAGCTTGTCGCTCACCGGTCCTTGCCGGGAGGCGGAGCGCGTCGCAGCAAGTCTCTTGTCGTGCCTCAGTCGGTCTTCCCGGCAAGCTCCTCTTGCCGGGGCCTTGTGCTTCGAGCGGTCGTCCCGGCAAGCTCCTCTTGCCGGGGCCTTGCTCTCTTCGGATGGCCTTCCTGGCAGGCTCCTCCTGCCGGGGCCTTGGCTCAAATACTTTGTTCTTGGATGGCCCAAAAAGGGACCATGGAGAGTCTTGGTGATCGCCTGGCAAGCCTTGCCGCGGGGTGCTACGACTGCCCGTGCACAAGTTCGGGGTACTAAGGTACCCCTACTTTAGTACACCGACAGGAGCCCCCGGGCCTGGCCATACACGGTGCCGAGCGCTGTTGGGCCAGGCCCAAAACAGTGCACCGGCACGCGCGGCCTGGGTCACGCTGCATCTGCTTCTGCGTCCACCACGTCCTCCCCGAACGGCACGCGTTGAACGCGGCATCGTGGGGAGAGGCGTGCGTGACGTGGGCGGCGTGTGCGGGGCCGAACCCCGCAGGCATGCGTCACGTCGCAATAAAGGGGGACGGTTCGCGCTAGCTCCATAAGTGGAGGGAGGTGTGGAGGCGTGGCTCGTTCGCTGGACGGGGCCGAGGCACGGATTCCAAGGCGCTCGCTCCCCACGATCACGGGGTGGGGAGAGGTCGCCTCATCCGTCGCCTCGGTCCTGCACGCCAGCCACGCGGCTTCCATGCACCCGGGGTTGCGGACGGTGGAGGCAGGAAACCGGGCCGTCGCGGGTCGGGGCAGCAGGTCGGCCCCAGTCGCCTGGCCTCCCTGCGTCCTGATTGGTTGAGCGGGGCGGCCGAGCCCCCACCCTGCTTCTTTATAAATAGCAAGAGGGGGCGATGGAAATCCGCACTCCTTCGTCTTTCCTTCCCTTTGGCTTCTGATCCCCTCCCTCCATTCGCCATGGAGAAAGGGAATCCTGGTCCTTCATCGGTGGCGGCGAGGGTTGCCGCTAGGCAACGCGTCCCTCCTCCCCTTGCACCCGCGATGGCGGAGCCAGCCGTAAGGGGAAGGGGTAGGGGGCGAGGTCGTGGACGAGGGCATGGACGAGGCCGAGGCGCTCAGGGAAGAGGCGGGCGGGGCGACGCGCCGGCCTCGCCTCCGCCAGCGGCTCCTCTTCCCACGGCGGTCCACCTCGGGGACGATCCTTGCGAGTTCTTCGTCAGGCTGCGCCGGCCGCCTCGCCGCCGCCTCCGCCTCCCGGCTCCCTTCGCAAGCGTGATGGAGATGGAGCAACCCGAGATGCTAAGGCTGCGCATGAAGGGCTGCGGGATCAGCGGCACGCGGGTCCACGTTGAGTCCCCAGCCCCCGGCGTGGTGTATCTTGGACGAGGGTGGAAGACATTCGCCCGTATCCACAGCTTGATGGAGGGGTTCACCCTCAATTTTAAGTTGATGGAGGGCGATCTCCTCTCCGTCAAGGCCTTCGGGGACTTCGGGACCCGGGCCCGATGCTGCGTGGATAGCTCCTCCGACAGCGAAGGCTCCTCCTCGAGCGAGAGTGACGAGGAGGGGAGCGACAGCGACGACGAGGGCAACGGTCGTCGGGATGACGGGTCCGACTAGGCGCCGGTCGCAGCTCCGTGTGGCATCGGCGACCCCATCATTCGCGTCGCCGGCTCCTTGAGCTTCTCGGGGTCGTCTTCCTGGGCGGCTGGAGTGGCGAGGCTGCGGAAGAGGAGGAGGACTGGCGGCAAGGCCGTCAACTCGGAGTACGAGGGCTAGATGCCCTCGACAGCGTGTTGACGTCCCGCTGCCTCATCTTCGAGCTCTACTTCCGGCGCCGCCGTCACCATCTAGCCTCCCGAGCCCCCGGACGGCCCTCCGGGCGTTCTGTTGGTGTCTTCTGCCACCCGTAGCTCGCCTAGGCTCCCCTTTTGCCCTTTTCGCCTCCTTGTCCTACCTCCTGAGGAGAGAGACAAGAAAGGGATTACGGGCATCTTATCTTTTTTCAATCTGTAAGCCCTCGGGCCTTAGTTGTGTTTAAAACTTGTAATCCCATCTTTCATGTTTTTCATTCTCTCTGAACTGTACCTGAGCGGAATGTTTTTAATAAAAAGGGGATGTTTGCCGGGCCATTTGTCCCATGGGTAAAACCCACGCCAAGGAGCGAATCCTTTATATCGTTAAGATAGACTCTTCTTTGCCCGGCAACAGGCCCTGCCGTCTTCCCGCGCCACTCGACCTCTCTCACGCCTTTGGCGGAGGAAGGGATGAAGCGGGTTCGGGCCCCTCGTTCCGCCCCTTTGCCGCCGCGACTACTACCAAAACGGGCCCCAGGAACGCGCTCTGGGGCCTACCGTTAAGGGAGCACGGTAGCTTTTAGGAGGAAACAAGATTTTCGTATTCCATAGTTCATAAGAGAACGCATGACAAGGGATGCAAAAACTTATCTGGGATTGCAGCCCCCGGCAACTTTGGCTTGCCGCGGGCGAATCTTCGTACTTGCAGCCCCCGGCAACACTGGCTTGCCGGGGACCAGATGCTGGCCCGCCCTTCTTCTCTTCTTCGCCCTTAAGCGGTCTGGCCAGGATATGCAAAACCCTGCGAACCAAAGGAAACGAAGGAACAGGAAAAAGGATGCAGACTCGACCTCTAAGCTAGGGCTTAGCAGCTGTTAGGCACTATCAACCCTAACCAAGGACGAGACTCGACTCAGCATGCATGCTAAAACTTAGGGCGCCAGCGCTTCATTTACTGCTGCTCAGGGTCTGCGCTTGGCTTTGTACAAAGGATTACATGCAACTGCGACAAGACTTGTACAAAAGGTTGGTTGCCGGGCGGGGCCCGACAACCGCGCCTTACGGGTAAAACTTACGAAGATGCTCAACGTTCCAGGAGTTGCTCACCGGAGTGGTATCTTCGGTCTCAAGGCGGACAGCGCCGGGCCTCGTGACTCGTCTCACCCGGTAAGGGCCTTCCCACTTCGGCGTCAACTTGTTATGATTCTTGGCGGACGGGGCGCGCCGAAGAACAAGGTCGCTTTCCTCGAAGCTTCTGGCTTTAACTTTGCGGCTATGGTAGCGACGCAAAGCTTGCTGGTAGCGAGAGGCTCGCACAACAGCTTGAAGACGATCTTCCTCAAGGAGCAGCGCGTCATCTTCACGCAGCCGCTCTTGCTCAAGCTCATCATAAGCGAGCACTCGAGGTGACCCGTATACGAGTTCCGTGGCGGTAACTGCTTCTGCTCCATAGACTAGAGCAAATGGTGTCTGGCCAGTGGCTCGATTTGGCGTCGTTCTGATCGACCAAAGAGCCACCGGCAGCTCCTCGATCCAGTTTCTTCCGCACTTGTGCAGCCTGTTGAAAGTTCTGGTCTTGAGCCCGCGCAGTACTTCGGCATTGGCCCTTTCAGCTTGACCGTTGCTCCTGGGATGAGCAACAGAAGCGAAGCAGACCTTGGCGCCGAGATCTTGGACGTATTGCATGAAGGCGCGGCTCGTGAATTGTGTGCCGTTGTCGGTGATGATCTTGTTGGGGATCCCGAAGCGACAGACAATCGACCTAAAGAACTTGATGGCTGACTGTGCTGTCACCTTCCTCACTGGTTCCACTTCCAGCCACTTTGTGAACTTGTCGATTGCGACGTACGAGTACTCAAAGCCCCCGACAGCTCGGGGGAAGGGGCCGAGGATGTCGAGCCCCCAGACCGAAAATGGCCAGGATAAAGGGATCGTCTGGAGAGCTTGAGCTGGCTGGTGTATCTGCTTGGAATGGAACTGGCACGCTTCACACATGGTTACTTGTGCAGTTGCATCCTGGAGGGCTGTCGGCCAGAAGAAACCTTGCCGGAACGCTTTGCCGGCAAGTGCTCTTGCGCCAATGTGGTGACCACATATGCCTCCATGTATCTCTGCCAACAGCTTCTGTCCGTATTCCCGGGAAATACACTTCAATTTCACACTGTTGCGCCCTCTTCTGTACAGTGTGTTGTCGACGAACTAGTACATACTCGAGCGCCGGGCTACTCTTTCCGCTTCTTCTTGCTCTTCGGGAAGTTCTCCGTTTTGGAGGAAATGGACAGTCTGCTGCGCCCATGCTGGAGCCTGTGGCTCGACAACAAGGACTGAAGGCACATCTGCTGCTGCGGGAACGTCCGCTTCTACGGCGAGGATATGGGGATCAGCCGGAGCTTGACGTTCCCCGGCAAGCTTGCCGGAGCAAAACTTGTCAGGAGCGCCTGCTTCTATGGAACAAACCCTGGGGTTTTCCGGAGCAGACGGCTCCTCAGCGCTCTTGGCGTCGATCTTGGGGACCTTCTTGGCGGCGGCTCCGGGGAGCTCTGCCGGAAGATAGTCGCCGGAGACCAACTTCCTCTTCTTGCTCTGTCTGGTTGATGGTGTTACGGATGGCTGAGTCAGCTTGAGCACAAAGGTTCCTGGTTCCACAGGTAACTTAAATGCTGCGCACTTTGATAGGCCATCAGCGATGTCGTTCTCAGCTCTTGGAATGTGTTCCATTTGCAGGCCGTCAAAGTGCTCTTCTAGCTTCCTCACTTCATCAACGTATGCTTCCATCAATGGACTCTGGTAATCTTTGTTCACTTGGCGGACGACAAGCTGCGAGTCACCCCTGACAATGAGCTTCTTGACCCCAAGTTCTGCCGCGATCCTGAGACAGGCGAGCAAACCTTCATACTCTGCAGTATTGTTGGTTGCTTGCTCCTTGGGGAAGTGCATCTGGACTACGTACTTGAGGTGCTCTCCGGTGGGCGCGATAAGTAATGCGCCAGCACCGGCGCCATGCAGCGAGAAAGCACCATCAAAGTACATCAGCCACTCTTTGCTTGCTTCTTTGGCGGGGATGCTCGTCTCTGGGATATCTTCGTCTGGTGTTGATGTCCATTCTGCTATGAACTCCGCCAATGCTCTGCTTTGGATAGTCGAGGTGCTCTCGAACTGGAGACCGAAGCTCGACAGTTCCAGTGCCCACTCGACAATCCTGCCTGTTGCTTCTGGATTCTGCAGTATCCTCTTCAGCGGAAAGCGGGTGACAACTGTAATCTCGTCTGCTTGGAAGTAATGGCGCAGCTTTCTCGAGGCCATGAGAAGGCCGAAAAGCAATTTCTGCACACCAGAGTACCTTGACCTAGCCCCTGCAAAAGGGAGCTGACAAAGTAAACTGGGCGCTGCACCATTTTCTTCTTCTGCACCTCCACTTGCTCCTGCGCAGATTCATCCTTGCCGGGGCCAGAGCTTGTCGGGGAAGCCCCCTGCTTGTCGTTGGACGTGCTTGCCGCGGTTGCCGGCTCATCATCTGCCTCCCTCTCCGCTACTAACGCAACACTAACCACTTGATTGGTTGCCGCCAGGTATAGCGGCAACTTCTCTTGTGGTTTAGGCGCGACAAGTATTGGAGCGGAGGACAGGTATTTCTTCAAGTCCTGCAGCGCAGCCTCCGCTTCCGGAGTCCATTTTACTGGACCTGCCTTTTTCAAAATTTTGAAAAATGGCAGGGCGCGTTCTGCAGACTTGGAAATAAACCTGCTGAGAGCCGCGACGCAGCCGGCAAGCCTGCGTACGTCCTTGACACGTGTTGGTGCTTCAATCTGCTCGATGGCCTTGATCTTGTCTGGGTTGGCTTCGATTCCTCGCTAAGACACGAAGAACCCGAGAAGCTTGCCGGAAGGGACTCGGAACACGCACTTCTCGGGGTTGAGCTTGAGGCTGATCCTGCGCAGGTTCCCAAAGGTCTGTTCTAAGTCTTGAATCAGGGTTGCCCTATCTCTACTCTTGACCACTATGTCATCCATGTAGGCCTCCACATTTCTGTGGATTTGTGGCTCAAAAGCGATGTGAACAACCCTTGCAAACGTTGAACCAGCATTCTTCAGTCCGAAAGGCATCCGCACGAAGCAGTACGTGCCACATGGAGTGATGAACGCGGTCTTCTCTTCATCTTCTTCAGCCATGAAGATCTGATGATATCCTGAGTAGGCGTCAAGAAATGAAAGCAGGTCACATCCGGCTGTGGAGTCAACAATCTGGTCAATGCGCGGCAAGGGAAAGGGATCTTTGGGACAAGCTTTGTTAACATCAGTGAAGTCGATGCAAAGCCTCCATTTCCATTTGCTTTGCGCACGACAACAGGATTGGCCAACCACGTCGGATGGAGCACACCTCTGACGAGGCCTGCCGCTTCCAACTTCTTGATCTCTTCTGCGATGAACTCTTGGCGCTCCACCGCTTGCTTCCTGACTCTCTGCTTGACGGGCCGCGCATGAGGATAGACGGCGAGGTGGTGCTCAATTACCTTCCTGGGAACGCCGGCGATGTCAGATGGTTGCCAGGAAAACACATCGACATTCGCCTGCAGGAAGGCAACGAGCGCGCTTTCCTATTTGGGGTCGAGTGTGGCACTGATGGTGAAGGCACCACCAGTGCCGTCCTCCTTGGCAGACACCTTCTTGGTCGTTGGCGGAGCTGCCATTGTCTTCTTACTCTTGCCGGTGGAGCTTGATGGCGCGTCCTCGACGGTAGCGCAGCACTCCGAAGAGGTGCGCTTGCCGGAGTGGGCGCCAGAGCACTTGCCGGGCTTGGTCCTCTTCTTCCCTCCCGGAGCTTCAGCGGCAAGCGGCTTGTGATCCGCTGCGGCTGCTGCTTCCCGATAGATCTTGTCGGCACAGATAAGGGCATCCTTCTTGTCTCCGGGGACAGAGATGATGCTTATCGGGCCTGGCATCTTGAGCATGTTGTATGCGTAGTGAGAGGCCGCCATGAACTTGGCGAGCGCTGGACGGCCGAGAATTCCATTGTAGGGCAATGGAAAATCGGCAACGTCAAAAGTGATCCTCTCTGTCCTGAAGTTCAGCTCGCTGCCAAATGTCACTGGCAACATTATCTTCCCCTTCGGCTTGCTCCTTCCCGGGTTGATTCCTTGGAACGTGTCGGTCTCTTCGAGCTCGCTGTCGGGGACTTGGAGTTTCCGGAGCACAGCGGAGGAGATCAGGTTCAAGCCGGCCCCGCCGTCAACTAGCATCTTAGTGACCTTGAGGTTGCGAACTGTTGGTGAGACCAACATCGGCAAGCACCCGATCGCAGTTGTGCGATCAGGGTGGTCCTCAATATCAAAGATGATAGGCGTGTTGTACCATTTCAGAGGCTTGCGCGACTCGACGGGTGGTTCCGCTGGATCAACTTCCCGCGCCCACTGCTTGAGCTGGCGGTGAGAAGTATGCAGGGAAGCACCGCCGTCTACGCACAAGACCTCTGTGGCTTTCTGAAACTCCTGCTCACTGGTCTCGACGTCATCCATGTCTCCGTCTTCGTCGTCGTCTTCGTTCTTGTCGCGGCCGCGGGGAGGTCGGTCCGCTTGCCGCTACTTGTCCTTGTCACGGCGTCCTCCCTGGCCGGGGCGCTTCGTGCCTGATCCTCCGCCACCTCCCCGGGCTCTCTCCTTGTCACGCCGCTCGTACTCGGCCTTTTGCAGCTCGACGAGCCGCTCGACCTGCTTGCAGCTCTGGAGGTCATGGCCCTTGGTGCGGTGGATCTTGCAGTACTGTTTGTTGGTGCCGTCCCACTTGTCGGCGACCGCCACAGCCTGGCAGTGGGCCCATCCGGCAATCTCCTTGCCAGAGCTACCAGCCTGGGCCTTCTTGGCGGCGCCTTCATCGCCAGACTGCTCAACAACCAGTACTTCTTGGCTCTTCTTCTTCCTGTTGCTCCGCCGCCGGCTCTTCCTTGCCAGGGCGGTATCCTCACTGTCAGATTCTCCTGCTCCAGTGTTCTCTCCGGGGAGTTTCCTCCCTTCCTCAGCACGGGCACACTTGTCGGCCAGGGCATATAGCTCGCTGGCGTCTTTGATCTTGCACATCGCCATCTCCTCCCACATCCTGCAGTTACACACGTTCTGATGGAATGCGCTGATGACCGCGGCGGGGTGGACGTCTGGGATGTTGTAGTGTACACGGCTGAATCTCTGGATGAACTTGCGCAGGGTTCCCCTTCCTTCTGGACGAGCAGATGAAGGTCGCTCGCTTGGCCATGGGGTTTGTGGCCACCCGTAAAGGCGCCAACAAACTGATGGCACAAGTCTGTCCAGGAGGTTATGGAGTTGTCCGGCAAGTGCATGAGCCAGGATCTGACGTTGGATTTGAGTACCAGCGGGAAGTAGTTGGCAAGGATCTTGTCGTCTCGCCCTCCAGCAGCCTGCACCGCGATGGTGTAGATGCTGAGGAACTCCGACGGATGCGACTTGCCGTCGTACTTCTCTGGTACGTCTGGCTTGAAATTCTTCGTGCTGGGCCACTGGAGTGGCCGCAGCTCACGGGTGAACGCAGGGCAGCCCATCGCATACGGCAGGTCACCTGGTTCCCCCGGTGTATGCATGTCGACAGAGGGCCCAGCGCGCTGGTCTGGTTGACGCCGCGCTTCTCTCCGACGCTCGATGCGAGTACGAGCGTCCTCTTGCTCTCGCTTGTGAAGAACTTGGCGTTGATCGCGACGAGTTCGCGTATTCGACGACGCGGTGGAGTCGTTGTCGTGATGGTTCCGGCGAGTCGGCGATCTTGGCCTTTGGGGCGGGGAGTGCATGGTGGTCGCACCCCCGCCGGTCTTGGCGCCATCGGTTCTCGCCTGGCCGTCCCGCCGCGGCTGCGACGCGCTGTGCTGCCGCAGGGTGTCGCGGTTAGCGAAACCGATGAGGCTCTGTATCGTGGCCCTCCAGTCGTCGAGCTTGTCCGCCGTTGGAGGGTAGTCTAGGAGCAGTTGAGCTCGCGCCAGAGCTTCTGCTGGAGTGGCGGGCAGCGGTGGCGAACGGCGCGTGGAGCGGGATGTGCTCGAACTTCTAACTACGTTAGAAGGAGCAACACCCGGACCAGGCAGCCGCGCCACGCTCGCGCCAGCACGTTGGTGTGAGTGCTGGCCTTGAGCGCCCTGGGATCCGCCGGCTCGATCTGGGTCCAGCGAGCGTATGGTACCGTGGGCGCCAAGACGCTGCTGGTCCCGTGCCTCCTGAGAGGGGCGCGGTGCATGTTCGGACGCCGTGGCGCCATGAGCTGGCTCGACGACGCCCGTTCCGCCGCCGGTGCCGTCCCCACCACCCGTTTGCTCCAAGGGCGGTGGGTTCGACGCAGACGGACCGGCCACCTCCGGAGCTTTCTTCTTCGGTGGCATGTCGACGAAGATGATGGAGATCTAGCCTGTGCAGACGCCGGATCAGGTTCACACAACTTCGACGCCCCCTACCTGGCGCGCCAAAGATGTCGGGGGAAATCTGCCTCCACGAACACCTATGGGGACCGAGCCCCTTTCTTGGTTCGGCGGGGGGCGGAGGTCGCGCGAAGAGCGGATCAAGGCGATGCACACAAGGGATTTACCCAGCTTCGGGCCGCAAGGATGCGTAAAACCCTACTGCTGCTTTGTGGTTTGGTATTGTGTTCTTGCTCGGGAGCGTGTGGTGCTACAGTACACGCGAGCTGCTGGCGAGACCGAGCGTGAGCGGCCTCCTCCTCCTCCTCCTCCCGTTGCGCATGGGGCCTCCTTTTATATGTGCAAGGGGTTACCCACAGGTGGCAACGTAGGCGGGGGCAAAACTGGAAAATGTTGTGTTGGGTACAGCTGTTTGCACAGTGCTATCATACCTAACTCTGACGGCAGGGGACAAGGGCATTAAATGACCGTCCGCATCGCCCAGACGGTGCAGGAAAGGGGACCGTCAGGAGCGCCACCGTTTGCCATGATGGCTACTCTGTCAGCGTTGCTTCGCCACCGCATGCCCCTGGCTGCGCAGCCTCTCGCCACGTACGTCTGGAATGGCCCCAGAGCGACGCGTGGGTGGATGAGCTGGAGCGCAGGCGCGGGGTGGTGACTTGCCGCAGCAAGCGCCTTCCCGCAGCTGATGCCTTGTCGCACCCGGGAGCTTGTCGCTCACCGGTCCTTGCCGGGACGCGGAGCGCGTCGCAGCAAGTCTCTTGTCGTGCCTCAGTCGGCCTTCCCGGCAAGCTCCTCTTGCCAGGGCCTTGCTCTCTTCGGGTGACCTTCCCGGCAGGCTCCTCCTGCCGGGGCCTTGGCTCAAATACTTTGTTCTTGGATGGCCCAAAAACGGACCATGGAGAGTCTTGGCGATCGCCTGGCAAGCCTTGCCGCGGGGTGCTACGACTGCCCGTGCACAAGTTCGGGGTACTAAGGTACCCCTACTTTAGTACACCGACACCAGGGCACTTGTGATTTGTTTGTGAGTAGGAAAAAGAGGGTAAACAACTGATCTACATGATGATATCATAAACATAAATTGCATATCCCCAACTAGTGGATCGGCGGTATCATGCAAAATAAAACATTCACGATGGCATGGCAGTTCAAGAGTTTAACTAGCCTATTACAAGGCATCTGATGGCCCAACACGAATAAGTGTTCAACACAACAAAGTATTTTGCTTGATAAACCGGCTCATGACTAATGGCGGGTTGAAGCTTCCGGGTCATCCTGCGCCTCTTCTTCATCTTCAGCTCCTTGCTTATCCATTAGCTAGAAGTCAGGCATAGCCCAGTTGATACCGATCAATGCTCTAAACACAGCTTCATCATCATCAAGGTTTGATGGATCAATGTCACGAGCGAAGGTATGCTTACGAATCAGCGGTGTGAGGTCTGGTGGCTAATGAACCGGTGCGCTCATTCTCTTGTTTTCAGCGTTATAAGCCGCCCGATATGTGCCAAGATTGGTTTTGTCGGCCAGTGTCGGTGGGAAACGACACCCATGGGATCACAAGAATCCCTACTATGTTTCTAGGGGCGCAGGGTTGCAAGAAGAGCAGGATTAGTAATGAGCACACGGATCGTTTACCTAGGTTCGGGTCGCGAGGATGCGTAAAACCCTAGTCATGCTTTGGTGGATGTATTGAGTGTTCTTGAGCCCTCCAACTAGCTATGGTGGCTGAGCCATTCTAGAGAGTTGAATCCTTCTCCAGTACGCCATGGGCCTCCTTTTATAGTCGAAAGGGGATGCCACGGTGGCACACAGGAGGTGGAAAGGCGTACGGTGCTATAAGCTTATCGCTCGTATTACAGGACAAGACACATTTAATGCATTGCTTAGGTGTCCCCTTGCTCTATTGGGGACGGGAACGAGGCCCGTCCCGTCAGTCGCCGCTCCTCCTTGCTTCGACACGCGCCTTGGCCAGCGATGCATGCGGCGCCATGCAGGCAGGCAGGCAGCTGAGGTGGCACGGTGGTAAAGTCTTCAAGAAGATCTGGATGCCACCACGCAGGGGCTTGCTGAGTTGGCATGGAAGCTGCATGTTGCCACGCAGGTGCTTGCCCAGCTGGTTGGGCTGGCAGCTACATGCGAACGGCGGTGGGGACTTGGCTGGTGTGGGCTTGGAAGTGGCCCTGCTGGCGCCCTTGGTGAGGGCCTTGCCAGGTGGCCCGACAAGGGCCTCGCCGTGGCGTGCTGTCGTCCCCGGCAAGGATCTTGCCAGGGGTCTTGTGGCTCTCCCCGGCAAGGATCTTGCCGAGGATTATTGTCTTTTAATCCTCATCTGATCTTGAATATTCCTTGTTTTCACAAAGATATGCATGCCACCATGGAGGTGTCTCCCGAGCCGTGGCCCAACATGATTGATGGTGTTGGAAACCCTGGGCTCAAGGGTGGTGCGCTCCACTGGTGTTGGACGAGCCGCCCCGGCAAGGGCCTCGCCGGGGCCGAAGAGGCTGCCCCGGCAAGGGTCTTGCCGGGGGAACCTGCTTCGTCCCTCTGCTCTTTTGTGGTCTCGACCTTGGCGTTGCTCTGGCTGTCTCGTGCTTCGGTTTCACCTTGGTTCACCTCCCTAGTTCTGCTTGGTGCAGCCGTGGGCGCGGCTCCGACTTTCCGTGCACATGTAAAGGGGTAAAAAGGTGCGCCCCTTCTTTTGTATAGCCACAGGAGCCCCCGGCCTAGGCCACACATAAGCGCGCCACGTTGTTGGGCCAGGCCCAAAACGGTGCGCGGGCAGGAGGGGCGGTTTTTACCGCGGTAAAACTTTACGCGCGCTCCGCTTCCCACGACCTGTGTGTGACGTGGAGGGCCGTGCGTGACATGGGGGTCATGCGTGGCGCGGTTCCCACACGCATCTGTCACATCGCAGTAAAGAAGCGGCTCGCGCCTTCCCCGTAAAGAGAGAGAGGCATGGAGGCGCGGTTCATTTACTGGATGGAGTCGGGTCGCAGTCTTTAAGGCGCCCACGCCCCCGTGATCACGGGGCGGGAACGGTTGCCTCACCAGTCCTTTCGACCCTGCACGCTCTCCACACGTCCTTCATGCAGGTGGCGAGCTGTGGAGGCGGGAAACCGGGCCGTCGCTGGTTGGGGCAGCGGGTCGGTCCCGATTCCCCGCGCACCCGATGACTGGATTGGCTGAGCGGGGCGGCCGAGCCCCGACCCCGCCCATTTATAAAGAGAGGAAAAAGGGGGGGGGGAATGGCACTCCACACTCTTCTATCTTCTATCTCCTCCTACTTCTACTTCTTTCTCTCATCTGCAATGGAGAAGGGGAACCCCGGTCCCTCGATGGTGGCGGCAAGGGTCGCTGCTCGACAGCGCGTCCCTCATCCTCTTGAGCCCGCGGTGGCGGAGCCGTCCGCGAGGGGAAGGGGGAGGAGGCGAGGCCATGGGCGAGGTCGTGGTAGAGGTCGTGGTGACCGGGGAAGAGGAGGACGGGGCGGCGTGCCGGCCTTGCCCCCGCCAATGATGCCTTTCGCGATGGAGGGCCACGTTGGAGACCAGCCTCGCTAGTTCTTCATCAGGCTGCGCCGGCCTCCGCGTCGCCGTCTTCATCTTCTCGCCCCGTTTTCTTGGGAGATGGAGCGTGACCCGCCCCAGACCCTCAGAGTGCACATGAGGGGCTGTGGGAATGGGGGCACGCGGGTAGATGTCGACTTCCCGGCTCCTCGGGTCATGTACCTCCGCCGTGGATGGAAGACGTTCGCTCGGATCTACAGCCTGATGGCGGGGCTCGTCCTCTACTTCAAATTAATGGAGGACGGCCTGCTCTCC
Source organism: Aegilops umbellulata (assembly GCA_032464435.1). Taxonomy (NCBI): domain Eukaryota; kingdom Viridiplantae; phylum Streptophyta; class Magnoliopsida; order Poales; family Poaceae; genus Aegilops; species Aegilops umbellulata. The sequence continues at coordinate 145,975,655 of CP136059.1, read as the reverse complement.
ATCAAGGTCTTCGGGGATCTTGGAACTCGCCTAAAGTGCTGCGTGGAGAGCTCCTCCGACGGAGATTCCAACGATGGAAGCTCTTCCTCGAGCGATAGTGACGAGGAGGATAGCGGGTCAGATGACAGGGACGAGTCCGACTAGGCGTCGGATGCCTCGCGCCTGGGCGGCTGCGGCAGTAGCAGCATCTGGACCTGGCCGCTCCTCCGGTGGAGTTTTGCCGGGGGAGGGGCCAGCTCCTTGAAATTCTCGGGGCCGTCCCCTTGGGCGGCTGGCGTCGGGGGGCTGCGGAAGAGGAAGAGGGTGCGCGGCAAGGCCGTCAACTCGGAGTACGCGGACACCGATGCCTTAGTCGCGTATTCGGCGACCTGCCGCCTTGTCTTCCAGCTCCTTTCCTTGCATAGTCATCACCGGCCCATCCGTGGGCGGCCACCGAGGTGTTCTCTTGGTGCTTTATGCTGCTCGTAGTTCGCCTAGGCGCCCCTTTTGCCGTTTCGCCTCCTTGACCAGCCTCCTGAGGAGACGGAAAAGAAAAGGACCACGGGCATCTCATCTCTTTTTCAATTTGTAAGCCTCCGGCCCTTGTTAAATTTAAAGCTTGTAATCCCCCTTGTTCATGTTTTTTTCTTTCCGTACGAACTGTACCTATATGGGACGTTTTTAATGAAAAAGGGTGCTTGCCGGGTTCTTCATGCGTGAGCGAGCCCATGCCAAGGATGAATCCTTGTTATTTCCAAAATAAACATGATCGCCCGGCAACAGGCCTTGCCCTTTCCCTTCTTTGGCCGACCGTTCTCGCGCTTTTGGCGGAGGATGGGGCGAAGGAGAATTAGGCTCCTCGTTCATCTCTTCGCCACCGCAACTAGTACCAAATTCCGACCCAGGAAGAAACTTCTCGGGTACAGGGAAAAAGGGAGTATGGTAGTTTTAAGACATAAATGAGGCTACACATGTCCCAGTTCCATACGGAAACGTACAGCAGGGGGATGGAAAACTTATCTGAATCCGCAGCCCCCGGCAACCTTGGCTCGCCGTGGTTGGACCTTTACATCTTCAACCCCCGGCAGCCTTGCCTTTCCGGGGTCGGAGCGTTAGTTCGTTCTCCTTTTCCCAAGTGGCTCAGCAGAAGTGCCCTGCGGACCAAAGAAAACAGAAGAGACGGACACCCGACCTCTAGGCTAGGGGTTAGTCGCCGCTAAGCACTATCAACCCTAATCGAGGAAGAGACTCAACCTAGCATGCATGCTATAACTTAGGGCTCCAACGCTTCCTTTATTTATGCTCAGGGTCTGCACCTAGCTTTGTACAGAGGGTTACATGCCTTGGCGACAAAGCTTGTACAAAAAGGTGGCTTGCCGGGGGGCCCGGCAAGCCGCGCCTTATGGGTAAAACTTGGAAAGATGCTCGATGTTCCAGGAATTACTCACTGGGACAACATCTTCGGTCTCCAGGCGAACTGCGTCGGGCTTGGTGACTCGTATTACCCGATAAGGGCCTTCCCACTTCGGCGTCAACTTGTTGGTATTCTTGGCCGACTGAACGCGCCGAAGAACAAGGTCACCTTCCTCAAAGCTTCGGGCATGAACCTTGGGGCAATGGTAGCAGCGCAAGGCTTGCTGGTAGCATGCTGCTCTCACAGCCGCCCGAAGACGATCTTCCTCAAGGAGCATTGCGTCATCTTTCCGCAAATGCTCTTGCTCAAGCTCATCATAAGCGAGCAATTGAGGTGACCTATATATGAGTTTCGTGGGGAGAATTGCCTCAGCCCCATATACTAGGGCAAAGGGTGTCTGACCGGTGGCTCGATTTGGCGTCGTCCTGATCGACCAAAGAACTGTCGGCAACTCATCAATCCCACGCCTTCCGCTCTTGTGCAACCTGTCAAAGGTCTTCGTTCTCAGGCCTCGTAAAACTTCAGCATTCGCCCTCTCCTCTTGGCCATTGCTCCAGGGGTGTGCCACGAAAGCAAAATAGACCTGGCTGCCGAGGTCTTGAACATACTGCATGAAGGTGTGGCTCGTGAACTGCATGTTGTTGTCAGTGATAATTTTTCTTGGCACACCGAAGCGGCAGACCAGTCCCTTGAAGAACTTGGCGGCTGACTGTGCTGTCACCATTCTCACTGCTTCCACTTCCGGCCAGTTGGTGAACTTGTCGATTGCAACGTACAAGTACTCAAAGCCCCCGACATCACGGGGGAAGAGGCCCAATATATCGAGCCCCCAGACCGAGAATGGCCAGGAGAGAGGGATTGTTTGAAGGGTTTGAGCTGGTTGATGAAGCTTCTTTGAATGGAACTGACATGCTTCACACTTGGTTACTAGTGTCGTGGGCCAGAAGAAACCTTGTCGGAACGCCTTGCCGGCAAGTGCCCTCGCCCCTATGTGAGAGCCACATATGCCACCACGTATCTCCGCCAACACCTCCAGTCCTTCCTCCCAGGGGATGCACCTCAATTTCACACCGTTCGGCCTTCTCCTGTACAGGACGTCATCGACGAACTGGTACAAGGCAGACCGACGGGCTACTTTTTCTACTTCTTCCTGCTCCTCAGGAAGCTCCCCTGTTTGGAGGAATCAGACGGTATGTTGTGCCCATGCCAGAGCCTAGGGCTCGACGGAAAGGACAAAAAGCATCTCTTCTGCCATGGGAGCGTCCGTCTTCACGGCCAGGGCTTGACGCACTACTGGAGCCAGTTTCTCTTTGGCAGGCTCAGTGTGCACGGCAACATCGTTGCCGGCAGCCCCAGGGGGCTCGGCGGGAAAGTACTTGCCGGGACCTGGTTTCCTCCGCTTGTTCTGCCCCGTTGATGGTTCGACGAATGGTTGACTTAACCGGAGCAAGAAGGTACCTGGTTACACAGGTAGCTTGAATGCAGCACGCTTCGACGGGTAATTGACGATGTCGTTCTCCGCTCGGATACCATCAAAGCGCTCCTCCAGCTTCCTCACTTCATCTACGTAAGCCTCCATCAATGGTCTCTGGTAATCCTTGTTGACTTGTCTGACGACAAGCTACGAGTCACCCGTGACGATGAGCTTCTTCTCCCCAAGGTCTGCCACGATCCTGAGACCGGCAAGCAGCCCCTCGTACTCAGCAGTGTTGTTTGTGGACATCTCCCTGGGAAAGTGCATCTGGATCACATACTTGAGGTGCTCTCCAATGGGCGCGACAAGCAGCACACCGGCACCGACGCCTTGCAACGAGAAAGCCCCATCAAAGTACATGATCCAGTCGCGGTCTCCTTCCTTGTCAGGGAGAGCAGTCTCCTGGATTTCTTCGTCGGGCGTTGAGGTCCATTCTGCAATGAACTCCGCCAAGACTCTGCTCTGGATTGTCGAGGTACTTTAAAACTTCAACCCAAAGCTCGACAACTCCAGGGCCCACTCCACAATCGTCCCGGTTGCATCTGGGTTATGCAGTATCCGTTGCAATGGGAGGCGGGTGATGACAGTGATCTCATGGGCTTGGAATGATGACACAGCTTCCTCGAGGCCATAGGGAGGACGAAGAGCAATTTCTGCACACTGGAGTACCTCGACCTAGCCCCCTGCAAGAGGGAGCTGACAAGGTAAACCGGGTGCTGCATCATCTTCTTCTTCTGCACCACCTCACTCGACTGTGCGGGCACTGCCTTGGTGGCATCCGACTCTGCTGGGGGCCTCGCCTTGCCGGCACCAGGCCCTACCGGGGGAATCTTTGGCTTTCCATCCGCTGGTTCTGCTATCACCACTGCCTCCTCGTCGACCTCCCTCTGCACCACCAGTACGCCGTTGACCACTTGATTCATCGCCGCCAGATACAGCAGCAACGGCTCTTGTGGTTTAGGCGCAACCAGTGTTGGCATGTAGGAAAGGTATTTCTTCAGATCCTGCAATGCTGCCTCAGCTTCTGGGGTCCACTCCATTGGGCCTGCCCTCTACGAGATTTTGAAAAAAGGAAGGGCGCGCTCGGCGGACTTGGACATGAATCGACTCATGGCGGCGACGGAGCCGGTGAGTCGAGGCACATCCTTGATCCACTTGGGTCCCTCAATCTGCTCAATAGACTTGATCTTGTCTGGGTTTGCCTTGATCTCGGGCTGCGACACAAAGAATCCGAGAAGCTTGCCGGACGGAACGCCGAAGACACACTTCTCAGGGTTCAGCTTAAGGTTGATCTTGCGCAGGTTGGCAAATGTCTCTTCCAGATCTTGCACAAGAGTTGCCCCGTCCTTGATTTTGACCACTATGTCATCCATGTATGCTTCCATATTTCTATGGAGCTGGGGTTCAAAACCAATTTGGACTGCTCTTGCAAACGTCGAGCCAGCACTCTTCAACCCAAAAGGCATCCGTAAAAAGCAATACGTACCACATGGGGTGATGAATGTTGTCTTTCTTCATCCTCTCTTGTCATGAAGATTTGGTGGTAGCCCGAGTAAGCGTCGAGGAATGACCACAAATCACACCCGTTCGTGGAGGCAAAATCTAGTCGATGCGCGACAACGTGAAGGGGTCCTTAGGACAAGCCTTGTTGATATCTTTGTAGTCAATACACAGCCTCCACTTCCCATTTGCCAACCACGTCGGGTGGAGCACTCCTCTCACCGAACCTGGTGCTTCCAACTTCCTGATCTCCTCTGTGATGAACTCCTGCCTCTCCAGAGCCTTCTTTCTGACCTTCTGCTTGATGGGCCGGGCATGATGGCAGACAACTAGTTGGTGCTCAATCACCTCCCTGGGAACAACAGGGATGTTGGATGCTTGCCATGCAATCACTTGACAATCGCCTGCCGGAAGGTGATGAGCGCGCCTTCCTATTTGCTGTCGAGGGTGGAGCCTATGGTGAAGGCCCCTCCCGTGCCTTCCTCCCTGACGGACACCTTCTTGGTCTATAGTGGCTCGGCTCTGGATTTCTTGCTCTTGTCGGTAGAGCTCTCTGGCACGTCCTCGATGGTAGTGCAACACTCCAAGGAGGTGTGCTTGCCGGAGTGGGTGCGAGAGGTCTTGCCGAGCTCCTTCTTCCCTCCCGGGCCTTCAGCAGTAGGACGAAGTGCCTTGACGGCAGCTGCTGCAACTGCTTCTCAGTAGAGTTGGTCGGCGCAAATTAGCGCGTCCTTCTTGTCGGAGTGGACGGAGATGATGGTCAACGGCCCGGGCATCTTTTGCATGTTGTAGGCATAGTGCGACACTGCCATGAACTTGGCTAGTGCCAGGCGGCCGAGGATCCCGTTGTAGGGCAAAGGGATCTTGGCCACGTCGAAGACGATCCTCTCCGTCCTGTAATTCAACTCTCCTGCAAACTTCACAGGCAGTGTGACCTTTCCCTTCGGCTGGCTCCTCTTCGGATTGACCCCTTGAAATGTGCCCGTTTCCTCAAGGTCTCCATCAGGAATTTGTAGCATTTTGATCACGATGGGCAAGATCAAGTTCAGGCCGGCCCCGCCGTGGACGAACATCTTGTTCACCTCGAGGTTGCGTATTGTTGTTGAGACCAACAATGGCAAACACCCGACCGCGGTTGTGCGGTAAGGATAGTCCTCGGCGTCAAAGATGAGGGGCGTGTTGGTCCACTTCAGTGGCTTCTGAGCGTCGAACGAGGGCTCCGCTTCTGTAATCTCACGCGCCCACTGCTTGAGCTGGCGGTGAGTAGTACGCAGCGAGGTGCCACTGTCGACGCACATGGCCTCTGTAGCCTTCTGGAACTCCTGCTCACCAGACTCGTCGTCCTCGTCGTGATCATCGTCTTCTTGCTTCTTGTCACGGCCTCTGGCGGGCCTCTGTTGCTGGTTGTCCTTCTCGGGGAGGCTTCCTTGGCTGCCATGCTTCTTGCCAAATCCCTCGGCACCGTCCTGACCTTTCTCCTTGTCCCGCCTCTCATACTCGGCCTTTTGCTTTTCAGCAAGCAGCTCGACTTTCCGGCAGTTATTTAGGTCGTGGCCCTTGGTGTGGTGGATCTTGCAGTACTGCTTGCCGGAGCCCCCTGTCTTGTTGGCAGCTGCTAAGGCCCGGCAGGCGGCGCACCCGGCAATCTCCTTGCCGGGGTCGTCTGCCTTGACCTTCTTGGCAGTGCCGGTGTCGTCGGATCCTTCAACGGCAAGTACGACCTTGCCCTTGTGTTTCCTGCTGTGACGCCGGCCCTTCTTCGTCGGAGCGATGGCGTCTTCGTCGGTAGAGTCGGTTTCCGCGCCGGCATCTTCGCTGGGGTACTTCCTTCCCTCTTCAGCCCGGGCGCATCTATCGGCCAGAACGTAGAGTTTGGCCACATCCTTAACCTTGGTCATCGCCAGCTCTTCGCGCATCTTGCGGTTGCGCACGTTCAGAAGGAATGCGCTGATCACAGTGGCGAGATGAACGTCGGGGATGTTGTACTGCACCCGGCTGAACCTCTGGATGTACTTGCGCAGGGTTTCCCCTTCCTACTAGGGGATGAATTGCAGATCGCTGGCCTGACCATGAGCTTCGTGGCCTCCTGTGAAGGCGCCAATGAACTCATGGCACATATCAAACCAAGAAGAAATGGAATCCGCCAGCAAGTGCATCAACCAAGACATAAGATTGGGCTTCAGTGCTAGCGGGAAATAATTGGCAAGCACCTTGTCGTCACGAGCTCTGGCAGCCTGCATCGCGATGGTGTAGATGCTGAGGAACTGGGATGGATGGGTCTTGCCAGTGTACTTCTCGCCGACATCGGTCTTGAACATGTGGTGGGACGACCACTAGAACTGCAGCAGCTCACGGGTAAAGTCCGGGCAGCCCACATCGTAAGGTAGGCCGCCGGAGCCTCCCGGTGCTGGGTGGTCCATAGTGGGTCCCGCCCGCTCGTCCTACTGGTGGCGTGTATTACGCTGGCGCTCAATAGTGGTTCGAGCATCTTCGTTAGCTCGTTCTCGAAGAATTTGGTGCTGGTCGCGGTGGGTCCATGGGTCGGATGACGCTATAGAAATGTTATCACAAGCTTCGTCACGATGGGCCGACGCCCGCCGCTGCTGGCGAGGAGGAGAAGAGTGAACCGTGACCGCAGCTCCCCCGGTCCTCCCAGCGCTGGCATGTGGTGGCTCGGTGGAGCGCCGGTCCGAGGGTCTCGCTGGTCGCGGATCGTCTTTGTTTGCGACGGCGACGAGGCTCCGGATGGTGGCCCTCCACTCGTCGAGCTTCTCCGTAGTTGGAGGGAAGTCGAGGAGCAGCAGTGCGCGCACCAAAGCTTCTACTAGCGTGGGTGGCAGCGACAGCTGCGTGGACTGTCGCGCGCTTCTACTTCTAACCACCTTAGAAGGAACTCCGGCATGACCCAGCGGCTACGCGCCATTTTTGCCAGCACTTCGGCGGGCATGCTGAACTCCTTCATCCCGCAAACGACGCACAGGGCTCTTCCCACGGTGGTGCCCAGGGTCACCGGCGTGGTGATGCTACTCGTCGCACACACCATGGGAAGAGCGCGCTGTGGTCACCAGACTAGGCATCTTGGAGGTTGATGCGCCGCCCGTGGGTGGCACAACGATACTCCTGGAGGGCCCCGCGCCGCCTACGGGGGGCCCAGCCTCATCTTTAGACTTGTTGGTGTGCGGCCCATCGCCTGGTGTGCGAACGGTACTTCTCTCCAGGCTCTGACTGCCAGGGCGATGCTGGTGCTCGCGAACCGTGGCTCGGGTTCTGTCCGCGACCGGGCCGCTGCTCGCTCGTACTGGCATGGGCTGTTCGTCTCCCAACGAGCCGATCACCGTGGCCGTCTTCTTCTTGGCAGCCATGGCGATGTAGAAACGCTAGGCTAACTACTAGAACATATTCTCAAAATTGTGCCCCCCTACCTGGCGCGCCAAAGATGTCGGTGGGAAACGACACCTATGGGATCACAAGAATCCCTACTACGGTTGCCGGGGCACAGGGTTGCAAGAAGGGCAGGATTAGTAATCAGCACAACGATTGTTTACCCAGGTTCGGACCGCGAGGATGAGTAAAACCCTAGTCCTTCTTTGGTGGATGTATTGATTGTTCTTGAGCCCTCCAACTAGCTATGGTGGCTGAGCCCTTCTAGAGAGCCGAATCCTTCTCAAGTACACCATGGGGCTGCCACAGTGGCACACAGGAGGTGGAAAGGCGTGCAGTGCTATGAACTTATCGCTCGTATTACATGACAAGACACATTTAATGCATCGCTTAGGTGTCCCCTTGCTTTATTGGGGACAGGAATGAGGCCCGTCCCGTCCGTCGCCGCTCCTCCTTGCTTTGACACGCGCCCTAGCCAGCGATGCTGGCGGCGCCATGTAGGCAGGCATGCAGCTGAGGTGGCGCTGTGGTAAAGTCTTCACGAAGATCTGCATGGCGCCACGCAGGCGCTTGCTGAGTTGGCCTGGAAGCTGCATGTTGCCACGTAGGTGCCTGTCAATCTGGTTAGGTTGGCAGCTACATGCGAACGGCGGTGGAGACTTGGCTGGTGTGGGCCTGGAAGTGGCTCTGCTGGCGCCCTTGGTGAGGGCCTTGCCGTGGTGTGCTATCGTCCCCGGCAAGGACCTTGCCGGGGTTTTTGTGGATATCCTCGGCAAGGATCTAGCCGAGGATCATTGTCTTTTAATCCTCGTCTGATCTTGAATATTCCTTGTCTTCACAAAGATCTGCATGCCACCATGGAGGTGGCTCTCGAGCCCTGGCCCAACATGGTTGATGATGTTGGAAACCGTGGGCTGAAGGGTGGTGCGCTCCGCTGGTGTTGGACGAGCCGCCTCAACAAGGGCCTCGCCGGGACCGCGGAGGCTGCCCCGGCAAGGGTCTTGCCGGGGGAACTTGCTTTGTCCCTCTACACTTTTGTGGTCTCGGCCTTGGCGTTGCTCTGGCTGTCTCGGGCTTTGGTTTCACCTTGGTTCACCTCCCCTGTTCTGCTTGGTGCAGTCGTGGGCACGGCTCCGAATGTCCGTGCACAGGTAAAGGGGTACAAAGGTGTGCCCCTTCTTTTGTACGCCGACAACCAGCTTACTCGCTAAGGGGCGCATTGCTCTTGCTATTTCTGCAAAGTCGTCAGCACTAAAGGTAGTTCCGTCTTCTTTAACGCTGGGGCATCCATTGGCCAAATCTTCTGGATAAGGATCTGCTTGCCATGCCTTGGCCCGGCTCAAGGCAGTCAAGGAGCCAACTCTGGCAGCTCCCCGTTTTAAATTGTCAATCCTTCGCGCCAGCACAGATAACCGCTCCAGTGTGTCTTTGATGAGTGTTGAGGGAGACTTCTTGTGCAGCGTGGCGGCAATGGTTCGTTGGGCGCCGGTATATAGCTGTCCTACGTGTGTGTACACAACTTTAAGCCAGATGCGCTTGTCTGAGCCCAATTTAGCACTCCGAGAACCTATATCTGTAAAGTTAGGGGTAAGCCGGCAACTATTTATAAGAAGATTACTAAGGTACAAGGGATACATATTTTTTCTACTTACAAAAGATGGCTGACCACATGCGATTAATCTGTTCCTTTAAGCCAGATAACTCCTCAGTCACCGGCTTAAGTGCCGATTCAGCATCATCAACTCTCTTCAGCAGAGCCGCCTTTTCAGTTTCCCAACCATCTTTTTCAGAATCGAAGCTCTATTTCAGCTCCTCAATATTCTCCGAAGCAGATTTCCGTTCTGACTTGGCCTTGGATGTGACTGATTGCTATGTTTTGATATTGGCTTTAAGATCATTAAGCTGTGAGTATTTTTCAGTCAACTCAACCCGTGACATAAGCATACAGAGAAAAGATAACGATCACGATTACTCTTTGAAGACCCGAACACAATACAAGTATTACTCTTGGTACATCGGGGCTACTGCATATTGCTCTTTTTAAAGACAAATTTTTGAATGTCCTAAGCATAATACAAGTATTATCCTTGGTACTTGGGGGCTAATGCCTATTGCTCTGTTCTGAGACAAAGCCATGACCCAAACAAATGATGTGATCCGGCTCATAAAGACTACACATTGGGTTGTTGATTTTAAACAGGATGATTAGTCCCAACTTATTCATCACTGCTTAAGCTGGACCTCGGTAGCTACGGAGGCAAAGTTGATTTTTACTACTTAAAGTCCCGGTTTCATATATTTATTAAACCGGCCCTTGGGGGCTACGGATGCCAAGTTGAAGTACTGGTATTATAAGTCCTGGTTCATATTGAAAGTATAAACTGGCCCTTGGGGGCTAATGGTTTTGATCTATGCAAATATTGAAGTTTACAGTAAATTCTATTCTATCATGTCCAATAAACTTGGCGGCTAAGGGAAGTATACTCATATAAAAGGGAGTTGCAGCGTTTACCTCATAGTGCTCCTTCATCAGGTTTACTAATGTCGGTGCGGAACGACACCTATGGGATCACAAGAATCCCTACTACGGTTGCCGGGCCGCGGGGTTGCGAGAAGAGCAGGGTTAGTAGCCAGCACAAGGATCGTTAACCCAGGTTTGGGCCGCGAGGATGCGTAAAACCCTAGTCCTTCTTTGGTGGGTGTATTTCAGAGAGTTCTTGAGATCTCAAAGTAGCTGTGGTCAGTGCATGGTTCAAAAGAGCCCAATCCTTCTTAGTATGCCATGGGCCTCCTTTTATAGTCGAAAGGGGCGGCCACAGTGGCACACAAGAGATGGAAAGGCGTACAGTGCCCTGAGCTTATCGCTCGTATTACACGACAAGAAGCATTTAATGTGTAGTTTAGGTGTCCCCTTGCTTTGTTGGGGACGGGGGCGAGGCCTGTCCCATCCGTCGCAGCTCCTCCTCGCTTTGACACACGCCCTGGTCAGTGATGCGTGCGGTGCCATGTTGGTAGGCAGGCAGCTGAGGTTCCGCGGTGGTGGAGCCTTCACAAATATATGCATGCCGCCACGCAGGCGCTCGATGAGTTGCCCTGGGAGCTGCATGTTGCCACGCAGTTGCCCGCCCAGCTGGTTGGGCTGGTAGCTGCATGTGAACGGCGGTGGAAGCTTGGTTGGCGTGGGCCTGGCGGTGGCCCTGCTGGCATCCTTGGTGAGGGCCTTGCCGGGTGGACCGGCAAGGGTCTTGCCGTGGCGCACTGTCATCCCCGGCAAGGGCCTTGCCGGGGGTCTGGTGGCCTTCCTCGGCAAGGATGTTGTCGAGGATCGTCGTCTTCTAATGCTAATCTGATCTTGAATATGTCTTCACAAAGATCTGCATGCCACCACAGAGGTACCTTCCCGAGCCCTGGCCCCACCTGAATGATGGCGTCGAGGACCATGGGCTCAAGGGTGGCTCGCTCTGTTGGTGTGGGGCAAGCTGTCCCGGCAAGGGTCTTGCCAGGGCTGCTGAGGCTGTCCCGACAAGGGTCTTGCCGGGGGAGCCTTCTTCGTCCCTCTTCTCCTTGTGGTCTCGGCCTTGGCGTTGCTCTGATTGTCTTGGGCTTTGGTCTTACCTTGGCTCACCTCCCCTGTTCTGCTTGGCGTGACCGTAGGCGCGGCTCCGACTGCCCGTGCACATGTATAGGGGTACAAAAACGCACCCGTCTTTTTGTACACCGACAGGAGCCCCCGGGCCTGGGCCACACATAAGCGCAACATGTTGTTGGGCCAGGCCCAAAACGGTGCGCGGGAAGGCGGGGTGGTTTTCACCGCGGTAAAACTCTTCGCGCGCTTCGCTTCCCACGACCCGCGCGCGTGGCGTGGCGTGGAGGGGTGTGCGTGAAGTGGGCGGTATGCGTGGGGCGGTTCCCACACGCATGCATCACATCGCAGTAAAGAGGCGGCTCGTTCCTTCCCCGTAAAAAAGGGAGGCGTGGAGGCGCAGCTCGTTTACTGAACGGGGCCGGGGTGTGGTCTTCAAGGCGTCCACTTCCCACGATCACGGGGTGGGGAGAGGTCGCTTTGCATGTCCCCTCGGTTCTGCGCGTCCGCCACGCGTCCTCCATGCACCTAGGGTTGCAACCGGTGGAGGCGGGAAGCCGGGCCGTCGCTGGTTGGGGCAGCGGGTCGGTCATGATTCCCTATGCCTCTGGTGGATGGATTTGCCGAGCGGGGCGGCCGAGCCCTGTCCCCGCCTCCTTATAAAGAGGGAGAAGGGGGGATGGCGTCCTGCAGTCTTCCATCATCTATCTCCTCTCGCTTCTGCTTCTTCCTTTCACTCGCCATGGAGAAGGGGAATCATGGTCCCTCGACAGTGTCAGCGAGGGTCGCCACCCAACAGCGTGTCCCTCCTCCTCCTGAGCCCGCGATGGTGGAACCGGCCGCGAGGGGAAGGGGGAGGGGCGAGGTCGTGGGTGAGGCCAAGGCAGAAGTCATAGTGCTCGAGGAAGAGGAGGACGGGGCGGCACGCCGGCTTCGCCCCCGCCAATGATGCCTTTTCCAATGGAAGGCCGTGTTGGAGACCAGCCCCGTGAGTTCTTCATCATGTTGCGCCGGCCTCCGCGTCGCCGTCTTCGTCTTCTCACCCCGTTCGCTCGGGAGATGGAGCGTGACCCGCTCCAATCCCTCAGATTGCACATGAGGGGTTGTGGGAATGGGGGCACACGGGTCGACGTCGACTTCCCGGCTCCTCAGGTCATGCACCTCCGTCGTGGGTGGAAGACGTTCGCTCGTATCCACAGCCTGACGGTGGGGCTCGTCCTCTACTTCAAATTAATGGAGGATAGCTTGCTCTCCGTTAAGGTCTTCGGCGACTTCGGGACTCGCCTGAAGTGCTGCGTGGAGAGCTCCTCCGATGGAGATTCCGACGATGGAAGCTCTTCCTCGAGCGAAAGTGATGAGAAGGATAGCGGGGCAGACGGCGGGGACGAGTCCGACTAGGCGTCGGACGCCCCGCGCCTAGGCGGGTGGGCAGCAGCAACATCTGCACCTGGCCGCTCCTCCGGCGGAGTTATTGTTGGGGGCGGGGCCAGCTCCTTGAACTTCTCGGGGCAGTTTCCTTGGGCGGCTGGCATCGGGAGGCTGTGGAAGAGGAAGAGGGCGGGCGGCAAGGCCGTCAACTCGGAGTACGCGGGCACCGACGCCTTCGTCGCGTACTGCCGGTCCTGCCACCTCGTCTTCGAGCTCCTTTCCCGGCACCGTCATCACTGGCCCGCCCCTGGGCGGTCACCGAGGTGTTCTCTTGGTGCTTTCTGCTGCTCGTAGCTCTCCTCGGCGCCCCTTTTGCCCTCTCGCCTCCTTGACCTGCCTCCTGAGGAGAGGGACAAGAAAGGGATCACGGGCATCTTATCTCTCTTCTTTAATTTGTAAGCCTGCGGGGCTTTGTTAAATTCAGAACTTGTAATCCCCTTGCTCATGTTTTTCATTCTGTATGAACTGTACCTGTATGGGATGTTTTTAATGAAAATGGGATTGAGGGAGTCCTGGATTAGGGGGTGTTCGGGTAGCCGGACTATACCTTCAGCCGGACTCCTGGACTATGAAGATACAAGATTGAAGACTTTGTCCCGTGTCCGGAAGGGACTTTCCTTGGCGTGGAAGGCAAGCTAGGCGATGCGGATACTCAAGATCTCCTACCATTGTAACCGACTCTGTGTAACCCTAACCCTATCCGGTGTCTATATAAACCGGAGGGTTGTAGTCCGTAGGACGAACCATCATCATACACAATCATACCATAGGCTAGCTTCTAGGGTTTAGCCTCCTTGATCTCGTGGTAGATCTACTTTGTACTACCCATATCATCAATATTAATCAAGCAGGAGTAGGGTATTACCTCCATCGAGAGGGCCCGAACCTGGGTAAAAACATCGTGTCCCTTGTCTCCTGTTACCATCCGGCCTTGACGCACAGTTCGGGACCCCCTACCCGAGATCCTCCGGTGTTGACACCGACATTGGTGCTTTCATTGAGAGTTCCTCTGTGTTGTCTCCTTCAGGCCCGATGGCTCCTCTGATCATCAACAACGATGAGGTCCAGGGTGAGACCTTTCTCCCCGGACAGATCTTCGTCTTCGGCGGCTTTGCTCTTCGGGCCAATTCGCTTGGTCATCTGGAGCAAATCGAAAGCTACGCCCCTGGCCATCAAGTCAGGTTTGGAAGCTTAAACTATACGGCGGACACCTATGGAGACTTGATCTTCGACGGGTTCGAGCCATAGTCGAGCGCGCCGCACTACCTCGAGGGGCATGATCTATCTCTGCCTCCGAACAGTGTCTTGGAGGCCGCACACGCACCGGTTCCGACCCTAGACTCGGAGCCTATTACACCAATCGAGGATGAGCGGTTGGACGTCACCTCGGGGGCTGCGATCTCAAAGGCAATCGAGCCAAATGCCAGCCCCGCACTCCGCATGACCCATGACTCCGAGGGTCCAGACTCCTATCCGGACTCCGAACCCCCCGTGCCCCTACCAATCGAATCCGATTGGGCACCTATAATGGAGTTCACCGCCGCAGACATCTTTCAGCACTCGCCTTTTGGCGACATCCTGAACTCTCTGTCTCTCTCTTTATCAGGAGAGCCCTGGCCGGATTACGGTCAGCAAGGATGGGATACGGACGATGAAGAAATTCAAAGCCAACCCACCACCCACTTTGTAGCTACCGTCGACGACCTAACCGACGTGCTCAACTTTGACTCCGCAGACATCGACAGCATGGATGACGATGTAGGAGATACCGATGAACCAATGCTCATAGGGCATCGGACAGCCACCTCATCTCACGATGTGTACATGGTGGATACCCCTAAAGTAAATGACAATGAGGAAAAAGGGGATGGAACGGGAGATAGACCCCCCGGAAAGCAATCAAAGCGTCGGCATAAACGCCGACCCAAGCCCCGCCTCGATAAAAACCTAGCCATAGAGCAGGACAAGCCGGTAGACGACGAGCAAGCCTTAGAGCAGCCGTCCGAACAGGGCAACACGGATGGAGAAACCAAAAATCCCTCCCCCGGCGAAAGCGGCATTCCGGACAACCTTACGCCGGATAAATCCATGGAGCAGAAGAGTCTCCACAAGAGGCTCGTTGCAACTACACGCAGCCTGAAAAAGCAGAAGCGGAAGCTAAAGACAGCGGAAGATGCACTCCGTATTAGATGGAATAAAGTAATCAACACCGCAGATAAATACGGCGACGGTCGCCGTACTAAAAGCTATACAAAGAGAAAGCTACTGCCCGAATTCGACGAAGAGGCCCTAGAGCCCTCGCCTTCAAAAAATAAGAAAGCCATACGGTCGGATAGACGACCCTATAAGGCGGCAAGTGGCACCGCACTTAAATCGGTATGCGACCCACCTAAGGATTCGCATCATGGCCCAGCCAGGTCCATTTATGGGCCAAGAAAGCAAGCTCTAGTAAGCAATGCAAAAAATCCATCATCAGAATCTGGCACACCAAAATACAGGGGCGCCGCACATCCCCTATGCTTCACCGATGAGGTTCTGGACTATGAACTTCCAGAGGGATTCAAACCCGTCAACATAGAGGCGTATGATGGAACAACAGACCCAGCTGTCTGGATCGAGGACTATATCCTCCACATACATATGGCTAGAGGAGATGATCTCCACGCCATTAAATATTTACCCCTTAAGCTTAAAGGGCCAGCCCGGCACTGGCTTAAAAGCCTTCCCAAAAACACAATTGCAAGTTGGGAAGAGCTCGAAGATGCTTTCCAAGCAAATTTTCAAGGGACCTATGTCCGCCCTCCGGATGCAGACGATCTTAGTCACATAACTCAACAGCCCGGAGAATCAGCTCGGCAGTTCTGGAACAGATTCCTCACTAAAAAGAATCAGATAGTCGACTGTCCGGACGCCGAAGCCTTAGCAGCTTTCAGGCATAATGTCCGAGACGAATGGCTCACCAGACACCTCGGCCAGGAAAAGCCAAGAACAATGGCCGCACTCACAAGCCTCATGACCCGCTTCTACGCAGGAGAGGACAGCTGGTTTGCAAGATGCAGCCCAGCGAGCCAAGTACATCCAAAATTAGGGATGGAAAGGGAAACCGCGACGCAACAAGGATCGTCATCGAACTAAAGAAAAAAGTCCAAAGAGCACGGCAGTCAATGCCGGATTCAAAGGCTCGCGACAAAATCAGACAAAACCACCCCTCCAGGATAATAGGGATGATTCGTCCAACTTAAATAGAATCCTGGTTAGGATATGTAAGATACACAGTACTCCTGGGAAGCCTGCTAACCATACCCACAGAGATTGTTGGGTTTTTAAACAATCCGACAGACTCAATGCCGAACACAAGGGGCTCGGCACACCAAGCGAAGATGAGGACGAACCTCAGAAGCAGAGCACCAGGAAACAAAAGAACTTCCCACAAGAAGTAAAAACAGTGAACTTACTTTACGTAACAAAACATGTGGCACCTATAAAGGTACGCACCATACGACCTATCCCCAAGGGGTCCCGCAACTGGTTATTAAACCAATCACCTTCGATCAGCTAGACTATTCTAGAAATATCAAAAACGCAGGCTGGACTGCCCTGATACTCTACCCAATAATTGGCGGATTCCAGTTTGCAAATGTCCTTATGGATGGCGGCAGTGGACTAAACCTGATATATCAGGATACAATCCATCACATGGGGATAAACCCAGCAAGAATCCGCCGCAGCAAAACCTCCTTTCAAGGGGTAGCACCTGGTCTGGATACCCATTGTATGGGTTTCTCCGGCTCAAAGTTATATTCGGCTCTACCGATAACTTCCGTCGCGAAAAGCTGACCTTCCATGTCGTCCCGTTCTCAAGTCGCTATCAAGCACTACTGGGACGCGAAGCTTTCGCTCGCTTTAACGCAATACTGCACTATGCATCCCTCACGCTTAGGATGCCCGGTCCACGAGGCATCATCTCTTTGAAGGGGAAGCACTAGAGTGCGCCTCCCCCAAGCGGAGGACTGTGCGGCCGCTTAGATAGCCGCACAATAAAATGGCCTCACCAGCCAAAAAACTTTTCGACATAGGTCATTAAAGGCCATGAACGCGGAATAGACGAGTTCGGCACAAGTCCATCATTAATGCAGGCTTAGAGGCCGTATACCCCCGTACTAGGGGCTACGCGGAGAGGCAATAAAGCTCAATTTTATATTTTACTTTATACTTCATTTATTTTAAAACTTTTTGTTCGGCACGACCCGTTTTCAATTTAGTTCTTCTCTTTTTCAGATGAACGTCGTGCGGCGCCCGTCCAGGATACCGCACAACGGAGACACAGGCGCAGACGTGTAGTAGGGACCCGTCCTAAAGGATTCTTTTTAGATTAAGACCCTGCGTAAACCTTTTTGACTGTCTCTTGTTGCAACACATCCCCTGGTTTTTTCCGATATAACCAAGGAGGAGGCCGGCGTCTTGGCATGTGGCCGCGTCAGAATTTTTCGCACGTACCTGGACACTAGGCGCTTTTTTTAGCAAAGAGTGTTGTTTTGCCCGCACTCATAAAGACCGAACACCTTAGGGAGTGTTCGGCGTCGTGAGTTTTGGCATTATATGCATCAGCTCCGAATCATGTCTTTGGTCAAATGTTGGGTTGCCTGGCTCCTGAGTTCGGCTACCTTACGTTCCCCTCTATCGGCTAAGGTAGCACCAGGAGAACTACTGCGATTGTGCCCCGGTTCGGCCGGGCGAGCACCTCAGTAGAGAAAGCCGAAAACTGACTGTCATGATGTAGCGTGAGACTGGTCAGCCACTCGATGACCTATTGGAATCTATCAGATTCCTCCACTTTAACGAAGGGCCACTTCCCGGTCAGGCACATACGCGCCCCGAACTCGGGCGAGCGCAGTCGCCACTAATGGGCTACTTAAATAGTCCCACTGTCAAGCTGCTATGGCTAAGTGAAAGTGTTAAAGCATTATAGTCCGGTTGCCTGGCCTGCTACGCTATCACCTCCTTTGTAGGACCAAGACATTGGGTTAAGTGTGAAAATGCGTCTTCTGCGAGCACCCCCACACTATGTGCGTGGGGGCTGAAGCCAACGACTGCAATCTTTCAGATTATATATATATATATATATATATATATATATATATATATATATATATATATATATATATATATATATATTTTAAATGACCGCACAGGAGGTGTTCACAATACTTGAAGGCACAAGTATAAAAAGGCCACTATAGTTTATCAAAATATTACTTCATCATTACATATGCTATAATAACATAGCATCCTTCGAGCACTACGTCTCTATTACACGAGCGCCTTCAAGGACTTCCTGAAAATAGTGCTCGGAGGACACTCGGCTTTTATTCGAATCTCGGGACGCAATAACGGTGGTCTCCATCTCTGCCCAGTATGTCTTGACACAGGCAAGAGCCATCCTTGCACCCTCTATACACGCCGACCTCTTCATTGCATTAATGCGTGGCACTGCGTCAAGGAATTGCTGCACCAAGCTGAAATAACTCTTCGGCTCCGACCTCCCCGGCCACAGATGACCCATGACATAATTCATGGCGAGTCCGGACAACCTATTAAGTTTGGCCCATTGAGCCAAACGATCGTACACTGCCAGTGGACACTCTGGATTGTGAAATTGGGACCAGAACAGTTTTTCCATTTCACGATCTTTCAGGTGTCGAAAGTGTTCGGTCGCATCAGCAGCACTCGCTGCCAAATCTAGATAGGTGTCCTCCACACTCCACATCCTGTCCAACGAAGCAAACTTTGGATCGCAAAATTTTCTTTGCAGCATGAAGGGCTTTCCAGCCACAATCTGTTCGGCCTGACGTAGCTCCTCCTTCGCAGCTCTCATCGTAGAGCGCGTGTCCTTGGCATCAGCAACGGCCTTCTCTAGGACCGCCTGTCTCACCTCGTCTTCTTTCTCAAGAAGTATGCAACGGTCTGCAGTGCTCTTTAACTTCTCGGCCATACTGGCCATCTCTTCCTTGCTTCGGCAATGAGCAGCCTGTTCGGCTCTCAGCTCTTCAAGGGCCTTCTTGGTAGCCGCATCACTTTTCCTGGCTTGATCTTTAGCCCGGGCAAGTTCTACCCTAAGACTCTCCATGGCGGCCGCACCATCTGCGTCAAGCACACATATCGTAAGACACTGGCATAAAACTCTTCTTACCTACTGCCGCCCGAGGAATCACATACCTTGAGCCTCATCCAACCGCTTGTTGACAAGCGCGATCCCGGCATCTGCCACGTCCAGTTGCCGCTTTAGTTCGGCAAAACCAGCAGTTCGGCTTGATTCCGGACACCCTGCAGCCTACATTAAAGGCAACATTTTAGACCTGGGATTATGATCCTCCGCGTGCCGTCATTTCTTGACGACATGCAGAGTCTTAGGGGCTACTATCTACATAGGGCGCATCTTATTTACGTGCAACTGACAAAAGTACACATTATCTAATGTACCTCAAAACCCGTCAATAAACTTTCGACGGCCGCACGCAATCCGCCCTCTGCGGACGAAATTCTTTCAATCACCGTGCCCATTAATGCACGGTGCTCCTCTGAAATAGAAGCTCGCCCTAGCAGAACCTTTAGCTCCTCCGGCCGAGCACCAGAAGGTGTCGGACTCGTCCCATGACCTCTTTCGAAGGCCGGACGCGGAGAACCTCGGGGGGCCCCATAGCGATCTTCCGCCCCTGCCGGACTCGGAGAAACCCTCCGTGACGACACCTCAGGGTCGCCCGCCTCGTTAGGCGGCATAGCAGAAGGAGGCATCCCGCTTTCCATCATCTCTGGAAGAAGATCCCCCGAAGATGAGCTCTGCTGAGAAGGGCTGAGGTCTGAACTACAAGGTAAAAAATCGCTTAAATTTCTCAGATATAAATCACGGATTTCTCTCATCCCTCGAAAGGAAAATCTTCCTTTAATCACGGCTCGCTGGAGGGCTGATCTCCTTGAGCATGCAGTCCGGCCGTGGAACTCCCCGGCGTCGGACCCTATGACGAGGATCTTTTCCCCCGCTTCGAGACCACGGTCTTCGTGTCATCAGAGGCGGCTCTCTTCTTTCCCATAGCAGAGGAATCGTCGGTTTCTCCCTTCGGAGCAGCCTCCTTCGAGGAGGCCATAGTTTCCTTGTCCTCCCCCTTACTTCCCTCCAGCATCCTGACTAGCACGGGATCCGGCCTAGTTTCGGGAAGTGGAGCCGGACACCTGATCAGCTTCGCCTTCGCTATCCACTCTTGTTTAAAAGGACATCTCTTTTAAGGGCAAGTTTATGATAATTATACGGATAGAAGGTCCAGACACAAGGTTACTTACTTGAGTATCCGGGCGATTGCGGCTTAGGCCTGCGTCCTCGGTCAAATCCGGACACACTTCTTGTGATCCGAAGAATAGTTTATACATCTCCGCGGGCGTCGTGCTCATAAAATCTCGTAGAGCTCGTGGTCCCTCTGGATTGAACTCCCACAGGCGAAGGGGGCGACGTTGGCCGGGCAGTGTCCGGCAAATTAGCATGACCTGCGTCACCTTGACCAGGTTGAGGTCTCCTTCTAAGAGATCCTTAATGCGGCCCTGCAGCAAGGGTACATCTTTGGGCAAACCCCAATCTAACCCTCTGTTGACCCACGACGCTAGCCGTGGTGGGGGACCCGAGCGAAAGGCGGGAGGCGCCACCCACGTGGTGCCTGGGGGAGCGTTGATATAAAACCACTGTCGTTGCCACAAGCCTAGCTCCTCTTGAAAAGAGCCCTCGGGCCATGGAGCATCGGCATTTTTGCTTATAACAGCGCCTCCGCACTCTGCGTGCCGTCCCTTGATCATCTTCGGCTCCACTTTGAAAGTCTTGAGCCATAATCCGAAGTGAGGGGTAACACGGAGGAACGCTTCACACACGATGATAAATGAGGAGATATGGAGGATGGACTCCGGAGCTAAATCATGAAATTCCAGCCCGTAATAAAATAGCAGTCCCCTCACAAAGGGATCCACGGGGAAGCCTAATCCTCGGAGGAAGTCAGACATGAACACCACACTCTCGCCGGGCTGGGGACTGGGGATAATCTGTCCTCGAGCAAGCAACCTATGCGAAATCTCGCCTGTCAGGAACTTAGCCTCCCTCAACCTTAATACGTCCTCCTCCATGATGGAGGAAGGCGTCCATCGACCTTGAAGGTCATAACCGGACATTGTCGAAGGTCCGAAGCGCCTGGAATCTGGAGCCTGGGGTGTTGGAACTCGAGGCGACAGGCGAACTCGTTTAAGATTAAGAAAAGAAGTAAGGCCTTGGTCTATTTATAAGAGGTTGAATACCAAGAGCCCTCCCCGTAACCGTTTAGGACTCGCCTTTAATCGAGGGAACGTGCTAACGGGAACAATTGGGTTACCCATGCCTGTATTGATGAGAATCCCGTAAAAGGGGCACACAATCTCTGCTTTGACAAGACGTGCCAAGGAAACCGCCTTGCAAAGCGTGCCGAGGGCGAAAAATTAAAGACGATTCGTAAAAGGACTTGGCCGCAGTGTGATGACGCACTGCGGAATACGTCAGCAGATTTGATTTGTGTTAATATTATTCTCTCTATGGCAATATGTGGAAACTTATTTTGCAGAGCCGGACACTATTTTTGGTGTTTACAATCTTCCTATGAAGGATTGGAGGAGGAAACCGCCTTGCAATGCCGAAGACAATCTGCGCGCCGGACTCGTCGTCATTGAAGCCTGGTTCAGGGGCTACTGAGGGAGTCCTGGATTAGGGGGTGTTCGGGTAGCCGGACTATACCTTCAGCCGGACTCCTGGACTATGAAGATACAAGATTGAAGACTTCGTCCTGTGTCCGGAAGGAACTTTCCTTGGCGTGGAAGGCAAGCTAGGCGATGCGGATACTCAAGATCTCATACCATTGTAACCGACTTTGTGTAACCCTAATCCTATCCGGTGTCTATATAAACCGGAGGGTTGTAGTCCGTAGGACGAACCATCATCATACACAATCATACCATAGGATATCTTCTAGGGTTTAGCCTCCTTGATCTCGTGGTAGATCTACTCTTGTACTACCCATATCATCAATATTAATCAAGCAGGAGTAGGGTATTACCTCCATCGAGAGGGCCCGAACCTGGGTAAAAACATCGTGTCCCTTGTCTCCTGTTACCATCCGGCCTTGACGCACAGTTCGGGACCCCCTACCCGAGATCCGCCGGTTTTGGCACCGACAGGGATGCTTGCCGGGTTTTTCGTTCGTGGGTATACCCCGCGACAAGGAGCGAATCCTTGTTATTATTTAAGATAAACGTTTTTTGCCCGGCAACAGGCCTTGCCGCCCCCCCCCCACTCCACTCGACCATTCTCGCACTCCTGGCAGAGGCAGGGATGAAGTGGGCTTTAGGCTCCTCATTCTACCTCCTTGCCGCCGCGGCTACAACCAAATCCGGACCTAGGAGATAATCCTTAGGTATAGGAAAAAGGGGAGCACGACAGCCTAGAGATAAAAACGAGGTTTTACATGCCACAGTTCCGTTCCGAAATGCATGATAGAGGATGAAAGACTTATATGGAGCTGCAGCCCCCGACAATCTCATCTTGCCGCGGTTGGATCCTTGTGCTTGCAGCCCCTGGCAACTCTGGTTTGCCGGGGTCGGGACGCCGATCCGTTTCCTTTCTTCCAACTAGCCCTGCGAACCAAAGGAGGACAGAGGAGAAACAGATAGACGCGAACTCGACCTCTAAGCTAGGGTTAGTCATTGCTGAGCACTATCAACCCTAACCATGGAAGAGACCCGACCTAGCATGCATGCCATGACTTAGGGCGCCAGCGCTTCATTTATTTATGCTCAGGGTCTGCGCCTAGCTTTGTATGAAGGGTTACATGCCTTGTCGGCAAAGCTTGTACAAAAGGTGGCTTGCCGGGAGGCCCGACAAGCCACGCCTTATGGGTAAAACTTGCGAAGATGCTTGATGTTCCAGGAGTTTCTCACTAGGACGACATCTTCGGTCTCCAGGCGGACTGTGCCGGGCTGGTGACTCGTATTACCCAATAAGGGCATTCCCACTTCGGCGTCAACTTGTTGGCTTCTTGGCCGACTGAACGCGCCGAAGAACAAGGTCGCCTTCCTCAAAGCTTCGGGAATGAACCTTGCGGCTAAGGTAGCGGCGCAAGGCTTGCTGGTAGTGCGCTGCTCTCACAGCCGCCCGAAGACGATCTTCCTCTAGGAGCGTCGCGTCATCTTGGCGCAATTGCTCTTGCTCAAGCTCATCATAAGAGAGCACTCGAGGTGACCCATATATGAGTTCCGTGGGGAGAACTGCTTTTGTCCGTAGACCAGGGCAAAAGCTGTCTGGCTGGTGGCTCGATTTGGCGTCGTCCTGATCGACCAAAGAACCACCGACAATTCATCAATCCAGCGCCTTCCGCTTTGGCTCAGCTTGTCAAAAGTCTTTGTCCTTAGGCCTCGCAACACTTCAGCATTCGCCCTCTCTGCTTGGCCGTTGCTTCATGGGTGTGCCACGGAAGCAAAACATACCTTGCTGCCGAGGTCTTGAATGTACTGCATGAAGGTGTGGCTCATGAACTGCATGCCATTCTCGGGGATGACTCTATTTTGCATACCAAAACGGCAGACCAGTCCTTTGAAAAACTTGATAGCTGACTAAGGAGTCACCTTTCTCCTTCCACCTCCGGCCACTTTGTGAACTTGTCGATTGCAATGTACAAGTACTCAAAGCCCTCGACAGCGCGGGGGAAAGGGCCCAGTATGTCGAGCCCCCAGACCGAGAATGGCAAGGAGAGAGGGATAGTTTGAAGGGCTTGGGCTGGTTAATGAAGCTTCTTTGAATGGAACTGACACGCTTCACACTTGGTTACTAGTGCCATCGCATCCTAGAGGGCAGTGGGCCAGAAGAAACCTTGTCGGAATGCCTTTCCGGCAAGGGCCCTCGATCCTATGTGTGAGCCACATGCCTCCATGTATCTCCGCCAACAGCTCCAGTCCTTCCTCCCGGGGGATGCACTTCAATTTCATGCCATTCGGCCTTCTCCTGTACAGGACGTCATCGACGAACTGGTACAGGGCGGACCGACGGGCTACTTTCTCCGCTTCTTCCTGCTCCTTAGGAAGCTCCCCTGTTTGGAGGAATCAGACGGTATGCTGCACCCATGCCGGAGCCTAGGGCTCGACGGCAAGGACCAAAGGCATTTCTTCTGCCATGGGAGCAGCTGTCTCTACGGCTAAGGCTTGACGCCCTGTCGAAGGCAACTGCTCTTGGGCAGGCTCAGCGTCCGCGGCAGCACCCTTGCCGGCAGCCCCAGAGGGCTTGGTAAGAAAGTACTTACTGGGACCCTACTTCCTTTGCTTGTTCTGCCCCGTTGATGGTTTGACGGATGGTTGAGTTAGCCGGAGCAAAAAGGTGCCCGGTTCCACAGGTAGCTTGAATACGGCACGCTTTGACAGGTAATCGGCGGTGTCGTTCTCCATTTGGGGAACGTGCTCCACTTGGATACCGTCAAAGCACTCCTCCAGCTTCCTCACTTCATCTACGTAAGATTCCATCAATGGCCTCTGGTAATCCTTGTTGACATGCCAGACAACAAGCTGCGAGTCACCCCTGACGATGAGCTTCTTAACCCCAAGGTCTGCCGCGATCCAGACACCGGCAAGCAATCCCTCGTACTTAGTGGTGTTGTTGGTGGACATCTCTCGGGGAAAGTGCATCTGGATCACGTACTTGAGGTGCTCCCCGGTAGGTGCGACGAGCAGCACACCGGCACCGGTGCCTTGCAGCAAGAAAGCCCCATCAAAGTACATGATCCAGTCGCGATCTTCCTCCTTGCCTGCGAGAGTGGCCTCCTGTATTTCTTCGTCAGGCGTTGAGGTCCATTCTGCAATGAACTCCGCCAAGACTCTGC
This sequence comes from Aegilops umbellulata, assembly GCA_032464435.1. Classification (NCBI taxonomy): domain Eukaryota; kingdom Viridiplantae; phylum Streptophyta; class Magnoliopsida; order Poales; family Poaceae; genus Aegilops; species Aegilops umbellulata. The sequence continues at coordinate 145,950,972 of CP136059.1, read as the reverse complement.
TCTGAATTGTCGAGGTACTTTCAAACTTCAAACCAGAACTTGATAACTCCAAGGCCCACTCCACAATCCTCCCGGTTGCATCTGGGTTATGCAGTATCCGTTGCAACGGGAGGCGGGTGACGACAGTGATGTCGTGGGCTTGGAAGTAATGACGTAGCTTCCTCGAGGCCATAAGGAGGCCGAAGAGGAATTTCTGCACACCGGAGTACCTCGATCTAGCTCCCTGCAAGAGGGAGCTGACAAAGTAAACCGGGTGCTGCATCATCTTCTTCTTCTTCTTCTTCTGCACCACCTCTCTTGACTGTGCGGGCACTGCCTCAGCGGCACCAGACTCTGCCGGGGGCCTCACCTTGCCGGCACCAGGCCCTACTGAGGGAATGTTGGGCTTGCCATCTGCTGGTTCTGCCACCGTCACTGCTTCCTCGTTAACCTCCCTCTGCCCCACTAGTGTGGCGCTGACCACTTGATTCGTCGCCGCCAGATACCGCAGCAATGGCTCTTGTGGTTTAGTCGCAACCAGTATTGGCATGGAGGAAAGGTATCTTTTCAAATCCTGCAATGTTGCCTCGACATCTAGGGTCCATTCCATGGGGCCTGCCTTCTGCAAGATTTTGAAGAAAGGAAGGGCGCGCTCGGCGAACTTGGAGATGAATTGGCTCATGGCGGCAACGCAACCAGTGAGCCGACGCACATCTTTGATCCGTTTGGTTGCCTCAATCTCCTCAATAGCCTTGATTTTGTCTGGGTTTGCCTCGATCCCGCTCTACGACACAAAGAATCTGAGAAGCTTGCCGGATGGAACACCGAAGACACACTCCTCAGGGTTTAGCTTGAGATTGATCTTGCGCAAGTTGGCAAATGTCACTTCTAGATCTTGCACAGGAGTTGGCCCGTCCTTGGTTTTGACCACTATGTCATCCATGTAGGCCTCCATATTTCTATGGAGCTGAGGCTCAAAACCAATTTGGACTGCTCTTGCAAATGTTGAGCCAGCGCTCTTCAACCCGAAAGGCATCCGTAAAAAGCAATACGTACCACATGGGGTGATGAATGATGTCTTTTCTTCATCCTCTCTTGTCATGAAGATCTGGTGGTAGCCAAGGTAGGCGTCGTGGAATAATAACAGATCACACCCAGCTATGGAGTCAACAATCTGGTCAATGCACTGCAACGGGAAGGGGTACTTAGGACAAGCCTTATTGATATCTGTGTAATCAATACACAGCCTCCACTTCCCATTCGCTTTACGCACCACTACTGGATTGGCCAACCACGTCGGGTGGAGCACTCCTGTCACCAACCCTGTTGCTTCCAACTTCCTGATCTCCTCTGTGATGAACTCCTGCCTCTCTAGAGCCTGCTTTCTGACATTCTTCTTGATGGGCCGCGCATGGGGGCAGACAGCTAGGTGGTGCTCAATCACCTCCCTGGGAACACCGAGGATGTCGGATGCTTGCCATGCAAACATGTCGACATTCGCCCGCAGGAAGGTGATGAGCGTGCCTTCCTATTTGCTGCCGAGGGTGGATCCTATGGTGAAGGCCCCTCCCATGGCATCTTCCCTGGCGGACACCTTCTTGGTCTGCGGTGGCTCGGCTCTGGATCTCTTGCTCTTGCTGGTAGAGCTCTCTGGCACGTCCTCGACGGCAGCACAACACTCTGAAGAGGTGCGCTTGCCGGAGTGGGTGCGAGAGGTCTTGCCGGGCTTCTTCTTCCCTCTCGGGGCTTCAACTGCAGGAGCAGGCGCTTGGTGGCAGCTACTGCAACTGCTTCCCGGTAGAGTTGGTCGGCGCAAATCAGCGCGTCCTTCTTGTTGGAGGGGACGGAGATGATGGTCAACGGCCCGGGCACTTTTAGCATGTTGTAGGCGTAGTGTGACGCCACCATGAACTTGGCTAGCGCTGGGACGCCGAGGATCCTGTTGTAGGGCAAGGGGATCTCGGCTATGTCGAATACGATCCTCTCCATCCTGTAGTTTAACTCTCCTCCAAATGTCACGGGCAGTGTGACCTTTCCCTTCGGCTCGCTCCTCCCCGGATTGACCCCTTGAAACGTTCCCGTTTTCTCGAGGTCTCCATCAGGGATTTGCAACCTTTTGATCACGACAGGCGAGATCAGGTTCAGGCCAGCCCCACCGTCAACCAACATCTTGTTCACCCTGAGGTTGCGTATCATTGGTGAGACCAACAATGGCAAACAACCGACCGCGGTAGTGCGGTCAGGGTGGTCCTCGGCGTCAAAGATGAGGGGCATGCTGGACCACTTCAGCGGCTTCCGAGCATCGAACGACGGCTCTGCTATTGTAATATCACGCGCCCACTGTTTGAGCTGGCGGTGAGAGGTATGCAGGAAGGCGCCTCCATCGACGCACATGGCCTCCGTAGCCTTATGGAACCCTTGCTCACCAGACTTGTCGTCTAAGTCGGGATCATCGTCTTCTTGTTTCTTGTCGCGGCCCAGGGCGGGCCTCTCTCGCTTGTTGTCCTTGTTGGGGCTGCTTCCTTGCCCGCCATGCTTCTTGTCGGATCCCTCAGCACCGTCCTGATCCTTCTCCTTGTCTAGCCTCTCGTACTCATCCTTTTGCTTCTCAGCAAGCAGCTCGACTTGTTGGCAGTTCTGGAGGTCGTGGCCCTCGGTGCGGTGGATCTTGCAGTATTGTTTGCCGGAGCTCCCTAGCTTGTCGGTAGCCACCAAGGCCCGGCAGGCGGCGCACCCGGTAATCTCCTTGTCGGGGGCGCCTGCCTTGACCTTCTTGCCGGCAACAGTGTCGTCAGATCCCTCAATGGCAAGCACGGCCTTGCCTTTCTGTTTCCTGTTGTGACGCCCGCCCTTCTTCGTCGGGGTAGCGGCGTCTTCATTGGTAGAGTCGGTTTCCGCCCCGGCGTCTTCGCCGGGCTACTTCCTTCCCTCTTCAGACCGAGCGCACCTATCGTCCAGAACGTAGAGCTCAGCCACATCCTTAACCTTGGTCATCGCCATCTCCTCGTGCATCTTGCGATTGCGCATGTTCTGGTGGAACACGCTAATCACAGCGGCGGGATGAACATCGGGGATGTTGTACTGCACCCGACTGATTCTCTGGATATACTTGCACGGGGTTTCTCATTCTTTCAGGGGAATGATGTGCAGATCACTGGCCTAGCCATGAGCTTGGTGGCCTCCTGTGAAGGCGCCAACGAACTCATGGCACAGATCCGACCAAGAAGAAATGGAATCCACCGGCAAGTGCATCAACCAAGACATCACGTTGGGCTTGAGCGCCAGCGGGAAATAGTTGGCAAGCACCTTGTCGTCGCGAGCCCCAGCAGCCTATATTGCTATGGTGTAGATGCTAAGGAACTCAGACAGATGGGTTTTGCCAGTGTACTTCTTGCCAACGTCAGGCTTGAACATGCAGTGGGACGGCCATTGGAACTGCCGCAGCTCACGGGTAAAGGCCGGGCAGCCCACCTCGTAAGGTAGGCCGCCGGAGCCCCCCGGTGCCGGGTGGTCCATAGTGGGTCTCGCCCGATTGTCCGACTGGCGGCGCGTTTTGCACCGGTGCTCGATGGTGGTTCGAGTGTCTTCATGAGCTCGTTCCCGAAGGACCTGGCGCTGGTCGCGGAGAGTCCGTGGGTCGGACGACGCTATGGAGAAGTTATCATAAGCGTCGTCACGACGGGCCGATGCCCGCGGCGGCTGGTGAGAAGGAGGAGAGTGCACCGTGGCCGCAACTCCCCCGGTCCTCCCAGCGCCAGCATGCGGTGGCTCGGTGGAGCGTCGACCCGAGGGTCCCGCCGATCGCGGATCGTCTTTGTTGGCGACGGCGACGAGGCTTCGGATGGTGCCCCTCCACTCATCAAGCTTCTCCGTAGCAGGAGGGAAGTCGAGGAGCAGCTGCGCGCGCACCATAGCTTTTGCTGGCGTGGGCGGCGGCGACAGCTGCGTGGATCGCGGGGCGCTTCGACTTTTAACTACGTTAGAAGGAGCTCCGTTATGACCCAGCGGCCGCGTGCCATTTTTGCCAGCACTTCGGCGGGCGTGTTGAACCCCTTCATCCTGCGGATGACGCACGGGGCTCTTCCGACGGCGGTGCTCAGGGTCACCAACGTGGTGACGCTGCTCGGCGCGCACACCATGGGAAGAGCGCGCAGTGGTCGCCGGTGTGGGCGTCCTAGAGGTCGTTGCGTCGCCCGGAAGTGGCACAACGACACCCCTGGAGGGCCCCGCGCCGCCTGTAGGGGGGCCAGCTCCGTCTTTGGATCCGGCGACGTGTGGTCGGTCGTCCGGTGCGCGAACGACACTGCTCGCCAGGCTCTGACTTTCAGGGTGATGCTGGCGCTCATGGGTCACGTCCCGGGTCCTATCTGCGATCGGTCCAATGCTCGCCCGCACTGGCACGGGCCGTTCAGCTCCCAACGAGCCGACCGCCGTGGCCGTCTTCTTCTTAGGGGCCATGGCGACGAAGAACTGCTAGGCTGATTACTAGACCAGATTCTCACAACTATGCACCCCCCTGCCTGGCGCGCCAATGATGTCGGTGCGGAACGACACCTATGGGATCACAAGAATCACTACTACGGTTGCCGGGGTGCAGGGTTGCGAGAAGAGCCGAGTTAGTAGCCAGCACAAGGATCGTTGACCCAGGTTCGGGCCGCGAGGATGCGTAAAACCCTAGTCCTGCTTTGGTGGGTGTATTTCAGAGAGTTCTTGAGCTCTCTAACTAGATGTGGTCAGTGCGTGGTTCGAAAGAGCCGAATCCTTCTCCAGTATGCCATGGGCCTCCTTTTATAGTCGGAAGGGGCTGCCACAGTGGCACATAGGAGGTGGAAAGGCGTACAGTGCCCTGAGCTTATCGCTCGTATTACAGGACAAGATGCATTTAATGCCTAGCTTAGGTGTCCCCTTGCTTTATTGGGGACGGGGCCGAGGCCCGTCCCATCCGTCGCCGCTCCTCCTCGCTTTGACACACGCCCTAGTCAGCGATGCGTGCGGCGCCATGTAGGTAGGTAGGCAGCTGAGGTGGCGCGGTGGTGGAGCCTTCACGAAGCTCTGCATGCCGCCACGCTGGGCGGGCACCTGCGTGGCAACATGCAGCTCGCAGGGCAACTCATCGAGCGCCTGCGTGGCAGCATGCAGAGCTTCGTGAAGGCTCCACCACCGCGCGCTAGCAGCTGCATGTGAATGGCGGTGGAAGCTTGGTTGGCGTGGGTCTGGTGGTGGCCCTGCTAGCGTCCTTGGTGAGGGCCTTGACGGGTGGCCCGGCAAGGGTCTTGCCGTTTGGCCCGGAAAGGGTCTTGCCATGGCGTGCAGCCGTCCCCGGCAAGGGCCTTGCCGGGGGTCTGGTGGCCTTCCTCGGCAAGGATATTGCCGAGGGTCGTCATCTTCTAATCCTCATCTGATCTTGAATATGTCTTCACAAAGATCTGCATGCCACCACAGAGGTGCCTTCCCTCGCCCTCACCCCACTTGGATGATGGCGTAGGGGACCGTGGGCTCATGGGTGTCTCACTCTGTTGGTGTGGGGCGAGCTGCCCCGGCAAGGTCATGCCGGGGCTCTTGAGGCTTCCCCGACAAGGGTCTTGCCGGGGGAGCCTGCTTTGTCCCTCTGCTCCTTGTGGTCTCGGCCTTGGCGTTGCTCAGATTGTCTTGGGCTTTCTTCTTACCTTGGCTCACCTCCCCTATTCTACTTTGCGTGACCGTAAGCGCGGCCCTGACTGCCCGTGCACAGGTGTAGGGGTACAAAAACGCACCCCTCTTTTTGTAGACCGACAACTAAGCCGGCTTCAAAGTCACAGCTGGTGTACAGGTGGTTCAAGTAACCAGAATGGATGTCTTGGGCACTGAAATGGGCGTAGCTATCCAAATCTACCTTCCACTTGCCTTTATCTTCAACAAAAATTTCTTCTTTGGCGTTGTGCTTAGATAAGACAGTAGGTTGACCAGGAGCTGTGAATCCAAACCCAGTGACAACAATATCACCGGTCTTCTCTTCAGCAGGCTTAATCGGGCTTGGCAGCTTAGAAATTGCTGGCTCAACATCCATATGGTCTATGGAGGCTTCATGATCTTGTGGTGGTGCATCATTAAGGGTGGCTTCAACAATTGGGTTAGAAGGTTCTGATTGTTGCCTTTCTGGTTCAGACAGTTTGGAGTCGTCGATCGACCGATTCAGCTTTGCCTTCTTGCTGGGTTTGGCTTGGCCCCTGAAAATAGGAAGTATAAAGAGGTCAGTATAATGATCAGGCATAAGGTTTGAATGATTAAATATACCCTTACCCAGGTACAGTCTTGAAAGTCGGGATTTGATTTCCCGTTGACTCGCAGAGGAGGAACGAGAAGTCTCCTGATAGTTCGAATCAGACGGGTTAAGAGGGTGTCGGAAATGACCCGCCTTGGGATAAAGCACATCAGAAATAGGTAAGACCTCTAGGCGGCATTTGCGTACCGGTGTGTTTGGTAAGCCGGACGAAGTGATTACACCATCGCTATGTCTGGTGGTACGGCGAGCTTTGTGTTCTGTTTCTTCAAAAGAAAGTTGAGATCCAAGTGAGCTAGAGGGTGAGAAAACCTTACTTTCAGGCTTGCTTGTCTGGTTTTCTGTCTTGGAGGAGGTACTGAGCCGAAGGAAAGAGTAATTACCTTTGCGTCATCTGCACGGCTGACTGCTGCGTCATCCTGGTAACAATCATTGTCAATGAGATGTACAAAAAATGAGTCAAGAGAGTCAAGTTCTACCTCTGACTCATCATCATCATTGTCATCATCAATATTTGAACCCACGGGTTCAGCGGTTTTCTCCTTGGTAGGCCTCTTGGTGGCCTTAGTCTTAGTACGAGCCAGTTTGCCCGGCTTATCTTGTGGTTTCTTCTTCCAAAATGGAGAATCGGCCTATTGAAATCAAAAAAGGTCATAAGTGGGCATAATCACTAAATAAATTGTTGAACAGAAGGTGTACAACACTTACGGCTAGTGGCTTATTGAAGGTGCTGAAAGGACTAAGTTATGTTTTGCTGCATTCTTTAAAAGGTTCATTCAGCAACTTCTTGGTGGCTTCATTAATTTTTGTGTGAGATAATTGAATGTCATAGTGGCGTCGAGGATCCTTTACATCGCCAATATATTCACACATTAAGTTGGGGAGGCGGCTTAAGGGCAAGATGCTCCAGGACACCCAGCATTGGACAAAGTCGATGCCGGTTAAGCCATTGGCCATAAAGGCTCTGAGCTTTGAAATTGATGGTGCATATTTAACCCGCTCCTGTGCACTGACCTGTGAAGGGAGTGGATGTGTGCTGCTAAGCCGGTGATCGTGGTAACCCGATAAAGGATTCTCGTCGGCTGGAGATGTGTCTTGACAGTAGAACCCAGTTTGGTTCCAGTCTTTGGGATGACTTGGCGGTTTAACATAGGGAAAGTTGACTTGTTTCCTCTTTTGAATTGAAACCCCGCCAAGTTCGGTATTGGGTCCATAAACAAACTCTGTCTGGCAGTTTAAATAGTATAACTCTCTGAATAAATCGACGGTGGGTTCCTCTTGAAGATATGCTTCACAGAACACTTGGAAATTGCAAATGTTAGACACGAAGTTGGGTCCGATACCTTGAGGGTGAAGTTGGAAGAAGTGAAGTACATCCCGGAATAACTTTGAGTCCGGTGGGCTGAACCCCCGGCTCAGGTGATCAGTGAAAACGATAACTTCTCCGTCCTTGGACTTAGGAGGATTTTCTGCACCAGGCACCCTCCAGCGAATGACCTCTTTTTTGGCTACAGCGCCAGTTGCAACATGATTGCTCAGGTCTTCTTCAGTAACCCGAGATTGGACCCAGTTGCAAGCAGAATACGTTTTAGCCATTTTTTTATGACCTAAAAGAAAGATTATGCTGGTTCAAGATTTTACAGTTAAGCCGGCAGTTGGGTTAAAAAAGGGAAATACCGATGAAGTATGCACAAGTGGTAATCCGGAAGATGGCATGGAAGTTATAAAGAAGAGCTATTGGCGGCTTAAGAGGGGACTAATGGTACCTGGTGGGTTACAGTTTCTAAGGTGAGCCCCCCGTACAAATATTGAGTTACACATCTAAGAATGAAAAATTGCTAAGTGTTGGAAAAACAGATTTCACAGATGGATGCTATAATTTTGAATCTTCAGCACTTCAAATAATAGAAAACATTTATACCTAAGTTACGGCACATGAGCAGTTCATATGTCCAGATTAGTTTTCTTACGCAAAAGGAGATGTTCTAATTGCAGCAATGAGTACAACTACCGCCGTGCAGGAAGGGTACCAAGTTGGAGTTAAAGGTCGCAAGCAACAGTGAATAACGAAGATGAACTCCGACGAACTCAGAGAAACCCTAATGGGATCTATGGGAAAGGGAAGAAGGAAAACTCACCAAAGCTGTCCAGCGGCGGAGCCACGTCACCGGATTCTGGTCAAATTAGGTTGATGCAGCGGCCGTTGTCGAGGCAGTAGCCAAGGCCAATGGCTGCGGCAAAGCTCGAGCGCTGAGATGATGCGACGAAGAAGAAAGAGATGAAGAGGCAAGGGGGAAAGTGAATGGGACCCCTAGCCCTATTTATAAGGCCGAAAGGATAAGTGTCATGCGCGGGAATCAAGGAGGCCAAAAAATGGATATGCGATAACACAGACGCCTCGATTTTCGGGAGTTCAATAAAAGAGAAGATATATTAAAGATTTGGGCCTTACCTAAAATTAATGACAGGTGACATCACGGCGGGTTATCACAATCTTAGGAGATGACATCATGGTGGGTTACAAGATCTTGCAAAGAGCAAATGAAGAAGGATTTTTTCTAAGTGTTGAAAGATTGATATGAACAAGTTCACATCAACCTGGGGCCTAATGTTGGGGATATAACTATTGGGTATTACCCACGCAGGAGAGGCCGGGTCATACCACTTGCGGGTTAACAATAGCAAAGCCCATGAATATGATTAAAGACGGCGGTTCACGAAGCAAGCTTACTAAAAGGCCCGAAGCCCAAAGGCGACTTGAGGCCTACATGTGTAAACCGCCCTATACGTGTTTTTCTTGTAATGTAAGGCATGTATAGTTAGTCACTGAGCCAGACACGTTGTGTATGAGCCGGCCAGGACTATATGAGCCATGTGGCGTCATCCTGTGTATAGAAATGGATGACCCAGTGGCGGCTTAGGACAAGAGAGAACATATCGAAAGCTAGGTCAAGCATATTCGCTCTGTGGTAATCGAGACATAATCAATACCACCTCAAACTGGATTAGGCCTTTACCTTCACCGCAAGGGGCCAAACCAATATAAACTCCTTGTGTCCTTTGTCCCATTTAACCCCTTTAAGCTAACTAAGTCCTTCTGCTAGGACATCTGCCGTGACAATTCCAAGACACTAGCTGATGTTGATGTTACTACTAAAAGCTTTACTTTCCATATACCTGACAAGTGTATGGCATCCAGGCCCCTGTTTGTAAAAGAACTGCTGAGGTGATGAACCGGGATAAGGAAAATCTGGGAGATTCATCTAATAATGAGGTGATGAACTCTGATTCAGACTTGCTGTTGCCTTTTGGCTCTGCCAACACAATGAAAAGAAGGGGTGGAAAGACACCACTTGTTGAGACTGAGGTAAGAAGGAGTGAAAGGATAAAGAAAGATAATAATGGGTTTAAAAGAAACTCTTCCTCCTCTTCCAAATGTTTGCCTTGCAATGCTCTTCCTCCTGTAATCCAGAGAATCATAGTTAAAAACCTCACAAAATCTTTTTGCCAGATGGTTGATGATGAGATTGAGGAAAAGCTGTCAAAGAGGCAGAAGAAGAAGCATCAGGAGGACTTGTTGGTGGTGAACATTGACAAGGAAAATGAGAAAAAAAATCCAATGTTTCTCCATGAGTTAAGGCCTTTGATCCTTTCAAGAGGACCTAGCTATGGATAGGTCTAAGTTTAGTGTTCTTTTGGTCTGTAATAATGAACTTGTCAGTGGTGTAATCCTTGTGGGTCAGCTTTTGGTACCTGCTATGTATGGGACAAGACTATATGATTATAGTAACTCTAAGACTTCCTCACTCTATGTTTATCCAAGCAAGATGTGGTTCTTGTTTGATGCCAGTTTATTACAATCTGTGATTAAATGAGTAGAAACAGAAACTGGAATATCCTGAACTGGAACATTAGAGGTATTAGTGCACAGGAAAAGTGGGATGCCCTTAAGCAAAAAATTGAGGAAAGTTTAACATCTATTGTGTGTTTACAAGAAACCAAGAGAGACCATTTTGATCAAACATACCTGAGAAACTTTTGCCCTACTAGATTCAACAAGTTTGATTTCCTACCCTAAGTTGGTGCTTCTGGAGGGCTCATTGTAATTTGGAATGGTTTCACTCTTTGATGGAGAATTAATCTTGTAAAATAGGTTTTTTTTTGTCCATCCAATTTACCAGCAATATTTCTAACCAAAGTTGGTTTTGACCAATATTTATGGGCCATGTGTGCATGAAGATAAATTGGAATTCATTGTATGGTTTGCAAACATTCATATGTAGATGAAGTAGACTGGATTATCATGGGAGATTTTAATTTTATTAGAAGCACATATGATAGAAACAGAGCAGGGGGAGCTGTCAATGAGATGCTTCTTTTCAATGAGGCCATCAGTAAACTAGGATTGGTGGAGCTACCACTCAAAGGCAGACAATTTAGCTAGTCAAATATGCAACAAAACCTCCTATTGGAAAAGTTAGACTAATTTGTCACCTCTACAGCTTGGCTTACTACTTACCCTAACTCCGTGGTCCTACCTCTTGCAAGACCAGTCTCTGATCATCTCCCATGCATGATAAACATTGGGACATCCATACCAAAGTCTACCATTTTCAGGTTTGAAAACAATTGGCTTTAGCACAACTCAATTAAAGAGATGGTGGCTAGTGCTTGGAGCATTCCTGTGGGTCACTCTGATTTTGCTAAGAACATTACTACAAAATTTAAGAATTTGAGAAGAGCGATTAAATTGTTGGCTAAACAATTTTCTAATCTTAAAAAGCAAATTGTTACTTTGAATGATTGGCTTGGGTTACTTGATATTCTTGAGGAATTCAGAGATTTAAGTCTTTGGGAATGGAACTGCAAGTCTCTACTCAAAGAAGAACTACTTGTAGTACTTAAAAATCAAAGGATTTACTGGGAACAGAGAGGGAAAATCAAGGGAGTCAAATTTGGAGATGAAAACACAAAAGATTTCACACAAAGGCCACCATTAATCATAGGCACAATCACATTACTATTCTTAATAATGATAAATAGGTGGAGATTACTGATCATGATGGAAAGGCTGCAATTTTGTGGGATGCTTTTAAACATAGATTGGGCATGACAGAAGAAACCACCGTGCACTTTGATCTCCAAGACATCCTACATCAGCATCATGACCCTACTCTCTTTCTCAATTTGGACAATCCCTTTACTGACCAAGAGATTAATGATGTAGTAAAAGAGTTACCCAAAGATAAATCCCCTGTGCCTGATGGTTTCAATAATAAATTCTATAAAGCCTATTGGGACATAATTGGGCCAGACATCAGACAATTGGTACATGATTTTTCATGCAGGAAAAATCAATTTGGAGAGCATAAATTCAGCATATATAACTCTCATCCCAAAGGTGGATTGCCCTGTCTCTCCCAATGATTTTAGGACCCTCTCCTTGCTCAACAGTTGTTTAAAGATCATCACCAAGCTTCTCGCAAACAGGCTACAAAAAATTATTTTGAAGATTGTTCACATTACTCAATATGGATTTCTAAAAGAGAGAGCAATTCAGGACTACTTGGGATGGGCATATGAATACTTGCACCAGTGTCATGCTTCTTGTCGATGTACAAAAGTGCGGGCCTTTATGTACCCCTTTACTTGTGCACGGGCAGTTGTAGCCACACCTGCGGCCACGCTTGGCGGGGCAGACGAAGCGAAGATACAGGACTGCCAGGGCAGTGCTCAAGCTAGAGGCGCAAGGAGCAAAGGGGCAAGATAGATTTCCCCCGACAAGAGCCTTGCCGAGGCGACCTGCATAGCCCCGGCAAGAGCCTTACCGGGGCAACTTGCCCAACACCAGGAAGGCCGCCATCCTTGAGCCTGAGAGTTCTGACACCATCAACAACGTCAAGACCAAGACTCAGGGGCGCCTGTGTGGTGGCATGCAGATCTTTGTGAGGAACAAAGGCCTGCGAATCTGGAGAGAAACTAGAAGGCGAAGACTCCCGGCAAGAGCCTTGCCGGGGACAGGCGGAGACCTCGGGAAAGAGCCTTGCCACAGACATATGAAGACCTCCAGCAAGATCCTTGCCGGGAACGCCAACGAGAACCCGGCTAGACCCTTGCCGCGGGCTTCTGTGGGGCGAGGCTAGGCCCGAACCAACCAACGTAATGCTGCCCTGATAACACAAAAGTATAGGAGATCACAACAGTTTTCGAGGGTAGAGTATTCAACCCAAATTTATTGATTCGACACAAGGGGAGCAAAAGAATATTCTCAAGTATTAGCAGTTGAGTTGTCAATTCAACCACACCTGGATAACTTAATATCTGCAGCAAAGTATTTAGTAGCAAAGTAGTATGGAAGTAACGGCAACGGTAGCAAAAGTAATATTTTTGGGTTTTGTAGGGATTGTAACAGTAGCAACGGAAAAGTAAATAAGCGAAGAACAATATGTGAAAAGCTTGTAGGCATTGGATCGGTGATGGAGAATTATGTCGGATGCGATTATTCATGCAACAATTATAACATAGGGTGACACAGAACTAGCTCCAATTCATCAATGTAACGTAGGCATGTATTCCGAATATAGCCATACATGCATATATAAAAGAATTTGCATGACAATTTTTGTCCTACCCTCCCCTGGCAGCGGGGTCCTAATGGAAACTAAGGGATATTCAGGCCTCCTTTTAATAGAGTACCGGACCAAAGCATTAACACATAGTGAATACATGAACTCCTCAAACTATGGTCATCACCGGGAGTGGTCCCGATTATTGTCACTTCAGGGTTGCCGAATCATAACACATAGTAGGTGACTATAGACTTGCAAGATAGGATCAAGAACTCACATATATTCATGAAAACATAATAGGTTCTGATCAGAAATCATGGCACTCAGGCCCTAGTGACAAGCATTAAGCATAGCAAAGTCATAGCAACATCAATCTCAGAACATAGTTGATACTAGGGATCAAACCCTAACAAAACTAACTTGATTACATGATAAATCTCATCTAACCCATCACCGTCCAGCAAGCCTACGATGGAATTACTCACGCATGGTGGTGAGCGTCATGAAATTGGTGATGGAGGATGGTTGATGATGACGATGGCGACGGATTCCCCTCTCCGAAGCCCCGAATGGACTCCAGATCAGCCATCCCGAGAGAGATTAGGGCTTAGTGGCGGCTCCGTATTGTATAACGTGATGAATGCTTCTCTTTGATTTTTTCCCCGAACACGAATATATAGAATTGGAGTTGAGGTCGGTGGAGCACCTGGGGGCCCACGAGGCAGGGGCGCGCCCAGGGCGACAGGTGCGCCCCCACCCTCGTGGACAGGGTGTGGGCCCCCTGGCCTTGATTCTTTCGCCAATATTTTTTATTAGTTCCAAAAATAATCTTCGTGAAGTTTCAGGTCATTCCAAGAACTTTTGTTTCTGCACAAAGATAACACCATGGCAATTCTGCTGAAAACAATGTCAGTTCGGGTTAGTTCCATTCAAATCATGCAAGTTAGAGTCCAAAACAAGGGCAAAAGTGTTTGGAAAAGTAGATACGACGGAGACGTATCAACTCCCCCAATCTTAAACCTTTGCTTTTCCTCAAGCAATTCAGTTGATAAATATGTTTGCTCTTGTTGTTGTAAATATGTAAAGCCAGCATTCAAGTTTTCAGCAAAGATTATGAGCTAACCATATTCACAATAACATTTAGGTCTCATGTTTACTCATATCAATGGGATAATCAACTAGCGAGTAATAATTATAAATATCGGATGACAACACTTTCTCAAAACAATCATGATATGATATAACAAGATGGTATCTCGCTACCCCTTTCTAAGACCGCAAAACATAAATGCAGAGCACCTTTAAAGATCAAGGACTGACTAAACATTGTAATTCATGGTAAAAGAGATCCAATTATAGTCATACCCAATATAAATTAATAGTAATGGATGCAAATGACAGCGGTGCTCTCCAGTTGGTGCTTTTTAATAAGAGGGTGATGACTCAACATAAAAGTAAATAGATAGGCCCTTCACAGAGGGAAGCAGGGATTTGTAGAGGTGCGAGAGCTCGATTTTTGAAACAGAGATAAATAATATTTTGAGTGGTATACTTTCATTGTCAACATAACAACCGAGAGATGGCGATATCTTCCATGCTAAACACATTATAGGCGGTTCCCAAACAGAATGGTAAAGTTTATACTCCCTCTCCACCAACAAGCATCAATCCATGGCTTGCTCGAAACAACGAGTGCCTCCAACTAACAAGAGTCCCGGGGGAGTTTTGTTTGGAATTATTTTGATTTGATTTGCATAAAGCATGGGACTGGGCATCCCGGTGACCAGCCATTTTCTCGTGAGTGAGGAGCGGAGTCCACTCCTCTTTAGAATAACCCACCTAGAATGGAAGATACAGACAACCCTAGTTGATACATGAGCTATTCGATCATACAAAACATAATTTCATTTGAAGGTTTATAGTTTGGCACATACAAATTTACTTGGAACGACAGGTAGATACCGCATATAGGAAGGTATAGTGGACTCATATGGAATAAGTTTGGGGTTTAAGGGATTGGATGCACAAGCAGTATTCCCGCTTAGTACGAGTGAAGGCTTGCAAAAGACTGGGATGCAACCAACTAGAGAGGGACAACAGTCATGAACATGCATTAAAATTAATAAACATTGAGTGCAAGCATGAGTAGGATATAATCCACACTGAACATAAATATCGTGTAGGCTATGTTGATTTGTTTCAACTACATGTGTGAACATGTGCCAAGTCCAGTCACTCGAATCATTCAAAGGAGGATACTACCCTATCATACCACATCACAACCATTTTAATAGCATGTTGGCACGCAAGGTAAACCATTATAAACTCCTAGCTAATTAAGCATGGCATAAGCAACTATAATCTCTAATTGTCATTGCAAACATGTTTATTCATAATAGGCTGAATCAGGAACGATGAACTAATCATATTTACAAAAACAAGAGAGGTCGAGTTCATACTAGATTCTCTCATCTCAACCAGTCCATCATATATCATCATAATTGCTTTTCACTTGCACGACTGAATGATGTGTATAATAATAATAGTGCACGTGCATTGGACTAAGCTGGAATCTGCTAGCATTCAATAAACAGGAGAAGACAAGGCAATATGGGCTCTTGGTTAAATCAACAATAATGCATATAAAAGCCACTTCAACAATTTTATTATGGTCTTCTCCTATTGACCCCCAAAGAAAAGAAAAAAAACTATTTACACAGGAAAGCTCCCAACAAGCAAAAGAAGAACGGGAAATCTTTTTGGGTTTTATTTTTAATTATTACTACTACAGCAAGGAAAGTAAGCTAACTAAGGGCTACAACTAATTTTTTTTTGTTTTTCTTAAGGTTTTTCAAACACACAAGAAGAATGCATAAAAAGGAAAATAAACTAGCATGGCTAGTACAATGAAAAACTATGAACACCAACAACTAGAATGAGTGTGTAAACATGAATGTAATGTCGGTCAGAGATACGTACTCCCCCAAGCTTACACTTTTGGCCTAAGTTGGTCTGTTACCACGACTGGCCTGGTGGATATCCAAAGTTGTAGTTGGGGTCATACTGAGATGCAGCGGCTATTGCATCGTGGGCTGCAACTTGGAGGTGGGCTGTCTCTGTCCTCCTCTTATACTCGTCCGCCTCCTCTCTGGTTATAAAATATCTCCCTTTTGCCTGAAAGTCAAAGAAAGTAGGAGCAGGGAGAGCGACGTGATAGGTGCGTCGTCTGTCAAAGATTAGTCGGTACTGGAGGAACTGATCGTTCCTCTCAACAAATTGATGACGAACCATAGCCTCATAATCTAAATAAGAAGAAGGCAATTCCATATCATAATCACGAAGAGGTATTCCGAGAAAATTAGCTAGACGGGTTGCATAAATTCTGCAAAAGAAATATCAATTAATTCTATTATTATGCAACCTACGTGCAACAATGGCTCCCAAATTATAATGTTTATCACCTAACACAGTGCTCCTGAGAACACTATAATCAGGGACACACATGTGACATGCTTCATCCTTACCATTTATGCACCTACCTTTGAAGAGAGAAAAATAATGTATAGCAGGAAAATGAATGCTCCCTATGAAGGAAATATGCCATAGAGGCAATAATAAAGTTATTATTTATTTCCTTATATCATGATAAATGTTTTTTATTCATGCTAGAATTGTATTAACTGGAAACATAATACATGTGTGAATACATAGACAAACAGAGTATCACTACTATGCCTCTACTTGACTAGCTCGTAGATCGAAGATGGTTATGTTTCCTAACCATAGACATGAGTTGTCATTTGATTAACAGGATCACATCGTTAGGAGAATGATGTGATTGACATGACCCATTCCATTAGCTTAGCACACAGTTGCATAGTATGTAGCTATTGCTTTCTTCATGACTTATACATGTTCCTATGACTATGAGATTATGAAACTCCCGTTTACCAGAGGAACACTTTGTGTGCTACCAAACGTCACAACGTAACTGGGTGATTATAAAGGTGCTCTACAGGTGTCTCCGAAGGTACTTGTTGGGTTGGCGTATTTCGAGATTAGGATTTGTCACTCCGATTGTCGGAGAGGTATCTCTGGGCCCTCTCGATAATGCACATCACTTAAGCCTTGCAAGCATTGCAGCTAATGAGTTAGCTGCGGGATAATACATTATGGAACGAGTAAAGAGACTCGCCGGTAACGAGATTGAACTAGGTATTGAGATACCGACGATCGAATCTCGGGCAAGTAACATACAGATGACAAAGGGAACAACGTATGTTGTTATGCGGTCTCACCGATTAAGATCTTCGTAGAATATGTGGGAGCCAATATGAGCATCCAGGTTCCGCTATTGGTTATTGAACGGAGATGTGTCTCGGTCATGTCTACATAGTTCTCGAACCCGTAGGGAATGCACGCTTAACGTCACGATGATAGTTATATTATAAGTTTATGTGTTTTGATGTACCGAAGGTTGTTCGGAGTCCCGGATGTGATCACGGACATGGCGAGGAGTCTCGAAATGGTCGAGACATGAAGATTAATATATTGGAAGCCTATGTTTGGATATCGGAAGTGTTCCGGGTGAAATAGTGATTTTACCGGAGTACCGAGGGGTTACTGGAACCCTCCGGGGACTTAATGGGCCTTAGTGGGCCTTGGTGGAAGAGAGGAGAGGCGGCTAGGGCTGGGCCACGCGCCCCTCCCCCCTAGTCCGAATAGGACAACGAGAGGGGGGCGGCGCCCCCCTTCCTTCTCTCTCTCCTATTTCCCCCTCCTACTCCGAGTGGGAGTAGGTCTCCTCCTGGCGCGCCTCTCCCCTTGGCTGGCCGCACCCCCTTGCTCCTTTATATATGGGGGCAGGGGGCACCCCATAGACACAAAAATTGATCATTGATCTCTTAGCCGTGTGTGGTGCCCTCCTCCACCATAGTCCACCTCGATAGTATTGTAGTGGTGCTTAGGTGAAGCCCTGCGTCGGTAGAATATCAACATCTTCACCATGCCGTCGTGCTGACAAAACTCTCCCTCAACACTCGGCTGGATCAGAGTTCGAGGGACGTCATCGGGCTGAACGTGTGCTGAACTCGGAGGTGCCATACGTTCGGTACTTGATCGGTCAGATCGTGAAGACGTACGACTACATCAACCGCGTTGTGCTAACGCTTCCACTTTCGTTCTACGAGGGTACGTAGACAACACTCTCCCCACATTGCTATGCATCACCATGATCTTGCGTGTGCGTAGGATTTTTTTAAATTACTATGTTCCCCAACAGTGGCATCCGAGCCAGGTTTTATGAGTTGATGTTATATGCACGATTAGAACACAAGTGAGTTGTGGGCGATATAAGTCATACTGCTTACCAGCATGTCATACTTTGGTTCGGCGGTATTGTTGGATGAAGCGGCCCGGACCGACATTACACGTACGCTTACGCGAGACTGGTTCTACCGACGTGCTTTGCACACAGGTGGCTGGCGGGTGTCAGTTTCTCCAAGTTTAGTTGAACCGAGTGTGGCTACTCCCGGTCCTTGCGAAGGTTAAAACAGCACCAACTTGACAAACTATCATTGTGGTTTTGATGCGTAGGTAAGAACAGTTCTTGCTAAAGCCCGTAGCAGCCACGTAAAACTTGCAACAACAAAGTAGAGGACGTCTAACTTGTTTTTGTAGAGCATGTTGTGATGTGATATGGTCAAGACATGATGCTAAATTTTATTGTATGAGATGATCATGTTTTGTAACTGAGTTATCAGCAACTGGCAGGAGCCATATGGTTGTTGCCTTATTGTATGCAATGCAATCGCCCTATAATGCTTTACTTTATCACTAAGCGGCAGCGATAGTCGTAGAAGCATAAGATTGGCAAGACGACAACGATGCTACGATGGAGATCAAGGTGTCGCGCCGGTGACGATGGTGATCATGACGGTGCTTCGGGGATGGAGATCACAAGCACAAGCACAAGATGACCCTGAGTATGCACCGTTGCCAAAGTTCGTCGTGCCCAGACACCACGTGATCATCGGGTGTGATAAGCTCTACGTCCATCTACAACGGGTGCAAGCCAGTTTTGCACACGCAGAATACTCAGGTTAAACTTGACGAGCCTAGCATATGCAGATATGGCCTCGGAACACTGAGACCGAAAGGTCGAGCGTGAATCATATAGTAGATATGATCAACATAGTTATGTTCACCATTGAAACCTACTCCATTTCACGTGATAATCGATTATGGTTTAGTTGATTTGGATCACGTGATCACTTAGAAGATTAGAGGGATGTCTTCCTAAGTGGGAGTTCTTAAGTAATATGATAAATTGAACTTAAATTTATCATGAACTTAGTACCTGATAGTGTCTTGCTTGTCTATGTTGATTGTAGATAGATGGCCCGTGTTGTTGTTCCGTTGAATTTTAATGCGTTCCTTGAGAAAGCAAAGTTGAGAGATGATGGTAGCAATTACACGGACTGGGTCCATAACTTGAGGATTATCCTCATTGCTGCACAGAAGAATTACGTCCTGGAAGCACCGCTGGGTGCCAGGCCTGCTACAGGAGCAACACCAGATGTTATGAACGTCTGGCAGAGCAAAGCTGATGACTACTCAGTAGTTCAGTGTGCCATGCTTTACGGGTTAGAACCAGGACTTCAACGACGTTTAGAATGTCATGGAGCGTATAAGATGTTGTAGGAGTTGAAGTTAATATTTCATGCCCGGATTGAGAGATATGAAGTCTCCAATAAGTTCTATAGCTGCAAGATGAAGGAGAATAGTTCTGTCAGTGACCATATACTCAAGATGTCTGGGTATAATAATCACTTGATTCAACTGGGAGTTAATCTTCCGGATGATAGCGTCATTGACAGAATTCTCCAATCACTGCCACCAAACTACAAGGGCTTCGTGATGAACTATAACATGGAAGGGATGGATAAGACGATCCCCGAGCTCTTCGCAATGCTAAAGGCTGCGGAGGTAGAAATCAAGAAAGAGCATCAAGTGTTGATGGTCAATAAGACCACTAGTTTCAAGAAAAAGGGCAAAGGGAAGAAGAAAGGGAACTTCAAGAAGAACAACAAGCAAGTTGCTGCTGAGAAGAAGAAACCCAGGTCTGGACCTAAGCCTGAAATTGAGTGCTTCTACTGCAAGCAGACTGGTCACTGGAAGCGGAACTGCCACAAGTATTTGGCGGATAAGAAGGATGGCAAGGTGAACAAAGGTATATGTGATATACATGTTATTGATGTGTACCTTACTAGAGCTCGCAGTAGCACATGGGTATTTGATACTGGTTCTGTTGCTAATATTTGCAACTCGAAATAGGGACTACGGATTAAGCGAACACTAGCAAAGGACGAGGTGATGATGCGTGTGGGAAATGGTTCCAAAGTCGATGTGATTGCGGTCGGCACGCTACCTCTAAATCTACCTTCGGGATTAGTATTAGACCTAAATAATTGTTATTCGGTGCCAGCGTTGAGCATGAACATTATATCTGGATCTTGTCTGATGCGAGACGGTTATTCATTTAAATCAGAGAATAATGGTTGTTCTATTTATATGAGTAATATCTTTTATGGTCATGCACCCTTGAAGAGTGGTCTATTTTTGATGAATCTCGATAGTAGTGATACACACATTCATAATGTTGAAGCCAAAAGATGCAGAGTTGATAATGATAGTGCAACTTATTTGGGGCACTGCCGTTTAGGTCATATCGGTGTAAAGTGCATGAAGAAACTCCATACTGATGGACTTTTGGAACCACTTGATTATGAATCACTTGGTACTTGCGAACCGTGCCTCATGGGCAAGATGACTAAAACGCCGTTCTCCGGTACTATGGAGAGAGCAACAGATTTGTTGGAAATCATACATATAGATGTATGTGGTCAGATGAATGTTGATGCTCATGGCGGATATCGTTATTTTTCACATTCATAGATGATTTAAGCAGATATGGGTATATCTACTTGATGAAGCATAAGTCTGGAACATTTGAAAAGTTCAAAGAATTTTAGAGTGAAGTTGAAAATCATCGTAACAAGAAAATAAAGTTTCTATGATTTTTTCGTGGAGGAGAATATTTGAGTTACGAGTTTGGTCTACATTTGAAACAATGCGGAATAGTTTCGCAACTCACACCACCCGGAACACCACAGCGTAATGGTGTGTCCGAACGTCGTAATCGTACTTTACTAGATATGGTGCAATCTATGATGTCTCTTACTGATTTACCGCTATCGTTTTGGGGTTATGCTTTAGAGACGGCCGCATTCACATTAAATAGGGCACCATCAAAATCCGTTGAGACGACGCCTTATGAACTGTGGTTTGTCAAGAAACCAAAGTTGTCGTTTCTTAAAGTTTGGGGCTGCGATGCTTATGTGAAAAAGCTTCAACCTGATAATCTCGAACCCAAATCAGAGAAATGTGTCTTCATAGGATACCCAAAGGAGACTGTTCGGTACACCTTCTATCACAGATCCGAAGGCAAGACACTCATTGCTAAGAATGGATCCTTTCTAGAGAAGGAGTTTCTCTCTAAAGAAGTGAGTGGGAGGAAAGTAGAACTTGATGAGTTAACTGTACCTGCTCCCTTATTAGAAAGTAGTTCATCACATAAATCGGTTTCTGTGACACCTACACCAATTAGTGAGGAAGTTAATGATGATGATCATGGAACTTCAGATCAAGTTGTTACTGAACCTCGTAGATCAACCAGAGTAAGATCCACACCAGAGTGGTATGGTAATCCTGTTCTGGAAGTCATGCTACTTGATCATGATGAACCTATGAACTATGAAGAAGCGATGGTGAGCCCAGATTCCGCAAAATGGCTTGAAGCCATGAAATCTAAGATGGGATCCATGTATGAGAACAAAGTGTGGACTTTGGTTGACTTTCCGGATGATCGGCAAGCAATTGAGAATAAATGGATCTTCAAGAAGAAGACTGATGCTGACGGTAATGTTACTGTCTACAAAGCTCGACTTGTTGCGAAAGGTTTTCAACAAGTTCAAGGGATTGACTACGATGAGACCTTCTCACCCGTAGTGATGCTTAAGTCTATCCGAATCATGTTAGCGATTGCCTCCTTTTATGATTATAAAATATGGTAGATGGATGTTAAAACTGCATTCCTAAATGGATTTCTAGAAGAAGAGCTGTATATGATGCAACCGGAGGGTTTTGTCGATCCAAAGGGAGCTAACAAAGTGTGCAAGCTCCAGCGATCCATTTATGGACTGGTGCAAGCCTCTCGAAGTTGGAATAAACGCTTTGATAGTGTGATCAAAGCATTTGGTTTTGTACAGACTTTTGTAGAAGCCTGTATTTACAAGAAAGTGAGTGGGAGCTCTGTAGCATTTCTGATATTATATGTAGATCACATATTGCTGATTGGAAATGATATAGAATTTCTGGATAGCATAAAGGGATACTTGAATAAGAGTTTTTCAATGAAAGACCTCGGTGAAGCTGCTTACATATTGGGCATCAAGATCTATAGAGATAGATCAAGACACTTAATTGGACTTTGATAATGCACTTACCTTGACAAAGTTTTGAAGAAGTTCAAAATGGATCAAGCAAAGAAAGGGTTCTTGCCTGTGTTACAAGGTGTGAAGTTGAGTAAGACTCAATGCCCGACCACTGCAGAGGATAGAGAGAAAATGAAAGATGCTCCCTATGCTTCAGCCATAGGCTCTATCATGTATGCAATGTTGTGTACCAGACATGATGTGTGCCTTGCTATAAGTCTGGCAGGGAGGTACCAAAGTAATCCAGGAGTGGATCACTGGACAACGGTCAAGAACATCCTGAAGTACCTGAAAAGGACTAAGGATATGTTTCTCGTTTATGGAGGTGACAAAGGGCTCATCGTAAATGGTTACGTTGATGCAAGATTTGACACTGATCGGGACGATTCTAAATCGCAAACCGGATACGTGTTTACATTGAACGATGGAGCTGTCAGTTGATGAAGTTCTAAACAAATTGTCGTGGCGGGATCTACGTGTGAAGCGGAGTACATAGCTGCTTCGGAAGCAGCAAATGAAGGAGTCTGGATGAAGGAGTTCATATTCGATCTAGGTGTCATACCTAGTGCGTCGGGTCCAATGAAAATCTTTTGTGACAATACTGGAGCAATTGCCTTAGCGAAGGAATCCAGATTTCACAAGAGAACCAAGCACATCAAGAGACGCTTCAATTCCATCCGAGATCTAGTCTAGGTGGGAGACATAGAAATTTGCAAGATACATACGGATCTAAATGTTGCAGACCCGTTGACTAAACCTCTTCCACGAGCAAAACATGATCAACACCAAGGCTCCATGGGTGTTAGAATCATTACAGTGTAATCTAGATTATTGACTCTAGTGCAAGTGGGAGACTGAAGGAAATATGACCTAGAGGCAATAATAAAGTTATTATTTATTTCCTTATATCATGATAAATGTTTATTATTCATGCTAGAATTGTATTAACCAGAAACATAATACATGTGTGAATACATAGACAAACAGAGTGTCACTAGTAGGCCGCTACTTGACTAGCTCGTTGATCGAAGATGGTTATGTCTCCTAACCATAGACATGAGTTGTCACTTGATTAACGGGATCACATCGTTAGGAGAATTATGTGATTGACATGACCCATTCCGTTAGCTTAGCACACGATCGTATAGTATGTTGCTATTGCTTTCTTCATGACTTATACATGTTCCTATGACTATGAGATTATGCAACTCCCGTTTATCGGAGGAACACTTTGTATGCTACCAAACGCCACAACGTAACTGGGTGATTATAAAGGTGCTCTACACGTGTCTCCGAAGGTACTTGTTGGGTTGGCATATTTCGAGATTAGGATTTGTCACTCCGATTGTCGGAGAGGTATCTCTGGGCCCTCTCGGTAATGCACGTCACTTAAGCCTTGCAAGCATTGCAGCTAATGAGTTAGCTGCGGGATGATACATTACGGAACGAGTAACTTGCTGGTAACGAGATTGAACTAGGTATTGAGATACCGACGATCGAATCTCGGGCAAGTAACATACCGATGACAAAGGGCACAACATATGTTGTTATGTGGTCTAACCGATAAAGATCTTCGTAGAATATGAGGGAGCCAATATGATCATCCAGGTTCCGCTATTTGTTATTGACCGGAGACGTGTCTCTCTCATGTCTACATAGTTCTCGAACCCGTAGGGTCCGCATGCTTAACGTTACGATGACAATTATATTATGAGTTTATGTGTTTTGATGTACCGAAGGTTGTTCAGAGTCCCGGATGTGATCACGGACATGACGAGGAGTCTCGAAATGGTCAAGACATGAAGAATAATATACTGGAAGCCTATGTTTGGATATCGGAACTGTTCCGGGTGAAATAGTGATTTTACCGGAGTACCGAGGGGTTACCGGAACCCCCTAGGGACTTAATGGGCCTTAGTGGGCCTTGGTGGAAGAGAGGAGAGGCGACTAGGGCTGGGCCGCGCGCCCCTGCCCCCTAGTCCGAATAGGACAAGGAGAGGGGGAGGCACCCCCTTCCTTCTCTCTCTCCTCTTTCCCCCTCCTACTCCCGGTGGGAGTAGGTATCCTCCTGGCGCGCCTCTTGCCTTGGCCGACCGCACCCCTCTTGCTCCTTTATATACGGGGGCAGGGGGCACCCCATAGACACAACAATTGATCTTTGATCTCTTAGCCGTGTGCGGTGCCCGCCTCCACCATAATCCACCTCGATAATACTGTAGCGGTGCTTAGGCGAAGCCCTGTGTCGGTAGAACATCAACATCGTCACCACGCCGTCGTGATGACGAAACTCTCCCTCAACACTCGGCTGGATCGGAGTTCGAAGGACGTCATCGGGCTGAACGTGTGCCGAACTCGGAGATGCCGTACGTTCGGTACTTGATCGGTCGGATCGTGAAGACGTACGACTACATCAACCGTGGTGTGCTAACGCTTCCTCTTTCGGTCTACGAGGGTACGTAGACAACACTCTCCCCTCTCGTTGCTATGCATCACCATGATCTTGCGTGTGCATAGGAACTTTTTTGAAATTACTATGTTCCCTAACACCCTATGGTATCTTGTGTTATATCTCTAGACTCCCCCACAGTTATACTAGCAAGAAAATCTCTAAACTCAGATTTGCGAGGTCCACTAGGACTACCCCATTGTGGAAGTTTGCAAGCAGTATTAAAATCCTCTAAGTCCATTGTATAAGAATTTTCACAAAGATCAAACAGGACAGTTTGAGAATTGCGTGATGATGAAAATTCAAACCTCCTCACAAAGGAATCAGTGAGATAGTGGTATTGACGGCACTTATCTGCCTCGAAGCTCACAAGATCAGCGTTACGCACATATGCGTTAAATTCTTCCTTGATTCCTGGTCGATCCATGAAGTCCTCTGAAGTCCATTCACAAGCCCGCACTTGAGCTTCCCTTGGTGGTTCATCATCCGCATCACCTATTGCGGGCGTGGGCCCTTGCTTTCTTGAAGGACCACCTTGGTACATTTTACTAAACATATTTCTTCCTCTGAAAAATTTCTGAAATTTTTAGTAACTCAAAATAAAAGTGAACCAAACTCAAGAAAATTTATAGCAACTACTCCCACAAGTGCCTAGAGACTATATCATGCATTAAAACTACTTCAAACCATATGAATTTTACATGCAAGCTCAATAACATGGTCACCTTGGCAGCACAAATTTGCAATGAATAAAGCACTAGAACAAAAACTAGTTGGACGATTGGAGGAGTCACATACCAAGGAACAATCCCCCAAAGCAGTTTTGTGAGAGGTGCTTTGAGCAAGGAGATCGAAAATCGCAGCAAAATGAGCAAGAAATCGTGCTTGAGCTGGTTGGTGATTTTTTTGGGAAGAAGAAGGAGTGTGTGGGTGCAAGAATAAGTGGAGGGAGCCACCATGGGCCCACGAGGCAGGGGCGCCCCAGGGGGGTGGGCGTGCCCTGGACCCTCGTGGCCTTATATAATCACTCAAGTGTTCAAGCATATAAGAATTGTATTTCAATTGTCTACCAACATAAGCATTGAAGTTTTCTTGTTTGACAATAAAATTATCAAACTCATCTAAGCATTGTCTAGCAAACTTATAATGAGGAATATCACCTTCATCAAATCTATAGAGAGAATTTACCTTTACTACCTGTGTTGGGTTATCAAGACCATGTGTTTCTTCGATAGACGGTGAATTAAGACCATATATTTCTTCAACAGGCGGTAAATTAAGACCTTGTATTTCTTCAATAGGAGGTAAATTCTTAACATCTTCAGCTTTAATACCCTTATCTTTTATAGATTTCTTTGCCTCTTGCATATCTTCAGGACTGAGAAATAGAACACCCCTTTTCTTCGGAGTTGGCTTAGGAGTTGGTTCAGGAAGTGTCCAATTATTTTCATTGGTGAACATATTATTCAATAGAATTTCAGCTTGATCAACAATTCTTTCCCTGAAAACACAACCAGCACAACTATCCAGGTGGTCTCTGGAAGCATCGGTTAGTCCATTATAAAAGATATCAAGTATTTCATTTTTTTGAGAGGATGGTCAGGCAAAGCATTAAGTGATTGGAGAAGCCTCGCCAAAGCTTGTGGGAGACTCTCTTCTTCAATTTGCACAAAAATATATATCCCTTAAAGCAAGTTGTTTCTTATGAGCAGGGAAATATTTAGCAGAGAAGTAATATATCATATCCTAGGGACTACGCACACAACCAGGATTAAGAGAACTAAACCATATTTTAGCATTACGCTTTAATGAGAACAGAAATAATTTAAGGATATAGTAGTAGCGAGTTTTCTCATCATTAGTGAATAGGGTGGCTATATCATTTAATTTAGTAAGATGTGCCACAACAGTTTCAGATTCATAGCCATAGAAAGGATCAGATTCAACCAAAGTAATTATCTCAGGATTGACAGAGAAATCGTAATCCTTATCAGTAACAAAGATAGGTGAAGTAGCATAAGCAGGATTATATTTCATTCTAGCATTCAGAGATTTTTCTTTTAGCTTAACTAATAATTTCTTAAGATCACTTCTATCGTTGCAAGCAAGAAAGTCTCTAGTTGTTTCTTCATCCATAACATAGCCCTTAGGCACAATAGGCAATTCATATCTAGGGGCACAACATAGCCCTCACTTTCATCAATATTACTAGTTTCAATAATTTCATTCTCTCTAGCCCTAGCAAGTCGTTCATGAAGAAATTCACCAAGTGGCACAATAGTATCAAGCATAGAAGTAGTTTCATCATAAGTATCATGCATAGCAGAAGTGGCATTATCAACGACATGCGACATATCAGAATTAATAGCAGAAGCAGGTTTAGGTGTCGCAAGCTTACTCAAAAAAGAAGGTGAATCAAGTGCAGAGCTAGATGGCAGTTCCTTTCCTCCCCTAGTAGTTGGGGGATAAATTTTGGTTTTCTCGTCTTTCAACTTCTTCATAGTGACCAGCAGATATAAATCCCAAGTGACTCAAAGAATAAAGCTATGCTCCCCAACAAAGGCTCTAGAAAATAGTCTTGATAACCCACAAGTATAGGTGATCGCAACAGTTTTCGAGGGTAGAGTATTCAACCCAAATTTATTGATTTGACACAAGGGGAGCCAAAGAATATTCTCAAGTATTATCAGTTGAGTTGTCAATTCAACCACACCTGGATAACTTAATATCTGCAGCAAAGTATTTAGTAGCAAAATAGTATGGAAGTAGCGGCAACGGTAGCGGAAGTAATATTTTTGGGTTTTGTAGTGATTGTAATAGTAGCAACGGAAAAGTAAATAAGCGAAGAAAATATGTGAAAAGCTCGTAGGCATTGGCTCGGTGATGGAGAATTATGTCAGATGCGATTATTCATGCAACAGTTATAACATAGGGTGACACAGAACTAGCTCCAATTCATCAATGTAATGTAGGCATGTATTCCGAATATAGTCATACGTGCTTATAGAAAAGAACTTGCATGGCATCTTTTGTCCTACCCACCCGTGGCAGCGGGGTCCTAATGGAAACTAAGGGATATTAAGGCCTCCTTTTAATAGAGTACGAGACCAAAGCATTACCACATAGTGAATACATGAACTCCTCAAACTATGGTCATCACCGGGAGTGGTCCCGAACTCCCGATTATTGTCACTTCGGGGTTGCCGGATCATAACACATAGTAGGTGACTATAAACTTGCAAGATAGGATCAAGAACTCACATATATTCATGAAAACATAATAGGTTCAGATCTGAAATCATGGCACTCGGGACCTAGTGACAAGCATTAAGCATAGCAAAGTCATAGCAACATCAATCTCAGAACATAGTGGATACTAGGGATCAAACCCTAACAAAACTAACTCGATTACATGATAAATCTCATTCCTCCCATCACCGTCCAGCAAGCCTACGATGGAATTACTCATGCACGGTGGTGAGCATCATGAAATTGGTGATGGAGGATGGTTGATGATGACGATGGCGACGGATTACCCTCTTCGGAGCCCCGAACGGACTCCAGATCAGCCCTCCCGAGAGAGATTAGGGCTTGGTGGCGGCTCCGTATCGTAAAACGCGATGAATCCTTCTCTGTGATTTTTTTCTCCCCGAACACGAATATATAGAGTTGGAGTTGAGGTCGGTGGAGCACCAGGGGGCCCACGAGGCAGGAGGGCGCGCCCCTACCCTCATGGACAGGGTGTGGGCCCCCTGGCCTTGATTCATTCGCCAATATTTTTTATTATTTCCAAAAATAGTCTCCATGAAGTTTCAGGTCATTCCGAGAACTTTTCTTTCCGCACAAAGATAACACCATGGCAATTCTGCTGAAAACAGCGTTAGTCCGGGTTAGTTCCATTCAAATCATGCAAGTTAGAGTCCAAAACAACGGTAAAGGTGTTTGGAAAAGTAGATACGACGGAGATGTATCATGCCCCGTGCCTGTGCCGACGAGGCAATCAGCTCGCCAACTAGGCCAGCGCCTGCGTGGCAGCGTGCAACTTCTAGGCCAACTAGCCAAGCACCTACGTGGTGCCATGCAGATCTTCGTGAAGACCCTGTCACTGCACTAACTTAGCAGCCATCCAGCGTGGCGCTACATGCCTCGTCACCTTGGACGCGCATCGAAGCAAGGAGAGGCGGCGATTGAAGGGACCAGCTTCTTTGCCGTCCCCAACAAAGCAAGAGGGCACGCCGGCAGCGCATTAAATGCATTCGTCCTACGGTCCCAGGCGATAGACTTATACACTATACATACTTTCCACCTCCTGTGTGCCACCGTGGCGACCCCTTTGACATATAAAAGGAGGCCCAAGGCGTACTGAGGAAGGATTCGCACTTTTTGGACTAGGCATGCACCGTAGCTAGTTCAAGAGCTCAAGAACACCAAATATACAAAGAAGCAGGACTAGGGTATTACGCATCATTCGCGTCCCGAACCTCGGTAAAAATCCCCTCGCGTTGATCTTTTAGACCCGCTCTTTGCACAGCTCCACGCCCCGCCAACCGTAGAAGGAATTCCCTGTGATCCCATAGGTGTCGTTTCCCCCGACATCTTTGGCGCGCAGGGTAGGGGGCGCAAGCTGTGAAAATCTGGTTTGGGAGTTAGCGCGTCGACTTCTTCATCGCCATGGCTCCCAAGAAGAAGGCGATCACGGCGATCACTTCGTCTGGAGCCGAACCACCCGTCCCAGCGCGGGCGGGCGACGGGGCGGCCGCGGATCATGGCGGAGGTGTGGCCCGCGAGCACCCACAACACTCTAGCCATCGGAACCACGCGAGCAGCGCTGTTCGTGCCCAAGACGATGAGCCACATGCCGCTGGGTCTGGGGGTGGGGCCGTGCTGACCACGGGTGGCGCGGCAACCTCCAGAACACCCCACCCGGCGTCTACACCGTGTCCTTCCCGGGTCGCGCATGACGAGCAATGCCACGACGTCGATGCCCCCGGGCACCGCTGCGGGAAGAGCCCTTTGCGTCAATCTCAATACGCACCGGGCGAGCATGCGTACCCAGACCCTGGCAGAAACGGCGCGCGACAGCGAGACCGTGATAGAGCTCCTTCTAACGTGGTTAGAAGCCAGACCGCATCACGGCCATGTAGCTTTCGCCACCACCCACGCCAGCGGAAGCGTTGGGGTGCGTGCAACTGCTCCTCGACTTCCCTCCTGCTGCAGAGAAGCTCGACGAGTGGAGGGCCACCATTCAGAGCCTCATCAACTTTGCCAATAAAGATGAGCCGCGACCAGCGGGACCCTCGTGTCGGCGCTCTTTCAAGCTGGTGCATGCCAGCGATGGAAGGACCCGAGATGCTGCGACCATGGTGCACTCTCCTCCCCCACGCCCGCAATAGCAGCTGGCTCGTCGGGCCGACGCCCACGACAACGTCGCCACGGCATCGTCCGACCCGCGAGCCCGCTTCGACCAACGTCAAATTCTTCGGGAGCGAGCTCAGGAAGACACTCGAACCACTATCGAGCGGCGGTGGGAAGCGTGCCATCAGTCAGACAGGCGTGCGGGGCCCAATATGCGCCCAGCACCGGGGGGTTCCGGTGACCTACTTTACGAGGTTGGTTGTCCAGCCTTTACCCGTGAGCTGCGGTAGTTCCAGTAGCCCACCCACCGCACATTCAAGCCTGAGGTTGGAGAAAAGTACAATGGCAAGACTCACCATTCGGAGTTCCTCAACATCTACACTATCGCGATGCAAGATGTCGGGGCTCGCGAAGACAAGGTGCTTGTCAACTATTTCCCGTTGGCACTAAAGCCCAACGTCATGTCATGGTCAATGCACCTGCCAGTGGATTCCATCTCTTCTTGGTCGGATCTGTGCCACGAGTTTGTTGGCGCCTTTACTGGAGGACACCAAGCTCCTGGCCAGGCAAGTGATTTGCATGTCATCCCCTTGACGGATGGCGAAACCCTGTGCAAGTACATCCAAAGGTTCAGTCGTGTGCAGTACAACATCCCAAATGTTCACCCCGCCGCCGTCATCAGTGCATTCCATCAGAATGTGCACAATCGCAAGATGCGCAAAGAGCTGGCAATAAAAAAGGTTAAGGATGTAGCCGAGCTTTATGTTCTGGCCGATAGATGTGCTCAGGCTGAAGAAGGGAGGAACTACCCCGGCGAAGATTCCGGTGCGGAAACCGACTCCACAGATGAAGACGTCGTCGCCCCAGCAAAGAAGGGCCGACACTGCAATAGGAAGCGTTGCCAACGAACCTATGGAATAAAAAATAATTGCCGTCTCACATTTTCCTATGTTCTTCTACATTTGCCATCATGTGTACTACTAACATAGGAAAACTTATACTTATGTGTTTCCTATAATTGTTTTCACAACTTTTATGTACAATGCGAAAAAAAAGAATTTCTTGAGGTGGAAGTATAAATATAATATTCTTACCAAGATAACAGGAAATCCCAACCGATAAGAATCCTAGTGAACCTAGAAAAAGAATACAGGCCCAGAAAAAATTACCCCTTTTTTTGACATGACCTATATACCAATTTATTTTGCCATGTCACTTTTGTATTAACTTTTTCTCTATACTTTTTGCCATCTTTGTACACTACTCACATGGCAAAACATAGAATTTTGTCCGTCCACAGTTGCCATGTCAAACAAGTTGCCATGTATTCTATAAATTTCTCGTCTTTTTCAGGGAAACAAATCCAAAATTTTGCATGTTCATATGACTAAGTGAGCATGGATTTTATTATTTGAACCATGGCAATTGGTTTAGGTAGGCATTTGATAGTTTTACTGTAGGTAGCACGGCAATTTTAGTATTTAGACCATGGTAGTTTTATTGTAGGTAGCGTGGCATTTTTCTTCGTTTGATGATGGCAGTTTTATGAATTATACCATGGTAGTTTTATTGTATATAGCATGCCACTTTAGTTAGTTATAGACCATGGCAATTTTATTAGTAAGAGTATGGATAATTTATTATTTAGACCTTGGCACATTACTATTTTCCATAGGTGTACACATGGAAATAATGATTCCACGACAAATTACTATTTTCATTTCCCATGGCAAATTAATTTTATACACCATGTCAAAAATTTAATACCAACCATGGCTAATCAGTTTTTCACATGTCTAACCACTTTTTTATTACTTACACCATGCTACTTTTATTTTTCAAGGCTTGCCATTGTATTATTAAGAGCATGGTAATTTTTGTTATTTCTTAACTTTTTCCAATTTCAGAGCCACAACTTAAAACTTGTTTATATGGCAACTTCATTTTTTTTGCCATGACAACAACATAAAATACATGTATTTCCCTTACTAAACCATGATTTTTTTTACGATTTTGTAGTTTATAATGGATATTTATTTTGTAGCTATTTTGTGTGTGGTAGGTTTAACAAGTACAACATGGCAAAAAATCCTGGGAAGAAGTCGCACGAGGGCGTTTGAGAATGAACGTTTTTTACCCCCCTCAAAGAAAAAGAATGAACGTTTTTATCTTTGACTTCATTTATGCTGAAGCCTCCCGATCTGACTGTTGGCTCTTATTGGGGTTTTATTTTCTATGCCTCAACCATTCAAATAGCTTGGCTCGGCAATGTCCTTTTTCTTGTGATCACCTACTGTAGTTACTAGTTACGCGTCGCATCGCCCAGTTGGTTAAGTCACGCCCCTTCGTCTAGTTGATCTTGGCCATGTTTCGCCCACACCAAGCAACCCCTCGCGGAGGCCCCCGCCCTGCTCTGCTCTCTCCGTCACTCTCCATATGGTCCAACAAGTGGAAAATGAAGCGAGCCGTTGAGGGATCCGACGACCCCGGCGCCGCCAAGAAAGCCATGCCAAGGAAGTTGCCAGTGCGTCGCCTGCCGGGCCTTGGCAGCTGCAGACAAGCGAGGAGGCTCCGACAAGCAGTACTGCAAGATCCATTGGACCAAGGGCCATGACCTCCAGAACTGCTGGCAGGTTGATCTGCTTGTAGAGAAGCAGAAAGCTGAATATGAGAGACGGGACAAGGAGAACGGCCAGGATGGTGTGAAGGGGTCCGACAAGAAGCATGGCGACCGAGGGGATCACTGTGGAAAGGATAACCAACCAGAGAGGCCTGCTCAGGGTCGCGACAAGAAGGAGGGAGACGACGATCAAGATGAGGGCGACGAGTCCGGTGAGCATGAGTTCCAGAAAGATACGGAGGCTATGTGTGCCGATGGTGGCACCTCGTTGCATACCTCTCACCGCCAACTGAAGCAGTGGGCGCGTGAAGTCACTGTAGCAGAGCCATCGTTCGATACCCAGAGGCCATTGGAGTGGTCCAATACGCCTATCATTTTTTACACTGAGGATCAACTTGATCGCACAACTGCAGTCGGGTGTTTGTTGTTGCCGGTTTCATCAACAATACGCAACCTCAAGGTGACGAAAGTGCCAGTTGACGGTGGGGCCAGTCTAAACTTGATCTCGCCTGCCATGATCGAGAGGCTGCAAATCCCCGATGGAGATCTCGAGGAGACGGGCATGTTTCAAGGGGTCAGCCCGAGGAGGAGTCAGCCAAAGGGTAAGATCATGTTGCCCGTTACATTTGGAGGCGAGTTGAACTATAGGACGGAGAAGATTGTTTTTTATGTCGCCAAGATCCCCTTGCCCTATAATGGGATCCTTGGCTGCCCAGCGCTGGCCAAGTTCATGGCGGCGTCACATTACGCCTACAACATGTTGAGGATGCCCGGGCCAATGAGCATCATCACCGTCGCCTCCGACAAGAAAGACACGCTCATCTATGCCGACCAACTTTACCGAGAGGCAGTTGCAGCAACTGCCGCCAAGGCACTTGCTCCTGCCGCTGAAGCCCTGGGAGGGAAGAGAACCAGCAAGCCCCTTCTGGTGGGACCTCTTCCGGCAAGACCTCCTACACCCACTCCGGCAAGCGCACCTCTTCGGAGTGGTGCTCTCCCGTCGAGTGCGTGCCAGAGAGCTCCACCGGCAAGAGCAATAAATCCAAGGCAGCACCACCTGAGACCAAGAAGGTGCCCGTAAAGAAGGACGGCACGGGCGGGGATTTTACTATAAGCTCCACCCACGACAGCAAATAGGATAGCGCGCTCGTCGCCTTCCTGCGGGCGAACGTCGATGTGTTTGCATGGCAAGCATCGGACATCCCTGGCGTTCCTAGGAAGGTGATTGAGCACCATCTTGCTATCTGTCCTCATGCGCGGCCCGTCAAGCAGAAGGTTAGGAAGCAATCTTTGTAACGACAAGAATTCATAATTGAGGATATCAGGAAGTTGGAGGCGACAGGCTTGGTCAGAGGAGTGCTCCACCCTACGTGATTAGCCAGTCCACTTGTGGTGTGTAAGGAAAATGGGAAATGGAGGCTATGCATTGACTATACATATATCAATAAACCCTGTCCAAAGGATCCATTCCCTCTGCCACACATTGACCAGATAGTGAACTCCACTACCGGGTGTGACCTGCTATCATTCCTCGACGCCTACTCAGGATACCATCAAATCTTCATGATGAAAGAAGGCAAAGAAAAGACCACGTTCATCACCCCATGTGGCACACATTGTTTTGTACGGATGCCTTTCGGGTTGAAAAGCGTTGGTTCAATGTTTGCCTGAGCAGTCTAAATTGGTTTTGAGCTGCAGCTGCATAGAAATATGGAAGCTTATATGGATGATATAGTGGTCAAGACCAAGGACAAGGCCACGCTCGTGCAGGATCTAGAAGAAACATTTGCAAATATGTGCAACATCAACCTCGAGCTCAACCCAGAGAAGTGTGTGTTCGTTGTCCCATCCGGAAAACTTCTTGGGTTCTTTGTGTCTCAATGCAGAATCGAAGCAAATCCCGACAAGATCAAAGCGATTGAGCAGACTGAGGCGCCAAGACGGGTCAAAGACGTCCGTAGGCTCGCCGGCTGCGTTGCTGCTCTACGTAGGTTCATCTCCAAATCTGCTGAGCGCGCCCTCCCCTTTTTCAAAGTTTTGAAAAAGGCGGGTCCAATGAAATGGACTTCGGAGGTAGAGGCAGCACTACAAGATTTGAAGATGTAGCTCTCCTCCACGCCAATAGTAGTCGCAACTAAGCCACAAGAGCCGTTGCTGCTATATCTAGCGGCGGCGAATCAAATGGTCAGTGCTGCGCTAGTAGCACAGAGGGAACTTTAGGAAGAAGGAGCAGTAGTAGAGGAGCCATCATATGATGGGACGGGGCTCTCCCCGGCAAGGCCTGACGCTGGCAAGGCGGAACCCCCGGCAAGGCCCGGTCCCGGCAAGACAGAGTTTGCGCAGATGAGCGAAGTTGAACAGAAGAAGAAGTTGGTGCAACACCGAGTTTATTTTGTCAGTTCCCTCTTGCAGGGGGCTAGATCAAGATATTCTGGTATGCAGAAGCTACTCTTTGGCCTCCTCATGGACTCGAGAAAGCAGCTTCACTATTTCCAAGCACATGAGATCACCGCCTTCACCTCCCTCCCTTTGCAATGAATCTTGGATAACCCAGATGTGACTGGGAGGATTGTGGAGTGGGCGTTGGAGCAGTCGATCTTTGGCCTCAAGTTTGAAAGTACTTCAATGGTCAAGAGCCGAGCCTTGGCAGAGTTCATACCAGAATGGACCACAACACCCGACGAAGAGATTCAAGAAACCACCCTTCCCGGCAAGGAGACGTGCCGTGATTGGATTATGTAGTTTGATGGGGCTTTCTCACTACAAGGTGCTGGTGCCGACGTGATACTCGTCACACCCACCGGAGAGCGCCTCAAGTACGTAGTCTAGATGCACTTTCCCCAGGAAAAGTCAACGAACAACCAGCGGAGTATGAGGGATTGCTTGCCGGTCTCAGGATCGCGGCAGACCTTGGAATCAGGAAGCTAATCCTCAGAGGTGATTCACAGCTCGTCGCCAAGCAAGTTAACAAGGATTACCATAGCCCGTTGATGGAGGCCTATGTGGAGTGAGGAAGTTGGAAGAGCGTTTTAACGGTCTACAAGCGGAGCATGTTCCCCGAGCAAAGAACAACATTGCCGATGACCAGTGGAAACGCGCTGCCCTCAAGTTGCCTGTGGAACTAGGTACCTTTGTGCTCCAATTAACTCAGCCATCCGTTGAGCCATCAGCAGGACAGAACAAGCGAAGGAAGGCGGGACCCGGCAAGTACTTTCCCGCTGAGCTCACAGAAGCCACCGACAAGGAGGCTGGTGGGTGCCCCAAGCTTGCCGAGGAGAAGCAACCTCCGGTAGGAGCCCAGGCCCTGACCATAGAGACAGCTGCCCCTACGGCCAAAGATGAGACTTTAGTCCTTGCCGTCGAGCCCCAGGCTCCGGCATGGGCGCAGCACACCGTCCGTTTCCTTCGAACGGGGGAACTTCCTAAGGAATAGGAAGAAGCAGAAAAAGTAGCCTATTGGTCCAGCATGTACCAGTTTGTGGATGATGCCCTATACAGAAGGAGACCGAACGGCGTGAAATTGAAGAGCATTCCTCAGGTGGACAGACTGGAGCTATTGCCAGCCATACATGGAGGCATGTGTGGCTCCCACAGAGGGTCAAGAGCCCTTGCTGGCAAAGCGTTCCGGCAAGGTTTCTTCCAATCCACCGCTCTCCAGGATGCAACTGCACTGGTAACCAAGTGTGAAGCATGCCAATTCCATTCAAAGAAGCTTCATCAACCATCCCAAGCCCTTCAAACAATTCCTCTTTCTTGGCCCTTTTCAGTCTGGGGGTTCGACATACTGGGCCCCTTTCCCCATGCTATCGGGGGCTTTGAGTACTTGTACGTCGCGATCGACAAGTTCACAAAGTGTCCAGAAGTGGAACCGGTGAGAAAGGTGACAGCACAATCAGCCGTCAACTTCTTCAAGGGAATAGTCTGTCATTTTGGTGTGCCGAGTAGAGTCATCACCGACAACGGCACGCAGTTCACAAGCCGCACCTTTATGCAGTATATCCAAGACCTCGGCGGCAAGGTTTGTTTTGCTTCTCTTGCTCATCCCAGAAGTAATGGCTAGGATGAGAGGGCAGCCCAGAGGTGTTGCGAGGCCTCAAGACCAGAACCTTTGACAGGCTACACAAGTGTGGAAGGCGCTCAATTGATGAGTTGCCAACGGTTCTTTAGTCGATCAGAACGAAGCCAAATCAAGCCAATGGCCAGACACCCTTTGCACTGGTATACGGGGCAGAAGCAGTTCTCCCATGGAACTCATATACGGGTCACCTCGAGTGCTCGCCTATGATAATCATGAGCAAGAGCAGTTGCGCCAAGATGATGGAACGCTCCTTGAGGAAGATCGTCTTCAGGCTGCTGTGCGAGCCGCTCGCTACCAGCAAGTTTTGCGCCACTACCATAGCCGCAAGGTTCATGCCCGAAGCCTTGAGGAAGGCGGTGTTTTTTTTACTATGTACTGCAAGGCAACAACCTCACAGTCTTTAAACCTCACAGTTTTAAAACCACAGAACCAAAGTAATACAAAGTTACAAAGTTAATAGAGAGGAGGAGAGAGTAATACTTACAAAAGAAAAGATTAAGGTAGGGCAGCTATCCAAGAGATTAATCTATTCCTATATTTACATTTGATTCTATGAGTTAAAACATAAATGTCATGCAAAAAATTTCTCCTCCATGCCCTGAAATAAGGTGATTCATTCCTGAAGATCTTCCCATTTCTTTGTGTCCAAATATTCCAAGTGGAAGTGAATACTATCTCAGAGAAAAAAGGATGGCCAAAATCCTTCCTAGCATCAGAAGCCATGTCATAAGTGGTCTAGTTGGGTTGAGGACTCCATGAAATACCCAGGTAATTCCATATACGCTGGTTAAAATTACTAGCAAAGAAGAGATGTGCTCTGTCCTCATGTGATGCCAAGTTACATAGAACACAAGTGTCATCCTGGATAATCCAATGCCGCCCCTGCATCATATCTCTAGTGTTGAGGCGATCCATCAAAAGGAGCCACCAAAAAACCTTAAACTTCAGAGTACAAGAACATTTCCAGATCCACCTGAATATGGGGTCAACCACTGTGTCCGAAAAGCATGACAAGTAATAAATCCTGGGCATGTAATCACCAGACTTGGAAGGCCATTTCCAGACATCATTTTCCCCCTCTTGAAGATTAACCAAAGAAAGCAACGCCTGAAGTTGATGAAACTCCTCAAAGGCCTCAGCAGATAATGGCAGATGGATATTGTCAGTTAGGTCTGATAGCTCCATCATATCCTTGACTGTGATAGTGTCATCGATCACAAAGGAGTGGAGCCTCGGGAACTGATGTTGAATGCTAACCGTATCGTTGCCAAGTTGCCAACAGTCAAGCCAGAAGATCACAGTATTCCCCTTTCGAACTAGTGGAACTGCCAAAGTGCAAAACTTATCATATAACTTGAATACGTCTCTCCACCAGAAAGAACAGTAGCTTTGAGTGACTTGAGGGGGTGCAGCGGCGTAATAATTGTCCCAAATAAGAGATACCATGGTACGTCCATCTTATTGAAGAACTTAAAAAGGTGCTTGATGAGCAAGGCATCATTTTGAATGCTCAAGTCCATGACTCCCAGACCACCAAATGATTTAGGACGACATACCAAGTCCCATGCCGCCAATGATTGCCGGGGCGTATCCGTGTTCCCTCTCCACAAGCATTGCTGCATAATCCGCTCAATCTGCTTCAAGATACCATGTGGTAGCAAAAGGGTGCACAAGAAATATGTTGGCATAGAACTAAGAACGGATTGCAAAAGTTGGAGTTGGCTTCCTTGATTCAAGAGGCAAGAGGACGCAGATAATCATCTCACAATACGATCAACCAAAGGCAACAAATCGTAAATTGTTGGCCTGGAAGGCGACGTTGTTCTTCAGCGAGTCCAATCTGCCAAGAATTCCAACAAGTTGACGCCAAAGTGGGAAGGCCCTTATCATGTAATACGAGTCACCAGGCCCGACGCAGTCCGCCTGGAGACCGAAGATGGTATTCTAGTGAGCAAATCTTGGAACATCGAATATCTTCGCAAGTTTTACCCATAAGGCGTGGTTGTCGGGCCCCTTGGCAGACCACTTTTTGTACAAGCCTTGCCGGCAAGGTTTGTAACCCTTTGTACAAAGCCAGGCGCAGACCCTGAGCACCAGATAAATAAATGAACTGCTGGCGCCCTAGAAATTAGCATGCATGCTAGGTTGAGTATCCCTCTCTGGTAGGGTTGATAGTGCTTGGCGGCAACTAACCCCTAGCATAGAGGTAGAGTGCGTGTCTTTTTGTCTCTTCTGGTCCTTTTTGGTTTGCAGGCTACACAGGCACTTCTGCGGAACCATTTGAAGGAAAGAAGACGGATCAACACCCCTGACCCCGGCAGATTCATATAAGTTTTTTCTCCCCCGCTATGCGCTTCCATATGAAACTTGAACGTACGAAAATTCTTTTATTCCTATGCCACCACGCTCCCTCCTTCCTATGCCCGAGATCACTTTTAGGCTAGAATTTGGTTGTATTTGCGGTGGAAGGGAAACAAACGAAGGGCCCGATCCTACTTTGCCCTTACTCCTGCCAAGGGCGTGGGTATAATCGTGGTATAAAGCGGGAGGAAGGCAAGGTTTGTTGCCGGGCGACGTTGTTTGCTTAAACTAACAAGGACTCGCTCCTTAGTGTGGGCCTCGCTCACGCACAAAAGAACTCGGAAAACAGCCTTTTTCATTAATACGTTGATTAAACATGTACAGTTCATACAGAACGTAAAGATGAGCAAGGGGTTACAAAGTCTAAATTCGACAAGTACCCAGAGGCTTAAGATTTAAAAGAAAAGATAAGCTGCCCATAATCCCTTTCTTGTCCCTCTCTTCAGGAAGCGGGTCAGGATAGCAGGAG
Organism: Aegilops umbellulata; assembly: GCA_032464435.1. Classification (NCBI taxonomy): domain Eukaryota; kingdom Viridiplantae; phylum Streptophyta; class Magnoliopsida; order Poales; family Poaceae; genus Aegilops; species Aegilops umbellulata. Next base: position 145,911,282 of record CP136059.1, on the reverse strand, counting down.
GGAAAACGGATTGCCTAGGCGAGGTACGAGCAGTAGAAGACACCAAGAGAATGTCCCGCCGGCTTCCCGGAATAGGGCTGGTGATGACGGTGCCGGGGGATGAGTCGAAAGATGAGGCAGCGGGCAGGCAATATGAGAGGAAGGCGTCGATGCCATCGTACTCTGACTTGACGGCCCGCCACCCGCCTTCTTCATCTTCTCCAGCCTTCCAGTGCCAGCTGCCAGAAGCAACGGCCTCGAGAAGTTCAAGGAGCTAGCTCGAGGAGCTGCCGCCAAGAACTACCCCACTCCCCGGCAAATCACTTTGCCGGGGAGAAGGCCAGGTGCAGATGGTGCTGCCGCTGTCGTCGCCAAGGAACAGGGCGTCCGACGTCTAGTCGGACCCGTCCACGTCGTCCTCCCCACTGGTCCTATCCTCGTCGTCGTCGCTCGAGGAGGAGCTCTTGTTGTCGGTCGAGCTCGCCGCGCAACACCCTAACCTAATTCACGACCGCCTGAAGACCTTGATGGAGAGCAGGTATCTCTCCACAAATTTGAAGTGGAGAACGTACCCCTTCATCAAGCAGTGGGTGCATGCGAAGGTTTTCCAACCCTGACGAAGAAGCATTACATGAGGAACAAGGAACCTTGTGCTCGCCCACATGTCTCCATTGCAACACCCCTTCATGTGAAGCCTCACCTCGGTGGTTGGTCGATCTCCAGCACCCTCGCGAACGCCTTGGGAAGGAGAAGGCGGCTACGCGGCAGCTCGCGCAACTGCAAGATGAACTCTAGCGCCATGTCTCCGACATGGTGGAGACGGTGGCGTCGGGGGTGTCCCCCTTCCGAGGCCACCTCTGCCTCGACCACCTCGCCGACCGCGACCCCGTCTGGCGCCTCCACCTTGAGCGTCTGGCTCTTCCTTAACTGCCATAGCTCTCTGGTGGGAGGAAGATCTAGTCGCCTTCGCAGAAGGACAGCCGCAGCCGCACCCTCTCGACATGGTGGTGGGTGGAGAATGGAGAGGAAGAGAAGACACAAGAGGATGCATCTCCTCCTCCTGAACCCCCTTTTATAGCCAAGCAAAGAAGGCTGGAGACTGGCTCTACACCTCTGAAGAGCCCTTTCAAGTCTGGCTCATTAAAGCCGTTGGTAACGAGCGAGGTCATCGACCGCCCTCCCCGCACCAATTAAAGGCGCATGGGTATCGGCCATGGCTTGCCTTCCCATACGCTGCACGTCCGCCACCTACCCCGCACCAGCCATGCAGCATACGTGGCAAAAAAGGCGGGCATGGTGGGAAACGTGGAATGGCAGTTCCAAGATTGTAAAGGGCGCAGAGGGTAAATGAGCAGCGCCCCTGCGATTTCCCCTTTTTTATGGGGAAGACACGGGTCGCCTCTTTACTATTCACCCAGGGTGACGCAAGCACGCTGTGGCCGTTCCACGCATGACCTGCACGTCACGCACTCAATGGGGGTCGTGGGGAAGTGCAATTGGGGAAGGAGTTACCGCAGTTAAAACTCTGCCACGTGTGCCCGCACACTGCTCTAGGCCTGGCCCAACAACGCTTCACGCTTATGTGTGGCCCAGGCCCAGGGGCTCCTGTCGTTGTACAAAAGTAGGTGGCTTTCTGTACCCCTTTACTTGTGCACGGGCACTTGTAGCCACACCTGCGGCCATGCTTGGCGGGGCAGAGGAAGCGAAGATACATGACTGCCAGGGCAGTGCGCAAGCCAGAGGCGCGAGGAGCAAAGGGACAAGATGGATTTCCCCTGACAAAAGCCTTGTCGGGGCGACCTGCATAGCCCTGGAAAGAGCCTTGCCGGGGAAACTTGCCCATCACCAGCAAGGCCTCCACCCTTGAGCCTGAGAGTTCTGACACCATCGACAACGTCAAGACCAAGACTCAGGGGCGCCTGTGTGGTGGCGTGCAGATCTTTGTCAGGAACAAAGGCCTGCGAATTTGGAGAGAAACCATAAGGAGAAGACCCCCGGCAAGAGCCTTGTCGGGGATAGGCGGAGACCCCCGGCAAGAGTCTTGCCGGGGACAGATGAAGACCCCCGACAAGATCCTTGCCAGGGACACCCGCGAGACCCCAGCAAGACCATTGCCGAGGGCTTCTGTGGGGCAAAGGCTAGGCCCGCACCCACCAACGTTCCGCTGCCCCGTGCCCGTGTCGACGCGTCAATCAGCCTGCCAACTAGGCCAGTGTTTGCGTGGCAGCGTACAAATTATAGTCCAACTAGCCAATCAGCCGCGTCGGGCATGCAGATCTTCGTGAAGACCCTGTCACCGCACCAACTCAGTAGCCAGCCAGCCAGCGTGGCGCTGCAGGCCTCATCACCTTGGACGGGCGTCGAAGCAAGGCAAGGCCGCGATGGACAGGACAAGCTTCTTTGCCATCCCCAATAAAGCAAAAGGGCACGTCGGCAGCGCATTAAATGTGTTCGTCCTACGGTCCTAGGCGATAGACTTGTACACTGTACATACTTTCCACCTCCAGTGTGCCACTGTGGCGACCCCTTTGACATATGAAAGGAGGCCTGAGGCGTACTAAGGAAGGATTCGGACTTCTTGGACTAGGCATGCACCGCAGCTTGTTCAAGATCTAAAGAACACCAAATATACGTAGAAGCGGGATTAGGGTATTACGCATCATTCGCGGCCCAAACCTGGGTAAAAATCCCCTCGCGTTGATCTTTTAGACCCACTCTTTGCACAGCTCCATGCCCCACTGAAAGTGCAACTATCCCTGGGTGGTTTTGGTAATTCATAACAACATATAGCTCATTGAGCTAATGCTATTTGAAGATAAATATTTCAGGGAAGCTCAATGATTGGCATGGCATTGTCGGTGTACTAAAGTAGGGGTACCTTAGTACCCCGAACTTGTGCACGGGCAGTCGTAGCACCCCGCGGCAAGGCCTGCCAGGCGATCGCCAAGACCCTCAATGGTCCCCTCTTGGGCCATTCAAGAACAAAGTATTTGAGCCAAGGCCCCGGCAAGAGGAGCTTGCCGGGAAGGCCACCCGAAGAGAGCAAGGCCCTGGCAAGAGGAGTTTGCTGGGACTGCCGCTCGAAGCACAAGACCCCGACAAGAGGAGCTTGTCGGGAAGGCCATCCACGGCACGACAAGGACCCTACCACGGCGCGCCCCGCGCCCCGGCAAGGCCCGGTGAGCAACAAGCTCCCGGGCGCGACAAGACATCCACCGCGGCAAGGCGCTTGCCGCGGCAAGTTACCACCTCGTGCCTGCGCTCCAGCTCACCCACCAACGTGTCGCTCTGGGGGGCATCCCAGGTGCACGTGGCGGGAGGCTGAGCAGCGAGGGGCATGCGGTGGCGAAGCGAAGCTGACAGAGTAGCTGTCGCGACCGGTTTTCCGGGTATTAATTTCTAGAAAATGGCCGTCGTGCTCATCAGCCCCAGGATAACTGTTAGCTGATGAGTATCAACTTGATACTGATATTCCAAGCAAAATTACAGAATATGCAGTACAAGACCATTGTGGCCTATGAGTACAACAAATGGTTTCTAGTGGTTGAGGGCGGAAGCGGTTCGTGGATCACCACGGTCTGTGGGACTCCATTTCCCACGGGAACAGCTGACCAGGTTAACTCCAATCTTCGCGAGGCTGCTATCACCGCTGCTTAGTTCCGGGGCTGTCATCGCAACGCTCCTCTCCAAGCAAGCAATCTGGCCAAGACAATAGCCAGGGACAAGCCAGTGAGTACTTTGAATGTACTCGCAAACATTATGAACATAGGTATAATATAACAAAGATGTGCTGGAAATGTCTCATGTTCATGACGTTAGCCACACAAGATCAATGAGACTATGATGCATGCAAGCATGTTATTTATGAATAAGTAATAGTATAGCAGTAGTAATATTTATAAAATAATCAACAAGCATGCCGCAGCCGGGCGTCTTAGCGACACCACGAAAAGGGCTTTAAAAAGAAATACCACAGCCGAGCGTCTGAGCGACACCACAGAAAGGGCTTTAAAAGAAATGCCACAGTCGGGCGTCTGAGCGACACTACAGAAAGGGCTCTAAAAGAAATGCCACAGCCGGGCGTCTGAGCGACACCACAGAAAGGGCTTTAAAAGAAATGCCACAGCCGGGCGTCTGAGCGACACCACATAAAGGGCTTTAAAAGAAATGCCACAGTCGGGCGTCTGAGCGACACCATAGAAAGGGCTTTAAAAGAAATGCCACAGTCGGGCGTCTGAGCGACACCACAGAAAGGGCTTTAAAAGAAATGCCACAGTCGGGCGTCTGAGCGACACCACAGAAAGGGCTTTTTAAAAAAAATCATAGTGAATATCTCGGAGGTAGAACCATCCCAGAGATATTCGATGATAACAATAATATCACGGGTTAGTCAACAATAGTAATAATCATCACAAGTCACAAGTAGTAATTCCCGTTCTGGTTTAACAGTTTCACCTCCGAAGACTGACACTAAGACCAACACTTGACCCATCCCAGACTGTAATCCTTAACCATGGACACGGCTATTCGAATAGGTTTAATCTCTGCAGAGGGTGTACTCTTTACCCACGAGTAACGGATTCCTTTAGTCCATCGGGACTAATTTCGTCTACGGTCTTTTAATTGAAAACGCACCTGACTTGCACACACCAGCTTAACTCACCGGTGTCTGGAATCACCCACGACACCTGTCAATCAAAACTCTAAGTGGGGAGGCTACAACCTCGACGTAGCATGGGATCACAAAATTTATACCGCGCGCAAACTAGGGGAGCTACCCCCTTCGGCTACGACCGAAACACCCATGCCCCCGGACCAGGTGGCATGCCTACCGGATGCAGCCGGTATCTTCCACCATGGACTCTCTATACGGTGTGTGCCAAGACAAGGGTTAACAACTTACTGAACCATACCCCACCTACGGTAGGGACCTGTGGCAGTATGAAACAAGTATGGGGGTTACCGGAACAAGACTCGATCTATGGCCGACTCAGGAGGTTCACAAATGTTCCCTGCCTGGTTAGCTCAACAACAATACTTCAACCAACAAATCACCACCCATTATACCTTACCATGCCATACCGATTATAACCGTCCCGACGGAGACCGGCGACAAGCTCACACCTACCCAAGGCAAAGAATTTCCCGGATTTCCTTATCGGCGTGCATGTAAGGTACGTGAGGATGATTGCCATCACATGAGTATGCTCATTTCCAACAGCAAGGAAATCACAATAATGCATCCATGCAAATGATCATATCACATGAAATAACAATACTCCAAAATATGGTGGTGTTATAAACGTATCAACTATCACACCAAAACTATATTCCCGGGGTTCAGAATGCTTGCCTTTAGGTCATGGAAAAGAAGGGTGCATCCAAAACATCTTGAAATCTTCCAAAATCCTATTTTAAAGGAATATGTATGAATTAACACATACAATTAAAACGGCGCAGAAAGTTGTTTGGAAAATTTTCAAATAAATCTTAAAATAAACTAGACATTATTTGGGAGAGGTAGGAAAAAGAATCAATTCATTTGGACTTATATTTAAAGAGTTATAGTCAGTCAAAGTTTAGTCAAATCTGTTATTTAAATCAAAACAGAAAAGAAAACGATTTAAACGAGAATACGCTTTCAGTAAGAGGAGGCGTGCTAGCGGCTTTACGCTTCCACTTATCCACGTGGACGGCGTGGGGGTGTCACTGACAGTGGGTCCGGGACCCCACTAGTCAGGTTTGACTAGTCGCCCGCGTTTTTCTCCCTCCTCTGCCCGAGCGGAGCGGGGCTCCGGTGATCGTCGCCGGCGAACGGTGGCTCTTCGCGGGCATCCGATGGTGGAGGTGGATCCGCATGACTGGGGCGTTTCTCCTGGTGGTTGTATTGTCCTCTGGGGTGGACGGAGCTGCCGGCGACGAGCTCCGCGGCGGACGGCGGTCGTCGGAAAAAGTGGAATATTGCTCGTGGTGTTTCCCGATCAAGATTGAGTAGGGGAACGAGCTCACGGGAGGATGTGGTGGTTCCTGGTGGAGAGAGCGGAGAGGGGAGGGCTCTGGTGGCACCGTACTGGCCGGGGCAATGGCGGCGGCCGAGGTTGCCGGAGAGGAAGAAGACGACCTTTTCCTCTTCAATTGATGGCCAAAGTGGCTCTAGGAAGGTGGCTTGGGGTCGTCCCTATGCGGAGATGAGCTCGGGGCTCCTTATATAGGCGGTGGTGATCGGTCCGAGGTGGCCGGAGATAAGAACGGCGGCGAACCGCCTCTCTGTGCTTGCAGGGCAACGTGGCAATGACGAATGCTAGGGGACGAAGTTGTGGATGAGCACACACTGCTCCAGGAGGCAGGTGGCAAGCGCTGGGAGCTTGGGCGGCGCTGGCTAGCGCAGGCGTGGTCGGGCGGCGGGCGCGGCCGCGGGCGTGCCGCCAAATGGCCTCTGACGGCGGCGCTGTAGGGCGCCATGGAGCTGTCGGGGCCTTTTGGCGTGACGCGGCGAGGAGGGGAGTGCGAGGCGAGGTTCTGCCGTGCGGTTCAAGCCAGGGGCGCGCGACGCGACGGCTCGGTGCGCGGCTGCAGTTGGCGCGCTCTGGGCGCGCCCAGTGCACGCGCAGGACCTGCTCGACGAAATGCCAGGGCGCGCTAGAGGTCTCGGGTGAGACTGGGAATGGCAGATCCAGGTTAGGAGTAGTGAGGAGACTATTGGACAAGGTAGCTAGGCAAGGGAAGCAAGATCACAATGCAAGCTAAAACTCATGTCAAAAACTGGTCAGGCCTACAGGGTGTTCGACAGAATGCCACATGCACCTAGGCACCTCTTGGGGTGGCCAAAACTTCCAGAGTGGGGTCTTAATGGAAGTATGAGAGGGTGGTGTAGTTAGTTTGCAAAAAGGAGAAACTTGCTAGTGCAAGTTTTGCAAAACCACACTTCTGGACAGGAAGCAAATGGCATCACAACATGGACCAGAAATGTTCCAAAGAGTGCATGCTCCTGGACTTAGGGGTTTGGTAGGGTTGGCTACAAGTAGAAAAAGAAATCATGGGTAAAGGACCAACTAAAAATGTGGTCGCTGTACAAACCAGCAAGTTGGGCCAGAATGAAGATGAGGTTGATACACTCAAATTTTTCAAATAACCTCATTGGGTTTTTGCATAAAGTTGAATTATAGGCTATTTCCAACATCTCATAATTTTGGTGAAGGCTAGAAAGAAATATTTAAATGGGTTGTAGTGCAAATTTGCACTCTGGACCAGAGAAGGAAATAGGGTGTAGAGCTCAAAATATTTTATGAATCAAAGTTATTTTTGCATAAAAGTGATTTAAAAACATCACCTGACATCTCCAAATATTGGTTGGAATTTTAAATGAATTTATCAAATGGTTGTAGTTCAAATATGGCCAATTAACCTTGAAAAACCAATTTCAAGAAAGAAAAAAAATCAAGCAACTTATATATTCAATTTGTTTTACTAATAAAGGAAAAGTTTTTCTTGAGTGGTTAAACAGGTCCAATGACATATTTGAAAAGATTTTCATTTAGGGGAAAACTCCATAATTGCAAGGGAGGAAATGGTAATAAATAAATAAATTCAAAAAGGAGCTAAAATCAAGGTTTTAAATCCTGGCAAAAATTTTAATCCATTAAAACAAGGTCAAGATTTTTGGGGCGTCACAGAACTACCCCCCTTAAGAAAAATCTCGTCCTCGAGATTTGTTAAAAGCTGTTTTTTTAAAAAATATGCAATGAAAATGTGGCTATAGTGAGAGGGTAATAAGTTGTGTAAAACCACAGTGGGGATACTGGCGCTGCGTGGAAAAATCTATGGTTCGGGATAAAAACGTGAGATTTCCACGCTGGATATAAATTTAAAAAAATTAATAATTCTATACTTAGATATACACTGGTCGTACCCGAGAGCATGGTGCCCTCTCTGGCTGACAAGTGGACCAGGGGCCCACAGTCAGCCTCTTCTTCTCCCTCTGGCTCTTCTTCTTCCTCTCTCCCGCGCGCTTTCCCCCGCTTTTCTCCACCGGCGACACCTAGCGCGTAGGGCATCTAGGCCGTACCAAGGTAGTGCGCGGCGTGCTAGCTGCCGGTGCAGCGAGTACTCACCTCGCGGGCCAGCATGCTGTCGGCACTGCTTGCGGATTCGACTCCGAACACCGGCGATCGGGCGACGAGAGGCGTTGGTGGACTTCGCCCACCGTACACCGAGCTCGAGTTATAAAGCGGCCGGAGTGTTTTCTCTCTTCTCCCTCACACCTGGCCTTGCTCCTTCTCCTCTTTCTTCCTCCATTTCTGCCTACCGAAGCTTGGGTGAGGCTCTAATGGCGGAGGCGATGCCGGACTGGTTCACGATCCTGGTATGCGGAAGGCTGGCGACACTGTTGGGTCTCTCCGTGCTCCTGTGCGCGATGATCTTCGACGATCGTCGCGATGCTGCTGCTCGAGTGTTGGCTCTCCGCGGTGGCGCTGATCACGAGGAGTAGGTGGGGTGTGCCGGGTGCTAACTGTTGTTAGAGGGTGGTTAGCTAGGTTCAACATTGTTGCAAAGCTTTTGCAAACAGTGTATGTGCTCGGATGATTATGGTTGTGAGTCTGTGGCCGCTGTGCTGTGAGAAATAAAAATAATCCATGCCGTGAGAAGGTGCAGATGCAGCAATTCGGGGAAAAGAAAACTCACTCCAGGATTATAAGTGGAGGAAAACAGTAATGCAACAGAATCACTCACATTAATCAAAACTAAAGATTTATACAGAACGCACATGCCTAAGTTACATCGGCTAAATAAAAGTTGCAACAACAAACGTATCAGCGTCGTCTAGAATGCAAAGGGCAACTGGACGGGGTCCTGAGAAAATGTCTCTGGCACTGAGACACATTCTTCTTCTATCAGAGAAAGTGGGTTGACCAGACGATGCACATGCCTCTCCTGGTCGGGCCTTAGTGTTCTGCCGATGGCGATCTGAGGATTCAAATCTGCAAGGCTCTGGAGATAGCCCATCACGCGTTGGGTTAAATGCTCTTGTGCGATGACGTACTGGACAAGATTGGCCAGGACTGGGTCTCTCTCAATTCGTACACCGGGGAAAGATGTTACTCCTCCGGGCGCTGCACGGCTCGAAAAGTAATAATACCCTCGTTCGCTGGCGTAAGGTACCGCGAATCGAAGGCGAGCGAGCGCTTCGTATGCCGCAGCTTCTATGGCCATTGGTGGGGTTGGCATAGATTTCCCCACGAAGGAGACCTCTGTTGGGTCTTGGTCAGAGTTCACGGGAGGGATGTGCACTGCTGCCCAATACCTCGAGGTGGAAGAGGTGATCCTCGATTTGAACAACTCGTACTGGGGTGGCTGGGTAGCACCCATGGTACTGCAGGTAAAATCCCACAATATCTTGACAAAACTACCCGGGGTTACATCTGGGGTTCTCAGGTAAATGCTGGGGGTCGGCATGGCTAGGAAATGGTCGTGAGGGTGGTGCACAAGGTGAGAGGTGTTTGGCAAGGTCATGCGGTGGCCTCTTATAGCACCGGAGCTGGGTTATTTTTACCGGGGAATGGTAAAGATATTTCCAGCTCTGCTCCGCGGGTCGAAGTCAATGCCACAGATACACATACTTCACCGAGGTGACGTGTTACTGTGGGAGTTGTCGGGGAGGTTTTTGGTAAATGTGCCAGCGATAGAAATCTTATACTGCATACTGGCGTATCCAGGCAAGACTACCATATAAACAGAGGCACGATAACAGGCAGCGCTAACTTAGAAAGCCAAAAGATTACAAAGCGAGGGTACACTGGGACTCGATACAACTCGGGGTACTTAGTCTACCTCGTTTACATCCATGCGGGCGTGCCTTGTGGATGTTAAGGCTTCTCCACGGGTCTCGCCGTCGGAATTAATCGGAGTAGGTTGAGGGGCTGCAGGCTCGGGGTAGCGATGATGACCATCTCGGGGATTGCTGGCCACAACTCCGTTGGAGTGCGCTCCCAAAATGCGGCGAAGCACTTCGGGGGTTATCGCAACACTTCGGCCGATGGCTGGGGTAGACCTCAGGGGCTCGATCGGTTGTCCAAACAGCACAACTGAGTTGTAGGCGCTGGGCTCATCCTCTTCTCTCGCCGGGGCTCGACGAACCAGCTCTCCACGAGCTGCGATAAGATCAATAGTGATCTGATTGCACAGTTCCTCTAGTACACTTACCTAGCGCACTAGGTGCAACAATGCAGGATCTGTTTCGTGATCTCCGTTGGCAACTTGGGGTGGTCTACCATACCCTTCACGTCTGGGGTAGTAGTGGAACGAGCGACAGTCAACTCTGGGCGACAAGTGCCGGAGATGAACTATAGCTTCACGAGCAGCTAGTTGGATGGCTTGTGGCTCAAAGGAAGTGGTTCTCCCTGTGAACCTGTAGGGGCGTTCGGGTGCTAGACCCCTACCGTAGATGTGTACAGTGGCCCAAAATTGACGGCTTTCATCGCTCAAGGGTCCTTGGTACACAACATACTCTGGAGGCTCTTCTAATGCATAGGCTCGACGGGTAAGGTTTGCGAGTATGGTCACAAAACCTCCAAGGTTGGATGCTGTGGTCTCAGTGTGCATGACAGGACCAGGCATTATGGCTTGGTTTAGGAGGGTGGCTGCGTTGTGCTGGGTTGGGGCTAGCATGCCCCTTTTTATAGGAAAAGGGGACGGAGTCTTTGTCGGTGTACTAACGTAGGGGTACCTTAGTACCCCGAACTTGTGCACGGGCAGTAGTAGCGTCCCGCGGCAAGGCTTGCCAGGGGAGCGACAAGAGTCTCCACGGCCCTTTCTGGGCCGGACGAAGGCCAAGTGATCGAGCCTAGAAGACCAGGCCCCGGCAAGAGGAGCTTGCCGGGCCAAGGAGGCGAGGTCCGGCAAGAGGAGCTTGCCGGGCCAAGGAGACAAGGCCCCGGCAAGAGGAGCTTGCCAGGACGACTAAGCCGAAGCACCAAGGCCCCGGCGGGAGGAGCTCGCCGGGACGGCCAAGCCAAGGCACCCCAAGAAAAGCCCGCCGCGGCGCGCCGCGCGCCCCGGCAAGGCCTGACGAGCGGCAAGCTTTCAGGTGCGGCAAGACAACCACCGCGGCAAGCCACTTGCCGCGGCAAACCACCACCTCAGGCCTGCGCTCCAGCTCACCTGACCACGCGTCACTCTGGAGCTTCCCCAGAGGCACGTGGCGGGGCGCCGCGCAACCTGAGGCGCGCGGTGGCATGCGACGTTGGCAGAGTCGCCCCCGTGGCAAGCGGAGGCGCCCCCAACGGTCCGCCTCGGTACTGTTCGGGCGATCCAGACGGGCATTTAATGCCTTTGTCCCCCGCCGTCAGAGTTAGGTGCGATAGCACTGTGCGGCCACTGTTCGCACAGTTCCTTGCCATTTTTACCCTCACCTGCGTCGCTACCTGTGGGAAAACCATTAGCATATAAAAGGAGGCCCATGCGCACGTAGGGGGAAGACCCCGAAGGAAAGACCCGGTAGACCCTCGTCTACGTCCAGCTCCGACTTACTGTAGCTTCTTGCGCTCCAGAGCAAGAACTCGAATCAACCAGACAAGCAGCAGTAGGGTTTTACGCATCCGTGCGGCCCGAAGCTGGGTAAAATCGTTGTGTGTGTGTCGCCTCAATCTGCTCTTTGTGCAACCTCCGCCCCCCTCCGAACCGAAAAGGGGCTCCGTCCCCATAGGTGCTCGTGGAGGCCGATTTCCCCCGACATCCTTGGCGCGCCAGGTAGGGGGTGCGTCGAGGTTGTGTGAACCAGATCCGGCGTCCGCGCGAGCCAGACTCTCATTGTTTGCGCCGGCATGGCGCCGAAGAAGAAAGCTCCGGAGGTGACCGGTCCGTCAGCGTCGAACCCACCGCCCATGGAGCAGACGGGTGGTGGGGAGGACGCCGGCGGAGGAACGGGCGCCGTCGAACCAGTTCTTGGTCCCGCGACGTCCGAGCTTGCCCCGCACCCCTCTCAGGAGGCGCGAAACCAGCAGCGTCATGGTACCCATGGTACCATATGTTCGCTGGACCCAGACCGTGCTGGTGGGTCCCAAGGCGCTCAGGACCAGCATGCGATCCAGCGTGCCGGAACGAGCGTCGCGCGGCTGCCTGGACCGGGTGCTGCTCCTTATAACTTAGTTAGGAGTTCGAGCACATCCCGCTCCTCGCGCCGTTCGCCGCCTCTGCCCGCCACCCCAGCGGAAGCTCTCGCGCGAGCTCAGCTACTCCTAGACTACCCTCCGATGGCGGACAAGCTCGACGACTGGAGGGCAACCATCCAGAGCCTCATCGGTTTCGCCAACGGCAACACTCCACGGCAGAACAGCGCGTCGCAGCCGCGGCCAGTCACCCAGGCGAGAACCGATGGCGCCAAGAATGGCGGGGGTGCGACCACCATGCACTCCCCGCCCCAGAAGCCGCGGTTGCCGACTCGTCGGGCTCACCTCGACAACAACTCCACCGCGTCGTCGAACCCGCGAACTCGCCGCGACCAACGCCAAGTCCTTCACGAACGAAGGGAAGAAGACGCTCGAACCCGCATCGAGCGCAGAAGAGAGGCGCGGCGTCAATCAGACCAGCGCATTGAGCCCTCTGGAAACATGCATGAACCGGGGGAACCAGGCGAACTGCCGTATTCGGTAGGCTGCCCCGCGTTCACCCGCGAGCTGCGGCAAGTCCAGTGGCCCAGCACGAAAAACTTCAAGCCCGACATGCCCGAGAAGTACAACGGCAAGTCGCACCCGTCGGAGTTCCTCAGCATCTACACCATTGCGGTGCAGGCTGCCGGGGGACGAGACGACAAGATCCTTGCCAACTACTTCCCGCTGGTACTCAAGCCCAACGTCAGATCCTGGCTCATGCACTTGCCGGATGGCTCCATCTCCTCCTGGCCAGATCTATGCCATCAGTTCGTTGGCGCCTTCACGGGCGGCCACAAACCCCATGGCCAGGCAAGCGACCTTCATCTGCTTGTTCAGAAGGAGGGGGAGCCTTTGCGCAAGTTCATCCAGAGGTTCAGCCGTGTGCACTACAACATCCCAGACGTCCACCCCGCCGCGGTGATAAGCGCGTTCCACCAGAACGTGCGCAACCGCAGGATGCAGGAGGAGATGGCGATGTGCAAAATCAAGGAGGTCAGCGAGCTTTACGCCCTGGCCGACAAGTGTGCACGCGCTGAGGAGGGGAGGAAGCTCCTCGGAGAAAGTGTTGGAGAAGGAGAATCCGACAGTCAAGGTACCGCCCCGGCAAGGAGAGGCCGGCGGCGGAACGGCAAAAAGAAGAAAAACCCAGAGGTGCTGGTTGTCGAGAAGTCCAGCAGCGAGGGCTCCGCCAAGAAAGCCCAGGCAGGAGGCCCCGGCAAGGAGGTTGTCGGGTGCGCCAACTGCCGGGCGGTGGCTGCTGCCGATAAGCAGGACGGTACCGACAAGAAGTACTGCAAGATCCACCGTACCAGGGGCCACGACCTCCAGAGTTGCAAGCAAGTCGAGCGACTCGTCGAGCTGCAGAAGGCCGAGTACGCACGACGCGACAAGGAGAGAGCCCAAGCAGGCGGCGGGGGATCCGGCACGAAGCGTCCCGGCCCAGGGGAGCGCCGCGGCAAGGACAAGCAGCGGCAAGCAGACAGACCTCCCCGGGGACGCGACAAGGACGAAGACGATGACGACGACGAAGACATGGAAGACCCCGAGACCAGCGAGCAGGAGTTTCAGAAAGCCACTGAGGTCTTGTGTGTGGATGGCGGTGCCTCCCTGCACGCTTCCCACCACCAGCTTAAACGGTGGGTGCGGGAGGTCAATGCAGCGGAGCCACCCGTTGAGTCACGCAGACCCCTGAGATGGTCCAGCACGCCTATCATCTTCGACATTGAGGACCACCCTGATCGCACAACCGCGGTCGGGTGCTTGCCGATGTTGGTTTCCCCAACGGTCCGCAACCTCAAGGTCACTAAGATGCTAGTTGACGGCGGGGCCGGCTTGAATCTGATCTCCTCTGCTGTTCTCCGGAGACTCCAAGTTCCCGACAGCGAGCTCGAAGAAACCGACACATTCCAAGGAATCAACCTGGGAAGGAGCAAGCCGAAGGGAAAGATCACGCTGCCGGTAACATTTGGCAGCGAGCTGAATTTCAGGACTGAGAAGGTCACCTTTGACGTCGCCGACTTTCCGTTGCTTTACAACGGGATCCTCGGCCGACCAGCGCTCGCCAAGTTCATGGCGGCCTCTCACTACGCGTATAACATGCTCAAGATGCCTGGCCCGATAAGCGTCATTTCTGTCCCCGGCGACAAGAAGGATGCCCTTATCTGCGCCGACCAAATATACCGGGACGCAACAGCAGCAACGGCCCGCGGCCCACTTGCGGCTGGAGCTTCCGGGGGAAAGAAGAAATCCGGCAAGTGCTCTGGCGCCCACTCCGGCAAGCGCGTCTCTTCGGAGTGCTGCGCTGCCGTCGAGGACGTGCCATCGAGCCCCGCCGGCAAGAAGACCAAGCCCGGCAAGTGCTCTGGCGCCCACTCCGGCAAGCGCGTCTCTTCGGAGTGCTGCGCTGCCGTCGAGGACGTACCATCGAGCCCCGCCGGCAAGAAGACCAAGCCCGGAAAGTGCTCTGGCGCCCACTCCGGCAAGCGCGCCTCTTCGGAGTGCTGCGCTGCCGTCGAGGACGTGCCATCGAGCCCCGCCGGCAAGAAGACCAAGCCCGGCAAGTGCTCTGGCGCCCACTCCGGCGAGCGCGCCTCCTCGGAGTGCTGCGCTGCCGTCGAGGACGTGCCATCGAGCTCTCCCGGCAAGAAGGCCAAGCCTGGCGAATGCTCTAGCGCCCACTCCGGCAAGCGCGCCTCTTCGGAGCGCTGCGCTGCCATTGAGGACGCACCATCGAGCCCCGCCGGTAAACACAAGAAGACGACGGCTGCTCCACCAGCGACCAAGAAGGTGCCCGCCAAGGAGGACGGCACTGGTGGTACCTTCACCATCAGTGCCACTCTCGACCCCAAATAGGAAAGCACGCTCGTTGCTTTCCTGCGGGCGAATGTCGATGTGTTTGCCTGGCAACCATCTGACATCCCCGGCGTTCCCAGGGAAGTGATTGAGCACCACCTTGCCGTCTGTGCTCATGCGCGGCCCGTCAAGCAAAAAGTCAGGAAACAAGCGGTGGAGCGCCAAGAGTTTATCGCGGAGGATATCAGGAAGTTGGAAGCGGCAGGCCTCGTCAGAGGCGTGCTCCATCCGACGTGGTTGGCCAATCCTGTTGTCGTGCGCAAAGCAAACGGGAAGTGGAGGCTTTGCATCGATTTCACCGATGTCAACAGAGCTTGCCCTAAAGATCCATTTCCCTTGCCGCGCGTCGACCAGATTGTTGACTCCACGGCCGGATGTGGCCTGCTTTCATTCCTCGACGCCTACTCCGGGTACCACCAGATTTTCATGACCAAAGAAGATGAAGAGAAGACTGCGTTCATCACTCCATGCGGCACGTACTGTTTTGTGCGGATGCCTTTTGGACTGAAGAACGCAGGCTCGACGTTTGCGAGGGTTGTCCACACTGCTTTCGAGCCACAGATCCACAGAAATGTGGAGGCCTACATGGACGACGTTGTGGTCAAGAGCAGAGACAAGGCAACCTTGGTTCAAGACTTGGAAGAGACCTTTGCGAACTTGCGCAAGATCAGCCTCAAGCTCAACCCCGAGAAGTGCGTGTTCGGAGTTCCCTCCGGCAAGCTTCTCGGGTTCTTCGTGTCTCAGCGTGGGATCGAAGCCAACCCAGACAAGATCAAGGCCATCGAGCAGATTGAAGCACCAACGCGTGCCAAGGACGTGCGAAGACTTGCCGGCTGCGTGGCGGCTCTCAGCAGGTTTATTTCCAGGTCTGCGGAACGCGCCCTGCCGTTTATCAAAATCTTGAAAAAGGCAGGTCCAGTAAAATGGACTCCGGAAGCGGAGGCTGCGCTGCAAGACTTGAAGAAATACCTGTCCTCCGCTCCTATACTTGTCGCGCCTAGACCGCAAGAGAAGTTGCTGCTCTACCTAGCGGCAACCAATCAAGTGGTTAGTGCTGCGTTAGTAGCGGAGAGGGAAGCTAATGACGAGCCAGCAACCACGGCAAGCGCGTCCGACGACAAGCAGGGGGCTTCCCCGACAAGCTCTGGCCCCGGCAAAGGCGAATCCGCGCAAGCGCAAGGGGAAGTGCAGAAGAAGAAGATGGTGCAGCGCCCAGTTTACTTCGTCAGTTCCCTCCTGCAGGGGGCTAGGTCGAGGTACTCTGGTGTGCAGAAATTGCTCTTCGGCCTCCTCATGGCCTCGAGGAAGCTGCGCCATTACTTCCAAGCACACGAGATCACAGTGGTCACTCGCTTTCCGCTTAAGAGGATACTGCAGAATCCCGAAGCAACAGGCAGGATTGTCGAGTGGGCACTAGAACTGTCAAGCTTTGGCCTCAAGTTCGAGAGCACATCGACCATCCAGAGCAGAGCATTGGTAGAGTTCATAGCAGAGTGGACGCCGACACCGGACGAAGAAATTCCAGAGACGAGCATCCCCGGCAAGGAAGCAACCAAAGAGTGGCTGATGTACTTTGATGGTGCCTTTTTGCTGGAAGGCGCCGGTGCCGGCGTGCTGCTCATCGCGCCCACCGGAGAGCACCTCAAGTACATCGTCCAGATACACTTTCCCAAGGAGCAAGCAACCAACAATACGGCAGAGTATGAAGGTTTGCTCGCCGGTCTCAGGATCGCGGCGGAACTTGGGATCAAGAAGCTCATTGTCAGGGGTGACTCGCAGCTCGTCGTCCGCCAAGTGAACAAGGATTACCAGTGCCCGTTGATGGAGGCTTACGTTGATAAAGTGAGGAAGCTGGAAGAGCGCTTTGACGGCCTGCAAATGGAATACGTTCCAAGAGCAGAGAACGACATCGGCGACGGCCTGTCAAAATGCGCCGCACTAAAGCTACCTGTGGAACCAGGGACTTTTGTGCTCAAGCTGACTCAGCCATCCGTGACACCATCGACTGGGCCAAGCAAGAAGAGAAAATCGGTCTCCGGTGACTATCTCCCGGCAGAGCTTCCCGAAGCCGCCGCCAAGAGAGTCCCCAAGATCGACGCCAAGAGTGCTGAGGAGCTGCCCGCTCCGGCAAGCCCCAGGGTTTGTCCCGACGAAGCAGGCGCTCCCGGCAAGCCATGCCCCGGCAAGCTTGCCGGGGAACGTCAAGCTCCGGCTGAGCCCCAAGTCCTCGCCGTAGAAGCTGATGTTCCCGCAGCCGCCGACATGCCTTTAGTCCTCGTCGTCGAGCCACAGGCTCCGACGTGGGCACAGCAGATCGTCCGTTTCCTCCAGACAGGAGAACTTCCCGAAGAACAAGAAGAAGCGGAAAGAGTAGCGCGACAGTCCAGTATGTACCAGTTCGTCGACGGCGCACCGTACAGAAGAGGACGCAATGGGGTGAAATTGAAGTGCATTCACTGGGAAGACGGACATGAGCTGTTGGCGGAGATACACGGAGGCATATGTGGACACCACATTGGCGCCAGAGCACTTGCCGGCAAAGCGTTCCGGCAAGGTTTCTTCTGGCCAACAGCCCTCCAGGATGCAACTGCACAAGTAACCAAGTGTGAAGCGTGCCAGTTCCATTCCAATAAGATACACCAGCCAGCTCAAACTCTTCAGACGATCCCTTTGTCCTGGCCCTTCTCGGTCTGGGGGCTCGATATCCTCGGCCCCTTCCCCAGAGCCGTCGGGGGCTTTGAGTACTTGTTCGTTGCCATCGACAAGTTCACAAAGTGGCCATAAGTGGAACCGGTGAGGAAGATGACAGCCCAGTCCGCGATCAAATTCTTCAGGTCGATTATTTGCCGCTTCGGGGTCCCCAATAGGATCATCACCGACAATGGTACGCAGTTCACAAGCCACGCTTTCATGCAGTACACCCAAGACCTCGGCACCAAGGTCTGCTTCGCTTCTGTTGCTCATCCCCGGAGCAACAGTCAAGCGGAAAGGGCCAACGCCGAGGTACTGCGCGGGCTCAAGACCAGAAGTTTTGACAAGCTGCTCAAGCGCGGACGGAACTGGATCGAGGAGCTGCCGGCGGTTCTTTGGTCGGTCAGAACGACGCCAAATCGAGCCACCGGCCAGACACCATTTGCTCTAGTCTATGGAGCAGAAGCAGTTACCCCCACGGAACTCATATACGTGTCACCTCGAGTGCTCGCTTATGATGAGCTTGAGCAAGAGCGGTCGCGTGAAGATGACGCACTGCTCCTCGAGGAGGATCGTCTCCAGGCTGCTGTGCGATCCGCTCGCTACCAGCAAGCTCTGCGTCGCTATCATAGCCGCAAAGTTAAAGCCAGGAGCCTCGAGGAAGGCGACCTTGTTCTTCGGCGCGTTCAGTCGGCCAAGATACACAACAAGTTGACGCCAAAGTGGGAAGGCCCTTACCGGGTGAAACGAGTCACGAGGCCCGGCGCCGTCCGCCTCGAGACCGAAGATTGTACTCCGGTGAGCAATTCCTGGAACATTGAGCATCTTCGCAAGTTTTACCCGTAAGGCGCGGTTGTCGGACCCCGTCCGGCAACCAACTCTTTGTACAAAGTCTTGCCGCAGTTGCATGTAATCCTTTGTACAAAGCCAGGCGCAGACCCTAGCAGCAGATAATGAAGCGCTGGCGCCCCCAAGTTTTAGCATGCATGCTGAGTCGAGTCTCGTCCTTGGTTAGGGTTAGTAGTGCCTAACAGTCGCTAACCCCTAACCTAGAGGTCGAGTCCGCGTCTTTTTCCCGTCCTTCCCCTTTGGCTCGCAGGAATTGCATACCCTTGCCGAGCCGCTCAAGGACGAAGAAGGGGAGAAGGGCGAGCCAGCACCCGCGCCCCGGCAAGCCAGAGTTGCCCGGGGTTGCAACCTCAGATAAGTCTTTACATCCCTTATCATGCATTCTCTTGTGAGCTGCGGAATGCGAAAACCTTGCTTCCTCCTAAAAGCTGTCGTGCTCTCTTAAGCGACAAACCCCGGAGCGCGTTCCCGGGGCCCGCTTCTGATAGTAGCCGCGGCGGCAAGAGGAGGAAGCGAAGGGCCAGAACCCGCCTTCTCCCTGCCTCCGCCAAGAGCGTGAGGAGGGCCAAGGGGCGCGGGGAGACGGTAGGGTCCGTTGCCGGGCGGGGAAGTGTCTATCTTAACGATGCAAAGGGTTCGCTCCTTGCCGCGGGATGTACCCGCGAGACAAATTGTCCGGCAAACACTCCCTTTTCATTAAAAACATTCCACTCAGGTATAGCTCAGAGAGAATGAAAAACATGAAAGATGGGATTACAAGATTTAAACACAATTAAGGCCCGAGGGCTTACAAGATAAAAATAGATAAGGTGCCCGTGATCCCTTTCTTGTCTCTCTCGTCAGGAGGTAGGGCAAGGAGGCGAGAAGGGCAAAAGGGGCGCCTAGACGAGCTACGGGTGGCAGAAGACGCCAAGAGAGCATCCGGGGCTCCGCCCGGGGGCTCCGGAGGCCGGATGGAGACGGCGACGCCGGAAGCGGAGCTCGAAAAGGAGGCTGCGGGACGTCAACATGCTGTCGAGGGCATCTAGCCCTCGTACTCCGAGTTGACGGCCTTGCCGCCGGCCTCTTCCGCAGCCTCGCCACTCCGGCCGCCCGAGAATACGAAGCCCCGGCAAGAGGAGCTTGCCGGGCCGGAGAGAAGACCCCGGTAGTCGTCGCCGCGGGCAGGGGTGGTGACGGCGTCTGGGGCGAAGCTGGAAGACGAGGCAGCGGCCTTGCCGCCCGCCCTCTTCCTCTTCGGCAGCCTCCCTACGCCAGCCGCCCAAGGAGACGACCCCGGGGAGTTCACGGCGCCAGCGACGCGGACGATGGGGGTCGCCGATGCCACACGGAGCTGCGACCGGCACCTAGTCGGACCCGTCATCCCGGCGACCGCTCCCCTCGTCGTCGCTGTCGCTCCCCTCCTCGTCACTCTCGCTCGAGGAGGAGCCTTCGCTGTCGGAGGAGCTATCCACGCAGCACCGGGCCCGGGTGCCGAGGTCCCCGAAGACCTTGACGGAGAGGATATCACCCTCCATCAGCTTAAAATGGAGGGTGAACCCCTCCATCAAGCTGTGGATGCGGGCGAATGACTTCCACCCTCGGCCAAGATACATCACGTCGGGGGCTCGGGATTCGACGTGGACTCGCGTACCACTGATCCCGCAGCCCCTCATGCGCAGTCTCAGCGTCTCGTGTTGCTCCGCTTCCAGGACGTCCACGAAGGGAGCCGGGAGGCGGAGGCGACGGCGAGGCGCCCGGCGCAGCCTGATGATGAACTCGCAGGGGTCGTCCTCGAGATGAACCGCCAGGAGAAACAGAGCCGCCGGCGGAGGCGAGGCCGGCGCGCCGCCCCGCCCGCCTCGAGCGCCTCGGCGCCGTCCACGGCCTCGTCCACGACCTCGCCCCCTCCCCCTTCCCCTTACGGTTGGCTCCGTCACCATGGGTGCAAGGGGAGGAGGGGCGCGCTGCCTGGCGGCAACCCTTGCCGCCACCGAAGAAGGACCAGGGTTCCCTTTCTCCATGACAGTTGGGGAGAGGGGACCAGGGATCTAAGAGAAGAAAGAAGGAAGGAGTGCGGACCCTCATCACCCCCTTCCGCTCCTTATAAAGGAGCGGAGTGGGGGCTCGGCCGCCTCGCCCAACCAATCAAAGCAGAGGAAGGGCAGGCGACGGGGCCGACCCTCTACTTCGACCCGCGTCGGCCCGGTTTCCTGCCTCCACCACCGCAACCCCAAGCGCATGGAGGACGCGTGGCGGGCGAGCAGGGCCGAGGCGATAGATGAGGCGACCTCTCCCCACCCCGTGATCGTGGGGGCGGGCGCCCCGAAAGCCGCGCCTTGAACCCGTTCGTTCACCAAGCCGCGCCTCCACGTCTCCCCCCCACTTGAAAGTGGGGGCGGACGTTTCGCCTTTCCAAATAAAGGAATCGTGCCCGACATGACGCATGCCTACGGGCCTCAAGCCCCGCGCACATCACCCACGTCACGCACGCCTCGCACGCCTCGCCCCCCACGACGCCACGATAAGCGCGCGCCACTTGGGGAGGGCGCGACGGGCACAGAGTTAAGGAGCAGCGCAACCCAGGCCACGCGTGCCCGTGCACTGTTAGGGCCTGGCCCAACAACGCTCGGCACCGTGTATGGCCCAGACCTGAGGGCTCCTGTCGGTGTACTAAAGTAGGGGTACCTTAGTAGCCCGAACTTGTGCACGGGCAGTAGTAGCGTCCCGCGGCAAGGCTTGCCAGGGGAGCGACAAGAGTCTCCACGGCCCTTTCTGGGCCGGAAGAAGGCCAAGTGATCGAGCCTAGAAGACCAGGCCCCGGTAAGAGGAGCTTGCTGGGCCAAGGAGGCGAGGTCCGGCAAGAGGAGCTTGCCGGGCCAAGGCGACAAGGCCCCGGCAAGAGGAGCTTGCCGGGACGACTAAGCTGAAGCACCAAGGCCCCGGCGGGAGGAGCTCGCCAGGACGGCCAAGCCAAGGCACACCAAGAAAAGCCCGCCGCGGCGCGCCGCGCGCCCCGGCAAGGCCTGACGAGCGGCAAGCTTTCAGGTGCGGCAAGACAAGCTTGCCGCGGCAAACCACCACCTCAGGCCTGCGCTCCAGCTCACCTGACCACGCGTCACTCTGGAGCTTCCCCAGAGGCACGTGGCGGGGCGCCGCGCAACCTGAGGCGCGCGGTGGCATGCGACGTTGGCAAAGTCGCCCCCGTGGCAAGCGGAGGCGCCCCCAACGGTCCGCCTCGGTACTGTTCGGGCGATCCAGACGGGCATTTAATGCCTTTGTCCCCCGCCGTCAGAGTTAGGTGTGATAGCACTGTGCGGCCACTGTTCGCACAGTTCCTTGCCATTTTTACCCTCACCTGCGTCGCTACCTGTGGGAAACCCCTTAGCATATAAAAGGAGGCTCATGCGCACGTAGGGCGAAGACCCCGAAGGAAAGACCTGGTAGACCCTCGTCTACGTCCAGCTCCGACTTACTGTAGCTTCTTGCGCTCCAGAGCAAGAACTCGAATCAACCAGACAAGCAGCAGTAGGGTTTTACGCATCCGTGTGGCCCGAAGCTGGGTAAAATCGTTGTGTGTGTGTCGCCTCGATCTGCTCTTTGTGCAACCTCCGCCCCCCGCCGAACCGAAAAGGGGCTCCGTCCCCATAGGTGCTCGTGGAGGCCGATTTCCCCCGACAGTCTTCCTCCGCAGGCTTGCGAACAGGACCATCTGGGGGCAGGTCACTGGCGCCTGATCGATGGCTAGGCTGGTAGGTCGGGCACCGACTGCCAAAAGGTGTCGGGTCACTGTGGGGCTATCTTGCATGAGAAGCTTGGTTGGGGTTCGGTTATGGCTTGGTGGGTTGGTCTGCCTAAGTTATTGACCTGGCTAAGATAGGATTAGCCAACGGTCAGCTTGGCTCTGATACCAAGTCTGTCGCGACCGGTTTTCTGGGTATTAATTTCCAGAAAATGGCCGTCGTGCTCATCAGCCCCAGGATAACTGTTAGCTGATGAGTATCAACTTGATACTGATATTCCAAGCAAAATTATAGAATATGCAGTACAAGACCATTGTGGCCTATGAGTACAACAAATGGTTTCTAGTGGTTCAGGGCGAAAGCGGTTCGTGGATCACCACGGTCTGTGGGACTCCATTTCCCATGGGAACAGCTGACCAGGTTAACTCCTATCTTCGCGAGGCTGCTATCACCGTTGCTTAGTTCCGGGGCTGTCATCGCAACGCTCCTCTCCAAGCAAGCAATCTGGCCAAGACAATAGCCAGGGACAAGCCAGTGAGTACTTTGAATGTACTCGCAAACATTATGAACATAGGTATAATATAACAAAGATGTGCTGGAAATGTCTCATGTTCATGACGTTAGCCACACAAGATCAATGAGACTATGATGCATGCAAGCATGTTATTTATGAATAAGTAATAGTATAGCAGTAGTAATATTTATAAAATAATCAACAAGCATGCTGTAGACCGGCGTCTTAGCGACACCACGAAAAGGGCTTTAAAAAGAAATACCACAGTCGGGCGTCTGAGCGACACCACAGAAAGGGCTTTAAAAGAAATGCCACAGTCGGGCGTCTGAGCGACACCACACGAAGGGCTTTAAAAGAAATGCCACAGCCAGGCGTCTGAGCGACACCACAGAAAGGGCTTTAAAAGAAATGCCACAGCCGGGCGTCTGAGCGACACCACAGAAAGGGCTTTAAAAGAAATGCCACAGCCGGGCGTCTGAGCGACACCACAGAAAGGGCTTTAAAAGAAATGCCACAGCCGGGCGTCTGAGCGACACCACAGAAAGGGCTTTAAAAGAAATGCCACAGTCGGGCGTCTGAGCGACACCACAGAAAGGGCTTTTTAAAAAAAATCATAGTGAATATCCCGGAGGTAGAACCATTGCAGAGATATTCGATGATAACAATAATATCACGGGTTAGTCAACAATAGTAATAATCATCACAAGTCACAAGTAGTAATTCCCGTTCTGGTTTAACAGTTTCACCTCCGAAGACCGACACTAAGACCGACACTTGACCCATCCCAGACTGTAATCCTTAACCATGGACACGGCTATTCGAATAGGTTTAATCTCTGCAGAGGGTGTACTCTTTACCCACGAGTAACGGATTCCTTTAGTCCATCGGGACTAATTCCGTCTACGGTCTTTTAATTGAAAACACACCTGACTTGTACACACCATCTTAACTCACCAGTGTCTGGAATCACCCACGACACCTGTCAAGCAAAACTCTAAGTGGGGAGGCTACAACCTTGACGTAGCATGGGATCACAAAATTTATACCGCGCGCAAACTAGGGGAGCTACCCCCTTCGGCTACGACCGAAACACCCATGCCCCCGGACCAGGTGGCATGCCTACCGGATGCAGCCGGTATCTTCCACCATGGACTCTCTGTACGGTGTGTGCCAAGACAAGGGTTAACAACTTACTGAACCATACCCCACCTACGGTAGGGACCTGTGGTAGTACGAAACAAGTATGGGGGTTACCGGAACAAGACTCGATCTATGGCCGACTCAGGAGGTTCATAAATGTTCCCTGCCTGGTTAGCTCAACAACAATACTTCAACCAACAAATCACCACCCATTATACCTTACCATGCCATACCGATTATAACCGTCCCGACGGAGACCGGCGACAAGCTCACACCTACCCAAGGCAAAGAATTTCCCGGATTTCCTTATCGGCGTGCATGTAAGGTACGTGAGGATGATTGCCATCACATGAGTATGCTCATTTCCAACAGCAAGGAAATCACAATAATGCATCCATGCAAATGATCATATCACATGAAATAACAATACTCCAAAATATGGTGGTGTTATAAACGTATCAACTATCACACCAAAACTATATTCCCGGGGTTCAGAATGCTTGCCTTTAGGTCATGGAAAAGAAGGGTGCATCCAAAACATCTTGAAATCTTCCAAAATCCTATTTTAAAGGAATATGTATGAATTAACACATACAATTAAAACGGCACATAAAGTTGTTTGGAAAATTTTCAAATAAATCTTAAAATAAAGTAGACATTATTTGGGAGAGGTAGGAAAAAGAATCAATTCATTTGGACTTATATTTAAAGAGTTATAGTCAGTCAAAGTTTAGTCAAATCTGTTATTTAAATCAAAACAGAAAAGAAAACGATTTAAACGAGAATACGCTTTCAGTCAGAGGAGGCGTACTAGCGGCTTTACGCTTCCACTTATCCACGTGGACGGCGTGGGGGTGTCACTGACAGTGGGTCCGAGACCCCACTAGTCAGGTTTGACTAGTCGCCCGCGTTTTTCTCCCTCCTCTGCCCGAGCGGAGCGGGGCTCCGGTGATCGTCGCCGTCGAACGGTGGCTCTTCGCGGGCATCCGATGGTGGAGGTGGATCCGCATGACTGGGGCGTTTCTCCCGGTTGTTGTATTGTCCTCTGGGGTGGACGGAGCTGCCGGCGACGAGCTCCGTGGCGGACGGCGGTCGTCGGAAAAAGTGGAATATTGCTCGTGGCGTGTCCTGATCAAGATTGAGTAGGGGAACGAGCTCACGGGAGGATGTGGTGGTTCCTGGTGGAGAGAGCGGAGAGGGGAGGGCTCTGATGGCGCCGTACTGGCCTGGGAAATGGCGGCGGCCGAGGTTGCCGGAGAGGAAGAAGACGACCTTTTCCTCTTCAATTGATGGCCAAAGGGGCTCTAGGAAGGTGGCTTGGGGTCGTCCCTATGCGGAGATGAGCTCGGGGCTCCTTATATAGGCGGTGGTGGTCGGTCCGAGGTGGTCGGAGATAAGAACGGCGGCGAACCGCCTCTCTGTGCTTGCAGGGCAACGTGGCGGCGACGAATGCTAGGGGACGAAGTTGTGGATGAGCACGCACTGCTCCAGGAGGCAGGTGGCAAGCGTTGGGAGCTTGGGCGGCGCTGGCTAGCGCAGGCGTGGTCGGGCGGCGGGCGCGGCCGCGTGCGTGCCGCCAAATGGCCTTTGATGGCGGCGCTGTAGGGCGCCAGGGAGCGGTCGGGGCCTTTTGGCGTGACGCGGCGAGGAGGGGAGTGCGAGGCGAGGTTCTGCCGTGCGGTTCAAGCCAGGGGCGCGCGACACGGCGGCTCGGTGCGCGGCTGCAGTTGGCGCGCTCTGGGCGTGCCCAATGCACGCGCAGGACCTGCTCGACGAAATGCCAGGGAGCGCTAGAGGTCTCGGGTGAGACTGGGAATGGCAGAACCAGGTTAGGAGTAGTGAGGAGACTATTGGACAAGGTAGCTAGGCAAGGGAAGCAAGATCACAATGCAAGCTAAAACTCATGTCAAAAACTGGTCAGGCCTACAGGGTGTTCGACAGAATGCCACATGCACCTAGGCACCTCTTGGGGTGGCCAAAACTTCCAGAGTGGGGTCTTAATGGAAGTATGAGAGGGTGGTGTAGTTAGTTTGCAAAAGGGAGAAACTTGCTAGTGCAAGTTTTGCAAAACCACACTTCTGGACAGGAAGCAAATGGCATCACAACATGGACCAGAAATGTTCCAAAGAGTGCATGCTCCTGGACTTAGGGGTTTGGTAGGGTTGGCTACAAGTAGAAAAAGAAATCATGGGTAAAGGAGCAACTAAAAATGTGGTCGCTTTACAAACCAGCAAGTTGGGCCAGAATGAAGATGAGGTTGATACACTCAAAATTTTCAAATAACCTCATTGGGTTTTTGCATAAAGTTGAATTATAGGCTATTTCCAACATCCCATAATTTTGGTGAAGGCTAGAAAGAAATATTTAAATGGGTTGTAGTGCAAATTTGCACTCTGGACCAGAGAAGGAAATAGGGTGTAGAGCTCAAAATATTTTATGAATCAAAGTTATTTTTGCATAAAAGTGATTTAAAAACATCACCTGACATCTCCAAATTTTGGTTGGAATTTTAAATGAATTTATCAAATGGTTGTAGTTCAAATATGGCCAATTAACCTTGAAAAACCAATTTCAAGAAAGAAAAAAAAATCAAGGAACTTATATATTCAATTTGTTTTACTAATAAAGGAAAAGTTTTTCTTGAGTGGTTAAACAGGTCCAATGACATATTTGAAAATATTTTCATTTAGGGGAAAACTCCATAATTGCAAGGGAGGAAATGGTAATAAATAAATAAATTCAAAAAGGAGCTAAAATCAAGGTTTTAAATCCTGGCAAAAAATTTAATCCATTAAAACAAGGTCATGATTTTTGGGGTGTCATAGAACTACCCCCCTTAAGAAAAATCTCGTCCTCGAGATTTGTTAAAAGCTGTTTTTAAAAAAAATATGCGATGAAAATGTGGCTATAGTGAGAGGGCAATAAGTGGTGTAAAACCACAGTGGGGATACTGGCGCTGCGTGCAAAAATCTACGGTTCGGGATAAAAACGTGAGATTTCCATGCTGGATATAAATTTAAAAATAATAATAATTCTATACTTAGATATACACTGGTCGTACCCGAGAGCACGGTGCCCTCTCTGGCTGACAAGTGGACCAGGGGCCCACAGTCAGCCTCTTCTTCTCCCTCTGGCTCTTCTTCTTCCTCTCTCCCGCGCGCTTTCCCCCGCTTTTCTCCACCGACGATGCCTAGCGCGTAGGGCATCTAGGCCGAACCACGGTAGTGCGCGACGTGCTAGCTGCCGGGGCAGCGAGTACTCACCTCGCGGGCCAGCGTGCTGTCGGCACTGCTTGCGGATTCGACTCCGAACACCGGCGATCGGGCGACGAGCGGCGTTGGTGGACTTCGCCCACCGTACACCGAGATCGAGTTATAAAGCGGCCGGGGTGTTTTCTCTCTTCTCCCTCACACTTGGCCTTGCTCCTCCTCCTCTTTCTTCCTCCATTTCTGCCTACCGAAGCTTGGGTGAGGCTCTAATGGCGGAGGCGATGCCGGACTGGTTCGCGATCCTAGTATGCGGAGGGCTGGTGACACTGCTGGGGCTCTCCGTGCTCCTGTGCGCGATGATCTTCGACGATCGTCGCGATGCTGCTGCTCGAGTGTTGTCTCTCCGCGGTGGCGCTGATCACGAGGAGTAGGTGGGGTGTGCCGGGTGCTAACTGTTGTTAGAGGGTGGTTAGCTAGGTGTAACATTGTTGCAAAGCTTTTGCAAATAGTGTATGTGCTCGGATGATTATGGTTGTGAGTCTGCGGCCGCTGTGCTGTGAGAAATAAAAATAATCCATGCCGTGAGAAGGTGCAGATGCAGCAATTCGGGGAAAAGAAAACTCACTCCAGGATTATAAGTGGAGGAAAACAGTAATGCAACAGAATCACTCACATTAATCAAAACGAAAGATTTATACAGAGCGCACATGCCTAAGTTACATCGGATAAATAAAAGTTGCAACAACAAACGTATCAGCATCGTCTAGAATGCAAAGGGCGACTGGATGGGGTCCTAAGAAAATGTCTCTGGCACTGAGACACATTCTTCTTCTATCGGAGAAAGTGGGTTGACCAGACGATGCACATGCCTCTCCTGGTCGGGCCTTAGTGTTCTGCCGATGGCGATCTGAGGATTCAAATCTGCAAGGCTCTGGAGATAGCCCATCACGCGTTGGGTTAAATGCTCTTGTGCGATGACGTACTGGACAAGATTGGCCAGGACTGGGTCTCTCTCAATTCGTACACCGGGGAAAGATGTTACTCCTCCGGGCGCTGCACGGCTCGAAAAGTAATAATACCCTCGTTCGCTGGCGTAAGGTACCGCGAATCGAAGGCGAGCGAGCGCTTCGTATGCCGCAGCTTCTATGGCCATTGGTGGGGTTGGCATAGATTTCCCCACGAAGGAGACCTCTGTTGGGTCTTGGTCAGAGTTCACGGGAGGGATGTGCACTGCTGCCCAATACCTCGAGGTGGAAGAGGTGATCCTCGATTTGAACAACTCGTACTGGGTGGCTGGGTAGCACCCATGGTACTGCAGGTAAAATCCCACAATATCTTGACAAAACTACCCGGGGTTACATCTGGGGTTCTCAGGGCTGGGGGTCGGCATGGCTAGGAAATGGTCATGAGGGTGGTGCACAAGGTGAGAGGTGTTTGGCAAGGTCATGCGGTGGCCTCTTATAGCACCGGAGCTGGGTTATTTTTACCGGGGAATGGTAAAGATATTTCCAGCTCTGCTCTGCGGGTCGAAGTCAATGCCACAGATACACATACTTCACCGAGGTGACGTGTTACTGTGGGAGTTGTCAGGGAGGTTTTTGGTAAATGTGCCAGCGATAGAAATCTTATACTGCATACTGGCGTATCCAGGCAAGACTACCATATAAACAGAGGCACGATAACAGGCAGCGCTAACTTAGAAAGCCAAAAGATTACAAAGCGAGGTTACACTGGGACTCGATACAACTCGGGTTACTTAGTCTACCTCGTTTACATCCATGCGGGCGTGCCTTGTGGATGTTGAGGCTTCTCCACGAGTCTCGCCGTCGGAATTAATCAGAGTAGGTTGAGGGGCTGCAGGCTCGGGGTAGCGATGATGACCATCTCGGGGATTGCTGGCCACAACTCCGTTGGAGTGCGCTCCCAAAATGCGGCGAAGCACTTCGGGGGTTATCGCAACACTTTGGCCGATGGCTGGGGTAGACCTCAGGGGCTCGATCGGTTGTCCAAACAGCACGACTGAGTTGTCGGCGCTGGGCTCGTCCTCTTCTCTCGCCGGGGCTCGACGAACCAGCTCTCCATGAGCTGCGATAAGATCAATAGTGATCTGATCGCACAGTTCCTCTAGTGCACTTACCTAGCGCACTAGGTGCAACAACGCAGGATCTGTTTCGTGATCTCCGTTGGCAACTTGGGGTGGTCTACCATACCCTTCACGTCTGGGGTAGTAGTGGAACGAGCGACAGTCAACTCTGGGCGACAAGTGCCGGAGATGAACTATAGCTTCACGAGCAGCTAGTTGGATGGCTTGTGGCTCAAAGGAAGTGGTTCTCCCTGTGAACCTGTAGGGGCGTTCGGGTGCTAGACCCCTACCGTAGATGTGTACAGTGGCCCAAAATTGACGGCTTTCATCGCTCAAGGGTCCTTGGTACACAACATACTCTGGAGGCTCTTCTAACGCATAGGCTTGACGGGTGAGGTTTGCGAGTATGGTCACAAAACCTCCAAGGTTGGTTGCTGTGGTCTCAGTGTGCACGACAGGACCAGGCATTATGGCTTGGTTTAGGAGGGTGGCTGCGTTGTGCTGGGTTGGGGCTAGCGTGCCCCTTTTTATAGGAAAAGGGGACAGAAAGGGCTTTAAAAGAAATGCCACAGTCGGGCGTCTGAGCGACACCACAGAAAGGGCTTTAAAAGAAATGCCACAGTCGGGCGTCTGAGCGACACCATAGAAAGGGCTTTAAAATAAATGCCACAGTCGGGCGTCTGAGTGACACCACAGAAAGGGCTTTTTTTAAAAAATCATAGTGAATATCCCGGAGGTAGAACCATCCCAGAGATATTCGATGATAACAATAATATCACGGGTTAGTCAACAATAGTAATAATCATCACAAGTCACAAGTAGTAATTCCCGTTCTGGTTTAACAGTTTCACCTCCGAAGACCGACACTAAGACCGACACTTGACCCATCCCAGACTGTAATCCTTAACCATGGACACGGCTATTCGAATAGGTTTAATCTCTGCAGAGGGTGTACTCTTTACCCACGAGTAACGGATTCCTTTAGTCCATCGGGACTAATTCTGTCTAGGGTCTTTTAATTGAAAACACACCTGACTTGCACACACCAGCTTAACTCACCGGTGTCTGGAATCACCCACGAAACCTGTCAAGCAAAACTCTAAGTGGGGAGGCTACAACCTCGACGTAGCATGGGATCACAAAATTTATACCGCGCGCAAACTAGGGGAGCTACCCCTTCGGCTACGACCGAAACACCCATGCCCCTGGACCAGGTGGCATGCCTACCGGATGCAGGCGGTATCTTCCACCATGGACTCTCTGTACGGTGTGTGCCAAGACAAGGGTTAACAACTTACTTTACCATACCCCACCTACGGTAGGGACCTGTGGCAGTACGAAACAAGTATGGGGGTTACCGGAACAAGACTCGATCTATGGCCGACTCAGGAGGTTCATAAATGTTCCCTACATGGTTAGCTCAACAACAATACTTCAACCAACAAATCACCACCCATTATACCTTACCATGCCATACCGATTATAACCGTCCCGACGGAGACCGGCGACAAGCTCACACCTACCCAAGGCAAAGGCTTTCCCGGATTTCCTTATCGGCGTGCATGTAAGGTACATGAGGATGATTGCCATCACATGAGTATGCTCATTTCCAAAAGCAAGGAAATCACAATAATGCATCCATTCAAATGATCATATCACATGAAATAACAATACTCCGAAATATGGTGGTGTTATAAATGTATCAACTATCACACCAAAACTATATTCCCGGTTTTCAGAATGCTTGCCTTTAGGTCATGGAAAAGAAGGGTGCATCCAAAACATCTTGAAATCTTCCAAAATCCTATTTTAAAGGAATATGTATGAATTAACACATACAATTAAAACGGCACAGAAAGTTGTTTGGAAAATTTTCAAATAAATCTTAAAATAAATTAGACATTATTTGGGAGAAGTAGGAAAAAGAATCAATTCATTTGGACTTATATTTAAAGAGTTATAGTCAGTCAAAGTTTAGTCAAATCTGTTATTTGAATCAAAACAGAAAAGAAAATGATTTAAACGAGAATACACTTTCAGTCAGAGGAGGCGTACTAGCGGCTTTACGCTTCCACTTATCCACGTGGACGGCGTGGGGGTGTCACTGACAATGGGTCCGGGACCCCACTAGTCAGGTTTTACTAGTCGCCCGCGTTTTTCTCCCTCCTCTGCCCGAGCGGAGCGGGGCTCCGGTGGTCGTCGCCGGCGAATGGTGGCTCTTCGCGGGCATCCGATGGTGGAGGTGGATCCGCATGACTGGGGCGTTTCTCCCAGTGGTTGTATTGTCCTCTGGGGTGGACGGAGCTGCCGGCGACGAGCTCCGCGGCGGACGGCGGTCGTCGGAAAAAGTGGAATATTGCTCGTGGCGTGTCCCGATCAAGATTGAGTAGGGGAACGAGCTCACGGGTGGATGTGGTGGTTCCTGGTGGAGAGAGCGGAGAGGGGAGGGCTCTGGTGGCGCCGTACTGGCCGGGGCAATGGCAGCGGCCGAGGTTGCCGGAGAGGAAGAAGACGACCTTTTCCTCTTCAATTGACGGCCAAAGGGGCTCTAGGAAGGTGGCTTGGGGTCGTCCCTGTGCGGAGATGAGCTCGGGGCTCCTTATATAGGCGGTGGTGGTCGGTCCGAGGTGGCCGGAGATAAGAACGGCGGCGAACCGCCTATCTGTGCTTGCAGGGCAACGTGGCAGCGACGAATGCTAGGGGACGAAGTTGTGGATGAGCACGCACTGCTCCAGGAGGCAGGTGGCAAGCGCTGGGAGCTTGGGCGGCGCTGGCTAGCGGAGGCGTGGTTGGGCGGCGGGCGCGGCCGCGGGCGTGCCGCCAAATGGCCTCTGAAGGCGGCGCTGTAGGGCGCCAGGGAGCGGTCGGGGCCTTTTGGCGTGACGCGGCAAGGAGGGGAGTGCGAGGCGAGGTTCTGCCGTGCGGTTCAAGCCAGGGTCGCGCGACGCGGCGGCTCGGTGCGCGGCTGCAGTTGGCGCGCTCTGGGCGCGCCCAGTGCACGCGCAGGACCTGCTCGACGAAATGCCAGGGCGCGCTAGAGGTCTCGGGTGAGACTGGGAATCGCAGATCCAGGTTAGGAGTAGTGAGGAGACTATTGGACAAGGTAGCTAGGCAAGGGAAGCAAGATCACAATGCAAGCTAAAACTCATGTCAAAAACTGGTCAGGCCTACAGGGTGTTCGACAGAATGCCACATGCACCTAGGCACCTCTTGGGGTGGCCAAAACTTCCAGAGTGGGGTCTTAATGGAAGTATGAGAGGGTGGTGTAGTTAGTTTGCAAAAAGGAGAAACTTGCTAGTGCAAGTTTTGCAAAACCACACTTCTGGACAGGAAGCAAATGGCATCACAACATGGACCAGAAATGTTCCAAAGAGTGCATGCTCCTGGACTTAGGGGTTTGGTAGGGTTGGCTACAAGTAGAAAAAGAAATCATGGGTAAAGGAGCAACTAAAAATGTGGTCGCTTTACAAACCAGCAAGTTGGGCCAGAATGAAGATGAGGTTGATACACTCAAAATTTTCAATAACCTCATTGGGTTTTTGCATAAAGTTGAATTATAGGCTATTTCCAACATCCCATAATTTTGGTGAAGGCTAGAAAGAAATATTTAAATGGGTTGTAGTGCAAATTTGCACTCTGGACCAGAGAAGGAAATAGGGTGTAGAGCTCAAAATATTTTATGAATCAAAGTTATTTTTGCATAAAAGTGATTTAAAAGCATCACCTGACATCTCCAAATTTTGGTTGGAATTTTAAATGAATTTATCAAATGGTTGTAGTTCAAATATGGCCAATTAACCTTGAAAAACCAATTTCAAGAAAGAAAAAAAAAATCAAGGAACTTATATATTCAATTTGTTTTACTAATAAAGGAAAAGTTTTTCTTGAGTGGTTAAACAGGTCCAATGACATATTTGAAAATATTTTCATTTAGGGGAAAAATCCATAATTGCAAGGGAGGAAATGGTAAAAAAAATAAATTCAAAAAGGAGCTAAAATCAAGGTTTTAAATCCTGGCAAAAATTTTAATCCATTAAAACAAGGTCAAGATTTTTGGGGTGTCACAGTAGCCATCGTGGCAAACGGTGGCGCTCCTGACGGTCCACTCCCCTGCTCCGTCTGGGCGACGCGGATGGGCATTTAATGCCCTTGTCCCCCGCCGTCAGAGTTAGGTATGATAGCACTGTACAGCCACTGTGCCGGCAGCTGTACCCACTACAGCATTCTACCATTTTTGCCCTCACCTACGCTGCCACCTGTGGGTAACACCTTGAGCATATAAAAGGAGGCCCCATGCGCACGTAGAAATGGGGAGGAGACCAATCTTTACGCTCGACCTCGCCGGCGGCCCGCGTGTACTGTAGCACCGCGCGCTCCCGAGCAAGAACACAATACAATCCACCAAGCAGCAGTAGGGTTTTACGCATCCTTGCGTCCCGAAGCTGGGTAAAATCCCCCTGTGTGCTCCGCCTTGATCTGCTCTTTGTGCAACCTCCGCCCCCCGCCGAACCAGTAAGGGGCTCGGTCCCCATAGGTGTTCGAGGAAGCCGATTCCCCCCGACATCTTTGGCGCGCCAGGTAGGGGGCGTCGAAGTTGTGCGAACCTCATCCGGCGTCTGCACCAGCTGGATCTCCTTCATCCTCAGCGACATGCCACCGAAGAAGAAGGCTCCGGAGGTGGCCGGTCCGTCCGCGTCGAACCCGCCGCCCTTGGAGCAAACGGGTGGCGGGGACGGCACCGGCGACAAGACGGACGTCGTCGAGCCAGCCCGTGGCGCCGCGGCGCCCGAACATGCACCGAGCTCATAACACAACGGCGTCCACACCCGCGCCGACGCCCCTCACCACAGGCAAGCCCTGGTCATACCAGGCAACCTTTCGCTCTATTCCATGGAGCGGAGGCAGTTAGCCCCACAGATCTCGCGTACGGCCCACCACGAGTGCTCGCTCATGCTGAGCTCGAGCGAGAGCAGCTGCGTCGAGATGACGCGCTGCTCCTCGAGGAGGACCGTCTTCAGGCCGCTGTGCGAGCTGCTCGCCACCAGCAAGCTTTGCGCCGCTTTTATAGCCGCAAAGTTAGTGCCAGAAGTTCCGGGAATGTGGGAAGGCCCTTATCGGGTGAAACGAGTCGATAGGCCCGGCGTTGTCCGCCTTGAGACCGAAGATGCCACTCCGGTGAGCAACTCCTGGAATGTTGGGCGTCTTCGTAAGTTTCGCCCGTAAGGCGCGGTTGTCGGACCCCGTCCGGCAACCACCCTTCTGTACAAAGTCTTGCCGTTGTTGCATGTGATCCTTTGTACAGAGCGCAGATTGGTTTCGTGTGCTCCGCGCACTTTGTCGATCTCATGCTCTTTATTCTTTGCATGCATTATCTAACACTCTGTGCAGCACTGACCCCCGGTAAGCAGCGGCGAGCCCCATGCCTCGCCCTGCCGGAAAGCGACCTTGCCGGGCAGCGAGCCACGGAAAAGCTAAGTTGCTAAAGCTTGAGCAATCGAGTTTTTAAATTTTTGAGGTTATCTTCCTCGAACGACCGTACTCTGTATGGAAAACCTGTGCGCGGAGGGACCGGCTCGTGGCTAGTTGCGCCCTTACTTCGTTTCGAGTCCGCTCAACGACTTAAGTGTGCTACAACCAGAGTGGCATCCTTACTTTGTTTCGAGCTCGCTCGGCAGCTTAGGTGTGCTGCGACTGCAGTCGCAACACTTACTTTGCTTTGAGCCTCCTCAACAATCTAAGTAAGCTGCAGCTAGCCGCGACAAGGTTTCTTGCCGGTAGTGGCGCCGCTGGCAGGCTGCTGATGTCCCGCACTCAGAGCCCGCGGTAAGGCGGAGGCCTACGCCGACAAGTCCCCAGAAGCGTAGGGCAAAAACATACAAAGCACGAAGTCAAGTAGAGGAAATAACAGTGCAATCACTACCTAAGATATAGTTATATTACAAAAGCAAGCTTGTCGCAGCCCTAATGAATCGCCTTCATGACTTGGCCCGCAGCGACAAGAAAAGGAAAGGGGACGCGGCCTAGTCCACTCGGTCGCCCTCGATCCTCTTGATCCCGGCCACCTTCTCCACTATAGGCACGACGAGGGCCTTGATCTCCTCAAGGTCAGCCTCCGCCGGCAGGGATCTGAGGACGTTGGTGAGCCTGATGCCGGAGTTGCGGAAGGCGACTTTCACCAACACCTTCTCGAGGGCACCGGCGACGGCTTCGCGCGTCTCGCCGGCCAACTGCTCGGGGATCGCATTCCGGAGATGCTTGAGGGCCGCCACCACGCCCCTGAAGAACGAAGTGAGCTTGGCGCTGGGTGGGACATTCTCGCCACTGGGATACTCGTGGCCCTCCATCCCCAGCAGCGTCAGCTCCTTGTCGATGGAGGTGGTGATGTCCACGAGGCCCTCGGTCCACTACTCCACCGTCGCCCTGAACTCGTTCTGGGTGACCGCAGCGCTCTCCAACAGCGCCTCATTGCTCGCGACCTCCTTCCGCAAGGCCACCTCTTGCTCCTTGGTGCTGTCCAGCGCCTTGGACAAGGTGTTCAGCTTCAGCTCGAGGTCGGCGTTGGAGTCCTTGGCGGCATCGAGCTCTTTGATCTTCTCGGCGAAGCGGCCCTGTAGCTCGCCAAGGGAGTGGGCACCCTTCTCGCGCTCCTGCTTGAGCGCGGCGAGCTCCTCGCCGCTCACCCTGAGGTCGGCGTCGAGCTGCGCCACCCTCGCCTCTAGTGCCTCCTTGGCGGTCTCGGCGGCCGCGGCAGCATCCCGCGCCTCTTTGAGGGCTCCGCCGAGCGCTTGCTCGTGTGCGGCGACCTCCTCCTCGTGGCTGGCGAGGCTGGCTTTCTGCTGCGCCAGCTCGCCCTCCCGCGCGGCTAGCCCCGCGGCGACAAGCCTTTGCTGCTCCTCGGCTTCCGCCTTCTCGAGGATGAAGGCCGTCCGCGCCTCGTCGAGCTGCCTTCGCTCCTCCGCCAAGGAACGGAGGGCCTCCTGGTTGAGCTCCCGGAGCTCCCCGGCGCGCTTCTCCATGTCAGCTCCCGCCTTCGTGACAAGCGCTTCCCGGCGTTCCACCTGGGCTTGTCGGGCACGGTAGAGCGACACCAGCTTCCGGAGCAGCCGCTCCTCTTCAGGCTCACCGCCGCTGCTGCTTGGCGTGTCAACCAACGTTAGCCCGGCGGAGGCGAGCACCTCTCCGTCCAAGGCATCCCCCTCGACCGGCGCCCTGGAAGTCGACTCCCAGGGGAGCTTGATGAAGACATCGTCGCCGGCCTTCAGGTAGGCCCCTGGCTGGGGCTCCTCGGGGCCCGACGCCGCGGCGGAGGCAGGATCGGCGGTCGGTGCAGCGCCTGGCGCTCCTGCGGCCTCAGGGCCGTCAGTACGATCGCCGGCCCCCTCACCCGCGGCTGCCTTGGCGGCCTCTTCGCCGACCGGATCTTCGGCACCCTCTGCCCCCCCGGTGGCGGCCACGTCGTCGGTATGGCCGCGCGCGTCCTCCTCGACGACGACCTCGGTCTCCATCGAGTCCGTGGCGGGCAGTTCTGAAGGCCGTAGGAGGGGGAGAAGTCAAGCAGCTATCCAAAGAAGAAGAACCCCAGGGGAGTTTCGAGGCAAGAACGCTACCTGGGCCGGGGTCTGCTGTCGCGGTCTCCGTCGCCAAGGAGGCGTCGGCATCGCCCCTCACCGGAGACGGCTCCCTTGCCAAGGGCTGCTCCCTCGCCGGAGACGGCTCCCTTGCCGGGCTCTGCTCCCTCGCCGGAGACGGCTCCCTCGCCAGGGAACTCCCCCTTGGCGGTGTAGTTGCAGCGGGTGGCTCCTCGGGGGTGGTCTCCGGACGCTCCTGGTGGGGTTGCTCTGCTCCTACACGAATCGTCAGCCAAATGTCAGAAGAAGCGAAGGGTACCGGGCGCGCCCAACAGCGGGAAGCAACCCATATGCTTACGCTGGGAGCTGCGCTGGGGGCTGCTCTGAGGATTACTTGGTGGGTCCGGCAAGGTCATCTCAGGCGCACCCCCTACCACCACGGAGGGCTCGTCGTCGAGGATGACCACTGGGACCTTGGCTCTCTTTGCCGCCCTCTGGGCCAGAGTCCTGCAAAGGACCAAATTCGGAGGAAAGCAAATGAGATGCGAGGCACAACTACAAGAATTGAAGAGACACAAGGACAGCGGGGATCTTACTCCTCTCCCACATCCTCGTCGGAGCTAAGCGCGGAGAAGTCGAAGACCGGCTTGCTCCTGGCGCGGGGAGGCGGGGGAGTTGGCTCCCGTGGCCGCTTGGCGGGAGCAGTGGACGACTCCGCTCCGGCTGTCGCCGCGGCACGAGAAGTGGCAGGAGCAGCCGCGGCCCGCGAAGACCCCGCTCCTGCTGCCTCAGAGGAGCGCGTCACGCGGCGCTGCGGTTGTGGGCTCGTCTGCCGCACCACCTGCCCAGCCTTGCGGAGACGCCTCCGTGGCTGGGCAGGGGGCTCTGCTTGCGACGAGCCGCCCGCGGGACGGGAGGAAGAAGCGCCGACCTCCGGCAAGATGCGCGTGTCCTGGGCAGACTCGCCCTCAGCATCGTGCCCGGCAAGCTCTTCCTCGCCGGCAAACTCCGCTCGATCGGCAAGGCTTTCCGCCTCCGCTGCGTCCACCTCCGCCAACGTGAAGCCAAACTCGCCCGCGGCCGCGGCTGCCGCGGCCTCCTCCATCCGGGAGGCGATGTACGCCAACTCCGCGTCGGTGGTGTCGTGGGTGAGGCCCCTCTGCTCGTCGGCGTCGACTGGCCTCTCCACCAGGTCGTCAAAGAACGCCCGCACGACATCATCGGCGGGCTCCTGCCACGTGGAGTCTATCCCGTGCGAGTCGCACAACGGCATCATTGTGAGGATGCGGCTGAGCGACGAATTGTTGCACAACGGAACGATGCCTCGTGGCAGCCTGAACCACTCGGGATGGTCGGGGTCGTGCTTGAACAGCGCCTTGAGCGTCCCGTCAAGCTCCAAGACGGTGAAGTTAAAGTTGAGGCCAGGGCGCAGCCTCATGATGTCTGCCGCATTCTGGAACTCCTAGGCAGGCCTCTTCTTCTCCTGCAAGGGAGCGATGCGGCGGCGAAGGAAATCTGCGCCAACGGCCCCAACTGTGAGCCCGGCACGCCTGAGCCGCAGGATCCGGGTGACGGCAATACGCAGCTTGTCGTCGTCCGGGGCCACGTCGCTCCAATCCCTGCCGCGCACCATAGGGGTTTGGCGCACGGCGGTGAATGCCTGCGGGTTCTCCTCGACAATCAGGCACCAGTCTGCCCTCCATTCCTCCCATTTGTTGCGGAGCTCTCCCTCCAGATAAGCATCCTTCTTGCAGGGCTTCGAGATCCAGGCGATCCCGCCAGAGAGGGGCTCTCCTCTCTCTACTCGGGGCGTGAAGAAGTGGCGGAAGAGAGCTACGTTTGGAAAGACTCTGACAAAATTTTCGCAGAGATGTGCGAAAATTGCCATGGTCAAGACAGCATTGGGGGTGAAATCAAGAAGGTGGAACCCGTAGGTGTTCATGATGTCGCAGAAAAATTCAGAGAAGGGCGGGCAGAGCCCGCAATAGAAGAACGGAGCGAAGATGGGATACCCGGTCGGATACTCCTTCTGGGCGATGCCAGGAAGAACCCTCGTGCGCGGATGCGCTCGTGTCCTCGCCGACCAGAAGAGGTAGTACTCCTCCCTCAGGACCAGCACATCGAGCTCCGGAGGGAAGACCGCCTGCTCCTTTCGCTGCGCCTCGAGCCGGAGCGCCTCGGCCGACTTCACGGCCTTCCCCTTTCCCTTGTCGCCCTTCGGGGCCATGGCGGAAGGAGGGAGGGAGGTCGACGGCGTCGGTGGCACCGGTGGTGGCGGAAGGAGAGGGGGCGGAGCGCTGCTTCTCTTGGGAAGTGGCGGAGGATTTCGAGGAATCGCAACTGGCGGGTGGGCGGACTGCCACTGTCTCCCCTGCTTATAAGGAGAGGAGGGGTGGGCGTTTCGCCTTTCCAAGCCAACAAATCGCCCGCGACGTGACGCATGCCTGCAGGGCTCGGTCCCGCGCACGCCACCCACGTCACGCACGCCTCTCCCCCACAATGCCGCATTCGACGCGTCCCGCTCAGGGAGGACGTGGTGGGCGCAGAAAAAGATGTACCGTGACCCAGGCCGCGCGTGCCCGTGCACTGTTTTGGGCCTGGCCCAACAGCGCTCGGCACCGTGTATGGCCCAGGCCCGGGGGCTCCTGTCGGTGTACTAAAGTAGGGGTACCTTAGTACCCCGAACTTGTGCACGGGCAGTCGTAGCACCCCGCGGCAAGGCCTGCCAGGCGATCGCCAAGACCCTCAATGGTCCCCTCTTGGGCCATTCAAGAACAAAGTATTTGAGCCAAGGCCCCGGCAAGAGGAGCTTGCCGGGAAGGCCACCCGAAGAGAGCAAGGCCCTGGCAAGAGGAGTTTGCCGGGACTGCCGCTCGAAGCACAAGACCCCGGCAAGAGGAGCTTGCCGGGAAGGCCATCCATGGCACGACAAGGACCCTGCCACGGCGTGCCCCGCGCCCCGGCAAGGCCCGATGAGCAACAAGCTCCCGGGCGCGACAAGACATCCACCGCGGCAAGGCGCTTGCCGCGGCAAGTTACCACCTCGTGCCTGCGCTCCAGCTCACCAACCAACGTGTCGCTCTGGGGGGCATCCCAGGCGCACGTGACGGGAGGCTGAGCAGCAAGGGGCATGCGGTGGCGAAGCGAAGCTGACAGAGTAGCCATCATGGCAAACGGTGGCGCTCCTGACGGTCCACTCCCCTGCTCCGTCTGGGCGACGCGGACGAGCATTTAATGCCCTTGTCCCCCGCCGTCAGAGTTAGGTATGATAGCACTGTACATCCACTGTGCAGGCAGCTGTACCCACTACAGCATTCTACCATTTTTGCCCTCACCTACGCTGCTACCTGTGGGTAACCCCTTGAGCATATAAAAGGAGGCCCCATGCGCACGTAGAAAGGGGGAGGAGACCAATCTTTACGCGCGACCTCGCCGGCGGCCCGCGTGTACTGTAGCACCGCGCGCTCCCGAGCAAGAACACAATACAATCCACCAAGCAGCAGTAGGGTTTGACGCATCCTTGCGGCCCGAAGCTGGGTAAAATCCCCCTATGTGCTCCGCCTCGATCTGCTCTTTGTGCAACCTCCGCCCCCCGCCGAACCAGTAAGGGGCTCGGTCCCCATAGGTGTTCGAGGAAGCCGATTCCCCCCGACAGGCATGGATTAGAAAAGTGGACCCCTCAAAATGCTAAGGACAAAAGGATTGGCTCAAGCTCAAAGCACAAGACACTACATTTTTCATTTTAGTGATCCAAGAACACATTGAG
Source organism: Aegilops umbellulata (assembly GCA_032464435.1). Lineage (NCBI taxonomy): Eukaryota > Viridiplantae > Streptophyta > Magnoliopsida > Poales > Poaceae > Aegilops > Aegilops umbellulata. Next base: position 145,870,762 of record CP136059.1, on the reverse strand, counting down.
TCCATAGGAAAAGCCAATACTAATAAGAGGGGGTGAGGTGCTGCTTAATGAGGTTCTTGCACAAAATGCTTAGTGATATGCTCCAAAGCCCTCAACTACTTTCTCATATCCACATATGTCCCAAACCAAAAGTCAAACTCGCCCCCAACAAAACTTTCTATCCGGCGCCACCGAGTTCTCTTGACATAGCCACTGCCAGAAACCCTAATCAATTCGGTCTCACCGATAGGGATCTCGGTCTCACAGAGATGGGATTGTAATCTCTCGGTTTCCCTTCGTAACGTTTCGGTCAAACCGAGATGAGCGATCGGTCCCACCAAGATTGCAATGCAAACTCTCTGTTTCCCTTTCGTAACGTTTCGGTCCAACCGAGATGAGCGAATCGGTCCCACCGAGTTTGCCTGACCAACTCTCTGTGTGTCTATTACCAAAATCGGTCCCACCGAGTTTGTGTAATCTGTCTCACCAAGATTATGTTATGCCCTAACCCTAATCACGTCGGTCCCACTGAGTTGACATGTCGGTCCCACAGAAAACCCTAACGGTCACATTATGAACCAACTTGGTCTGACCGAGTTTCATGATTCGGTCCCACCGAGTTTGGTAAATTGTGTGTAATGGTTAGATTTTGTGTGGACGCTATATATACCCCTCCACCCACTCTTCATTCGTTGAGAGAGCCATCAGAACATGCCTACACTTCCAACCTATATTTTCTGAGAGAGAAGCACCTACACTTGTGTTGAGGTCAAGATATTCCATTCCAACCACATAAATCTTGATCTCTAGCTTTCCCCAAGTTGCTTTCCACTCATATCATCTTTCCACCAAATCCAATCCTATGGGAGAGAGTTGAGTGTTGGGGAGACTATCATTTGAATCAAAAGAGCAAGGAGTTCATCATCAACACACCATTTGTTACCTCTTGGAGAGTGGTGTCTCCTAGATTGGCTAGGTGTCACTTGGGAGCCTCCGTCAAGATTGTGGAGTTGAACCAAGGAGTTTGTAAGGGCAAGGAGATCGCCTACTTCGTGAAGATCTACCCAAGTGAGGCAAGTCCTTCGTGGGCGACGACCATGGTGGGATAGACAAGGTTGATTCTTCATGGACCCTTCGCGGGTGGAGCCCTCTGTGGACTCGCGCAACCGTTACCCTTCGTGGGTTGATGTCTCCATCAATGTGGATGTACGATAGCACCACCTATCGGAAGCACGGATAAAAAATCTCCGTGTCAACATTGCATTTATTCCCTCAAACTCCTCCCTTTACCTTCATATGCAATTGTTTTACATTCCGTTGTTGCACTCTTAGAATTGCATGTGTAGGTTGATTGCTTGACTTGTGGTAAGTTGCTAAAATCTGCCAAGAACTAAAATAGGGAAAAGGATAGATTTTTATTTGGTCAAGTAGTCTAATCCCCCCTCTAGACATACTTTTGATCCTACACCCGCCAACCGTAGAAGGGATTCCCCGTGGTCCCATAGGTGTCATTTCCCCCGACACTTCTAGAGAAAAAGTGGTTGTGTTATTGTTGGATTTTGAAAAGGCCTTTGACAAAATAGAGCACCAAGAAATTTATGAGATTCTCAGAGCCAAAGGTTTTGGACATAAATGGAGTCAATGGATGGAAATGTTGTTTAAATCTACTTCATCTTCTGTGCTTCTCAATGGGGTATCAAGAAAGAAATTTTATTGCTTGAGAGTGGTCAGGCAAGGTGATCCCCTATCCCCCCCTTCTCTTTGTACTTGTAGCTGATTTACTTCAGTCCATCCTCAACAAGGCCATGAATAGAAATTTGGTTACTCCACCATTAATGGTGTACAACTTTCATAATTTTCTTGTGGTGTGGTATGCTGATGACACTTTGATTCTTATGAAAGCAGGCCGAGTTCATTCGTTCAACCTTAAGGCTCTACTCCGTACTTTTGCAACTACCACGGGGCTAAAGTTTAATTATCACAGGTCTAATTTGATACCCATTAACTTAACTGAAGAAAGGGCTGAAATCATGACTCATACCTTGGGGGTGCAAAAGGGGATCTTTCCAACTCACATATCTGGGACTTCCACTTAGATTGGCTAAATCCTCTATGGAGCAATGCCTTCCTCCGGTGCAAAGAATTGCTAAGAAATTGATGGGTTTATCCACATTTATGGCTCAGCCTGGGAGACTAGTACTGGTCAAATCTATATTGGCATCTCTACCAATATTCTTTATGTTCTGCTTGGATATTCTAGAGACCATCAAAAAACAATTTGCGAAATACCTCAGGCATGGAAGATCATAGACCAACAATCGTTGCTTGGAGTGTGGTTTTTGCCGACAAAAAAATCAAGGAGGCTTGGGTATTTGTATATTTAAATGTGCAAAACAATGCTCTTCTTCTAAAGAACTTGCACAAATTCTTCAATAGGCACAACATCCCATGGGTTAACCTGATTTGGGAAACATACTACAGCAATGGCATGCTGCCAGGTTAGATTATGGTTGGTTCATTCTGGTGGAAAGCAAATTTGTAACTTCTTGATTTCTTTAAATCTATGGCTGCCTGCAACATTGGTGATGGTCTGCCCTTTTTTGGGCTGATCAATGGAAACCCACATGTTTATTTCAAAGCATGCCTCACTTATTCTCTTACACAAATAATACTATATTATTAGTCCAGGAGGCTATCAATCTGGAGTATTTGGAGGACCTATTCCACTTACCACTATCTACACAAGCAAATGAGGAGTTCCAGCAACTTGAGGTGATTTGTGAGGAGGCCAGATCATCTCAGTATAGAGAATGCACTGACACATGGAGCTATATATGGGGATCCACAAATTTTTCATCCTCAAAGGCATATACTTGCATGATTGGGGTCAAAGTTGTCCCACCACATTTTCAGTGGGTTTGGAACACATCATGCCAACCCAAACATAAAGTGTTTCTCTGGATGGTGCTTCATGACAGAGTGAAAACTAGGAATTTACTCCGAAGGAAGACATTTTATTTGGACACTTACTTTTGTGCTGTGATGGGATGTCATCAGGAAGAAACATTTTTTCATTTGTTCTGGGGGTGCCCTTTTGCTCCTAAATGTTGGGATTTTGTTGGCCCAAATAGAAATGAAGCCATATCAGTTCTACAGACCATTGAAGATATGAAGCAGTGCCTGGCCCTGCCCTTTGTTATGGACATTATCATCTTGGTATCTTGGGCAATTTGGATAACTAGAAACAATTGGATCTTTCAACAAATACCACCTTCATTTCAGAAATGGAAAGACACCTTTTACTTGGAGCATAATCTGCTAAAATTCAGAATGAACAAGAAATATATCACTTTATTTCATTCTTGGCTGGATTCTGTCTTTTAATGACTTATTTTTGTTTTGTCTTTCTTTTCTTTCATTCTCTTTCTTTTTTAGTTCCTAGTTTTCTTTGTTTCTCTTTTTTTCTTAGTTTTTTTCCTGTTTTTGGCTTATTACCTCAAGTCTGTAAGACTTCTTTTGCCCTTTGGGGCCTTAATATATAAACATTGCAGTGGGGCTTTACCCTACTCTGTATAGGAAAAAAAGTAGATACAAGGCAGATGTATCAACTCCCCCAAGCTTAAACCTTTGCTTGTCCTTAAGCAATTTAGTTGATAAACTGAAAGTGAAAAAGACAAACTTTTACGAACTCTTTTGCTCTTGTTTACATAAATAAGCTTGAGTAGCACCTAGGTTTTCAGCAAAGATTATAACTAACCATTTCAACAATAACTATTAAAAATTATATTAACTCATATCAATGACATAATGAACTAGCGAGCAATAATAAAATATCTCAAATGACAACACCCTGTCAAAACAATCATGATATAATATGACAACAATGGTATCTCGCTAACCATTTCTGAGACCACAAAACATAAATGTAGAGCACCTCCAAATTTCAAGCAGCGACTAAACATTGTAATTCATGGTAGAGAAGATCCAGTAATGATGCATCCAACATTAACTATACACAATGCATGAGGATGAGGATAGTGCTCTCAGAATCTGCTGCTAATGACCCACAAGTATAGGGGATCAATCGTAGTCCTGTCGGTAAGTACGAGTGTCGAACCCAACAAGGAGCAGAAGGAAATGACAAGTGGTTTTCAACAAGGTAATCTCTGCAAGCACTGAAATTGTTGGTAACAAATAGTATTATAGCAATATAAGTTGTAAGGAGCAAGTAACAATAAATAAAATGCAGCAAGGTAGACCAAACTTTATGTGGCAATGGACAGGCCAAAACGGTTTCTTATAATAGGCAAAGCGTTCTTGAGGGTACATGGGAATTTCATCTAGTCACTTTCATCATGGTTATTTGATTTGTGTTCGCTACTTTGTCAATATGATATGTGGGTGGATCGGTGCTTAGGTGATGTTCTTAGTTGAAAAAACCTCCTACTGATGATTAACCCCCTCACAAGCATCTGCAACTACGAGAAAAGTATTAAGATAGAAATCTAACCATAGCATTAAACTTTTGGATCCAAATCGATCACTTAAAGAATAGCGCATAAGCTAGGGTTTAAGATTCTATCACTCTAGCAATACATCATCTAATAAATAATCCACAATGCATTCCCTTAGGCCCAAATATGGTGAATGTCATGTACTAGATGTTCACATGACACCACTAAGGGAATCACAACATACATACTATCAAAATATCGAACACATATCAAGTTCACATGATTACTTGCAACAAGATTTCTCCCGTGACCTCAAGAACAAAAGTAACTACCTCACAAATGATAATCATGCTCAAGATCAGAGGGTATTAAATAGCATAATGCATCTGAACATATAATCTTCCACCAAATAAACCATATAGTAATCAACTACAAGATGTAATCAACACTACTAGTCACCTACGAGCACCAATCTAAGGTTCAGGTACAAAAGATTGAACACAAGAGTTGAAATAGGGTTAGAGAGGAGATGGTGTTGTTGAAGATGTTGATGGAGATTCCCCTCCCCAAGACGGGAGACTTGTTGGTGATGATGATGACGATGATTTCCCCCTCCGGGAGGGAAGTTTGCCCAGTGGAATCGCTCCGCCGAAGGGCAAAAGGGCTTCGGCCCAAGTTCCGCCTTGAGACGGCGCCTCTTCGTCCCAAAAGTTCTCTCCTAATTTTTTAGGTTAAAATGACTTATATACCAGAAGAGGGGCACCGGAGGTGGGCCGAGGAGGGCACAACCCACCAGGGTGCACCTGGGGGGCCTAGCGCGCCCAGGTGAGTTGTGCCCACATAGTGGGCCTCCTCCGGTAGTTATTTTCTCCAGTATTTTTCTTTTATTACAAAATAATTCTCCATAAAGTTTTAGCTCATTTGGGGATGCGCAGAAAAGGAAACTCTGACGTAGCTTTTCCAGGTCCAGAATTCCAGTTGCCGGTATTCTCCCTCTTTGTGTAAACCTTGCATATTATGAGAGAAAATGCATTACGGTTATTCCAAAAGGCATTATTATGCATAAAACCATAGTAAATAACAATAGGTAAACACGATGCAAAATGGGCGTATCAACTCCCCCAAGCTTAGACCTAGCTTTTCCACAAGCGAAAAACCGATACCGAAAAACATGCCAACATGCTTACAGGGAGAGAGAGAGAGAGAATGATAATAAGAAAAATGATAATGTTGTTAGAGTTATGACTAGAGGGGGTAAAATGACTCAGGAACCTTTGTATCCCGAGGGCCACCCTAAGAGAATTGAGAAAGATTCTCAGAGAACTAATGTTGAGGCACCTAGTTCTTCTAAGAAGAAGAAAAAGAAAAATGATACGACTTTCAATGCTTCTAGTGAACCTGTTATTGACACACTTGAGAATCCCAATGATATTTCTGTCTTTGATGCTGGAACACAATCTGGTAATGAGCATGAACCTAGTGAAAATGCTAATGATGATGTTCATGTTGATGCTCAACCTAGCAATGATAATGATGTAGAAATTGAACCCGTTGTTGATCTTGATAACCCACAATCAAAGAATCAACGTTATGATAAGAGAGACTTTGTTGCTAGGAAGCACTGTAAAGAAAGACAACCGTGGGTTTAGAAACCCATGCCTTTTCCTCCTAAACCATCCAAGAAAAAGGATGATGAGGATTTTGAGCGCTTTGCTGAAATGATTAGACCTATCTTTTTGCGTATGCGTTTGACTGATATGCTCAAAATGAATCCTTATTCTAAGTACATGAAAGAAATTGTTACTATTAAAAGAAAGATACCGGAAGCGGAAATTTCCACCATTCTTGCTAATTATACTTTTAAGGGTGGAATAACAAAGAAACTTGGAGATCCAGGAGTACCTATACCATGCTCCATTAAAAGAAATTATGTTAAAACTTCTTTATGTGATCTTGGAGCCGGTGTTAATGTTATGCCTCTCTCTTTATATCGTAGACTTGATTTGAATAAGTTGACACCTACTGAAATATCTTTGCAAATGGCCGATAAAGCAACTTCTATACCTATCGGTATTTGCGAGGATGTGCCTGTTGTGGTTGCAAACGTTACTATTTTAATAGACTTTGTTATTCTTGATATTCCCGAGGACGATATATAGTATGTCTATTATCCTTGGTAGACCCTTTTTGAATACTGCAGGGGCTGTTATTGATTGCAACAAAGGCAATGTCACTTTTCATGTTAATGGTAATGAGCATACAATACACTTTCTGAGGAAATAATCTCAAGTCCACAGTATCAATTCTATTGGGAAAATTTCAATGATTACTATTAGAAGTTTTAAATTTCCTCTACCTACTGTCAAGAAGAAATATGATATTCTTATTGTTGGGGACGTGCATATCCCCGTTGAGGTAACCTAGTGTTATTCGAAAATTCTCTGGTTTCATGTTATTCGGAAAGAGTTTGTTAACAAGACTTGATCAACCTAGTTAGTGGATTCTTTTTGATGAGCATGAGATGGATGAAGTTAGAGAGCATAACTCTCTATACCCTCCTTGCAATAAAAAAATACCCCAAAAATAAAAGTTCTCCAAATGTCCTGAAAATGAAATATGCTTTTTTGTAGAATATTTAAGAATATCTGGCACTCAGAAAACACTAGGGGGAGCCACCACCTGGCTATGAGGGTCGAGGGCGCGCCCACCCCCTTGGGGCGCGCCCCCTGCCTCGTGGACCCCACGTGCCCGCCTCTACTTATTCCAGCACCCACTCACTTCATCTTGCTCCAAAAATCCTCCCATTGCTCAAACCCGTGTTCTAGCTAATCTTGTTGCCATTTTCGATCTCCTTGCTAAAAGCTCCATTCACAAAACTGTTTTGGGGGATTGTTCTTCGGTATGTGACTCCTCCAATGGTCCAATTAGTTTTTGTTCTAGTGCTTTATTTATTGAACATTTTTGCTGCTTATGTGACCCTGTTCTTGAGCTTGCATGTCAAATTTATATGGTCCCAAGTAGTTTTAATGCATGATATAGCCTCTAGGCACTTGTGGGAGTAGTTGCTATCAATCTTGTTGAGTGTGGTTCACTTTTATTTCTAGTCACTAAAAATTTCAGAAATTTTTTAGAGAAAGAAAAATGTTCAGGAAAATGTACCAAGGTGGTTCCTCAAGGAAGCAAGGACCAAGGCTCGCGATATGTGAGCCGAACGATGAACCACCTAGGGAAGCTCAAGTGCAGCCTTGTGAATGGACGTCAGAGGAGTTTATGGTCCAAGCAGGCATCAAGGCTGAATTTGACGCGTATGTGCGTAACGCTGATCTCGAGGGCTCCGTGACAGATAAGTGCCCACAATACTACTACCTAACAGATTCCTTTGTGAGAAGGTTCAAATTTACATCCTCGCGCAATTCTCATGCTGTTCTATTTGATCTTTATAATAAATCATATACTATGGACCTAGAAGATTTCAATGCTGCTTGTAAACTCCCGCAGTGGGGCAATGTTAGTGAACCGCGTAAATCTGAATATAAAGATTTTCTTGCTAGTATCACTGTGGGGGAATCTAGAGAAATCACACAAGCCACCATAGGGAGCATTCATTTTCCTGCCATACATTATTTTGCTCTCTTCGTGTGTAGATGCATTAAAGGTAAAGATGAGGCTTGCCACATGTGCGTTCCAGATCTTAGTGTCCTCAAGAGTGCGGTATTAGGTGATAAACAATATAACTTGGGGGCCATCGTTGCACGAAGGTTGCATCTTAATAGTTTAAGTGGAGACTTGTTTTGTGGAATTTATGCATCCCGTGTAGCTAATTATCTTGAGATACCCATACATGAAAATGATATGGAATTGCCTCCTGCTTATCTAGATTATAATGCTATGGTTCGTCATCAGTTTGCTGAGAGGAATGAACAGTTCCTCCAATACTGATTAATCTTTGATAGACGTCGCACTATCCATGTTGCTCCCCCTGCTCCTACTTTCTTTGACTTTCAGGAAAAAAGGAGATATGTTATAACCAGGGAGGAGGGGAACAAGTATGAGAGGAGGACGGAGGCAGCTGGCCTCCATGCTGCAGCTCGTCAGGCAGTAGCCGCTGCATCTTAGAACGACCCCAGCTACAACTTCGGATATCCGCCAGGCCATCCATGGGCATAGACCAACTGAGGCGAAAAGCCTAAGCTTGGGGGAGTACGTATTTCTCACTAACATTACATTCATGTTCACACACTCATGCCCATTGTCGGTTCTCATACTTTTTCATTGTACTATCCATGCTAGTTTATTTTTAGTTTTAATCCTTCTTCTTGTGTGTTTGAAAAACCGTAAGAAAAACCCAAAAAAATAGTTGTAGCTTTTAGCTAGTTTACTTTCCATGCTTGTAGTAGTAATAATTAAAAGAGAACCCGAAAAGATTTCTCCTTCTTCTTTTGCCTGTTGGGAACTTTCCCGTGTAAATAGTTTTATTTCCTTTCTTTGGGGGTCGAGAGGAGAAGACCATGATGAAAATGTTGAAGTGGCTCTTATATGCATTATTGTTGATTTAACCAAGAGCCCATATTGCTTTGTCTTCTCCCTTCTATTAAATGCTCGCAGTTTCTAGCTTAGTCCAATGAACATGCATTATCCACACCGTTCGCTCATGTGAGTGAAAGGCAATAATGACGGTATATGATGGACTGATTGAGATAAGAGAAGCTGGTATGAACTCGACCTATCTTGTTTTTCTAAATATGATTAGTGCATCATTCCTGATTCAGCCTATTATGAATGAAACATGTTTGCAATGACAATTAGAGATTAAAGTTTCTCATGCCATGCTTAATTAGCTAGGAGTTTATAATGGTTTACCATGTGTGCCAATATGCTATTGAAATGGTTGTGATGTGGTATGATAGGGTGGTATCCTCCTTTGAACGATTTGAGTGGCTTGACTTGGCACATTTTCACACATGTAGTTGAAACAAAATCAACGTAGCCTCCACGATATTTATGTTCATGGTGAATTATATACTACTCATGCTTGCACTCAGTGTTGATTAATTTTAATGCATGTTCATGCCTATTGTCGCTCTCTAGTTGGTCGCTTCCCAGTCTTGTTCTAGCCTTCACTTGTACTAAGCGGGAATACTGCTTGTGCATTCACTTCCATAAACCCCAAAGTTATTCCATATGAGTCCACCATACCTTCCTATATGCGGTATCTACCAGCCGTTCCAAGTAAATTTCTATGTGCCAAACTCTAAACCTTCAAATGAAATTCTGTTTTGTATGCTCGAATAGCTCATGTATCAACTAGGGCTATATGTATCTTACATGCTAGGTGGGTTATTCTCACGAGGAGTGGACCCCGCTCCTCATTCACAAGAAAATGGCCAGTAACCGGGATGCCCAGTCCCATGCTCAAATCTAAATAATTGCAAACAAAACACCCCCAGGACTGTTGTTAGTTGGAGGCACCCGTTGTTTCGGGCAAGCCATGGATTGATGCTTGTTGGTGGTGGGGGAGTATAAACTTTACCATTCTGTTTGGGAACCGCCTATAATGTGTGTAGCATGGAAGATATTGAGATCTCTTGGTTATTATGTTGACAATGAAAGTATGCCGCTTAAATTATTATTTATCTCTATTTCAAAACTCGAGCTCTGGCACCTCTACAAATCCCTTCTTCCTTCTGCGAAGGGCCTATCTATTTACTTTTATGTTGACTCATCACCCTCTTATTAAGAAGCACTAGTTGGAGAGCACTGCTATCATTTGCATGCATTACTATTAGTTTACATTGAGTATGACTGTGACTGGATCTCTTTTACCATGAATTACAATGTCTAGTCGGTCCTTGATCTTCAGAGGTGCTCTGCATTTATGTTTTGTAGTCTCAGAAAGGGCTAGCGAGATACCATGTTGTTATATCATATTATGATTGTTTTGAGAAAGTGTTGTCATCCGAGATTTATTATTATTGCTCGCTAGTTGATTATGCCACTGATATGAGTAAACATGAGACCTAAATGTTATTGTGAATATGGTTAGTTCATAATCTTTACTGAAAACTTGAATGCTGGCTTTACATATTTACATCATCATTATCTTTTTCATTATCACTAGATGAATGTTCATTACCAGATTCAGTTTCATCATCAGAAATAGAAACATCATTATTTGCTTCAGGAGGTTTTTCTATTTCAGGTTCACTGGTGGTGTGCAAAGTCCTCTCATTTATCTTTTTATTTTTTCCTTTTAGAAGGACTAGGTGCATCAGTGTTAATTCTTTGACATTCTTGCTCAATTCTTCTAGGATGTCCCTTAGGATAAAGTGGTTCCCGAGTCATTTTACCTCCTTTAGTTGCTACTCTAACAAAAAATCATTTATATTATTGTTCATTTCATCGGGCAATTCTTTTTGAGATTTAGCAACTCGTTCTAACTAGGTATGAACCATAGAGGCATATTTTCCTACACCTCTAACATCATTTGTGATTCCAAATAACAAGTTACTCAAGAGAGAAATCATACTAGAATTGTATTTCGACTGATTCATAACATTTCATTGGAGTGTGATCTTGTTTTCTAATGTAGTTATCAAACTCATAAAGGCATTGACTAGGAATCATATTATAAGGGTTGTCCCTTTCATCAAATTTCATTAAAGAGTTTACCTCTACCACCTTGGGTTGTGGTGTATCAAGTCCATGTATTTCTTTAATAGGAGGTAGATTTTTAACATCCTCTGCTTTAATACCTTTTTCTTTTCCTCTTGCATATCTTCAGGACTGAGATATCAGATACCCCTCTTCTTTGGAGTGGGTTTAGACGGTGGTTCAGGAAAATTTCAATTATCATGTCTTTCAATATGTTACTCAATAATTCCTCAGGTTGTTCAACAATTCGTTCCGTGAAAACACAACCAGCACAACTATCTAGGAAGTCCCTATAAGCATCAATTAGTCCATTATAGAACATATCAAGTATTTCATTTTTCTTAAGAGGATGATTAGGCAAATCATTAAGCAATTGGAGAAGCCTCCCCCAAGCTTGTGGGAGACTCTCTTCTTCAATTTGCACAAAGTTAAATATTTCCTGCAAGGCAGCTTGTTTCTTATGAGCAGGAAAATATTTTTTAGAGAAGTAGTAGATCATATCTTGGGGACTACGCACACAACCAGGAGCAAGAGTATTATACCATGTCTTAGCATCACCCTTTAATAAGAATGAAAATAACTTGAGAATATAATAGTAGCGGATTTTCTCATCATGAGCAAATAGGGTGGTTATATCATTCAACTTAGTAAGATGTACCACAACAATTTCAGTTTCATAACCATGGAAAGGATTAGATTCAATGAAAGTAATTAACTTTGGGTTGGCAGAGAATTCATAATCCCTATCATCAACAAAGATAGGTGAAGAAGCAAACTTAGGATCACATTTCATTCTAGCATCACTACAAAAAAAGACACATCGGTGACATTTTGGGCCGAACGAAAAAAATTATATCATACTTATGACACTTCTATGACAATAATTGTGACAAAACCCGGTATCATCATAGATGTGGTGGGCTCCTACTTCTATGACAAAAAATCATGACAGAAAATGGGCTTTTTGTCCTGGGCGGGTCAGAGGCGCCGCTCCATGACATTCTTTGGGCCGTCCATGACGGAAAAAACTGTGGTAGAGCGAGGGCGAGGAAAATATCGGGGGAGTTCCCGGTTACGGTGGGTGGTCGGGGGCAAAGCGATGCGCGTTTCTCTCGTACGTACACGCGTGTGTGTGAGGCATTGTGCTATAACTGAACCCGAGCGAGGCGTTGGGCTCTAACTGAACCCGAGTGATTGCACTGCAGGCTATGCGTTACTGAACCCGAGCGATCAATCGATCCCTTGCTGTTAACTGAACCTAATCGAGCGATTTCTTCACTACTGCTGCTAACTGAAGCCGATCAATGCTGCCTCTGGATGACCAGTGAGTGTTGTTGGGGGTTTGGATGAACAATTCCATGTGGGGGTTGGATGAACATGACCTCGTGGTAGTAGAGGCCATTACCGCTGGATGAACAGTACCTTGGTCGATTGAGCCGATGGACGAACAGGACCCCGTGGAGGGCTGGATGAACATGACCCCATGGAGGGCTGGTTGAACAGTAGCCGGTGGAGGGCTGGTTGAACAGTAGCCGGTGGAGGGCTGGATGAACAGTAACCCGTGGAGGGATAGTTGAACAGGACCCCGTGGAGAGGGCTGGTTGAACAGTAGCCGGTGGAGGAGCGCGCGGTGGAGGCTGGATGAACAGGAGCCCGTGGATGAAGAGTCGCGGGTGGAGGCTGGAGGAGGTCGACGGTGGATGCACAGTAGCCCGTGGAGGCTGGAGGAGGTTGACGGTGGAGATGAACAATATCCCGTGGAGTCCCGTTTTGTGGTATGCCACACCCCACCCGATGAACAGGACCCCCATTTCGACCATAGCGCTCCAACACAAGTCCGTTTCCTCCGTTTTACGGTACGCCACACCCCTCCCGATCAACAGGACCCTGTTTCGACTGTAGGAGGTCCGTTTCCTCCTTTTTTGCGGTACGCCACACCCCTCCCGATGAACAGGATCCCATTTCCACCATGGTCGATCGAACACAAGGCCGTTTCCTTTGTTCTGCGGTACGCCAGGCCTTGTTTCCATCGCCTGTTCCGTCCAAGCCGGTTGGCTCCCGATGAACAGCACGCATTCTGTTGCCTCCTGATGAACACGACACATTCTGTTGCCTCGCCATGAACACGACGACGGCATAGTTTTTCCGTTCCGACCCATCCATGTACACGAGCCCTGGCCGTATGTATGCACAAGTCGGCGTTCGAGACCCCGCCCGTATGTACATCTGTGGCCGTATTTTCTTTCTTGCACCCTGGCCACTGTACATACGTGTACATGCTACGTGCGCGCCTCTAGTACGACACATGCCCTTCCTTGCACGGCCATGATTCATCGCTACAGCCTGCAGACAAACCGATCGACCAGTATGTACGTACACGTTCATGACCAGAATGACAACGCTACGTTCGCTTCGACTGGGTGGATCCCGACCGTCAGGCACTTCCTTGCGTGCGAAGATGTAGCTGGTGGCTCCCAGCAGTCGGGGGGCGAATCATTTTTTTCGTAATACGGATGCACTTCCTTGCGTGCGAAGATGTAGCTGGTGGGCCCCAGCAGTCGGGGGGCGAATCATTTTTTTGCCCATAATATGGACACACTTCCTTGCGTGCGAAGATGTAGCTGGTGGGTCCCGGTAGTCAAGGGGAGAAAACATTATTTTTCAGGGTAAGAAGGTTGCATTTGCATGCATGCGTCCATGGGCGTGGTGCGTCCCCACTGCCAGCCTCTCACGTACAGTCATCTTCAGATGACTCTCGGTTGTTGACCACCTTGACCACACTGTGCCGAGCGCACCAAGTCCGGTGGACGATGGCGAGGCCCCAGACTGGAATGACCTGGAGATGGGAAAGACATGGCAGTGGAGTCACAAATGGAGAGGAGTGGGAAACTTGACTGGTTCGGGTGCGTGGCAGCACTGCCGCGGTGCCGCCCACGGGAGACAGGCGCAAGAACATAGGTTGAAGAAGGAGCACGGCTGTTGGATTAACATCCAATGGTTCAGCTGCTAGAATCATTTGTTGATTAAGTTGACAAAGCCCTGCGTACACGTCCCCTTAGTAGGCCCACAAGTCAGCTACCAAATCTGACGTGTCCCAGCTGTCAACGGGAGGAATATAAATGAAAATCTACTAAAGGAGGTGATTCCTTAGGGAAAAAGTAGAAGGTTTGCACACAAGTATTTGTGAGTAAGGGATACTGAGGACGTTGGTCGCGGATGAAGTCGGTGAGGCCAGCATTCTCAATTAATGAATAGAAATCCTCATAAATCCCGGCCTGTCCGAAGAAATTATCGGAAGGCCATTTACACGGCCGGATCTCCGCAATACGGGGCAAATTATATTTGGGCCTCTGTGCTTCTTCATTTCGCTTCTCCTTCGAGCTTCGGCTCGATGAGCCCCTCAAAAGTCTCTTCATTATTTTCTGAAATAATCTAAAATTTTTAGTAACTTCAAACAAAAGTGAACCAACTTCAATAAAACTGATAGCAACTCCTCCTACAAGTGCCTAGAGCCTATATCAAGCATTAGAACTACTTGGAACCATATAAATTTGACATGCAAGCTCAAGGACATGGTCACCTATGCAGCACAAATTTGCAAAGAATAAAGCACTAGAACAAAAACTAATTGGACCACTGGAGGAGTCACATACCAAGGAACAATCTCTGCTAGCTGTTTTGCGAGAGATGCTTTGAGCAAGGAGATCGAAAATCACAGCAAAGTGACCTCGAACTCGTGCTGGAGTTGGTTTTTCGTGTTTGTGGGAGGAAGAAGAAGAGGATGTGGGCAGGAATAAGTGGAGGAGGGCCACCGTGGGCCCACAAGGCAGGGGGGTGCGCCCAGGGGGTAGGGCACGCCCTCCACCCTCGTGGCCAGGTGGTAGCCCCCCCCCCCCCGCGGTAATTTTTGCATCATAAATCCTCAAATATTCCTGAAAAAAATCATATTAAATTGTCATGTCATTCTGAGGACTTTTATTTTAGGGATATTTTTATACTGCACAGATAAATTACGAAACTGACAGAGAAATACTAATTTTACTTTATTTCAGCTAAATAACAGAAAATATAAAGAGGGTACAAAAGGTTGTGCTTCTAGTTTCATCCATCTCATGCTCATCAAAAGGAATCCACTAACAAGGTTGATCAAGTCTTGTTAACAAACTCGTTCGGATAATCATGAAACCGGAGAAATTTCGAATAACACAATGTTACCTCAACGGGGATATGCACATCCCCAATAATATCATATTTCTTTTTGACAATAGAAAGAGGAAATTCAAAACCTCCAAATATAATCGATGGACTTTTTCCAATAGAGTTGATACTGTGAACTTGAGGTTGTTTCCTCGGAAAGTGTACCGCATGCTCATTACCATTAACTTTAAAAGTGAAATTGCCTTTGTTGCAATCAATAACAGCCCCTGCAGTATTAAGAAAGGGTCTTCCAAGAATAATAGACATACTATCATCCTCGGGAATATCAAGAATAACAAAGTCCGTTAAAATAGTAACGTTTGCAACCACAATAGGAACATCCTCACAAATACCGACAGGTATAGCAGTTGATTTATCAGCCATTTGCAAAGATATTTCAGTAGGTGTCAACTTATTCAAGTCAAGTCTACGATATAAAGAGAGAGGCGTAACACTAACACCGGCTCCAAGATCACATAGAGCAGTTTTAACATAATTTATTTTAATAGACCATGGTATAGTAGGTTCTCCTGGATCTCCAAGTTTCTTTGGTATTCCACCCTTAAAAGTATAATTAGCAAGCATGGTGGAAATTTCAACTTCCGGTATCTTTCTTTTATTAGTAACAATATCTTTCATATATTTAGCATAAGGATTCATTTTGAGCATATCAGTCAATCGCATACGCAAAAAGATAGGTCTAATCATTTCAGCAAAGCGCTCAAAATCCTCATCATCCTTTTTCTTGGATGGTTTCGGAGGAAAAGGCATGTGTTTCTGAACCCATGGTTCTCTTTCTTAACCATGTTCGCTAGCAAAAAAGTCTCTCTTATCATAACGTTGATTCTTTGATTGTGGGTTATCAAGATCAACAGCAGGTTCAACTTCTACATCATTATCATTACTAGGTTGAGCATCATCATGAACATCATCATTAACATTTTCATTAGGTTCATGTTCATTACCAGATTGTGTTTCAGCATCAGACATAGATATATCATTTGGATTATCAGGTGGTTTAGCAATAGGTTCACTAGAAGTTTGCAGAGTTCTATCATTTTTCTTTTTCTTCCTTTTAGAAGAACTAGGTGCATCAATATTATTTCTCTGAGAATCTTGCTAAATTCTCTTAGGGTGGCCTTCAGCATACAAAGGTTCCTGAGTCATTCTACCAGTTCTAGTAGCCACTCTAACAGCATAATCATTTTTCTTACTATTCATTCCATCGAGCAATTCTGTTTGAGCCTTAAGTACTTGCTCTACTTGAGTGGTAACCATAGAAGCATGTTTGCTAACGAGTTTAAGTTCACCTCTAATATTAGCCATATAATCACCCAAGTGCTTAATCATATAATTATTCTGTTTTAATTGTCTACCAAAATAAGCATTGAAATTTTCTTGTTTGACAGTATAGTTATCAAACTCTTCTAAGCATTGCCTAGCAGACTTATAGTGAGGAATATCACCTTCATCAAATCTATATAGAGATTTTACCTTTACTACCTGTGTCGGGTTATCAAGATCAGGAGGTTCTTCAATAGGTAACGGGTCAAGATCATAAGTTTCTTCGACAGGCGGTAAATTAAGACCATGTATTTCTTCAATAGGAGGTAAATTCTTAACATCTTCAGCTTTAATACCTTTTTATTTCATAGATTTCTTTGCCTCTTCTTCTTTGGAGTTTGTTTAGGAATAGGCTCATTAATTGGAGCGGGAGCTGGCTCAAGAGCTGGCTCAACAGGTGCCCAGTTATTTTCATTTGTCAACATATTATTCAATAGAATCTCAGCTTCATCCGGTGTTCTTTCCCTGAAAAGAGAACCAGCACAACTCTCCAGGTAATCTCTGGAAGCATCAGTTAGTCCATTATAAAAGATATCAAGTATTTCATTTTTCTTAAGAGGATGATCAGGCAAAGCATTAAGTAACTTGAGAAGCCTCCCCCAATCTTGTGGGAGACTCTCTTCTTTAATTTGCAGAAAGTTGTATATTTCCTTTAAAGCAGCTTGTTTCTTATGAGCAGGGAAATATTTAGCAGAGAAGTAATAAATCATATCCTGGGGACTACACACACAACCAGGATCAAGAGAATTAAACCATATCTTAGCATCACCCTTTAATGAGAATGGAAATATTTTAAGTATATAAAAGTAGCGCGATCTCTCATCATTAGTAAACAAGGTGGCTATATCATTTAATTTAGTAAGATGTGTCACAACAGTTTCAGATTCATAGCCATGGAAAGGATCAGATTCAACCAAAGTAATTATATCAGGATCAACAGAGAATTCATAATCCTTATCGGGAACATAGATAGGCGAAGTAGCAAAAGCAGGGTAAGGTTTCATTTTATCTTTAAGATATTCTTTGTTCCATTTAATTAATAGCCTTTTAAGTTCATGACGATCTATGCAAGCTAAAATAGCGGCAGAAGATTCCATATCAAAAACATAACCCTCAGGAATAACAGGCCTATCTTCATCATCACTTTCATCATTATAATCATATTCAATAATTTCTTTCTCTCTAGCCCTAGCAATTTGTTCATCAAGAAATTCACTAAGGGGCACAGTATTATCAGGCATAGAAGTAGTTTCATCATAAGTATCATGCATAGCAGAAGTGGCATCATCAATAACATGTGACATATCAGAACGAATAGCAGAAGCAGGTGTAGGTGTCGCAAGCTTACTCATAACAGAAGGTGAATCAAGTGTAGAGCTAGATGGCAGTTCCTTACCTCCCCTCGTAGTTGAGGGATAAATTGTTGTCTTAGCGTCTTTCAAGTTCTTCATAGTGTCCAATAGATATCAATCCCAAGTGACTCAAAGAATAGAGCTATGCTCCCCGGCAACGGCGCCAAAAATTGGTCTTGATAACCCACAAGTATAGGGGATCGCAACAGCTTTCGAGGGTAGAGTATTCCACCCAAATTTATTGATTCGACACAAGGGGAGCCAAAGAATATTCTCAAGTATTAGCAGTTGAGTTGTCAATTCAATCACACCTGGAAACTTAGTATCTGCAACAAAGTGTTTAGTAGCAAAGTAATATGATAGTGGTGGTAACGGTAACAAAAGTAAAGAAAGCAAAGGTGATATTTTTGGTATTTTGTAGTGATTGTAACAGTAGCAGCGGGAAAGTAAATAAGCGTAAACCAGTATATGGAAAGGTCGTAGGCATTGGACCGGTGATGGATAATTATGTCGGATGCGGTTCATCATGTAACAATCATAACATAGGGTGACACAGAACTAGCTCCAATTCATCAATGTAACGTAGGCATGTATTCCGAATATAGTCATACGTGCTTATGGTAAAGAACTTGCATGACATCTTTTGTCCTACCCTCCCGTGGCAGCGGGGTCCTATTGGAAACTAAGGGATATTAAGGCCTGCTTTTAATAGAGAACCGGAACAAAGCATTAGCACATAGTGAATAGATGAACTCCTCAAACTGAAGTCATCACTGGGAGTGGTCCCGATTATTGTCACTTTGGGGTTGCCGGATCATAACACATAGTAGGTGACTATAGACTTGCAAGATAGGATCAAGAACACACATATATTCATGAAAACATAATAGGTTCAGATCTGAAATCATGGCACTCGGGCCCTAGTGACAAGCATTAAGCATAGCAAACTCATAGCAACATCAATCCCAGAACATAATGGATACTAGGGATCAAACCCTAACAAAACTAACTCGATTACATGATAAATCTCATCCAACCCATCACCGTCCAGCAAGCCTACGATGGAATTACTCACGCATGGCGGTGAGCATCAAGAAATTGGTGATGGAGGATGGTTGATGATGATGACGGCGACGAATCCTCCTCTCTGGAGCCCCAAACAGACTCCAGATCAGCCCTCCTTAGAGGTTTTAGGGCTTGGCGGTGGCTCTGTATCGTAAAACGCGATGATTTCTTCTCCTCTATTTTTTTCTCCCCGAAAGCAAATATATAGAGTTGGAGTTGGCGTCGGAAGGTCTCCAGGGGGCCCATGAGATAGGGGGGCGCGCCCCCCACCCTCGTGGACTGGGTGTGGGCCCCCTGGTCTTCATCTTTGGCGAGGATTTTTTATTATTTATTGTAAGATATTTCGTGGAGTTTCAGGTCATTCCGAGAACTTTTGTTTTCTGCACATAAAACAACATCATGGCAATTCTGCTAAAAACAGTGCCAGTCTGGGTTAGTTCCATTCAAATCATACAAGTTAGAGTCCAAAACAAGGGCAAAAGCGTTTGGAAAAGTAGATACGATGGAGACCTATCACCTTTTACCACACTTCTGCTTCAAAGGAGCACCATGATCTTCATGATAGAGAGTCTCTCATTTTGTCACTTTCATATACTAGTGGGAATTTTTCATTATAGAACTTGGCTTGTATATTCCAATGATGGGCTTCCTCAAAATGCCCTAGGTCTTCGTGAGCAAGCGAGTTGGATGCACACCCACTTAGTTTCTTTTGTTGAGATTTCATATACTTATAGCTCTAGTGCATCCGTTGCATGGCAATCCGTACTCACTCACATTGATATCTATTGATGGGCATCTCCATAGCCCGTTGATACGTGTCGGTGGGAAACGACACCTATGGGATCACAAGAATCCCTATTGCGGTTGCGGGGCGCGGGGTTGAGAGAAGAGCGGGTCTAACAGAGAGCACGTGTGAGGAAGTCTTGGATTAGGGGGTATCTGGACAGCTGGACTATATCCTTGGCCGGACTGTTGGACTATGAAGATACTAGATTGAAGACTTCGTCCGGTGTCCGGATGGGACTCTCCTTGGCATGGAAGGCAAGCTTGGAAATACGGATATGTAGATCTCCTTCCTGGTAACCGACTCTGTGTAACCCTAGCCCCCCTCCGGTGTCTATATAAACCAGAGGGTTTAGTCCGTAGGACCAAGAACAACAATCATACCATAGGCTAGCTTCTAGGGTTTAGCCTCTTCGATCTCGTGGTGGATCAACTCTTGTAATACCATATCATCAAGATCAATCAAGCAAGATTAGGGTTTTACCTCCATCGAGAGGTCCCGAACCTGGGTAAAAACATCGTGTCCCCTGTCTCCTGTTACCATCCGCCTAGACGCACAGTTCGGGACCCCCTACTCGAGATCCGCCGGTTTTGACACCGACATTGGTGCTTTCATTAAGAGTTCCTCTGTGTCGTCATCGTTAGGCTTGATGGCTCCTTCGATCATCGATAGCGATGCAGTCCAGGGTGAGACTTTTCTTCCCGGACAGATCTTTGTATTCGGCGGCTTCGCACTGCAGGCCAACTCGCTTGGCCATCTGGAGCAGATCAAGAGTTACTCCCCGGGCCACCTGGTCATGTTTGGAAGCATAAACTACATGCCGACATCCGCGGAGACTTGATCTTCGACGGATTTGAGCCCCTGCCGAGTGCGCCGCACGGTCACGATGAGCATGATTTAGCTCTACCATCGGACAGTGTTCAGGAGACCGCACCGGCAGCCGCTCCGACCCTCAATCCGTAACCTATTGCGCCATCTATGGATGGGTGGATAGTCCCCGCCTCAGAGGCCGCGTTCTCAGCGGCAATCGAGCCGAGTACCAACCTTACCCTTCACGAGAGCCGTGACGCCAAACTGTCGGATTCTTCTCCGGCCACGGACTCTGAACCGCCTACGCCCGTGCCTATCGAATCCGACCGGGCGCCGATCATGGGGTTCACCTCCGCGGATATCTTTTAGCACTCGCCCTTTGGCGACATACTGAACTCATTAAGGTCCCTCTCCTTGTCTGGAGAAACCTGGCCGAACTATGTCCGACAGGATTGGGATGCAGATGACGAAGAAATTCGCCGCCCACCCACCACCCACTTAGGAGCCACTGTCGATGATTTGACCGACATGCTCGACTTCGACTCTGAAGACATCGACGGTATGGACGACGATGAAGGAGACGAATACGAACCACTTCCCACAGGGCACTGGACAGCCACCTCATCATACGATATATATATATATATATATATATATATATATATATATATATATATATATATATATATATATATATGGTGGACACACCCAAAGAAGGCAATGGCGACGGGACAGTGGGGGATGACCCCTCCAAGAAACAACCCAAGCGCCGACGTCAGCGGCGCCGCTCTAAGTCTCGCCAAAGCAAAAGAGGTGATACCGGCACAGGAGATAATACCACTCCGGACAGTGCCGAAGATAACGACAATCCCCTCCAGCAAGATTCAGAGTAGGAGGATGGAGAAGCCAGCCCTCCTGAGAGAGCGGCAGATCGAGAGGTGGAGGATGATAATTACATGCCTCCCTCCGAAGACGAGGCAAGCCTCGACGATGACGAATTTGTCGTGCCTGAGGATCCCGTCGAACAAGAGCGCTTCAAGCGCCAGCTTATTGCCACGACAAATAGCCTTAAGAAAAAGCAACATCAGCTTTGAGCTGATCAAGATTTGCTAGCTGACAGATGGACTAAAGTCCTTGCGGCCGAGGAATATGAACTCGAACGCCCCTCCAAGAGTTACCCAAAGCGCAGGTTGCTACCCCGACTGGAGGAGGAAGCATTAACGTACATCTCCAGCATATGACGCGACTGATTGGCCACCTCGTGGCCGCGACAGAGCAGCATTTCTGTCAAAGGCCCAGCCCGCACCCCGGCGCCACTCAAATAAAAAGGCACGAGGAAATACGCTAGACCTGCGAGACGTATTGGAGGACAAAGCAAAACACGCAAGATCGATCTACGGATCATGAGGGCACGCCACTATGCGAGACGATAACCGTCACGCCGGATACAGTAAAAGTAAATCCGGCCGGGCCGAACACAGCGGACAAGACTCATATGAGCTGCATCGTGATATAGCCCAGTACAGAGGTGCCGCACACCCCCTATACTTCATAGACGAAGTAATGGATAACCAAATCCCAGAGGGTTTTCAAACCCGTAAATATCGAATCATACGATGGTACAACAAATCCTGCGGTATGGATCGAGGACTACCTCCTGCACATCCACATGGCTCGCGGTGACGATCTACACGCCATCAAATACCTTCCACCCAAACTCAAAGGACCAGCTCGGCATTGGCTGAACAGCTTGCCAGTGGAATCCATTGGCTGTTGGGAAGATCATGAAGCCGCATTCCTCGACAACTTCCAAGGCACTTATGTGCGACCACCAGACGCCGATGACTTAAGCCACATAATTCAGCAGCCAGAGGAATCGGCCAGGCAATTCTAGACACGGTTCCTAACCAAGAAAAAACAAATCGTCGACTGTCCCGATGCAGAGGCCCTAGCAGCTTTTAAGCATAACATCCGCGACGAGTGGCTCGCCCGGCACCTGGGCCAGGAAAAGTCGAAATCTATGGCAGCCCTCACGACACTCATGACCCGCTTTTGCGCGGGAGAGGACAGCTGGCTGGCTCGCAGCAATAACATATCAAAGAACCCCGGTACTTCGGATAACAAGGATAGCAATGGCAGGTCACGTCGCAACAAACACAAGTGTCGTATCAACAGCAACAATACCAAGGATACGACAGTCAATGCCGGATTCAGAGGCTCTAAACCCGGTCAGCGGTAAAAGCCATTCAAAAGAAGCACTCCGGTCCCGTCCAGTTTGGACCGAATACTCGATCGCTCGTGTCAAATACATGGCACCCCCGACAAGCCAGCCAATCACACCAACAGAGAATGTTGGGTGTTCAAGCAGGCCGGCAAGTTAAATGCCAAAAACAAGGATAAGGGGCTACATACCGATGACGAGGAGGAGCCCCGGCCGCCGAACACCGGAGGACAGAAGAGGTTCCCCCCACAAGTGCGGACGGTGAACATGATATACGCAACCCACATCCCCAAGAGGGAACAGAAGCATGTGCTAAGGGACGTATATGCATTGGAGCTAGTCGCCCCAAAGTTCAACCCATGGTCCTCCTGTCCGATCACCTTCGATCGCAGGGACCACCCCACTAGTATCCGTCATGGCGGATTCGCCGCACTGGTCCTAGACCCAATCATAGATGGATTTCACCTCACTCGAGTCCTTATGAACGGCGGCAGCAACCTGAACCTGCTTTATCAGGACACAGTGCGCAAAATGGGTATATACCCCTCAATGATCAAACCCACAAAAACGACCTTCAAAGGCGTCATACCAGGTGTAGAGGCCCATTGCACAGGCTCAGTCACACTAGAAGTGGTCTTTGGATCCCCGGATAACTTCCGAAGCGAGGAGTTAATCTTCGATATAGTCCCGTTCTGCAATGACTATCACACACTGCTCGGGTGAACCGCATTTGCAAGGTTCAATGCGGTACCGCATTATGTATACCTCAAGCACAAGATGCCAGGACCTCG
This sequence comes from Aegilops umbellulata, assembly GCA_032464435.1. Classification (NCBI taxonomy): domain Eukaryota; kingdom Viridiplantae; phylum Streptophyta; class Magnoliopsida; order Poales; family Poaceae; genus Aegilops; species Aegilops umbellulata. Next base: position 145,847,114 of record CP136059.1, on the reverse strand, counting down.
AGGGGTCATCACAGTCAATGGAAACACAGAGCGCTCTCTCCGCATGGAGGAGCACACTGCGGCCCTCGCAGCAGAAGCACACAGCAGCCTGTCAAGGCAATCAACCAGTTCGGCGATCAAACACCCGGACACCATCAAGCGCGCCCGGAGTAATCTGCAACAAGACCGTCTGGTACGTTCCGAGCTCGCATTGCAATGCGGACCCCACCCTAGTCCCAGCAAAACGGCGACATCCGTGCCACGCGTACATAATTACGCATTGAAAATACCATGGGCATAGGTGGGGGGTGGCATGACTACGACACGCCCCAAAACGCGGCTCAACCGCACTAGGGGCTTCCCACTTTGTTATTTTTTCTCCCTTTCAGGACTTTACTCTATGGAAGCCCTGTCCGGCAGTATGATTGTCGGACACACGATACAACAACCAAGGAGGCAGAAAGCTACGTCGCACCATGGAACTGCTCGGTGGTCTCTGATAACGAGCGAAATACCTGCTTTAAATACCATTCCGCAGCTAGCCCTTGGAGTGGACATGTCAAATAGTCCTATTTCTTGCTTATTGCACTACTTGTATCATTATGCTTCAACGCACCCTTTTGACTAAACAATGCATAGCACTAGTCTATTAGCACATTCTCTATTCCCTTTTATATTTATGTTCATTTATGACATTGAGCACCCGTACACTCTTGTATGGCCAATGCATTAGGGGCTTAAGTACCCCATAATACGGCGTGAGATGTCCGAACACTTTCGACAGTGCGGCACCCCGAACTTATAGCATTATATGCATCAGCTTCGAATCATGTCTTGGGTCAATAGTTGGGTTTGCCCAGCTCCCATGTATTGGTACCTTATGTTCCTCTATATCGGCTAAGGTAGCACTGGGAGAACTACTGCGATTGTGCCCCGGTTCATCTGGGCAAGCACCTCAGTAGAGAAAGCTAAAACTGACTGTCATGATAAGGCGAGAGCTGGTAGCTATTCGAGAGGTCTCGAGTCCCTAAAGACTCATGCCGCTTAGGGCGAGGAGTCGGCTTTGTCCGGCTTAGGCGTGTATAGCGCCCCGAATTCGGCCTTTCGAACACTAGGGTGATACGGCCACGAGTCTCTCTGATATTACCATTGTTACTGTTGCTCAAGAAAATATATTCGTTGTTGCCGTGCATCAAGAAAAGATGGAAGAAAATGTTTCTCTAGTTGAAGGTACATACATGCATACCATATCCTTCATGGAGATGCACTCACATAAGAAAGAGGGGGTGTTTAACATGCATGCATGGTCTAGGGAGAGGTGCATGTGCGTGCATGTAGGAGGCGACCTGTACACTAGTACGTTTGAGCCAGAAAACAAAAGAGATAAGCCGGATATACAGAGTCCGGGCTGGTTTAAAGAAGTGGCGGTGCATATTGATTTTCTGTTTCTGTTCTTACCTCGTAAGGAAAATATTACTGTTGTAACTAGGCTTGCCAGATCATGGGATTATCTTTGTTTATGTGCATTAGGTTGAGGGCCACCGAACGGAGCAAAGTCACAGCGGAAAAGGTGGCACGCATAGAATCCATCGTATCTATAGTTTAGGTTGTTTTGGTAGTTATGATATTTGCCGAGATGTAAAAGGCAATATCCATTATAAAGAGTCCAGCTTAGTTTATTTTCATTATTTTATTTCCAAGTTAGTTTAGGGTGTCCGGCCATCATATAAGGCAAGTCAATACGTGATGTAAAGGGGAGGTTATTTTGAGATGAATTAGACACGTGTGTGTTTTTCGGCCGTCGGCCATTATCGAGTTTAGAGAAACCTTGTCAAAAATATCTGTTGGCGTGTGAGTTCCTGCGAAGCGACGCGTAGGGGATTACAAGCTGAGCCTATACGGTTCGTCCATGTTATTCCTTCGAATTGAGGGGTTGGCGTGTTGTTTCCGTGGGATTTGCGAGCATCTTCGTAAACCTGCGACGAGTTCTTGCTGCGATGCATTTTTATGCCGTGAAAGATCGGGCCAACAAAGGACCGACCCTTGTCACGAGGTTCGCTCCTCATCAAGTGGTATCAGAGCCCGGTGTTTCTCACGGCACTTCGGAGGAGACGGCCGGCGCGCCGTCATCAATGAGCTACTGGAGGCTCTCCGGCGACTTTTTTCTCGAAGAGAAAGGATATGGTGCTGAACTTTTTCACACCTATTGTAAAGTGGGAGAGAAAGTTTGCGCCACGACGATCGACGACGATAGTTCGATAAACGCAGTTGGCATCAACATGGTGGAGAAGCTGGAACTATTGACGACACCACATCCACGGCCATACTCACTGAAGAGGTGCTACGACAAGCTCGACATCACACACCAAACTACGATACTGTTTTCAGTCGGCAAGTTTTCATGTGACGTTTTGTGCGATGTAATTCCGGTGCCGCTGATTTCATGTCATATGATGTCGGGAGAGCCATGGTACAAGAAAAACAAGGCTGCACATGACTATCTCGCCAACACGTACACTATCGAACGGAGTCCAAAATACGTTCTCATGTCCGCGGAGAAGAAGTTGTTCAAGAGTTGGAGGAAAGAACGACTGCAGAGGATGAAGGAACTAGAAACAAAGAAGGAAGTCGAAGCTGCTAATGTTTTTCCAGCCGATGTACAATCTGCAGACCATGTTTGTTCTATAAAGTCTGACTCTCAATCGAGGACGGTTTCGCTTAAACGGAGGGAGGATGATACGGCCACGAGTCTGTCTGATATTACCATTGTTATTGTTGCTCAAGAAAATATATTCGTTGTTGCTGTGCATCAAGAAAAGATGGAAGAAAATGTTGCTCTAGTTGAAGGTACGTACATGCATACCATCTCCTTCATGGAGATGCACTCACATAAGAAAGAGGGGGTGTTTAACATGCATGCATGGTCTAGGGAGAGGTGCATGTGCGTGCATGTAGGAGGCGACCTATACACTGGTACGTTTGAGCCAGAAAACAAAAGGGATAAGCCGGATATACAGAGTCCGGGCTGGTTTAAAGAAGTGGCGGCGCATATTGATTTTCTGTTTCTGTTCTTACCTCGTAAGGAAAATATTACTGTTGTAACTAGGCTTGCCAGATCATGGGATTATCTTTGTTTATGTGCATTAGGTTGGGGGCCACCGAACAAAGCAAAGTCACAGCGGAAAAGGTGGCACGCACAGAATCCATCGTATCTATAGTTTAGGTTGTTTTGGTAGTTATGATATTTGCCGAGATGTAAAAGGCAATATCCATTATAAAGAGTCCAGCTTAGTTTATTTTCATTATTTTATTTCCAAGTTAGTTTAGGGTGTCCGGCCATCATATAAGTCAAGTCAATACGTGATGTAAAGGGGAGGTTATTTTGAGATGAATTAGACACGTGTGTTTTTTTCGGCCGTCGGCCATTATCGAGTTTAGAGAAACCTTGTCAAAAATATCTGTTGGCGTGTGAGTTCCTGCGAAGCGACGCGTAGGGGATTACAAGCTGAGCCTATACGGTTCGTCCACGTTATTCCTTCGAATTGAGGGGTTGGCGTGTTGTTTCCGTGGGATTTGCGAGCATCTTTGTAAACCTGCGACGAGTTCTTGCTGCGATGGATTTTTGTGCCGTGAAAGATCGGGCCAACAACGGACCGACCCTTGTCACGAGGTTCGCTCCTCATCAAGTGGTATCAGAGCCCGGTGTTTCTCACGGCACTTCGGAGGAGACGGCCGGCGCGCCGTCACCAATGAGCTACGGGAGGCTCTCCGGCGACTTTTTTCTCGAAGAAAAAGGATATGGTGCTGAACTTTTTCACACCTATTGTAAAGTGGGAGAGAAAGTTTGCGCCACGACGATCGACGACGATAGTTCGATAAACGCAGTTGGCATCGACATGGTGGAGAAGCTGGAACTATTGACGACACCACATCCACGACCATACTCACTGAAGAGGTGCTACGACAAGCTCGACATCACACACCAAACTACGATACTGTTTTCAGTCGGCAAGTTTTCATGTGACGTTTTGTGCGATGTAATTCCGGTGCCGCTGATTTCATGTCATATGCTGTTGGGAGAGCCATGGTACAAGAAAAACAAGGCTGCACATGACTATCTCGCCAACACGTACACTATCGAATGGGGTCCAAAATACGTTCTCATGTCCGCGGAGAAGAAGTTGTTCAAGAGTTGGAGGAAAGAACGACTGCAGAGGATGAAGGAAGTAGAAACAAAGAAGGAAGTCGAAGCTGCTAATGTTTTTCCAGCCGATGTACAATCTGCAGACCATGTTTGTTCTATAAAGTCTGACTCTCAATCGAGGACGGTTTCGCTTAAACGGAGGGAGGATGATACGGCCACGAGTCTGTCTGATATTACCATTGTTATTGTTGCTCAAGAAAATATATTCGTTGTTGCTGTGCATCAAGAAAAGATGGAAGAAAATGTTGCTCTAGTTGAAGGTACGTACATGCATACCATCTCCTTCATGGAGATGCACTCACATAAGAAAGAGGGGGTGTTTAACATGCATGCATGGTCTAGGGAGAGGTGCATGTGCGTGCATGTAGGAGGCGACCTATACACTAGTACGTTTGAGCCAGAAAACAAAAGAGATAAGCCGGATATACAGAGTCCGGGCTGGTTTAAAGAAGTGGCGGCGCATTTGATTTTCTGTTTCTGTTCTTACCTCGTAAGGAAAATATTACTGTTGTAACTAGGCTTGCCAGATCATGGGATTATCTTTGTTTATGTGTGTTAGGTTGGGGGCCACCGAACGGAGCAAAGTCACAGCAGAAAAGGTGGCACGCACAGAATCCATCGTATCTATAGTTTAGGTTGTTTTGGTAGTTATGATATTTGCCGAGATGTAAAAGGCAATATCCATTATAAAGAGTCCAGCTTAGTTTATTTTCATTATTTTATTTCCAAGTTAGTTTAGGGTGTCTGGCCATCATATAAGGCAAGTCAATACGTGATGTAAAGGGGAGGTTATTTTGAGATGAATTAGACACGTGTGTGTTTTTCGGCCGTCGGCCATTATCGAGTTTAGAGAAACCTTGTCAAAAATCTCTGTTGGCGTGTGAGTTCCTGCAACGCGACGCGTAGGGGATTACAAGCTGAGCCTATACGGTTCGTCCATGTTATTCCTTCGAATTGAGGGGTTGGCGTGTTGTTTCCGCGGGATTTGTGAGCATCTTCGTATAACTGCGACGAGTTCTTGCTGCGATGGATTTTTGTGCTATGAAAGATCGGGCCAACAACGGACCGACCCTTGTCACTAGGTTCTCTCCTCATCATAGGGGCTTTGCCAAAATTTAAAATTGTAGACTTCTATGGCTAAGTGAAAGTGATAAAGCATTATAGTCCGGTTGCCTTGTTCGTTGCGCTGACACCTCCATCGAAGGACCGAACAATGGGAAAAAGAGTGCTCACATTTATCCCGAATACCCCAGCACTCGTGGCATGGGGGCAGAAGCCGACGACTGGCCATCTTTCAGATTTGATAAATAGCCGCACATAAGGTAATATATTAAATTCAAACAAGCGTTGCATAGCGCATATGAACAAATTTTCATAATACAGGATCACTCGAGCAAGTTCATTCAAACATTACATCCTTCGCACACTTGTCCGCCACAAGACGAGCACCCTTCAGGACACCCTCATAATACATTTCAGGGTGGCGATGCTCCTTAACCTACGAAGGCCCCTCCTTCACCAGCTTCTCGGCGTCTTATCTTGGCCCAGTGCACCTTCGCACAGGCAAAAGCCCGGCGTGCACCTTCGATGCAGACGGACCGCTTTATGACTTCCAGCCGTGGGCAGGCATCCACAAGCCGCCTCACCAGCCCGAAGTAGTTGTTGGGAAGGGAGTCGCCAGGCCACATCCGGACTATAAGGCCTCTCATGGCCCGTTCGGCCGCCTTGTGCAGCTCGACCAGTTGCTTCAGCTGGTCGCTCACAGGCGTCAGGTGTTCAGTCCCAGTATACTGAGACCAAAACAACTTCTCCATTGAGCTTCCCTCCTCGGCCTGGTAATACTTTGCGGCATCCGACACACTACGGGGCAAATCTGCGAATGCCCATGGAGAGCTCCGGACTCGGGTAAGTAACAAGTAATTTACTTTCACATGCTTGCTTTGCATAATGAATGCCTTACCCGTCGCTATCTTCTTCATCGCCTCAATTTCCTGGAGGGCCTTTTGGGCTTCGGCCTTGGCATGCTTTGGGCTCTCGAGGGCCACGGCAATCTCAGACTCTTGTGTCTTTGAGTCAAGCTCCAAAGTCTCGTGCTTCTTCACGAGAGCCTGGAGCTCTCGTTGCACCACACCCACCCGTGCCTCTTGTTTTTCCCGCTCTATGCGCTCCCTGGCCGCTTTGTTCTCGGCCTCGGACAACGCTTGCTTCAGGGTCGCCACCTCAGTCGTGGCCCCTGGCACATCCATGATGATACTATCATTTTGCAACCATATCCTTTTTTCAATATATATATATAGACAAGGTATTACTTACATTTGTTCTCCTCGAGCTGCCTCTTGGCAAGGCCGAGCTCTTCCTCAGACCGCTCGAGGTTCTGCTTCAGTACGGCGACCTCCGCAGTAAGTGCGGCAGAGGTCAGCATCGAAGCCTACATACACATATAGACATACTTGTATTAGACTCCTGCAGATATTATTTTGATCCTCTATTCGGCTTTTCTTTGTGAACACCAAACAGAGCATCAGGGGCTACTGTCTATGTGGTAATAGTTTCCTATATTTTAAATACATACCTCAAAGCCTGTTAGAAGGATGGCACAGGCTTCAGTCAGTCCGCTCTTGGCAGACTGAACCTTCTTGATCACCGCACTCATATTAGTGCGGTGCTCTTCGTTGATGGAAGCACCGCGAAGCGCTCCCAGCAGGTTGTCTGGTACCTCTGGTTGGACAAAGGTCACCGGCACGGGCGGCTTGCCCCTCTTGGAAGGGGCCGCCTACCGGAGTCCGGAACCACTGGAGGTTCCGGCGCGGTGCTCGACTGGAGGCCGAACTTGGAGCCTGTGGGAGTCTTGCTCCCTTTGCGCTTGGAGTACGGAAGGTCGCCTTGAGGCGCCTCCAGGACTACCTCTCCTCGGCTCGACGCCCCTTGATACAATGCCTCAACATTGTCCGTGGGGCGAGGGAAGATGGCGGTCGAAAGTGAATCGCTATTCATATCCGACGAGTCCAAAGAACCGCTCGACCAGGATAGGTCGATACGAGTCCGGGACGGACTACATAACCATATTCGGTGTTAGGAGAAGCTGTGCAATTAAACTATGCCATGAGTTACTCTGGTATTCGAATACTTACGAGTTCGCCAGGGGCTTGGACCTAGGTAACCACTCGTCTTCGCTGTCGGCGGCGGTGCTGGAGCAGTCTGGAAGGAAAGTCCTTCCCTTCTTGGACCCTCCGACCTCCCCGTTTGGGGCAGCATTCCTTTTCTTGTCTTCCCTAGCTGGAGGGGGAGAACCTTTATCTGCCTCCTCCTCGTTTTCACGGGAGGAGTGCGTCTCGGAGTTATCGGACGATGAGTCCGATACCACCTGGCGCCGGGAACTCTTTCGGGTTCCCGTGGCTTTCTTCTTGATCTTCTTCTCCGACACCTCATAAGGAGCCGGAGTCAGCATCTCCGTCAGAAGAGCATCTGCAGGGTCTTTGGGCAGTCAATCTGCCCCGATGTCTCCACCCAGTCATGTCAAAGGCATGGGAGCTCAGATCCCGCACATGATTAAACTATGGAGAATGAATACCCTATAAGTGATAAAAGAGCTTACCGCGCCGGCTTGGCGCTGCGCGCTGAGTCCGCGATCCTCGATGAGGGGAGGGGGAACCTCGGCACTCTTAAACAACACCTTCCAGATGTCCTCGTGCGTCGTTCCAAAGAGCTCGCTTAGAGTCTGGTGCTGGGCCGGGTCGAACTCCCACAAATTGAACACCCGTTGTTGACATGGGAGGATCCGGCGGATGAGCATGACCTGGACTATGTTGACAAGCTTGAGCTTCCTGTTTATCATATTTTTGATATAGGTCTGGAGTCTGGTCAGCTCTACCGGATTACCCCAGGGCAGGCCCTTCTCTTTCCAGGAGGTGAGCCGCGTGGGGATTCCGGATCGGAATTCGGGGGTCGCCGCCCATTTGGTGTCGCGCGGTGCGATGATGTAGAACCACCCCGATTGCCACCCCTTTATGGTCTCCACATAGGAGCCCTCGAGCCATGTGACATTGGGCATTTTGCCCACCATGGCGCCTCCGCACTCCGCCTGCTAGCCGCCCACCACCTTCAGTTTGACGTTGAATGTTTTCAGCCATAGGCCGAAGTGGGCTCGATGCGGAGGAAAGCCTCACACACGATGATAAACGCCGAGATGTTGAGGATGAAGTTCGGGGCCAAATCGTGAAAATCCAGGCCGTAGTAGAATATGAGCCCCGGACGAATGGGTGGAGGGGAAATCCCAGTCTGTGGAGGAAGTGGGTAAGGAATACTACCCTCTCATGGGGCCTGGGGGTGGGGATGAGCTGCTCCTCATCTGGGAGCCGGTGTGCGATATCCTCGGATAAGTATCCGGCTCCCCTCAGCTTTTTGATGTCTCCCTCTGTGATGGAGGAGATCATACACTTGCTCCCTGCTCTGGGCATTTTTGGAGGAGGTTGAGGAGAAGAATGCGTACTTGGGCGCTGGAGCTCGAGTGCGCAAGAATGGATGAGCAATGAGGAAGAAGGCGTGGGTGGAAAAAGGTGAACCCTTATCCCTTTATAAGGGAGGACGAAACTATGCGCCCCCACCAACCTGGCAAAACTCGCTTATCCCCCAAGCTTCGTAATTGATGGCGCGGTTGGGTTACCCACGTCCGTATTGATGGGAATCTCGTAGTAAAGGGAACACGATCTCTGCTTCGACAAGACGTGCCGAGGAAACCGCCTCATGGAACACGCTGAGATTGGCTATAAAAAACGATTCGAATAAAGACCTGGCTGTGGTGTGATGTCACACTATGGGGTACGTCAGCAGATGGGATTTGTGGAAATATTATTCTCTCTACGATTGTATGTGGAACTTGTTTTGCAGAGCCGGACACGTTCCTCATGTTCAAAATCTTTTATGAAGTATTCGGAGGAGGAACCCGCCTTGCAATGCCGAAGACAAATCTGCGCGCCGGACTCATCATCATTGAAGCCTGGTTCAGGGGCTACTGAGGGAGTCCTGGATTAGGGGGTATCCGGACAGCCGGACTATATCCTTGGCCGGACTATTGGACTATGGAGATAGTAGATTGAAGACTTCGTCCCGTGTCCGGATGGGACTCTCCTTGGCGTGGAAGGCAAGCTTGGCAATACGGATATGTAGATCTCCTTCCTTGTAACCGACTCTGTGTAACCCTAGCCCCCTTCCGGTGTCTATATAAACCGGAGTGTTTAGTCCGTAGGACCAAGAACAACAATCATACCATAGGCTAGCTTCTAGGGTTTAGCCTCTTCGATCTCGTGGTAGATCAACTCTTGTAATACCCATATCATCAAGATCAATCAAGCAGGAGTAGAGTTTTACCTCGATCGAGAGGGCCCAAACCTGGGTAAAAACATCGTGTCCCCTGTCTCCTGTTACCATCCGCCTAGACGCACAGTTCGGGACCCCCTACCCGAGATCCACCAGTTTTGACACCGGCAACGTGGTTCGTTTATCCAGGTACAGGCCGCGAGGATACGTAAAACCCTACTCCTGCTTTGGTCAATGTATTCTGAGTTCTTGGGCTAGCTACTGGGTGTAATGAGCTCCAAAAAGCCGAATCCTTCTCCTGTGCGCCATGGGCCTCCTTTTATAGGTGAAAGGGGCTTCCAGAGTGGCACACAGGAGGTGGAAAGGTCTACAGTGGCATGAGGTTATCCCTCGTATTACAGGACAGGGTGCATTTAATGGATTGCTTAGGTGTCCTCTTGCTTTATCGGGGATGGGGGCGACGCCCATCTCGTCCGTCGCTGCTCCTCCAAGCTTCGACACGCGCCCTGACCAGCGATGCATGCGGTGCCATGTAGGCACGCAGGCAGCTGAGGTGGCGCGGTGGTGGAGCCTCCACGAAGGGCTGCATGTTGCCACGCAGTTGCCTGCCCAGCTAGTTGGGTCGGCAACTGCATGCGAACGGCGGCGGAGACTTGGCTGGCGCGGGCCTGACGGTGGCCCTACTGGTGCGCTTGGCGAGGGCCTTGCCGGGTGGCCTGCCAAGGGTCTTGCCGTGGCGCGCAGGCGTCCCTGGCAAGGATCTTGCCGTGGGTCTTGTGGGTTTCTTCGGTGAGGATGGCCGCCTTCCTATGCTCATTTGATCTTGACTATCCTTTGTGTTCACAAAGATCTGCATGCCACCACAGAGGTGCCTCCCCAGCCCTGTCCCAATGCACTTGTTGAGTGTTGGTGGGCTCGAGGGTGGCTCGCTCAGCTGGCGTGGGCGAGCTGCCCCAGCAAGGGTCTTGCCGGGGCCGCTGAGGCTGGCCCCCGGCAAGGGTCCTTGCCGGGGAAACCTGCTTCGCCCATCTGATCTTCGTGGCCTTGGTCCTTGTCGGTGTCAAAACCGGCGGATCTCGTGTAGGGGGTCCCGAACTATGCGTCAAGGCCGGATGGTAACAGGAGACAAGGGACACGATGTTTTTACCCAGGTTCGGGCCCTCTCGATGGAGGTAAAACCCTACTCCTGCTTGATTAATATTGATTATATGGGTAGTACAAGAGTAGATCTACCACGAGATCAAGGAGGCTAAACCCTAGAAGCTAGCCTATGGTATGATTGTGTATCATGATGGTTCTGTCCTACGGACTACAACCCTCCGGTTTATATAGACACCGGATAGGGTTGGGGTTACACAGAGTCGGTTACAATGGTAGGAGATCTTGAGTATCCGCATCGCCTAGCTTGCCTTCCACGCCAAGGGAAGTCCCATCCGAACACGGGACAAAGTCTTCAATCTTGTATCTTCATAGTCCAACAGTCCGGCGAAGGTATAGTCCGGCTACCCGAACACCCCCTAATTCAGGACTCCCTCAGTAGCCCCTGAACCAGGCTTCAATGACGACGAGTCCGGTGCGCAGATTGTCTTCGGCATTGCAAGGCGGGTTCCTCCTCCAAGTCCTTCATAGAAGTTTTGTAATCACCAAAAATAGTGTCCGGCTCTGCAAAATAAGTTTCCACATATTGCCATAGAGAGTGTTGGCGTTCTAGGAACGGGGGTCCCTAGACTTGCCTGCCAGCGGCCTGCCGCGTGGCTCAAATGGGGGCCCTGCGTGGCCCATCTTCATCAACACAACGCTCAAGACCCTTGCGAGGGGCCAAGCCTCGCGAGGCGGACGACACGGCGCTTCCTCAAGCACGACCTCCTTAGGTTGGCTCGCGAGGAGGTGGAGAGATCAAGGCGGGTACCTCACGAGGTGCCCATGATGCAAGCCATGACGACTAAGGGTGCCAGGCGGGCGCCAGCCCGCGCAGCGTCTCCCTTTCCTCTTTGGTGCAAAGGGGGCAAGCGCAGGCGAGAGGATCAAGCAAAGGCAACCATTTCGGTGCAACAAGACCAAGACAAGTCCAACGGTGGGAAGGAGGTCACCATGGAGCCCAGGACGGCGTCACCACAGGGCCTTTGGCAGGCGAAGACCAACTTTAGTCAGGATAAGTGTACCAGATGTTCCCCTTCAAATTGGCCAGTTGTTGGCGCCCTTCCCGCTCAATATTTGGGAAGAGGCCCAGGGCCTTTGCTTATAAATAGGACAAGCCACCCTCAGGGCAGGGGGACCTAGTTAGAACCTGATCCAGCATCTAGAGAGAGAGAGAAGGGCGATCGAACTCTCCTAGCAGTTCATCCCCTAGCCAAGAACAGACCCTCGCGAGGCTGTTCTTCCTTGTACTGTTCTTCCTCATCAGCTCAAGAGGCAATCCACCCACCACACTGGAGTAGGGTATTACACCACAATGGTGGCCCGAACCAGTATAAACTCTGTGTCTCTTGTGTTGTTCTTGCAGCAGTTAGATCCTTACGAGACGGAGAGGTAGAGGGCACGATCTCCGCGCGCACCCCAGAGTTCGAACCTCAAGGGTCTGCCGGAACCCGTGACCGACATTTGGCGCGCCAGGTAGGGGTGCGCCGGAGCCAGTCTTCCACCGCTCCGCTCTCCTCCGATCGTCGCATCCATGTCTGACGCTCGGCGGGCCCGTGCCGAGCGCCGGGCCGCCATCGCTTCCCGCGCCGTCCAGACGGCCCCCGTCGGCGGGCGTCCTCGTCGCTCCCCGTCGCCCGCCGTCAACGCCGCCACCGGCCCGGCGGGGAACGAGCAGGAAGCATCCTCTCAGCACCCGTCCGTGCGGCGAGGTGGCCGCACCGCCACTCCGTCGCTCACCCCGGCCGGTTCTTCATCGCACGCGCTTCGCGCGCCCTTGGAGGCTCGAGCTGCGCTCCTCGCGGCGAACGAGCTCCTGCGCTACCGCCCCGTCGACGACGTCTACGAGGAGTGGCTCGACCGCGTCGCCGAGCTCGTCCGCGCTGCAGGGGGCTCTCCCGCGCCTTCCGCACGGCTGCGCCGCAATCTGCCCCGCGTGGGCAATGAAGCCCCGGGGGCATTCCAGCCGCCTCCTTTCCAAGAAGATGCCATGGCCCCAAGGCGCGCAGCTCCTGGGCGGAACCTGCTCCGTCATGCGCCGGCCCAGCAGGAACGGAGCTGCCAAGAAGTCCCGCAACCGCAAGAGGCCGCCTGGGCGCTCCCAGCTCCGGTTCGCCGAGACCCCGCTCCAGCTCCGGCACGTCAAGACCCCGCGTTTCTCCCAGCTGCAGCACAAGGGGAGCCGCAAGGCCAAGCTCTCCCTCGACCAAAACCTCCCGCGGCCACCGCCGGCTATCGTGCCTACACCGCCGAGCTGCGCGGAGTCGCATGGCCCGGCAAGTTCAAGTCGGACCTGCCCCCTCGCTACGACGGCACAACTGATCCCACAGAGTTCCTCCAGCTTTACGAGCTGGGAATCGAAGCTGCCAGCGGGGACGAAAAGGTCATGGCGAACTGGTTCCCCATGGCGCTGAAGGAAGGTGCTCGCACTTGGCTCCTGAACCTGGCCCCAGGCACGATCTCCTCCTGGGACCAGATGTGTACCCGCTTCATCGCCAACTTCCAAGGTACCCGCGACCGGCTTCCCGCCGTGAGCGACATGCGCCGCATCAAGCAGCAACCTGGGGAGACCCTGCAGAAGTACATCCAGCGCTTCAACAGTGCGCTCCTCAAGATCCCCAGGGTGTCCGAAGAAGCCATCATTTCGGCCTTCTCTGATGGTGTGCGCGACGTCAAGATGAAGGAGGAGTTGGCGATGCATGAAGACCTCTGCACCTCCCTGGAGCTGTTCAACCTGGCGAACAAGTGCAACAAGGCTGAGGAGGGACGCCTCTCCCTCCTCGAGCTGCCTGCCGCAGACCCAGAAGAGAAGAAGCCCAAGGCCAAGGACGTGAAGCGCAAAGGGGCTGCCGTGCTCGCGGCAGAGCCGGACACCAAGCGGGGCAAGGATCTGCCCGAATCCTCCAGGGGCAGCCGGTACTGTGTGTACCACGACCTCCACACCCACAACACCAATGAATGCCAAGAACTCCGCGCCGTGCGAGAAGGGAGAGTCGGCCGACGCCCTGACCATGCTGACCGGGGCTACGGCCGAGGAGGAGGAAGGAACCCGGGACGCTGGGAAGATCATGGCCCACGTCAAGGCTGGCGTGACCAACCTCGCAAGGACTGCTGGCATGACCAACCTCGCGAGGACCATTGGCGTGACCCGCGTCGCGAGGGGGACTGGAGGGACCAACCTCGTGAGGATCTCCCTCATGGCAACCCAGGCCTGCCGCCATTGCCGCCTCAGCCAAGAAGGAACGAAGACCGCCACCAAGACGAGGTGGCTGGGGGCTTCCAGGAGCCTCGCGCCATCGCCTGCATCCTGGGCGGAGCTCAAGCCCCAGCCTCTCAACGTATCTTCAAGCAGTTTGCTCGCGAAGTGAACGCAGTTCTCCCCAAGCTCGAGGCAACGCATCCCCTCAGGTGGTCGGCCTGCACCATCACGTTCAGCTCAGCAGAACAGCTCAAGTGCGCGGCCACAGCCGGAGTCCTCCCAATGCTTTGTTCCCCAGTCATCAGCAACGTTCTGGTCACCAGGACCCTCATCGACGGAGGGGCAGGGCTCAATGTCTTGTCCGTGGAAACATTCAACAGCCTCCAAGTGCCCTATGACCAGCTTCAGCCAACCAAGCCCTTCTCCGGAGTCACCGATGGTTCCACAGTCCTGATCGGGCAGGTCCGCCTCCAAATAACCTTCGGCACCTACAACAACTACCGCACCGAGCTCATCGACTTTGACGTCGCCCACATCCGCCTGCCATACAACGCCATCCTCGGGTACCAGGCGCTGGCCAAGTTCATGGCCGTGACTCACCACGGCTACAACGTCCTCAAGATGCCAGGAAGCGGCGGCATAATCACGGTGCCATGTCAAGAGAAGGATGCAGTGTGTGCCCTAGAGCGAGCCTTTCAGGCCGCGTCACTAGAAGACCCAGATCACAGAAGGAGGAGGCTTCCTGAGACCACCCCCAAGAAGAAGAAGACAACATCAGGCTCAGCCCCTCAGGAGGCAGGCCCTTCAAGGCCCGCGTCTGCCCAGGGGGATCCTCCTTCAATCGCATAGGAAAGCGCGCCCGGCGCCCCCCTCAGGCAGGGCTCGGGGGCTCTCACCTGGAGGGCCACCGACCTCGCCAAGGTCACGAGGGAGGCGCTGGGGCACCATGTGGAGGCGTGTTTCGAAGCACGTTTCCCTCGAAAGGAAGCCAGGGAAAGAAGGTCAGACCAGCAGGAGTTTGTTAGCAAGGCCATTCAAGAACTACAGGAGTCAAGGATCATGAGAGGTTGCCGTCGCCTACCAGCTGTGGCTCCCCATCCAGGCGAGGATGGTGGGCTGCGCGTCTGCATCGACGTACCGGGGCTCAATCAGATCGCCACGGCGGAGCGCCTCTGGCCCTCACAAGTGGGGCGCTGCGGAGGACCACCCCACAGCTATGCTCGCATGCCTTATGGCCTGCCGAGCGCGGCTGCGGCGTACCAGCGCATCATGAGGAGCATCTTGGAGGCGCAAGAAGACAGGCGTTCCACAGCCCTGGCGGAGATGGAGGCTGCTCACGAGGAGCCACCAGTGCCTCCGGAGCCTCCCGAGGCCGCTGGGCCTGGGGGCTCGTGAGGATTGGCTTCTGCAGCCCACCGAGTCTACTGCACCAACGCCACTACACCGACGGCATCTTCAGGTGACATCTTTCAAGTTTCATTCACAGCTGGGAACGCCCTCCCAGGGTTGCGTCATTCCTAGGCCGCGTGGGTCCGTCCCTGTGGCATGTATCCCTTTTTATCTTTTCAGTCGCTAGCTTGCTTTGCTGGGGGCGCCCCTCGGGCTGCATCATCCCCAGGCCACTTGGGCTAGGCCCAGCGGCATGTATCCCTTCCGCGTTTATTTCCAATTATGCATCATGCTTGATTACTCGATGCCGTCCACGGCACCTTTTCTTCTTCATGTCGACCACTTGCACGTTAAAGGGGGGGTGCCTGAGCATCGCGACTCAGGGCTCTTACTGGCTCTCCGGCCCTCACCCTCTGGCCTTGTCCACGGCATCGCGACCTGGCATACCAGCAACGGCTGAGACAAGCTCGAGGGCCGGGACCCGAGGACGTAGAGTGCCGGCATCTAACCAGATTTTGCAGGAACACATCTCAAGATATGGCCCAGTGCCAGGCACAACCCGCCTAGAGGTAGGGCCTCGTGAGTCCCGCGCTGGCTCACGGGTGCCCAGATACACCTCACCTAGCTCTACCGTGCCAGCCACGTGTCAGGGCGGGGCTGTACACGCCCCGGGGGCTGCTCCAGGAGGGGAGCCCCCTCCCACGTACCAGTGGAAGCACCATGCTCCGCGCTGGCTGACGACACTACCGAGGAGCGGCTATGCCCGTACACATACGGAAGCGCTATGCTTTGCGCTGGTGATAAACAACTGAGGGTGGCCTCCGGGCCGCGTTAACCTCAGGGAGCCCCGAGCTCAGTGGCCGGCCTCATCGCAACGCCTCCCCCCGGGAGCGCCGCGCGAGGGGGCTGGGCGCGGGGGCTACGACTGGGTCACGCCCAGCCGTACACCCCAGCCAGGCCCCTCGGGCCTGGTTCGTCGCGCGTCTCTCCCCGAGCGGAGCCAAGGTATGAAGGCCGATTGCGCATCAAGGGGGACTCCTGAGCATCGTGACTCAGGAGCCTAACTGACTCCATAGCCCCTCACTCCTTAGTTCCGAAAGGCTATGTTGGGTGAGGTACGCGCGGGGTCGGGCTCTACAGACGTAGAACGGTAGCCCCGCCTACATTCCGTCTCATGCTGTTCGCGCGTCAAGGGGGACTCCTGAGCATCGCGACTCAGGAGCCTAACTGACTCCATAGCCCCTCACTCCTTAGTTCCGAAAGGCTATGTTGGGTGAGGTACGCGCGGGGTCGGGCTCTGCAGACGTAGAACGGTAGCCCCGCCTACATTCCGTCTCATGCTGTTCGCGCGTCAAGGGGGACTCCTGAGCATCGCGACTCAGGAGCCTAACTGGCTCCGTAGCCCCTCACTCCTTAGTTCCGAAAGGCTATGCTGGGTGAGGTACGCGCGGGGTCGGGCTCTGCAGACGTAGAACGGGAAACACACCTACATCACGCTTCCCTACTTGTTGTTCGTGCGCCAAGGTGGACTCCTGAGCATCGCGACTCAGGAGCCTAACTTGTCACGTGGCCCCTCATTCCTTTGGTCCCGTCCTGGTTTCTGGTCGGGGCTGATGCTGGGTGAGGCATGCGTGTGGCAGGGCTCTGCCTGCATAGAACATAAGCAAGAAGGGAAGGGGAACATAAAATTCAAGGAACTTAAAAGTGAATATTACAACCCATAATTTCGCCTTGGTACCAAACGCAAATTTAAATGCCTCCCCGAGGCGTCGTGCATGTGCAGGAATCGAAAGAAGGACAGGAACGATCGCGGAGTCACTTGTCGGCAGCGGAGTCGCGTGGAGTAGCTTCGCCTTGTGGGGTAGTGGGGCCGGCAGCGCCTCACTTCGGCTTGGTGCTGAAGGCCCGGAACTTCCCTAGAAACGCCTCTGCGCGCCCCTTCACGGCCTCAACAGCGGAAGCAGCGCCCTCACCGCTCACCGGCTCCAGCAGGCTATCGAGGTCGGCACTGGGATTGCGAAGATAGACATGGGCGAAGACCCGCGTCAGCGCGGCAGAAGACAGGACTCGCGCCTCGGCCTCGGCCGTGGGGGCGAGTCCAAGGGCGACATCTCCAAGAGCCTTCACCAAGAAGGGAAGCAGTTTGGCGGGGCCGTCCTCGTCACCAGCCAGCGGGCTATCCAAGCCGCTCTCGTAAAGCGTCTTCAGTGAAGCACGAGCATCCTTCTCCATGTCCGCTAAGGCCACGCGGTCCTCGGCGAGGACCCGGCCTTGGCGTCCAGCTTGGCCTTCGTCGTCTCCAGCTCCTTCTTCAACGCGCCTAGGTGGCTGCGGTGCTTCTTGAGCTTCACCTCCCGGTCCTCGAGCGCCGCCTCGCGAGCTTTCACCCCCATCTCCTGCTCTTGGCGAAGGCAGGTCTCCTCTGCAAGCTGATCCCGCAGGCCTTGCAACTCGTCCTCCAGCTCCTTGCAGCGGCCGCGGATGCCAACCGCCTCTCCCAGGGCCGCGCCGCGGGCAGCCTTTGCCTCGAGGGTGGCCTCCCTCTCCTCGTCACAGGCCGTCGAGGCCTGAACCAGCGCTGCCCGAATCAAGGCATCGCAGCAAATCCACCCCGAGGCCAGCTCCAGGCGCCCGGCCACCAGGCGAGGGTCGGCGCCTAGAAGATCCTGCCGCAGCCGGTCCAGTCCAGCAACAGCCCGCTCCAAGATGGAAGAAGAAGGCGGAGAAGCATCGGTGCGCTTCAAGGCAGCAGGAGGAGTCGCGGAACCAGCAGCCGGCGGAACGGGAGGAGAAGGTAGCGGCGGCGAGGGTGCGGTATCCCGAGACGGAGTCTGCTGCGCCTCCCCAGCCGTAGCAGCAGCACTAGGCAAGGGCACCTCTGGGGTCGATCGAGCCATGGGGGCTGACGCCCTGGCCAGCTCGGCCAAGCCCCGCAAGGACGAGTGGGCAGGAGAAGCCCGCGCGTCGCGGTGGCCTCCCCTGCAGGTGGAGGTGTCGTTGCAGCTGGGGCCTCAGGAGCTCCCTTCAGCCTCTTCGCCGCGGGCGCCAGCCTGCTCAGGAGAAGTAATTGTCAAGCCTCGTCAGCGGAACAAGAAACCAGGAGTCAAGGATCAAGCACTTACAGGTCGTCGCCAGAAATCTCCAGCGGTCTCCTGCCAAACTTGAAGCCGGAGAGCCGGCTGGAGGGGTCGACCTCAGAAGCAGAAGGCGCGTCAGCGGTTCGCCCCGGAGTCAGGGCGGACCCGCGGGGAATCAACCCGGTCCTTCCCTTCTTCGGGACAGGGGGTGAGCTCCCGCTTCCCAGCACGTCGTCATCATCGTCCTCATCGCTCGGCGAAAGGCGGAGAGCGCGGGGCTTGCGCTGGAGCGGGGGAGCCCTAGACTCTTCGTCAGTCGCCTCGGAGTCAGGGCCTGCCTCCTGCTGCTCCTCGCCCCCGTCTCCGCTGGAATCGCCGGAAGACACATCCACCAGATCCTCGGGAGCCACCACAGGCACGAGCCCGTCCCCGTTGAAGACGGGCATGGACTTCACCACTTGCTCCCAATCGTCGCGGAGGAACAGGGGCAAAGGCGCGCCCTCCAGCCTTGCTGCCTCGCCCCCGACCAGGGACTGGAGAACCGCAGTCACGTCCTCTTCGCCCACGGCTGCGGGGCTCGGGTGAGGCCCCCACATCGGGGGAGAGTACTGCCGAAGCGGAGCCAGCTGGTGCTCCAGGAACTCCCTCAGCAACGACGCCCCGGTCAGCTTCGCCGTCGCCATGTTGGCTGGCTTCAGATCGGCGTACATCTTCGCCAGCATCGACTTCGCGCGGGGATCCGTGAGCTCCGCTCGGCACCAGTCTTCCGAGCTTACGGGCGGCTCCGTGGGAAGGGCCAACCGAGGGTGGACGCGCCCGGCGTCAACCAATACCCACTTGCTCCGGAAGCCCTCGATCCTCTTCCCTGGATTCGAGATGGCCATGGAGCTGCCGCACGCGACGAAGCCCGCGCACGCAGAAGGGGAACCTTTGGAGGTCCGGAGGTAAAAGTAGTGGCGCAGCAAGGCCACTGAAGGCTGCACCCCCACATGCGCCTCGCAGTAGTAGGCGAAGATCGCCAGGAGAAGGACGGAGTTGGGGTGGAGATGCAAAGCTTGCAAGTTGTAGTGGCGGAGGACGGCGAGGAAGAATTCAGAGAAAGGAGGCAGCAGGCCGGCTGTAATGGAGCTCACGAAGAAAGGATAGAAGGTGCTCCCTTGGCCTTCAGGAGCATCAGAACCGACCTTGAACATCCGTGCCCCGTCAATGCCCTGCGCCGCAGCCATCCGGTGCAGTAGGGCGAGGCTCGCCTTCGACACGTTGGGCGAATCCAAAGCAGGCGAGAACCAAGCTTCGGCCGGGGCCCGGCGAGGCGCCATGGCTACCTGGGTCGAGCAGGTGGAGCAGATCTGGAAGCTTGGAGGAAGGGAGGAGAAGCGCAAGAAACGGGATATGAGCAGCGGATGAAGAAGGAGAAGGACAAAGCCCGAGCGGATGCCACACCTTTAATAACTTGCGCAGTTGCTAAAGCGCCTACGTCCAATCAACCGCCATGCGGCGCCCAAGGCCGCAGGCTGTTAGGGCCCGCGGTGCTTCGCCCTTGCCCTTTCGCCTCTCGGCACGGCCAAGTCCATGCGCGCCTTGGGCCCGGGGGCTACTGTCGGCGTTCTGGGAACGGGGGTCCCCAGACTTGCCTGCCTGCGGCCTGTGGCGTGGCTCAAATGGGGGCCCAGCGTGGCCCATCTTCATCAGCACAAGGCTCAAGACCCTCGCGAGGGGCCAAGCCTTGCGAGGGAGACGACACGGCGCTTCCTCAAGCACGGCCGCCTTAGGCTGGCTCGCGAGGAGGCGGAGAGATCAAGGCGGGTACCTCATGAGGTGCCCATGATGCAAGCCATGACGACTAAGGGTGCCAGGCGGGCGCCAGCCCGAGCAGCGTCTCCATTTCCTCTTTGGTGCAAAGGGGGCAAGCGCAGGCGAGAGGATCAAGCAAAGGCACCCATTTCGGTGCAACGAGACAAGACCAGTCCAACGGTGGGAAGGAGGTCACCATGGAGCCCAGGACGGCGTCACCACAGGGCCTTTGGCAGGCGAAGACCAACTTTAGTCAGGATAAGTGTACCAGATGTTCCCCTTCAAATTGGCCAATTGTTGGCGCCCTTCCCGCTCAATATTTGGGAAGAGGCCCAGGGCCTTTGCTTATAAATAGGGCTAGCCACCCTCAGGGCAGGGGGACCTAGTTAGAACCTGATCCAGCATCTAGAGAGAGAGAAGGGCGATCGAACTCTCCTAGCAGTTCATCCCCTAGCCAAGAACAGACCCTCGCGAGGCTGTTCTTCCTTGTACTGTTCTTCCTCATCAGCCCAAGAGGCAATCCACCCACCACACTGGAGTAGGGTATTACACCACAATGGTGGCCCGAACCAGTATAAACTCTGTGTCTCTTGTGTTGTTCTTGCAGTAGTTAGATCCTCACGAGACGGAGAGGTAGAGGGCACGATCTCCGCGCGCACCCCAGAGTTCGAACCTCAAGGGTCTGCCGGAACCCGTGATCCGACAGAGAGAATAATATTAACACAAATCAAATCTGCTGACGTATTCCGCAGTGCGTCAACACACTGCGGCCAAGCTCTTTATACAAATTGGTTTCACTTTTCCACCTCAGCGCGTTTAGCGAGGCGGTTTCCTTGGCACGTCTTGTCAAAGCAGAGATCGTGTGCCCCTTTTAACGGGATCCTCATCAATACGGACATGGGTAACCCAACCGCGCCATTTACCACGGCGCTTGGGAGGCAAGTGAGTTTTATTAGGTAGGTGGGGATGCATAACCGCATCCGCCCATATAAGGGGATAAGGATCCACCTTTTTACCTACGCCTTCTTCCTCCTTTGCCAATCCATCTCTCGCGCACTAAAGCTCCAGCGCCCAAGCCCGCTCTTCCCACCTCAACCTTCTCCAGCAATGTCCGGAGCGGGAGGCTAGTGGATGGTCTCCTCCGTTACGGAGGTTCAAGTTAAAAAGCTAAGGAAAGCCGGATACCTGTCCAAGGACATCCCGCACCGGCTTCCTGAGGAGTAGCAGCTTCTCCCCACCCCAAGGCCCCATGAGAGGGTTGTTTTCCTTCCCCACTTCCTCCGCTGACTGGGTTTTCCACTTCACCCATTTGTCCGGGGACTCATGTTCTACTATGGCCTAGATTTCCACGATCTGGCCCCGAACTTCATACTCAACATCTCGGCGTTTATCGTCATGTGTGAGGCCTTCCTCCGCGTCCGCCCCCATTTCGGCCTTTGGCTCAAGACCTTCAATGTCAAGCCCAACATAGTGCGCGGCAGCCAAGCGGAGTGCGGAGGTGCTATGGCTGGCAAGATAGCCAACGTCCTCTGGTTCGAGGGCTCCTTTGTGGAGACCCTAAAGGGGTGGCAAGCCGGGTGGTTTTACATCACTGAGCCCCACGATCCGAAATGGGTCGCAGCCCCTGAATTCAGATCCGGAGCCCCCACGTGGCTTGTGTCCTAGAAAGAGACGGGCCTGTCGTGGGGCAAGGAGGAAGAGGTGATCAGACTGAAGACCTGCATCAAGTCCCTGGTAGACAAGCCAATCCGGCTGGTCAATATAGTCCGGGTCATGCTCGTTCGTCTGATCCTCCCGTGCCAACAACGGGATTTCAATTTGTGGGAGTTCGACCCGGCGCAGCAGCGAACCCTCAAAAGGCTCTTCGACACGTCGTATGAAGACGTCTGGAAGGTTCTAATCAACGGCGTCGGAGGCCCCGCATCCGCTTCCGAGGACCGCGGATACAACACGCAACGTCACGCTAGCGAGGTAAGCTATCTATGCCTTTGACAGGATTATTAAGCTCTTTTTCATAGATTAACTCTATGCGGGATCTAAACTCCCTTACCTTTGACAGGCTTGGCAGGCGATATCTGGACAAATTAACTGTCCGGCTCCCCTGCCCGAAGACCCAGCCCCAGCTCTCCTGGTGCAGCTGCTGACTCCGGCACCTTACGTGGTGTCGGAGAAGAATGTCAAGAAGAAGAAGACCACCGGGACTCAAAAGAGTGCCCGAAACTTGGTGGTGTCGGACTCGTCGTCTGACGAGTCTGAGGCGCCCTCCTCTCGTGAAAATGAGGAGGAGGAAGAAAAAATCTCTCCCCTCAGTGGGGGGAGAAAAGAAGAAGAAGGCCGCCCCATCGGGGGAGGCCGAGGGGTCTAGGAAGAGGAATACCCCTCCGCCGGACTACTCCCACGACGCGGCACAGAGCGGAGAGGAGTGGCCGGATAGGGCCAAGCGTCCGGCGAAATCGTAAGTATTCGTATACCAGAGTGACTCATGATATTAATGCACAACTCTCCCTAATGTCGAATGTGATTTATGCAGCCCGCCCCGGGCCGAACTCGACGATTCGTCGAGCGGCTCCCTGGATTCGTCGGACGTGAACTCAGTTCCGCCCCGCTGTCTCCCCCCGCACTGCGGACGACGCCGAAGTGGCGTCGCAACAAGCCCCGGGGCAGGAGGAGGTGGTCCGGGAGGAGCCGAAAGGCGACCTCCCGGACTCCAGGAATAAAGGGGACAAGACCCCCCAGGGCTCCGAGTCCGGCTTTGTGCCGGACGCCGCGCCGGACTCTTCAACAGTTCCGGTTCGCGGTAGGCGAACTCCTTCCAAGAGGAGCGAGCCTTCTGAGCCGGCAGCCTCCGTCCAACCGGAGGTGCCGGACAATCTGCTGGAGGTGCTTGACGGCGCCTCCATCGACGAGGAACACTGTATTATTATGAGTACGGTGATCCGAAGGGTTCAGTCCGCCAAGAGCGGACTGACTGAAGCTTGCGCTAGCCTTCTGACAGGCTTCGAGGTAAGTAGAAATATGTCAAAATATGACCGCATAGACAGTAGCCCCTGATGCTCTGTTCGGCGTTCGAAAAGAAAAGCCGAATAGAGGATCTATTAGTTTTCGCAGGAGTCTAACAATAAAGAGTCAATATGCGTATGCAGGCTTCGCTGCTATCCACCGCCGCACTGACTACACAGGTGGAAGTCCTAAAAAAGGACCTCGGGCGGACTGAGCAAGAGCTCGGCCTTGCCAAATGGCAGCTCGAGGAAAAAGAAGGTAAGAAATACCCTACAAAGAGAAAATTTGCCTATAGAGAGGCGTGATTGCAAAAAATAACAGGATCGTACTGCTTATTGTAGGGGCCACAAATGAGGTGGCGACCCTCGGCACTAACTGAGGCCGGAAAGAAAACGACTGAGGAGCGCACCGAGCGATAAAGGCTTGGGGCACAGGTTGGCGAGGTGCAGCAAGAGCTGCAGGCTCTCATGGAAAAACATGAGAGCCTGGAGCTTGAGTCAAAGCGCAAGCATCCGAGCTCGCGTCGGCCCTTGAGTTCTCCAAGGGTGCCAAGGCCGAAGCCCAAAAGGCCCTCCAAGAGTTGGAGGAGATGAAAAAGATAGCAGCGGGTAAGGCATTCTTAATGCAAAGTAGGAATATAAAAGTAAACTACTTGTCACTTACCCGAATCCGGAGTTCTCCAGGGGCATTCGCAGATCTTCCCCGCAGCGTATCCGACGCCGCCGCATTCTACCGAGCTGAAGAGGGCAGCTCGACGGAGAGTGTGTTCTGGTCTCAGTATTCTGAGGCCGGACACCCTGTGCCTTTGAGCGATCAGCTGAAACAGCTGGTCGAGCTCCACAAGGCGGCCGTACAAGCCATGAAGGGCTTCCTAGTTCGGCTGTGGCCCGGAGAGGCCCTGCCTGGGAGCTACTTCGGGCTGGTGCGGCGGCTGGTGGAGGCATGTCCACGGCTTGAGGTCATCAAGCGTTCCGCCTGCATCGAAGGTGCCCGGAGGGCCCTTGCCCGTGCAAAGGTGCACTGGGGTAAGCTTGACGGAGAGAAACTTGTGAAGGACGGGCCGCCGTAGGGGAAGGAGCATTGCAAGCCCGAGAACTACTACAAGGATGTTCTTGCCGGTGCCCGCCTTATTGCGGATGAATGTACTAGAGATGTAATATTTGAATGAACTCGCTCGTGTTTATCCTGTGCGCTGAAAACTTGTTCATATGCGCTAAGAAATGCTTATGGAATCTAAAATATTATTTTCTGTGCGGCCGTTAATCCAAAATTGAGAGATGGCCAGTCGTCGGCTTCTGCCCCCATGCCGCTAGTGCTGGGGTGTTCGGGATAAACCTGAGCGCTCTTTTTCCCATGGTTGGGTCCTTCGAGGGAGGCGCTCAGCACAACGAACCAGGCAATTGGACTATAATGCTTGAACACTCTCACTTAGCCATAGAACTTTATAATTTTAAATTTCGGCGAAGCCCCTAGTTTGGAAGACCGAATTCGGGGCGCTATCCACGCCTTTGGCCGGACAGAGCCAGGTCCTTGCTCGAAGCGGCATAAGTCTTTAGGGACTCGAAAAACCTCTCGAACAGCGACCGGTCTCTCGCCTTATCATGACAGTCAGTTTTAGCTTTCTCCACTAAGGTGCTTAACCCAGCTGAACCGGGGCACAATCGCAGTGGTTCTCCTAGTGCTACCTTAGCCGATATAGCGGAACGTAAGGCACCAAAACATAGGAGCCGGGCAAACCCAACTATTGACCCAAATCATGATTCGGAGCCGATGCATATAGTGCTATAAGTTCAGGGTGCCGCACTTGTGAAAGTGTACGGACTTGTCACGCCAGATCGAAGGGTACTGAAGCCCCTGTAGTGTTTGTCGTACCATGGTGTATGGGTGCGATCATGTTATTTAATAAACATATATATTAAAAGAAAATAATGCAAAAAATAGGCAAAAAGCTATGCATTGTTTATAAAGAGGCTATTTATCAAAGCCAAACGATACAAGTAGTGCGATAAGCAAAAAGATATTAGACTATTTAACATGTCCTGACCAGGGGCAGGCCGCGGAATTGTGTTCGAAACAGATATACCGCTCGTAATAGAGACCACCTGAGAGTTCCATAATGCGGCGTAGCTTTGTCTGCTTCCCTGGATCATGCATCGTTTGTGCGACAGCCGAATTGCCGAACATGTCGTCCAAAGTGTGTAGTCCTAAAAGTAATAAAAAGAATCCGGCAGCCCCTAGTACGTTTTAAGCCGTATTGTAAGCATGCCATTACTGTGCCCCTTCCCCTGTGCCCAAGGTATTTCAAGGGCGTAATTATGTACGCGAGGTACTAGCTGCGCTATGTCGCGATGGCTGGGGTTGGGGCCGCATTGCTACGCCTGCTCAGAACGTGCCAGGCGGTCTTGTTGTAGGTTACTCCGGGCGTGCTTGGCATTGTGTGGCTTTTTAACGGCCGGACTGTAGAGTTGCTTAAAAAGGCTGCTTTGTACTTCCGCTGCGAGAGCCGCCGTGTGCTCCTCCGTACGGAGGGAGCGTTCGGTGTTTCTATTGACCGTGATTACTCCTCGAGGGCCTGGCATCTTGAGCTTGAGGTATGCGTAGTGCGGCACCACATTGAATTTCGCAAATGCGGTTCATCCGAGCAGGGCGTGATAGCCACTGCAGAACGGGACTATGTCGAATATTAACTCTTCGCTTCGGAAGTTATTCGGAGATCCGAAGACCACATCAAGTGTTACGGAGCCTGTACAGTTGGCTTCTACACCTGGTATAACGCCTTTAAAGGTCGTTCTTGTGGGCTTAATCCGTGATAGATCTATGCCCATTTGCCGCACTGTATCCTGATAAAGCAGGTTCAGGCTACTGCCGCCGTCCATGAGGAATCTTGTGATATGAAATCCGTCAATGATTGGGTCAAGAACCAATGCGGCAAAGCCGCCATGACGGATGCTAGTGGGGTGGTCCCTTTGATCAAAAGTGATCGGGCAAGAGGACCATGGGTTGAACTTTGGGGCGACTGGCTCCATCGCGTATACGTCCCGTAGCACACGCTTCCGCTCCTTCTTGGGAATGTGGGTTGCGTATATCATGTTCACCATGCGCACTTGTGGGGGAAACCCCTTCTGTCCATTGTTGTTCGGCAGCCTGGGCTCCTCTTCATCATTGCTATGCAGCCCCTTGTCTTTGTTTTCGGCTCTTAACTTGCCTGCCTGCTTGAACACCCAACAATCCTTGTTGGTGTGATTGGCTGGCCTTTCGGGGGTGCCATGGATCTGGCACAAGCGGTCGAGTATTCGGTCCAAACTGGACGGGCCCTGAGTATTCTTTTTAAATGGCTTTTTTCGCTGACCGGATTTATAGCCTCTGAATCCGGCGTTGACTGCCGTATCTTCATTGCTGTCGCTGCTAACGCGGTGCTTTTGCTTATTTTGACGTGTCCTGCCACTTTTGTCCTTGGTATCCGAATTACCAGGGTTCTTTGATAAGTTGTTGCTGCGAGCTAGCCAGCTGTCTTCGCCCGCGCAAAAGCGGGTCATGAGTGTCGTGAGGGCTGCCATAGATTTCGGCTTTTCCTGTCCCAGGTGCCGGGCAAGCCACTCATCGTGGATGTTATGCTTGAAGGCTGCTAGGGCCTCTGCGTCCGGACAGTCGACTATCTGGTTTTTCTTTGTTAGGAACCGTGTCCAGAATTGCCTGGCCGATTCCTCTGGCTGCTGAATTATGTGGCTTAGGTCGTCGGCATCCGGTGGTCGCACATAAGTGCCCTGGAAGTTGTCGAGGAATGCGGCTTCCAGGTCCTCCCAAGAACCGATTGAGTCTGTTGGCAGGCTGTTAAGCCAGTGTCGGGCCGGTCCTTTGAGTTTGAGAGGGAGGTATTTGATGGCCTGTAGATCATCGCCACGTGCCATGTGGATGTGAAGGAGATAATCCTCGATCCATACCGCCGGGTCTGTAGTGCCATCGTATGATTCGATGTTTACGGTTTTGAAACCCTCTGGGATTTTATGATCCATTACTACATCTGTGAAGCATAGTGGGTGTGCGGCGCCCCTGTATCGGGCTATGTCACGACGCAGCTCGGAAGAGCTATGCCTGTTGTGTTCGGCCCGGCCGGATTTATTGTGTCCGGAGTGAAGATCATCGTCACGTGTCGTCGAGCGCCTGCGCGATCCGTAGATCGATCTTGTTTGCCTTGCTTTATCCTCCAGTACATCTCGCGGGTCTGGCGCATTTTCCCGTGCCTTGGTTGAGCGGCGTCGGGGCATGGCTTGGGTGGAGGTTCGACAGGCCTCTCTGTCGCGGCCGCGAGGTGGCCGGTCTGCCATGTCGTGCGCTGGTGATGTAGGTGCTTCCTCCTCTGATCGGGGTAGCGGCCTGCGCTTAGGATAATTCTTGGAGGGGCGCTCGAGTTCGTACTCTTCGGCCGCAAGGACTTCAGTCCATCTATCAGCTAGCAAATCTTGATCAGCTCTAAGCTGTTGCTGCTTTTTCTTTAGGCTGTTCGCCGTGGCTAAAAGCCTGTGTTTGAAACGCTCTTGTTCGGCGGGGTCTGATGGTTCGACGAATTCGTCGTCATCGAGGCTTGCCTCGTCTTCGGAGGGAGGCATATAGTTATCATCCTCAACCTCTCGTTCTGCCATTCTCTCATGAGGGTTGGCTTCTCCATCTTCCTGCGCTGAATCTTGTTGGGTTGGGCGTTCTTCGGCGCTATCCGACGTAGTATTATCTCCCATGTCGGAATCACCGTTTTTGCTTTGGCGGGATTTAGAGCGGCGCCGCTCACGTCGGCGCTTTGGCTGTTTCTTGGAGGTGTCATCCCCCGCTGTTCCATCGCCATCTCCATCCTTTGGAGTATCCACCATGTATACGTCATATGACGAGGTGGTCGTCCAGCTCCCTACAGGTGCTGGTTCCTGTTCGTCTCCTACCTCGTCGTCCATACCGTCGAAGTCTTCGGAGCCGAAGTCAAGCATGTCGGTGAAATCGTCGACAGTGGCTTCCAAGTGGGTGGTGGGTGGGTTTTGAATTTCTTCATCGTCTGTATCCCATTCTTGCTGACCGTAATTCGGCCAGGGCTCTCCTGATAAAGAGAGATACTTGAAAGAATTCAGGATGTCGCCTAAAGGCGAGTGCTGAAAGATGTCCGCGGCGGTGAACTCCATTATCGGCGCCCAATCGGCTTCGACTGGCAGGGGCGCGGGGGGTTCGGAGTCCGGAGAGGAGTCCGGACCCTCGGGATCACGGGTCACGCGGACTGCGGGGCTGGCGTTCGGCTCGATCACCTTTGAGATCGCAGCCCCCGAGGTGACGTCCAACCCTCATCCTCAATTGGCGCAATAGGCTCCGAGTTAAGGTTCGGAACCGGTGCGTGTGCGGCCTCCAGGACACTGTTCGGAGGCAGAGCTAGATCATGCCCCTCGAGATAGTGCGGCGCGCTTGGCTGTGGCTCGAACCCGTCGAAGGTCAAGTCTCCGCGGATATGAGCCGTGTAGTTTAAGCTTCCAAACCTGAATTGATGGCCAGGGGCGTAGCTTTCGTTCTGCTCCAGATGACCAAGCGAATTGGCCCGTAGAGCGAAGCCGCCGAAGACGAAGATCTATCCGGGGAGAAAAGTCTCACCCTGGACCTCATCGTTGTTGATGATCAAAGGAGCCATCGGGCCTAAAGGCGACGACACAGAGGAACTCTCAATGAAAGCACCAATGTCGGTGTCAAAACCGGCGGATCTCGGGTAGGGGGTCCCGAACTATGCGTCAAGCCCGGATGGTAACAGGAGACAGGGGACACGATGTTTTTACCCAGGTTTGGGCCCTCTCGATGGAGGTAAAACCCTACTCCTGCTTGATTAATATTGATGATATGGGTAGTACAAGAGTAGATCTACCACGAGATCAAGGAGGCTAAACCCTAGAAGCTAGCCTATGGTATGATTGTGTATGATGATGGTTCTGTCCTACGGACTACAACCCTCCGGTTTATATAGACATCGGATAGGGTTAGGGTTACACAGAGTCGGTTACAATGGTAGGAGATCTTGAGTATCCGCATCGCCTAGCTTGCCTTCCACACCAAGGAAAGTCCCATCCGGACACGGGACGAAGTCTTCAATCTTGTATCTTTATAATCCAGGAGTCCGGCGAAGGTATAGTTCGGCTACCCGAACACCCCCTAATCCAGGACTCCCTTAGTAGCCCCTGAACCAAGCTTCAATGACGACGAGTCCGGCGCGCAGATTGTCTTCGGCATTGCAAGGCGGGTTCCACCTCCAAGTCCTTCATAGAAGATTTGTAATCACCCAAAATAGTGTCCGGCTCTGCAAAATAAGTTTCCACATATTGCCATAGAGAGAATAATATTAACACAAATCAAATCTGCTGACGTATTCCGCAGTGCGTCAACACACTGCGGCCAAGCTCTTTATACAAATTGTTTTCACTTTTCCACCTCAACGCGTTTAGCGAGGCGGTTTCCTTGGCACGTCTTGTCAAAGCAGAGATCGTGTGCCCCTTTTAACGGGATTCTCATCAATACGGACGTGGGTAACCCAACCGCACCATTTACCACGACGCTTGGGAGGCAAGTGAGTTTTATTAGGTAGGTGGGGACGCATGACCGCATCCGCCCATATAAGGGGATAAGGATCCACCTTTTTACCTACGCCTTCTTCCTCCTTTGCCAATCCATCTCTCGCGCACTCAAGCTCCAGCGCCCAGGCCCGCTATTCCGACCTCAACCTTCTCCAGCAATGTCCGGAGCGGGAGGCAAGTGGATGGTATCCTCCGTTACGGAGGTTCAAGTAAAAAAGCTAAGGAAAGCTGGATACCTGTCCAAGGACATCCCGCACCGGCTTCCTGAGGAGGGGCAGTCCTTTTCGTTGCTTTGCTTCGTCTTGGGCTTCTGTCTTACCTTGGCTCACCTCCCTCGCTCTGCTTGGTGTGGCCGCGGGCGTGGATCTGACTGCCCATGCACAGGTAAAGGGGTACAAAAATGTGCCCCTAGTTTTGTACATCGACAGGAGCCCCTGGGCCTGGGCCACACATAAGCGCGACGCGTTGTTGGGTCGGGCCCAAAATGGTGCGCGGGCAGGCGGGGCGGTTTTTACAGTGGTATGATTCTTCACGCGTTGTGCTTCCCACGACCCGCGCGTGTGGCGTGGCGTGGAGGGGCGTGCGTGAAGTGGGCGGCATGCGTGGGGTGGTTTTCACACGCATGCGTCACATCACTGTAAAGAGGCGGCTCGCGCCTTCCCCATAAAGGGAGGGAGGCGTGGAGGCGCGGCTCATTTACTGAATGGGGCCGGTGTGCGGTCTTCAAGGCATCCACTCCCCACGATCACAGGGTGGGGAGAGGTGGCTTCACCTGTCCCCTCGGTTCTGCACGTCTGCCATGCGTCCTTCATGCGCTCGGGGTGTCAAACGGTGGAGGCGGGAAACCGGGCCATCGCTGGTTTGGGCAGCGGGTCGGCCCTGGTTCCCTGCGCCTCCCGTGTCTTGATTAGCCGAGCGGGGCGGCCGAGCCCCAAGCCCGTTCCTTTATAAAGAGCGGCAGGGGGAGATGGCATCCCGAATTCTTCTGTCTTCTACCTCCCTTTGCTTCTGCTCCTTCCTTTCATTCGTCATGGAGAAAGGGAATCCCGGTCCTTTGACGGTGGCGGCGAGGGTCGCCGCTCGACAACGCGTACCTCCTCCTCCTGCGCCCGTGGTGGCAGTGCCGGCCGCGAGGGGAAGGGGGAGGGGGCAAGGCCATGGGCGAGGCCGAGGCAGAGGTCGCAGTGCTCGGGGAAGAGGAGGACGGGGCGGTAGACCAACCTCTCCTCCGCCAGCAGCTCCTCCTCCGGTGGAGGGCCATGTTGGAGACCAGCCTTGCGAGTTCTTCGTTAGGCTGCACCGGCGCCCGCGTCGCCGTCTTCGTCTTCCCACCCCGTTCGCTCGGGAGATGGAGCGTGACCGGCCCCAATCCCTCAGATTGCACATGAGGGGTTGCAGGAACGGGGGCACGCGGGTCGACGTCGACTTCCCGGCTCCTCGAGTCATGTACCTCCGTCGTGGGTGGAAGACGTTCGCTCGCATCCACAACCTGACTGCGGGGCTCATCCTCTACTTCAAATTGATGGAGGACAGCCTACTCTCCGTCAAGGTCTTCGGGGAGTTCGGGACTCGCCCGAAGTGTTGCATGGAGAGCTCCTCCGATGGATATTCCGACGATGGGGGATCTTCCTCGAGCGAAAGTGACGAGAAGGACAGCAGGGTGGATAGCGGGGACGAGTCCGACTACGCGTCGGATGCCCCACGCCTAGGCGGGTGTGGCAGCAGCAACATCTGCACCTGGCCTCTCCTCCGGCAGGGGTTTGCCGAGGGCGGGGCCAGCTTCTTGAACTACTCCGAGCCGTCTCCTTGGGCGGCTGGCGCCGGGAGGTTGCGAGAGAGGAAGAGGGCGGGCGGCAAGGTCGTCAACTCGGAGTACGTGGGCACCGACGCCTTCGTCGCGTACTGCCGGTTCTGCCGCCTTGTCTTCCAGCTCTTTTCCCGGCACCGTCATCACCGGCCTGCTCGTGGGCGGCCGCTGAGGTGTTCTCTCGGTGTCTTTTGCTCCTCGTAGCTCACCTAGGCGCCCTTTCGCCCTTTTCGCCTCCTTGACCTGCCTCCTGAGGAGAGGGACAAGAAAGGGATTACAGGCATCTTATCTCTTTTTAGTCTTGTAAGCCTGCGGGCCTGTGTTAACTTTAGAACTTGTAATCCCCTTGTTCATGTTTTTCATTTCGTATGGACTGTACCTGTACGGGATGTTTTTAATGAAAAACGGATGTGTCTTTTGTTCGCAGGTAAAACCCATGACAAGGAGTAAATCCTTGTTACTTTTAAGATAAACATTTTCTCGCCCGGCAACAGGCCTTGCCGTCCCCCCACTTCGCTCGACCTTTCTCACGCCCTTGGCGGAGGCAGGGACGAGGTGGGCTTAGGATCCTCGTTCATTTCCTTGCTACCGCGACTACAACCAAACCCGGTCAAAGTAAACGAGTCCTAGGGTCCGGAATGAGGGGAGCACGGTAGCTTAAGGAAAAAATGAGGTTTCACATACCTTAGTCCATAACGAAACGCATGATAAGGGATAGAAAACATATCTGGGTCTGCAGCCCCCGGCAACCTTGTCTTGCCGCGGGTGGATCTTTGCTCTTGTAGCCCCCAACAATACTGGCTTGCCGGGGCCCGGGCGCCGATCCGTCCCCTTTCTTCCAAAGCAGCTCGACAAGGATATTCATGTGTCCTGCGAACTAAAGAAGACAGAGAAGAATAGAGAGACGCGCACTCGACCTCTAAGCTAGGGGTTAGCCGCAGCTAAGCACTACCAACCCTAGCCAAGGATGAGACTCGGCCTAGCATGCATGCTATAACTTAGGGCGCCAATGCTTCATTTATTCTTACTCAGGGTCTGCGCCTGGCTTGGTACAAAGGGACACATGCCTTGCGAAAAAGCTCGTAAAAAAGGTGGCTTGCCGGGAGGCCCGACAAGCAGCGCCTTATGGGTAAAACTTGCAAAGATGCTCGATGTTCCAGGAGTTGCTCACTAGCACGGCATACTGGGTCTCCAGGCGGACTGCGCCAGGCCTGCTGACTCATATTACCCGATAAGGGCCTTCCCACTTCGGCGTCAACTTGTTGGAATTCTTGGCCGACTGAACGCGCCGAAGAACAAGGTCGCCTTCCTCCAAGCTTCGGGCATGAACCTTGCGACTATGGTAGCGACGTAAGGCTTGCTGGTAGCGTGCTGCTCTCACAGCCGCCCGAAGACGATCTTCCTCAAGGAGCATCGCGTCATCTTGGCGCAACAGCTCTTGCTCAAGCTCGTCATAAGCGAGCACTCGAGGTGACCCGTATATGAGTTACGTGGGGAGAACTGCTTCTGCCCCATATACTAGGGCAAAAGGTGTCTGGCCAGTGGCTCAATTTGGCGTCGTCCTGATCAACCAAAGAACCACCGACAACTCATCCACTCTTATGCAGCTTGTCAAAATTCATTGTCTTCAGGACTCTTAACACTTCAACATTTGCCCTCTTCGCTTGGCCGTTGCTCCGTGGGTGTGCCACGGAAGCAAAACAGACCTTGCTGCCAAGGTCTTGAATGTATTGCATGATGGTGTGGCTTGTGAACTGCGTGCCATTGTCGGTGATGACTCTGTTTGGCACACCAAAACGGCAGACCAGTCCTTTGAAAAACTTGACAACTGACTGAGCAGTCACCTTTCTCACTGCTTCCACCTCTGGCCACTTTGTGAACTTGTCGATTGCAACGTACAAGTACTCAAAGCCCCCGACAGCGTGGGGGAAAGGGCCTAGTATGTCGAGCCCCCAGACCGAGAATGGCCAGGAGAGAGGGATTGTTTGAAGGGCTTGAGCTGGTTGACGAAGCTTCTTTGAATGGAACTGGCACGCTTCACACTTGGTGACTAGTGCCATCGCATCCTGGAGGGCGGTGGGCCAGAAGAAACCTTGCCGAAACGCCTTCCCGGCAAGGGCCCTTGACCCTATGTGGGAGCCACATATGCCTCCATGTATATCTGCCAAAAGCTCCAGTCCTTCCTCCTGGGGGATGCACTTGAGTTTCACACCGTTCGGCCTTCCCCGGTACAGGACGTCATCGACGAACTGGTACAGGGCGGACCGACGGGCTAATTTCTCCGCTTCTTCCTGCTCCTCGGGAAGCTCCCCTGTTTGGGGGAATTGGACGGTATGTTGCGCCTATGCAGGAGCCTGAGGCTTGATGGTAAGGACCAAAGGCATCTCTTCCGCCATGGAAGCGGCTGTCTCTACGGCCAGGGCCTGACGCCCCGCCGGAGTCAGTTGCTCTTGGGCAGGCTCAGCGTCCATGGCAGTACCCTTGCCGGCGGCCCCGGGGTGCTCGGAAGGAAACTACTTGCCGCGACCTGATTTTCTTCGCTTCTTCTGCCCTGCTGATGGATCGACGGATGGTTGAGTTAACCGGAGCAAAAAGGTACCTGGTTCCACAGGTACTTCAATGCGGCACACTTTGACAGGTAATCGACGATGTCAGTCTACGCTTGGGAAACGTGCTCCGCCTGGATACCATCAAAGCGTTCCTCCAGCTTCCACACTTCATCTATGTATGCTTCCATCAGCGGGCTCTGATAATCTTTGTTGACTTGCCTGACAACGAGCTGCGAGTCACCCCTGACGATGAGCTTCTTAACCCCGAGGTCTGCCGCGATCCTGAGACCGGCAAGCAATCCCTCGTACTCGGCGGTGTTGTTGGTGGACATCTCCCTGGGGAAGTGCATCTGGATCACGTACTTGAGGTGCTCTCCGGTGGGTGCGACGAGCAGCACACCAGCACCGGCGCCCTGCAGCGAGAAGGCTCCATCAAAGTACATGATCCAGTCGCAGTCTGCTTCGTCGCCGGGGAGAGTAGTCTCCTGGATTTCTTCGTCAGGCATCGAGGTCCATTCCGCGATGAACTCCGCCAAGACTCTGCTCTGAATTGTCGATGTACTCTCAAACTTTAAACCGAAGCTAGACAACTCCAAGGCCCACTCCACAATCCTTCCGGTTGTGTCCGGGTTGTGCAGTATTCGTTGCAACGGGAGGCGGGTGAGACAGTGATCTCGTGGGCCCGGAAGTAGTGAGGCAGCTTCCTCGAGGCCATAAGGAGGCCGAAGAGCAATTTTTGCACACCGGACTAACTTGACCTAGCCCCCTGCAAGAGGGCCCTGAAAAGCAAACTGGGTGTTGCATCATCTGTTTCTTGGGCACCACTTCACTCGATCGCGCGGGCATCGCCTTGGCGGAACTAGATTCTGCCAGGTGTCGCGCCTTGTCAGTGTCGGGCCTTGCCGGGGGAATCTTCGGCTTGCCATCCGCTGGTCCTGCCGCCATTGCTGCCTCCTCGTCGACCTCCCTCTGCGCCACTAGTGCGACGCTAACCACTTGATTCGTCGCCGCCAGATACAGCAGCAACGGCTCTTGTGGTTTAGGCGCAACTAATATTGGCATGGAGGAAAGGTATTTCTTCAGGTCCTGTAGTTCGGCCTCGGCTTCTGGGGTCCACTCCATTGGGCCCGACTTTTTCAAGATCTTGAAAAAGAGAAGGGCGCGCTCGGCGGACTTGGAAATGAACCAGCTCATGGCGGCAACGCAGCCGGTGAGCCGATTCACATCCTTGATCCGCTTGGGCGCCTCGATCTGCTCAATAGACTTGATCTTGTCTGGGTTTGCCTCGATCCCGCGCTGCGACACGAAGAACCCGAGAAGCTTGCCGGACGGGACGCCGAAGACGCACTTCCCGGGGTTTAACTTGAGGTTGATCTTGCGCAGGTTGGCAAATGTCTCTTCTAGATCATGCACAAGAGTCGGCCCATCCTTGGTTTTGACCACTATGTCATCCATGTAGGCTTCCATATTTCTATGGAGCTGTGGTTCAAAACCCATTTGGACCGCTCTTGCAAATGTTGAGCCAGCATTCTTCAACCTGAAAGGCAACCGTAAAAAGCAATACGTACCACATGGGGTGATGAGGATTTGGTGGTAACCTGAGTAGGCATCGAGGAATGATAACAGATCACACCTGGCCGTGGAGTCAACAATCTAGTCGATGTGCGGTAATGGGAAGGGGTCCTTAGGACAAGCCTCCACTTCCCATTCACCTTGCGCACCACTACCGGATTGGCCAACCACGTCGGATGGAGCACCCCTCTCACCAAACCTGCCGCTTCTAACTTCCTGATCTCCTCTTTGATGAAATCCTGCCTCTCCAGAGCCTGCTTTTTGCGGGCAGACAGCTAGGTGGTGCTCAATCACCTCCCTGGGAACACTGAAGATGTTGGATGCTTGCCATGCAAACACATCGACATTTGCCCGCAGGAAGGTGACGAGCTAGCCTTCCTTTTTGCTCTTGAGGGCGGAGCCTATGATGAAGACCCCTCCCGTGCCATCCTCCGTGATGGGCACCTTCTTGGTCTGTGGCGGCTCGGCTCTGGATCTCTAGCTCTTGTCGGTAGAGCTCTCTGGCACGTCCTCAACGGTAGCACAACACCCCGAAGAGGTGCGCTTGCCGGAGTGGGTGCGAGAGGTCTTGTCGAGCTCCTTCTTTCCTCCTAGGCCTTCGGCGGCAGGAGCAAGTGCCTTGATGGCAGCTGCTGCAACCGCTTCCCGGTAGAGTTGTTCGGCACAGATCAGCGCATCCTTCTTGTCGGAGGGGACGGAGATGATGGTCAACGGCCCGGGCATCTTTAGCATGTTGTAGGCATAGTGTGATGCTGCCATGAACTTGGCTAGTGCCGGGCGGCCGGGGATCCCATTGTAGGGCAAGGGGATCTCGGCCACGTCGAAGACGATCCTCTCCGTCCGGTAGTTCAACTCCCCTCCAAATGTCACGGGCAGTGTGACCTTTCCCTTTGGCTGACATCTCCCCGGATTGACCCCCTGAAACGTGCCCGTTTCCTCGAGGTCTCCGTCAGGGATTTGCGACCTTCTGATCACGACAGGCGAGATCAGCTTCAGGCTGGCCCCGCCGTCAACCAACATCTTGTTCACCCTGAGGTTGCGTATTGTTGGCGAAACTAACAATGGCAAACACCCGACCGCGGTAGTGCGATAAGGGTGTTCCTAGGCGTCAAAGATGAGGGGCGTGCTGGACCACTTTAGAGGTTCCTGAGTGCCGAACGACGGCTCCGTCGCTGTAACCTCTCGCGCCCACTGCTTGAGCTGGCGGTGAGAGGCATGCAGTGAGGCACCGCCATCGACACACATGGCCTCCGTAGCCTTTTGGATCCCTTGCTCACCGGACTCGTTGACCTTGTCGTGATCATCGTCTTCTTATTTCTTGTTGCGGCCCCGGGCGGGCCTCTCCTGCTGGTTGTCCTTGCCGGGGCGGCCTCCTTGGCCACCATGCTTCTTGCCGGATCCCTCAGCACCATCATGGTCCTTCTCCTTGTCCCGCCTTTTGCTTCTCAGCAAGCAGCTCGACTTGTCGGCAGTTCTGGAGAGCGTGGCCCTTGGTGTGGTGGATCTTGCAGTATTGCTTGCCGGAGCTTCCTTGCTTGTCGGTAGCCGCCAAGGCCTGGCAGGCAGCGCACCCGACAATCTCCTTGCCTGGGATGTCTGCCTTGACCTTCTTGCCGGCACCAGTATCGTCAGATCCCTCAACGGCAATCACGGCCTTGCCTTTGCGTTATTTTTTGCGACGCCGGCCCTTCTTCGTCGGGGCGGCGGCGTCCTAATCACAGCGGCAGGATGAACGTCAGGGATGTTGTACTGCACCCGGCTGAATCTCTGGATGTACTTCCGCAGGGTCTCTCCTTCCTTCTGGGGAATGATATGCAGATAACTGGCCTAGCCATGAGCTTGGTGGCCTCCTGTGAAGGCGCCAACGAACTCGTGTCACAGATCTGACCAGGAGGACATGGAGTCCGCCGGCAAGTGCATCAACCAAGACATTACATTGGGCTTGAGCGCCAGCGGGAAGTAGTTGGCGAGCACCTTATCTTCGCGAGCCCCAACGGCCTGCATCGCGATGGTGTAGATGCTAAGGAACTCAGACGGATGGGTCTTGCCGGTGTACTTCTCGCCGATGTCGGGCTTGAACATGCGGTGGGACGGCCACTGGAACTGCCTCAGCTCACGGGTAAAAGCCGGGCAGCCCACCTCGTAAGGTAGGCCACCCGGGCCCCCCGGTGTCAGGTGGTCCACAGCGGGTCCCGCCCGCTTGTCCGACTGGCGGCGCGTTTCGCGTCGCCGCTCGATGGTGGTTCGAGTGTCTTCGTGAGCTCGCTCCCGAAGGACCTGGTGCTGGTCGCGGAGTGTCTTCGACTGTTTGCTTTCTCTAATTTTGTTTGCATTTTATTTGTACATGAAAATAAGTTCACATTTTAGGATTTATTTTTATGAATATTTTGATATATTATATGCCTATATAATATATTAGTTTTATTTATTTGTGTTTTTTATAGTCTGTGCATTTTAAAAATAATAATGGCCGAAGCCAGCGCCCCAGGCGCTAGCCGCCAGCCCACCTGGCCGAATCGGCCCATGGCCATCTCCACCGCGGCCTCCCTCCCGCAGTCGTTTCGCCAAGTCGACGCCCGAGCTCGCTCAACCGCCGCCGTATCCCTGATCGCTCGGGATCCTCTCCCCGATTCGCCCCCTCTCCCAAGTCGTCCTCCCCTTTATAAATGACCCCCTCCCCTCGTCCGTTCCGCCCCTAAAGCCGCCCCAAACCCCTCTATTCATGCCGGAATCGCTCGCCGGAGCTCCGCCTCCGCCAACGCTCCATTGCCGCCACCGAGCTTGCTACGACCAATCTCGCCGTCGTACGACACCACGCACCGGACCGCCTTGCTCGCCTAGCCCTCCTCACGCTCGCGCCCGAGTCCAACATCCACCAGAACACCATCCCCGCGCCCACACCGCACGCCACCGTCGCCGTCGATGTCGCCCCGCTCGAGACCGTCGTCCCCGAGCTCACCGCCGACTACCAACGAGGTCTTCGTCGTCTTCCGCATCGCCCAGTGGTCTACCCCGCCGCTGAGGACAACCGGAAGCCTCGCCTGCATCATCCCCGAGCCGACACCGCCGCCGATGACCTCGCCAGAGTCCACCTCCACTGCGATGAGCATCGGAGCCACTCTCTTCCTTTAGATCTTCATTATATAGTCTAGATTAGATCGGATCGAATAGTTATGTTTTATTTCATTAGATCGGTTTAGTTTATGGTCCTGTTCGGTTTAGATTAGACAGGTTTAGCCGGTTTTTCTTTTCTATGCACGCGTGCGCTAAGCTATTAAAGATCGGCCAAGCGTCGTTTAGTTCAGATCGCCCACTGCTTAGGCCCAGTAGCAGCCCGATGCGTAGCACCTGCCCGTTTGTTGTTGTTTTTTTCGATTATTTTCGTTTCTGTTTTAAAAACAGAATTGTTCTCTTTTTAGAAAAAACAATATCTTTTAGTTTATAGATTCAAATTGAGTGATTCCTTTTTATTAGTTTCAAAATTTCTTGAAGTTTCTGTTTGTGTAATTAGTTTTCCGATTTGAGTTGTTTAAATTTGAGTTTGATGAAATTCATCCAAATCACTATTTTGGCCGTATCTTGAGTTTTATAAAATATTTTCGATTGCTTCTATTTGATACTATTTTGTTATTGTTTTGTCTATACAGTAACATGTAGTGGAGTATTTTTAGTTTATTTTAAATTAGGTTTATTGCAAAAACAGTATTGTTTTGCTTATGCAGATGTTTTAGTCATATAATTAGTGTTTATAATTATTTTTAGTTAATTCTTTCTGTAAATTTTTACATGTTGTCATATGTTTCTGTTAGATAAATTTTCGTAGTTATTTATTAGTGTTTAGCTAATGTTTTAGTATTTGTTTGTTTAGTTCATAGTGATAGTTGATAAAAATAGTTTTATTAGTTTCAAAAGTAATTCCTTTTGCCACTTCAATATATGTTGTCATTGATTCTGTTATTTAGGAGTAAATTAGTTTCATAATTATTTTAGTATCTTTTTCATTATTGACTTAGTGTTTTGCTAGTTGTTATAGTTGCCCTGCTGTTAACTAATTAGTTATAATAGATTTTATAGTACTTTTTGCTAGTAAATGCTTTAGTAAATTACTTTTTGTTGTTTTATTATAATTATATTTTATTTTCTGTAGAAAAGTTATTAGAGTAATTTAGTGTGTTATGAGAGTATTGACTGTCATTGTGTGAGTAGGTTTCTCCCTTGTTTACTTCAAGTTTTATTTGGATGGTTTTCTTTGACTTCATTATTGTTTTCTTTATTGCTTTCTGATTGCTATTTTGATTGATAGAATTGATTGCTAGAATTGTTGCTTATGTTAATACAATGTTTGACTACATGGATTTTCATCGGAGAGTTATGTATGGTGCTATCAAGTATTCCGAGAGCGTTATTGTCTTCATCAAGTAATACCAGGCAAGTTCACTTGGACCATGCTTTTTATACCTATGTTTTTATTGCATTAGGGTCATCTTTACAACAATCCCTCCAGTAGTGTTAATGACTCTTGTAGTTTGAGTAGAATGCATGAGGTAGGAACCCAACTCCCTGTTACCAAGCCCGGGACGTTATATAGTTTTAATGCTATGCTATAGTAGACGGGGTTTGGTATGAGTGCATGAGAGTAGTGTGAAGGAGGACTCTACGTCAATGATGACAACTTCATGATGGAATCTGCAAGGACTGCATCTTCAAGGCCTCAAGACTTCAAGACTCGAGACAAGAACTCAATACACACTACTGGGTGAAGGACGGTTGACGGGCACCCTGGAGCAACCAGTGGATGGCCGGGATGCATGGAGAAGTGCCATGACATCTTGCGGAAAGCTTCACCCAGGCTCAAAGAGACATAAGAATACTTCATGCCCGGAAGCTTACCTGTGCAACCGCAAGTCACTATGGGCTCTGGCTTGGTTGAGCTTAGTTGTGACTCTGGCTGGGACGGTGCTAGCACATGTAGAACTACGGTAGGATTGGATGAGCACCAGATAGTGGTCAGAGGAACTCTTCGGAAGACCATCTTTCGGTCATCTTGTTCTCAAACACCCTGAAGTGCGAGAACGTAAAGAGAGGGATCGAATCATGCTGGAAAGTGTACAAACCTCTGCAGAGGGTTAAAACCTAATCGATTAGTCGTGTCCCCGGTTACGGACAATTTGAGAATCTGGACTTGGATCTATCTCGGAACTCTCAACAATGGACTGATAACTTAATTGTGGGCAACTTATGATGATATGGGCTATGAGA
This sequence comes from Aegilops umbellulata, assembly GCA_032464435.1. Lineage (NCBI taxonomy): Eukaryota > Viridiplantae > Streptophyta > Magnoliopsida > Poales > Poaceae > Aegilops > Aegilops umbellulata. The sequence goes on along the minus strand of CP136059.1, from coordinate 145,806,245 downwards.
CATCGGTTGGCGGAAGCATGTCATGATAGAAATCTCTCTGTAGTGCAGGCTCCTGTTATTCCTTTGTTGTAGGGAAAATGAAATTCAGGTTTTACGCAAACAAAACTTAGACACAGAGCCACAAAGCCATATTGCATATAGAATAAGTTTATCATCTGTTTTCTCTTATTGTGATCTTGCCGGTACATTCAATGTACTGACCTACACGGCTGCAACATATCATGTTGCAGGATTTCTTCGATGAGTAAGAGTACGTTATAGGGTTACGGTCTACACTCAACTTGCCGATGGCATTGATGGGACTCCACACCTGATTGTTTGTTTCCATTGAGACTTATAAGGTATATATCAATTTTATGTTATTTATATATGTGATTTCACTTCGATATCTACAATGATGTACTGTGTGTGCCAGTATACTGATCCAGGGATGGCATAGATACACAGAGGCTTGACCGTCTGAGGTTGGGTCGCTACATTCCGCCTCTTGTAGTTTACCCCAAATGTTGTGGCGTGCATGGCCCTCTTCGCACACCTCTGTGAGGGCTTCGCCGCGGTGCACCCCAAGAAGGCTCTCTTTCGCCATTACTTCTCTCCTCGAATCCAACCAGGGGGCGCCATCTCCGGTTGCATCACCTGGATCCCAAGGTCCAAGGGGGTGTATCCGGAGGGCGCCATGAAGGAGAGGTGGGAAGAATGGCGGGGCCAGTGGTGCTAGATCGAAGAGAAAGACACGCCGGTGTTCTGCGAAGTTCGCCGAGCGACGACGGTCTGCAGAAGCCATTGGAGTGACGTCGATGCTGATGACGAGAAACTCACGATTGCCACCACCAGGATCCTCAGGCTCACCGAGGCCGGGCTCACCCTTGAGATGATCGGGGCGGACGTCGTCCGCCGCCGGATCGCTCCACTGCACCACAAGGGGAGGCCAGCATGGCTCTTCACGAACCCCGCCGAAATCATGCGGCTTTGCCTCGGCCTCGACCACAACTTCACAGTGATGGGGCATGCCCATTTTTGCTAGTGGCTCTTCCAGCTTGATGTGGGCCATGATGGCGAGGTTGAACGGATCGGCAAGGTCGCGAGGGCCGCCTCGAAGGCCAGCAAGATCTTCAAGGGGCCTTTGTTCAAGCTACCGGCAGGGGTGGTCCCGCTGTGCAATAATTCACGCCGAACCGAGATCATCGCCATGACGCCGGACTGCAACGCGCATGGCCCTAACCCGAGCTGGAAGGAGCCGGAGGACGTCGAGGTGTAGCCGTTCTTTGACACTCTGGACGAGGGGTACATCAATGCCGACGACGAGCGGCTGCTCGTCCAGGACACCTCCCAGGCGGAACTGGATTATGTCGCCACCAGGGCGAGGAAGGTGCAGCTTGCCAAGGAGGCCGACAGCGCTGGTGGTGTGGAGTACAAGGCCGCGACGGCCGCCGAGGAGGACGAGCTCGCCCATTGGGCGGCGGCCACCGGGGAAGCCAGCCGCGCCGCACCGAGGCTCCTCTGGTTGAAGACGCGGCCGACGAATTGTCGGAGGGGGTGGCTGGGGCTATTGACCCTCCGGCCACTTCCGGTGAGCCGGTGCGGCCCTTCAGGGCCACGCGGCGGCCAAAGTCCCCGGAGGAGTCCGCGCATTAGACGAGGGCCGCGGCGGCGAAGAAGGTGGTGAAGGCCGCGGCAGCGAGGAAGAAGGCATCTGCTTCTTCTTCGTCGCAGCGCACGCAGACTCCGCCCTCCTCCCCTCCTCCAGCAGACGCCGACGCGGGGGTGACTTTCGACTTCGGATACCTCGGCCCGAGGAGGAAGAGGAAAACAACAGAGGAGGAGGTGGACGACGAGTAAGTATCTCGTTTCTTCCCGTCATTTCTGTCTCCTCGATCTGTGTCGCTTGTCTTGACTTGTTCTCATCTTTGCAGGGACGCGGAGACGCTGGCCCAAAGAGTGAGGAGGGCCAAGACCTCGGCGGGCGGCCAGCCCCCGGCTGGTACTTCAAGGGTGCCACTGGTAGTGTTGAGCATCCCAGACAGCAGCCCTCGGCACAGCCCCCAGCGTAAGTTCATTACCCTCCCCTCTTTGACATCTCTCCGGGGTACGATACTTTGGTGCTGACCTTGCTGGGTATGCAGGAGGAGGGCGGCAGCAGGAGGAGCCAGAGAGGGCTACTCCCAACACGCCGCCCCCATCGACCATGCCACCCGAGGTGCGTCCCCGGCAAGGGCGCCAAGCACCGAGCCTACGCACATGGAGGAGGAGGAGGAGGAGAACTTGGGTGCTGGCGGCTTTGCATCGGCGCCAAATGTTGGCGGGGAGGGGACTTCTTTTTCCCAACCTGGCACTGGCGATGGTAAGTCGCTTGCCTTTCGTCCCTGTTCCTTTTTCTTTATGGCTCTTGGTCTTGGCCTTGCCTTACTCCCTTCCTTGGTGTCCATAATCCTCCTCGGTGAACCCAGAGGACGTGGACGCCATCATTGAGGATGCCGCCAAGGCCGCCGAGGCGGACGCCGAGAAGATCGCCGCCGAGGAGGCCACCAAGGGCGCTGCTGAGGACACCACCATGGGGCCGGCCTCAAGGCCGCCGCTGAGGAGACCGACAAGGGGCTTGCCGGGGAGGCCGGCAAGGCCGCTGCCGAGGGGGAGGAGGAGGTGGCTGATGACCAGCCTTCCTCCTCGGCTGCTTCCGGCTCCGGCAAGTACCTGAGGGTGAGTGATGACTTGTTCGTCCACCTTCCAGGCGCGTCGACCACCAGGACACCCGTCTAGGGAGAGGTGTTCGACGACGAAGTGCTTGCCGCCGCCGGGCTTGAGGTCGTCCACGAGCCGAGCGTTGGTGGCGATGGCCCCCAGGAGGAGCGGCTGCTCCAGGCCATGGGTGCCAACTTCCAGAGGCTCCAGGTGCTCCACCATGCCCTCCTGGACAAAGTCAGGTCCAGGATGGCGGTGGTGGAGAAGGCGGAGACGGGCCTCCAGAAGCGCGTCGCCGAGACGCAGAATTGGTTCCGCCAGGCTCGCGACGAGCTGAAAGCCGCCCAGGGCGAGCTCTCCAAGCATGATGTGGAGCTCACCATGAAGCTGGTTGACGTCGAGAAGGCCCAAGAGACGGCGAAGAACTTGGCCGCTGCCGCCGAAGCCGCCCGGACCCAGCATGAGGCCGCACTGACCTCCAAGGAGGAGGACCTCGCTGCACGCGAGGAGAAGCTTGTCGCCACACTTCGCGGCAAGGATGAAGAGGTGGGGAAGCTTGTCTTGCAGCAAACCCATGAGCTGGCGCAGAGGCACCAAGAGGCGCTCGATGCCCTGGCCCTGGTCCACGCTGGCAAGGTGAAGGGGCTGGAGTTGGAGCGGGACGGGCTAAAGGAGCAGGCCCTGAAGCTGTCCCAGGAGAAGGACACGCTCAACGGCGCTCCGACGGATGCGCAGGGCGCGACCATCAGCAATGCCGGGGAGCTCTCCGAGGCCAACAAGTCCATCAAGGACCTCACGATGAAGCTGGAATGCCTCGAGGGGATGCTCACGGAGACCAAAACCCGGGAGGGGACCCCAGCCAAGGAGCTGGAGACTGAGAAGCAGCTGAGGAAGGACGAGGCCGCCGAGCATAAGGATTTCAAGGAGGGCGTGAACCGCTGGATCAGCCGCCTCGAGGACGTCGCTGGCAGGATCACCATGCAGCTTGCTTCCAAACGTGAGGTACGCCTTAGAGCTCAGCGGGACCACCAACGCCAAGTTGACCCTGTTCTTTGAGTGCGTCCTCGGGGCCATGGAGCAGCTTCACGCCAACCGGGCAGCCTCACTGGCCAACGAGGCCCGGAGACTTTGCCCGGGCGCCATGACCAACGTTCTCACCAAGGTGGCACACTGGCACCCCGACCTCGACTTTGACGCCGTGTTGGAGAGCTTGCCAGAGGGTACTGACCTCGCGCCGCTCACGGATCGCATCAAGCCCATCATCAGTCGTGTTGGCGGAATTCCGAGGGTGGAGGGCCAGCGCCGGGATTAGGCACCCAATTCTTTATCATCGCTGCAGGTTCATGTCCAAGACAGATTCTATCTTTAGTTAGAGCCGCAGCAACAATTTTGATGTAATATAACTCTAGAGTACTCCTGACATTGTGCATGTTATTTTCCCATTTGATTTTTCCTTGTATGTCCGTCGTACGTAACTGGGTAGGCTGGCCTGCGCGTAAACCCAGGGCGGCGTCTTGGGGACGGATCCCAATTGTCCTGCGGGTGTGCTTGCTGCCGGGCGAACCACCTTACCGCCCTCAGCGCGGCTGCCCGAATTATCGAGCTTGACTCGAGTCGGAGTCGGGAGCGTTGCCAAGCGCGTAAGGCTACCCCGCCACTCTCGACACGGCCGTTTTGAGCTGTTGAATGGACTCAAAATAGAACAAAGGGTGTCACCAATCACGGGAGGGCCCCTTTGCGTGCAGGTTTTCCATACATAGGCAAGATCTTCGACGATGATAACCTTATATATAAAATGGAATAACTCAAGGCTCTGAATGACTTAGCTTTTCTGTCGCCGCGCTAGTGTCCTTCACGTTTGCAGGCGGCGCTCTTTTCTCCTGGCCATCTCCTTCTTTGGAGCCATGGCGATGAAGAAACGCTAGGCTAGCTACTAGACCAGATTCTCAACATTGCGCGCCCCCTACCTGGCGCGCCAAAGATGTCGGTGTGGAACGACACCTATGGGATCACAAGGATCCCTACTACGGTTCCCGGGGCACAGGGTTGCGAGAAGAGCGGGATTAATAACCAGCACAAGGATCATTTACCCAGGTTCAGGCCGCGAAGATGCGTAAAACCCTAGTCCTGCTTTGGTGGGTGTATTTCAGAGAGTTCTTCAGCTCTCGAACTAGCTATGGTGGGGTGTGTGGTCCCAAAGAACTGAATCCTTCCCCTGTATGCCATGGGCCTCCTTTTATAGTCGAAAGGGGCTGCCAATGTGGCATACACAAGGTGGAAAGGCATACAGTATTGCGAGCTTATCGCTCGTATTATTGGACAAATCACATTTAATGCATCGTTGAGGTGTCCCCTAGCTTTATCGGGGACGGGGGCGAGGCCTGTCCCGTCCGTCGCCGCTCCTCCCCGCTTCGACACGCACCCCGGCCAGTGATGCAGGCGGCGCCATGTAGGCAGGCAGGCAACTGAGGTGGCGTGGTGGTGGAGCCTCCACGAAGATCTGCATGCCGCCACGCAGGCGTTTGATGAGTTGGCCTGGGAGCTGCATGTTGCCATGCAGGTGCCTGCCCAGCTAGTTGGGCTGGCAGCTGCATGCGAACGGCGGTGGAAACTTGGTTGGTGCGGGCCTGGCAGTGGCCCTATTGGTGTCCTCGATGAGGGCCCTGCCGGGTGGCCCGGCAAGGGTCTTGCCGTGGTGCGCTGTCGTCCCTGGCAAGGGTCTTGCCGGGGGTCTGGTGGCCTTCGTCGGCAAGGATCTTGACGAGGATCGTCTTCTTCTAATCCTCATCTGATCTTGAGTGTTCCTTGTCTTCACAAAGATCTGCATGCCACCACAGAGGTGCCTCCCAAATCCTGGCCCAACGTGGTTGATGGTGTTGGGGATGTGGGATCAAGGGTGGCTCGCTCTGTTGGTTTCTGGGCTCGCTGCCCCGACAAGTGTCTTGCCGGGGCTACTGAGGCTGTCCCTGGCAAGGGTTTTGCCAGGAGAAACTGCTTCGCCCCCCTGTTTCTCTGCGTCCTTGGCCTTGGTGTTGCTCTGGCTGTCTTGGGCTTCGGTATTACCTCGGTTCACCTCCCCTGTTCTGCTTGGTGTGACCGTGGGCGCGGCTCCGACTGCCCGTGCACATGTTAAGGGTACAAAGGTGTGCCCCTTCTTTTGTACACCGACAGTCAAGACCATTATTCCAAGGGCCGGCTTAATATTTGCAGCATGAGATGGTGTATGCTCCCAAACACTTCTTTTGGGCCAACACGTACCTTGTAATATGCTAGATGAAAAATGAATTGTCGTGTCATCGTGCACGCTTTACTTGCATGACACTTTTGAACCACCGATCTTGTTATTTGAAGATCTAGCACTATTGCTTTGGAATATCGTCAAATTATGCAGACCATAGTTGTTGGGGATATTACTACTGGGCATAAACCGGCCTACCTGGGCCGGATTAACTTCATCAGTAGTCCAAAAGTGTTGAAGCCCAGAAGCTAGATAATGGCCCAAGGCCATAATCGGTTCAACACTTGTAGCCGTAAACCGGCGTGTATATGAACTTGTATTATAAGTTAGGAATAAGGAGAGACCAACTCGGATACGAGTATGAACCGGAGATTGGGATTCTGTGAACCGACGGGCGTCACCCGTGTATATAAGAGGACGACTCGATAGCGGTTCAAGACAGACAGCCATAACTCGAGACCTAGGCGAAGCTTGTTTGCTCCCTAGTCATCGAAACCCCATCAATTACATCACAACTAGACGTAGGCTTTTACCTTCATCGAAGGGGCCGAACTAGTATAAACCCTCTGTGTCCCTGTGTCCGCTTTAACCCCCTTCGAGTTAACCCATTGTGTTGGCTCCACGACTAAGTCCTTTCGCTAGGACATCTGCCGTGACAAACCCACGACAGTTGGCGCCCACCGTGGAGCTATCGCATGATGGTTTCAAGTTCTTGGAGGGCTGCTTTGAAGGACTCGAGGGATACGCCGTGGGCCGGATGACCAAGAGTCGTCGCGGCAAGATCTACATCGACGACGCAGGTTGGGGCCCCGAGGCCGGCTCAATTGAGTATGGGTACCGGGTCCCCTTTGGTGGCATACACGTCTTCATCGGCAAGATCGGTGAACCGGGCCCTGAGCTGGACATCTGCACCGACCTCGTCGAGACAGCTCAGCATGCGCGACCTGCCCAGGATAAACCGGCCGTGAAACGTGCCTTCGTGGGAGTCATCTATGGAGGAAGCTATGAGGACGGATCAGGATCTGGTGGTGAAACCGTCGTTTACTCTAGCGACGAGTCATCGACCGGAGAAACTGAGTCGTTGTATCAGCTACAAGATGGCCGAATTGGGGGCTGTTCCGATGGCGACAGTATTCCGGACACCTCCGATCTGCCCAACCGGGTTGGAATATTCATGGCCGGTACACAAGCAGCACCTCACTCATCGACTGTCGCGGCAATGATTTCCAGTTCAGCAGCGGCAACGGCTGCCGGAGCAGGAGGCTCTGTGCGCCCGCCGGCTCAAGTGTTATCCGATCTATTCGACCCATTGGCTGCACTCATGGCGGAGGCTAATCCGGTGAATCAGGATGCTCATAACGCAAAGATCGCAAAGGTGAGAGAGCAGATTACCCAGGCCAAAGCGGATCTAGCAGCTGAAGAGGTCAGGATGATTGCGGAGCGGGCCGCTTTGGACGCGCAAGCCTATAAACTCAGGCTGGACCAGAACGCCTCACAGGAAGTCATGAGGAGGAAGTACCGATATCGTTTGCCCTCAGCTTTTGAAGGAAGGGACCTTTTCAACACCCCTGGAGCAGGGACCAGTAATCAACCAGTGGTAAACCGGGCGGAGGCGCCCGGGACGGGTGCGCCGTTTCAGCCCCGTGTAATAGATCTACCCCGTCATAACACTGGAGTACCGCAGGTTGTGCCCACACCTCCGGATCACTATTCCAATCCGCTGGATAACCTTGTTGAAGCGGCGGCACGGTTGGAGGCCATTCCAGTCGAGGGGGATTCATTGCAGGCGATAGAGACACGCCGGGTCAAGGAGCTCCTCAGGACGGTGTTGGTCCAACAGGAAGCGTTTTCGTATAGCCGTGAGCGGATTCATTCTACCCCACGTCCAAGCCAGAGTTATAGCAGACATGTGGAGGAGCCAGCGGAGTCAAGTAATGCACGGCATGGAGCGCCCCGTGGCAACAATCCGGCTCCCGATGCCCAGGAGGTGGTAGACCGGGCCCGAGCGCGTAGGGAAGCCGAGTTAGCAGCACAGCATCAGACTCGTCAGCTTACGCCGGTTCGTCCCACCACTTCGGTTGAACCGGGACTCACTTCTAGCGCTTTGGGAGTGCCTTGCCTTGTCCCCGCTTTACGCAATGTGCGCCTGCCTAAGGATTTTAAGGCCCCGCGCAAGGTGCCGAACTATACGGCGGATCAACCCCCGGAGACATGGGTGGAGAGTTATGAGATGGCCATGGAGATGCTTGATGTGGATGAGGCGGCATGTGCAAAATATTTCACCATGATGCTTGAAGGGACAGCCCGTACTTGGTTAAAGAGCCTGCCACCCAACTCTATCGGTTCATGGGCCCAGTTGCGAGCCCGGTTCATCAATAATTTCAAAGACACGTGTAAGCAGCCCATGTCGATAGTGGATTTAGCTGCCTGTGTCCAAGAGGAAGGAGAATCAACGACTCATTGGGTGCGCAGGGTCTCACGGGTTCTGCATTCATCAGACCGCATCAATGTGGACACTGCAGTTATAACCTTGGAAGGCAATTGCCGGTTTGGACCCTTGAAGCTGAAGTTAGGACGGATGAAGCGCCATTGTACTGACATGGGAACTCTCATGGCCGCTTTGGTAAAGTGCGTTGATTCTGATAGTACCAAGGATCCCGAGTCTGACGATGAAAAGACAGGGAAGGGAAAGAGGAACAACAACTTCAAAGGTCAGCAGCATCACTCAGCAGGAAACTGTGGTGGAGGCAAGCGTAAAGCGGATGGCAACATGGATTTTGTGGCTAATACTAACGTGCAGGACAGGGGCCAGCAACGTAAGGGCAAAAACCGCAGTGGAGCGCCTAGTCCTAATTCGGAATGCCTAAACTATTTGTTGAACCAGCCCTGTCCAAAGCATGGGACAAGGGAGGAACCAGCAAACCACCTTTGGAAGGATTGTTATATTATGCAGGAGTTCAAGAGCTCCAATGCTTTCCGGTATGACCCCAGTTCTGGTGGTGGTTCTGGATCTGGACCAGGTCACGGTGGAGGAAATTCCGGTTCAGGATTTAATGGTAATCCGAGCGGACATAACAATCAGCACAATCAGAATAATCAGGGTGGTCACAATCAGCAACAGCAGCAGTCGGGTTACCAGAGCAATCCAAAGCAACTAAATAGTGGGAAATATCATGTGTTCACCACTAGCTTGGACAAGCGGGACCGGAAGGTCCAGAAGCGGGCAGTTAATTCTGTTGAACCGGCCGTGCCCCGGTATCTGCGCTGGTCGGAGCAGCCAATCATATGGAGTAGAGAGGATCACCCTCCCCGGGTTGACAATCCGGGTCAGTTGGCTTTAGTGGTGGCGCCTCAGGTGGGAGGTTATAAGTTCACCAAAGTGCTCATGGATGGAGGTAGCAGCATTAACATCTTATACTATCAGACTTTCCGTCGAATGGGGCTAACAGATAAAGATCTCCGACCTTCGAATACGGTTTTTCATGGTGTGGTACCTGGCAAATCAGCATACCCCGTTGCGAAGATAGCGTTGGAAGTGGCCTTTGGAGATGATCACGATTCCCGATCAGAGACACTGACGTTTGAGGTGGTGAAAATCCAAAGCCCGTATCACGCCCTGTTCGGTCGATCGGCCGATGCCAAATTCATGGCACGGCCCTGCTATGTGTATCTGCAGCTCAAGATGCCAGGTCACAAGGGGACCATCACAGTTCACGGAAGCCACAAGGTCGCTTTGGAATGTGAAGAAGGAGATGCGGCCTACGCAGAGTCGGTTTGTGCCACCGAGGAACTCAAGTATTATAAAGACAATGTTGATCCGACAGATATGACTCCTTTAAAGAAGCCTACTACGGAGCATGATCCGGCCCGAAGTTTACATCGGCAGCTGAGACTAAGCTTGTTGACTTTGTACCTGGCAATTCGTCCAAGCAGTTCAGCATCAGTGCCAATCTGGATCCGAAATAGGAAAGCGCGCTCATCAAGTTCATCCGTGAGAATTGGGACATCTTTGCATGGAAGCCTTCTGACATGCCAGGTGTACCGAGGCAACTCGCTAAGCACACTCTTAATGTGGATCCTAAATACAAACCGGTGAAACAGTTCCTCCGCCGGTTCAACGAGGAGAGGCGAAAAGCTATTGGAGAAGAAGTGGCTAGGCTCTTAGCAGCCGGCTTCATCATTGAAGTTTTCCACCCTGAGTGGCTTGCTAATCCGGTGCTGGTCCTTAAGAAAAACGGCACATGGCGCATGTGTGTGGATTATACTGATCTTAATAAGGCCTGTCCTGCAGATCCTTTTGCCCTCCCCCGTATTGATCGGATTATTGATGCTACGGTGGTTTGCGAGCATTTATGTTTCCTGGATGCATATTCCGGCTATCATCAGATCAAAATGGCAGTTAAGGACCAGGAGAAGACAGCGTTCATAACTCCCTTTGGAGCCTTCTGCTACGTATCTATGCCTTTTGGGCTCAAAAGTGCCCAGGCAACCTATCAACGATGTGTGCAAAATTGTCTTCACAAACAGATTGGTCGTAATGTGCATGCTTATGTGGATGATATCGTGGTTAAGTCAAGGAAGAAGGAGACTTTGGTCGATGATTTGAAGGAAACCTTTGATAACCTAAGGACGTACAAGATGATGCTCAATCCGGCCAAATGTGTTTTTGGTGTACCGGCAGGCAAGTTATTGGGTTTTCTGGTGTCCAACAGAGGAATTGAGGCTAATCCGGAGAAAATTACGGCCATCGCTTCTCTGGCTAAACTGAAGTGTATTAATGATGTTCAATGTTTGGCTGGCCGGATTGCCATGTTGAGCCGGTTTATCAGCCGCCTTGGTGAGAAAGCAATCCCGTTGTATCAGATGTTGAAGAAGACGGATCAGTTCATCTGGAGTTCTGCCTCTGATCAGGCGTTGGAGGACTTAAAGCGGCAATTGGCCAGTCCGCCCGTGCTCGCCGCTCCCATTGACAAGGAACCATTGCTACTGTATGTTGCTGATAATGCTCGCGCGGCCAGTGTAGCTATCATGGTGGAGCGGAAGGAGGCGGGCAAAGAGCATCCGGTTCAGTGTCCGGTTTATTATATCAGCGAGGTTCTTATTGAATCCAAACAAAGGTATCCACATTGGCAGAAGCTGGTGTATGGAGTTTTTATGGCAAGCGGAAGCTGAAGCAGTATTTCCAAGGGCATCCCATCACAGTGGTCAGCTCTGCCCCCTTGGGTGATATCATCCAGAATCGGGAAGCAACGGGCCGGATTGCCAAGTGGGCCATAGAGCTTGGGCCGCACGGTTTGAAATACGTGCCTCGGACAGCGGTGAAGTCCCAAGCACTTGTCGATTTCATCAATGACTGGACGGAGCTGCAGGCCCCTGAAGAGAAGCCGGATCACACATATTGGACCATCCATTTTGACGGATCACGGCAATTGGAGGGCTCGGGGGCTGGAGTCGTTTTAACTTCCCCACGAGGTGACAAGTTTTGTTATGTTCTTCGCTTAATGTTCCCTTGTACTAACAATGCAGCTGAGTACGAAGCCTTGCTCCATGGTCTCCGGATGGCTAAAGAGATGAACTTAAGCCGGGTTAAGTGCTTCGATGACTCGGACCTGGTGGCTCAACAGGTGTCTGGTACTTGGGATTCAAAAGACCCACTCATGGCTGCATATCGTCGTGAGGTTGATACTGTTGTAGGTCACTTCAAGGGTTATCAGGTGGACCACGTGGACCGCCGGAAGAACGAAGCGGCAGACACTTTGAGCCGGCTAGGCTCACAGCGTAAACCGGTTCCACCCAATGTTTTTCTCGATATACTGCACAACCCATCGGTTCAACTACCTGGGGAAGCAGATTTGGCTGTTCCTTATTCGGAGGCTCAGTTGGTGGCAGCACTCCAAGTCATTCCAGATTGGACACTTCCCTACCTGGCGTACATGAACCAGGGCGAGTTACCAGAGGATGAAACTCTGGCCAGACAAATAATACGGCGGTTGAAGTCCATGACAATCGTAAATGGCGAGTTGCATCATTACAGTGTATCAGGAGCATTTCAACGCTGTTTGTCTCCTGAGGAAGGCTATGAAATTTTGCGTGAGATCCATGAAGGGGATTGTGGTCACCACGCCGGTTCAAAATCTCTGGTGGCTAAAGCATTCTGCCACAATTTCTATTGGTTAACTGCCCATGCTGATGCGGAAGATCTGGTCCGACGATGTGATGGTTGCCAGAAATTTTCAAGACGCGCTCATGTTCCGGCTCAAGAACTGAGGATGATTCCAATCACTTGGCCGTTTGCAACCTGGGGGCTGGATATGGTTGGGCCTTTCAAAAGGTCCAAGGACAAGAAGACCCACCTCCTGGTGGCAGTTGATAAATTTACAAAGTGGGTGGAGGCAGAACCTGTTAGTAAGTGTGACGCAGCCACCGCGGTTCAGTTCATCAAAAAGGTGATTTTCCGGTTTGGCTTTCCACACAGTATCATCACAGACAATGGTACCAATTTGTCCAAGGGTGCCATGAAAGAGTTCTGCGAACGAGAGCACATCCGCCTTGACGTGTCATCAGTGGCGCACCCACAGTCCAATGGTCAAGCAGAAAGAGCTAATCAGGAGATCTTGAGAGGCATCAAGCCCCGGCTTATGGTTCCTTTGCAGAGGACGCCGGGTTGTTGGGTTGAAGAGTTACCATCCGTGTTATGGAGTATTAATACTACACCCAACAGATCGACAGGATACACGCCGTTCTTCATGGTTTATGGAGCAGAGGCGGTTCTCCCTAGTGATATCCGTCACGATTCACCTTGTGTTGCGGCTTATGTTGAAGCGGACAACGAGACGGCTCGACAAGACGCTTTGGACCGGTTGGATGAAGAGCGAGACATAGCAGCTGCCCGCTCAGCGATTTACCAACAAGATCTCCGTCGTTATCACAGTCGTCGGGTCAGGACCAGAACCTTTCAAGAAGGAGATTTGGTGCTTCGACTCATTCAAGATCAAACCGATATGCATAAGTTATCTCCGCCTTGGGAGGGACCTTTCGTGGTCAGCAAAAATTTGCACAACGGGTCATACTATCTGATTGATATTCGAGAGCATAAGGACTCACGTAAGTTAGAGGAGGAGACCAACAGGCCGTGGAACATAGCTCATCTTCGGCCTTACTATACTTGAGCCATTGGCTCTGCGTATGTACATATTATAACAATGTATATATTATAAATACAATAAACCGGATCCTCAGCTAAAGCGGGGTATCTGTTTGTTTATATCATGTGTGGTTACATGGAGTTGTTCTGTTTTAAAGCGACCTCCGGTTTACCCCTTGCAAAAATTAAAAATATCACCTGGGGGCTCGGTCATGTCTGAACCGATGCAATACCTTTTGATAGGCGAAAGCCACCAGATCACTTGGGGGCTCGGTCGTGTCCGAACCGACGCAACACCTTTTGATCGGCGAAAGCCACCAGATCACTTGGGGACACGGTCAAGTCTGAACCAGTCACGCCTCTTGATCGGCCTAAAGGCCTTAGAGTCACTTAGGGGCTTGGTCGAACCCGAACCATTGCCATGCCACGTGATCGATGTAAATGCCACGGTTTCATTTGGGGACCTGGCTGACTTGAACCACAGCTACGCCTATTGGGAGCTTGGTCGTGTCCGACCACGGTAACACCATCTGATCGGCTCCGTAAAGCCTCTTTTTTGCAAACGGTTCTGTCATTGCATTTTGCTTCACATATCTTTTCTTGATAAAAATTGTTGTTTTGTTTTTGGTTGCGTTCTTAAACCGACAGCGTTTTACACCGGTTCAAGCAGCCAAATTGGCGGAACACGGTCCATTTTTACACCGGAGATTATTTACCCGGTTTGGTTTTTTCTGTTAACATCCTTTTTTGGAGTAACAAAATGTTTTAAAGCACGGTTTACACAGTAAACCGGCGTTATGTATGCAGGAGCTGCTTTCTCCCATGACGGTTTAGGGTTATTAAACCTCTGTTTCAAGATTAGCTAACACCTACTTCATGCCCAATAGTGGCAGGAGATATAAATTGGCAATGTCGATCTTCCAAATAAAAGTATCAGCACAGATGCACGAAGGCATCTCAAGAAGCAAAAGTATTGTCTATCCTATTACAAGGCAGCATGGTGCCCAAATAAGATCATTGTTTTCTTGGCGGAATATAATAAGGCAGCTGGATAAGCCTACTTCTGGTTCACGCCTGCTCGCCGCCCCGGTTTGACTGTTGTGGGTCATCCTGCGCCGCTTCAGCTTCCTCATCCCTACCCAGTGGCTGGAAGTCAACAGTGGTCCAGTCGATTCCCATTAATGCTTGAAAGACAGCCTCCTCATGGATCAGTGAAGACGGTTCAATATCAGGAGCGTAAGTATGCTTACGGATTGGAGGAATCAGGTTCTCCTCTTCAGGGATTGGTGCAGCCACTTGTTTGTTCTGATCATTATACTGACCTTGATAATGCGACAAATCAGCTTCTTCTGCCAATTGGCAGGCCAGAGGGCGCACTGCCCGGTTTATCGCTCTTAGATCCTCTTCGTTGAATTCTGAGCCATCTTCTTTCAAGATGGGATAGCCTTGAGCTGCCTCAACAGGATCAAAATCAGGCACCCATGCTTTGGCCCGGATTAAGGCATTGATGGCTCCAGTTCGAGCAGCAGACTTTTTTTAGCTCCTCAATCCGAGCAGGAAGCATTGACAATCTCTTCAGCGTATCTTGAATCAAGGAGGGTGCTAGATTATTATGTGACGCAGTTGAGATAATCTGCTGTGCTCCAATGTACAGCTGCTCGGTTAAGGTGTAGGCAGCTTTCAGCTTCATTCGCACATCCGACCCCAAGTGGCTAATATGGGTGCCTGCAACATGATAGAGCGGTTCACAAAACCGGACCTATTATAAGAGGATCAAGATTATCATAGAAGTCACAGGATGTTTACCAAAAATGGCGGCAGTCATTGCATGCACTTGTCGCTTCACGCTGGTCAATTCATCTGTTACCGGTTTAAGGGCAGCCTCGGCATCTTCAATCTTCTTGGTTAAAGTGGCCTTTTCTGTGGCCCAATCAGCCCGTTCCTTCTTGAAACCCTCCTTCAGCTGTTCCATGGTGCTTAAAGCGCTGGTTAACTCCTCCTTTTCCTTGGAGGTTTCAGCTTGTTGGGTTTTCAAGTTCCCCTGAAGATCGGCGACTTGGTTTTCTTTGGCCTTTAGTTCAGCCTACATTCAGACAGTTAAAAGGTTCAACAACTGATGCAGAAAATGAAGTACCAACCACATAACAAGTTATGCACTTTGTACTTGGGGGCTAATGCCTATTGGATCTACAGCTATCACCTGATTGCAAAGTCCCAAGCTCAATACAAATATTCAACTTGGCACTTGGGGGCTAATGGCTATTTGTTCAGTATTCTTTCTGACGATATTGTATGAAGATTGAAAGTCTCGATTCAACTACGTTAAGTTGAACCGACCCTTGGGGGCTACATCAGTGAACTTTGGAGCGTTGAAGTTTTATCTCAAAACCCGATTCAACTATAATAAGTTGAACCGGCCCTTGGGGGCTATATTGGCAATATACCGGAACAAGCACATGGAAATTACCTCAAGTTTTTCCTTCATCATCTTTACCAGGCCAGCTTCATAATCACGGCTAGTATATAACCGGTTCAAATAACCAGAGTGAAGGTCTTGGGCGTTCAGAGCAGCGTACGTCGCCAGATCAACATCCCATTTTCCTTTGCTCATGGCAGAAAATTCTTCTTTGGCAGTATGCTTGGCTAAAGCGACGGGATTCCCTTTCTCGGAACGACCAATGCCGGTGATTATGACTTCATCATCCTTAGACTTGCTGGTTTGCACGGGCGCAGTCGATTTATCGGCAGGTTTGGAGGGACTGGTGGATCTCTCAATCCGGATGGGGCTAGCAGGCTGGTCAGCAGGACCGGAGGCATTAACAAAACCTTCTTCAGCAGTAACAACTTCATCTTGTACTAGCGGGTCATTGGCCACATCTTCCTGGATGACCGCTTCAACATTTGGGGTGGCACTCGGTTCAGGAGCAGTCTCTTCTCCAGCCGCTTTATCCAGGCGGGCTTTTTTGCTCGGCCTCGGTTTAGCCCTGAAAGGATATGCAAAGTTAAAAACGATTTATGTTGCAAGGTAAAATACCAGGAACCTTATGATAAGTGCAATTTTACCAAACCACGGTTTTTAGTGGAGGCAGCTGGGTGCCAGTTGACTCGCCAGAGGATGAGTGCGAGGTAACCTGATAATCGGAGTCAGATGGGTTAAGCGGTTGATGAAAACAGCCCGCTTTAAGACAAATACTGACAAGCAAATCAGAGACCTCTAAGCGACGTCTCCGGAACGGATTGTTCGGTAAACCGGTGGAGGTAACTACCTGGCCACTATGCCGAGTCGTGCGGCGCACCTCATGCTGTCGGGTCTTCATAAGAAAGTTGGGATCCAAGTAAGCAAGAGGATGAGAAAATTTAACCTTTCGGTTTGCCTGACGGATTTTTTGTGAAGGCAGAGGTCTTGAATCAGAAGAAAGAGTAATTACCTCTGCATCATCAGCATGGATAGCTTCGGCATCGTCCTGGCAAATATTATTATCAATAAGGTGCATAAAAAGTAAACCGAGCGAATCAATTTCTGCCTCAAGGTCCGGATTACCCACATCGTCATCAGCAGGCGGATCAGAAGATGCGGTGGTCTTCCTTTTGTGGGCAGACTTCTAAACGACCTTTGTCTTAGGCCGGGTTGGTTTTTCTGCCTTCTCTTGTAGAAGCTTCTTGCTCCAAAACGGATCATTACCCTGTGTCAAACCGATATTGGTATCAGTAATAAGCAAGTACAATAGTATCAGAGCTAGTGAAAGGGAAAATTCAGACTTACAGCGGGCGGTTTGTTGATGGTGCAGAAAGGAAGCAGGCCGGTACGGGCGCAGACGTGCTCTGGTTCGTTCAAAATTTTCTTCACAGCTTCTGTGACTTCTTCATCAGTAAGCTGGATGTTTACATGCCGCAGCGGATCGTCAACACTGCCCGTATATTCACACATCAAACCGGAGCGTTGGCTGAGGGGCAGTATACTCCAGGATATCCAGCAACGGGCAATATCAACTCCTGTTAAACCGTTGGCCATAAAGGCTCTGAGCTTGGACAGTTGGGCAGCGTACTTCATCCTCTCTTTGCCAGTCAGCCTCTGAGGAAAGGGGTGTGTGTTGCTAAGCCGTTCCGGACAAAAACCAAGCAAGGGATTCTCATTAGCAGGGGAGGTGTCTTTGCTATAGAACCAGGTGTTATTCCACTCCTGAGGATGACTGTGCAGTTTCGCATGAGGATAAGTGACCTCTTTCCTTTTTTGAATCGCCACGCCACCCAGCTCCATATTGGAACCGTCAGGAAATTCTGTACGACGGTTCAGATGGAAACAATCTCGGAATAGCTCCACTGTAGGTTCCTCTTGAAAGAACACCTCGCAGAGCACTTGGAAATGGCATATATTGGTGACAGAATTGGGGCCAACATCTTGCGGATGAAGCTGGAAGTTGGCTAAGACATCCCGATAGAACTTTGACCCGGGCGCATTAAAACCCCGGGCTAGGTGATCCACAAAGGCTACAACCTCTCCTTCTCGAGGTGTGGGAGGACACTCTTTGCCTGGGACCCTCCAGTGGATGGTGTTTTTACTGCTTAAAGCGCCGGTCAAGACCAAGTTGTTCAGCTGTGTTTTTGTAACCCGAGAAGGAGCCCAGTTGCACTCATACACTTGTTTAGCCATGGAGGAGTCTACAGAACAAAGCGTTTTCGGTTTAAAATTGTGTTGGGTACAGGATATATGCTGGTATGACCAATGTTAAACCGGAGGAAGTTAAACCGGAGTTCGCAAAGCGGCAGTACCTGGCTAAGGATCCTGGCGGTTCAATCAGGGGACTAATGGCATGTACCGATTTATTATATTTTCCTATGGTAAGTTAAACTGCCTGATCTAAGTATTGAAAGATGGGAGATCGCGAAAATGGCTAAGTATATAGAAACAGGTTTTAAAGAAATTCTGTTGTAGCAATGGATCTGAGGCAACTTCAGAAAAACAGAAAAAATATATTTAAAGGCTCTAAAACAGGGCGGAAGTGAATCAATGGACAGACAAAGCAGATGGGATCCACGGACTTGAACGCAAAGTTATAAGTGGATACGAGAAACTAAAAGTGGTATCTAGCACAAGGTTTACAGATTTGTACGAGGGACAATACATGGACAGGAGCAGTCAATGGATGTCACAAGAGCAAGAAACCCTAGAACAGATCTAGGTTAAGAAGAAAAAGAGGACTTACTGGGGTTAAGGAGGATGCGGACGGTCACTGCAGTTCTCTGGTACACTCAGGTTGATGCAGCGGCCAAGGTTCAGGCAGGCAGCAACGGTGGCGGCGGAGTTTCGGAGCTGGCGACGCGAGGAAGACGAAGATGGGAAGGCACGAAGAGGGAGAAAGAAATGACCCTTCGGTCCTATTTATAAAGCAAAATGACATGTGTCAGGCGCGACAAACCAGGGGCCACGGAGCAAAGATGTCGCCTCAATTTTCGCAAGACTTATTAAAGTGAAGAGGTATCTTTGGGTATTTTCTTTATGACAGATGACGTCACCACGGTTTATCAAGACCGCATATAATCGTAACAAAGTAAATATCATACCTGTGATATTTGTTCATACTGTCGGCTTACCACGCCACATGTAGTAAGGGTAACAGCCCAATGACTCAGAGCGCAGTGCCCTGTGCAATTTATTCATACTGCCGGCTTACAACACCATATGTAGCAAGGGTAACATCCCAAAGACATAGAGCGCAGAACTCCAACTGCATAATCAAAACTCACTGGCGACTAATCGTCCAAAGCCAGGCCGGGTTATCAAAACTCCGGATAGATTCAAATATGAATCATCAGGATCAAGGCAACATGGCCCGAACCAATTTTAAACCATAAATCAATATGGTACACAATATGAACCCAAAAAATGTTCAAAGCCAATACAATCAGGAAAACAAGGCCTTCAAAGGCTGCCAAGCCTCAACATCAAGTGTTATTCAAGGGTCGCACAACCACTGAGTTAAACCTTTATTCAAACCTATAAGCCGGGCCTCACATGACCAATCACCGTTTTAACTTTGACAAGTTCATGGTCTTTTATAAGATTGACTGTCAAGAGTTCGGCGAGTCATTCTAGGATTACCTGGTTAGAGAGGCAGGCATACAAAGGCAGGATAACCCGGATTTTTGGTGAATACACCTGGTGTCCAAGCCAATCAAAAGGGTAAATAAGGCTATGCTCATCAAACAGGAAGCCCCCAAGTGATTTTTTCAACAAGCCATCAAGGCAGGTTACCTATGTTTGAACAATTCATTATAACAAGTTTTCGTTGGTAACCTTTTTAACCCTAGGAAGAAATCCCAAGTTATTCGCGACCAGGCATATGAGCCGATCGAAGCCCCCATAACTATGCTCAATGAGAAGGAAGCCCGCATATCATGTTTTGTGACAAGGCGTTCAAGCCGGATCAAGAGGGTAGTCATAACTATGCTCAATAAGCAGGAAGCCCCCATGTGATCTTATGAACTGACAATAAAGACTCAGATACTCAAAAATGAAACGACAGACACCCTGAATTATCAGGGATGTCGGCTTTATTATACTTGATCATAATATATACAGGGATAAAAATGTGTAGAACAGAAGAGCCAGTGGCTCAGGTGTAATAAGGTCGAACATGAGCAATGTTCCATGGCCGGCGGCTCTCCTCCTCAGACTTGCGTGAGTCCTTGTGTTCTCGAACATCAATGAGGTAGTATGACCCATTGTGCAGGTTTTTTCTGACCACAAAGGGCCCTTCCCAAGGTGGGGATAACTTATGCATGTTTGTTTGATCCTTGATGAGCCGGGGCACCAAGTCACCTTCTTGAAAGGTTCGAGTTTTAACCCGACGGCTATGATAACGACACCGATCTTGTTGGTAAATCACAAAACGAGCCGCCGCAAGGTCACGCTCCTCATCCAGAAGGTCAAGAGCACCCTGGCATGCTTTTTCATTACCAGCTTCAACATAAGCAGCCACACGGGACGAGTCATGACGAATGTCACTTGGGAGAATCGCCTCTTCTTCGTAAACCATGAAGAAAGGCGTGTAACCCGTAGATCTGTTGGGGTGGTTTTGATACTCCAATGCACTAAAGGTAACTCCTCAACCCAACAACCCGGCGTGCTCTGCAAAGGAACCATAAGCTGGGGCTTTATGCCTCTCAAGATTTCTTGATTCGCTCTTTCATCTTGGCCATTGGACTGGGGGTGAGCCACTAATGACACATCAAGACGAATATGCTCTTGTTGACAGAATTCTTTCATAGCACCTTTAGACAGATTAGTGCCATTATCAGTTATAATGCTGTGAGGGTAGCCAAAACGGAAAATCACCTGTTTGATGAATTGAACCACGATCGCCATGTCACACTTACTAACCGGCTCTGCCTCAACCCACTTTGTAAACTTTTCAAACACCACCAAAACGTGGGTCTTTTTTACTTGGATCTTTTAAAAGGTCCAACCATATCCAGCCACCAGACTACAAACGACCAAGTAATTGGAATCATCCTCAATTCTTGAGCTGGCACATGACCTCGTCTTGAAATTTTTTGACAACCATCACATTTACTGAACAAATCCTCTGCATCAGCATGAGCCATCAGCCAATAAATCCCATGACGAAAAGTCTTGTCCATGACAGACTTAGAACCGGCGTGATGACCACAATCTCCTTCATGAATCTCTTGTAGAATCTCATGACCTTCCTCAGGAGAAAAACAACGTTGAAACACCCCTGTGACACTACATCAGTGCAACTCTTCATTGACAATAGTCATTGACTAAGACCACAGGTTATCTGCCTTGCCAAAGTTTCATCTTCAGGTAACTCGCCCCGGGTCATATATGCCAAATATGGAACTGTCCATTCAGGAATAGCATGAAGAGCCGCCACAAACTATGCCTCTGGGTCAGAAACAGCAAGATCTTCCTCCGTAGGCAATTTGACTGAAGGATTATGCAGAATATCACGGAAAACATTAGGTGGTACCGGCTTACGTTGGGACCCTAGCCGGCTTAAATCACCAGCCGCGTCATTTTTCCTGCGATCAACATGTTCCACTTGATAACCTTTTAAATGACCAGCAATAGCATCAACCTCTCGGCGATAAGCCGCCATGAGTGGATCTTTTCAATCCCAAGTGCCTGAAACTTGCTGAGCCACCAAATCTGAGTCGCCAAAGCACCTCACCCGGCTTAAATTCATCTCTTTAGCCAACCGAAGACCATGGAGCAAGGCCTCATACTCAGCTGCATTGTTAGTACAAGGGAACATCAACCTTAAAACATAGCAAAATTTATCACCTCGTGGGGAAGTCAAAATAACCCGAGCCCCGAGCCTTCCAACTGCCTGGATCCATCCAAGTGAATAGTCCAATATGTGCTATCCGGCTTCTAGTCAGGCATCTATAACTTGGTCAAGTCATTAATAAAATCCACAAGTGCTTGAGACTTGATAGCTATCCAAGGCATATACTTCAAACCATGGGGTCCAAACTCAATGGCCCACTTGCATTACAAAAAAAGACACATCCGTGACATTTTGGGCCGAACGAAAAAAATTTATGTCATACATATGACACTTCTATGACGATAATTGTGAAAAAACCCGGTATCATCATAGATGTGGTGGGCTCCTACTTCTATGACAAAAATCATGACCGAAAATGGGCTTTTCGTCCTGGGCGGGCCGGAGATGCAGCTGCATGACATTCTTTGGGCCATCCATGACGGAAAAAACCGTGGTAGAAGCGAGGGCGAGGACAATTTCGGGGAGTTCCCGGTTACGGTGGGAGGTCGGGGGCCAAGCGATGCGCGTTTCTCTCGTACACGTACGCGCGTGTGTGCGAGGCGTTGGCTCTAACTGAACCCGAGCGAGGCGTTGGGCTCTAACTAAACCCGAGCGATCGATCGATGGCTGTTAACTGAACCCGATCGAGCGATTCCTTCGCTACTGCTGCTAATTGAAGCCGATCGATGCTGCCTCTGGGATGAACAGTGAGCGTTATGGGGGGTTTGGATGAACAGTGAGCGGTGGCGTTGCCTCTGGATGAATAGGACCCCGTGGTGTGGTGGAGGGCTGGATGAATAGTAGACGGTGGAGGGGTGCCCGTGGAGGGGTGGTTGAACAGGACCATGTGGTGTGGAGGGCTGGATGAATAGTAGACGGTGGAGGGGTGCCCATGGAGGGGTGGTTGAACAGTAGCCGGTGGAGTAGCGCGCGGTGGAGGCTGGATGAACAGGAGCCCGTGGAGGCTGGAGGAGGTCGACGGTAACCCGTGGAGGCTGGAGTAGGTCGATTGTCGAGATGAACAGTCTCTCGTGGAGTCCCGTTTTGCGGTACGCCACACCCCTCCCGATGAACAGGACCCCCGTTTCGACCGTAGGAGGTCCGTTTCGTCCGTTTTGCGGTATGCCACACCCCTCCTGATCAACAGGATCCCCGTTTGGACCATAGGAGGTCCATTTCGTCTGTTTTGCGGTACGCCACACCCCTCCCGATCAACAGGACCCCCATTTCGACCGTACAAGGTTCATTTCCTCTGTTTTGCGGTACGCCACACCCCTCCCAATCAACAGGACCCCGTACCAAACGTAGGAGGTTCGTTTCCTCCATTGTGCGGTACGACAGGCCTCGTTTCCATCGCCTGTTCCGTCCAAGCCCTCCTAATGAACACGACCACGCATTCCGTTCCGACCCAGCCCGTTGCCTCCCGATGAACACGACGCATTCCGTTGCCTCCCCAGGAACATGACGTATTCCGTTGCCTCCCCATGAACACGACGACGATGCTGTTTCTCCGTTCCGACCCAGCCATGTACACGAGCCCTGGCCGTACGTATGCGCGAGTAGGCGTTCGAGACCCCGCCCGTATGTACACATACGTGGCCGTATTTTCTTTCTTGCACCCTGGCCTCTGTACGTACGTGTACATGCTACGTGCGCGCCTCTACTACGACACGTGCACGCCTCTACATCCACCAGTATATATGTACGTACACGTTCGCAACCAGAATTACAACGCTATGTACGCTTCGACCAGGTGGGTCCCGACTGTCAGGCACTTCCTTGCCTGCGAAGATGTAGCTGGTAGGCGAATCATTTTTTTGCCCGGACGCACCTCCTTGCATGCGAAGATGTAGCTGGTGGGTCCCAGCAGTTAGGGGCAAACGTTTTTTCGCGAAATACGGTGGCCCGTCCGGTGGGACCCACCTGTCAGGTGGAGGAATAATTATTTTGCACGTAGTAAGGAGGCACTTCCTTGCTGCGGCCGTGGACCCAGCTGTCAGCCTCTCCACGTACTGTCCACGTCCGATGGAAGCCGTTCCTTAACCACGTTGACCACGCCGCGCCGAGAGCACCAGGGCGGTGGACGACGGCGAGGCCTAGGAAGGGGACGATGCAGAGCCGGGGAAGACACAGCAGTGGATGCCCACGCGTAGAGGAGTACGAGGGTTCACTGGTTTGCTGCGGTGTGAGGCTGCCGTCGCCGTAGAATAACACGGGTTGTAGGTGAGTAGAGGGATGGCCTGGCCAGTGGTGGGAGTAGTAGGGGGCGGTGAGGCCTCTGCCGTATCACAGCCGGCAACGGGAGGCAGGAGCACGAGGCACAACCGGCGCTGGTTTGGGCGGCTGGAGCAAGAAGACCAGTGGTTGAAGAAGCACTACGGCCGTTGGATGGACATCGTACGGTCATTGGAGCTCGTGCATATTGACTAAGTTGACAAAGCCCTCTGTCCACATCAACTTAGTAGGCCCACCAGTCATCCTGTCACTCTACTGGGTCCCAGCTAACAGGGGGAGTATTCATTTTTTTGTGCGTAATAAGGAGGCACTTCCTTGCGTGCGAATATATAGCTGATGGGTCCGAGCTGTCAGCAGCGGTAACGTTTTTTTCGCGAAATACAGCGGCCCTTTCGGTGGGTCCCTGATGTCAGGTGGAGGAATCATTATTTTGCGCGTAATAAGGAGGCATTTCCTTGCGTGCGGCCGTGGACCCAGTTGTCGGCCTCTCCACGTACAGTCCACTTCATATGCATGTCGGTCGTTGACCACGTTGACCAGGCCGCGCCAAGAGCACCCGGGCGATGGACGATGGCGAGGCCTCAGAAGGGAACGACACGGAGGCAGGGAAGAGTCGGCAGTTGTTTCCCACGCGGAGGGGAGTACGACTGTATGAGGGTTTACTGGTTCGTCTGCCGTCGCCGGAGAATAAACGCAGGTGTGGGTGAGTAGAGGGATGGCTAGGCCAGCGATGGGAGTACGGTGGGGCAATGAGGCCTGCGCGGCAGCAGAGCCGGCCGCGGGGAGGAGGGAGCAAGCAGTCCCGCCGGCGCTTGTTTGAGCGGCTGGAGCAGGAAGAGCAGAGATTGAAGAAGCACGACGGGCATTGGATGGCCATCCAACAGTCACTGCTCGTGCGTCAACCTTTTTTTAGGAAAGCCTCAAATCTGTGGAAAACAACATACAACCCATCTGCCATTTTTTCTAATAATCTACAACCCATTTGCTAATTATTAAGGTTTTTTTTTGGAGGCCATATTCTTTTTGTTAGCATTACAGCCCATATTGTGGCCATGGTTAAAAAATTATACGAAATTTTGCATATTTCGGTGCGGTCCGAACTGTTTTTAATCCCGAAATTTCGACTCACAATCAAACTGATTCTAAAAATAAATGTATATCAATATAAAATCCAACAAATTCTCCACGCATAAAAATTAATGTAATTTAAAATCTCGAAATGAAAAAAAAGATATTTGAAACTAATTGCCGGTTTGATGTGTTTTAAAAATGTACAACCCATTTCCCATTACTGATGGGCCATTTTCTCGGCCAGCGAATGAAAGTTCTCCTCGTCTTGAAAGATTTGCAGCCCAACAGGCCTGACAAAGTGACTTACTTGGCAAATCACAAAAAACTGGATTGTGGCCGTGGACCTAGCTGTTAGCCTCTCCACGTACAGTACTCTTCCGATGGAAGTCGTTCCTTGACCACGTTGACCACGCCGCGCGGAGACCACCACGGCGGTGAACGACGGCGAGGCCTAGGAAGGGGACGACGCAGAGCCGGGGAAGACGCGGTAGTGGAAGCGCGCGCGGAGAGGAGTACGAGGGTTCACTGGTTCGGCTGCGGTGTGAGGCTGCCGTCGCCGCAGGACCTGGCCAGCGGTGGGAATAGTAGGGGGCGGTGAGGCCTCCGCGGCAGCACAGCCGGCCACGGGAGGCAAGAGCATGCGGCAAGACCGGCGCTGCTTTGGGCGGCTGGAGCAAAAAGACCAGAGGTTGAAGAAGCACTACGGCCGTTGGATGGACATCGTACGGTCACTAGAGCTAGAATCGTTCATATTGACTAAGTTGACAAAGCCCTTCGTCCCCGTCAACTTAGTAGGCCCACAAGTCAGCCTCCAACCAAGGTGGGTCCCAGCTAGCCCGGGGAGTATTCATTTTTTTGTCCGTAATAAGGAGGCACTTCCCCTGGGTCCAAGCTGACAGCGGGGGGCGTTTTTTTCGCGAAATACGGTGGCCCGTCAGGTGGGTCCCAGCAGTCAGGGGGCAAACGCTTTTTCGCAAAATACGGTGGCCCGTCCAGTGGGTCCCTGCTGTCAGTTGGAGGAATCATTATTTTCCGTGTAATAAGGAGGCACTTACTTGCTGCGGCCGTAGAGCCAGCTGAGACTCTCCACGTACACTATACTTCCGATGGAAGTCGTTCCTTGACCACGTTGACCTTGCCGTGTTCCGCTGCATGCATGCGTCCATGGGCGTGCTGCGTCCCCACTGTCAGCCTCTCACATACAGTCATCTTCCAATGACTCTCGGTTGTTGACCACGTTGACCACACCGTGCCGAGTACACCCAGACTGGAATGACCCGGAGATGGGGAAGACGGGGCAGTGGAGTTGCAGATGGAGAGGAGTGGGAAACTTCACTAGTTTGGGTGCGCGGCAGCACATCCGTGGTGCCGCCCACGGGAGACAGGAGCAAGAACAGAGGTTGAAGAAGCAGCATGGCTGTTGGATTAACATCCAACGGTCGAGCTCCTAGAATCATTTGTTGATTAAGTTGACAAAGCCGTGCGTACACGTCCGCTTAGTAGGCCCACAAGTCAGTCACCAAATCTGATGGGTCCCAGCTGTCAACGGGATGGATAATTTTTTTTTGCAAAACAAGGAGGCACTTCCTTCCGTGCGAATATACAACTGGTGGGTCCCAGTTGTCAGGTAGAGGAAACATTTTTTTTTAGCTTAATAAGGAGGAACTTTCCTTGCGTGCGACCATGGACCTCGTGGGTCCCAGCCATCAGGCTCTCCACGTACAGTCCTCTTCCGATGTCTCTCATTTGTTGACCACGCCGCACCGAACCCAGTGAGGCGGTGGACGACGGCGAGGCCCCGGACGGGAACGACTCAGAGATGGGAAAACGCGGCAGTGGAGTCGCAAATTGAGAGGAGGAGAAGGGTTATAACTGGTTCTGTTGCGGCGTGGGGCTGTAGTCTGCGGAGAATAACAGGAGGTGTCGAGGAGTGGAGGGATAGCCTGGCCGGCGGTGGGGTAGCGCTTCGCATCGATGCGTGCTAAGCAGAGCCGCTAGCCGCCGGAGGCCGGACTAGGCGGTCCCGGCGACGCTGGAGGAAGAAGACGAGAGATTGAAGGTGCATGCCGGCCATTGGATATAAATCCAATGGTTGTGGATGACACACTCATTTGTTGACCAATTTGACAACGCCCTGCGTAGGCTTCGACCTATTGGCCCACATGTCAGCCTGCAAAAATGTGGCATATATTTAACCCATGTTTTCTAGAATGTACAGTCCATTTTCTGGGCTGGGTGAACAAATAATTTCGCATCAATCAGGCCCATTTATATTTTCTAAGAAATCCCAACCCATTTGCACTTCCTTTTAATACACATATTAGGTGGTCTCGTTATATATATAATGTTATTTTAGAAGGAGCAATTAATATCAAAGACTAAACCGGAGAGGCACATTATATATATATATATATATATATATATATATATATATATATATATATATAAAATTAAGAAATTAGCGAGTTATTGCTCAAAATAAAAATTAGTATGTTATTATTAAATTGGTCCTTAAAATCTTTGCAAGCTTTTGAACGCAATCACCAGGATTTTCCTTGCCTGTGAGTCCAAAACAACCAGGATTTTCCTTGCCAACTTCCGTTAAACATTTACTTTTATAAGTTAATAACACGTGGGATGTTTTCATAATGTATATATAAGTCTCTATAAAATATATGATAATAGTAATAATATAAATATGTATAATGTGGTTAGAAGGGAAAACATAAATTGGACACAACATTACTTTTATAAGAGACCTGCGTTTTATACCCCATAGTAGGCATACTAACAAGTTCAAACACAAATACAACAGAAAAGGTAAACATTCATATCAAACTCAGGTTCACAGGACACGTTCAAATTCATAGCCAACATTCTCTATCAACAACTCAAAAGATTCACATACACACAAGCTCAGCATATATATGCATCCAAATGATTGATAGATCACACGACAATATTCATACATAATTCATAAAAAGATTCAGATATACACATGTTCAGTATGTTTATGCATCCAAATGATTGAGATCACAGCCAATATGATCCATGGATGAACTTTAATTACCTAGGGTACAGACTGGTAAATGGTGTTCAATCGGAGGTACTTTTTGCTAAAATTAGTTCTTGTACGAGTAAACTTTCGAGTACATAAGAGGCAGCACAGACAATCTGAACTTTGCTTGTAGGTTTATCCTCAAATAGTGGCCTCGTGCCGAGGGAGGTTTGAGCAACTTGGCCACTACTTCCATCCAACTAGTTTACTGGCACATCTTGGTCCTATATCTCGCCAAAATTCTACATTGCAAACGAGAAAGGAGGCGGTTGAGAAAATGAACCACCCAAATTTTTTGTGCAGTTCAACTGAAATGGAGCATCCTTGGCGTGCAGACTGATTAAGTGCCAGATGAATATACAGGTCAACCAACTTGTCTGGAATCTTTAGACTCCATGCCATATAGCTCGCTACCATGTGTGCCAATAACCAAAAGGCACAAGTTGGGACCAAAGACTGGACTGCGTTTTTCTGGGCTATCCACCAAGCAATTTTTTTGGCGTTCACTCTCCTAATACTTGGAGTTTGACAATTGGTTGACGCCGGTTGATACTCGAATGAATATAGGCACTTCTTGTCAACATTGATGCTTGTCCGAGTGAACTTTGGTGTACAAAGCAATAGCATAAGTACCTGTCCATCTGATCATTTTGTGCAGTTCTACTGAAATCACCCGACGTAATGATTTGCCTGCGAGTTCAGGCTCCAAATTACACCTTTATTAAATCGGCAAACAGTAGCACAATACCAAATTACCGATACATATGACAGGCACAATAATCAGGATAAAGACCAGTACCAACCTGTGTGAGGTAGCATACAATTACTATTTCATTTGACTGGAAGCCGAGATAAGACAAGCGACTGACGGCAAAGGAAGAAAGCAAGTGGAGATTAGCGACTGACAGGAAAGGACGGAAGCTGTCGAGGCAATGAAGCACCCAAAGTTTTTGTGCAGTTCCACCAAAATCGAGCATCCCTGTTGGCACATATATTGAGAGAGTGAGATTACTGTAATACTGGGACTAGTTTATGAAACATACACTAACAGATAGAAGAACCCTCATTATATTAATGGGTAAAGTTAGCAACATAGTAGTTTTGCTTAAAGAGAGGTATTATTTTATTTAATCAGTGCCAGTTAGCTCAACTCAACACTCAAAGCATTGCCATTTATCATAGGTTGCAAAACTTTAACGTGCAAAGATAAAGGAGTTTCTCATGACAGTAGCATGATGCAAATAGAGATGACAGCAAACTAATATGGATGAAGGCCTTAGGCCCATACCAACCTGAGAAAAAAAGCTTATTCATGTAGTCCCATAAGAGATGATAAAGCACTCACTAGAATCACACAATAGTTTATATTTTTGTGCATTTCAAATGTATGGTTGAAATCACTCTTGTTTACCAGTGCTAAGATTATATCGAAAGATTATCAAGAACTTCCAGCAGAGTTAAAGCACTGGCTGGGATACAGTTCATTGTATTGTCTTGTGTAGTTCCACTAAAATGTATGATTGGCACAACATGATCCCTATTTGCACAAGTATGAACAAGGTGAAACCTTCATTAGCTTAGTGAGAAAGGATAGGAAGACATTAGCATATTACTCAAACAGTAGCATCAAATTCATGATGGACAATACGCAAAACATTGCCTCATTGAACCAATGGCAATAAATTGACATGCAAAACAATAGCACTATTATGTCATGACACTAATAATATTCCGTCCCTGCTCCACCACATTATTCACCTCCATAGACAAACATACACACGTACATGATTCAGCATAGGGTCCTACTAAAGATTTGTTTAACTCCAACAAGAAAATTAGGCAGTAATAAATTAGTGGTACTTAAGTACTCCTAATTAATTAAGTGAGACAGCAGAAGTGGAAGGGCTCCCTGGAGGATCGTCTCACATGTAAGGTAGCCGTTGCCGGAGCCCTTGAATGGCCTCGACTAAGGCCTCTGGCGTCAGCAACATTGCCTTGGCACTGTTTATTCTTCCTCTTCATGCTCTGTTTCTTTTTCTCCTCACCAGTTGGTGAAACCAAGTACATTATTGGCCTTCTAATTCAGAATTGGTTTTGTCAGTGAGGGAGTACAAGTGTACTAGTAAAAAACAACATTATTTTCTCATGGCAGTCGGAAAATAGAGATGAACACATGCATTAAATATCATTCTTATCTAAAGGAAGGTTATGGCACCAATATGGATGATGAGGATTGGAACACAGATCTCCCTTTGTGCAGTTCCACCAAAATGAACCAACCGTTCCATTCCGACATTCCAATTAAACAGCGCAAAAGTCACTTCTTTTAAGAAGAGTTTTGTGCAGTGCACCAAAAGGTCACAACAACAACTAGGTGAATTGGATATCCCTATTTGCACAAAAAGGCACAGAGGAAACAGTTAGAGCCTCAAACAATTACAGGCAAAAACATTTGGCTAAACTTGTCATGGCTTATAACAGTGGCATGGCTTCATTTTTACCAGGGACATTAGATTAAGAACAACTAAGGGTTCACAGGTTTGGTGCAGGATTTTCGTAGGAACACAATGCCTACGGTATTATTTCCCTTCCAACCGTTCGGAACACGGGAAAGGTGAATAGTGTTTCATAGGAAAGCTGGTCTGGTAGTACTGATTCCATAGGATTAGAAACATCCACGCGTTGCTCATTTTTTGGGCGGAAGCCCGAGGCAGGCGCTCGCTGCCATGCGTTAGCCAGGTTGATGTGCTGTGTTGCCGGAATAAAAAATCAACCTATGTGTGGTACCTGAGGTGAGGACAAGAGTAGTCACTGTGTAGCTGAATAAAAAAATAGCATCTCATACTGCCAAGCATGCTACTCTAAAAAAACAAATCTGTAAATTTCGTAGTGCATCCGAACACATTCCCTTGAGAGTTTCCTCCAGTTCGCTGTTCCATAGTTTTATATCTACATTCCTTTCATATTCCTCTATTTTCATCAAGACCTATGTTTTCTACCCCTTTATTCCGAACGGAGCCTAAATATTTGGTATAAGGGCATGGGACAGTGGGTGCACCTGCAGTCCAGCACCATGTACGTAAACAGGGGCATAAAGTGGTGATTCATAGTTTGTTGCCCCGAGAAACAAACATCCAAGAAACAAATCTGGGTTGGTCCCATTTTTGTTCACTCTAGCCACCTACTCTTATGTGTGGATAGCAAATCTAGTCCTGGTCATACCAATGTGTACAACGTTACCCCTATATTTCCCTTTTCGACCAAGAGACCGGTTGGATGACGAGTCTATACTACTTTCACCCCCTTTCCTTCCTGTTTGTACCAAGTCCGATGTACATACAAAATTCCCCCACCCCCACTTTATTTCTTGTTTGAACCAAGTACTCCCTCCTTCCGGAATTATTGTCATCAAAATGGATGTGTCTAGAACTAAAATACATCTAGATACATCCATTTCAATGAAAAGTATTTTCGGACAGAGGGAGTACAAGATTCGACTCCATGAAGTAGCTTTACCTCTAACAATAGAAGAAAAAAATATGTGACGTTGGACCATCCGATCGAGAGGGGCTGAGAGGTAGAAAATGATGCACATGAAGCGACGTAGCGAGCTGGGGAAGTAGAGCTAAGGCGGTTTCGAACGAAGATATACCTGAAGGTCGTCGGGATGAGGATAGGTGGGCGGCGGGAGGCCGGATCCGCCCACAGGCAACGACGAAGGGATCGGAGGACCTCCCGCACCGGCGCTCGGCCAGAGATAATGGTGCGTGCGGCAGTGGGTCTCCTCCCTCGCTGTCGACGACGGCCTAAATGCTGTCCCTCCTCCCCTTCACCTGCGGAGGGGGATACGTCCGGATCTGTAACCATCGGTGAGGATAGGAAGCCAGTGTTTTTTGAAGGGAGAAAGACAGTGTTACTACCCCTATCTTGTTTAGGTCTGGAGAGGATAAGAGTGTGTGAATAGAGCAACCCTAGTAAGCAAGCGCGGAGGCTCCGGCCTATATATACGTAGTGGGGTAGTTTTCCTTTTTTACTCCATCAAAACGATCGTTTAAAATTGTATACTACTACATGCCAGGTCGCGGGTTTTTTAGTTGTTGATTGTTTTTTGAGATAGCTACCCGCTTGTTCCAAGTGGTGTTACGGTGTGCCAGGTCGCACTTTGTATCGTTCAAGTATGGTACTACAAGTCCCTCCATTAAATGAACAACCTCCCCCTCGTAAAAATTGTGAACAAGCCCACGGCTAAAATTAGCGGAAACATGGGTTGCCCCAACATGCATTATTATTTATATTTTCTACTCCCTCCTTTCCTAAATATAAGTCTTTTTTGTTAGCCACACCTAAGACAAGAATTTTTTTATTAGCAGTGAACCCCACATGTCATAGACACAAAAATTGTGGCAAGATTCCCTTAGGCAAGCCAAAGTGTGTCTAACAATTTGAGCAACTCAGGTTAAGCAAGTGTGGCAAGTGTGGGAAAAATAATGTGGCAACATAAAACAAACATAGTCACAATCCAAATAGCCCCGTAATTTTTTGTGACATGCATGAAAATTTGGTTAGTTAAATTTATAGTCAAAATTTGGCAAGGTGCATCAAATCAACACATGCAAGATCCAAAGGGAAGTCACGGCATGCATGCATGCGTTGTACTCCCTCCGTTTCCAAATATAAGTCTTTTTAGAGATTGCAACAAGTGACTACATACGAAGCAGAATATGTGTACTCCTACATACGAAGTAGCCTATTTGAAATGTGTAAAAAGACTTATATCGAGTGCATATGATGTGTCGCGTCAACTCGTACAAGACCGAGAAATTTGATTACTACAATGCCCTCTCCCTCGCGGACTGAGCTCTGGTGCCTTAACTGCACCTGCCTTTGGCTTCATGACAGGAGGGCCAACCACCTGTTGGGCCCACCTGTCATAGATGCAAAGGGAGGAGCAGTAAGTAGAAGCTTTCGCTACACGTTATCCCTCCCGCACGAGGTGGATGAATATGCAGTAGTGGATTCGATACTGTAGAAGTAGGAGTAACATCATTGTTCGTCTTGTCGAAGAGGCGAAGAGCCAAGCACAACCCGAACGTGGCAGTTGTGAACGCTCGCATGGTGCGGTTCCTTGGAGTACTATCCAGGCTCTTGCATGAGACAAAATTGCTATTGTTTAACAATTAAACTCCATTATCCATTGGTTGATACTCATTCTGCATAGGTCCGCGCGCTTAACACTGTTTCCTCCTGGGGTCACCAATGTTTATTTGCTAATTAATAGCATTGCATGCAATGAACTAGCCATTGCAAGTCATTAAAAGCATGCACACCTCTCATCTCTTATTGGTTGATATGTCAAGAAACAAGAAACAAGGTAGAAGTTAATGCACCACGCCTAAGTGTTTTGGGACTATTTGGTTTTCGTAAGGTGACTTACACACCTAGACGGAGGGAGTAGTATAGCCCTATAAACAAGAAAGGAGTATTTGCCTTTCTAGAGATTTCAACAAGTGACTAGACTACACCGTGTGCAGTACTCCCTCCCTTCCGGTTTATAGGGCTCAAATCTCAAATCTCATGAACCAAGGCATTTTGCAATTGGAGGAATGTATCTCGTACTTTACAAAACTACCGTAATTAAACTCATGCATTAATTATGTAGTTCTCTCATTTTCCTCTCTGCCTTGGTCGCGGTGCACAATATTGAAGACTCCTATATGATTAGCCGCTCTATCTACATGCAGGACATTTCAAGGCATCCGGGCCCGCGTGCCATCCACCAAATCACAACGAGGTACTACAGTCGAGACTCACCTGTCACCCCGGTGTGGCCGTCATGACCCGTCATATCACAAAACCCACACCTTTACTAGCGGTGGTAAGGTGGCCTCCAAGTTGGACTGGACGAAGCAACCATCATTTCACTAGAACGCTCGTTCAAGCCCTTTCTTCCCTTTCTTGAAGAAAACCTTACTCCAGGCTACTCACTTCTGCCATTTTTCTTTTGTACTGACGAAGGAAAGGTGGGCGAATCAGTTATGCTGCTATATTTTCATTCCATGAATCTTATTTTTGCGAAGCACCGACCGATTCTCACATCCAATTCTTTTCCCGTTTTCATTGCGATTGTGGTTTCCTTTCGATTGCTTTTTGTTTGTCAGTTCATTGATGGATCCTGGAGCACTAGGCAAAGAGTTGCCGGCGGACAACCCACTGGAGATAGCGATCTCCAGGAAGCGGGCATCGACCAACGAGTTGACCATGTTGGCGGGCCAAAGAGTTGAGGACGTTGGCAGACGAACTCCTCAAAGAAAGTTGGAAGAACAGCAAGGGCCCCACCGTGCCTACCCCAGGAACTCTCATTGCCACCTATGTGAGGCTCAAGACCGAGTTTGAGGAGATAGTCGCCTTTGAGAAGCAGTATTCCCCTGGCAAGGTCATGGCCCCCATCGAGGACGAGGAGATGGCCCTGGAGGGATGAGATCCCCCGGTGAGCTGCACAAGGTAAAAAATAATGGCTTATTACCATAGTTGTGGTTTTTGATTATTTGCAATGTGCTTGCTAATATGTTAGGGTTGTGCAGGTGCCGGTGGACGTCCATGATGATTTCGATGTCGTGGCCCGTCCTGTTGGCATCGCCCCGGAGATCGATTCTGATGTCGCTGTCCATCCTGTGGACTTCGCCCCATAGATCGATTTTGATGTCGCGGTCAGTCCTGTGGACATCGCCCCAGAAATTGATTCCCATGCCGTTGTTCGTGCTGTGGTCATTGCCCGAGAGATCGATGACAAGAAATAGTTGGTCGCGCTAATCCTTTAGGGTAGTTTGCATTCCCCTGTGTTTAATTACCAGAATGATGCGTGTTATCAAACCATCTTAGGGCTAGTGCACTGTCTTGTGTGGGCGGATCTTGCTACTTTAGTTTGATAGTGAATCATGCGATGAATCATGCGAACCCTCTCTGAGTTATGGAAATAG
Organism: Aegilops umbellulata; assembly: GCA_032464435.1. Lineage (NCBI taxonomy): Eukaryota > Viridiplantae > Streptophyta > Magnoliopsida > Poales > Poaceae > Aegilops > Aegilops umbellulata. Next base: position 145,771,549 of record CP136059.1, on the reverse strand, counting down.
ATGTATCCTCACCAGCTTTTGATGTATTATATGGCATGCTTAGATGTAAGTTTAAACTGTTTATCATATCAGCAGGGCTTGTTTGATGATTCTTGGTGTTAGTAGGCTAGCTACTGTGCGAGCTATAGTACTTGCAAAACACTCACCGAAGAGAAACGTTGGGTCTGATGAGCTCGTGGTACGCTTATACTTATCCCTCTTCGATCGACCAATAGCCCTAGCTCCTAAAATTGTAGGCTTAGCGATCGATAAGACAATAGTCGACATACATTCAAGCCTCATTTGGTTCATAGGGTAGGAAAATCGTAGCCAAAGTACAGGGAATGTGCAACACAAAATCATAGTAGTGCAGAGACGTGATCCCTCCGTTCCAAAATATATGACCTAGGCGGGCAAGTTTGGCCTAGTGGGTTTCAGTGATATGACGTGGTACAGTGCCATCCAGTCTTCGCGTGTGGTAGCAGTATTGCGGGTACAATAAGTTTTCTTGAAGAAGCGGAATTCAACAAAGTCATGATATTTCCTTCATCCGAACAACTTACAGCGGGAAAGGTTGGGCCTGCGATACGACCGGGGTAGACCAGGATAATTTTGTGCATGGCAGGTGGACCAGGATGGTCGACGTTCCACATGTCGGTGAATGAAAGTATTTTTTCCGATATAGAGGACGAGTGACGAGTATTCATTGTTTATTTTTGATGAAAGCTATTGTCTCCATTGTTACGACGAAGGAGTGTGAAACACGGCAGACCAGTGAACTTGGCATGTGCACCACTCCCTCCTTCCTCATGTAATGCCCAGGTTACAAATTTTTATCACTTTCTCTCTATCTATTTCCTCTCAAATGTTTTTTACCATTCTTTTTTTAAGACACAATTGTTTTTATGCCTTTTAGAGTTATTTTTTTATACCTAGGAGCACGTGTAGAGACGGGCTCTTGCAGAGCCCACTCCTTGACTTTGTCAATGCCTCTCTCTCCTCCACATATGGAGTACTACTTGCTATGCATGCATGCGGCGGGCAGCTGGCGTCTTGAGGGGCCAGGGCAGTCAGAGCAGGCTCCGGAAGCGGTCCGGACTCCAGCATGGCCCACCTCACATTATCACCATATATTTCTTGGAGTTCGTGCATGGCGGGTGGGCGATCTCTTCTCCCTCCCCCGTTTCTCTCTTCTCAGCCGACACCCGCCGAGCGATTAGATTTCGGCTATCGACGGTTTATTCAATTACGGTCCCACATGTCAGTGAAATTGCAAGACAACGCATGTCCCCTCTGGTGAGCAGCGTGCGAGTCGGACTGTCGGGGTTACAACGCGTACGAGTCGTAAGTGTGCCACCTTTTCCTTTAGAACTTGTGAAGCGTAACATTTTCGCGCGATCGATCGATAGAAATCCAGAACAAAATGACGAGGGTGGTGCTTTCCCGCTCGTTAGGCGGGCTAGTTCGAGTGATATGATGAGCTACAGTGCCGTCCACTTGCTCCATTTTTATGTAAGCAAGAGTTTACACTCTTACGCGGGAGGAGTGCGAAACACCGCGGATCTGATTTTGATCGAGGGATAACTGTTCCCTGCAAAATAATGGAGGATTGTTAGCGATTATAGCATGATAATTAGGGCATCTCCAGCGCTGGCCCACAAATTTACACCGGCATCTGTCCAAGGACAGTGATGGATGCCATCCAATGCTGCTTGCATACTTTCGACAACTATATGAACTAAACGGACGAAATTCGTGCAAACAAAACAAATTTCAAATTAACCGAATGAAATTCATTACATTTTGAAAAAAAATCATACAAACTGGACGAAATTCATTACATATTTCGCACAAACCGTACTAAAACCTACTTTAAACCTAATCTAAACGATCGCAGGCGCCCGACCACCATGTCCGGCCATGAACCTGCCGTTCCTCCTCCTCATCCGCCTCGATAACCTCCTCCTCCAGAGCACAAGGTTCTGAAGATTTCTGCCTCCATGTTGCCGTCAAGCGGCTAATCGGCAGCTGATGTTTACCCCACCAAGCTTGGCGTCAACTGAGTGGAGTACCGGTGGCCTTCCCGGGACCAGAGCGGCGGCGACCTACCATGTACTACTCTTCCTCGCTGCCGGCTGCGCCCGCGCACGCGCACCGGCTTCGTGGTCGTGGCGGCGGAGGGCGGCCGGGGGGGTGCCGGTGATCTCCTTCGTTTGCTCCTATGACAGTACGTTGAAGAGAACTTTGGAGCGCGCCCGGAGCAGAGCCACCGATGTCCCTCGTCTGCTCCTACGACAGTACATCAACGAGAGCTTCTGTGCGCCAGGAGGCCATGGTTGAAGTGGTGCTGACAGAAGGAAGGGACCGGAGGAGAATAAGTGTGGGTCTTTGGCTATGGCTGGGAGATGGGGTTCAAGTTAGTATAGCGGGCGAATGGCAATGAGCCGCGGCAGACGGATGGACAACTGGCGTCGGAGAAAGTTCGTCGGGCATGAATGTGGACGCTGCTTCAGTGACTTAACTGCAGATGCGTTTGGGTTACTGACATGTGGGACCAACGGGCATCTGGCCCGCATGTCAGTGACACACCAATTGCACCTGCAGTTAAGTCCGGTGAATGCGACATTGACATTCTGGAGAGACGGTGACCGTTTCTGGCAGGAAGCGCATGCTAGCGATGGAAGGGGTTTCGGTGTGCAGTGCCACTAAGATCGGTCGCTCATGATAGTACATACTCCGTACCATACTACCATAGTACCCTCTCTAGCTTAGGCTATTTTATAGATTGTCATTGCGATGGACGATATACGTGACCAAGGCAGTCCGAGTATGACCATTGGTGTTGAGCCAGGTGAATACATGCTCGGCGTTCGCGTAGGCCTCCATCAAACGTCTAAACAGTAATGTGAGGCACCGCCGGGGCGCGCGGGTGATGGGCTCGCCTTTTGCGTTGCACCATGAGCAGGAATTTGATTTAGAGGGTGACGTGCATGCATTCGCATGCTTTGACATCGTGAGCGTGAGTGTCTGACGCGAAGTATTTCATTTTCATTTGGCTGACGAGGGTGCGTTGCAGCGACGAGTCCATGGTTTGATTCCCCACATACGCATAATTTTGGTTTTTACAGTATTTCTTTCTCCATTGACAGGTAGGCACGCGCTGATAGATAAAGAACACGAGCTGATGAGGCGCATGTAGACTGTTTGACTGGTCAACCAGACAAATACGGAGCTATACGCTAAGACAGTGACCGTATAATCACCATATCATGTAGATAATGATCAAAGTGAGCTATCAAGACAAGTTCGATGACCGCCAATGCATTGTACTCGATAATAAATGACCAGGATTGAAGGGGAATCCAAATTTTCTTCGTCTTCTGTCCTTGAGCTCTTGACAAACCAACGCACTATACCGTTGTCCGGCCACTCCACCCCAGAGCTCTCACCAAGCGTCGTTCATGCCACCGCGCCACACACTAACCGGTATGGCAGCGATGACATCCCGCCGCGCCGAGTTCCTCGCCGCCCAGGACCGCACACAAAATGGTAGGGAAGCGATGGCATCCCGCATTGCCGAGTTCATCGCCGCTCGCAACCTCACAACTATGTGGGAGGAATTTGAAGATGCCAAGGCCGAATGGGCGGTAGAGCAAGAGGCGGGCAAAGCCGCACAGAGGGAGCGGAAAAGTCAGAAAGCACTCAAGAAAAGAGAGGCCCGCCACCGCAAGAAAGAAAAGGACGCACGCGATGATGCGGAGAGCTCGGCAGAGATCCAAGCACGGTGGGGTGTCACCGACAAAGCCGGGAAGGAGAACGACGGCGTCTGGCCAGTATGTGAGAAGTAGTTGTACTAGTAGTTAGTGTGTGTGTCTGTGTCTGAGTACGAGCATGTACCAATACTACTAGTTACTATTGTAGTTTTTTATAGAAAATTAACAGTACATTAGCCTAGACTAAATGGGAAATTTCCTATCCTAAGCATCAAATGGCATCTCTTTCTCTATATGAATTGAGATGCATGTCATCACACTTCCTATGATTTTCATATTCCTATCCTATGAACAAAAGGAGGACTCTGTTGGAGTAACTACTGTAGCTCGCAGTACTGCTGGTACAGTAGTTTTCTTCAAGAAGCGGAATTCAACAAAGTCATGATGGTTCCTTCATCCGAGCAACTTCAAAGTGCAAAGTGGGCCTCTGATTTGACAGCTCATTAGTCATTGTTACTGTGGCGCGACGACCTGGGTGACTCTCCCTTGGAGTTCTACGTGCATGGCAAGTGGACCAGGATGGTCGACGTCCCACATGTTGGCGAACGGAAGTATTCTTTCCGATATCGAGGAGCAAGGAAACCGCGTTGTATAGTATCACTGCTGTTTGGTTCGTAAAAAAAGAGTATCACTGCTGATTTATAATTATTTTTTATTTCTGATGAATGCTAGCGTTTCAACTCTTACGATGAAGGGTGCCAAACATGGCACGTGCTGGATGTCCCACACGTCAGCGAAAGGAGTGGGACATGAACAACGTGGTAGAGCCCAGCGTAAAAAAAATAGCATGGTAGAGCATCTCCACTTCTTCCACTTCCGTGTCGGAGACCACACGTAGTAGTACTTAGTGATATGAACGATACAAAGTGCGACCTGGAGAGAAAGACATGTCTAGTTGGAAGGTCTCGGGGCATATACGTAAACAAATATAAAAGTTAATATGTGCCTCCAACTAATATAGTAGTAGTAGAGTACTTAGGCACGTACTCCATAACATCACCGTGCATTGCATGTACAACATTTAGTGGTACTATGTAGTAAGAGACAAGTGCTGCCCAAGAGTTCCCTTCTCGACCTACTTTTGGGTGTTTGGTAGAGTGTATGGAGGGTGCATGAGTCCACACTACTTTAGCACAAATACACTAGAAGCATGCATGAAGAGGGGTGTTGAGTTGAGCATGCATGAAGAGGGAACAACTATGCTGAGACGATAATGCAACCAAACACACCCTATATGCCACGCATGTTCATACCATTTGTGCCTTTCTACTTCACTTACTGCGCTACATTACTTAGGTTCGTATGTCCACTCCTGGGTACATGTCCGTCTCGTAGTTCCAGTCCCATGTGTTCTTCATATAGATGGAACGTTCCTTGCATAACATGTGCACCTTGATGCTAGATGTCTCGCGTGTTGGCAAAAGGATGAACAAAGCTCGCGTAAAAAAATAGAGTGGAACAACATAGATTCGGACGATCGAGAAGGAGCAAGGAACCTCGTGGTGGAGCGTCTGCACTCATAATATTTAATATTATTCAGCGATATAAAATTAACCAATCATCTCCACAGTGGACTGGAAGAGTACGAAACACGGTAGCCCAGTGTAGTTACATCATACTAGTACATGGCTAACCCACGCTATCACCATATTTCTTGGCTTCCGTGCGACACCTATCTCTAGTAATCCAGCAGCATGTATCGCTTCTCCCTCCTCGTCTCTATCAAAGTGCGGCGGGCTGGCGTTTCTGCCATCTATTGAGTTTGGTTAACTATCACATGTTAGCGACATGCCAAGAGCATTCTAAAAAAAATTCCTTTCACGTTCCGTTTTCAAAAAGAAAAAATCTTGTATGCTTTGAGCAACTTGCATGTCCTATACTGCTCCTGTTTGATACTCTAACTTAGCTAGAGGTTAGACTAAGTCATGACTAACCCTGAACTAACTATAGCCAAAGAGGTGTTTGGGTGACAGGGTTAGATTGATAATAAATGCACTTCATGGAGAGAGAAAAGTGATTTTTCAGTGGTCCCAATGAGAACTATCTCTAGTTAGCACCTCTTGAGTGGGATAGTTTTTTTTGGTGGGTTCGGTGAAACTTGCTCCAATTTAAACCCTCATGCTTAGGTACTTTAGGGCTATTTGAGCCCGAACTAGCTCAAACTAACTCTAACACATGGATCCAAACAAGGCCTATGGCCAGTCTCGACGCGGAGCAGTCGCGTGCACCGGGAAGCGGCGCTCTCTTGGCCGTCGCGCCACTTCAAAGCCGGCGCCAGTGAGAGGTTGCCTCCGCTCTGCCCGGGCATTAATGCGGCACTAACGCTCTAGGGCGACGCTGACCGTTTCACGCGGGAAGCATGCGCTGGCAAGGGAGTATAGGTTTTGAACCGTCTTAGGTGTAGTACAGGTAGTTTGCAAAACTACTCAATTATTGCACTCAGTTTCCTAAGAAATTATGGTAAAAAACGTTACTCCACAACCCGCTTCCCTTCTCCTTCCTCTTCCACCGCCCGCGCACGTCCGCGGGAAGCGACCGGTGAACCCTTATATAGGAGTGCTAGCACAAGAAGATGCATGCATGGCCACTAAAATTTCCATATTAAAGCGCCGCTCCGGCGGGAGTATGGCGTATGTTGTTACCTTCGGCCGACCCATGGCTACCGGGCTCCGGCGACCAGAGAAGAGGCGGCGGGAGGCGAATGAATGCAGCTACTGTTTGGGTTCTCCTTCCGGCTTAAATAAATGCGCAGCATCACGTGTACCCGTGGGTGCACAAATTGTAACATGCGTGTCTGCTTAAGTTGGCGTCAGGTAACTGGTGTGTGTGTGTGAGAGAGATTCTGAGAGACAGAGTGCGTGTGTGCAACTCTACTCTTCGGACATGTACTGAACCTTTTGCATCGGGATATAAGTATAATGGTATTTACTTTAGCTAGTGATTTACGTGGCCATGATAACGTGGTTGTGTCAAAAAAATGTCACTTCCTGTTCGTGATTTGCGTTATATAATTACAAGCAAGAATCTCGTGCATTGCACGGAACATCAATATGCATTTTTTTACAAAACACCTGTTGTGATTGACCCATGCAGGAGTACTCCCATGTGTAAAAACTAATGATATCTCGAGAATTTTATCGGAAAACTGGTATCTTGAGAATGTCATCGAAAAAATGAAAGATGAGAGATAAGGCGAGGAGGAGTGGAGCGTAGTGGTGACTGGTGCTCGGAATGGGCGGAGGCATGGGGATGGACGGTGCCGGAAGGTGGCAGCGGCCACCATGCATGCTAGATTGTTCCAAAGACTTATTCCTTTTTTAATTGCTGAGCAATGAGGTTGCGGGAGATAATGATGTGGAGAGAGGTGCAGGTATCTTTTGTAAAATTATCATAGTTTGCTTTCTATCCTCAGATATAGATCATACAGTTTGTATTACAAGATGGCAGGCACACCATCACCGCCAACTCATTACTTATAAGGGTACAGATGATAAGTTTGCTGACTACTAAAGTAAAGTGGAATTTGTCCATGTTATGCACATAAATAAAGGTGATTGTTTATCATACGGTTATGGTTGGATGAAGGGTGGTAGGAACAAATGCTCCGCCTAGAGCATGTGTGTGTGAGATGGTGTCTTAGTGTGTGTGTGGGGTGTGTGTGTGAGAGAGAGAGATGGAGTCTTAGTTTGTGTGTGTGTGAGAGAGAGAGAGAGATGGAGTCTTAGTGTGTGTGGGGGGGTGTGCGTGCGTGTGTGTGTGTGTTTGTGTGTGTGAGAGAGAGTGAGTGAGTGAGAGATGGTGTCTTAGTATGTGTGTGGGGGGGTGCGTGCGTGCGTGTGTGTGTGTGTGCGTGTGTGTCTGTGTGTGTCGTGGGGTCCTCTGTGGCGGATGTAATTTAAGTGTGCATATCTTCATCATAGATAGGTGATGTGTATGGCAGAGGCCACCAACGATGGGGTGCGAGAGAGAAAATGCCCGTAGAGAGGGAAGAGAAGGTGTGTGCGCGTGAGCGGAGTGGACATCGAGAGAACGTGTTTGTTCGAGAGACACCGAGGAAGACTACTATATATCGATGGTGCATGTAGGCGGGAATTAAACAAAGGGATGGTCTTATTGGTTTCGGGGATATAGGAGAAGAGTGAGAGGCGGGGGGTGAGGGAGTCCTGGATTAGGGGGTGTTCGGATAGCCGAACTATACCTTCAGCCGGACTCCAGGACTATGAAGATACAAAGTTGAAGACTTTGTCCCGTTTCCGGAAGGATCTTTCTTGGCGTGGAAGGCAAGCTAGGTGTGCGGATATTCGAGATCTCCTACCATTGTAACCGACTCTGTGTAACCCTAACCCTATCTGGTGTCTATATAAACCGGAGGGTTGTAGTCCATAGGACAACCATCATCATACACAATCATACCATAGGCTAGCTTTTAGGGTTTAGCCTCCTTGATCTCGTGGTAGATCCACTCTTGTACTACCCATATCATCAATATTAATCCAGCAAGAGTAGGTTTTTACCTCCATCGAGAGGGCCCGAACCTGGGTAAAATAAAGTGTCCCTTGTCTCCTGTTACCATCCGACCTTGACGCACAGTTCGGGACCCCCTACCCGAGATCCGCCGGTTTTGACACCGACATTGGTGCTTTCATTGAGAGTTCCTCTGTGTCGTCGCTTTTAGGCCCGATGGCTCCTTTGATCATCAACAATGATGAGGTCTAGGGTGAGACTTTCCTCCCCGGACAAATCTTCGTCTTCGGCGGCTTCGCTCTGCGAGCCAATTCGCTTGGTCATCTGGAGCAGATCGAAAGCTACGCCCCTGGCCATCAAGTCAGGTTTGGAAGCTTAAACTACACGGCTGATATCCGTGGAGACTTGATCTTCGACGGGTTCGAGCCACAGCCAAGCGCGCTGCGCTATTTCGAGGGGCATGATGTAGCTCTGCCTCCGAATAGCACCCTGGAGGCCGCACACGCTCCGGCCCTGATCTTTGACTCGGAGCCCGCTTCGTTCTCTGAAGATGAACGGTTGGACGTCACCTCGGGGGGTGCGATCTCAAAGGCGATCGAGCCGAACGCCAGCCCCGTACTCCGCACGGCCCAGGACTCCAAGGAGCCGGACTCTTCTCCGAACTCCGAGCCTTCCGCGCCTCCGCCGATCGAATCTGATTGGGCGCCTGTAATGGAGTTCACCGCCGCGGACATCTTTCAGTGCTCACCTTTCGGTGATATCCTGAATTCTCTCAAGTCTCTCTCTTTATCAGGAGAGACCAGGCCGGACTATGGTCTCCGAGGTTGGGATTCGGACAACGAAGAAATTCAAAGCCCACCCACCACCCACTTAATAGCCACTGTCGACGATTTAACCGACATGCTTGACTTCGGCTCCGAAGACTTCGACGGTATGGACGACGAAGGAGGAGACGAACAAGAACCAGCACCTGTAGGGCGCTGGACCGCCACCTCGTCATATGACATATATATGGTGGATGCTCCAAAGGATGCGGATGGCGATGGAGCAGCGGAAGACGACACCTCGAAAAAACCGCAAAAACGCCGGCGACAACGGCGCCGCTCTAAATCCCGCCACAGCAGAAACGGTGATTCCGGCACGGGAGATAATGCTACTCCGGACAGCGCCGAAGAACACCAGAACCAGCAAGATTCGGCGCAAGAAGATGGAAAAGCCAGCCCTCAGGAGAGAGCGGCAGAGCAAGAGGTTGAGGATGATAACTACATGCCTCCCTCCGAAGACGAGGCAAGCCTTGACGACGACGAATTCGTCATACCATCGGACCCCGCCGAACAAGAGCGTTTTCAACGCAGGCTTCTAGCCATGGCCAATAGCCTAAAGAAAAACCATCAACAACTTAAAGCTGATCAAGATCTGCTAGCTGATAGATGGACTGAAGTCCTTGCGGCCGAAGAATATGAACTCGGGCGCCCCTCCAAAAATTATCCTAAGCGCAGGTCGCTACCCCAATCAGAGGGTGAAGCATATGACATGGCAGACCGGCCACTCCGTGGCCGCGACAGAGAGGCCTGTCGAGCCCTTAAGCAAGCCATGCCCCGATGCCGCTCGAATAAGGCACGGGAAAACGAGCCAGACCTGCGAGACGTACTAGAAGATAAAGCAAAGCAAACAAGATCGATCTATGGATCGCGCGAACGCCCGAAGACACGTGATGATCTTCACTCCGGACACAATAAATCCGGCCAGGCCGAACACAGCAGGCACAACTCTTCCGAGCTGCGTCGTGACATAGCCCAGTACAGGGGCGCCGCACACCCACTATGCTTCACAGACGAAGTAATGGATCATAAAATCCCAGAGGGTTTTAAACCCGTCAATATCGAGTCGTACGATGGTACGACAGATCCGGCAGTATGGATTGAGGATTATCTCCTTCACATCCACATGGCACGTGGTGATGATCTGCACGCCATCAAATACCTACCCCTTAAGCTTAAAGGACCAGCTCGGCACTGGCTTAACAGCCTACCAGCAGACTCAATCAGTTCTTGGGAGGACCTGGAAGCCGCATTCCTCGACAACTTTCAGGGGACCTATGTGCGGCCACCGGACGCCGACGACCTAAGCCACCTAATTCAGCAGCCAGAAGAATCGGCCAGGCAATTCTGGACACGGTTCCTAACAAAGAAAAATCAGATAGTCGACTGTCCGGACGCAGAGGCCCTAGCAGCCTTCAAACATAACATCCGTGACGAGTGGCTTGCCCGGCACCTGGGACAGGAAAAGCCGAAAACCATGGCAGCCCTCACGACACTCATGACCCGCTTTTGCGCGGGCGAAGATAGCTGGCTAGCTCGCAGCAACAACTTATCGAAGAAGCCCGGTAATTCGGATACCAAGGACAAAAGTGGCAGGTCATGTCGAAATAATCAAAAGCGTCGCGTTAGCAGCAACAACAATGAGGATACGGCAGTCAATGCCAGATTCAGAGGCTATAAATTCGGTCAGCGGAAAAAGCCATTTAAAAAGAATACCCAGGGCCCGTCCAGTTTGGGCCGGATACTCGATCACTCGTGCCAGATTCATGGCACCCCCGAAAGGCCAGCCAATCACACCAACAGGGATTGTTGGGTGTTCAAGCAGGCAGGCAAGTTAAGAGCCGAACACAAGGACAAGGGGCTGAACAGCGACGATGAGGAGGAGCCCAGGCCGCCGAACAACAATGGACAGAAAGGGTTTCCCCCACAAGTGCGGACGGTGAACATGATATACGCGACCCACATTCCCAAGCGGGAGAGGAAGCGTGCGCTACGGGACGTATACGCGATGGAGCCAGTCGCCCCAAAGTTCAACCCATGGTCCTCCTGCCCGATCGCTTTCGATCGAAGGGACCACCCCACTAGCATCCGTCACGGCGGTTTTGCCGCACTGGTCCTCGACCCAATCGTGGACGGATTTCATCTCACAAGAGTCCTCATGGACGGCGGCAGTACCCTGAACCTGCTTTATCAGGATACAGTGCGGAAAATGGGCATAGATCCATCAAGGATCAAGCCCACAAGGACGACCTTTAAAGGCGTCATACCAGGTGTAGAGGCCAACTGCACAGGCTCGATAACACTTGATGTGGTCTTCGGATCTCCGGATAACTTCCGAAGCGAAGAGTTAATCTTCGATATAGTGCCGTTCCGCAGTGGCTATCATGCCCTGCTCGGACGAACCGCATTCGCTAAATTCAATGCGGTGCTGCACTACGCATATCTCAAGCTCAAGATGCCAGGCCCTCGAGGAGTAATTACGGTCAGCGGAAACACATAACGCTCCATCCGTACGGAAGAGCACACGGCGGCCCTCGCAGCGGAAGTACAAAGCAGCCTTTCAAGGCAACTCTCCAGTCCGGCCGTTAAAAAACCGGACAATGCAAAGCGCGCCCGGAGTAACCTGCAACAAGACCACCTGGCACGATCGGAGCAAGCGTAGCAATACGGCCCCGACCCCAGCCATCGCAACATAGCAGAGCAAGTACCTCGATTACACAATTACGCCCTTAAAATTCCATGGGCACAGGTGGAGGGCACATTAACGGCATGCCTAGGGGCTGCCGGATTTTTCTTTTTTACTTTCAGGACTCCATACTCTGGATAACCTGTTCGGCAGTGTTGCCGCACAGACGATGCAAGATCCAGGAAAGCAGACAAAGCTACGCCGCATTCCGGAATTCTCAGGTGGTCTCTGTTTCGAGCGATATATCTGTTTCTAAATTCCGCGGCCTGTGCCTGGTCAGGACATGTTAAATAGTCTAATATCTTTTTCGCTTATCGCACTACTTGTATCGTTCGGCTTTGGTAAATAGCCTCTTTATAAACAATGCATAGCTTTTTGTCTATTTTTTGCATTATCCCCTCTGAATATATGTGTTTATTACATAACATGATCGCACCCGTACACCATGGTACGGCAAACCACGCCAGGGGCTTCATTACCCTTTTATCCGGTGTGAAAAGTCCGTACACTTTCACAAGTGTGGCACCCCGAACTTATAGCACTATATGCATCGGCTCCGAGTCATGATTTTGGTCACATGTTGGGTTTGCCCGGCTCCTATGTTTTGTTACCTTACGTTCCGCTCTATCGGCTAAGGTAGCACTAGGAGAACCACTGCGATTGTGCCCCAGACCAGGTGGGTTGAGCACCTCAGTGGAGAAAGCTAAAACAGACTGTCATGATAAGGCGTGAGACCGGTCGCTGTTCGAGAGGTTTTTCAAGTCCTTAAAGGCTTATGCCGCTTTGAGCGAGGAGCTGGCTATGTCCGGCCAAAGGCGTGGATAGCGCCCCGAATTCGTCCTTCCGAACTAGGGGCTTCGCCAAAATTTAAAATTATAACGTTCTATGTCTAAGTGAGAGTGTTCAAGCATTATAGTCTGATTGCCTGGTTCGCTGTGCTGAGCGCCTCCCTCGAAGGACCCAACTATGGGAACAAGAGCCCTCAGGATTATCCCAAACACCCCAGCACTAGTGGCATGGGGGCAGAAGCCGATGACTCGCCATCTCTCAATTTTCGATAAATGGCCGCATAGAAAATAATATTTTAAATTAAACAAGCATTGCTTTGCGCATATGAACAAGTTTTCAGCGCACAGGATACAAACGAGCGAGTTCACTCAAATATTACATCTTTAGCACATTCATCCGCGACAAGGCGGGCTCCGGCAAGAACGTCCTTGTAGTAGTTCTCGGGCTTGCGATGCTCCTTCCCCTGCGGCGGCCCGTCCTTCCCCAGCTTCTCTCCGTCCAGCTTACCCCAGTGTACCCTTACACAGGCAAGGGCCCTCCGGGCACCTTCAATGCAGACGGAGCGCTTGATGACCTCAAGCCGTGGACAGGCTTCCACCAGCCGCCGCACCAACCCGAAATAGCTCCCAAGCAGGGCCTCTCCAGGCCACAGCCGAACTAGTAAGCCCTTCATGGCCTGTTCGGCAGCCTTGTGGAGCTCGACCAGCTGTTTCAGCTGATCGCTTAAGGGCACAGGGTGTCCGGCCTCAGAATACTGAGACCAGAACACACTCTCCGTCGAGCTGCCCTCTTCAGCTCGGTAGAACGCGGCGGCGGCGGATACGCTGCGGGGAAGATCGGCGAACGCCCCTGGAGAACTCCGGATTCGGGTAAGTAATAGGTAGTTTACTTTTATATTCCTACTCTGCATTGAGAATGCCTTACCCGTTGCTATCTTTTTAACCTCTTCCAACTCTTGGAGGGCCTTCTGGGCTTTGGCCTTGGCACTCTTGGCGGTCTCGATGGCCGACGCAAGCTCGGATGCTTGCGCCTTCGCCTCAAGCTCCAAACCCTCATGTTTTTTCATGAGAGTTTGCAGCTCTTGCTGCACCTCGCCGACCTGAACCCCAAGCCTTTCTCGCTCGGCGCGCTCCTCGGCCGTTTTCTTTTCGGCCTCAGCCAGCGCCTGCTTCAGGGTTGTCACCTCGGTTGTGGCCCCTATAATAAGCAATACAATCCTGTTATTTCCTTCTGCAATCAAGCCTCTCTATAGGCACCTTTTTCTTCTTTTTTAGGTATTTCTTACCTTCCTTCTCCTCGAGCTGCCGTTTGGCAAGGCCGACCTCTTGCTCGGTCCGCCTGAGGTCCTGTTTCAGGACATCCACCTGCGCAGTCAGTGCGGCGGTGGACAGCAGTGAAGCCTACATACGCATATTTGACCTTTTTTGTTAGACTCCTGCGAAAACTACTAGATCCTCTATCCGGCTTTTCTTTCCGAACACCGAACAGAGCATCAGGGGCTACTGTCTATGCGGTAAATGAATTGACATATTTTTACTTACCTCGAAGCCTGTTAGAAGGCTAGCGCAAGCTTCATTCAGTCCGCTCTTGGCGCACTGAATCCTTCGGATCACCGTACCCATAATAGTACGGTGCTCCTCATCGATGAAGGCGCCCTTAAGCACCTCCAGAAGATTGTCCGGCGCCTCCGGTTGGACGGAGGCCGCCGGCTCATATGGCTTACTCCTCTTGGAAGGAGTTCGCCCACCGTGGACCGGGACTGTCGAGTCCGGCGCGGTGTCCGACACAAAGCCGGACTTGGAGACCTGGGGGGTTTCATCCCCTTTCCTCCTAGGGTCCGGAGGATTGCCTTGTGGCTCCTCCAGGACCATCTCCTCCTGCCCCAAAGCTCGGCAGGGCGCCACTTCGGCGTCGTCCGCCCCGCGGGGGGAGACCGCGGGCGGAACAGAGTTCACGTCCGACGAATCCAGGGAGCCGCTCGATGAGTCGTTGAGTTCGGCCCGGGGCGGGCTGCATAAAATACGTGCGATATCAGGGAAAGCCGCACACTAAAAAGAGTATCATGAGTCACTCTGGTATATAAATACTTATGATTTTGCCGGACGCTTGGTTCTGTCCGTCCACTCCTCTCCGCCCTCTTCGGCATCGTGGGAGTAGTCCGACGGAGGGGTCTTCCTTTTCCTCGACCCCTCGGCCTCCCCTGTTGGGGTGGCCTTCTTCTTCTTTGCTACCCTCGCTGGAGGGGGAGAGCTTCATTGTTCCTCCTCCTCGTTTTCATGAGAGGAGGGCGTTGCGGACTCATCAGATGACGAGTCCGACACCACCATGTTGCGGGAACTTTTTCGAGTCCCGATGGTTTTCTTCTTCTTGGCCTTCCTCTCCGGCACCACGTAAGGTGCCGGAGCCATTAGCTTCACCAAGAGAGCTGGGGACGGGTCTTCGGGTAGAGGAGCCGGACAGTTAATTGGTCCGGATATCTCCTGCCAAGCCTGTCAAAGGTAAAAGGGAGTTTAGATCCCGCATAGAGTTAATCTATGAAGAAAGGCTTAACGAACCTGTCAAAGGTATAGATAGCTTACCTTGCCAGCGTTACGTTGCGAGCTGTATCTGCGATCCTCGGAGGCGGATGTGGGGGACTCGGCGCCTTTGGTCAGCACCTTCCAGACGTCTTCATACGTCATGCCGAAGAGCCTACTGAGGGTCTGGTGCTGCGCTGGGTCGAATTCCCACAAAGTAAAATACCGTTCTTGGCACGGGAGGATCAGGCGAACGAGCATGACCTGGACTATGTTGGCAAGCCGGATTGGCTTGTTCACCAGGGACTGGATGCATGTTTGCAACCCAGTCACTTCTTCCTCGTTACCCCACGACAGGCCTGTCTCTTTCCAGGACATGAGCCGCGTGGGGGGTCCGGATCTGAACTCAGGGGTCGCGACCCATTTCGGATCGCGGGGCTCGGTGATGTAAAACCACCCAGCCTGCCACCCCTTTAGGGACTCCACGAGGGAGCCATCGAACTAGAGGACGTTGGCTATCTTGCCAACCATAGCGCCTCTGCACTCCGCCTGGGTGCCGGACACCACCTTGGGCTTGACGTTGAAGGTCTTGAGCCAAAGGCCGAAGTGGGGGCGGACGCGGAGAAAGGCCTCACACACGACGATAAACGTCGAGATGTTGAGAACAAAGTTCGGGGCCAGATCATGGAAATCAGGCCGTAGTAGAACATGAGCCCCCGGACAAATGGGTGAAGTGGAAAGCCCAGTCCGCGGAGGAAGTGGGGAAGAAAAACTACCCTCTCATGGGGCCTTGGGGTAGGAAGAAGCTGCCCCTTATCAGGAAGCCGATACGGGATGTCCTTGGACAAGTATCCGGCTTTCCTTAGCCTTTTTACTTGAGCCTCCGTAAAGGAGGAGACCATCCACTTGCCTCCCGCTCCGGACATTGTTGGAGAAGGTTGAGGAAGGAAGAGCGGACTTGGGCGCTGGAGCTTGAGTGCGCGAGAGATGGATTGGCAAAGGAGGAAGAAGGCATAGGTTAAAAAGGTGAATCCTTATCCCTTTATATAAGCAGGTACGGTTAGGCGTCCTCACCTACCTAATAAAACTCACTTGCCTACCAAACGCCATGGTAATTGGCGTGGTTGGGTTACCCACATCTGCATTAATGAGAATCCCGTTAAGGGGGGCACATGATCTCTGCTTCGACAGGACGTGCCAAGGAAACCGCCTCGCTAAACGAGCTGAGGTGGAACAATGAAAACAATTTATATAAAGGGCTTGGCCGCAGTGTTATGACGCACTACGGAATACGTCAGCAGATTCGATTTGTGTTAATATTATTCTCTGTATGGCAATATGTGGAACTTATTTTGCAGAGCCAGACACTATTCTGTGGTGTTTATAATCTTCTTGAAGAACTTGGAGGAGGAACCCGCCTTGCAATGCCGAAGACAATCAGCGCGTCGGACTCGTCGTCATTGAAGCCTGGTTCAGGGGCTACTGAGGGAGTCCTGGATTAGGGGGTGTTCGGATAGCCGAACTATACCTTCAGCCGGACTCCAGGACTATGAAGATACAAAGTTGAAGACCTCGTCCCGTGTCCGGAAGGATCTTTTCTTGGCGTGGAAGGCAAGCTAGGTGTGCAGATATTCGAGATCTCCTACCATTGTAACCGACTCTGTGTAACCCTAACCCTATCGGGTGTCTATATAAACCGGAGGGTTGTAGTCCGTAGGACAACCATCATCATACACAATCATACCATAGGCTAGCTTCTAGGATTTAGCCTCCTTGATCTCGTGGTAGATCCAATCTTGTACTACCCATATCATCAATATTAATCCAGCAGGAGTAGGGTTTTACCTCCTTCGAGAGGGCCCGAACCTGGGTAAAATAAAGTGTCCCTTGTCTCCTGTTACCATCCGACCTTGACGCACAGTTCGGGACCCCCTACCCGAGATCCGCCGGTTTTGACACCGACAGGGGGGTAGCTAGAAGGAGATTGTTAATTGTGAGTGTGTGTTTTACCCATCCAGGCGGAAGTTATGTGCACAAAAGAGGAGAACGATTCGATGTGGCGTTAGGATTTAGGGTAATTAACTACGTATGGAGACATAGAGACCTTGAACGTGCATGTGTGAGAGGTATACATGTATACATGGGATGTGTGTGTGCGCGCGCGCATGATCGAGATAAAAGAAAGAAGACATAAGTCATAAGATCAACGACATGGGAGAGACGGATCGGTATGACAATATGCATGCATGTGAGAATGCAGGAAAGAAGGCCCGACAATTGAGCATGTGTTTTTGTCTTTAAGAGATAGTGGCGTGGGCTGGAGCATGCATCTATGGCGAGCAGAGGGAGTGAGGCGCAACGATTGTGCAAAAGAGACCAACCTATAAATGCATATGTATGGAGAGACATATATAGTGTGGGTGATAGGAAGCAAGACTCCGTGCGAGAAAGAAAGGTTGACGGAGAAACTACAGATAGATACAGAGATGGAGATGCTAGCTAGAGGGACATCCGCTAGTTTGGGTGTTGGAGATGACCGTCAGGTGGTTCAAAGGGTGAAGTTATATATGTGTGTGAGAGGGCACTTGACTGCATGTAGAGAGAAACATATGTAGTGTGCGTGATAGGAATCAAGAGTGAGGGCGAGAAAGAAGGTTGATGGAGAAACAGATAAATAGAAAGATAAAGATGCTAGCTAGTGTGCGTTAGAGATAGGAGTCGAGTGGATCAGAAGGCTGGGTTATGTGTGTGGGTGTGAGAGAGATAGAGAGAGGCTGCATGTGAGTCACATACAAACAGATATCAGAGAGAAATGAGATCCAGAGAGACGGAGTTTTGTGTCTGCGAGAGAGAAAGATTTCACAACGAGAGTGATAGCTAGAGAGACATACGAGGGAACGCAAGATATCTCTAGGGAGAGAGGGTGTGTGTGAGTGACATACAAGAGAACAATGGAGAAATATGAGACCCTGGGAGATAGAGTCTGTGTTTGTGTGTGAGAAAGAGATATTGATGAGGAAGAGTCGTAGGTTCTCATATCTAAGGAGCGAAAGACATCTCTATATGAGGGGTGTGCGAGTGGCACACATGGGAATAGTAGAGAGAAATGAGACCCCGGGAGACAAAGTTTTGTGTTTGTGTGAGAGAAAGAGATTCCACATGGAGAATCATAGTTAGAGACACATAGCAAGGAGTGAGATATACTTAGAGAGAGATAGAGTGATGAAGGTCGAGGGAGAGAGTACCGTCAGTGTGTTACGAAGATAAAAGATCATTGTCGACATACAGGTAGCACGAGACATAACTAAGAGACGATGAACGCGTATAGGTCCAGAGAGATAGTCCTATATAAGCATGAGTGATAGCTATATGAGATGAATATCTAGATTGAAGGGGATTCAAATATTTAAACTAAAGATCACGACATCGATAATATCATAACACAAATTGGTGTATCAAACATGCATATTCATTTGAATTTGGGCGCACGTGTAATGTTATATAGTTTATCAATATTGGTGATCCATAGATTCTTCAATTACAAACAATGCATGGTTTATATGCAATTAATGTCTAAACGGGATTACACTATATGTTGCGTGTGTGAAACACATTATACATGTTTGAGAAGTAAAAAAACCCGCATGAAACACACATTAATTGGAGACAGTTAGCGAGGAATGCATACATTAGATTTCAACATAAACTGGTTTCAAATATTTGAAAATCCAAATTGATGGATACAACCTTATGAATCTGAGACCATGCCATATGTAAACCATATTTATGTATAAATGGTGTTGTGCTTTTGAAAGTATATATAAAAAAATGTTGTATATAGAATGTAATTCCAATTGAAAATGGATCTCGCCCAAAAAAATAGAATACAAACGAGATTCGAATTGAGTTGGCACGGTAAATGTGCACTCTACAAAATTTGAACGAAGCGAGGAAAGTCGCAGAAACCCCCCGAAACCAAAATCTGCGAGATGGAAATCACTACTGCCTATCCCTGCCACGCAAAGCCTATCTCCTGGATTTCTATAGGTTTCGATAGAGGTAGGTTTGTAATTTCACCCAAACATGACGTAACCGCCTCTCACCCGGATTCATACACGGTGGGCGCCAAAACATAGTGTGTCCTCGGCCGAAATCGACTCCCTCCCCGATTCATATTCATACATGGTGGGCGCCAAAAACAAACTCTCGTCGGCAAAGATTCGGTGTATGCGAGATTACCGTCCTATCCGCAACCGACTAATGTTGATGTGATGTAGTAAAAAATGTAAACGGGGGCTAAGTTTGTAAATTTCCTCACATTTGAGACAAGCGCGCCCTGAACACATGGTTCCCCCTTCCTCTCTACCTCCCTTTTCCCCATTCGTACTCTGTGGGTGCCGAAACACCCTCTCCACCCCACCCTCCTTCGTCCGCCGCTGTCCTCCACCCCATCCACCGCCGTCCTCCTCCACCATGCCGGAGCTGATACCCCAACGCCGCCGTCCATTACAAGAGATCGACCTCTCTCATCCACGGCTTCGGACAAGGATGCTTGCATCCCGTCCTCTCGCTTCATCCCCGCCGTTGTCCACCTTGTCGGCGCCGCTCCTATGACTGCCTCGTCCACCGCGCCCCGCCGCCACCGTCTACCCTTCTAGATCTGCTTCCACGCTGCTGACAGCCATCGCTACCACAACACCATCAAATTCTCAGCAGATGCGTACACGGCGCCGCACCAGAGGCGGTACTCTTTCGTATCTGCTCAACTTATTTATCGCAGCAAGAAAACAGATCGCCACTGCTTTACTCTGATTTCTTGTCTTGGCATGCTCAACACTATACTCCCAATGCTTATGGTTTTCCCCTTTTATATTCCACACTAGTTAAATCACAATAGACTAAATTTGAAAATTCGGCCAGTCGATTTTTCAGAGCTCGTCGGAGTTCGCCGATGCGATCGAAGGGGCTCGGGTGGTTGTGGGGCCTCGCCGAACAAAGAAAACTCGACGCGGGTGGGGGTGAGGGTGGCGGAGGAACACAGGCGGTGGGGGTGGTGGTCCGGCCGGCGGCCAGTGCGGTGTTCTGTATGGGAAGAATTAGAGACAAGGAAGAAGAACGGTTAGGAGACATAGGATCTTCATCCAACCGCCTGAAATGGTCGAGAGACAGCTGGGAGTTGCATTCTTAATGCGATCTGGTTCATCATGTGTGGGCACTGCGCAACCAACATTTATTATCCAAAATTTGCTTGCTCTTCTTTACCATGTTCCTCTTCCGTTCTTCTTTAATATCTACTCTCTCCGTTCCTAAATACAAGTCTTTGTATAGATTCCACCATGGACTATATATGGAGCAAAATGAGTGAATCTACACTCTAAAATGTATCTGGATACATCTGTATGTGATCCATAGTAGAAATCTCTACCAAGACTTATATTTTGGAACGGAGGGAGTATGATAGTAGTATAGTATGTTCCTTGTACTGAAGATGAGCAGGGACATTTGCAGTGTAGAGGTCAATACGGTCGGTTGTGATGGACACTTTGAGCCTCTTTGATTCGTAGGATCTTGTAAACATAGGAATAGGATTTGTAGTGGCCTGCCCACTTCAATCCTATAAGAATAGCAAGGAAATGCGGGGAGTTGGGTCGCCTTTGAGAGTTACACTGATATTAACAGTACCGCACCTTCACTTGAAGAGAGCTGGTATTCGAAGCCTTTCTAGCCGTACCGGCAATACTAGCACATATATTCCAGCAAGTTCCACTTTGCTGATTTTACTCTGATGCTTAAAGTTTTCCCGTTATATCTACACTATGATCTGTGTAGCTTCGTTGTGTCGCACTAGCAGCAGTCCACTCTTGAAGCTAAACACTGCAATGACTTACAAAATTGGCACCAAGGCATTGAGTGCCATTCTGGATGCAATGAAACTCATACGCTCCCCACCTGTTGATTCTTGTTCGGAATATGATCCTAATGACTATTCTAACCTCGAGGAGTCAAAGGCAGATGGCATGTCCTGTTCACCCATCAAGGTGTCTGTTCTAATTTGGAAATGTTTCATTGATTGCGGGTATCTTGCATATGTTGTCTTGCATTTCTTCTACTTTGTTGCACCGCCATCTGCTTAGTTTACTCATCATATATGTCGAGATGCCATGCCCATCCATTATCAATACATATTCCATCTGTAATCATACCATGTTTTTCCACTCAAATGTTGTTCTTGTGCATCAGACATCAAAAAGGAAGAGGGTGATTGCCGAACCTGAAGGAGCACCAGCAAAGTCCTTGAAAAATGTGGTGGTGCCGGAGAAATCAGACAGCACCCCACTTATATAGGATGTACAACCAATGACACAAAACGTAAGACCGACTCCAGCAGACTGTACCCAAACTTCACTGGCCACACCACTAGCCCCACCACACAGGACCTGCGCTCCAGCAAAAGGTATACCGATTTCATTTGCCATAGCACCAGTTGTACTATAGAAAAATCCCACTCCAGCAAAAAGTACAGCAAGTCCACCGGCCGAAGACCTATCCCAACTGCAGAGACGACCAATTCCTGCATATTGGAACCCCATTCCATTTATTCCCAGTTTAAAAGACAATGCTTTCAATGTTGTTAGGGACTACGTGCATATATTCCCAGCATGGGAAGATTATTGTGAAGACAAACACCATTTTCACATCTTCCTGTCCAACTTACGTGTAAGTGCTATTATTCATGGTTATTATTTTCCTGTTTTCTGCTAATTGAACACATCAATGATTTACATTACATTGTTGTAACTAAGCGAGGGTCAATCTGGATAGTCATGACGAGCAAAGCTTGCTTGTACTTTTCAAGGAAGCATTGCAGCAGTATCGGTGTTACCTAAGGAAATTACACTTTGATGGCAAGTCTATAAATGAATTTCCGGTGAAGTCTCCTATGCTAAATTTAGAAGACATTGAATGGAAAAACCTTGTTATGCACTGGTCTCGTTCCCAGGATGAGGTACTGTCTATGAAATCACATGACAATTTGAACTTCTACTTTTCCGCTTGTGCCTTACAGATCTTTTTTGCAGGAAATCTGCTTGAAGAAGAATTCCGGTTTGACAAGAACGACAGGATATCGCAAATATGCTGCCCGCTGCTTTGCTCTTGTTAGTACCTGTTGTCCTGTATCATTGTACTTGCATACATACCTGGTTCATTATGTGACAACAGTATGCATGATAGCTTGCTTATCAATTGTTCACTCCAAATTATCTGATCTGTATCAATGGT
This sequence comes from Aegilops umbellulata, assembly GCA_032464435.1. Taxonomy (NCBI): domain Eukaryota; kingdom Viridiplantae; phylum Streptophyta; class Magnoliopsida; order Poales; family Poaceae; genus Aegilops; species Aegilops umbellulata. The sequence continues at coordinate 145,749,240 of CP136059.1, read as the reverse complement.
TACATTAGTGTAGAATATATCCAATGCCAATGCTTTTTTTAGCTCTGCATTGTTCTTGTAAGTACATGCTATCCTTTATCAGTGTACTTATAATGACTGGTAGTTGTTCATGTACCATCACTCTGTAGCTTATTTTCATTTGCCCTCCATTTTCTACACATCAGATCTATATTTACTCTCACCATAAGGTTGGTACTGAATAAGTTTAGCTGTGCATTGCTCTTGGCTGTACCTTTTGCCTGTATTGTTGCACTTACATTTATAGCTACGAATAAAGGCAATGCTTTTGAAGAAAATTTTGTGGTAAACTTCTTGAATTGCCCCCCCCCATCAGCATGGACAAGGCCTTTATAGAGCCTGTCTTCACCAATAATGTAAGTTTGTCCATCTCAAGCCTTCAAACGTTGTTTTATATATTTGGTTAGGCATGACTGCAACAGCTGTTTATTTTTGGTGTTTGCATCAAATTGCTTGTTTAAAGTTTACTATGTAGTTCATAAACAAAAGTTTGTCCTTTCTCAATTTAAGTTTTCAGTTGTACAACCAAGTTCCTTCTTCATACCATGTAAATTAAACTATACAGAGCAAGTGATCTTCTTTTGCACTGCATGTATGCTTCTGTTCTTCATCCGTAATCTAGTGGTGTGGTGAACCTACCCACTACAGCACAATGTCATATTCTGCAATGTCTTAACTATGAACAATGTCATATCATTCTACTATTATTTAAATCATCTCTTTATTTGCCAATCTGAAATGGTATAAATTGACAGCACACTAACCATTGATACTTATGAGTTCTTGATCTGTAATACAGTGGTGTCGTGAAGCTGCCAACTCCTTCACAATGTCATTTCCTGCCATGTCTTGACCTGAACAATACCATATTGTGTTAATGCAATTCTAAACTGTGTCACTTTATTCATCAGTAAGAAATGTGATGAATTTTCAGCACTGATACTTTTATGTGCAAAACCTGTCATTTGTCTGCTTGTTTATCTTTCAGTGTGAGGAAGATATAAGTGTTGAACAAGCGCAGTCTCATCATCTTGCTCAGCTGCTTGCGCTGCAGCTCCCCAGCAGGGCTAACCTTTCTTGAACTCTATTGAAGTGCTATCGGTTTTGTATATTATTTTGTCGGCGTGTTTATTTGCACTGGTGGCGATCTTTGATGCCCAGTGTATGTAATTTGTTGTCTGCTTGTGCTTTATTATCATAGTGGCGAACTTTGATGCCCAGTGGATGTAATATGCCGTAATTTCTTTATTGTATAGTCTAGGTTTTTTCTTATTCACAATGCTGTCATTATTTTACTGTATATATATCATGTCTTCGCAGTAAACCGGCCAAGCCGTAAAATTATGGTACATAATCGGGCCTGAAACGTGCCGAACAGCTCACGGGCCGGCAGCAGCCCGAAATGAACCCCGGCCCATGATTGTGCGAATCAAATCACGGGCTTTTAACAGACCAAAATTGTCTCGGTCCTTGTTTGGCCCAATCAGATATTGGCTGCGAGCAGGCAGGATGCAAACCGGGTCGTAGTTAGGCCCAACTATATGACAGGCTTTTAACAGGACTAAATTAATATAGGGCCGAAATGTTAAACGGGCCCGTAACAGGCCAAAACTAATATCAGGCCGAATTACTAAGTGGGCCTTTAGCAAGTGGGCCCAAAAGCATTGTGTCCAGTTGACGGGCCGAATCTGATACGGGCCATAATTGAGCCCAAAGCCTCTTAAAGGGCCGGACCTAATCTGGGACGTAATTTGGCCCAGAACGTGGTAGGCTTTTAACGGGTCGGATCTCATATGGGCCACTATTAGGCCCGGAGCGTGGGAGGCCATTAATGGACCGGATCAAATATGGGCCGACATTTGGCCCAAAACATGGCGGCAAGTTAATGGGCCGGCCTACTAGGTTCCTCAAATTCTTGTGGGCCTACAGCTGGGCCGACCCATTAATGTCGGCGAAATCTCATGGGCCTTTAGAAGGGCCGGCCCATTATGATCCTCAAGAATCTTGTGGGCCTTTACCAGGGCCGGCCCATTATGGCACACAAAAATCTTGTGGGCCTTTACTTAGGCCGGCCCATCATGGCCTGCAAAATCTTGTGGGCCTTTAGCTGGGCCATCCCATTATGGTCCGCAAAATATCATGGGCCTCTAGCTGGGCCAGCCCATTATGGTCCGCAAAATCTTGTGGGCCTTCAGTTGGGCCGGCCCATATAAACTTGATGGGTCGGTCCACGTGTCAACATATCATAGGCGTGTCTCGCCCATTGGATGAGTGACACCTGTGCCAACGCGGACCTGACACGTGTCTCCTCCAGCCAATGATGATTTTACACATGGAAAATCCACATTGGTTGGGGTTGTTAACGGGTTATCGGATCCAAAACCCGACCCGATAGCTTAACGGTGTTCCGTTACGGTGGATGCCACGTGTCAGTCACCCTTGACGAAAGCACTTCTGTGACGCGCGATTTATCATCATGGAATATTTCTATGACAGCACAGGTATGACTTGTCATGGATGTACATGCATGACAAAAAACGCGATCTACTGTGACAAACACGTATCATCACGGAAATGTATTTTTTTGTAGTGTTGGCTACCCGACCTGTGGCTTCTCTATTTTGAATAATATCCCCTAAGGGAGTAGAACTTACCACAGTGATGGGATGACCGAAGAAATACTGCTTCAATTTACGACTAGCCATGAACACCCCATAAACCAGCTTCTGCCAATGTTGGTATCTCTGCTTAGATGCAATGAGTACCTCACTGACATACTAATCAGCCGCTGAACCGGATACTCCTTGCCTGATTCATTCCTTTCAACAATAATTTCCACACTGACAGCTCAGCTATTAGCAGCCAAATATAACAGTAAGGGCTCCTTATCAATAGGAGCAATAAGGATTGGCAGCTCAGCCAGTTGCCTTTTCAACGCCTCAAACGCCTGATCAGGAGCATCATCCCGGACAAAGTGATATGTCCTCTTCATCATCTGGTACAGAGGGATAGCCTTTTCACCCAAATGGCTTATGAACCGTCTTAAGGCCGCAATACGACCCGTCAGATGTTGGACGTCATTAATACATGCCGGTTTAGCCAAAGAAGTGATAGCCTTGATTTTCTCCGGGTTAGCTTCAATGCCTCTTTCAGAAACCAAAACACCCAAGAGCATGCCTGCTGGCACACCAAAGACACACTTGGCCGGGTTAAGCATCATCTTGTAGACCCAGAATTAGCAAAGGTCTCTTTCAAATTACCTATCAGAGTCTCCTTATTCCTGGATTTCACAACAATATCATCCACATCAGCATGAACATTTGTATCCAATCTGGTAATTGAGGAAATTCTGAACACATCGCTGATAAGTGGCCTGGGCACTCTTAAGCCCAAAAGGCATAGACACATAGCAGAAGGCTCCAAAGGGAATGATGAAACCTGTCTTCTCCTGGCCCTTAACTGCCATCTTGATCGGATGATAACCAAAATAAGCAACCAAAAAACTCAAACGCTCACAACCTGCCGTAGCATCAATGATTCGATCAATACGGGGGAGAGCAAAAGGATCAGTTGGACAGACCTTGTTAAGGTGTGTGTAATCCACACACATACTGTAAGTGCCATTCTTGTAAAGTACCAGCACCGGGTTAGCCAATCACTCAGGATGAAAAACTTCAATGATAAACCCAACCATCAAGGGTTGGGCCACTTCTTCACCATTAGCCTTGCGCCTATCTTCATTAACACGATGAAGGAATTGCTTGGCCGGTTTAAACTTTGGATCAACATTAAGAGTGTGCCCAGCAAGTTCCCTCGGTACACCTGGCATGTCAGAAGGTTTCCATGCAAAGATGTACCGGTTCTCACGGATGAACTCGATGAGCACACTTTCCTATTTCGCATCCATATTAGCATTGATACTGAATTGTTTGGACGAGTCGCCAGGAACAAAGTCAACCAACTTAGTGTCATCCGCCGACTTAAACTTCAACAAAGGTTCATGCTGTGTGGTTGGCTTCTTCAAAGGTGTCATATCTGTCGCGTCAACATTATCTTTGTAAAACATTAACTCTTGTGTTGCGCAAACAGATTCAGCATAAGCAACATCGCCCTCTTCACACTCTAAGGCTATCTTCCTGTTCCCATGCACTATGATAGTACCCTTACGACCCGGCATCTTAAGCTGCAGAAAGACATAACAAGGTCTTGCCATAAACTTTGCATAAGCCGGCTGCCCAAACAAGGCGTGATAAGGGCGCGTGATCTTGACCACTTCAAAATTCAATGTCTTAGCTCTGTAATCATGATCATCACTGAAAGCCACTTCCAAAGTTATCTTGCCCACCGGATATGGCGACTTACCCAACACCACGCCACGAAAAACAGTATTAGATGGCTTAAGATCTTTGTCAGTCAATTCATACGATGAAAAGTATCATAGTAAAGGATATTGACGCTACTGCCTCCATCCATGAGCACCTTAGTAATATCGTACCCCCCAACCTGAGGCGCGACCGCCAAAGCCAACCGACCCGGATTGTCAACCCGGCGCGGGTGATCCGCATGGCTCCAGACAATAGGATGTTCAGAACATCACAAGTAACGAGGGACCACCAGCTCAACCGCGTTCACTGCCCTTTTATGAACCTTCTGGTCTCGTTTGCATAAACTTGTGGTGAACACATGATGAAGCCCACTATTCAACTGCTTCAGATTACTCTGATAACCAGACTGCTGTTGTTGATTCCCTTGACCAGATTGTTGATTAAAACCACCTTGACTGCCTTGGCCTAGGAAATCAGAGCTTGAACCGCCGCCTCCAAAGCCAGGTCCGTGAGAGCCGGATCCTGAGCCGCCATTCGGGCCATGATTATTCTAGAAGAAATTGGAATTCCTATACTCCCTCATGATGAAGCAATCCTTCCACACATGGCTGGCTGGCTTATCTTGCGTACCGTGCTTCGGACAAGGCTGATTCATCATCGCCTCAACGCTGAACTTTGTCCCGCCAAACCGGGGCGTTGATGCTTTCCCCTTATGATGCTTATTATTATTCTACGCGTTGTATTAGCTACAATGTCTGAATTATTTTCGGCCTTGTGCTTACCGTTGTTACCTTGACCCGTCGTATTCTGCTGCCCCTTGGCGTTGCCATTCTTCTTACCCTTGCCAGCCTTCTTCTCATCATTCTCAGTGTCCTTCATACTATCAGAGTCAGCATATTTGACAAGAGCCGCCATGAGCTCCCCCATATCATTGCAGTGGCGCTTAAGCCGCCCTAGCTTCTGCTTAAGGGGAAGGAACCGATAATTCTTCTCCAACATCAGGAGTGCTGACCCGGGATTGTTACTGTCGAATGAGTGGATAGTGGCTAAAATCTGGTGCACCCAATTAGTTGTAGACTCGCCCTCACCTTGGACGCAAGAGTGTAAATCCAGAATCGACATAGGCTGCTTGCACGTATCTTTAATTTTTTGGATAAAACGCGTCTTCAACTCGGCCCATGACCTAACAGAGTTGGCGGGCAATCCCTTCAACCAAGTATGAGCCGGCCCATCTAACATCATGATGATGTATTTAGCACACGTAGCATCACTAACATACAACATCTCCATGGCCCTCTCATAGCTCTCAATCTAGGCCTCTGGGTGTTGATCCGCCATGTCATTAGGCACCTTACGGGGGCCTTTAAAATCCTTGGGCAGGCGCTCGTTACGTAGAGCCGGCACCAAACATGGGACACCAAGGCTTCTAGAAGTCACTTCTGCCTCCACAAACACCGATGGGTAAACCGGAGATTGCTGTTGAGCCGCCAGCTCTGCCTCTTGAAGCGCCCTGCCCTGATGCACCATAGCCTGGGTGTTATTATCCGTACGTAGCGGGTCATGCCTACGGGGCTGGTTACGTTACCACTCACTACTTGAAACTGCTAGCGAATCAATATGCCTGCTATAACACCGGCTTGGATGCGGGGTTGAATGAATTCGCTCACAACTGTATGAATAAGCAGCCTGCTGCGCCATCGCGGTCTGAAGAAGCTCTCCGGCTCTCCGTATCTCCATCGCGGCCGGTGACTCGCCTTCAAGTGGGAGAGCCGCCAATCGTGTAGCCACAACGATCATGTTGTCCAGAGGGTTAGAATAATGACCCGGCGGTGTCGGAACATGCTGACGCAGAGTCAAATTCAAACAAGGCGGATCTGCAACGCGTGGCTAAACCGGTGCTCCGGTCACGGGTGCATCAACAACCCAGTTTACCACGGCCGGGTCGCTGCTTCCTGCCCCAGGTGTGTTCAAAAGGATCCTAGCCTCAAACTCTAGTGGTAGATGGGTCTTGTCCCTCCTCCTCATAATAGCGTTTGAAGCATTCTGATCCAAGGTAAGTTGGAACGACTCTTCCTGAATCCGTTGTGCCTGAGCGTCCAAAGCAGCTCGTTCTGTTGCCATCCTGGCATTCTCGGCATTGAATTCCTCCGTGGCTTGAGCTACTTCATCCCGCAATTTCGCTACATCCACTTTATGCTGTGCTTGATCCTCTGGCGTCACCTGTGCAGCCAATAAGGTTGCCAAAGCCTCCAAGAGCTTGGATAACACTTGAGCCGGTGGGCGCGCAGAGCCGCTAGCACCAGCCGTCGCTGCAGCCGTTGACCTAGAGGTCATGGCTACAACGATCGTCAAACTGAGCACTGGTTGGGTACCGTCCATGAAGATCGCATCCCGGCTCGGTGGGTCATAGGGGTCCGGAATACTGTCGCCACTGAAACAATCCCCAAGCCGGCCGTCTTGCGGTTAATACATAGCATTGGTTTCACGGTTGATGACTCACCATCAGAGTAAATGGTCGTCTCTCCACCGGACACGGATCCTTCCTCAAAGTCCGCCCCATGGGTAACACCAACAAAGGCTTTCTTCACGGAGGTTTGAACCTCGGCGGGTCATGCACGCTGAGTCGTCTCGATGATGTCGGTGCGGTTGTCCGGCTCAGGCCCCGATTCGCCGATCTTGCCGATGAAGACGTGGATTCCACCGAAGGGGACCCGGTACCCATACTCAATTGAGCCGGCCTCGGGGCCTCAGCCAGCGTCGTCGATGTAGAGCTTGCCGCAACGACTCTTAGTCATCCAGCCCACAGCATATCCCTTGATCCCTGCGAAGTTGTCGTTCAGGAACTCGAAACCACCGTGCGCTGGCCCCATGGTGGGCACCAACTATCATGGACTTAACACGGCATATGATGTAGCGAAAGAACTTAGGTGTGGAGCCATCGCAGCTAGGTTAGCTTGAAGGGGTTAATCAGGACAAAGGACACAAAGAGTTTATACTGGTTCGGCCCTTCTCAACGAGGTGAAGGCTTACTCCAGTTTGGGATTGTCTTGCTTGGCTTTCGATTACTTGGGAGCAAATACGCTTGACCTACTTCTCGATCTCTTCTTTCTTGTCTTAACCCGCCGCCGGGTCACCCCTTTATATACACAGGTTGATGCCCGGCGGCTTTAAGAGTCCTGACCTGGCTCATACACAACGTGTCCGGCTCGGTGACTAACTAAGCTTGCCTTACAATACAAGTTAAACATATGGCGGCTCATCCTCGTGGGCCTTAAGTCGCCTCGGGGTCTTGGACCTTCAATAAGCTTGCGCCATGACCCGCCATCTTCATCTTTAAGTTGCGAGTGGTATGACTTGGCCCCTCTTGGGCGGGTCATACCCAATAGTTATATCCCCAACACCTCCCGTCGACTCTCACGCTTGCTCGGACGGCACCTGCCGATGAGAAGTAGGACTCGTGGTGGCACATAAACGCCCACGGTTCCAATAGTCAAAGCGTTCGCCTTCACGTGACAGGTCTTTGTTCCAAAATACCTTGGCTCTTCATTTTCCAACTTCTCATAAGCAGCTTGTCTCAAATTGAAGAAAAATAATTACATAGGAATATTTGTTCCATATCACGAGACCATGCTCAGTTTAATGAATTTCCGGTCACTTTTGGATTTTCTGAAATTTAAAATCCAGGATTCGAAACAATATCATAACCTGCATCATGCAATAAATTTTCGAGTGATACATCTTACATGTTGTATTTCTTAAGAAAGGATTTGGTCAAACATTTTGCTTAGTTAGACTGACAAGTTATATATGCAGAGTAAAAGGACAATCCCTCTGTACCAGTGCATTGCGTGATATATTAACTCAAGTACTAGGCACGACCAACCGGGCTCAATTCCGTGCTCATCCTGGTGTAGTACTCCTATTAGTACTAGGCAATGGAGTTGATGGGAGACCTTGGTTAGCGGCGACCGAGGGAATTGAACCGTGCTTGGCACGGTAGGTAACGTTGTCTAGTTACTAAAGCATCCCTCCATTGTTCATCGGTAGTCACTATGGACCAGGGACATGAGGGGAATTTCCTAGGGCTGGAATCCTAGCCGCCAGATATTTCGACTCGAAAGGCGGAGGCTCGACTGGTTGGGGTTGGCTAATGTGCGTACAACGCACGCCACCAGAAGGACACGAGCCCGATTTTTTTTTTGAGGATCAACATGAGCCAGTGCCTGGCTGGTACGCCGTTGGGTCCTACCATTCGAGAATACGAAAGGGATCCTTTAAATTGCCAAACGAATCTATGTGTATTATAATGCCCATATTTTCCTTGCAAATAGTAACCTCCACGTGGTAATTGATTTATCATGAGTTCTTGAATCAGAGTGAGTTTGTGATATAGTGATCTCGACATGGATATCACATTTCATGGTATCCCTAATAAGGTTTTCATTGCAAATTCAAATTTAAAATATGAACGGTATGGTGGTGAGAAAACTTTGTATGTATCAAGCATATGACGACACACACACACACACACAAAGATGAATACAACAACAATCTAGTAAGTATAGTGCATCTATTTTTCCAAACCATGCATGTATGACACGAATTCAAAAAATACTCCTTCTTTTCCTAACTATTTGTCTTTTACAGATTTCAACAAGTGAGTACATATAAAGCAAAATGAGTGAATCTACACCCTAAAATATGTCTATATACATCTGTATGTGGCAGTCCATTTGAAATCTATAAAAGGACTATTATTTAGGAATGAAGGGAGTAAAATGTAAGACTTGCATGGTCGTCAATTCAATATTTGAAATGAACAGGAAACTGAAACATGAATATAAGTCTAGTACTACATACTCCCTCCAGTCCTTTTTACTCCGTGTATAAGAATTGTCTGAAGTCAAGCTTCATAAAGTTTGACCATATTTATAAGAAAAAATATTAATATCTACAATACTAAATTTATAAAATATGAAAACCAAAGTCATGATGCATCTAATGTTGTTGATTTTCACATTCTGAATGCTGGTATTTTTCTCTATAAATTCGGTCAAATTTACGAGGTTTGACTTTAGACAAACTTTATATGCTAACTAAAAAGGACTGGAGGCAGTACATGCAAATGTTGTGTCTAGGTGGAGCTATGTAGATTGTAGGGGGTTAACCCCTTGACCTTAGATAAAATTGTAAAGCTCTATTTAGGATCGTTTAGATTGTATTATTTGAACATTATATTTGTCCCCACCCTCCCAAACACCGATTGGTTGTGCACCCCCTCCTCCCCGGGAGAATATCATGTTCCCCCACACCTTAGATGCTATATGCTGATACGAGTTTATTGGAGCTTTTAGATTTGAGATATAGCAGCTCACAGGATGTCTTAATTTTTTTACAGGAAACCTTAATGAGTTTTAAAATTGCACACAATTTGTACAAAAACTACTCACATGCCCTTGTATCCTATATCCAATGACCTCGAAGCTCGTATCACCGTAGCATCTAAGACGAAGGAGGACCTCATATTCTCATGTATGTAAAAATATCATGTGCTACCACACCTTAGATGCTTTGGTGATACAAGCTCTTCGGAGCCGTTGGATTTGTGATACAACAACTCCTTGGTGGTTCGAATATTTTTTTGCAGAAAAGCCCCCAAAGAGTTTGGCCAGTGCTTACAAGCACAAAGACTGCTTAGATGCCATTGGATCTCAGATCGAACGACCTCGAAGCTCGTATCACCGAAGCATCCAAGCTGCGAGAGCAACCGATGTTTTCTCGCACGGGAGAAGATGAGGTGCAACCGCACCATAGATTCTATGGTGATATGAGTTCCCTGAGATCTAACGGCTCACAGTAGGAGGTTTGAATGTGTTTTTGCAATATACGCTTGAGAGAGTTTGGGAATTGCGCAGAAAGTACAAGTACTACGCGTGTGGCATCTGATCACAGATCATACTACCTACATGCTCGTATCACCGTAGCGGCTAATTAAGCTACGGGGAGCACCTAATATGAGCAACGGGGAGCCGTTGGATCCAAGATGCAGTGGCACACATGAGGCCTGAATGCTTTATTTGCAAAAAAACCTTGGAGAATTTGGAAATTGTTCATAATTACAAAGACTACTCCCAAGCCATTGGATCTCAGTTCCAACGACGTAAAAACTCGTATCTCCATAGCATCTAAGCTGCAGGGCGGATGTGATATTCTATGCCGCTGTCATTTTTGTTTCTGAACTTGCAAAATACGTGTAACTTGTGTCGTTACTTGTCTAACTGCGTAAAGTGTTTGTTCAAGAAAACCATCCTACTCAGAAATATCGAAACAACACACGGGGGTCCCACTTGTCATTGGTCAAATTTGGACCTAAAACTAAGAAATCTGAAAGACGACATTCGAACTGGCAACCTGGACTACAAAGCGAAAGCCGATAGCCTGAAACAACCATAGTTGTCGGCTTTGTCCCGTAACTTGATTTTATACAATATTACATTGAGTAGAATAGAGGGAGTGGCTCGTCAACACGTGCATGACCGTTGACTCACTTACTGGTGGGTCCCAGGTCTGCGATCTCTCTCTCCTCTCCATCGTCTAACCTTTAGACACACGGGCACACACGAAGAGCGACGCTACCTTACCATGGTGGTATTATAACTAAAAAAAGCTTGGAAAATAGAACATCCACCTAGAACAAGAGACGTTGTGGCTGCTCGAGACGGAGCTAACCACACCTATCCTCCATGCCATGTTAGCATGATGAAGCTATGTGGCCAGTGGGGTGTTTTTGACTGGCTGGCTGGGTCCTGAGGTCGAACCAAAGGTAGTATGTCTGATACAGTATATTTTGACACGCACATTTTTCGTCCGTGCCAAGACATGGAACACCCGACCGCGCGGTTTCGGGGTCCTCCAGGGTGGTGCACCCATATATTCTTCCTTGCCGAGACGTGAGACGCCCTACCACGCGATTTCTAGGTCCTCCTCGGTCGTAGCACTGAAGCAAGTAAATGAGTCATCAAATCACGAAAGACCACCTTTCCTGCCGAGTACATCAGTGAAGCACGGTGGCTAGGTAGTTGGGCTAGTGCGACCGATTAGCTAGGCCGCCGCTACATTTGTTTTTTGACCCCTTTTTTATATCCTTGTCGGCAGGTGAATTTAAATATCCACCATGGCGTTGCTCTGGTCTTTGGGTGCGGCAGGCGCGGCAGGATTTTTAATTTTTTGATTGACGTGAGCAAGCGCGACAAGATTTTTTATTTTTGATTGACAAGAGCAGGTGCGGCAGCAATTAATCATGATGACTCCGCCTGTAAAACCCACTACTCCCTGATGTGAAAATTCGTCGACTGGTGTTTTCCCATGGTGAAAACCAAAAGATTCACCCTCCTCCTTGGCTGGCTCCCTCCGCCTTCCCGTACATTGCATTGGCTTTCAGCCATTTCGCCCCCTTTGCTACATGTCCCCATTGCTTCTACCTGCTGCCATGGCGGTGCAGCATATCGCGGAGTCTGAGGTGAGGCGCCTGACACAGGAGCTCCGGGCCAAGGATGCGGAGCTCAGGGCCAAGGATGTGGAACTCCGGGAGCTCAAGGAGGAGAGGAGTGCTATGCTCCTTCGTTATGTGCGGGAGTTCACGGAGCTTAAAAAGCGATAGGCGTCTACTAGAAATATGCTTGAGGCGTTGGCGGCGTTGCTGCAGATAGCGGGAAATATGATAGGCCGTCAGGGGAGCCGGCTAGAGCGCGAGCGGGCTGATCGTGACGAGGTCCAGGATCGCCTCAGCCACACTACTAGGGAAACCCTTATACACAGAAACTTACCAGCAACGCAGTTTAAAAACAGGCGCTACTGCTAATTAGCAGTAGAGCTCTTTATAAAACCGCGCTACTAATATCCGATTAGCAGTAGCGCGCTAGTTGAGAAGAGTGCTACTACTAAAATTGCCAGCGCATTGGCTCTAGACTAGGTATAGTAGTAGCGCTCTTTCCATAGACGCACTACTACAAAAGTACAAAGGAGTAGTGCGTTTCGCCAACACACACTGCTGCTAAGCATCATCCCCTCTTTAGTGCCATACTGCTAAGCAAACATGGTGTTTACCACCATAAATATGTTACTTCTTAAACTATCACAAGCACTTGGTCTTCATTGAACTCTATGTGTAGGATTTGTGGCCGCAATATGAATCTTCACTTGTACCTAAACAGGTGAGAATTCATGTTGACTATTTAGATTCTACAAAAAAGATATTAATGACCAATGTATTTTTGATGTTTATTTTTACATGCTTACCTTAGCAGTAGCGCATTACTGTAGAAGGCGCTAAGGCTATAGAGTTTAGTAGTAGCGAATTTCCCTCAAGAGCGCTACAGTTAAAGCCATCCTATCTTCTCCGCCCGCCGGCCGCCCCTCACTCCTCCCCACCACTCCCTCGCCTCGTCGTCCGCTGCCGCCGTAGTGCCGCTAGTTGCTGCCACCGTCGCCCCCTCCCTCCTCCATCCCACAACCATCGGCCCCTCCCTCCCTAGCTCCCTCCTCTATCTCCCTCCATCCCGCCTGTAGCGACCAGACCTCAAACAGCCTAATCTCTATGCATCAGTGTCATCCCTGGATCGGTAATGCTGACACAAACATTACTTGAGGATTTATAATAGAGTAGCAATCACACACTTTATTACATTGTATGTCTCAAAAGAGAACTTATTAGAATAAATATTGCTTAAGGCCATCTAATACGATAACAGCGGAAGGCTTGGAAGTTAAAGTGAGTCCATCAACTCCAACGGCATCACTGAGTGAAAGACCACGACCTAAGGCACCTTACTCGTCGTCTGAAAAGTCTGCAACATGATACGTTGCAGCCTGAAACGGGTCAGCACATGGAATATGCTGGCAATGTAACACAAGAGAGTAATGAACAGAATAATGCTATCACTACATGCATATATCACTGGTGGAGGCTGTATGGTTAATAAGTTTTGCCGAAAGCCAATTTTTCCTTACAACAAAGGAATAAACTTTATTTAACTATCATGGTAGTTGTTAAACATTGAGAAGGTTCACCCAACTCAATCCCAATTAAGCATCTTCATTAAACCCAATCAAATTATATTAATAGTGATGAGATCCATATGATAATCCAAGAACTAGATACTCAAGATGGCCATAACCCGGGACACGGCTAACCATGATTAGTTTGTACACTCTGCAGAGGTTTGCGCACTTTTCCCCACAAGACTCGATCTCCTCCGTTGGATTTCTCGCACTACATAATGTTTGAGAAACGAATGACCGAGACTCAGTCTTTCCGAAGAGGTCCTTTTAACCGATAGATAGGCATGTACACCTACAATCCCCTACACCTGCTAACCCATCATGGAAAGGTTTGCAACAACATTTCGAGTTGACTCTTGAGTTTTCTGGTAGTTTCCTTCGATCAATTTTCAATTAATGTTTCAACTATGAACATAGGAGATGTTTGCCGACAAAAAGGATTTTGGTATGTGCTAATACTTCGAATACGAGCGCGGCCTGGGCGACAACATTTCCTAGTTAATGATAGGTGCTTCAGCATCAAGCTGGATGAGACCTTTGAAGTGGATACGGTAAGTCACAACGACAAGTCTTTTTTCGTAATTAAGCATGACTTCTGCTTCTTTTGCTTCAACTTATAATTTGAATTTTTTACCATTCCACTAGCGTATCCCCTACCATGCAAGATTTTTGTCTTAGATAAGATTAATTTCAGTCCTAAGAAAACTATGGAGGTAAAGAGAGTTCGCTCGAGGATCGAGCATGGTTATACTTTTGACGCAAAATTATACAATGCGGACATCTACACCTATTTTGAATGCAATAATTGGAGAGCACTATGCAAGTCTTATGTATTTGAGCTGGATATGCTTATCACCTTTGATATTCGTCCAGAAGATGGTATTGAAGGCAATATCGACATCTGGGTCGATGAGCAGACGCATCCAGTTTCTACCATTATGTGAGTTTCTCAACCATATTTATGTATTCAATATTGTTTATTCAAAATAGTTGACAACTAATTTCTATTGATAGCTTATTTCCATTCAAGCAAACATGTCCGGAGCTTGGTGGACATGACCTACCACTGTCCCGAGGCTGAACTAAACTGCGGGAGATAAGTCATCATGTTTCATGGCTTGAGGATCTTGATGCTGTCAAGACAAATTATTTTTCTGGACTTGAAAATCTTAGTACTCAAAACGTGCGACCAATAGTGTTCGTATCGAACAACGGTCACATCCATTTAGGAAAGATGGTAAGATTTTTACTATTTGTCCTCTGTGCATCTTTTGCATACATTATTTTTTAAGCTAAACTTCATTGCTAAGTATGTTACTATGATGTTGTTCAACAAGGGCTCCCCATGAATGTTGTGCCTCATTGGATCAAGCCTAAAGGTCACATGGCAATGGTTAGATTACGACCGAGACATCCTACATTGCACATGAGTGCATTCAGGATTTCTCGAAGCGAGCAAGTCTTAATAGTCAAAGACTGGAGCATAATTATGAATGATCATAGAGAAGTACTAGGGGGCAGCAATTAGAAGCGCAACCCTCAATTAGGAGACAAGTTCATTTGCTTGCTCCAATATGATGAATCAAGACTGCTACACATGTTCTATGCTATTTTACCTGAGAGAGAGCAGCAGGAGTGATTAGCTAGCTAGAATGAGTTTGAAGATGATGATGTGCTACACTATGACTATGATGATTAAATAGCTAGTGTTGGTGGTAATGACTGATGATTATTATTAGCTAGTGTTGGTGGTGATTAGGTAGCTACATTATGACTATGATGATTAAATAGTGGTAATGGCTATGATGATTATTAGCTAGTGTTGTTGGTGATGATATGATGCAGGAGTTTTTATATTAATGTGGTGATGATGATGATGATGATGATGATGATGAGTTATTATATCATTGGGTGAAAGAACCGCGGATTAGTTTCAAGTGGATGGAGCCTAAGTGATCAAGTCGTGGATTATCATGAAACTCACGATAATCCATGACTTGATCACTTAGGATCCATCCACTTGAAACTAATCCGCGGTTCTTTCACCTAGTACCAAAGCATTTTGGTGGCACCTATTGCCGAAAAAACTTTTCACAAATATCTACCAAATCAGGGTACCACCTACCAAGACATTTCATCTAATTTGGCCCCTATTGCCTAAGATAATTGATTAAAAAAACAAGTGGCAAATTTAACTAAATTGGCACCTACATTTTTCCAAAAAATAAGTTATTACAGAAAACAAAAGCATCTAGCTACCCATGTACAGAAAAAATAACAATAAAATGGTGCATACTAAATCAATTAAATTAACAAGCCTACTAAATCAACTAAAGAAACTAGCCTACTAAATCAACTAGCATACTAAATCCACTAAATCAAAATGTTCTAAATCAACTAGCCTACTAAATAAACTAAATCATATCAACTAAATCAAAATGTTGCATATGAACTAGCCTACTAAATCAAAATGTAGCAGGAAGAAATTCGTAAGCCCTCGTTGCATCTAGGTAGGGCAACTCTTGGGGGTGTTGTCGAGCGGAGGGGGGATGGCATGGTGACCTTGGTTGGGGGTGCTGACGAGGGGAAGGCCGGTGACTTTCCTACAAGAGGGAGCGACGACAGCGGCCAGCGAGGGGATCGAGGGCGGTCGTCCAAAGGCTCCCGGCTAGAGCTCGCGGCCAGCGACAGAGTGGGCGGCGAGAAGGTGGAGGAGCAGCGGAGGGGCGGCGAGAGGGGGGAGGAGCATTACCTGCAGTGGCGGTGGCGGAGGAGAAACCCTAACTGCAGCCGCCGGCGTCAGACGGAGGGGGTACGATTGAGAGATGACCGTGTGGGGGGCTGGCCGGGCCGCGTCTTTTGTTTTGCTTTAGCAGTAGCGCGGGTACAGGGAGCGTGCTAATACTAAGCCCAATATCAGTAGCGTTTTGTCCTAAAAAAAGATACTGCTAAGTCTAAGCAATGTAAAAACATCAAACATATACATTGGTCATCATTGATCTTTTTGTGTAGAATCTAAATAGTCAGCATGAATCCTCACCGTACCAGTATAGGCACAGGCGAGGATTCATATTGCAGCCACAAATCCTAAACATATAGTTCAATGAAGACCAAGTGCTCGAGATAGTTTGAGAAGTAACATATTTAAGGTGGTAAACACCTTGTTCGCTTAGCAGTATGGGACTTAACTTAATTAGTTGCAAGGGGGTGATACTTAGCAGTAACGAGTTTTGAAGAAAAACGCTACTACTAAGTACTTTAGCAGTAGCGCGTCCAGAAGAAGGGCGCTACTACTATGTCTAGCCTCGAGGCAACACTGTGGCAATTATAGTAGTAGCGCTTGTTTCACCTAGAGAGCTGCTGCTACTTGGCTATTAGTAGCGTGGTTTCCTGAAGCTCGCTACTGATAATTAGCAGTAGCATTTGTTTTTAACCAACGTTGCTGCTAAGATTCTGTGTATAAGGTTTTCCCTAGTAGTGCAAGTTGCCACGCATGTGTTGCGGCTGCGCAATGCCTACCGTCGTGCCAGCGTGACCATGCCGGCCATCAGGCTAAAACCGTTCGACCAACCGATCGACTTCAACGTGCTGCGGCTTCCTGGCCTGGTCTCCTTCTTCACCTATATCTCTGAGGATCTGAGCTGTCTCCGCGCTATGGTGGGGCCGGAGCTGGACAAGGAGGGGTTGCAGGCTGCCGTCGCCATTGCGAGCTGTGACCGGAATCTTTGACGAGCGGGCTCCCGTCGACCGGGAGCGGGCTCTGCGGGCGGTTGCACCTTGCATCACCAACATCGTGCACCTCGAGAAGCAGAGGGACTTCGGTGGTGTTTAGGCGTCCTCTGCATGGGCATGTCCATGTCTCGGCACAACATGACCATTGGAACTAACTCAGATGGTGCAGATCAGTCACTGTAGCACAAAGCGTGTGGGTGTGTTAGGTTGCATTCTCATCTCAATATAGTAGTTGTTCCCTCTTTGTGCATGCTCATCTCAGCACCCCTCTTCAGGCATGATCCTAGTGTGTTTGTGTTAACCTACTAGTGTGGACTCAGGCACCCTTCATGCACTCTACCAAACACCCAAAAGTGTGTCGAGAAGGGAACTTTTGCTCCCGTCCCATGCACCCTTCATACATCCTACCTAACACTGATTCGTGCTTCATATGGTTCATGTTCCGTGGATTACTGTAGCACCGTGCTTTCCATGTGCTGTAGACCTAGTTCTGTTAACATTGATCTCACCGTTCATTCTCGATCGGACAGTCAAAAAAGGGGTACTATGTTACATTACTGTTCATATAGTTAACATGCGCACAACATCATTTTTATCGTCATATCTTACTACACTAGCAACAAGATTATGTAGAACTGACATATGAACCACTGCACATGCCTAGTAGTAGGAGCATTGTGTAAGTTCAAGTGGTTGCTGTGTTTCGCACTCCTCCGTCATAAGTGTGTTAACGCTTGTTGTAATCATTTTTTCTTTAGAAAAACAGTGGACACGCTCTACCATGTGGGACAACCAGCATCTGGGTCCACTAGACATGCACTAAATTACTCCATAGTAGAGTGCCCAACTACACAGTAGACTACCCCGATCGAAGCACCGGATTAATGCCCAATAAGCCATCAAATCACAAAACACCCTACTTTCCAGCAGTAAGTTGGACGGACGAAGCAACCATCATTTCACTATTCTCCTCAGCTTCCTCTCTTGAAGAAATCCCCAACTCGCTTCCCCCTCATCTAGTTCCTCATTTCTTCAAGAAAACCCTGACCTGCTTCTTCCATTGTTCTTCTCTCCCAAAGAAGGAAAGGTGAGCGCATCAATGGTGTTGATTCTGGCCAAGGCCCGGTCTTGCAACCCCGAGACTGATCCTATAACTCCCTCTATGTTCTTCTGTTGGGTTTGTGATTATGCCTGCTGTTCTTTTGTTTTTTTATGACAGTTTTGAAAGCACAAGTGCTCCCTGGGTCAATTTGGTAATTAATGTCAACATATCTCTTGTTGGACTAATACTTTTATCTACTATATTTCAGATGAGTTCAAAAGTGGAGTGGCATGGACAGATGAGTTCAACATATCTCTTCCAAAGCCACCTCAAGACCACAAGGTAAGTATATGCAACACACTCATATGCATGATGATCTCTTGCTGATATACATATTTTTGCAAGAAGGTGTAATGAACATAAAGGTACACTTCCTATATTCATAACATTTGCTCTGATGCATATATCCAAGATACATGTAAGTCATTGCTTGCTCTGTCATGCTTATGCATTCACATGTTCTTTCATTCCATATTTACATGATTGCATACATGTAAGGGGAGCATATGCATCTTACATGTCCTTCCAAAGCTTTACTTTTTATTCTCTATATCCTTATCTAAAGCTTTGATGTATGTTGTCATCAATTACCAAAAAGGGGGAGATTAAGCACAAGTGCTCCCTGGGTGATTTTGGTAATTAAGGTCAACATATCTCTTCTTGACCTAATACTTTTATCTAGTATATTTCACATGAGTCCAATAGTGGAGTGGCATGGACAAGAGAATGTGGAACCCCTTCAAGATG
This sequence comes from Aegilops umbellulata, assembly GCA_032464435.1. Classification (NCBI taxonomy): domain Eukaryota; kingdom Viridiplantae; phylum Streptophyta; class Magnoliopsida; order Poales; family Poaceae; genus Aegilops; species Aegilops umbellulata. The sequence goes on along the minus strand of CP136059.1, from coordinate 145,730,256 downwards.
CTAAGGACAGAAGATTGGCAAAAGCTCAAGAATCTACATTTTCATTTTAGTGATCCTAAATCACATTGAGTCCATAAGAAAAGCCAATACTAGTAAAAGGGGATGAGGTGTTGCTTAAAGACTTCCTTGTTCAAAGTGCTTAGTGATATGCTCCAAAGCCCTCAACCACTTTCTCATTTCCACATATGTCCCAAACCTAAAGTCAAACTCGGCCCCACCGATTTGATCTATTTGGCGCCACCGAGTTCATTTGACATAGACACTGCCAGAAATCTTATCAGTTTGGTCTCACCGATGGGATCTCGGTCTCACCGAGATGGGCTTGCAAACTGTCTATTGCCTGTTGCAATTATTTTGGTCTCATCGAGATTTGCAATCGGTCCCATCAAGTTTGCTTGACCAACTCTCTGTTTTGCTTATTACCAACATCGGTCTCATCGAGTTTGTGTAATCAGTCAAATCGAGTTGAGGTTTTACCCAAACCCTAGCACATCTGCCCCACCGAGTTGATCATATCGGTCGCACCGAAAAGCCTAATGTTCACCTTTTGAACCAAATCAGTCTGACTAAGTTTCTCGATTCGGTCCCACCTAGTTTGGTGAATTGTGTGTAACGGCTAGATTTTGTGTGGAGGCTATATATACCCCTCCACCCATCCTTCATTCGTGAGGAGAGCCATCAGAACGTGCCTACTCTTCCAGCATTCATTTTCTGAGAGAGAACCACCTACTCATGTGTTGAGACCAAGATATTCCAATACAAGCACAAGAATCTTGATCTCTAGCCTTCCCCAAGTTGCTTTCCACTCAAATCATCTTTCCACCAAATCCAAATCTGTGACAGAGAGTTGAGTGTTCAGGAGACTATCATTTGAAGCACAAGAGCAAGGAGTTCATCATCAACACACCATCTATTACCCTTTGGAGAGTGGTGTCTCCTATATTGGTTAGGTGTCACTTGGGACCCTCCGTCAAGATTGTGGAGTTGAACCAAGGAGTTTGTACGGGCAAGGAGATCGCCTACTTTGTGAAGATCTACCCTAGTGAGACATGTCCTTCATGGGCGATGGCCATGGTGGGATAGACAAGGTTGCTACTTTGTGGACCCTTCGTGGGTGGAGCCCTCCGTGGACTCGCGCAACTGTTACCCTTCGTGGGTTGAAGTCTCCATCAACATGGATGTACGATAGCACCTCCTATCGGAACCACAGAAAAAATATTCGTTTCTCCAATTGTGTTTGCACACTCCAATCCCATCCCTTTACATTCTTGCGAATTGTATTCTTTACTTTCCGCTGCTCATATACTCTTTCCATGCTTGCTTGAAATGTATTTTGAATGTTTAAACTTGTGCTAAAACTCCACCTTAACTTAAAGAAATTAAAAACTGCTACTTTTCTTTGTTGAGGGTCTAATCACCCCCCTCTAGACACCTCTTCTCGATCCTTTCAATTGGTATCAGAGCATTGGTCTCCATTGCCTTGGTTTAATCACCTTTGGAGGAAGATGGATGAGTTTACGTTGGGGAGTCTTAGACGTAGAGTGCATATACTCTGTGGAGAGTTCTTTCATGAGTGGAAAATGAGATGCTTGAGATTTTCAATGAATATCACTTGAAAAAGTATATTACTAGCCCTTGTGTGCCTCTTGTCGATCCTTTGCATCCTACCCTTGATGAGTCTGTTGACATGATTTGCAACCTTAGAACTGTCAATCTTATTACTACAGGTTTGCCTAGAAGTTTGTTTGGTTGCTTGCGTACTCTTGATTGTGCCTACACTATATGGAAATTTCTTGAGGATCGATTTCCAAACTATTCCTTGCTAAGTCTAGATGTGATTCTTCAAAAGTCTATTGCCTTACGTAAGATGAGTTCCAATGATCCTAAGTTTGGTGATTTTTTATTTGAGCTTTGTGACCTTATGCGTGCCAAAGGAGATGTTGGAATCATTAGCAATATCATCTCCGAAGCCATTATAATTTATAAAGGTGAACATTGGGATGATCCTTTATCTAATGAATCACTCTCTCTAGGAATTGATCAATCACAAGACGATGTTGAACATGGCTAGTATGATGAGGATGATTGTCGGTGAAACAAACCCAGGGTCTGTTGCCCAACTATGCACAGGCACATGATCAAGATTTAAGCACGAGCTTAAGTAAGGGATTGAAGAACCCAGAGATTTGAAGAACCAACATGTAGCTCAGAGGGACCAAGATCAAACCACTGGAGCAGGATATCGGCAAGAGAAGGGCCTCTCTTGCTGGGCAGGCGAGCCTGGCAAGGGGCAAGGCCATCACTAGAAGCAAGCAACCAAGACTCCCCGGCAAAGCCTGCTGGGGCTCGCGGGGGTTGAACCACCCCGCCAACCACTCAAACATGACTCACGCCATCAATCAGTGTGGTGTCAAGCCGCAAGGTGATTAAGTGGTAGCTATTCGCCATATGGCAGCCATTTCCTACAGAAGAAACCCACAGATGACACTCGTCCTGCGACGTGTCAAGGGAACAGGCGTGCAGCTGGCAAGATAGCCCGGCAGGCCTTGCCGGGCAACCAGTGATGTGGCGAATTTAATGCACCCTGTGAGCCCGCAGAGTTAGGTATGGTAGCACTGTTTGCTATCATATCAGTGGATAATGACCACTTTGCCACTGTGGTGACCCCTTAATCTATAAAAGGAGGCCCATAGCACTCGTAGGAGGGATTGGAAAGTTGATGAACCCAGGCCACCATACGCGCGTAGTGTGGCACCTCGGCTCAGAGCGACCGGTTTACCATGCATTGCCAGCCCAGAGACCATGTCTTCTGGCAACACACAACGTCTTCGTATAGAAAAAAACGCTTTATTAATGCTAGCGGAATAGATTTTATATTACAACAGATGTCGAGGCCAAGCGGCACACCCGGTGCTGTTGAACAATATGTACATTATTTAGTGAACATAAAGGGGCCTCGATCAGGACAACTACGTGGCAGCGGAATAACGTTGTAGCGGAAGCTCCATACACCGATGTGGACACGATCTAGACTCGAGCAGCGCTCCTCTCCAACGAGACTTTCCTGAAATCTGGCATGACACGCCAGGTCAGTACATTGAATGTACTTGCAAGCTCACAACAGGCATAATTATAATGGAAAAAAAATATCATGATACTTAACCAATTATTAATAATGCAACACTACACGTCAAACATGTTGTGGTCAAGCTCGAACGTCCCTCGGGACAACTTACCAACCGTGATCATTTCCGGATCACAAACAAACCACCAACATGGACTTAACAAGAGTAACTCATGATCCCTACGGTGATCACAACCACGACCAATATCTGGTCCCGAATATCTCGATGGCCCTTCTGCCATCCTCAACAATGCAAATCTCATAGCTTAGTGTGCAAATTTTATTAAACGTTGACTCATGGTGGGACCTACTACAAGGTGTCCGTGACCGTGGACTCGGCTATCGATAGATTATACACTCTGCAGAGGTAGCACACTATACCCACACCACGGAACCCATGGCCTCGCACTCCCATTCGGGTGGACCAACGGCATTTCGAAAAAACCTTCCATTGCCATGACACTCTCCCGGCCACTCCGACCCAATCCCCAACGGGCTAGTCCTGGGTGGCCCCATGTCTACCAAAGACACACTAACCAACATCGTGGCCAAAACAATCCCACTCGAGGACCCGATACCATAATCTCAACAACGGGCACACAAGGTTATGCCTGCTTACCGGGCCAGGGTGAGCCCGACACAACCTTCCCTAGTTGGAGGCACCGACCAGAGGCAATGTCAATGGACTGAATCAAGGCCTTCCCAAAAAGGAAAATGAGGCTGCACTGGGAAAAACTCGATTCAGCGGCACCATGTCCCAATCAACATTATATTCAAGTTGAGTTATAATCAGGTTCAACCTAAGATGAAAATGACCGGTGTCATAGCATGCCATGAAATGCAAAACTACACATGCATCACTTAATATTGAAAAAGATCGATTGTCATCCGTATACACACTAAGCATAAACATCAATAACTCATATTACTTTGCTGATCAATATAACTCACATATTAACCAAAATATTTTGCAGCAAGTTTTATAATTTTCTCATGCAAGAACGTAACTCCGATTAATTTCTCATGTGAATAATAACGATTTTCCCACAAGCAATTCCTAATTTCTTTCCCATCCAAGTTAGGTTCAAACATTCTGCAAGTCAAGTAAAATTACTAAACAAGTAGTTAACAGAATATTTTCTTAGCAAATTTTTATCATTTTATTTAAGGCAAGAGAATAACTGTAAATAAGTACTAACATGCATAACAAAATCCTTACTATCACCACCACAAATAAATCTTAACTTGGCTCTACCAACTAAACTAATTTCATCATTCTGTAAATCAAGCATAATAACTCACAAACATTTAACAGAATAAAAATAACACAATAGTTATTTAAATGCATGGATTAATCATTTCATTCAAGTAAGAAAATCACAAATATTGAAATGACACCATGAAAATGTTGTTGTGGCTTGCCTTAGTGCAGATGAGGTTCACAAGCCTTCTGGTGATCCTCAAGACAAGCCTCACCTTCTGAAAATAAATTTAAACACAAAAAGCAAATATCAATAACACTTCTAAAAATCACCAGAAATTCTAAACAGCTCAGAAAAATCTCATCTTTGGTGAGCTGCTAGATTTCTTTTCAAAGAACACAATGTAAAAAAAGTACAATTCATTTGGACTTATGATTGAAGAGTTATGACTGTTTGAAGTGTTCTGTAAATTCAATTGAATTTGAATTTAAATAAACAGCTGAGGCGGGGTGACGTCGAAGGCGTAAAACCTCAGGGCGCCACCACTCGTACCGCTTCGCGCGCGTATAGAGTGGATGACTAGCAGGCCCCGCAAGTTAGGTGGGGGAAGGGGGAGAACGAAACAGAGGAGGCCGCGGCTTCACCGGAGCTCTCGCCAGCGACGAGGGCTTCTTGGCCAAAACGAGAGGGAGGGATTTAGAGAGGGGATGGTGACACACCTGCCCGTACCCATAGCGTGGCTAGGAGCGGAGGCAGAACAGGGTGGTTGCCGGAGTTAAGGAATACGGCGAACGGAGGCCACTCTAGGGGCTCCAAGCGGGCGAGACGGCCTCACCGGAGAGAGGCGGAGGCCCTGGAGGGGTCGCCCAGGCTTGGGAGGGGCTGGAGCTACCAAGGCGACCAGAGGGGATCGCCGGCGAGCTCGAGCTCGGGGACGGCGGCCCGAGGCCTGCCCGGCCGGGCTACAGCTTCCTACGTGATTGTGGAGTGTGTGTGAGTGCTGGACGGTGCTCGAGGATGCTAGGGGTGGCTTCATTTATAGGCGAGCGGCGAGGGGTTTTCGGGCTCCGTCGGTGGACACCTGTCCACGGCGCCCGGCGATGAGCGGCGTTAGTGAGAGGGGGAGAAGGCGACGCAGGTCACGCGGTAACTGTGGGCGGACGGAGACGAGCACAGGATCGAGGGGAAGGCGACGAGCACAGTGCGCTCCGCACTGTTGGGCTGGCCGGACCTTGCCCGTGCTCGCTGTGGCGAGCTCCAGCGTCGGCGAGCGCCAGAGGAAGGTTAATGGCATTGAGACAAAGATGGTGGCGCGGTTTGGCATGCTCGGGCAGGCGAGGGAAGCGAGCATGCGCGAATAGAGCGCTCGGCGGCACTCAGAGCGCGTCGACATGCATGCCAACACCCCTGGACGAACGTGGTCACCGCATGGACTATGACATCAGGCCGATCTAAGCATAAAATTCATGTCTGGCATGTTGTTTGTTGTAGTTTTGAGTGTTACCACGATTTGGTTTGGATCCAGGTGCAGTAGAGAGGTTTTTGCAAGCCAGGTAAGTTTCTGATCAGTAACTTTGAACAGTTATTGTGGTCAAACGGCTGGGAGTTAGAGGCTGTGCTTTGGAGGCTAGTCATGAGTTACTAAGGTAAAGATGCACAAGAAAGTTCTGGTCAAATGGAGCAAGTAAAATGGTAGTTGCTGTGGAAACCACCATGTCTGTCCAGAACAGAAAATATTTTCTGTGGCAAAAATATTCCAAAAAGTGATGAAATATTTTTGCTCTGGGAGGTGCCCTAGGGTTCACAGAATATCTGTGAATTATCTCAGATTTTTCTGAGCCATAAAAATTAGGGTAGCTTTGAAGCAAACTGGTCTGGCTAGGGTTTTTGAGAGAAAATGAATATTTTTCATTTAAGAAAAATATTTCAAAGATTATTTTGGGGTGGATCAGAAGAGAAAGGATGATTTAGGAGGGAAGTGGAGCACTTGGGTGAAAGCCATGGATGCCCAAGTGTTTAAGTCCATATGAAAAGATTCAAAAACTCCAAGTTTCAGAAAATTTTCAAATGAAGATCAAGCAAATAAGAGAGGGAAACAACCAGGCTGTCACAAACCTCCCCCACTTAGAATGAATCTTGTCCTAGAGATTCGGTTGCTTGGGAAAACCACTCTGTATACTGGTCCCTAAGGAATTCTTCCCGCTCCCAAGTCGCTTCTGATTCTGTGTGATGCTCCCACTGAACCTTGTAAAATTTTCTGAGTTTACTGCGAGTGACCCTTTCCATCTGATCCAAAATTTTAAAAGGTCTCTCTACATAAGTTAAATCTTTTGCCAATTCTATCTCAGCTATAGCAATCCTTTTCTTAGGCAGGGATATGCATCATCTCAATTGCGAAACATGAAACACGTTGTGCATGTCTGCTAATTCAGGGGGTAGTTTCCTTTGATATGCAACAGTACCCACTCGAGACATAATCGGGAATGGACCAATAAATCTGGGTGCCAGCTTTCCACGAGTCTGGAATCTCTTGACTCCTTTCATAGGAGTGACTCGAAGGTATACGTGTTCTCCGGGTTCAAAACTGACCTGCCGATGCTTTGCATCATAATAACTCTTCTGTCGAGATTTGGCCAATTGCAATCTGTCTCTTATTTCCCTAACTTGTTTCTCAGCTTCCATCATGAGATACGTTCCGTAGATACAGCTATCTCCAGTTTGAGACCAATTTAAAGGAGTGCGGCACTTACGGCCATACAGAGCTTCATATGGTGACATCTTTAGGTTGGTCTGGAAACTGTTGTTATAAGAAAACTCGGCATATGGCAAGCAATCTTCCCATTTAGCTCCTGTGGCTAGCACACAGGCTCGCAACATATCTTCGAGTATTTGATTTGCCCGCTCTGTCTGTCCATCTGTCTGAGGGTGATAAGCAGTACTATATTTCAGTGTTGTCCCCAAGGCTTGATGGAGATGGGACCAAAAAGCGGAGGTAGACAAGGAACCTCGGTCGGAAGTGATAGTTCGGGGTACTCCATGTAGACTGACTATTCTGGATACATACAGTTGTGCAAGTTCATTTTCCCTGTATCTGGTGCTGATGGGAATGAAGTGAGCGACCTTGGTTAGGGTATCCACTATAACCCAGATTTCATCCTTCCCTCGCTGAGTCTTAGGCAATCATGTAATGAAATCCATACAAACGTCATCCCATTTCCACTATGAAACCGGCAGCGGTTGGAGGAGTCCGTCTGGCTTCTGATGCTCTGCCTTCACCTTATTGCATATGTCGCAACAGGCTACGAAATAGGCATTGTCTTTCTTCATTCCATCCCACCAGAATATTTGTCTAAGATCCTCATACATTTTCATACCCCCCGGGTGAATGGAATATGAGGATTCGTGTGCTTCTGACAGGATTTTCTTCTTCAAGTTCGGTTGATTGGGCACACAAATTCGTCCACGGAATCGGAGGGTACCGAATTTGTCCTTGGAGAAATCAGGGGCCTGATCTGCCATCTGGCTCTTGGCACGTCTTTGTAGCTTGGCGTCTGCGGACTGGGCCTTGCGGATCTCCATCTCAAGTGTGGGCATAACTTCCAAAATATTAGCGAGGCCAGCATCCACTATGATCAAGTTGAGCTGAGCGATCTCCTCTTGGAGTTCGGGAGGCAATGATTTCAAGATGACATTTAAGATGACGGGCTTTCGACTGAGTGCATCTGCAACCACGTTGGCCTTACCCGGGTGGTAATTTATTCCAAGGTCATAATCCTTGACCAAATCTAGCCATCTTCACTGACGAAGGTTTAGGTCTGGCTGAGTAAAGATGTATTTGTGACTCTTGTGGTCGGTAAAAATTTGGCACCTTTTTCCAATGAGATAGTGTCTCCAAATTTTTAAGGCATGAACCACCGCAGCCAATTCCAAATCATGAGTAGGGTAATTTCCCTCGTGGGGTCGTCGTCGCGATGCATATGCCACAACCTTGCTGTCTTGCATAAGTACGCAACCAATGCCTTGCCTGGAGGCGTCACAATACACATCAAAACTGCGGTGAATGTCTGGGAGAGTCAATATAGGTGCGGTTGTCAGACGTATCTTTAACTCATGAAAACTTTTCTCGCAGTCCTCCGTCCATTCAAACTTCTTATCCTTTTTGAGCAGCTTCATCATGGGTTTAGCAATCTTGGAGAACCCTTCAATAAAACAACGGTAATATCGAGCCAATCCGAGAAAACTCCAAATTTGCGTCACAGTCGTGGGCGGCACCCAATCGAGCACATCCTTTACTTTGCTCGGGTCCATGGCTATACCTTTGGCGGAGAGTACATGTCCGAGAAATCCAACTTGCTTGAGCCAAAATTTGCATTTACTGAATTTTGCGTAAAGTTGATGGTCGCGGAGTCGTTGCAGCACTGCTCGGAGGTGATCCTTGTGCTCTTCTTCACCCTTGGAATAAATGAGGATGTCATCGATGAGGACTACCATGAAGTTGTCGAGGAAGTCCATGAATACTTTGTTCATCATATGCATGAAGAAAGCAGGGGCATTAGTGAGACCAAAGGACATCACGGTATATTCGTAAAGACCGAACCGAGTAGTGAATGCGGTCTTAGGAATATCCTCCTTTTTAATCTTGAGCGGATGATATCCGGTCCGTAAATCGATTTTAGAGAATAATTTAGCCCCACTGAGCTGATCAAACAGATCATCAATCCTTGGCAGCGGATATTTATTTTTGACGGTGACCTCATTCAGCTGGTGGTAATCTACGCACATACGGAGACAACCATCCTTTTTGTCAACGAAAATAGCAGGTGATCCCCATGGGGAAGAGCTGGGACGAATATAACCTTTCTGGAGCAATTCATCAAGCTGTTTCTTTAGCTCCACTAATTCTGATGAGGGCATCCGGTAATACTTCTTGTATAGCGGTGCGGTTCCGGGCACAAGATCTATCGCAAACTCCAGTCCCGATCTGGTGGCATGCCTGGCAGTTCTTCCGGAAATACATCAGGGTACTCGCTGACCACAGGAATAAATTCCAATTCAGCCACAGCGGTGCAAACCAATTCTTGTTTGTGTATATTCTTGCGAACATAGAATTTGGTAGATTGCCCATTCAGAATGGTCAAAGTGACTTCTCGGGTTGCACAGTTTATGCAAACTTGATATTTGGTCAACCAATTCATACCCAATATAATATCCAACTTTTCAGACTCAATGATGATCAGAGAGATTGGAAAGTAGACTCTATTGATATTGATTTCCAGATCACGGCAGAACAGATTGCTCTTGATTATAGATCCCGGGGTTTGTACCAGCATATTTTTGCCCAAAAGCGTGCAAGGGAAGTTATTTTGGGCAGCAAAACTCCGAGAAATAAAAGAATGGGAAGCTCCAGAGTCAAATAAAATTATGGCAGGTATGTCATTAACAGAAAACATACCAATGACAACTTCTGGCTTCTCTTGGGCTTCATCGGAGGAGATATGATGCACGTGCCCAGTGAAGTTTTGCTGGGTTGGCCATGACTCCATAAAGTTGACTTGTGGTCTGCTTAGGGCATTGGTCTTGTTGTTCTTCGGGCACTGTGTGGCATAATGTCCGTTCTGCCCACAATTGAAGCAAGAATTATTGCGCTGACGCTCCTCATGTATTGGGTTGGTCACGACATTCTTGACTTGAGTGGTGGTCTTGTTAACATTCTGTTGCCAATTTGGCTTGTATTCCACCTGAGTCTGCTGCCATGTACGAGCCTTTTGCACTGGTTGCCCATCCTTTTTTGGCTCAAACTTATGCTTGTTGTCGTTGTTAATAGGCCTATTATCTGATATAAGCTTGTGCTCTCGTTCAGCAATGAAAGCCTTGTTCACCAGAGTTTGGAAATCTAGAAAATCAAGCATATTGAGAGTACACCGGGGTTGCGGATTTAGGCCTCCAAGAAATCTGTCAGTCTTCCTTTCTTCGATGGCCACGTCATAAAGAGAGTAACGGGCCAGATGATTGAATTTTTGCAAATATTCAGCCACAGACTGATTTCCTTGGACGAGCGCGAGAAATTCACGTTGCTTGGTCTTCATAACTCCAGCAGGGATATGATACTTTCGGAACTGATCTTTAAACCTTTCCCAGGTGATTTCCTCATCAACCGGCCACATGGCTTTTGTATTTTCCCACCATATAGCAGTTGCACCTTAAAGATAATGAGTTGCAAATGGAACTTTATCATTTTCTTCAGTACGAGCAATCTCAAGAATTTTCTCAATGGTGCGCAACCAATCGTCTGCATCCAATGGGTCAACAATATGACTGAAACTAGGTGTCTTGGTCCTTTGAAAATCTGACAGCTTTGAGTCATGACCGTTCTGATTTCCATTCTGTCCAACCATAGGTTGAACACTTCTTAATACTTCAATCAGATCATTGTTCCTTCTTTCCTCAAACATACGCATAATTTGCTCGGTGGAGGGTGGATTTGGCGGTGGAGGTGGTGGCGGAACATACAGTTCAGGAGAATGTCCTGCCTGTCGTGCGGAATGACGAACAGGGGTTCCCTCACGAACGTTGCTACTGCTGCCTCCCCTCGTCATCCTATTGTGGATTTTTTCCAAGACAACGCAATCGAGATGAGAAACATCCAAGAATAAAATTGGGGAGAAGCCAGCGACAAATCCCGGAAGAAAACAAAAGAGCGAAGAAAATACGGCGAATAAAGTCTCAACATAATTGTACATAGACTCATACAAGAAAGATAAACAACATGACTGGTTCAACTACACTCATACATGCAACGAAACATCATGACTCGTACGACTATATCCGTACATCATCTAGACGACTGCGAATACTCAAAGATACTACTGCTCTGTTGGTGCTGCAGCGTCCTCCCCTGAAGCGGTCTTGGATGCCGAACTAACGTGGTTAACGGAAACCTCCGGGATAAAGGTAACACGACGGCGCTGCCTCGAGGGCTCTCCCTCAGGGGAAGGGGTAGGATGAAGCATCGGGGCTACAGGAGTAGCGAGAAGTGAGACCCACTCGGCAGGAGTACTGAGAGGGTTCACGGCCGAGACGCCCGTGCTACTCGGAGGAGTAACTGGCGAGATAGGGGAACTAGAACTGACTGGAATGTAAGGGGTAAATCCCAGAGAAGATGGAGTAGTGGTGGATCTAGAAGTGACTAAAGTAGCGGCTAAAGCAGTACGAGCACGAGTCAGCTCCCGAGTCAGCTCGTGGATCATGAAATAGCTAGCAGTGACATAATGAGCAAGGTGGCTAGCAACACTATCAGACTCCGAATCAATGAGAGGGAAACGTACACGACAGTTGTCGTTCAGAGATGGGTAGTAATAGAAACCTAGGTGGTTCTGCATTCGGACCTCGTTGTAGCGAAGCTCGACAAGGACCTCGAATGCAGCAAACTCGACAGCCTGAGAAGCGGTGGAGGCGTAACCGCTCCGAGAAGTACGAGTGTAAGTGCTGGAATCGAAACTAGTGCGCAAAGTGACCACTGCGTGATACTCATACACTGAATCAGCTAGATTTTCCCGGTACACACGATAGACTGGGTCGTCTCCGAGAGGGTACAACCGATGCCACACGTTGGGAAGGGGGTGTGGTGATGTGTACGGCATCAGCTCCAACTAGCACGGATACGACATAGGAGCCATCTACACCTACAACCATTAGCAGGTTAGCATAAAAAAATAGAAACCGTATGCATGCAACGCAACAATCAGCACAAATTACTACCGGCACTCAACTTAAACGCGTATCTAACGTCCAGTTAACACGTCGCAGTCTAGCATGGCCTACAGTCAGCGCGGCTCTGATGCCAAGCGTTGTGGCACCCTGGCTCAGAGAGACCGGTTTACCTTGCATTGCCAGCCCAGAGACCATGTCTTCTGGCAACACACAACATCTTGGTATAGAAAACAACCGCTTTATTGATGCTAGCGGAACAGATTTTAAATTACAACAGATGTCGAGGCCAAGCGGCACACCCGGTGCTGCTGAACAATATGTACATTATTTAGTGAACATAAAGGGGCCTCGATCAGGACAACTACGTGGTAGCGGAATAACGTCATAGCGGAAGCTCCATATCACAGGGACACCGATGTGGACACGATTTAGACTCGAGCAGCGCTCCTCTCCAACGAGACTTTCCTGAAATCTGGCATGACACACCAGGTCAGTACATTGAATGCACTTGCAAGCTCACAACAGGCATAATCATAATGGCAAACAATATCATGATACTTAACCAATTATTAATAATGCAACACTACATGTCAAACATGCTATGGTCAAGCTCGAACGTCCCTTGGGACAACTTACCAACCATGATCATTTTCGGATCACAAACAAACCACCAACGTCGTCTTAACAAGAGTAATCATGATCCTTACGGCGATCACAACCACGACCAATATCTGGTCCCGAATATCTCGATGGCCCTTCTGCCATCCTCGATAATGCAAAGTTCATAGCTTAGTGTGCAAATTTTATTAAATGTTGACTCATGGTGGGACCTACTATGAGGTGTCCGTGACCGTGGACTCGGCTATCGATAGATTATACACTCTGCAGAGGTAGCACACTGTACCCACACCACAGAACCCATGGCCTCGCACTCCCATTCGGGTGGACCAACAACATTCCGACAAAACCCGTCCATTGCCATGACACTCTCCCGGCCACTCCGACCCAATCCCCAACGGGCTAGTCCTGGCTGTCCCCGTGTCTACCAAAGACACACCGACCACCGTCGTGGCCAAAACAATCCCACTCGGGGACCCGGTACCATAATCTCAACAACGGGCACACAAGGTTATGCCTTCTTACCGCGCCAGGGTGAGCACGACACAACCTTCCCTAGTTGGAGGCACCGACCAGAGGCAATGTCAATGGACCGAATCAAGGCCTTCCCAAAAAGGCAAATGTGGCTGCAATGGGAAAAACTCGATTCAGCGGCACCATGACCCAGTCAACATTATATTCAAGTTGAGTCATAATCAGGTTCAACTTAAGATGAAAGTTACTGGTGTCATAGCATGCCATGAAATGCAAAACTACACATGCATCACTTAATATTGAAAAAGACCGATTGTCATCCGTATACACACTAAGCATAAACATCAATAACTCATATTACTTTGCTGATCAATATAACTCACATATTAACCAAAATATTTTACAGCAAGTTTTATAATTTTCTCATGCAAGAACGTAACTCCGATTAATTTCTGACATGAATAATAAATATTTTCCCGCAAATAATTCCTAATTTCTTTCCCATCCAAGTTAGGTTCAAACATGCCGCAAGTCAAGTAAAATAACTAAACAAGTACTTACCAGAATATTTTCTTAGAAAATTTTTATCATTTTATTTAAGGCAAGAGAATAACTTTAAATAATTACTAACATGCATAACAAAATCATTACTATCACCACCACAAATAAATCTTAACTTGGCTCTACCAACTAAACTAATTTCATCATTATGTAAATCAAGCATAATAACTCACAAACATTTAACAGAATAAAAATAACACAATAGTATTTTAAATGCATGGACTAATCATTTCATTCAAGTAAGAAAATCACAAATATTGAAATGACACCATGAAAATGTTGTTGTGGCTTGCCTTAGTGCGGATGAGGTTCACAAGCCTTTTGGTGATCCTCAAGACAAGCCTCACCCTCTGAAAATAAATTTAAACATAAAAAGCAAATATCAAGAACACTTATGAAAATCACCAGAAATTCTAAACAGCTCAGAAAAATCTCATCTTTGTTGAGCTGCTAGATTTCTTTTCAAAGAACACAATGCAAAAAGAATCAACTCCTTTGGACTTATGGTTGAAGAGTTATGACTATTTGAAGTGTTCTGTAAATTCAATTGAATTTGAATTTAAATAAACTGCTGGAGGGGTGACGTCGAAGACGTAAAACCTCTGGGCGCCACCACTCATACCGCTTCACGCACGTACAGAGTGGCTGACTAGCGGGCCCCACTAGTTAGGTGGGGGAAGGGGGAGAAGGAAACAGAGGAGGCCGCGGCTTCGCCGGAGCTCTCTCCGGCGATGAGGGCTTCTTGGCCAAAACGAGAGGGAGGGATTTAGAGAGGGGATGGTGGCGCACCTGCCCGTACTCGTAGCGTGGCTATGGGTGGTCGGACGGCGTCGGAAGCAAGCTCGCAAGCGGAGGCAGAACACAGTGGTTGCCGGAGTTGAGGAAGACGGAGAACGGAGGCCACTCCAGGGGCTCCAAGCGGGCGAGACGGCCTCACCTGAGAGAGGCACAGGCCCTGGAGGGGTCGCCCAGGCCTGGAAGGGGCTGGAGCTACTGAGGCAACCAGAGGGGATCGCCGGCGAGCTCGAGCTCGGGGACGTCGTCCTGAGGCCTGCCCGGCCGGGCTACGGCTTCCTACGCAATTGTGGAGTGTGTGTGAGTGCTGGACGGTGCTCGAGGAGGCTGGGGGTGGCTTCATTTATAGGCGAGCGGCGAGGGGGTTTCGGGCTCCGCCGGTGGACACCTGTCCATGGCACCCGGCGACGAGCGGCGTCAGTGAGAAGGGGAGAAGGCGACGCAGGTCACGCGGCAACAGTGGGCGAACGGAGATGAGCACAGGATAGAGGGGAAGGTGATGAGCATAGTGTGCTCTGCACTGTTGGGCTGGCAGGACCTTGCCTGTGCTTGCTGCGGCGAGCTCCGGCGTCGGCGAGCGCTAGAGGGAGGATAATGGCGTTGAGACGAAGATGGTGGCGCGGTTTGGCATGCTCGGGCAGGCGAGGGAAGCGAGCACGCGCGAACAGAGCGCTCGGCGGCACTCAGAGCGCGTCGACACGCATGCTAACACCCCTGGACGAATGTGGTCACCGCGTTGACTATTACATCAGGCTGATCTAAGCATAAACATCATTTCTGGCATGTTGTTCATGGTAGTTTTGAGTGTTACCACGATTTGGTTTGGATCCAGGTGCACTAGAGAGGTTTTTACAAGCCAGGTACGTTTCTAATCAGTAACTTTGAAGAGTTACTGTGGTCAAACGGCTGGGAGTTAGAGGCTGTGCTTTGGAGGCTAGTGATGAGTTACTAAGGTAAAGATGCACAAGAAAGTTCAGGTCAAATGGAGCAAGTAAAATGGTAGTTGCTGTAGAAACCACCATGTATGTCCAGAACAAAAATATTTTTTGTAGCAAAAATATTCCAAAAAGTGATGAAATATTTTTGCTTAGGGAGGTGCCCTTGGGTTCACAGAATATTTGTGAATTATCTCAGATTTTTTTGAGCCATAAAAATTAGGGTTGATTTGAAGCAAACTGATCTGGATAGGGTTTTTGAGAGAAAATGAATATTTTTCATTTAATAAAAATATTCCAAAGATTATTTTGGGGTGGATCAGAAGAGAAATGATGATTTAGGAGGGAAGTGGAGCACTTGGGTGAAAGCCAAGGATGCCCAAGTGTTTAAGTCCATATGAAAAGATTCAAAAACTCCAAGTTTCAGAAAATTTTCAAATGAAGATCAAGCAAATAAGAGAGGGCAAAAACCAGGCTCTCACACGTAGTCGCTACGGCCCCGAGGCAAACCGTGCTGGGCAAGTGTACCACGCATCACCACACTCATTCCACCATCAATCCACCAAAGCAGGAGTAGGGTCTTATGCCTCGCGACGTCCCGAACCTAGGTAAATTGCTTGTGTGCTCTCTGCAGTGCTGCCATGCGCTGATCTTATCTTTGTGCAATGCGACATCCCCTTGCCGAACCAGCAAGGGACCACCCCATCACATAGGTGGTCACAGATATCCCGTGACATCTTTGGCGCGCCAGGTAGGGGGCTCGCTTGTGCGAACCTGAAAGCATGCGCAACACGTCATCTTCATCGCCATCTTCATCTTCGACGACACCATCGACCTTGGTGCCTAAGAACAAGAAGTTCGGCCCTTCGGCCCATCCATCCACCTCGAAGGCACCACCGCCAGCGGCCTCTAGTGCCTCGGAGGGTGCGGAGGCGAGCGAGGACGTGAATGCTGCTGGGGGCATGACTGGAGCAGGTGGCGCCATCACCGCTCCCCCCGCGGCTGACACGGGGCTGGAGATGTCTGAGGACAACAGCATCCGCAGCGTCTCGACGGTCACGCTCCACAAGGTATGGACGATGGGGTCACTCCGCTCGGACCCCCTCCTCCCACCGGCGGGCACAATCGCAGTAACGGCGCTCAGTCCGGGGTGAGCCATCGTCCTCTGGCCGTCCCTGCTGCGGGGAAGGTCACGGCGCATGTGCCTCCTCCGAGACGAGCCGACCAGACTGCAGTGCTCAATGGAGCCGCTAATCCTTGAGCATCAGCGCCGCGCGACCCTGCTTCCCAAGAGGTCGTCCCATAGCTGCGTGGATGCGGCACTAACGCCGTTTCCTCCATTGTCACCATCAGGAGCCAGGCGACGGTGCGATCGACGTCATCAACATCTATGCCAAGCACAACTATGGAGGCCATGGCGCGAGCTTAGCTACTACTGAGGTTTCCGCCGATAGTCGATTAGATGGATGAATGGTGTGACACCATCCAGAGCCTGCTCGGTTTCACTAAGGCTAGGGGATCGCGACGAGCTGGCCCACCACGACCTCACCATGCGACAACAATCGCCTGCACTGCTAGCCGAACGGAGGCGGCTGTCCCCACGGTGCAGTCCCCACCATGGTAGCCAACGCGGGCATAGCAGAATCAAGACCATGACGATGTCTCGATGGCCTCTTCTGACCCCCGAGCACATCCAGGCCAACGACGAGCCCCAGAGGATAGGTGGCGGAGAGACGCGCGGGTCATCATGGATCGGGGCCCCGACGACCTCCGCTAGACCAACGGGTGCGGCGGCCTCAACGTCGACGAGCCTGCGCTCGGTGTTGGTGGGTGCCTACCCTTCAAGGTCAGCTGCCCTGCCTTTACACGGGAGGTGCGGCAAGTCTCTTTGTCGTCTGTTCGCAAGTTCAAGCCAGAGATACCTAAGGAGTATGAAAGGAGGCTGAACCCGACAGAGTTCCTGAGTATCTACACCATCACTGTTCAGGCTGTCGGGGGAAGAGATGAGAAGGTGTTTGCCAACTACTTCCCTTTGGCCCTCAAGTCCAATGTGAGGTCTTGGCTGATGCACCTGCCAGAGAACTCCATTTCGTCATGGGCAGATCTGTGCCACGAGTTCATCGGTCCCTACACCGGTGGCCACCAAGAGCCCGACAGGCCCAGTGACCTGCAGCTTGTCCAATAGAAGGATGGAGAAACCCTCCATAAGTATTTACAGAGATTCAGTAAAGTTCATAGAAATATTCCAAATATACATCCGACAGCCGTTATAACAGCCCTCCAGTCCAATGTGCGCAACGGTCGCATTCGTTCTAAGATGAATGTGTGGTTTCCCTAGACTATGAAGGAGCTATACACACTAGTGGATAAGTGTGCTCGGATGGAGGAAGGAAGGAAGTTGCCCGGAGAGGAGGATTGCATCAATGTTGATTCATAGGATGAGGATGAATCAACCAGTCAGAGAAAGGGCAAGAAGCGCAATAAGAAGCCAAAAGATAAGGCAGTAATGATCGTGGAAGGATCGGGCACACCTAGTACCGGCAAGAAGGCCAAGGTTGAGGCCCCTGGCAAGGAAGGTGCCACGTGCGCTACCTGCCGGAATGCCGCTACCGCGGAAAAACTTGGGAAAGGTGATGAGTTGTACTGCAAGATCCACCGGACCAAGGGCCACGACCTTCAGGAGTGTTATCAGGTTGAGAAGCTATTCAAGAAACATAGGGCAGAGTATGATAAGCATGATAAGGAGAAAGTTCAGAATGCTGCTGGTGGTAAGGGCCGAGGCGGTGAAGCAAATCGCCCCGGCAAACCCTTTCGGAACAAATGAAAACCTGCCAGGTGCCAACAGAAGGAAATTTGTGATGATGTGAGTGATGAAGGGAATGAAGAGGAAACCAATGAGCAGGAATTTCAGAAGGCCACTGACGCCCTATGCACTGATGGAGGTGCTTCTTTACACACCTCTCATCGCCAACTCAAGCGATGGGCACAAGAGGTCAATGTTGTGGAACTGGCGCCAAAGGCCCGGTAGCCGCTCAAGTGGTCTCGCACGCCCATCATCTGTATTAGGAGGATCACCCTGGCGCACCACAGCGTTAGGGTGTTTTCCATTGTTGGTCTCCACAATGATTCGCAACCTCAAGGTCACAAAGATGTTGGTGGACGGCGGGGCCGGGTTGAATCTTATTTTCTCGGCAGTCATTAACAAGCCTCTGATAGGAGAAGAAGAGCTAGAGGTTACCGACATATTTCAAGGAGTCAATCCCGGGGGGAAGAATATGTTGTCATTGACGTTTGGGGGAGAACCGAACTATCAGACTGAGAAGATTGTGTTTGATGTGGTTGATCTCCCCCAGCCGTACATTTGGAATCTGGGACGCCCGGCCCAGGCTAAGTTCATGGCAGCATCTGACTATGCTTATAACCCTTTGAAGATGCCTGTGCCACTAGGAGTCATCACTATCCCATCAGATAAGAAGGATGCAATTATCTGCATGGACAACATGTACCGGGATGCAGTCGCGGCAGAGGCTACGACAGCAGCAGCTCCCGCCAAGGAAAGCAAAGGAAAGAAGAAGGATTGTAGGGCCTCCGACAAGGAGTCCGGGAAGTGTGCCCCCTCCGAGTGCACGGCTCTCATTGACGACGTGCCGGAGTGCTCCAACAACAAGAGATCCAAGGTTGCTGCGCCCAAGTGAAGAAGGTCCCGACAGGGCTGGCTGGCGTTGATTGTACTTTCACTATCAGCGCCACCCTTGATGACAAATAGGAAAGCGTGCTCGTTGCCTTCCTATGGGCGAATATTGATGTGTTTGCCAGGCAACCATTTGATATCCCCGGTGTTCCCAGGGACGTAATCGAGCACCACCTTGTTGTCTGCCCACATGCCCGACCCGTCAAGCAGAAAGTCCGGAAGCAGGACATGCAGCGGCAGCAGTTCATTGCCGAGGAAATCAAGAAACTAGAGGCAGCTGGTTTGGTTAGACGAGTACTACACCCTACGTGGTTGGCAAACCCAGTGGTGGTCCAGAAGGCGAATGGGAAATGGAGGCTTTGCATTGATTTCACAGATCTCAACAAGGCTTGCCCGAAGGACCCATTTCCCTTGCCGCGCATCGACCAGATCGTGGACTCCACTTTAGTTTGCGATTTGCTCTCCATTCTGGATGCATACTCCAGATATCACCAAATCTTCATTTCCAAAGAAGATGAGGAGAAGACATCGTTCATCACTCCATGAGGTATGTACTGCTTTGTCCACATGCCTTTCGGATTAAAGAGTGCCGGGTCCACTTTTGCAAGAGCAGTCCAGATTGGTTTTGAGCCACTGTTACACAGAAATATAGAAGCTTACATGGATGACATCATGGTTAAAACCAAGGATAAAACCACCCTTATCTAGGATTTGGAAGAGACATTTGCTAATCTGCGCAAGATTAAGTTCAAGCTTGATCCAGAAAAGTGTGTATTCGGCGTTCTCTCTGGCAAGCTACATGGATTCTTCATGTCCCATCGGGGGATTAAAGCCAGCCCCGACAAGATCAAGGCCATTGAGCAGATCCAAGCACCAAGGAGAGATGTAGGACGCCTGACGGGATGCGTTGCCACACTAAGAAGATTCATTTCCAAGTCTGTCAAGCATGCCCTTCCGTTCTTCAAAATTTTGAAGAAAGCAGGGCCCATGAAGTGGACCCCAGAAGCAGATACAACTCTGCAAGGATAGAAGGCCTACCTATCATCTGTGCCTACCTTCGTTGCACCCAAACCACAAGAGCCATTATTTCTTTACTTGACGGTAACCAACAAGTGGTTAGTGCGGCCTTGTTAGCACAACGAGAGGTGTTTGAGGCAGAAAGTGGCCAGATCATGGCAGAGTCAGAAAAAGGATCACAACAGTAGTGAGCACGGCAACGAGAGAAACCCCAAGGACGCCGGAAGTAAGAGAGTGGTGCAACGCCCAGTATACTTCATCAACTCCTTGTTACAAGGGGATAGATCGAGGTATTTTGGCATGCAAAAGTTGATCTTTGGCCTCGCCATGTCCTCAAGGAAATTGCGCCACTACTTCCAAGCCCATGAGGGTTGTCACTCATTTTCCATTGCGAAGGTTACTCCGAAACCCTATGGCCACCGGTCGAATAGTGGAGTGCCTTTGGAGTTATCCAACTTTGGTTTGAAGTTTGAGAGCACGTCAACTATTCAGAGCGGGGCACTAGTAGAGTTTATTCTAGAATGGACGCCAACCCCTGATGAAGTAGTACCAGAAACAGCTCTCCCCGCCAAGGAATCACCCCAAGAATGGATTATGTATTTTGATGGTGCTTTTTTCCTACAAGGTGCAGGGGCTAGCGTGCTTCTTGTTGCCCCCTCCGGAGAGCACTTAAAGCAGGTCGTCCAAATGCACTTTGCCCGAGAAGAAGCCACCAACAATACAATTGAGCATGAAGGGCTCCTTGCCGGGCTCAGGATTGCAGCAGAATTGGGAATTGAGAAGTTGATCATTCGAGGATATTCACAGCTTGTGGTGAGACAAGTCAACAAGGATTATCAAAGTCCATTGATGGAAGCATACGTCAAGGAAGTGAGGAGATTGGAGGAGCACTTTGATGGGTTGCAAAGTGTGCACGTACCTCGTGCAGAAAACAACATAGCTGATCACCTATCAAAGTGTGCTGCGCAGAAGCTTCCTGTGGAACAAAGAAATTTTGTTCTCCATCTCTCTCAGCCCTCCGTATCACCTGTCACAATGGCCGAAAAAGGAGAAAGTTGGACTACAATAAGCCTCTACCGGTCGAGCCGTCCGCCCCCGGCAGAGACCCTGGCGGAAACAACTCCTCACAGCCTTTCGGACCACCCCCTCCAGCCGGGCCCATGGACCCCGCGAATGAGGCTGGTGCTCCCGTAGCAGAGGAGGTGTCGCTAGTCCTCGTTGTCGAGCCCCAGGCTCCAACTTGGGAAAGGCACATCGTACGCTTCCTCCAAACCAGGGAACTTCCCGGTGACTAAGATGAAGCTGAGAAAGTACCTCAGAGGGCCAGTACGTATCAGTTTGTCAATGACACTTTGTACTGAGGGAGGGCCAATGGTGTGAAATTTAAGTGTGTCTGCCGGGAGGATGGAAAGGAACTGTTGGCTGATATTCACAGAGGAATGTGCGGCTCACACATTGGATCAAGGGCATTAGTTGGGAAAGCATTCCGGCAAGGATTCTATTGACCCACAGCCCTCCAATATGCGGTTGAGCTCATCACGACATGTGAAGCCTGCCAGTTCCATTCCAAGAGAACACAGCTGCCTGCCCAAACCCTTCAGATAATCCCTCTGTCATGGCCATTTTCGGTCTGGGGGCTCGATATCCTCGGCCCCTTCCCCCGGGCAATCAGGGGCTTTGAATTCTCGTTCATTGCCATCGACAAGTTTACAAAGTGGCCGGAAGTGTCTGCGGTGAGAAAGGTGATTGCTCAGTCAGCTATCAAGTTCTTGAAAGAATTGGTGGGTCGTTTCGGAGTTCCGGCAAGGATCATCACTGACAACGGCACCCAGTTCACGAGCCACGCCTTCATGCAATACGTTCATGCCCTTAGATGCAAGATCTCATTCACTTCTATGGCACACCCCCGGAGCAATGGACAAGCTGAGAGGGCGAACGCTGAAGTACTTCATGGACTCAAGACAAGGACTTTCGATACGCTGCAGAAGCACGGTAGGCGGTGGATCGAGGAGCTCCGGTAGTTCTCTGGTCCCTCAGAATGACACCTAACCGAGCTACCGGGCAGACTCCCTTCTCCCTATTCTACGGGGCACAAGTAGTTATTCCCACGGAACTCATTTATGGGTCCCCTCGAGTGCTTGCCTACGATGAAGTAGTGCAAGATCAGCATCGGCATGACGATGTTGTGCTACTCGAGGAGAACTGTCTCTGGCTGCTACGCGTGCTGCATGCTACCAGC
This sequence comes from Aegilops umbellulata, assembly GCA_032464435.1. Lineage (NCBI taxonomy): Eukaryota > Viridiplantae > Streptophyta > Magnoliopsida > Poales > Poaceae > Aegilops > Aegilops umbellulata. The sequence continues at coordinate 145,707,890 of CP136059.1, read as the reverse complement.
AAGCCCTGCGTCGCTATCACAGCTATAGGGTTTATGCCCGGTGTTTTGAGGAAGGTGACCTTGTCCTTAGGCGCGTTCAGTCCACCAAGGGTACAAACACGCAATCACCAAAGTGGGAAGGCCATTACCGGGTGGTACGAGTCACCAAACCTGACGTGGTCCATCTAGAGACCGGGGATGGCACTCATTTGCAAAACTCATGGAATATTGAGCTCATCGTAAGTACTACCCGTAAGGCGCGAGGCTGTCGGGCAGTGCCCGACAGCCACCCTTTTGTACAGGCCTTGTCTCAGCTACATGTAACCCCTTGTACAAAGCCGGGGCGATGACCCCATGCAAGAGAAAATAAATAAGCGTTGTAGGGGGGCCCAACTAAGATTGCATGCATGCACGAGCACACCTAGATCACTGGATAAGCATTTCATGAGCATTTTCATATGCATATAGATAGGATTGCATCCTGTATTTATTCTCACCTACATGGAGTTGCAGGTTCCTACCGTGAACTTGACTACGACAAATGACGAGAAGATTGCACGTCCATTAGTGTTCTGTCAAGCTATAACTTTGCATGAGAAAACACTGCCTCGCTTTTGAAACTTAGGTGCTCCCATCTATGACTCGAATGTTGCTTCGGTCAGGATGGTCGCAGTAGCCTTTGATGAAAAGGAGCTAGCGGGGGTCTGGCCTCTCTGTCTGTTCCCCGGCAGACGTAGCTCTCCGGCAGACAAAGAGGGTGCCGGTAGGATGTCCTGCCGGGAAAAACCCGTTTATTTACATTAAAGAGGAACTCCACCTTTGCATGGACATATACATGCACAGGTTGTTGGCAAGGTTCATCTTTTTCATTCATATGCTAAAACAAGTAGAATCATTAAAAACACAAATATGGACTCGGGAGATTACATTATTTGAATTAAAATTTGGCGATTGCCTCTTGGTTTTTGATTGAAAAAAGATAAGTGCTCCGTAAACTCCTCTCCTTGTCCCTCTTATCGCAGGTATTGCAGTGGGAAAAGAAGAGGACGGGCGCCGCGCCAGCACAACGCCACCCCAATACTTGTCGGGAACTCGCAAGCCCAACCCGACAGGGTCGGGAGTGGCGAGGCTGCGAATGAGTAAGACGTTCGGAGCACGTCGACATCCCCATGGTCACCACCTCTAGGACCGAAAGGGGGGCTCCAGCACAGGCACCGGCAAAGGAAGACGTCGGGACCCAGTCAATAGACCCCAGAAGGAAACAGGAGCGCCAGGGGTACAAGCCTTTTCCTGGAAGCCAGAAGAAATAGTGATGACGACGCCAGGAAAAGGCGGGAAGAGTGAGGGAGTCCTGGATTAGGGGGTGTCCGGATAGCCGGACTATACCTTCAGCCGGACTCCTGGAGTATGAAGATACAAGATTGAAGACTTCGTCCCGTGTCCGGAAGGGACATTCCTTGGCGTGGAAGGCAAGCTTGGCGATGCGGATATTTAGACCTCCTACCATTGTAACCGACTTTGTGTAACCCTAACCCTCTCCGGTGTCTATATAAACCGAAGGGCTTTAGTCCGTAGGACAACATACAACAATCATACCATAGGCTAGCTTCTAGGGTTTAGCCTACTCTTGTACTACCCATATCAGCAATATTAATCAAGCAGGACATAGGGTTTTACCTCCATCGAGAGGGCCCGAACCTGGGTAAACTTCGTGTCCCTTGTCTCCTGTTACCATCTGCCTAGACGCACAGTTCGGGACCCCCTAGCCGAGATCCGCCGGTTTTGACACCGACATTGGTGCTTTCATTGAGAGTTCCTCTGTGTCATCGCTTTTAGGCCCGATGGCTCCTCCGATCATCAATAATGATGCAGTCCAGGGTGAGACTTTTCTCCCCGGACAGATATTCGTCTTCGGCGGCTTCGCACTCCGGGCCAATTCGCTTGGCCATCTGGAGCAGATCGAAAGCTACGCCCCTGGCCATCAGGTCAGATTCGGAAGTTTAAACTACACGGCTGACGTCCGCGGGGGCTTGATCTTCAATGGATTTGAGCCACAGCCGAGCGCGCCGGACTGTCACGATGGGCATGATCTAGCTCTGCCGCCAAACAGTGCACTGGAGGCCGCGCATGCATCAGTTCTGACCCTGGATTCGGAACCAACTGCGCCGATCAAGGATGAGTGGTTGGACGCCGCCTCGGGGGATGCGATCCCAACGGCGATCGAGCCGAACACCAGCCCCGCACTCCGCAAGGCCCATGACTCCGTGGGGCCGGACTCCTCTCCGGACTCCAAGTCCCCCGCGTCCCTGCCGATCATGGAGTTTACCGCCGCGGACATCTTTCAGCACTCGCCCTTTAGCGATATTCTGAAGTCATTAAAGTCTCTCTCTTTATCAGGAGAGCCCAGGCCGAACTGCGCTCAGCAAGGTTGGGATATGGACGACGAAGAAATTCAAAGCCCACCCACCACCCACTTTGTAGCCACTGTCGATGATTTAATCGACATGCTCGACTTCGACTCCGAAGACATTGACGGTATGGACGCCGATGTAGGAGACGACCAAGAACCAACACCTATAGGGCACTGGAAAGCCACCTCGTCATATGACATATACATGGTCGATACCCCAAAAGAAGGAGATGGCGATGGAACAGCGGGGGATGACCCCTCCAAGAAACAACCTAAGCGCCGGCATCAGCGGCGCCGCTCTAAATCCCGCCAGAGCAAAAATGGTGATTCCGGCACAGGAGATAATAATACTACGGATAGCGCCAAAGAACACCCCCTTCAGCAAGATTCAGCGCAGGAGAATGGAGAAGCTAGCCCTCACAAGAGAGCGGCAGACAGAGAGGTCGAGGATGACAATTATATGCCTCCCTCCAAAGACGAGGCAAGCCTCGACGACGACGAATTCATCGTACCAGAGGATCCCGTCAAACAAGAGCGTTTCAAAAGCAGGCTTATGGCCACGACAAGCAGCCTCAAGAAAAAACAGCAACAACTTAGAGCTGATCAAGATTTGCTAACCGACAGATGGACTGAAGTCCTTGCGGCCGAAGAGTATGAACTCGAATGCCCCTCCAAGAGCTACCCAAAGCGCAGGCTGCTACACCGATTAGCGGAGGAAACACCTAAACCTACATCACCAGCGCATGACACGGCTGACCGGCCACCTCATGGCCGCGACAGAGAGGCCTCTCGGCCCTCCACTCAAGCCGCACCCCGGCGCCGTTCAAAACATTTTAAGTCACGGGAAAATGCGCCAGACCTGCGAGACATATTGGAAGACAAGGCAAACCAAACAAGATCGATCTATGGATCGCGCGGATGCCCCACGGCACGTGACGGCTATCGTCACTCCGGATATAATAAATCCGGCCTGGCCGGACACAATAGACAAAGCTCATTTGAGCTGTGTCGTGATATAGCCCAATACAGAGGCGCCGCACACCCCTTATGCTTCACAGATGAAGTAATGGAACATCAAATCCCTGAGGGTTTCAAACCCGTGAACATCGAATCATACGATGGCACAACAGATCCCGCGGTATGGATCGAGGATTATCTCCTTCATATCCACATGGCCCGCGGCGACGATCTACACGCCATCAAATACCTCCCACTCAAACTCAAGGGACCAGCTCGGCATTGGCTTAACAGCTTGCCAGCAGAATCTATCGGGTGTTGGGAGGACCTGGAAGCCGCATTCCTCGACAATTCCCAGTGCACCTATGTGCGACCACCAGAGGAATCGGCCAGGCAATTCTGGACATGGTTCCTAACAAAGAAAAACCAAATAGTCGACTGTCCGGACGCTGAGGCCCTAGCAAACTTCAAGCATAATATCCGCGACGAGTGGCTTGCCCGGCACCTTGGACAGGAAAAGCCGAAATCTATGGCAGCACTCACGATGCTCATGACCCGCTTTTGCGCGGGAGAAGACAGCTGGCTAGCTCGTAGCAATAACTTGGCCAAGAGCCTTAGTAATTCGGACACCAAGGACAACAGTGGCAGGTCGAGTCGGAACAAGCAAAAATGACGCGTTAACAGCGACAGCAACGAGGATACGGCAGTCAATGTCGGATTCAGAGGCTATAAATCCGGTCAGCGGAAAAAGCCATTCAAAAGAAATACTCAGGGCTCGTCCAGTTTGGACCGAATACTCGATCGCTTGTGCCAAATACAAGGCACCCCCGAAAAGCCATCCAATCACACCAACAGAGATTGTTGGGTGTTCAAGCAGGCAGGCAAGCTAAATGCCAAAAATAGAGGCAAGGGGCTGCGTAGCGATGACGAGGAGGAGCCCCGGCCATCGAACAACAATGGACAGAAGGGTTTTCCCCCACAAGTGCGGACGGTGAACATGATATACGCAACCCACATCCCCAAGAGGGAGCGGATGCGTGCGTTAAGGGACGTATACGCGATGGAGCCAGTCGCCCCAAAGTTGAACCCATGATCCTCCTGCCCGATCACCTTCGATCGAAGGGACCACCCCACTAGCACCAGTCATGGCGGATTCGCCGCATTGGTTCTAGACCCAATTATTGACGGATTTCATCTCACAAGAGTCCTTATGGACGGCGGTAGCAGCCTGAACCTGCTTTACCAGGATACAGTGCGGAAAATGGGCATAGATCCCTCAAGGATTAAGCCCACCAAAACAACCTTTAAAGCCGTCATACCAGGTGTAGAGGCCAACTGTACAGGCTCAGTCACACTTGAAGTGGTCTTCGGATCTCCGGACAATGTCCGAAGCGAGGAGTTAATCTTCGACATAGTCCCGTTCCGCAGTGGCTATCACGCACTGCTCGGGCAAACCGCATTCGCAAAGTTCAATGCGGTGCCGCACTATGCATACCTTAAGCTCAAGATGCCAGGCCCTCGAGGAGTAATCACGGTCAATGGAAACACCGAACGCTCCCTCCGAACGGAGGAACACACGGCGGCCCTCGCAGCAGAAGTACAAAGCAGCCTCTCAAGGCAGCTCAACAGTCCGGCCGTTAAACGTCCGGACATAGTCAAGCACGCCCGGAGTAACCTACAACAAGACCGCCTGGCACGTTCCGAGCAGGCGTAGCAACGCGGCCCCAACCCCAGCCCTCGCGAACTAGCGAAACCAGTTCCTCGCGTACATAACTACGCTCTCGAAATACCATGGGCACAGGGGGAGGGGCACCATCACGGCTCGCCCGAAACACGGCTTAAACCGCACTAGGGGCTGCCGATTTCTTTATTTTCTCTTACTTTCAGGACTCCACACTTCGGAAGACCTGTTCGGCAATCCAACTGCCGCTCAAACGATGCAAGAACCAGGGAAGCAGAAAAGCTATGCCGCATTATATAACTCCCAGGTGGTCTCTATCACGAGTAGTATACCTGTTTTGCATACTATTCCGCAGCCTGCCCCTGGAAAGGGCATGTTAAGTAGTCCCACTTTTGCTTATCGCACTATTTGTATCGTTCTGCTTTGATCGCAGCCTTTTTATAAACAATGCATAGCTTTTTGTCTACTTTCGCATTACTGTTTTCTACACATATATGTTCATTAACGACATGTTGCACCCGTACACTTCGGTACGGTCAATACGCCAGGGGCTTTAGTACCCCCCTTATATGGTGTGAGAAGTCCGAACACTTTAACAAGTGCGGCACCCCGAACTTATAGCATTATATGCATCGACTCCGAATCATGTCTTGGGTCAATAGTTGGGTTTGCCCGGCTCCTATGTTTTGGTGCCTTACGTTCCGTTATATCGGCTAAGGTAGCACTAGGAGAACTACTGCGATTGTGCCCCAGTTGAGCTGGGCGGAGCACCTCAGTAGAGAAAGCTAAAACTGACTGTCATGATGAAGCGAGAGACTGGTCGCTGTTCGAGAGGTTTTTCGAGTCCCTAAAGACTTATGCCGCTTAGAGCGAGGAGTCGGCTTTGTCCGGCCAAAGGCGTGGATAGCGCCCCGAACTCGGTCTTCTGAACACTAGGGGCTTCGCCGAAATTTAAAATTATAGAATTCTATGGCTAAGTGAGAGTGTTCAAGCACTATAGTCCGATTGCCTTGTTCGTTGTCCTGAGCGCCTCCCTCGAAGGACCCATACATGGGAAAAAGAGCGCTCAGGTTTCTCCCGAACACCCCAGCACTAGTGGCATGCGAGCAGAAGCCGACGACTCGCCATCTCTCAAATTTGATAAACGGCCACACAGAAGGTAATATTTTAAATTCAAAACGCATTGCTTAAACGCACATGAACAAGTTTTCAGCGCACAGGATAACACGAGCGAGTTTACTCCAAAATTACATCCATGGAACATTCATCCGCCACAAGGCTGGCACCCTTCAGAACATCCTTATAATAGTTCTTGGGCTTCCGATGCTCCTTCCCCGGCGGTGGCCCGTCCTTCACAAGCTTCTCACCATCCAGCTTGCCCAGTGCACCTTAGCACGGGCAAGGGCCCTACAGGCACCTTCAATGCAAACGGAGCGCTTGGTGACCTTGAACCTTGGACATGCCTCCACAAGCCGCCGCACCAGCCCGAAGTAGCTCCCAGGCAGAGCCTCTCCAGGCCACAGCCGAACTATGAGGCCCTTCATGGCCTGTTCAGCCACCTTGTGGAGCTCGACCAGCTGCTTCAGCTGGTCACTCAGGGGCACTGGGTGTCCGGCCTCAGCATACTGAGACCAGAACACCTTCTCCGTCGAGCTGCCCTCCTCGGCTCGGTAGAATGCGGCGGCATCGGACACGCTACGGGGAAGATCTGTGAATGCTCCTGGAGAGCTCCGGATTCGGGTAAGTAACAAGAAGCTCACTTTTATTTTTTTTGCTTTGCATAAAGAATGCCTTACCCGCCGCTATCTTCTTTGCCGCATCCAACTCCTAGAGGGCCTTCTGGGATTCAGCCTTGGCAGACTTGGCATTTTCAATAGCTGTCGCAAGCTCGAACGCTCGCGTCTTTGAGTCGAGCTCCAAACTCTCATGTTTTTTCATGAGAGCCTGGAGCTCTTACCGCACCTCGCCAACCTGGGCTTCATACCTCTCCTGCTCGGAGCGCTCTGTGGCCGCTCTTTTATCGGCCTCGGCCAATGCTTGCTTGAGGGTCGCCACCTCAGTTGTGGCCCCTACAATAACCATGTTAATCCTGTCATATTTTTGCAATTGCACTTTTATATTTTCTTTTTTTCTCTATATGGTATTTCTTACCTTCTTTCTCCTCGAGCTGTCGTTTGGCAAGGCCGAGCACTTGCTCGGTCCGCTCGCGGCCCTGCTTCAGTGTGCCCACCTTCGCAGTCAGTGCGGCGATCGCCAGCAGCAAAGCCTGCATACGCATATTGACTCCTTTTCTATTAGACTCCTGCGAATTTTATTAGATCCTCTATTCGGCTTTTCTTTCCGAACGCCAAACAGAGCATCAGGGGCTACTTTCGATGCGGTAATATTTTTTATATATCCTGCACTTACCTCGAAGCCTGTTAGAAGGCTGCCACAAGCTTCAGTCAGTCCGCTCTTGGCGGACTGGACCTTTTGGATCACCGCACTCATAATCGTGCGGTGCTCCTCGTCGATGGAGGCGCCGTTAAGCACCTCCAGCAGATTGTCCGGTGCCTCCGGTTGGACGGGGGCCGCCGGCTCAGTAGGCTTGCTCCTCTTGGAAGGAGTTCGCCTACCGCGGTCCGGAACCGTTGATGATTCCAGCGCGGTGTCCGGCTCAAAGCCGGACTCAAAGTCCTGGGGCGTTTTATCCCCTTTACTCCTGGAGTCCGGGAGGTCGCCTTGTGGCGCCTCCAGGACCACCTCCTCCTGGCTTGGAGCCTGTTGGGACGCCACCTCGGCATCACCTGTAGGGCGGGGGGAGGTGGCGGGCGGAAGTGAATTCACGTCCGATGAATCCAGGGAGCCGCTCGACGACTCGTCGAGCCCGGCCTTGGGCGGACTGCATAATCATATTCAACATAAGGAAAGGCTGTGCAATAAAGGAATGCTATGAATTACTCGGGTGCCCGGATGCTTATGATTCCGCCGGACGCTTGGCCCTGAGTGGCCACTCCTCTTTGTCGTCATCGGCATCGGCGGGGTAGTCCGTAGGAAGGGTTTTCCCCTTCTTGGACCCTTCGGCCTCCCCGATCGGGGCAGCCTTCCTTTTCTTTCCTCCCCCCGCTGGAGGGGGAGAGGTTTCTTCTTCCTCCTCCTCGTTTTCATGGGAGGAGCGCGTCTCGGATTCGTCGGATGAAAAATCCAACACCTCCTGGCGCCGGGAACTCTTTCGAGTCCCTGTGGCCCTCTTCTTGGCCTTCTTCTCCGGCACCACATAAGGTGCCGGAGCCAACAACTTCGCTAAGCGAGCATCGGCTGGGTCTTCGGGAAAAGGAGTCGGACAGTCAATCTGTCCGGACTTCGCCAGCCAATCCTGTCAAAGGAAAGGGAGTTTAGATCCCGCATAGAGTCAAACTATGGAAAACCAACATCCTGTAAAAGGTAAAAATTGCTTACCGCACTGGCGGGAAGCTGCGTGCTGAATCCGCGGTCCTCAGAAGCAGACGTGGGAGCCTTGGCGCCTTTGAATAGCACCTTCCAGGCGTCTTCGTATGTTGTGTCGAAGAGCCTGCTCAGGGTTGGGTGCTGCGTCGGGTCGAACTCCCACAAATTGAAGCCCCGTTGCTGACACGGGAGGATCCGGCGGACGAGCATAACCTGGACTACGTTGACAAGCTTGAGACGCTTGTTCACCAAGGTTTGGATGCATTTTTGCAGTCCGGTTACCTCTCCTTTATTGCCCCACGACAGGCCCGTCTCTTTCCAAGATGTGAGCCACGTAGGGGGTCCGGACCGGAACTCGGGGGCTGCGACCCATTTGGGATCGCGCGACTCGGTGATGTAAAACCAGCCCGATTGCCACCCCTTCAGGGTCTCCACAAAGGAGCCCTCGAGCCATAGGACGTTGGCTATCTTGCCGCCATGGCGCCTCCGCACTCCGCCTGGTTGCCACGCACCACCATGGGTTTGACGTTGAAAGTCTTGAGCCATAGGCCGAAATGGGGGCGGACGTAGAGGAAAGCCTCACACACGACAATAAACGCCTAGATATTGAGGACGAAGTTCGGGGCCAGATCGTGGAAATCTAGGCCATAGTAGAACATGAGCCCCCGGACGAACGGGTGGAGAGGAAATCCCAGTCCGCGGAGGAAATGGGGAAGGAATACTACTCTCTCATGGGGCCTTGGGGTGGGGAGGAGCTGCCCCTCTTCGGGAAGCCGGTGCGCGATGTCGTTAGACAAGTATCCGGCTTTCCTCAGTTTTTTGACGTGTCCCTCCGTAACGGAGGAGACCATCCACTTTCCTCCCGCTCCGGACATGGCTGGAGAAGGTTGAGGTGGGAAGTGCGGGCTTGGGCGTTGGAGCTCGAGTGAGCAGAAGATGGATAGGCGAAGGAGGAAGAAGGCGTAGGTAAAAAGGTGGATCCTTATCCCCTTATATGGGCGGATGCGGTTAACCATCCCCACCAGCCTGGTAAAACTCACTTATCTCCCAAGCGCCGTGATAAATGGCGCGGTTGGGTTACCCACGTCCGTATTGATGAGAATCTCGTAAATAAGGGGACACGATCTCTACTTTGACAAGACGTGCCAAGGAAACCGCCTCGCGAAATGCGCTGAGGTGGGGGAGTAAAAATGATTCAAATAAAGACTTGGCCGTGGTGTGATGTCATGCTACGGAATACGTCAGCAGATTAGATTTGTGTAAATATTATTCTCTCTATCGCAGTATGTGGAAACTTATTTTGCAGAGTCGGACACTGTCTTTTGTGTTCAAAATCTTCTATGAAGTACTTGGAGGAGGAACCGGCCTTGCAATGCCGAAGACAATCTGCGCGCCGGACTCGTCGTCATTGAAGCCTGGTTCAGGGGCTACTGAGGGAGTGCTGGACTAGGGGGTGTCCGGATAGCCGGACTATACCTTCAGCCAGACTCCTGGACTATGAAGATACAAGATTGAAGACTTCGTCCCATGTCCAGAAGGGACTTTCCTTGGTGTGGAAGGCAAGCTTGGCGATGCGGATATTTAGATCTCCTACCATTGTAACGGACTGTGTGTAACCCTAACCCTCTCCGGTGTCTATATAAACTGGAGGGCTTTAGTCCGTAGGACAACATACAACAATCATACCATAGGCTAGCTTCTAGGGTTTAGCCTCCTTGACCTCGTGGTAGATCTACTCTTGTACTACCCATATCATCAATATTAATCAAGCAGGACATAGGGTTTTACCTCCATCAAGAGGGCCCGAACTAGGTAAACTTCGTGTCCCTTGTCTCCAGTTACCATCCGCCTAGACGCACAGTTCGGGACCCCCTACCCGAGATCCGCCGGTTTTGACACCGACAAAGAGCCAGGCAGATGGCCAACAAGTCGCCAGTACGTCACGAACGCGTTGATGCAGTCGTGCTCCTACTGGAGGACCTGCCTCCCGTCTTCTCCTTCTCCCCAGGCTTCGTCTCCATCAACACCTTTCCGAGAGGGGGCCAAGACACCAGGCCGGCGTTCTCCCCGGGAAGACGGCGAGCGACCAAAACGGCCAGGGGGCTCGAGGTGCACCGCTAGCCTCCTTGGCGGGCAGGAAGGCGCGCCTCTCGTCGACAACAGCCCCAAGACCTCCGGGAGGGGCGATGCTGGGATTACTAATGATCTCCAACCTCGCCACCCGGCCGAGCCTCGAAGAGACCAAGATATTCACAGCGCCAAGGACCAGGCTCACTCCTCGGGCGTCAACACCGACATGGGGCCATGATTGCCTCAAGCGGGAGCCCGGGGGCAGGCCCCAGGCTCTACTCTTCAACATCACCAGTGGAAGCAGAGAACAGGAGTAGAAGAAGGAGAATGCAAAGATGGATGACTTTGCCCTCCTCCTCCCCTCCTTTTATAGGACGGGCAGGGAACGGCAGCTGCTCCATCAACGGGTGACCACCGCCCTCCTCCGACAATTCAAGGCAGGCGGACCCACCTAAAGATGCTCTCCCTCACCACGCGCCTCCGTTACCTACCCCGTGCGATGCATGCAGCATATGTGGCTAAGGATAAGGGCGCGCTGTGGGAAGAGTAATTTGGCGGTTTCTACCCCGTGCATTAAAGTCATTCATGGGCCATCACTGCCGCAGCCCCACCACTATTGGTTTTACACCACGCACGGGAAAATCTAAAACTGCCCCGAGATCAAGACTAATGAAGCAGCAATGTAAACCTCAAGGAGCCAACCCCTTCAGTGATTCTTCCTGTGCACCTATTAGGCCCTACCCAGACGACGCTCAGTAGCGTGTTCGGGGCTGGCTCAGGGGCTTCTGTCGGTGCAACATACCCTGGGTTTGTTGCCCAACTATGCACAGGCACAGGATCAAGATTGAAGCACCATCTTAAGTCAGGGATTGAACAACCAACATGCAGCTCAGAGGGACCAAGATCAAACCAGTGGAGCAAGATATCGGCAAGAGAAGGGCCTCCCTTGCCGGGCAGGCCAGCCCAGCAAGGGGCGAGGCCATCACCAGAAGCAAGCAACAAAGACTCCCCGGCAGAGCCTGCAGGGGCTCGTGGGGGTTGAACCACCCCGCCAACCACTCAAACACAACTCACGTCGTCAATCAGTGCGGTGTCAAGCCGCAAGGTGATTAAGTGGCAGCCATTCGCCACATGGCAGCCATTTCGTACAGAAGAAACCCACAGATGACACCCAACCTGCGACGTGCCAAGGCAACATGCGCAGAGCTGGCAAGATAGCCCGGCAGGCCTTGCCGGGCAACCAATGATGTGACACTAAGTGGCGCATTTAATGCACCCTGTCAGCTCACAGAGTTAGCTATGATAGCACTGTTTGCTATGATATAAGTGGATAATGACCACTTTGCCACTGTGGTGACCCCTTAATCTATAAAAGGAGGCCCATGTCACTCGTAGGAGGGTTGGAAAGTTGATGAACCCAGGCCACCATACATAGTCGCTACGGATCCAAGGCAAACCCTGTCGGGCAAGTGTACCACGCATCACCACACTCATTTCACCATCAATTCAACAAAGCAGGAGTAGGGTCTTACGCCTCGCGGCGGCCTGAACCTGGGTAAATTGCTGGTGCGCTCTCTACCGTGTTGACGTGCGCTGATCTGCTCTTTGTGCAACGCGATGTCCCCCACCGAACTAGCAAGGGACCACCTGGTCCCATAGGTGGCCCCGAATATCCCGCGACAATGATGATAGTGATTTTGATCTCGACGAGTCTATGAGACACTTTGGTCTTATGGCTAATCTTCGCGGCTACATGGCTGGAGGAAAGGAATGGGTTCTTGATAGTGGATGTACCGATCACGTGATCGGAGACAAGGATATTTTTCGTGAGCTAGCTGAAAACGATGGCCCTCGAAAGTATGTCACTTTTGGTGATAACTCAAAGGGTAAGATGGTTGGCCTTGGTAAGGTGGCCATCTCAGATGATAACTCCATACAAAATGTTATGCTCGTTGAATCTCTTGGCTATAATTTACTTTCTGTATCTAGACTAGCTGATTTTGGCTTCAATGTCCTATTTATTGAAGTAGATTGTCAAGTGTTTTGAACAGATAATCACAATATAGTCTTTACTGGTATACGTAGAGGTGATCTTTACATTGTTGATTTCACTAAAAAGGCTCAACCTAGAACTTGCTTAATTGCTAAATCTTCTAAAGGATGGTTGTGCCATAGAAGGTTAGGTCATGTGGGTATGCGAAATCTTGATATGCTTATTAAAGGTGATCATATCCTTAGAGTAAAAGATGTTATATTTGACAAGGATAGATTGTGAAGTGCTTGTCAAGCAGGAAAACAAGTTGGAGGAAGATACCCCGTGAAGAACATCATGACCACGAGAAGACCGCTCGAGCTACTTCATATGGATCTCTTTGGTCCAAATGCCTATAAAAGTCTCAGTGGAAACTCGTTCGGTTTAGTCATAGTCGATGATTTTTCAAGATTTACGTCGGTGTTCTTTCTTGATGATAAATCACAGGTCCAAAAGATCTTCAAGAACTTCGCTAGGAAGGCCAAAAATTAATTTGAAGTGAAGATCAAGAAGGTTCGCAGCAACAACGGAACGGAGTTCGAGAACGCAAATGTGGATACCTTTCTTGATGAAGAAGGGATTTCACATGAGTTCTCGACTACGTACACGCCTCAGCAAAATGGAGTTGTTGAGAGGAAGAACCAGACTCTTATTGAGATGGCGAGAACGATGCTTGATGAATACAAAACGCCAAAACACTTCTGGGCGGAAGCGGTTGAGACAGCTTGTCATGCAACAAATCGTTTATATCTTCACAAGCTACTCGGCAAGACGGCATACGAGCTTCTCACCGGTAAAAAACCCCAAGTTGGATACTTTCGGGTATTCATTTCAAAGTGCTATATTCTTGATAAGCATTGTCGTTCTAAATTTGCTCCTTAATCTCATGAGGAGTTTCCTACTCGGTTATGGCTCAAACTCTCACACTTACCTTGTCTACGGTAATTTCACCTGAAAGGTTGAAGATATGGTAGATGTGAAGTTTGAAGAATCTAACGGATCACAAGTGGAAGAGACAAAGACTCTTCGGAAGCAATCTAAGACTTATCTATTGGCAAGATTCGTCCAACGGAGGTGAAGGAGAGTACCTCGTCCATCCAAGTGGAAGCTTCTACCTCACGACAAGGTGAACCAAGAGTTGACACGGAGGCATCCACAAGTGGGACATGCCAAGATGAAGAAAACGAGGAAGTACACCAAGATGAACCTCATCAACCTCCTTATCCACCTCAACAAGAGAAATACAACATCAACAACGAAGAAGGCCAAGAGGAAGAACAAGATGATGAAGAATATGTTCCACCCCGACCCAAACAAAAGCTCTCACGAGTTAGGGAAAGAGTGTCACGAGACCATCCCGTCGAACAAATCTTCAATGATATCCAAACCAGGAGAATCACTCGCTCTAAAACTCGTTTGGCTAATTCTTGTGAACATTATTCATTCATCTCTAGCATTGAACCTAGGAAGGTTAAAGAAGCATTGGAAGATCCGGATTGGATAAATGCCATGAACGAAGAACTACACAACTTTTAGAGGAACAAAGTGTGGACATTGGTCGAGAAGACCGACAACAACCACAACATCATCGGTACCAAATGGGTGTTTCACAACAAGCAAGATGAAGATGGACAAATCGTTCACAACAAACTACGTCTCGTCGCCCAAGGCTACACTCAAGTCGAAGGTATGGACTATGGTGAGACATATGCCCCCGTTGCTAGACTTGAGTCCATCTGCATCTTACTTGCATATGCAAATCACCATGATATTACCTTGTACCAAATGGTGAAACTGAGGAGGAAATTTATGTTAAACAACCTCCCGGCTTTGTTAATCCTATGAAACCCTACCATGTTTACAAACTTCACAAAGCTCTTTATGGACTTAAACAAGATCCTAGAGCATGGTATAAATGCTTGACCAAGTTCCTTATTGAAAAAGGCTTTGAGATTGGAAAGATAGATTCCACTCTTTTTACGAAAAGGGTTAATGGTGAATTATTTATGTGCCAAATTTATGTTGATGATATCTTATTTGGTAAGACTAACCCTTATTTTAGTGAAAAGTTTGGAAAGCTAATGTCGAAGAAGTTTGAGATGTCTATGATGTGTGAACTCAAGTTCTTTCTTGGTTTGCAAATCAGGCAAACTAAGGAGGGAACATTTGTTTCTCAAATGAAGTAGACCAAGACTTATTCAAGAAGTTCAATATGCAAGAAAGCAAAGGTATGAAAATACCCATGCCTACTAGTGGACATATTGATTTGACTAAGGATGGAAAATCGGTTGACCAAAAGGTTTAGTGCTCTATGATTGGTTCATTGTTATATCTATGTGCCTCCCATCCTGATATTATGCTAAGTGTGTGCATGTCTGCACGATATCAAGCAGCCCCCAAAGAATGTCATATTAAGGTTGTGAAAAGGATAGTGAGATACCTAATTCATACACCAAATTTTGGCATTTGGTATCCTAAGAGGTCTTCCTTTGATCTTGTTGGCTACTCCCATTCGGACTATGCCGGTGACAAGGCTGATAGAAATTCCACTTTGGGTACTTGTCAATTTCTTGGTAGATCTCTTGTGTCTTGGTCCTCCAAGAAACAATACTAGGTATCCTTATCCACCACCGAAGCGGAATACATTGCCGCCGGTTCATGTTGTGCTCAATTACTTTGGATGACCCAAACTGTCGGGACCCCGATTCTAAGTCACACCGATCTAGCATGTAACACCTCATATCATTTTGCGGCCTCACGCACGGTATTCCCACGGGTGTCGCCTTACCATGGCCCGGGACCGTTTGCGCCTTTTGGCTCACGTATATGATAGTATCACTAGCATCCATATGACAGAGAACCCGGGCCGACATGACTAGTCGTGAAACCAAAGCGGCACTAACCCATGGGGACAGGCATACATGAATCAACTTCGAGCATGTCGGCCAGCAGCGTGTGAATCCGGGCTGTAGCACTAGGCTAACAGGACTCCAGTAACCCGGGCTGTAGCAGGCTAGGCAGGACTCCGGATGTCACCGCGTGACATTTCCCCGAAGGGACAGACACAGGAACGAAGTGAAACACATGCCGGCCAGTCAAGTGTCCTGAACAGTAGTGCTGGGCTAGCAGGACTCCGGTGAGCCGGGCTGTAGCAGACTACTATGGCTCAAGGAGGCACTAGACTACATTTCCCCATAAGAAAGACTGACAAGGATAAACAACTAGATTGTCGGATCCCACACATAGCAATACACGTTACACGTACGCATAACATGCAAGTATGTGTTGTACAACATGGCATCACAACATAACGCAAACTCATATATATAAAGGCCCAGAAGAGCCACATAGCATTTAATACAAACAGGGGTCACATGACCCATCATTCAGAGCATACAAGCAACAAGAGGAAGCATTACATGTCTAAGTACAGACAACTACAAAAGAAAAAGGCTGAGAAGCCTGACTATCTACAAGACCATCCCAAGGGTACAAGATCGTAGCTGAGGTATCAAGCTACTCGTCGAAGTCCAAGCGGAACTACTAGTGAGACATATGTCTCATCTGCAAAACATAAATAAAGCAAGGGTGAGTACAAAGGTACTCAGCAAGACTTACATCAGATCCTATCATACATGCGTTAGTATCAAGAAGGTAATGTGGGGTTTATTTGCAGCAAGCCAGCTTTGACTCAGTGGCTATCTTGTTCTACGACTACAAGAAACTTCTTGAGGTGAGGCAGCACACACGAGTCCACTAATCACGACATCAATACACTACTATGGATTCATCCCCGTCTCTCTACAAGGAGGCCATCCATAGCACTCACACTTGTCTTGAGCATTTTAGAGTATCCACTTCAAGTTGTCTATGTGCCACGTAAGCATCCAAGAAGTCCATAACCAAGGACACGACTATTCGAATAGATCATGATAACCCTGCAGGGGTGTACTCCTTCACACACGCTCTCACCACTTATCACCATGTACACGTCATGTATCTCGGCAACTTTCAAGCGGAAGCCTGGCGAGGGTGTCGGCCACGACCTGACTAACCACACAAGACTCTAGTCCAGGTTTATCGCCTATTCGGGTTCCATCCGCAAGGAAATCTGGCCGGGGTATCGCTCACGGCCCCAAATGATGTGAGCAGGGTTCCCAAGCCCACCATCCGGGTGCCACTTGGTACACCGTGCCATTGTGCCTAGTCTGTCCCAAGCCCACCCTGCCGGGTGCCACTCGGTAGAAAAATAGCACTACCTACAAACACCATGAACTAGTTGCAACTCATGGACAGAGATAAAGTTGGTTAATAAGTCGAGAGGGGCACTTAAGCATTCCAATGTGTGGTAGTAGCTAGTCATTGGACAACATACACAGAACTCAGTGCTTAAGGATGGTTCCAGTGAGCCAACCGACCATGTACTCCTACATGGCCTCTCACCGCTACCTTTAGCAAATCGTGTTCACACCTTAACTCTCAGCATCAGAACATAGCATAACACTCCAATCCATTCCCAATGAATCCGACTTGACACAACTCTAAGCAATAGCAGGCATGGCATGGTAGGAACACAGCATGGCTCAATCAATTCCTACACATGCTAGTGGGTTTCAACTATTTACTGTGGCAATGACAGGGCATGCAAAGGAATGGGTTCAACTACCGCAGCATAAAGTAGCAGTAGAATCGTTGTTGTCCTAATGCAATAAAAGAGAGCAGGAGCGAGAGAGTGGGATTGTATCAATATGAACAAGGGGGTTTGCTTGCCTGGTAGATCAACAAGGCAGGGCACTGCTCCTCAGACAGGTACTCTAGAACACTCTCCGGAGCAGGACCTATCAAGAAGGAACGGTGTCGGCAATCAAAACACAAGCATATGCAACAGTATGATGTATGAACATGGCATGAAGATGTGATGTAGTTTGAGCTAATGCAACTAGCATTCATTTGGTTGAAGTCCATTTAAACCAAAGATTCAAATGCATCTTCAAATTAAGCTCTTATAAATGCCATTCATGTGTTTTCATTTATACAACAGGTATAACTTGGTTTGTCATGCATGAAACTGGTACAGATGGATAGACTGCATTTTTCTGATGATTTTTCATATATAAATTATTTCAATGTGAGCTACGGTTGAATTTCTGTGATTTTTTGAAGTTTTGAATATTTTCTGGAATTTCCTGATTTATTTTAATACCAGAAAATCAAATACTGCATCAGCACTGCGTCATGCTTGCGTCAGCAGGTCAATGGCGCTGACCAAGTCAAACCTGACATGTGGGGTCCACACGTCAGTGACTCAGTTAGTTAACAGGGGGGTTTATTTGGTCTAATTAGGATTAGTGGGCGTCGGGCCCACTGTCAGTGGCAGGGGTTAATTAAACGGTGATTAGCCTTAAGCTAATCACCTGGTAGGCTGGGCCCGCACGTCAGGCCGGCTAGGGTCGTCGGCGGCGACCTCTGGACGCGGCGGCGTCCACGCTGCAGGGCACGGGGGCGGCGGCTGGGAGCACCGGGGCGTAGCCCGTGCTCTCGCGCATCTGGTGGGGCTAGTAGGAGGAGGAGGGGTGGCCGGAGCGCGCCGGAGCAGAGCTCGGGGCGGCGGCCGGGGCACGGCTTCGAACGGGAGTGAGCTGCGGGGCATGCCAGGGGCTGCGGAGGGCCTCTACGGCCTCCTGGCGTCACCAGGAGCACGGTGACGCGCGCGGGAGCGGCTGGCTCGGGCTCTGGCCACGGTGGCGCCATGGCCGGCGGTGATGAGGTCTCGGGCGCGGCAGCTGAGCTAGCTATGCGGGGCAAACGAGCATGGGGAGGAGGAGATAATGAAGTAGAGCTCACGGGGAGACCGTAGACGTCGTCAGCGAGCTCGGGGAGGGTCGAACGCGACCGGAACGGCGACGGCGATCTCGGGTGTCCGGAGACGAAGACGATGGCGATGGCGGTGCTCCACGGCCTCCCGAAGCGCGTGGCTTGGTGTCGAGGATGAGGAAGACGGCGCGGAGCTTTTGGACTTGTCGGGGAGGCGAGGCCGTGGCGGTGGGCGCGGCAACGGTGTGCGGCGGCAACGGTGGTGTTCGGACGTCACGCGAGAAAGCGAGGGAGAGGAGAGGGGAGGATTGGGGAGAGTGAGAGGGTCCGGGGGGCGCGTGGCGTCGTCCAGACGCATCGGCGGAGGGGCAGGCAGGCAGGGAGGGAGGAGGTGGCGCGGCGCGGCGGTGCACGCGCGTCGGGCAAGCGCCCGTCCTCCTGGCGGGAGGAAGATGACAGGGAAGGGGGGCAGGTAGGCTGGGCTGGCCAACTGGGCCGGCCAGGCCGCATAGTGCTGGGCTGCACAGGTAAGTGGCCCAGGTAAGTTCCTATTATTTCTGTTTTCTTTTCTATTTTTCTGACATTTGTTCTGATTTAGTAATAATACTAAATCGATTTATTTTATTCTGTAAATTTTGTAGGGACTAGTTGGACCACTCCAAAGCCCCTCACCAAAATACAGAAATATTGGACAATATTTTGTATATATAGAAATAATTATCCAACGCAAATAATTACTGGATTAATTCCAAATGGCCAAAATAAATATTTATGAGCTCCTGAAAATATCTGTTAGAATTTTAACTCTGACCATTATTTTCAGAGAGCAACATGAACATTTTCTTCGACCCTTTTGGAGCAATTTTTATCTGGGTTATTTCCAGAAACAATTTCTGAGGGTTTCAAAAATCCCCATTTAAAATTTAAATGGAATTTAAACATGATGCACACATGACTTGTTGGGGAATGTAGTAATTTAAAATTTTCCTACGCACACGCAAGATCATGGTGATGCATAGCAACGAGGGGAGAGTATGATCTACGTACCCTTGTAGATCGCAACGGAAGCGTTTGACACAACGTAGAGGAAGTAGTCGTACGTCTTCTTCCCGGTCCGACCGATCCAAGCACCGTTACTCCGGCACCTCCGAGTTCTTGGCACACGTTCGGCTCGATGACGTTCCCCGGGCTCCGATCCAGCAAAGCTTCGGGGAAGAGTTCCGTCAGCACGACGGCGTGGTGACGATCTTGATGTTCTACTGTCGCAGGGCTTCGCCTAAGCACCGCTACAATATGACCGAGGTGGAATATGGTGGAGGGGGGCACCGCACACGGCTAAGGAAAGATCTCAATGATCAATTGTGTGTCCAAGGGGTGCCCCTTGCCTCAGTATATAAAGGATGGAGGAGGAGGAGGCCGGCCAAGCCAATTGGTGCGGCCAAGATGGGAGTCCTACTAGGACTCCAAGTCCTAGTAGGAGTCCATCAAGAGGGGAGGAAGGGAGAAGGAAGTGGAGGAGAAGGAAAGGTGGCCGGCCCCCTTTTCCCTAGTCCAATTCGGACCAGAGGGAAGGGGGGGCGCAGCAGCCCCTTGGCCCTTTCTTCTCTTCCCACTAAAGCCCATCAAGGCCCATTGCTTCTCGCGTAACTACCCGGTACCCCCGAAAATACCCGAATCACTCAGAACCTTTCCGATGTCCGAATATAGTCGTCCAATATATCGTTCTTTACGTCTCGACCATTTCGAGACTCCTCGTCATGTCCCCGATGTCATCCGGGACTCCGAACTCCTTCGGTACATCAAAACTCATAAACTCATAATATAACTGTCATCGAAACCTTAAGCGTGCGGACCCTACGGTTCGAGAATAATGTAGACATGACCGAGACACGTCTCCGGTCAATAACCAATAGCGGGACCTGGATGCCCATATTGGCTCCTACATATTCTACGAAGATCTTTATCGGCCAGACCGCATAACAACATACGTTGTTCCCTTTGTCATCGGTATGTTACTTACCCGAGATTCGATCGTCGGTATCCAATACCTAGTTCAATCTCGTTACCGGCAAGTCTCTTTACTCGTTCCATAATACATCATCTCGCAACTAACTCATTAGTTGCAATGCTTGCAAGGCTTAAGTGATGTGCATTACCGAGAGGGCCCAGAGATACCTCTCCGACAATCGGAGTGACAAATCCTAATCTCGAAATACGCCAACCCAACATCTACCTTTGGTGACACCTGTAGTACTCCTTTATAATCACCCAGTTACGTTGTGACGTTTGGTAGTACCCAAAGTGTTCCTCCGGCAAACGGGAGTTGCATAATCTCATAGTCAAAGGAACATGTATAAGTCATGAAGAAAGCAATAGCAACATACTAAACGATCGGGTGCTAAGCTAATGGAATGGGTCATGTCAATCAGATCATTCAACTAATGATGTGACCCCGTTAATCAAATAACAACTCTTTGTCCATGGTTAGGAAACATAACCATCTTTGATTAACGAGCTAGTCAAGTAGAGGCATACTAGTGACACTCTGTTTGTTTATGTATTCACACATGTATTATGTTTCCGGATAATACAATTCTAGCATGAATAATAAACATTTATCATGATATATAAGGAAATAAATAATAACTTTATTATTGCCTCTAGGGCATATTTCCTTCAGTCTCCCACTTGCACTAGAGTCAATAATCTAGTTCACATCGCCATGTGATTTACCAGCAATACTTCACATCACCATGTGATTAACACCCATAGTTCACATCGATATGTGATCAACACCCGAAGGGTTTACTAGAGTCAGTAATCTAGTTCACATCGCTATGTGATTAACACCCAAAGAGTACTAAGGTGTGATCATGTTTTGCTTGTGAGATAATTTTAGTCCACGGGTCTGTCACATTCAGATCCGTAAGTATTTTGCAAATTTCTATGTCAACAATACTCTGCGCGGAGCTACTCTAGCTAATTGCTCCCACTTTCAATATGTATCCAGATTGAGACTTAGAGTCATCTAGATCAGTGTCAAAATTTGCATCGACGTAACCCTTTACGACGAACCTTTTGTCACCTCCATAATAGAGAAACATATCCTTATTCCACTAAGGATAATTTTGACCGCTGTCCAGTGATCTACTCCTAGATCACTATTGTACTCCCTTGCCAAACTCAGTGGTAGGGTATGCAATAGATCTGGTACAGAGCATGGCATACTTTATAGAACCTATGGCTGAGGCATAGGGAATGACTTTTATTCTCTTTCTATCTTCTGCCGTGGTTGGGCTTTGAGTCTTACTCAATTTCACACCTTGTAACACAGGCAAGAACTCTTTCTTTGACTGTTCCATTTTGAACTACTTCAAAATCTTGTCAAGGTATGTACTCATTGAAAAAACTTATCAAGCGTCTTGATCTATCTCTATAGATTTTGAAGCTCAATATGTAAGCAGCTTCATCGAGGTCTTTCTTTGAAAAACTCCTTTCAAACACTCCTTTATGCTTTGCAGAATAATTCTACATTATTTCCGATCAACAATATGTCATTCACATATACTTATCAGAAATGTTGTAGTGCTCCCACTCACTTTCTTGTAAATACAGGCTTCGCCGCAAGTCTGTATAAAACTATATGCTTTGATCAACTTATCAAAGCGTATATTCCAACTCCGAGATGCTTGCACCAGTCCATAGATGGATCGCTGGAGCTTGCATATTTTGTTAACACCTTTAGGATTGACAAAACCTTCTGGTTGCATCATATACAACTCTTCTTTAAGAAATCCATTAAGGATTGCAGTTTTGTTATCCATTTGCCAGATTTCAGAAAATGCGGCAATTGCTAACATGATTCGGACAGACTTAAGCATAGATACGAGTGAGAAACTCTCATCATAGTCAACACCTTGAACTTGTCGAAAACCTTTTGCGACAATTCTAGCTTTGTAGATAGTAACACTACTATCAGCGTCCGTCTTCCTCTTGAAGATCCATTTATATTCTATGGCTTGCCGGTCACCGGGCAAATCCATCAAAGTCCATACTTTTGTTCTCATACATGGATCATATCTCAGATTTCATGGTCTCAAACCATTTCGCGGAATTTGGGCTCACCATTGCTTCTTCATAGTTCGCAAGTTCGTCATGGTCTAGTAACATAACTTCCAGAACAGGATTACCGTACCACTCTGGTGCGGATCTCACTCTGGTTTACCTACGAGATTCGGTAGTTACTTGATCTGAAGTTACATGATCATCATCATTAGCTTCCTCACTGATTGGTGTAGTAGTCACAAGAACAGATTTCTGTGATGAACTACTTTCTAATAAGGGAGAAGGTACAATTACCTTATCAAGTTTTCTTCTTTCCTCCCACTCACTTCTTTTGAGAGAAACTCCTTCTCTAGAAAGGATCCATTATAAGCAACGAATGTCTTGCCTTAGGATCTGTGATAGAAGGTGTACCCAACAGTCTCCGTTGGGTATCCTATGAAGACATAGTGCTCCGATTTGGGTTTGAGCTTATCAGGATGAAACTTTTTCATATAAGCATCATAATCCCAAACTTTAAGAAACGACAACTTTGGTTTCTTGCTAAACCACAGTTCAGATTGTGTCGTCTCAACGGACTTAGATGGTGCCCTTTTAAACGTGAATGCAGCTGTCTCTAATGCATGATCCCAAAACGATATTGGTAAATCGGTAAGAAACATCATAGATTGTACTATATCCAATAAAGTACGGTTATGACGTTCGGACACACCATTATGCTGTGGTGTTCCAGGTGGCCTGAGTTTGTGAAACTATTCCACATTGTTTTAATTGAAGACCAAACTCGTAACTCAAATATTCTCCTCTACGATCATATCGTAGAAACTTTTATTTTCTTGTTACGATGATTCTCCACTTCACTCTGAAATTCTTTGAACTTTTCAAATGTTTCGGACTTATGTTTCATCAAGTAGATATACCCATATCTGCTCAAATCATCTGTGAAGGTTAGAAAATAATGATACTTGTCGCGAGCCTTAATATTCATCGGACCATATACATCAGTATGTATGATTTCCAACAAATCTGTTGCTTGCTCCATTGTTCCGGAGAACGGCGTTTTAGTCATCTTGCCCAAGAGGCATGGTTCGCAAGCATCAAGTGATTCATATTCAAGTGATTCCAAAATCCCATCAGCATGGAGTTTCTTCATGCGCTTTACACCAATATGACCTAAACGGCAGTGCCACAAATAGGTTGCACTATCATTATTAACTTCGCATCTTTTGGTTTCAATATTATGAATATGTGTATCACTACGATCGAGATCCAATGAACTATTTTCATTGGGTGTGTATGACCATAAAAGGTTCTATTCATGTAAATAGAACAACAATTGTTCTCTAACTTAAATGAATAATCGTATTGCAATAAACATGATCAAATCATATTTATGCTCAACGCAAACACCAAATAACACTTATTTAGGTTTATCACTAATCCCGAAAGTATAGGGACTGTGCGATGATGATCATATCAATCTTGGAACTACTTCCAACTTTCATCGTCACTTCACCCTTAACTAGTCTTTGTTCATTCTGCAACTCCCGTTTCGAGTTACTACTCTTAGCAACTGAACCAGTATCAAATACCGAGGGGTTGCTATGAACACTAGTAAAATACACATCAATAATCTGTATATCAAATATACCTTTGTTCACTTTGCCATCCTTCTTATCCGCCAAATACTTGGGGCAGTTCCGCTTCCAGTGACCAGTCCCTTTGCAGTAAACGCACTCAGTCTCAGGCTTAGGTCCAGACTTGGGTTTCTTCTCTTGAGCAGCAACTTGTTTGCTGTTCTTCTTGAATTTCCCCTTCTTCTTCCCTTTGCCCTTTTCTTGAAACTAGTGATCTTGTCAACCATCAACACTTGATGTTTTTCTTGATTTCTACCTTCGTTGATTTCAGCATCACGAAGAGCTTGGGAATTACTTTCGTCATCCCTTGCATATTATAGTTCATCACGAAGTTCTACTAACTTGGTGATGGTGACTAGAGAACTCTGTCAATCACTATCTTATCTGGAAGATTAACTCCCACTTGATTCAAGCGATTGTACTACCCAGACAATCTGAGCTCATGCTCACTAGTTGAGCGATTCTCCTCCATATTTTAGCTATAGAACTTGTTGAAGACTTCATATCTCTCAACTTGGGTATTTGCTTGAAATATTAACTTCAAATCCTGGAACATCTCATATGGTCCATGACATTCAAAACGTCTTTGAAGTCCCGATTCTAAGCCGTTTAAGCATGGTGCACTAAACTATTAAGTAGTCATCATATTGAGCTAGCACAACATTCATAACGTCTGCATCTGCTCCTGCAATAGGTCCGTCACCTAGCGGTGCATCAAGGACATAATTCTTCTGTGCAGCAATGAGGATAAACCTTAAATCAAGGATCCAATCCGCATCATTGCTAATAACATTTTTCAACACAATTTTCTCTAGGAACATATCAAAATAAACACAGGGAAGCAACAATGCGAGCTATTGATCTACAACATAGATATGCTAATACTACCAGGACTAAGTTCATGATAAATTAAAGTTCAATTAATCATATTATTTAAGAACTCCCACTTAGATAGACATCCCTCTAATCTTCTAAGTGATCACGTGATCCAAATCAACTAAACCATAACCGATCATCACGTGAAATGGCTTAGTCTTCAATGGTGAACATCATTATGTTGATCATATCTACTATATGATTCACGCTCGTCCTTTCGGTCTCCGTGTTCCGAGGTCATATCTTATATGCATAGCTCGTCAAGTACAACCTGAGTATTCCGCGTGTGCAACTGTTTTGCACCCGTTGTATTTGAACGTAGAGCCTATCACACCCGATCATCACGTGGTGTCTCAGCATGAAGAACTTTCGCAACGGTGCATACTCAGGGAGAACACTTCTTGATAATTAGTGAGAGATCATCTTACAATGCTACCGTCAATCAAAGCAAGATAAGATGCATAAAAGATAAACATCACATGTAATCAATATAAGTGATATGATATGGCCATCATCATCTCGTGCTTGTGATCTCCATCTTTGAAGCACCGTCATGATCACCATCGTCACCGGCGCGACACCTTGATCTCCATCGTAGCATCGTTGTCGTCTCGCCAATCTTATGCTTCCACGACTATCACTACCGCTTAGTAATAAAGTAAAGCATTACATCGCGATTGCATTGCATACAATATAGCGACAACCATATGGCTCCTGCCAGTTGCCGATAACTCGGTTACAAAACATGATCATCTCATACAATAAAATTTAGCATGATGTCTTGACCATATCACATCACAACATGCCCTGCAAAAACAAGTTAGACGTCCTCTACTTTGTTGTTGCAAGTTTTACGTGGCTGCTACGGGCTTAAGCAAGAACTCATCTTACCTACGCATCAAAACCACAACGATAGTTTGTCAAATAGACTCCGTTTTAACCTTCTCAAGGACCGGGCATAGCCACACTCGGTTCAACTAAAGTTGGAGAGACAGTCTTCCGCAAGCCATCTATGTGCAAAGCACGTCGAGGGAACCGGTCTCGCGTAAGAGTACGCGTAAGGTTGGTCTGGATCGTCTCGTCCAACAATACCGCCGAACCAAAGTATGACATGCTGGTAGGCAGTATGACGTATATCGCCCACAACTTACTTGTGTTCTACTCGTGCAAATAACATCAAACCATAAAACCAGGCTCGGATGCCACTGTTGGGGAACGTAGTAATTTAAAATTTTCCTACGCACACGCAAGATCATGGTGTTGCATAGCAACGAGGGGAGAGTACGATCTATGTACCCTTGTAGATCGCAACGGAAGCGTTTGACACAACGTAGAGGAAATAGTCATACGTCTTCTTCCTGGTCCGACCGATCCAAGCACCGTTACTCCGGCACCTCCGAGTTCTTGGCACACGTTCGGCTCGATGACGTTCCCCGGGCTCCGATCCAGCAAAGCTTCGGGGAAGAGTTCCGTCAGCACGACGGCGTGGTGACGATCTTGATGTTCTACTGTCGCAGGGCTTCGCCTAAGCACCGCTACAATATGACCGAGGTGGAATATGGTGGAGGGGGGCACCGCACACGGCTAAGGAAAGATCTCAATGATCAATTGTGTGTCCAAGGGGTGCCCCTTGCCTCAGTATATAAAGGATGGAGGAGGAGGAGGCCGGCCAAGCCAATTGGTGCGGCCAAGATGGGAGTCCTACTAGGACTCCAAGTCCTAGTAGGAGTCCATCAAGAGGGGAGGAAGGGAGAAGGAAGTGGAGGAGAAGGAAAGGTGGCCGGCCCCCTTTTCCCTAGTCCAATTCGGACCAGAGGGAAGGGGGGGCGCAGCAGCCCCTTGGCCCTTTCTTCTCTTCCGACTAAAGCCCATCAAGGTCCATTGCTTCTCCCGTAACTACCCGGTACTCCCGAAAATACCCGAATCACTCAGAACCTTTCCGATGTCCGAATATAGTCGTCCAATATATCGATCTTTACGTCTCGACCATTTCGAGACTCCTGGTCATGTCCCCGATCTCATCCGGGACTCCGAACTCCTTCGGTACATCAAAACTCATAAACTCATAATATAACTGTCATCGAAACCTTAAGCGTGCGGACCCTACGGTTCGAGAATAATGTAGACATGACCGAGACACGTCTCCGGTCAATAACCAATAGCGGGACCTGGATGCCCATATTGGCTCCTACATATTCTACGAAGATCTTTATCGGTCAGACCGCATAACAACATACATTGTTCCCTTTGTCATCGGTATGTTACTTACCCAAGATTCGATCGTCGGTATCCAATACCTAGTTCAATCTCGTTACCGGCAAGTCTCTTTACTCGTTCCATAATACATCATCTCGCAACTAACTCATTAGTTGCAATGCTTGCAAGGCTTAAGTGATGTGCATTACCGAGAGGGCCCAGAGATACCTCTCCGACAATCGGAGTGACAAATCCTAATCTCGAAATACGCCAACCCAACATCTACCTTTGGTGACACCTGTAGTACTCCTTTATAATCACCCAGTTACGTTGTGACGTTTGGTAGTACCCAAAGTGTTCCTCCGGCAAACGGGAGTTGCATAATCGCATAGTCAAAGGAACATGTATAAGTCATGAAGAAAGCAATAGCAACATACTAAACGATCGGGTGCTAAGCTAATGGAATGGGTCATGTCAATCAGATCATTCAACTAATGATGTGACCCCGTTAATCAAATAACAACTCTTTGTCCATGGTTAGGAAACATAACCATCTTTGATTAACGAGCTAGTCAAGTAGAGGCATACTAGTGACACTCTGTTTGTTTATGTATTCACACATGTATTATGCTTCCGGATAATACAATTCTAGCATGAATAATAAACATTTATCATGATATATAAGGAAATAAATAATAACTTTATTATTGCCTCTAGGGCATATTTCCTTCATGACTAGCTAGCCTTGAGCATACCAGAACTAGGGATGTGACGCAAACCTAAAGATTATGGGATCTGTGTGAAACAGGTCCCATTGCTTTGTGACAATGAAAGTGCTAAGATTTCTCATAATCCCGTGCAACATTCTCGAACTAAGCATATTGAATTTGGTCATCATTTCATTCGAGATCATGTTGCTAAAGGAGATATTGATCTTAAGCATGTTCGTACAGATAAGCAATTAGCGGATATATTCACCAAACCGCTTAATGAGAAAGGTTTTGGCCGTTTGAGAGGTGAATTGAACATCATTGTTGCTTCAAACTTGGAGTAGAAACTCCATTTGGATACATGAAAGGCACGAGCCTTTGACTAATCCTTGATATTTCTCTTATGATGATCATATGTCTTGGATATATTTGTACCCTTGCATGCTATCTAACCCTTGTAGGTACTCGGATGAATCTAAATCTATGAGATTGCAACTCACTCACATCTTGAGCAATCTCTACATCAGCGACTCTCTACAAATTGGTGGTTTAAGACGAGGAAGCATGCAACCTTTCAACATATCCTTTGACAATTTCTTTATATGAAATATCATTTGGTATCAAATTTCATGCTTGTCACATTGGATACACAAGTGATCTTCCTTGCAAGAGTAACCCATGTAGGTAGATGAACTCAAGCTACAAGTGGTGCTCCCAATCATTGATGAGCTACATCAACCTTGAGCATCCCACACAAGTTCAACTACATGATCAAGATCAACACCACCACCCATGGTATGATATTCCATCTAAGAGAAGCTTTACCCCAAAACATGGGTCAAAGAAGCTCAACAAGATGTGAGTACATCAAAATGCTTAAACGAAAAATGCTAACCCCATTGTGAGCTTAAACGACGAGTAGGACCTACGATCAAGTGTTCTCACTTGACTCCTCAGTCAATATACTCTAACATAGGTGACTTTGTCGCCGACCAATTCTAGATGAAGTTCTCTAGTGTTTCTCTGTGTTCTTGGATTTCTCTCTTGCATGTTTGTTTCCTTAAAAACACTTCATCTAGATTTCTCCTCTCTATTATTTTCTGCTTCCCTGCATCCAATTCATTGAAAATCTTTCAGTTAATTCCTTGTAAATCCTTGTGAGATATTAGTTGCCTAGTGAGCTGAGATGACAATTGTTCTGTCTTTGTGTTGAACTTGGACTCACCGGTTTGTCTCTTTTGGTCAAATCGAACCACCTCGGTGCCACCAAAGAAAACAACTCGGCGTTACCGATTTCAATGGTGAGAAGGCACTTTGCCATTTGCATTATGCATATTTGTTCCAGCTCCACTCGATGATCCTTGTCCTCTACCTGCATCACATTTTATATGCAACTTTGTTATGTGACTCAAGGACCAAACCTATTCGACTCACACTCCAGAAGATCCCTTCTTGGAAATTGATGTCAAAGGGGGAGAGAGAGATCACATCAAACCTTAATAACATCAAAGGTGTTGTAGGGTGGAACCCTAAGTGAAGATCTTTCACGAATTGGAGGGGGGATCCCCAAGAACAAGATGAACACAAGAGAGAAAACAAGAGGAACACTCAAGGACAAGTCCAATCACACATCCACTAGACCAACAAACACACAAGATCCACAAGGTACATGAACAATCAAAGGGAAACAAGATACATGGTAGAGTTCATCCCAAATCCTATGAAGGAGATGAGGGCTAGGAAGATCCTTCCCTCAAGGGGGTCTTGAGTTTGGTTACTCCAAGAGGAGGTCTTGATCTCCTAGTGGAGTGGATCCATGGAGCAAAGCTCGCAAATGTCTATCATATACTTTGCTATCTTCTAAATGAGCTAGGGAAGGGGTATATATAGTCTAGGGACCCAATAAGAGGAGGAGGGGGAATACATGGGTAAAACCCCAAAAGGCACGCAGGTCCTCGGAGTGGACCGGGCACCCGGGCCGGTCAGGGCCATCGCCCTGGGGTGCTTGAAGGGGGGCCGGGCACCCGGGGTTTGACAGCCCGGGCACCCGGGGGTGGCAGATGGCGCCTAGGGGAGGAGGGGCCGGGCACCCGGGCCAAGGGCCTGTGGCTGGGCGGGCGGCCAGGCACCCGGGGCCTTGGGCCTGGCACCCGTGGTGGCCTGAGCGGCGGCTGGGTCGTGCGAGGCCGGGCACCCGTGGCCTTGGGCCGGGCACCCGGGGCTGGCTGGGAGCAGCGCCACGGGGGCCGGGCCTCCGGGGCCAAAGTGCCCGGGCACCCGGAGTATCCATAGCCTCTCCTTCTTCTCTCTTATCGCTTCTCTCCACCTTCTCCATGGTTGCTTGAATCTACGTCCTCGTGTCCTCTCGGTCATCTCCTTGGTACCTAACAAGATACAACGTTTCTATTTGAGGTAGGACCCGACTCTCATGTGAAACTGAAAGAAGCTTGAAGAGGAAGGAGTCAACCTCGGTTCGGTGGCATGTGCGTGTACCCTTGCCATCGGTCTTCTCCATGCTTGCGGTGGCGGTGTGATGTCCATGGTGATTGTCGAGGGATGCTCCGCATCATCTCCCCCCCCCCTTGGAGAGATCCATCCACGGATCGTGATCTTCATCACCATGGTAATGAGATGGCGTCACCGTGTAGAAGTGGACAATCACCAAGCACTTTTCATGTGGAAGCTCGAAATGGGCACTCTCCAGTGTCGCACCGTCTTGTAGTTCCTTCAAAAGGAGCAAAGATAACAAGAACTTGGAAAAACAAATGTGATTGGAATGAAAGCAAAACCAAGCATTCAAGAGGTGATTCACCCAACAAGTGTTGTCATCAAGCATAGCATATGGTTTGACAAAGAAGTGTGGCATGGAATTTAAGCATCAAAATTGAGCACAATGAAGGATATCATGGATACAAGCATGTAAATGTGAGGTAGAGATGAACATATGTGTGACAAGAGAATAATGATCTTCCTCAAGTTCATAGCAAGCATGCATAAGACTCTCAATGAACGGTCTATGGTAGGCATAAGAG
Source organism: Aegilops umbellulata (assembly GCA_032464435.1). NCBI lineage: Eukaryota > Viridiplantae > Streptophyta > Magnoliopsida > Poales > Poaceae > Aegilops > Aegilops umbellulata. The sequence continues at coordinate 145,677,008 of CP136059.1, read as the reverse complement.
CCATTCACAACACCAAAAGAAATGAAATGTCTAAACACATGGGGCAAGTGCAAGACAATCCAAGCATAATGTGCATATGGTGTGGTGAAGAAAGTGGGGCACTGAACACAATTGATATAGCAATTTTGCAACATGTGCGAGGCAATCAAATCATTCAAGCTAGTAGTGCAAAGATGCAACATGCTATAGGAAATCATGGAAATCATGTCATGTGAGCAAATAATAGATATAGGAAATGCACATGACATACCACAAGCACGAGAACAAAGCAAGATCATAGTATCATCATAGGCATGGGGCACATAGCAAACATGGCAATAACAAGCAATGTCTCCAGCAAGCTTGCAAATACACAAACAAGTATGAGAATCAATCGTCATGTGTAATGCAAAGCATGGGTCACAAATGCATGGCAAAGGCATAGGAAAGAGCATATCATGCAAAGTGAACATGGAAATATGGGCATAAAGTGAGAAGTGGTATATAACCCATAACCATGTGAGAGCCATGTAGAAGAAATGTGCGAAGTCTTTGCACGAAGAGAGCGGTGGGAAAGACAATCCATGGGATCCCAAGTCAACATTGCTCTCTAGAGCTCATTTTGTCAACTCGTGGGATTGTGAGGTTGACAAGTATTCATGGGTACCTACACAAAAGAGACACAAACCAAAGAAATTGTGTTCGTGGTAAATGTACACATCATCCATCATGATGTGTATGTGCATGTGTGAGTTAGCACAAGATAATCATCGGTCAAATAAATTTGATCCATGCTATAAGAACATGTCATCCATCATGAAAGAATAGTTGTTATGTATGATACGATGGGGACACAAATTGAGAATGCAAGTATATGGCACATCACTAGCATGTTTATTCATGGGGGGCATATTGTGCACACAAGTAGTGGGATCATGCAAAGTATGGAATGCATCAAAATCTCCTAATATGTATGAGGAAACTATGGGGGTCTCCTCATGAGCAATAGTGGAAACATCATATGGATAATATGAACTACATCCAAAACAATGCATATCGGAAGTTAGGTGGTCATGTAATGTGACGCCCCGAGACCGATGCGCCAGATGTCTTCTAGTTATTCGCTGTTGTTGCTTTGTCATTTGCTTGCGTGTCGCATCTTGCCATGTCATCATCCGCATTGCATCATCATATTTTCGAAACTTGCATCCGTCCGGGCTCTCCGAGTTCTCTCCCTTGTCCGTTCTGAGACCAACCACACTTGCACGCGCTTGCGGCATGTCCGAAATATTATTTTATAAGTGGCTAGAAAATGAATGGGATGAAAGTTGGCATGCGGTGTTGTTTTGTTGTTAGTAGGTCGCCTGCCAAGTTTCATCGCATTCGGAGTCCGTTTGGTGCCCCAACGGATAACTATAGCGGCAGTATTGTCGGTTTAATCGTCGGGCGTTTTCGGTCTCCGAAAACCGTTGCCGGGCTGCCTTCCTCTTCTCTCCTCTCAGCCCAAAACCCCTTTCCTAGGCCCAGCCTACCTACCCCTCTCGCTGGAGCTGTCCGATCGAGATCAAACGGCTCGAAACGGCCTCAAACCCACCAAACCCTAGCCCCTACCCTATTTAAGCACACCCACATGCCATTTTTGGCCTTCTCCCTTCTCCTCCTCGAAATCCGCGCCCCAATCATCAACCAGCCGCCTCCCACCTCCTCCCCTCGAATTCCGGCGCCGGACGACCCTGCCCTGCCACTTGGCACCGCCGCCATGCCCCTGGGGCCAATCCCAGCATGCCACCTCAACCCCAACGCCCGCGCCAGCCAACCCCCGTGCGCCATCTGTCCTCCCCACGTCGTCCCCGCGCCTCCACCGCGCCAGGCCCGCCGGAGGCCCATCGGCGGCCCGCCCCAGGGCCGAACCGGGCTCGCCGCCGCCCGCCGCCGCCTGGTCCCGAGCGCCTCCCGCTCCGGAGCCTCGCCGCCCGACCTCACCAGCGCCTCCGCCCCGCTGCCCCTCTACCCCGCCGCCTCGCCACCGCCGGCGAGCACCGCGCCGGTGCCGCCGCCGTCCCGGTGAGCTCGCGCCTCCCCGTCGCCCTCTCCATCTTGCTTCCCTCTCTCTCTCTCAGATCTCTCTCTCTCCCTCTCTCTCTCTGCAGGTCGCCGCCGTCCCCGTTGTTCCGCCATCGCCGGTGGCCTCGCCGTCGCCGGTGGCCTCGCCGTCGCCGGGAACGAGACCCCGGGGCCGGATCCACCGCATCCATGGCCGTCTCCGGCCTCGCCGGCCCTGCCGAAGCCTACCGTCGCCGCCATGGTCCTCTGCTCGTGCGAGCGCGAGACGAGGACGACGTCCAGGCCGCCCCCTCGCCCTGGTGGGCCTCGCTCAGCCTCAGGCCCAGCATCCCGGCCTGCCTCCTCCTCTCCACCAACCCGGGCCAAGGCCCATGGTGAGCACCAGATCCGCTGCGCCCCCCCCCCTTCCACTGTTGGCCCAAGCATAGATTCGGCCCGTACATGTTTTTTTTTTCAGTTCTGCGATTTTAGCATTATCCAGAGATTGCAGTTTTATAGGTTAGTCCCTAGACTTCATGCATTTAATCACCCAGGAACCGTGCATCGGATTAAAATGATTTATATATGAAACTTGCTTAAACTTTTGTGTAGATTAATAATTTGCAACTTTCATGTATGTTTAAAATGTTTAAAATGATGTTTGTTTAAATTTGCTCAAATGCCATGTTAAAATGATTTATTTCATAAGTAAATAACCGTAACTCGGAATTTAATAATTTATCTATATAAATGGCGTAGAAAAATGCATAGAATAACTTGGTTCACTTTATTTTCCTGGTTAACAACAATAAAATATGCTTTAGGGCAGAACAGTACCAAACCTAATATACGCATATGAGGAGTTTCTGGACTTGTTATTTTGTTGTTCCGGCCTCATTTAAACTTGCCTAAATAGTTAGTTTAATTATGCTTCACCTCTTGCCATGTTAATCAACATTTAACATTGTTGGGTACATAAACAAGAGAGAACTAAATAATTGATGTGGTGTTTAGTCAATATGCAACTCGTTGCATATTGAGCTCCACTTAATTTGTAGTGTTGGTCGTTGCACTTTGCCATGCCATGCCTCATTAAACCGGACATGCATCATACTTGGTTGTGCATCATTCCATGCTTATGTGGTTGTTGTTTACCATGTTGTTTGCTCTTTTCCGGTGTTGCTTCTTTGGGTTGGTTCCGATAACGTTGCGATTGTGAGGATCCGTTCGTCTACGTCCGTTTGTCTTCTTCATGGACTCGTTCTTCTTCCTAGCGCGATCTCAGGCAAGATGACCATACCCTCGAAATCACTTCTATCTTTGCTTGCTAGATTGCTCGCTCTCTTGCTATGCCTATGCTGCGATACCTACCACTTGCTTATCATGCCTCCCATATTGTTAAACCAAGCTTCTAACACACCTTGTCCTAGCAAACCGTTGTTTGGCTATGGTACCGCTTTGCTCAGCCCCTCTTATAGCGTTGTTAGTTGCAGGTGAAGATGAAGTTTGTTCCTTGTTGGAACATGGAGATGTTGTTCCTTGTTGGAACATGTTTACTTGTTGGGATATCATAATATATCTTATTTAATTAATGCATCTATATACTTGGTAAAGGGTGGAAGGCTCGGCCTTATGCCTGGTGTTTTGTTCCACTCTTGCCGCCCTAGTTTCCGTCATATCGGTGTTATGTTCCCGGATTTTGCGTCCCTAACGCGGTCGGGTGATTTATGGGACCCCCTTGACAGTTCGCTTTGAATAAGACTTTTCCAGCAAGGCCCAACCTTACTTTTACCATTTGCCTACCACCTATCCCTTTCCCTTGGGTCTGATCAACCCGAGGGTCATCTTTATTTAGCCCCCCCGGGCCAATGCTTGTCTAAGTGTTGGCCCAAAACGAGTAGACTGCGGGGCCCCCTCGAGGAAACTTGAGGTTTAGTTTTACTCGTAGGATGTCTCATCCGGTGTTGCCCTGAGAACGAGATATGTGCAGCTCCTATCAGGATGTCGGCGCATCGGGCGGCTTTGCTGGACTTGTTTTATTGCTGTCGAAATGTCTTGTAGCCGGGATTCCGAGACTGATCGGGTCTTCCCGGGGAGAAGGAATATCCTTCGTTGATCGCGAGAGCTTATCATGGGCTAAGTTGGGACACCCCTGCAGGGTTTTGAACTTTTGAAAGCCGTGCCCGCGGTTATGTGGCAGATGGGAATTTGTTAATGTCCGGTTGTAGAAAACCCGAAGTTGATCTTAACTAAAATACACCAACCGCGTGTGTAACCGTGATGGTCTCTTCTCGGCAGGGTCTGGGAAGTGAACACGGTTGTTGGGGTTATGTTTGACGTAAGTAGTTCAGGATCACTTATTGATCATAGTTGTTCGACCGTGCTTTGCCTTCTCTTCTCGCTCTCATTTGCGTATGTTAGCCACCATATATGCTAGTCGCTTGCTGCAGCTCCACCTCATACCTTTTACCCTACCTATAGGCTTAAATAGTCTTGATCTCGCGGGTGTGAGATTGCTGAGTCCCCGTGACTCACAGATACTTCCAATACCAGTTTGCAGGTGCCGCTGAGACCGTGCAGGTGACGCACCCGAGCTCAAGGAGGAGTTCGATGGAGATCTTGCCCTTTATGTTGTTTCGTTCTAGTCGATCAGTAGTGGAGCCCAGTTGGGGTCGATCGTGGACCTTTGTCGCTTTTGGGGTTTCTTCTTTTATTTTGGCTCCGTAGTCGGGCCCTGATTGTAACTGTATGATGTAATGTTTTATTCATGTATTTGTGTGAAGTGGCGATTGTAAGCCAACTATGTATCTCTTTCCCTTATGTATTACATGGGTTGTGTGAAGATTACCTCACTTGCGACATTGCTTTCAATGCGGTTATGCCTCTAAGTCGTGCTTCGACACGTGGGAGATATAGCCGCATCGAGGGTGTTACAAGTTGGTAATCAGAGCCTTCCCCGACCTTAGGAGCCCCCACTGATTGATCGTTTTTAGCGGCCGAGTTGTGTCTAGAAAAATGTTTTGAGTCATTTAGGAATTATATATCGGAGAGTTTAGGAATTCTTTTTACTTCCCAGTCTCCTCATCGCTCTGGTAAGGCATCCTGACGTAGAGTTTTGACTCTTCTCTTCTCAAATTTCACTAAAAAAAATTTAGGATCACGCGGGTATCTTAGAATTGTTCCGATGGTTTTATGATGACAACATTGTCTTGGTTGCCTCCCGTCAGCAGGGGTTTTAGAGGAGGTGTCCTGGGGAGTTGAGCTCCGAGGTGTTGTCGTCATAACTTTATCGTTGCAGTTCTGGAATACCTGAGTTTAGTACGCCGACATCGAAAATCTCTTTTGTATAGTTGTTGGTGAGATAACCCTGATAGCCCAGTACTGTGGCGAGTGCGGGAGTATTGCCATGACTCGTATAACGGATTGCTTTTCGAAGGTTGAGGTAGATGATTTCCGAAGATTTCTTGGTTATGTGTTGAAGGATGGATACAGCTGGATCTAGGTATTGTTAGTTTGGGTGATATATTTTGTGTCCCCTGTATCCCCAACACCTGATTGCATAACCAGAAAGTTTCGGGAGTTTATAAGTGGGAATTCAAGTATCTCTTAGGATATCGTTCCAACAGACACATGATACGATATGGGATCTATCATAGGTTTGTTTTCGGCTTATTCTGCAAGCCTAATCCTTTGTTTTGTTTTATTTGTGGTATTCGAGTTGCTTCAATGTCAAGTGTTGATTCCATACCTTTCCTAAACGGTGTTCTCATATTGCTATGAGAATACTAATCCTTCTTGATCATCAAGATTATCATGCCAATTCTTTTTCAACCGGCGTGTCCCTCTTCAAGTGGATCCGATCACTTCAACATTCGCAAGAAAAATTATCAGTTCTTCTCAACGATGTTTGCTTCATCCGTTCCAAGTTGTCTTTGTTTTTTCCCGCCCTCCCACCCTTATTTCTTCAAGGACGCAGATTTCTTGATCAAGTATCCATTTTATTCTTATGAAGCCTCTCCATTCTTCTCCTTCATGTTCTTCCCCGGTGTGTTCAATGCAATCTTTCGATGGTGATCACATCTTTTCCTCGTTTCAATACCTTCTCATACCAGTGCACCTCATAATATTTCACTTCTCGTTATTCGTTTGTTCCGGAGTGATGAAGATATCTCAGAAGATTCAAGTTTCCATTCTCAATTCACTCAAGTTCTTTCGAGGATGCTTTCTCATTCAAGCCATTTAAATCAACCGGTGCAATATCCCTTCCAAGCAATCTTTTCAACGGTGTTTCTTTTGAGTAGGCCCTAACCCACAGGTCTTTTTCCAGGATCTTACCTGACTCTTCTAATTTTTCCCGGAGCTATTCCCAAATTCTTTTCAAAGTTTGATGTAAGAATGTATTCCATCAGTCATATGTCTTTCTCCAAGATCTTTCAAATTCTTTTCATCGTTGGTTCAACCTTTCTAATGTTCATCCCGGAGTATCTCAACAAATTCTTGGTGGTTCTCATCGTCACTCTCAACATTTGAAGACCGAAGAAGAGTTTCTCTTAAATCTTGCCCCATTCTCTTCAAGATTCATGGTTCTAGCCTGATGCCATCCTCTCATATTTGTTTTCGATTGTGATAATTCTTTTCACCCATCCAGAGCATTTCAGGAGTCTTTTCATTCTGATTCTCCGGATCCCATCATCTCAGTATTATTCATTCTCAGCTTCGTCTATCATTCTCCAAATCTTACTGGTGCAGCTTTCAATATTCTCTAATCAGTTCATGATCTATCCGTTCATTTGTATCTAAATATCTCAAGTATCTTCATTCGTTTTCCGATTCTTCCAGTGAATTGTTCCTTTGATACTTTCATTTTCAATTTTTACGGTGGTTCGTTTAAGATTTCACTCCCTTCGTTATCATATCAATTCATTCGTCCTTTCCAACCCTACCGGTGGTTCATTGAAGTCCTTCTCAAGTTTGTGCTTTATCTCTCTTAATATTTTTCTACGAGAATAAGTAGTATGCCAAATCCATTGCTTGTCATCAGGTTAATTGGTGAAGGATAAGCATAATGTAATTCTTATTCTTGTTTTATCGAGTAAATTCAATTCTTTGTTCTGGAGGTTCATCAAAATTCTTGATTTCAATTGTTTCATCTTGTCTTACTCGGAGTTCCAAGCTCTCGTTATTCTATCACCACGGAGGACCATCTAATCATCTCAAAGCTTTACCTTGTGTTTTCAACTTCTCGTTATTTTTATCATCCTTTTATTACCGGAGTTCTTTATGGAGGCTCTACATGGTGCTTCGTCAAGGATTCTTTTCATTCTTCAATTGTTCTTCAAGATTTCTCTCGAAGTATGATCCGTCAAGTCATACTCTAAAATAAACATGGTGTTTCAACACATGTTTTGTCTTGAGGAGTTCAAGTATTCTTCATCTTGCATTCCAAAATGCAATTCTTTCAACCGTATCATTCGAGGTGGTATTATGTCATTGTTGATAAGTTGAGTTCATGTCTCATGATTCACATGTTGTTAAGAATGAGATATTTAAATCCATCATTTTCTCTTCGTTCAAGGGATCTTTTCAACCAATCTATCTCTTCGTTGGAGTTATCTTGCGTTATATTTCACCTAAAGCATTTCCTAAGGTTTGTTGCTATTGTGGTGTTTATCAATGACCCAAATTCTTCGTTTGTCCTCCCGGTGAAATAAGTATCTCGTCTCCTTGTTGATATCAATCCAATCTTTGGTTTTCGTTAGTGGCAGGTTGTCACCTCATAATGTTGAGATGTTTCCATAAGTCCACTACAAGCTTATTCTTTTCGTTGTTGGTTTTCCAACAACTCCGTTCTATCCTTCTTTTAAGGATGCTATATCAAATTCATTTGAGGTAGAAGATGTTATTGTCTTCTCCGTTCTTTTCATTCTATTCGTTCTTTTGTTCCGGAGGCATTGTGTTGTTGCTCTCGTCAAGTATCTTTCCATCTTGTCAAGTTAGTGTTCTATTCATTCCTCTTCTAACCGGAGTCTCATCCAAGTGCTTTCATTTGGCCAAGTTCATATTCGATCCCTTCCATGTTCCAACCGGAGCGTTATCGTAATTGATCATTATCGTTCTTTGTACATCTCGTTTCAACCGGAGTGTTCGCATGTACTTCTCGTCCATTGTTCTCGTCATTCATAGCTTTGCAAACTCCAAGGTTCACATGGTGTTCCTTGTTTCTCTTTTCTACCGGTGTGGTCATATTCTTTTGGGTTCGTTAAGCCCTTGTTTCATGTCTTTCAACCCACAAGGTTCTTGTAATGTTCCTTGTTCCTCTTTGATAACGGAGTGTTTGCAATTCTCCTCTTCTCCATGGTATTCTTTCTTTTATTTTGCTCAACCTCTCAAGGTTCTTTGGTTTCACTATTTTTTCAAAGAAGCAACTTAGCTTTACCTCTTCTCTTTCTCTTCCGTTTTCCCCTCCGGTGCCATTCTAGATCTCGGGACGAGATCCTCTCGTAGTGGTGGAGTGTTGTGACGCCCCGAGACCGATGCGCCAGATGTCTTATAGTTATTCGCTGTTGTTGCTTTGTCATTTCTTGCGTGTCGCATCTTGCCATGTCATCATCCGCATTGCATCATCATATTTTCGAAACTTGCATCCGTCCGGGCTCTCCGAGTTCTCTCCCTTGTCCGTTCTGAGACCAACCACACTTGCACGCGCTTGCGGCATGTCCGAAATATTATTTTATAAGTGGCTAGAAAATGTTCTCGGAATGGGATGAAAGTTGGCATGCGGTGTTGTTTTGTTGTTAGTAGGTCGCCTGCCAAGTTTCATCGCATTCGGAGTCCGTTTGGTGCCCCAACGGATAACTATAGCGGCAGTATTGTCGGTTTAATCGTCGGGCATTTTCGGTCTCCGAAAACCGTTGCCGGGCTGCCTTCCTCTTCTCTCCTCTCAGCCCAAAACCCCTTTCCTAGGCCCAGCCTACCTACCCCTCTCGCCGGAGCCATCCGATCGAGATCGAACGGCTCGAAACGGCCTCAAACCCACCAAACCCTAGCCCCTACCCTATTTAAGCACACCCACATGCCATTTTTGGCCTTCTCCCTTCTCCTCCTCGAAATCCGCGCCCCAATCATCAACCAGCCGCCTCCCACCTCCTCCCCTCGAATTCCGGCGCCGGCCGACCCTGCCCCGCCACTTGGCACCGCCGCCATGCCCCTGGGGCCAATCCCGGCATGCCACCTCAGCCCCAACGCCCGCGCAAGCCAACCCCCGTGCGCCATCTGTCCTCCCCACGTCGTCCCCGCGCCTCCACCGCGCCAGGTCCGCCCGAGGCCCATCGGCGGCCCGCCCCAGGGCCGAACCGGGCTCGCCGCCGCCCGCCGCCGCCTGGTCCTGAGCGCCTCCCGCTCAGGAGCCTCGCTGCCCGACCTCACCAGCGCCTCCGCCCCGCTGCCCCTCTACCCCGCCGCCTCGCCACCGCCGGCGAGCACCGCACCGGTGCCGCCGCCATCCCGGTGAGCTCGCGCCTCCCCGTCGCCCTCTCCATCTTGCTTCCCTCTCTCTCTCAGATATCTCTCTCTCCCTCTCTCTCTGCAGGTCGCCGCCGTCCCCGTTGTTCCGCCGTCGCCGGTGGCCTCGCCGTCACGGGGAACGAGACCCCGGGGCCGGATCCACCGCATCCATGGCCGTCTCTGGCCTCGCCATCCCTGCCGAAGCCTACCGCCGCCGCCATGGTCCTCTGCTTGTGCGAGCGCGAGACGAGGACGACATCTAGGTCGCCCCCTCGCCCTGGTGGGCCTCGCTCAGCCTCAGGCCCAGCATCCCGGCCTGCCTCCTCCTCTCCACCAACCCGGGCCAAGGCCCATGGTGAGCACCAGATCCGCTGCGCCCCCCCCCCCTTCCACTGTTGGCCCAAGCGTAGATTCGGCCCGTAGATGTTTTTTTTCTAGTTCTGCGATTTTAGCATTATCCAGAGATTGCAGTTTTACAGATTAGTCCCTAGACTTCATGCATTTAATCACCCAGGAACCGTGCATCGGATTAAAATGATTTATATACGAAACTTGCTTAAAATTTTGTGTAGATTAATAATTTGCAACTTTCATCTATGTTTAAAATGATGTTTGTTTAAATTTGCTCAAATGCCATGTTAAAATGATTTATTTTATAAGTAAATAACCGTAACTCGGAATTTAATAATTTATATATGTAAATGGGGTAGAAAAATGCATAGAATAACTTGGTTCACTTTATTTTCCTGTTTAACAACAATAAAATATGCTTTAGGGCAGAACAGTACCAAACCTAATAGACTGCGGGGCCCCCTCGAGGAAACTTGAGGTTTAGTTTTACTCGTAGGATGTCTCATCCGGTGTTGCCCTGAGAACGAGATATGTGCAGCTCCTATCAGGATGTCGGCGCATCGGGCGGCTTTGCTGGACTTGTTTTATTGCTGTCGAAATGTCTTGTAGCCGGGATTCCGAGACTGATCGGGTCTTCCCGGGGAGAAGGAATATCCTTCATTGATCGTGAGATCTTATCATGGGCTAAGTTGGGACACCCCTGCAGGGTTTTGAACTTTTGAAAGCCGTGCCCGCGGTTATGTGGCAGATGGGAATTTGTTAATGTCCGGTTGTAGAAAACCCGAAGTTGATCTTAACTAAAATACACCAACCGCGTGTGTAACCGTGATGGTCTCTTCTCGGCAGGGTCTGGGAAGTGAACACGGTTGTTGGGGTTATGTTTGACGTAAGTAGTTCAGGATCACTTATTGATCATAGTTGTTCGACCGTGCTTTGCCTTCTCTTCTCGCTCTCATTTGCGTATGTTAGCCACCATATATGCTAGTCGCTTGCTGCAGCTCCACCTCATACCTTTTACCCTACCTATAGGCTTAAATAGTCTTGATCTCGCGGGTGTGAGATTGCTGAGTCCCCGTGACTCACAGATACTTCCAATACCAGTTTGAAGGTGCCGCTGAGACCGTGCAGGTGACGCACCCGAGCTCAAGGAGGAGTTCGATGGAGATCTTGCCCTTTATGTTGTTTCGTTCTAGTCGATCAGTAGTGGAGCCCAGTTGGGGTCGATCGTGGACCTTTGTCGCTTTTGGGGTTTCTTCTTTTATTTTGGCTCCGTAGTCGGGCCCTGATTGTAACTATATGATGTAATGTTTTATTCATGTATTTGTGTGAAGTGGCGATTGTAAGCCAACTATGTATCTCTTTCCCTTATGTATTACATGGGTTGTGTGAAGATTACCTCACTTGCGACATTGCTTTCAATGCGGTTATGCCTCTAAGTCGTGCTTCGACACGTGGGAGATATAGCCGCATCGAGGGTGTTACATGTAATGGCATATAGGATAAATGATGCAAAGGAGGCATATCGATATCATCACAAGAAAAACAAATGCCAATAACCATGGGCTTGTAATCTATGCCATATGTGCAAATTGGGTTTATCTTAATGGCATATGCATAGGCACTATGAAGAGATTGTAAATATGACATATTGTTGATCTCATGCATAGCATATGACAAGTCAAGCAGATTGTCAAACATGATGTGACCAAGAGAATTATCACAAGAAATCCAATGTAACATGGCATCACAACTAGTAGACTCCACATGGCAATCCTCAAACTCATCATAAATGGGTAAATCATCACATGGGGAAATCACACTAGCATGAAGCATGACAATAGGTGATCAACATCATGCAAGCAATCAATGTCAACAGTGTCCACTAGTGGGACTAGAGCATCACCTTCACCTATGTTACCTTGTTCATTCCCCTCAAGTGGTGTAGGTGAGGTAGCAAAGACCAAATGGTGGTCATCATCTTCATTTTGATGGAACCATGTGGGGGGTGCATCATATTCCACCATGGCCATCGTCTTGTCCATAGGAAGGAAAAAGTCGTCGCGGATCGGTGCATCATCATATATGGGACCTAGCACCAAATGAGAAGACACAATAGAGGTAGAGGTCAAGTTGTTAGAAATGCAAATAGCCTCACATGCCCTATCAACTATCTCACTCTCTCTATGTGGTGGTCTACGCACTCCCTCAAAATAGGTGCACTCAATCTCACGTATGGTAGAGTCACTCATCTCACTCAAGTGGTGGGGGTTGTGGCTCTCCTCACACGGGAATTGGGGCAACTCATCATATATGGGGCTAGTGGTGAAGTCGCTCTCACTCTCAATAAGGTGGCTAAAATCACTCAAGTCATCATACGTCGTCGTGGTCGAAGGGAAAATCCCATGCTCAACCATCTCGTCGACGTCGCCGTGGATGAAGGCCGAAGATGGCACATCATCACTCTCCTCCATGACCGAAGGGAAAATCCCATGCTCGATCATCTTCCTTGAGGGGCTTCTGAAGATGGAAGTGTCGCCCTCACTCGTAGGTGATCGCCTTATACTTGATGATGTCGAAGTAGGCGTCATAGCCGCAGCTTCCTCTTGGTGGTGCTTGTCTCGCGGTCTTCTCTTGTGCTCATGAAGTTTGGTCGTAGCTTGATGTAGAGCTTTTTGGGACTTGTAGGTGTACGCATCACGAGCATCTTCATCATGATGGTGTTGTAGTGCTTGAGCTCGATGATGTTCCGAAGATTGGCCACTTGAGCGTTGCCATATTGAAGATGACAAAGGGGAAGAAGACTTGTAGTTGGCCAACATGTCTCGTACTTGATCCCTTTGTTCGGCCAACTTGGTGTCGAGGTAGTCCCTTATACTTGCTTCATTTTGGCGAATGTAGATGGTGAGTTGTTCAATGCCTTGCTTTGCTCGTTGTAGTCCGAAGATGGACGTTATGGTGATGTAGTTGTTCGCGTTGTCGTTGTCGTGGAAGACCGGAGATAAAATGCCTTGCCTATCCATCACAAGACTCGAGTAGAGGTGAGTAGGAAATGAGATAAACAATACCAAGTTACCTTTTCCCAAAGTTGAGGATGTATCCCGTTTCACTCAATGTGAGATGAAAGAATAGTGGAATTGGTACCGGACTTGTTCACTCACACTTATCAAGTAAAGCTTATGGAGGAGCTCGGTGAGGATAGTGGCACAAAAATTTGATGCAAATGTTAGCAAGAGTCAATAATGTTGGAAAAGATTCACAAATTCACAAGTGAAACAAGTAGACCAATAGCAATATGTGGCACATGGAAACACACACACGGATAGATAAATGGGGTCGTGCAACCAAGGAATGAGCACAAAATGTGGAATCCACGAAAAACGCTTGTGTTGCACAACTCAAGAGAGACGCTAGCACGATTGCTCAATAGGTGGATACGACACTTGTGCATAACCTAGAAGATGCAAAATGTATGAACTTTTTATCCCAAGTATGCTATGTGTATGATGTTCCCGGTATTTCGCACACGATGATCCAAGATTATCAATATGGTAGTGTGGTATGCAATGTGGCGATGCTATGGCTCTTGCTTACAAGCTCTCTCTTTTTCTTTTTGCTTAAAAGCTTATTCTTTTTTTTTATATGGCCACTATGCGAAATGCACAAACCAAGATAGCAATTTTGTATATGCGTTAACAATCTTGTCACACAAGTGATGGTATGATGATACCAAGATGATACCAATATGATATGGTATATATGCAATGGAAGGTACGGATCACTAATGTGCACAAGTAACGTTGCCGGCAATACTCAAAGGCTAGTCTCGATAAGCAAGTGACGCAAAATGGGCTAAGGGGTGAACAATATAATGGCATGAATGTACAATGAAGGGATACCACGATACCGAGGTGATATTGAGGTTACCGTTCTTGCTTACGGTTAGGATGTCAAATTGGCGAAGTGGTCGATGTCCAAGACGACCTCGTGGCGATGATGAGTGGCGGTGTTCTTGATGTACATACCAAGATGATGTAGACCCATCCCTAAGTAGCCGAAACACCTTAGGAAACAGTAAAAACCGCAAACTCAAAATCTCCAAAGGCAAATGTCAAATGGTGGTAGTGGAATGCGTTGGTGGCTCCGGAGTTAGCAATGCGGAAGTGGTGGTGGTGGATGATGAAGAAGCAACCATCCCTAAGTATCTGAAACACCTTAGGAGACTCAAGTCACCCCTCAAGCAACCACAAATACTATATGGATCGAAAATGGGTTAGGTTGCGGAAAGCTATGGTGGTTTTGCGAAAGATATGGTGGATGGCCTATGCAAAGATGCCAAAAATGCCAAATTTTTTATGGAGTAAAATGGTGTTTGAACCTTTCTAGATGGATGGGGGATGTCAATAGCTACTCAACGAGCTAAAGAACGCAAAAATCGGACTCCGAGAGCAAAAGTTATGGCCAAAACGTAAAGTGCACGGCGGTTTATTCTGGGGGGTGCAGGTGCCCGGGGGTGGAAGGTGTGGGCACCCGGGGTGGTCCGAGGCAAACAGCCCGGGGGTGCGGGTGCCCGGGGTTTGGTGTGCGGGCACCCAGGGCGGTCAGCGGGGGTGGGCGGGGGGGGGGGGGTCCGGGTGCCCGGGGTTTGAGGTCCGGGTGCCCGGGGGCGGAAATTAGTGGGAAGATGCAAGAAATTGGTGGATTTTGTGGAGGGAAAGGTGGAGATGGATGGGGGAATGCTAGATCCACTCGAAACCAAGCAAATCCATGGATCAAATCCAACAAAACCTCATCAAACCAACAAATCACAAAAAAAATTAGGGCTATTTTTGGTGGGGAAATTTTCGAATTTGGGGAAGAAAACAACAAAATTAGGCTAGAGAACAAGAAGGGGGGCTCCAATTTCATGAGAAACCATGGCTCGTGATACCAAGATGTTGTAGGGTGGAACTCTAAGTGAAGATATTTCACGAATTGGAGGGGGAATCCTCAAGAATAAGATGAACACAAGAGAGAAAACAAGAGGAACACTCAAGAACAAGTCCAATCACACATCCACTAGACCAACAAACACACAAGATCCACAAGGTACATGAACAATCAAAGGGAAACAAGATATATGGTAGAGTTCATCCCAAATCCTATGACGGAGATGAGGGCTTGATGATCTAGGAAGATCCTTCCCTCAAGGGGGTCTTGAGTCAGGTCACACCAAGAGGAGGTCTTGATCTCCTAGTGGAGTGGATCCATGGAGCAAAGCTCACAAATGTCTGTCATATACTTTGCTATCTTCTAAATGAGCTAGGGAAGGGGTATATATAGTCTAGGGACCCAATAAGAGGAGGAGGGGGAATACATGGGTAAAAACCCAAAAGGCACGCAGGCCCTCGGAGTGGACCGGGCACCCGGGGGCAAACCGGCCGGGCACCCGGACCGGTCAGGGCCATCGCCCGGGGGTGGCTGAAGGGGGCCCAGGCACCCGGGGTTGACAGCCCGGGCACCCGGGGTGGTAGATGGCGCCCAGGGGAGGAGGGGTCGGGCACCCGGGGCCGAAGGTGCGGGCACCCGGGCCAGCGGCCTGTGGCTGGGCGGGCGGCCGGGCACCCGGGGCCTCGGGCCGGGCACCCGGGGTGGCCTGGGCGGTGGCTGGGCCGTGCGAGGCCGGGCACCCGAGGCTGACTAGGAGCAGCTCCAGGGGGGCCGGGCCTCCGGGGCCAAAGTGCCCGGGCACCCGGAGTGTCCACAGCCTCTCCATCTTCTCTCTTCTCGCTTCTCTCCACCTTCTCCATGGTTGCTTGAATCTCTGTCCTCGTGTCCTCCCGGTCATCTCCTTGGTACCTAACAAGGCACAACGTTTCTATTTGAGGTAGGACCCGACTCTCATATGGAACCAAAAGAAGTTTTGAAGAGGAAGGAGTCAACCTCAGTTTCGGTGGCACGTGCGTGTGCTCTTGCCATCGGTCTTCTCCGTGCTTGCGGTGGCGGTGTGATGTCCATGGTGATGGTCGAGGGATGCTCCGCATCAAAAGGGAGAGAGAGAGAGACCCTATGTGAAGGAAAGGTTTCTCAGTCTTCCCAGATGCTTGGTATTCAAAGAGGAGATAAGTCACATGTCTTTAAGAGGGGAAAAGACATGTTACTATATGTTATGATTATTTTGTTCTGATTTTCTTTTCCCTACCTTCTCCTAGTATCCCATATAAGATTCAGGGGGAGAAAGACATCTAAGGGAAGGAAGTCTTCGAATTCATTGCATATCTTTACTCTTTAGGGACATGTCTATAACCAATAGAGTACCTAGTACTCACTTTGTACATGTCATCCCAATCTTGGGACTCTTGTGGTTTCTGTTCTTGCTCTTCGTAGTAGATGTTTCTGTGTTATCTAACCTTGTTTAGTCAGGTTCATCACTTCCAAAGCCACCTCAAGAGCACAAGGTAAGTATATGCACCACACCCATGTGCATGATGATCTTTTGCTGATGTACATATTGTTTGCAAGAAGGACTCATGAACATAAAGGTACACTTCCTATATTCATACCATTTGCTCTGATGCATATAGCCAAGATACATGTAACTCATTGCTTGCTCTGGCATGCTTATGCATTCACATGTTCTTTCATTCCATATTTACATGATTGCATACATGTAGGGGGAGCATATGCATGTTACATGTCCTTCCAAAGCTTTACTTGCTATTCTTTATATCCTTATCTAAAGCTTTGATGTATGTTGTCATCAATTACCAAAAAGGAGGAGATTGAAAGCACAAGTGCTCCCTGGGTAATTTTGGTAATTAATGTCAACATATCTCTTGTTGGACTAATACTTTTATCTAGTATATTTCACATGAGTTCAATAGTGGAGTGGCGGGGAGAAGAGGATGTGGAACCCCTTCAACATGCTAAGGACAGAAGATTGGCAAAAGCTCAAAAGCTCAAGACTCTACATTTTCATTTTAGTGATCCAAGATCACATTGAGTCCATAGGAAAAGCCAATACTATTAAAAGGGGATGATGTTTTTCTTAATGGCTTGCTTGCTCAAAGAGCTTAGTGATATGCTCCAATGCCCTCAACCACTTTCTCATTTGCACATATGTCTCAAACCTAAAGTCAAACACGGCCCCACCAATTTGTTCTATCCAGCGCCACCGAGTTCATTTGACATAGCCACTGCGAGAAACCCTAATCAGTTCGGTCTCGCCGATGGGATCTCGGTCTCACCGAGATGGGCGTGCAAACTCTCTGTTGCATGTTGCAATTATTTCGGTCTCACCGAGATATGCAATCGGTCCCATTGAGTTTGCTTGACCAACTCCTTGTTTTGCTTATTACCCAAATCGGTCTCACTGAGTTTGTGTAATCGGTCAAACCGAGTTGAGGTTTTACCCTAACCCTAGCACATCGGTCCCACCGAGTTGATCATATCAGTCCCACCAAAAAGCCTAACGTTCACATTTTGAACCAAATTGGTCTAACTGAGTTTCTCGATTCGGTCCCACCGAGTTTGGTGAATTATGTGTAATGGCTAGATTTTGTGTGGAGGCTATATATACCCCTCCACCCTTCCTTCATTCATGAGGAGAGCCATGAGAACGTGCCTACACTTCCATCATTCATTTTCTGAGAGAGAACCACCTACTCATGTGTTGAGACAAAGATATTCTAATCCAACCACAAGAATCTTGATATCTTGCCTTCCCCAAGTTGCTTTCCACTCAAATCATCTTTCCACCAAATCCAAATCTGTGAGAGAGAGTTGAGTGTAGGGGAGACTATCATTTCAAGCACAAGAGGAAGGAGTTCATCATCAACACACCATCTGTTACCTTTTGGAGAGTGGTGTCTCCTAGATTGGTTAGGTGTCACTTGGGACCCATCATCAATATTGTGGAGTTGAACCAATGAGTTTGTACGGGCAAGGAGATCGCCTACTTCGTGAAGATCTACCCTAGTGAGGCAAGTCCTTCGTGGGCGATGGCCATGGTGGGATAGACAAGGTTGCTACTTCGTGGACCCTTCATGGGTGGAGCCCTCCGTGGACTCACGCAACCGTTACCCTTCGTGGGTTGAAGTCTCCATCAACGTGGATGTACGATAGCACCTCCTGTCAGAACCACGGAAAAAATCTTCGTGTCTCCAATTGCATTTGCACACTCCAATCTCATCCCTTTAAATTCTTGCAAATTGCATGCTTTGCTTTCCGATGCTCATATACTTTTGCCATGCTTGCTTGAAATGTATTGTGAATGTTTAAACTTGTGCTAAAACTCCACCTTAACTTAAAGAAACAAAAAACTGCTACTTTTCTTTGTTGAGGGTCTAATCACCCCCCTCTAGACACCTCTTCTCGATCCTTTGAAGTTTATTAATGGACGCTGGAGCACCGGCCGAAGTGATGTCTACAGCTCTGGCCAAAACCATCGAGGCTCATGGTACGAACAAGCGCAAGCACCCCGTCTAGACTACCGTAGACAAGCTCAAAGCCATCGCCCTCTCCAAGCCCCCCTCTCCGGGATCCCTCAATAAGCAAGTACAGGTAATATCTCTTGATCTCGATCTTGATCATGTTTTTTCATCTAACACGTAGTACTAGTACTAGTAGTACCACTTTCTTGGTGATCTTGCATGTGATTTTTGTGAGCCAAATGATGGTTCTAAATTCCTCTTTTGACAAAAACATGCGAGAGGTTGACATTGATTTCTTATAGATTACTTTTGACTTCTTTATGAACATCAATGCTACCTTTGAAGAGGGTATATTTGCCTCAGTAACTTGTGTTATAGATATTGCAAGTAATCCCTCTGCTCTCATGCCTTTGAAGACATGTTTTAGTGTCCTTGTTCACTCATTTCTGTGTGTATATGTAGTCATATATGGAGTAAAATATTGAAAATCATCTTATATTTCTGAACAGAAGTAGTAATAAAATATTTGGTTTCTGTTTGAATTAGAACTAGGTCCACGGTGGAGATGAAGTTATCAAAGTCATTTGTGTGAACTAGAAGACCTGAGGATGACTTCTACTACTAAACTATCCAGTTGTTGTGTCCTTGTCGCCACGTGTCCTGAACTAGTGTTTTCCTGTAGCATTGTTGTTAGACGTGTTCTCGAGGCTATACTTGACCACAACAATTTCCTGGTTGTGCCTTCGATTACGAAGGGCGTGGTTCTTGTAAATCTTCTCGACAAATCTGAGGCGGCCTGTCTTCATCGTCATGTTTATGAGTGGAAAGACCACTTTGTTAGGTTCTTCAAGGTTGACGAGATGCTGATGGTGTAGGTAGACATCTCTCACGAATTCCATGGCCTAGTCAGTTATGCGGGGTTTATCCCGTAGGTCGGTGGAAAGAAATAGTCTGCAGAGTTTAGTTAGTGCAACTTTGCTTGTGTGTACTAAGTACTATTGTTCAGTACTTTATTTGTGTTTGTGAACCCTGCATTGTTTTGTATTGTTGCTTTTGGTGTGTGGTGAGTCCTGGGAACAGTCTATGTTAATGTCTGTCCACTCAATTCACTCTGTATATTTTGAAGTATCCAGACCATCTTTTTTGTGAGGACGGTTTATCAATTATGGTTACAATCCAATATCTGTATGCATTGCAGGGTTTATCGCACCCGCCAAGATTTCCAGTCCCATGGATGTTCGGTCCATATGATTTGTCACGACCTTTGGACTGTCCTGCTTGTGGGAGTAGGCCGGGGCCCTGCATGCCACATGTAGTTGGACGATCAATCTTCTATTTAGTACTTCAACATAGTTATTTCCTGGTAAGGATTCACTCGTGTCACATCAAGTAAATCTTATTGATTTACTATCTAAATCTTATTGATTTCATTTCATGCTTTCTTTCTTTTGCTGCAATATTACGATGCAGGTTTTGCCATGTGACATTCATCACAGAATGAACCGTTTGGTTTTCTCTACGATGGTTATTTTTGCCGGTTTCACTTCTTATGTCGTGTCAGTAACGAAGGCACTATCCATCACTTATATTACTGGAAACAATTGGATTAGTCTGTTGCCTGAGTACAAGCTGAATCCCAATATTGAACTGTAGTTTGGTTTAACAAACACGCCATGATTAGTCCTTCTCATGTTTAAAATAAATGAAGAAAAAGACTGGATCACGGTCATGGAGCCTAGTCAAGTTAGAAAGCTGATCATAGCAGACCAGACACGATCGCCACTGTCTCGCACATCGATACCACCTTCAACAACAGATCGAGCATCGACACCTTCTGTGATGGCACTTGCTCTAGCACTGACAGCGGCTGCAGCTCAGTCTGATCTAGCTGAGGATTGGGCACAGACCGCGTCAGCAGATCAGGCTGATCTACCGGAGGATCGGGCATCGACACCGGCACCTGCTCTACAAGGAGCACCATCTTCGGCAGCAGCGGCGGCACTACCAGTCGCACCGGCACGGGCACCAGCAACGGCTCCGGCACCTGCACCAACACTTGCACTTGCATCTGCTCAGGCCCGTGCAGCGGCAATGGAACCAGCAGTTGCACCGGCAACAGACTGGGCTGCAGTTTGCACTGCATATACCAAAGTCCTTACAGAAACTAACATGTCCACTTTCTTGGTAAGCATTGGCCGCCCAAGTGCTTCTTTCGTTTTTCTTTCCGTGTTGTTTCACATGATTCACTATGTTGATCTAAATGTTTGTGTATGTATTATTGTTTGCAAACATAGAATTCCTAGAGCAACGAGGGAGTCGTTCAACAATCCGATCGACCGTGGCCAAGTTTCTCTTACCATGCGCAACCTTGGCGTGAATGAACCTGCTCAATATACTGTAAGTGCAAAGGATGGTCGCATGATCACTACTAGGGAAAAGCCTAGCAGCAGCGCGGGTTTTATGCCTGTAAATAGCGCGGGAGGGTGCGCTACTGATAAGGCGCTACAGCTAATATGTAGCAGTAGCACCTGTCGCCCCACGCTACTGCTATACATGGATAGCAGTAGCGCGCTTTGGTGAAGAGCGTTGCTGATAATATCTGCAGCGCTTTTTACATGGAAGTGCTACTGGTAAGGTGGCGCTGCTGCTAACTTTCTTCCCCTCGCTACTACTAGTTTTATTAGTTTTTTTCTACATATTTGTTTCGTAATTTGTTTTATATTTGAATAGGCTTTATACAATAATCTTTAGCATATCACACACGTACAAATGTAATCATAGCATATACATACAACTAGTCTCCAAAAATCATTTTATCATCATAATCATCATCCAACACAAAGTGGTCTCTCGTCATCATCTCGAAAATAGCAATACAAGTCTCGATTACTTGCAACTACATCGTCATCCATCTAAACAATGATATACGCGAGAAGAGCTATCACTTTGAGTGAGATCGGAACTATGCAGTACACGAGTTCGTATCCCTCTCTCGCATTAGCGTGAACCTAAACTAACTACTGCCTATCGCTCGGAAACCGGAAACTGGTACACCTGGGCCTGACACTCCGGCCACTCGTCGTATATAAACTCCTGGCGTAGCACTTCTTCACCATTGATGATCTATGCACCTGCATCGTCACATGAGTCGATGATATGCAACATATATAGTTGAGCAGCAGAAAGAGACAGACTTGGAAAAAATAGAAGCAATATATCATAAGCATGAATAACAAAGTTGATCGTACCCAAAATGCCCTAACTAGAGTGATCGTCGCTAGTCGAGGAGGACGGTTTAATTACATCACAAATAAAGTTTCGTCATGCATAACTCAAAGTTTCGTCATACAGAAAGTATGGACTAAACGGACATATTGTCATATATCGACAATCACTCCAACATGTCGTGCCATCCATCCAAGTCAGGGAGATAGTCCCTGAGCCTAGTGAAAGGCTTTAGGTCGAGATGCTGAGAGGCTCTCCGTGTTCGGACGTCTTCCCGCGACATTTGTTTTTCTTCCTAGAACATCCCTGTTTTTCCGATGACCTCCTTCATGATGATTTGGGCAAGTTCACGCTGCATGTGATAGAACTCGGCTCGAAGTTGATGATCCTCGATATCTCCTACGTTCTTTGCCCATTGCAGAATATGGGCATCGCCAGATGTAGGTGACATGCGAAGGTTCTGGTGATCCCATCTGTACTCTAGCATGTGGTGTAGGACATAGAATCTATCATTAAGAGAACCACTTGGTTGCTGGATGCAGCAGAAGTCGGTCTTATGGCCGAAGGCGAGCCTGCCACCCCTTCTCTTCTTGTCCTGGACCTCTCCTCCCCATGCTTCATAGTAAAACATAGCACTATCGAGAACATCCTTGATGTGGCTGTAGTCCTTTTTTTTAATGTTCTTCGACTAGTCCAAGTAAAGAGCGTGGGAGTATCGGGGGTAGAGGATGATGAGGACGGCGCGCCCACCGCTGCGCAAAGTAAGTACACCTCAAATTAATTAGCCTCCACCATGCAAATGAATGATTGAAATCGAAGGAAGGATATCTGCGCGGATGACTTACAGGGGATGATAAGGCACGAGAATCGCCTCCTTGTCCTTATTGGCGAGCATTAAATTGACGATGTATTCCCTCGCGTATTCGCAATGCTTTGCGCAGACTCCCAAGAAGCTCTCGTGCATGAAGTACGGGTCAGCGGCACAGACATGAGGTATCTGCTCAACCCCGATGATGTAGTTCATGTGCAAGGTATAAAGGCGGACAAACGTAAAATCTAGCTTCTTCACGTGAAACATGTCGAATATGTAATCGAATCGAAGGAAGAACTTATCCGTGGGGAACAAGTCGACGTATGACAATTGCCGCGGAATGTTAACCACGTAGAGTGGGTATCCAGGATCTTTCGAGGCGATGAGGCCTTTCTCTATCCGCAGCACATCGTCATGAAGACTCCTTAGATCGCCGAATCTGGCCCTTAGCGCTACTGCAGGTAGGATTGGTTGACCTGGGATATGCAATTTATCCACACCGGTGATATCTATACGGTCTTGAACCCGAGGCTGCTGAGGCGGCTAGATCATAGAATCACCTTTCTTGCCTTGCCTCGCTCTCTTCCTAGGCTTCTTTGCCGGAAGGTCGGCTATAATACGTTGAGCCTCCAGAGGCGGCAATTCAGGCACCGACTCATGACGCTCAAACTCTGAGTAGGCGCCAGTATAGACATATTGTTGAGTGCCATCGTCATCCTCATCCTCATCCATGGCCATGTCATCAGTGACTAATGGAGCCTCTTCCTTGCCCCGTCCGCTATCACCGAACCCGACACCCGACGCTAGTTCGGTAGGTGGGGTGTTGATGTTCATACCTTGCAGAGGTTGCGTGCTCGTGGGTATGCTCCCGGCCGCCTCCAGACGAAGTAGACTCTTTGGCCACAACAGGACCCACCCATTGCAACAATCACCAAGCCGCCGCGGGGTCTCGTCGTCATCCCCCTAGTACCAGAGGAGGCAAATTCTCATGGCCCGGTTTGACACTGGCCACGGAAACCTTGAAGACGTTCGGGGGGATCGGCCGGCTGTGGAACAATGGTTCCTTAGGCTTCATTATCGTCGCCTTCCCCACGTCCACCTTCTGGTCGCCGATGGTGTACAATATGGTGCAAGGTGTTTCGTCGACCTGCAAAGAAAAGTCTACAACGTGAGACATCCGAAAGGCAACCCAAAACGGGAGATTATACATTTGTTGAAGGGGGCCAGTGTGACAGATACTGTGAGGGCGTCGAGATCGGCCAAAGACGAAGCACTTCCAAGCACGTCCGCTATGGGAGCAGGTGCGGGAGCCGGTGTGGGAGCCGGTGCGGGAGCAGGTGCAGCTGCAGGTGTTGGTGCAACGCTAGTCAAGCTGCTCCCCAAGAAGTCAGCAAGGGGAAAGTCCGCTGCATTTTTTTCTGGACTTTGCCTAGTCCAATTGAAAATGGTGGGAACCAAGGAAGTAGACATATCTACAACCATCTATTTTGCGGCAGCTACCGCTGTTGCGACTGTCTCAGATGATTTCTTCTCAACCGCAATGTCAACCTTCTTATCGATGTTTTCTTCGGTTAACCTCCGTCTTTCCTTTCTCTCCTCTTGGTCTCACTGTAGTACTTCTTCCATGTGGCGCCGTCTCCGACACCGTGCACGCGTCCATACGACGGTCGAGTATTCACCGGCAGTTGTTTCAATATGTTCAACGCTCGGTTGAGTGGAGTGTCCCACTTGGGCCTCGCCAACGCCTCAGACGACGATTCGTTTTCGGCCGCAATCCTGTGCTGCTCTGTCTACAAAAGGCACAAGGATCGTTTACAAATATGCATGACTAACGTGTAGTCGAATTGATCAAAAACTAAAATTACCAGCAGTCTCATGAACTCTGTCGTGAGCGTGTTCGTCTCGAAAATCTTCTTCACTGGGTCCCAATGGTGCGGGGCCCTGAGGACGTCACGCTCCTGCGGGATGGTGAACTCCGCCAAGGGGTCTGGGATGCCCAGACTCGCAGTTTCCGCATCCTCCTTGGCCCATATGGACCTCTTCCCGCCATAACCACGACTTCCAAGGTGATGGCACCCAATGTTCCTCTGTTGAAGCCCCTTCATGTACTTCGACTTTTTTCGGCATCTTCGGCCTCGCAAGCCGCCTTGAATATTTCAAATTGCTCTGTTGTGATTGTCGGATTATCCTTTACAATCTCGGAGTAGGGTTCCTTTTTGTCGATCTTTGCTTTCACCCTTGTTTTCCAGGCGGCCAACGCGTCGCTAAACTTGGACATGGCATGTTTGTTTATCTTCTTCATTGTCGGGTCCTTATCTGGATCTTTATAATCCTTTTCATTCCGGCCTGGGAACAAGAATATCTAGTGTATCTTCTTTAGGAGGGAGGGCCTCATATTATCTATCTTCTGTAGTTTCTCATCGTTGATGGTGGCGGTTGTCTCTAAGATGCAGCCTATTTGATTGCAGTAGCATGCGCGCGCTTCCTCGGGCGCGGTTGGCTCAAAATTGTCGCCGTCCATCGACGTGACCACCAGTCTAGTAGTCCTGAGTTTGTTAGGAAGCCGTTGTCTATTTGCTTTCGGTTCTACACCGGCTCTGCTCCTCGAGGAAGCACCGGCCTCAGTCTCAGCGCCGGTCTCGATGCTGGTCTGAGTCTTAGCGCCGATCTCAGTCTCAGCACCGGTCTCAGTCTCAGCACCGGTCTGCGTGTCGTCTCAGTCCCGATGTGACCGGTGGGCCCAGCAACAACATCGGTTGATCGTCGGCAAGGCTCAAAAATTCGTCTGCCACCAGGTAGACATCGTCGCAATAACCAGAACCCTGTCCTTCATCGTTGCTAGCCATGTTTCCTACGATTAAATCTAATCAATTAATTCTAGACCTAATAAAATGAATAATGACATAAAAAAGGCCTATGTTTTGCAGGAACGTTGACTCCTTCCCGGTGCAGCAAATCCCCGGCACTCGATATGTCCTAGTTTGTAGCACAAGTCATGCCGAAAATCACGGAAAATTTTGGCATGACCATTGCTAAAAAGTGGACAAATCGAGAACCTGAAATTTGCCGGAACGAAAATGAATCAACATTCCGGCAAAACATAGGCCACTCAGCTTCATTCTCTAGAAACAACAAAAGGCCACTTGGGCACAATCGAAACATGGGCAAACACAATTGAGGAATTTGCATATATCCTGACCACTTCAAATGTGCATGTCCTAGCATTTGACACTTGAAGATAATATACACAAATCTCATGCTCTCTCAAACTTCAATTTAAAAACCAAATATAGATTATATTTAGTTAACTACTGAACTAAACTTTACTCTAAACTAAACCCTACTGCCCTAATTAACATCTAGTTAAACAAACTCAATTCAGAAACTAAACCCTACTAAACTAATTAACATCTACATTATCTACTACTTAACATCTATTATTACCCTAACTAAAAAACATTAACAGTATCTACTACTTAACTTTAACATCTATTAACTAAAAAGGATGGGTGGGGGGCTTACAGAGAGGGGAGAGATGGTGGCGGGGAGGTGCTCGGAGAAGGGGGTAGGGGCGGCGAGGGAGGGCTCAGGATCGGGACGCGACGGTCCTGGCGGGCTCGAGGGCAGTGAGGTCGAGGGCGGCCCGAGAGGCGGCGGCGGTGAGGCTGGGCGGCCTCAGGCGGCGGCCCTGAGGATGAGCGCGACGTCGACACCGGCAGGAGACGGCGGCGAAGTGTGGGCGACGGCGAAGTGGGGGAGACGGCGGCGAAGTGTGGCGAGGGATCGATTTGGGGGAGAAGTTGTGGCCGGGGGGAAACCGTTTTTGGTTAAGTCAAAAGTTACGGTAGCGCGTTACAGAAAACGTGCTATAGCTAAGTTAGCAATAGCGCGTTTCCGAGAACGCGCTACTGCTACATCTTCATCATTTTTCCCCTTTTTCATTTATTTTTCTTTACATTTTATATTTTTCCTTTCTCCTTTTTCTATTTCATTGATTCTTATTTACTTTTCTATTCATTTTTTATTTTATTTTATTTTCGTTAGCAGTAGTGCTTTACGCGTAAATGCGCTACTATAAGTGTATTAGCGGTAGCACGGTTTTTGGAAGATCGCTACTACTATGTGTAGCCCATCGGCTAAGTGATTGGAATTTCAGTAGTAGCGAGTTTTGGGTGAGACACAATACGTATATATGTCCATCTGCAGCGCGCTTATTTTGCGCGTGCTACTACTGTCTAGCAGTAGCGTTCTTTTTTAACAAGCGCTACTGCTAAAGTTCTGCGTATAACGTTTTCCCTAGTAGTGGATGATTGATTCTAAAGGATGGTTAAGGTTCAAATCTAAATCATATCTTGCGGTAGGGGATGATCTCAAAATCAAACTTTGTTGGTAAGGAGAGCTGGTCCAAATCAAGTTTGAAATTCGTCAGTAGGAGCACGCAACTGCCGAACTAATCTATCCTCCGAGAGATTTTGATGTAATAATCTAGCACGGTGAAACAAGTGTCCTTTGTGTATAAATAGTACGACAGTATTATCTATCACGTGCTATATCGTTGATAGAATTGCAACTTTGATTGCTGGTTAGGAACTGTCGTTCGATTTCATTCTAACAGCTGCCGTGCTTTATTCAGTTTTGTGTATTCGCCTTGCGAAAACATCTAAAACCAGCGTTGTATCGATCGCTTGCAATATGAAAAGGGCTGACATAGAACACAGGGGCCCCCACACATGTAGGCCCACCGGCCTGTGGCCCAAAGTCTTGAACCATGAGCCTGTCTAGGTATTATATTCTCAGCTGAACCACCATAATGCCCGTGCATTGCATGTAACATCAACATGCATTTGTATGATTATTGTATCTTGTGAGAGAAAAGGATGAACGAGGGAAGGCCTTATTTGCAAATGTGGAGGGGTGTGTGGGTACCTTTTTGCAAAACATCCATAGTTTCCTTCCTATCCCTCAGATATAAATCTGACGCCCTATATTGCAGGATGGCAGGCACACCATCATCACCAACTCTGTTTTCTATAATTATATATGTTATATATATTCCCCTTGGTTTTTCTCATGTATAAAGTTGTGATATAAAAGATTTTTATATTTCTTTACAGAGGGAGTATCTCTCTGTCAAAAATATATTTATGTGTAACTAGTTACTCCTGTCTTTCTACTTCCTTTCGCTGATATGTGGGGCATCCGGCAATGGGGTCCATGTGCTATGAACAAATTAGAGTGCACAACTGCATGGTAGACACACCCCAGTCGTAGCGCCGTAGTAATGCCCAATGAGCAGTCAAATCACAAAATCCCCACCTTTCCAGCTTTAGCAGTAAGCTGGACGAACGAACCGGCAATATTACACTGGGCCTGAATCCCCTTCTCCCTCGTCTGCTTGTTTAGAGAAAAACCCCTCTTGGCGATTGCATAGGGTATTCTCATGGAGAACCAGGTACGAATTCTTCATCCATCCCTGATAAATACAAGTCCTTTGGTCGCGGGTAATCCTAGGATGGCAGCCGTCACCGTTGATGCATTTCTTCCCTACTGAATCTAGTGTGTTTCATTTGCAGTGCCCAAAGTGCGAGGACCCTACAGGTTTCTGCTCCCTAGGTGAGACGCCACACTTGTTCCTTCTCATCCTAACACAAGATTTTAGAACACGCACAGTATGTTCCTGGAATCCTCTTTTCTATCCGGGAGGGTGGGGTTTTTGGAACCTGCTGTCAACTAATTTGGAAATTTGGATTGCTATATTTGGATAAAAGGTACTAGTACCATGGTCAACACTGATGTGAAGGAGGAAATTATTTCTAGATTTGGATAGGAAATACATTGTGTTCTCATATTATTTTTCCTGTAGTGCATTCCTTGCTCTGCCAGAACACATGTACTCAAGATGCTCGGCCTTGCCATAACTGAATACACCAGTTTAATGGTCACATTGAAGACAAACCATGGATATAAGTTCTGAGTTGGGTTCGCGAACCAAGAAGATCGCTGCTTTTTTATGGCCGAACTTGGATAAACTTTCTCAATTGTTATGGATTGAAAGTTGGCGCACGAATGTTGATGGAAATAGCAGAACCTGGTCTCATCTTCACTGCGATCTTCCGCCACGATGTCGTTCCAATTGTTCATCCATGTTAGTTTTGTATCTAGTTCTTGCTTGTTGCCTCGATTACTTCTTAATCCACCTATTTTGTCAAACTAATCACAATTTAACTTTAGAAGTAGCAACAAATCTCTCACGAAGATGCTACTTCTAACTAATATTTCTTATAGTTGGTGGCACATGTAGGTTTCTTCAAAGTTAAGCAGGCTACTCATTTGTTATTCTATATGAACTCGGTTGTTACTGATGGCACTAAAGTTGACTGGGACGTCATCCACAAGTTCCTACACTTTATTGATCGTCTTGAAGTCCTTGTGGGGCGTTTCAATGGTGGAAGGCCACGTGGGATATGTGTGCCACTGCTGCACTCGTTGAACTGGTCCAAATGTGTCGAGAAACTTATGGTACAAGTTGTTTTCTGTTATATATGTTGTTCATAAACTCTTGCTTATACACAGTTTTACAACTCTGAACTTCTTGAAACATAAACTGCTCAGCTTTATTGTTCCTATACAGATGTCTGACCATGGTCGGGTCACACTTGCGCTTGGTCACAACATGATGTTTATGTCGACCTACTCCATTCCCCTTGGAGGTGAAAAGATACTTATTCATGGATGGTCTTATATAATGAAGGCCCGTCCATCTTGGAGAATGGGACAGAAGATTATGTTCATGCTTTTCCATGGCTCTAAAGTTAATATCATGTTTATTGACCATATTGCGAGATGAAGCCGCTTTCACAAGGTTGTGGATGCGCGGGGTGGCGCCTGGGCCTTGTCCTAGGTCTTGGCGGCCTTTGAGGGAGTCCTGAACTAAGGGGTCCTCGGGCGTCCAGCCTGTTGGACATGGGACGGACTAATGGATTGTGAAGATACAAGATGGAAGACTCTCTCCTGTGTCCGGATAGGACTCTCCTTGGCGTGGAAGGCAAGCTTGGCCACCAAATATGAAGATTCCTTTCTCTATAACCGACTTTGTACAACCCTAGTCCCCTCCGGTATTTATATAAACCGGAGGGCTTAGTCCGGAAACGGATACAGTCATACAGACTAGACTTATAAGGTTTTAGCCATTACGATCTCGTGGTAGATCAACTCTTGTAATACTCATATTCATCAAGATCAATCAAGCAGGAAGTAGGGTATTACCTCCATAGAGAGGCCCGAACCTGGGTAAACATTGTGTCCCCCGTCTCCTGCTACCATCAACCTTACAAGCACAGCTCGGGACCCCCTACTCGAGATCCCGCCGGTTTTGACACCGACATTGGTGCTATCGTTGAGAGTTCCACTGTGCCATCCCCAAAAGGTTTGATGGCTCCTTCAATCGTCAACAACGATGCTATCCAAGGGGAAACCTTCCTCCGCGGACAGATCTTCGTGTTCGGCGGCTTTGCACTGCGGGCCAACTCGCCTGGCCATCTGGAGCAGATCAACAGCTACGCCCCTGGCCATCAGGTCAGATTTGGGAGCTTGAACTATGTCGCGGACATTCGCGAAGACTTGATCTTCGACGGATTCGAGACCACGGCAGCCTCTCCCTATCACTACGATGAACATCACTTAAATATGTCATCGAACCATACTCAGAAAATTGCACCTGTAACCTTTTTGGCCTTAGATGCAGAGCAGATCACGCCATCCGAGGACAGGAAGCTCAACCCCGCCACGGAAGCCGCAGACTCCTGGGCGTTGGAGCCACACACAGACCTAACCTCGGGTGATATCTGTGTCTCCAGAACCTCGGACTCGTTTCTGGTGATAAGTTCTGAACCATGTGCGTCCGCTTATGTCGAGCAGGATCGGTCAGCGATCGCCGAATTCAGCGCCGCGGACCTCTTCTGGCACTCGCCTTTAGGCGATGTGCTAAACTCATTAAAAAAATCTGTCCTTAGCGGGGGACTCAAAGCCGAACTATGTTCGGTTCGAACTGGAGGCTGATGAAGGGGAATTCCGCTTCCCACCCGCCACCCACTACATAGCCACTGTCGAGGACTTAACCGACATGCTCGATTACGGCTCCGAAGACATCGACAGTATGGACGACGTTCACCGGCCGCCGAGGTTCACCAAGGAGATGCCAGCCGCCGAGGTCGCGAACTTGGTGAACGAGATCTCCGGCCTAAAGCTGGAGGGGTCTTGGAGCTTCGGCAGGCGGCCATATTCCCGTGCCGACCCGCCGCCTGCGGTAATTTTCACAATTCTTCTTTTTGATACTTATCTTAGCCTTGACCTTAGTCTTGATCAGCTGGCCTCTCATTATTTGAAATAGATCTACATGTCGGAAGCGACGGTCGCCATCGTAGGGGCGGGTGGTGACTACCAACCGGACCGGGCGGTGAGCGACGTGGACGACCCCGACTTGGGGGCGGCCGCCTTGGAGGACACCGCGACAGGCGGCGTCTACGAAGCAGGCGGCTCCGAAGAAGGCGACATTGAGACCTGGCCTGACGATGATTAGGAGGAAGAAGAGCCGCGCCCTGCGCGGGGCGCCGGCAAGGTGGACGCTGGCCCCTCCGTCGAGGCGACTACTCGAGGCGGTACGCGCAAGCGCAAACAAGGCGCCGTCTTGTTCGGCAGCGCGCTGAAGAAAGCCAAGAATCTGACCGCCGCGACCAGGCAGAAAGAGACCGCCGCGAAGGCGTCCAAATTTCAGAAGCTCCCAA
Source organism: Aegilops umbellulata (assembly GCA_032464435.1). Taxonomy (NCBI): domain Eukaryota; kingdom Viridiplantae; phylum Streptophyta; class Magnoliopsida; order Poales; family Poaceae; genus Aegilops; species Aegilops umbellulata. The sequence continues at coordinate 145,645,905 of CP136059.1, read as the reverse complement.
AGGTGCCTCCAATGGTATCAGCGTAAGTATCCTTTTTCCCGTGCTTTTCTTTCCTGTCGCTTCCTTCTGAGCTTTCTCTCTTCGTCTTCTTGACTTAGGGCCCCGCTCTCTCTCGAGAAGTCAGCCGCCGCCTCCATTGCTGGGTCGGCGGAGACCTGTACCACCACCCGGCGAATCGATCCGGCCGCCGATCTCCGGGAGGCGACGGAGCGAAACGTGCGGGAGGCGCGCGAGGAGCAGGAAGCCGCCCGCCTGGAGAAGGCGGAGGCGGACAAGGCAGAAGCCGCCGCTTTAAAGAAGCAGGCCGAGGAGGCCGCGCGCCGTCAGTCGGTGTTGTTCGTCGTCCCCCTGAACTCCGCACCGGCACCGCCAGAATTTGTGGCACCGACTGGAGGAGCCGGCGATGAGCACCCGATCATGGAGAGGGACGGCGGTGACATCGTCATGAAGGACGTAATCGTGCCCCCGCCACCACCTTCTGAGGAGGCGCGAGACAAGCAGCCGGCTGATCCGCCGGCGCCATCAGCCGGAGATGAGATGGTGACGGGCCCGACTCCCGAGGTCCGCACACCCTTACACCGCCGGATTGCGAAGGCGGCCTCGGCGCCACGCCCACTAGAGACCGGCGTCGCGAGCTCTTCGATCCCGGACACCGAGGCGACCAGCGCCGCGCCCACTGAGTGGATGCGGGGAGGCGGGACGGTCCCTTTGAAAGATCATGGATGTCGCCTAGAGGGGGGGTGAATAGGCGCTTTAAAATAATTACGGTTTAGGCTTGAACAAATGCGGAATAAACCTAGCGGTTAATTTGACAAGCACAAAACCTACAACAACTAGGCTCACCTATGTGCACCAACAACTTATGCTAAGTAAGATAAACAACTAAGTGATAGCAAGATATATGACAAGAAACAATATGGCTATCACAAAGTAAAGTGCATAAGTAAAGAGCTCAGGTAAGAGATAACTGAGGCACGTGGAGACGACGATGTATCCCAAAGTTCACACCCTTGCCGATGCTAATCTCTGTTTGGAGTGGTATGGAGGCACAATGCTCCCCAAGAAGCCACTAGGGACACCATAATCTCCTCACGCCTTCGCACAATGCAAGATGCCGTGATTCCACTAAGGGACCCTTGAGGGCGGTCACTGAACCCGTACAAATGGCGACCCTTGGGGGCGGTCACCGAACCTGTACACTTTGGAAACCCTTGGGGCTGGTCACAGGTACCCGTCAAATTGCTCGGGGCGATCTCCACAACCTAGTTGGAGACCCCGACGCTTGCCCGGAGCTTTACACCACAATGATTGAGCTCCGAACACCACCAACCGTCTAGGGCACCCAAGCACCCAAGAGGAACAAGCTCAAGGGTACCAAGCACCCAAGAGTAGTAAGCTTCTCAACTTGTAACTTCCACGTATCAACGTGGAGAACACAAATCGATGCACCAAAAGCAATGGCAGGGGCACACGGAGTGCCCAAGTCCTTCTCTCTCAAATCCCACCGAAGCAACTAATGCTAGGGAGGAAAATGAGAGGAAGAACAAGAAGGAGAACACCAAGAACTCCAAGATCTAGATCCAAGGGGTTCCCCTCACATAGAGGAGAAAGTGATTGGTGGAAATGTGGATCTAGATCTCCTCTATCTTTTCCCTTAAAAAACTAGCGAGAATCCATGGAGGGATTGAGAGTTAGCAGGCTCGAAGGTCAACAATGGGGGAAGAACACGAGCTCAAAGGATGAGGTTCATTGGGGAAGAAGGCCCCCTTTTATAGGAGGGGGAAGATCCAACCGTTATGTGCTCGGCCCGCACACGAGCGGTACTACCGCTCGGGCGGAAGACGCAGGAAAAAGGAGCAACAAAACATGAACCTTGGGGCGGTAGTACTGCATATAAGCGGTACTACCGCTCACCCCAGCGGTACTACTGCTAGAGGAGCAGAACATGGGATCAGAAGAGGCAAGGCAGAACAGAGTATGGCGGCAGTAATGCAATAGCAGTACTACCGCTTAGGCGGCACCACCGTTCCTTACTGCCGCGCAACTACTTCTAAACCCGACACGAAAAGAGCAGACCCAAAATCGAGGCGGTAGTAGAGCGGAACTAGAGCGGTACTACCGCTTGATGCTACAAGCGGTACTACCGCTGCCACCGCGGTACTACCGCAAGGAGAAAAACAGAACTGCAATAACTTCTTCATATGAGCTCCGAATTGAGCAAACTCAAGCTTGTTGGATGCAAGACGACGAGTAGCATCAAACAGCGAGAGAGACCTCCAACAGAGAAGAACCGGCAGAACCTCCAACATCGAAAACATCATAGAAGATGCAAGTGAACTCCGTTTTCGATGAACTCGAGCTTGTCATCAAGATGACCATAAGCTCTAAGACACACAAAGGGAACCAAACAAGAACCAAGAAAGATGATGCAAGGATGCAATGGTTTGAGTTCTATACGAACGATACGATCAATTTACTCATCGAAAGCCCCCCTTGATAGTACGGCAATCGATCCTATGACCCGGTCTCCCAACTACCACTATGAGACCGATAAAATAGAAAACCTATCAGGGCAAACATTTGCCTTGCACATGGTCCACTTGAGCTAGATGATGACGATCTTGACTCCCTCAAGTTGGACCATCTTTCTTGATTGCGTTGGCTCGATGAAGACTAGATGATTGCTCCCCCATAGTCCACTATGGGTGAGCCACTCTTCGGCTCATCTTCACAAGTCCATTGTCACCACAATGGACGGCAAGCTTCAAGCACTTGATCTCTTCGTGATGCAACACTTGAACTTGCACACCGCAACCTAACCCCACAAAGAACTCTCACGAAGACCATGGGTTAGTACACAAAGCGAAATTGACAATGCTTACCATACCATGGGATCACTTGATCCCTCTCGGTACATCTTTTGTGCTTTGTGAGTTGATCAACTTGATTCATTCTTGATTTAATCTTGATCATCCTTGAATCTTTCCAATTCTCTTCATTTGGATGATGTCTTAAAGGTAGACATGAATGATCACACAATCTTCTTCTTCAAGACATGCTTGCAATAAGCTCAACACTCACATGACCAATCTTTGGATAATTCCTTGAATAGCACCTTGGTCGACACAAACTCTCCTTGAAACCAAAACATGTACTCCAAGAAAAGCCTATGGACAAAACCTTCAAATATAACTCAAGGTAACCATTAGTCCATAGAGATTGTCATCAATTACCAAAACCAAACATGGGGGCACCGCATGTTCTTTCACCCTTTGAACAAGGTGATCCTGGACCTCCAGGACAATCTCCGCGCTGAGGCCGATGCTCTCAAGCACTTCAACAAGGTGTCCTGGAGTCGCAAGCAGCCGTATGGGTATGCTTCTTGGATCTTCATTTTTAATTCTTGTTATTTCTTATACTTCTCTCTAGGGGCGCGCCAGCGCACCCACTAGGTGTAGTCCCCAAGTTTCGGGCCGGCTGCTGAGCAGGCGGCTCGGAACTTTGACTGGCAAGCTCCGAGTACTAACATTGTCTGGTATCTTCACTGCAGGATTATCATAACCTTCGCGCAGCCGCCTTCAACTCCAAGGTCCAGGAGCTGACTCAACGGACCGCCGACCTGTCGGTAAGCTGGAGTAAGTCTTTGTTTTCTTTCTTCGCAGGGGCGCGCTGGCGCACCCGTGGGCTGTAGTCCCCGATATGCGGGCCGACTGATGAGCAGTCGGGCCGGATCTCCCCGGCGACTGCTCTTCTTCTTGATAGCTAATGACGATCTTCTTTCTCTACGGGGGCGCGCTGGCGCACCCGCGGGCTGTAGTCCCCGAGATTCGGGCCAACTGTTGAGCAGTCGGGCCGGATCTCTCCGGCGATTGTTCTTCTCTTTGTTGATTGTTGATGTACTTTTCTTCTTCTTCTTTTGTAAAAGCCAACGCCGACCTGCAGCAGCAGCTGGGCGAAGCCAACACCATGCTGCGTGCCAAGGAGGCGGACTGCAACAAGCTGGCCGAGGAGCGTGACCTGCTGGTCACGCAACTGGCGGAGCAGGTGGAGCTCCTCAAGAAGACCCATAAGGAGGCGGAGGAAAAGGAGGCCAGTCTCCTTGCTGAGTTTGAGACTGAACGCTCCACCTGGACCGATAAGGAGGCCTTACTGACTGCCGGCTTCGGTAAAATTGAGGATATGGTTGACGGTGAGCTTCCCTCTTTGTTCTTTTTATGAGCCTCCGGCTTCTGACCAAGCTGGCTTCTCTTTTATAACTTCGGCTCTTTTGCTTTCTGTTTGAGCAGACTTTTTCCCTGGCCACTCTGACGCCGCCAATCAGGCCATCGAGGCTGATCGCAAAGAGTGGAGGGCGGAAGGCGCGCAGATTGCTGCCAACGCCCCTCAGACCCTCAGCGAATAGCTCCGCAGCATCCAGGCCCGCCTTCGGCTGGCTCACCGGGTGATGCGCCATCTTCAGCGTGTTGGCACCAAGGCGATCGCCACCCTGTGGCCGGACACGCCGGCTTCGTGCACACCCAGTCATACCGCCGACTGGCTAGAGGTGGTGGCCGGCCGCCTTGAGGCTTGGAAGGGTTCCTTGGCCCGGGCTGGGGCGCGCCGGGCCTTGGAATTCGTCAAGGCGTGGTACCCTGGGCTAGATCTAGCCCAGCTGGCCACGCTTCGACTGGAAGCCCGAGAGGAGCTGGCAGCGGTGGAGCGTGATCTTGTCTAGCGGGCCGCGGGGATCGCCGAGTACACCAACACCGGCGTCTTCGTCCCGGAGCTAGCTGAGAATGGCACCGAGCCGCCGCAGGAGTGGTTCGGGCAGAACCCGGAAGATGGCGAGGACTCGGCCAAAGTGATCGACTCCAGCGACGAGAGGGGAGGCGAGGAGGATGAGGAAAGTGAAGAGGAGGCGCCAGAGGTCGGAGCGGACGGCCAGCCTCAGCTCGACCGTGCCTCCAGCAACGAGCCACGCCCAAGCGAGCCGGCTGCTGCTGAAGGCGACCAAGCGGAGACCGACCAGCCGGCCACTCCGCCAACCGGCACCACCGACTCCACCGCCCCACCGAACCCGTCTGCTGCTCCCTAGGCTGCCAATTTACCTTTTGTTAACTTCACACAATTCCACTGGCGGGGTGTATTTCAAACTTCTGTTGAATGCTGACCATGGGCCCTTTGGTATGTAAATATGCTTGCCGGGTTCTGTCTGTCCTTGCTTTTTTTGCTCCTTGGCTTTTTCCTTTGCCGCCCTCCCTAGGCTGCCGTCTGGCTAACCGAACAGCCGCTCTGCGGACTGTGGCTGGGTTCAGTAGTCGGCTGCTTTGGGAGGGTAAGTACTTAGTTGTTTAGAGTTTTCTTTAGCAAATTAAGCAGAAGCCGGCCGGCCGGCTGCTCAGCAGCAGGTCGGTGGCGGGAAGCTAGCCTGAACTATGGGCATGCTTTGGGTCCTTAGCCATTTTTCATGCGAGCACCCTTTCTACCTTGACTCCTGCCTATCGGATAGTCGCTCTGCGAGTTGCGGCTTCTGGCAGGAGAAGGCTTAAGTGCCAGCACACTACTTGTCCGACTGCAGGAAGCATTACATAGCGCAAGGCGACGAGTCCTCGTGTCGACTAGGCGAACCCGGTGCCAGGCGGACCAATGAAATAACACATTAATAGACACAATACTTATCATATAGATAAATGAGGGCAGTCCCCGAGCTCTTCTCGGGGAACCCGGAGTCTTCGTACTTAATACAAAAGTTGGCATGGTACATAGTGCATCAATTGTAGAACCTTCGAAGGAGATTCGCATTCCATGGTCGCTCCGTCTCCTTGCCGGAGTCGTCTCTTTTGCATGCTCGAGGCTTCTGAGCATTGATCAGGTAGTAGGAGTCGTTGCCCAACACCTTGCTGATGATGAAGGGCCCTTCCCAAGGTGCCGAGAGCTTGTGCTGGCCGGCTGTTCGCTGGATCAGCCAGAGCACAAGGTCTCCCACTTTGAAGGACCTTGGCTTGACCTTCCGGTTGTAGTATTGGCCCAGGCTCTGCTGGTAGATGGCAGACCGGCTGAGTGCCAACAGTCGGCCCTCTTCCAGCAGATAGATGTCGTCTTGTTGTGCTTCTTCTGCCTCCTCTTCGGTGTACATGGTGACTCGAGGGGATTCGAATTCTACGTCCGTCGGGCTGACAGCTTCAGCACCGTAGACGAGGAAGAAAGGAGTGAAGCCGGTTGACTTGTTCAGAGTTGTGCGCAGGATCCAGAGGACGGTCGGCAGCTCGTCGAGCCAACAGCAGGCTGACCGCTCCAGAGGCTCGACCAGTCGGGGCTTGATGCTGGACAAAATGAGGCTGTTTGACTGCGTATGGGCAACGGATGCTAGGTCCAGTCGGATGCCCTGCGTCGCGCAGAAACGGGCGAAGGCGCGTTTGGTAAAGTTGGTGCCCTTGTCGGTGATGATGCTGTGTGGTATGCCGTACTGGATGGTGATGTCGGAGATGAAAGTCACAGCAGACGGACCATTCAATTTTTTAATTGGCTTTGATTCTATCCACTCATTGAACTTGTCCGTCGCGACAAGCAGATGAGTCTTGCTGCCGCGCGCTGTCTTGAATGGTCCCACCATGTCCAGGCCCCAGACGGCAAAGGGCCAGGCAATGGGGATAGTCTTGAGTGCAGAAGCCGGCTGATGCGGCTTGGAAAAGAACTTTTGGCACCATTTGCATTTCTGGAATAAGTCTCTGGCGTCTTCTAGAGCAGTCGGCCAGAAAAAACCATGGCGGAAAGCCTTGGCCACAAGTGCTCTTGAAGCCGCATGGTGACCACACTAGCCTTGATGGATATCTTTGAGGATTGGTTGGCCTTGCTCTGACTCCACGCAGCGCTGGTAAACACCAGTGCCATTGCGCCTCACAAGTTCTCTATTGACTATGGTGTATGTTGCGGCCCGGCATTGCACTTGTCGGGCCGAGATCTCATCAGTCGGCAGCTCTTTGTTTACCAGAAAGTTGAGGATGGGCTGGACCCATGAAGGTGCTGCAATTTCTTCCACCCCTAGTACTGCTACTTGCACGAGGGCGGTTGGGCCGGGAGGTGGCGGGTTGGAGTCGGCTGCCGTTGGCTGAGTCGAAGAAGTCCCCGGGCCGACTGCTGCAGTCCCCGGGCCGGATTCTGAAGTCCCTGTGTCGGGTGCGGCTGCTGCAGTCCCTAGGCCGCCTGCCAAATTCCCCGCGCCGGATGCTGGGGTCCTCAAGTCGGATCCGACTACTTCAGGAGGGGCTGACACAAAGATGGAATCCGACTCTAGCGAAGGCTTGATAGACGGCGTGAGGAGGCGCTGTAAAGCGACGCCGGCTGGTATTGCTTGCCGGGTGGAGCCGATTCGTGCCAAGGCATCTGCTTGCTCATTGTCATTTCTTGGCACATGGAGGATCTCGCATCCTTAAAAGTATCAACTGAGTTGCTGGACGAGGAAACGGTAGCTCTCCATGTTTGCGACCTTGGTGTCCCAGTCGCCTGACGACTGCTGGACCACCAAATCGGAATCACCATAGCACAGGATCCAGCGAATGCTGAGTTCCTTAGCAAGCCGGAGCCCGTGAATGAGTGCTTTGTACTCGGCAATGTTGTTGGAGGCGGCAATGTTGATTTGCACCAAATATCTGAGCTTGTCGCCTTTGGGAGAGGTGAGCACGATGCTGGCTCCCAAACCGGTGCGCATCTTGGAACCATCAAAGTGCATCCGCCAATGGGTGGAGTTTGACGCTGGCGACAGGTACTGGGTCTCGGCCCAGTCGACGAGGAAGTCGGTCAGCGCTTGTGACTTGATGGCGGTGCGAAGCTGGTAGTAGATGGTGTAGGGCGCCAAATCTATGGCCCATTTGGCCACTCGGCCTGAAGCATCTCGGCTTCCAATGATATCGGCTAGTGGAGCTGTGCAGACCACGGTGATTGGGTGCTCTTGAAAGTATGGCTTCAGTTTCTTGGCCGCGAAATGCACGCCATAGCACATCTTCTGGTAGTGGGGGTAGTTTTGCTTGGAGGCGGACAGCACATCACTCAGGTAATACACCGGTCTCTGGACTGGTAGTGCTTTGCCTACTTCTTTGCGTTCCACAACTATGACCATGCTGACCACCCTGCTGGTGGAGGCGATGTAAAGGAGCATGGGCTCCTTAGGAGTCGGAGCTGCCAGGACAGGCGGAGTGGTCAACATCTTCTTGAGCTGGAGAAAATCTTCATCCGCCTTGTCGTTCCACTCGAAAAAAGTGGTCTTCTTCATGAGCTGGTACAAGGGAAGGGCCTTCTCACCCAGCCGACTGATGAAACGGCTAATGGATGCCAAGCAGCCGGTGAATTTTTGCACGTCCAGCAGTCGGGTGGGTACCTCCATCCTCTCGATGGCCTTGATCTTCACAGGGTTGCACTCTATGCCGCGCTCTGAGACCAAAAAGCCAAGAAGCTGCCGGCTGGCACTCCAAAGACGCATTTCTTCGGGTTGAGTTTGATCTGAAATCGGCGCAAATTCTCAAAGGTCTCCTTGAGGTCCTCTAGCAGTGTTCCACGCTTCTCTGTCTTCACCACAACATCATCCACATAGACATGGGCGTTTCTGCCGAGTTGCTTGAGGAGACACTTCTACTTGTAACGCTGAAACATGGTGCCGGCATTTCTCAAGACGAACATCATGGTCAGGTAGCAGAAGGCTCCAAATGGCGTGATGAAGGCGGTCTTCATCCTATCGGCCAGGTTCAGCTTGATTTGATGGTATCCTGAGTACACATCAAAAAAACTCAACGGCTCGTATCCAGCTGTGAAGTCAATCACTTGGTCAATTCTTGGCAAGGCAAAGGGATCTTTGGGGCATGCTTTGTTGAGGCTGGTATAATGGATACACATGCGCCACTGCTTATTCTTCTTGAGTACAAGGACTGGGTTGGCTAACCATTCTGGAAAGAACACTTCCATGATGAAGCCGGCTGCTAGAAGCTGGGCTATCTTTTCTCCAACAACTCTTCTCTTCTCTTCCAACAGGCGGCGCAAGGCTGCCTGACTGGCTTGGCATCAGACCAGACATGTAGCTTGTGCTCGGCGAATTCCGTCGGAACACCAGGCATGTCTTTGGGAGACCAATGCAAAGATGTCCCGATTCTCACGGAGGAAATCGACGAGCTCGCCTTCCTATTTGCTGTCAAGGTTTGCACCTATGACAGCGTGCCTCTTCGGGTGCCCCGGGTCCAAGGGTATCTTCTTCATTTCTTTGGCCGGCTTGAACGAGCCCTTAGCCTCCGACTCCTTGGGGTTGGGTGACATTTCTGGCTGCTTGTCTGCCATTGCCACAACCCGGTCAAGGAGCCGCTTCTCAGCTACGATCACGAGGGCTCGGCTAACCGGTTGCCCTCTGCTACGCAGGCAGACGACTTCTTGTAGTCTCCTGCTATGGTCAGAGTTCCCTTGGAGCTCGGCATCTTCATCTTGAGGTAAGCGTAGTGGGGGACCGCCATGAACTTGGACAGGGCAGGTCAGCCAAGTAGAGCATGGTAAGGGCTCTCAAGGTCCACCACTTCAAACCAGACTGGCTCTCGGCGAAAGTGTTCTTTGTCTCCGAAGAGGACGTCGATCTGTGTCTTGCCGATTAGTGAGCAGGAAAGGCCAGGAACTATGCCATGTAAAACAGTCCGGCTGGGCTGAAGATGTCTCTGCTTGATTCCCAACTTCTCCACGGTATCTTTGTATAGGATGTTGATGTTGCTGCCGCCATCTATCAGTACTCGGGATAAACGAGCAGCTCGCCTCTCCGTGGCAAAGGTGGCATCCAACACCAGAGCATAAGAGCCGGGATTGGGCATTACTTCTGAGTGGTCGGCTCTGCTCCAGCTGATGGGCTTCTCAGACCAATGCGTCTCTGATGCTACTGCATTTACTTCTTGTTACTGCTGCCGACTGCTGCGCCTGTCGTCGGCCACGCTGGTGAACACGACATAAGCTCCATGCTCCTCAGGGTATTCATCTTGTATGGCGCCGACTGGCCGAGCCACCGGCTGCTGAGGAGGAGGAGGCGGGGGCCGGCAGGCGGAGGAGGCTCGAGTCTGTCGCCCTTGGTGATCCTGGTGAGCCAGTGGCACTTCCGAGTGGTATGATTGGACGGCTTCGCGCCGCTGTGGAACTTGCAGGGTGGATTGAGAGTCTGCTCGTACGAGAAGGCGGGCAGCCAGTTGGGCTTGCCGCCCATCTGGTGCTTGGGAGGAGGCTGCCCTTCCGGCTGCTGCTCTTCAACTGTTGCCACCTGCTGGCTCATGGAAGCCGGCTGCATGGCCTTGCGCTTGTTGTCGTTTTGTTGCTGTGGCCGACTGGTGTCACCAGCCGGGGTTCGAGGATCTTGAGGGGCCACCTTGCCCGATAAGTTAACTTGAATCTCCGTCTTCATGGAGGAGTCGGTCGTGGAGTATTTGTCCGCTATGATCAACAGTTCGTTGAGGGTCGCCGGCTTGTCGTAGAGAAGCTTGTGCTTGAGGAGGGTGCCCTCTCGGCACCCGGCAGTGAAATACTCGATGGCCTGCACCTCGTGCAGGCCCTCGCAATAGTTGCGCAACTCGGCCCAGCGCGTGAGATAGTCGCGAATCGACTCGTTGGGGCCTTGGACGCATAAGGGGAGCTGGCGAGGCTTGGGCGGCCGTTTGTACGTGCTGGTGAACTTGCGAATGAATGCTTCAGTGAAATCAACCCAGCTGTTGATGCTGCGGGGCTTCAGGCTGTTCAGGCATGTCCGGGTTATGCCCTGGAGCATGAGTGGAACGTACTTCACGGCAACGCGCTTGTTGCCGTTGGTACTGCTGACATCTGTGGAGTAGTCGACCAGCCAGTCCTCCGGCTTCACGGAGCTGGTGTACTTGGGTGTATCTCTCGGGAGAGTGAACACTTTGGGGAAGGGCTCATCTCGGATGCGGGGGGCAAAACAAGCCGGACCCAGCTCCTCTTCTTCTTCTAGTGCCAGGGATCGATTGAGGCGATCGATCCGGTGGCGGGCATCGTTTTCTCCGATTCCTTCTCGGCGGCCAAGGCGATTGCCGAGTGCTGGGTCATCAACAGGCGGCGAGGAAATGCGCCTCTCCCTACGGGGAGGAGGAGGCGGACAGTCATCTCACCGCCGAACTGCTCTCGGGCGACCGTCTTGGTCGCGCTCGATGGTGATGTGAGTCCGGCTACGGCTGGCAGCCGGCTTCTTGTCTCTTCTATCGCGGACGCCACCAGTCGGCGTACGGGAGGTCGCGCCTTGGTCTTGGCGAGGAGGCGGGTCGTCGTTTTGCTGGTTGGGCGCTTCAGTGCGGCACCCGGCATCTTGCTGCCCAGCAGCCGCGTCGAGGAGCTGCTGGACTCGCTCCGTCATGTGGCGATGCTCGTCGCCCTCGAGCTTGTCTAGCTCGTCTGCTGTCGCCTAGGCAGCTCGTATGTTCTCCGCAGGCGTGGCGTAGACGGGACGATCCGTCCCGAACATGCTGGCGATGGTCGCGCCACGCTACCGGACCAAGCCAACGCGGCTAGGCCCACCAGGAGACAGCGTGCCGCCGACAACACGATCCTTCTCCCGCTGGTAGGCCTCCGAAAGGCGTCTCATGCTGGGCAGCCGGTTCACGCTCTCGACGAGCTGGACGCGGCGTGCTTCGAGCGTCTCAGCGTCGGCGTCTTCCGGGATAGGCGCGGCCAGGTCTTGCATTGCCGCCTGCAATGGATCCTGGCCACCTCCGCCAGAATGCTCGCCGTGGCTGATGACGAGCACCTCCGTGATGGTGCTGTCGCCACTGTCCGCGCGAGGAAGCGGCTCGTCGTAGACCACCACGTTGGAGGGGAACGCGTCAAGCGACGCCGTGTCGAAGTCGACCAACATCGGGTCGGTGGAGTCAACCGACTCCAAGTCAGCAGCAGGCTCGCTCGCAACATGGAGCTGATCAAGGAGGCTCACGAGGAGGCTCTCAGGGCCATCGGTGCCCGCATCAAACGCGGGATCGTCGGAGAGGCGAATCTCGCCAACAAGAATGGCGAGGCATCTCGCCGCGCAGGCAACCTCTGTGCCATGCAGCGCGTCGGCGCAGACGCCATCTGGCGTGCCGGGCTGGCTGCGCTCGCCAGGAAGGAACAGGGTTCCCATCCAGAACAGGTCTCTGGGAGATGGTGCACCTCGCCCCATGGTGTGCGCCAAATGTCGGGGGTTGGGTGCGACATATGTCAATGGATGGCTTATCATGATGGGCGCGAGTAGAACGTCGCCGGTACCTGGAAGCGGGATGAGTCATAGACACGAACGCCGGCGCACTTTACCCAGGTTCTGGTCTCTCCTAAGGGATAACACCCCCAGTCATGCTCCGCGGGGTCTACGCTTGATCACTAAGGCTGTCGTGGTTATCTCGCGGGCGGGTTCGTGAGACGACAGATGCCACGAGGTGGCTTGAGGTGAGGGCAAGACTGCTCTGGAGATCAAGGGACGGGATTGGGCAAACAACACACGGTGATTTACCCAGGTTCGGAGCTGTCCAGAGAGATAATACACCTACTCTTGCATGTCTGAATATATATGCAGTGTACATGTCTGGCAGTACAGAGTTGCTCCTGGAACTGTATCTGAGATCAGTAGCAGAGTGCTCACACTACTAGGAAAAGGACTATAGATAGGATGGACACTAATGGCGCACTGTACATGTGGTGCGCCATTAGTAAATACTAATGGCGCACCATGTGTTGGTACGGCATTAGTGTGCAAATACTAATGGCGCACCACATCCCATGGTGCGCCATTAGTAAAAAAAAATTTAATTTTTTCAAAACTACTAATGGCGCACCGTGAGAGTGGTGTGCCATTACTAACTTGACATAGTAATAGCGCACCACACCCACCGTGCGCCATTAGTAGTTTTGAAAAAAAAAATTAAAAAAATAAAAAAAATTGTTAGTAATGGCGCACCGTGAGAGTGGTGCGCCATTACTAACTTACACCCCCTGTGGACCGCCTTTTCAGTTTTAAAAAAAAATAAAAGAAAATGATAAAAATGTCAAAAAAAATAAGTTTCCCATGTGAAATGTGGTCTAGTTGTTGGGAAAATTTACAAATATGAATTTCGACTTTATTTGCAAAATCTCTCTGAAAATTTGTAAAATGGTCATAACTTTTGCATACGAACTCGGATTAAAAAGTTTTTTATATGAAAAATCATCTAGTCGAAAAGTTACATCCAAATTTAACTGGGGGAACCCCGTTAAACATTTTCAAAATCCCCAAAAACCTAACAGAAAAAAGTTACGGGGCTTTCAAGATCTAGAGGCAAAAAAAATTGGTTTCGAATTTTTTTGAATTGTTTTTCAAATAATGATACGTAATATGACCGGGAAGTTTGAAGTATTTTTCAAAATTTCATCATAGTCATGAACATGAACAAAGTCCTAGACATCAACAAGGTATAATAGGATTGATATGTTAGATATATCAACAAGTGCCTGTGAAGTCAGTTGTTGCTGGGGCTAGATAAAACTCTGAAGTTAAGCGTGCTTGGGCTGTAGTAGTGTGAGGATGGGTGACCTTTTGGGAAGTTTGACCACGGAGTACGATTTGACCTGAGATTAAGCCATATTGACCTGAGATTAAGAAAAAAATGAAAAAAAAATGAAATTTTTTAAAAAAATTAAAAGAAAATTTGACCTGAGATTAAGAAAAAACGAAAAAAATTGAAATTATTTTAAAAAAAGATTTTAAAAAATATTCTAAAAAAAAATTTGAAAAAAAATGTTACTAATGGCGCACTTCCATGTGGTGCGCCATTAGTATACCAGATACTAATGGCGCACCAGTGGTGCGCCATTAGTAAAAAATACTAGTGACGTGCTACTAATGGCGCACCGGTAATGCGCCATTAGTACGCAAAACCGGTGCGTCCTTAGTAGGCCTTTTTCTAGTAGTGTCACCGTCTCCTGTATGCCTCACATGTGTGTATGAGAGTGAGAGCAAGTGTGTGGCGTGGTGGCCTAAGCTTGCATGCGTGTGAGCGAATGGGTGGATGGATAGCTAGCTAGCTTGTGTGCGTGAGTGGGTATCTCCCTGGTGGATGGATGGATGGATGTTGACTTATATATTAGTGTGGCTAGCTTGTGAGGTAAGCTACGTAGGAATGGGTCTATGCTTGGGATGTAAGCTAGTGTAGCTTACATCCCAAGCTGTGCGTAGCTTGGGAGCTAGGCTAAGTTTTGTCCCTGGAGCATTTTATAAATCAATGCCTGGGGACAAAATACATTACAGATGATGTCGCGCGTGACGAGTGAACAGTATGTGCTTTATTAGCAACAGTGGTCGCAGTATGGCCGTCTTGTCGATGTTGCGCCGGATGTGATGTCTTTCTTGACTTCGCGTAGCAGGCCGGGTGGAGCAGCCGGACAGGGACCCGGCCGGGCGGCCAGGTTGAGGAGTCTGGCCGGGTCCAGGGACTTGGCCGGGTTGAGCAACCCGGCCAAGTGCAAGCCAGATTGAGGGGCGTTGCTGGCCCCGATGTTTTTGAAGCGTCGTTTGCCGTCTTGGGCCTACCCGGGGGTCATCCCCCCGACAGTAGCCTCCGAGCCTCCGAGCAACTTGTAAAAGTTGCGCGGAGGGTTTTAGCGGGCGTCGACGAAGCAGTAGATGCCGGTTGCAGCCGCCGGCGGACGTGCAACAGGCGCGACGTGTTCCGGGTGGGGGCGCACGAGCGCACCCACTAGGTGTAGCCTCCGAGCCTCCGGGCAACTTGGAAAAGTTGCGTGGAGGGTCTTGCCATTGTTGAAGAAGCCGATGGTGATGTCGAGGGCGCCGGGCGCGGGCACGGAGTCCGCCGGCTGAGTGGGGGGCGCGCGAGCGCACACACTGGGTGTAGCCTCCGAGCCTCCGGGAAACTTGGAAAAGTTGGGCGGAGGGTCTTTGCTGTTGTTGATGAAGCCGACAGTGACGTCGAGGGCGCCGGGCGCAGACGCGGAGTCCGCCGGCCGAGGGGCGCAGGGCCCTGCCGGGCGCGAACGCGGAGTCCGCCGGCTGAGTAGGGGCGCGCGAGCGCACCCACTGGGTGTAGCCTTCGAGCCTCCGGGCAACTTGGAAAAGTTGGGCGGAGGGTCTTCGCTGTTGTTGATGAAGCCGACGGTGACGTCAAGGGTGCCTGGCGCGGACACGGAGTCCGCCCGCTGAGGGGCGCAGGGCCCTGCCGGGCGCGGACGCGGAATCCGCCGGCTGAGTGGGGGCGCGCGAGCGCACCCACTAGATGTAGCCTCCGAGCCTCCGGGCGACTCGAAGAGTTAGCCGGAGGGTGTTGCTGTTGATGATGTGGACAGCGGCGATGGAAATGCTGGTTGCGGCCGGCATCGGGCCCGCAACCCGCATGTAGCCTTCGAGTCTCCGGGCGAGGAGGGGGTTCCCCCCAGCGATGATCGTGCAAAAGACAAAGTCAGTCTGCGCAGATATATGAAATGTTTGCTTTAGGCGGTGCATGTTTTTTGCGGAGGGTGCCGACTCGTCTTCGTACGAGCCCCCTTCAGTATTTTTCATGTCCCCTCCGCTTTTTGGCTTTTCCTCTCGTTAGTTAGACAGCTCGGAGCCGGCCTCTAGCTGTTACGAAGAGTGGCCGCGAAGTGGAGCGTACAGTACTCTGACTACAGGAGCAGATTCGACCGAATAGATAATCATAAAGGAAACGGCCGGGTTGCCCAAGCCGTCTTCTCCCGGACGTTTTTCGCGTGGGGTGACCTCAAGCTTTGGCTCTCGCTTAGCCGGACAGCCGCGTTGTGGTCTGTGGATGAGAGGTGGGCCTTTGGTACCGTGTGCGCTACTAGCCGTTTGCGGGAGCGAACGTATCGAGCCGAGCGGCCAGCTTCCGGGCCGAGACTAGCTGGCGCCGGGGCGAACAGTAGTGCAACTATAATAAAGGCGGAGGTGATCCCCGAGGGTTGCTCGGGGTTATCCGGTTTTGCGTGTGGTGCGAAAGTATGCGGGTGAGGAGCTCACATTGGTTTTCATGTCAACGAGACAGATGTTGTCGATGACAGCCGACTGCCGGCTTCCAGCCGGCGAGCCCCGCCCGCCGGGTGTAGCCTCCGGGTGGCTCGAGGAGTGCCCCAGCTGGTCGTACCCGACCGGCCAGGCGTCGAAGTGGACAGGCAGCCAGGCGAGCTCACCAGCCAGCCGGGTGTCGAAGTAGACGGGCAGGCCAGCAGGCCAGCCTGCCGAGCGGCGACATGCGCAGGCGGGCGCAGACGACACGGTCTTCTTTTCACATTTTTTTAGGCCAGCATTTTTTTATCTCCAACCGGGCTCTTTTCTTGCTTCACCCGGCGGGCGCGCGGACCCGGCCGCGGGCTGAGCCGGAGTCGGAGCCGGCGGGCGCGGGGCCGCTGGAGCCAAGGGCGGAGCCGGCCGGGGTGTGGGGACCCGACGCGGGGGTGGGCGGAGACGGCGGGGCTGGGCCGCAGGCGCGAGCCGGCGGGCGCTGTTCGGGGCGCGCGGGAGCCGGTGCAGAGGGCGTGGCGGTGCCGGCAGAGGAGCGTGGGGAAGGCCGGGACGCGGGCGCAAGCCGGCCAGCATGGGAGGCCGCCGGGCGAAGCGGAGGTGACGAGCGGCACGCCGGACGGGGCCGGATGTAAGGGAGGTGATGGTAGCTAGCTTGTATAGATCGATCTCTCTCACGAGTAGCAATAGAGAGTAGTGATTACAGAGGAATTACACAATGGAAGAGAGGAACAGAGGAAGCTTGCAAAAGGGGGGAAGAAGAAGGTAGGAGAAAGGAGCCGCCGCCGGTTCGTCCTTGATCCACTGGATGGCCTCCTTCGTCGCCTCCTATTGTGTATTTGTAGCCTGGGGGTTCTCAAGCGGGCCAAGCCCATGAGCTGGATGGGGCAAGTCCATATAGGCAAGGAGGGCTCCTAACCTCCCCCTCCTTGAGATGCGGCTTGACCCCAAGCCGCCTCCACCGAGAACCTCCCGGGTCCCATTGCACTCGATGTTGCTTGGCCTGGTCGTAGTCGCGGTGGTAGCTGTAGTTCATGTAGACTTCAACGTCGTAGAGGTAGTAGTGGTTTCCAACGGAGGCTTGCCGACGGGAGGTGTCGAGGTAGTTGTTATGGCCACCTGGGTCTTGATCACCGTAGTAAGTGTAGTAGATGCAGCAAACATGCCCAGCATGAGCTCCGTCGCCCCTTCCTCCTTGAGTAACTTCTTGATAGCAATTAGGATGCCGCAGTCCCCATGCATAACAATCCAAGGGGATACAATAGTCGCCATTCTGGCCGCTTCCAACTTCATCTAGCCATTTGCTTAAAGAGCATTGTAGTTTGCACTCACACTTGCACTGATCACCATCGGCCTGTATAATTGTACAGATGGGAACCTCACAGTGATGCCCTGAAGCATCTTCAAGTATAGCGGGGATACACATTCTCGCTAAACGAGAGTCCACAATTCCAAAATTTGCAGAGAATGTTCGTTGATTTGAATATGACAGCGATTCCCAAATGTCACCAAAGTCCCACGAAGCTTGCGGCTCACATGCTTCGCCACATCCAACAAGCTGAATATATGTGTAGAGTGTATCATCTTCAGAAGTAATTCCCATGAGGTTTCTCCTGATACAAGTGTCAGGAATGCAGTAGTACCAAGCTTCATGTGCATAAACATCGCTGGATAGAAACTTCACTGGCCAAAAATGAGAACCTGATTGTTGTACTTGAATAAATGCCAATAATTTTAGGTAGGAGGTCTCTGAATTCTGCCACAGTCTGTAGTGCCTGAGTTCCAATCCCCTGCAAATAATTACCTTCAACTCTGCCCAACTGGAACTTGTATGTGTTTTAGTATCAGTTGGCCCATATGACTGGTGACTCGTACAGAAGCCCAACCAGGGATGTACTAGGATAGTACACGGAGGTGTTTCCCCTTGTAATTGTTCTATGGGTAGTTCTAACACACTCTCCATGCCACTGCTATTGTTCAGCTGCCGAGTGATGCGCCTGACAGGTGCACCGGCTGTACTGAAAGCCATTTGAGATGTGTCACGGACAGAGAAAAGAACATATTGTGCTGAGCAGCACGCCCAGAAGCTATCATAATGTGCAAAAATGCTCTCTGAATCCCACTGGCAAGCATCCAAAATGGCACAAGGGAACCAACAATCTGGGCGTTGTAATAGTTGTGGCGGGCAGTTTAACCATAGAGACAAAATCGGATTTGATAGTAGCTCGTAACACATTTGGATAAGTACCTCTCCTTCACTTCCATGAGCCCAGAACCACTCAAACGTAACAACTGAAGGCCATTGATTGCAATGCCAAGATGTACTAGTTGTCCATGAATTCAGATATGCAGCAAGACCATTGGATAGTTCTGACCACACTTGTATTGCTCGGCAATTGCAAGAACAAGATGGCACTGGTCGCTTCAGTTTAGCATTTTTTTGGACTGAACCCAAACCTAGGCTGTACATCTTGAGCATGAAAATCCAAAGAGGATTGCACACAGAAGATAACGCAATAGACTGTGAGTTTCCTTATGCATTTTCTCAGTAGACTGAACCATGCATCAACACTTAAACTTGCAGAGATATCCACATTGAGAAATGCCAATTCATTCGATGCTTTAGCATCAGGTGGTGCCTGATCCGGTGGACGCCTAGATTGCAACTGTGCAACTGACAAACAACTGGAACGCTCTTTCACGGAAATCACCTCATAACAAGAAACCGAAGGTAAAACCACATCTCTGTATAGCCTCCTACCGAGTCCAAAACTGAATTCATGCGGATGACAATGTATACCTGTACATGGCTCCTCTTGATAGCTTGTATCTGAATGGAACTTGAAAGACGGCCATGGCTTGGGTCTGAACAGGTGTCTGATGTATCTGGTCCTCACTCGCACAGGTGGTGGCCATGGTTGCTGCCCGATTCGCAGCTGTATCGGCGGCAGGCACGAGGTTTTGCTCATGTCCACAAGATGAACATGCTTTAGCCCTTCGCCATCCTGGAGTAGACTGTCTGTCGAACACATGGTCAGCACCGACGGAGCAGGGGCGCTGCGGATGATGAGGGCGACGTTGTGGTCCGCCTGGCTCCTCAGTTGTGTGGAGGTGTCGCCCGAGAGGGCATCAAGCTCCTGCACGCCGGCCTTGGGGTCGACGTCGGTGGTGGTCGTCATGGGAGAAACGACCTCGTCACAAGAGGGAGTGTTGGTGCCGATGGAGGCCGTGACCTGCACCGGAGCGAGCTGCTCAACTGCTTGGTGGATCGGATCGACCATGGGCTCGAGGTGGACGGCGGTAGCGGCGTCATGGAGCTCGTCGATGCTGTCAATGGTGTCAACCTGGGTCGAGCACTCCGTCGAACAGGTGACGGGCACCATCGTGATGCTCACCGGGGCTGCATCATGGGCGATCGTGCAAATCTCCTGGGCCTTGGTGGTGGATCCGGAGACGTCCGGGACGGGCGCCGACGTGTTGGTTGTGCTCTCCGGCGAAGTTGTCGCTGATGGTGGGTTGTGGACGACGGCGGGTGAACTGGTGGCCCAACTGACGTCAAGGGCGTTCAGTTTCTCGGCGAGGGCCCTGGTGGCGTTGGTGTAGGCGTCGAGCCTAGCGCCGAGCCGCTCGAGATACTCCTGGAGGAACGGATCCATGATCATTTCCGTCGAATGGTGGTGGTGGAAAAAAAATTGGGGGAAGAATTTGGGGAAGGGTGGTGCCTGGCTCTGTATACCATATGTAAGGGAGGTGATGGTAGCTAGCTTGTATAGATCGATCTCTCTCACGAGTAGCAATACAGAGTAGTGATTACAGAGGAATTACACAATAGAGGAGAGGAACAGAGAAAGCTTGCAACAGGGGGGGGGGGAGAAGAAGGTAGGAGAAAGGGGGTTATCCTATTCGCCGCTCGTTGCGGCAAAGAGGTGCGGTTTCGCACAGGCGGGTGTCCAACTGGGCCGGCCCATGAATATAGCGACGACAGTGCGCTGTAGCTAAAAAAGAAAAATCACGCTTGCAGTATTTCGAACCCAGGACCTGACATTATACCAAACGTGGTACTACCAGTTGAGCTGGCACTCGTTACTAAATCTATAGCAGCGCCGAGCATAAAGAACCAATCCCGCAGCGCAGTCTGAAATATATATCTTCAATATCAAAAGCATTTTTTATTGCAAAAAAATGAAGGGATCTATGACACACAAGCAAATTGCTGATTTGCAAAAAAAGAAACTGAAATATTTGCAAAAATCAGGAACATTGTTTAAATTCCAAGACAGAATCTGAAAACGCAAATTTTTTGAAAAACGTGAAAACAAAAACATTTTCTGAAAATTTGAAACTGAACAATTTTCAAAAATCCTGAAAAAAAATGAAAACATGCACATTTTTTTAAATTGCGAACAATTTTTGGAAACGGGAACATTTTTGAACTGCCCAAATTTTTATTGAAATTTGTGAACAAAAAGTTTAAATTGAACAATTTCAAAACTTCTGAAAAAAATGGAAACATGCACCTTTTCTAAATTTGTGAACTATTTTTGAAAACGGGAAAATGTTTGAACTGCCCGAACATTTTTTGAACTTTGTGAACAAAAATTCGAAACTAAACAATTTCGAAACACCTGAAAAAATAAAAACATGCACATTTTTGAAAATTGCGAACAATTTTTTAAAACGGGAACATGTTTTGAACCGACCGAACAATTTTTGAAATTTGTGAACAAAAATTTGAAACAGAACAATTTCGAAACTAAAAAATGACAACATGCACATTTTTTTTAAAAACATTTGAACAATTTTTAAAATGGGAACATTTTTATTTCCTGAGCATTTTCTATTTCGTGAATAAAAATTAAATACACAAACACTTTTGGAATTTGTAAGCAAATTTTGAACATGAATATGTTTAGAATTTTTGAACAAATTTTGAAAGCGGGAAAATATTTCTTCAAACAAACATTTTTTAGTTTGTGAACAAAATTTAAAAAGACGAACACTTTTTCTAAAATAAGCGAACAATTTTTGAAATTCTAAAATTTTAAGAAATTTCTGAACAAAAAATTGAAAACAGGAACATTTTCTGAAAAAACGGAACAAAATCTGAAAGTTTCACTTTTTAGAAAAATTTCTTAAAACAGTCGTTGAAAAAAGAAAAAAATCAAAAAGAAAAAGAGCAAGAAGAAAGAAAAAAAGACAGAAAAAAGAAAGAGAAAAAACAAAAACGGGAAGAAAAATAGAAAATAAATATAAAAAGAAAAACCGGTTAAGGAACCTTCTGGAAGGTTCCCAAAACCGGAAAAAAAAACCTGGCTAGAAACAGTCATAGAAGGTTCTCAAAACCGGTGTACTTGGAACGCTTAACAGGCCAGGCCACGCGCGTCGCTCGCTCGATAACCCTTGTGCGAAACCCCGACTGTTTGCCGCAGAGAGTGGCAAATAGGGTTTTCCGGAGAAAGGAGCCGCCGCCGGTTCGTCCGTGATCCACTGGATGGCTTTCTTCGTCGTCTCCTCTTGCGTATTTGTAGCCTGGAGGTTCTCAAGCGGGCCAAGCCCATAAGCTGGATGGGGCAAGCCCATATAGGCAAGGAGGGCTCCTAACACCGGGCCGCGCGGAGCCGGCGGGGGGGGACGCCGGACGGGGCCGGGTCGCGCGGAGCCGGCGTGGGGGACGCCGGACGGGGCCGCGTCACGCGGAGCCGGCGCGTGGGAGCCAGAGGCGGCCAGGCGGCGGCCGGGCTCGGGCGGGAGCCGGCATGCTGGAGATGGCGCGAGTGTGGCCGCGGGAAGCGGAGATGGGCGCGAAGGCGGGGCTCGAACCCGTGGTTGCGGGGGTGGTGCGGGGCACTGGTGGTGGCGGCTGTGCCAGGAGGCAGCGGCTGGAGCTCCTGCGAGCTAGAGCAGAGGAGGCGTGGTTACCGGCGGATGCGCACGCAGTAGCAGCAACGCAGGTAGAGGGGATGAGCGAGGACGCATCTTGGGCGGGACGAGGCAGCAGCGCGGCTGGAGAGGAAGAGGCGCCGCGGGAGGCCGCCGGCGCGCGGAATGCGCGGCCCTGGGGGCGGAGGAAGTAGCCCGCAGTGACGAGCAGAGGAGGAGCAAGTCTATGGTCGTTATCTGACCAATGTCTGTCTACTATCTGACCGATATACATGCGTTATCCAACTTGCATATGGCTAGTGTAAGAGGAGTGTCATCTATCCATTGTCTGACCACGGGCCGGCCAGCCGTTGGCCCACAGGAGGGAAAAAATCACTCCCTGAAGTGCACCGGCGCTAAACCGCGCACTGGGGGCGTGATGTCCCCCAGTCACGGCGCCCACGGTTAATAAAAAAATTAAAGACGGCGTAAACATGACTCAAATTTAACGCAAACACCGGCGAGTTCGTTCAAACTTAAACATATTTTACAAAAAAAGAAAAAAACTACCACGGGCTACCCCCGCCGTCTCCCTCGCCGCCCGTCCACGCGGTTCTACATGCCGAGGAGGCTGTAAAACCGCGTGTAGTCACCGTCGTCGTCATCGTCGTCGTCGTCGTCGCCGCCGCCGCCCCCGCCTACGCCTCCGCCGTCCATGCTGCATCCCTCCCCCGGTTGGCGCGGCGGGTTGGACGGTCCGGGGGCGGCGTCGTCATCGTCGCTGTCGAGGACCACGACACCGTGCTCGTCCTCGCGCCCACGCCTGCGGGCGGCGATCTCCTCCAGGGCCCGGCATTGCCGGACCGTCTCCTCGCGGAGGTAGTCGTCCCGCGCCCACCGCAGGGCGTCCTCGTCGGAGAAGCCGCGCCGGGCTATCTCCTCGTACTCCGCGGGGAGGCCGGGCTCCGGCTTGGGCTCGACGAGGACGAAGGGGACGGTGGGGGAGGCGTTGTCGCCGATGCGGACGCCGGAGCGGCGGGTGCGCGCACTGACAGGCGTGCCCTGGGGCTCCGGCTTGACGGAGCGGAGGTGGAGGCAGGGAGAGCCGCCGGACGAGGAGGAGGACCCCCCGGTCTCCATGCGCCTCGCGGTCCAGGAGCTTCCCCGCCGGCGTGAGAAGGACGGGGGAGCGGGGTACTCGAGGCGCGGCGTGTTGCCGCCCTCGATGTACTCGAGGACGGCCTCCAACGTGCGCCCGGGCACGCCCCACCACCGACGACGTCCGGTGGCGTTGAGCCTGCCGGAGGGCACAACGCCGTTGGTGGCCTCGAGCTGCCGGGCGTGACGGTGGCGGAAATAAGGCTCCCAGAGCGGGGAGTCGGGGACGTACTGTGGCCCCTCCCTCGCCTCACGCGGCAAGTTCGAGCGGATGCGTGCGATCTCCTCAGGCCGCGTCGCGTCGGTGGGTACCGGGGGCACCGGCACACCGCCGGCGCTGATCCTCCACTCCCCGGGCACCCGCATGTCCGGCGGGACCGGGTACTCGGCTTCGAAAAAACAAGTCGTCCGGTGTGCAATGCTTCTCGATACAAGAAGGCCGGGAAGAAATGTCCCCAGAAAGTGGTATGTGTTGGGGAACGTAGTAATTTTAAAAAAATTCCTACGCACACGCAAGATCATGGTGATGCATAGCAACGAGAGGGGAGAGTGTTGTCTACGTACCCTCGTAGACCGAAGCGGAAGCGTTGACACAACGTAGTGGAAGTAGTCGTACGTCTTCCCGATCCGACCGATCCAAGCACCGTTACTCCGGCACCTCCGAGTTCTTGGCACACGTTCAGCTCGATGACGCACCCCTAGCTCCGATCCAGCAAAGCTTCGGGGGGAGTTCCGTCAGCAAGACGGCGTGGTGACGATGATGATGTTCTACCGGCGCAGGGCTTCGCCTAAGCACTGCAACGATATGATCGAGGTGGAATATGGTGGAGGGAGGCACCGCACACGGCTAAGGAACGATCTCAAGGATCAACTTGTGTGTCTTGGGGTGCCCCCCTGCCCCCGTATATAAAGGATCAAGGGGGAGGGGTGGCCGGCCTAGGAGGAGGCGCGCCAAGGGGAGTCCTACTCTCACCGGGAGTAGGATTCCACCTTTTCCTAGTCTAACTAGGAGTCCTTCCATGTTGGGGGAGTAGGAGAGAAGGAAAGGGAAGAGAGAAGGAGAAGGAAGGAAGGGGGCGCCCCCCTTCCCTAGTCCAATTCGGACTAGAGCAAGGGGAGGGGCGCGGCCACCTTTTGGCCCTTTCTCTCCTTTTCCCGTATGGCCCAATGAGGCCCAATACGAATTCCCGTAACTCTCCGGTACTCTGAAAAATACTCGAATCACTCGGAACCTTTCCGATCTCTGAATATAGTCGTCCAATATATCGATCTTTACGTCTCGACCATTTCGAGACTCCTCGTCATGTCCCCGATCTCATCCGGGACTCCGAACTCCTTCGGTACATCAAAATGCATAAACTCATAATAACTGTCATCGTAACTTTAAGCGTGCGGACCCTACGGTTCGAGAACAATGTAGACATGACCGAGACATGTCTCCGGTCAATAACCAATAGCGGGACCTGTATGCCCATATTGGGTCCTACATATTCTATGAAGATCTTTATCGGTCAGACCGCATAACAACATACGTTGTTCCCTTTGTCATCGGTATGTTACTTACCCGAGATTCGATCGTCGGTATCCAATACCTAGTTCAATCTCGTTACCGGTAAGTCTCTTTACTCGTTCCGTAATACATCATCCCGCAACTAACTCATTAGTTGCAATGCTTGCAAGGCTTAAGTGATGTGCATTACCGAGAGGGCCCAGAGATACCTCTCCCACAATTGAAGTGACAAATCCTAATCTCGAAATACGCCAACCCAACATCTACGTTTGGTGACACCTGTAGTACTCCTTTATAATCACCCAGTTACGTTGTGACGTTTGGTAGCACCCAAAGTGTTCCTCCGGCAAACGGGAGTTGCATAATCTCATAGTCAAAGGAACATGTATAAGTCATGGATAAAAGCAACAGCAACATACTAAACGATCGGGTGCTATGCTAATGGAATGGGTCCTGTCAATCAGATCATTCAACTAATGATGTGACCTTGTTAATAAAATGACAACTCCTTTTGTCTATGGTTAGGAAACTTAACCATCTTTGATTAACAAGCTAGTCAAGTAGAGGCATACTAGTGACACTCTGTTTGTCTATGTATCCACACATGTATTATGTTTCCGGTTAATACAATTCTAGCATGAATAATAAACATTTATCATGATATGTAAGGAAATAAATAATAACTTTATTATTGCCTCTAGGGCATATTTCCTTCAGTCTCCCACTTGCACTAGAGTCAATAATCTAGGTCACATCACCATGTGATTAACTCACATCACCATGTGATTAACATCGATAGTTCACATCATCATGTGATTAACACCCATAGTTCACATCGCCATGTGACCAACACCCAAAGGGTTTGCTAGATTCAGTAATCTAGTTCACATCGCTATGTGATTAACACCCAAAGAGTACTTAAGGTGTGATCATGTTTTGCTTGTGAGAGAAGTTTAGTCAACGGGTCTGCCACATTCAGATCCGTTATGTATTTTGCAATTTTCTATGTCTACAATGCTCTGCACGGAGCTACTCTAGCTAATTGGTCCCACTTTCAATATGTATCTAGATCGAGACTTAGAGTCATCCAGATCGGTGTCAAAACTTGCATCGACGTAACCCTTTACGACGAACCTTTTGTCACTTCCACAATCGAGAAACATATCCTTATTCCACTAAGGATAATTTTGACCGCTGTCCAGTGATCTACTCCTAGATCACTATTGTACTCCCTTGCCAAACTCAGTGTAGGGTATACAATAGATCTGGTACACAACATGGCATACTTTATAGAACCTATGGCCAAGGCATAGGGAATGACTTTCATTCTCTTTCTATCTTCTGCCGTGGTCGAGTTTTGAGTCTTTACTCAACTTCATACCTTGTAACACAGGAAAGAACTCTTTCTTTGACTGTTCCATTTTGAACTACTTCAAAATCTTGTCAAGGTATGCACTCATTGAAAACTTATCAAGCGTCTCGATCTATCTCTATAGATCTTGATGCTCAATATGTAAGCAGCTTTACCGAGGTCCTTTCTTTGAAAAACTTCTTTCAAACACTCCTTTATGCTTTGCAGAATAATTCTACATTATTTCCGATCAACAATATGTCATTTACATATACTTATCAGAAATGCTGTAGTGCTCCCACTCACTTTCTTGTAAATACAGGCTTCACTGCAAGTCTGTATAAAACTATATGCTTTGATCAACTCATCAAAGCGTATATTCCAACTCCGAGATGCTTGCACCAGTTCATAGATGGATCGCTGGAGCTTGCACATTTTGTTAGCACCTTTAGGATTGACAAAACCTTCTGGTTGCATCATATACAACTCTTCTTTAATAAATCCATTAAGGAATGCAGTTTTGTTTTATCCGTTTGCCAGATTTCATAAAATGCGGCAATTGCTAACATGATTCGGACAGACTTAAGCATAGATACGAGTGAGAAACTCTCATCGTAGTCAACACCTTGAACTTGTCGAAAATCTTTTGCGACAATTCTAGCTTTGTAGATAGTAACACTACTATCAGCTTATGTCTTCCTCTTGAAGATCCATTTATTTTCTATGGCTTTCCAATCATCGGGCAAATCCATCAAAGTCCATACTTTGTTCTCATACATGGATCCCATCTCAGATTTCATGGCTTCAAGCCATTTTGCGGAATCTGGGCTCACCATCGCTTCTTCATAGTTCGTAGGTTCATCATGATCTACTAGCATGACTTCCAGAACAGGATTGCCGTACCACTCTGGTGCGGATCTTACTCTGGTTGATCTACGAGGTTCTGTAGTAACTTGTTCTGAAGTTCTATGATCATCATCATCAACCTCCTCACTAGTTGGTTTTGACGCCACAGAAACTGGTTCCTGTGATGTACTGGTTTCCAACAAGGGAATAGGTACAGTTACCTCATCAAGTTCTACTTTCCTCCCACTCACTTCTTTCGAGAGAAACTCCTTCTCTAGAAAGGATCCATTCTTAGCAACGAATGTTTTGCCTTCGGATCTGTGATAGAAGGTGTACCCAACTGTCTCCTTTGGGTATCCTATGAAGATATATTTCTCCGATTTGGATTTGAGCTTTATCAGGATGAAACTTTTTCACATAAGCATCACAACCCCAAACTTTAAGAAATGACAACTTTGGTTTCTTGCTAAACCACAGTTCATATAGTGTCGTCTCAACGGATTTTAGATGGTGCCCTATTTAACGTGAATGCAGCTGTCTCTAATGCATAACCCCAAAACGATAGTGGTAAATCGGTAAGAAACATCATAGATTGCACTATATCCAATAAAGTACGGTTATGACGTTCGGACACACCATTATGTTGTGGTGTTCCAGGTGGCGTGAGTAGTGAAACTATTTCACATTGTTTAACTGAAGGCCAAACTCGTAACTCAAATGTTTTACCTCTGCGATCATATCGTAGTAACTTTTATTTTCTTGTTACGATGATTCTCCACTTCACTCTGAAATTCTTTGAACTTTTCAAATGTTTCAGACTTATGTTTCATCAAGTAGATATACCCATATCTGCTCAAATCATCTGTGAAGGTCAGAAAATAATAATACTTGTCGCGAGCCTTAATATTCATCGGACCACATACATCAGTATGTATGATTTCCAACAAATCTGTTGCTCGCTCCATTGTTCCGGAGAACGGAGTCTTAGTCATCTTGCCCATGAGGCATGGTTCACAAGTATCAAGTGATTCATAATCAAGTGATTCCAAAATTCCATCAGCATGGAGTTTCTTCATGTGCTTTACACCAATATGACCTAAACGGCAGTGCTACAAATAAGTTGCACTTATCATTATTAACTTTGCATCTTTTGGCTTCAATTTTATGAATATGTGTATTACTACGATCGAGATCCAACAAACCATTTCGTTGGTGTGTATAACCATAGAAGGTTTTATTCATGTAAACAGAACAACAATTGTTCTCTAACTTAAATGAATGACCGTATTGCAATAAACATGATCAAATCATATTCATGCTCAACGCAAACGCCAAATAACACTTATTTAGGTTCAACACTAATCCCGAAAGTATAGGGAGTGTGCGATGATGATCATATCAATCTTGGAACTATTTCCAACACTCATCGTCACTTCACCCTTAACTAGTTTCTGTTCATTCTGCAACTCCCGTTTCGAGTTACTAATCTTAGCAACTGAACTAGTACCAAATACTGAGGGGTTGCTATGAACACTAGTAAAGTACACATGTATATCAAATATACTTATGTTCACTTTGCCATCCTTCTTATCCGCCAATCACTTGGGGTAGTTCCGCTTCCAGTGACCAGTCCTTTTGCAGTAGAAGCACTTAGTCTCAGGCTTAGGACCAGACTTGGGCTTTTTCATTTGAGTAGCAACTTGCTTGCCGTTCTTCTTGAAGTTCTCCTTCTGCCCTTTTCTTGAAACTAGTGATCATGTCAACCATCAACACTTGATGCTCTTTCTTGATTTCTACCTTCGTCGATTTCAGCATCACGAAGAGCTTGGGAATTGTTTCCGTTATCCCTTGCATATTATAGTTCATCACGAAGTTCTACTAACTTGGTGATGGTGACTAGAAAATTCTGTCAATCACTATCTTATCTGGAAGATTAACTCCCACTTGATTCAAGCGATTGTAGTACCCAGACAATCTGAGCACATGCTCACTAGTTGAGCGATTCTCCTACATCTTTTAGCTATAGAACTTGTTGGAGACTTCATCTCTCTCAACTCGGGTATTTGCTTGAAATATTAACTTCAACTCCTGGAACATCTTATATGGTCCATGACGTTCAAAACGTCTTTGAAGTCCCGATTCTAAGCCGTTAAGCATGGTGCACTAAACTATTAAGTAGTCATCATATTGAGCTAGCCAAACGTTCATAACGTCTGCATCTGCTCCTGTAATAGGTCTGTCACCTAGCGGTGCATCAAGGACATAATTCTTCTGTGCAGCAATGAGGATAAACCTTAGATCACGGATCCAATGCGCATCATTGCTACTAACATCTTTCAACACAATTTTCTCTAGGAACATATCAAAATAAACATATGAAAGCACCAACGCGAGCTATTGATCTACAACATAGATATGCTAATACTACCAGGACTAAGTTCATGATAAATTAAAGTTCAATTAATCATATTACTTAAGAACTCCCACTTAGATAGACATCCCTCTAATCCTCTAAGTGATCACGTGATCCATATCAACTAAACCATGTCCGATCATCACGTGAGATGGAGTAGTTTCAATGGTGAACATCATTATGTTGATCATATCTACTATATGATTCACGCTCGACCTTTCGGTCTCCGTGTTCCGAGGTCATATCTTATATGCATAGCTCGTCAAGTATAACCTGAGTATTCCGCGTGTGCAACTGTTTTGCACCCGATGTATTTGAACGTAGAGCCTATCACACCCGATCATCACGTGGTGTCTCAGCACGAAGAACTTTCGCAACGGTGCATACTCAGGGAGAACACTTCTTGATAATTTAGTGAGAGATCATCTTATAATGCTACCGTCAATCAAAGCAAGATAAGATGCATAAAAGATAAACATCACATGCAAATCAATATAAGTGATATGATATGGTCATCATCATCTTATGCTTCGTGATCTCCATCTCTGCAGCACCATCATGATCACCATCGTCACCGGCGCGACACCTTGTTCTCCATCGTAGCATCGTTGTCGTCTCGCCAATCTTATGCTTCTACGACTATCGCTACCGCTTAGTGATAAAGTAAAGCATTACAGGGCGATTGCATTGCATACAATAAAGCGACAACCATACGGCTCCTGCCGGTTGCCGATAACTCGGTTACAAAACATGATCATCTCATACAATAAAATATAGCATCATGTCTTGACCATATCACATCACAACATGCCCTGCAAAAACAAGTTAGAAGTCCTCTACTTTGTTGTTGCAAGTTTTACGTGGCTGCTACGGGCTTAAGCAAGAACTCATCTTACCTACGCATCAAAGCCACAACGATAGTTTGTCAAATAGACTCCGTTTTAACCTTCTCAAGGACCGGGCGTAACCACACTCGGTTCAACTAAAGTTGGAGAGACAGTCTTCCGCAAGCCATCTATGTGCAAAGCACGTCGAGGGAACCGGTCTCGCGTAAGAGTACACGTAAGGTTGGTCCGGATCGTCTCGTCCAACAATATCGCTGAACCAAAGTATGACATGCTGGTAGGCAGTATGACTTGTATCGTCCACAACTCACTTGTGTTCTACTCGTGCAAATAACATCAAACCATAAAAACCTAGGCTCGGATGCCACTGTTGGGGAACGTAGTAATTTCAAAAAAATTCCTACGCACACGCAAGATCACGGTGATGCATAGCCACGAGAGGGGAGAGTGTTGTCTACGTACCCTCGTAGACCGAAGCGGAAGCATTGACACAACATAGTGGAAGTAGTCGTACGTCTTCCCGATCCGACCGATCCAAGCACCGTTACTCCGGCACCTCCGAGTTCTTGGCACACGTTCAGCTCGATGACGCACCCCTAGCTCCGATCCAGCAAAGCTTCGGGGGGAGTTCCGTCAGCACGACGGCGTGGTGACGATGATGATGTTCTACCGGCGCAGGGCTTCGCCTAAGCACTGCAACGATATGATCGAGGTGGAATATGGTGGAGGGGGGCACCGCACACGGCTAAGGAACGATCTCAAGGATCAACTTGTGTGTCTTGGGGTGCCCCCCTGCCCCCGTATATAAAGGATCAAGGGGGAGGGGCGGCCGGCCTAGGAGGAGGCGCGCCAAGGGGAGTCCTACTCCCACCGGGAGTAGGATTCCACCTTTTCCTAGTCCAACTAGGAGTCCTTCCATGTTGGGTGAGTAGGAGAGAAGGAAAGGGAAGAGAGAAGGAGAAGGAAGGAAGGGGGCGCCCCCCTTCCCTAGTCCAATTCGGACTAGAGCAAGGGGAGGGGCGCGGCCACCTTTTGGCCCTTTCTCTCCTTTTCCCGTATGGCCCAATGAGGCCCAATACGAATTCCCGTAACTCTCCGGTACTCTGAAAAATACTCGAATCACTCGGAACCTTTCCGATCTCCGAATATAGTCGTCCAATATATCGATCTTTACGTCTCGACCATTTCGAGACTCCTCGTCATGTCCCCGATCTCATCCGGGACTCCGAACTCCTTCGGTACATCAAAATGCATAAACTCATAATAACTGTCATCGTAACTTTAAGCATGCGGACCCTACGGTTCGAGAACAATGTAGACATGACCGAGACATGTCTCCGGTCAATAACCAATAGCGGGACTTGGATGCCCATATTGGCTCCTACATATTCTACGAAGATCTTTATCGGTCAGACCGCATAACAACATACGTTGTTCCCTTTGTCATCGGTATGTTACTCACCCGAGATTCGATCGTCGGTATCCAATACCTAGTTCAATCTCGTTACCGGTAAGTCTCTTTACTCGTTCCGTAATACATCATCCCGCAACTAACTCATTAGTTGCAATGCTTGCAAGGCTTAAGTGATGTGCATTACCGAGAGGGCCCAGAGATACCTCTCCCACAATTGGAGTGACAAATCCTAATCTCGAAATACGCCAACCCAACATCTACCTTTGGTGACACCTGTAGTACTCCTTTATAATCACCCAGTTACGTTGTGACGTTTGGTAGCACCCAAAGTGTTCCTCCGGCAAACGGGAGTTGCATAATCTCATAGTCAAAGGAACATGTATAAGTCATGGATAAAAGCAACAACAACATACTAAACGATCGGGTGCTATGCTAATGGAATGGGTCTTGTCAATCAGATCATTCAACTAATGATGTGACCTTGTTAATCAAATGTCAACTCCTTTTGTCTATGGTTAGGAAACTTAACCATCTTTGATTAACAAGCTAGTCAAGTAGAGGCATACTAGTGACACTCTGTTTGTCTATGTATCCACACATGTATTATGTTTCCGGTTAATACAATTCTAGCATGAATAATAAACATTTATCATGATATGTAAGGAAATAAATAATAACTTTATTATTGCCTCTAGGGCATATTTCCTTCAGTATGGTACTTACCGATCACTCCCCGTCTCCAGAGGTATTTTGTAGATCCCAGGTAAGCAAAGCTAATGTGCTGGCATGCGGAGAGGAAGAAGCCCGACGATGGAGATGATCCGAAGCTGAGACACGTCAAGGATGGAAGCCAGTGGAGAGCGTTGAACAGCTTCTATCGGTATTTTGATGTGATGCAAGGAACATCGTGCTCGGCGCGTGTACCGATGGCATGAATCCGTTTGGCAACCAGAGCACCAACAATAGCACATGGCCTGTGTTTGTATGGATGCACAACCTCCCCCTGGTTGTGCATGAATCGAAGTACATTCACATGAGCATGCTTATTCAAGGGCCGAAACAACCAGGAAATAATATTAATTTGTATCTGGGGCTACTTCAGGAGGAGTTAGACATGTTATGGAGAACACCGGCCAAGACATGGGACGCCAGCAAAGGCGAGTATTTTAACATGAGAGCCGCGCTGATCACGACAGTGCAGGACTATCTCGGTTACGGATATGTGGCAGGCCAGGTGTGCCATGGATATTGCGGATGCACGCGGTGCATGGATGATACGACGTCTCAGCAGCTAACGTCAAGGAAAGATGGCGGGTCTGGGAAAATCGTGTACATGGGTCATCGAAGATGGCTCGAACAAGACGACCCGTGGAGAAACCGTGGAGATTTATTCAATGGTCACGCTGAGCATCGAGGACCTCCACGTAAGCGGAGCGGTGCCGAAATCGATGAGTTGTTGAAAAACTGGAAGGAGTGCCCCGCGCCGGGAAAGATGATGAGAAAGGCGCCGGAGCCGCTGCTGAAGGTATGGAAGATGAGGTCTGTGTTCTGGGACTCGGAGTACTGGCACAAACTCGATACACCTCATTGCCTTGATCAAATGCATATCTGTAAGAATGTCCTTGAGAGCTTGCTCGCAACACTGATGAACATGCCGGATAAGACCAAGGATGGGCCGAAGGCAAGAAAAGACTTGCAAGATTTGAAAAACAGGGAAGATCTGCACATGCCGCCCCGTAAAATGTCAGACGAGACAGAGACGAAGACAGAGGCATGGGAGAAGAAGGGCAAGAAAATAAAGAATGAGGATTATTGCCCCCCTTCTTGCTTCACCTTAAGTCAGGCTGAGATCAATCAATTCTTTAAGTGCCTTACCGGAGTCAAAGTTAGTTTCGGTTACTGTGGCAAGATAAGTAGATATCTAGACACGGACAAGAAAAGGTTCAGCGGGATGAAGTCTCATGACTGTCATGTGATGATGACGCAGATATTACCTGTTGCCCTTAGAGGGATAATGGACAAGCATGTCCGTGACACGCTTATTGGTCTCTGCAACTTTTCAACGTCATCTCTCGAAAGTTGATCAGTGTGAAGCAGCTCCGAAGGCTACAGGAAGAGATTGTTGTGATACTGAATGAGCTTGAGATGTACTTCCCGCTCGCGTTCTTTGACGTGATGGTGCATCTGTGTGTCCATATTGTGGATGACATAATAGACCTGGGGCCGTCATTCCTGCACAACATGATGCCGTTTGAGAGGATGAATGGGATCATCAAAGCATTCGTTCGTAACATGTCCCGTCCGGATGGAAGCATCGTCCAGGGCTATTTGACACAAGAGTGCATCTCTTTATGTGAGAATTTTCTATATGGCGCAGACCAGCCGCCTAGTGTTAGTGTTGGTTTGCCCGTTAACAAGCACGATGGGAGGCTCGAAGGAGAAGGTCACTGCAACGGTCGCAGGGAACTGCACGTGGCATACTCAGATCGATGCAGCGACTTTGACAGAGCAAACTTGGTAGTGCTACAACACCTAGACGAGGTAGATCCTTTCGTGGCACTGCACAAAGAAATTATCGCAAAGAAGTATCGTGACCGGGGGGTATGCAGGACGGAAGCCGAAATTACTAGAGAGCACAACTCCACTTTCCTGCATTGGTTCAAAGAGCATATTGTTGCTAATCCCCCGGAGGAGGGCTTTAAGGACGGATTGCTCATATACGCCTTAGCACATGGCCCCTCGCCCAACCTCGTAACCTATCAGGCATATGATATCAACGGATACACGTTCTACACGGAGGCCAAAGATATGGACAGTGATGAATATCAGAACTCAGGGGTGACGATGGAATGCATGACCGGCAGCGACAACGGCGCAACTGAACGATTTTATGGAAGGGTCGAGGAGATCTGGGAGCTTGACTACTCTGGACTGCACAACACGATGATGTTCCGTGTCAGATGGGCTAAGAATGTCCAAAGAGAAAGCCGGATTTTCACTACCATGACTATACCCGACGCCAAGAGCGCTACCGTTAACGCTATCGCAAAAAACGAGCCATGGGTACATGCTAAGCACGTGACACAATGCTTCTTCATAACCGACCCATGCAATCCCAGTCGTGTTGTCGTGAGGAAAGGCAAAAGAAACATCATTGGAATGGATGGAGTCACCAACGAGGAAGACTATGATCAGTACGGCAACCCAATGAGGGAAGATGACGATGATGATGAAGTATACGACAAAAGAAGAATCAATACTACATTACCAAAGAAAAATCGTACTCCATGGAAAAGGCAAAGTCACAATGAGGGGCTCAATTATTCTTCGACGAACAAGAAGGGAAAGAAGCTGACTCAAAAACGAAAACGTCAGCGCTGAGGAATCGGTCAAATGATGTAATATATATATATATATGTTCCTATTTTGTATACACACTTAATTAGCCATTATTATGCATGGGTCCAATGATGTAATATATATATGTTCCTATTTTGTATACACACTTAGCCATTATTATGCAAGGGTCCAATGATGTAATATATATGTTCCTATTATGCTGAGGAAAAGAAAAAAGGGAAACTGGTTATAGCAGTAGCGCCTTAGTGAAAAAGAGCTACAACTAGTCAAGGTAGCAGTAGCGGTTTTTGCAGAAAATCGCTGTAGCTGCGCGTAATAGTAGTAGCACGTTTGGTGCAAACGCGCTACTGCTATGTCCACTTAACCCAAAATTCTCCCTCTCCCCGCTTCATCCCGCCTCTTTTCCCCCAAATCCCCACTCTCTTCCCCGGCCCCGTCGCACCGCTGCGCCCGCCCCCGACCCCGGCGCGCTCGGCCCCGACCCCGCCGCCCCCGACCCCGGCGCGCCCGACCCCGGCGTGCCCGACCCCGGCGCGCTCGCCCCTGACCCCGGCGCGCTCGCCCCCGACCCCTTCGCCCCTGACCCAGGCGCGCTCGCCCCCGGCGCCGGCGCTCGCCCCCGACCCGTCGGCCCTCGCCTCCTTCCTCTGCTTCCTCCCTTCCCAACCTCGGCCGTCGTCGGGCCTGCCTCCTAGCCCTGCACCCTCTGTAAACCCCCCCCCTCTCTCTCTGCTAGCTAGGGTTAATTTACTTAGGTTTTACTTATGTTTAATTAGGTTATCTATTTAGTTATGAATTTAGGTAGGTGATATGTGGATATGTCATGGGCATGTGATATGTGGTAGGTTATCAATTTGCTGAATTTATATGCAAATTTGAACTGGACATGTGATATGTGGATATGTCATGTTTTGGACATGTCATGTTTTGTTAAATGATCCGAGTGGCCTATGTTAAATGATCCGACTGGCCTATGTTACGCCGGAATGTTGATTCATTTCCGTTCCGGTGAATTTCAGGCGCTCGATATGTCCATTTTTTAGCAAAGGTCATGCCAAAATTTCCCGTGAATAAAGGCATGATTTGTGCTACATAGTTGGCATATCGAGTGCTGGCACATATATTTCTTTTTTATCTCATTTCTCATTTATTCATACTTTTAGAAATAAATGAGGACACTTAATCATAGGAAACATGTCGAACAACGAAGAAACTGGGCCTTCTGACCAAGATGCAGACGAGATGGACTATGAGGGTGAACAAGCCTACCTCGACTTTTTGACTGCTAAGCAAGGTTTGCAGGTCCGCCTCGATGATGATACTGACGCCGACACCGACACCGACGGCGCCGGCACCGATGGCGGCGCCAAGACCGCTGGGGAAGGTACCGGCGCGGATGATACCGGCGCCGATGTCGGTACCGAAAAGAGGAAGCATAACAAGCAGAGGATACGAAAACCTAACAAACTAGGGATTGGACGACTTGTGATCACAAAGATGGCACCTGGCAAGTTTGAGCCGTTAGAGCCGGAAGAACCTCGCAAGTGCTATGGGAACCAAGTAGGATGCATCCTACGGGAATGCGCGAGCATCAACGACGATGACTTAAGGAGTAAAGAACATTTGACGCAGTTGCTCCTAACGAAGTTGCACAAGAGATTCAAGTTCCCCGACCGGGATGATAACATAGAACAACCGTGGGATGATCCGAAGATGAAAAAGATTAACAATCACGCCATGGGCATGTTCAGCAATGATTTGGCCTCCTGGAAATCGAGGGTGAAATGAGCTATTGAGGCTGAGGAACCCCTGTCCAAGATTCTGGAGGAAAATCCGACACTTACGGAAGAGGAGTTCGAAAAGTTCAAGGACACTTGCGCTACCGAGGACGCCAAGGCTAAGGCTGCGAAATTCAAGAGCCTTCAGCAAAGGAACACGGGGAAGCATCGCCTCGGAAGCTGTGGCTACCTCGGTAAAAGGCCCATATGGGATAAGGACGACGCAGAACGTGAAGCCGCGGGTCTCCCAGACCCCTTCGCGAAGTTCACCAACCCCTTGGAGCATGACTTCATCAGGGCCCGCTACAAGTGGGACAAGGAGAAAAAGGTTTTTTACACGGACAAGATCACGAGGAAATTGATTAGACTACTGGAGAAGCAACACCAGCTTGCAGCCGAAAGCCCTACTTCTCCGATGAGGCCCAAGTGGGACACCCCTCTCAACCGGGACTTGAACGAACTTAAGGGACTCCCTTTGGGCCAGCGGCCGCAATATGGTCGTGTGCACGGCGCTGGAGACGGCGCCACGTGGAAGGTGTTTTACAACGAGGGCCCGGAGGCCAAGAAGCAGAAAATGAAGTTTAGTCAGGCGGACATCGACGCGAAGGTGAAGCTTGCGGTCGAGAAAAGAGCAGCTGAGGACGCGAAAAAAGCAGCCAAGAACAAATATGAGTTGTTACAGCACGCAGTCAATGCAGCTGTAACTACCTGCAGAAATGATTTCGCTACTAACTTGGTTCCAGTTATCATCAACTGGACGAAGGAAAATCCAGACAAGATGGTACATGATTTCCCGTTGCCCAGTTTCAACGGGAGCAACTCCATGAACAACAACATCATCGCACCATCACTTGCCCACGCAGCCGAGCCTCCTCTCGCAGCCGCTCACGCTCATAGCAGCCCGTCCTCAGTCTCTGGCGCGCTCGGTGGGCCTTCGTCTTTGGCTGAGCTCGACGCCATCACGGTAATTACATGTCGCACCACCATATATATATATATAATATTCCATTTTTGTTGCCTTTCGGATGTTTTACGCCACAGACATATGTGTTTGCAGGCAAAAGAAACCCCGTGCACCATACTCTACTTGATCAAAGGCCAGAAGGTGGACGTGGGAAAGGGGATGATAATGGACCCCTTGCAACCCACGTTCCACAACCAGCCGATCCCTGCTGGGCACTTCAGGTTTAGCTTGTCCAGTGTGAAATCGGGGCACGAGGATTTGCCTCCTCCAGTACAACATGTGGGAGCGGACGACGAGACCCCGCCGCGGATTGGAAGCTGCAAGGGTTGGGTGCTGCTATGGCCGAAGAATCTTATTCGTCTAGAACCGGCCGAGAGCACACCAATAACCACACATCAACAAGCATGTGCGGAGACCACCACCCCGCCTACGCAATTACCAGCTCCTGTAGTGCCGGGTGAGAGCGGCGGCGACATGATGAAGGGGGTGCAATAGTGCTGGCTGATGTAATTTGTACTGTAGAACAGAGAATGGATGATGAGACGGAGGTCGACCCTATGGATTACCTCAATACAAACGCATATGACTGTGACATAGAATTGATGAGTCAACCATATGACGAATCGGGCTATCAGCTTGCTAATGAGGATATGGATGATATGCCCGGGCAGGAAGGTCGTAGCAGGGATTGCAAAAAGTCTCTCTTCATGAAATCCTCACAGGACACGCCTGAAGATGCCGCCTCAACACAGGCTCAACTATCCCAGCGCGAGGGTCGTACAATACTTAGCCCGGGAACACTAGGGCAGGGGTTAAGGAAGGGTCTAGAAGGTGTGCCCAAGAAAAAGGAGAGAAAGAGATCGGGGAAGATAACTGCCTCCAAACAAGCCAGAGCACATAGCAGCCAAACGATGCATTCTGAAGAGCGTGTACCCGTGAAAGGTGCGGCCATGTTCCATCTCACGGGCGAGCCGATGCTACCGCCAAAACCGCTGGAGGAACTATCAGGGGATCTCAGGAGACTGCACGACCATGTGCTGTCGACTAAGAAAAGCCTACTAGCCTCAAAGGATCCAGGATATCCGACATACGCGGCTCGTGTGCCTGAGGGGAAGTGCTACGTCGAGACACGGCCCGCGGAGGTGTTCTTCCTGCGGTTTGACCATATCTTTGAGATGTTTCTGATAAGGCGGCTCGATTTTACAATCGTCCGCCTTTTTGCGCTACATATGAGCTCCGTCATGAACAGTGAAGAAGTCTTGCAAATCTGTGTGGCGGATCCGCACTACATGCACGAGTCTTTCTTGAGTCTCGACGACTTTGAGCGTGAAACTGCTAGGTACTACCTCCAAAACTTCATGGTATAGAATAAGGACCGGGAAATTGTCCTCATGCCTTACCATCCAAAGTAAGTCAGTTTCGAACAACCCTTTCATACTTTTCAATCATTCCTTCTCTCTCTATGGGGAATAATTTGAGGTGTCTTTTCCCCGCAGCAACGGGCGCGTCGTCGTTCTTTATCCGCAAGTCTCCCACGCCGTGTATTTTGACCCTTCTAGAGACTACGAGAAAAAAGACTACACCCACATAATGAATATTCTAGATGATGCTCTCCAAGGCTTCAGCTTTAGAGGTTGCCACATGCAGATCAGGAAACAAAGGAACAAGAAGATGGGTTTCGCGCATAAAACTAACTTCTCCTGCATCCAAGTCCCAAAACCAAGCAAGAAGGATGGATTCTACATCCTCCATCTCATGATTCAGTTCAACACGGATCACCAAAAGCTTCGCATGAGAAGCAGAAGTGATGATCATATCCACAAGTGGCTAGAATCTCATGGAGAAGCGGATTATAAACTTAGAGATGACTTCTTTCGCATCCAAAGCGACATTGCGACGATCATCATGAAAGAAGTCGTCGATGAGAAGGGGATGTTCCACCACGGCCCTATATCGCGAGCTGACGTCCGAACTCGCATAGGCATGCAACGTCTAGACCTCACGCCATTCAAGAAGCTAGGGTCCATCCTCGATGATATGGAAGGATGGAACTTCTAGTGATTTATGATGCCGATGATGATGATATGTGTCGGTTGAACTTGTATACTATTTGTAGCGATGCAACTTTGTGATGTTCACGATCCCTGCCGAACTTGCGTAACGCTACTTTGTTAGTTTGCGTACGATGACCTGCGCACCTCTAGTTAATTAATTTGCATACTGTATGTTGCATCTAGTTGCTAACCCTTTCTTTTTCAGTGTTCTCTAGTATATTTTGTTGCATATATATGATTGTACATCCTCTTCATGAACATGCATCTCTAACAGGTACCTAGTTTCTTGATGGCGAGATGGAACTGCTATGTCGTGTACAAAGGGAAGGTCCCGGGGGTGTACAACGAGTGGCATGAGTGTCAGGCGCAAGTGAATGGGTTCTTAGACGCCATCCATAAAGGCTTCAAAAGCAGACAAGAAGGAGAAGCTAGTTACTTGAGGTTCACGCTAGCGCGAGAGAGGACTCGTAACCGCCATCTCATGTAATGCATAGTTCCGCTCTCACTCATAGTGATAGCTCTTCTCGCGTATACCTTTGTTTAGATGGATGACGTTGTAGTTGCAAGTATTCGAGACTTGCATGTATCGCTGATGACAAGATACCACTTTGTGTTGGATGATGATTATGACGAGACTATTTGTATGTATATGCTATGATTACATTTGTGGTCTCGCAGGCATTTGTATGTGTATCATGATGACATTTGTATGTGCTAAATATTCTTCTATAAAACCTGTTCCAATACAAAACAAATATGTCGAAAAAAACAAAAAACTACTAAAATTAGCAGTAGCGAGTGGGGAAAAGTTAGCAGCAGCGTGGTACTAGCAGTAGCGCGCACAGGCCAAGCGCGCTATAACTATTAGCAGTAGCGAGCTTCCTCTAAGCGCGCTGCTGCTACACTTGTGTAGCAGTAGCGCGGGTGAGCACGCGCTACTGCTACGTGTTAGCTGTAGCGCCTTATTAGTAGCGCCTGTCCCTGCGCTACTGATACACCTAAAACCCGCGCTGCTTCTAGCCTTTTCCCTAGTAGTGAATGGGCAACCAGAGCAGCACAACAATTCAGTAATGTGCATGATACGAGATAGTACACTCATGCAGCTTAGTATGCAAAACTACCAGGCAGTTTTATTTACAAAAATCAACATTGGCGCCTTTCACATTTTGCTACAACTAATTTTAGATCAGATAAAGGTTGGATTCACGCCGATTAAGAAAATACATGCAAATGTAAAAATATAGTATATACAACAGGTGCTTACATCAGCATTGGAGCAAAGAGAATTCCTGCAAGATATTTTCCTCGAATACAATCCCAATGAAGGAAGTCTTCTATCATTTAACCTTATTTTCCTAAAGAGAGATGGGTAAGAACCATGTAGAAAATATGATCAGGATGCTATAAAATTTCATGATGCAAGGATACGCACACACTTCTTAGAATGGAGTTGACATTCTTTTGCTGGACTGGAGCGGACTAGTTCTTTGGCCACTAGAATCCGCTTATTATCAGTGGGAGTTGGGTTTCTCTATGCTGGAGCAGTATCTATGAAAAATGGAGTTGGTTTATTATCTCCTGGCGTTTGGATCTTTTGCAAGGACCTGGTTTGTAACCCTTCAGATTCTAACATAGCCGTCTTCCCCTTGCATGCCTTATATAGAAGAATGGTGCTTCAATTATAAAACATGCTACAGCAGACATGGAATAGGTACTGAATAATAGAAAGGCATGACATATTGACATGTATTCCCTCCATCCGGAAATAAATGCATGGGTCTAGGCATATTTCAGTTCTAGATACATCCAGTTTTATCCATTTCTGTGACATGTAATCCGAATGGAGGGAGTATGATGTAAGAGCTAGGGATACGACATGACAACATAGTAAAAAAACACTAAAAACCCACTTCAGAACCAAAGTAATCAAACCCACTGATATGAGATAGTACACTAATGCAGCTCAGGATGGAAAACTACCAGGCAGTTTTCCTTAAAAAAATCAACATTGTGGCCTCTAATCATACATTTTTCTACAACTAAATTTATATCAGATAAATGTTGGATTCACGCCAATTAACAAAATACATGCTGATGTAAAAATATAGTGATATACAATAGGTACTTACATCTGCATTGGAGCACAGAGAATTCCTGCAAGATATTTTCCTCGAATACAATCCCAATGAAAGAAGTCTTCTATCATTTAACCTTATTTTCTATAAGAGAGATGGGTAAGAAACATGTAGAAAATATGATCAGCATCCTATAAAATTTCATGATGCAAGGATACACACACGCTTCTTAGAATGGAGTTGACATATTTTTGCTGGATTGGAGGGGACTAGTTCTTTGGCCACTAGAATCTGCATATTATCAGTAGGAGTTGGGTTTCTCTATGCTGGAGCACTATCTATAAAAACTGGAGTTGGTTTATTATCTCCTGGCGTTTGGATCTTTTGGTAAGACCTGGTTTGTAACCCTTCTGATTCTAACATAGTCGTCTTCCCCTTGCATGCCTTGTATAGAAGAATGGTGCTTCAATTATAAAACATGCTACATCAGAGAGATGGAATAGGTACTGAAGAATAGAAATGCATGACATATTGACATGTATTCCCTCCATCCGGAAAAAATTGGATGGGTCTAGGCGTATTTCAGTTCTAGATACATCCTTATTTATCCATTTCGGCAACATGTAATCCGGACGGAGGGAGTATGGTGGAAGAGCTAGGGATACGACAGGACAACACAGTAAAAAACACTAGTTGCATGTAAAATTGTATGCTAGCGGAATACGTACAGAAAAAACTAAGGCAACATACACGTGTATGATTGGAAAACTAAGATGGCATTGCAACAGAGCACTGGAACAACACTTCAATGTAAAAAAACATGGTATGGTAGACAGATGAAGTACATACTGATGAATAACAATGCATAAGATATTGAGAAAGCATCATGTCCAAATTAAGCAGATGGCATTGCGATAGAGTAGAATGACAGTACTTGAATTTGAAAACGTGTTATCATGAATGGAATAGGTACTGAAAAACAGGAAGGCATGACATATTTACATGCATGATCAGCATGCTAAGCACATGGCATTGCAACAGAGTAGATACACTCTCGGACATTATATGCATGTTGTACCCATATCACGGACCAAGTTAGAGCAAGGACCTTATGGGGCGAAGAAGATTCAACATCTTTCTGCGAGTCTTCTGAAGAACTGCCTTTACATGTTCCATCATATTGGGTATCATTGACATCAAGTTTATTGGCCTTTACATTGCTCCGTGAGGTTCTTGTGGATATATCAGTGTATGCAATTATATCTGACATGCATGGAAGACAACTAGTAGTTAGATTTATGTAATGAGTGCCTGTAGGAGACGACATAAATAGTAGGACCGGGGTTAACTAGCAGCAACAGGTCTCAAAAACTAAAGGGAGAACACAGATGAAAGGTACAAAATATGTATCGTTTGTACTTGAGATTAACTAGATGGCACACAAAAGTATTAAAGAACAACATAGGTAATACTAGATCTGGTATAATACTATAATCACCAGCCTATGGGATAGCATTGGCTGATGCATGATAACTATGGAACAACGTTACATAAAGAACAAGTATCTTAGCTGAACTATGGAACAACGTTAACTCCTGAGCAATACCCGTAAGAGATCAGCATGAATATACAATGAAATGTGATAATCTATTTTCCATGCTTAGATGAATAACAAATCCATAAATGTTGCACACAAGTAAGATGAAGGTACAACCTATCTGGCCGCCATCCATAGGAGTGAGCATCATGTGCTGACTTGTCGATGGCCCTGCAGTGGTTGTGGATGTCCATGTCGGGCACGCGCATTCGATGCAGGGAACTGTTGAGTGGGGACTATAGCTCCCTTCTGGTGTATGCTTCCCTTGTGGGAGCAGATGCGGTGAGTCGGAAGACGGTGTGGCTGAAGATGCAGATAACGCATAATGTTAAGAACGACACATCTTTTTGATCTGAAGAAATACACTAAGAGATCAATAGCAAGGTACAAGAGTGGTCACACGTCTATTGACTGAAGACTAAATTGGGGTCACACAATTTTGTTTTAGTTTTGTACTGTCCGATCTACGCCGGACGACTTGATGGCCGTCTTGTGCCTCCCGGCTGACACTGTTAGGAATCTTCCCCGAAGAGCTAGCGACCAATGGCAGAGCAGCTTGCCTCCGCCGTCTGTGGCCCCGGCCAAAACCCCGCTCCCCGCCCCACCGCACTGCCGTGGTTGCGCCGCCCCTGGGCCAATCCACAAAGACTGCCCGTCATCCAGATCCGACGGCGGCAGTACCTTCAACCCACGCAACTCTAAGATAGCCATCTAAGCCCTGCTTCCACGGGGAACTTGCGGCCCCGCACCCTTACGTTAGACACCAGCCAACCGACAGCCTAGGAGCTCCGCCGCCTCGAGGGGTGCTGCTTCCCATTGGGAATCGATTGGCCCAGAATAAAAATTCAGACAACTGATGCCTAAATAAAGTGATTTGAGATGAGGGTGCGACCTATCTGGCAGCATGGTGAAGTAGGCAGGTCCAGCTGCTGAGTCTGTGAGGCCGACGCTGTTGCGGTGGCCACCGGTGGCAGGGAAACAGCGATGTCGTGACGGTCGACGACTACGGGGAAGCAGCGCCGGGACTCTGGACGGATCCGAAGTTGGAGCCACTCCGGCGACGTGAACAATGGCGGGGGTGAATCGGCTCCGGTACGATTCACGCGGCCGTCGTCGAGGCAGCTCCAACAACACGGAGTAAGAGGCACACGGCCCAGTGCACGACGACAAATGGACAGCATCTCCGGCATTAGGGAGGAGGGCGGCTGTGAAATTAGTGCGGTGGGGGCGTCGTGGAGGAGGGGCTGAGGTTTCGCGGCTCGGGAGAAGGGAGCTTCCGGGCAGAAGGTGATTTGGCGCCCATGAGGTATGAATGGGGTGGGGGATTGGGAGAGTGGAACCATGTTTTACGGATGCATTTGTCTGAAATGTGAGGGGGAGTTACAGTTCTACCCCTGCCTTTAGGCTTCTCGACTTGGGTCTGTGTACTGAGGGTCGGGGATAGTAGAGTAACTTTGCTTCTCCCCAAATAGTGGGTGGGAGCGATTTCGGGCGAGGAGGGCGTGCTTTGAAATATAGTGGGCGCGAGCGTTTTCGGGCGAGGAGAGCGTGTTTTGAAATAGTGGGCTCGAGCTATTTCGGGCGAGGAGAGCATGTTTTGCCGACCATGGTTTATGAATTGTTCGACACATGTCATTTAGGCCGAGGAGAAGGCGCGATTGGATGAAGTTACGAACCTACCCTCGATGTACAACGTGCCAATTAATGCGTGTCCCACATAGGACGGTAATTTCGTGTCTCCCATTTATTTTCTCGGGCGAATTCCACCGAGTAGTGGATGCTTAATGGTTCGTTCAAAATT
Source organism: Aegilops umbellulata (assembly GCA_032464435.1). Taxonomy (NCBI): domain Eukaryota; kingdom Viridiplantae; phylum Streptophyta; class Magnoliopsida; order Poales; family Poaceae; genus Aegilops; species Aegilops umbellulata. Next base: position 145,600,910 of record CP136059.1, on the reverse strand, counting down.
TGTAAGAACGAGCATCCACGTCTACCTTACCAAGTCGATTCAGATCAAATTTTGAAATATTAGCTTGCCACTTCTTTTTTAGATGGAGAGATGATGCTCGGGAGTAATGTGTTTTTACATGCTCGTTGCTAGCGATTTACTATATGACAAATAGTTGACCCACTCAAAAACGGGAATCAAACCCAAAATGAAATATCTCGATTCAATGAAATAGCTCGTTCACTAGGTCAAAATAGTGAACTAAATCCAAAATTGAACACCTCAATCGAATAGCATGTTGTACAGTATTATAGTACTCCATGAACATGTTAAAAGTCAAATTAACAAACTTGTTTGATATACGCATATATCCGTTCATGTGTGGATTGCAGACAACATGTTCTCCAATTTAAATATTTGAATGCAAGTTTATATCGAAACATGGTTTATATCCGCCTTTGATGCATAAAACGCGACCTCCGCCTCTCCCGGACTCCTGCTCTCTCTCTCTCTCTCTCGCCAACAATCTTCAATTCTGTCGCACGCATCCAACACACAAACCTTGTTGGTCCCTCTAGCTTTCTCTCCATCTCTCTCTCTCTCTCTCTCTCTCTCTCTCTCTCTCTTTGTGTGTGTGTGTGTGGGGGGGGGGGGGTCTTTCTAGTTCGCATGCGTATATAGTCCATCTATAGGTCTCTCTCGCACACTATGTATGATTCTCTAGTCCAAGCTAGATAGCTTGGGTGCACTCATCGTACGCACACAAATTGCTTGGCTCGTTGCCCGTAACTCTCTCACGCACCACTCTGTCGTCTCGGAGCTCTTGCCCCTCTCTCTCAAACTCTCCATCTACCTGGGTCATACATACACATGCATATCTCACTCGCACTCGATAGGCCCATCTAAAACTCTATCTCTCCCTCGTTCTCTCTCCATCTCACATGCACACACACACAATCTCATGCCTAGCTAGCCAAGTATGATGGTCTCTCACTCAAAGGCACACGTAGTCCCCCCTATATGTATATGACTAGCTAATCTTAGTCTCCATCACAAACATGTGCATGGTCTATCTCGATTTCTCTCGGGGCATCTTTCTATCGCGCACGCACCTCCCTCGATCTCCCACCCATATAGTCCCCTCACGATCTCAAGGGGGTCTCTCTATGACAAACACACCCTCTCGCCCTCCCCATATGTCCATGTTCTCCATGTGTCCCTCTCGACCTTTGTTCCTTGTTGGCCAGACCTCTATTGGACATGTGCTATAGGGGTGTCTCTCTCCGTTGCAAACAATCACACACTAGCTATCTTCGTGTGTCTCCTAGCCTCGCTTTCCTATCTCGGAGATGCATGCGTGATATGTTCGCCTAAGAAACGAAAAAACACACACTCTCTCTAATTTATCGTTTGTTGTCACTTTGTCTTTCACACACATACTCTTTTTGCACACTTACTCATTCTCCTTCACACGCACTTGATCTCTCTCGACTTAGGCACTCTCCTCGGTCCATAGCATATTGATTTATTGAAAAGTCAAACATCACAAAGTTTGACCATGTACGTGGAGAAAAACAATTACATCTAGAACGGCAAACATATACCATTAGATTCACCATGAGATGTAGTTTTGTATGATGTATCTTTGGTATTGAAGATATAAATAACATTTGTGTAAACCTGATCAAAGTTTCCAAAGTTTGACTTTTAAAAAAATTACATGCACTGCATTATCGAGCGGATGGAATATCTCTTTCCCCCTCTCAGCTATCTGACACACCACTCAGCCTTATCGGGGCTCCTCAATTTCTCTCAAACTTTATATCTCCCTGGTTCACACATACACATGTCTCGCTCGCGCTATACATATAGACCCACCCAACACTCTCCGCCCTTGTTCTCTCTCTATGTGACACCCCCCCCTAATAAGTACCATAATCCCTCACTCCATCATAGGCACAAGCACTTCCCCCCTAAGTATGATTATGTCTCACTAGCCGTCAAGAACGCACGTATTGTCTCCTTCCATCCATACGTCCATCTCGATATCTCTCGGGGTATCTTCTGTCGCGCACACACCTTGTCACTCGATCTCTCACCCATGTAGTCCCATCACGATCTCCAGGGGATCTCTCTATGACAAACATACACTCTCTCCTCCCCATGTCTGCATTTTTTCCGTACGTCTCTCTCGACTTCTCTCACTTGTTTGTGAAACCCTTCTTGGCCACATGCTAGGGGTATTGCTCTCTCGATGAAGACAACCACACACTATCTCCTCACCTTGCTTCCGTTGTCGAAGATGCATGTGTGATATGTTTTCATAAGACACACACATTTTTTCTCAACTTTTATCGAGTGTTGTCCATGTCTTTTTCACACACGCACACACACTTTTTTCACTCTCTCTTTCTATTTCACTCTCTCTCTCTCTCTAGTTAGGGACTCTCTCACGTTCATAAGCATATGGATGTTTTGAAAAGTCAAACCTCAGAAAAAGTTTGACCAGGTATATGTGTAGAAAAACATTTACATCTGGAACGATCATTAGATTCATCACAACATGTACTTACTTCATACTATCATTTATCTTTGATATTGTAGATATAAGTAATTTCTTTATAAACTTGGTCAAAGTTTCAAAAGTTTGACTTTTAAAAAAATGTTGGAACTACATTATCGAACGGAGGGAGCAACTCTTTCTCTCTCTCTCTGCTATCTCTCACGGGCCTCCCCTCTCACATGAACACTCTATACCAACGGATTATATGCTCATTGTGTCAGCGTATAGCTCCATATATTGTCAGATCGTGTTCTGTATCTTTGTGTGCCGGCCCATGTGGCAGTGGGTGAAAATAAGTAAACTAGAGGCCCATCTGACATGCGGTGAAGTAAACAAAGTTGAAACCACTCGGGGTAGCACCCCGCACGATAGTAAATTGAGCGCGCATTAAAGACACACTTCTTCCTCGTGGAGGACGCACTCGCGCACAATTCAGCATTGCACGGCAGCATGCACAGAAGGACGCACTCGCGCACACCCAGCACACGTGTACATCGGCGTCGCCACCGGTTGAGATGGACGACGAGATAGCCAACAAGCGGAGGCGGCTCGAGCCAAAACCGCATCTGGCGAGCCTGAACTTCATCAGCAACATATACCATTAGATTCACCATGAGATGTAGCTTCGTATGATGTATCTTTGGTATTGAAGATATAAATAACATTTGTGTAAACCTGATCAAAGTTTCCAAAGTTTAACTTCTAAAAAAATTACATGCACTGCATTATCGAGCGGATGGGATATCTCTTTCCCCCTCTCACCTATCTGACACACCACTCAGCCTTATCGGGGCTCCTCAATCTCTCTCAAACTTTATATCTCCCTGGTTCACACATACACATGTCTCGCTCGCGCTATACATATAGACCCACCCAACACTCTCTGCCCTTGTTCTCTATGTGACACGCACCCCCCTAATAATTACCATAATCCCTCACTCCATCATAGGCGCAAGCACTCCCCCCTAAGTATGATTATCTCTCACTAGCCATCAAGAATGCACGTATTGTCTCCTTCCATCCATACGTCTATCACGATATCTCTTGGGGTATCTTCTATCGTTGACACACCTTGTCACTCGATCTCCCACCCATGTAGTCCCATCACGATCTCCAAGGGATCTCTCTATGACAAACATACACTCTCTCCTCCCCATGTCTGCATTTTCTCCGTACGTCTCGCTCGACCTCTCTCACTTGTTTGTCAGACCCCTCTTGGCCACGTGCTAGGGGTCTTGCTCTCTCGGTGAAAACAACCACACACTATCTCCTCACCTTGCTTCTGTTGTCGAAGATGCATGTGTGATATGTTTGCATAAGACACACACATTTTTCTCGACTTTTATCGAGTGTTGTCCATGTCTTTTTCACACATGCACACACACTTTTTTCACTCACTCTTTCTATTTCACTCTCTCTCTCTAGTTAGGGACTCTCTCACGTCCATAAGCATATGGATGTTTTGAAAAGTCAAACCTCAGAAAAAGTTTGACCAGGTATATGTGTAGAAAAACATTTACATCTGGAACGATCATTAGATTCATCACAATATGTACTTACTTCATACTATCATTTATCTTTGATATTGTAGATATAAGTAATTTCTTTATAAACTTGGTCAAAGTTTCAAAAGTTTGACTTTAAAAAAAATGTTGGAACTACATTATCGAACGGAGGGAGCATCTCTTCCTCTCTCTCTCTGCTATCTCTCACGGGCCTCCCCTCTCACATGAACACTCTATACTGACGGATTATATGCTCATTGTGTCAGTGTATAGCTCCATATATTGTCAGATCGTGTTCTGTATCTTCGTGTGCCGACCCATGTGGCAGTGGGTGAAAATAAGTAAACTAGAGGCCCATCTGACACGCGGTGAAGTAAACAAAGTGGAAACCACTCGGGGTAGCACCCCGCACACTAGTAAATTGAGCGCGCATTAAGGACACACTTCTTCCTCGTGGAGGACGCACTCGCGCACAATTCACCATTGCACGGCAGCATGCACAGAAGGACGCACTCACGCACACCCAGCACACGTGTACATCAGCGTCGCCGCCGGGTAAGATGGACGACGAGATAGCCAACAAGCGGAGGCGGCTCGAGCCAAAACCGCATCCGGCGAGCCTGAACTTCATCAGCAGCATATACCATTAGATTCACCATGAGATGTAGCTTCGTATGATGTATCTTTGGTATTGAATATATAAATAACATTTGTGTACACCTAATCAAAGTTTCCAAAGTTTAACTTCTAAAACAATTACATGCACTGCATTATCGAGCGGATGGAATATCTCTTTCCCCCTCTCAGCTATCTGACACACCACTTAGCCTTATCGGGGCTCCTCAATCTCTCTCAAACTTTATATCTCCCTGGTTCACACATACACATGTCTCGCTCGGGCTATAAATATAGACCCACCCAACACTCTCCGCCCTTGTTCTCTATGTGACACGCACCCCCCTAATAAGTACCATAATCCCTCACTCCATTATAGGCGCAAGCACTCCCCCCTAAGTATGATTATCTCTCACTAGCCATCAAGAATGCACGTATTATCTCCTTCCATCCATACGTCTATCTCGATATCTCTCGGGGTATCTTCTATCGTTCACACACCTTGTCACTCGATCTCCCACCCATGTAGTCCCATCACGATCTCCAGGGGATCTCTCTATGACAAACATACACTCTCTCCTCCCCATGTCTGCATTTTCTCCATACGTCTCTCTCGACCTCTCTCACTTGTTTGTCAGACCCCTCTTGGCCACGTGCTAGGGGTCTTGCTCTCTTGGTGAAAACAACCACACACTATCTCCTCACCTTGCTTCTGTTGTCGAAGATGCATGTGTGATATGTTTGCATAAGACACACACATTTTTCTCAACTTTTATCGAGTGTTGTCCATGTCTTTTTCACACACGCACACACACTTTTTTCACTCACTCTTTCTATTTCACTCTCTCTCTCTCTCTAGTTAGGGACTCTCTCACGTCCATAAGCATATGGATGTTTTGAAAAGTCAAACCTCAGAAAAGTTTGACCAGGTATATGTGCAGAAAAACATTTACATCTGGAACGATCATTAGATTCATCACAACATGTACTTACTTCATACTATCATTTATCTTTGGTATTGTAGATATAAGTAATTTCCTTATAAACTTGGTTAAAGTTTCAAAAGTTTGACTTTTAAAAAAATGTTGGAACTACATTATCGAACGGAGGGAGTAGATGTTTCTCTCTCTCTCTGCCATCTCTCACGCGCCTCCCCTCTCACATGAACACTCTATACCGACGGATTATATGCTCATTGTGTCAGCGTATAGCTCCATATATTGTCAGACCGTGTTCTGTATCTTCGTGTGCTGGCCCATGTGGCAGTGGGTGAAAATAAGTAAAGTAGAGGCCCATCTGACACGCGGTAATGTAAACATAGTTTAAACCACTCGGGGTAGCACCCCGCACGCTAGTAAATTGAGTCCGCATTAAGGACACACTTCTTCCTCGTGGAGGACGCACTCGCGCACAATTCACCACTGTGCGGCGGCATGCACAGAAGGACGCACTCGCGCACACCCAGCACACGTGTACACCGGCGTCGCCGCCACTTGAGATGGACGACGAGGTAGCCAACAAGCGGAGGCGGCTCGAGCCAAAACCGCATCCGGCGAGCGTGAACTTCATCAGCAGCCTCCCCGACGACATGCTGCTCGTCATCATCGGCCTCCTCCCCACCAAATCTTCCGTTGCGGACCGCCCTGCTCTCCAGGCCGTGGCGCCCCCTCTGGCGCCTCGTCCCCCTCAACCTCACCGTCGACAGCTGCCTCTGCGACGGGGATTGCAAACGCATGTCCGCGGTCTCCAAGATCTTTTCATCGCACCCTGGCCAGCCAGACACCTTGACATCCGCATGTTCAGTACCAACTGCAAGGTCCAACCCAAGTTCGACGAGTGGTTCTTATCCCCCGCCCTAAATCAGTTTGAGGAGCTCAGCTTTGAAGCTGGACGATGTCGCTCTCTGCCGCCGTCCACGGTCCGCCTCGTGCCAACGCTGCGCCGCGCCAGCTTCAGCTCCTGCTATCTTCCCCAGATTAATGCCGCAACCGCCCTTCTTCTCCTTCAACTCAAGTAGGTCGACCTCTTCGATGTTGTCATCTCGAAGAAGGCTATGGAGCACCTGCTCCGCAGCTGTACTGCCCTCGAGTACCTTCGTCTTGAGCAGATCCACGGGTTCATTAGCCTCCACATCGCCTCGACGAATCTCTGATGGATTTATGTGTCTTGCTGGCCCCACAACAAGACATCAATTGGGAAGAGATCACTCCAGTTGTTCCATGTTATGGTCATTGAGAATGCGCCTTTCCTTGAGAGATTACTTGTATTGAATCTAGAAGGTCCAACAAAAATCAGGGTCATTGACGCGCCGAAATTGACAGCGTTGATGCATTCGTCTGCCAAATTCTCCGAACTCTTTATTGGATCCATAATCGTTCAGGTACAACACTCATCTTCTTCCCCGTCTTCTTGAAATTCACTTTTTTAAATTTCTTCTTGATGTATTTACGACCGTCTACCAGAAAATGATTCCCACAAGCTTGACCCAGTCTATGCGCACAGTGAAGATCTTGGCAATAAAATCTATTGGGCCCAATCTGGATCAAGTTGTTGGATTCCTTACATGCTTTCCGTGCACGGAGAAGCTACTCATCGAGGTGAAACTTCTTTCCTACTAGTAAACGATAATCACAACGTAGCTCAATTCTTTAGTAATTTCCCCAAATTATGATGACAAGTGTAGTGTTCAAAACTGCGTCTAAGCACTGCACCGAAAGAAATGTTTTTAGTATTTTTTCTCACGTGATCACCTGCATCGTTTTTTTTGTTGTACTACTATAGTAGCCTAGGCTAGTCATAGTGGAAAGTAACTTAGACTACTCCAGTAACTCTATGGTTACCCTAAGAGCAAGTACTACCTCCATCCTGGTTTACTCTTCCTATTTTTTAGTATCAAAATTTGACAATATATTTAACTAACAAAATGTTAATGCATGTCACTAAGAACTATATCGTTGGGTTCGCATTTGAACATAATTTCAAATGGTGTAATTTTTAGTGACATGGATTGGCATTTTCTTACTTAAATATATGGTCAAAATTTTATACTAAATAAGAGGTAGTACAAAAGTGGGCTTTAACGACCCTCCACTATACAAAAGTGGGCATTTATAGTGGCCAAAACACGTGCCAAATTCACTTGTGATGCATTTGGCATCGATGCCCCTCCATTGCTCACCTGGTCCCCAAATCTGGATCACCTACTTTCTCCGGTGCCAAATTAATTCACACAATGAAAAAACACTTGCATGGGAGAGAGAGAGAGAGGACTAAGGCAATAAAAAACACTTGTTTGGGAGAGTGAGAGGCTGGTGTAGTTGGTTTGATTGATTTGTTTATACATGTGGGTCTGTGTGCACAACGGTGCCAACTCTCTCACATCGCGAGAGCGGTGCCAAATTCTTTTGATTTGACATCGATGCGTATTATGTGGCATACTTTTGTGAAATATGTCATCGTCCACGTAGTGGAAGGCAATAAATTCCCAAGCTCTTCACATACTCCTAGGTAAATGAGAGGAAAGAGAAAGAGAGAGAGAGAGAGAGAGTGAAAAAATATCTCTAGCCGACCAACCCTATCGTATGAGCGAATGATATTGGTACCTCTTGATGACACCGCAATCTTATATAGCTAGGGCTATGGCATTCCATCTCCACCTCCACCTAGGTTCCAATGGCGTTCTCTGATCTATCTGTCTCATGGAGGGTCTTCTTCATTGGGATTTCAACCCGGGCCTTAAAGTTGCGGCTCAGGTGCGTCGTTGTTTTGGCACCACGGTGCATTTCTCTCCTTCGGTGCGATCCAAGGAATTTTTCTTGGTCGTCTACTTTTCCTCTGCTTCCTTCATCTTGTCGGAGGAATCTGTGGGCATTGCCCTTCAATGCTGTATTGGTGGCCTAGCTGCTGGTTTCAATGTCTGTCGTCTGGATGATCGAAGATTTCGGTTTTCTCTGGCCTCTAACAAGGTTGGTCACTTCATCTATCATCTCAAGGACAGAATTTGGCCCGACTTTGTATGTCATTTTCAACTTTTCCGGCCTCATGTCCATGACTACTCTATTGATGGTGAGTGTTGGCATTCTGATGAAAGAATTGCTACGGTTGCGCCACGTTCTTCTATGTCCATCATTTCCAAGGGATTATTTTTAGCGGATGAACACGGGAAGACCTCTGCGTCTCTCCATAATGGTTGCTCGCCGGAGATCCTTACTCTGGCGATCGGTGCTGACACCCCATCGGCTCTGGACAATTTTGGTAACTCTGTTAATCCCATTCAATGGCTATCAAGGATTTAATGATCATCATCAATGTTCATAGAAGAAAATTCGAATTGGCAGTTTTTTCTCTCAACTGGCCCACCAATGATCGGGGTTATCGGCATTTTGTTGGGAATAACTTTAAGATAGCCTACTGGAATTTAATTCCCACTTTCATTATCCTTTATATTCTGGATCAACTGCGCTTTGGCTATACACCTCAACATATTGCTATCATTTGGGACTTAAAGCACATTCCGCCACTGGACTACATTTACAAGAGAATTAATAAATGTTCTAATTGTAATCGGTCGGGCCACCTAGCCAGTAACTGCCCCTCTGATGATGCCGCTACCTCTGAATTACCTACTGGGTCAAAATCCTATCCTGTTTTGGTCACAGCTCTTGAGCCCATCAAACCTACTAAGCCCACTAAACTTTCTACTGTTCGGGTCTGTGTCACTTGTGGTTCCTCACACCACTATTTTTTTGATTGCCCGGCCTATTTTAAGTGCTCTTCTTATGGTAGATTGGGCCACACCTCTTGGGCATGTGGTTCTGCCCCCTGTTTCATATGGAAGCCCAAGATTACAAGGAAACACCACACTGATTCTTCACTTGGAAAATATCCCCTCCCTGGGCAGGAAATTACGGGTGTTGTGGTTCTAAGTCTGATAGTAATGTAGGGGGGTAGGTATGGAGAGGCGAGATCTTAGCTACGGAGTAGTTGTAAGAACACGAGGTTTACGAGTTCAGGCCCTTCTCAGAAGAAGTAATAGCCCTACGTCTCGGAGCCCGGAGGCGGTCGACTGGATTATGAGTGTGTAGATTATAGCGGTGCCAACCCTTGTGTCTGTGGAGGGGGGTGGCTTATATAGAGTGCGCCAGGACCCCAGCCAGCCCACGTTACAAGGGGTTTAAGGTACATTAAGGTGGGGCGTTACTGGTAACGCCTCTAATAAAGAGCTATGATGATCATAAAGGCTACTCAATTTCCAACCGTTAGCGTGCGGAGTGGCTCTAGGTCTCCTGGTCGTCGAGTGGTTGGATCTTGGTCGAGTGATCGCTTCATAGTCGAGTGTCTTCGAGTCCGTCGAGTGGAACACCTCCAAGTCGATTGAAAGGTGATTTCTTCTAGGGATGTCCTTGGGGAGGGTAGTTTGGACAGGTCCATGACCCTACCCTAGGTACATAGCTTCATCATTAGCCCCCGAATGGATCGAGGTTTGAATGGGGAAGGAGTTGAGCACTCGTCCGACCCATTCTTCGTGTCATGAGTATATCTTGTCTTGGATCAATGAACCTGGGCGTCGTTACCAACTTCTTTTTCAGTCGCCTTGATCCATTCTTGGTTTTTGTCGAATGAGTTTATTTACTTGAAGAGCTCTGACTGACGGTGTGGAGGAGATCTTCCGTCTGTCACGGTGCTCTGCCACTCGCGGATTCAGCGGGATTCGAATTTTGGGAAGCGCGCGGGACGGAGGAGGCCGCAGTAATCAGATGGGATAGAGCAGAGCCGCCTCGATCTCTGCGCCACCTTTTTCGCCACGTATCGTGCACGCGACTGTTGCGGGATTTGACAGGATCGCCCGGGCCTACCAGTCAGTCACTCGGAACTAACCTCATATAAGGCACCGGACCTGGGTCTTTGAACAGTGCGTTCTCATTTCCTCCCCTTCTCCTCAGACTCCTCCGCCGCGCTCGCTCTCGCCCCAGTGCCGCTGCTCCACGTGTCTCGCCGGCGATGATGGGGAAGGAGAAGACAGTGGCCCTAGAACGGGCGAAGAAGGCGACGGCGAAGGTGAAGGGGAAGGCGACCAGCCGGGGCGGATCCTCCTCGAGGACCGGTCTGCCGAAGGGCTGGATCCAGGGCGACTGGATTCGCTCGATGATCCGCCAACAAGACCTCAACGACCTGGCCGACGGAGGACTGATCCCCCATGGATCGGCGAGGCTTCCGGGGAAGGAATCCGAGCTGCAGCCTCGGGAGGGTGAGTGCATTCTCCTTGCCACTCACGTCGACCGGGGGTTTTCTCTGCCTCCTCACCCTTTCTTTCGGGGATTTCTGAATTTCTTTGGGGCACAACTCCACCACTTCACTCCCAATACCATCGTGTACCTCGCCGCTTTCGTGTCTTTGTGCGAGAATTTCTTGGGTTGTTGGCCTCACTAGGGTCTTTTCAAGCACATTTGCACCTGTCGCTCTCAGACGGTGAAAAAGGCCAATCCGAGTGATGAGAGAACACAAGTGATTCAAATGTGTGGGGGTCTTGGGGTTCAGATGAGAGGGAAAAGTTCCTTTCCGGACATGATTCTTCCCGACTCGGTCCGTGGATGGCAGTCGACCTGGTTTTACTACAAAGACCAGCCGACGCCAGGGTAGTCGACTGGACTCCCTCGTTTTTCCATAGACCGAGTGAACAAGCCCTCCTCTTTGAAGGTGATCCCGAAGGAGAAAGCGCAGGTTAAGGTGCTGGTCGAACGAGTAGTTTAGCTTATCCGCGACGGGGTCACTGGCATGGATCTCCTAGAGGTCTTCCTCCGGCGATGCATCCGGCCACTTCAAGCTCGAGACCATCCGATGTGGATGTATTCGGGAACTGAGGACACCACTCGGATCCACCCGGAGGAGGTCGAGGATGACACGCTGGTGGGGTGGTTGACGGGCATCACCGGAAACAGGGACAACCCTAGGGGAGCCAGGAGAGTTCTTCCATTTGACCAGTCCCGCGAACCCGACAAGGTTCGATTCTGAACTTCTGATTATGATTTGGATTCACTCGCACGGCTGTTTATGCTGCGTCGACTGACTTTTATTCTTCCTTCTTTCTTCCAGGCCCTTACCGACATGTACTCAATGCCCAACGGCGAGCAAGAGCAGGACCCGAAAGGAGAGGCGAGCGGTGGCGATAGTGGCGACTTGCATTCTGACGGGGAAGGGGACGAGGAAAGTGACGACTCAAGTGATGAAGAAGAAGTCGATTCACCTCCGCGCAGGGAGAGGCGATCCAAGATTGACCAAGACCGGCCGAGCGCTCGTGAAAAGGCGATTGCTCAGACTGGTCAGTCTTCAAAGCGTCCTCGGACATCTTCACCGACCCCGACTGAAAAAGCGTTAAAGCAGCCCAAAGTTCCAGAGCAGAAACCTCGGAAGGCGTTGCCGAAGATCAAGATTGACATTCCCGTCGCTTCTGCGTGAGTGTCTCCCTCTGTATTGACTCGACGCTCCGTGCTGTTTATTTTTCCTTGATTTAACCAGTTGAACTTTGGAACTAGCAGCGCTGCTACTTCCGGGACTTCAGCTTATAGGGATGAGGATGAGGCAATGGAGGATGTAGTCACTTCCAATCTGGGTATGATTTCTGACATTCTGTCTTCATTTGGTCGACTCAACTATAATATATACCATTGGGTGATGTAATTTTGGCGATTAATCTTTGAACAGCTCCTAACGTTATTGACCTCCCCGATGATGACGATCAAGAGCCTGAGAGACCTTTGGCAAGGAAAAATAGGAGAGCTCCTGCAGACAAGGTGCCACAGTCGACGCCGATAGCGAAGCCAGTTGTTCATGACGCTGGTGATGCCAATCGGGCTTCTGTTACCTTCGTTGTACCGTTGTCGAGTGCCCTGCCTTCTTCGTCGATTGCTCAAGTTCCTGTCGATCCACCTTCAGTTTTTGCCACCCAACATGTCCCAGAGGACGAAGTGAGTGCTGCCAGGGAGGCCATACGCCAAGCAGGTATTATGATGGAGAAGATGAAGACGGTGCGGGACGCCAGTCAGGCTGCCTATGACGCCAGCTCGGTTCTCCAAAGCAATGTTCGGGTTAGCCGCATGTCGACTGATTTTCTTGGCTTGCTCTGTTAGGATATGGTACCTGAAGAACTCTCTTTCCAAGGATCTTTGCATCTGTACACCCACTAGGTGTTTCGAACTGTCACTGACCAAATCCATACCTTGCACTGAATTTTTGTTGTTTGAAGTTTTAGACTAGTGGGGGCACGCCGAGTGCACCCACTGGGTGTATTCCCCGAGACTACGGTGGACTGCTGGCAGTCGACTGTAGTCTTTATACTGTGTTGCTTCACTCGAATTTCTTCACTTGGTCTGGTCAGGCCATTCCGAATGGAATATTTGAACCAGTGGGGCACGCTGAGTGCACCCACTGGGTGTAGTTCCCGAGACCGTGGTCGATTGCTGGCAGTCGACTATGGTCTGAAGAGCTTGTTTGTTGCTGTCTTTTCTTCTCTCCCTTTTTTTGCACTTGCGCCGAAAAGGTCTCGCCGAAAGTTAACTGAACCAGTGGGGGCACGCTAAGTGCACCCACTGGGTGTAGTCCCCGAGACTACGGTGGATTGCTGGGAGTCGACTGTAGTCTTAGTATTTATTGTCTTTGTAGTTTTCCTCTGTAAAATAACTCTTCCTCCCTGATTGAAGAAATCTTGTGATCTTGGAGCTCGCTTTGCTGACTTGGGGAAACAGCAGATCCAACTCAACCTTGACTTGGAACTGGCCAAGACAGAGCTGCAGAAGGCCAAGGACGATGCAAATGGTAAGACGGTTCTGTCGACTAGTTTGTCTTAAGTTTGGATTTCCTTCCATTCTTTCTTAATTAATCATCATTTCTTTTCAGAAAAACTGAACCAAGCTCTGGCGAAGAAGGATCCAGATCTGGCTGCTGCTCAGAAGGAGGCTGAAGACAAAACTGCTCTGGCTGAACAGAAATTGGCTTGAGTCGGCCAATTGGAAGAAGAGAACGCCAAGATGAAATCTGCCCTGGACGCGGCCAACAAGGAAGTCACGCGCTTGAAGAAGGACAAGGTCACCCTGAATGAGAAGATGGAAGGCATCGCTCGCAGGAGGGACGATCTGGAAAGCTATCTGGGGAGTCTTGCCAAGAATTTGTTCATCAAGCTTGAAGGTATATATTTTGCTTCGACTGAGTCTTTCTTCATCGACTTGTCATACGAAAAACCGACTTATCCTTGGATTGTGCATGCAAAATTTTGCAGAGACTTTGAGGAGGAGACTGGACGGATTGTGCCAAACCTGGACCCCATCAACTCTCCTGTGAAGGATGAAACCGCTAGGAATCTGCTTCGACTGGAATCCCGCATCGACGGCGTTGTTGAATACTTGGCTCGACTGAAGGTCGCCACGTCAAGGATTGACACGGCACTTTGGCCAAGGGCAACGCTCCAGAGTGACCTCGAGTCACTGATGACTCGGCTTAACGAGATCCCTGGTCGAGTGCAGGAGTGGAAGAAGTCTTCCGCCCGGTGCGGTGCTGATGTGGCCCTGTCTTTGGTTCGTATCCACTGTAAGGAGGTGCGAGAATATAAGCTGGCAGCGATCAAGGTCGCCACCACCAAAAGGCATGATTTCCGATCTTTCATGGAGAATTTCATCGCTGCTGCCACTCGGATCGCCGACGATGTCGACCTGGACGAGTTTGTCGAGCCTGCCAGCCCTCCTCTCACGGAGTAAACAAACTTTTATGTCTCACCTTAAATTTGCCTCGGAATGCCGAGTGGATTTTATAACCGTTAAACTCCTTCGGGCTGAATGCCCGAGTACTTTGATCTGCGGTGTGGGACCTTTAGGATTTATCTGAACTTTGTTTTTCATGAATTCTCTGTCGTGTGGAACTTGTTCTTCACTCGATGCAACTTTTGTATTTGTGGCGTAGCTCCGAAGGATAAGGTAGCAGTCGACCTGCACCTCGTCGTCCTTGCGGATCGGGACGGATTTCAAACTTAGGCGAGTACTGGACTGCAGCTAAGTTCCCGAGTGGGAGGTTTGCTCTACACTCGGTAGGATTTTCACATACTTAGGCGAGTACTGGACTGCAGCTAAGCCTCCAAGTGGGAGGTTTGCTCTCCACTCGGTAGGATTTTCACATACTTAGGCGAGTACTGGACTACAACTAAGCCTCCGAGTGGGAGGCTTGCTCTCCACTCGGTAGGATTTTCACATACTTAGGCAAGTACTGGACTGCAGCTAAGGCTCCGAGTGGGAGGATCGCTCTCCACTCGGTAGGATTTTTCAAACTTAGGCGAGTACTGGACTGCAGCTAAGCCCCCGAGTGGGAGGATCGCTATCCACTCGGTAGGATTTTTCAAACTTAGGCGAGCACTGGACTGCAGCTAAGCCCCCTAGTGAGAGACTGGCTCACCACTCGGTAGGATTTTTCAAACTTAGGCGAGTACTGGACTGCAGCTAAGCCCCCGAGTGAGAGACTGGCTCACCACTCGGTAGGATATTTCAAACTTAGGTGAGTATTGGACTGCAGCTAACCCCCCCGAGTGGGAGGATCGCTCTCCACTCGGTAGGATTTTTCAAACTTAGGCGAGTAATGGACCTTAGCTAAGCCCCCGAGTGGGAGGATCACTCTCCACTCGGTAGGATTTTTCAAACTTAGGCGAGTACTGGACTGCAGCTAAGCCCCCGAGTGAGAGACTGGCTCACCACTCGGTAATATTTTAAATACTTAGGCGAGTGCTTGGACTGCAGCTAAGCCTCCAATTGGGAGGATTGCTCTCCACTCGATAGGATTTTAAATACTTAGGCAAAACGGGTTCGCAGCTAAGCCCCCGAGTGGGAGGCTGGCTCACCACTCGGTAGGATTTTAAAAAACTTAGGCCAAACGAGTTCCCAGCTAAGCCCCCGAGTAGGAGGCTGGCTCACCACTCGGTAGGATTTTTTTACAAACTTAGGCGAAACGGATTCGCAGCTAAGCCACCCACTGGGGGATTTCTCATGCAAACAAAAGCAACAACAATCACTAGGAAAATTATGACACTCTTGTCTTTGATAAATAAACTACAGAGGTATCTCTTATTACATCTCATTCGAGTGAGTACTTAAGTGTAAAAGGGGCGGATTAACTCCGCGCTCCAAGCTCGTGGCTCGTCAATCTGGCAATCGACATTGTAAAGGTGGTACGCTCCATTCTGGAGGACTCTGGTGATGATGAAGGGACCTTCCCAAGTAGGAGCGAGCTTGTGTGGTTTCTGTTGATCCACTTGGAGGACTAAGTCTCCTTCTTGGAAGGCTCGACTCTTCACATTTCTGGCATGGAATCGACGCAAGTCTTGCTGATAGATGGTCGATCGGGTCATGGCCATTTCTCTTTCTTCTTCCAGGAGGTTGATTGTGTCCTGCCGGGCTTGTTCTGCTTCATCTTCAGAGTAGAGCTCGACTCGGGGTGCATTGTGAAGCAGGTCACTCAGCAAAACTGCCTTAGCTCCATAGACCAGAAAGAATGGGGTTCTTCCAGTCGACCGGTTCGGGGTGGTCCTCAATCCCCAAAGAACTGATGGAAGATCGTCGACCCATGCGCCTGCTGCGTGCTTGAGATCGCGCATCAGTCGGGGTTTCAGCCCTTTGAGAATCAGACCGTTTTCTCTTTCTGCTTGTCCATTCGACTGGGGGTGAGCGGTTGAAGCGTAGTCGACTCGTGTGCCATGAGAGACGCAAAAAGCTGTGAACTTGTCCGAATCAAAGTTTGACCCATTGTCAGTAATGATGCTATGTGGAACTCCATATCTGAATATCAATTCTCTGATGAAGCTGATAGCAGTGCAGGCATCGAGATTCTTGATAGGCTTAGCTTCAATCCACTTGGTAAACTTGTCGACTGCCACTAGCACATGAGTGAACCCGCTCCTGCCTATTCTCAGTGGTCCAACCATATCCAATCCCCAAACAACGAAGGGCCAGATGAGTGGAATGGTCTTCAGGCTGACGCGGGTTTGTGGGACATGTTGGAGTAGAACTGACATCCTTCACATTTGTCGACTATCTCTTTCGCCATTTCATTTTCTCTTGGCCAGTAAAATCTAGCTCAGTATGCTTTAGCCACAATGGTCCGAGAGGACTCATGGTGACCACAGGTCCCCGAGTGGATATCATCAAGGATTATTTGACCTTCTTCTGGTGTTATACACTTCTGGTTGACTCCAGTCGTGCTTTCTCTATACAACTGTCCCTTTATGACTGTAAAGGCTTTGGATCGACGGACAATCTGTCGAGCCTCTTCTTCGTCCTCTGGGAGTTCTTTCCTTAGGATGTACGCAATGTATGGCATCGTCCAGTCGGGAGTGATGACCAAGACTTCCATGATCAGGTCGACCACTGCTGGAACTTCAACTTCAGTCGGATCCGTGGCACTTTTTGGCTGCGGGGCTTCTTCAGTGAAAGGATCCTCTTGAACTGATGGCGTGTGGATGTGTTCCAAAAACAGATTGCTGGGAATGGCTTCTCTTTTGGAACCTATTTTCGCCAAATCATCAGCTGCTTGATTTTTCAGTCGGGGTATGTGATGAAGCTCTAACCCCTCGAATTTCTTCTCTAACTTTCTCACAGCATTGCAATACCCAGTCATGGCTAGACTTCTGATGTCCCACTCCTTGATCACCTGATTAACCACCAAATCTGAGTCACCATAGACCATGAGGCGACGGACGCCGAGTGAAATGGCCATGCGCAACCCATACAAAAGTGCTTCATATGCTGCTTCGTTATTGGAGGAATCAAAGTGAATCGGGAGAACATATCTGAGCTTATCTCCTCGGGGGGAAACCAATACAACCCCAGCGCCGGAACCATTCAACATCTTAGACCCATCGAAGAACATGGTCCAGTGCTCCGAGTGAACTTGAGTCGGTAATTGCTGTTCAGTCCACTCGGCGATGAAATCTGCTATTTCTTGGGACTTGATAGCCTTCTTTGCCTCAAACTTGATATCTAGGGGAAGGATTTCGATCGCCCATTTGGCCACTCGACCAGTTGCATCTCTGTTGTGCAGAATCTCTGACAATGGAGCGTCGCTGACGACTGTAATGGAATGATCAAAGAAGTAATGAGCAACTTTCTTTGTGGTCATATAAATCCCATATACAAGCTTCTGGTAATGAGGATATCTTTGCTTTGATGGAGTCAAAACTTCAAAACCATAATATACTGGGCAATGAACTTTAAAGGCTTTTCCTTCTTCTTCCCGCTCGACCGTAAGTACTGTACTGACGACTTGTCCCGTGGCTGCAATGTAAAGCAGTAAAGGCTCCTTGATGATTGGGGCAGCAAGCATCGGCTGGGTGGAGAGCAGAGTTTTGAGCTCTGCAAACGCTGCATCAGCTTCCGGAGTCCACTCGAACTTGTCTGACTTCTTCATCAGTCGGTAAAGAGGCAATGCCTTTTCACCGAGACGAGAGATGAATCGACTTAAAGCGGCCAAGCAACCAGTAAGCTTCTGGACGTCGTGCACACGCACAGGACGTTTCATCCGGAGTATGGTGCCAACTTTTTCTGGATTGGCATCGATTCCCCGTTCGGAAACGAGAAAACCGAGTAACTTTCCGCCAGGGACTCCGAATGTGCACTTTGATGGATTAAGCTTGATGTCGTACCTTCTGAGGTTGGCAAAGGTTTGAGCAAGGTCAGTCAGTAGGTCGGAACCCTTCCGTGACTTGACCACAATATCATCCATGTAAGCTTCCACATTCCGACTGATTTGAGTGAGCAAACACTTCTGAATCATCCTCATGAACGTGGCTCCAGCATTCTTGAGGCCGAATGGCATGGTAACATAACAGAAGCACCTGAATGGAGTGATGAAAGCTATTTTGATCTCGTCGGGTCCATACAGACGGATCTGATGGTACCCGAAATAGGCGTCTAAAAAAGACAGTCGCTCACATCCCGCAGTCGAGTCGACTATCTGATCAATCCAGGGGAGAGGGAAATGATCTTTAGGGCAGGCCTGATTGATATGTTTAAAGTCAATGCACATGCGAAGTGACTTGTCCTTCTTGGGGACCATGACAACGTTGGCGAGCCACTCGGAGTGGTAAATCTCTCGGATGAACTCCGCTGCTAAGAGCCGAGCTACCTCTTCACTAATAGCTTTTCTCTTCTGGACGGTGGACCGTCGGAGATGTTCTTTGACAGGTTTTACTTTTGGGTCGACTCGTAGGCGGTGCTCCGCCAGCCCCCTGGGAACACCCGACATGTTAGAAGGCTTCCATGCGAAGATGTCCCAGTTCTCACGGAGGAACTGGATGAGCGCTTCTTCCTATTTGGAGTCGAGTGTTGTTGAGATATGAGTCGGAGCAGCATTGGGATCGGTCGGGTGAATGTGAATCGGCTTCGTTTCGCCAGACGACTGGAAAGCTGATTCCGTAGCGTGCTTCTTGGCTCGCAAAAAATCACTCGGGTCAGCAGTCTTCTGGTACTCCTGCAGCTCTACCACTGCCATCTGGGCATCAACGATCTTTGAGCCTTTCTGAAAACATTCTTCTGCCTTCTTCCGATTGCTTGTAATAGTGATCACGCCTTTAGGACCAGGCATCTTCAATTTGATATACACATAACATGGTCGAGACATGAAGCGTGCATAAGCTGGCCTGCCCAAAATAGCGTGATAAGCACTCTGGAAGTCCACAACCTCGAACGTTAACTTTTCTTTGCGGTGATTCTTGGAATCACCGAAAACCACATCGAGAGCAATTTGGACGAGTGACTCAGCCTTCTTCCCAGGAATGACTCCATGGAAACTCATGTTGCTGGTACTGAGCCTGGACATCGGAATGCCCATCCCTTTTAACGTCTCTGCGTATAGTATGTTCAAACCACTGCCACCATCCATCAAGACTTTGGTCAGTCGAGTGCCTTCGACAACTGGGTCGACCACCAAAGCTTGTCTCCCAGGGGTGGCAACTGGGTCGACAACTGGGTGATCGGACTGGTCGAATGTGATGGCAGTCTGAGACCACTTCAGATAACTGGGTGTCGCCGGAGCAACCATATTCACCTCACGGTTGATAACTTTTAGTCGACTTTTCCTTTCAACATCAGCAAAAAATCATTACGGTGGAATTGACCTGGGGGTATCCATCATCACTGTCTTCCTTGTCCTCAACTTTGTCCGACTCATTTTCCTTATCTTTGGGCTGTTTGCCCTGGAACTGCTGGATCAAGAGCCTGCATTGTCGAGTGGTATGTTTCGGGTAAATGAGTTTACCCTCTTCATCTTTCTTTGTGTGGATGTGACATGGAAAATCCAACACATCATTTCCGTCTTGGTCTTTAACTTTCTTGGGGTTCCAAGGCCCTTTGGGTTTCCCCTTAAACTTTCCTTGAGTTATAGCCAAGGTTTCCCCGGGAGCAGCTGGCTCGGCTTTCCGCTTCTGCTTCCGATTGGAATTTCCTCCTCCGGTTTCTTGGGCGACTGACTTGAGCTTGCCACTCCGGAGTCGATCCTCATCTTCACCATTAGTGTACTTGGTGGCAATCTCCATCATCCGATTCAGAGACACGTCTCCGGTTTGACCGAATTTCAGATTCAGTTCTCTGTTCTTGACGCCTTCCTTGAAGGCACAGACTGCTTGGTGGTCAGGCACATTTTCTACAGTGTGGTGCAACGTGATCCACCTCTGGATGTAATCCCTCAAAGTTTCATTCGACTTCTGCACACAAGACCGCAGTTCGGTCAGCCCTGCCGGTCGCTTGCATGTTCCTTCAAATGTTGTGACAAACACTCGGGCGAGATCTTCCCAAGTGTAAATGCTGCTAGGTGCTAACTAATTCAGCCATGCTCAGGCCGAGCCCCCCAACATGAGAGGCAGGTGCTTCATGGCCACTTCATCATTGCCACTGCCAATTTGGACAGCCACTCGGTAGTCTTCAAGCCAAGTATCAGGCTTGGACTCACCAGTGAACTTACTGACTCCAGTCGCCAACCTGAAGTTGGGAGGAATCGCAGCGGCCCTGATGGCTCTACTAAAGCACTCTGGCCCTGAAACATGCACTCTGCTGCTAGGTGCATCTCTGTCATGACCTTCTCGGTGAGCTCTGTTTCTGTCGACCAAACCTTGAACGAGAATGGATCTTGCATCAAAGCCTGGTTCCTTGGGGTCGACTGGAATCCTTCGCCCAACACTATGAGGGCGCGTGTCATCCTGCTGCCGAGGCATGTACGATCCGCTCCTCGGGGAAGGGGTGGGTACTCGACGTCGATCGTCACGATCGAATCGGTGACCATACTGCTCACGGTTTCTGTACTGATCTTGTTGGTCTCCACGTCCCTCACGCCTCGGAGGCGATCTTGGGCTGTGAGCCGACTAGACTGTGTGTGTAGCAATGGATCTGCTGTGGATTCTGTTCCCCGACTGAGAAACAGCGGAATTCTGGTCTCCTGCTGCCCGGAGCAACACTCTGATCTGCAGCAAGCCTCTGCCAGCCTCTGATTGGGAAGGCTGAATCGACTCTACTATACGAGTTGCAGCTGCTAAATTCTGAATCGGAGTTCGATATACCTGTGGGGGCGGAAAGAGCTGACGGCGACTGGATTCTGGAACCCGTTGTCGTGCACGCTCGTCGAGTGCTCGCTGGAGGTTCTCCAGTCGAGTGCGCTCAGCCAAGTTGGCCCGGCGCGCGTCCTCCAAGGCACGAGCCTCGGGGGTTTCTCCAACAATAGGAGTGTGCAATGCATCCATGTTCCGGCAACGAAGTTCTTCTCTCTTCAGCGACATGAGAGGCTCAGGGAGATATTCCTCATGGGGATGCGACGGGTCGCCTCCACCTGCGCCTCCATCGGTGCGGGGAAAACCGGGAGGACTGCACGGTCCATCGACCATCAAAACCTCCACCGTTGGATCACTTCTGTCGCACTCGGATGCGATCTCTACGGAGCCAGTCGATAGGTCGAACAGGCCGTAGAGGGATTCGTCGGGCTCGATCGCCGTGACTTGAGGGGTGGCCGACTGGCGTGCCACCGCGTGTCTCACCCACCGCTGAAGTCTCGACTGACCGGAGCGCTTGCGCCAGCGGGAAACAGGGAGGCAGGACAATGCAGGGGCCGACCGGTAATGGGTCGACGGTTGCCGCAAGAGGACGCCGCAGACACACGCACGAAAGTGTGTCGCCCCGTGGGCAGGAAGTGCGTCGACGTCGAGCGGAGCCTCCTGAAGCCAAGCGGAGTCATCGGCAATGAACGTGAGCGCGTCGAGATGGATCTCGCGTCCCTCCACCAAAACCCCGCTAGAAACCATGATGATTTGGATCGGAAAAAATCGCAACTTCTCCAACAAGTCGCTAAGACACCAGCCCCACGGTGGGCGCCAACTGTCGTGGTTCTAAGTCTGACAGTAATGTAGGGGGGTTGGTATGGAGAGGCAAGATCTTAGCTATGGAGTAGTTGTAAGCACACGAGGTTTACGAGTTCAGGCCCTTCTCAGAAGAAGAATAGCCCTACGTCTCGGAGCCCGGAGGCGGTCGACTGGATTATGAGTGTGTAGATTACAGGGGTGCCAACCCTTGTGTCTGTGGAGGGGGTGGCTTATATAGAGTGCGCCAGGACCCCAGCCAGCCCACGTTACAAGGGGTTAAGGCACATTAAGGTGGGGCATTACTGGTAACGCCTCTAATAAAGAGCTATGATGATCATAAAGGCTACTCAATGTCCAACCGTTAGCGTGCGGAGTGGCTCTAGGTCTCCTGGTCGTCGAGTTGTTGGATCTTGGTCGAGTGATCGCTTCATAGTCGAGTGTCTTCGAGTCCGTCGAGTGGAACACCTCCAAGTCGATTGAAAGGTGATTTCTTCTAGGGATGTCCTTGGGGAGGGTAGTTTGGACAGGTCCATGACCCTACCCTAGGTACATAGCTTCATCAACGGGTTCTGATTATCTCCGGCTTTGAGTCATTCAAATATGGCTAATGCTGATCCTTATCATCTTGGGGATGGCAATATCTTTAATGCAGAGTCAGTATTGGCAAGTCCTGCTAGCAATCCAATCAATCAGTCACCGTTTAATTATCTGACCAAACTTGCCACAAACACTAGGAGACCAAGCGGGGCCGTTCAATGCTCATCGTGTGGCAACCCTGGGCATGTTGCCACCTCCTGCCCAGCCAATCAAAGGAAAAAGGGGGGAGTTTGGGTTCCCAAGACCGCTGCCGATACGCATTCCACCCCCAGCCCGCCCCCTCCCCTGTCTCGCACCAAGCTCTCCCCTCTGCTCCAATGGCGAACTATTCAATCAATGTCATCCCTTACCTCCCACAGGGTATGACCATTGAGCTCGGACCCACTGATCGGAAGGTGCGTGATGACATGATCAACATGACTTCCTTGCCATTGCTGAGGTTAACAGGTTCGTCCCCTTCCACCGTAAGGCAGATCTGCGCCATACCATTGAGGGCCTGCTTCACGAATCCAACTTCTTCCCAACTGAGGTAGATGATTATCCGCTTGGCATTGGCATTTTTTGGTTCGTGGATTCTGTTGTTAGAGATACTGTTCTGGGCACGACCTTTGAGCTTTATGAGGATGATGAAAATATGAACACAGTAGTCTCTTTTGTCCCTCATGATGCTGCCATTAACATGCGCATGACTAGCTATGGTCCACAGATTTGGATACTTTATGTTGGTTTCCCTCATGACTATCAGACCTCTCACTATATTCATAAATCTATTGATAAGTTTGGGGAGTTGATTACTTGGCATAACCCATGAGCAGACAGAAAGATTGTGCTGATCAAGTGCCGTGTGATTAGCTTACGTTTGGTGCCAAAGAGCTTTGTTATGCGTCAGTTGGGAGGAGAGAGGCATAGCTGGACTATTTGTGTCACAATGCTAAGAAGCAGCGACTGGAATGCCCACCTGCCTGAGGTCCCGCCGGCCAGCGAGGATCCTCTGTGGGAACCCCGACTCATAAGTCGTGATCACCGAATGCACGTGTACCGTGATCCCAGAGATCAATGCTCACTGAACACACAGAAGCTGAATAACAAGAGTCTTACATCCATACATACCGTCTTACACAAATTATGACCATTATGGTCAAGTCTTACATAGATAAAGCCTTAGGGGCCGAACATCAAATGAAACACAAGCAGCGGAAATCTTCGTTGATAAGTAGAACCCATGCCATCTGCCTTAACCCTACAGGCATTCTGACTGGGAAGCGTCCTAGCTCGCATGTTCGTCACCGAAGTATTCTTCATCATATCCTGTTCTTTTATGCCTGGCCAATAAAATAACCAGTGGCAAGCCAATGAGTACTTTGAATGTACTCGCAAGCAACCCATGTTTTGGCTCAAGATACAACAATGCATGATATAGGTAAATTTTTGCGGAAAGCTAGTTTTGAGTGCAATGACATATTCAACAACTTGTAAGACATGCATCAGGAGAATTCAAGTAACCATGAGGGCAGGTTACAGATATCAACATAAATAGAGTGGGCACCAACCCAACTCAATCATGTCAAGTCCTTGACTTGACCCAAGTAGTTCTTCCCATTTATCCAGACACACACACTGGTTTGTAAACAAGTGGACGTAGCCCAAGAGCGGTTACCCAACTGTCCTTGACCGTGGACACGGCTATTCGAATAGTTTTACACTCTGCAGAGGTTGCACACTTTACCCACAAGATCCGAGGAACTTCCATGTCATCCACGACCCGCGGTACCTCAAGTACCCGGGGTAAGCACCCGATCACTATCTTTCCCTAGACGACACTAACAAGGAGTCCACTCGTTGTTCCGTATCCTCACGATGTACATCATACGAGACTCGCTCGAGATTGTAACATCCGAGAGGGGACACAACGGTGTATCCGGTGCCCTGTAAAGACAGTCATGGTCGCCCTACCTGGCACGACCCCATCCCGAGAGAGAGCACCAACTCTCCCCCGTCACTAGTAATGCGGGCTCCAAGCTAGTATCGACCTAAGTAATCAATAATGCCCTTTCCCATATAAGGGTAGCGTGGTTGCGCATGTAAGGTTGGAATAATGGTCGCAACTTAAACCAATCCATTTTCAAAAACAACACACACACTTGCCTCGGTACACCACTTCGTCATCAAGTGGCTACCCAACACATCATCTCCCTCGGGCATAAGTGGCACCCGACGGGGTTTTCAAAAAGTCCTTTAAAAATACTTTGCCTCCATCACAATGCATATTCCCTTCCCTTTTTGCGTAGCACTACTTTAGCATCCTATCTACTCCCACCTGCATAACCCTCATAAGGAGGTAGGGTCATGCATAATGCAAGTATCAACGAGGAAGTAACAGAGGCAACCCATGAAAGTGGTTTCCATCACATCATGATTCCGAAGCAACGCTAATAAAGTGCTATATGACATGCATAAAAAGGTTTCATAGACATGGTCAAAGGGCTGCTTGCCTGGTTCATCAGAGTCTTGAGATCTTCTGGTCCTTCTCCGAGTACTCCGTCTACTTCGTCAACTATCGTCGAAACAAACATAATAAGCAACACAACAAGGCAGAAAATAAAAGTGCTCTAAAAATGTGAAGTTGACTTTTCTTGGATACCTCTGGTCATATGAGGAATGACCAAAGTGATTTCATTGGAAGTGGATCAATGGATATTTCTAAACATTTCGATATGATGGAATCAAGGGGTTTATAGAATTGCAAGAAGTGCACAGAAGAATTATTTTGAAAAATGAGCAAAGGCACCCATTTAACAAAGGATGATTTTAGAAGCATCTAGGAATTGGTTTCACTGGATTTGGAGTTCAAATGAATTTCCTATGAATTTGCAAAGTTGGTAAATATGAATAAATGGCTCAATAATTTATGTGGTACAGAAAGTATTAATAAAAAATGTTCAAAAACTAAGTTTTGAACTGAGGAACACCTAGGAATTTGAATCATGGAATTTGGGTCAAAAATGGGCTCTCTGTGATTTTCTAAAGTTTAAGACATAAATGAAAAAATGGGATTCTATAATTATTTGTGAAAGAAATATTTCCACAAAAATGTGCAAATAGCAGCATGTGATAGGAAATGAATTTTGAAACTACTAGAAATTTGAATCATCAAATTTGGAGTTAAATTGAATTGTTTATGGATTTTTGAAGTTGACTGGAAAAAGAAAAAGGGAAAAACTTTTACCCTCATCGTGCGCGCATGGCGAGATATAGCCTTGGGCCGGCCCAGCTGCTCTGCCGCGCCAGGCGCCTAGGCGATGTCGATGGCGCATCTTGGGAATGCGCCAACGGTGTGGGGGAGGCGCCAGCCCGCGAACCCGCCTCCACTTAAATGACGTGGCAGCTGGCGGGTCGCTGACGCGCGGGGCCCGCCTGCAGGTCGGCCCTGGTCGTCTCCTACCACGCGACGCGGGGCAGAGGAGGGCGTGGCCGCGCATGGCCGGTGCTCGCCCTGGCGGCTCAGGCCATCCCTGGTGGCGTTCCGGCCACCGGAGTGATCAGGGCGGAGGGGCGCACCCACTGGTCTGCTCCTCTTGCACCGGGAAACGCCGTACCCGCGGCGGTTTGGGTGACCGCGGAGGAGGTCGCCGGCCAGCATCAGCCTCGAGCACACGGCGTACAGGGGAGAGAATGGCGGCGGTAGAGGTCCTAGCGGTGTATTGAGGGAGTGCTGGAGTGGGTAGGGGGAAGAGAGAGGGGCCGAGGAGCTCGTCCTTGCCCGAACCGAGGTGGAGGCCAGCGGCGGCACTCCGGCCATGGTGGGTGCTGGAGGGCACGAGAGGGAGAAGGAGGATGTCTGGGAGGTGCACGGGAGAGAGGGGGACCCAAGCGAGGCGAGAGAGAGCTCGGGGGGAGGCTCTATATAGGGGGGGCACTGGTGCACCATGGGCGCGGTCCAGGCTGCGCTCGGGTGAGCTCTAGGAGGAGTGAGGAGAGAGGTTTAGGAGGGGGCCGGCAGCTTGCCGTGTCCCAGACGCCGAGGCGGCCTCGTGAGACACGCTGGGGAGGCCCGAGGTGGCCGGAGGTGCTTGGCAGGGGGCGGCTACAGTGCGGGAGCGCACTGTGGCGCGCTCCAGAGCGCCCAAATGGCCGGCATGGCCATTTTCTATGCAATGTGGGTGCCCCAAGCATGTCCATCAGGTCTAGGAGGCAGTAAAGAAAGGGAGAGGGGCATTGGATGCCCTGGATGGCCACTGGGGTGAGGAGAGAGGGAGAAGATGTGTGCAAACGGGCTGACTAGAGAGAGGAAGTGGGGTTTTACCCATCTAATAAGTGAGCTATGGGCTTGCCATTGCTACTAGAGGTGAAAAGGGACTAGAAGGGGTTGTGGTAAAAATTGGAGCTCACCAAGAATAGTGGAAGGGGTCAAAACAGTGGTTTTTGCAAAATGACAGAAGGTGTTTGATGTTGGTTTGGGCAAGAAAATGATCTCCAATTGCCATGACACTCCACAGGGTGAAAGGACACATATAATTAGGGCCTTCCACCAATTTGGAGCTTAATTGGGCAAAGTTGCCAATGCAACTTTTGTAAACCGTAGAAATGAGCAAAAATGGACTTGTGTAGATCAAGTTGAGCAAATCACTTCCCCTTGATCCACCACTTGGTGTAGTGGCCTCATTTGGTCATGTGATCATGCTCACAAAAGTTGGGGTCAAGGAGAG
Source organism: Aegilops umbellulata (assembly GCA_032464435.1). Classification (NCBI taxonomy): domain Eukaryota; kingdom Viridiplantae; phylum Streptophyta; class Magnoliopsida; order Poales; family Poaceae; genus Aegilops; species Aegilops umbellulata. The sequence continues at coordinate 145,573,577 of CP136059.1, read as the reverse complement.
AAAGTTGGTAGTACAAACTTGATCAAACTTGATTCTGGTCAGAGAGGGTTTTGGGGCATTTTGGTGAACCAAAATGACTCTAGTTGACATGGGGCTTTGCAAGGTGATCACAATATGCATTTGTGACTTGCTGGATTTTCCTTGGATTTTTATGAAAGTATTTCCTGTAGAAATATCTCAAATCCTTGAAATGAGCAGAAATGGTTTTGGGAGGTTTTATCCAATATTTTGATCATAACCATATGTTGAAACTCATATATATGGAAAATATATGTCCATTGAGTCTCCCTAATTTTTCTCAAATATTTTTAATGCTTTAAAATAATTTTAACCTATTAAAGACCATTTCTGGCCTTAGGAAAAATCCTTTAAATAAAATAGGAAAATAACTTTTAAAATTATATTTTTGTGATTTATGGGTAACCTATATCTAATAGGAGCCAAAAATATTTTTGGAAATATTTTTACTGCCCTTAATTAAGTACTTGCAGTGCAATCCTCAATCAATGGGTTTTTGGAAAACTAATTTTTGAAAATACTATTTGGCCAAATTATTTTTGTAAGAAAATACTATATTGTACTATACACATGGCATGATCATTGGGAAGAGGTTTTGGATCAAGGAGAAGGAGTATAAGATTTGGAGGATTTATTTGATTTTTAGAGCACTTGCAAACAACTCACAAAAATCAAATCGAGCAAAGTCCAAAACACTCAAAAGTTTTTGTCAAACCACATTTTATCATGTTTTATTAGCTTAAGTGTTGTGGCATGAAAATCAGGGTGTGACAGACCTACCCCCCTTACAAGAATCTCATCCCCGAGATTCCCAGACTAAGCGCGGAAAGGAATACAGAAACTTGGATCTGGGGTAGTCTTTACGTCCTCATACTGCTTCTGCTTCCGTTCCATTGAACCTTGAAGTAGTCGATGGTGTGGCTTCGTGTTTGTCGTCCTGCTTGATCTAGATTGCAATTGGGGTCTCTCGCGTATGTCTTATTGGGTTGGGGGTCAATGGTTTGATGATTGATGCCCTGGTTGAGACCGGGCCAGTTAGGAAGTTGGAAACGCTTTTTGAGGGTGTGTCACGTGAAAACGCTGTGCACAGTGGGTGACTCAGGCGGTAACTCTGACTGGTAGCTGTCTTCTCTTCGTCTGGTGGTGATCTCGGAGGGGGTTGTTAAATCTTGGCATGGGTTTCCTTGTCGTGAAGATGTTTGGTTCCCTTGAGAGAAGTGGTTTGCAGATATGCCTGGTCTTCGATGCGGAGGTTTACTTCTTGACGATGGTGGTTGATGCAGTTCTTCCTCCTGGACATGGCGATCTTCAGATGTTCCCTAACCAGCTGAACGGTTCTTCTTCCGTCTTCGGGTAGGCAAGTATGTCATCAAGGAAAGATGGCAACTAACTTGTCCGAGTACTCCGTGAAGACTTGCCCATGGGGTACTTAGGGTATAGGTTGGGGTATCGGTGGTGGTTATGGTTGGGTATTGGCCAAGGTTTCCTTGTCCTAGAGCCAAAGCCCATGGTTGTGATTCCTACCATATCGTGGCTTGGTGGGGCTTAAGGGTTCCAAGGATTCTAGTGTGCGAGTGAACATTTATCATCTTATCTTTAAGCACGGTTTCTGAGATGCCAATTATGCTATCTAGCCTTCCAAACAGTCACATCATGTCACCGAAAGGTTCACCCCGTATAGGTCAACTCCAATCATCACTCATGTTATTCATATCCTCATGACTCTCGAGAGGGGGTTTAACAAAATCATATATGACTACAATCCCCAAACTCGTATGTATGGCTACCCCTAAAAATCATTGGGTAGAGCATATAAGCTACTAAGCTTTAATCACCACAATCCAAGTGCTCAGTCTATTGATCCAAGGTCCATGATAAAGCATCTCTTTCCTAAGGAAACATGTCGTAAGCCACTCCAAGATCTTGTTTCCTTCCTATGAATCAACTCCAATAGCTCCTTAGCCTCCATCAATCACTACATAACCCATTAATTCTACAAATCCAATGTTTATGGTGTTCCACAAGATCTTCTATTGTCCTATAGTCCCCAAATACTTGAAAGGGCTGTCTCTACTATAGTAAGTCCACCAATTTCCATTATCATGGTCAAGTAAACTCCAAGGTCAAGCAGATATCAACTCCGACAATTAATCCGATCTCCTAGTTTATTGTCCATCGGGAAACATGGCATCATGATCAAGATCATCAGTCTAAATCCAATTTACTCCGAACCATGTAGAATTACTCTGCATCCATACTCCACTAGGATAACCTATTGAATCCAAATCTCATGTCCAACGAGGATTCCTATCTATTTCCCCCAAGTGATTATCATCATGTCAAATATCTCCTATCAATATCCCCTGGCTAAGTCAAATCCTCATACGTCCAAGAATTCAACTTGCGATATAATTGTCCTACAAAATCCAATTTATCCAGGGGAAAGCTATGCTACTCTATAATCATGATCTAGCCACGTTCATCTACCAACATCAAAGCCTCATAATCCTCCAAATAGTCTCATATAATTCCTCAAGTCATAGATATAAACTCATATAGTCATTTGGCCTTAATTTCTATATCCTTAAACTGGTCTTCCCTATGGCATCGTCAGTTTTGGTGCTAACTTAGGATGATAATGTGCTCGTTCACTATGTCCACTAGTTCCATAATGAACCCAGTTGATAAGCAAGGCTTACTGAGGCTTAACTGGTTCTCTTGCAAGTATGTGGGTTAAGCACATGGTTAAGGATTTGAGATGGGGAATGTTATGAAGTCTCGAAGGGTCTAGGAATGGGTTTCTAGTCTGGAGGGCTAAACATAACTCTACGGGGTTTCACTTGGTCGTGGAGTTTGTAGCAGAAGTCTTCATTGCTAGCTGGTTGCCGAGGCAGGATCCTTGGTGCATCTTGTCTTGCTGATCTTCAGTTGATCAGAGAGAAGAGAGGGAGAAGTAGCATAGAGGAGGGAATGCCTAAAAGGGGGTTCTATAGTGCAGGTGCAAACAAACAAGTGCCAAAAAGGGCCAAGAACAAAGAACAAAATAAGGCAGGTGATATAGTCATGTACTTGTTGCCTAAGGCAAAAGTTGTGACCTATCTTAAAACACAAACAAATAAAAACAAGCAACACACAGTCATGGTTCTATGCGAACCATCATATGGACTCGAATGCGCATAGGGGGTGCACGACTCATCCTACCCTAGGGGTTCTCGGATCCAGTAATCGTGCCTTGAGCCTCGTGCAGTCTTCTGAGTTTCCTCAGATGTTGCTACGTCTCTTGTAGTTGTTTGATGAAACGATCCAGGTTGAGCCTGAAGATTCTTCAACAACTTCTCGCCTGTTGAAGTGATAGGGTGAAGGTGGCTCCTCGTAGCTGGCATTGACTCGGTCTTCTATTGTCTTCCTAATCATGACGACCCCGTTTTGTCTTCTAAGCCGTCGATGATACCAGGTAGGTAATCCTTTATGCAATGATATTAACAAGGCATAATAGAGGTCCAACATGTCGGTTATGTTGATGACAACATCGACACCAAGAGCGGGGGATGAAGAGAACCGTTTTTCCTGCTCACTATAGTGAGGCGGACCAAATGGCTAGGTTCTCATCCACCGGTGGTTGCCGATACAACAACGGTAGTGACAGGGTTACCTTATTAGCGATGTATATCATGATCTTGCATATCCTATGCCCTGATCATCGTAGGCTAAGGTTGCATCACCTTGGGGCAGTGTCAAGGGTGTTACCATCTCCTGGGTCTTCAGGTTCTCATCCCTCGAGGATGTATCTTCTGTTGGTATCGTCTTGTTGTGATGTCGCCAATCTTGTGCTCAGGAGATGTAGGTGAATGTCTGGCAAAGCATCTTCCTTCTAAATTATCCACGAGAATTACAAGGAATCCAGTGGTCAGGGGCATAAGGGTTTTAGCGACCAAAGGTTTTGAAGGGGAAGAGACCAATAAGGAAAGTATACCCTAGTTTTTCAAAAACTGAGAAGGGAAGAGAAGTATAGATAGTTCTGAAAACTAGTAGTAGTTTTGGAAATAGTTTTACCCTATCTAAGGCTTCCTACAATCAGGATGGCTCTGATACCAGCTCTGTGGGAACCCCGACTCATAAGTCGTGATCACCGAATGCACGTGTACAGTGATCCCAGAGATCAATGCTCACTGAACACACAAAAGCTGAATAACAAGAGTCTTACATCCATACATACCGTCTTACACAAATTATGACCATTATGGTCAAGTCTTACATAGATAAAGCCTTAGGGGCTGAACATCAAATGAAACACAAGCAACGGAAATCTTCGTTGATAAGTAGAACCCATGCCATCTGCCTTAACCCTATAGGCATTCTGACTGGGAAGCGTCCTAGCTCGCATGTTCGTCACCGAAGTATTCTTCATCATATCCTGTTCTTTTATGCCTGGCCAATAAAATAACCAGTGGCAAGCCAATGAGTACTTTGAATGTACTCGCAAGCAACCCATGTTTCGGCTCAAGATACAACAATGCATAATATAGGTAAATTTTTGCGGAAAGCTAGTTTTGAGTGCAATGACATATTCAACAACTTGTAAGACATGCATCAGGAGAATTCAAGTAACCATGAGGGCAGGTTACAGATATCAACATAAATAGAGTGGGCACCAACCCAACTCAATCATGTCAAGTCCTTGACTTGACCCAAGTAGTTCTTCCCATTTATCCAGACACACACACTGGTTTGTAAACAAGTGGACGTAGACCAAGAGCGGTTACCCAACTGTCCTTGACCGTGGACACGGCTATTCGAATAGTTTTACACTGCAGAGGTTGCACACTTTACCCACAAGATCCGGGGAACTTCCATGTCATCCACGACCCGCGGTACCTCAAGTACCCGGGGTAAGCACCCGATCACTATCTTTCCCTAGACGACACTAACAAGGAGTCCACTCGTTGTTCCGTATCCTCACGATGTACATCATACGAGACTTGCTCGAGATTGTAACATCCGAGAGGGGACACAACGGTGTATCCGGTGCCCTGTAAAGACAGTCATGGTCGCCCTACCTGGCATGACCCCGTCCCGAGAGAGAGCACCAACTCTCCCCTGTCACTAGTAATGCGGGCTCCAAGCTAGTATCGACCTAAGTAATCAATAATGCCCTTTCCCATATAAGGGTAGCGTGGTTGCGCATGTAAGGTTGGAATAACGGTCGCAACTTAAACCAATCCGTTTTCGAAAACAACACACACACTTGCCTCGGTACACCACTTCGTCATCAAGTGGCTACCCAACACATCATCTCCCTCGGGCATAAGTGGCACCCGACGGGGTTTTCGAAAAGTCCTTTAAAAATACTTTGCCTCCATCACAATGCATATTCCCGTCCCTTTTTGCGTAGCACTACTTTAGCATCCTATCTACTCCCACCTGCATAACCCTCATAAGGAGGTAGGGTCATGCATAATGCAAGTATCAACGAGGAAGTAACAGAGGCAACCCATCAAAGTGGTTTCCATCACATCATGATTCCGAAGCAACGCTAATAAAGTGCTATATGACATGCATAAAAAGGTTTCATAGACATGGTCAAAGGGCTGCTTGCCTGGTTCATCAGAGTCTTGAGATCTTCTGGTCCTTCTCCAAGTACTCCGTCTACTTCGTCAACTATCGTCGAAACAATCATAATAAGCAACACAACAAGGCAGAAAATAAAAGTGCTCTAAAAATGTGAAGTTGACTTTTCTTGGATACCTCTGGTCATATGAGGAATGACCAAAGTGATTTCATTGGAAGTGGATCAATGGATATTTCTAAACATTTAGATATGATGGAATCAAGGGGTTTATGGAATTGCAAGAAGTGCACAGAAGAATTATTTTGAAAAATGAGCAAAGGCACCCATTTAACAAAGGATGATTTTAGAAGCATCTAGGAATTGGTTTCACTGGATTTGGAGTTCAAATGAATTTCCTATGAATTTGCAAAGTTGGTAAATATGAAGAAATGGCTCAATAATTTATGTGGTACAGAAATTATTAATAAAAAATGTTCAAAAACTAAGTTTTGAACTTAGGAACACCTAGGAATTTGAATCATGGAATTTGGGTCAAAAATGGGCTCTCTGTGATTTTCTAAAGTTTAAGACATAAATGAAAAAATGGGATTCTATAATTATTTGTGAAATAAATATTTCCACAAAAATGTGCAAATAGCAGCATGTGATAGGAAATGAATTTAGAAACTACTAGAAATTTGAATCATCAAATTTGGAGTTAAATTGAATTGTTTATGGATTTTTGAAGTTGACTGGAAAAAGAAAAAGGGAAAAACTTTTACCCTCATCGTGCGCGCATGGCGAGATATAGCCTTGGGCCGGCCCAGCTGCTCTGCCGCGCCAGGCGCCTAGGCGATGTCGATGGCGCATCTTGGGAATGCGCCAACGGTGTGGGGGAGGCGCCAGCCCGCGAACCCGCCTCCACTTAAATGACGTGGCAGCTGGCGGGTCGCTGACGCGCGGGGCCCGCCTGCAGGTCGGCCCTGGTCGTCTCCTACCACGCGACGCGGGGCAGAGGAGGGCGTGGCCGCGCACGGCCGGTGCTCGCCCTGGCGGCTCAGGCCATCCCTGGTGGCGTTCCGGCCACCGGAGTGATCAGGGCGGAGGGGCGCACCCACTGGTCTGCTCCTCTTGCACCGGGAAACGCCGTACCCGCGGCAGTTTGGGTGACCGCGGAGGAGGTCGCCGGCCAGCATCAGCCTCGAGCACATGGCGTACAGGGGAGAGAATGGCGGCGGTAGAGGTCCTAGCGGTGTATTGAGGGAGTGCTGGAGTGGGTAGGGGGAAGAGAGTGGGGCCGAGGAGCTCGTCCTTGCCCGAATCGAGGTGGAGGCCAGCGGCGGCACTCCGGCCATGGTGGGTGCTGGAGGGCACGAGAGGGAGAAGGAGGATGTCTGGGAGGTGCACGGGAGAGAGGGGGACCCAACCGAGGCGAGAGAGAGCTCGGGGGGAGGCTCTATATAGGGGGGCACTGGTGCACCATGGGCGCGGTCCAGGCCGCGCTCGGGTGAGCTCTAGGAGGAGTGAGGAGAGAGGTTTAGGAGGGGGCCGGCAGCTTGCCGTGTCCCAGACGCCGAGGCGGCCTCGTGAGACACGCTAGGGAGGCCCGAGGTGGCCGGAGGTGCTTGGCAGGGGGCGGCTACAGTGAGGGAGCGCACTGTGGCGCGCTCCAGAGCGCCCAAATGGCCGGCATGGCCATTTTCTATGCAATGTGGGTGCCCCAAGCATGTCCATCAGGTCTAGGAGGGAGTAAAGAAAGGGAGAGGGGCATTGGATGCCCTGGATGGCCACTTGGGTGAGGAGAGAGGGAGAAGAAGTGTGCAAACGGGCTGACTAGAGAGAGGAAGTGGGGTTTTACCCATCCAATAAGTGAGCTATGGGCTGGCCATTGCTACTAGAGGTGAAAAGGGACTAGAAGGGGTTGTGGTAAAAATTGGAGCTCACCAAGAATAGTGGAAGGGGTCAAAACAGTGGTTTTTGCAAAATGACAGAAGGTGTTTGATGTTGGTTTGGGAAAGAAAATGATCTCCAATTGCCATGACACTCCACAGGGTGAAATGACACATATAATTAGGGCCTTCCACCAATTTGGAGCTTAATTGGGCAAAGTTGCCAATGCAACTTTTGTAAACCCTAGAAATGAGCAAAAATGGACTTGTGTAGATCTAGTTGAGCAAATCACTTCCCCTTGATCCACCACTTGGTGTAGTGGCCTCATTTGGTCATGTGATCATGCTCACAAAAGTTGGGGTCAAGGAGAGAAAGTTGGTAGTACAAACTTGATCAAACTTGATTCTGGTCAGAGAGGGTTTTGGGGCATTTTGGTGAACCAAAATGACTCTAGTTGACATGGGGCTTTGCAAGGTGATCACAATATGCACTTGTGACACTACTGGAATCTGGCAATTTGCCATCTGCCATGGCAGATGGCAAAGGCATGGTCGGCGGATGGCAAAGGCTTTACCATCAGCCAGCAGATGGCAAACAATTTGTCTAACTTCTTATCGGCAAAGGCTTCTTTGCCATCTGCTGGCTGATGGCAAAGAGCCTGTGGCTTTGCCATCAGCTGGCAGATGGCAAAGAGCCTGTGGCTTTGCCATCAGCTGGCAGATGGCAAAGAGCCTGTGGCTTTGCCATCAGCTGGCAGATGGCAAAGAGCCTGTGGATTTGCCATCAGCTGGCAGATGGCAAAGCCTCTTAACGGGGTTAGCGCCGTTAGAAGGCTAACGGCATACTTTTCCATCAGCCAGCAGATGGCAAAGGCTGCATGCTCTTTGCCGTCTGCCAGCAGATGGCAAAGTATGCAGGCTCTTTGCCATGCGCCAGCAGATGGCAAAGGCTGCATGCTTTGCCATCCGCCAGCAGATGGCAAAGTATGCAGGCTCTTTGCCATGAGCCAGCAGATGGCAAAGGCTGCATGCTTTGCCGTCTGCCAGCACATGGCAAAGAGGTTTGCCATCTGCTGGCAGATGGCAAAGAGCCCAAATAGGCCAGACAAGTGGCCTCTTTGCCATCTGCCAGCTGATGGCAAAGCTCTTTGCCATCTGCCAGCAGATGGCAAAGTGACTATATTGCCCCATTTAATTTTGTTTTTTCTTATATCAATTCATTTTCACAGAATACCAAACACAAATATATTTATATGACCAATATAGCATTTCAACACATATTACCAATAGTCATGAACACATATATCCAATACATGTTACCAATAGTAGCAAGTTTCATCCGTACATATACATAGTTTCATCAATATTACACAGTTTCATCCATAGGTAACAAGTTTCACAAGGTCAAAACAAAAACTAAATACAAGCACTCCATCAACCCAAGCTTCCGTGATCTTAAGCAAATCTGTAAAATGGGAAAAAAGTAAGTTAGAAGAAGATAGTATATCCAGCTAGCCAAATGAAAATAGAGGATACAATCTCAACAGATAACAGCCAAAATTTACAAGAAGTTCCTTTGTAACTTTCTTCAGAAAAAGGAACACTGAAAGTCTGAAGAAAACTAACACTGGAACAACCTGAACATTACTGAATTTCAACAACTACTGCATACAAATCGTCTGTGTTATATTCAGACAAAGGAAAATAAGCTGAGTCTGTAGAGGGTATGTAGTATATTTAAACGAAGCAAAAGAGAACATCCCTTGTAATATATTTTGTACCAAGCAAAGAAACAGAATGTACATACACACACATAAAAATTGTACTGGACCGCTTGTCACTTTCTTACATCAACCAGATTTCTGCCAGACAAAGATTGTATAACAGAGATGAAGCAAGGGGTTCATGAGAAGTAGAGAAGATTCTACTATTCTTCCACACCCAAACCATGGTCCTTGAAAATGTAGATTAGATGGTCTTCGCAACAAAATAAAAGATTAGATGGAGAATGACAGTGACTCACGCCTCCTCACACTCCGTTCGAGCTAAAAATTATGTGGCTTCTTGGGGATGTAGATTGAGGGAAAGCGTGAGTCCCATATTCGGCTACATGACATGAGTGGATTCTAGACAGTTCGAGATAGGTGTGTGGATTTGAACTTTTGGGTGACAAAAATGCCAAGTATAGGTCATTTTAGAGCTATCCTAGGTTAAATATGTCGCTAGTATCCATATGGCAGAGAACCCAGGCCGACATGACTAGTCATAGAACCAAGGTGGCACAAACGTACAGGGACAGGCATACATGACCCAGCAATGCACGTGTCGGTCATCAGCGAGTGCAACCAAGTCGTAGCAAGCTACAAGGACTTCGGTGATACACCGCGTGACATTTCGCCGTAGGGACAGACACTGGAGCAAAGAAGGACACATGCCGGTCAATCCATGTGTTCCGGAGCAGTAGCGAACTACCATGGCTCGGTGGAAGCACTAGGAGGCATTTCCCCGTATGGAAGGCTACCAAAGGCACACGACTAGGTGTCGAATCCCACACATACAATGCATTTCAAACATACACACATTATGCACGATATATGTAGATACAACATGGCATCATAACAAAACCCTATTAAGCAAAACACTTGGGAAACTTACCGTCATCACGGAGGTGTAGGTGTAGGTGTAGGTGTAGGTGTAGGACCGGTCGCGCCAGTGGCAGACGGAGAAGGATCGGTCGATGCTTGTCGGGAGATACCCTGCACCAAAGATTATTTCCAATGTATCGTTAGCATGATGCAACTCAAATGTGAAGACTAGTAACTAATGACCGTTCAAATGAAACTCACCGTGCCCGCCGGAGCAATGACTGGCATCGGCGGAGGGGTCTGGCCGTTCTTCTCGCACATGGACTGCACATTTGGTTTTGACGAGTCAATCATATTAGTTACTAATGAAAGGAACATTGCGTGCATGATTTAGCTAATATGCAGAAGAAACTTACCACGAAGAGCTCGTACATGGCCCGGTTAGCCAAGTCGTTCCGGTTCCTCTCCTCCTCCAACAGCCTAGCCGTCCTCTCCTCATTCTCCCGGTCCCTCTCCGCCAACTGCCGGTCCCTCTCCTCAAAAGCAGCCTGGGTCTTCGCTCTCTCTGCCTCAATAGCAGCCTGCAACACCACTCATTAGCATTGTAATCATCGACGGCCGCAAACACAATGTAATGGAGGAAAGGCTACTGAGTCCGTATAACAAACCTGGAATTCAATTTCCACTGGTCGTAAACGAGGCGGTATCTCAGGATCAGAGCTGGCCTGGCGCTTCTTGATCTGCGGGAGAGTGCTACTACAACGTATCAGTCCATTACCAATGGCTAACGATCCATGGGATCTCCCGCCACCAGATATCATCACCAACTCTGGATCAAGAGGCCGGCTCGGGTTAAAGTCCGACCCTTTCCTCGCCTTCCCTTGCTTAACGTACTGCACCATCTTGTGGTGGGAGGCCTTGTTGCTGGAGTTCTCTGCATTTTCGAGGTCAGACTCAGAGAATGCCTTGGCCTTCTTGTACGATGCAATATTGGAAATGCCATAGAGGTCGAACAGCTCTGGCACTGGAGCCTTGTGGTGGTTTGACTAAAAGAGAGGAACAGAGTATTAGTTAAGGACTCAAACTAGCACAAAGAATGAATTGGCATGAATCATCAAGCAAACCACACATACCCAGTTTTTCCCATACCCATGTAGGTTGACGCTGCCTAGATGGTGTGGCACACCTTTCATTTTGAGACGCTTCTCCTTTGCAATGTTGTGGGCGACGCGCCATTGGGGAGAGCACCACTCATCCACCAACGCCTCCCAGCAGTCCATCTTGTCCGCACACCATCTCGGGGGCACCTAAGTTAAGCAAGAGAAATTTGAGCGCTACGCCTACGAATCAAATCAAGGAAACTAAGTACAAGGCCTTAAGAATAGGTAATTACCTTCATGTACTTCTCCTTACTCAGATACTTGTCCCGGCACTTCTCTTTTCTCCTCCTAATACCAGTCTGTGCTAAGTAGTCTCGAACAGCCTGCGTTCGAGCCTCGTGCCGAAAGTTTCCAAGTAGGCGCCTGGACTCGGCGTCGATAACCCGAGCCACGGCCTCCTCCTGTCCCTCAGCACACCTGTAGAAGGTCTGCAATCAAACAAGAAAACACGGATTAGAAGGTCTGCAATCAAACAAGAAAACACATGTAGAAGGTATGCAATCAAAGAAGAAAACACAACGTAAATGGCAAAGGAGAAATTACCCAAAACGTGGCGATCACAATGTCGGCCACCGTGTCGCACTCGACATCGCCGACCCTATGCTCCGGCGGGGCCGGGGCAGCCAAGTAGTGCTCCCAGGTCATTCCTAGCTCTGGAACCCGGCCCTCACCGGGCAACGTGACCCACCCCGGGAAGCACTGGCGACAAATCACACCAAGGACAGTGTTGGGCCTGCGGACACCATCTTCGTGTGTCCAAGAACTGCAGTATGACAAGGCCAACGCATTAGATATTCGAAGAAACGTCAAGGCAAAAGGTTAAAAAAGAGTAAATGCACTTACTTCTCCCCGTTAGGCGCAATCAACCACCTCTAGTCGGGGGTCGCCGGGGTGGGCGGGAGCTTTGTATGACCACGCTGGTAGACTTTGCGCCCCTCAACCCACTCACCCTCGCTATAGCTATCAGGACTATAGTCTGCACCCTGAACACGACCATGTGCACTCGACTCCGTCCAGTCCTCCGATGGGCTCGGCTCCGACTCAGCGTGACCCCATCTGAGCTCCGGAGTCTCGTGGGGCGAAGACTCGGCGGCCCGAGGCTCGTCGGCCGTAGGCGCTCCTGCCATAGGCTCGTCGGCTGGAGGCTCGTGGAGTGGAGTCCGAGACGGGTCCACCTCAGATGGCTCGATCTCAGACGGAGCAGTCCTGTGGTCGGGTGACTCAGCTGGGGGTGGCGGCGAGGAAGGCGTAGCAGCCTTCCTACCTCTCCCGCCGCCACGTACACCTCTAGCAGCCTTCTCCTTCTTCTTACCCCCCCGACCTCTCCCGGCCAAAGAAGAAGCGACCGTCGCTGGACTCTGCAAACTGAGATCTAGCGCTCTCCGGAGGCTATGGGGGGGGGAATGGAACTACCCCTCCCACCACGTGCCGAGGTAGGAGCCTCGGAGCGCTCTCGACCCGCGCCCACCATCTGTCAACACCTGAAATGACAAAGAGTAAACAAAATTAGTACAACATAAAAAAATGAATACCTGACATGAATAATAATATATATAAATTCATTTTAGAGGGATAAATGCTAAGTATAGCTCATTTTAGAGCTATCCTAGGTTAAATAGGTCATTTTTGAGCTAATTAAGGTTGTTATGTCATTTTTGAGCTAGCTAAGCATATAAATTCATTTTGGAGGAATAAATGCTAAGTATAGCTCAATTTAGAGCTACCCTATGCTAAATAGGTCATTTTTGAGCTAGCTAGGTTAAAACTTGAACTAATTAATAATATATATGTATATAATAATAATGGAATACCTGACATGAACTATAATATTAATCTTCATCGTCATCATTAATAAATGCATCATCATTGTCTATATATGCTTCGGGGTCAATAAATGCATCATCCTCATCACTATCAGTAATGATGTGCTCATCATCATCATCAATAAATTCATCAACATCTGGAAGGCCTCCTGTATGTAATCAGTCAAGCATTGACAGGTCATCCGCAGCAGTAACCTCTTCTTGTTCCGGCTCTTCTTGTTCCTGCTCAGGCTCGGATTCACTGCCGCTGTCTACTTGAATGTTCTGAGGTGAGCGGTTCTTGAAACGTTTTTTGGAAAGACGTGTTTCTTGGAACAATTCTCCTTCATATGTGTCTGGATTAATGTGAGGTTCATAATCCTCTTCATTGGGGGGAGGTGGTCTAACACGTGGCGGCACTTCATAAACGACATCCCAACCTTCGAGATTTGGATCACTTTGGCAGGCCCACGGTAGATAGAAAACTTGGGTTGCCTGTTGAGCCGTAATATAGACATCGGGAACATCCAAATGGGTGCTTTGTTTGATTTCGACTAGCCCTAGATGTTCATGAGTCCTTCTAGTCTCTTTTGGCTGGAACCAATGACATTTGAAGACTACGACGTTCGGTGGGTTTGCACCATAGAATAGAAGTTCATAAATTGCTTCAACTCTTCCATAATACTCGGTATCTCCTTCGCCGATAGCAGAGACACAACAATTTGTAGACTTTCAGTCGGCCATAGATAGCTCTTTGCCATAGGTACGAAAGCGATACCCGTTGATGTCGTATTTGTCAAATGAATGGACCTTATAGTCAAAACCATTAGCGACTTGTCTCTATTCGGCGTCCATAGACTCTGAACTAGCCTACAAGTTCAATACGAAAGGATTGTTGCATTAGCCAGAAATTAGAAGAAGAAATGAAATGGTCTAATGGAAATTACCGTTTGTTTGAACCAAGAGATGAAACCGGGATAGCCGCCTCCATGCATTGCCAGAAGCTCATACTCTTCGACGGAATCCTTTTGGATAACCGCTCCATACGAGAATATGGCGACGTATCGACTGTATCAAATATCCGGGAATAAGAGCAGTTCAAATGAAGTAGAGGTTGTGAAACAATGTACCGAGAACTTACTCGATGTACGGCCGCACTTCTATTAGATTGTTGAAGATACAACGTAATGGTCCGCCATTCGTCGTTATCCAACAATAAGGGAGTATAAGCACCGGCTGGTGCGAGCTTCCCTTTGAATAGGCTGAGGTTGGATCCACCCTTTTTAGGGTCGCCAACATTGTACCGAGGCTTCGGATTATGCAAATGACGATTTTTGGCTTCGTAGTGTGCTGTCATGAAGTTTGCCGCCTCCTCAGTAATGAATGCCTCGGCCATCGATGCTTCAATTCGACGTTTATTTTTACATTTTGCTCGAAGCGTCTTCTGCATCCTCTCAGTTGCGTAGCACCAACGATTCTGCACGGGCCCCCCAATCGTGCCTTGGTCGGGAGATGCAAAATCAAATGCTGCATTGGATTAAAGAAGCCAGGTGGAAAGATCATCTCCAACTTGCAGATCAACTCCGGCGCCAACTCTTCCATTTCTTCTATCAAGCCAGGCGATAATTCTTTCGCACATAGAACACGGAAGAAATAGCTCAGCTCTACCAGTACTAGCCATTCATCCTCAGGGATAAAGCCACACAACATCACCGGCATTACCCGCTCAAGCCATATGTGCCAATCATGACTCTTGAGACCAAATATTTTCAGTTTATCAAGATTCGCTCCCCTCTTTAGATTCGATGCATACCCATCGGGGAACATCAACTCCTTTTTCACCCACAGGAGTATTTCCCTCATAACCGGCCTTCCAAGATTGAACCATGCCTTTGGCTTCGCCCAGTTCTTCTTTCCTTTTGGTTGTTTCATGTTTTGTAGCGGTCTATCACATAGAGCCTCCTGATCGACTCTGGCCTTAGGATTATCCTTTGTTTTCCCCTCTATGCCGAACAATGTACCAAAGATGGCCTCACCGACATTCTTTTCAGTGTGCATCACGTCGATGTTGTGTGGGCAAAGGAGGTCTTTGAAGTACGGCAGATCCCACAAGCATATCTTGTGGGCCAGGCGTGTTCCGTATTATACCCCTTGAAATATCCTGGACGCTCTGGATCCGGCTCGAGAGCGTTTAACTGATCCAGGGTCTGTTGGCCTGTCAACGCAGGTGGTGCAGAGTTTTTGACATCTCTACCTTTGATGAAGTTCTTCTTGTCTTTTCTGAACTTATGGTGAGGATCCAGGAACTGTCTATGCATGTCGAAGCAAGAAAACTTGCGACCCGCCTGCAGCCAACGAAACTCAAGAGCTGCCTTGCATGTGGGGCACAGGAACCTTCCATGCACACACCAGCCAACGAATAGCGCATACGCCGGCAAGTCATGCATCGAGTACATGTACCACACACGCATTAGGAAGTTTTTTTTGTAGCAGCGTCGTATGTCTTGATCCCATTATCCCAAGCTTCTTGTAGTTCATCCTTAAGCGGCTGCATGTACACATTCATATTCTTCCCCGGATAGTTAGGCCCCGGAATTATCAACGTCAGGAAAATGTTCTTTCTTTGCATAATCTGTCCGGGGGGGGAGATTGAGTGGAATGACAAATACAGGCCAACAACTGTATTGGGATGCCATCATACCAAACACATTGAACCCATCCGTGCTGATGGCTACTCGAGGATGCCTTGGATCTTCCGCTTTTTCATCATGCAATGCATCGAAGTGTTTCCATGCAGCACCATTCGATGTGTGTACCATCATCAGATTCCCATCTGCATCCCGTTCGGTTCTTTTGCCCAATTTGTGCCATAGCATCTGTCTGGCCGTCTCTTCGACCATGAATAGACGTTGAAGTCTTGGTATGATTGGCATATACCAAAGAACGTTAATGGGGATTTTGGTCTGACTCTTCTCACCCATACCGTTGTCTACCTCAACATACCTGGAAGACTTGCAAATGGGACAATAGTTCAAGTCCGCATACTGGAGCCTAAATAAGGCACATCCATTCTCACAGGCATCTATCTTCTCATAGGGCATCTTAAGTACATGGAGGATTTTGTCCGACTGGTACAGGTTTGCAGGCATTATATGGCCTTTGGGTAGAAAGCGTCCAAATAGTGTCACCATCGCGTCATAGCATTCTCTGCCCAAGTTGAATTGAGCCTTCAGAGCCATTACTTGTGCGATGGCATCCAGCTGACAAAGCTCGGTGTGCTCGTGGAGAGGACGCTTCGAAGACTCCAACATATCATTGAAGGCCTTTGCAGATTCCTCCATCTCATCGTCCGAATCCCGAGCATCATCAAAGTTTTGCACCATGTCTTCCATCCCGGTACCATGCTCGTCAGTGCGACGACGGCCCTCCTCAGCTCTGGAACGTTGGGCAGACTCACCATGAAATGTCCACATCGTATAACTGGGCGTAAAACCCCACTTCTGCAGGTGTTTGATCCTTTCAAACTCTGACATCTTATGATAGTTGTCGCACTTGACACAGGGGCACCAGGTTGTTTCCTGTCCATTTGCAAATGCGGCTCTGATAAACCCCTTGGTTTTTGTCATCCATTCAGGGGTCATGTGTTTCTGACTAGGGTGACCGGTGTACATCCACGCACGATCACTCATCTTGCCTAGCTACTGGACACACAAGAAATACATACATAATTCAGCAAACCATATATTCATCAGTTAATAGAGTTTCTCAGTTTTATTACGTCCATGCAACCTAGACGCTAATAGGTAAAGATAGGTCCTAATCCCACCCGAGTATGTGTAGATGGGGTTCGTTTTCCCATGCTCTGCTCCGGATCCGACACAAAATTTCGGCAGCACCTCCCCGTTGTTCTCCTGATACACGTCTCGGCAATAAGCAGAGAGGATGTGTACCCGGAGAACAATAGGGAGGCACTGACGAAATTCTGCATCAGATCCGGAGCAGAGCATATGGGAAAACGAACCCAATCTACACATACTCGGGCTGTCCATGGATAACGTTGGACAATTCGAAAGAATCACGGTTATAAATATGCAAATGCATGCATATTTATAGATGTAACCCTTTCGAACGGGAGACGCATAGTGGTCACGCATACTGATGATTCAATCTACCTATAGCTAGCATGTTTCATCGGCACGAAGACTGGAACATAGAAAATGATTGGGGGAGGAGGAGATGTCATTTGTGCTCACCCACGAACGTCGGGGCAGAGCTCGTCGAACACCAGACCCTCGCAGCGACGAAACAACTACACATTTAAATCCACCCGATCAACACAAATATACATGCCTTTCAGTGTGCACTTAAATAGTCTGTCCACTGTACAATGTGATTTTTTTCAGTAGGGGTATAGGCGAGAACTCATAGACATCTTACCTTGGGCAAGAAGTGCTCAAGCGAGGAAACGAGAGTGACCAAGGCTGTATCAAGCCCAATCTCCTCCTTTACCTCCCTTAATGTTGTTGCTGCACTAAACAGAAAAAGCTAGGTTAAAAATCATCTTAAAATTAGGGAGTGTCTATTTAGTACTTGATTGCTTTTCAATTTGGTAACATTCACATTTCCTGACAAATAAACGGAGGACACTTGTATGTCCAAAAAACCCCACCCCGGTTTGTATCTTAAAGATACGTTGGACCCAAAAACACACGACTAGTCGGGACTAGTCGATCGAGTCGCTTGACTCATCCAACTAGTCGAGTCGACATATTGAGTCGACCTGCCAGTTGCGACTCATCGATTAGTCGCTCGACTGAAATACAGTGTTTTCAACGCAAGCTGGACTGAACAACTAGAACTAGAAATTCACAACTGGAGGCGAACTACACATGCATTTTCACCGTGGTCCGTCGGGGTGACTGCAAGGCAACCAAATCACAAGGGAACACAATGTATAATGGTGATGTTAACGAGATTCATCACAAGTTACCGATATTCTTTTTGATGGAATACTATCATAGAGTGATGGAAGTGTGCCTAGCTAGAGAAAATTTTAAGACGATCCCGAATTGTTTTGGATTTATGCTGATCCAGTGGCCAGGATGATCTATTACCTTGTGGAGACTTAGAGGCTGTGTTGACCTATTGAAGGCTAATTGTTTCTTTGCGCATCATTACTAAGAATCAATGTATACAAGGAACCAAACCTATTAGCACGCAATATATACCATTGCGAAAGAATGCATTTCCCAGGTATTGATTTATTTTGAGACATGTTCTCTATAGAATGGTGGCTCATTCCTCATTTTCTTGCACACACAAATAGAGCCGCATGGATTGCTTCTATCCGTCTTAAAACTGGCAAATATTATGTGCTACTCATTCGACAAGCAACTGTTGTCTCTCATGTGCGCACCTTATTCTCCTCTGTTCTAGTTTCCCAATCTTCTCACTGGAGGGCACAATCCCTGCATTTGATGGTAAAATTCAGACACCACTTGCTGCAATTTGTTGCTCCTTGATAGCACATTTCTATGTAATTTGGTTTATCCAGATCAAGCAGATAAGTGATAAGCAGATAAGCAGACAGCACTTGCTGCAATTTGGTTTATCCTCGAGTAGCATATACCTGAATCTCGATGGCGGGGAGGGCCGCGGGAAGGGGGCGGCGCCGTGGCCTGGCTCGGTGGAGGGGCGGGCCGCGGGGCACGCCGCGGTGGCCGGGAGGGCCGCGGTGGCCGGGGAGGGGCGGGGGAGGGTCGGATCGATGGAGGACGGGCGGCGGCGCTGGGACGGGCTGCGGTGGAGGGATGGGCGCAGGGGGGAGCTGCGGTGACGGGGAGGGGCGGGGGAGGGGCGGGGGAGGTCTGCGGTGGCGGGGAGGGGCGGGCCAGCGGCGGTGCTGGGCGGTGGCAGGCCGGCGGCGCGCTGGGGTCATCCGGCTGGGGCGCGCGGGTGCGCTTCGGGGGCACAGACGTTTTTTTTTTGACAAGTGGTGGGGGTGGGTGAGGTGGGGAGAGAGAGAGGGGTGGGGCCGGGCTGGAAGAGAGAGAGAGGGGAGGGGCCGGGTAATTCGACCTCTTTGCCATCTTCCAGACGCTGGCTGATGGCAAAGATATGGGCCTTTGCCATACGCTGGCTGATGGCAAAGAGGTGGGGCTACTGAGCCGTCACAACACCGTTATCCATTGGGCCCACCCACTTCTTTGCCATCTGCCAACAGACGGAAAAGACTCTTTGCCATCTGCTGGCAGATGGCAAAGAGGTGGGTTGACAGGCCGTTACAACACTGGACCCTACCCACCTATTTGCCATCTGCTGGCAGATGGCAAAGATTATTTGCCATCCACTAGCAGATGGCAAAGAATTGGCTGATGGCAACCATGTTCTTTGCCATCTGTTTTTTATAAGCAGATGGCAAAGACGTTCTTTGCCATCAGCTCGCAGATGGCAAAGAGCTGGCTGATGGCAAATTCCCAGTTTCCAGTAGTGTGACTTGCTGGATTTTCCTTGGATTTTTATGAAAGTATTTCCTGTAGAAATATCTCAAATCCTTGAAATGAGCAGAAATGGTTTTGGGAGGTTTTGTCCAATATTTTGATCATAACCATATGTTGAAACTCATATATATGGAAAATATATGTCCATTGAGTCTCCCTAATTTTTCTCAAATATTTTTAAAGCTTTAAAATAGTTTTAACCTATTAAAGACCATTTCTGGCCTTAGGAAAAATCCTTTAAATAAAATAGGAAAACAACTTTTAAAATTATATTTTTGTGGTTTCTGGGTAACCTACATCTAATAGGAGCCAAAAATATTTTTGGAAATATTTTTACTGCCCTTAATTAAGTACTTGCAGTGCAATCCTCAATCAAGGGGTTTTTGGAAAACTAATTTTTGAAAATACTATTTGGCCAAATTATTTTTGTAAGAAAATACTATATTGTACTATACACATGGCATGATCATTGGGAAGAGGTTTTGGATCAAGGAGAAGGAGTATAAGAGTTGGAGGATTTATTTGATTTTTAGAGCACTTGTAAACAACTCACAAAAATCAAATCGAGCAAAGTCCAAAACACTCAAAAGTTTTTGTCAAACCACATTTTATCATGTTTTATTAGCTTAAGTGTTGTGGAATGAAAATCAGGGTGTGACATCCTCCACCGAAGTATGGTATCCCACACCCCCTGTATGGGTAGGGACTCACTAGCGAACAACTTTATCAAGCCCAACTGCATAACTGGATGGCACAGAATGCTGCTGCTAATGATGTGCAGCAACAAGGTGGGCAACAGGATGTTCAGGTCAATGATGTGCACTTTCAGGTTAACTGGGGGGAATGCCCTCCTTCTCCTCCTCAAGCACCACTGGTTTTGTAGAATTTTCAGGAATGGCTTGCTGCAGATGGATTACAGGTGCAAGACAGTGTGCTGCCTGCCAACAATCTTCATGATAGCCATGGAATGGCTTGGAATGACTCAATTTCTGCCTATACTAGCACCAACTCGAGTGCCACTCTGTCTGACAGCTTTGTTCTGGTGCCAGCAAATGTTCTTCACTCCATGGTTACTGGAACTAGCTCTGCTACTGCCCCTGTTCTGATTCCTGGAGAAAGCTCTCTGACTGAACCTGCTCTGTCTGCTGAAGATACCTGTGATGCGGCTGTTGAACCAACCCGTGTCAACTCTCTGACAATTGATCTCTCCCTCTCCACATCGGGCTTGCATATTGAGATGACGTCCCAAGGAGATACTATCTCCTACATGCTGCTGAATCCTGGAATTCCTTTTGTCAGAATTAACACTTTCCTCACAGCTGCTATAATGCCAATCATTGCTAGTTATGGTCCTTGGAGCACTGGGCTTGGTTTTAGAAACAACAACATTGTCATCAAAGTGGTTCTTTCTGAAGATAGTGGTTCTTTTGTGGTTTCCCAAGCTTCCATGAACACTCACCTTGCCTCCTCAGTCTCTTGCACAAACCTGATGCCTGGTCTGTCGGCTTGGATGCTTCCGGCTCAAGAAAATGCTGGTAATGGTTTGCCCCTGCTCGATACGGCTTCAAGCATTGTCCCTGCGGTTGCAACTTCTGAATCTGTGGGCCTGGGACTTGTGCTTGAGAACTCATCTAGTTCTAATGTCAGTTTGGGCTCTTCAGTGCCATCTGATGATGATCCGACCGTCCTTGCTCTGACACAAATTGAGGATTTGTCTGCTCCATCTGGTTCTGCTTCGGTTGGGCGTCATGGAAACATTGTGGCTCCAGATTGTTCCATTGCTTTGCGCAGGAGTACTCGCTCTAACAAATATGATGGTTTCAAAGTGCCTTCTGTTGTGGACACGTCAACCAAAAATCCAAGGTCAAGCCAAGGACTGTGCCTTCGGCCTCCTCTGTCAAGATCTCCGACAACAATGAAGCCATAACAACTACTGCACCACCACCGCCTACTCCAATCCAAGTGATTCAGCATATTGGTACAACCCTTTGCGCAATCCCAGCAATGGAGCTCTTGGAGGAAGCTCTCCTTTCTGATAAGGAGGAGGGGCCATCTTCGGCCTCTGCCTGGCCTTTTATTTGTGCTCTCGCTACCTTTTATTATGGTTCTGTCAGTTAATTGGAACGTTCTATGCTGGAACGTCCAGGGTTTGAACTCTGATGCCATGCAGGTAGCCCTGACCAACACCATCAACTCTAGTGGTTGTGCTATTATTTGCTTGCAGGAAACTAAAATGGCCTCTTTTGATAATGCGTTCATTAAATCCTGCTGCCCGCGACGCTATGATAAATTTGCTATTGTCCCCTCCCGGGGAGCCTCTGGGGGTCTCGTTACAATCTGGAACAGCTCCATTTTTCATGCAAATATTGTTTCTTCTGAGGATTTCGCTCAGGTCATTAACTTTAAAGCAATGCAGTCCGCTCACCATTGGACTCTTGTGAATGTCTATGGACCCTGCCAGGGGGATCTTAGACTAGCATTCATTCAATGGCTTGTCCAATTAAACATCCCTGACAATGAAGATTGGCTATTAGTCAGCGACTTTAATTTCATCAGAATCCCAGACAATGGCAATAAACCAGGTGGCAATCTTAATGACATGATAACCTTTAACGATTTCATCCGTTCACAAGCCCTCATTGAATTACCTATTAAAGGCCGATCGTTCATGTGGAGCAATATGCAAACCGACCCCCTCTTAGAGCAACTTGATTGGTTCTTTACTAGCTCCAATTGGACCACTTCCTACCCCAAGACCATTGTTAAACCCCTAGGGAGACCAGTTTCGGACCATATACCTTGTTTTGTCACAATTGAGACCTCCATACCAAGATCAAAGGTGTTTCATTTTGAATCTTATTGGTTCCGGCATCATGGCTTTTTTGATATTGTCCAGCAAGTTTGGGACAGACAGATTCGGTCCGACAATATGGCCACGGTTCTCTGCAGAAAGCTAAAGGCTCTCAGACATGCTCTTAAGGTTTGGAGCAAAGCGATTTCTAGACTTTGTATTGCCATTAAAAATTCCAATAAGGCACTTTTTGAACTTGATGAGTTGGAAAACAAACGCCCCCTCTCATTACCAGAAGCAAACTTTAGGAGGATTCTCAAGACACATATTCTTCGTCTCTTGTCTTATCAGCAACAATATTGGAAAAAACGCTGCACTATACGTTGGGTTAAGTTCGAAGATGAGAATTCAAAGTTCTTTCAAGCGACGGCCTCTGAACGGATGAGAATTAACAACATTGCCTCCCTGACAACTGACAATGACACCATTTTGGAGGATCATGCTGGAAAAGAGGCACTCATCTTTAATACTTTTAAGCAAAGGTTGGGATCGGCAGCACATCATGATATGAAATTCAATCTTGATAGAATCATTAAAAAAGTTGATGGCTTAGAAGAGCTTACTGTTCCATTCACCACGGAGGAGATCGATAATGTTATTAAGCTCATGCCAGCCGGTCGTGCACCTGGCCCGGATGGCTTCAACGGTGCGTTTCTAAAATCCTGTTGGCACATTATCAAGAACGACTTCTATAAGCTCTGCAACCATTATTTTTATGGTAATCTCAACCTTGAAATCATAAATGATGGTTTCATCACGTTAATACCCAAAAATAATGCCCCATCATCAGTCAATGATTATCGACCGATCACTTTGTTAAACTGCTGCCTCAAAGTCCTAACCAAACTACTCGCCAACCGCCTGCAAAGAGTGATCCTACGTATAGTTCATCGACACCAATATGGATTCCTCAAAGGTCGCACCATCCAAGACTGCCTTGCTTGGGCATTCGAATACATTTACCAATGTCAAGCCTCTAAGAAAGAAATTGTGCTACTTAAGATTGACTTTGCCAAGGCGTTTGACACTATTGATCATGAAGCCATGCTAGCAATAATGAAGAATATCGGTTTTAATGACAAATGGATCGGTTGGGTGCAATGCATCTTTGGGTCTTGTAAATCTGCGGTTCTCTTGCATGGTGTACCTGGACGGCAGTTCCATTGTAAATGTGGGGTTCGGCAAGGCGATCCCTTCTCGCCCCTGGTGTTTGTATTGGCGGCTGATCTCTTGCAAGCAACAATCAATGACGCCTACTCTAGAGGAGCAATTCAGCTGCCTTTCCCCTCGACCAAACAAACGGACTACCCAGTCATTCAATATGCGAACGACACTATTCTAGCCATGCCAGCATGCACAACGCAAGCAGTGATCATCAAAGATATTCTCTCGGAATATGCAACCTCAATTGGCCTCAAAATAAACTTCCACAAGTTGACTCTGATCCCCACAAACTGTCATGAAGACACGTACAACTGCCTTGCAACCATATTCGGGTGTGTGGTTGGTAAAATGCCTTTCACCTACCTTGGTTTGCCTATGGGGACGACTAGGCCATCAGTGCTAGATCTTTTTCCTCTTGTGTGCCGGGTGGAACGAAGGCTATCTGCTACACTCAACATGATCTTTTATGGGGGTAAACTATCACTCCTCAACTCGGTCATAACCTCCCTAATCATCTTTGCACTATGTACTCTCAAGTTGCCAGTTAGCATTATTGAACTTCTGGACAAAATCAGACGTAAATGCTTATGGACCAAAAAATCGGAGAATGGGGATTCTTGCAACTCTCTTGCGGCTTGGGACATGATCTGCCAACCCAAGGTGTCGGGAGGCCTCGGTGTCATTAATCTCAAGGTACAAAGTGATGCACTTCTGCTAAAATGCCTCCACAACTTCTATATCCGATGGGACCTGCCTTGGGTGGAACTCATATGGAGAACATACTATAGCAATAGGATCCCCCATGCAGCTGATCCCTATGGGTCTTTTTGGTGGCGGGATGTGATGAAACTAATGCCAATTTACCATGGGATTACCAAAGCCCAACTACACACGGGGAAGGACATACTTTTTTGGAAGGACCACTGGACGGATGGTACTCTGGCAGAAACACATCCGCGGGCTTTCTCATTCGCCACCCAGGAGGATATGTCTGTTAGAGATTTCTTGGGGCCACGACTTTACGCGAAGCGTTTCATCTGCCGCTTTCGGTCCAGGCACTTGCAGAGACTAGAGATCTTCAACGTCTGGTACGTGACATTCAACTGCATGACAACCTCTCTGGGAATGATAATTGGAATTGTACTTGGGCAACTCAAACGTACTCGGCTAGAAAATACTACAACTTATACTTCAGGGAGGTTTGGGCCCATCAAACTTATACCTGGCTATGGAAGTCTAAGGTTACAATGAAAATAAAGGTTTTTGGGTGGCTCCTTCTGTCTGATAGACTCAACACCAGAAACATGCTGAAGCGAAGACACTACAACATTGGCAATGACTATACCTGCCCCCTCTAGGAGTCCAACATGGAAGAAACACTTGAATATCTTTTCTTTGATTGTGCCTTTAGCAAGGATTGCTGGTCTTATATTGCCATCTGCTGGAGTTACCAAGGTTCACGTTTGGATTGGATAAGCACAGCTAAAACAGCATGGAACAAGCCAATGTTCATGGCAATATTCCTACAAGCAGCATGGAGCATCTGGAAGGAGAGAAATAATAAAGTCTTCAGAAGAATAACACCCACGAAAACATCCTGGATTTCAAGACTAAAAGAGGATCTATCTCTCCTAACTCATAGGATTGGAGAAAAACACACCTCCTTTCTCACCTCCTTTTAGCTACTCTTTGATTTGCTTCCCTCCCCCCAACCATCCCCAAAAGGGGATGACATGTACAGAACCATATGTAAATCCATTCATTTATTAATTTAATTACACAGTAGGAGGCTCTCCTACTGTTTCAGGTGTCAAAAAAATCTTATACAGCCAGCTGCTCTAATATGTTCTCTTATTTTGTAGATAAAAAAGACCCAAAAGTGAAAAATGTGCTGCACTATAACAATCTCATCGAATGCTTGATCTCCATGTTACAGAAATTGATTTGATCGACTACCGAGGCAGCACATCTGAGATTAAATTTGCCAGGTTCTTTGTTCTGGAGGCATGTGTGCTCAAGGTAATGAGATTTGGCGTTCTGTGGCGCAACAATGAATGGCGTGCTGATCACCGCAAGCGTCTAAGCCTAAATGAGAAAGTCTCCACAAAAGCTGAATTTTTTTTTGAAACATCAAGTGGCCAGAGACTCGAAAACTAATTTCCCCATCAGTGACTTCTCGGGGCAGTGGATTTTAGTTTGTACGATAATGTTGCATCCACCTAAATTAATGAAAGTTCTTACGTAAACTTCCTAGTAATTCCCTCTTCGTAGGTGCAACATTACTCCTAACATTTGTAATATCAGTTTGAAACTTGTAATACTGCCGTGTCCTATTCCTGCGTTTTCAAAATCCTGCGAATCAAACCGGTCCTGAGTTGGTGATGATGTTGTGCCTTCCATCATTCACCAATAGCCGTCGGATCTAGACCTGATGCATACAAACCAAACTTCTCTAGTTTTGCAACAAGATGCCCGCACTTGTTCCCTATTTACAAACAACTCCTTGTCTCTCACAATCAGCCTTATCTCCTCCCCACCACATCTAGAAGGCCATGGAAATATCTGGCGTGATGGCCGCTGCCGGTGCTGTCCACCCCCCAATCTTGGTGTTCCGTGAAATGAACGGGCATCTACGCATGCGAAATTATGTCGAACACGGCTAGTTGTAAGCAGACTAGGCCTACAGCCATGATGATAGTGACTGTAGACGGTGAGGCTGACTATGGTATGCCGAACACGGCGCCTATACTCAGGTGTCATCTCCGGCGTAGGGTCTTGTCACTTCACTATGAGGAGCAGCACATAATAATTTGACCAACGGGTAGTATAGTGCTACTACATTGGTAGTACTACTACTACTAGTACTAGCACCACCGCCTGGATTTAGTAGTACTACCACGTCCATCTGAATTTAGTATTTGACTAGCAATATCTAATAATGCATGTCACAAAAAATGTACTACTCCCTCTGTAAATAAATACATGGTGTATTGTTTTATTCCTATCGGCGAGATAACTTAATGTCTTTTTGCTACTTAATAGGATTACATGCAATGAACTAACCACTGCATGTGATGTTTGGTAGTCTCAAGTCATTGAAATCATGCACGAGCACGGAGGGGGACGCAGCTTCATTGACTTACTGCACCTGCCTTTGGGTGTATGACATGTGGGCCCAACGGGTGGCTGGCCAACGTGTCATACAGCCAAAGGAAGGTGCAGTAGAGGGGTGAGGAGTAGATAGCAAACACGCACGTGAATTCAACACAGTCTACACTTCTCATATAAAGGCTCCCGCCAGCCCAATATACGAAATCCTACGCACCTACGCCCCTAAGGGCAAGAGTGATCACTCCAATCGCAAGATCAGTTGACTAGTAGCTAGACCCATGGAGGCGATGAGCAAGAGCATCAGCCGGCTGTGCCAGATAGTCCACGACGCCGGCCTACGGCCCGACACCGAGGAACGTCTCCAGGTAGTGCTTGAGGCCGCCAGGGCGAGGGGCCGCTTGGACGACAACTTCGTCTCCTTGTTCGAAGAGGTCCTCGTCGGCTTCCTCGACAAGTTCACCGTCGTCAAGAAGCTCGTGGACGACCTTGACGTACGCCTCCAGCCCACGCGCCCTTGCTCTGTGATGCCTGCCACCCTCAATGGACTCTATGGTGACAACCTCTTCGACGCACTGGTGGCCCTGCGACTGCCCGCCGTCGTGCCGGAGAATGTCCACCTCAAGGTCACGCTCACCACGCAGCGCCTGGCGTAGCAAGACACCATCGACATAATCACCCACGTCTACGCGCAAATCGTCCACAAGGACTACTACATGCAAGAGGAGGACGATAGGACGCTGGCCTTCTTGGACCGCAGGGCAACCTTGGACGGCATTATTCAGAAGCATGTTGAGCTTGCCGCCAACACCGTTGCTCCTCACACGTCCGTTGGTGAGGCGGTGCACTAGGGCGTGGGGATGTCATTGATGGATCCGTATGTATCTTTATCTTTCCGTCAAATCCATGTAGTAGTATATGCTACTACTAGTAATTATCTTACCTTTCGCATCAACTTCATAATTTTTGTACGTACTCCATGCATGAACCGCGCCAGAACCAAACTTCTCATTACTCTAGAGAAAATGGTTATTTCTATCTATCGGTCGTGCCATGGAGCAGAACCAAATTTTACAAGTTACATGTTCAAAAGGTAAATCCTATCGTGTTCTCGTTGCACCCCCACACGGTTGGCCTGGAACACCGCTCAATGGGGAATGCATGTTGTGTCGCATTTTCACTACAAGTGCAACCGCAGTAGAGCAAACCGACTATCGGCAAACCCCCACCCCGCCCACTACGCGATGGCTAAGAAAACAGGAGGGAGAAGAGATGGTTGTAGCACGGACTCCAAGAAAATTGGTGTCGGATGGGACTCGTGTGGGTTGCATGTGTCGTACTGCTAGACATGAATGCTAGTTATGGCCCATGCCACCCCACTATATCGAGGTGCTGGTTACGTAGAACAAATTTCCTAGAGTCTGTGCTTAGCCCTCCTCTATCTCTCTTCTCACCCAGCCAGCAGACGCGCGGAGCCCATCGTCTGTTTGCTCATATGCGGTCCCACATGTCAGTGAAAATGCAAGAGGACCCACTGAACCTGCACATCTTTCACCTCGACGTGCTGGTGATGAAAAACAAATCCAATAAAGATCTTCGGTGGCCACTTTTGGAGTTACTCAAGAGTAGTAAGATTGTATTTATAGTTTAACCCAAGATGCACATCACGTGGGTTCAACTACCACTCTATTTTCTTGCATGAGACAACCTGGATGCTCGATGTCCCACGTGTCAGCAAAAGGAGGAAGAACTCGACCAAATCTTCGGTTGTGCTCTCGGATTAGACTAGTTGTGCTAACTTAAAATTTTATTGTGTAGAATGGATGCAAGTTTTGGTATTGGGAAGAAGAGTACAACGATATATTGATAGAGTGCAATTTAGTAGATGTTCTAGCACTTTTAGCTAGCATAGAGGCTAGAGATGAGACTAGTGCACTTGTTGATAGAATAGAGGCTAGACACGTCTACTACTTTACACTCGGAGAAGAAAGAAGCACGCACGATCGAGCCTCCGCAGAACAACAATGAATGCATCGAGAAGGCACTAATCCAACTTATAGGAGCAGTTATGGAAGTTGGATATCTTCTAAAATGTATTCTTGTGGTTCTTGTTTTCTTTGGTCTTGCTTTTCTAGTCCAAATTTTGGTGATGTATTTCCATGTACCAAAATATCAATGATGAAAAAAAAGATATGTGTTTGCAAAGAAAAATGTACGCGGCCGGGATGCATCCTCGCGTTCGGTGCACGGCCACCGCATCCGAGAAATGGCCCAGACACGACCCCATTGCCCTACCCAAACGGACAGAATCCAGGGAAAACGGAGGTCCATTTGGAGTCGTGCGTTGGAGTTGGCCTTACAAGTGGGACCACAGTTGAGGAAACTGACTATGGGCAAGCCCCCACCTCGCCCTCCGCGCGATGGCTGAGTTAAAGAAACGACGAGGTTGAAGAGATTGCTGTAACACGGACTCCAAGAAATATGGTGTTAGATCAAAGTCGTGCTGGTGGCGTGTGCCGTACTCCTGGACGTGAATGCTTGTTCTGGCCGATGCCACCCTACTACTCCTACTACTTATAGTACTATTATCGAGGATTCGAGGTGCTGGTTATGTACAACAAACACATTAACATATGGCCCACCTCACACTGTGGCCAAATTTCTTGGAGTCTGTGCTAGGTTAAAAAGTGTTCTTTGTGAGGATGGGTGGTTGGTCTCAATTTTAATACTTGTTGTATTACGTACGTAGACGTAGAGATAGTGCAGCATGTGAAACTAGTACAAATAGTGTACTATTGTTGCTTGGCCTCATCCGTTAACCTGTCGCAATGCACGTACAATTATGTATTCAGAAAATATTTTTTTGCCTCGTCGCAGCACCCACTCAAAGAAGCGACTCGAAAGCCATTCATAAATTTAGTAAGTTTATCACTGGCATATCATTTTATTACATACAACATGTCATCAACCCACAACGACAACGAGGGTACATTACAAATACAAAAGTTTTCATCACACAACAAATAACAAGCAATGAAATGAACTTCAACTCAACCAATCCTCGGCGTTGGAAACGCTTGCTTTGAACCACAAGAGATTCTCTGGGAAGAGCCAGCTACTGTCAATATCGAGACCAAGCAGGACTGATCATCTAGGCTGAAGCGGCCTATTATATCATGACCAGGGTAGGGAACCATCGCAATGTCCGACGTATAGATACAGTTGCTTCTCATAAATGGTAGTAATGTAGGGTCAACAACAGTTGGATCGCCTTTCGCCATCATTCAATTGTTTTGTCCAAGGAAGAGCGAGTTTTCTCCAAGACTATCAATACTATACCAGGGAGAAGGTGTTGGCGCTAGCACACTAGTATCCATCCCGAATACCATGCAATGGGTGTTGGAATAGGTCTGGAGAGTGCGACCATGGGAGACAACACCTGCTCCCTCAGTAGTAACATCAGCAGTGGGCTGTATATAGACAAGAAGTGGTGATCCATTGGAATTAGTTACCAGCCGCCAGCGAGCATATGGGCCTTGCTCGTCCTCATGCTCATGATCATCACCATCATCATCTCCCCCTTGGTTATAAAGTTTTTCAAGTATGGGTGGTGGAATGTTCACAGGACCTTGGAAACACAAGAAGAAGGTTAATTAGCAGAGAAGGAAAACTTGCTAACTCGCATGCATGTGGATGAAACAATTATAATTACGGTGGAAGACAAACGTACCGAAACTACGAGGTTCCCATGCAAAAACAGTGCCATGAGTGGTGGCAGCAAACACAAGACCCTCCTATTCAATTGCATCACATTACACATCCGTGTATAGAAACTGAATTTTGAGCAATATACATCCAGTCAAACCTCGAAGGATGGCAACAAGCTTGTCGAAGATAGCAACAACTTGATAGTTCTTGTAATTCCAAGAGCGGTTGGGAACTCGAGAAATTGTTATCTTCCGTAGACGACATTCACCATGATCATATTTGAACGTACATAGATCATCTGTGTGCTCAACCACAGGGCACTCAGAGATTTCTGGAAGTGGAATCTGCTGATGAGTGTACACATTCCCAAGTCCCCACTCGCAATTGTACCCAATATAAACAACTCAATCTCCATTTGTGCCAGCCCAGGCGTTACCCTGAAGCGGTGGCATCTTGACATCACACATATCGTTATCAAGCAGCATCAACTTACACAAGGCGAGGCCTCTGTCGTCCGTGCCCATGCGAACAGGCTTATAGCGAAGAAGATAAGGGAGGTCAAACCACTCCTGGACCCTTGGGTTCCTTGTAGTAATGTTATTAGTTGAGTTGAGAATGGTCTTGAACGAACCTGCCATGCTAGCCGAGGTGATGACGTCGCACCGATCAATGAGTTCCCCCACCACGTCATCTTTCATATCGGGGCAAGAATAACAGGGTCGTTTCCGGCTTGTTCCCTCCATGGAGGAGACAATCGAACAATGGCAGAAGGAAGGGTGAAGGAAAATGGAGGAGGGAGGAAGAGCGTGCGACAGCAGTTCCAAATTGAGAGGGAAAGGCGAAGAGTCGGTGGACGGTTGCCAGTTTGCCACGGTACATGAAGAGGCGCCCGGCCTACATGTCCTTTCGGAAATTGTACAAAAGGACTCGCCATCGTCTCACTGACATGTTGGAATGGGACCACATGTCAATGAAACATGGTGTGTAATTTCTCGTGCAAAATGCGATCTGGCCGCGTTGGCCCAAGGTGCCGCATTAGTTATTGACCTTTATTTTTTAACATACAATCTGTGTGGATAGCTCCTGTAGTCATCACACATGAGCGGATATATAGGTCGGCTAGGTGGGAAGGCGGCAACAATCTAAGTGCTAAAAGAGTTGATCTCGAAAAAAGAGTTGATCTAATGCTTGGTTTTGTTTGGATATTCCAACTATGACCATTGGATAGAGTGAATCAATGGCTTAAGTTCAAAGTTATTCTCATACTATAGAATGGTATAGGAACGTGGAGAGATTTGGTTGATTTTATATCGGTGAATAATATAAAATATTATGAGTGCATACGCTCCACCCCGAGGTTTGTAGCTCCTTCTCGGTCGTCTGGAATCTATGTTCTTCCACTCTTTCGTTTAAGACATGAGCTTTGTCCATCCTGTTGCCGACACGCGGGACATCTATATGCCTCCATTTTACAAAATCATACTATATGCCTCCATGACACGCGGAACATCTTGCATCAAGGTGGCGTGTCATGCAAGAAAATGGAGATATGTAGTGCGTAAGTGAGTCATGCACTTCAATGGCAACTAGTACTACGCAATATTTTTTGTCCTCGATGGCACGTGAATAGTGCACGTACTCAATGACAGAGAACGGGATGGTAGCCATGGACATGGCCGGCCCTTTTTTAAGAGGGTAATAATAAATATGTAACTTTGATGTGTCCCGTCAACTCGCAGAACGACGAGAAGCTTGCTTACTACGCCTTCTCCCTCGCCAACGTGTGCACGATGGCTCGCAGCACGAGGAGAAACTTTTGCTTACAAGCATTGGACGTGCAGCAGTTCATTTGGTGTTAGATTGCCAGAAGTAGTGCAGTACCATCATTATTGTTCGACTTTCGGAAGAGGAGAAGAGCCAAGCGCAAGGTCATCTACTAACCTAGTACAATACTACTGCAGCCAAAGCTGGTCCACCTTTTTAGAGCATGGTTAATTAATATAGGCGGCTCTTGCAGCGGACCATCATTTAGAGCAAGTACTCTCTTCATAGGATCAAAGGAAGTGAAACAAAAGTTGGAGTGGATGCTAGATTGCCAATTAAAACATGATTACATAGGAAAAAAATCCTATAGCATTCTATCCTATGAATCAAACGACCAATGTAGGAAAATTATGAGGGGGGTCTCTCCAACAGTGTTCCTCGGCTCACACCTAGCATCACGGTGGTCGAACATGGAGTCATTCATCTGGTACACGTGGCATCTCAGATCTGGTACTCCAATTTTAGGTTGGCTCTATATGATGTGGCAACTT
Source organism: Aegilops umbellulata (assembly GCA_032464435.1). NCBI lineage: Eukaryota > Viridiplantae > Streptophyta > Magnoliopsida > Poales > Poaceae > Aegilops > Aegilops umbellulata. The sequence goes on along the minus strand of CP136059.1, from coordinate 145,540,929 downwards.
CATATACTAACCGGATGCTGGCTATACTACTATGGTACTCACACTCCAAGAAGTGACTCGAAAACCATTCATAAATTGAGTCTATGACATGCATTTGCAAATGTACCATTCATTACATACAACAAGTCATCAACACACAACGACAACGATGATACATGTTGGATTATAGATTATTTCCAACGAAACATTCTAGTAAATACTGAAGTTTTCATCACACAACAAACAACAAGCAATGAAATGAACTTCAACTCAACCAATCCTTGGCGTTGGAAACGCTTGCTTTGAACCATAGGTGCTCAGGGAAGGGTCAGATATTGACAATATCGAGAGCAATGCATGACTGATCATCCAGGCTGAAGCGGCATATATCAGGAGCAGGGTAGGGAACCACCGCAATGTCCGAGCTATAGATACAGTTGCTTCTCTTAAATGGTAGTAACGTTGTGTCAACAACAACTAGATCGCCTTTAACCATCATTGGATAGTTTGGTCCAAGGAAGAGCGAGTTTGCTCCAAGACTACCAATACTGTACCAGGGAGAAGGTTTTGGCGCTAGCACACTAGTATCCGTCCCGAATACCCTACAATGGGTTAGGTCGGGAGAGGGCGACCATGGGAGACAACTCTTGCTACCTCAGTAGTAACAATCACAGTGCACTGTATACAGACAAGAAGAGGTGATCCATTAGATTTAGTTGCCAGGTGCCACTTAGTGTATAAGTTCTGCTCATCCTCATGCTCGTGATCATCACCATCGTCATCTCCCCCTTGGTTATAAATATTTTCAAGTATAGGTGGTGGAATGTTCACAGGACCTTGGAAACACAAGAAGAAGGTTAATTAGTAAAGGGAAACTTGCTAACCCGCATGCATGTGGCTGAAACAATTATAACTACGGTGGAAGACAAACGTACCGAAACTATGAGGATCCCATGCAAAAACAGTGCCACAAGTGGTGGCAGCAAACACAAGATCCTCGTATTCAATTGCATCACAGTACTCATCCTTGTACAAAAACTGATTTTTGAGCAATATCCATGGACGAACCGTGGAATCAGTAACGACGGCAAGAAGCTTGTCGAAGATAGCAACAACTTGATAGTTCTTGAAATTCCAAGAGCGGTTGGGAACTCGAGAAATTGCTATCTTCCATAGACGACAGTCATCATGATCATATTTGAACGTACGTAGATCATCTGTGTGCTCAACCTCAGGGCACTCAAAGATTTCTTGAAGTGTAATCTGCTGAAAAGTGTACACATTCACAAGTTCCCACTCGCAATTGTACCAAATATAAACAACCCAATCTCCATTTGCACCAGCCCATGCCTTACCCTGAAGTGGTGGCATCTTGACATCACACGTATCGTTATCAAGCAGCATCAAGTTGCACAAGGTGAGGCCTCCGTCGTCTACGCCCATGCGAACAGGCTTATAGCGAAGAAGATAAGGGAGATCAAACCGCTCCTGGACCCTTGGGTTCCTTGTAATAATGTTATTAGTTGAGTTGAGAATGGTCTTGAATGAACCTGCCATGCTAGCCGAGGTGATGACGTCACACCGATCAATGAGTTCCCCCACCACGTCATCTTTCATATTGGGGCAAGAATAACAGGGTCGTTTCCGGCTTGTTCCCTCCATGGAGAAGACGATCGAACAATGGCAGAAGGAAGGGTGAAGGCAAATGGAGGAGGGAGGAAGAGCGTGCGACAGCAGTTCCAAATTGAGAGGGAAAGGCGAAGAGTCGGTGGACGGTTTCCAGTTGGCCACGGTACATGAAGAGGCGCCTCGGCCTACATGTCCTTTCGGAAATTGTACGAAAGGACTCGCCGTCGTCTCACTGACATGTTGGAATGGGACCACATGTCAACGAAACATGGTGTGTAATTTCTCGTGCAAAATGCGATCTGGCCGCGTTGGCCCGAGGTGCCGCATTAGTTATACTTATCGACCTTTATTTTTTTAATGGCGTGCCATTCAATTTTGAAGCACGACTAACTGGTACTATTTGCAGAGAAAATATAAACTACTCTACCAGTACTCCACCTCTAGTACTAGTAGTATAAAAAAGATATATAGGCTGGAGCTTCAGAGCTTTCTTGCTAAGGGCTACCCACTTGCTTCTCACACTATCACCCTCTCTCCAGATCTAAAAAAGACGGCCTGTCTCTCCCTCCTCACCGGTGGTCACAAATCCGCCGGGAAAGAAAAGTACGTGCAGTGTTGACGCACTCGTCGTCGGCGAGCGAGGTCACGCACTGACGACATGGCCGTCCTCTCAGATCTAGCACCCGCGCGGGATGGCCTCCGTCCCCAAGCTCACTGCCGTAGTGCGTGCGGAGGAAGACGACCACGAGCGAAGCCACTTCCCGCTGACCCTCAGGTATGCCACCTCTTTTCGAACCATACCCTTGTTCTATTGCCCCATCTGCCACTTCGCTGCATGTGGATCTTTTTCCACTCCACCATCTTCCCAATTTGCTATCCTCTGCTCTGCTGGTCACGCAGACGAAAACCTTAATTTGCACTATTAAAGGAATCCCCACTTCATGCAGACTAATCCATGTCTGGGTTGAATAAGGAAAGGAAGGGAGACTGTACTGTCCAAGAGAGTAGGCATCGAACACGCATCTAGGTTGAAAAGGGGAAAATTAGTAGCTAAGGAACGAGTCTCGTGTCTCTTGGCTGAAGAAGGGTAGAAAGGTGATCTCTGCTACGCAACCTTCTTCTTGTAGACGTTATTGGGCCTCCAAGTGAAGAGGTTTGTAGGACAGTAGCAAATTTCCCTCAAGTGGATGACCTAAGGTTTATCAATCCGTGGGAGGTGTAGGATGAAGATGGTCTCTCTCAAACAACCCTGCAACCAAATAACAAAGAGTCTCTTGTGTTCCCAACACATCCGATACAATGGTAAATTGCATAGGTGCACTAGTTCGGCGAAGAGATGGTGATACAAGTGCAATATGGATGGTTGATATAGGTTTTTATAATCTGAAATTATAAAAACAGCAAGGTAACTAATGATAGAAGTGAGCACAAACGGTATTGCAATGCTAGGAAACAAGGCCTAGGGTTCATACTTTCACTAGTGCAAGTTATCTAAAAAATAATAACATAATTGGATCATATAACTATCCCTCGACATGCAACAAAGAGTCACTCCAAATTCCCTAATAGCGGAGAACAAATGAAGAGATTATGGTAGGGTACGAAACCACCTAAAAGTTATCTTTCTAATCGATCTATTCAAGAGTCCGTAGTAAAATAACATGAAGCTATTCTTTCCGTTCAATCTATCATAGAGTTCGTACTAGAATAACACCTTAAGACACAAATCAACCAAAACCCTAATGTCACCTAGGTACTCTAATGTCACCTCAAGTATCTGTGGGTATGATTGTACGATATGCATCACACAATCTCAGATTCATCTATTCAACCAACACAAAGTACTTCAAAGAGTTCCCCAAAGTTTCTACTGGAGAGTCAAGACGAAAACGTGTGCCAACCCCTATGCATAAGTTCACGGAACTCGCAAGTTGATCACCAAAACATACATCAAGTGGATCACATGATATCCCATTGTCACCACAGGTAAGCACATGCAAGACATACATCAAGTGTTCTCAAATCCTTAAAGACTCAATCCGATAAGATAACTTCAAAGGGAAAACTCAATCCATTATAAGAGAGGAGAGGGGGAGAAACATCATGTCGGGGAAATCTGACTCCGCGATCACCTATGGGGACGGAGCCCCTTCTCGGTTTGGCGGGGGGCGGAGGTCGCACGAAGAGCAGATCGAGGCGAGGCACACGAGCGGTTTTTACCTAGCTTCGGAGCTCTCTGGAGAGATAATAATCCTACTGCTGCTTTGTGGATTGTATTGAGTTCTTGCTCGGGAGCGCTGAGTGCTACAGTACACACCAGCAGCTAACGAGACCGAGCGCGAGTGTTCCACTGTTCGTCCTCCTTCTCACTATGTTGTGCATGGGCCTCCTTTTATATGCTCAAGGGGTCTCCAACAGGTGGCAACGTAGGAAAGGAAAAAAATGGAAAGGTGCTATGGTAGGTACAGCTACCTACACAGTGTATCATACCTAACTCTGACGGCAGGGGACAAGGGCATTAAATGCCTATCTAGTCGCCCAAACAGTGCAGAAAAGGGGCAGTTAGGGATGCCACCACTTGCCACGATGGCGATCTTGTCAGCGCCGCTTGCCACGGTGCACCCCTGGCTGCACAGCCTCCCGCCACGTACGCCTGGAAGTGCCTCAGAGCGACACGTTGGTGGATGAGCTAGAGCGCAGGTACAAATTCGTTGCTTGCCGTGGCAAACGCCTTGCCGCGGTTGTTGTCTTGTCGCGTCTGGGAGCTTGTCGCTCGCCGGGTCTTGCCGGGACGCATGGCGCGTCGCGGCAAGTTCCTTGAGATGCCTTGGTTGGCCTCCCCGGCAAGCTCCTCTTGCCGGGGTCTTGTGTCTTGAGTGGCCTTCCCGGCAAGCTCCTCTTGCCGGGGCCTTGTCTCCTTGGCTTAAATACTTTGTTTTTGAATGGTTCCAAAGGAACCACAGGGGTTGTTGGCGGTCGTCCGGCAAGCCTTGCCGCGGGGCGCTGCGACTGCCCGTGCACAAGTTCGGGATACTAGGGTACCCCTACTCTAGTACACCGACAGGAGCCCCCGGGCCTAGGCCATACACGGTGCCGACCGCTGTTGGGCCAGGCCCAAAACAGGGCACGGGCACGCACGGCCTGGGTCACGCCGTCTCTTACTCCGCATCCACCGCGCCCTCCCCGAACGGCATGCGTCAATTGCGGCGTCGTGGGAGAGGTCGTGGGTGGTTTCTTTATTCGGAAAGGCGAAACGTCCGCCCCCTCAGCAGGGAAAATAGGGGCAGTTCGCACCTTCCCTATAAACGGAGGGAGGCGTGGAGGCATGGTCTTCGAGGCGTCCACTCCCCACGATCACGGGGTGGGGAGAGGTCGCCTCACCCGTCGCCTCAGTTCTGTACGCCCACCACGCGGCTTCCATGCACTTGGGGTGGCGAACGGTGGAGGCGGGAATCAGGGTCGTCACGGGTCGAGGCAGCGGGTCGGTCCCAATTCCTGCTCCTTCTGTGTCTTGATTGGCTGAGCGGGGCGGCCGATCCCCCACCCTGTTCCTTTATAAGGAGCGGGAGTGGGGGGACGGAAACCCGTATTCTTTCATCTCCTCTTTCCTTCAGCTTCTGCTTCCCTCTCTCTCATTCGCCATGGAGAAAGGGAACCCTAGTCCTTCAACGGTGGCGACGAGGGTCGCCGCTAGACAGCGCGTCCCTCCTTCCCCTGCACCCGTGGTGGCAGAGCCAGCCGCAAGGGGAAGAGGGAGGGGGCGAGGCCGCGGGCGAGGTCGAGGGCGAGGCCGAGGCGCTCGGGGAAGAGGTGGACGAGGCGGCCCGCCGGCCTCGCCTCCGCCAGCGGCTCCTCGTCCCATGGCGGACCATATTGGGGACGACCCTTGCGAGTTCTTCGTCAGGCTGTGTCGGGCGCCTCGTCGTCGCCTTCGTCTCCCGACTCCATTTGCGAGCGAGATGGAGTTGGATCCACCCGAGACACTGAGGTTGCACATGAGGGCTGTGGAATCAGCGGTACGCGAGTCTGCGTTGACTTCCCGACCCCTAATGTGACGTATCTTGGTCGAGGGTGGAAGACGTTCGCCCGTATCCATAGCTTGACGACGGGGCTCACCCTCCATTTTAAGCTGATGGAGGTCGGTCTCCTCTTCATCAAGGTCTTCGGGTGCTTCGGGACTCGGGCACGGTGCTGCGTGGAGAGCTCCTTCGATAGCGAAGACTCCTCCTCGGGTGGGAGTGACGAGGAGGACAGCGACAGCGACGACGAGGGTAGCGGGCGGCAGGATGACGGGTCCGACTAGGTGTCGGGCGCCGCTCCATGTGGCACCGGCGACCCCATCATCCGTGTCGCCGGCTCCTTGAGCTTCTCGGGGTCGTCTCCTTGGGCAGCTGGCGTAGGGAGGCTGCGGAAGAGGAAGAGGGCAGGCGGCAAGGCCGTCCACTCGGAGTACGAGGGCACGATGCCCTCTACAGCGTGCTGACGTCCTGCCGCCTCGTCTTCGAGCCCTGCCTCCGGCGCCGCCATCACCATCCAGCCTTTGGACGACCACCGAGATGTTCTCTTGGTGTCTTCTGCCACCCGTAGCTCGCCTAGGCGCCCCTTTTGCCCTTTTCGCCTCCTTGACCTGCCTCCTGAAGAGAGGGACAAGAAAGGGATTACGAGCACCTTATCTCTTTTTAGTTTGTAAGCCTTCGGGCCTTAGCTGAATTTAAAGCTTGTAATCCCATCATTCATGTTTTTCATTCTCTATGAACTGTACCTGAGTGGAATGCTTTTTTATGAAAAGGGGATGCTTGCCGGGTCACTTGTCTTGTGGGTGGAACCCACGTCAAGGAGCGAATCCTTCATATCTTTAAGATAGACACATCCTTTCCCGGCAGCAGGCCCTGCCTTCTTCCCACGTCGCTCGACCTTTCTCACGCTTTTGGCGGAGGCAGGGATGAGGCGGGTTCAGGCTCCTCGTTTGGTTCCTTTGCTGCCGCGACTACGACCAAACCTGGCCCCAGGAACGAGCCCTAGGGCCTAGAGGTAAGGGAGCACGGTAGCTTTTAGGAAGAAACGAGGTTTCGCATACCTCAGTCCATAAGAGAATGCATTATAAGGGATGAAAAACTTATCTGAGATTGCAGCCCCCGGCAACTCTGGTTTGCCGTGGGTGAATCTTTGTACTTGCAGCCCCCGGCAACACTGGCTTGCCGGGACTGGCTTGCCGGGGTCCAGATGCTGGTCCGTCCTCCTTCTCTTTTTCTTCCTCAAGTGGTCCGTCCAGGATATGCGAGCCCTGCGAACCAAGGGAAATGAAAGAACAACAAAAGGACGCACACCCGACCTCTAAGCTAGGGGTTAGCCGCTATCAAGCACTATCAACCCTAACCAAGGACGCGACTCGACTCAGCATGCATGCTATAACTTAGGGCGCCAGCGCTTCACTTATGCTCAGGGTCTGCGCCTGGCTTTGTACAAAGATTACATGCAACAGCGGCAAGACTTGTACAAAAGGGTGGTTGCCGGAACAGGGTCCGGCAACCGCGCCTTATGGGTAAAACTTACGAAGATGCTCGATGTTCCAGGAGTGACTCACCGGAATGCCATCTTCGGTCTCAAGGCGGACAGCGCCAGGCCTAGTGACTCGTTTCACCCGATAAGGGCCTTCCCACTTCGGCGTCAACTTGTTGGAATTCTTGGCGGAATGAATGCGCTGAAGAACAAGGTCGCCTTCCTCGAGACTTCTGGCGTTAACTTTGCGGCTATGGTTGTTGGGGAACGTAGTAATTTCAAAAAATTTCCTACGCACACGCAAGATCATGGTGATGCATAGCAACGAGAGGGAGAGTGTTGTCTACGTACCCTCGTAGACCGAAAGCGGAAGCGTTATAACAACGCGGTTGATGTAGTCGTACGTCTTCACGATCCGACCGATCCAAGCACCGTTACTCCGGCACCTCCGAGTTCTTGGCACACGTTCAGCTCGATGACGATCCCCGGGCTCCGATCCAGCAAAGCTTCGGGGAGGAGTTCCGTCAGCACGACGGCGTGGTGACGATCTTGATGTACTACCGGCGCAGGGCTTCGCCTAAGCACTGCAACGATATGACCGAGGTGGAATATGGTGGAGGGGGGCACCGCACACGGCTAAGGAACGATCACGAAGATCAACTTGTGTGTCCATGGGGTGCCCCTGCCCCTGTATATAAAGGAGCAAGGGAGGGAGGAGGCCGGCCCTAGGTTTGGGCGCGCCAGGGGAGTCCTACTCCCACCGGGAGTAGGATTCCACCTTTCCTAGTCCAACTAGGTCAAGGGGGGAAAGAGGGGAAGAGGGGAAGGAAGGGAGAGAGGGGCCGCGCCCCAAACCCCTTGTCCAATTCGGACTGGGCTTGGGAGGGGCGTGCGCCACCTCCTGGTCCTTCCCACTAAGGCCCATCGTATTCCCGTAACTCCCCGGTACCTCCGAAAATACCCGAACCACTCAGAACCCTTCCGATGTCAGAATATAGTCGTCCAATATATCGATCTTTACGTCTCAACCATTTCGAGACTCCTCGTCATGTCCCCGATCTCATCGAAACCTTAAGCGTGCGGACCCTACGGTTCGAGAACAATGTAGACATGACCGAGACACGTCTCCGGTCAATAACCAATAGCGGGACCTGGATGCCCATATTGGCTCCTACATATTCTACGAAGATCTTTATCGGTCAGACCGCATAACAACATATGTTGTTCCCTTTGTCATCGATATGTTACTTGCCCGAGATTCGATCATCGGTATCCAATACCTAGTTCAATCTCGTTACCGGCAAGTCTCTTTACTCGTTCCATAATACATCATCTCGCAACTAACTCATTAGTTGCAATGCTTGCAAGGCTTAAGTGATGTGCATTACCGAGAGGGCCCAGAGATACCTCTCCGACAATCGGAGTGACAAATCCTAATCTCGAAATACGCCAACCCAACATCTACCTTTGGTGACACCTGTAGTACTCCTTTATAATCACCCAGTTACGTTGTGACGTTTGGTAGCACCCAAAGTGTTCCTCCGGCAAACGGGAGTTGCATAATCTCATAGTCATAGGAACATGTATAAGTCATGGATAAAAGCAATAGCAACATACTAAACGATCTGGTGCTAAGCTAATATAATGGGTCATGTCAATCAGATCATTCAACTAATGATGTGACCTCGTTAATCAAATAACAACTCTTTGTTCATGGTTAGGAAACATAACCATCTTTGATTAACGAGCTAGTCTAGTAGAGGCATACTAGTGACACTCTGTTTGTCTATGTATTCACACATGTATTATATTTCCGGTTAATACAATTCTAGCATGAATAATAAACATTTATCGTGATATGTAAGGAAATAATTAATAACTTTATTGTTGCCTCTAGGGCATATTTCCTTCAGTCTCCCACTTGCACTAGAGTCAATAATCTAGTTCACATTGCCATGTGATTTACCAGCAATAGTTCACATCACCATGTGATTAACACCCATAGTTCACATCGATATGTGACAAACACCCAAAGGGTTTACTAGAGTCGGTAATCTAGTTCACATCGCTTATGTGATTAACACCCAAAGAGTACTAAGGTGTGATCATGTTTTGCTTGTGAGATAATTTTAGTCCACGGGTCTGTCACATTCAGATCCGTAAGTATTTTGCAAATTTCTATGTCAACAATACTCTGCGCGGAGCTACTCTAGCTAATTACTCCCACTTTCAATATGTATCCAGATTGAGACTTAGAGTCATCTAGATCAGTGTCAAAACTTGCATCGACGTAACCCTTTACGACGAACCTTTTGTCACCTCCATAATCGAGAAACATATCCTTATTCCACTAAGGATAATTTTGACCGCTGTCCAGTGATCTACTCCTAGATCACTATTGTACTCCCTTGCCAAACTCAGTGGTAGGGTATGCAATAGATCTGGTACACAGCATGGCATACTTTATAGAACCTATGGCTGAGGCATAGGGAATGACTTTCATTCTCTTTCTATCTTCTGCCGTGGTCGGGCTTTGAGTCTTACTCAATTTCACACCTTGTAACACAGGCAAGAACTCTTTCTTTGACTGTTCCATTTTGAACTACTTCAAAATCTTGTCAAGGTATGTACTCATTGAAAAAACTTATCAAGCGTCTTGATCTATCTCTATAGATTTTGATGCTCAATATGTAAGCAGCTTCATCGAGGTCTTTCTTTGAAAAACTCCTTTCAAACACTCCTTTATGCTTTGCAGAATAATTCTACATTATTTCCGATCAACAATATGTCATTCACATATACTTATCAGAAATGCTGTAGTGCTCCCACTCACTTTCTTGTAAATACAGGCTTCACCGCAAGTCTGTATAAAACTATATGCTTTGATCAACTTATCAAAGTGTATATTCCAACTCCGAGATGCTTGCACCAGTCCATAGATGGATCGCTGGAGCTTGCATATTTTGTTAGCACCTTTAGGATTGACAAAACCTTCTGGTTGCATCATATACAACTCTTCTTTAATAAATCTATTAAGGAATGCAGTTTTGTTTATCCATTTGCCAGATTTCATAAAATGCGGCAATTGCTAATATGATTCGGACAGACTTAAGCATAGATACGAGTGAGAAACTCTCATCGTAGTCAACACTTTGAACTTGTCGAAAACCTTTTGCGACAATTCTAGCTTTGTAGATAGTAACACTACTATCAGCGTCCGTCTTCCTCTTGAAGATCCATTTATATTCTATGGCTTGCCGATCACCGGGCAAATCCATCAAAGTCCATACTTTTGTTCTCATACATGGATCATATCTCAGATTTCATGGTCTCAAACCATTTCGCGGAATCTGGGCTCATCATCGCTTCCTCATAGTTCGTAAGTTCATCATGGTCTAGTAACATGACTTCCAGAACAGGATTACCGTACCACTCTGGTGCGGATCTCACTCTGGTTTACTTACGAGATTCAGTAGTAACTTGATCTTGAAGTTACATGATCATTATCATTAGCTTCCTTACTAATTGGTGTAGTAGTCACAAGAATAGATTTCTGTGATGAACTACTTTCCAATAAGGGAGAAGGTACAATTACCTCATCAAGTTTTCTACTTTCCTCCCAATCACTTCTTTCGAGAGAAACTCCTTCTCTGGAAAGGATCCATTCTCAGCAACGAATGTCTTGCCTTCGGATCTGTGATAGAAGGTGTACCCAACAGTCTCCGTTGGGTATCCTATGAAGACATAGTTCTCCGATTTGGGTTTGAGCTTATCAGGATGAAAATTTTTCATATAAGCATCATAATCCCAAACTTTAAGAAACGACAACTTTGGTTTCTTGCTAAACCACAGTTCAGATTGTGTCGTCTCAACGGACTTAGATGGTGCCCTTTTAAACGTGAATGCAGCTGTCTCTAATGCATGATCCCAAAACGATATTGGTAAATCGGTAAGAAACATCATAGATTGTACTATATCCAATAAAGTACGGTTATGACGTTCGGACACACCATTATGCTGTGGTGTTCCAGGTGGCATGAGTTTGTGAAACTATTCCACATTGTTTTAATTGAAAACTCGTAACTCAAATATTCTCCTCCACGATCATATCGTAGAAATTTTTATTTTCTTGTTACGATGATTCTCCACTTCACTCTAAAATTCTTTGAACTTTTCAAATGTTTCAGACTTATGTTTCATCAAGTAGATATACCCATATCTGCTCAAATCATCTGTGAAGGTCAGAAAATAATGATACTTGTCGCGAGCCTTAATATTCATCGGACCACATACATCAGTATGTATGATTTCCAACAAATCTGTTGCTCGCTCCATTGTTCCGGAGAACGGAGTCTTAGTCATCTTTGCCCATGAGGCATGGTTCGCAAGCATCAAGTGATTCATAATCAAGTGATTCCAAAATCCCATCAGCATGGAGTTTCTTCATGCGCTTTACACCAATATGACCTAAACGGCAGTGCCACAAATAGGTTGCACTATCATTATTAACTTCGCATCTTTTGGTTTCAATATTATGAATATGTGTATCACTACGATCGAGATCCAATGAACTATTTTCATTGGGTGTGTATGACCATAAAAGGTTCTATTCATGTAAACAGAACAACAATTGTTCTCTAACTTAAATGAATAATCGTATTGCAATAAACATGATCAAATCATATTTATGCACAACGCAAACACCAAATAACACTTATTTAGGTTTATCACTAATCCCGAAAGTATAGGGAGTGTGCGATGATGATCATGTCAATCTTGGAACTACTTCCAACTTTCATCGTCACTTCACCCTTAACTAGTCTTTGTTCATTCTGCAACTCCCGTTTCGAGTTACTACTCTTAGCAACTAAACCAGTATCAAATACCGAGGGGTTGCTATGAACACTAGTAAAAAACACATCAATAATCTGTATATCAAATATACCTTTGTTCACTTCGCCATCCTTCTTATCCGCCAAATACTTGGGGCAGTTCCGCTTCTAGTGACCAGTCCCTTTGCAGTAAACGCACTCAGTCTCAGGCTTAGGTCCAGACTTGGGTTTCTTCTGTTGAGCAGCAACTTGTTTGCCGTTCTTCTTGAAGTTCCCCTTCTTTCCCTTTGCCCTTTTCTTGAAACTAGTGATCTTGTCAACCATCAACACTTGATGTTTTTCTTTGATTTCTACCTTCACCGATTTTGGCATCGCGAAGAGCTTGGGAATATTTTCCGTTATCCCTTGCATATTATAGTTCATCACAAAGTTCTACTAACTTGGTGATGGTGACTAGAGAATTCTGTCAATCACTATCTTATCTGGAAGATTAACTCCCACTTGATTCAAGCGATTGTAGTACCCAGACAATCTGAGCTCATGCTCACTAGTTGAGCGATTCTCCTCCATATTTTAGCTATAGAACTTGTTGAAGACTTCATATCTCTCAACTCGGGTATTTGCTTGAAATATTAACTTCAAATCCTGGAACATCTCATATGGTCCATGACGTTCAAAACGTCTTTGAAGTCCCGATTCTAAGCCGTTTAAGCATGGTGCACTAAACTATTAAGTAGTCATCATATTGAGCTAGCACAACGTTCATAACGTCTGCATCTGCTCCTGCAATAGGTCCGTCACCTAGCGGTGCATCAAGGACATAATTCTTCTGTGCAGCAATGAGGATAAACCTTAAATCACGGATCCAATCCGCATCATTGCTACTAACATTTTCAACACAATTTTCTCTAGGAACATATCAAAATAAACATAGGGAAGCAACAATGCGAGCTATTGATCTACAACATAGATATGCTAATACTACCAGGACTAAGTTCATGATAAATTAAAGTTTAATTAATCATATTACTTAAGAACTCCCACTTAGATAGACATCCCTCTAATCTTCTAAGTGATCATGTGATCCAAATCAACTAAACCATAACCGATCATCACGTGATATGGAGTAGTTTTCAATGGTGAACATCGTTATGTTGATCATATCTACTATATGATTCACGCTCGACCTTTAGGTCTCTGTGTTCCGAGGTCATATCTTATATGCATAGCTCGTCAAGTATAACCTGAGTATTCCGCGTGTGCAACTGTTTTGCACCCGTTGTATTTGAACGTAGAGCCTATCACACCCGATCATCACGTGGTGTCTCAGCACGAAGAACTTTTGCAACGGTGCATACTCAGGGAGAACACTTCTTGATAATTTAGTGAGAGATCATCTTATAATGCTACCATCAATCAAAGCAAGATAAGATGCATAAAAAGATAAACATCACATGCAATCAATATAAGTGATATGATATGGTCATCATCATCTTGTGCTTGTGATCTCCATCTCTGAAGCACCGTCATGATCACCAACATCACCGGCGCGACACCTTGATCTCCATCGTAGCATCGTTGTCGTCTCGCCAATCTTATGCTTCCACGACTATCACTACCGCTTAGTAATAAAGTAAAGCATTACATCGCGATTGCATTGCATACAATAAAGCGACAACCATATGGCTCCTGCCAGTTGCCGATAACTCGGTTACAAAACATGATCATCTCATACAATAAAATTTAGCATGATGTCTTGACCATATCACATCACAACATGCCCTGCAAAAACAAGTTAGACGTCCTCTACTTTGTTGTTGCAAGTTTTACGTGGCTGCTACGGGCTTAAGCAAGAACTCATCTTACCTACGCATCAAAACCACAACGATAGTTTGTCAAATAGACTCCGTTTTAACCTTCTCAAGGACCGGGCGTAGCCACACTCGGTTCAACTAAAGTTGGAGAGACAGTCTTCCGCAAGCCATCTATGTGCAAAGCACGTTGAGGGAACCGGTCTCGCGTAAGAGTACGCGTAAGGTTGGTCCGGATCATCTCGTCCAACAATACCGCCGAACCAAAGTATGACATGCTGGTAGGCAGTATGACTTATATCGCCCACAACTTACTTGTGTTCTACTCGTGCAAATAACATCAAACCATAAAACCAGGCTCGGATGCCACTGTTGGGGAACGTAGTAATTTCAAAAAATTTCCTACGCACACGCAAGATCATGGTGATGCATAGCAACGAGAGGGAGAGTGTTGTCTACGTACCCTCATAGACCGAAAGCGGAAGTGTTGTAACAACGCGGTTGATGTAGTCGTACGTCTTCACGATCCGACCGATCCAAGCACCGTTACTCCGGCACCTCCGAGTTCTTGGCACACGTTCAGCTCGATGACGATCCCCGGGCTCCGATCCAGCAAAGCTTCGGGGAGGAGTTCCGTCAGCACGACGGCGTGATGACGATCTTGATGTACTACCGGCGCAGGGCTTCGCCTAAGCACTGCAACGATATGACCGAGGTGGAATATGGTGGAGGGGGGCACCGCACACGGCTAAGGAACGATCACGAAGATCAACTTGTGTGTCCATGGGGTGCCCCCTGCCCCGTATATAAAGGAGCAAGGGAGGGAGGAGGCCGGCCCTAGGTTTGGGCGCGCCAGGGGAGTCCTACTCCCATCGGGAGTAGGATTCCACCTTTCCTAGTCCAACTAGGTCAAGGGGGGAAAGAGGGGAAGAGGGGAAGGAAGGGAGAGAGGGGCCGCGCCCCAAACCCCTTGTCCAATTCGGACTGGGCTTGGGAGGGGCGCGCGCCACCTCCTGGTCCTTCCCACTAAGGCCCATCAAGGCCCATTACTTCTTCCTCGTATTCCCGTAACTCCCCGGTACCTCCGAAAATACCCGAACCACTCAGAACCCTTCCGATGTCCGAATATAGTCGTCCAATATATCGATCTTTACGTCTCGACCATTTCGAGACTCCTCGTCATGTCCCCGATCTCATCCGGGACTCCAAACTCCTTCGGTACATCAAAACTCATAAACTCATAATATAACTGTCATTGAAACCTTAAGCGTGCGGACCCTACGGTTCGAGAACAATGTAGACATGACCGAGACACGTCTCCGGTCAATAACCAATAGCGGGACCTGGATGCCCATATTGGATCCTACATATTCTACGAAGATCTTTATCGGTCAGACCGCATAACAACATACGTTGTTCCCTTTGTCATCGGTATGTTACTTGCCCGAGATTCGATCATCGGTATCCAATACCTAGTTCAATCTCGTTACCGGCAAGTCTCTTTACTCGTTCCATAATACATCATCTCGCAACTAACTCATTAGTTGCAATGCTTGCAAGGCTTAAGTGATGTGCATTACCGAGAGGGCCCAGAGATACCTCTCCGACAATCGGAGTGACAAATCCTAATCTCGAAATACGCCAACCCAACATCTACCTTTGGTGACACCTGTAGTACTCCTTTATAATCACCCAGTTACGTTGTGACGTTTGGTAGCACCCAAAGTGTTCCTCCGGCAAACGGGAGTTGCATAATCTCATAGTCATAGGAACATGTATAAGTCATGGATAAAAGCAATAGCAACATACTAAACGATCGGGTGCTAAGCTAATATAATGGGCCATGTCAATCAGATCATTCAACTAATGATGTGACCTCGTTAATCAAATAACAACTCTTTGTTCATGGTTAGGAAACATAACCATCTTTGATTAACGAGCTAGTCTAGTAGAGGCATACTAGTGACACTCTTTTTGTCTATGTATTCACACATGTATTATGTTTCCGGTTAATACAATTCTAGCATGAATAATAAACATTTATCATGATATGTAAGGAAATAATTAATAACTTTATTATTGCCTTTAGGGCATATTTCCTTCAATGGTAGCGGCGCAAAGCTTGCTGGTAGCGAGCAGCTCGTACAGCAGCCTGAAGACGGTCTTCCTCAAGGAGCAGCGCGTCATCTTGTTGCAGCTGCTCTTGCTCAAGCTCATCATAAGCGAGCACTCGAGGCGACCCGTATACGAGTTCCGTGGGGATAACTGCCTCTGCTCCATAGACTAGAGCGAAAGGTGTCTGGCCAGTGGCTTGATTTGGCGTCGTTCTGAGCTCTTGGAACATGTTCCATCTGTAGGCCGACAAAGTGCTCTTCTAGCTTCCTAACTTCATCAACGTAAGCTTCCATCAACGGACTCTGATAATTCTTGTTCACTTGGCCGACGACAAGCTGCGAGTCACCCCTGACAATAAGCTGCTTGATCCCAAGGTCTGCCGCGATCCTGAGACCGGCAAGCAATCCTCATACTCTGCAGTATTGTTTGTTGCTTGCTCCTTGGGAAAGTGCATCTGGACTACGTACTTGAGGTGCTCTCCGGTGGGTGCGACAAGCAGCACGCCCGCACCGGCGCCTTGCAGCGAAAAGGCACCATCAAAGTACATCAGGCACTCTTTGCTTGCCTCCTTGACGGGAATGCTCGTCTCTGGAATTTCTTCGTCGGGCGTTGGCGTCCACTCTGCTATGAATTCTGCCAATGCTCTGCTTTGGATAGTTGAAGTACTCTCAAACTTTAGGCCAAAGCTTGACAGTTCTAGTGCCCACTCGACAACCCTGCCTGTTGCTTCGGGATTCTGCAGTATCCTCTTCAACGGAAAACGAGTGACAACTGTTATCTCATGTGCTTGGAAGTAATGGCGCAGCTTTCTCGAGGCCATGAGAAGGCCGAAAAGCAATTTCTGCACACCAGAATACCTTGACCTAGCCCCCTGCAGAAGGGAACTGACAAAGTAGACTGGGCGCTGCACCATTTTCTTCTGCTGTATCTCTTCGCACATCTGCGCAGATCCATCTTTGCCGGGACCAGAGCTTGTCGGGGAAGCCCCCTGCTTGTCGCTGGACGTGCTTGCCGCAGTCGCTGGCTCATCATCAGCCTCCCTCTCCGCTACTAACGCAGCACTAACCACTTGATTAGTTGCCGCCAGATATAGCAGCAACTTCTCTTGTGGTTTAGGTGCGACAAGTATTGGAGTGGAGGACAGGTATCTCTTCAAGTCCTGCAGCGCAGCCTCCGCTTCCGGAGTCCATTTCATTGGACCTGCCTTTTTCAAGATTTTGAAAAATGGCAGGGCGCGCTCAGCAGACTTAGAGATAAACCTGCTGAGAGCCGCCACGCAGCCGGCAAGTTTCCGTACATCCTTGACGCGCTTCGGTGCTTCGATCTGCTCAATGGCCCTGATCTTGTCGGGATTGGCTTCAATTCCCCGCTGAGACACGAAGAACCCGAGAAGGTTGCCGGAAGGGACTCCAAACATGCACTTCTCGGGGTTGAGCTTGAGGCTGATCTTGCGCAGATTTGCAAAAGTCTCTTCTAAATCTTGAATCAGAGTTGCTTTGTCCCTGCTCTTGACCACTATGTCATCCATGTAGGCTTCCACACTTCTGTGTATTTGTGGTTCAAAAGCAGTATGGATGAACCTTGCAAATGTTGAACCAGCATTCTTCAAACCGAAAGGCATCCGTATGAAACAGTATGTGCCACATGGAGTGATGAATGCAGTTTTCTCCTCATCCTCTTCTGCCATGAAGATCTAATGATATCCTGAGTATGCGTCAAGAAATGAAAGCAAGTCACATCCGACCGTGGAGTCAACAATCTGGTCGATGCGCGGCAAGGGAAATGGGTCTTTGGGACAAGCTTTATTGACATCGGTAAAGTTGATACAAAGCCTCCATTTCCCGTTTGCCTTGCGCACAACTACATGATTGGCCAACCACGTAGGATGGAACACTCCTCTGACAAGGCCTGCTGCTTCCAACTTCTTGATCTGTTCAGCAATGAATTCTTGGCGCTCCACTGCTTGCTTCCTGACTTTCTGCTTGACGGGCCGCGCATGAGGACAGACTGCAAGGTGGTGCTCAATTACTTTCTTGGGAACACCGGGGATGTCAGACGGTTGCCACGCAAACACATCGACGTTCGCCCACAGGAAAGCAATGAGCACGCTTTCCTATTTAGGGTCGAGAGTGGCACTGATGGTGAAAGTACCACCAGTGCTGTCCTCCTTGGCGGACACCTTCTTGGTCGCTGGCGGAGCTGCCATTGCCTTCTTACACTTGCCGGTGGAGCTCGATGGTGCGTCCTCGACGGTAGCGCAGCACTCCGAAGAGGTGCGCTTGCCGGAGTGGGCATCAGAACTCTTGCCGGACTCCATCAGAACTCTTGCCGGACTTGGTCTTCTTCTTCCCCCCGGGAGCTTCAGCGGCAAGTGTCTCGCGATCCGTTGCGGCTGCTGCTTCCCGGTAGATCTTGTCGGCACAGATAAGAGCATCTTTCTTGTCGCCAGGGACAGAGATGACACTTATTGGGCTTGGCATCTTCAGCATGTTGTACGCGTAGTGAGAGGCCGCCATGAACTTGGCGAGCGCTGGACGGCCGAGAATCCCATTGTAAGGTAATGGAAAATCAGCAACGTCAAATGTGATCCTCTCAGTCCTGAAGTTCAACTTGCTGCCAAATGTCACCGGCAACGTGATCTTCCCCTTCGGCTTGCTCCTTCCCGGGTTGATTCCTTGGAATGTGCCGGTCTCTTCGAGCTCGCTGTCAGGGACTTGGAGTTTCCGGAGCACAGCGGAGGAGATCAGATTCAAGCCGGCCCCGCCGTCAACTAGCATCTTAGTGACCTTGAGGTTGCGGATAGTTGGTGAGACCAACATCGGCAAACACCCAACAGCAGTTGTGCGATCAGGGTGGTCCTCAATATCAAAGATGATAGGCGTGATGGACCATTTCAGAAGCTTGCGTGACTCAATGGGTGGTTCTGCCGTGTTGACTTCCCGCACCCACTGCTTGAGTTGGCGGTGTGAAGTATGCAGAGAAGCACCACCGTCAACATACAAGACCTCTGTGGCTTTCTGGAACTCCTGCTCACTGTTCTCGTCATCATCTGTGTTTTTGTCGTCGTCATCTTCATCCTTGTCGCGGCCGCGGGGAGGTATGTCTCCTTGCCGCTGCTTGTCCTTGCCGCGGCGTCCTCCCTGGCCGGTGCGCTTTGTACCGGATCCTCCAGCACCTCCTTGGGCTTTCTCCTTGTCGCGTCGCTCGTACTCGGCCTTTTGCAGCTCGACGAGCTACTCGACCTTCTTGCAGCTCTGGAGGTCATGGCCCTTGGTGTGGTGCATCTTGCAGTACTGTTTGTTGGTGCCGTCCTGCTTGTCGGCGGCCGCCACAGCCTGGCAGTTGGCGCATGCGGCAACCTCCTTGCCGGATCTACCATCTTTGGCTTTCTTGGCGCCACCGTCGCTGCCGGACTGCTCAACAACTAGCACATCTTTGCCTTTCCTCTTCCTGTTGTTCCGCCGCCGGTTTTTATTTGCCGGGGCAGCATCATCGTTGTCAGATCCTGCTGTTCCCGTATTTTCTCCGGGGTGTTTCCTCCCTTCCTCAGCACGTGCACACCTGTCGGCCAGGGCATACAACTCACTGACGTCCCTGATCTTGCACATCGCCTTCTCCTCCCGCATCCTGCGGTTACGCACGTTCTGATGGAACGCGCTGATGACCGCGACAGGGTGGACATCTGGGATGTTGCGTTGCACTTGGCTGAATCTCTGGATGTACTTGCGCAGGGGCTCTCCTTCCTTCTGGGCAAGCAGATGAAGATCACTCTCCTGGCCATGAGGTTTGTGGCCGCCTGTAAAGGCGCCGACAAACTGATGGCATAGGTCTGCCCAGGAAGATATGGAGTTGTCCGGCAAGTGCATGAGCCAGGAGCTGACGTTGGGTTTGAGCACCAGCGGGAAGTAGTTGGCAAGGATCTTGTCGTCCCGCCCTCCAGTAGCTTGCACCATGATGGTGTAGATGCTGAGGAACTCCGACGGATGCAACTTGCCGTCGTACTTCTCGGGTACGTTTGGCTTGAAATTCTTCGTGCTGGGCCACTGGACTTGCCGCAGCTCACGGGTAAACGCAGGGCAACCTACCGCGTACGGCAGGTCGCCTGGTTCCCCTGGCGCATGCATGTTGACAGTGGGTCCAACGCGCTGGTCTGACTGACGTCGCGCTTCTCTTCGGCGCTCGATGCGGGTACGAGCGTCTTCTTGCTATCGTTCGTGCAGAACTTGGCATTGATCGCGGAGAGCTCGCGGATCTGACGAAGCAGTGGAGTCGCTGTCGCGGTGGACCCGGCGAGTCGGCGATCTTGGCCTTCGGGGCGGAGAGTGCACGGTGGTTGCACCCCCACCTGTCTTGTCGCCATCGGGCCGCGCCTGGCTGACTTGCCGCGGCTGCGACGCAGTCGGCTGCCGTGGAGTGTCGCCGTTGGCGAAGCCGATGAGACTCTAAATGTTGGCCCTCCAGTCGTCGATATTGTCTGGCGTTGGAGGGAAGTCTAGGAGTAGTTGAGCTCGCGCCAAAGCTTCTGCTGGAGTGGCGGGTAGCGGTGGCGAACGGTGCGAGGAGCGGGATATGCTCGAACTTCTAACTGCGTTAGAAGGAGCAATATCCCGTCCAGGCGACCGTGCCTCGCTCGCGCCAGCATGTTGGCGCGCGTGCTGGCCTGGAGCGTCCCGAGATCCGCCAGCTCGATTTGGGTCCAGCGAGCGTATGGTACCGTGGGTACCATGTCGCTGCCGGTCCCGCGCCTCCTGAGATGGGCGGGGTGCATCTAAGGATGCTCGGTCGTCGTGGGAGACGGCTACACCGCTGATGGGCAGCGCAACCTTGTCCTTGGACCTGGCGGCACGGTGGGCTCCCTCGTCGACGCCTGTTCTTCCGCCGGTGCCTTCCCCACCAGCCGTTTGCTCCGGCGGCGGTGGGTTCGATGCGAACGGAGCAGCCGCCTCCGAAGCCTTCTTCTTCGGTGGCATGTCGATGAAGTCGATGAAGATCTAGCTCGCATGAACGTCGGATCAGGTTCACACAACCTCGACACCCCCTACCTGGCGCGCCAAAGGTGTCGGGGAAATCTGACTCTGCGATCACCTATGGGGACGGAGCCCCTTCTCGGTTCGGCGGGGGGCGGAGGTCGCACGAAGAGCAGATCGAGGCGAGGCACACGAGCGATTTTTACCCAGCTTCGGAGCTCTCCGAAGAGATAATACTCCTACTGCTACTCTGTGGATTGTAGAGTTCTTGCTCGGGAGCGTTGAGTGCTACAGTACACACAACCAGCTAACGAGACCGAGCGCGAGTGTTCCACCGTTCGTCCTCCTTCTCACTATGTTGTGCATGGGCCTCCTTTTATATGCTCAAGGGGTCTCCAAGAGGTGGCAACGTAGGCAAGGGCAAAAATGGAAAGGTGCTGCGCTAGGTACAGCTACCTACACAGTGTATCATACCTAACTCTGATGGCAGGGGAAAAGGCATTAAATGCCTATCTAGTCGCCCAAACAGTGCAGAAAAGGGACCGTTAGGGACGCCACCGCTTGCCACGATGGCGATCTTGTTAGCGCCGCTTGCCACGGTGCACCCCTGGCTGCACAGCCTTCCGCCACGTACGCCTGGAAGTGCCTTAGAGCGACACGTTGGTGGATGAGCTAGAGCGCAGGTACAAATTCGTTGCTTGCCGTGGCAAACGCCTTGCCG
The DNA here is from genome assembly GCA_032464435.1 of Aegilops umbellulata. NCBI lineage: Eukaryota > Viridiplantae > Streptophyta > Magnoliopsida > Poales > Poaceae > Aegilops > Aegilops umbellulata. Next base: position 145,519,376 of record CP136059.1, on the reverse strand, counting down.
CGGTTGTTGTCTTGTCGCGTCCGGGAGCTTGTCGCTCGCCGGGTCTTGCCGGGACGCATGGCGCGTCGCAGCAAGTTCCTTGAGATGCCTTGGTTGGCCTCCCCGGCAAGCTCCTCTTGCCGGGGTCTTGTGTCTTGAGTGGCCTTCCCGGCAAGCTCCTCTTGCCGGGGCCTTGTCTCCTTGGCTTAAATACTTTGTTTTTGAATGGTTCCAAAGGAACCACAGGGGTCGTTGGCGGTCGTCCGGCAAGCCTTGCCGCGGGGCGCTGCGACTGCCCGTGCACAAGTTCGGGATACTAGGGTACCCCTACTCTAGTACACCGACACATCATAAGATCCAACTATAATAGCAAAGCTCGCGATACTTCAAGATCGTGCCAACTCAAGAACACGAGAAGAGAGAGAGAGAGAGTGAGAGAGAGATCAAACACATAGCTCCTGGTACATACCCTCAGCCCCGAGGGTGAACTACTCCCTCATCGTCATGGAGAGCGCCGGGATGATGAAGATGCCCACCGGTGAGGGATCCCCCCTTCGACAGGGTGCCGGAACGGGTCTAGATTGGTTTTCGGCGGCTACAGAGGCTTGCGGCGGCGGAACTCCTGATCTATTCTGCTCCTTGATCTTTTTAGGGTATATGGATATATATAGGTGAAAGATGTTAGTCAGGGGAGCAACAAGGGGCCCACGAGGGTGGGGGCGTGCCCAGGGGGGCAGGCACACCTCCCTGCCTTGTGGCCACCTCGAAACTTCCTTGACGTCTACTCCAAGTCTCATGGATTGCTTCCGTTCCAAAATAACTCTCCCGAATGTTTCATTCCGTTTGGACTCCATTTCATATTCCTTTTTTGCGAAACACTGAAATAGGCAAAAAAATAGCAATTTGGGATGGGCCTCCGATTAATAGGTTAGTCCCAAAAATAATATAAAAGTGCATAATAAAGCCCATAAACATCAAAAACAGATAATATAATAGCATGAATACTTCATAAATTATAGATACATTGGAGATGTATCTAAAGGCATGACAACACAATAGAGAATGACCAGGTCGATCGGTTTGTTCTCCTCACATAGGAAAAAGGTTGCTAAACAGAACAAAAATGGGACGTAATCCACATATGCTACCTGGATATTTGTTGCTCTAGGCAACCGTACCTCCCTCACCACTCTATGCGTCTATGGAGGTACATCGTACTGGTGCGCCCACTGTCCGAATGGGCCTCCCATGCTCTTATTGTCACTTTTTTGCTGTTAGTATAACGCCAGCAGTAAAGTCAAGCAATGCTACTATTAAAGTGATGCCCCATTTAACTAATGCCGCACTCAGTCTAATGCCACCGATAAATTTAAGCAATGCCATTTAATGTCACTGGATTATTTCAGGGTTGTATTGAAGATTTTTCAGCTAAGGCGTTCTAATGCTGTTGCACAGCCGGTATACCAATGATCCAACTTGTTACTACCTTCAGATTTTTGCATTGTTAATGCTTATAGATTACATACCTCACTTTCATGAGATAAGTTAATTTTTTTTGTACAGTGTCACCAAAATGCCAAGGCACTAATGTCATTTTATTTTGGTTAAACTGCACAAAAAATTATGAAGACAAGAGGAAAGGTCAAAAGTGGGCACCTCCTCCTCCGGCTATTCTCTTGATTCCTTCGATCAAGTTTTTATGTTTGATCGATTATCAAGATTGGGATCGCAATTTTTAAGGTCCCCCCGAGTTCGAAATGATATTTACCTTGGAGGTACATGGTTTGCAAAATTTTTATATTGTCATTAGTTAATAATGCTAGTTACCTTCAGACTTTTGTATTTGGTTTAATTCTCATGCACAGCTAGTATACCAATGCTAAAACCTGTTACCTTTACATTTTGTATTGTTAATTTTTATAGAAATCTTCAAGTGCTAGAGTTTATTGAAATCTGTTCAGTAAAACCATTGTACTGTACCCTGTAATAAAATAACTACTCTACTATTGCACTAGCCACTGTATTAGTGTATATTTGTAGTATCCGAAATTTCGAATGGTGTTGCATTAGCGTATGGACATAAATAAAGTGTGGCAAGCTTTCCCAGATATGTGCTCAAGAAAACTACTACCTGTTTTTCTAAATACTTGACGTTTGGGCACTTTAAATTGAACCGCGAAAATGTCTTATATTAAGGAACTGAGGGTGTAGAGTTCACTCAAATTATCTAGGTAAAGCTAGTCACACCTTTGTGAAAATTAATGTTCATTATGTTATCGGAGGAGGTCTGTAAGTTTGTCTCTTATGCCTATCGACTACATACCTGACATCATGATGTAATGTTAAGTCATTTCCTTTTGTATAGTGTCACTGAATTGTCGAGGCGGTGATGGCATTTTAGTTTAGTTGAACTGCACAAAATATGCTTAAAAGAAGAGGAAAGGTCAGGAATCGATCATTCTTTCAGAAAGAACTATATATGCCTTTCTGACATCAGCCGATGTTGCCTTATTTATTACTTCAAACAGGTGGTTAGAAACAGTTTTGCTACCTTTTCCCATTAAGAAATTGGAATGCTTATATTTGTGAGTCTATGCTTCAACTAGTGCCACTTTTATAGTAATCATACTTTCAATATCTATGCAAACAGGGATGCTCGATTTTAGTGGAACTGCACAAAAAGTCCAACTGGTTCAACATTAGGAGCATGTTTTCTTCCAAACCTTTTTATCCAATTGGTGGCACTATGAGCTGTTCATTACGAAGGTACATGGTTTGCTACTATCTTGCTACTCTTTTTGTACTATCATTAGATAGTAATACTAGTGGCTTTCATGTAAATTTATTGGCAGGGTGGACCTACAGTGGAGGTGCAGGACATGATTCAATGATTGGATGCTCAATTTGAATTGTATCGATTTCACCTCTTCCATCACTGCGAACATGGATATCCTTGGTCTGACGAAGAATAGGCGCTATATTTCTGCTCTGAACCAGCAAATCAATTTAGTATGAAATTGTCCACGGCAAAACATGACTGTATCAAATTGTCCAGTGCAAAACATGACATATGCTAAGCGGAAGAGACATGTTTAAACCGAAAATACAAGGTGGGGGTATATGTTTACTAGCTGCTTGATATTTGTGTAGACGGAGATGTCTGCCCGTTGCTATTTGGCAAACACACAAAGTGACCGCAATTTTGGTTGAACTGTACAAGAGAATAGTATAGTCACTGCATGCAGTGCCATTTGAAAATAGACACAGAAAGATTGGATTGTCACTTCATGGACTGTAGAAAAGTAGTACTGTACAATTTATTGGCCAACACTAGGTGCTTCATTGCTTTGGTCTGATTATATAATGGGCATCATTTTGCCTAAGTTAAAGTTTGTACTCCAAAAATAGTCTCGCCATGTGATCGAGAGAAGAACAACTCATATTGCAGTGGATGTTCCTCCATCATATGTGGTTCATTCTCATGGTTCCAGCTGTTGGTGAAACCACTTACGTTTGCAAGAGGAATTGTAGACTTCACAATTTTTTTGTCTTTCAGTCTATACTGAATGTGCCAAGAGAAGCATCCATGTTAGTAGGCAAAACAGATGTTTTTTCTAGATCTTTGCTTTTGGAGCCACATATTTGCATATGATCTGTGAATCATTGAGATTCATTAACATGTTGATCTTATGTATGGGAATCGTACTAGTTGGTTTTAGTTGCAATGCAAGATTTGAAGTGTCTGATCTTTGCTTTTGGAGCTACATATTTGTATATGATCCGTGAATCATTGAGATGCATTAACAGTTCCTTATTTCTGTTCGCTCAGTGTTTACAAGTTACTGATCGATCACTAGCTAGCCTACTAATGCGCTCCTGGCAGTTTTAGTTGCGACGCAAGATCCGAAGTGGCAGTTTTTTGAATAAAAATACCTACCTCTGAAGAAACTAACAAGCTGCTTTGAAGAAAATGCCATGCGAATCTGAAGAAATTGCCAGCGAAAATGTTCGCAAATGCCTTATCTCCCAGCTAAAGTTCATCAACTAATGCCCTCGGCTATGATTCATTGCGTGCTGCTCTGCATACTAGCTGTGAGCCATTTTGAGTGCCTGCATGCAGCCAGCCGTAATTAAGGCAGCTAACTGATGCGAAAAAAGATGTGCTTTAATTGTTGCGGGCCTTTTAAATCCGTGCAATCATTATTGACAAGGAGGGGGATGATTCGAGTGCACACGTTTGACCGTCATGCCGGCGTGCGACCCAGCACAGACGGGACGGGACGACACAGTCTTAATTTCAGTTTCTCTACTTTTCCACGGCAAGTTGGCGTGCTAAGCCATGCCTGCTTAATTATGCATTGAATTCCGATGACCGTCGCGCTCCCTTCCGCCTATAAGTACTGTTTCCCGGCCTTCTCCGGTGGCACCGTGACCCAACTCGCCCTATCCTCATAAGCCCCCACCAGCCCGACGTCGCTCGCCACTTATCCTCGCTCTCGCCACGTCCGCCATGCCCCCGCCCGTCCGCAATAGGCGAGGCCGGAGGCGGTCACCGCCGGAACTAGTGTTCGGTTTTTCACCAGAAGGCAGACGGAGGGAGGAGGCATTCTATCGGTCTTTATATGGCAATGCAGAGATCGAGGACTTGTTGGAGCGCGACCGCCTGGCGGCGGAGCAGCGTATCGCCGATTTGCGCCGCCAGCGGGACATGGAGCAGCAACGCACCGACGCTCTGAGTCGCGAGCAGAGCGCCCACAACTGGGCCGACTACATGGAGGCCGGAGCCCGGAAAATAGCCCTGGAGGCTCTCGGGCACGCACCCGTTCGCGACGCCAATTTTTACTACCAGCTCGTCAAGTGGGTTTCCCGCTTCGAAGCCGAAGCTTCGGTGGACCACCCCGGCATGGAAAGGGCCAACATGCGTGAGCAACGCGCCCTATCGCACCTCTGGCAAGTCCGAGGCGAGGTGGAGGACGCCGGTGCCGGCATTTAGCGTGTACCATAGATGGCGGCCGATATCATCTAGTTAGCTAAGAGTAAGTTAGTACTTGTATGCTACTAGAGTCACTACAAAAAAAACACTTCCGTGATGATACGTGTTTGTCACAGTAGGTCGCGTTTTTAGTCATGCATGCACATCCATGAAAAATTTATGACAGAATCAAGATAGTCATACCTGTGCTGTCGTAGAAGTGTTCCATGACATTACCAAAATTATCATCACGGAAGTGTCCACTTCCATGACGATAAATCGCTCATCACAGAAGTGCTTTCGTCAAGGGTGACCGACACGTGGCATCCACCATAATGGAACATTGTTAAGCTATCGGGTCGGGTTTTGGATCCGATATCCCGTTAACAGCCTCGACCAATGGGGATTTTCCACATGTAAAATAATCATTGGCTGGAGGAGACACGTGTCAGGTCCGCGTTGGCACAGGTGTCACTCATCCAATGGGCGAGACGCGCCTATGATATGTTGACACATGGACCGGCCCATCAAGTTTAAATGGGCCGGCCCAACTCAAGGCCCACAAGATTTTGCGGACCATAATGGGCTGGCCCAACTAAAGGCCCACAAGATTTTGAGGGCCATAATGGGCCGGGCCAGGTAAAGGCCCACAAGATTTTTGTGTGCCATAATGGGCCAGCCCAGGTAAAGGCCCACAAGATTCTTGCGGATCATAATGGGCCGGCCCAGCTAAAAGCCCACGAGATTTCGCCGACATTAATGGGCCAGCCCAGCTGTAGGCCCACAAGATTTTGAGGACCCTAGTAGGCCGGCCCATTAACTGGCTGCCATGTTTTGGGCCAAATGCCGACCCATATTTGATCCGGTCCATTAATGGCCTGCCACGCTCCGGGCCTAATAGTGGCCCATATGAGATCCAGCCGGTTAAAAGCCTACCACATTCTGGGCCAAATTACGGCCCAGATCAGGTCCGACCCTTTAAGAGGCTTTGGGCTCAATTATGGCCCATATCAGATTCGGCCCGTCAACTAGACACTATGCTTTTGGGCCCACTTGCTAAAGGCCCACTTAGTAATTCGGCCTGATATTAGTTTTGGCCTGTTAAGGGCCCGTTTAACATTTCGGTCCTATATTAATTTTGGCCTGTTAAAAGCCCGTCATATAGTTGGACCTAACTACGACCCGGTTTGCATCCGGCCTACTCGCAGCCGATATCTGATTGGGCCAAACAAGGACCGAGACAATTTTGGTATGTTAAAAGCCCGTGATTTGATTCACACAATCATGGGTCGGGCTTCATTTCGGGCTGCTGCCGGCCCGTGAGCTGTTCGGCACGTTTCAGGCCCAACCTACATCGTGATTGCATGACGGCCCGATTATGTACCGTAATTTTATGGTTTGGCCGGTTTACAGCGAAGACAGGATATATATATAGTAAAATAACTGCAGCATCGTGAATAAGAAAAAACCTAGACTATACAATAAAGAAATTATGGCATATTACATCCATTGGGCATCAAAGTTCACCACTATGATAATAAAGCACAAGCAGACAGCAGATTACATACACTGGGCATCAAAGATCGCCACAAGTGCAAATAAACACGCCGACAAAGTAATATACAAAACCGACAACACTTCAATAAAGTTCAAGAAAGGTTAGCCCTGCTGGGGAGCTGCAGCGCAAGCAGCTGAGCAAGATGATGAGACTGCGCTTGTTCAACACTTATATCTTCCTCACTCTGAAAGATAAACAAGCAGACAGATGACAAGTTTTGCACATAAAAGTATCAGTGCTGACAATTCATCACATTTCTTACTGACGAATAAAGTGACACAGTTTAAAATTGCATTAACACAATATGGTATTGTTCAGGTCAAGACATGGCAGGAAATGACATTGTGAAGGAGTTGGCAGCTTCACGACATCACTGGATTACAGATCAAGAACTCATAAGTATCAATGGTTAGTGTGTTGTCAATTTATACCATTTCAGATTGGCAAATAAAGAGACGATTTAAATAATAGTAGAATGATATGACATTGTTCATAGTTAAGACATTGCAGAATATGACATTGTGCTGTAGTGCGTAGGTTCACCACACCACTGGATTACGGATGAAGAACAGAAGCATACATGTAGTGCAAAAGAAGATCACTTGCTCTATATAGTTTAATTTACATGGTATGAAGAAGGAACTTGGTTGTACAACTGAAAACTTAAATTGAGAAAGGACAAACTTTTGTTTATGAACTACATCATAAACTTGAAACAAGCAATTTGATGCAAACACCAAAAATAAACAGCTGTTGCAGTCATGCCTAACCAAATATATACAACAAAGTTTGAAGGCTTGAGATGGACAAACTTACATTATTGGTGAAGACAAGCTCTATAAAGGCCTTTTCCATGCTGATGGGGGGGGGGCAATTCAAGAAGTTTACCACAGAATCTACTTCAAAAGCATTGCATTTATTCTACATTTTGTTAAGAGTAAATATAGATGTGATAATATACGAAAAAAGGACAATATTTAAGATAAGATGAAGAGTGATGCTACATAACCAAGTAGCTATAAATGTCAGTGCAGCGATACAGGCAAAAGGTACAGCCAAGAGCAATGCACAGCTAAATTTTTCAGTACCAACCTTATGGTAAGAGTAAATATAGATCTGATGTGTAGGAAATGGAGGGCAAAGGAAAATAAGTTGCAGAGTGATGGTACATGAAAAACTACCTGTCATTATAAGTACACTGATAAAGGATAGCATGTACTTACAAGAACAATGCAGAGCTAAAAAACATTGGCATTGGATATATTCTACACTAATGTAACCATTCATACAAATCAGATAATTTGGAGCGAACAATTGATAAGAAAGCTATCATGCATACTGCTGTCACATAATGAACCAGGTATGTATGCAAGTACAATGATACAGGACAACAGGTACTAACAAGAGCAAAGCAGCGGACATCGTATTTGCGATATCCTGTCATTCTTGTCAAACTAGAATTCTTCTTCGAGCAGATTTCCTGCAAAAAAGATCTGTAAGGCACATGCGGAAAAGTAGAAGTTCAAATTGTCATGTGATTTCATAGACAGTACCTCATCCTGGGAACGAGACCAGTGCATAACAAGTTTTTTCCATTCAATGTCTTCTAAATTTAGCACAGGAGACTTCACCGGAAATTTGTTTATAGTCTTGCCATCAAAGTGTGATTTCCTCAGGTAACACCAATACTGCTGCAACGCTTCCTTGAAAAGCACAAGCAAGCTTTGCTCGTCATGACTATTGATGTCTACTACACAACCTTCTTCTTGTAGACGTTGTTGGGCCTGCAAGTGCACAGGTTTGTAGGACAGTAGCAAATTACCCTCAAGTGGATGACCTAAGGTTTATCAATCCGTAGGAGGCGTGAGGATGAAGATGGTCTCTCTCAAGCAACTCTGCAACCAAATAACAAAGAGTCTCTTGTGTCCCCAACACACCCAATACAATGGTAAATTGTATAGGTGCACTAGTTCGGCGAAGAGATGGTGATACAAGTGCAATATGGATAGAAGATATAGGTTTTTGTAAACTGAAAATATAAAAACAGCAAGGTAACAAGTGGTAAAAGTGAGCGTAAACGGTATTGCAATGATAGGAAAAAAGGCCTATGGTTCATACTTTCGCTAGTGCAAGTTCTCTCAACAATAATAACATAGATAGAACATATGACAAGCCGTCAACATGCAACAAAGAGTCACTCCAAAGCCACTAATAGCGGAGAACAAACGTAGAGATTATGGTCGGGTACGAAACTACCACAAAGTTATTCTTTCAAATCAATCCGTTGGGCTATTCCTGTAAGTGTCACAAACAACCCTGGAGTTTTTACTAGAATAACACCTTAAGATACAAATCAACCAAAACCCTAATGTCACCTAGATACTCCATTGTCACCTCAAGTATCCGTGGGCATGATTATACGATATGCATCACACAATCTAAGATTTATCCAACCAACATAAAAGTACTTCAAAGAGCGCCCCAAAGTTTCTACCGGAGAATCAAGAACGTGTGCCAACCCCTATGCATAGGTTCCCAATGTCACGAAACCCGCAAGTTGATCACCAAGACATACATCAATTGTTCTCATAAAGACTCAATCCGATAAGATTACTTCAAAAGGGGAAACTCAATTCATCACAAAGGAGTAGAGGGGGAGAAACATCATAAGATCCAACTACAATAGAAAAGCTCGGGATACATCAAGATCGTGCCATAGAGGAACACGAGAGAGAACACGAGAGAGAGAGAGAGATCAAACACATAGCTACTGGTACATACCCTCAGCCCCGAGGGTGAACTACTCCCTCCTCGTCATGGAGAGCTCCGGGATGATGAAGATGGCCACTGGAGATGGATCCCCCTCCGGCAGGGTACCGGAAAGGGGTCCCGATTGGTTTTTGGTGGTTCTGGAGGCTTGCGGCGGCGGAACTCCCGATCTATCTTCTGTTCTGGAAGTTTTAGGATACGACGGTATATATGGGTGAAGGGGGAACGTCGGTGGAGCTACGGGGGCCCCACGAGGCAGGGGCGCGCCCAGGGGGGAAGGGTGCGCCGTCCACCCTCGTGACCGCCTCGTGGCTCTTCTAACGAGGGGTCCAAGTCCATCAGGTGGGTTTCCTTCCAAAAATAACTTCTCCAGTTGATTTGTGGGGTGCTGTCTGATTTCTCCAGCACCACCACGTTTTTCAAGGACTTTGCTTGTGCTCCTTCAGGATCGTCAATCACCCTCTTCCTTTTTGATGTCTGATGCACAAGAACATCATTTGAGTGAAAAAACATGGTATGATGACAGATGGAATATGTATTTATAATGGATGGGCATGGCATCTCGACATATATGATGAGTAAACTAAGCAGATGGCGCTGCAACAAAGTAGAAGAAATGCAAGACAACATATGCAAGATACCCGCAATCAATAAAACATTGCCAAATTATAACAGGCACCTTGATGGGTGAACAGGACAGGCCATCTGCCTTTGACTCCTCGAGGTTAGAATAGTCATTAGGATCATATTCTGAACAAGAATCAACAGGTGGGGAGCACATGAGTTTCATTGCATCCAGAATGGCACTCAATGCCTTGGTACCAATTTTGTAAGTCATTGCAGTGTTTAGCTTCAAGAGTGGACTACTGCTAGTGCGACACAAAAAAGCTACACAGATCATAGTGTAGATATAACGGGAAAACCTTAAGCATTAGAGTAAAATCAGCAAAGTGGAACTTGCTAGAGTATATGTGCTAGTATTGCCGGTATGGCTAGAAAGGCTCCGGATACCAGCTCTCTTCAAGTGAAGGTGCGGTACTGTTAATATCAGTGTAACTCTCAAAGGCGACACAGCTCCCCGCATTTCCTTGCTATTCTTATAGGATTCAAGTGGGCAGGCCACTACAAATACTATTCCTATGTTTACAAGATCCTACGAATCAAAGAGGCTCAAAGTGTCCATCACAACAGACTATATAGAACTCTGCACTGCAAATGTCCCTGCTCATCTTCAGTACAAGGAACATACTATACTACTATCATACTCCCTCCGTTCCAAAATATAAGTCTTGGTAGAGATTTCCACTATGCATCACATACAAATGTATCCAGATACATTTTGGAGTGTAGATTCATTCATTTTGCTCCATACGTAGTCCATGGTGGAATCTATACAAAGACTTGTATTTAGGAACGGAGAGAGTACATATTAAAGAAGAACAGAAGAGGAACATGGTAAAGAAGAGCAAGCAAATTTTGGATAATAAAATGTTGGTTGCGCAGTGCCCACACATGACGAACCAGAGCGCATTAAGGATGCAACTCCCAGCTGTCTCTCGACTATTTCAGGTGGTTGGATGAAGATCCTACATCTCCTAACCCTTCTTCTTCCTTGTCTTTGATTCTTCCCATACAGAACACCGCACGGGCCGCCGGCCGGACCACCGGCCCCCACCGCCTGTGTTCCTCCGCCACCCCCACCCCCACCCCTGTCCCCACCCGAGCCCCTTCGTTCGCACTGGCAAACTCCGGCGAGCTCTGAAAAATCGACTGACCCAATTTTGAAATTTAGTCTATTGTGATTTAACTAGTGTGGAATATAAAAGGGGAAAACCATAAGCATTGGGAGTATAGTGTTGAGCGTGCCATGGCGGATCTGAAGGTGCAAACCGGACAAAGGCAACTCCGCAACCAAGACAAGAAATCAGAGTAAAGCACTGACGATCTATTTTCTTGCCGTGATAAATAAGTTGAGCAGATACGAAAGAGTACCGCCTCTAGTGCGGCGCCGTGTACGCATCTGCTGAGAATTTGATGGTGCTGCGGTAGCGATGGTTGTCGGTGGCGTGGAAGAAGATCTAGGAGGGTAGACGGTGGCGGCGGGGCACGGTGGACGAGACGGTCGTAGGAGCGGCGCTGGCAAGGTGGACGACGACGGGGACGAAGCGAGAGGACGGGATGCAAGGATCCCGGTCCGAAGCCATGGATGAGAGAGGTCGATCTCTTGTAATGGACGGCAGCGTCGGGGTATCAGCCCTAACATGGTGGAGGAGGACGGCGGTGGATGGGGTGGCGGACGGCGGCGGACGGAGGACGGTGTCGGTGTTCTGGGAACGGGGGTCCCCAGACTTGCCTGCCTGCGGGCTGCGGCGTGGCTCAAAGGGGCCCAGCGCGGCCCATCTTCATCAACACAATACCCAAGACCCTCGCGAGGGGCCAAGCCTCGCGGGTCGGACGACACGGCGCTTCCTCAGGCGCGGCCCCGTCAGGCTGGCTCACGAGGAGGTGGAGAGATCAAGGCGGGGTACTTCGCGAGGTGCCCATGACGCAAGCCATGACGACCAAGGGCGCCAGGCGGGCGCCAGCCCACGCAGTGTCCTCCCTTTTCTCTTTGGTGCAAAGGAGGCAAGTGCAGGCAAGAGGATCAAGCAAAGGTATCCATTTCGGTGCAACGAGACCAAGACCAGTCCAACGGTGGGAAGGAGGTCATCGTGGAGCCCAGGACGGCGTCACCACAGGGCCTTTGGCAGGCCAGGACCAACTTTAGTCAGGATAAGTGTACTGGATGTTCCCTTTCAAATTGGCCAATTGTTAGCGCCCTTCCCGCTCAATATTTGGGAAGAGGCCCAGGGCCCTTGCCTATAAATATGACTAGCCACCCCCAGGGTAGGGGGACCTGGTACCTAGAATCCGAGCGCACAGAGGGCAAGAAAGAGAGAGAGAAGGGCGGTTGAACTCCTCCTAGCAGTTCATCCCCCTCGACAAGAACAATCCCTCGCGAGGCTGTTCTTCCCTGTATTAATCTCCATCATCAGCCCAAGAGGCAATCCACCCACCACAAACTAGAGTAGGGTATTACACCACAATGGTGGCTCGAACTAGTATAAACTCTGTGTCCCTTGTGTGGTTCTTTCTGTAGTTAGATCCCTGTGAGACGGAGAGGTAGAGGGCAGAATCTCCGCACGCACCCCAGAGTTCGAACCTCAAGGGTCTGCCGGAACCCGAAATCTGACATTTGGCGCTAGGTAGGGGTGCGCCGGAATCCACCTTTCTACCACTCCGCGTCTCATCGCACCGTCATCACCATGTCCGGCGACCAGGCGGGCAACCAAGATCCATGGGCGGCGTGGCCCGCCCGCCTCGAGCGACCCCGCGCCCCAGGCAGCTCATGGTCCGCAGGGCGCTGCAGGCCGCGGGTGGTGCGGACAGGCTTCAACGACCCTCACGCCGCGGCAAGCGCGGTCGGCGGGAAGGGCCTCCAATCACGCCGCGACCACGACACCGTACACCCGCCGGGAGCAAGCGAACTCGTGGGCCGCGCTCACGGTGGCCCGAGAGCTGGTGCAGTGTAGGCTGCTGGAAGGCGGCCGAGACATGCTGCTGGAGCGGGTCGCCGAGCTCCTGGGCATTGCCGCTTTGGGTGCTCACCCCTTCTGCATCCAGCTTCCATCACAAGCCCAGGGTAGCGCGCGCGGGGGCCCCGCACGCTCCTGCGTGCCTCAGGGCTACCCCAACACCAGCGAATCTGTCGGCGCCGGACTTGCGGTAGTGCTACCCCGCCCCCGGCGCGTGAGGGAGAAAGGCTCGACGCAGCCCACGGCGTCGGCGGGCAGCCGCGCTATCACCCCGCTGTATGCACGTCAAGCAACACTGCGTGGCAGCTGGAGCCCTACAGCACAGCCTTCGGGATGACGGCGCCAGAAGAATACGTGCCCCTAATGATGGACCAAGTGCACGCTCGCGAGGCCGAAGGAGACTCGCTGCTCAGCCACGGCTGGGGAGACGAGACACCAGAAGCTGAGCTCTTCCAGGGGCCCCGGGACGGCTCCATCGGGCACGCCGGAGGCAACAACTATCGGGTACCACTAATTCCTCAGGAGCAGGCGTATGCTAATCATGGATCGCAGGAGGTGCAGGTCGCCGCAGCGAGCAGCTGCCCCGCTCCCACAGTCTCCTACCCCTCGGGAGGAGGGCGCAGGGGGCTGCAGGAGAGGGGCAGAGATCCGACATCACGACCGCGGCGTTCGGAGCAAGGCGTTCTCAGGAGGTAGGCCCTCCGCTGGGGAGGCGCCTAAGGGCCTGCCCCTGGCGGAGGACCCGTGGTCGTCGAGGGAACCGCTGGCGACCGCTCTACCCCACCGACAGCGTCCTGGTTTCCGGTCGTCGTTGGTGGCACTAGAGTGTGGCGCAAGGTGGGGCCCTCGTCTGGCGATATGAAGCAAGGCCGGTACGTGTGAAGAAGGCCCAGTGCCTGTGAAGCTCGCCGCCCCGTGACACTCTCACGTAATAATGAGTGGGGCTGTACACGCCCCGGAGTCTCAGGGGTGCCGGCCTCAGGCCCTGGGGCTCCCTCCCACGCCCAGTGGACAGCACTTAGCTCCGCGCTGGTGAGAAGAGGTCCAAGACTAGATTAGGTGCCGGACGCGGCCTTTTGTCTGCTTTCATTGCCTTCTTCCTTTGGTTGTAACTTTTCCCCTGCTGGATTTAAATTGGATTCTAATTTGAGATTTGCGTGCGTTTGGGGAAGGGGTGCTTAGTCTCGTTCGAGCCATTTCTTGCGTTCTGGTTACCGCTTCACTACAGCTACCTCCCCTCGCGAGCCCCTCGTGAGTCGGGCCGGGCCAGGCTCGTGCGCAGCCCAGGCTGCCGGTATCACTCCCTCTCGAGAGGACTTCCTGGTACCTGCGGAGGATGTCCCTTTGGGAAAAGGCCTGGAGCCTGTGAAGAAGGCAAATGCGTGTGAAGCTATCGCGTTTGCGAAAAGGCCCGGAGCCTGTGAAGAAGGCGAATGCCTGTGAAGCTATCGCGCTTGCGAAAAGGCTCGGAGCCTGTGAAGAAGGCAGATGCGTGTGAAGCTATCGCGTTTGCGAAAAGGCCCGGAGCCTGCGAAGAAGGCGAACGCCTGTGAAGCTAACGCGTTTGCGAAAAGGCCCGGAGCTTGTGAAGAAGGCGAACGCCTGTGAAGATAACCCGTTTGCAAAAAGGCCCGGAGCCTGTGAAGAAGGCGAACGCCTGTGAAGTTATCGCGTCTGGGAAAAGGCCCGGAGCCTGTGAGGAAGGCCAGCGCCTGTGAAGCCCCTCGCCAGCGACGCTTACGCGTCCTACAATTTCAACTAGAGAACACTCAGGACACCGCGTCCTCCCACGGGCTGCCTCAGGGCCCGCGCGAAACAAAGGTAAACCAGCCCGCCGCCAGGCGCGGGTGCACGCACAACATAATAGCTACTAGTACGACGTATACAGGTTTTTCATGAGGGGCTTCCCCTCCTCAAAATGCTCTCACAGCCATCAGGCCAAACACCTGAGTTCTACTCATGCAGGATAAAAAGACACAGGCAATACATACTCACTCGGACAGATCCCCCAATGCATCTTCAGGAGCCCCTCCCGAGCCGCCGCTGGCGTTGCTAAACTCGCCATCACTGCCTGCGTTGTCGCCAGCGGCATCAGGGCCGTCCACCACACCGCCTTCGTCGGCAGCCACGATCACGTCGTCATCATCCGAAGTAAAAGCCCTCACAAGAGCATCCATGTTGTCTTCCACCCAGTGCGCCAGGTCGCCACGGACGGCCTGGGGGACTGGGGCGATGGCAGCGTCGAAGTCGAAGTGGGGATCCATGTTCCAGAGATGGCTGAAGACACGAGAGAAGGCGCGCCCGAGCAGGGCGCGGCTCCTCTCCTCCACCAACCTGTCGGCCCTGACCGACCGCGCCTCCAGCTGCGTCACCACGGCGGTGAAGAACTGCAGGTTGCGGGCGTAGTTGATCGTGTGCGGCTCGCCGACGGCCGCCTCACAGATGTTGCCCAAGGCTGTGTTAGCCCTCTCCCTGAGCATAGCCAGCATGGGGCCGTGCACATGCTCCAAGACCTGCCGCTGGTGTATCTCATCAGCGCTCTGGCGCTCAACGGCCTCAGCCTCCTCAACCCGCTGGCGAAGACGGAGCACCTCAGCCTGGGAGGCAACCAACTCCTTTTGTGCTGCCTCAAGCGCGATCCGGGAAGCGTCGGCCCGCCGCGTCGCCTCATTCCGTTGGGCCCTCAGGGCTGAGGTTCTCCCCTCAGCCTCGAACCGGATCAACTCCAGCTTCCCCGCGAACTCACGCTCGAAGCCTTGGCGTGCCGTCGCCACCCGACGACCAACCTCCTCTAGGACACGCGCTTCCCGCGCGGCGACTTCATCTTCCCCCTGCGTCACCAGATGCTCCCTCGTGCAACCGCTCGTACTCGCGGGTGCGTTTTGCGGCTTCCAGCGTCAACGCTTCCTCACACCTCTGGAGCTCAGCTGGGTCGCCAGAGGACACCTTCATCAATGCAAGGGCCGCCTCGCGCAGTTCCACTTGCTCTTCTAATGAGTGGCATCGGGCCAAGAGCTCCCGAGCCGGCTCCTCCGCTGCTTCTCGCCGTCGGTCGGCTCCCAGGGCCTCCTCAGCGGCCTGGGATCGGGCCGCCCGAGAGGCCTCCAGCGCCGCCCTCGCCTCTTCACCATCGAGGTCGCGCTGATGGCGCGCGAGGGCGACGGCGACCTCCAACTCGCGTCGCCCAGCAGCCAGGCGCAGGCCCTCGGCCTCCAGACGTGCGTCTTCACCGGCGAGCTCCTCCCCAAGCAGGTCCACCGCGTCGGTTGCCCTTCGAAGGAACTCTTGGCGACGAGCACGACGCTCCCGAGCACGCTCAAGCACGTCTTCCGCACCATCATCCGCCCCAAGCTGGCGCCGGAGGCCGCAAATCATCGCTCCCCCTCCGGGTAGGGGGCTGGGGGCTGGCGCCCTCACGACGGCCGGGCACGCCGTACCAGAAGCCCGGCCTGAGGCCAGCCCATCTTCAGAAGAAGGGCGCAGGGGGCGCCTCAGCCAGTCGCAGCCCGCGGCCAGGCGGGGAGCCCATGGCAGGCTGGCCGTGTCAAGCGAGGGCCCGCGAAGGAAGATCGCAGGAAGAAAAGGGCTGCAGGGCACCTCGGGACGGTCCACCCATTCATTCGTCCTCACCACAAGAGCAGTGCTGCTCAGAACGCTTTGGGATGACGAGGGAGGTGGATCCAAAGGAGGCGGCGCCTCAGCAGCCCCCGCGAGCTCGGCCGGAAGAGGCCTGCAGATCAAGGATCAGTAGACGCAACAAGGGGATCAGGAGCCAGAAAAGGAGAAGGCTTACTCGTCGGTAGCGAAGTACTTCCGGCGCTTCAGCAAGCGACAAGAGAAGTCATCACCCAGGGCCTCCCTTTTCCTCCGGAGGGCCTCAAAATCCACACGGAAGCAGCCCAGGAGAAGAGGGCAAGGATCAACCTGTGACGAAGATGGAGCAGCAGAGCGGACCGCGTCAGGGGCGCCTGGCTGACGTGTATAGCCAATCACCTCGCCAGAAGATGCGGCCGGGGCCTCAGGAGCCTCGGCCCTAGGCGCTGGGAGTAGCTGCTTGCCACCCACAGCTTCAGCAGCACGGCCCTCAGGAGCCGTTCCCTCGAGGGCATCGCCGGGTACAGTCACCTTGTCGGGAGCCTTCTCGCCCTCCTCCACCTCATGCCTCCCTGCTCCGCCACTCGAGCAGGATTTGCCCTGACCGACCAGAAGGGAGGTCACCACCACAGGGTTCTCGCGATGCCCTTGGAAGCCAGCGGGGCGCAGCCCCCATTCGTCAAAGGAGGGTATCTGCTTCACAAAGTCGTCCCTGTTCTGGCAAAGGTACAGCAGGGCCCCTCCCCGCTGGACGCTGCCCGGGTTGGGGTCACCAGTCAGGGCCAGGAGCACTATTCTTAGCGCCCCAGGCGTCAGGTCTTCTTCCTGGAGCCTCATATGATCGTCATGCCCGCTGAAGGCCCACATTCGGCGGGAATGGCATTGGAGAGGGGCAATGCGGCAAAACAGGAACTCCTTCACCACCTTGGGCGCCGTCACGCCGAGCGATCTCAAGAACGTGAAGCGGTGCCAGACGAAGGCGAGCCGGGGGCTCACGAGCGTCTCCTTGCCCCAGCCTGAATTGGGTACAACAGGCGAAGTTGGCTTCGCCAGCAGGTGTCTGGGCACCCCAACATCGACGTACAACCACCGCTCGCGGAACCCAGCAGGAGGCGAAGGAAGCTTGAAGTCGATCCCCGAGGTCGCAGTCTCAGACGCGGCGACGAAGCTCACGCACGCTGAGCATTGAGCGGGGTCAGCAAGGCGCAAAGAGAAGAAGTGGCGCAGCAAGGCAACGGAAGGAGGGATGCCCATCATTGCCTCGCAAACAAAGGCGAAGACCGAAAGGAGGGTGATGGATTCGGGACCCAGATGCATCATATGGATCTGGTAATGAGATAGGACGGCCTTGAAGAAATCGGAAAAGGGGGGAACTAGACCCGCCCACAAGGCATCGACAAAATAATGGACCTCAGTGATTATCCTGTCGGTGGGGAAGTGAGACGTAGACTAGGCCGTCGTCCTCCCGCACTCGTTGAAGATGGTGGCCAGAGCCGGGCTGAGATTATCCAGGCACTCTCGGTTGAGTATGGTCGACCGGCCGACGGCGGGGGCCACCGACGGCGGCGAGCGAGAAGGAGGCATGGGTCTCTTCCCTTTCTCCTTCTTCGTCAGAGCCATGGCGATGAAAAGGAAGGAGAAGATGTGAGATGGGATTAGAGGCAAGAGTCGGAGTCCGAAGGGAGGAAGAACAGGGGACGGTCAAGCAGCAAGAAGGGGAGCGGCTGTGTACAACTGCGAGTCCGCCTAGCAGGGCGCAAAATAAGGAAGCATGGGGGAACAGTGCCGCCCACGTCCAATCAACCGCCACGCGGCGCCCGAGGCCATAGGCTGTTAGGGCCCGCGACGCTTCACCCTTGCCCTTTTGCCTCTCAGCACGGCCAAGTCCGGGCGCGCCTTGGGCCCGGGGGCTACTGTCGGCGTTCTGGGAATGGGGGTCCCCAGACTTGCCTTCCTGCGGCCTGCGGCGTGGCTCAAAGGGGCCCAGCGCGGCCCATCTTAATAAACACAAGACCCAAGACCCTCGCGAGGGGCCAAGCCTCACGGGACGGACGACATGGCGCTTCCTCAGGCGCGGCCTCATCAGGCTGGCTCACGAGGAGGCGGAGAGATCAAGGCGGGGTACCTCGCGAGGTGCCCATGACGCAAGCCATGACGACCAAGGGCGCCAGGCGGGCGCCAGCCCGCGCAGTGTCCTCCCTTTCCTCTTTGGTGCAAAGGAGGCAAGCGCAGGCGAGAGGATCAAGCAAAGGTATCCATTTCGGTGAAACGAGACCAAGACCAGTCCAACGGTGGGAAGGAGGTCATCGTGGAGCCCAGGACGGCGTCACCACAGGGCCTTTGGCAGGCGAGGACCAACTTTAGTCAGGATAAGTGTACTGGATGTTCTCTTTCAAATTGGCCAATTGTTGGCGCCCTTCCCGCTCAATATTTGGGAAGAGGCACAGGGCCCTTGCCTATAAATAGGACTAGCCACCCCCAGGGTAGGGGGACCTCGTACCCAGAATCCGAGCGCGTAGAGGGCAAGAAAGAGAGAGAGAAGGGCGGTTGAACTCCTCCTAGCAGTTCATCCCCCTTGACAAGAACAGACCCTCGCGAGGCTGTTCTTCCCTATATTATTCTCCATCATCAGCCCAAGAGGCAATCCACCCACCACACACTAGAGTAGGGTATTACACCACAATGGTGGCCCGAACTAGTATAAACTCTGTGTCCCTTGTGTGGTTCTTTCTGTAGTTAGATCCCTGCGATACGGAGAGGTAGAGGGCAGAATCTCCGCGCGCACCCCAGAGTTCGAAGCTCAAGGGTCTGCCGGAACCCAAAATCCGACAGACGGTGGGGTGGAGAGGGTGTTTTGGCGCCCACGGAGTACGAATGGGGAAAAGGGAGGTAGAGATGAAGGGGGGAACCATGTATCCAGGGCGCTTGTCTCAAATGCGAGGAAATTTACAAACTTAGCCCCCGTTTCAAATTTCTACTACATCACAACAACATTAGTCGGTTGGGGATAGGACGGTAATCTCGCATACACCGAATATTTGCCGACAAGAGTTTGTTTTTGGCGCCCACCGTGTATGAATATGAATCGCGGAGGGAGTCGATTTCGGCCGAGGACACACTGTGTTTTGGCGCCCACCGTGTATGAATCCGGGTGAGAGGCGGTTACGTCACGTTTGGGTGAAATGACAAACCTACCCCTATCGAAACCTATAGAAATCCAGCAGATGGGCTTTGCGTGGCAGGGATAGGCTGTAGTGATTTCCATCTCGCAGATTTTGGTTTTGGGCGGTTACTGCAACTTTCCCCGCTTCGTTCAAATTTTGCAGAGTGCACGTTTACCGTGCTAACTCAATTCGAATCCCGTTAGTATTCTATTTTTTTCGGGCGGGATCCATTTTCAATTGGAATTACATTCTATATACATCATTTTTTATATATACTTTCAAAAGCACAACAAAGAATTCTGCTCCTTTATATGGATAATATGATTTACAAATACAACGATCTCGAAATCTTAAGGTTGAATTCGAAAAATTTTAACCAAATTATGTTCTACTAAAATGTATGGATCAGTAATATCTACATATTAAATAACATAGATGTGCATGAATTCATATGAGTATGCATGTTTGATAGATCAATTTTGGTTCGAGTATGGATTACATGTATCATCATCTCGAATTCAAATATTTGAATCCCTTTTTTGTTCACTCCTTTCACGCCCATCTCTCTCGCATGCATGCTCCTTCAGGTAGCTATCACTCTCTTTTCTCCAGCTCACCCGCACGCTCACTTCATGTTTCTCCTATCCTCGCAAACATGGTCTCTCGACGTCTCCCTTGAGATGTTTCACACTCTCCCTATCATTATACATTACACGGTTTTCATTATCTCTCACGTCTCTACTGTTCTCTGGTATCACTCAGTACCTAAACTTTCTTTTTCACCGCCACACACACAGTCTCCACTCGTCTTTCACTTTGTCTTTCTCTCTATGGGATTCTCTCACACACCCTATATGTCTCTACATATGACTCATACCACTAAAATTACTCTCTCTCTCTCTCTCCTGTAGACACAACATTTGTTGCGGTCTCCTTTTCGTCTCCATCCCAGACTGACATTATTCATTTGTTTTCCGATCAGACAACCCCGACTACCGTCTCCTCTCTCTCTCACAAACAGACACACACACAACTCCTGCTTCCACTCCCCTTCCCGACTACCGTCTCTCTCTCACACACATAAAACTCTCGCTTTCGCACCCCGACTCGTATTTCTCTCAGAAACATTTATGGACTAGCTAGCCTCTAGATAGGTTTATACACCCGCACACTCGTGCTTCCACCATCACATACATGTCTCTCTCCCTCTCCTTGTATCTATGTAGATTTTTTTGCCCTTCTTGAGACACGCCCTCTCGATCGTGCACACACACACTATCGCCTCATTTTAAGTTGATACCTATCGCACACACACTCCTTGTGTCTTTTTCACACATGCACTCCGTCCTCCTCCACTCTCCCTCTCTCTCACACACACATGGGCTTTTTGCAACAACTAGGAAGATGCCCATGCCTTGCACGGAACATCAAGATGCATTTGTATGAGTAGTTTATCTTGTGGGGGAAAAGGATGAATGAGGGAAGGCCTTATTTGCAAATGTGGAGAGGGGTGTGGGTATGTTTTTGCAAAATTGCCATAGTTTCCTTGCTATCCGTCAGATATAGATCGGACGACCTATATTGCAGGATGGCAGGCACACAATCATCACCGACAATGCTTTTTATAAGAGTAGGGATAAAAAATAGAGTTGGTGATGATGGTGGGCCTGCCACCTTGCAATGTAGGTCGTCTGATTTATATCTGATGGATAGGAATGAAAATATGGCAATTTACCCGCATTCTTCACCACATTTGCAGATAAGGCCTTCCCTCGTTCATCCTTTTCTCCCACAAGATCTTGATGTTCCGTGCAATGCACGGGCATCTTGCTAGTAAGAGTAGAGATTAGACATATACCACTTCTCGAATCTGGAAACCAACAACATTCCTCCCTTATCTCATCAAAACCGGCAAAGGAATATATTTTGAGTGAAACATAACATATTTTTAGTGATATACGTATTTCAAAACTAGACTTTTTTTCTATCAAATCGGTGAATATGTATTAATCTACTTTGATCATGTGGCAACGCATTGGCACATTGCTAGTAGTTATTATAATTTTTTGGACACTAGACAAACGGTGGAGTACATATACGACGAGAAGAGGCGCACGCACACAGTCGGCCTCTCGCTGTCTCGCACATATGAGTGTTACGTAAAGGTGACGTTAAGAAATAAACCCTAAAACCCTAGGTGCACGATTGCTGCATTCGCGGGTACCGGGTACGTGGTGGAGCACCTTTGTAGGAATAGTCAGCTCGCGTGATAATTTGATCCATAGGAGTTGATGGTCGGGACCACAGGTGAACGACTTGGAGCGCAGTGGCTCGCCAGTTGCCACAGATCGAGTAGCCATGTTTAAAATATCGTTTTTAGCGGGGTTAAGAGTTCTGATTTTCAATGGCGCGTTATAGGTAGTAAGTAGTTTTTAGAACGATTGGTATGGAGCGAAAATGGAATTCATAGTACTACGTACCTCCTTGGCGTATGGTTGTATGGTTTTTTTTGCGATGGAGGTTGTATGGGTTTATTTTGCGAGATGTTGAACCTGGTAGTTCTGGGGCAAATACTATGGTTTAGATTTAGATGCTGGTTTTCAGTAATGAAAATCGGAAGGGGAAACCCTTCTTTGATTAAAAAAAACTACTACCGCCATTCTTGTTTACTAGTCCCCATCGTACTTTGGGTCAAAGTTTGTCCATGAATTTTACTTGTAAAATGTGAATGGAAAACGAGATTTTGTTATACCCAAACAAAAAAAGGACTGGAGGGAGTGATTGCTCTGACACGGACGCGACCTCTCATAGCACAGGCATTGAACCGGCGCGCCGGCCAAGAGGGCCGCACTCGCTGCAGGCTTGGCTGAGCACGCCTCCTCGCCACGTGCAACCAGCTTAAGACTGCCCTGCCTGCCTTCATTGAAACCGTGCGTGTGCCGGCAACACGTCCTTCCGCGAGCCGACAGTCATTTTAGAACATAAAAAATGACTAAAATATAATTAATTTACGCATGGTCTTGACTTGTTGTGCTCGCACTGGTAGTAGGAACTAATAGAGGATTTTCTTTATTTATAAATCTCCTCACATTTTTTTTGGCTTTGAAGTGAATCATGGTTGTGGACATTATGTATGAATGTGCAGATATCTGTTAACGTGATTTTGATGTGGAAGTTGAACTTGGAATGTCGATCTTGCGCGTGAACTATACCATGTCCAATGCTTCGTCTGTTATTGTTTGGAAGGTAATTGTTGTTATTACATGACCTGAAAAAAACATTTTGTGCCACATCAGTAGATGCACGGACATCACAACATGCATGCTGTCTGGATAAACATTTGAACCTAGCTATTATGAAGGAAATTTTGTATTGACAACAGTTTTAGATAGCAAGAGACGCCTAGCCTGCTCTGCCTCTGCTAGCTTATTTCTGGCTTCTTCCATCTCTTCTTTGGCTTGGGTGAAGAGAGCATCTTATTGCTCTTTTCGCTTCTTCAGGAACTCAGCTACATTCTCAAGGGCTACTGCACGCTTTCTTTCAGCCTTTACTAATGCCACGAGGACACGAACAGCTGACGACTCCACCTGGCTTGTGTGTAATCCGGCATCATCTGGGAATTTGCACCTTGTGTCTAATCCAGCATCATTAGGGAACTGGCACCTTGTGTGTAATCCAACCTCATTTTGGAAACATGATCTCGAGGTTGACCATACTTCCCTCCTCGTAGTAACTGCATCCTGACATGAAGTTACTTCTTTTTTAGATCAATACTCAGAGCAACCTAGATCCATTTAGTAGAACTAGATAAACAGAACTCCGAGAAGTGAATTCAAAAGGAAAAAAATAGACTACAAGGTGAGAACACCCACTTCATACATCAAGCTAAAAACGAAAGCATTAGGACGATTAAGGCTCTTCTTATTACACGTCGAAGAACACCACGCTTAAGAGAAACAGAAAACTACAACATATACACATCGAAGAACACGAGGCTACACGAAAGTAATTGAAAGGGTGTTACTTACCAAAGCTCGTTTTACAGGTTCCGTGCAGCTCCTCTTTAACTTGCCACGCTCCTTGAAGATGTCTCGAATATCCCGTGTTTGGTCTTCATTGCTCCTCTTCATGTTCGCACTCGTGGTTTTAAAATCTCAACATGGCAAGAAAAATATACTACTAGTAATACTCGCGCATCTTGTGGGCAACATTAAAGCACTCGTTTGCCATGTTAGAGCATCTCCAACAGAATCGCAACGCGCGGCGCTTTAAAAAAGCGTTAAAGTGCTGAGATCGAGAAGCAGATACTAGAGAGTAGAGGATAGTTCTCAGCATAGATATATAAAAAAAGATAATTCAACTACTCCTCGTCGTCCGACTCCTCCTCGGTGATCTCCTCCTCCGACGTCTGACTGTAGGTGTGAAGATACCGATCGTCGTCGGATTCCCAGGGCCACGCTGCTCCTAGCCTCATGTTGAATTGAGCGCCCGCTTTTCGCCTACGCTTGTCCTCGCGATAGGCGGCTCGCTCCGCCCTCCTCTTATCCCTCTCTGCCCTCCTTTGCGCGTAGAACTCGCGCTCGTTGATGATGTCCTGCGGGAAGTGTTGGCGCCACATCGCCATCGCTTCCTCGTCCATCTCGGCGATGCCGAGACGGCGCTCCCGCCTCCTGTTGTCACGATGATCCTCGTCGGTGCTAAGCCGCGGCAGAGGCGCAAGCTCCCGCGCCCGCTCCCGCGTCGGCATTGGGGAAGTTCAATGTTCTATGAGGCCACCGGAGGCGCCACACCGCCGCGTGGTACACGCGGGCGGGCTCATTGGCGGTGTCGAAATTGCCAAGGCCGAGGCGCATCCCGCGAAATCGGATGCAGTATCCCCAAGTTTCCCGGTGACACGGCGGCATGGTGGCGCGGCAGCGGCGAGGCAAAAAAGAGCGGGGAGAGAGCGGTGGCAAGGCACAAAGCAGTGGGAGGGAATTGGATTTTATAAAACTAGCGCATGCCCGGCCGCTTTTTCCCGCGCCCACGCGCGATCCTTTCCCGACGTCTCTGCTATCTCTACTCTCTTCTCTACTGTTATATTTATTTTATATTTAATATTTAATATTTATCTCTACTTCCTTTACTGTCTACTTTTTTTCTCTATACTTTTTTTCTTGCAATAAGTTGTCCGATTTATATCTGACAGATAGGAAGGAAACAAATGGGAATTTTGCAAAAAGATACCCATACCCCTCTCCAGATTTGCAAATAAGGCCTTCCCTCGTTCATCCTTTTCTTCCACAAGATAAACTACTCATACAAATGCATCTTGATGCGTGCAACGCATGGGCATCTTGCTAGTTCTAAAAACCTTTCCATCATTTGCCACACTACTGGTTGCAGATGAAAAACCTACCCAAGCACAGCGCGATACGGGAGCGACGCACAATTACAAGTTGGTATTCTGTTGGACAATGGAGGCTATAACCAATTACTTTTACGGGAACAATAGCACCCAGGAAATTTGAAGGGTAGGTATGAACAAAATTGGAACTGCACATGTACTGCTAAGTGATTCAATACACACATTACCAATCGAGGAGGAGAACGATGGTCGCGGCGGCCTCTGTGAGTCATGGTCGGCAATGGGAGTCAGTTCATTGTCCATGACGGTGGTACTTCTGCGCTTGGCGTCGGCTTCCGGGAAGCAGATCCGAGACCGTGGAAGACGATGCCGGGGAAGAGGCTCTGCGTACGACGACGACGGTGGACCGGCTACAGTGCAGCGTACGAGGTCGTCGATGAGGCAGATGCGCTGCGGTGGACGAGTGCACCGATGTAAAGGGGAGGAGCACGAAGGGTACGGTGCCGTGGAGAAGTATATTTTGCGGTGGGGATAGGAAATGGGGAGTATTCAGGTGTACTACTCTGGGTGCCGGGGTGGGGTTGGCTAGGTAGGGTGAACCTGAAGTTATGAAAACAACCCCTACCAAGCGTCATCCGTAGGCCTGTTCCGAAGGCCATGATGGTAACTTCCCATTGCTCGAATCAGGGTCGCGGGAGATTTTCCCGCTGGCCTCAAAATTTTGTCACACTGGACTCCCCATGTGGCGTGTTGAGTGATTCAGCTAAGCAACTAGCGAGTAGTAGTAGTAAACTCTGCATATTAGGTTTGACCGAAGTCAAACCTCCTAAAGTTTGACCAAGTTTATAGAAAAATACAAAGATTTACCATAACAAATATGTATGATGTGAAAGTACATTCAATAATGAATCTAATGGTATTTATTTGTTATTGTATATGTTAATATTTTTTTGTTATAAGCTTTCTAAGAGTTTACAAAACTTGACTTTGACCAATGCTAATACGCGGACTTAAATAAAAACCGAGGGAGTACACATTTGTTTTCTTAGTTTGTAGTGAACTAATCATTTGTTGAAATTGTGAAATAAATATAATAGGCTATTGACTTCGAATGTAATGGTCTATACAATTCAATAGTTACAATCATTGTCGAATCCCAGGATGTATACAAGGTCTCTACTACTTCACAACATGCTCAAACTCACATAATCCCAGTCAAAAGACAATCTAAATGCATTTCATAGTTATTATTTTGTAGGATGCAACAAAAACGACCATAACTCTACGTCAGCCATTATAGAAGCAACATTTTGACATATCCCAATGTGTGAATGAAACATGTAGAGAGAGCTTTTGAAGATGGAGCAGATAGGGCGGGAAAGATTGTATGTATGTGGACGAGAGAGTAGGAGACAAACCTAACGAGACAGAGAGAGAGAGAGAGAGAGAGAGATAGAGAGAGAGAGAGAGAGAGAGAGAGAGAAAGAGAGAGGAAGAAGCTAGGTCTGTGAGAAAGATGGATACATGTAATATACATGAGATGTGTGTGCATCTGGATTCTGTATACGTGGAAGGAGAAGAGACAACATGTTTGATGAGAGAGCTGGAAAAACATGGACAGGAGGGGAAGGATCTCGTGGGTTGAGGGATTGACAATTTTGTGCGGGGGGGGGGGGAGAGGGATTGGTAATTTTGTGCAAGAGAGAGAGAGAGAGGGTGGGGGGAGGAGTCAGTCAGCCGTCGTCACATCACCCTGCTTCCAAATGACCCCGCGTTCTCTAGCGCGGTGTGGTCACCGTCTTCGTTCTGCTCGATGCCCTCTTTGAACATTGAGGTGTTGTGCATGTTGGGGTGCAAAGAAGCACAAGCAAGAGTGGTCGCCGTATAACCTTGGATGGGGATGAATTGTGTGCTCGGGGGAGTGTGTATGTGTGTTGTGCTGCGTGTGTCGCTCTATGTGTGTGTGTGTCAGATATTTAGAGAAAACAAACCTAAGGAGAGAAATGGGTATTCACGAAGAGATTGTGCGGGCCTTGAGGTGGGCAGGGGCCGGGTGAGGGTGTCAAAATGTGCGCGTTGATGCATGTGTTGCATGCGACCGTGCGAGGGATGGACGAATCGAGAGAGATGGTTGTTGTGTTACAGATGCTCCTCTCTCTGTCTCTCTCTCTCCTCTCTCTCTCACACACACACAAGTAAACTAGAAGACAGTTCTCTCATGTATACACAACGTATCGGCATCTGTCTATGTCTCACTCATGCATGATCATTTGCACATTCACACCTCTCTATGTCTGTATCACACGCACACCGTCTCTACATTGCCCTTCCGCCACAACACACATATGGACACATACACACGTTCTCTCTCAGTCAGACACACAAAATCAGTATTAAAAAAACTGAGGCGCACCTAAAACGTCCAAATCCAAATAAACACGAACTAGAGCTAAATTCAAATATATGGAAATATTGCAGCGTCAAGAACTTTCACAGGAAAAAAAGTTGAGTAATATAAAAGAATTGTTTTCACACACACAAAAAGGTTCGGTGGATGTCCTTCGAGCACGATACGGTGACGCACCGTTCGATCGACCGCGTAGCCGCGGTTCACGCGCTTGCACAGGATTCCGTATCGTGGTTGTGGTACAAACTAATAAAAGCGCTGCCTAAGTCTAATGTTTACATGTACTAGTACGGTTTTCTTTTAAGTTTGACCAACCTTATATATAAAACTAAAGTAAGCTCCCACACGCGCACTCATCAATATGCCGCCCCCGCCGTTGAGCATGTCGGCGCCCGCCTGCTCCGGCCAACAATTTCTCGCCCATCACCGCCGTGTCGCTGCCATCCCTGTGCCATGAAGCCGAAGGCTCGCCCTCTCACGTCGTCTGTAGTCCCTCCTCGCGATGCCGCTGCGCTACCAAGCACGTGAGCAGCTGGTGGAGCCGCGTCTATGCACGCAGCGTACGAAGAGGAGGACGAGCGTGTGCTCCAGCACGCCGGCGAGGAGGAACTAGCGTGTTATTGCCGTCTCCGCCCACGCGGAGGAGGCGCGCATGGTGGATATCGCGGCGGAAGCCGATCGCGCACGCATCGAGCCCGCAAACCAGGTGCGGACGTGGAATCTACCTTTGAGACCTTGAATGCCATGTGGATCCTGCAATCTAAAGGAGCAATTTGGGTCAGTCAACTCATGTGAGCCGTTTGATGCAACATGGATGGCTAGAAGTGTTTCTTCCACCTGTTCTCCCGTCTTCTTCCTTCGCTACGTCGAACTTCTTTCACAAATCGACTGACCCAAATTATACTACTAGTACGAACATATTAAGTACAGTAGGAACACGAAGATACGAGCAGTAGTACCAACTGCAAGAAGAATAGTAGTAAGACATAGTACTAGTACTACTGTACGTACTAAAGAGTTCAAATAATGAGAAAGAACATAAACATAGTTCTGCTGGGGCCTCAACACAACACACCCTTGAAACTAAACTAAGCAACTAGTCTGCTTGACACTGCAGTAGAACTAGCATGAGCGACGGCACTACCACCCACTCGGAGTCAGAGTCCACGTCCTCGACTTCGTCCTCATCCCTCTTCCTCTTCCTCTTTGCTGACGCTTCTTTTCTTGAACCGGACACTGGGCTCTGCTTCTTCATCCAACCCTTGTAGATATTTAAACAAAGGTAGGCATCCATTGCTGCGTACAGGATGTGTTCTTCATCTAATGTCTTCGACTCCCATGCATGCTGAAACTCGTGATGAGGTTTCTTCAGTTTAGCATACGAAGAATCAGTCATGGCTGCTGCCAGGGTTAGCATTGAAGGTTGAGAGGAGGACACCAGGCTTGCCTTCTAGAGATCGAAGGGCTGGACTACAATGAGACCTATCCGACGCAGGACATCCCTGTCGTTCTTAAAGCCTACAGTAACGAATTTCACTCTTTTGTCCTCGAGGAAGTTCTTAAAATCCTGGCACTCAACGTCGGCATGGCATATGTGGTAGACCAAGCAAACGTTATGTACGCAAACCTGGATCACGACGGGCTTCTTCCTCTCTTCATCCTTTAGATCATTCTCTCGTCCCAGGACTGTGGTGTACTCAACATCTAGCCCAGCGACCCACTCATCCGTTGAACTGTTGAACATGCGTAGCAGGCGAGCAAGCCATGCTTTCACCGTCTCGGATCCACGTGTGTAGATGACGATGAACTGATCGCCGGTGATGGCTCTAACCTGGTACTCAGCGGCGACCATGGAGATTTGGGAGGCCACGGATTTTGGAGGAGGGTTAGGAGAAGTTGAACTGTTGTACCCCACAAAAAAAACTAGGAGTGAACTAATGTGAACGGACGGGACGACTGGGTGCGAACTGTTGTAAGGTAGAAGATGGGGACGAGTAGGGCGTGGGAACGGCGTGGGGTTGCTGGCTTGCCCGGTGGATAAACGGCTGCAAGCCCCCAAAGAGTTCTCGAGAACTATGCGGGACCCACTAGATGTCATGTCTACTAGACCCATATCGTAGGCCTGACGGTATAGCTTCTGCCTGTTCGCACGCCATGTCGGCGCGTGGATGTAACTTCACTTAATTCCGTCAAATGTCGTGCCTCCCACGACCTTCGCCTCCCTCGCGCGGTCGCGCCCTTTGAGACTTTGACCGGCTATAAATGAGCAATTTTTTTGCCTTTTTTAGACAAGCAATTTTTTTGCCTACTCCGCATGCTTGATACTCCCTCTGGTCTTTTTTACTCCCGTCAACCGTTTGCAAAGTGTTTGACCAAATTTATACTTTTTTTGAACACCACCTTATATTAATTAACCAGCCACACTAGTACACTCATTCGATACAATATTCACCACACAGGGCAGTACATTATTTACAAGAATACCATCTAATCTATTGTCAAAGCTATACTTAGCGATTAAGTGTGCCACCTTATTGGCCGAACGGCTAATCTTTGACAATTGAAGATTGTTGATCAACTTCGAGATGCTCAACGCTTTCATCTTCAGGTCACGCATAGCAGACCTGTCATAGTCCCCCGATGCAAGAGATGCTACCACAAAAGCGCAATCAGTCTCCAAAATTACAGGATTATGAAGAGAAATAGCTATGTAGAGACCGGCAATGCAAGCCCTAAGCTCCGCTTCCTCCATGCTTTGACGGGCATCAATGAAATCCCACGACCAAATTTATACTAAAAATATCAATATCTACAATACTGATTATAATAATTAAAAGAACTACGTTTCATAATGAATGTAAAAATCTTGATTTGACATTGTGAATATTGACACATTTTTCTATAAGTCTGGTGAAAGTAGAGGTACATTGACTTCAGACAAAACTTAAATGCACAATGCAGACTAGATCCTCCGTCCAGGTGCGTGCCATGTCCTATCTTATCATCACAACAAGGTTATCCATAAGAGTACCACTACCTCCCTTCTAGTTTAAAGGACTCGATTCAAAATTTTCACCTACTCTTAGCAAGATAGTAGAGGCGGTGGAATAGTTTTTGAAGTCTGCAAAAGTACTCAACTAGTGCTGTCATTCTTCACAAGAAAATGTGTTTACCAATGCATGCATGAACACTAGTTACTCTAACCCCCCTCTCTTCTTTAATTCTTTGCCACATCAGCATGTTTGCGATTCCCGTGTGCATGATACCAGCTAAGATACCACCATTATGGCCAGCCTTAATCATCGCATGCAAAAATTTAGTGCACCTTGAAATATGAACATGTGTGGTGCGTGTATGTTTTTAATGACTTGAGACTATACCTAGCCTGGCATGCAAGATGACTTATTATGCACCGTTCCCCATACCTGCAGGGAGCCCGTTCGTCTCCAAATCTTTTCCTCTCCATGTGTGGAAACAATATGCCTACCAAACTCTCCTTCTCCCTCCGGCGGTCCCACCACTCCACCCCGTGTGAAAAAATCTGCATGCATGACTATCCTCCCCCCCACGCTTGTCCAATCCGTTGTGACCAGCAATATTTCCACCCCTTCGCTCCCCCATAATTTACTCCAACAAATATGCCCACGTAGCTGTTACTTAACTGCAGGTGCATTGGGTCACTGACATATGGGCCCAACAGGGGTCTGGCCCACATGTCAGTGACGAAACTGGACCTGCAGTTAAGTCCGTGCAGCTCAGTCCATATCTTACGTAGGTGTGCCATTGCTCGCTATAAATACTGCGCCTCCCACGACATCGCTATCTCCTCCCCCTCACGTTAACGATCATCGCTATCTCCTCCCCCTCCCTCTCACGTCGGCCACCATGGCATCGCCCCTCCCAAGCCCTAGGAGCCTCTCGCTCCACCGCACGGACGGTCACACGTCGTTGTTCCGTTCCTCGCCGCCAATAGTCGAGGAGGACGCGTCTGTGTTCCGCTCCTCGCCGCTACGCGACGCGTCGCTGTTCCGTTCCTCGCAGCCACTAGTCGAGGAGGACGCGTCGGTGTTCTGCTCCTTGTCGTGACGCGACGCGTCGCCGTTCCATTCCTCGCCGCCACTAGTCGAGGAGGACGCGTCGGTGTTCCGCTCCTCGCCGCGACGCGTCGAGGTGGACGTGTCGGTGTTCCCAATCTCGCCAGCATGCGCACGAGGAGAATGCCGCGCCGCCCGCCGAGCCCCCCAGCCTTGAGGAGCTTTGGAAAGAAATGGATGTCGCCTTGTGGGAGGCTTTGCCTCCAGCAGAGCGCGCCAAAATAGAGGCAGGGAAGAAGGCCGAGGAAGAGAAGCGCACCGCGGAACAAGCTGCCTGGGAGGCCTATGTCGCGTCCGAGAGAGTCAGGCAATTGGCTCTTTCGCAGAAGGCTCGTGCGAGGGCCGTGAGGGTGGCAGAGGACGCCCATGCCGACGCCCTGAGTGCAGTCGGGCCCAAGCGCCTCATCTACACTTGGCGGTACGTGGACCGGGTGCACGCTTCCAACGAGGTGGAGTACCTGTTGGCGCCGGATCACCACACCGGTGAGATCGCGCTCGCCC
Organism: Aegilops umbellulata; assembly: GCA_032464435.1. Taxonomy (NCBI): domain Eukaryota; kingdom Viridiplantae; phylum Streptophyta; class Magnoliopsida; order Poales; family Poaceae; genus Aegilops; species Aegilops umbellulata. The sequence goes on along the minus strand of CP136059.1, from coordinate 145,487,416 downwards.
GCCGGCAAGCCGCCAATCAGCACCTCGCGAGTTGCGAGGCTGAGGAAGAGGCGTTGTGTCGGCGCGCTAGGAAACGGCCGTGCACCGGGGCACTCGTGGCACACCGCAAGCGCTCCTGCGAGCGCCGTGGCTTTTAGGAGGAGTATAATTTTTGTTTCGTAAGGCGATCTCATTAGTTTTGGGACGCAACTGATAAATCCTGAACGTTCAGGAATTTTTAGCGTCCTTAATTAAGTATGTAAAACGTAAAGTTTGGAAACCTTGTGTATCCATACGCATTTTGCAAGTACGTGCATATAGCACAAACTTTACTATATACTATCACACCACACGTCTCTCTCGATATATGCTTGCAGACTGCGCTACTCCCTCCGTCCAGGTCAATAAGTCATCTTTGGTTGTGCGCCATGACCAAGAAGGAGGGAAGACTTATACACCTAGATGGAGGGAGTACTACTATTACTTGTGTACGTGCAAATGCACGTTTTAACATTACGATGCGCTTTTTGTAAAAGTAGAAAAACAACACTAGTCAAGCTTGTGAAACGATTCAATGCAAAACAAATGCAAAAATGCTTGTATGATTGTTTACTTTTAGCTTCCTTCTCTGTGGTTATTTCTCTGTCGTACTTTGTACGGAGTATCTCACTGGTTGGAAAGGCATGCAAATTCCCAAACCGTTTCCTACACCCTGTATTGAATTATTTGCCTAACAAGTTGTGCCGTGCAATTGGAATTCCAACTTGAGTACTACTACTAGTAGGAGTACCAGGGGCCGGTGCTTTTAGGCTTCTAGATTAGTAATCCCATAACTACTACCTCCGTCCTGGTTTATTGGTCCCCATTCTAATCTGTGTCAAATTTTGATCATAAATTTAACTAATGAAATGTTAGTGCATGTCACATGCACTACTCCATCCGTCTAGGTGAGTAAGTCATCTTAGGCTATGCACGGTGACCAAGGAGGAGGAGAAAACAACAAACGTTAATGTTTATTTACTAATTAATAGTATTGCATGCAATGAACTAACCACTTCATATCGTGTTTGATATCTCAAGTCATTAAAAGCATGCACACTCTTTATCTCTTATTGGTTGACATGTCAAGAGACAATAAACGAGGTAGAAGTTAATGCACTGCGCCTAAGTGTTTTGGGATTATTTGGTTTTCGTAAGATGACTTACACACCAATACGGAGGGATTACAATGGTGAGGAATAAACCAGTTAAATCTTTGGTCAAAATTTAGCACAAATTACAATGGTAAGGAATAAACCAGGACGGAGTAGTAGTTTAGAAGCCCAAATAAATGAGTGAGGCGCCTTATTGTTACTCTCCACTGTGACTAGTCTTGTGGGAAAAGCTGGGGAAGCTGCCAAAAGAACTGGCCCTAGGAGTAGTAGCTAGGGATTGAGTGTGCGAGATGAACCGGAGAACGTAAATGCAGAGAGATGAAATGCAAAAAGACGGAGGCATGTGATGGTTGCTTGTCCGTTTATTTTACCAGACCACTTATTACTGGGAGTGGTTGGGTTTTGTGATATGACAGCTTTACTGCCGCGCCACGAGCGGGGTGAGAGGTGAGACTGCGGTGGAGCGCCGCCCTCTACACTTGTACTACATCGGTCGTGGTTTATTAGTCCCCCATTGAATTTGACTAAAGATTTAACTGACAAAATGTTAGTGCATGTCAACAAAAACTATATCATTGGATTCGTATTTGAACATAGTTTTGAATGATATAATTTTAGCTGACATGCATCAGCATTATCATACTATATATAATGTTAGTTCAATTTTTGGTCGTACTAATCTATAGTAGTAAGGTTCCCGTGCGTTGGACTGAAGAGTGAAATGCATTGATCGGGAAGTTGTTTATTTTGACAAAGGATGTGTAATGGGTATCGATAGGTTTCTTCGGATATTATTTCATCTCTAGAGCTCACAAACATCCGGGTTAAATAGATTAAAAGGTATCTTTTGCAAACAAAAGTGTTCAACTGTTCAACTTGCATCCAAAACTTGTGAAGAAATAACACTTATTGTGCTTTGCAAGAAATGATCTTTAAGAATTAGTTTTTGAGTATAGATTGTTATAAATGTTGGCTGCAGATGAAATGGCACTTTCTTATAGTCAACAGTTGGCTATACTATTAAGTAATATTAACCATGCCCTTATACACCTAGACGGAGGGATTAAATCAGGATGACTTGCAAGCGGGCAGAGGAGATGTAAGAAATGGTTCATCGTAAGTCTTTCACCAGTACTGTAGTAAAAATTCATACATGGAAGATTCTAGACTAAACCATAAACGGATACACTTTTATTCATGCGCGATACTCCAATAGAGCAAGATCCTGCATGGAAGTCTCCACATGCTTAGACAGCGGATTACATTGAGCGAAGACTAACGATGAACATTTAACTTGATAATGCGTATGTCCAGGTGAACCTCCTTGGAGTCCCTGTGCACCGCGTCGGCGGGTAACGGATGCCCTGGGTTTTCCAAGTCCACATTGGCGGGATAGTCCTAGCTCCCCAGAGTCCAAGTCCGTTTGATGAGGCCGGTGTCGCCGCCCACGCGACCCGGAGGGGTAGTAACACTGACCACGCACCCATACATCGGCCTCGTGTCAGTGTCAGCGTCAGCGGCGTCGCCCCAAACGCACATTACAGAGACGGGGCGGAGGCCTGCGCGGGCCTCGCCGGTGCCCACGATCAAGAGGAAGAAGCTACCGTCCTCCTCTAAGACTAGCAGGCGGCGGTGATCCTCTAGCGACTCCGGCATGGTGAACAGGCAGCATGTCTCGTACTTGATGTTCTCCGCCAAGGGCCAGTAGTGACCGCTGCACGCATCCGTGAGGTGATGCACCATGTCCGCCGGCGAGCCACAAAACAGCATCGGGCACTCATAGCAGTGGACAAAGGGCTCCTTGGAGGCATCGACCAGGCCGTCCATGAAACGGGAGTGGCTGTAGGGGACGTTGCGCCAGTTGAATATATGAGCAAGTTACTACGAGAGTTAATCCGAATAAGCACAAAATAAATCATGACGGCTATAACAGAGATGAAACTAATCATGTGGACTAGCATAGTAGTAGGATACAGAGTAGAAACATGAATTCTACCACGATTTCGAACAGGAAGGATAGAAACACATAAGGTGCAACGGGAGCAGCACCATTGGCGTTGAGGTTGTTGCCCATGTCCAAACACCATGTAGACACGGTCTTTGAGCATGGTTCGTAGTCGTTCCATGCTCGGGCATTGAAGTTTGTAACTATTTTAGATTAGAATATACTACTCCTCCGGTGCTAGTAGTGGAACAGAGTCCTACTCTACTACTCTACTCAAGCAAGTTAGGGCATAGCACTATAGGGAGTACCCGCACTTTGATCACTCAAGCAAGCTGTCTGGCATCCACATGACCCTACGTTGCTAGTATGTGTCTCGTAAGTCAAGCGGCGTGTTGTAGTCATCATCACCTGTCCACTTCCCGCAGCACATATTCGCTTCTCCATCTTTGTCTGCACATAATGTCGTCCAATCTTCCATCCCCGCTAAGGCGCCTCACCCCTCGTCCGAAACCCAAGCACTAACAATGGCAGAATCGAGCAGCGTCCGCCGAAAGAGTGGCTGGAATTCGCTCCCCACAGAGGTAATCAAACTCATTGCTTCGCGTGTGGTCAATCTCAGTACCATGCCGCTCGCCGCGTGCTCGTCGGGGTTGTACCGTTTACTCAAAGCCCTCAGGCCAGAGCTTTTTAAGACAACTCCTTGCTTGCTGATGCCGCCTGATCTTCAGAAACGGCATGTCACGCAGCATAATGATCGTAGGGTGGCGAGCATCAACCCCCTTGACTGCGATCCGATCCCCATCAGCCTCAACTACATTAACGGTATGTACTGGGTTGGCATGAACACGTCTTGGATGGATCTCGTCGACGGTCGCGGCAGCTGGGTGCTCGTGGAGGTCTACAACCGACGATTCATCCCCCTTCCTTCGATTAACACTGCACTGCTTTGGCACCGCGGCCCAGAATACTCGGAATCTTACAGTAGCTAACATTATACCAAGTTTGATTTGCTCAAGGTTGTAATCTACCAAGTGCCCACAAGATATGCGAATTATAAAGACTTCAGGCTAATTGCGTTCTTCAACCACGGTCTCGCCTATCTGGCAGGTCACTGTGGTAAGTGGATAAATCTGCACGTCCATCGCAGGATCATACATCCTCAATGGTTCTCTGATGCCATTGAACACAAGAGCTTCATTTACGCTGTCGACTCCTTCTATGGCTGGACGTATTGCTGGCCTACTCTAGTCATCGCTACAAACGGCTGTTACAGCAGTATGTTACTTTCCTATGATATCATGATGGCTTGCTTATATTACTGTCAACATTTGCTGAAAAAATATTCATGCTCATAACATGTTGTTCTTAAGATTGACTAAATCAAGAGCCCTTTTTTATTTGACTCCAGCTTGATATGATGTTGTAGGCCGCCTGGAGTCCCTACCCTTCCTAATCCCAAAATCTTTCAAAGAAAAGCGGCATGGCAGTTGCAGGTGGTTCCTGGCTCGATCAGACGACGGAGAAAGATTGATGATCATTCGCACGTACCGGACGTGTCGTTTCGCGGAATACAATCACAGTCACTGCAATGTCTTTGAGCAGGATCCCAGCTTCTCTGGGCCTTCAGGAATTTTTGACCGGAGGCTGGTAAGTAGCCTTGGTACATGATCTCTGTTTGTCGGACTAAATTATCCGATTAACCAGGAGATAACCGACGGCAAGGATCATGATGGCAGCGCGGTTTCGTTCATTAGGAAAAAATGTGTGTACACAGTATACCATGCGTCTCTGCATGCACCATACCCTGATATGTGCCGCCACGCTCTGCAACCCAAAGTAGGAGAGAGGGTCGCAAGTATCAGACTTCGACCTGCTGGCTGGAGTTTCCCCCATCAGGCACCCATCTGGTTCAAGCCGTCAACCAATCTCCACAGCTTAATAAATAGTAACGTCTAACTGAGCCAGTTAGTTAGATGCATACACTTGGTGTGGTAGGATCTTTATTTAGTTTGATGCATACACTTGTTCTTTTTTGATAGCCCTTTTGTAATGATGGGTGATGTTTGGTTTGGAAGAGAGAGTTGAGTCTTCACTCTTCTCGCCTGCTTACTGCTTTTGTTGCACCCCAGCCTTGGTTGTTGCTGCTGCTGTTTTTAATGTACAATCAGTAGTATATTTCGTCTGTTGGTTGAATAAATGTGTTGTTAGAACGACAAACACAATGTTTTGGAAGTCGTTGCATGGTTCGATCCTTTAGTGCCCCGTACCATACGTAGCGCATACTATTATTCATACGGAACACATTTTCCACTTGTTGATAACATGCAGCCCACTGATGAAAGCCCAATAGAGAAGCCCATAATTAACTGGAAGGGAGGCTCTCACATGAATCCGACCCAGGTACATGCTCATGGTCCCCTAAAAATAAATAAGTAAGTAAATAAATAAATAAAGCTAAATGCTCATGCACCAGTTCTTTGGGAAAATAGGTCGTCCATTATTTCTTTTTGAAGAATACCCAAGCTAGGCGTATTTGTTTTCTCCGAATTACTGGGCTGCAAATCTTTCAAGACGAGGAGGGATGCATACCAGCCTGGCTTAAGAGTATGGTCAATGTGTGTCAAAAGTAATATCAAAAGGGGTTGAAAATTCCAAAAAATTTATAGCAAATGGGATATAAGTTTCTTTTTTTGTTTTTGTTCTTCACTGATATCTAATACGTATTTCATTGGATTTAACATGACACAGTACTAATTTATTTTTAAATTTGTTTTAGTATGGCTATTAATTTTTGGATTAAGAATATTTCGTTCCCCAGCAAAAAATTGTGAATTTTCAAAATTTCCCACATATTTAGTTAATTTTTTGACCCTGGTACTGACCAGAAAATGGCCAGCAATTCTTAAAATGGAAAACGGGATGCAATATATTCCATATGAATTAGAAAATGAGTAAAAATTATAAAAATAATAGCAAATGGGCTGTACACGCCACAGATTTCGAGGCTGACTTGTTTACGCAAGGCTTTGTCAATGAACGCACGATTCTAGCAGGAGTGACTGTTGGATGTCCATCCAACGACCGACGTGCTTCTTCAATCTCTGATCTTCCTGCTCCAGCCGCCTAAACTAGCGCCGGCAGGACTGCCTGCTCCCTCCTCTTGTGGCCCGCTTTGATGCTGCACAGGCTTCCCCGGCCCACCCTACTCCCTCCGCTGGCCTAGCCGCACGCAATCAACTGCCTCCTTATTACACGAAAAAATGATTGCTCCCACTGACATCTGGGGCGCACCGGTTGGGAGGCTGACCTGTGGGCCTACTAAGGTGACGCATATGCAGGGCTTGTCAACTTAGTCAACAAACGATTCTAGCAACAGTAACCGTTGGATTTGAATCGAATGGTCCTGCTGCTTCTTCAATCGTTGCTCTTCTTGCACCAGCCGCCCAAACAGCGCTGGGGAGACCGCCTGCTCCTACCTCCAGTGGCCGGCCGTGCTGCCGTTGAGGCATCATCGCCTCCTACTACTCCCACCGCTAGCCAGGCCCTGCGGCGACGGCATCCTCACACCGCAGTCGAACCAGTGAACCCTCGTACTCCTCTACGTGTGGGCATCCACTGTCGCGTCTTCCCCAGCTCCGCATCCTCCCCTTCCTAGGCCTTGCCGTCGTCCACCGCCCTGGTGCTCTCGACGCGGCGTGGTCAACGTGGTCAACGACATTCCATCGAAAGAGTACTGTATGTGGAGAGGCTGACAGCTGGGTCCACGGCCAAAGCCCAGGTTTTTTGTGATTTGCCAAGTAAGTCGCCTTGTCAGGCCTGTTGGGATGCAAATCTTTCAAGACGAGGAGAGCATTCATTCGGTTGGCCAAGAAAATGGCCCATCAGTAATGAGAAATGGGTTGTACATTTTTAAAACACATCAAACCGGCAATTAGTTTCAAATATCTTTTTTTTCATTTCGAGATTTTAAATTACATTAATTTTTATGCGTGGAGAATTTGTTGAATTTTATATTGATATACATTTATATTTATAATCAGTTTGAATGTGAGTCAAAATTTCGGGATTAAAAACAGTTCGGACCGCACTGAAATATGCAAAATTTCGTATAATTTTTTAACCATGGCCACAATACGGGCTGTAATGCTAAAAAAAGAATATGGGCTCAAAAAACATTAATAATTAGCAAATGGGCTGTAAATTATTAGAAATAATGGCAGATGGGTTGTATGCTGTTTTCCAGTGATTTGAGGCTTTCCTAAAAAAAAGGTTGACGCACAAGCAGTGACTGTTGGATGGCCATCCAATGGCCGTCGTGCTTCTTCAATCTCTGCTCTTCCTGCTCCAGCGGCTCCAACAAGCGCCAGTAGGACTGCTTGCTCCCTCCTCCCCATGGCTGGCTCTACTGTCGCGCAGGCCTCACTGCCCCACCATACTCCCATTGCTGGCCTAGCGATCCCTCTACTCACCCTCACCTATTGTTATTCTCTGGCGACGATAGATGAACCAGTAAACCCTTAATCCCCTCCGCGTGGGAAACAACTGCCGAGTCTTCCCTGCCTCTGTGTCATTCCCTTCCTAGGCCTCGCCGTCGTCCACCGCCCTGGTGCTCTTGGCGCGGCCTGGTCAACGTGGTCAACGACCGACATGCATCTGAAGTGGACTGTACGTGGAGAGGCCGACAGCTGGGTCCACAGCCGTACGCAAGGAAATGCCTCCTTATCACGCGCAAAATAATGATTCCTCCACCTGACATCAGGGACCCACCGAAAGGGCCTCTATATTTTGCGGAAAAAACGTTACCGGCGCTGACAGCTCGTACCCACCAGCTATATCTTCACACACAAGGAAGTGCCTCCTTGTTACGCACAAAAAAATGAATACTCCCCCTGTTAGCTGGGACCCAGTATAGTGGCAGGCTGACTTGTGGGCCTACTAAGTTGACGAGCCTGGAGGGCTTTGTCAACTTAGTCAATATGCATGATTCTAGCTCCAGTGACCGTACGATGTCCATCCAACGACCATAGTACTTCTTCAACTCTGGCCTTCTTGCTCCAGCCGCCCAAACCAGCGTCGGTCGTGCCTTGTGCTCCTGCCTCTCGTGACCGGCTGCGATGCGGCGAAGGCCTCACCGCCCCCTACTACTCCCACCACTGGCCAGGTCATCCCTCTACTCACCCACACCCCTTGTTATTCTGCGGCGACGGCAGCCTCACACCGCAGCGAACCACTTAACCCTCGTACTCCTCTACGCATGGGCATCCACTACTGCGTCTTCCCCGGCTCCGCGTCATCCCCTTCCTAGGCCTTGCCGTCGTCCACCGCCCTGGTGCTCTCGGCGCGGCGTGGTCAACGTGTTCAACGTCATTCCATCGGAAGAGTACTGTACGTGGAGAGGCTGACAACTGGGTCCACGGCCACAGCCCAAGTTTTTTGTGATTTGCCAAGTAAGTCGCTTTGTCAGGAAAGTTGGGCTACAAATCTTTCAAGACGAGGAGAGCATTCATTCGGCCGGCCGAGGAAATGGCCCATCAGTAATGAGAAATGGGTTGTACATTTTTAAAACACATCAAACCGGCAATTAGTTTCAAATATCTTTTTTTCTTTTCGAGATTTTAAATTACATTAATTTTTAGGCATAGAATTTGTTGAATTTTATATTGATATACATTTATATTTAAAATCAGTTTGAATGTGAGTCGAAATTTCGGGATAAAAAACATTTCGGACCGCACTGAAATATGCAAAATTTCGTATAATTTTTTAACCACGGCCACAATATGGGCTGTAATGCTAACAAAAAGAATATGGGCTAAAACAAACATTAATAATTAGCAAATGGGCTGTAAATTATTAAAAATAATGGCAGATGGGATGTATGCTGTTTTCCACAGATTTGAGGCTTTCCTAAAAAAAGGTTGATGCACAAGCAGTGACTGTTGGATGGCCATCCAATGGCCGTCGTCCTTCTTCAATCTCTGCTCTTCCTGCTCCAGCGGCTCAAACAAGCGCCGGTGGGACTACCTACTCCCTCCTCCCCACGGCCGGCTCTGCAGCAGCGCAGGCCTCACCGCTCACCGTACTCCCATCGCTGGCCTAGCCAACCCTCTACTCACCCACACCTGCTATTATTCTCCGGCGACGGCAGACGAACCAGTAAACCCTCGTACATTCGTACTTCCCTCCACGTGGGAAACAACTGCCGAGTCTTCCCTGCCTCCGTGTCGTTCCCTTCCTAGGCCTCGCCGTCGTCCACCGCCCTGGTGCTCTTGGCGCGGCCTGGTCAACGTGGTCAACGACCGACATGCATCTGAAGTGGACTGTACGTGGAGAGGCCGACAGCTGGGTCCACAGCCGCGCGCAAGGAAATGCCTCCTTATTAGGCGCAAAATAATGATTCCTCCACCTGACATCAGGGACCCACCGAAAGGGCCTCTATATTTTGCGAAAAAAACGTTACCGCCGCTGACAGCTCGTACCCACCAGCTATATCTTCACACGCAAGGAAGTGCCTCCTTGTTACGCACAAAAAAATGAATACTCCCCCTGTTAGCTGGGACCCAGTGTAGTGGCAGGCTGACTTGTGGGCCTACTAAGTTGACGAGCCCGGAGGGCTTTGTCAACTTAGTCAATATGCATGATTCTAGCTCCAGTGACCGTACGATGTCCATCCAACGACCATAGTGCTTCTTCAAACTCTGGCCTTCCTGCTCCAGCCGCCCAAACAAACGCCCGTCGTGCCTCGTGCTCCTGCCTCCCATGGCCGGCTGCGATGCGGCGGAGGCCTCACCGCCCCTACTACTCCCACCGCTGGCCAGGCCGTCCCTCTACTCACCCACACCCCCTGTTATTATGCGGCGATGGCAGCCTCACACGGCAGCGAACCAGTGAACCCTCGTACTCCTCTACGCGTGGGCATCCATTGCCGCGTCTTCCCCGGCTTCGCGTCATCCCCTTCCTAGGCCTTGCCGTCGTCCACCGCCCTGGTGCTCTCGGTGCGGCGTGGTCAACATGGTCAAGGAATGGCTTCCATCGGACGTGGACTGTACGTGGAGAGGCTGACAGCTGGGTCCACGGCCACAGCAAGGAAGTGCCTCCTTATTACGTGCAAAATAATTATTCCTCCACCTGACAGCGGGGACCCATCGGACGAGCCACCGTATTTCGTGAAAAAAACGTTTCCCCCGTGACTGCTGGGACCCACCTCCTACGTCTTCGCACGCAAGGAAGTGCCTGATAGTCGGGACCCACCTGGCTGAAGCGTACGTAGCGTTGTCATTCTGGTCGCGAATGTGTATGTACATATATACTGGTGGATGTAGAGGCGCGCACGTGTCGTAGTAGAGGCGCGTACGTGTCCTAGTAGAGGCGCGCACGTAGCATGTACACGTACGTACAGCGGCTAGGGTGCAAGAAAGAAAATACGACCACGCATGTGTATATATGGGCGGGGTCTCGAACGCCTACTCGCGCATATGTACGGCCAGGGCTCATGTACATGGCTGAGTCGGAACTGAGAAACAGCGTCGTCGTCGTGTTCATGCGGAGGCAAGGGAATGCGTCGTGTTCATCGGGAGGCAACAGAACGCGTGGGAGCCAACAGGCTGGGTCGGAACGGAATGTGTGGTCGTGTTCATCGGGAGGGCTTGGACGGAACAGGCGATGGAAACAAGGACTCGCGTACCGCACAACGGAGGAAACGGACCTCCTACATTCGGAACGGGGTCCTGTTGATCGGGCGGGGTCTGGCGTACCACAAAACGCAGGAAACAGACTTCCTTCGGTCGAAACGGGGTGTCGGTGTACTAGAGTAGGGGTACCCTAGTATCCCGAACTTGTGCACGGGCAGTCGCAGTGTCCCGCGGCAAGGCTTGCCAGGTGATCGTCAAGGTCCTCCGTGGTTCCTTTGGAGCCACTCAAGAACAAAGTATTTAAGCCAAGGAGACAAGTCCCCGGCAAGAGGAGCTTGCCGGGAAGGCCACTCAAGGCACAAGACCCCGACAAGAGGAGCTTGCCGGGAAGGCCAACCAAGGCATCTCAAGGAACTTGCCGCGACGCGCCACGCGTCCCGGCGGGACCCGGCGAGCGACAAGCTCCCGGACGCGGCAAGACAACAACCACGGCAAGGCATTTGCCGCGGCAAGCAACCACTCTGTACTTGCGCTCCAGCTCACCCACCAACGTGTCGCTCTGAGGCACTTCCAGGCGTACGTGGCGGGAGGTTGTGCAGCCAGGGGTGCACCGTGGCAAGCAGGCGCTGACAAGATCGCCATCGTGGCAAGCGGTGGCGCCCCTAACGGTCCCTTTTCTGCACTGTTTGGGCGACGCAAACGGGCATTTAATGCCCTTGTCCCCTGCCGTCAGGGTTAGGTATGATACACTGTGTAGGTAGCTGTACCTACCGCAGCACCTTTCCATTTTTGCCCTTGCCTATGTTGCCACCTGTTGGAGACCCCTTGAGCATATAAAAGGAGGCCCATGCACAACGTAGGGGAAGAGGACGAACAGTAGAACACTCACGCTCGGTCTCGTTAGTTGCTGGTGTGTACTGTAGCACTCAGCGCTCCCGAGCAAGAACTCAATACAATCCACAAAGCAGCAGTAGGAGTATTATCTCACCGGAGAGCTCCGAAGCTGGGTAAAAACCCCTCGTGTGCCTCGCCTCGATCTGCTCTTCGCGCGACCTCCGCCCCCCGCCGAACCGAGAAGGGGCTTCGTCCCCATAGGTGCTTGAGGAGTCAGATTTCCCCGGCATCTTTGGCGCGCCAGGTAGGGGGCGTCGAGGTTGTGTGAACCTGATCCGGCGTTCGCACGAGCTAGATCTTCATCGACTTCATCGACATGCCGCCGAAGAAGAAGGCTTCAGAAGCGGCTGCTCCGTCCGCGTCGAACCCACTGCCGCCGGAGCAAACGGCTGGTAGGGAAGACGCAGGCGGAAGAACGGGCGTCGACGAGGGAGCCCACGGTGCCGCCAGGTCCAAGGACAAGGTTGCGCTGCCCGTCGGCGGCGTAGCAGGTTCCCACGACGACCGAGCATCAGTGGATGCTCCGCGCCCATCTCAGGAGGCGCAGGACCGGCAGCGTCGTGGTACTCACGGTACCATACGCTCGCTGGACCCAAATCGAGCTGGCGGATCTCGGGATCCTCAAGGCCAGCATGCACGCCAACGTGCCGGCGCGAGCGAGGCACGGTCGCCTGGACGGAATACTGCTCCTTCTAACATCGTTGGAAGTCCGAGCATATCCCGCTCCTCGCACCGTTCGCCACCGCTACCCGCCACTCCAGCAGAAGCTTTGCCGCGAGCTCAACTGCTCCTAGACTTCCCTCCAACGCCAGACAAGATCGACGACTGGAGGGCCACCATTCAGAGCCTCATCGGCTTCGCCAACGGCGATACTCCATGGCAGCCGACCACATCGCAGCCGCGGCAAGCCAGCCAGGTGCGAGCCGATGGCGACAAGACCGGTGGGGGTGCAACCACCGTGCATTCTCCGCCCCGAAGGCCAAGATCGCCGACTCATTGGGTCCAGCACGACAGCAACTCCACCGCTTCATTAGATCCGCGAGCTTGCCACGATCAGCGCCAAGTTCTTCACGAACGACAGCAAGAAGACGCTCGTACCCGCATCGAGCGCCAAAGAGAAACGCGACGTCAGTCAGACCGATGCGCTAGACCCACTGTCGACATGCATGCGCCAGGGGAACCAGGCGACCTGCCATACGTGGTAGGTTGCCCTGCGTTTACCCATGAGCTGCGGCAAGTCCAGTGGCCCAGCACGAAGAATTTCAAGCCAGGCGTACCCGAGAAGTACGACGGCAAGTTGCATCCATCGGAGTTCCTCAGCATCTACACCATCGTTGTGCAAGCTGCTGGGGGGCGGGACGACAAGATCCTTGCCAACTACTTCCTGCTGGTGCTCAAACCCAACGTCAGGTCCTAGCTCATGCACTTGCCGAAAAACTCCATATCTTCCTGGGCAGACCTATGCCATCAGTTTGTTGGCGCCTTTACAGGCGGCCACAAACCTCATGCCCAGGAGAGTGATCTTCATCTGCTTGCCCAGAAGGAAGGAGAGCCCCTGCGCAAGTACATCCAGAGATTCAGCCAAGTGCAACGCAACATCCCAGATGTCCACCCTACCGCGGTCATCAGCGCGTTCCATCAGAACGTGCGTAACCGCAGGATGCAGGAGGAGATGGCGATGCGCAAGATCAGAGACGTCAACGAGCTATATGCTCTGGCCGACAGGTGTGCACGTGCTGAGGAAGGGAGGAAACTCCCTGGAGAGAATACAGGAACGGGAGGATCTGACAGTGATGATGCTGCCCCGGCAAATAAAAACAGGCGGCGGAACAACAGAAAAAGGAAAGGCAAAGATGTGCTAGTTGTTGAGCAGTCCGGCAGCGACGGTGGCGCCAAGAGAGCCAAAGATGGTAGCTCCGGCAAGGAAGTTGCCGCATGCGCCAACTGCCAGGCTGTGGCGGCCGCCGACAAGCAGGACGGCACCAGCAAACAGTACTGCAAGATCCACCGCACCAAGGGCCATGACCTCCAGATCTGCAAGAAGGTCGACCAGCTTGTCGAGCTGCAAAAGGCCGAGTACGAGCGACGCGACAAGGAGAAGGCCCAAGGAGGTGCTGGAGGAAACGGTACGAAGCGCACCGGCCGGGGACGACGCCGCGGCAAGGCCAATCAGCGGCAAGGAGACAGACCTCCCCACGGCCGCGACAAAAATGAAGACAACGACGACAAAGACATGGATGATGACGAGACCAGTGAGCAGTAGTTTCAGAAAGCCACAGAGGTCTTGTGTGTTCACGGCGGTGCTTCTCTGCATACTTCGCACCGCCAACTCAAACAGTGGGTGCGGGAAGTCAATGCGGCAGAACCACCCGTCGAATCACGCAAGCTTATGAAATGGTCCAGCACGCCTATCATCTTTGATACTGAGGACCATCCTGATCGCACAACTGCGGTCGGGTGTTTGCCGATGTTGGTCTCACCAACTATCCGCAACCTCAAGGTCACCAAGATGCTAGTTGACGGCGGGGCCGGCTTGAACCTGATCTCCTCCGCTGTGCTTCGAAAACTCCAGGTCCCTGGCAGCAAGCTCGAAGAGACCGGCACATTCCAATGAATCAACCCGGGAAGGAGCAAGCCGAAGGGAAAGATCACGCTGCTGGTGACATTTGGCAGCGAGCTAAACTTCAGGACCGAGAGGATCACTTTTGACGTTGCCGATTTTCCATTACCTTACAATGGAATTCTCGGCCGTTCAGCGCTCGCCAAGTTCATGGCGGCCTCTCACTACGCATACAACATGCTGAAGATGCCAGGCCCGATAAGTGTCATCTCTGTCCCTGGCGACAAGAAAGATGCTCTTATCTGTGCCGACAAGATCTACCGGGAAGCAGCAGCCGCAACGGATCGCGAGACACTTGCCGCTGAAGCTCCCGGGGGGAAGAAGAAGACCAAGTCCGGCGAGAGTTCTGATGCCCACTCCGGCAAGCGCACCTCTTCGGAGTGCTGCGCTACCGTCTGGGACGCACCATCGAGCTCCACCGGCAAGTGTAAGAAGACAATGGCAGCTCCGCCAGCGACCAAGAAGGTGTCCGCCAAGGAGGACGGCACTGGTGGTACTTTCACCATCAGTGCCACTCTCGACCCTAAATAGGAAAGCGCGCTCATTGCTTTCCTGCGGGCGAACGTCGATGTGTTTGTGTGGCAACTGTCTGACATCCCCGGTGTTCCCAAGAAAGTAATTGAGCACCACCTTGCCGTCTATCCTCATGCGCGGCCCGTCAAGCAAAAAGTCAGGAAACAAGCAGTGGAGCGCCAAGAATTCATTGCTGAAGAGATCAAGAAGTTGGAAGCAGCAGGCCTTGTCAGAGGAGTGCTCCATCCTACGTGGTTGGTCAATCCTGTAGTCGTGCGCAAGGCAAACGGGAAGTGGAGGCTTTGTATCGACTTTACCGATGTCAACAAAGCTTGCCCCAAAGATCCATTTCCCTTGCCGCGCATTGACCAGATTGTTGACTCCACGGCCGAATGTGATTTGCTTTCATTCCTTGATGCATACTCAGGATATCATCAGATCTTCATGGCAGAAGAGGATGAGGAGAAAACCGCATTCATCACTCCATGTGGCACATACTGTTTCGTACGGATGCCTTTCGGTTTGAAGAATGCTGGTTCAACATTTGCAAGGGTCGTCCACACTCCTTTTGATCCACAAATACACAGAAATGTGGAAGCCTACATGGATGATATAGTGGTCAAGAGCAGGGACAAGTCAACTCTGATTCAAGATCTAGAAGAGACTTTTACGAATCTGCTCAAGATCAGCCTCAAGCTCAACCCCGAGAAGTGCGTGTTTGGAGTCCCTTCTGGCAAGCTTCTCGGGTTCTTCGTGTCTCAGAGGGGAATTGAAGCCAATCCCGACAAGATCAAGGCCATTGAGCAGATCGAAGCACCGAAGCGCGTCAAGGATGTACGGAAACTTGCCGGCTGCGTGGCGGCTCTCAGCAGGTTTATCTCTAAGTCTGCTGAGCGCGCCCTGCCGTTTTTCAAAATTTTGAAAAAGGCAGGTCCAATGAAATGGACTCCGGAAGCCGAGGCTGCGCTGCAGGACTTGAAGAGATACCTATCCCCCGCTCCAATACTTGTCGCACCTAAGCCACAAGAGAAGTTGCTGCTGTATCTGGCGGCAACCAATCAAGTGGTTAGTGCTGCGTTAGTAGCGGAGAGGGAGGCTGATGATGAGCCAGCGACCACGGCAAACACATCCAGCGACAAGCAGGGGGCTTCCCCGACAAGCTCTGGTCCCGACAAAGATGGATCTGCGCAGATGTGCGAAGAGATACAGCAGAAGAGAATGGTGCAGCGCCGAGTCTACTTTGTCAGTTCCCTTCTGCAGGGGGCTAGATCAAGGTATTCTGGTGTGTGTAGAAATTGCTTTTCGGCCTTCTCATGGCCTCGAGAAAGCTGCGCCATTACTTCCAAGCACACGAGATCACAGTTGTCACTTGCTTTTCGCTGAAGAGGATACTGCAGAATCCAGAAGCAACAGGCAGGATTGTTGAGTGGGCACTGGAACTGTCAAGCTTTGGCCTCAAGTTTGAGAGCACTTCAACTATCCAAAGCAGAGCATTGGCAGAATTCATAGCGGAGTGGACGCCAACACCAGATGAAGAAATTCCAGAGACGAGCATCCCCGTCAAGGAGGCAAGCAAAGAGTGGATGATGTACTTTGATGGTGCTTTCTCGCTGCAAGGCGCCGGTGCTGGCGTGCTGCTTATCGCACCCACCGAAGAACACCTCAAGTACGTAGTCCAGATGCACTTTCCCAAGGAGCAAGCAACCAACAATACTGCAGAGTATGAAGGTTTGCTTGCCGGTCTCAGGATCGCGGCAGACCTTGGGATCAAGCAGCTCATTGACAGGGGTGACTCGCAGCTTGTCGTCCGCCAAGTAAACAAGAACTATCAGAGTCCGTTGATGGAAGCTTACGTTGATGAAGTGAGGAAGCTAGAGGAGCGCTTTGTCGGCCTACATATGGAACATGTTCCAAGAGCTCAGAACGACATTGCTGACGGCCTATCAAAATGCGTAGCACTTAAGTTACCTGTGGAACCAGGGATCTTTGTGCTCAAGCTGACTCAACCGTCTGTGACACCATCAACTGGACAGAGCTAGAAGAGGAAGTTGATTTCTGGTGACTGTTTTTCGGCAGAGCTTCCCGAAGCCGCCGCCAAAAAGGTCCCCAAGATTAATGCCAAGAGTGTTGAGGAGCAGTCTGCTCCGACAAGCCCCAGGGTTTGTTTCGTTGAAGCATACGCTCCTGACAAGTTTTGCTCCGGCAAGCTTTCCGGGGAACGTCAAGCTCCGGCTGAGCCGCAGGTTCTCGCCGTAGAAGCGGTTGTTCCCGCAGCAGCAGATACGCCTTTAGTCCTTGTTGTCGAGCCACAAGCTCCAGCATGGGCACAGCAGATCGTCCGTTTCCTCCAAACAGGAGAACTTCCCGAAGAGCCAGAAGAAGCGGAAAGAGTAGCCCGAGTCAAGTATGTAGCAGTTTGTCGACAACGCACTGTACAGAAGAAGACTCAACGGTGTGAAATTGAAGTGTATTCACCGGGAAGATGGACAGAAGCTGTTGGCAGAGATACATGGAGGCATTTGTGGTCACCACATTGGCGCAAGAGCACTTACCGACAAGTGTTTCGGCAAGGCTTGTTTTGGCCGACAGCCCTCCAGGATGCAACTGCACAAGTAACCAAGTGTGAAGCGTGCCAGTTCCATTCCAAGCAGATACACCAACCAGCTCAAGCTCTCCAGACGATCCCTTTATCCTGGCCATTTTCGGTCTGGGGGCTCGACATCCTCGGCCCCTTCCCCCGAGCAGTCGGGGGCTTTGAGTACTTATACATTGCAATCGACAAGTTCACAAAGTGGCCGGAAGTGGAACCAGTGAGGAAGGTGACAGCTCAGTCAGCAGTCAAGTTCTTCAGGTCGATTGTTTGCCGCTTCGGGATCCCTAATAGGATCATCACCGACAACGGTACGCAATTCAGGAGTCGCACCTTCATGCAGTACGTCCAAGATCTTGGCGCCAAGGTCTGCTTCGCTTCTGTTGCTCACCCCAGGAGCAACGGTCAAGCGAAGAGGGCAAATGATGAAGTGCTGCGCGGACTCAAGACCAGGACTTTCGACAGGCTGCACAGATGCGGAAGAAACTGGATCGAGGAGCTGCCGGTGGTTCTTTGGTCGATTAGGACGACGCCAAATCGAGCCACTGGCCAGACACCTTTCGCTCTAGTCTATGGAGCAGAGGCAGTTATCCCCACGGAACTCGTATACGGGTCACCTCGAGTGCTCGCTTATGATGAGCTTGAGCAAGAGCAGTTGCGACAAGATGACGCGCTGCTCCTTGAGGAAGATCGTCTTCAGGCTGCTGTGCGAGCTGCACGCTACCAGCAAACTTTGCGCCGCTACCATAGCCGCAAAGTTAAAGCCAGAAGTCTCGAGGAAGGCGACCTTGTTCTTCGGCGCGTTCATCCCGCCAAGAATTCCAACAAGTTGACGCCGAAGTGGGAAGGGCCTTATCGGGTGAAACGAGTCACTAGGCCTGGTGCTGTCCGCCTTGAGACCGAAGATAGCATTCCAGTGAGCAACTCCTGGAACATCGAGCATCTTTGTAAGTTTTACCCGTAAGGCGCGGTTGTCGGACCCTGTCAGGCAACCACCTTTTTGTACAAGTCTTGCCGCTGTTGCATGTAATCCTTTGTACAAAGCCAGGCGCAGACCCTGTGCATAAATAAAGCTCACGTGCTCCGCACACCTTGTCAATTTCATGCTTTTTTGCATGAATTATCTGACACTTTGTGCAGCGAACACCCCCGGTAAGAAATAACGAGCCATAAGGCTCCATATCATTATTTCCTCTACTTTCTTTTTTCTCAAGGAAATGAAGGCTCCTTCGCCCACAAGTTTGCCGGGGGAAAGGGGAAGATAATGGTATGGACGAGGCGTCGTTCAAGAAAGTTTCGCCCTGCCGGGAAGCAAACGACAGAAAAGCTAAGTGCCAAAGTTTGAGCAATCAATTTTTTTTAAATTTTAAGTTATTTTCCTTGAACGACCATGCTTTGTATGGAAAACCTGTGCGCGAAGGAACCGGCTCGTGGCTAGTTGCGCCCTTCCTTTGTTTCAAGTTCGCTCAACAGTTTAAGTGTGCTGCGACCAGAGTCGCACCCTTACTTTGTTTTGAGTCCGCTCAACAACTTAAGCGAGCTGCGACTAGTTACGACAAAGTTTCTTGTCGGCAACGGCACTGCCAGCAGGCTGCTGACGTCCCGCCCTCAGCGCTCGCGGCAAAGGTGCCTACGCCGGCAAGTTCCCTAAAAGCGTAGGGCAAAAACATACAAAGGAGGGAATCAAGTAAAGGAAATAACATTGCAATAGCTACCCAAAATAAAGTTATATATTACAAGATAGCTTGTCGCGGTTCTAATAGACTGCTTTCATAACATGATTAACAGCGACAAGAAAAGAAGAAAACGGGCGGCCTAGTCTATGCGATCACCCTCAACCCTCTTGATCCCGCTCACCTTGTCCACAATGGGTGCGACAAGGTCCTTGAGCGCCTCCAGATCAGCTTCCGCCGGCAGGGATCTGAGGACATCGGTGAGGTTGAGGCCCGGGTTGCGGAAGGCTACCTTCACCAACACCTTCTGAAGAGCTCCTGCGCAGATCTTGCGCGACTCGTCGGCCAGCTGCTTTGGGATCCTCTCCCGGAGTCGCTGGAGGGTCGTCGCCACGCCTTTGAAGAACAGAGTGAGCTTGGCGCTGGATGGGAGGGTCTCATCGGAGGGATACCCGAGATCCCCCATCC
Organism: Aegilops umbellulata; assembly: GCA_032464435.1. Taxonomy (NCBI): domain Eukaryota; kingdom Viridiplantae; phylum Streptophyta; class Magnoliopsida; order Poales; family Poaceae; genus Aegilops; species Aegilops umbellulata. The sequence continues at coordinate 145,467,949 of CP136059.1, read as the reverse complement.
CCAGCTGCGTCAGCTCCTTGTCGATGTCTGCGGCAGCATTCACAAGACCCTCCGTCCACTGTTCCATAGTCTCTCTAAAATCATTCTGGGTGGCGGCTATGCTCTCAAGCAGCGCCTTGTCGGCCTTGATCTCCTTCTTCACGGACGCCTCCTGCTCCCTGGCACCGTCCAACGTCTTGGTCAAAGCAGCCAACTTTAGCTCAAGATCGGCGTTGGAGTCCTTGGCGGCGGCAAGCTCCTTGATCTTCTCGGCGAGACGACCCTGCAGCTCGCCAAAGGTGTAGGCGTCCTTCTCGCGCTCATGCTTGAGCGCGGCAAGCGCTTCACCGCTCGCCTTAAGATCAGCCTCCAGCTGCGCCACCTTCGTCTCCAGCTCCTTCTTGGTGACCTGGGCAGCTACGGCAGCGTCGTCTGCTTCCTGGAGGGCTCCGCCGAGTGTTTGCTCGCGCGCGGCGAGCTCCTCTTCGTGGCTGTCCAGGCTGGCGTTCAGCTGCACCAATTCGCCCTCCCGCGCAGATAGCTCCTCGGCGGCAAGCCGCTGTTGCTCTGCAACTTCTGCCTTCTCGAGGATGAAGGCCTTCTGTGCTTCATCAAGCTGCACACGCTCCGCCGTGAGCGACCGGAGAGCTGCCTGGTTGAGACCTCGGAGCTCGTCCGCGCGCTTCTCCATGTCCAGTCCCGCCTTCGCGACGAGCGCTTTGCGGGACTCCAGTTTGGCCTGTCGAGCGCGGTAGAGCGACACCAGCTTCCGCAGCAGTCGCTCCTCCTCAGGCTCGTCGCTGCTACTGCCTGGCGCGTCGACCAGCGTCAGCCCAGCGGAGGCGAGCACCTCCACGTCAAAGCTTTCTCCTTCGACCGCCGCCCTGGACGTTGACGCCCAGGGGAGGTTGATGAAGACGCCATCGCCGACCTTCAAGTAGACGCCTGGCTGGGGCTCTTCAGAGCCTGGCGTTGCGACAGCGGCGGGAGGATCAGCGGTCGGTGTAGTGCCTGTTGCTCCTGCGGCCTCAGGGTCGTCAGTACAATCGCCGGACCCCTCGTCGGCTGCTGCGGGGCAGCCATGGCGGCCTCTTCGCCGGCGGGATCATCAGCGCCGGCCGCTTCTTTGGTGGCGGCGGCATCGTCAACAGCAACCTCGGTCTCCATCGGCTCCACAGTAGATGGATCTGACGGCCGGAAAAGGAAGAAAAGTCAAGCAAATATCCAAAAAGAAGAACCCAAGGGAAGTTTAGAAGCGAGGAGTACCTGTACCAGGCTCGGTAGTTGGGATCTCCGCTGCCGGGGGGTCGCTGGTACTGTCCCTTGCCGGAGACTTCTCCCTTGCCAGGGAGCTCTCCCTCGTCGGAGACTTCTCCCTTGCCGGGGAGCTCTCCCTTGTCGGAGGATTCTCCTTTGCCGGGGAACTCTCCCTTGGCGGCGTAGTCGAAGCAGATGGCATGTCAGGGGCGGCGTCCGGACGCTCTTGGTGGGGCTGTTCTGCTCCTACACAAGCCAACAGTCAGATATCAGCAAGCAAAGAGTATCCATGCGCGCCTAACAGTGGGAAGTAAACCATATACTTACGTTGGGGGCTGCGCTGGGGGCTGCTCTAAAGAACAGCCGTTGGGTCCGGCAAGTTTGTCTCGGGCGCACCCCCTGCTGACACGGTGGGATCATCCTCGATGACAATCACCGGGACCTTGGCTCTCTTTGCCATTCTCTGGGCCAGAGTCCTAAAAAGGAATAAGTTTAGAGTAAAGCAAATGAGATCCAAGACAAGACAACAAGTATTGAAGACATACAAGTACAACTAGAATCTTACTCTTCTTCTTCCTCGTCGGAGCTGAGCGCGAAGAAGTCAAAGCCCGGCCCACCTCCGGCGCGAGGAGGCGGTGGAGTAGGATCTCTTGGCCGCTTGGCGGGAGCTGGGGCAGCGGACCGGGAGGACCCCGCTCTAGTTGCCGCTGCAGCGTGAGGTGCTTCCGCGGCAACAGAACTTGCCGCGGTGGAGCGTGTCGTGCGGCGCGGCGGGGGTTGACTCGTCCGCCGCTCTGCTACGTCCCCGGCCTTGCGAAGACGCCTTCTTGGTGGAGCCGGGGGCTCCGCTTGTGGAGCCGGGGGCTCCGCTTGTGGAGCCGGGGGCTCTGCTTGCGGCAAGCTGTCCGAGGACGAAGAGGAAGAGGAGCCGATCTCCAACGAGCCGCTCGTATCCTCGGCGGGCCCGCTCGGCCCGACGTCATGCCCGGCGGACCTCTTCTCGCCGGCAAGCTCTTCTCGATCGGCAAGGCTTGCCGCCTCTGCTGCCTCTGCCTCCTCCACGGTGAACCCAAACTCGCCCGCAGCTGCGGCTACCGCCGCCTCTTCCATCCTGGTGGCGATGCGCTTGAGCTCATCATCGGTGGTGTCCCGGGTGAGGCCCCTCTTCTCATCGGCGTCGATCGGCACTTCTATCAAGTTGTCGAAGAACGCCCGCACGACATCATCTGCAGGCTCTATCCAGGCTGGATCAATTCCATGCGAGTCGCACAGCGGCATCATTGCACGGATGCGGTCGAGCGCGGAGTTGTTGCACAGCGGAACGACGCCCCTTGGCAACCTGAACACTTCAGGATGCTGTGGGTCGTGCTTGAACAGCTCCTGAAGCATCGCGTTGAGCTCTAGGACAGTGAAGTTGAAGTTGAGGCCCGGCCGCAATCTCATGATATCCGCCGCATTCTGGAACTCCCAGGCGGGTCTCCTCCTCTCCTACAGTGGGGTGATGCGGCGGCAGAGGAAATCTGCGTCAACCGCTCCTACAGTAAACCCGGCAAGCCTGAGGCGTAGGACCCGGGCGACGGCAATCTTCAGTCTGTCGTCTTCCGGGGCCAGGCTACTCCAATCACTGCCGCGCACTACTGGGGTTTCGCGCAGAGCAGTAAATGGCTGCGGGTTCTCCTCGACAATCAGGCACCAGTCCGCCCTCCACTCCTCCCACTTGCTGCGGAACTCTCCATCCAGATAAGCATCCTTCTTGCCGGCTTTCGAGATCCAGGCGATTCCGCCGGATAAAGGCTCTCGTTTCTCAACCCGCGCCGAGAAGAAATGGCGGAAAAGGGCTACGTTTGGATGGATCCCGACAAAGTTTTCGCAGAGATGTGCGAAAACTGCCATGGTCAGGACAGCATTAGGGGTGAAGTCAAGGAGGTGGAGCCCGTAGGTCTTCATGATGTCACAAAAGAATTTAGAAAAGGGCGGGCAGAGCCCGCAGTAGAAGAACAAGGCGAAGAAGGGATACCCAGTGGGATACTTATCCCAACCAGTGGCTGGGAGTACCTTCGTGCGCGGATGCGCTCGCGTCCCCGTCGACCAGAAGAGGTTGAAGGCCTCCTTCAGCTCTGCCGCCTCAAGCCTCAGAGGGAAGATTGCCCGCTCCTTTCGCAGCGCCGCGAGCCGCTGCACCTCGGCCGACTTCGCCTTCTCGGCTTTCGGAGCCATGGCGGAAATGGAAAGGGAGGACGACGGCGTTGGTGGTGCTGGTGGCGATGGGGGCGGGGCGCTGCTCTCCTTCGGCTTTGGGAAGAAGGGGAGTGGCGGAGATTCTCGAGGAGGGAATAGCAACGGGCAGATGGGCGAACTGCCCCTGTTCCCCCTGCTTATAAGGAGGGAGGGGGCGGACGGTCCGTCTTTCCAAATAAAGAACCGCCCACGACCTCTCCCACGACACCGCAATCGACGCGTGCCGTTCGGGGAGGGCACGGTGGATACGGAGCAAGATACGACGTGACCCAGGCCGCGCGTGCCCGTGCCCTGTTTTGGTCCTGGCCCAATAGCGCTCGGCACCGTGTATGGCCCAGGCCCGGGGTTTCCTGTCGGTGTACTAGAGTAGGGGTACCCTAGTATCCCGAACTTGTGCACGGGCAGTCGTAGCATCCCGCGGCAAGGCTTGCCAGGTGATCGCCAAGGTCCTCCATGGTTCCTTTGGAGCCACTCAAGAACAAAGTATTTAAGCCAAGGAGACAAGTCCCCGGCAAGAGGAGCTTGACGGGAAGGCCACTCAAGGCACAAGACCCCGGCAAGAGGAGCTTGCCGGGAAGGCCAACCAAGGCATCTCAAGGAACTTGCCGCGACGCGCCACGCGTCCCGGCGGGACCCGGCGAGCGACAAGCTCCCGGACGCGGTAAGACAACAACCACAGCAAGGCATTTGCCGCGGCAAGCAACCACTCTGTACCTGCGCTCCAGCTCACCCACCAACGTGTCGCTCTAAGGCACTTCCAGGCGTACGTGGCGGGAGGCTGTGCAGCCAGGGGTGCACCGTGGCAAGCAGGCGCTGACAAGATCGCCATCGTGGCAAGCGGTGGCGCCCCTAACGGTCCCTTTTCTGCACTGTTTGGGCGACGCAGACGGGCATCTAATGCCCTTGTCCCCTGCCGTCAGGGTTAGGTATGATACATTGTGTAGGTAGTTGTACCTACCGCAGCACCTTTCCATTTTTGCCCTTGCCTACGTTGCCACCTGTTGGAGACCCCTTGAGCATATAAAAGGAGGCCCATGCACAACGTAGGGGAAGAGGACAAACAGTAGAACACTCACGCTCGGTCTCGTTAGTTGTTGGTGTGTACTGTAGCACTCAGCGCTCCCGAGCAAGAACTCAATACAATCCACAAAGCAGCAGTAGGAGTATTATCTCTCTGGAGAACTCCAAAGCTGGGTAAAAACCCCTCGTGTGCCTCGCCTCGATCTGCTCTTCGCGCGACCTCCGCCCGCCGCCGAACCGAGAAGGGGCTTCGTCCCCATAGGTGCTCGAGGAGTCAGATTTCCCCGGCACGGGGGTCCTGTTGATCGGGAGGGGTGTGGCATACCGCAAAACGGACCTCCTACGGTCAAAACGAGGGTCCTGTTGATCTGGAGGGGTGTGGCGTACCGCAAAACGGACGAAACGTACCTCCTACGGTCGAAACGGGGGTCCTGTTGATCGGGAGGGGTGTGGCATACCGCAAAACGGACGAAATGGACCTCCTACGGTCGAAATGGGGGTCCTGTTCATCAGGAGGGGTGTGGCTCCTGCCTCCACGGGCTACCGTCGACCTCCTCCAGCCCCCACGGGCTCCTGTTCATCCAGCCTCCACCGCGCGCTACTCCACCGGCTACTGTTCAACCACCCCTCCACGGGCACCACTCCACCGCCTACTTTTCATCCAGCCCGCCACACGACGGGGTCCTATTCAACCACCCCTCCATGGGCACCCCTCCACCGTCTACTGTTCATCTAGCCCTCCACCACACCACGGGGTCCTGTTCATCCAGAGGCAACGCCACCGCTCGCTGTTCATCCAAACCCCCCCGCAACGCTCACTGTTCATCCCAGAGGCAGCATTGATCAGCTTCAGTTAGCAGCAGTAGCGAAGGAATCGCTCGATCGGGTTTAGTTAACAGCCATCGATTGATCCCTCGGTTTCAGTAACGCGTAGCCTGCAGTGCAATCGCTCGGGTTCAGTTACGCCTCCCTCGGGTTCAGTTAGAGCCAACGCCTCGCACACACGCGCTTACGTGTACGAGAGAAACGCGCATCGCTCGGCCCCCGACCTCCCACCGTAACCGAGAACTCCCCAAAATTTTCCTCGCCCTCGCTTCTACCACGGTTTTTTCCGTCATGGACGGCCCAAAGAATGTCATGCAGCTGCATCTCCGGCCCGCCAAGGATGAAAAACCCATTTTCTGTAATGATTTTTTGTCATAGAAGTAGGAGCCCACCACATCTATGCTGATACTGGGTTTTGTCACAATTATCATCATAGAAGTGTCATATGTATGACAGAAAAAAAATTGTTCGGCCCAAAATGTCATGGATGTGTCTTTTTTTGTAGTGAGTATTAGAGGGAGTAGATAGTTAACTTGGCTATGATGGTTGTCAAAGTGGAAGTTCAGTACTCTATATGTGGATCAGACCTGTTACTTTGCTCTAAATGTTGAACTTTCCGTTTGAACGTATGGAATGGGCTGTTATTTTTTAAATGGGTTGTATTTGTCCTCCACGGGTTTAGAGGCTGACTTGTGGGCCTACAAAGTTGATGCGTACACAATTAGGAGATGATTGTACGTGGAGAGGATGACAGCAGGGACGCGCCAAGGTCATGGCAGTACGCAAGCAAGTGCCTCCTTATTTCAAGCAAATAAAAAATGGCTCCTCCTAATGGATTTCTGACATCTGGGTCCCATGCCATTGTCAACGTAGTCAATAAACGAGACAATTGCACAATGAGCGGCTGACACCAGGGACCCAGCAGCTTGCCCAGTTATTTTTGTTTTGGGTTAATTTGATAAATGCCACTCCAAATCTAGTGTTTCTGAGAAATACCACTGCAATTTCCACACTTTGTAAAATGCCATATCATGCCATTTCCAGTGGCATTTTTCAAAGTCTGGAGTGGCGTTTTACATAATTTGCAAATTGCAGTGGCGTTTTCCAAAGTTTGCAAAAATTACAGTGGCATTTTTTAAAGTTTGGAAATTGGAGTGGCATTTTTATGAATCGTCATAATTGGACTGGCATTTATCTAATTTGTTTTTGAGACGGAAGCAGGGTGTCAACTGGGTTGTGCGGGGCACTCTGGCCTGTCTAGACAGCCTTCTCTTTTATGTTTACCACAGACCAGCCCAGTAATTTTTTTTTCGTTCTGAAAATGGCTAGCCCAGTTTTTTTGTGATTTGCCAAGTAAGTCGCTTTGTCAGGGCTGTTGGGCTGCAAATCTTTCAAGAAGAGGAGAGATTCATTTGGATGGCCGAGAAAATGGCCTATCAGTAATGAGAAATGGGCTGTACATTTATAAAACACATCCAAACGACAATTAATTTCAAATTTCTTTCTTTTCATTTCGAGATTTAAATTGCATTAATTTTTATGCGTGGACAATTTGTTGGATTTTATATTGATATACATTTATTTTTAAAATCAGCCTGAATGTTACTCAAAATTTCGGGATTAAAAACAGTTCGAACCGCACCGAAATATGCAAATTTCCGTATAATTTTTTAACTGTGGCCACAATATGGGTTGTAATGCTAACAAAAATAATATGGGCTCCAAAAAAGCCTTAACAATTAGCAAATAGGCTGTAAATTATTAGAAAAATGGCAGATGGGTTGTATGTTGTTTTCCACAGATTTGAGGCTTTCTTAAAAAAAATTAGACGCACAAGCAGCGATTGTTGGATGTCCATCCAAGGGCCGTCGTGCTTCTTCAATCTCTGCTCTTCCTGCTCCAGCCGCTCAAACAAGCGCCGGCAGGACTGCCTGCTCCCTCCTCCCCACGGACGGTTGTGCTGCCGCGTAGGCCTCACCGCCCCACCGTACTCCCATATCACTGGCCTAGCCATCCCTCTATTCACCCACACATGCTGTTATTCTCTGGCTACGGCAGACGAACCAGTAAACCCTCGTACAGTCGTAGTCCCCTCCGCATGGGAAACAACTGCCGTGTCTTCCCTGCCTCCGTGTCGTCCCTTCCTCGGCCTGGTCAACGTGGTCAATGACCGACATGCATCTGAAGTGGATTGTACGTGTAGAGGCTGACAGCTGGGTCCACGGCCGCACGCAAGGAAATGCCTCCTTATTACACGCAAAATAATGATTCCTCCACCTGACATCTGGGACCCACTGAAAGGGCCTCTGTATTTTGCAAAAAAACGTTACCGGCGCTGACAGCTCGGACCCACCAGCTATATCTTCGCACATAAGGAAGTGCCTCCTTATTACGCACAAAAAAATGAATACTCCCCCTGCTAGCTAGGAACCAGTATAGTGCAGGCTTACTTGTGGGACTGCTAAGTTGACGGTGACGGAGGTCTTTGTCAACTTAGTCAATATGCACAATTCTAGCTCCGGTGCCCGTACGATGTCCATCTAATGGCTGTAGTGCTTATTCAACCTCTGATCTTCTTGCTCCAACCGCCCAAACCAGCGTCGGTCATGCCTCGTGTTGCTGCCTCCCGTGGCCGGCTGTGATGCGGCGGAGGCCTCACCGCCCCCTACTACTCCCACCGCTGGCCAGGTCATCCCTCTACTCATCCACACCCCCTTCTATTCTGCGGCGACGGCAGCCTCACACCGCAGCGAACCAGTGAACCCTCATACTCGTCTTCGCATGGGCATCCACTACCGCGTCTTCCCCGGCTCTCCGCGTCATCCCCTTCATAGGCCTCGCCGCCGTCCACCGCCCTGGTGCTCTCGGTGCAGCGTGGTCAACGTGGTCAAGGAACTGCTTCCATCGAACGTGGACTGTATGTGGAGAGGCTAACAGCTGGGTCCACGGACGGAGCAAGGAAGTGCCTCCTTATTACGTGGAAAATAATGATTCCTCCACCTGACAGCAGGGACCCACCAGTGGGCAACCGTATTTCACGAAAAAAAAACATTTACCCCCTGACTGCTGGGACCTACCAGCAACATCTTCGCACGCAAGGAAGTGCGTCCGAGCAAAAAAAAAAAGATTCGCCCCTGACTTCTGGGGCCCACCAGCTACATCTTCTAACGCAAGGAAGTGCCAGACTGTCGGGACCCACCTGGTCGAAGCGTACGTAGCGTTGTCATTCTGGTCGCAAACGTATATGTACATACTGGTCGATGTAGAGGCACACACGTGTTGTAGTAGAGGCGCGTATGTAGCATGTACACGTACGTACAGCGCCCAGGGTGCAAGAAAGTAAATTCGGCCACGTACGTACATACGTGCGGGGTCTCGAATGCCTACTCGCATCCACGTATGGCCAGGGCTCGTGTACATGGCTGGGTCGGAACGAAGAAACAACGTCGTCGTCATGTTCATGGGGAGCCAACCGGCTGGTTCGGAATGGAATGCGTTGTCGTGTTCATCGGGAGGGCTTGGACGGAACAACCGATGGAAACGAGGCCTGGTGTACTGCAGAACAGAGTAAACAACCTTCTGTTCGATCGGCCACGTTCAAAACGGGATCCTGTTCATCGGGAGGGGTCTAGCGTACCGCAAAACAGAGGAAACGGACCTCCTACGGTCGAAAGGGGGTCCTTTTGATCGGGAGGGGTGTGGCGTAACGCAAAACGGAGGAAACAGACTTGGGTTGGAGCACGACGGTCAAAAGGGGGTCCTGTTCATCGGGAGGGGTGTGGCGTACCGCAAAACTGGACTCCACGGGACACTGTTCATCTCCACTGTCGACCCCCTCCAGCCTCCACGGGCTACTGTTCATCCACCGTCGACCTCCTCCAGCCTCCACCTGCTATTGTTCATCCACCGGCTCCTGTTCATCCAGCCTCCAACGCGTGCTACTCCACTGGCTACTGTCCAAGCAGCCCTCTCCACGGGCTCCTGTTTAACCACCCCTCCATGGGCTACTGTTAATCCAGCCCTCCACCGTCTACTGTTCATCCAACCCTCCACGGGGTGGTCCTATTCATCCAGCCCTCCACGGGGTCCTGTTCATCCAGCCCCAACCGGCTGGATTTGAATGAGTGTGACCTCATGACTGACTGCAAACGATCAAGATCAGGGTATTCCTTACTAAGTGGAATCTCTTGCCATATGTCTTTCCAGAAATTGACAGTATCACACTTTCCTTCTCTACAAACAGTCATTTGCTTAAAAAGGTTGAAGCAGCTTTAAAATTGCTCTCCACCAGAAGGAACCAACCATCTTGTCTCTTGGGATACTATCTTGATGGTAAGCTTCCTACCTAATGTTTACCCATGGTATGTCTGCTTTGTTTAGGAATTTTTGTAGGTGTTTCATGAGAAGAGCTTGGTTATGTATATACAGATCCAGTACCCCTAGGCCTCCTTGAGTTTTGGGTTTGCAAACTTTTTGCCATGAAATGAGTGCAGCATCTCTATCTGCAGACCAATATTTTCTCCAGAAGTAGTTCATGAGGTAGGTGTTGATTTGCTTGAGCACAGTCTTGGGTATCATCAATGTGCACATCAAGAATGTAGGCATGCTTGGAATACTAACTTGAGGAGTGTAAGTTTGTCTTGTGTGGACAAAATGGTAGAGCACCCTAGAAATTTGTGTTCAATTCTCCTCAACAAGGGAACATAGCCTATCACTCTATGTTTTAGAACTGCAAAGAGGTAGTCCCAAATATTTGTGAGGTAAAGTTCCAATTCTGCAACCAAGGAGGTTTGATTTCTCTTACAATTTGGTATCAGGTGTGTTAAGAGACACTAGGGTAGATTTAGAGTAGTTGACCTTCAGACCTGTATAGTCAGCATAATGTAGTAACAAGTTCTTGATGTGTTGTACTTGTCTTATGTCAGCATGAGCAACAAGGATGGTGTCATCAGCATATTGGATTATGGGATAATCTGAACTGGAACTGTGATTTAATGGAGAGCTAACAATAGAGTTTTGCATTGCTTCATTCATCATAGATTGTAGGATATCAGCAGCAATGACAAAGATCAGTGGTAAAAGAGGGTCCGCTTGCCTAACACCTTTCTTACAATGAAATTGTGTTCCTGGGACCCCATTGAGTAAAATTGAAGAGAAACTAGCCTCATAGATCATCTTGATCCATTGAATCCATTTAGGTCCAAAACCTTTAACCTGCATCACTTGTATAACAGTATCATGGCTGATCATACCAATAGCCTTTTCAAAATCCAGTTTTAGAAGAATGAGTTCCCTCTTGCTCCGCTGGCATTGACAAATATATTCATATGCCCAGGCCAGACAATCTTGGATGAATCTATTATTGAGAAATCCCTATTGATTTTTATGTACCATACCCAGGATAACTTTCTGCAATCTATTTGCCAGCAATTTAGTGATGATCTTAAGGTTGAAGTTAAGCAAGGACGTAGGTTTGAACTGTGCTGGACTTGATGCTGCATCATGCTTTGGGATCAGAGTGATGAAGGAATAGTATATACTCTGAATGTTGACCTTGCCTGAGTGGAAGTCCTCAAAAATCTGGTGCAATGATGTCCTAGCCATGTTTAAGGAAAGCTGCATTAAAACCAACTAGGCCTGGTGATTTGTCAGCAAGCATATGTTGAACCACTTTATCTATTTCATCTTTGGTGAAAGGTACTTCCAAATAGGAGAGATTATCAATGGGGTGCAACAAGTGATGAATGAGCAGAGGATTCTGTGTCTTTATCTTGGTACCCAGTCTGACCTTGAAAGCTCTGTAGAGAATAACAGCCTTAACATTATGATCATTGTGTTCAAAACCCACTTCATCTTTCAACAAGGCAGTGCAATTGTTTCTGAGTTTGATAGTAGCTTTAGCTTGGAAATAATTGGTGTTGGCTCCCCCCACCTTAATTTGTCTGATTGTAGCCCTCTACTTCGAATATTTTCTTTGGTGCTCCAATACAGTTTCTAAGTGGGTTTGATGATGATTCTGCCATTGGATTCTTCCTGGGAGAGATCTCTATTCCTCAAAATTGTCATAACACAGGATTAAGAAGTTTGCACACTCAATAATTTCCTTCTAGTCTAAAATCTCCCTGGCCCAAATTTTCAGTCCCCTCCTTGGCCTTTTAAACTTCACTGATATGATTTTGGCACTGTCCTCTTCATTTATCTGTTGGGTCCAGATGTTGTGCACAACATCCTTAAATTGACGGTGTTCCAGCCAGTAGTTTTCAAATCTGAAGACCCTAGATTTGGGGATTGGTGATCCAATGGAATCTTGATTGGGACATGATCTGAGGTGGTCTTGTCTAATGGGTAGGCATAGGTAGCATGATATTTGAGAGTCCAGGCTTCTGAAGTGAAGCACCAATAAAGTTTTTCAAGCAATGGGGTGTCTTGCATATTGCTCCAGATAAATTTTCTGCCTTTAAGGGGAACTTAAATAAGGGCCTGTTTACTGATTGCTTCATTAAAAGCTAACATATCACTAATATTGCCTCCATCACTGCTTCCATTACTTGGGTATCTGATAAAGTTTAAGTCTCCCACTATTAGCCAGTCTGTATCATCTTGCATTGTGAAGTTTTCAAACCACTAAAGGAAATTGTTTCTTTCACTTTGCTGGCAAAGACCATAAACATTGGTCAGTATCCAAGTATCACCATTGAGTTTAGAAGTAAATTGGATGGCGATGGAGAAGTTATTGACATGAAGAGTTGTCCTGAGAAAATTTGTTCATTCGATGTTATAAGTAGGCCTCCATATGCCCCAATCTAAGGAAGGAAATGGGATTTTAAGATTCTTCTGGGACATAAATTGTCGGTGGGAAACGACACCTATGGGACCACAAGAATCCCTACTGTGGTTGCGGGGCGCGGGGTTGGGAGAAGTGCGGGTCTAACAGAGAGCACACGGGTCGTTTATCCAGGTTCGGGCTGCGAGGATGCGTAAAACCCTACTCCTGCTTTGGTGGATGTATTATGAGTTCTTGAGCTAGCTACCGGGTGTAACGAGCCCCAAAAAGGCGAATCCTTTTCCTGTGCACCATGGGCCTCCTTTTATAGGTGAAAGGGGCTGCCACAGTGGCACACAGGAGGTGGAAAGGTCTACAGTGGCACGAGGTTATCCCTTGTATTACAGGACAAGGTGCATTTAATGCATTGCTTAGGTGTCCTCTTGCTTTATCGGGCACGGGGCGTCGCCCGTCCCGTCCGTCGCCGCTCCTCCAAGCTTCGACACGCGCCCTGGCCAGTGATGCATGTGGTGCCATGTAGGCAGGCAGGCAGCTGAGGTGGCGCGGTGGTGGAGCCTCCACGAAGGGCTGTGTCGGATCACGGGTTCCGGCAGACCCTTAAGGTTCGAACTCTGGGGTACGCGCGGAGATCGTGCCCTCTACCTCTCCGTCTCGTAAGGATCTAACTACTGCAAGAATAACACAAGAGACACAGAGTTTATACTGGTTCGGGCCACCATTGTGGTGTAATACCCTACTCCAGTGTGGTGGGTGGATTGCCTCTTGGGCTGATGAGGAAGAACAGCACAAGGAAGAACAGCCTCGCAAGGGTCTGTTCTTGGCTAGGGGATGAACTGATAGGAGGGTTTGATCGCCCTTCACTCTCTCTCTCTCTAGATGCTGGATTCGATGCCTCTACCCTGGGGGTGGCTAGTCCTATTTATAGGCAAAGGCCCTGGTCCTCTTCCCAAATATTGAGCGGGAAGGGTGCCAACAATTGGCCAATTTGAAGGGGAACATCTGGTACACTTACCCTGACTAAAGTTGGTCTTCGCCTGCCAAAGGCCCTGTGGTGACACCGTCCTGGGCTCCATGGTGACCTCCTTCCCACCGTTGGACTGGTCTTGGTCTCGTTGCACCGAAATGGGTGCCTTTACTTGATCCTCTTGCCTGCGCTTGACCCCTTTGCACCAAAGAGGAAAGGGAGACGCTGCGCGGGCTGGCGCCCGCCTGGCACCCTTGGTCGTCATGGCTTGCGTCATGGGCACCTCGTGAGGTACCCGCCTTGATCTCTTCGCCTCCTCGCGAGCCAGCCTAAGGAGGCCGTGCTTGAGAAACCGCCATGTCGTCCGCCTCGCGAGGCTTGGCCCCTCGCGAGGGTCTTGAACCTTGTGATGATGAAGATGGGCCACGTTGGGCCCCCATTTGAGCCACGCCGCAGGCCGCAGGCAAGCAAGTCTGGGGACCCCTGTTCCCAGAATGCCGACAGTAGCCCCCGGGCCCAAGGCGCGCATGGACTTGGTCGTGCCGGGAGGTGAAAGGGCAAGGGCGAAGCGCCGCGGGCCCTAACAGCCTGCGGCCTCGGGCGCCGAGTGGCGGTTGATTGGACGTGGGCGGCACTGTTTACCCACGCTCCCTTATTCTGCGCCGCGCTAGGTTGCCCCACAGTTGTACACAGCCGCCCCCTTTTCCTGTTGCTCGACCATCTCCTACTCTTCCTCCCCCGAACTCTGGCCCTTGCTTCCAATCCCATCTCGCATCTCCTCTCTTCCGCCCGCCGCCATGGCTCCAAGGAAAGAGAAGGGAAAGAAGCCTGTGGCTCCGTCTCGCCCGCCGCCGCCGGTGGCGCCTGCTGTCGGCCGCTCAATCATACTCAACTTGGAATGCCTGGGCAAGCTCAGTCCGGCTCTGGCTACCGCCTTCAACGAGTGTGGGAGTACGACGGCTTGGCCTATGTATCACTTCCCCACCGATAGGATAATCACCGAGGTCCATTACTTCGCCGACGCCTTGTGGGCGGGTTTGGTGCCTCCCTTCTCCGATTTCTTCAACGCCATCCTTAATCATTATCAGATCCACATGATGCATCTGGGTCCTGAGTCCATTGCCCTCCTTTCAGTCTTCGCTTTTGTTTGTGAGGCGATGGTAGGCATTCCTCCTTCTGTTGCCTTGCTGCGCCACTTCTTCTCCCTGCATCTTACCGACCCCACGCAATGCTCGGCCTGCGTGAGCTTTGTAGCTTCGCCCAAGACCGCAGCCTCTGGTATCGACTTCAACCTCCCTCTGCCTTCAGCCGGGTTCCGCGAGCGGTGGTTGTATGTTGATGTCGGGGTGCCCAGCCCCCGACTCGCGAAGCCGACATCGCCTGCTGTGCCCAACTCGGGCTGGGGTCAGGAGACGCTCGTGAGCCCCCGGCTTGCCTTCGTCTGGCACCGCTTCATGTCCCTGAAGAAGCTTGGCGTAACGGCGCCCAAGGTGGTGAAGGAGTTCCTATTGTGATGCATTGCCCCTCTCCAATGCCATTCTCGTCGAATGTGGGCCTTCAGCGGGCATGGTGACCGCATGAGGCTTCAGGAAGAAGACCTGACGCCCGAGGCGCTGAGGAAGGTGCTCTTGGTCCTGACAGGCGATCCCAACCCTGGGGGTATCCGGCAGGGGGGAGCTTTGATGTACCTCTGCCAAAACAGGGGTGACCTCGTGAGGCAGATGCCTCCCTTCGACGAGTGGGGGCTATGCCCTGTCAGCCTCTAGGGGCCTCGCGAGAACCCTGTGGTGGTGATTTCCCTTCCGGTCGGCCTGGGTGAATCCTCCTCAAGTGGTGGCGCAGGGAGGCAGGAGACAGCGGGGGTCGAGGGAGCCGCGGACGATGTGACCGCACCCGGCGATGCTCTTGATGGGGCAGCTCATGAGGCCCGTGATGCCGAGGCTGCGGGTGAGGCGCTGCCGCTTCCGACGCTTGAGGCTGAGGCTCCTGAGCCCCCGGCCATGATCTCTGGCGAGGCAACTGCCCGTGCGCACCACGCATGTGTTCTCGACGTAAGTGGCCTTGGTACTCCGTCCTCTTCGCAGGCTGATTCCTGTGCATCTCTCCTGGGCCGTTTCCGAGTGGACTTTGAGGCCCTCCGGAGAAAAAGGGAGGCCTTGGGCGACGACTTCCCCTATCGCTTGCTGAAGCGCCGGAAGTACTTTGTTGTAGATGAGTAAGTCTTCTCCTTTTCTATTCCCTATCCTGCTTGCCGCATCCGTTGATCCTTGCTTTGCAGGCCTCTCCCTACTGAGCTCAATGAAGCCGCCGAGTCGACGCCTTCCTTGACTTCGTCTCTTCCGCCACCCCTTGGTGCCTCGAGCTGCACTGCCCTTGTGGTTTGGGCGAGCGACGGCGCGGACCGTCACACAGCGCGTGGTGACTCTTCTATTCCCGCGATCTCCTTCCGCGGGCCTTCCCTTGACATAGGCAGCCTGTTGTGGGCTTCCCGCTTGGTCGCGGGCTGCGACTGGTAGAGGCTCCCCTCGGGCCCTCCTCCTGAGGGCAGGTCGGACTCAGGCCGGGCTTCTGATGCGGTGCAGCCAGCCGTCGTGCGGGCGCCAGCCCCCAGCCCCCTGCCCGGGGCTGGAGCGATGGTCCAAGGTCCTCGACGCCTGCTTGGGGCCGATGATGGCGTGGCAGATGTGCTTGAGCGTGCTCGGGGGCGTCGTGCCCGTCGCCATGAGTTCCTCCGAAGGGCGAGTGGCGTCGTAGACCTGCTTGGGCAGGAGCTCGCTGAGGAAGACGCGCGCCTGGAAGCCGAGGTCCTGCGCCTGGCCGCAGAGCGGCGCGTGCTGGAGGCCGCCGCTGCCCTCGCGCGTCGTCGGCGCGACCTTGATGACGAAGGAGCGAAGGCGTCGCTGGAGGCTTCCCTGGCGGCTCGGTCTCATGCTGTAGAGGAGACCCGAGGAGCAGACCGACGACGAGAAGCAGCAGAAGAACGGGCTCGGGAGCTCTTGGCCTGGTGTCGCTCGTTGGAGGAGCAAGCGGAGCTGCGCGAGGCAGCCCTTGCATCGATGGAGGTGGCTTCTGGCGACCCGGCTGAGCTTCGGAAGCGCGATGAAGCGTTGGTGCTGGAGGCCGCCGAACGCGCCCGCGAGCTCGAGCAGCTGTAGACGAGGGAGCACCTAGTGACGCAGGCTGAAGATGATGTCGCCATGCGGGAAACGCGTGTCCGGTGGAGACAGCGCGCCAAGGCCTCAAGCGTGAGTTCGAGGGGAAGCTGGGGATTATCCGAGTCGAAGCCGAGGGTAGAACCGCCGCCTTGAGGGCCCAACGGGATGAGGCGACGCGACGGGCGGACGCCTCCCGGGTCGCTCTTGAGGCAGCGCAGAAGGAGCTGGCCACCTCCCAGGCCGAGGTGCTCCGCCTTCGCCAACATGTGGAAGAGGCTATGGCCGTCGAGCGTCAGAATGCCGACGAGATACGCCAGCGGCAAGTCCTGGAGCACGAGCACGGCCCCATGCTCACCAAGCTCCGGGAGAGGGCCAACATTGCCCTGGGCAATATCTGTGAGGCTGCCGTGGGCGAGCCGCACACGATTAACTACGCCGGCAACTGTCGGTGTACTAAAGTAGGGGTACCCTAGTATCCCGAAGTTGTGCACGGGCAGTCGCAGCACCCCGCGGCAAGGCCCGCCAGGTGATCGCCAAGGCTCTCTATGGTTCCTTTGGAGCCATTCGAGAACAAAGTATTTAAGCCAAAGAGACAAGTCCCCGGCAAGAGGAGCTTGCCGGGAAGGCCGCTCGAGGCACAAGACCCCGGCAAGAGGAGCTTGCCGGGAAGGCCAACCAGAGCATCTCAAAGAACTAGCCGCGACGCGCCACGCGTCCCCGCAGGACTCGGCGAGCGACAAGCTCCCGGACGCGGCAAGACAACGGCCGCGGCAAGGCACTTGCCGCGGTGGGCAACCACTCCGTACCTGCGCTCCAGCTCACCCACCTACGTGTCGCTCCGGGACCCTTCCTGGCGTGCGTGGCGGGAGGCTGTGCAGCCAGGGCTACACTGTGGCATGCAGCGCTGACAAGATCGTCATCGTGGCAAGCGGTGGCGCCCCTGACGGTCCCTTTTCTGCACCGTCTGGCGACGTAGATAGGCATTTAATGCCCTTGTCCCCTGCCGTCAGGGTTAGGTATGATACACTGTGTAGGTAGTTGTACCTACCACAACATATTTCCATTTTTGCCCCTACCTACGTTGCCACCTGTTGGAGACCCCTTGAACATATAAAAGGAGGCCCATGCACAACGTAGGGAGGGATCGGCCCCCGGAGAGCGATCTCTGAGAGGAAAACAGAAGAACACTCGGTCTCGTTAGCTGCTTGAGTGTACTGTAGCACTCAGCGGTCCCGAGCAAGAACTCAATACAATCCACAAAGCAGCAGTAGGAGTATTATCTCTCCGGAGAGCTCCGAAGCTGGGTAAAAACCCGCCGTGTGCTTCGCCTCGATCCGCTCTTCGCGCGACCTCCGCCCCCCGCCGAACCGAGAAGGGGCTCCGTCCCCATAGGTGTTCGAGGAGCCAGAAAACCCCGGCATCTTTGGCGCGCCAGGTAGGGGGCGTCGAGGTTGTGTGAACCTGATCCGGCGTTCACGCGAGCTAAATCTTCATCGACTTCATCGACATGCCGCAGAAGAAGAAGGCTCCGAAGGCGGCGGCGGCGTCTGCGTCGAATCCGCCGCTGCCACAGCAAACGGCCGGTGGGGAGGACGCCGGCGGAAGAACGGGCGTCGACGAGGGAGCTCACGGTGCCACCAAGTCCAAGGACAAGACCACGCTGCCCGTCGGCGGCGTAGTCGGCTCCCACGACGACCGGGCGTCCGTAGACGCACCGCGCCCATCTCAAGAGGCGCAGGACCGGCAGCGTCGTGGTACTCACGGTACCATACGCTCGCTGGACCCAAATCGAGCTAGCGGATCCCGGGATGCTCAAGGCCAACATGCACGCCAACGTGCTAGCGCGAGCGAGGCACGGTAGCCTGGACGGAATACTGCTCCTTCTAACATCGTTGGAAGTCCGAGCATATCCCGCTCCTCGCACCGTTCGCCACCGCTACCCGCCTCTCCAGCAGAAGCTTTGGTACGAGCTCAACTACTCCTAGACTTCCCTCCAACGCCAGACAAGATCGACGAATGGAGGGCCACCATTCAGAGTCTCATCGGCTTCGCCAACGGCGACACTCCACGGCCGGCGACCACATCGCAGCCGCGGCAGGCCAGCCAAGTGCGAGCCGATGGCGACAAAACCGGTGGGGGTGCGACCACCGTGCACTCTCCGCCCCAAAGGCCAAGATCGCCGACTCGCCGGGTCCGCCACGACAGCGACTCCACTGCTTCCTCAGATCCGCGAACTCGTCGTGATCAGCGCCACGCTCTTCACGAACGGCAGCAAGAAGACGCTCGTACCCGCATCGAGCAACGAAGAGAAAGGCAGCGTCAATCAGACCGACGCGCTGGCCCCGCTGTCGACATGCAAGCGCCAGGGGAACCAGGCGACCTGCCGTACACGGTAGGTTGCCCTGCATTTACTCGTGAGCTGCGGCAAGTCCAGTGGCCCAGCACGAAGAATTTCAAGCCAGACGTACCAGAGAAGTACGACGGCACGCTGCATCCGTCGGAGTTCCTCAGCATCTACACCATCGCGGTGCAGGCTGCCGGGGGGCGAGACGACAAGATCCTCGCCAATTACTTCCCTCTGGTGCTCAAGCCCAACGTCAGGTCCTGGCTCATGCACTTGCCGGAAAACTCCATATCTTCCTGGGCAGACCTATGCCATCAGTTTGTTGGCGCCTTTACAGGCGGCCACAAACCTCATGGCCAGGAGAGTGATCTTCACCTGCTTGCCCAGAAGGAAGGGGAGCCTCTACGTAAGTACATCCAGAGATTCAGCCAAGTGCAACGCA
Organism: Aegilops umbellulata; assembly: GCA_032464435.1. Classification (NCBI taxonomy): domain Eukaryota; kingdom Viridiplantae; phylum Streptophyta; class Magnoliopsida; order Poales; family Poaceae; genus Aegilops; species Aegilops umbellulata. Next base: position 145,448,941 of record CP136059.1, on the reverse strand, counting down.
ACATCCCAGACGTCCACCCTGCCGCGGTCATCAGTGCGTTCCACCAGAACGTGCGTAACCGCAGGATGCGGGAGGAGATGGCGATGTGCAAGATCAGAGACGTCAGTGAGCTGTATGCCCTGGCCGACAAATGTGCACGTGCTGAGGAAGGGAGGAAACTCCCCGGAGAGAACGTAGGAACAGGAGGATCTGACAGCGATGATGCCGCCCCGGCAAGCAAAAACCGGCGGCGGAACAACAGGAAGAGGAAAGGCAAAGATGTGCTAGATGTCGAGCAGTCCGGCAACGAAGGTGGCGCCAAGGCAGCCAAGACTGGTAGCTCTGGCAAGGAGGTTGCCGCATGCGCCAACTGCCAGGCTGTGGCGGCCGCCGACAAGCAGGACGGCACCAACAAGCAGTACTGCAAGATTCACCGCACCAAAGGCCATGACCTCCAGAGCTGCAAGAAGGTCGAGCAGCTCGTTGAGCTGCAAAAGTCCGAATACAAGCGACGCGACAAGGAGAAGGCCCAAGGAGGTGCTAGAGGATCCGGTACGAAGCGCACCGGCCGGGGGGGACGCCGCGGCAACGCCAAGCAGCGGCAAGGCGATAGACCTCCCCGCGGCCGCGACAAGGATGAAGATGACGACGACGACGAAGACATGGATGACGCCGAGACCAGCGAGCAGGAGTTCCAGAAAGCCACCGAAGTTTTGTGCGTTGACGGCGGTGCTTCTCTGCATACCTCACACCGCGAACTCAAGCAGTGGGTGCGGGATGTCAATGCAGCAGAACCACCCGTTGAGTCACGCAAGCTTCTGAAATGGTCCAGCACGCCTATCATCTTTGATATTGAGGACCACCCCGATCGCACAACTGCTATCGGGTGTTTGCCGATGTTGGTATCACCAACTATCCGCAACCTCAAGGTCACTAAGATGCTAGTTGACGGCGGGGCCGGCTTGAAAACCTGATCTCCTCCGCTGTGCTCCGGAGACTCCAAGTCCCTGATAGCGAGCTCGAAGAGACCGACACGTTCCAAGGAATCAACCCGGGAAGGAGCAAGCCGAAGGGGAAGATCACGCTACCGGTGACATTTGGCAGCGAGCTGAACTTCAGGACTGAGAGGATCACTTTCGACGTTGCCGATTTTCCATTGCCTTACAATGGAATTCTCGGTCGTCCAGCGCTCGCCAAGTTCATGGCGGCCTTTCACTACGCGTACAACATGCTGAAGATGCCAGGCCCGATAAGTGTCATCTCTGTACATGGCGACAAGAAAGACGCTCTTATCTGTGCCGACAAGATCTACCGGGAAGCAGCAGCCGCCGCAGATCGCGAAACACTTGCCGCTGAAGCTCCCGGGGGGAAGAAGAAGACCAAGTCCGGCAAGAGCTCTGATGCCCACTCCAGCAAGCGCACCTCTTCGGAGTGCTGCGCTACCGTCGAGGACGCACCATCGAGCTCCACCGGCAAGTGTAAGAAGACGATGGCAGCTCCGCCAGCGACCAAGAAGGTGTCCGCCAAGGAGGACGGCACTGGTGGTACCTTCACCATCAGTGCCACTCTCGACCCTAAATAGGAAAGCGCGCTCATTGCTTTCCTGCGGGCGAATGTCGATGTGTTTGCGTGCCAACCGTCTGTCATCCCCGGCGTTCCCAGGAAAGTAATCGAGAACCACCTTGCCGTTTGTCCTCATGCGCGGCCCGTCAAGCAGAGAGTCAGGAAACAAGCAGTGGAGCGCCAAGAGTTCATCGCCGAAGAGATCAAGAAGTTGGAAGCAGCAGGCCTCGTCAGAGGAGTGCTCCATCCTACGTGGTTGGCCAATCCTGTAGTCGTGCGCAAGGCAAACGGGAAATGGCGACTTTGCATCGACTTCACCGATGTCAACAAAGCTTGTCCCAAAGACCCATTTCCCTTGCCGCGCATTGACCAGATTGTCGACTCCACAGCCGGATGCGACTTGCTTTCATTTCTTGACGCATACTGAGGATACCATCAGATCTTCATGGCAGAAGAGGATGAGGAGAAAACCGCGTTCATCACTCCATGTGGCACGTACTGTTTCGTACGAATGCCTTTCGGTTTGAAGAATGCTGGTTCAACATTTGCAAGGGTAGTCCATACTGCTTTTGAGCCGCAAATACACAGAAATGTGGAAGCCTACATGGATGACATAGTGGTCAACAGCAGGGACAAAGCAACTCTGATTCAAGACCTAGAAGAGACTTTTGCAAATCTACGCAAGATCAGCCTGAAGCTCAACCCCGAGAAGTGCGTGTTTGGAGTCCCGTCCGGCAAGCTTCTCGGATTCTTCGTGTCTCAGAGGGGAATTGAAGAAAATCCCAACAAGATCAAGGCCATTGAGCAGATTGAAGCACCGAAGCGCGTCAAGGATGTACGAAAACTTGCCGGCTGCGTGGAGGCTCTCAGCAGGTTTATCTCTAAGTCTGTTGAGCGCGCCCTGCCATTTTTCAAAATCTTGAAAAAGGCAGGTCCAATGAAATGGACTCCGGAAGGGGAGGCTGCGCTGCAAGACTTGAAGAGATACCTGTCCTCCACTCCAATACTTGTCGCACCTAAACAACAAGAGAAGTTGCTGCTATATCTGGCGGCAACCAATCAAGTGGTTAGTGCTGCGTTAGTAGTGGAGAGAGAGGCAGATGATGAGCCAGCGACCGCGGCAAGCACATCCAGCGACAAGCAGGGGGCTTCCCCGACGAGCTCTGGTCCCGACGAAGATGGCTCTGCGTAGATGTGCGAAGGGATACAGAAGAAGAAAATGGTGCAGCGCCCAGTCTACTTTGTCAGTTCCCTTCTGCAGGGGGCTAGGTCAAGGTACTCTGGTGTGCATAAGTTGCTTTTCGGCCTTCTTATGTCCTCGAGAAAGCTGCGCCATTACTTCCAAGCACATGAGATCACAATTGTCACTCGCTTTCCGCTGAAGAGGATACTGCAGAATCCAGAAGCAACAGGCAGGATTGTTGAGCGGGCACTGGAACTGTCAAGCTTTGGCCTCAAGTTTGAGAGCACTTCAACTATTCAAAGCAGAGCATTGGCAGAATTCATAGCAGAGTGGACGCCAACACTAGACGAAGAAATTCCAGAAACAAGCATCCCCGTCAAGGAAGCAAACAAAGAGTGTCTGATGTACTTTGATGGTGCGTTCTCGCTGCAAGGCGCCGGTGCTGGCGTGCTGCTTGTCGCACCCACCGGAGAGCACGTCAAGTACGTGGTCCAGATGCACTTTCCCAAGGAGCAAGCAACAAACAATACTGTAGAGTATGAAGGATTGCTTGGCGGTCTCAGGATCGCGGCAGACCTTGGGATCAAGCAACTCATTGTCAGGGGTGACTCACAGCTTGTCGTCCGCCAAGTGAACAAGGATTATCAGAGTCCGTTGATGGAAGCTTACGTTGATGAAGTGATTAAGCTAGAAGAGCGCTTTGTCGTCCTACAGATGGAACACGTTCCAAGAGCTCAGAACGACATCGCTGATGGCCTGTCAAAGTGCGCAGCACTTAAGTTACCTGTGGAACCAGGGATCTTTGTGCTCAAGCTGACTCAACCATCCGTGACGCCATCAACTGGACAGAGCAAGAAGAGGAAGTTGATTTCTGGTGACTATCTTCCGGCAGAGCTTCCCGAAGCCGCCGCCAAGAAGGTCGCCAAGATCAACGCCAAGAGTGCTGAGGAGCAGTCTGCTCCGACAAGCCCCAGGGTTTTGTTTCGTTGAAGCAGACGCTCCCGACAAGTTTCGCTCCGGCAAGCTTGTCGGGGATCATCAAGCTCCGGCTGAACCGCAGGTTCTCGCCATAGAAGCGGATGTTCCCGCAGCAGCAGATATGCCTTTAGTCCTTGTCGTTGAGCCACAGGCTCCATCATGGGCACAACAGATCGTCCGTTTCCTCCAGTCAGGAGAACTTCCCGAAGAGCCAGAAGAAGCGGAAAGAGTAGCCCGGCAATCTAGTATGTACCAGTTCGTTGACAACGCACTGTACAGAATAAGACTCAACGGAGTGAAATTGAAGTGTATCCCCCGGGAAGATGGACAGAAGCTGTTGGCAGAGATACATGGAGGCATTTGTGGTCACCACATTGGCGCAAGAGTGCTTGCCGGCAAAGCATTCCGGCAGGGCTTCTTTTGGCCGACAGCCCTCCAGGATGCAGCTGCACAAGTAACCAAGTGTGAAGCGTGCCAGTTCCATTCCAAGCAGATACACCAGCCAGCTCAAGCTCTCCAGACGATCCCTTTATCCTGGCCATTTTCGGTCTGGGGGCTCGACATCCTCGGCCCCTTCCCCCGAGCAGTCGGGGGCTTTGAGTACTTGTACGTCGCAATCGACAAGTTCACAAAGTGGCCGGAAGTGGAACCAGTGAGGAAGGTGACAGCACAGTCAGCAGTCAAGTTCTTCAGGTCGATTGTTTGCCGCTTTGGAATCCCTAACAAGATCATCACCGACAACGGTACACAATTCACGAGTCGCACCTTCATGCAGTACGTCCAAGACCTTGGCGCCAAGGTCTGCTTCGCTTCTGTTGCTCACCCCAGGAGCAACGGTCAAGCAGAGAGGGCAAATGCTGAAGTGCTGCGTGGACTCAAGACCCGGACTTTCGACAGGCTGCACAAGTGCGGAAGAAACTGGATCGAGGAGCTGCCGGTGGTTCTTTGGTCGATCAGGACGACCCCAAATCGAGCCACTAGCCAGACACATTTCGCTCTAGTCTATGGAGCAGAGGCAGTTATCCCCACGGAACTCGTATACGGGTCACCTCGAGTGCTCGCTTATGATGAGCTTGAGCAAGAGCAGCTGCGACAAGATGACGCGCTGCTCCTTGAGGAAGACCATCTTCAGGCTGTTGTACGAGCTGCTCGATACCAGCAAGCTTTGCGCCGCTACCATAGCCGCAAAGTTAAAGCCAGAAGTCTCGAGGAAGGCGACCTTGTTCTTCGACGCGTTCATTCCGCAAAGAATTCCAACAAGTTGACGCCGAAGTGGGAAGGCCCTTACCGGGTGAAACGAGTCACTAGGTCTGGCACTGTCCGCCTTGAGACCGAGGATGGCTTTCCGGTGAGCAACTCCTGGAACATCGAGCATCTTCGTAAGTTTTACCCGTAAGGCGCGGTTGTCGGACCCTGTCCGGCAACCACCATTTTGTACAAGTCTTGCCGCTGTTGCATGTAATCCTTTGTACAAAGCTAGGCGCAGACCCTGTGCATAAATAAAACTCACGTGCTCTGCACACCCTATCAATTTCATGCCTTTCTGCATGAATTATCTGACACTTTGTGCAGCGAGCCCCCTCGGTAAGCAATAACGAGCCATAAGGCTCCATACTATTGTTTTCTCTTTTCTTTTTCTCAAGGAAAGGAAGGATCCTTCGCCCCCAAGTTGGCCGGGGGGGAGGGGAAGATAATGATATGGACCCGGCATCGTTCAGGAAAAATTTCGCCTTGCCGGGGAGCAAACGACAGAAAAGCTAAGTGTCAAAGTTTGAGCAATCAGATTTTTTAACTTTAAGTTACTTTCCTTGAACGACCATGCTTTGTATGGAAAACCTGTGCGCGGAGGAACCAGCTCGTGGCTAGTTGCGCCCTTACTTTGTTTCGAGTTCGCTCAACAGTTTAAGTGTGCTGCGACTAGAGTCGCGCCCTTACTTTGTTTCGAGTTCACTCAGCAACTTAAGCGAGCTGCGACTAGTCGCGACAAGGTTTCTTGTCGGTAACGGCACCGCCAGCAGGCTGCTGACGTCCCGCACTCAGCGCTCGCGGCAAAGGTGCCTACGCCGGCAGGTTCCCTAAAAGCGTAGGGCAAAAACATACAAAGGAAGGAATTGAGTAAAGGAAGTAGCATTGCAATCATGACCTGAAACAGAGTTATATTACAAGATAGTTTGTCGCGGCTCTAATAGACTGTTTTCATAACATGACCAGCGACGACAAAAAAAGAAGAAGAAAATAGGTGGCCTAGTCCGCGCGGTCGCCCTCCACCCTCTTGATCCCGCTCACCTTGTCCACAATGGGTGCGACGAGGGTCTCGAGCTCCTCCAGATCAGCTTCCGGCGGCAGGGACCTGAGGATGTTAGTGAGGCGGAGGCCCGGGTTGCGGAAGGCCACCTTCATCAGCACCTTTTTGAGAGCTCCCGCGCAGATCTCGCGCGACTCGTCGGCCAGCTGCTTTGGGATCCTCTCCCAGAGTTGCTGGAGGGCCGTCGCCACGCCTTTGAAGAACAAGGTGAGCTTGGCGCTGGATGGGAGGCTCCCGTCAGAGGAATACTCGAGATCCTCCACCCCCAGCAGCGCCAACTCCTTGTCGATGTCTGCGGCAGCATTCACAAGGCCCTCCGTCCACCGCTCCACGGTTCCCCTGAAATCGTTCTGGGTGGCGGCGATGCTCTCGAGCAGCTCCTTGTCGGCCTTGATCTCCTTCTTCAAGGCCACCTCCTGCTCCCTGGCGCCGTCCAGCGTCTTGGTCAAAGCAGCCAGCTTCAGCTCAAGATCAACCTTGGAGTCCTTGGCGGCGTCAAGCTCCTTGACCTTCTCGGTGAGACAACCCTGCAGTTCGCCAAAGGTGTAGGTGTCCTTCTGGAGCTCATACTTGAGCGCGGCAAGCGCTTCACCGCTCGCCCTGAGATCAGTCTCCAACTACGCCACTTTCGCCTCCAGCTCCCTCTTGGCGGCCTTGGCGGCTGTGGCAGCGTCCTTTGCTTCCTTGACGGCTCCGCTGAGTGCTTGCTCACGCACAACTAGCTCCTCTTCGTGGCTGTCCAGGCTGGCCTTCAGCTGCACCAACTCACCGTCCCGCGCAGATAACTCCTCGGCGGCAAGCCGTTGTTGCTCTGCAATCTCTTCCTTCTCAAGGATGAAAGCCTTCTGCGCCTCATCGAGCTGCACCCGCTCTGCCGCCAGCGACTGGATAGTTGCCTGGTTGAGGCCTCGGAGCTCCTCCGCGCGCCTCTCCACGTCCACCCCACCTTCGCGACAAGCGCTTCGCGGGACTCCAGTTTGGCCTGGCGGGCGTGGTAGAGCGACACCAGCTTCCGCAGCAGTCGCTCCTCCTCGGGCTCGTCGCTGCTGCTGCTTGGTGCGTCGACCAACGTCAGCCCAGCGGAGGCAAGAACCTCCACGTCAAAACTTTCTCCTTTGACCGGCGCCCTGGACGTTGACGCCCAGGGGTGGTTGATGAAGATGCCAGCGCCAGCCTTCAAGTAGACGCCCGGCTGGGGTTCTTCAGAGCCTGACGCAGCGGCAGCGGCGGGCGGATCGGCGGTCGGTGTAGCGCATGTCGCTCCTGCGGCCCCAGGGTCGTCAGTACGATCGCCGGACCCCTCGTCAGCTGCTGCGGCGGCAGCCTTGGCGGCCTCTCCACCGGCGGGGTCTTCAGCGCCGGCCGTTTCTTCGGTGGCAGCGGCGTCATCAATAACAACCTCGGTCTCCATCGGCTCCATAGTGGATGGATCTGACGACCGGAAAAGGAAGAAAAGTCAAGCAAATATCCCAAAAAGAAGAACCCAAGGGAAGTTTATAAGCAAGGAGTACCTGTACCAGGCTCGGTAGTTGGGATCTCCGCTGCCGGGGGGTCGCCGGTACTGTCCCTTGCCGGAGACTTCTCCCTTGCCGGGGAGCTCTCCCTCGTCGGAGACTTCTCCCTTGCCGGGGAGCTCTCCCTTGTCGGGGGATTCCCCCTTGCCGGAGAAATCTCCCTCGGCGACGTAGTCGAAGCAGGTGGCACGTCAGGGGTGGCCTCCGGGCGCTCCTGGTGGAGCTGCTCTGCTCCTACACAAGCCAACGGTCAGATATCAGCAAGCAAATTGTATCCATGCGCGCCTAACAGCTAGAAGTAAACCATATACTTACGCTGGGGGCTGCGCTGGGGGCTGCTCTGAGGAACAGCTGTCGGGTCTGACAAGTTTGTCTCAGGCGCACTCCCTGCTGCCACGGTGGGATCATCCTCGATGACAATCACCGGGACCTTGGCTCTCTTTTCCATTCTCTGGGCCAGCATCCTAAAAAGGAATAAGTTCAGAGTAAAGCAAATGAGATACAAGACAAGACGGCAAGTATTGAAGACATACGAGTACAACAAGAATCTTACTCATCTTCTTCCTCGTCGGAGCTGAGCGCGGAAAAGTTAAAGCCTGGCCCACCTCCGGCGCGAGGAGGCGGAGGAGTAGGATCCCTTGGCCACTTGGCGGGAGCTGGAGCGGCAGGCCGAGAGGACCCCGCCCCAGTTGCCGCTGCAGCGTGAGGTGTTTCCGCGGCAACAGAACTTGCCGCGGTGGAGCGTGTCGTGCGGCGCGGCGGGGGTTGACTCGACCGCCGCTCCGCTACGTCCCTGGCCTTGCGAAGACGCCTTCTTGATGGGGCCGGGGGCTCTGCTTGTGGAGCCGGGGGCTCTGCTCGTGGAGCCGGGGGCTCTGCTCGTGGAGTCAGGGGCTCTGCTTGCGGCAAGCTGTCCGAAGACGAAGAGGAAGAGGAGCCGATCTCCAGCGAGCCGCTCGTGTCCTCGGCGGGCCCGCTCGGCCCGACGTCGTGCTCGGCGGACCTCTTCTCGCCGGCAAGCTCCTCTCGGTCGGCAAGGCTTGCCGCCTCTGCTGCCTCTGCCTCCTCGACGGTGAACCCAAACTCGCCCGCAGCGGCAGCTGCCGCCGCCTCTTCCATCCTGGTGGCGATGCGCTTGAGCTCATCATCGGTGGTGTCCCGGGTGAGGCCTTTTTTCTCGTCGGCCTCGACCAACACTTCTATCAAGTTGTCGAAGAACGCCCGCACGACATCATCCGCAGGCTCTATCCAGGCTGGATCAATTCCATGCGAGTCGCACAGCGGCATTATTGCACGAATACGGTCGAGCGCGGAGTTGTTGCACAGCGGGACGACGCCCCTCGGCAACCAGAACACTTCGGGATGCTGTGGGTCGTGCTTGAACAGCTCCTGGAGCATCGCGTTGAGCTCCAGGACAGTGAAGTTGAAGTTGAGGCCCGGCCGCAACCTCATGATATCCGCCGCATTCTGAAACTCCCAGGCGGGTCTCCCCCTCTCCTGCAGGGGGGCGATGCGGCGGCGGAGGAAATCTGCGCCTACCGCTCCTACGGTAAGCCCGGCAAGCCTGAGGCGTAGGATCCGGGTGTCGGCGATCCTTAGTCTATCATCTTCCGGGGCCAGGCTACTCCAATCACTGCCGCGCACTACTGGGGTTTCGCGTAGAGCAGTAAACGGCTGCGGGTTCTCCTCAACGATCAGACACCAGTCCGCCCTCCACTCCTCCCACTTACCGCGGAGCTCTCCCTCCAGATAAGCATCCTTCTTGCCAGCTTTCGAGATCCAGGCGATTCCGCCGGATAAAGGTTCTCCTTTCTCAACCCGAGGTGAACAGAAATGGCGGAAAAGAGCTACGTTTGGATGGATCCCGACAAAGTCTTCGCAGAGATGTGCGAAAACTGCCATGGTCAGGACAGCATTGGGGGTGAAATCAAGAAGGTGGAGCCCGTAGGTGTTCATGACATCGCAAAAGAATTCTGAAAAGGGCGGGCAGAGCCCGCAATAGAAGAACAAGGCAAAGAAGGGATACCCAGTGGGATACTTATCCCAAGCAGTGGCTGGGAGTACCTTCGTGTGCGGATGAGCTCGCGTCCCCGTCGACCAGAAGAGGTAGAAGTCCTCCTTCAGCTCCGCCGCCTCAAGCCTCAGAGGGAAGATTGCCCGCTCCTTCCGCAGCGCCGCAAGCTGCTGCGCCTCGGCCAACTTCGCCTTCTCGGCTTTTGGAGCCATGGCGGGAATGGGGAGTGAGGACGGCAACATTGGTGGTGCTGGTGGCGCTGGGGGCAGGGCGCTGCTCTCCTTAGGCTTTGGGAAGAAGGGGAGTGGCGGAGATTCTCGAGGAGGGAATAGCAATGGGCATATGGGCAAACTGCCCCTGTTCCCCCTGCTTATAAGGAGGGAGGGGGCGGACGTTTCGCCTTTCTGAATAGAGAAACCACCCACGACCTCTCCCACGACGCCGCAATCGACGCGTGCTGTTCGGGGAGGACGCGGTGGATACGGAGCAAGGTGCGACGTGACCTAGGCCGTGCTTGCCCGTGCCCTGTTTTGGGCCTGGCCCAACAGCGCTCGGCACTGTGTGTGGCCCAGGCCCTGGGGCTCCTGTCGGTGTACTAAAGTAGGGGTACCCTAGTATCCCGAACTTGTGCACGGGCAGTCGCAGCACCCCGCGGCAAGGCCCGCCAGGTGATCGCCAAGGCTCTCTATGGTTCCTTTGGAGCCATCCGAGAACAAAGTATTTAAGCCAAAGAGACAAGTCCCCGGCAAGAGGAGCTTGCCGGGAAGGCCGCTCGAGGCACAAGACCCCGGCAAGAGGAGCTTGCTGGGAAGGCCAACCAGAGCATCTCAAAGAACTTGCCGCGACGCGCCACGCGTCCCGACAGGACTCGGCGAGCGACAAGCTCCCGGACACGGCAAGACAACGGCCGCGGCAAGGCACTTGCCACGGCGGGCAACCACTCCGTATCCGCGCTCCAGCTCACCCACCTACGTGTCGCTCCGGGACCCTTCCTGGCGTAGGTGGCGGGAGGCTGTGCATCCAGGGGTACACTGTGGCATGCAACGCTGACAAGATCGTCATCGTGGCAAGCGGTGGCGCCCCTGACGGTCCCTTTTCTGCACCGTCTGGGCGACGTAGATAGGCATTTAATGCCCTTGTCCCCTGCCGTCAGGGTTAGGTATTATACACTGTGTAGGTAGCTGTACCTACCACAACATATTTCCATTTTTTCCCTTACCTACGTTGCCACCTGTTGGAGACCCCTTGAACATATAAAAGGAGGCCCATGCACAACGTATGGAGGGATCGGCCCCCGGAGAGCGATCTCTGAGAGGAAAACAGAAGAACGCTCGGTCTCGTTAGCTGCTTGAGTGTACTGTAGCACTCAGCGCTCCCGAGCAAGAACTCAATACAATCCACAAAGCAGCAGTAGGAGTATTATCTCTCCGGAGAGCTCCGAAGCTGGGTAAAAAAAACCCCGTGTGCTTCGCCTCGATCCGCTCTTCGCGCGACCTCCGCCCCCCGCCGAACCGAGAAGGGGCTCCGTCCCCATAGGTGTTCGAGGAGCCAGAAAACCCCGGCAGCAACCTGCAGTTCTTCACCACCGTGGTGACACAGCTGGAGGCACGGTCGGTCAAAGCCGATAGGTTGGTGGAGGAGAGGAGCCGCGCCCTGCCCGGGCGCGCCTTTTCCTGCGTCTTCAGCCATCTTCGAAACATGGATCCCCACTTTGAATTCGACGCCGCCATCGCCCCAGTTCCCCAAGTCATTCGAGGTGACCTGGCTGAATGGGTGGAGAGCAACGTAGATGCTCTCGTCCGGGCCTTCACTTTGGATGATGATGACGTGATCGTGGGCGCCGACGAAGGTGGCGTGGTGGATGACCCCAACGCCGTTGATGGTGGCGCAGACGACGAAGGCGAGTCCAGCGACGCCGGCGATAGCTCGGGAGGCGCCCCCGAGGATGCATTGGGGGATCTGTCAGATTGACCATGTACTATCCTCGTCTTTTTACCCTGCATAGATAGAACTCAGGCGTTTGACCCGATGATTGTGAGAGCATTTTGGGAGGGGAAGCCCCTCATGTATGAACTCGTGTCTAGTGTATCTGCAGTGATTAAATCGTACGCGTGTCCAAAGGTAGGCTGGTTCACCCTCGTTCCTTCTTGGCTCCAAAGCCGCCTGTTGGATGGCGCCGCGCCTCGGGTGCTTTCCAGTTGAAACCTCGGGAGGCGGGGTCGCTGCTGACAGGAAACCCCACAGGCGTGGGCCGTCTTCGCAGGCTCAGGGCCTTTTCTCGAGCGAGACGTCTTCACAAGCGTTCGCCCTCTTCACAGGCTCCGGGCCTTTTCTCGAGTGAGACGTCTTCACAGGCGTTCGCCTTCTTTACAGGCTCCGGGCCTTTTCTCGAGCGAGACGTCTTCACAGGCGTTCGCCTTCTTCACAGGCTCAGGGCCTTCTCCCGAGTGGGATGGCTTCACAGGCATTCGCCTTCTTCACAGGCTCAGGGCCTTCTCCCGAGCGGGATGGCTTCACAGGCATTCGCCTTCTTCACAGGCTCCGGGCCTTCTCCCGAGCGGGACGGCTTCACAGGCATTCGCCTTCTTCACAGGCTCAGGGCCTTCTCCCGAGCGGGATGGCTTCACAGGCATTCGCCTTCTTCACAGGCTCCGGGCCTTCTCCCGAGCGGGACGGCTTCACAGGCATTCGCCTTCTTCACAGGCTCAGGGCCTTCTCCCGAGCGGGATGGCTTCACAGGCATTCGCCTTCTTCACAGGCTCAGGGCCTTCTCCCGAGCGGGATGGCTTCACAGACATTCGCCTTCTTCACAGGCTCCGAGCCTTTCATGAGAAAACGATCTCCGCAAGCACCAAGGGTCACCTCGCGAGGGAGCGACAGCGGCAGTCTGGGTCGTGCTCAAGCTAGGCCTAGCCCGGCTCGCGAGGGGCTCGCGAGGGGAGGCAGTTGTGGTGAGATGGTGACCAAAACGCGGGAAACGATTCAAAAAAGACCAAGCACCCCTTCCCCGAACGCACGCAAAGCTCAAATTCGAATTCAACTTAAATCCAGCAGGGGAAAAAGGTTACAACCAAAGGAAGAAGGCAATGAAAGCAAACAAAAAGGCCGCGTCCGGCACCTAATCTAGTCTTCGGCGTCTTCTCACCAGCGCGGAGCTAAGTGCTGTCCACTGGACGTGGGAGGGAGCCCCAGGGCCTGAAGCCGGCACCCCTGAGACTCCGGGGCGTGTACAGCCCCACTCATTATTATGTGAGAGTGTCACGGGCCGGCGAGCTTCACAGGCACTGGGCCTTCTTCACAGGAACCGGCCTTGCTTCATATCGCCAGACGAGGGCCCCGCCTTGCGCCACACTCTAGTGCCACCAACGACGACCGAAAACCAGGACGCCGCCGGTGGGGTAGAGCGGTCGCCAGCGGCTCCCCCGACGACAATGGGTCCTCCGCCAGGGGCAGGCCCTCAGGCGCCTCCCCAGCGGAGGGCCTATCTTCTAAAAATGCCTTGCTCCGAACGCCGCGGTGGTGATGTAGGATCTCTGCCCCTTTCCTGCAGCCCCCTGCGTCCTCCTCCCGAGGGGTAGGAGGCCGCAGGAGCGGGGCAGCTGCTTGTTGCGGCGACCTGCATCTCCTGTGACCCATGATTAGCGTATGCCTGCTCTTGAGGAATTAACGGTACCCGATAGTCGTTGCCTCCAGTGTGACCGACGGAGCCGTCCTGGGGTTCCTAGAAGGGCTCGGCCTCTGGCATCTCGTCCCTCTAGCTGGGGTTGAAGAGTGAGCCCTGTTCGCCCTGGTGAGCGTGCCCTTGGTCCATCATGTAGGGCACGTATTCCTCTGGCGCCGCCACCCCGAATGTTGTGCTGCAGTGCTCCATGCGCCACGCGGCATTGCTCGTCGTGCCCACCGTGGGGTGGTAGCGCAGTTGCCCGCACGCGCCGTGGGCCGCGCCGAGCCCCTCTCCTTCTCGCGCCGGGGGCCGCGCCGAGCCCCTCTCCTTTTCGCGCCGGGGGCGGGGGTAGCGCCACTGCCAGTCCAGCGCCGACGGATTCGCTGGTGCTGGGGTAGTCCTGAGGTCCGTGGGGGCGCGCGGGGCCTCCTCGTGCGTCGCCCTGAGCTGGAGGCGGAAGCCGACTGCAGAAGGGTGAGCCCCCGAAGCGGCGAAGCCCAGGAGCTCGGCGACCCGCTCCAGCAGCACGTTGCGGCCGCCCTCCAGTAGCCTGCACTACAACAGCTCCCGTGCCACAGTGAGCGCGGCCCTTGAGTTCGCCTGTTCCCGGCGGGTGTACGGTGTCGTAGTTGCGGCGTGATTGGAGGCCCTCGCTGCCGACCGCGCCTGTCGCGGTGTAAGGGTCGCAGAAGCTTGCCCGCGTCGCCAGCGGCCCGCAGCGCCCTGCGGACCGCGAGCTGCCTGTGGCGCGGGGTCGTCCGGAGCGGGAGGCTCCGCGCAGATGGGCCACGCCGCCCATGGGCCTTGGTTGCCCGCCTGGTCGCCGGACATGGTGACGACGACGCAACGGGAGACGGAGCGATGGGAAGGCAGATTCCGGCGCACCCCTACCTGGCGCGACAAATGTCGGATCACGGGTTCCGGCAGACCCTTAAGGTTTGAACTCTGGGGTGCGCGCGGAGATCGTGCCCTCTACCTCTCCGTCTCGTAAGGATCTAACTACTGCAAGAACAACACAAGAGACACAGAGTTTATACTGGTTCGGGCCACCATTGTAGTGTAATACCCTACTCCAGTGTGGTGGGTGGATTGCCTCTTGGGCTGATGAGGAAGAACAGTACAAGGAAGAATAGCCTCGCGAGGGTCTGTTCTTGGCTAGGGGATGAACTGATAGGAGGGTTCGATCGCCCTTCACTCTCTCTCTCTCTCTAGATGCTGGATTCGATGCCTATACCCTGGGGGTGGCTAGTCCTATTTATAGGCAAAGGCCCTGGTCCTCTTCCCAAATATTGAGCGGGAAGGGCGCCAACAATTGGCCAATTTGAAGGGGAACATCTGGTACACTTATCCTGACTATAGTTGTTCTTCGCCTGCCAAAGGCCCTGTGGTGACGCCGTCCTGGGCTCCATGGTGACCTCATTCCCACCGTTGGACTGATCTTGGTCTTGTTGCACCAAAATGGGTGCCTTTACTTGATCCTCTCGCCTGCGCTTACCCCCTTTGCACCAAAGAGGAAAGGGAGATGATGCGCGGGCTGGCGCCCGCCTGGCACCCTTGGTCGTCATGGCTTGCGTCATGGGCACCTCGTGAGGTACCCGCCTTGATCTCTCCGCCTCCTCGCGAGCCAGCCTAAGGAGGCCGTGCTTGAGAAAGCGCCATGTCGTCCGCCTCGCGAGGCTTGGCCCCTCGCGAGGGTCTTGAACATTGTGCTGATGAAGATGGGCCATGCTGGGCCCCCATTTGAGCCACGCCGCAGGCCGCAGGCAGGCAAGTCTGGGGACCCCCGTTCCCAGAACGCCGACAGGCTGCATGTTGCCATGCAGGTGCCTGGCCAGCTGGTTGGGTCGGCAGCTGCATGCGAACGGCGGTGGAGACTTGGCTGGTGCGGGTCTGGCGGTGGCCCTGCTAGTGCGCTTGGCGCGGGCCTTGCCGGGTGGCCCGGCAAGGATCTTGCCGGGTGGCCTGGCAAGGGTCTTGCCGTGGCGCAGGCGTCCCCGACAAGGATCTTGTCTGGGGTCTTGTGGGTTTCTTCGGTGAGGATGGCCGCCTTCATATCCTCATTTGATCTTGACTATCCTTTGTGTTCACAAATATCTGTATGCCACCACAGAGGTGCCTCCTGAGCCCTGTCCCAACTCATTTGCTGAGTGTTGGTGGGCTCGAGGGTGGCTCGCTCGGCTGGCGTGGGCGAGCTGCCCCGACAAGGGTCCTTGCCGAGGAAACCTGCTTCGCCCATCTGATCTTTGTGGCCTTGGTCCTTGTCGTTGCTTCGCTTCGTCTTGAGCTTCGACTTCTCTCCGGCTCCCCTTTCCCTGCCCTGTTATGCACGGCCGTGAGGCTCTGACTGCCCGTGCACAAGTAAAGGGGTCAAAAGGAGAGCCCCTACTTTTGTACACCGACAAGAGTCTCCGGGCCTGGGCCACATATAAACGCAACACGTTGTTGTGCCAGGCCCAGAACTGTGCGCGGGCAGTTGGGGTGGATCTTACCCTGGTAACTGCTCTGTCCGCTGCCCTTCTCCACGACCCGTCGCCGCCGTCGCCCAGACCACCTTTGCACTCCGCCACGGCCACCTCCGCCTCCCACCTCGGCCACCTCCGCCCCCGCCTGCCCCATCCACCTTCTCCATCGTTGTCCTTTGCTCCGACCACCTGCCCTCCGTCGCGACCTTCCTTGTGCTCCAGCGTGACCTTCTCTCCCCTATAGCGCGGCCTAACCTCCCTCTGTCACGCCCTCCTCCAATGCGCCTGCTCTCAGCGCTCTGCTTCGGCATGACCTTCTCTCCCCTATAATGCGACCTGCCCTACCTCCGGCACGCCCTCCTCCAGCGCGCCTGCTCTCTGCGCTCTGCTCCGGCGCGCTCTTCACCACTTCACTGGTGTTGGCTTCTCGCTACGCGCTAGATCAATTCGAGCACATGGGGAAGTCCACCCGCTGCAGCTGCAGCCCCGTGCCTCCCAGTACCCAGCCGGCATGGCCCTCTAGTGTGTTTTGCTTCCATTCTACCTTGCCTACGCGTAAACTGCAAGAATTGCTCACACCCTCAAAAAACCAAAAAGTGAAATCGATCGCTGCCCCATACTCCAGTCTATTACCCCCTATCCCTGCTTGATGCCTCTAGTGCAGCGGACGACAAAAGAGATAAAAAAGATTGATGCTACTTATTTTTCTACATCGTCAGGTTCAAAAAGTTTGGCTTCGCCCCCGGAAGAAGTTTAGTTGTTGTTGAAGCTTATGTTGTTCACCATCGCGTGGCTGCAGAGCATCCATGCAGGTCGAGTAATTTTCTAATAACATCTCAATTACAATAGTAGCTCCAGCGCGGCCGTCGGCGATGGTGAAAACTGAAGTCTGAAACGAGTGTTGTTGGCTACATCCGGCAACAGACGTTCTGAAGTTTGTTGGTGAACAAAAAATGCTATAACATTAGTTGGTGCCATTGCGTCCGTGCGGCAAGCAGCATTCAACACAATCCTGAACCAACCTGTGGAGGTGGAGATGTTGTTTTTTGGTTGATTGATTTTCAGATTTCTTATGCATGGAAAATCAAGAACTGATGTGTTCCTCTGTTTGTATGCTCATGCCCTTGGGCCTGAGGATGAAAAGGACCTCCTAGTTGGGCTATGTGGCAGAGATATATAGACATTTAGGCTTTTATTGATTTTATTAAAAAATGCATTTTTCTGTTGGTGCATGAAGCATGTCCGTGAATAGCTATCGTCTTTTTTTGAACTTCCGTGAGTAGCTTTTTTTCCTATGCCATAGAGTAGCGTTTTTGAACTTCCGTGAGTAGCTATTAGTGAATTGGTTGACATGTGAAAGATAATTCGCTGTGTTATTATTTTCGACAGTTTTTCAGATTTTGATATTTTCTTTTTGTGTATATAATAGAAAGAGAAAGAAGTTCAAAAATAAGAAACGACAAGGTTCAAAATATATAGCACGATAAAAAGTCCGTGTAAGAAATTTGCAAGCAGAAATGAAATGAAATCCACAATAAAATTCATGTATATAAAAAGCTGAAGTTCGCATAGAGTAAAAGAGTGCATTTCTGGGAAAGATTTCCTGAGAAGTACATGTTCTTGAATTCCTGATGCTTATACGGTCTTCCCCGAGGAGTAAAAACGCAGAGCCCACATGTAACATAATGATAATTTAAAAATTGTTCAAGTATTCTCCTCTAGGTACGTTGATGCATATAAATAAACCAAATTTGGGAGGTTGGAAAAAATCAAACCTGTCAATGACAAAAATGTACATAAAATGGTGAAAAGGTACTTAAAAGGTTAAAATGGAGTGGCTTGATGTTTATTAGAAAACCAGGATTTTTTTCTATTACTAAAAGAAACAAAACCAAGAAGTCCAAAATTAAAAAAAGAGGAGCAGTTCGATGTTTATACAAAATTCAAATTTCCTTGTTATTAAAAGAATGGAAACAAGAAGTTCAAAAAAATAACACAAGTGTTCGATGTGCAAAAACGGGAAAATCCAAATTCGCTAACAAAAGGAACATAGGAAGTTCGAACAAAAAAATAGAGCAGTTAAAAAATAAAAGAAACACTTAGAAAAGTGGATATTTCACGGTTTCTAAAAATAAAAAAGCGAGATGTTCAAATTTTAAAAATAGAGAAGCTAAAAAATAAAAAAGCGAGATGTTCAAATTTTAAAAATAAAAGAAACACTTAGAAACATTTCTAAATTAAAAAACTCTAGAAGTTCAAATTTAAATAAACGGAGGTCCAACATTTATTACAAAACTAGGATATTTCTGTTACTAAAATAAATAATCGAGAAGTCCAAATTACAAAAATAGAGAAGTTCGATATTTGCCAAAAAAAGGTCGAACTTTCATTGCTACTAAATAAAAATGAAGAGGATCAACTAAAAAAGGAGTAGTCGATATATATGGGAAACTTAAATTCTTTCCGTTCCTAGGAAAAATAAATATATGAAGTTCAATTTCTAAAGAAATGTTTGGTGCTTATTTAAAAACAATTTTTTTCTAAGAATAATGGTAAGAAGTTCAAATTGAAATAACACAGAAGTTCAAAAGTATATAAAAAAACTCAGGTTTTCTAAAAAGACTTTTGCTAGAAATTCACGTGGTCAGCCCAGGAGAGTTCAAAAAATGTTGTGAAGGAGGTGCCGTGAGTTTACATGTGCAAAAATACACAAAAAATGTTGTGCAAATCCGATGAACGGGTGAAAAATTACGAACAAAAATGCATGAGAGAAGTTCAACGTGAAAACAGCAAGCAGTAAAACTACTACACTAAATGCGCTTCGGATGAGAACAAAAGGAATAAAAAAAACTAAAAGCCTAAAAGGTTTGTTGCGAGAAGTTCACGTCCTCCTCCCTGCACGGTTCAAAAATTGTATTACGAGACTCCGACCTTCAATTAAATGTTATAAAAGAGAGACAAAAACAACATTGTGTTTGCCATTTTTAAAACGGCTCTCAAACGGCAACAAATGTTTAACACATGTCTAAATAGAAAAGTTGCTTCAATTCATAAGCTTTCCAAGCATATATTATATGTTACATTCCAATGAACGGTTTAAATTTTTTGTGTAGAACGTTTAAGAAACTTTTTATCTATTTCAACTAATACTTTTGAACCGTTGTGAGCATGAAAAACTGATCAACACGGGAAAGTTCTGTGTTTTCAACAGCTTTCCATCGGTATATCATTTGCTCAATTCCGGTAAATGGTTACGGTCAAAAACAGAGTGAAGTTCAAACAGACTTCCCCAGAAGTTCAACTACTTCACACAGTGCATAAAAAAGATAGAGAAATAAAACCAGGAAGTCTATATTAAAAAGATGGAGAAGTTCGATTATAGAAAACTCATATTTTCCTCGTTATTAAAGAATGGAAACAATAAGTTCAAAAATTAAATAATAAGAAATTCAACTTTAAAAAATAGAGCGCTTCAAAATTTCATAAATAGATTAAGAAATAAAACTAGGAAGTCCAAATTAAAAAGATGGAGAAGTTCGATGATTATAGAAAACTCAGATTTTCCTCGTTATTAAAGAATGGAAACAAGAAGTTCAACTTTTAAAAATAGAGCGCTTCAAAATTTCATAAAAAAGATTAAGAAATTTAGACTAATATTCATAAAAAACTCAGATATTTTCACATAACCGAGAGAAGTTCAACTTGATAACTGCCAGAAGTTCATGTACTACACGGTGTGCATTTTGTATTAAAAAAAGCAAAGACTAAAATTTTGTCGGTATAAGTTCAAGTCCTTCGTCGGAGAAAGTGAAAAAAATATTATGAGAGAGGTTTATACAAAAGAAATACCATTTGTGTAACACTTGACGAATGGATGAGAAAATTACAAATGAAAAATAAGTCACAGAAGTTCAACGTGAAAACAGCAGGAAGTTAACCTACTGCACTGAATGAATATTAGATGAAAAACTTTTAAAATTGCCGCGAGTATGAAAAAATGATCAACACGGGAAAGTTGCGTGTTTACAACAGTTTTCCATCGGTATATCACTTGCTCAATTTCGGAGAGTGGATGGAGAGCTACGAGTAGTGGATGGAGATCTACGATCAAAAAAAGCACGTGAAAAACAAGTGAAGTTTAAGTAGACATGCCGAGAAGTTCAGGTTCTTCACGTGGTGCATTTTCGAAGAATCTGTTTCGCGATAAAGGTAGAACGAATGATCTCGCCATTTTTGAAATTACTTGAAAATGGCTGGGAATCACAGAAATCATCAACATTAAAATGTTTCACATTTTCCTTAGCTTTTCAACGGTATATTATTTGCCCCATTCCGATAAACTTTGTAGAAATTACGGCGAAAATACGTTTTTAGCCATTTTCAAGATTGACTTAAAACAATAAGGAACTGGGAGAAACAATATATACCAACAAGTTTCGCATTCCCTCAAGCTTTCCAATGCCATATCATTTGCTACATTCGGACATACGGTTAAAGAAATAGATCGAAAATACGAACTCGGTGGAACTTGTACCGTTTTCTAAATTACTCTTAAACCGTTCAAAATTAGGAAAAACTTTCTACATGAGAAAGTAGCGCATTTTCATAAGCTTTCCAACGCCATATCATTTGCCTTGATTGGATTAGCCTTCTAGAAATGACATCGAAAATACGATCTCAGCTGTTCGGTTTTCAAAATTTTATGATTTTCCTACTCTTTAACCATAGGGAATTAGAGAAAATTTCAACATGTGGTAGGAGCGGTTTTGCAGCAGCTTTCCAAGGCTATATTATTTGCCTCATTCCGATAAACGGTTTATAAATGAGATCGAAAAAACGATTCACGTTTTTTGTATGAAGAAAAAACGGTTTTCAAAACTGCTCTTAAACCGCTTACATTTTGCCAAAAAATTAACTTGGGTCATGATACTGGTACTCATAGCTTTCCAACGGTATATCGCAAGCCCCATTTGGGCAATGTTGGCGGAAGTTCAACCTAGCACTAGGGAAAGTTCAGGTCGAACAACTCAGGGAGTAAAATTGCAAAAAACACAATTTCATCACGACCTGAGAGCTAAAAAACTTTTCTAGATTACACTAACATCATATAGAACACGACTAACAAGAATAATTCGCGGGAAAAGCCACAGTTGCAAAGATAGCCCGAAGGTCGTGTTCGTAAGAATAATATTCTGATCACAACCTGAACTGCTAGAGTAACGCGCTTGAAGTTCCCTCTGTACAAACCCGAACTTCGGGCTATCTTTGCAACCGTGGCTTCCCTCGCGAATTATTCCGATCGGTAGTGTTGTGTGGGATGTGACTGTAATCCAGATACTCATACCTGCATCTAAATGCTCGTTTTGATTCATAATTTTGCATTTTGGCGGATTCACTCTCGGGGCGGATGAACTCGTGTCTGTTTATAAGTTTAATGCATTCAGTGGATGTTCTGGAACCTCTAACATGATGGTAATTTGGTGTAAGTACGAGTTTCATGGGCAATTTGTCGTTAATTTCAACGGTTTGATTTGAGGATCTGTGTTCTTCGTCCGCGGGAGTGGTTCCGCCGCTTCTGTAGATTTGTTATTTTTATTTGAGTATAGAGGGCGGATTTGATTGCAGTAGTGAGATTGGACCGTTCATGCATTGTTAATTCCATCGGGAAGGCGAATACACCGCTGAAATCGGGCGATTGGATCTCCTGTCCGCCCGTGCTGGTTTTCGGTTCTTCAATGAGACAACTTGGTTGATTTATCGTTTTGATGTCAGGGCGCAATAGGATATCGTTCGAGGTCGCCGCCTGAGAAGGTGTAGTCACCCAAGTGATTAAATCTGAAAAGCAAATTCGATAATGAGTTTTTTCAGTGATTCTACTATCTGTGTTACAGAGTTGGACTTCTCCACCTTTTGTGCTTGAACCTCCCTCGTTTTAATGCATGTTTTTTGGTTGATGCTGCAATACGATCTGTTCGGTTGGTGTTGTTATAAAAAATTTGTGTATGCTTTTTTTGTTTTTCAGAGTACTCATATACGTAAATGTGGATGTGGTCCATAGATACACAAATCATCCTCTTTATATTTATTCTGTCTTCGGGGCTAGTTTTTTGGATCATCCACCTTCTGTGGTAGTAATTGGACTTCTATGCTACGAGTGATTGAACTTCCTGATTTCCACATTGCAATGTGGTGCAACATCGCGCTCTATTTTTTGTTTTTTGTTTTTTTTCGTAATTTTCAATTTACTAATTTGAGTTTTAGTTTGTTCCGTGGCAACTATGGTATTATTCCCAAATATGCATGCATACCTTACTTTTTTGTGTAACACGTTTGCATACTTCAAACAGTGGTAGAACTTCAGTTTGTGTTTAACGTGAACTTGCAAGATTTTCGCTTCTGTGTAATTTGTCTTTTCTACATGTTCATTTGATGTTTTTTCCAAACGTCGAACTTCTGTGTTTTTACAACTTGAACTTACCTTTATTTAGAACATTTTATTAGTTAACTTACACCTTATGCATTTTGTTTCTTCGCCACTAAACATTATCATTCCTCAGGTGCTTCTTTCTTGGTTATTATGTCACAACAAAAATTTTCTTGAATGTTGGTTCATCTTTTTGGCATTGATATTCCAGGACAGATTACATTCCAGAAATCAAAAACCCTTAGTAGATTTCTTCTGCAATTTGTTGTAACTAGTGTGTAAGTGTGGAGCTGGATCACAAGCACTATCTTCAGTAGGATCTGGACTTCTTTTTTATTAATGGTCGAACTTCTGGTTTTGGAGATTTGCACTCCACATTGGAAGGTGAAGGTGCATGATGCTCTATATTTTGTTTGTTTGGTTTTCTTTGTAATTTTAATTCTCCAGATGTTCTTTTTAGACTTTTGTCTCTTGAGAAATCATGGGATTAGCCCAAGTATGGGCCGAGACGGGAACGAGCCGGAGCAGGCGACGACGCGGCGTGCCGCGTCGTCGCATGCGGAGGCGAGTCCGTCACATCCGTGACCCCACTATCTATCTTAGGGTTTTTAGGGTTTAGGGTGCGTGCGGTGGGGGTGGAAATAGAATGACCGCATTGCATCCTGTCAAATCCTAGTGCGCGGCAATGCGGTAGCACGAGGCCGAGCAGGGGGGAGGGGGTCGGGACCCCACTCCCCTCCCCTCCCCCTGCGAGGCCGAGACAGGAACGAGCCGGAACAGGCGACGACGCGGCATGCCTCGTCGTCGCATGCGGAGGCGAGTCCGTCACATCCGTGACCCCACTATCTATCTTAGGGTTTTTAGGGTTTATGGTGAACTTCATCTGTTTTTGTACTTGAACTTCTTATTTTTGTTTCTTTATGGTTTATTTATTCTTATTCCTTTAATTCTTTTATTAGGGTACTTAAACTTCTGTTCTTTATTTTTTGAACTTCTTTTCTCTTGTTTTTTTAGGGGAATATTTATGTATGTATGTTTCTTCCTTTAGTAGTGTATTTGCCATCTATTTTTGGTTTTGAGGATATCAGTTGTGCTGTTTTGTGATCTTATCACATTATAATAGATGCATTCAAATGGTGCATTTTTTATCTACACATGTATTTACTATTTTAGCAGTTGGGGGGTAAAAGTGTAAATTCAGTAGCGCTGCAAGTCCCACGACAGAGAGGCATAAATTGACCATCTCCCTCACCACCACCTGTCAGAAAACTCCTCTCCCCTTGTCGCTCTCTCTCTCCCCCTCTCCGTCGCTCCGCTGCCTTCCTCTCCTCCAACTCCCCCCGATTTCTCCGACCATGTCCCCTGCCCTGGTGCTGGAGTAACCGGCGCACGCCCCAGCTCCTATTTCTCCCCCACGCCCCGCTCTCTCTCGCCCAGCCCGGTCTCTTCTGCTCTAAAGCGAGGGCGGCAACTGCCTGCACGGTTGCAAGGTGCGCGTGGCGTCGTGGGGAGTGGAAGAACCGGTGCGGATTCGTGCGTGCGGGAGTCGTCTAGAGAGGTACAAGTGTTGCCCCCTCCTAATGCTTGCTTCTAGTTTCGCCAGATCTGTCGAGGCCTGCATGTTTCTTCTGTGTGCTCTCGCGTCCGCCTCCCTCCCCCTTCTTCTGATGGTTTGGTGGTAGATTAGGTAGGGTTCTTGTGCGTGTAGTGGTTGGATTTCAATTCCCCATGGTCAGATTTGTTTCTGAGATGCTTGTGTGTGCTATTTGTCCCTTCATACTTGTGTGGATTTCATTTCCACTTTGTTGATTTTAGCAGTCAGATGCATGTAAGAGAGGGTGTGGTGTGATGGATGGTTGATGCTGGATCTGATGTATTTAATTGCATTAGTGCTGTGGATTTCGAAGTCTAGATTATGTCTGTGATATTGTAGTTAGTTTATGGATACATTTTTTGTTGTGCTTTCCTAGATGTCCCACTGTTCATCCTTTTATACTTGTTGGTATGTTCTGGTTGTTTCATCCTAGGGTTTGATTCAGTTTCTTTTTGTATTTTGTTGTATGATTTTGTACTTGCTAACTATATGCAATCAATCCCCTGTTTTTAGCAGGTTGGTCTAGTGTTTGGAGTTGCATTCATCAAGGCGGTTGTGTTGTCATGGCTTCAAAACCTTCTCCAGGTATCTTAATGTAGTTGTATCTTGTATTTTAAATAGCATTATTCTCATATATGTCTGCCCATATCTTCACTTAGTATTCATGTTGGACTGCCATTCTTAATAGTGTGAACTTCTAGTAATGGTTATGTGTGTGCTTTTTATCATTAGTTTGAGCTAGTAGAGTGTTTGCTTACTTTATAGTTGATTATTTTGCAGGTGAAACTTTGTCACCAAGTTTTGTTGGACTTCCCAGATGTTTCATTTTTGTAGTGTATATCTTTGTTTTTTTTGTTATCATGTTGATGGTATTGATATTTAGTTTGCGTGTGAAATACTGTTTGTGGTCATGCTACATCTTTTTTATGTGCTACTTGCTTGGGTCACATAGTTGAACTTCTGGTTTTAATTATTGTTTGATTGCAATGAAATTTGGTTGAACTTCTGTTGTGCGCATTTTGTTCTACTGCTTTGTTATGTATCGTTGAACTTCTGGACATTCATGATATATGTAGTAGCCCCTCTGGTGTAGATTTTTTTGTATATAGTTTGTATATTTTTAGTTTGTTTTTTGTGTTTACTGCTTTGATAGGTATTGTAGAACTTCTGGGTATTGGACATTGTTGTAAAAGTAGAAGTCCCTTTGGTGTAGGATTGCGGATTAGAACTCCGTTGCCTTTTTACTTGCATTTTTTGTAGTTGGTGATGAGTTGAATAGTTCTGGAAAAAATGCATGCGATCAAGTTGGAGCTTCAGAGGTTAATACTGATGCTCCAATATCTGATGCGGCTAAATCACCCATTATCCCTTTGACTGTGATTGCCGAGGTTGCTTTGAGCCTTGAGATTTTTTCATGCCTTGAAGATCTTGCTTCTGCAGCTCTTGCTTCACCTAGTATGTGAAACCCCTTTTCTTTTCATTTTAAAGTTTTGAGCCATGTTTTTTTTAGCTTGTTCATGTAGTTTGTTTTTGTTTTTGTTCCTGATTTTTTTTTATTTTTTGCTTCGATTTTTTGTGTTCTTTGCAGATGTGTCCATAGAGGAGAAAGCTGTGAACACCATCAACGATTTTTTATCTGAGTTGGGTTTATCACAAACCCCTGCTGCTGCTGAGGAGGTGGCTCCGTCAGTCAAAGGTTGTGATTCCATTCCAGATCCTTTGTGCTCTCTAGAGATGTCAGAGACGCAGTCGCAGTCTGTTGATGGCATTGAACTTGTCACGCAACCCGAGGATGTGCCTCTTCAGCTTCTCCTGGAGGACCAACGTAAGAGGAAGAAGCAAGAAGATTTTGACAAGAAGAGGGCGGCCCGCCTTGAGAAAGGTTCTGATGTTCCTGGATCTGTTCATGCGGATGAGCTCACTATTCAGGAAGACGTGTCGTGTGGTAGTGATTGCACGGTTGTCCCTGTTAAGAAGAAAATCAAGAAGACTGCTGCGAGGAAGCTAGTAGTTGGTGCAGTTACTCCTCGGAGGAGCCCACGTGTTTCAAGGCCTGCAGAAGTTGTTGAAGATGAAGGGTTAGGCCTTGGTGGTACGCCACGCCGTAGTTCTCGTGTGCTTGCCACTACCACGCCTACACCTTCTCTGCTTGGTGCTGGTGCATCTGGTAAGGGGAAGAAATACGGCGTGAAGCGCAAGGTTCCACCTGCAAAGGTCAACAAGGGTGTGAAGAAGTGTTCTCGTGTTAATCCAAAGGACAAGGATGATGTTGATTTCAGTGCTGATGATGAGGACGACGTTGATGATGATGCTGCCGCTAATCAGGTATGAATGTCTCATGTTTAATGTTTTTTAGAGCATTTGTCGTTGTTGTTGTAGTTTTATTGTTTTTAGCACTGCCTTGGCGTACATAGCAGACCTTCTGCTCCATCTCCATATAGACGAATAAATTAGCCGACATGCTTTGCTTTTATGGTATTACTGCCTTTGTGTACATAGTTGGACTTCTGGGTATATACATGAAGAAATTAGCTCAACTTGTTGCTATGCATGTTTGATTACTGCCTTAGTGTATATGGTTGAACTTCTGCTTTTTAAATTTCCAACATTTTTGAAAGCATGTTAACTAGTGTTCATACATGGTTGTACTGCCTATGTAGACATAGTTGGACTTCTGAGATACATGTTTGATTACTGCCTTGGTATACATGGTTGAACTTCTACTTTTGTAAGTTTCCAACATTTTTGAAAGCATGTTAACTTCTGGTCATACATGGTTGTACTGCCTATGTAGACATAGTTGGACTTCTGAGATGTGGTGCGTATGATGGCATTAGTGGAATTTTGGTGAAGCTTGTGTGTCTCATTGTTCTGCCTTTTTTCCTTGTCAATGTATTTTTTTCAGTATCAGCTTGTGTAGCGGCCTGAGAGGAGGAAGAGAGGAGGCAAAGCGCCCGAAGAAGGTGGCCAAGGAGGAGGTGAGGCGAAACGTTTTAACAAGACGGTTCGCTGCTCACTGAAAGAGGTCTAGACCTGTGCGGAAATGCTACAACTTAGGCACAAGACGAGGGTTATCAATGTCGGTTTTGGTTGTGTGTTTGACTTGAAGGTTGATTCGAACATTTCTCGTCCTTTGATGGGCAACATCTACACGAGGATTGACCCTTCAACCATGATTTTGGACATGGGTGAGGCGAACAAGGTTCTACGTATTACAAGTGATGCTATTCACCATCTCTTTGGGTTCCCTCAAGGTAATCGTACCCCCCCTAGGCCCTCGAATGATGGTTTCGATGATGCTGTTATGAGGTTGAAGGGAAAGCTTGGGTATGCTAGGAGTGACGACATCAAGACAAAGGATTTGCGGAATATCCTCGCTGAACTTGTGAAGGATGAGACGAAGGATGATCTTGCTATGCAGGTGTTTTACCTTATTGTTTTCATGAAGGTGGTTATCCCTGGAACGTCTACACGAGTGTCCAGGGAGGCAGGAATGGCCGAGAACCTTGTGTTTGAGGACATGGCAGACATGTACTACTGCCAGTTGGTTGTTGACGATATTCGGAGTGTTGTTGTTAGGTATCAACAAGGTACTAGCAGAGGAAAAGCTGTCACAGGCTATGCCATTGCGCCACTGCTTATGTATCTGGACTGCCTTATCATTGGAAAGACGCCTAATATTGAATTGAGGACCCCTCGCATCAATTTCATGGATCAGGCCAAGCCTCTTGAGCTTGCTGTGCTGACTTGGTCACGAAGGGTGATGTTGACCCAGCCAACTGGGTGTTTGGGAGACTGCCTGTGAGTGTTTCTATGCATTATTCTTTCCTGTGTAGTTTAACTTGAACTTCTGGTATTGTCTTGTATATTTTTTGTTCCCATGTTCCTTCATTTGTTTTCTGACGTGTTGACATTTATTTGGACATATATTTGGCCCTGTGGAATATTTGGAAAAAGTGACAGAAAAGAAAAAGAAAAAGGGGCATGTTCCTGCTGGGCCAGAACAGCTGCGGGGCAGCAGGCCCAGCCAGTGGGCCGGCCCAGCCGAGCCAGCGCACAGCGCACAGCGCGCACGCCCGCCCACCCATTTCAAACCTGACGGCCGGGGCCCGCGGGTCAAGGAGAGAGAGGGGCACGGGAACGAGGGAGAGGATGACAGGCGCGGCCCACCTATCATCACTAACCCGTGGACAGGGGGTTCGCGGTGCTCACCGGCGACGATGCAGGTCACGGCGAGCTCCGACGAGTGCGGGGATGGCTTCAGGAGGCTTCTGCACGTCGACGGGTGGTGGACTCGGCCGGCGGGGGTGCCTGGTTCGCTGGCGACGAGGAGCTGCGGCAGAGGAGCTTCAGGAGGCGGTGGCTCCGGCCGTTTCTAGCTGCAAAAGAGAGGGGAAATGGAGGGGAAATGATCAGGGAGGTGTGGAGGGCCCAGATCGAGAGAGAGGAGGGGCGGAGGGAGCCCGTACCCTGAGATCGACGGCGACCCGAGGCGGCGGAGCTCGAGCTCGATCTCCAGCTCGGGCGGCTCTGGGGAGGAACTTGGGGTGCAGGGGAGCGACTAGGGGAGTGAGAGGGCGAGTGGTGAGGAGAGGAGAGCTCGGGGAAGCCTTTAAATAGGCGAACGGTGAGGTCCAGTAGACCCGTGCGCCGGTGAGCTCACGCTCGTCGCTACAGGGCTCGGGGAAGGCAGGCGTGGTGTCTGGGGTGTTCCTGGACGTCGACCACGTCGGGTGAGATAGAGGGAGGAAGTGGGGAGAGGTCAGGGGCGCGCGCGTGCGAGCCGCTCCATTTGTGCGCTCGGGCGGCCTTTGTTCGCTAGCGCGGAGGCGTGGGGAGGAGGAGAGAGGAGGGGGACAGCGCCGTGGCGTGTCGTGGACGCCGAGGCACATCGGCAGGCCCGCGGGGGGAGGCTCGAGGTGGTGGGGGGCATCGGGCAGAGGGCGGCTACAGTGCGGGAACGCACTGTAGCACGCTCTGGAGCGTGCATTTGGCATGCCATGGCATATTATATGCCTTGTGGGCGCGGCCACTGATGTCTGGCAGCCCTAGGAGGGAGTAAAGAAGAGGGGAGGGACTTTGGATGCCCTGGAGAGCCAGTAGGGGAGGAGAGAGGGTGAGGGGAAGAGAGAAAGTGGCTATCCAGAGAGAGAAAGTGGGGTTTTACCCATCCAATAATGGAGCTGTGGACTTGCCATTGTTACTGGAGGTGAAAGGGGTCTAGGAGAAGCTGTGGTAAAAAGCTTAGCTCAAGGAGAATTGTTTTAGTGGTCAAAAGGGGGATTTTTGAAAAGTGGCAGAAGGTGTTTGATAAGGGTTTTGGCAAGCAAATGATTTCCAATTGCCATGATGGTCCACAGGGTGAAATGTCACATATAATTGGGTCCTTCCACCAATTTGGAGTTTATTTGGGCAAAGTTGCCAATGCAACTTTTGTAAACCCTAGAAATTAGCAGAAATGGATTTGTGTAGATCTAGTTGAGCAAATCACTTCTCCTTGATGCACCACTTGGTGTAGTGGCCTCATTTGGTCATGTGAGCATGGGTACAAAAGTTGGGGTCAAGGAGACAAAGTTGGTAGTACAAACTTGTTCAAATATGGTTCTGGTCAGAGTGGGTTTTGGGGCATTTTGGTGACCCAAAATGACTTTAATTGGCATGAGGCTTTGCAAGGTGATGACAATATGCATTTGTGACTTGCTGGATTTTCCTTGGATTTTTATGAAAATATTTCCTGTAGAAATATTTCAAATCCTTGAAATGGGCAGAAATGGTTTTGGGAGGTTTTGTCCAATATTTTGATCATAACCATGCGTTGAAACTCATATATATGGAAAATATATGTCCATTGAGTCCCCCTAATTTTTCTCAAATATTTTTAAAGCTTTTAAATAATTTTAACCTATTTAAGACCATTTCTGGCCTTAGGAAAAATCCTTTAATAAAATAGGAAAATAACTTTCAAAATTATATTTTTGTGGTTTCTGGGTATCCTATATCTAATAGGAGTCAAATATGTCTTTGTTAATATTTGTACTGCCCTTAATTAAGTATTTGCAGTGCAAACCTCAATCCAGGGGTTTTTGGAAAACTAATTTTTGAAAATACTTTTTGGCCAAATTATTTTTGTAAGAAAATACTATATTGCTCTATACACATGGCATGATCATTGGGCAGAAGTTTGGGACAAGGAGATGAAGTATAGAAGGTGGAGTAGTTGACTATACAGAGCACTTGAAAAACCACACAGAGAAAACCAACTTCAAAATAAAAGCCAAATAATTGCAAAAGTTTTTGTTGGTCCAAATTTTCATGCTTTATTAATGCAAATGACATGATACAAAATGCAGGGTGTGACAGACCTACCCCCCTTACAAGAATCTCGTCCCCGAGATTCCTAAACTAGGCTTTAAAGAGATAAGGAAACTCGGATCTAAGGTAGTCTTCATGTTCCCAGGTTGCTTCTGCTTCAGTGTGGTTGCTCCACTGGACCTTGAAGTACTTGATCATGCGGCTTCGATTGCATCGCTCAGCCTCATCCAAAATGCAGATGGGCCTCTCACGGTAAGTCAAATCAGGATGAAGGTTAATGGCTTGATGATTGACGTCCTTGTAAAGATCAGGCTTGTCTGGGACTTGAAGACACTTCCGGAGTTGTGACACGTGGAATACGTTGTGCACATCAGATAGTTCAGGCGGAAGTTCCAACTGGTAAGCCACTTCTCCTCGTCGGTCAGTGATCTTGAAGGGGCCGATGTATCTTGGGGCGAGCTTTCCTTTGATATGGAAGCGCTGGTTTCCCTTGAGGGGTGTGACCCGGAGATAGACATGGTATCCAACTCGGAAGTTCATGTCTCTATGACGTGAGTCAGCGTAGCTCTTCTGCCTTGACTTGGCAATCTTCAAACGCTCTCGGACAAGCTGGACTTGCTCTTCTGCTTCACGGAGGATTTCGGGCCCAAAAACTAGCCCTTCTCCGGTCTCTGACCAATTGAGGGGTGTGCGACACTTGTGTCCGTACAACACCTCAAATGGTGCCATTTGGAGGCTGGACTGATAATTGTTGTTGTAGGAAAACTCGGCGAAAGGGAGGCAATCTTCCCACCTAGCTCCATATGCTAAGACACAGGCTCGGAGCATGTCCTCGAGTATCTGATTCACTCGTTCTGTCTGACCTCCGGTCTGTGGGTGGAAAGCAGTGCTGAAGGACAAATTGGTCCCCATGGCCTCTTGGAACTTCTTCCAGAACCTTGAGGTAAACTGGGTTCCTCGGTCTGACACAATCTCTTTGGGAACACCATGAAGGCTTACGATTCTGTTGATGTAGAGGCTGGCTAGCTGGTTTCCCTTGTAAGTCGTTTTGACAGGAATGAAATGGGCTACTTTGGTCAAATGGTCGACTATGACCCATATGGAGTCATGTCACTTATTTGACCTGGGTAATCCAGTGATAAAGTCCATTCTGACTTTATCCCATTTCCATTCGGGCACCTTGAGAGGCTGTAACAATCCAGCGGGTCGCTGATGTTCAGCTTTGACCCTTTGGCATATGTCACACTTAGCAACGAAAGTGACTATCTCTCTCTTCATGCCATGCCACCAGAATCTTTCCTTTAGGTCTTGATACATCTTGGTTCCTCCGGGGTGGATGGAATACGGGGTGTCATGAGCTTCTTGCAAGATCAAATTCTTGAGCTCAATCTTGTTGGGTACGCAAATGCGATTTCCAAACCACACAATTCCTTGCTCATCCTCTGAGAATCCTGGGGCCTTGCCTGCCTTGATCTTCCTCTTGATGCCTTTAATACTTTCGTGTCCCTTTTGAGCTTCCTTAATATCATACATCAGGGTAGGCTTGACTTCAAGGTTGGCTAAGAATCTTGGTGCAACCAGTTCCAACCCGAAGCTTTCAAGTTCTTCATACAAGGCGGGTAGCCTTTTCTTAAGCATAGCATTCAAGGTACAAGCCTTTCTGCTTAATGCATCTGCTACCACATTAGCCTTTCCAGGGTGGTATTGAACACTGAGATCATAATCCTTGATCAATTCTAGCCACCTTCTTTGCCTCATGTTCAATTCCTTCTGAGTGAAAATATACTTCAGACTTTTGTGATCCGTGTATATCTCACACCGCTTCCCTAGGAGGTAATGTCGCCATGTCTTCAGGGCATGAACTACAGCGGCCAACTCGAGGTCATGAGTAGCATAGTTCTCTTCATGAGGCCGTAGTTTCCTTGAAAGGTAAGCTATGACTCTGCCCTCTTCCAACAGAACACCTCCCAGTCCGGTTCTTGACGCATCACAGTATATCACAAACTCCTTGTGTATATCTGGTGTGGCCAGAACTGGGGCGGTGGTCAATCTCTTCTTCAGCTCCTGGAAGCTTTCTTCACACTTTGGCGTCCATTCAAACTTCTTGTCCTTCTTCAAGAGCTGAGTCATGGGTCGTGCAATGCTTGAGAATCCTTCAACGAACTTGCGGTAATATCCCGCGAGTCCGAGGAAGCTTCTGACTTCCTTCACATTGCTTGGGGATTTCCATTCAGTCACGGCTTCAATCTTAGCGGGATCGACTGACAATCCTTCTTTAGTCAAAACATGATCCAAGAATCCAACCTCATGCAGCCAACATTCACACTTGCTGAACTTGGCATACAATTGGTGCTCTCGAAGCTTGTCTAGGACCATCCTCAAGTGCTGCGCGTGCTCTTCTTCCGTCTTTGAGAAGACAAGAATGTCATCAATGAACACAACGACAAACTTGTCCAAATATTCCATGAAGACCTTATTCATGAGATACATGAAGTAAGCTGGGGCATTGGTCAATCCAAAGGACATGACCGTGCACTCATACAGGCCATATCTGGTTACAAATGCCGTCTTGGGAATATCTTGGGGTCTGATTTTCAGCTGGTAGTACCCAGATCTGAGGTCAATCTTGGAAAACACTTTGGCCCCATTGAGTTGATCAAACAGATCTTCAATCTTAGGAAGTGGATACTTGTTCTTAATTGTAACTTCATTGAGGGAGCGGTAGTCAATGCATAAGCGGATGGTACCGTCCTTCTTTGCCACAAACAGAATAGGTGATCCCCAAGGGGAGGCACTAGGGCGGATAAATCCTTTCCTCAACTGCTCTTCCAGTTGCTTCTTCAACTCCGCCAACTCTTCCGATCCCATTCTATAAGTCTTCTTATAGATGGGTCCTGCTCCGGGCATGAGCTCGATGATGAACTCGATGTCTCGGTCAGGAGGCATTCCCGGTGGCTCATCAGGAAAGACATCGGGGTATTCGCATACTACCGGCACTTGCTCCAATCCAACCTCAGTCAGACAGTTGAATTGGTTGACTTGAGCAGAGGTGGGGTTGGGAGCAAACTTAACTTCGACTCCTTGGTCATTGGTTACAGTGACAGTCCGGTTGGCACAATCTAACAAGCCTTGGTGCTTGATGAGCCAATCCATTCCTAAGATCACATCCAAGCCTTGTGATCTTAAGATGATAAGGTCTGCTTGGAAGTCTACCCCATTAATGACAATCCCTACTCCCTTACATCCTATCTTGGCTCTCATTTCTGCTCCGGGGGTTTGTACCACCATGGGGTTATTCAGGGGTGTAGGGGTCATGCCACTTTTTAATGCAAACCTTTGGGTGACAAATGAATGCGTGGCTCCAGAATCAAACAAGACAGTTGCAGGTGTTGAGTTGACAAGGAACGTACCTAGCACGACGTCCGGGTCTTCCTGGGCTTCCTTTGTAGTGACATGATTCATACGACCCTTGCCGTTGTTGGGCGGGTTGCGGGGAGCTTGGTTCCTTAGTGCCATTCCACGGCCTTGTCCTAGGTTCTGCGCATTGGGGCGCGGGGCGTCGGGCTTCTTGTTGGGGCAATTCTTGGAGTAGTGTCCTGGCTAGCCACATCCAAAGCAAGTGACTTGGTTGGGGTTACTGCTCTTGCCGACATTGTTATTGGGGTTGTTGTAAGCTGGCCTGGGGTTGGCATACTGCTGAGGTGGATAGTTGGTGCGGGGTGCAGGAGCTCTTGGCTGCTGATAGGTCGGCTTGACCGGGTCAGACTGCCACGGGCGAGGCTTCTGGTTGCTGGAGCTACCCTTGCTGATCATCTTGCGCTTACGGTTATCATCCAAAGCACGTCGCTTGTCTTCAAGCATGAGTGCCTTGTTCACCAGATCAGGAAAGGTCGGGCAGTCACACACAACAAGCGAGTACTGCAGAGTCTGGTTAAGGCCTTC
The DNA here is from genome assembly GCA_032464435.1 of Aegilops umbellulata. Lineage (NCBI taxonomy): Eukaryota > Viridiplantae > Streptophyta > Magnoliopsida > Poales > Poaceae > Aegilops > Aegilops umbellulata. The sequence continues at coordinate 145,415,007 of CP136059.1, read as the reverse complement.
CATGAAGCGCTCCTTTTTGGCAGCATCAGTGCTGACATCTTCAGGGGCATACCTTGAGAGAACACTGAACTTCTGCATGTACTCCTTGACAGTGCTACTACCTTGCTTCAGGGCTCGGAACTCATGCTTCTTGATGGCCATATTTCCGGAAGGAATGTGGGCCTTGCGGAATTCTGCCTTGAAGTCATTCCAAGTGATGTTTCGCTTAGCATGCATGGCCTTGAATCCATCCCACCAAGCTCTAGAAGTTCCCCCGAGACAGTGAGCAGCATATGCCACCTTCTCACGGTCTTCCGTGCATCCGACTAGTTCCAGCAGATCCTCAATGGTGCGGACCCAATCGTCTGGATCCAGGGGTTCAGCAGTCTTGATGAAGGTGGGTGGTGCATGCTTCTTGAACTCCACCAACGTGGAACGTCCATTGATGTTTCCCGCCGGCTGGCGGTTGACAGCTTGGGCAATCATCTGGAGGGCTGCAGTGTTGGCTTGGCGTTCCTCTCGGAAGGCTTGGAGAAGCTGAGCCGTGTCCATTTTTGGAGGTGGTGGCGGTGGTGGAGCTTGTCCTTGGGTTTGGTCCTGACTGGCTCCTCCTCCGGCTTCTTGCTGCTGGGTAGAGGTACTAGTACGAGTTACAACAGGCATCCTGTTGGAGCGATCAAGGTCTCATGATTGGGAAAGATGGGGAAAGCAATATAGATGGGATGCCTAGTAAGGGGGTTGGTATGACACTAATTGTTTTCATGCAAGGGCCAAAAGGCCAAACACATTCATTAAAATTCCAAATGGGTGATGTAGTCGCTTACAAGTTCCCGTAGGAAAGCACGACGTCCATCAAACACTTCATTACAAGGACTCGACTTCGCATAGGGGTACACGACCTATCTACTGTAGGGGTTACTAACGGGCATATCCGGGTTGCGAATGATGCCTAAGTGGTGGAATGCTCGGTCGCGTAGTCTGGCTCTTTTGGGTCTTCCTCCTCGTCATCGGTGGCCTGACTTTCCTCTTCACTTGAAGGGGTGGGGGAGTGGAGGAGCTCAACACGGCGTTGCTTTGCCGATGGTGCGAAGAGCTTGCGGTATTCCTTTGCGCTCATGCGGTGTTGCTGCGGTGGTTCTCAATCCTTTGGGGGTCTCCCGCCTCGGTATGCGATTGCGGGCTGACCAGGGGGAGCACCATCCTTCTTGATCCTATCCGTCTTCTCTTGTGCATGGCGAAGAAGTGCCTTGGTCTCATGAAGTTCCTTTCGGAGTTCCATTGATTCCGAGGCCAAGTGTTGTGCCAAACTATCATCACAAAGGCTGAAGTAGGTTTGGAATCAGAGTGGAAGTCCTTCTTCTAGTGGAGGAGCTGGTGCACTGCTCTCATCCTCACCTTCCTTCCGGTAAGGCAAGAAGCGGGTTGCCATCTCATCTGCCATCTCGGGGAGAAGGTCTCGAAGGCGGGTGAGTGCCTTGAGGGTTGTCGTCTCGACAGCAAGAACTAGTGGTGCCATCTGGGGTCCCTCGAAGAACCAGCTTGTTGGAGAGTCATTGGCCTTCACGATCACTTCCACATGATACTCCGTCTCGGTGTCATTGATCCAGTGCTCATGGTAGGTGAACATGGGGGCTCGGTGGAACTGGCACTTCTTGAGGCTATCCTCGAGAAGCACGGGAAATCCGGTGGTCAGGAAGTCTTCGGGTACGGCAGTCATCTACAAAGGTTGAATGGGAGAGGTCAATAAGGGGAATATATCTTGGGTTGGGTAAGCTTCAGAAAAGAAGAGAAGTTTAGATGGTCTCAGGCTAACTAACGTCCATGCTAACTAAGGCTTCCTACAGTCAGGATGGCTCTGATACCAGCTCTATGGGGACCCCGACTCATAAGTCGTGATCACCGAATGCACGTGTACAGTGATCCCAGAGATCAATGCTCACTGAACACACAGAAGCTGAATAACAAGAGTCTTACATCCATACATACCGTTTTACACAAATTATGACCAATATCGTCAAGTCTTACATAGATAAAGCCTTAAGGGCTGAACATCAAATGAAACACAAGCAGCGGAAATCTTCGTCGATAAGTAGAACCCATGCCATCTGCCTTAACCCTACAGGCATTCTGACTGGGAAACGTTCTAGTTCGCATGTTCGTCTCCAAAGAATTCTTCTTCGAACTCCTGTTCTTCCATGCCTGGCCAATTAAATAACCAGTGGCAAGCCAATGAGTACTTTGAATGTACTCGCAAGCAACCCATGTTTTGGTTCAAGGTACAACAATGCATGATATACGTAAATTTTGCGGAAAGCTAGTTTTGAGTGCAATGACATGTTCAACAACTTGTAAGACATGCATCAGGAGAATTCAAGTAACCATGAGGACAGGCTACATATACCAACATAAATAGAGTGGGCACCAACCCAACTCAATCATGTGAAGTCCTTGACTTGACCCAAGTAGTTCCTCCCACTTATCCAAACACACACACTGGTTTGTAAACAAGTGGACGTAGCCCAAGAGCGGTTACCCAACTGTCCTTGACCGTGGACACGGCTATTCCAATAGTTTTAACACTCTGCAGAGGTTGCACACTTTACCCACAAGATCCGGGGAACTTCCGTGTCATCCACGACCCGCGGTACCTCAAGTACCCGGGGTAAGCACCCGATCACTATCTTTCCCTAGACGACACTAACATGGGGTCCACTCGTTGTTCCATGTCCTCACGATGTACATCATACGAGACTCACTCGAGATCGTAGCATCTGAAAGGGGACACAACGGTGTATCCGGTGCCCTGTGAAAATAGTCATGGCCGCCCTACCTGGCACAACCCCGTCCCGAGAGAGAGCACCAACTCTCCCCCGTCACTAGTAATGCGGGCCCCAAGCTAGTATCGACCTAGGTCATCAATAATGCCCTTTCCCATATAAGGGTAGAGTGGTTGCGCGTGTAAGGTTGGAATAACAGTCACAACTTAAACCAATCCGTTTTGGAAAACAACACACACTTGTCTCGGTATACCACCTCGTCATCAAGTGGTTACCCAACTCATCATCTCCCTCGGGCATAAGTGGCACCCGATGGGGTTTTCGAAAAGTCCTTTCAAAATACTTTGACTCCATCACCATGCATATACCAGTCCCTCTTTGCGCAGCAACTACTTTAGCATCCTATCTACTCCCACCGGCATAACCCTCATAAGAAGGTAGTGTCATGCATAATGCAGGTATCAACGAGGAAGTAACGAAGGCAACCCACCAAAGTGGTTACCATCTCATCATGATTTCGAAGCAACATTAATAAAGTGCTATATGACATGCATAAAAAAGGGTTTCATAGACATGGTCAAAGGGCTGCTTGCCTGGCTCGACAAAGTCTTCTGGGTCTTCAAAGTCTTCTAGTCCAATTCCTTTGTCAGCAACGCAATCTATCGTCGCAAATAATAATGAGAAAATAATGCAATAATAAAACAGAAAAACCAAAGTGCTCAGAAAAATGTCAACTCATTTTTGTAAAATACTAGGTTGAAAACTAAGAAGGGGAAATTCCTAGTTTTGGATTTGGAGTTATATTAGAGGGGATATGGATTTCCAAACAGAGATTAAGCTGCTCAAATTTGAATTTAAATTTGAACAGTACATAAAAGTTGGTTGGATTTGAATAAAAGTTGCACCATTAAATAGGTTGCAATATTTTGGAAATTTAGAAATTGGAATTAATTTATTTGGACATATATTTTGCCCTGTGGAATATTTGAAAAAAGTGACAGAAAAGAAAAAGAAAAAGGGGCTTGTTCCTGCTGGGCCAGAACAGCTGCGGGGCAGCAGGCCCAGCCAGCGGGCCGGCCCAACCGAGCCAGCGCACAGCGCACGTGCCCGCCCACCCATTTCAAACATGACGGCCGGGGCCCACATGTCAGGGAGAGAGAGGGGCGCGGGAACGAGGGAGAGGATGATAGGCGGGGCCCACCTATCATCACTAACCCATGGACAGGGGGGTCGCGGTGCTCACCGGCGACGATGCATGCCACGGCGAGCTCCGGCGAGTGCGGGGATGGCTTCAGGAGGCTTCCGCACGTCGACGAATGGTGGACTCAGCCGGCGGGGGTGCCTGGTTCGCCGGCGACGAGGAGCTGCGGTGGAGGAGCTTCGGGAGGCGGTGGCTCCGGCCGTTTCCGGCTACAAAAGAGAGGGGAAACGGAGGGGAAATGATCAGGGAGGTGTGGAGGACCCAGATCGAGAAAGAGGAGGGGCGGAGGGAGCCCATACCCTGAGATCGATGGCGACCCAAGGCGGCAGAGCTCGAGCTCGATCTCGAGCTCTGGCGGCTCTGGGGAGGAACTGGGGGTGCAGGGGAGCGACTAGGGGAGTGAGAGGGCGAGTGGTGAGGAGAGAAGAGCTCGGGGAAGCCTTTAAATAGGCGAACGGTGAGGTCCAGTAGACCCGTGCGCCGGCGAGCTCACGCTCGTCGCTGCAAGGCTCGGGGAAGGCAGTCGTGGTGTCTGGGGTGTTCCTGGACGTCGACCACGTCGGGTGAGATAGAGGGAGGAAGTGGGGAGAGGTCAGGGGCGCGCGCGTGTGAGCCGCTCCATTGGCGCGCTCAGGCGGCCTCTGTTCGCTAGCGCGGAGGCGTGGGGAGGAGGAGAGAGGAGGGGGACAGCGCCGTGGCGTGTCGCGGACGCCGAGGTACATCAGCAGGCGCGCGGGGGAGGCTCGAGGTGGTCGGGGGCATCGGGCAGAGGGCGGCTACAGTGCGGGAGCGCGCTGTAGCACGCTCTGGAGCATGCATTTGGCATGCCATGGCATATTATATGCCTTGTGGGCGCGGGCACTGATGTCTGGCAGCCCTAGGAGGGAGTAAAGAAGAGGGGAGGGACTTTGGATGCCCTGGAGAGCCAGTAGGGGAGGAGAGAGGGTGAGGGGAAGAGAGAAAGTGGATGTCCAGAGAGAGAAAGTGGGGTTTTACCCATCCAATAATGGAGCTGTGGACTTGCCATTGTTACTGGAGGTGAAAGGGGTCTAGGAGAAGCTGTGGTAAAAAGCTTAGCTCAAGGAGAATTGTTTTAGTGGTCAAAAGGGGATTTTTGAAAAGTGGCAGAAGGTGTTTGATAAGGGTTTTGGCAAGCAAATGATTTCCAATTTCCATGATGCTCCACAGGGTGAAATGTCACATATAATTGGGTCCTTCCACCAATTTGGAGTTTATTTGGGCAAAGTTGCCAATGCAACTTTTGTAAACCCTAGAAATTAGCAGAAATGGATTTGTGTAGATCTAGTCGAGCAAATCACTTCTCCTTGATGCACCACTTGGTGTAGTGGCCTCATTTGGTCATGTGAGCATGCTTACAAAAGTTGGGGTCAAGGAGAGAAAGTTGGTAGTACAAACTTGTTCAAATATGGTTCTGGTCAGAGAGGGTTTTGGGGCATTTTGGTGACCCAAAATGACTTTAATTGGCATGAGACTTTGCAAGGTGATCACAATATGCATTTGTGACTTGCTGGATTTTCCTTGAATTTTTATGAAAATATTTTCTATAAAAATATTTCAACTCCTTGAAATGGGCAGAAATGGTTTTGGGAGGTTTTGTCCAATATTTTGATCATAACCATCCGTTGAAACTCATATATATGGAAAATATATGTCCATTGAGTCCCCCTAATTTTTCTCAAATATTTTTAAAGCTTTTAAATAATTTTAACCTATTTAAGACCATTTCTGGCCTTAAGAAAAATCCTTTAAATAAAATAGGAAAATAACTTTCAAAATTATATTTTTGTGGTTTCTGGGTATCCTATATCTAATAGGAGTCAAATATGTCTTTTGTAATATTTTTACTGCCCTTAATTAAGTATTTGCAGTGCAAAACTCAATCCAGGGGTTTTTGGAAAACTAATTTTTGAAAATACATTTTGGCCAAATTATTTTTGTAAGAAAATACTATATTGCTCTATACACATGGCATGATCATTGGGCAGAAGTTTGGGACAAGGAGATGAAGTATAGAAGGTGGAGTAGTTGACTATAAAGAGCACTTGAAAAACCACACAGAGAAAACCAACTTCAAAATAAAAGCCAAATAATTGCAAAAGTTTTCGTTGGTCCAAATTTTCATGCTTTATTAATGCAAATGACATGATACAAAATGCAGGGTGTGACATATAAGCAAATAACAAACCAATGGAAGGAAGAAGTTCAACCATACCCTGGCTAGAAGTTTGGCCAACCTTTTTCCAGCAGTTGATAGGCCACCTTGAGAAAAAATCGTCGTGGAGGTAGGACAGGAACCGCATGGCAATCCATGTCTTGCAGGTGGCGCGAAGTTCATCTGCACGAAGCAAGAAGGTCAGAGAAGGCAAGATTGAAGAAGAAGGCAAGATCAGGGAGGAAATTCATATACCGTTCTTAGATTTGAAGGGGCCGCCGATGCGCCCTCCACCGCCGAGATGCTTCCTTGGGTGCGCTGTTCGCCGTAGGTTGCACCTTGGCCGTCACGAGCACTGCCAAGCCATCTGGAAGTGACGACGGACCGAGGATGAGGCCTCCGGAAGTCCATGGCGGCCGTTCGTAGCAGAAATCCGGCGGCTTCGCCGGCTCCGCCGGCTCTAGGCAACGCGGGCTCCCTCGCGCCGGCGTCCGCCGTCGCTCGCTCGCCCGCGCCGACGGTCGGGCAGGAGGTGGAGTCGGAGGGGGCGGAGCTCGATCCAGTCGGTCAGGATCTGGAGAAGGAAGGGAGGCGCTGGATCCGGCGGATTTTTGGCGGCGAATCACGGCGGAGAACGAGGGGAGGAGCGGCGAGGAGGGGGGTTGGGAAGGGGCGGCTCGATCGAGATCGGGGTCCAGGTGGGATTCTGTCGGGATCATGGTCCAGGTGGGATTCTGTTGGGCTGGGCCGGCAGTCCAGGGAAGTTCGGGAACCTATCTTCGGGCCTTATATTGGGGTTGCTGTGATCCAAATAACTATTCTAATCCTGGGATTAGAATAGTGATGTCCTATATATATAGGGTGGGTCTATTATGATAACACCCTTAAGAGTCTTATTCTGCTAACAAAAACTGTTATTCTACTAACACCTCCTCGCTAACGAACTCACCCGACCCGAACACACAGGCAAAACAAAAAATCAACCCACTTCCACCGAAACCACCCACTTCGCCCCCACCCCCATGACCTCACCCCTCCCAGCCCCGGCCCGCCGCCACCACAACCTCCCCACCCCCACCTCGACCTTCACCTCACCCACAGGCCCACGTCGCCACCTCACACCCCGATCCCCTCCACCTTCTACTCCAGTGCGCCGCCGCCAACTTCCCCACTGTGCCGCCACCTCCCTCTCGACGCCGCACCCAGCCTCCCACTGCACCTACCGCGCCGCCGCGCCTCGGCATAGTCGTCCCTCTTCACCTGCCCACCTTTCCGGATCTAACGAGGAACCGCGCCGCCGCGCCTCGGCACAGTCGGCCCTCTTCGCCTGCCCACCTTCCCAGATCCAACGAGGAACCACCGGGCGGTGCCTCAACAGCCACCGTCGGGGCTGCTCCCAATCTGGAAGGAGTAGCACCTCCCCATCAGATCCTACGGTGTCCATGGAGCTCTGCAGTTCGTCGTCGTTGACCACGTCGGGACCCGACACGTCGACTAGCAGTTCACCAGTGCCAGCCTGCCGCTAGTGAGACCATTGCCGTCCGCTCGCCCCTGCCTTCTTCCCCTTCTCCCTCTGATCTCGCTCATCCCTGTCCAATCTCTCAATCTTTCTTTGTACCACAGCAAGGATGCATTGATACGTCTCCATCGTATCGACTTTTCCAAACACTTTTGCCCTTGTTTTGGACTCTAACTTGTATGATTTGAATGGAACTAACCCGGACTGACGATGTTTTCAGCAGAATTGCCATGGTTTGTTTTATGTGCAGAAAACAAAAGTTCTCAGAATGACCTGAAACTCCATGGAATATCTTAGAATAAATAATAAAAAATCCTCGCCAAAGATGAAGACCAGGGGGCCGACACCCTGTCCACGAGGGTGGGGGGCGCGCCCCTCCCCCCTGGGCGCGCCCCCCTACCTCGTGGGCCCCTAGATGCCCTCCGACGCCAACTCCAACTCTATATATTGGCTTTCAGGGAGAAAAAAATCAGAGAGAAAGTTTCATCGCGTTTTACGATACGGAGCCGCTGCCATGCCCTAATCCCTCTCGGGAGGGCTGATCTGGAGTCTGTTCGGGGCTCCGGAGAGTGGGATTCGTTGCCGTTGTCGGTGTCAAAACCGGCGGATCTCGTGTAGGGGGTCCCGAACTGTGCGTCAAGGCCAGATGGTAACAGAAGACAAGGGACACGATGTTTACCCAGGTTCGGGCCCTCTCGATGGAGGTAAAACCCTACTCCTGCTTGATTAATATTGATGACATGGGTAGTACAAGAGTAGATCTACCACGAGATCAAGGAGGCTAAACCCTAGAAGCTAGCCTATGGTATGATTGTGTATGATGATCGTTCTCCTACGGACTACAACCCTCTGGTTTATATAGACACTAGATAGGGTTAGGGTTACACAGAGTCAGTTATAATGGTTTGAGATCTTGAGCATCCGCATCGCCTAGCTTTCCTTCCACGCCAAGGAAAGTCCCTTCCGGACACGGGACGAAGTCTTCAATATTGTATCTTCATAGTTCAGGAGTCCGGCGAAGGTATAGTCCGGCTACCCGAACACCCCCTAATCCAGGACTCCCTTAGTAGCCCCTGAACCAGGCTTCAATGACGACGAGTTCGGCGTGCAGATTGTCTTCGGCATTGCAAGGCGGGTTCCTCCTCCAAGTCCTTCATAGAAGATTGTAAACACCAAAAATAGTGTCCGGCTCTGCAAAATAAGTTTCCACATAATGCCATAGAGAGAATAATATTAACACAAATCAAATTTGCTGACGTATTCCGCAGTGTGTCATCACACTGCGGCCAAGCTGCTTATACAAATTGTTATCACTTTTCCACCTCAGCATGTTTAGCGAGGCGGTTTCCTTGGCACGTCTTGTCAAAGCAGAGATCGTGTGCCCCTTTTACGGGATTCTCATCAATACGGTCGTGGGTAACCGAATCGTGCCCGTTAGCACGTTCCCTTGATTAAAGGCGAGTCCAAAACGGTTACGGGGAGGGCTCTTGGTATTCAGCCTCTTATAAAGATACCAAGGCCTCGCTCCTTTTCTTAATCTCAAACGAGTTCGCCTGTCGCCTTGAGTTCCAACACCCCCAGCTTCAGATTCCAGGCGCTTCGGACTTTCGACAATGTCCGGTTCTGACTTGCAAGGCCGATGGACGCCTTCCTCCGTCATGGAGGAGGACGTATTAAGGTTGAGGGAGGCGAAGTTCCTGACCGGCGAGATTTCTTATAGGTTGCCTGCTCAAGGACAGGTTATTCCCAATCCCCAGCTCGGCGAGAGCGTGGTGTTCATGTCTCACTTCCTCCGAGGGTTAGGCTTCCCCATGGATCCCTTTGTGAGGGGACTGTTGTTTTATTACGGGCTGGATTTTCATGACTTAGCTCCGGAGTGCATCCTCCATATGTCCTCATTTATCGTAGTGTGTGAAGCATTCCTCCATGTTACCCCTCACTTCGGATTATGGCTCAAGACCTTCAAAGTGGAGCCGAAGATGATCGAGGGGCGACACGCGGAGTGCGGAGGCACTGCCATAAGAAGAAATGCTGATGCTCCATGGCCCGAGGGCTCTTTTCAAGAGGAGCTTGGCTTGTGGCAACGAGAGTGGTTTTATATCACCGCTCCTCGGGGCACCACATGGGTGGCGCCTCCTGCTTTTCCCACGGGTCCCCCACCACGGCTAGCGTCGTGGATCAATATAGGGTTAGATCAGGGCTTGCCCAAAGACGTACCCTTGCTGCAGGGCCGCATTAAGGATCTCTTGGAAGGAGACCTCAACCTGGTCAAGGTGACACAGGTCATGCTGATTCGCCGGACACTGCCCGGCAAACGTCGCCCCCTTCGCCTGTGGGAGTTCAATCCAGAGGGACCACGAGCTCTCCGGGATTTTATGAGAGCGACGCCCGCGGAGATGTATAAATTGTTCTTTGGATCACAAGAAGTGTGTCCGGATTTGACCGAGGACGCAGGCCTAAGCCGCAATCGCGCAGATACTCAAGTAAGTAACCTTGTGCCCGGACCTTCTATCCGCATAATTAACTTGCCCTTAACAGAGCTCTCCTTTTAAACAGGAGTGGATAGCGAAGGCGAAGCTGATCAGGTGTCCGACTCCCCTTCCCGAAACCAGGGCGGATCCCATGCTAGTCAGGATGCTGGAGGTGGTGCCTTTGGAGGGAAGCAAGGGGGTGGACAAGGAAGCTACGGACTCCTCGAAGGAGGCTGTTCCGAAGGGAGGAACCGACGATTCCTCTCCTAGGGAAAACAAGAGAGCCGCCTTTGATGATCCGAAGACCATGGTCTCGAAGCAGGGGGAAAGATCCTCGTCAGAGGGTCCGACGCCGGGGAGTTCCTCGGCCGGACTGCGTACGCAAGGAGATCAGCCCTCCAGCGAGCCGTAAGTAGAGAAAGATTTTCCTTTCGTGGGATGAGAGAAATCCATGATTTATATCTGAGAATTTTAACCGAATTTTTACCTTGTAGTTCGGACCTCAGCCCTTCTCAGCAGAGCTCGTCTTCGGGGGATCTTCTTCCAGAGATCATGGAGAGCGGGACGCCTCCTTCTGCCGGGCCGCCTAGCGAGGCGGGCGACCCTGACGTGTCGTCACGAAGGGTTTCTCCGAGTTCGGTAGGGGCGGAAGATAGCGATGGGGCCCCCCGAAGTTCTCCGCATCCGGCCTTCAAAAGAGGCCATGGGACGAGTCTGGCACCTTTTGGTACTTGGCCGGAGGAGCTAAAGGTTCTGCTAGGGCGAGCTTCTATTTCAGAGGAGCACTATGCATTAATGGGCACGGTGATTGAAAGGATTTCATCCGCAGAGAGCGGACTGCGTGAAGCCGTCGAAAGTTTATTGACGGGTTTTGAGGTACATTAGATAATGTATACTTTTGATAGTTGCATGTAAATAAGATGCGCCCTATGTAGATAGTAGCCCCTAAGACTCTGCATGTTGTCAAGAAATGATGGCACGCGGAGGATCATAATCCCAGGTCTAAAATTTCGCCTTTTAATGTAGGCTGCAGGGTGTCCGGAATCAATCCGAACTGCTCGTTTTGCCGAACTAAAGCGGCAACTGGACGTGGCAGATGCCGACATCGCGCTTGTCAACAAGCGGTTGGATGAGGCTCAAGGTATGTGATTCCTCGGGCAGCATTAGGTAAGAAGAGTTTTATGCCAGCGTCTTACGATATGTGTGCTTGACGCAGATGGTGCGGCCGCCGTGGAGAGTCTTAGGGCAGAACTTGCCCGAGCTAAAGATGAAGCCAGCAGAAGTGATGCGGCTACCAAGAAGGCCCTTGAAGAGCTGAGAGCCGAATAGGCTTCTCATTGCCGAACAAGGAAGAGATGGCCACTATGGCCGAAAAGTTAAAGAGCACTGTAGACCGTTGCATACTTCTTGAGAAAGAAGACCAGGCGAGACAGGCGGTCCTAGAAAAGGCCGTTGCTGATGCCAAGGATGCGCGCTCTGCAATGAGAGCTGCGAAGGAGGAGCTGCGTCAGGCCGAACAGATTGCGCCTGGAAAGCCATTCATGCTGCAGAGAAAATTTTGCGATCCAAAGTTTGCTCCGTTGGACCGGATGTGGAGTGTGGAGGACACCTATCTGGATTTAGCAGCGAGTGCTGCTGATGCAACCGAACACTTCCGAGATCTGAAAGATCGTGAAGTGGAAAAAATGTTCTGGTCGCAATTTCACAATCCAGAGCGTCCACTAGCAGTGGACGATCGTTTGGCTCAATGGGCCAAACTTAATAGGTTGTCCGGACTCGCCATGAAGTATGTCATGGGTCATCTGTGGCCGGGGAGGTCGGAGCCGAAGAGTTATTTTAGATTGGTGCAGCAATTCCTTGGCGCAGTGCCGCGCATTAATGCAATGAAAAGGTCGGCATGTATAGAGGGTGCAAGGATGGCTCTTGCCCGTGTCAAGACATACTGGGCAGAGATGGAGACCACCGTTATTGCGTCCCGAGATTCGGAGAAAAGCCGAGTATCCTCTGAGCGCTATTTTCAGGAAGTCCTTGAAGGCGCTCGTGTAACAGAGTCGCAGTGCTCGAAGGATGCTATGTTATTATAGCATATGTAATGATGAAGTAATATTTTTATAAACTGTAGTGGCCTTTTTATACTTGTGCCTTCAAGTATTGTGAACACCTCCTGTGCGGCCGTTTTAAAATATATGTATAAAATCTGAAAGATTGCAGTCGTTGGCTTCAAACCCCACGCACATAGTACGGGGGTTCTCGCAGAAGACGCATTTTCACACTTAACCAAACGTCTTGGTCCTACAAAGGATGTGATAGCGCAGCGGGCCAGGCAACCGGACTATAATGCTTTAACACTTTCACTTAGCCATAGGAGCTTGACAGTGGGACTATTTAGGTAGCCCATTGGTGGCGACTGCGCTCGCCCGAGTTCGGGGCGCGTATGTGCCTGACCGGGAAGCGACCCTTCGTTAACGCGGAGGAATCCGATAGATTCCAATAGGTCATCGAGTGGCTGACCAGTATCACGCTACATCATGACAGTCAGTTTTCGGCTTTCTCTACTGAGGTGCTCGCCCGGCCGAACTGGGGCACAATCGCAGTAGTTCTCCTCGTGCTACCTTAGTCGATAGAGCGGAACGTAAGGTAGCCGAACTCAGGAGCCGGGCAACCCAACATTTGACCAAAGACATGATTCGGAGCTGATGCATATAATGCCAAAACTCGCGACGTCGAACACTCCCTAAGGTGTTCGGTCTTTATGAGTGCGGGCTAAACAACACTCTTTGCTTAAAAGAGCCCCTAGTGTCCAGGTACGTGCAAAAAATTCTGACGTGGCCACATGCCAAAACGCCAGCCTCCTCCTTGGTTGTGTCGGAAAGAACCAGGGGATGTATTGCAACAAGAGACAGTAAAAAAGGTTTACACAGGGTCTTAATCTAAAAAGAATCCTTTAGGACGGGTCCCTACTGCACGTCTGCGCCTGTGTCTCCGTTGTGCTGTATCCTGGACGGGCGCCGCACGACGTTCATCTGTAAAAGAGAGGAACTAAACTGAAAATGGGTCGTACCGAACAAAAGGTTTTAAAATAAATGAAATATAAAGTAAAATGTAAAATTGAGCTTTATTGTCTCTGTGTATAGCCCCTAGTACGGGGGTATATGGCCTCTAAGCCTGCGTTGATCATGGACTTGTGCCGAACTCGTCTATTCCGGGTCCGTGGCTTTAATGACCTATGTCGAAAAGTTTTCTTGGCTGGTGAGGCCATTTTATTGTGCAGCTGTCTAAGCGGCCGCACAGTCCTCCGCTTGGGGGAGGCGCACTCTATTTCGTCCCCTTCAAAGAGATGATGCCTCGTGGACCGGGCATCTTAAGCATGAGAGATGCATAGTGCGGTATTGCATTAAAGTGAGCGAAAGCTCCGTGTCCCAGTAGTGCTTGATAGCGACTTGAAAACGGGACGACATGGAAGGTCAGCTTTTCGTGACGGAAGTTATCGACAGAGCCGAATATAACTTCGAGCCGGAGAAAACCCATACAATGGGTGTCCGGGCCAGGTGCTACCCCTTGAAAGGAGGTTTTGCTACGGCGGATTCTTGCTGGGTTTATTCCCATGTGATGGATTGTATCCTGATATATCAGGTTTAATCCACTGCCGCCGTCCATAAGGACATTTGTAAACTGGAATCCGCCAATTATTGGGTCGAGTATCAGGGCAGTCCAGCCTGCGTTTTTGATATTTCTAGAATAGTCTAGCTGATTGAAGGTGATTGGTTTTAATAACCAGTGGCGGGACCCCTGGGGATAGGTCGTATTGTGCGTACCTTTATGGGTGCCGCACTTTTCGCTACGTGAAGTAAGTTCACTATGTTTACTTCTTGTGGGAAGTTCTTTTGTCTCCTGGTGCTCTACTTCTGAGGTGCGTCCTCGTCTTCGCTTGGTGTGTCGAGCCCCTTGTGTTCGGCATTGAGTCTGCCGGATTGTTTGAAAACCCAACAATCTCTGTGGGTGTGGTTAGCAGGCTTCCCCGGAGTACTGTGTATCTGACATATCCTGTCCAGGATTCTACTCAAGTTGGACGGATCATCCCTATTATCCTGGAGGAGTGGTTTTGTCTGATTTTGTCGCGAGCCTTTGAATCCGGCATTGACTGTCGTGCTCTTCGGACTTTTTTCTTTAGTTCGGCGATGATCCTTGTTGCGTTGCGTTTTTCCGTTTCCATCCCTGATTTCGGATGTACTTGGGTCGCTGGGGTTGCATCTTGCCAACCAGCTGTCCTCTCCTGTGCAAAAGCGGGTCATGAGGCTTGTGAGTGCGGCCATTGTTCTTGGCTTTTCCTGGCCGAGGTGTCTGGCGAGCCATTCGTCTCGGACATTATGCCTGAAAGCTGCTAAGGCTTCGGCGTCCGGACAATCTACTATCTGATTCTTTTTAGTAAGGAATCTATTCCAGAACTGCCGAGCTGATTCTCCGGGCTGTTGAGTTATGTGACTGAGATCGTCTGCATCCGGAGGGCGGACATAGGTCCCTTGAAAATTTGCTCTGAAAGCGTCCTCGAGCTCTTCCCAACTTCCAATTGTGTTTTCGAGAAGGCTTTTAAGCCAGTGCCTGGCTGGCCCTTTAAGCTTAAGGGGTAAATATTTAATGGCGTGAAGAACATCTTCTCTAGCCATATGTATGTGGAGGATATAATCCTCGATCTAGACTCCGGGGTCTGTTGTCCCATCATACGCCTCTATGTTAACGGGTTTGAATCCCTCTGGAAATTCATAGTCCAGAACCTCATCGGTGAAGCATAGGGGGTGCGCGGCGCCCCTGTATTTGGGTGTGCCGGATTCTGATGATGGCTTTTTTGCATTGCTCGCAAGAGCTTGCTTTCTTGGACCATAAATGGACCTGGCTGGGCCATGATGCGACTCCTTAGGTGGGTCGCATACCGATTTGAGTGCGATGCCACTTGCCGCCTTATTGGGTCGTCCATCCGACCGTATGGATTTTTTGTTTTTTGAGTGCGAGGGCTCTAGGGCCTCTTCGTCGAATTCGGGCAGGAGCTTCCTCTTTGGATAACTTTTAGTACGGCGACCATCACCGTATCTGTCTGCGGTGTTGATTACTTTGTTCCATTTAATAAAGAGTGCATCTTCCGCTGTCTTTAGCTTCTGCTTCTGCTTTTTCAGGCTTCGTGCAGTTGCAACGAGCCTCTTGTGGAGACTTTTCTGCTCCATGGATTTATCCGGCGTAAGGTTGTCCGGAATGTCGTTTTCGCCGGGGGAGGGAGTTTCGGTTTCTCTATCCGTGTTGCCATGTTCAGACGGCTGCTCTGAGGCTTGCTCATTGCCTATCGGCTTGTCCTGCTCTATGGCTGGGTTTTTATCGAGGCGGGGATTGGGTCGGCGTTCACGCCGACGCTTTGATTGCTTTCCGGGGGGTCTATCTCCCGTTCCATCCCCTTTTTTCTATTTGTCGTTTCCCTTAGGGGTATGTACCATGCACACATCATGAGATGCGGTGGATTTCCAGTGCCCTATGAGCGTTGGTTCATCAGTATCTCCTGCATCGTCATCCATGCTATTGATGTCTGCGGAATCGAAGTTGAGCACGTCGTTTAGGCTGTCGACGGTGGCTACAAAGTGGGTGGTGGGTGGGCTTTGAATTTCCTCATCGTCCGTATCCCATCCTCACTGACCGTAATTCGGCCAGGGCTCTCCTGATACAGAGAGAGACTTGAGAGAGTTCAAGATGTTGCCAAGAGGCCAGTGCTGAAAGATGTCCGCGTCTGTGAACTCCATTATGGGTGCCCAATCGGATTCGATTGGCAGGGGCACGGGGGGTTCGGAGTCCGGATAGGAGTCCGGATTCCCGGAGTCACGGGTCACGCGGAGTGCGGGGCTGGCGTTCGGCTCGATCGCCTTTGAGATCGCAGCCCCTGAGGTGACGTCCGACCGCTCATCCTCAATTGGTGCAATAGGCTCCGAGTTAAGGGTCCGAACCGGTACGTGTGCGGCCTCCAGGACACTATTCGGAGGCAGAGCTAGATCGTGCCCCTCGAGATAGTGCGGCACGCTTGGCTGTGGCTCGAACCCGTCGAAGATCAAGTCTCCACGGATATCCGCCATGTAGTTTAAGCTTCCAAACATGACTTGATGGCTAGGGGCGTAGCTTTTGATCGGCTCCAGATGACCAAGCGAATTGGCCCGCAGAGCGAAGCCGCCAAAGACGAAGATCTGTCCGGGGAGAAAAGTCTCACCCTGGATCTCATCATCGTTGATGATCAGAGGAGCCATCGGGCCTAAAGACGACGACACAGAGGAACTCTCAATGAAAGCACCAATGTCGGTGTCAAAACCGGCGGATCTCAGTAGGGGGTCCCGAACTGTGCGTCAAGGCCGGATGGTAACAGGAGACAAGGGACATGATGTTTACCCAGGTTCGGGCCCTCTCGATGGAGGTAAAACCCTACTCCTGCTTGATTAATATTGATTATATGGGTAGTACAAGAGTAGATCTACCACGAGGTCAAGGAGGCTAAACCCTAGAAGCTAGCCTATGGTATAATTGTGTATGATGATCGTTCTCCTACGGACTACAACCCTCCGGTTTATATAGACACCGGATAGGGTTAGGGTTACACAGAGTCGGTTACAATGGTAGGAGATCTTGAGCATCGGCATCGCCTAGCTTGCCTTCCACGCCAAGGAAAGTCCCTTCCGGACACGGGACGAAGTCTTTAATATTGTATCTTCATAGTCCAGGAGTCCGTCGAAGGTATAGTCAGGCTACCCGAACACCCCCTAATCCAGGACTCCCTCGGCCGTCGTCATCATCAACCATCCTCCATCACCAATTTCATGATGCTCACCGCCGTGCGTGAGTAATTGCATCGTAGGCTTGCTGGACGGTGATGGGTTGGATGAGATTTATCATGTAATCGAGTTAGTTTTGTTAGGGTTTGATCCCTAGTATCCACTATGTTCTGAGATTGATGTTGCTATGACTTTGCTATGCTTAATGCTTGTCACTAGGGCCCGTGTGCCATGATTTCAGATCTGAACCTATTATGTTTTCATGAATATATGTGAGTTCTAGATCCTATCTTGCAAGTCTATAGTCACCTACTATGTGTTATGATCCGGAAACCCCGAAGTGACAATAATCGGGACCACTCCCGGTGATGACCATAGTTTGAGGAGTTCATGTATTCACTATGTGTTAATGCTTTGTTCCGGTTCTCTATTAAAAGGAGGCCTTAATATCCCTTAGTTTCCAATAGGACCCCGCTGCCACGGGAGGGTAGGACAAAAGATGTCATGCAAGTTCTTTTCCATAAGCACGTATGACTATTTACGGAATACATGCCTACATTATATTGATGAACTGGAGCTACTTCTGTGTCACCCTATGTTATGACTGTTACATGATGAACCACATCGGGCATAATTATCCATCATTGATCCGGTGCCTACGAGTTTTCCATATACTGGTTTACGCTTATTTACTTTTCCGTTGCTACTGTTACAATCACTACAAAAATACCAAAAACATTACTTTTGCTGTCTTTACTTTTGTTACCGTTACCACCACTATCATATTACTTTGCTACTAAACACTTTGCTGCAGATATTAAGTTTCCAGGTGTGGTTGAATCGACAACTCAGCTGCTAATACTTGAGAATATTCTTTGGCTCCCCTTGTGTCGAATCAACAAATTTGGGTTGAATACTCTACCCTCCAAAACTGTTGCGATCCCCTATCTTGTGTGTTATCTTGCATCCATGTCCGCTGTTTGCACGAAAGATGCCACCGCCGGGACCCAACGTGTCGCCGACAAAAGTTGACCACCGCCAGCGCTCGGCTCGTGTCTCCCGCATCTCGATCCGGTGCATGACTTGTGAGCTGCACCGTTTAGTTTCATCACAATGCGCAGCATGCAAGGGGTGTTGAAGTTCACTAATGAACTCTAGGTGATGCGGTTGGAGAGAGGATCCCTGGCTGTGGCATTACACTACATCCGGATCCTTCGATTAGGTCACCACGCACCCTCGTGCAGTCCAGGCGTCTAGACCTGTAGTGCACCGCTGCTGGGCACGTAGTCCTCAGCCCCCCGAGCATCCCGTGGCTTCCTCCCCTTAAGATCCTCCCCTGTTCACCTGCTTTATCTATGGCGTACAGCTAGGCCTGCGTTGCAGTTCCCGGTTTCCATGTTTTTTGAGAAAGATCCTGTCTGGTGCAGCTCACAAGTCATGACAAAGCGGTTACTACTAAACTGAAGTAATGTAGTTCCGTTTATTTTTGTGTGTGTATAAAATTGAAGTTTAGTTTAATTTACACAGGCAAACAGTTTCACGGAGCAAACAATGATTAACACATTAGCTGTGCAATTCTTGTTTGCAGAGAAATAAGTGATCGGTGGAAGAAGAACAATAAGAATGGCCATCCACTTGAGATGGTTCATACTTTGTTTTTTCGGGGAAAAAAGCAATGGTTTGTGCAGCGCGTTTGGTTTTGTAGCCGATAGCTATTAAATTTGTTTTAAAATAGTCACCGAAGTGCTTCGTCCTCTGGATGCCGCAGTCGTGCAGTCCAGTAGCACCCCATTGCAGTTTGGTATTACTTTTCTTGGAGATAGGTGTCTCAGTGCAGTTTGGCTCGATCAACTATGCAGTTCGGCTGGTTTGTGGATGCAGGTTTCTATGTGCACTTCATGTGGTAAGAATGATATGTGTAAATTTGCAGGGACTTGTTTTGTTGGAATATATTACCCAGGAGTTCATTTGAAAATTCCTTTGTGGTGCATTTTGTAAAACGAGAGAAAAATTATGAAACGGATATGTATGTTTTGAAGCTGAGTTTGTTCTCTCGGAAAGTTTGCTAAAAAAATACTGCGGTTTAACTTGGTAAACGGAAACAGAAACATCTGAAAAAAGAAACTCTCTTCTCATTCTATGTAGTCCACTCGCTTAATCCCTACGGTTCACTCGACCGGTCTACGCCCGTAAAAATAATAATAAGTATGAAAAAAGACAAACAAAAAGTCATGCGTTCACTTTTAGACGATTGTGGTTCACTTACGCCCGATCTGAAGTGCAGAAAAGATGTTGCGGAAACAACAAAAAAGTAATGTGGTTCACTTTTCGATATTGTTGTGATTCACTTATGCCCGACGTGAAGTGCGGTCCACTTTCTCGTCTTACGAAATTTATGTCCGACAAAAGAAATTATGTAGCTCGCTTGCCCGTCCGATGCAGTGCGGTTTTCAGTCTCAAGCAGTGTGGTCGGCCGTATGATGTTGTTCATCCCGTAAGTGCAAAAAAGTTGTTACGAAAGGGAAGAAAAGTAATGTGCTTCACTTCCTGATAGTGTTGTGGTTCATTTACACCCGATGTGAAGTGCACTCTACATTCTCGGCCTTGAAAAAATTACGTTTGAATAAAAGAAACCATGCAGTTCTCTTAGCCGTCTGATGCAGTGCGGTTTTTTGTCTAATGCAGTGCGGTTTTCAGTCGGATGAAGTACGCACGTCGATTTGGGTGTCGCGAAAAACAGTGTCCGCATTTCGGCAAATTCAAAATTCCTCTTAAACCGTAAGGAATTAGACAGAGTGTTCTACATGAAAAAGTTGCGCCTCATTGATATATTTCCAATGGCATATCATTTGAATCATTCTGACCAGCCATTTGTAGAAATTTCGCGAAAAACGGCCGCTACCACTCGTCATCCACCACACAATTTTCAAAATTAACTTAAAACCGTAATGAATTTCAGAAACATTTCAACATATGAAAGTTGTGCCTTGTCCATAGCTTTGCAACGATATATTACATGTCTCGTTTCGACAAACAGTTAAAAAATTGGAGCGAAAAGCGTAGCGAAAATTTGAATTTAAAAAAAAACAGAATTCCGCGATTTAGTAAATTTGAAACTGCTCGTAAACCGTAACAAATTAGAGAAAATAATAGATATGAAAAAGATGTGCCTTAACGATATCTTTCCAACGGTGTATCATTTGCTTCATTTCGATGAGCGGTTTAGAAAAAACGCGAAAAAACGCTCGCTGCCACTTGTTGTGGACTGCACCATTTTCAAAACTGCTCTTAAACCATGAGGAATCACAAAAAGTGTTCAACATGGCGAAGTAGCGCCTAATCCATAGCTTTTGAATGATATATTACACGTCTCGTGCCGACAAACAGTTAAATTACTAGAGTAAAAAAGGTACCGAAAAAACATAGTGTGCAATTATATTTTGTATTACTCATGTAGCCTACAAAGTTTGTCGCAGAACCTTGTAACTTCTTACTCCATTTATAAATTTGTACTAGTCCTCTATACCGTATATTGCGCTACTCGTACTACCACCTCCCTCCTGGTTTATTGGTCCCCTTCGTAATTTGTGTCGAATTTTGACCATAAATTTCACTAACTAAATGTTAACGCATGCCACAAAAATTATATCGTTTTATTTGTATTTGAACATAGCTTACAATGGAATAATTTTTCATGATACGCATTGACATTTTGTTAGTTCAACCTATGGATAAAATTGGAGACTAAATATGACTAGTAAGTAGTACAGTAGCAGTACTAGCATACGTTGGTCAAATTATTCATCATGTCCTCACATTGAATTGACGTGACAACATGCTGCACGTGAGGTGACACAAGAATCCCAGCGGCGTGTTCGGGTATTGTGTACTTCAGATTTGGACTACTACCACTTCTTTGTCGAAATCTTTCATCATTCGCTTAAAACATCCAATTGATCATACATTGAGTACCATATAACTGGAATTAACCGATGCAACTCCAAGAAGGATTGGCCAGTTGAGGGAGTCCTAGATTAGGGGGTGCCGGTGACAAAACCGGCGGATCTCGGGTAGGGGGTCCCGAACTATGCGTCAAGGTCGGATGGTAACAGGCGACAAGGGACACTTTATTTTACCCAGGTTCGGGCCCTCTCGGTGGAGGTAAAACCCTACTCCTGCTAGATAAATATTGATGATATGGGTAGTACAAGAGTGGATCTACCACGAGATCAAGGAGTCTAAACCCTAGAAGCTAGCCTATGGTATGATTGTGTATGATGATGGTTGTCCTACGGACTACAACCCTCCGGTTTATATAGACACCGGATAGGGTTAAGGTTACACAGAGTCGGTTACAATGGTAGGAGATCTCGAATATCCACACGCCTAGCTTGCCTTCCACGCCAAGAAAAGATCCTTCCGGACACGGGACGAAGTCTTCAATCTTGTATCTTCATAGTCCTGGAGTCCGGCTGAAGGTATAGTCCGGCTATCCGAACACCCCCTAATCCAGGACTCCCTCAGTAGCCCCCGAACCAAGCTTCAATGACGACGAGTCCGGCGCGCAAATCGTCTTCGGCATTGCAAGGCGGGTTCCTCCTCCGAATCCTGTGTACCTGTACGAATAACGTCCGATTTTTGTAATGTAGCGCTCCTCGGCTTCAGTGCCCAATAATGGCCGTCTTCCACGTACTGAACGAATGCGAAAAGCTTGGGGTGTTTTTACATCCACACCCTTAGTCATATAAGCGAGCCGCCTATTTAACGGGATGGGGATTTAGATCCAAACCACATCTTCTCATCTCCGCGAGTTATCATCAGAGCGTCTCCAGCAAAGGTCCATTCCAACATGGCCAGCCGTCGCAGCTCCTCCCCTCGCCCCTCCAGTCCTAAACCCGGAGACTGGGAGAGTTGCACCATCCCACACAGCGAGTTAGTGTCGCTGCAGGCCAAGGGATTCCTTCCCCAGGCATATATGGTCCCGGTCCGAGCCGGACTCGCCACCTATAATGGCGGAAAGCAAGCGGAGAGCACCCCCAATCCTTCTAAAGGAGAGCAGGTGTGCCTCGTCCCTTATTTATTAAGGGGACTGGGATTTCCAATTCATCCATTCCTCCGCGGGCTTCTGGAGTTCTACGGCCTCCAGCTGCACAATCTCACGCCCGGCTCCGTACTACATATTGCGGGCTTCGTTGCCCTTCGCGAGCTATTTTTAGGCGTCGAGGCTCATTTTGCGCTGTGGAAGAGGTTGTTCTGCTTGGTGCCCCGTTCTCAAAAGGGGTCCATTTATCAAGTGGGCGGAGCCGAAGTATGGCGCATCGCTGGGACCGGATACACATCCGGAACCCCAAAAGAGGCGTCCAAGGACTGGCCCTCGGAATGGTTTTACATAGATGACGTCCCGCTGCCAGACCCTATCTGGGTCGGTCTCCCTGAGTTCAACAGTGCTCCACCAAAGAAATGCTTGAGCTAGCGTCCGCGGAGCTCTCAGAGAGAAAGTGACAGAGACGTCCTTTACCTGATGGGCCGGATAAGACTGTTGGCTCATTCCGGACTAACCATGATTGGAGTCATGGCCACATGCATTATGCGGGGGGTGCAGCCGCTTCAATATAGAGCCACCCCATGTGGGATTTCAACGGGGAGGATGATGCCACCCGTTACGGTCGTAAGGGGTCAGCCACAGCTGCTGCTCTAGTAAAGATTTTAACATCTTTGTACAAGGGAGAAAAGGAGGACTTCCTCCGCGTCAACCCGCGGGCCGGATTCACTATGTACGAACCTCCAAGTTGGGTAAGTGAACAATTGCACTTGCCTGTCTGTTTAACGCTCCCACGACTAGATACGTAATCTGACGATTTCAATGCAGGAACTGCGGCAGGAAGTAAAGGATATCAACAGCCGCCCTCCACAGCCTGAGGACCCAGAATGGTCCCTCGATCCGGACTCCGAAGAGGATCCGAACATATCGGTGGAGCTCATTGACGGGGTATTCCATCAGTTAAGCAAGGACGATACCTTGGTGGCCATCACAGCCGATTACCCCGGGTTAATCCCGGCCTCCCAGGTGACAGAAACCAGAGTGTTTATTCCCTCAAGAGAGATTCCATTCTCACATATTCCGGCGTTTCAAACGACAACCGTATTTTGCAGGGGAGATTTCCAAGGCGGGAGGCCGAACCTGCAGCGGCTAGCCAACGAGGGGCCATAGGGCCCCGTGGGGCAAAAAGAAATGTAGTCCGGACTGAGATTCCGGCACAAAGGTATAACGCGCCCTCCGTATCCTTGGTGTTATTCTGTCAAGGCATATTAACATTCGTGCTATTTCCAGGACGAAGAGGCCTCGCCGGACTATGTCCGGAGAGGTCGCCAATCGCGCCTCCACTAGCCAGGTTCCAACGTCTGGTCCGAAAGCGGGGACGGGCACTAGGCGGGCACCGGACGCTCCTCCAACAGAGGATGTAGACCGGCTGTCTGCCACAAATTCAGAAGTGGAGAGTGCCATGAACCACAGGCGTCGCCGGATAGTTCTACGCGACGCTTGTTTCTCCCGAGAGGCTTTAAATGAATTTATTTCGGGAGATGCGTACCTCCGTGCCGCTCAAGATGGTTTAGCCAAACCCACGGAGCAGTATGTGAAAGACATACGGGTAAGAAAATTTTGGTTAAATATATATATATATATATATATATATATATATATATATATATATTGTTACTATTCATCACCCAGGGTATAGAATAAGTTATTCTTCACCCGAGGTAATATTACGAGCATTTCATATATAAATTATGTTTCAAATACAAATAGTTACAGTCATATTGATTCACTGTGTAAAATTTGGCATAAAAAAAGTTCAGAAGACCAGAAAAATTACATTTGATGTACATTTTACAATACATTTTTACATTTGTAATTTACGTAACATAAAATATTTTTTACGGCGATTATAAATTTTCTTACGTTCTCTTTTTATGTCTGAAATAAGACAAAATTTAAGGAACGTAAAATTACGGTGCATTGATGTTAAAATAGAGGGGGGGTGAAGAATAACTATTCCTCACCCAGGGTGACGAATAGCGCGACCCTATATATATATATATATATATATATATATATATATATATATATATATCAGTAGCCCCCGAGACTTAAAATAGTTAAAATAACTGGTTTAAGGATCATATAACATGCAGGTTCTTACAGAGAAGAACACCGTGCTGTCCCAGGAGCTGGAAAAGTGCAAGGCCCAACTAGAGGCCGCACTAGCCGCAACAGGGGAGCCCAAAGGGACCCCCTTACGTAAGATACACTTCGAAAGATTAGTATTGTGCGGCATGGGTGCAAATCTGACAATTCATGTTGCAGATGGCACCGGACCTGATCCGGAGAGGCAACAACTCTTACGCCGCTTAAAGGCCGGTGAGAGTATGTTGACAAGGGTGAGGCGAGAGAAGAATGATCTTCAGGATGCCAACACCAAGCTGGATATTGAACTGAAGGACGTTCGTGGCCAGCTGTCGGACTTCATGAAGGAGAATTAGCGGCTTCGACGCGGCATATTTAGTAAGTGCTTGAACGAACTTTGAAAAATGAGTTCGGCGAGGAAGTCGAATAACAGAGTATTGTCTGTAGGTATGCTCACAGGTCGTCCTGCAGAGGAGATGCCCGGTTCTAGGGGTGACCTACTCCCCGAACTCCTGCAACTGCACGAGCGAATTCGGCAGGCGATGCGAGGCGTTGCCCAAGCCTTATGGCCTGCCCACCCCACGCCCGAGGGCCTTGGAGAGCTTGCGGAGAAGCTGAAGGGAGATCGGCGGCGCTTCCGGTTGTGGATGATATCAACCTGCCGACAAGGTGCTAGGGAGGCCTGGGCCATGGTGAAGACCCGCTTTACGAAGTCTGACCCCAATCACATGGCCGAGGTCGGACCGGTGGGGCCCGACGGGAAGGAGATCCCTGTGAGCTTAGTGTATGGCCAGGTAGAACTGGCCGCAAAGTATTCTCAGCAGGACTGTAAATTAGACAGCCTGTTAGATGGTATAGAGGAGGAACACAATCAGTCAGGATGACTATGTAATTTATAATTGACATGTGAAATGCCTTCTAGCCGGATTGTAGATCGTTTGTCGTTGCCGACCTTTTCGCTTCAACCTCGGGACCTGACGGTCCAGAGTGTGTCCGCATACCATAATGGTTATATAAGAACCGAGGTATGCATGGAGACCAGGCGTAGGGGTCATTAGTGCTTTATCAGACAAGTGCCCAACTAGTTATGTTATATTACATGGTTAGTAAGAAACATCTTCCAGAGAGAATAGTTCCGTTAAGGGTTCCTTTCGCTGGGGTGGCATGCCCTGAAGTGCACGTCCGGACTGCAAATGCAGGAAAACATCTGGGGACATGTATAAGTAAAAAAGGTTCATCTTTAGTTCACCGACCGAATATTCCCTTAAGAACGCTAGCTTTCGGCTTCACCCAGTCTGAGGTACACATCCGGCTTATCCGACAGTAGCAATCGCAGAGGTGCTCCCTTTACCGCCTAGCCGAACAATCGGGAACGTAGGGGTTAGCACAGGAGCCAGCAACCCAGCTTGGCCAAAACTTAAGTCATATCGATGCATATAATGGTGAAGAAAAGGTGCACGTGGAAGTCTGACGCATGCGTTGGGTGTGAAACCCGTATAAACAAGCTTCTGTTAAAGAAGCCCCCAGGTTTAAGGAGCGCTGGTAGCGCGTCATATTATGAGCCTTTAAGGGCTAGAAAAGGAAAGAGTGGGAGGAGATTAAAATAAAAACAAAAAGATATATGTAAAAATGGACACAGGAAGGAGACAAACTCAGAGTTTGGCGCTAGGCATAGAATCTTCGGAGACGTGTGGCGTTCCATGGGTTCGGCTCGAGTCGGTTGTCCGACGCGTCTCGCAGGCGGTACGCTCCACTAGTGAGGACTTGGTCAATTATGAAGGGACCTTCCTATTTGGGCTTGAGTTTGTCCTTTTTCTTATCCGGCTGGCGTAGAACTAGTTCGCCAACATTATAATTTTTGGCCCGTACTTCTCTGCTTTGATATCTTCGAGCCTGCTGCTGATAAAATGCGTAACGGGCTTTAGCCATGTCGCGCTCCTCCTCTAGGGCGTCCAGGTTGTCCTGCTGATCAAGTTCGGCTTCTCTTTCTTCGTACATGCGCACTCGAGGTGAGTCATGAATTATGTCGCAGGGCAGAACTGCCTCAGCGCCATACACCATAAAAAATGGTGTGAATCCGGTGGTATGATTTGGCGTGGTTCGTAGACCCCAGAGTACGGAGTCGAGCTCCTCTACCCAGTGCGTATTAGATTCCTTTAGGGACCGCACTAGTCTGGGTTTGATACCGCTCATGATGAGACCATTTGCACGTTTTACCTGACCGTTAGTTTGTGGGTGACAGACAGAAGCATAATCGAGCTTAATGCCCATGTTTTTGCACCACAGCTTTACTTCGTCAGAGGTGAAGTTTGTGCCGTTATCAGTGATAATGCTGTGGGGGACACCGTAACGGTGTACGACCCCGGATATGAAGTCTATCACAGGTCCGGATTCGGCCGTATTAACAAGCTTGGCTTCTATCTATTTGGTGAATTTATCCACCATGACCAATAAGTATTCTTTCTTGTGTGTTCCACCTTTAAGGGGTCCTACCATGTCAAGCCCCCATACCGCAAAAGGCCAAGTGATGGGGATAGTTCGGAGGGCGTTGGGCGGCATATGGCTTTTGTTTGCAAAGAGCTGGCAACCGACACATCGTTTGACTAAGTCATGGGCGTCTGCTCGGGCCGTTGGCCAATAAAAGCCTGTACGGTAAGCCTTGCTTACAAGGGATCGAGCTGCAGCGTGGTGGCCACCGAGTCCGGCATGAATTTCAGCCAACAGACTCCGCCCTTCCTCTTCTGAGATACATCTTTGGAGGACTCCTGTAGTACTTTTCTTATAGAGCTCTCCCTCGTGGACTTTATAGGCTTTAGATCGCCGCACTATGAAGCGTGCCTCGTTTTGGTCCTCTGGGAGTTCCTGCCTAGTAAGGTAGGCGAGGAATGGTTCTGTCCACGGGGCGATGACCGCCATTATTACGTGGGCTGAGGGTGTGATTTCGGTGGTAGGGCCTCTGATTATGTCAGATTGTTCGGCGTCGGGCTGTGCGGTTGTGTTCGGACTGTGGACCGAGGGTTCCCCTTCCCATGCTACAGATGGCTTGAATATTCTCTCTAAGAAGATGTTGGGGGGGGACTGCATCTCGTTTTGCTCCAATACGTGCCAGGACGTCCGCTGCATGATTATTTTTTCGGGCTATATGGTGAAACTCCAGTCCTTCGAACCGAACTGACATTTTTAGGACGGCATTGCGATAAGCTGCCATTTTTGGGTCTTTGGCGTCGAAGTCGCCATTTATTTGGGATATCGCGAGGTTGGAGTCCCCGCGTACTTCCAGGCGTTGAATGCCCATGGTTACTTCCATCCGGAGACCATGTAGAAGGGCCTCATACTCGGCTGCATTGTTGGAGCCCGCGTACATGATTTGGAGTACATATTGGACTGTATCCCCTATAGGGGACGTCAAAACGACGCCAGCCCCCAGTCCGGCCAGCATTTTGGATCCGTCGAAATGCATGATCTAGTTGGAATATGTGTCGTACTCTTTAGGGAGTTCAGCCTCTGTCCATTCGGCGACGAAGTCGGCTAGGACTTGCGATTTAATTGCTCGTCGTGGTTTGTAGGTTATGTCGAACGGGAGGAGCTCTATGGCCCATTTGGCTATCCGGCCCGTTGCATCGCGGTTGTTGATAATATCATTGAGTGGTACTTCCGAGGCTACTGTTATGGAACACTGTTGAAAGTAGTGACATAGCTTCCGGGATGCCATGAACAGCGCGTATGCGATCTTTTGGTAATGTGGGTACCGTGATTTGCATGGTGTAAGGACAGTGGACACGTAGTAAACCGGCCTTTGAAGGGGGAGTTTGTGTCCGTCCGTTGCCCGCTCGACGACGAGTACTGCGCTAACAACTTGATGAGTTGCGGCAATGTATAATAACATAGGTTCGCCAATGTTCGGCGCGGCCAGGATTGGGTTTGTTCCCAAGATGGCCTTTATCTCCTGGAGTCCGGCCGTGGAAGCTTCTGTCCACTCGAACTGTTCGGTGCGCCTAAGGAGGCGGTAAAGGGGTAATGCCTTTTCTCCCAAGCGGGAGATAAAGCAGCTTAAGGCCGCCACGCATCCGGTGAGTTTCTGTATTTGTTTGAGGTCTTTTGGGACATCCAATTGTGACAAAGCTCGGATTTTAGCTGGATTTGCTTCAATTCCTCTACCGGATACAATGAAGCCCAGTAGCTTTCTGGCTGGAACGCCGAAAACGCATTTTTCCAGATTGAGCTTAATGTCGTATTTTCGAAGGTTGTCGAATGTGAGCCTCATGTCGTCTACTAGAGATTCGACATGTCTTGATTTAACGACCACATCATCTACATACGCCTCCACTGTTTTGCCGATCTTGTTTGCCAGACATGTTTGAATCATGCGCTGATATGTCGAACTGGCGTTGTTTAGTCCAAAGGGCGTCGTGTTGAAGCAGAATGGGCCGTATGGTGTGATAAATGCTGTTGTGGCTTGGTCTGATTCTGCTATCTTGATTTGATGGTAACCGGAGTATGCGTCGAGGAAGCACAGGGAATCGTGTCTTGCGGTGGCATTGATGATTTGATCTTTTCGAGGGAGGGGAAAAGGATCCTTTGGGCAAGCCTTATTGAGGTCTTTGAAGTTGACACACAGGCGCCAGGATTTGTCCTTCTTTGGTACCATCACCAGGTTTGCTAGCCAGTCCGTGTGTTTTATATATCTGATGAATCCGGCCTCCAATAACTTGGCTAGCTCCTCTCCCATAGCCTGTCTTTTTGGTTCAGAGAAACGCCGAAGGGTTTGTTTGACAGGTTTGAATCCTTGCTGGATATTTAAACTGTGTTGTGCCAGCCTGCGTGGGATTCCTGGCATATCTGAGGGGTGCCAAGCGAAAATGTCCCAGTTCTCTCGTAGGAACTCTTGCAGTGCGGCGTCTACATCAGGGTTCAGTCGAGCCCCGATGGAGGCTGTTTTATTGGGGTCCGTAGGGTGGACCTGGAATTTGACTATTTCGTCCGCTAGTTTGAAGGATGTGGATTTGGATCTCTTATCGAGTATCACATCGTCCCTGTTAACCGTGGATCGCAGCGCAGTCAGTTCTTCGGCCGCTAAGGTTTCTGATAGTGCCTCGAGGGCCAATGCGGCTGTCTTGTTTTCGGCGCGGAGTGCTATGTCCGGATCACTAGCGAGAGTGATAATTCCGTTTGGCCCAGGCATCTTAAGCTTCATGTACCCGTAATGGGGTATAGCTTGGAAAACTGTAAAAGCCTCCCGCCCTAGTATAGCGTGGTATCCGCTTTTGAACGGGGCTACCTGGAACGTGATCTGTTCGGACCTGTAATTATCCGCCGCCGAACACCACATCTAGTGTGATTTTTCCGGTGCAGCGCGCTTCCTGACTGGGAATTATTCCTCTAAAAGATGTGCTGCTTTGCTCTATGCGGTTCCAGTCTATTTCCATCTTTTGGAGGGTTTCCTCGTAGATGAGGTTCAATCCGCTGCCTCCGTCCATGAGTACCTTTGCGAGGCGACAGCCGTCCACTATGGGACTGAGGACCAGTGCGGCTGGTGCTTTGGCTGTTCGAAATTTAGGTTCGTCACTCGCATTGAAGGTGATAGCAGTATTACTCCATGGATTTATTGTCGCTACTTGATAGACTTCGGTGAGGCTGCGAAGTGTTCTTTTTCGCATGTTATTCGATGCGAAAGTCTCAAAGACTGTGAGAACGGACCTGAAATTCCTTGTTCGGTTTCCTTCGACCTCTGGAATTAGGAGGTCCTCGCCAATTTTGGCCACCTGCCGGAGTATCCAACATGCCCTGAGGCTGTGGGTTGGGGGGGCGTCCGCTGCACTATGAATCTTGCAGGGTCCATCTAGCCACTTTAGGGGGCATGGAACTGTACTGGAAAAGTGGAAACCGACCAACCCACAGCCTCAGGGCATGTTGGATACTCCGGCAGGTGGCCAAAATTGGCGAGGACCTCCTAATTCCAGAGGTCGAAGGAAACCGACCATGGTATTTCAGGTCCGTTCTCATAGTCTTTGAGACTTTCTCATCGAATAACATGCGAAAAAGAACACTTCGCAGCCTCACCGAAGTCTATCAAGTAGCGACAATAAATCCATGGAGTAATACTGCTATCACCTTCAATGCGAGTGACGAACCTAAATTTCGAACAGCCAAAGCACCAGCCGCACTGGTCCTCAGTCCCATAGTGGACGGCTGTCGCCTCGCAAAGGTACTCATGGACGGAGGCAGCGGATTGAACCTCATCTACGAGGAAACCCTCCAAAAGATGGAAATAGACTGGAACCGCATTGAGCGAAGCAGCACAACTTTTAGAGGAATAATTCCCAGTAAGGAAGCGCGCTGAACCAGAAAATCACACTAGATGTGGTGTTCGGCACGCCAGATAATTACAGGTCTGAACAGATCACGTTCCAGGTAGCCCCGTTCAAAAGCGGATACCACGCTATACTAGGGCGGGAGGCTTTTATAGTTTTCCAAGCTATACCCCATTACGGGTACATGAAGCTTAAGATGCCTGGGCCAAACGGAATTATCACTCTCGCTAGTGATCCGGACATAGCACTCCGCGCCGAAAACAAGACAGCCGCATTGGCCCTCGAGGCACTATCAGAAACCTTAGCGGCCGAAGAACTGACTGCGCTGCGATCCACGGTTAACAGGGACGATGTGATACTCGATAAGAGATCCAAATCCACATCCTTCAAACTAGCGGACGAAATAGTCAAATTCCAGGTCCACCCTATGGACCCCAATAAAATAGCCTCCATCGGGGCACGACTGAACCCTGATGTAGACGCCACACTGCGAGAGTTCCTACGAGAGAACTAGGACATTTTCGCTTGGCACCCCTCAGATATGCCTGGAATCCCACGCAGGCTGGCAGAACACAGTTTAAATATCCAGCAAGGATTCAAACCTGTCAAACAAACCCTTCGGCGTTTCTCTGAACCAAAGAGACTGGCTATGGGAGAGGAGCTAGCCAAGTTATTGGAGGCCGGATTCATCAGAGATATAAAACACCCGGACTGGCTAGCAAACCTGGTGATGGTACCAAAGAAGGACAAATCCTGGCGCCTGTGTGTCGACTTCAAAGACCTCAATAAGGCTTGCCCAAAGGATCCTTTTCCCCTCCCTCGAATAGATCAAATCATCGATGCCAACGCAGGACACAATTCCCTGTGCTTCCTCGACGCATACTCTGGTTACCATCAAATCAAGATGGCAGAATCAGAGCAAGCCGCAACAGCATTCATCACACCATACGGCCCATTCTGCTTCAACACGATGCCCTTTGGACTAAAATACGCTGGTGCGACATATCAGCGAATGATTCAAACAAGTCTGGCAAACTAGATTGGCAAAACAGTGGGGGCGTATGTAGATGATGTGGTCATTAAATCAAGACATGTCGAATCTCTAGTAGACGACTTGAGGCTCACATTCGACAACCTCCGAAAATACGACATTAAGCTCAATCCGGAGAAATGCGTTTTCGTCGTTCCAGCCGAAAAGCTACTGGGCTTCATTGTATCCGGTAGAGGAATTGAAGCAAATCCAGCTAAAATCCGAGCTTTGTCACAATTGGATGTCACAAAAGACCTCAAACAAATAAAGAAACTCACCGGATGCGTGGCGGCCTTAAGCCGCTTTATCTCCCGCTTGGGAGAAAAGGCATTACCCCTTTACCGCCTCCTTAGGCGCACCGAACACTTCGAGTGGACGGAAGCTTCCATGGCCGGACTCGAGGAGATAAAGGCCATCTTGGCAACAAACCCAGTCCTGGCCGCGCCAAACATTGGCGAACCCATGTTATTATACATTGCCACAACTCATCAAGTTGTTAGCGCAGTACTCGTCATCAAGCGGGCAACAGACGGACACAAACTCCCCCTTCAAAGGCCGGTTTACTACGTGTCCACTGTCCTTACACCATGCAAATCACGGTACCCACATTACCAAAAGATCGCATACGCGGTGTTCATGGCATCCCGGAAGCTACGTCACTACTTTCAAGAGTGTTCCATAACAGTAGCCTCGGAAGTACCACTCAATGATATTATCAACAACCGCGATGCAACGGGCCGGATAGCCAAATGGGCCATAGAGCTCCTCCCGTTCGACATAACCTACAAACCACGACGAGTAATTAAATCGCAAGTCCTAGCCAACTTCGTCGCCGAATGGACAGAGGCCGAACTCCCTAAAGAGTACGGCACATATTCCAACTGGATCATGCATTTTGACGGATCCAAAATGCTGGCCGGACTGGGGGCTGGCGTCGTTTTGACGTCCCCTACAGGGGATACAGTCCAATATGTACTCAAAATCATGTACGCGGACTCCAACAATGCAGCCGAGTATGAGCCCCTTCTACATGGTCTCCGGATGGCAGTATCCATGGGCATTCAACGCCTGGAAGTACGCGGGGACTCCAACCTCGCGATATCCCAAATAAATGGCGACTTAGATGCCAAAGACCCAAAAATGGCAGCTTATCGCAATGCCGTCCTAAAAATGTCAGTTGGGTTCGAAGAACTGGAGTTTCACCATATAGCCCGAGAAAATAATCAGGCAGCGGACGTCCTGGCACGTATTGGAGCAAAACGAGATGAAGTCCCCCCCAACATATTCTTAGAGAGAATATTCAAGCCATCTGTAGCATGGGAAGGGGAACCCTCGGTCCACAGTCCGAACACAACCGCACAGCCCGACGCCGAACAATCTGACATAATCAGAGGCCCTGCCACCGAAATCACACCCTCAGCCCACGTAATAATGGCGGTCATCGCCCCGTGGACAGAACCATTCCTCGCCTACCTTACTAGGCAGGAACTCCCAGAGGACCAAAACGAGGCACGCTGCATAGTGCGGCGATCTAAAGCCTATAAAGTCCACGAGGGAGAGCTCTATAAGAAAAGTACTACAGGAGTCCTCAAAAGATGTATCTCAGAAGAGGAAGGGCGGAGTCTGTTGGCTGAAATTCATGCCGGACTCGGTGGCCACCACGCTGCAGCTCAATCCCTTGTAAGCAAGGCTTACCGTACAGGCTTTTATTGGCCAACGGCCCGAGCAGACACCCATGACTTAGTCAAACGATGCGTCGGTTGCCAGCTCTTTGCAAACCAAAGCCATATGCCGCCCAACGCCCTCCGAACTATCCCCATCAATTGGCCTTTTGCGGTATGGGGGCTTGACATGGTAGGATACCTTAAAGGTGGAACCCACAAGAAAAAAATACTTATTGGTCATGGTGGATAAATTCACCAAATAGATAGAAGCCAAGCCTGTTAAGACGGCCGAATCCGGACCTGTGATAGACTTCATATCCGGGGTCGTACACCGTTACGGTGTCCCCCACAGCATTATCACCGATAACAGCACAAACTTCACCTCTGACGAAGTAAAGCTGTGGTGCAAAAACATGGGCATTAAGCTCGATTATGCTTCTGTCTATCACCCACAAACTAACAGTCAGGTCGAACGTGCAAATGGTCTCATCATGAGCGGTATCAAACCCAGACTAGTGCGGTCCCTAAAGGAATCTAATACGCACTGGGTAGAGGAGCTCGACTCCGTACTCTGGGGGCTGCGAACCACGCCGAATCGTACCACCGGATTCACACCATTTTTTATGGTGTATGGCGCTGAGGCAGTTCTGCCCTGCGACATAATTCATGACTCACCTCGAGTGTGCATGTACGAAGAAAGAGAAGCAGAACTTGATCGGCAGGACAACCTGGACTCCCTAGAGGAGGAGCGCGACGTGGCTAAAGCCCATTCCGCATTTTATCAGCAGCAGGCTCGAAGATATCAAAGCAGAGAAGTACGGGCCAAAAATTACAATGTTGGCGAACTAGTTCTACGCCTGCCGGATAAGAAAAAGGACAAACTCAAGCCCAAATGGGAAGGTCCCTTCATAATTGACCAAGTCCTCACTAGTGGAGCGTACCGCCTGTGAGACGCGTCGGACAACCGACTCGAGCCGAACCCATGGAACGCCACACATCTCCGAAGATTCTATGCCTAGCGCCGAACTCTGAGTTTGTCTCCTTCCTCTGTCCATTTTTACATATATCTTTCTGTTTTTATTTTTGTCTCCTCCCACTCTTTCCTTTTCTAGCCCTTAAAGGCTCATAATATGACGTGCTACCAGCGCTCCTTAAACCTGGGGGCTTCTTTAACAAAAGCTTGTTTATACGGGTTTCACACCCAACGCATGCATCAGACTTCTGCGTGCACCTTTTCTTCACCATTATAT
Source organism: Aegilops umbellulata (assembly GCA_032464435.1). NCBI lineage: Eukaryota > Viridiplantae > Streptophyta > Magnoliopsida > Poales > Poaceae > Aegilops > Aegilops umbellulata. The sequence continues at coordinate 145,380,649 of CP136059.1, read as the reverse complement.
GCATCGATATGACTTAAGTTTTGGCCAAGCTGGGTTGCCTGGCTCCTGTGCTTACCCCTACGTTCCCGATTGTTCGGCTAGGCGGTAAAGGGAGCACCTCTGCGATTGCTACTGCCGGATAAGCCGGATGTGTACCTCAGACTGGGTGAAGCCGAAAGCTAGTGTTCTTAAGGGAATATTCGGTCGGTGAACTAAAGATGAACCTTTTTACTTATACATGCCCCCAGATGTTTTCCTACATTTGCAGTCCGGACGTGCACTTCAGGGCACGCCACCCCAGCGAAAGGAACCCTTAACGGAACTATTCTCTCTGGAAGATGTTTCTTACTAACCATGTAATATAACATAACTAGTTGGGCACTTGTCTGATAAAGCACTAATGACCCCTATGCCTGGTCTCCATGCATACCTCGGTTCTTATATAACCATTACGGTATTCGGACACACTCCGGACCGTCAGGTCCCGAGGTTGAAGCGAAAAGGTCGGCAACGACAAACGATCTACAATCCGGCTAGAAGGCATTTCACATGTCAATTATAAATTACATAGTCATCCTGACTGATTGTATTCCTCCTCTATACCATCTAACAGGCTGTCTAATTTACAGTCCTGCTGAGAATACTTTGCGGCCAGTTCTACCTGGCCATACACTAAGCTCACAGGGATCTCCTTCCCGTCGGGCCCCACCGGTCCGACCTCGGTCATGTGATTGGGGTCAGACTTCGTAAAGCGGGTCTTCACCATGGCCCAGGCCTCCCTAGCGCCTTGTCGGCAGGATGATATCTTCCACAACCGGAAGCGCCGCCGAGCTCCCTTCAGCTTCTCCGCAAGCTCTCCAAGGCCCTCGGGCGTGGGGTGGGTAGGCCATAAGGCTTGGGCAACGCCTCGCATCGCCTGCCGAATTCGCTCGTGCAGTTGCAGGAGTTCGGGGAGTAGGTCACCCGTAGAACCGGGCATCTCCTCTGCAGGGCGACCTGTGAGCATACCTACAGACAATACTCTGTTATTCGACTTCCTCGCCGAACTCATTTTTCAAAGTTCGTTCAAGCACTTACTAAATATGCCACGTCAAAGCCGCTGATTCTCCTTCATGGAGTCCGACAGCTGGCCACGAACGTCCTTCAGTTCAACATCCAGCTTGGTGTTGGCATCCTGAAGATCATTCTTCTCTCGCCTCACCCTTGTCAACATACTCCCACCAGCCTTTAAGTGGCGTAAGAGTTATTGCCTCTCCGGATCAGGTCCGGTGCCATCGGCAACATGAATTGTCAGATTTGCACCCATGCCGCACAATACTAATCTTTTGAAGTGTATCTTACCTAAGGGGGTCCATTTGGGCTCCCCTGTTGCGGCTAGTGCGGCCTCTAGTTGGGCCTTGCACTTTTCCAGCTCCTGGGACAGCACGGTGTTCTTCTCTGTAAGAACCTGCATGTTATATGATCCTTAAATCAGTTACTTTAACTGTTTTAAGTCTCGAGGGCTACTGTATATATGTATATATATATATATATAACCAAAAATTTCTTACCCGTATGTCTTTCACATACTGCTCCGTGGCTTTGGCTAAACCATCTTGAGCGGCACGAAGGTACGCATCTCCCGAATTAAAGGCATTTAAAGCCTCTTGGGAGAAACAAGCGTCGCGTAGAACTGTCCGGCGACGCCTGTGGTTCATGGCACTCTCCACTTCTGAATTTGTGGCAGACAGCCGGTCTACATCCTCTGTTGGAGGAGCGTCCGGTGCGCGCCTAGTGCTCGTCCCCGCTTCCGGACCAGACGTTGGAACCTGGCTAGTGGAGGCGCGATTGGCGACCTCTCCGGACATAGTCCGGCGAGGCCTCTTCGTCCTAGAAACAACACGAATGTTAATATGCCTTGACAGAATAACACCAGGTATACAGAGGGCGCGTTATACCTTTGTGCCGGAATCTAAATCTGGACTACATTTGTTTTTGCCCCACGGGGCCCTATGGCCCCTCGTTGGCTAGCCGCTGCAGGTTCGGCCTCCCGCCTTGGAAATCTCCCCTGCAAAATACGGTTGTCGTTTGAAACGCCGGAATATGTGAGAATGGAATCTCTCTTGAGGGAATAAACACTCCGGTTTCTGTCACCTGGGAGGCCGGGATTAACCCGGGGTAATCGGCCGTGATGGCCACCAAGGTATCGTCCTTGCTTAACTGATGGAACACCCCGTCGATGAGCTCCACCGATTTTTTTGGATCCTCTTTGGAGTCCAGATCGAGGGACCGTTCTGGGTCCTCAGGCTGTGGAGGGCGGCTGTTGATATCCTTTACTTCCTGCCGCAGTTCCTGCATTGAAATCGTCAGATTACGTATCTAGTCGTGGGGGCGTTAAACAGACAGGCAAGTGCAATTGTTCACTTACCCAACTTGGAGGTTCATACATAGTGAATCCGGCCCGCGGGTTGACGCGGAGGAAGTCCTCCTTTTCTCCCTTGTACAAAGATGTTAAAATCTTTACTAGAGCAGCAGCTGTGGCTGGCCCCTTACGACCGTAACGGGTGGCGTCCTCCTCCCCGTTGAAATCCCACATGGGGTGGCCTCTATATTGAAGCGGCTGCACCCCCCGCATAATGCATGTGGCCATGCCTCTAATCATGGTTAGTCCGGAATGAGCCAACAGTCTTATCCGGCCCGTCAGGTAAAGGACGTCTCTGTCACTTTCTCTCTGAGAGCTCCGCGAACGCCAGCTCAAGCGTTTCTTCGGTGGAGCACTGTTGAACTCGGGGAGACCGACCCGGATAGGGTCCGGCAGCGGGATGTCATCTATGTAAAACCATTCTAAAGGCCAGTCCTCGGACGCCTCTTTTGGGGTTCCGGATGGGTATCCGGTCCCAGCGATGCGCCATACTTCGGCTCCGCCCACTTGATAAATGCACCCCTTTTGAGAACGGGGCACCAAGCAGAACAACCTCTTCCATAGCGCAAAATGAGCCTCGACGCCTAAAAATAGCTCGCAAAGGGCAACGAAGCCTGCAATATGTAGTACGGAGCCGGGCGTGAGATTGTGCAGCTGGAGGCCGTAGAACTCCAGAATCCCGCGGAGGAATGGATGAATTGGAAATCCCAGTCCCCTTAATAAATAAGAGACGAGGCACACCCGCTCTCCTTTAGAAGGATTGGGGTTGCTCTCCGCGTGCTTTCCGCCATTATAGGTGGCGAGTCCGGCTCGGACCGGGACCATATATGCCTGGGGAAGGAATCCCTTGGCCTGCAGCGACACTAACTCGCTGTGTGGGATGGTGCAACTCTCCCAGTCTCCGGGTTTAGGACTGGAGGGGCGAGGGGAGGAGCTGCGACGGCTGGCCATGTTGGAATGGACCTTTGCTGGAGACGCTCTGATGATAACTCGCGGAGAGGAGAAGATGTGGTTTGGATCTAAATCCCCATCCCGTTAAATAGGCAGCTCGTTTATATGACTAAGAGTGTGGATGTAAAAACACCCCAAGCTTTTCGCATTCGTTCAGCACGTGGAAGACGGCCATTATTGGGCACTGAAGCCGAGGAGCGCTACATTACAAAAATCGGATGTTATTCGTACAGGTACACAGGATTCGGAGGAGGAACCCGCCTTGCAATGCCGAAGACGATTTGCGCGCCGGACTCGTCGTCATTGAAGCCTGGTTCGGGGGCTACTGAGGGAGTCCTGGATTAGGGGGTGTTCGGATAGCCGGACTATACCTTCAGCCGGACTCCAGGACTATGAAGATACAAGATTGAAGACTTCGTCCCGTGTCCGGAAGGATCTTTTCTTGGCGTGGAAGGCAAGCTAGGCGTGCGGATATTCGAGATCTCCTACCATTGTAACCGACTCTGTGTGACCCTAACCCTATCCGGTGTCTATATAAACCGGAGGGTTGTAGTCCGTAGGACAACCATCATCATACACAATCATACCATAGGCCAGCTTCTAGGGTTTAGCCTCCTTGATCTCGTGGTAGATCCTCTCTTGTACTACCCATATCATCAATATTAATCCAGCAGGAGTAGGGTTTTACCTCCACCGAGAGGGCCCGAACCTGGGTAAAATAAACTGTTCCTTGTCTCCTGTTACCATCCGAGCTTGACGCACAGTTCGGGACCCCCTACCCGAGATCCGCCGGTTTTGACACTGACACCAGTGCTGCCGGCTGGCGTCAAGTTCGATCCCACGGATCAAGAGCTAATCGAGCACCTTGAGGCTAAAGTGAGTGCTGATTGCGTGAGATCTCACCCTCTCATCGATTTGTTCATACCAACCATCGACAGCGAGCACGGCATATGCTACACTCATCCTGAGAAACTTCCTGGTAAGACACTGATCGGCCGTCTACTTGCCCTAACATATTCCTTTGTTTATAGCTCTATTTTTCTTTTTAGACGCAGACCTAGTGAAGCCATTATAATTTGATTGTTAATAAAAAGTGAAACAAGTGACTGCAACATGCCAAAGATGTTATGAAAATGCCAACTACGTACACTTAAACCTGTATTCGACAATACTGCAGGTATCACACTGAGTGGCCTAAGCAAGCATTTCTTCTAGCGCAATTCCAGGGCATTCAAAAGGGGCACATGGACGTGTCGCAAGATACAGTCGGAGTGAGGCATGCACGCGATGTGGCACAAGACAAGCAATACCTTACCTGTGATGGTCAACGGCCGGCAGACGGGCAACAAAAAGGTTCTGGTGCTGCACACCAACAAGAACTTCGACCAGCAGAGGACCAACTGGGTGATGCACCAGTACCATCTCGGGGACCTAGAGCAAGAGAAGGAGCGGGAGCTGGTCCACTGCAAGATTTTGTACTAGACGAACACTAGGGCTAGAACTAAAAAGATTATAAGTTAGTTTGGTATTGGTAGTTGTACTACCTTGTCGTTCACAAGTTGGTATTGTTGTTAACGATCTTTCGGTATGAACTTGGCATTTGCTTGCAACCATCATGCCGAGGGTCGATGTGGATATAAAGCTGAATCATTTGTTTTGAAACAAATTATCAGGCACCTGATTTCTATTTGATTGGTAGCATAAGCACCTACCATTCGAATTCCCAGTTCTCCAAATTTTTCGAAACAAGTGCATCCACTTGTTATCACGATGAAAAAATAATATACCACATGCATCCTAGTTATCAGTCTGTACTTGCAGAATTCTCTCGTTTATTGAGCATGTATATTGTTTTTTCAGGTCGAGCAAGTTTCAACTGGGCTGTAGACTGCCCAGGCTTGGTTTTGTTTTAATAGGTCCAGCCCATGACGACAACGGGGCACAAAGATCCAGTAGGTATCTACTGGACTTTGGCCTGCCAGCGTTAGTTATATTTTGTCTTACAACATCCGCAGGCAGTTTTCTACTGAATAAAACACACAGCCCAGTTCTATTTTCCTCTTGAAATGCCATGTCCTACTTCCGTTTTCTAATCTCTACCTATAGCTTTACTAGTTCATATACACGTATCATTATAGTGAAAATACATAAAGTTCCCTTTTCATATTTACATCCTTATTTTTGTTGTTGTTTTCCCTCCCAACGCTGATTTTTTACCACTGGTTTTCCCTTAAACCAATTCAATTGTCCGACGTCTTGTTTGCTTACAAAAATAAAATGATTTTTTTGCCAAATATATAAGTTCTTAAAAAATGTTTATCATTTCCGGATTACAACAGTTCAGACTCCACCGAAATATGCAAAATAAGGTTGAACTTTTTGACCGTGGTCCTGGGTAGAAAATGGGCTGTAATAAATTACTTAAGAATTAGCAAATGGGCTGCAAATGATTAAAAAAATAGCAAATGGGCTCTATGTTGTCTGCCATAGATTTGGAGGCTGACTTGTGGGCCTACTAAGGTCATGCGTACACAAGGTTTCTCAAAAAAGAAACTTAGTCAACAATCGACTCTACCAGCGTCAGACCGTTAGATGTCAATCTAACGGCAATCGTGCTTCTTCTGTCTCCGATCTTCCTGCTCCACCCACCCGAACCAGCGCCGGCAGAACCGCCTGCTCCCGCCTCCCATGGCCGTTTGTGATGTCGGGCAGGCCTCACAGCCCCACCATACTCGCATCCCTGGCCTGGCTATCCCTCTACTCACCCACACCTCCTATTATTTTCCGGTAGCAGCAGCCAAACCAGTCAACCCTCGTACTCCCCACCACGTGGGTAGCCACTGCCGCGTGTTCCCGGGCCCCATGTCGTTCCCTTCATAGGCCTCGCCGTTGTCCACCGCCCTGGTGCTCTCGGCGCGGCGTGGTCAATGTGGTCAACGAACGACATCCATCGGAACTAGACTGTACATGGAGGGGCTAACAGCTGGGTCCACGGCCGCACACAAGGAAATGCCTCCTTATTACGCACAAAATAAATATTTCTCCACCTGAAATCTGGAACCCACTGGAAGGGCCTCTATATTTCGCGAAAAAACGTTCCCGCCGCTGACAGCTCGAACCCACCAGCTATATCTTCGCGTGCAAGGAAGTGCTTCCTTATTACGCACAAAAAAAATGAATACTCCCCCTGCTAGCTGGGACCCACCATATGGGAGCCTGACTTGTGGGCCTACTAAGTTGACGCGATGTCAACTTAGTCAATATGAACGATTCTAGCTCTAGTGACCGTACGATGTCCATCCAATGGCCGTAGTGCTTCTTCAACCTCTGGTCTTCTTGCTCCATCCGCCCAAAGCAGCGCTAGTCGTGCCGCCTGCTCCTGCCTCTCGTGGCCGGCTATGCTGCCATAGTGGCCTCACCGCCCCCTACTACTACCACCGCTCACACCCCCTGTTATTCTGCAGCGATGGCAGCCTCACACCGCAGCCGAACTAGTGAACCCTCATTCTCCTCTCCGCGTGGGAATCCACTATCGCGTCTTCCCCGGCTCCACGTCATCCCCTTCCCAGGCCTCGTTGTTGTCCACCGCCTTCGTGCTCCTGGCATGGCGTGTTCAACGTGGTCAAGGAACGACATACATCAGAAGTGGACTGTACGTGGAGAGGCTGACACCTGGGTCCACGGTCGCACAAAAGGAAATGCCTCCTTATTACGCGCAAAATAATGATTCCTCCACCTGACATCTGGGAACTACCGGATGGGCCTCTAAATTTTGTGAAAAAACGTTCACCTGTAGACAGGTCGGACCCACCAGCTATATCTTCGCACACAAGGAAGTGCCTCCTTATTACACACAAAAATGAGTACTCCCCCTGCTAGCTGGGACCCAGCATAGTGGGAGGCTGACTTGGCGGCCTACTAAGTTGACGGGGACAGAGGGCTTTATCAACTTAGTCAATATGAACGATTTTAGCTCCAGTGACTGTAAGATGTCCATCCAACGGCCGTAGTGCTTCTTCAACCTCTGGTTTTCTTGCTCCAGCCGCCGAAAGCAGCGCCGACCGTGCCGCATGCTTCTGCCTCCCGTGGTCGGTTGTGCTGCCGGCGAGGCCTCACCGCCCCTACTATTCCCATCGCTGGCCAGGCCCTACGGCGATGACAGCCTCACACCGCAGCCGAACCAGTGAACATTTATACTCCTCTCTGCGTGGGCATCCACTACCGCGTCTTCCCCGGCTCCGCGTCGTCCCCTTCATAGGCCTCGCCGTTGTCCACCGCCCTGGTGCTCTCAACGTGGCGTGGTTAACGTGATCAATGAACGACTTCCATTGGAAGAGTACTATACATGGAAAGGCTGACAGCTGGTCCACGACCGCAGCAAGGAAGTGCCTGCTTATTACACGGAAAATAATGATTCCTCCAACTGACAGCTGGGACCCATCAGACGGGCCACCGTATTTTGCGAAAAAATGTTTCCCTGCCGAATGCTGGGACCCACCAGGTACATCTTCGCATGCAAGGAAGTGCGTCCATATTACAGGCAAAAAATGATTCGCCCCTAACTACTGGGACCCATCAACTACATCTTCGCACACAAGGAAGTGCTGACAGTTGGGACCCACCTGGTCGAAGCGTACGTAGCGTTGTCATTCTAGTCGCGAACGTGTACGTACATACTGGTCGATCGGTCTGTCTGCAGGCTGCAGTGATGAACCGTGGCTGTGTAAGGAAGGACACGTGTCGTAGTAGAGGCGCGCATGTAGCATGTCACGCAGTCTGTTGATATCGTGTACACGTACGTATAGCTGCCAGGCTGCAAGAAAGTAAATACAGCCACATACGTACATACAGGTGGGGTCTCGAATGCCTACTCGCGCATACGTATGGCCAGGACTCATGTACATGGCTGGGTCGGAACAGAGAAACTGCGTCGTCATCGTGTTCATCAAGAGCCAACCGGCTTGGATGGAACAGCCGAACGAAAGGAGGCCTGGCGTACCGCAGAATGGAGGAAATGGCCTTGTGTTCGACCGGCCACGGTCGAAACGGGATCCTTTTCATTAGGAGGGGTCTGGCATAACGCAAAACGGAGGAAACAGACTTTCTTGGACCTCCTACGGTTGTAACGCGGTCCTGTTGATCGGGAGGGGTGTGGCGTACAGCAAAAGGGAGGAAACGGACTTGTGTTGGAGCGCTATGGTCGAAACAAGAGTCTTGTTCACTGGGAAGGGTGTGGCGTACCGCAAAATGGGACTCCACGGGATACTATTCATCTCCGCCGTCGACCTCCTCCAGCCTCCACGGGCTACTGTTCATCCACCGTCGACCACATCCAGCTTCCACCTGCGACTGTTCATTCACGGGCTCCTGTTCATCCAACCTCTACCGCTCCTCCACCGGCTACTGTTCAACCAACCCTCTCCACGGGGTCCTGTTGAACCACACCTCCACGGGCTACTAATCATCCAGCCCTCCACCGGCTACTGTTTAACAAGCCCTCCATGGGGTCATGTTCATCCAACCCTCCACGGGGTCCTGTTCATCCCCCCAACCGGCTCGATCGGGGTCCTATTCATCCAGCGGCAACGGCCTCTACTACCACCGGGTCCTGTTCATCCAACCCCCCACTGGGAACTGTTCATCCAAACCCCCAACAACGCTCACTGTTCATCAAGAGGCGGCATCGATCGGCTTCAGTTAGCAGCAGTAGCGAAGGAATCACTCGGGTTCAGTTAACAGCAAGGGATCGATCACTCGGGTTCAGTAATGTAGCTAGTGCAATCGCTCGGGTTCAGTTAGAGCCCAACGCCTCGCTCGGGTTCAGTTAGAGCGCAACGCCTCGCACACACGGGCGTACGTGTATGAGAGAAACGCGCAAACCTCTATGCATCGCTTGGCCCCGAGTACCCACCGTAACCGGGAACTCAACAATATTTTCCTCGCCCTTGCTTCTACGACGGTTTTTTCCGTCATGGACGGCCCAAAGAATGTCATGCTGCTGCCTCTCCGGCCCGACCAGGACGAAAAACCCATTTTCTGTCATGATTTTTTGTCATAGAAGTAGGAGCCCACCACATCTATGATGATACCGGGTTTTATCACAATTATCATCATAGAAGTGTCATAAGCATGAGAGAAAAAATTCCGTCTAGCCCAAAATGTCACAGATGTTTCTTTTTTTGTAGTGGGAAGTGTTGTCCCGAAGGACCTCTCCTAGCCGAGGGGGGGCGAGCGAGGCCGTCAAGAAGGCGCCTGTTAACACCGCCGTCGCCAAAGAGCTAGGGGAGGCAACCCCTATGACAACCGACGACAGGGAGCCCCAACAATCCGGGCTTCAGCCAAGCACCATTCCGGCCATCAACGCGGCTCCGGGATTGGATAAGCAGCCCCCTTCGAAAGAGGGGGGAGGAGCATCAGCTCCATCAGCGACCTCCACTAACCCGGAGGCGCCCAATGCTCTGGAGGAAGCACTGCAGCGTGCTTCCATCGTGGACGAGCACCACACCCTGATGGGTGCGGTGGTGGAGAAGGTTCAATCTGCTAAGAGCGGACTGAACGAAGCCTTCAACAGCCTACTAATAGGCTTTGAGGTATGCGTCGTCATGTTCTAAACACTTTTCATATAGATGAATATACATGTGTACATACAGTAGCCCCTGAGGCTCTGTCCGGTTTAAAAAAACGGACAGAGGATCCACATAGTGTTCGGGAGAGTAACATGTTGTTTTGTTATTGTAACTGGCTGTCCTGTTGGCAGCAACCGCCCAGGCCGTAGAAGTTTCCAAGCTCAATCGGAAGCTTCACATGGCCGATGAACAAATCAACCACATTAATAAGCGGTTCGACAAAATGTAAGGTACGCGTATAATGTTTAGAAAGGAGTGTAATTTTATGTCAGAAATATGTATACTTAGAGGTTAACTCATGGAATGCTTCAATTATGATCACAGCTAGCGTGGCCGAGGTCGAGACCCTCAAAAGCGTCCTCGCACAGGTCAAGAAAGAGGCGGAGGCGAATAAGGCAGCCGCTGATAAAGCGACTGCTGAACTGGAGGCCGAGCAGGTTGCCAGCTGCCAACATGAAGCTCGGGTGGACGAAGTCGAGCAGGAGCTGAAGGATGCCATCAGCAAGTGCGAGACTTTGTTGCGGAAGACTTCGGCCCAGTCCTTCGAGCTTGCCAAGGCTCTCCGTGATGCCAAAGAGGCGTGGAGCGAGTCCCAGAGTGCTTGCGAAGAGATCCAGCAAGTGAGGTAGATAGCGGCTGGTAAGGCCTTTCTTTTGCAAAGTATCTTTGGAGGTCAGAGGTACTCTTTGCTCACATGAGTGTGGAGTTCTCCAGGCGCGTTTGCGGATCTTCCGCAGAGTGTCGCGGATGCCGCACAATTCTTCCGAGCCCCCCAGGGGAACTTTACGGAGAAGTTGTTCTGGTCGCAATATCTCACGGAGGAACACCAGCCACTTCTGAACGACCAGCTGAAGCAGCTGGCGGAGCTTCATCGGGTGGCCGGCCTGGCCATGAAGGACTTAATAGTCCAAATCTGGCCGGCCAAGCTGATTCCTAGCAGCTACTTCGGCTTGGTGAAGCGACTTGTCGACGCGCGGCCGCAGAATGATGCTGTAAAGGACTCAGCCTGGATAGAGGGTGCCCGGATGGCCTTCGCCTATCAGGACCCCGATCCTAAGTCACACCGATCTAGCATGTAACACATCATATCACTCTGCGTCCTCACGCACGGTATTCCCATGGGTGCCACCTTACCTGGCCCGGGACCGTTTGCGCCTTTTGGCTGACATATATGATAGTGTCGCTAGCATCCATATGACAGAGAACACGGGCCGACATGGCTAGTCGTAAACCCAAGGTTGCACTAACTTACAAGGACTGGCATACATGACCCAGCAACGAACGTGTCGATCATCAACGTATGAACGTAAGTCGTGGCAAGCTACAAGGACTTAAAGGAAAAATGTGTGACATTTCCCCTAATGGACAGACAAAGGAACAAAGAAAGACACATGCTGGCCAGCTTAAGTGTTCCGGAGCAGTAGCAAGCTACCATGGCCCATTGGAAGCATTAGGAGACATTTCCCCATAAGAGAGGCTAACAAGAATAAATAACTAGGTTGTCGGATCCCACACGTACCAAGCATTTCAAAATCATAGACACAATAAGCTCGATATGTGCAAATACAACATGGCATCACAACAAAACTCTACGACTCAAAGTATTTATTCATGTAAGTGCATCTAGTGCCACCCCTAGTTGGTTTTGGAGTATTGACGACAAACCTGTTTAAGGGACTAATGTGTTTGTGAGAATTGCAGTATAACACAGGTATATGAAGACATTGAAGACAATGGTGGTATATAAAGATATTCACATTGAAGACTATGACATGAGAAGACAATGAGTGAAGACTATGGAGCGCGAAGACTTAGTTGTTTCATTGTTTCCTTTTTCTTCTTTGTTGAGTCATAGGAACCACCGTACTGTTAAGTGGGGTCCAAGTGAACAAAGTCAGAGTGACTGAAGTGATGCTCAACCAAAATCCTATGTCTTCGAGCGAAGACAATGAGAGCAAATCTTATCCAGAGCTGGATGAGTCAGCTTTGCTTGTAGCCCAAATAAAGTTGCCGTGTGTGTTTGAAATCTGACCGTTGGAACACGTGTCAGTTCCTTAGTGACCCAGGGTCATTTCGGACAAATCAGGTCAGGTTGCCCAGTTGTCGTTGGAGAGCAACCCACCTCCGAAGCTTTTGAGAGAGAGAAACCCTTGCGAGGACAAAGCCCAAACACCCAGAGCCAAAGAGTGTTAGGCATCATTGAAGTCTTTTTGTCTGCGTGACCTGAAGACTTGTTACACTTGAGGACTGTGAATCCTCCAGCCGGTTAGGCGTTGCGTTCTGAGCATCCAAGAGTCATTGTGGATCGCCGGTGAATGAAGTCTGTGAAGGTTTGGAAGTCTACCTTGAAGACTTACCAGAGTGATTGGGCAAGGACTGGGTGTCCTTAGGTCAAGGGGAATAAGGTGAAGACGCGGTCTTCTGAGTTGAATCTTAGCCTCCCCAACCAGACGTACAATTGTCACAACAACCGGAACTGGTCCTACAAATCCTGTGTCCTCAACAAGTGACTGGTTCTATTCTGTCCCTCTCTTTACTTAGAGTTTGTCTTCGTGAAGTCATTGCCTGTTTGCTTTACCTATTTGTCTTCACTTCATGACTACTATCGTTGTTTGGCTTCATACCATCTTCCATCCTGATCATTACTACCTAGCTGCTATTAGTCTTCATGCTTTCACTTCATTGCATACTTGACTATGGTTTGCTTAGTGTAGTTTACCTTCTGCTGCATATCAATAGGGTCGTTTCTATTGGTTGTCTTCGAAAATTCCATGTTTTGAAGACTTTCATAAAAATCGCCTATTCACCCCCTTTTTAGTCGATAACTAGCACTTTCAATTGGTATCAGAGCAAGGTACTCCCTTGTTCTGTTTGATTTGGTTTAACCACCTGGAGTTTTAGCTATGTCGACTGCAGGGATAATCAAAGTCTCTGCTGCTTGCCCCATCTTCGATGGAACTGAATATCCCTACTGGAAGAATAAGATGTGCATGCATCTCGAAGCCATTGATGTCGACCTCTAGTATGTCATCAAGAATGGCGTTCCCAAAACTAGTGAAGGTGTCACCCCTGCTGATGTCAAGAAGTTTATTCTACTGGATTCAACTACCAAGAACATCATCTGTGGTCATCTGACCAAAGGATAGTATGGCCGTCTGAGTGCTCTGGAAACGTCGAAGCTAGTCTGGGACTGGCTCTCCAAGGTCAACGAAGGCGTCTCAACCCAGAGAGATCAAAGGATCAGTGTTCTTTGCAACCTCTTCCACCGCTTCAAGAGAAACGATAATGAAAATGTCCAGCTCATGTTTGATCGCCTCACTGACATCACAAATGAACTTCGTGCGCTCGGCGCTACTGAGATTACCAAGCATGAAATCGTCAAGACACTACTGAGATCACTTGACAGCTCCTTTGATACCCTTGCCCTCATGATACAAGAATGCCCTGACTTCAAGACACTCGATCCGTCTGATATACTTGAGAGGCTCAACACACATGAGTTCCAGCTATCTGAGAAAAGAGATATCTATGGTCCCATCTATGGCCGAACTCGTGCTTTGAAGGCAAAAGCTGTTTCCTCATCTGAAGAAGAATCTGACTGCAGTTCTGATGATCCTGAAGACATTGGAAAGGAACTTGCTATGCTTGTGAAGAAGTTCCAGAAGTTCACTGAGAAGAAGGGCTTCAGAAAGTCTTCACGATCCAACTCAAGAAATGATGAAGCTTCCACTCACGACTACAAGAAGAGGACCTGTTACAAGTGGAAGAAACCTGGACATTACATCTTTGAGTGTCCACAGTGGGACAATGAGAAGAAGAATAAGAAAAGCAAGGAATATGATTCTTATGACAAGAAGAAGAAGAAATCTTCAAAGTCTTCTTCCAAGTCCTCATCCCAGTCTTCATCTCATAAGAAGAGCTCATCTGGTAAGGCTCGTGCTTTTGTTGGCAAGGAGATGGATTCAGAGGAGGAGTCTGCTTCTGAGGAGGTGGAGGTGGAGTCTGATGAGGTGTCCGACCCTGGCGTTGCAAGTTTGGCTCTAGCCATAGCCTACGTTGCCAGGTATATCTTCAACACGGAAGAAAATGGGTCCTTCACCAACGCTGAAGCTAATGACAAGGACGACTCTGCTCCCACCTACTGTTTCATGGCACGTGGTGCCAAGGTAAAATCACGCGATGCTTACTTTCAAACATCAAGTGAAGATGACTCTGATTGTGAATCCAAACCCAGCTACAAAACACTTGCTAAAATTGCAACTGAACAACAGAAAGCTATGAACATACTAAAAAATTGTTAGACAAAAGCGATGACCTGTTGGACGCTGAAATGGCCCGTTCTCAGTCCTTAGTTGAAGACATAAAAAATCTTCATGCTAAGTACCACGAACTTGAAAGTCGTCATGAAATGCTCTCAACTACTCATGAAAAGCTCTCCTATGATTTTCTTCAAAGGAATCAAGAGCTTGAGAAATTGAGAGCGGCTCATGAAGATCTTCAAAAAGAGAATGAGTCACTTCGCGCTCAACAGATCAGTTCCGCTCAGGAAGGATTTGAACCACCATGTCTAAAATGCCTTGAGCGTGACAACGCTACCTCTGTTGCTGAATGTTCTACTGCTGCTACTGTTGCATTGTCTTCAATTGCTGATGTGGTAACTAACCCCTCTGCTGAGGATACCACTACTATTGCTGAAGAAAATGCCAGGTTGAAGACATTGCTTGAAAAAGGGATGTACAAAAGTTTGAAAGGGCATCCGATGTTGTGCGATGTCCTCAAAAAGCAGATTCTGAACGGAAACCCTAGGGAACAGGGTGTTGGGTTCGAGAGGAAAATGAATGTTGATGGTTCCTATAGGAACCCTGAGCAGTACCCCAAAACCACATGGGTTGCTGCAAAGGGACCTTCAGTGGACCCATCCACCTTATCTGGCTTTACCTATGGTAACCCTATTATCATTGATGAATCCTTTGATGCAAACTATAAACTGTTTAAGAATTAGAATGATGAAGTGTTTGCCAGGTATATTGGTACTAACTGCAGGAATGGTCCACCTATGAAGAAGATCTGGGTTCCCAAAAGCTGTCTTGAGAATCTTCCAGTGAATGTCATCATGACACCACCTGGGAAAAAGACAAATCCCAGGCTTAAGGCTTCATATGGCCCAAAGGCTTCATACAGACAGAGGACTCACTTGAGTCACTCTAACACCAATGTTTTGCAGGGAAACCATACTCAAACTTATGAATATGAGCGTGTGTCTTCAAACCGCTATGTTCATAGAACTGAGAACTTTTCTGCTTATTCATATGAGTATCATTCATCTCCTGCAAGGCTATTTGCTAGGGCTCCAAAGCCGAAGTTCTCAGATGCAGCACTTAGACTCATGGCTTCTAAGCCACCCCTGAAGATGTGGGTGGTTAAGAAGAATTAACTTTCTTTTGCAGGGAAAGGTCTCCAGCTGGAAATCAAAGGCATCTGATGCTATTTCTAGGGACCTAAAACATCTTGTAGGGCGCAAGATCAAATGCCCAAATGGTCTAACGATGTATTTTATTCCTGAATCGTTTGCCATACATCCTATTAGTCCTAATCTTGATCTGAGCTTCGATAATCCTCTTGACCGTCAAATGTTTATGCTTCACAATACTCTTGGTGAAGCCTACCCCCCTAATTGTATTGTATGGTATGACACCTCATGCTTCAGAATGGATTATGGACAGCGGATGCACTAATCATATGACTGGTGATCGAAGTCTTCTCATGGACTCAACTTTATGTCCATCTGATAAGAGTCACATCA
Source organism: Aegilops umbellulata (assembly GCA_032464435.1). Lineage (NCBI taxonomy): Eukaryota > Viridiplantae > Streptophyta > Magnoliopsida > Poales > Poaceae > Aegilops > Aegilops umbellulata. Next base: position 145,364,889 of record CP136059.1, on the reverse strand, counting down.
CATTTGCTGACACTGGTAAAAGCAAGGTATTGGGTCTATGTAGAGTTGCAATCTCAAAGGATTAGCACATGGATAAAGTGATGCTTGTTGAATTCCTTGGTTTCAACTTAATGTCTGTGTCAATGCTCTGTGACATGAACATGATTGTGATATTTGGAAAATATCGTTGTCTTGTACTTATGGAATCTGACAAGTCTCTAGTCTTTGAAGGGTACCGGAAAGATGATCTATACATGGTAGATTTCTCAGCAGGGCCACAGCTTGCCGTATGTCTTCTTGCAAAAGCTTTAGAGTGCTGGCTCTGGCATCGGAGGCTAGGCATGCTGGCATGAGGAACTTACACACTCTCGCAAAGAAGAAGCATGTCATAGGCATCGAGGGCGTCAAGTTCAAGAAGGATCACTTGTGCGGTGCCTGCGAAGCTGGAAAGATGACTAGGGCCAAGCATCCCTCAAAGACAATCAAGACGACATCTCAACCCTTCGAGCTACTACACATGGACTTATTTGGCCCTACTCACTACTCTACTCTCACTACAACTGCTTGTCTCTATGGCTTCGTCATTGTTGATGATTATTCAAGATATACATGGGTCCACATAATTCTCTACAAGATTGAAGTGCAGTATGTCTTCCTACGCTTTGCCAACCGCGCCATGAACAACTATGGCGCCAAGATAAAAAATATCAGGAGTGACAACGGCATGAGTTCAAGAACACCGGTCTCGATCTTTACTTGGATACAATGGGAATCACTCATGAGTTCTCAGCTCCGTATACACCTTAGCAGAATGGCATCATGGAGCGCAAGAACAGAACCCTCATTGAGATGGCTCAAACAATGCTCGATGAATACAAGACTCCAAGGAAGTTCTGGCCTGAAGCTATTGATACGGCATGCCATGTCATCAACCGTGTTTACATTCACAAGCTTCTGAAGAAAACATCCTATGAACTCCTCACTGGCAAGAAGCCAAATGTCAGTTACTTCAGAGTATTTGGTGCCAGGTGCTGGATCAATGATCCACATCACACCTCAAAATTTGCACCCAAAGCACATGAAGGTTTTATGCTCGGTTACGGAAATAACTCGCACTCCTACAGAGTCTTCAACCTCTTTCTCTATAAAGTTGTTGAAACTGTGGATGTATGGTTCGATGAGACCAACGGCTCAAAAAGAGAGCACCTACCAAATGTGCTAGATGAAGTTCCACCCAGTGAATCTATCAAGCCAATGGGAGCTGGTGAAATCATGCCATCTGAAGCATAGCCTAAAGAGGAACTTATTATTTCTGCACCTAATCAACCTGAAGACAATGCTCAGCCTGAAGAGAATCCTCCCAATGATGACAATGATCAGCAAGAGCAAAATCTTCGTCCAGTCCATCCGCGTGTTGCAAATGAAGTACATATTAAGAAGATAATTGATAGCATAAATGCGCCTGGTCCACTCACTCATTCAAAAGCAACAAAGCTAGCAAATTTCTGTGGGCACTTTGCTTTTGTATCAATATCTGAGCCTAAGAAAGTTGCTGAAGCCTTTATGGAACCTGAATGGATTCAAGCTATGCAAGAAGAGCTTCAACAGTTCAAGCTGAACAATGTCCGGGAACTGGTCAAGCGTCCTGACCCTAGCAAGCACAACATAATAGGTACAAAATGGATATATCGCAACAAGAAAGATGAACATGGTCAAGTTGTCAGAAACAAGGCACGTCTTGTTGCTCAAGGATATACTCAAGTTGAAGGGATTGACTTCGATGAAACATTTGCTCCTGTGGCTAGGCTTGAAACTATTCGCATACTGCTAGCCTATGCTAACCATCACAACATCTTGCTATATCAAATGGATGTGAAGAGTGAATTTTTCAATGGCAAGATTGAAGAAGAAGTGTATGTTGCACAACCTCCTGGCTTTGAAGATCCAAAACATCCTGATATGGTGTACAAGCTAAACAAAGCACTATATGGCCTCAAACAAGCTCCTCGCACTTGGTATGACACGCTCAAAGACTTCCTGAAGAGCAAAGGCTTCAAACCTGGTTTCCTAGATCCCACACTCTTCACGAAGACATATGATGGTGAACTGTTTGTGTGCAAATATATGTGGATGACATTATCTTCGGCTGCACCAACCAGAAATATAGTGATGAGTTTGGACACATGATGCAAGAGCAATATCAGATGTCCATGATGGGTGAGCTGAAGTTCTTCCTTGGTCTTCAAATTCGTTAGCAAAGAAACAACATCTTCATATCTCAAGAGAAATACCTCAAAGATTGCCTGAAGAAGTTTGGAATGCAAGACTGCAAGGGTTACACGACGCCAATGCCAACAAAAAGTCATGTGGGTCTTGACGCCAATGGTAAAGAGTTTGATCAAAAGGTATAGCGCTTCATGATTGGTTCTTTACTTTATCTATGTGCATCTAGGCCAGATATTATGCTTAGTGTTTGCATGTGTGCTCGATTCCAAGCGGCACCAAAGGAATCACATCACTTAGCTATGAAGCGAATTCTTCGATATTTGGCTTACACCCCAACATTAGGATTATGGTATCCAAAGGGCTCAGAGTTTAATCTGGTTGGATTCTCGGATGCTGATTATGCTGGTGACAAGGTGGCTCGCAAGTCTACATCAGGCACATGTCACTTTCTGGGACGATCACTCGTCTGTTGGTCTTCAAAGAAGCAGAACTGTGTATCACTCTCCACTGCTGAATCTGAATACATTCCTGCTGGATCTTGCTGCGCTCAGCTTCTATGGATGAAGCAAACTCTAAAGGATTATGGCATCTATCTGAAACAAGTACCACTCTACTGCGACAACGAAAGCGCCATCAAGATTGCCAACAACCTAGTTCAACACTCGAAGACAAAGCTTATTGAAATTCGTCATCACTTTCTCAGAGATCATGTCATGAAGGAAGATATTGATATCATTCACGTCAACACTGAAGAGCAACTGTCAGATATCTTCACAAAGACCTTGGATGAGAAAAGGTTTTGCAAGTTACGGTGTGAGCTAAATATCTTGGAATCCTCAAATGTCCTGTAATCAGGCACACATCCTAACACTTATGCATATTGATGACATAGATGTGCAACACATGAAGTAAAGTATATCTTCAATTAATGAAGGCATACATTTTGAGTGTGAATACATTAATGCGGAATTTGACTTTAGAGCGCCACGATAATTGTGCGTCGTGTCTGGGTCTAATACTTCCTATACGGTGGGTAACGTCACCACCAAATTCTTCTGTTTGAAGTGTTTTTCTAATGGTGTTACATTTGCTATGTCTTCACATTTGGTTTGTCTTCAATATCATCGTGGATTCTTGATTATCTTCACTATGTTGACTTGGTTGCATTCTGATATATATTTGAACGTTTTGTCCTCTACAGCATTCACTTATAGCTATGTCTTCTCTTTTTGAATGTTTTGAACTAAGTGAATGTGATCGGACCCTAATCTCTCTATGCTTTCTACCTCAAACTCTATCTATCCAAATCATATGCATTCTGTTGAAACTGTCGAATGCCTTCTCTTCATCCTTGTCAGCAGAAGATACGGAGACAAACATTAAGTCTGTTTTAAATGCTCTATTCTTATTGCCTGAAACCCGGAGAAGCCGGAATGATCATCCGACAGTCCAGGCAGGCGTGGGAACGTGGGATAACTTCAAGTATGTTGCAAGTTCGTCACGTGTCCCTCGGATGTGAACCGCCAGGGGCACCTGCGTAATTACGCTGTGCCGTCCCTTTCCTTATAAATGCAAGTCCAATCGTTGTCAAAATCTTTCTTCCACCTCTCCACCTCGCCAAACCCTAGCGCCACCGCTAGCTCTCGACGACACCGGTGACGAAGCGCTTAGCTGCCGCGACTTCTCCGACGATGTCTTCACGTCGGCCGTGGTCCTCATCGCCGCCGTCGTAGGTGTCCTCCGTCGCCAAGTTAGGGCACAGAAGATCGGACTGCTCGGCCTCCACTTCTTCTCTGTCTAGTAGTTCATCGTGTGGTAAATAAGAACCCTCTTTTTACCGTCTTTTTTATCCTATAGATTCATACTTTTTTGCCAAAAGTGGTTTCTGCCTCCACAAAATAGGATCCATCCTGTCTGCATCTCATAAAATACCTAGTATATTCACTTATGCTTCACACATAGTTATATTCCTCACTTGTACTTATTCTTGGATTCGTGCAAATCTGGAACCGACTCTCAACATATAAGTGAATGTCTTCACGCTATAAGGTCAATGTCTTCTAAACTGATTTATCATCAAAATCTTCTGAGAATGCATATGACCTCTTCCCCTTCCCTCGCATCTCTAATGCTGTCACAGGTACATGTCCATGGGAGAATCCCTTGGTTCTCATAGTCTGCATTCATTTGTAGAATTATTACAGCATGACATCAACTCTCCTGAAGCCAGTTCCCGTCTGACCAGCAGACGGAAGACTTTGACTGTATTGAAGCCTTTCAGTTTGAACTTCATGGCAACAGAGAAATCAGCTAGGAAGGGTGGCAGACAACACCGTGGGAACACCTCAAGAGATTTGCCTCCTGACCTCTATGATCTGTACAAGACTGATCCAGAGGAGGACTACAATCAGAGAAAAACCCGAATCCAATGGATTCGAAGATATTGGGCAGAACAATGGTACAAGTACAGGTTCGTGACCCAGGATTATGCTGAGAAGAATGCCATCAAGCGACCATGGGGAGACATTTTGTATGAAAATCTTCCACCCAGGTCCAGAGCTGAAGCCATTGAACAAGGCTTCTATCCTTGCATGGTCCGTGGGCCACAACCCGCTGATGCCGATCCATCGTCATTGCTATGGTGTCAAGATGACAATCTGTTCAAGCGCAATTTTCAGTTTGCCAAGAACTCAGCCAAGGAAAACAAGAAGTCATGTGGATTAGACTTCAACCCAGGCCCCTCTGCGCCTCGTGCTGATGGCACACGCGAAGCTGAACCAAATCTTGTTGGGCCCTTCTATGACTTAGAAGGTCTCATCACTCATATCAGGGTTCAAGGGGCAGATGTGGATCGACTTGCAGACGACGCTGACTCTGATGAAGCGCTTGCACCACCGAAGCCGAAGAAGCAGAAGAAACCCAAGGCTTCGCAGGTTTCCACTCCACCAAAAGCTTCGCGAGTGAAGCCCTCGGCCACTGCTCCTCCTGCACCATGTGTGCAGTCTGAAGATCTCTCTCGCGTCTCGAAGACCGAGAAGAAAAGGAAGAAGCCCATGCACTCCTCCAGTCCTGCTCTGACTCCTGCCATTTTCAGAAATGAGAATGAAGCCATTGATCTGTCGAGTGACGACGATCTTGCTGATGACGCTCTTGAGCAATGGATAAAGAGCAAGCAAGAAGCAGAAATCTTTAATGACTTGCCTCTCTTGGACGTGGCAGTTATCAACAACTTCATTGATGAGTGGTTTGACACCCCCAATCTCAGCTTTGATGATCTGCAACTTCCAATTGGCCACATCGTCTCCTTTCACGGCGCCATTGCTCCTGAGCTAGCTCTTGCTCAGAAGATTGTTGAGCTGAAGCACAAGATTGATTTTGAAAAGGCTTAGTTCAAGAAGCATATGGCTAGGCTCAGTGTGAAGGATGTCCAGAATTTCAAGGTCATGTTGCATGAGCTCAAGGAGGCGTTTCACAAGAAACGTGAAGAAGCTAAAGGTTCTCATGAGAGCATGAAGATTCTTGCTGCCAAGTGCGTTCAAGCTTACAATGAAGCTGAAAAGAGCAAGGCTCTTGGGCGTCCAGGCATCGACCCCAGGATGGCTGCCAAGAAGAAGAAGCCATCTATGGACCAAACGGAACCATCCAAGCGGGAAGAGCCTCGCATTGTCTTCCCTGCCAGCATGATAGGCGTGAAGCCTAAGGTCCCCACAGTGGCTTCAGAGCTTTAGAATACAAGGACAGCTGAAGCCAAGGCCAGGAAGCGCAAGACCAAGAACACCTCTGATGCTGCTCCGCCCACTAAGAAGCGCCAGACCAAGAAAGATCGGGCTACTCCCACAGAGCCCCTCGTTGTCGAGCCAATTTATGTTGCTCGTCCTAAATCTGCACACCTAGAACGACGTATGATAGTTCATGAGCCTGCTTCCACAGAGGCTCCTGAATTTGAAGACATTCCAGCTATTGACCCCACCACAGCTGAAGACATTGGTCATCAATACAATGTTGAAGATGATGAAGTCCTTCCTCAGATCAAGCACAATGTGGTATCATCACCTGTTCTCATGAACAGTGAACTCATCAGCATTGGTCGTACATTGACGCCAATTTCTCAGGATAACTCATGGGCTGATCAACCTCAAGTATCCCCATGTGCTGAAGAAACACCAGTTACTCCCCCAACTCATGTCACCACTCCTGTGATTGACGATGAAGACTTTGAGGCCCAACCAACTCCATCTCCACAAGCGTCGCCAGCGTTTCACAGGCTTCGTAAAATACCAAGGCCACAAGTCAATATTTCAAGTGTTCCAGAAGGAGATGAGCACCAATCTTTTTCACGCCAAGTGTTCCTGAAGCCTCTCCAACTGTGAACATCCCTGAGTCTGAAGCCAAAGAGGCTGAATGTCAGGACCGGATTTTTGGGATATAATTTCCCAGAAAATGGCCCTTGTGCTCACTAGCCGCAGGATTAATGTTAGCTGATGAGGAACCAACTCGATACAAAAATTCCAAGCAAAATACAAGATATGTAGTACAAGACCATTCTGGCCTATGAGTACAACAATTGGTTTCTAGTGGTTGATGGCGGAAGCAGTTTGTGGATCATCAGCGTCTATGGGACTCCATTTCCCACAGGAACAGCTGACCTGGATAACTCCTATCTCCGCGAGACTGCTAGCACCATTGCGTAGGTTCCGGGGCTGTCATCGCGACGCTCCTCTCCACGCAAGAAATCTAGCCAAGACAATAGCCAGGGACAAGCCAGTGAGTACTTTGAATGTACTCGCAAACATTATGAACACAGGTATAATATAACCAATGATAATCATGCTTTGAAGTATGCCATGATCACTACGCCAGTCATGAAATAAGATGCACACAAGCAAATTATTCATATGGAACATGAATAAACAGCCCGAGGATAGAAGTAAAATGCACCAATCGGGTGTCTGAAGCGATGCCTCGAAAGGATAATAATATAAAGCATGCCTCAGTCGGGCGTCTTCGCGACACCACATAAAGGGGTTATAAGTAATCGAAATAACAAGCATGCCACAGTCGGGCGTCTGAGCGACACCACATAAAGGGGTTATAAGTAATCGAAATAACAAGCATGCCACACTCGGGCGTCTGGGCGACACCACATAAAGGGCTTATAAGTAATCGAAATAACAATCATGCCACAGTCGGGCGTCTGAGCAACACCACATAAAGGGCTTATATATAAAAGATATAACAAGCATGCCACAGTCGGGCGTCTGTGCGACACCACATAAAGGGCTTATATAAGAATAATCACAGTGAATATCCAGGAGGTAGAACCGTCCTTGGGATACTCATAAATAATACAAATGGTTAGTCCACAATAATAATAATCATAATCATCATGTGTCACAGGTTATAATCAATGTTCTTGGTTTAGCAGTTTTTCATGCGAAGACCGACACTAAGACCGACACTTGACCCATCCCAGACTGTAATCCTTAATCGTGGACACGACTATTTGAATAGACATAATCTCTGCAGAGGGTGTACTGTATACCCACTAGCAATGGATTCCATTAGTCCATCGGGACTAATTCCGTCCACGGTCTTTCATTCGAAAACACACCTGACCGCACACACCAGCCCAACTTACCGGTGTTTGGAATCACCCCGACACCCGTCAAGGAAAACTCGAAGTGGGGAGGCTACAACCTCGCTTAGCATGGGATCAAACTTATATCACGCGCTCTAAGGGGTGCCCCCTCTCGGTCCCAACCGGAATCACCCATACCCCCGGACCAGGTGGCATGCCTACCGGATGCAGCCGGTATCTTCCACCATGGCCTCTTTGTACGGTGTATGCTAGGACAGGGGTTGACAATTTACTGAACCGTACCACATCTGTGGCAGGGACTAGTGGTAGTAGGAAACAAGTATGGGGGTTACTGGAACAGGACTCGATCTATGGTCAACTTAGGAGGTTAAAGAATTTCTTGCATGGTTAGCACAAGAATTACATTTCACATCCATCAGACAGAACCACCACTCATCATACCTCTCCATGCCCCACCGGACATAACCGTCTCGACGAGGGGTTAGGAACAAGCTCGTGTCTAGCCAAGACAGAGACTTTCCCGGATCCTTCCCGGTAAGCATGAGAGGCATATGGGGGGGATTTCTATCACAAACATATCAAATGCCAACACCATGGAATCCTCAGTATGCACTATGAGCATGATCGTATCATCGCATAGAATAATGAAATCTCCTAGACAAGGTGGGGTTGCAACCGTATTAAAAACACAAGAAAATATTATGCCAGGGTTCAGAATGCTTGCCTTCAAGTTGTGGAGAGGCAGGGTGCATTCCAAAACTTTTGAAAGTTTTCTTCTCCCTCTCCAAAATCCTATTTTAAATAAATTTAAATTAATACATACTCCCAAAACAGTACAAAAAAGTTGTTTGGAAAATTTTCAAATAAATATGAAAATAAACTAGACAATATTTGGGAACCAACATAAAAAGAATCAAGTTATTTGGACTTACATTTAAAAAGTTATAGCCACTCAAATTTTAGTCAAAAAATTGTTTTAATTAAAACCAGAAAAAGAAAACGTTTCAGGGGGCTTACGCTTTCTTCTAGCGAAGGCGTATTTGGAGAAATACGCCTCCACTTATAACACATTGCGGCGGGGCTGGTCACTGACAGTGGGTCCCTTGGGCCCACTGGTCAGGTTTGACCGGTCGCCCGCGCCTCCCTCCTCCTCTGTCCAAGCGGGGGCGGGGCTCCAGCGATCGCCGTCAATGAACCGTGGCTCCTCACGGGGTCCCGAGGGCAGGGATGGATCTGCTGGTTTAGCGTGGTCCTTCCGGTGGTCGAAGGGCTGGCGGGGACGGAGGGAGTCGCCGGCGGCGAGCTCCGCGGCGGAGGAGGCTTCAGGTGGATTTGGGGGTTTGGGCTGTGGTGGTTTTCGATCGCGTTTGAAAGGCTGGGCAGCTCCGCAAGGTCGAGGGGACGGGGGTGGTGGTACTGGATGGACGGGAGGGGCTTTGGTTGCGACGAAATGGACAGGGACGTGGCGGCAGCCGAACCGGCCAGAGTCGAGGAAGACGGCTTCCCCCCGATGATTACTAGCTGTGGGGGTGCTATGGGGGTGGCCTGAGGTCGCCAGAGTGCTCGGTCGAGCTCTGGGTTCCCTTATATAGGCGTTTGACGTCAGTTTCGCGGCGGCCGTGGATAGGATCGACGGCGGAAGTGGATAGGAACGGCGAACCGCCATTCTGTAGCGTCCAGAGCGACATGTCGCGGCTGGCGATGGCGGCAGAGGCTAGCACACGAGCGGGCACTGCTTCAGGGGCGAGCTGGCAAGCGAGAGTGGCTCGGGTGGCGCCGTCCGTGGTAGGGGCCTGCTGTGGCCGGCCGCTACCTGCCATGGGCGACCTGACGGCGGCGCTGTGGGGCTCCAGGGGCGGTCTGGAGGGTTCTGGTCAGCGGGTGAGGCCGGGGCGCGGCTCTGTGGGCGGGCAAAGGCCAGGGGCACGACACGGCGGCTCGGTTCACGCGCGTGCAAAACATGCGCTCCGGGGCACGCCCAGTGCACGCACGCTAGGTGTTCGGCATAATGCCAGCGTGGGCTAGGGAGATTGGGTGAGGCTGGCAACTAGCAGATCTAGGTTAGAAGTAGCTAGGAGTTTAGTGGACATGGTTACTGTGTCAGGTGATCAAGATCACACTGCAAACTAAAAGTCATGTCAAAACTGACCATGCACCCAAGGTGTTTGACAGAATGCCATGGGCATCTAGTAAACTCTTGGGGTGGCCAAGACCTCTAGATCCTAGTCTTTTTAGATGTAGGTGATGATGGCAAGGTCATTTGGGCAAAGCCAGAAACTTGCTACTGCAAATTTTTGAGAAAACCAATTTTGGACAGAAACAAAAGGGCATCATTGCATGGACCAAAAATACTCCAATGGGTCCACTCTCCTGGACTTAGGGGTTTTGCAGGGTGGTCTATAAGTCGGAAAAATAATCATTAGTAAAAGAGCAAGTTAGGATGTGGTTGCAGTACAACTCACCAAGCTGGGCCAGAATGAAGATGAGGTTGATTTACTCAAATTTTTCAAAGAACATCAAGGGGTTTTTGCATAAAGTTGAATTATATGCCATTACTAACATCCCATAATTTTGGTCGAAGCTTTAAAGAAATATTTAAATAGGTTGTAGTGCAATACTGCCATCTAGACCAGTTTTGAAAACTTGGGGTAGAGCTCAAAATATCCCAAGAATAAAAGATGTTTTTGCATAAAAGTGATTTAAAAACATCACATGACATCCCCAAATTTTGGTGAAAATTTCAAATAAATTTATCAAAGGGTTGTAGTTCAAATGGGACCCTAAAACCATGGGAAACCATTTTTAAAGAAATGAAGATCAGGAAAATAATTATATAATTTAATTCCACTGATAAAATAAAAGTTTTCTTGAGAGGGTAAACAAGTCCAATATTATATTTGGAAAGTTTTTCACTTGCGGTAAAAACTTCATAATAACAAAGAAAAGGATGGTTTTAAAATCAAAAGAAAATCCAGAAAATAAAAATTTAATTTCCTGGCAAAATTTTAATTAATTAAACAAGGTCAAAATTTTAGGGTGTCACAACACTACCCCCCTTAAAAAAAATCTCGTCCTCGAGATTTGCTAAGGGCTGTTTTAAATATAATACTCCCATTAGTTGAAAACAAGAGTTTACTCATAGCACAAACTTAGGGTACAATCATAAGTTGCAACACACAAATAAACATAGCTATGACGTTTACAATGAAAACGGCAAATGGACAGGTTCCTGAGAAAACGTCTCTCGTACTGGGGCACACTCTTCTTCTATCGGGTAAAGCGGATTGACTAGTCGATGAACGCGTCTCTCCTGGTCGGGTCTGAGTGGTCTGTCGATGGCGATCTGAGGATTTAAATCAGCGAGGCTCTAAAGATAACCCATTATCCGCTGGGTCATACGTTCTTGCGCGATGACATACTGGGCAAGGTTGGCCAGTACTAGATCTCTCTCAATTCGTCCACCGGGAAAAGAGGTCACTTCTTCGGGTGCTGCATGACTCGGGAAATAATATTACCCTCATTCGCTGGCATAGGGTACCGCGAATCAAAGGCGAGCATGTGCTTAGTACGCAGCAGCTTCTATGGCCATATGCGGAGTCGGCATAGATTTCCCCATGAAGGAGACTTCCGTTGGGTCTTGGCTTGGGTTTGAGGGAGGGATGTGCACTACTACCCAATATTTCGAGGTGGAAGGGGTGATCCTCGATTTGAGCAACTCATACTGGGGTGGATGGATAGAACTCATGGTACTGCAGGTAAAGTCCCACAATATTTTAACAAAGCTACCTGGGGTTGCATATGGATTTCTCAGATAAATACTAGTGCTCGGCATGGCAAGAAATGGGTGTGAGAGTTGTGCACAAGGTGAGGGGCAACTGATAAGGTCACGAGGTGGCCTTTTATATAGCAACTGGGCTGGGTTATTTACCACGGCGAGGGACAACTAGTTTGTCGGTTCTGCCCTTATGGGGTCGGGGTCAATGCCACAGATACACACATCTCACAGAAGTGACGTATTACTGTGGGTGTCTTCAGGGTGGTTTTTGGTAGCTACGCCCAGAATTTAAAAATGCAATCATACGCCCACATACTTATGCATGGATATTATTTAATATTGGGGCGCACAAGCAAACATCATTCAATTATGGCGATACAAGATCACACGATTACAGGGCGTGGCCTTACTAAGACTCGGTACTACTCTACCTCGTTCATATCTAAGCGGGCGTGCCTTGTAGACGCCGAGGCTTCTCACGGGTTCCATCGTCGGGGTTAGCTGGAGGGGGTTGAGAGACTGCGGGGTCGGGGTAGCGATGATGACCATCGCGAGGATTGTTGGCCACAATCCCGTTGGAGCGTGTTCCCAAAAGCCGACGAAGCACTTCTAGGGAGACAAAAGTACCTTGGTCGATGGCTGGGGCTGACCTCAAGGTCTCGATCGGTTGTCCGAACAGCACGACTGGGCTGTCGGCGTCGGGCTCATCTTCTCTTCTTGCCGGGGCTCGGCGGATCAGTTCTCCACGAGCTGCGATCAGATCAAGGGTGATTTGATCGAACAGTTCCTCTAGTGCTCTTACATAGCGCACTAGATGCAGCAACACTGGATCCGTCTCGTGGTCTCTGTTGGCAACTTGGGGTGGCCTACCATACCTGTCATGGCTGGGGTAGTAGTAGAACGAGCGACAGTTGACTCTGGGCGACAAGTGCCGGAGTTGAACTATAGCCTCTCGAGCAGCTAGTTGGATGGCTTGTGGCTCAAAGGAAGTTGTCCTTCCGGTGAACCTGTAGGGGCGTTCTGGCGATAGACCCCTACCATAGACGTGTACAGTAGCCTAGAATTGACGGCTCTCGCCGCTCATGGACCCTTGGTACACAACATATTCTGGAGGCTCTTCTAACGCGAAGGCACGGCGGATGAGGTTTGCTAGCACGGTCACAAAACCTCCAAGGTTGGTTGCTGTGGTCTCATTGTGAACAATGGGTCCTGGCATTTTAGCTTGGTTTGGGGTAGAGGGTGTGCTGTGCTGGGTTGAGGCTAGCGTGCCCTTTTTATAGGAAAAGGGGACGGAGTCTTCCTTCGCACGCTTGCGAATGAGACAATTTAGGTGTCGGTCACTGGCGCATGATCGACATGCTAGGCTGATAGTTCGGGCACCGACTGCCAAAAGGTGTCGGGTCATTGTGTGGCTATCTTACATGAGAAGCTTGGCTGGGATTGGATTAAGGTCTGGTGGGTTGGTCGACCTAGGTTTTTCGACATGGCTAAGATAGGATTAGCCAACGGTCAGCCTGGCTCTGATACCAAGTTTGTCAGGACCGGATTTTCGGGATATAATTTCCCAGAAACTGGCCCTTGTGCTCACCAGCCCCAAGATTATTGTTAGCTGATGAGGCACCAACTTGATACAGAAATTCGAAGCAAAATACAAGATATGTAGTACAAGACCATTCTGGCCTATGAGTACAACAATTGGTTTGTTGTGGTTGATGGCGCAAGCGGTTTGTGGATCGGCAGCGTCTATGGGACTTCATTTCCCACAGGAACAGCTGACTTGGATAACTCCTATCTTCGAGAGACTGCTAACACCATTGTGTAGGTTCCGGGTCTGTCATCGCAACGCTCCTCTCCACGCAAGAAATCTGGCCAAGACAATAGCCAGGGACAAGCCAGTGAGTACTTTGAATGTACTCGCAAACATTATGAACACAGGTATAATATAACCAATGATAATCATGCTTTGAAGTATGCCATGATCACTACGTCAGTAATGAAATAAGATGCACACAAGAAAATTATTCATATGGAACACGAATAAACAACCCGAGGATAGAAGTAAAATGCACCGATCGGGTGTTTGAAGCGACGCCTTGAAAGGATAATAATTTAAAGCATGCCTCAGTCGGGCGTCTGCGCAACACCACATAAAGGGCTTATAAGTAATCGAAATAACAAGCATGCCACAGTCGGGCGTCTAAGCGACACCACATAAAGGGCTTATAAGTAATCGAAATAACAAGCATGCCATAGTCGGGCGTGTGAGCGACACCACATAAAGGGCTTATAAGTAATCGAAATAACAAGCATGCCACAGTCGGGCGTCTGAGTGACACCACATAAAGGGCTTATATATAAAAGATATAACAAGCATGCCATAGTCGGGCGTCTGTGCGACACCACATAAGGGGCTTATATAAGAATAATCACAGTGAATATCCAGGGAGGTAGAACCGTCCCAGGGATACTCATAAATAATACAAATGGTTAGTCCACAATAATCATAATCATAATCATAATGTGTCATAGGTCATAATCAATGTTCTTGGTTTAGCAGTTTTCCCTGCGAAGACTGACACTAAGACCGACGCTTGACCCATCCCAGACTGTAGTCGTTAACCATGGACATGGCTATTCAAATAGATATAATCCCTGCAGAGGGTGTACTTTTTACCCACTAGCAACAGATTCCTTTAGTCCATCGGGACTAATTCCGTCCACGGTCTTTCATTCGAAAACACACCCGACCGCACACACCAGCCCAACTTACCGGTCTATGGAATCACCCACGACACCCATCAAGCAAAACTCTAAGTGGGAAGGCTACAACCTCGCTTAGCATGGGATCAAACTTATATCGCGCGCTCTTAGGGGTGCCCCCCTCTCGGTCCCAACCGGAAACACCCATGCCCCTGGACCAGGTGGCATGCCTACCGGATGCAACCGGTATCTTCCACCATGGCCTCTCTATATGGTGTGTGCTAGGACAGGGGTTGACAATTTACTGAACCGTAACCCACCTATGGCAGGGACTAGTGGTAGTACGAAACTAGTATGGGGGTTACTGGAACAAGACTCGATCTATGGTCGACTTAGGAGTTTAAAGCATTTCCTGCATGGTTAGCACAAGAATTATATTTCACATCCATCGGACAGAACCACCACTCATCATACCTCCCCCATGCCCCACCGGACATAACCGTCTCGACGAGGGGTTAGGGAAAAGCTCATGTCTACCCAAGACAGAGACTTTCCCGAATCCTTCCCGGTAGGCATGAGAAGCATATGAGGGGGATTTCTATCACAAACATATCAAAGGCCAACAACATGGAATCCTCAGTATGCACTATGAGCATGATTGTATCATCGCACAGAATAACGAAATCTCCGAGACAAGGTGGGGTTGCAACCGTATTAACAACACAAGACAATATTATGCCAGGGTTCAGAATGCTTGCCTTCAAGTTGTGGAGATGCAGGGTGCATTCCAAAACTTTTGAAAGTTTTCTTCTCCCTCTCCAAAATCCTATTTTAAATAAACTTAAATTAACACATACTCCCAAAACAGTACAAACAAGATGTTTGGAAAATTTTCAAATAAATATGAAAATAAACTAGACAATATTTGGGAACAAACAGAAAAAGAATCAAGTCATTTGGACTTATATTTAAAAAGTTCTAGCCAGACAAAGTTTAGTCAAAAATCTGTTTTAATTAAAACCATAAAAAGAAAACGTTTCGGGGGGCTTACGCTTTCTTTTAGCGAAGGCGTATTTGGAGGAATACGCCTCCACTTATAACACGTTGCGGCGGGGCTGGTCACTGACAGTGGGTCCCTTGGGCCCACTGGTCAGGTTGGACCGGTCGCCCGTGCCTCCCTCCTCCTTTGTCCGAGCGGGGGCAGGGCTCCGGCGATCGCCGTCGACGAACCGTGGCTCCTCAGGGGGCCCGAGGGCAGGGATGGATCCGCTAGTTTAGGGCGGTCCTTCCGGTGGTCGAAGGGCCGGCGGGGACGGAGGGAGTCGCTGGCGGCGAGCTCCGCGGCGGAGGAGGCTTCGGGTGGATTTGGGGGTTTGGGCTGTGGTGGTTTTCGATCGCGTTTGAGAGGCTGGGCAGCTCCGCAAGGTCGAGGGGACGAGGGTGGTGGTACTGGATGGACGGGAGGGGTTTTGGTTGTGACGAAATGGACTTGGACGTGGCGGCGGCCGAACCGGCCGGAGTCGAGGAAGACGGCTTCCCCGACGATTACTGGATGTGGGGGTGCTATGGGGGTGGCCTGAGGTCGCCTGAGTGCTCGGTCGAGCTCGGGGTTCCCTTATATAGGCGTTTGAGGTCGTTTCCGCGGCGGCCGTGGATAGGATCGACGGCGGCAGTGGATAGGAACAACAAACCGCTGTTCTGTAGCCTGCAGAGCGATGTGTCGAGGCTGGGTATGGCGGCAGAGGCTAGCAGACGAGCGGGCACTGCTTCAGGGGCGAGCTGGCGAGCGAGAGTGGCTCGGACGGCGCCGTCCGTGGCAGGGGCCTGCTGTGGCCGGCCGCTAGCTGCCATGGCCGACCTGACGGCGGCGCTGGGGCTCCAGGGGTGGTCTGGAGGGTTCTGGTGAGCGGGTGAGGCCGGGGCGCGGCTCTGTGGGTGGGCAAAGGCCAGGGGCACGACGCGGCGGCTCTGTGCACGCGCGTGCAAAACATGCGCTCTGGGAGTGCCCAGCGCACGCACGCTAGGTGTTCGGCACAATGCCAGCGTGGTCTAGGGAGCTTGGGTGAGGCTGGCAACTAGCAGATCTAGGTTAGAAGTAGCTAGGAGTTTAGTGGACATGGTTACTGGGTCAGGGGATCAAGATCACATTGCAAACTAAAAGTCATGTCAAAACTGACCATGCACCCAAGGTGTTTGACAGAATGCCATGGGCATCTAGGAAACTCTTGGGGTGGCCAAAGCCTCCAGATCCTAGTCCCTTTAGATGTAGGTGATGATGGCAAGGTCATTTGGGCAAAGCCAGAACCTTGCTAGTGCAAATTTATGAGAAAACCAATTCTGGACAGAAACAAAAGGGCATCATTGCATGGACCAAAAATACTTCAATGGGTCCACTCTCTTGGAATTAGGGGTTTTGCAGGGTGGTCTATAAGTAGGAAAAAGAATCATGAGTAAAAGAGCAAGTTAGGATGTGGTTGCAGTACAACTCACCAAGCTGGGCCAGAATGAAGATGAGGTTGATTTACTCAAATTTTTCAAAGAACATCAAGGGGTTTTTGCATAAAGTTGAATTATATGCCATTACTAACATCCCATAATTTTCGTGGAAGCTTTAAAGAAATATTTAAATAGGTTGTAGTGCAATACTGCCATCTGGACCAGTTTTGAAAATTTGGGGTAGAGCTCAAAATATCCCAAGAATCAAAGATGTTTTTGCATAAAAGTGATTTAAAAACATCACATGACATCCCCAAATTTTGGTGAAAATTTTAAATAACTTTATCAAAGGGTTGTAGTTCAAATGGGACCCTAAAACCATGGGAAACCATTTTTTAAAGAAATGAAGATCAAGAAAATAATTATATAATTTAATTCCACTGATAAAAGAAAAGTTTCCTTGAGAGGGTAAACAAGTCGAATATTTTATTTGGAAAGTTTTTCACTTGGGGTAAAAACTTCATAATAACAAAGAAAAGGATGGTTTTAAAATCAAAAGAAAATCCAGAAAATAAAAATTTAATTTCCT
This sequence comes from Aegilops umbellulata, assembly GCA_032464435.1. Taxonomy (NCBI): domain Eukaryota; kingdom Viridiplantae; phylum Streptophyta; class Magnoliopsida; order Poales; family Poaceae; genus Aegilops; species Aegilops umbellulata. Next base: position 145,347,585 of record CP136059.1, on the reverse strand, counting down.
GGCAAAATTTTAATTAATAAAACAAGGTCAAAATTTTAGGGTGTCACACTGAAGATATTCCGGCTGCACCAGCCGATGAAGAAGAAACAAGATAAGAAGAAGCACGTGCTACCACACCCCTTGCCAACCAAGTTGTTCCCGAGGAGAACGTGTCTGACCCTCCAACTCCTGAAGTGGAGGTTAACAATACTGAGGCGGCCACCAACACCAACACTGAAGCCAATGATGTTGTCATGGCTGAAGCTAATGTGGCGCCTGAAGTCAATGTGGTGCCTGAAGTGATAGCACCTGAAGCAAATGCAGCACCTGACGCCAATCAGCAGCCTGAAGTCAATGCCACTACTCCTGTTCCGCCTCCAAGGCCACATACTATCGAGCAAGCATACAACTATGGCCAGCTAATCCCTGTCAAATGGCCTCTTCTAGTTCCTCCACGTGCTGCTGGTTCTCAATTTGATTACCACGTCGAGCACAGGCCTCAGGTTCAGAAGCCAAGGCCAAGACTGCCCAGGTTTCCAGGTACTGCCACTTCGCCAGGGTCCTTCAATGCTAATGGCTTCATAGCGCACAACACCTTCTTCGATAGCGCCAAGAACCCATACTCAAGGGCAAGGATCTCATCTGATCGGTTCTAGAGCTATCAGCAGCGCAACTATTATATATGTGTTCTTTATGATCAAGGGCGCATCTTCCCACATATGCGTCTTGACACTGAAGCCATTGCTGGACTACGATGCCTTGAAGAAGCCCTTGACTGCTTTCGTGATGTGGGTTTGCTTCACTTTGTGACTGACAAGGAGCATTGGAATGAAGAACTTCTGCTTCAATTTTATGCTACTCTCCACATTCGCGGATATAACAGGGATCTGAAGACTTGGGTCCTTGAGTGGATGACAGGCAACGTCCATCATGAAGCCAAAGCCTTTGACATCATTGAGCTTACCGGCCTGCCCACTCCAGGAGAATTATATGAACCTGGTTGTCAACTTCACCGCAATGCTTTGGAGAGCATCTTCCATAAGCCTGAGCGAAACATGAGCCAAATGCTGAGAATGATGAAGCCTCTGCCACCTGACGCTGATTACCCAAGGGAATTCTTTTTCGAAGACCTAAAGTATCTGCCTCGCACCATTTATCACATCACCAGGCGAACTCTATGGCCTGTGAAAGGACATTCATCAGCAGCAAAACTTGAAGGAGCAATGAAGACTTTGGTCTTTTATATCCTCAATGGCATCAGCTTCAATGCTCAAGACTTCTTTATCAGACAGTTGGCTACGTCTGGCTCTGATCTTTTTGGCCTGAAGTTCTATGCTCCGTGGGTCCTGCGCCTTATCAAGCTACACTCAACTGTCAACTATCAGCCCTCTGCTCGCAACCATCTGATCTTTCTGCCAGAGGTTGATATGTCAGTTGAAGCCATATACCCAGAGCCTGCCAAGGAGCCTATTAGTCTTCACAATGCTAATCACCAAAGCTTCTCGCAACCCATTGAAGGGGTCCAACCAGTCACTCGTGTCTATCCATTGGCTGGCAATACTCGCTTACCTCACCGTGCTCAGACTGAAGCTACTGAGAGCACCATTGCCCAAAGGCCTCGGAAGCGCTCTCGTGTTCTGAATGACCAAGAACTTCTTGTGGCACTACATCAGAAACAAGATAAGCATCACTTCTGGCTGAAGCGGCAGATGCAAAGCCTCTTGGTGGACGTCAATCACATTCGCAATCTTGCCACCAAGAATGCTTTTGTTACCCATGAGACCTGTCGGCGATCATGGAAGAGTTTGACATTGCTTAGTGCTGAAGCAGATCTTCAAGACGATGGCTTCACTGAAAGATTCAAGTTTGACACCACTCCCCCAAGGAATGATGTCCTGCGTTGAACTCCATCTCTTAAAGACTCTGACTATTCTTTCTCTGCTGCAATGGTGAATGCCAGAGTGATCAATGATGAAAATGATGCTACTTCAACACCCACGACTTCAGCGCGAATCGACACTACACCAAGTTCGTCTGCACCGCCGAACCCCAAAGCCGACCCTGCATCTTCTCCTACTCCTTCTGGGAATGAGTAGATCTATGTCTTCAAACCTTTTTGGTCCTTACTGACAAAAGGGGGAGAAGCATATGAGTTGATAGTCTTCAAGCGGGTCCATATGGGCGGTTGCTTTATATTTTTGCCTAGTGTTTACAATTCTCGCTTTTGATACATTTGGTTCTTTGGGTTGTAACACTTAAACTTGATGGTTGTCTGCTACGTTTTCTGCTATTCCGTGATGCGATGATAAATTCCGCATGTGCGATGATAACTTCCGCACTTAGGTCATTTTGCAGACGTCCATTTTTCATTATGCATGTCATTATCTTCGTTATATCAAATCATGCATGATGAATTGTCGTCATAAGTTGAAGAGGATCTCCACAAGTACAACTTGCCATGTGCATTTGCATTCCACAAGCAAATTACTTATATGCACATCTTCAGGGGGAGCCTTTTGCTACTTATGAAGACAATACCTTTATCCTTTACAATTTCACGTACTTTAACCCCGTTGAAGACTTCAACCAATTTGTCATCAATCACCAAAAAGGGGGAGATTGTAAGTGCATCTAGTGCCACCCCTAGTTGGTTTTGGAGTATTGACGACAAACCTGGTTGAGGGACTAATGTGTTTGTGAGAATTGCAGGATAACACAGGTAGTAGTCCCTCATTGATTCGGTTTACCTACCGGAGACGACCCCTAAAAAATGTATGAAGACATTGAAGAGAATGGTGGTATATGAAGATATTCACATTGAAGACTACGACATGCAAAGACATTGAGTGAAGATTATGGAGCGCGAAGACTTAGTTGTTTCGTTGTTTCCTTTTCTTCTTTGTTGAGTCATAGGAACCGCCGTACTGTTAAGTGGGGTCCAAGTGAAAAAAGTCAGAGTGACTGAAGTGATGCTCAACCAAAATCCAATGTCTTTGAGCGAAGACAATGAGAGCAAATCTTATCCAGAGTTGGATGATTCAGCTTTGCTTGTAGCCCAAGTAAAGTTGTCATGTGTGTTTGAAATCTGACCGTTGGAACACGTGTTAGTTCCTTAGTAACCCAGGGTCATTTCGGACAAATCAGGTCGGGTTGCCTAGTGGCTATAAATAGCCCACCCCCTACACCATAAATTGGTTGGCTGCTCAGAGTTAGTGCACGACTTTTGTCGTTTGAGAGCAACCCACCTTCGAAGCTTTTGAGAGAGAGAAATCCTTGCGAGGACAAAGCCCAAACACCTAGAGCCAAAGAGTGTTAGGCATCACTGAAGTCTTTCTGTCTGTGTGACCTGAAGACTTGTTACACTTGAGGATTGTGAATCCTCCAGCCGGTTAGGCGTTGCGTTATGAGCATCTAAGAGTCATTGTGGATCGCCGGTGAACGAAGTCTGTGAAGGTTTGGAAGTCTACCTTGAAGACTTAACAGAGTGATTGGGCGAGGACTGGGTGTCCTTAGCTCAAGGGGAATAAGGTGAAGACGCGGTCTTCTGAGTTGAATCTCAGCCTCCCCAACCAGACGTACAGTTGTCACAGCAACTGGAAATGGTCCAACAAATCATGTGTCCTCAACAAGTGACTGGTTCTATCCTCTCCCTCTCTTTACTTAGAGTTTTTCTTCGTGAAGTCATTCCCTATTTGCCTTACCTATTTGTCTTCACTGCTTGACTACTATCGTTGTTTGGCTTCATACTATCTTCCATCCTGATCCTTACTACCTAGCTGCGATTAGTCTTCGTGCTTTCACTTCATTGCATACTTGACTATGGTTTGCTTAGTTAGTTTACCTTCCGCTGCATATCAATAGGGTCATTTCTATTGTTTGTCTTCGAAACTTCCATGTTTTGAAGACTTTCATAAAAATCGCCTATTCACCCCCCTGTAGTCGATAACTAGCACTTTCAATTCATAAGACTCCGAAGAGTCATACATAGTAAGAATTACAATCATGGGTCACATGACCCAACATACACATCATACAAGCAACGGAAGAATAAACATGTCTGGGTACACACAACTAAAAATGAAAAGGGCTGAGAAGCCTGACTATCTACAAGACCCTCCCAAGGGTACAAGATCGTAGCTGAGGTAACAAGCTAAACGTCGAAGTCCATGTGGAACTTCTAGTGAGACTGAAGTCTCCCTGCAAAAACATAAATTAAGGAAACATGAGTACAAATGTACCCAGCAAGACTTACATCAGAACTAGCTACATATGCATTAGTATCAACAAAGGGGGTGGTGGGGTTTAACTGCAGCAAGCCAGCTTTGACTCATTGGTATCCTGTACTACGACTGCAAGTAACTCTTTTGAGGTGGTGCACATGAGTCTACATATTCACGATATCAATACACCACTATGGATCCGCTCCCGTCTCCCTTAGGCCATCCATAGCACTCACGCTTATCTTGCGCGTTTTGGAGTATCCACTTTCACTTTTCTATGAACTGCACAGGCAACCCATTAGTACTTTACCGTGAATGCGGCTATTCGAATAGATCATGTTAACCCTATAGGGGTGTACTTCTTCACACAAGCTCTCACCACTTATCGTCGTTTACACGACATGTACTCGACAACCTTCAAGCGGAAGCCCATCGAGGGTGTCGGCCATGACCTGACTAACCACACAAGTCCCTAGTCCAGGTTTATCTCCTATACAGGTTCCATCCGCAGGGTGTTCGGACGAGGTTTTCACTATGGCCCCGAACGATCTATGCAGGGTTCCCGAGGCACCAAATGGGCGACTCGGTACACCGGGCCACGTGCCTATTGCATCACAACCCACCCCTAGGGTCAGCGCTCTGCACGGCCTCTAGCATCCTACAAACACCAGAAAGTACTTGCAACTCCTGGACAGAGGATAAAGGCGGTTAATAAGTCGAGAGGGTCCATTGGTTTCGGGCCCAACATGTGGTAGCATTTGTTCTTGGATCACAAACACAGAACTCAGTTCCTGAGGAAAGTTTCAATGAGACAACCCACAATGTACTCCTACATTGCCTCTCACCACTACCTTTACCAAATCATGTTCACACACTTAGCTCTCAATAGTAGAACATGATGACCACACACTGGTGCGCGTCTGTCCTAAACAAACGGGTTTTAGCCCTTTCCACGACGGCATCTGGAACCGTCGGCAAGTGAGTGTGGGTGATAGGGGGGTCCTTCCCACACGACCCAGAAACGGTCGGGGATATGCCCTCCTGGCACACACGTTCGGCAAAATGAGGTCGTGTGCCACGGGCGAGCAATCAAATACGGAAATACGAACAGTAGGGCTAAAAAAATACAACTATACGACGAAATTGTTTCCGGTCGCAAGTACATCCCACTCAGTCAGTCCCTGCTAAATGTTTCCGTTCGTATGTACATCCCACACAGTCGCTCCAAGGAAAACGTTTCCATTCACAAGTACATCACACACAATTTTACCCATTAAATCGTTTTTGATAGCGTTGCCATTGCATACGATATTAATAATTTTATCGTTTGCGTTATTGGATGCATCACACACGGTGCGTAGAAAGAAACTATGTGGCAAAGGTTGTCTATCACACACACTTGTTATGTGTAAACGTTTGTGCAAGGTAGCCTAACGCAAACAGTTTTCAAGAGAAAGTCGTGTGTGTAGTGGAGATTGATCGCCCACGTAGTGGATCCTAGAAACGTTTCTGATCTCCACATATATCGGAGACGTTTCGCTTTTGCAAACCTTGTGCAGTGTAATCCCTATTTAATCCATAATTAATCCAATTAATCCCTAATTTAAAAATCACATGTTATGATTTTGAAAGTAGGCAATTACTTATTTCATAACCAACCATGTTTATTACAAATATAGGTTCAACCACGAATCCATAATTCAATGCACAGGTACATATACTGAAGAACTACCGAAGCACCAAGTAAAGAATGATGAACCACAGTTGTACTAAAGACTGTAAAGAGAGAGGCGAAAGACATTCTGGTTGCTGGAGAAGGTGAAGCAGAATGCCCATATTGTGCCCTCCTCCATGCGTAAGGCGCGCACGACTCTAGGCCAACCACTTGTGATGGCTTCCCGTCCATCCTTCACTGTCTTCATTAGGACTTCTCGATGCTCATTGTAGTCTGGATGAAATACTTTAAGCTTCATTGCATGTCTACCAATCATGTACTTTGTGAGGTAATATTGAGTGAACTGCTTCGGGAACAACTGGGAATGAAAAAAATTTAGATATTGTTGTCTAACAGCTCATTATGGGAAGTAAAAAGAGAAGGCTGCAGAGTTTGTAGTTACCATCCTACAACTCACTGTTGTGTTGGATAGAGCATAAAAAAATAATTTGCTTGCCAGCATTCGTATCTTTTTGCTAATAATCCTTATTAGTTTCCTCACTTGATGCTCGTTCATCAATATCTCATTGCCCCATACGCAAAAAGGGTCGATGCCTGGATCCTTGCCAAGGGCATATGTACCTACAAGCAACAAGTCAATATTAGAAGCTAACTAGTGTCCAGGCCTGGATCTATATGCACTACATTATGGAACGACGGGGGGAGTACAAGCCGAGGGATGAAGCTAACCTCGGTGGAAAATGGTGGCCACTCCCGTTATTGTCCTGCATAATTAGTGGAAAGGCATGATAAGTGCAGTAATCTTAACATCAAACAAATATAGCAAAGGTAAGCAACGTCATCTCCAAATGATAGCATGAATGTGTTGGTTTCAGCATGCTGTTAAAGAAGATATAAAATGGAAGGCAATGTTAGCGGCAGCAGGCTTAACAGCCATCAAATATGGCAATTCAAACTGGTATTGTTGAAAATGAATAGAACGTAGGCAATGCTTAAACATCACACTGGATAAATTTGTAAAACTAAAATAAAGGGCATGTGTTAACTACGCCAGGAATAACTGGAACCAAATATAGCCATTCAAACTGGTATTGATGTAGTCGAGCGGCATAGTTCCAACTTGCACATAATGAACCACACATTGTGAATGACTAAAATAAACAAGGCATAAATGATAAGTATAAGAACCAAATATAGCCATTGAAAACTAGACAGAGTCTCACTGCAACCAACCTAACAAGCAAATACAGATAGACAGGGCATATGCTTGAAAACTGGACAAATGCTCACTGCAACCAACCTAACAAGCAGATAAAGATAAACAGGGCATCTGCTTGATAACTGGAGAAATGCTAAAAAAAGCAACCTAAAAACCAAATACAGATAAACAAGGCATCTGCTTGATAACTGGACAAATGAAAAAAAAAGCAACCTAACAACCAAATACAGATAAACAAGGCATCTGCTTGACAACTGGATAAATATTCACTGCAACCAAACTAAGAACCAAATATAGATAAACAAGGCATCTACTTGTTAACTGATAAAGCGCTCACTCCAACCAGCCTAACAACCAAATACAGATAAACAAGGCGTCTACTCACTATAAACAACCAAATATAGCCATTCGTGAACTAAAGTGGACAATTCATACTTAAACATCACATAGACCTATTGAACAATACATTTTTGCATAACTAAAATAAACACGGATAGTTAAAGCACCGCACGACAAATGCTACTGCAACAAAGGGTACGGGTTGGCAAGCTAGAAAAGGTAATATTTGCTGATAGAATGTTGCCTCACATTTCATGGACGGGATCCTTCCAGTTGGAAGAGCACAGACCCATGGTGTGCTCTCTGATGTCACAAATGGGTTGTTTCATCTTGGAAGAACCTTCATGGGTGCCCTCCTCATGGTCGTGGTCGTGTTCGATGAGATCTGACTTGGCAATTGACAATCCCAAGCCACCGCTGTAGAACATGTCCTTCAGAAGTGACGAAATGGGCTAGATGGCGTATAAAGCTCGCAAATCCTTGACCGCTTGGCGAAGGAGATCAGCGGCAGGGCCGTCGAAGAGATCGGCGGCGGTTGAGCTAGAGGGGTTGGGGATGGACCACTTAACCTGTGACATGGCCCGCGTGAAGTCGTCGGTTGGAGAAGCTTGATGTCGTAGCCAGCTTTCCCGAGATATAGTAATATGCTAGACCGCTGACATGAAGCCTTCGGCATGGCAACGTAGTCAACGTCTTCGCCGGCTTCTGCGGTGACGTGTTGCTCCGGGATCAACAGGTCAGGGCGAACGGCGGACACCTCGCCAATGTTTGCCGGAGAGGCCATGATAAACCTCTTCTTGGCCGAATGCTCGTCGGGCTCCCCGGGATATGTGGTCGAGCTTAGGTTGCAACATTCTGGAGCAGGGGATGTGGATCTGGCGGGGAGGGACACGGCAGGCCTCATCTAAAAACTCAGGGGAGTGGGGCGATGGTATGGGAATCGCTGGATAACCTGAACTTTATTATCTAAGCTTGGAGGAACGGGCAGACCGGCAGGGTTAGCCGTGAGCTAGGGTTCAAAGGGGGGCAGGTGGGGGACTGTGGAGGGGGCGGGTGGTGTTTGAGGATACGCTGTAGCTACTGAAAATTTTAGTAATGGTGGTTGGAGATGGTGGTGGACGAGGTAGGGCAACGGTTCAAATGCCTCGGCTGCTAAAATTTTACTATAAGGTCGGTGCTGGAGGAGTGTGTGGTACGGTTGAAGTAAGGCGGCTACTAAAATTTGGGTAAAGGAATTGATGCGGGGCGGGAGTGCCCAAGATCGCGCACGGTCCAATAACAATATGCGTGTGTGATAATAAGGAAAAGTGGCGCGGATCCGCCGATTTTTGCAACGCTCAAGGCGGGTAGTTTGTTTTTTATATTTCTAGCTAGCTGGTCTATTGCACATGGTTTGTCCTAATTTTCAAATAAACTTACCTGCCTTTAGCTTCCACAGGTGCTGGTTTGACAGTGCACTTGCATCGCACACGGTTAAGCCAGTACCTCCACCATTTGCTCGCGCTTGCGCGGTCATGGTGATTTCAGCGCACTTGAATCGCACACGGTTGAGCCAGTACCTCCACCTTAATTTGCTCGTGCTTGCACGGTCGTGTTGATTCACATCACACTTGTATCACACACGTTTAAGATATTATACCCCGTGTCCGTTCAGGATCATTAGAGTCTTTGCAGCAAAAAAATACTTTAGGGAGGATCAAGAGACAGCCACACCAGCATTTGGCCCTAATATATATGAGTGAAAAGGGTGGTATGTGATGTTCAAAATTCCAATGCACAACTTTGACCCCGTGGGCCCGCGGTTGGACGCCTCATTGAAGATCCATGAGAGGGGCCAGAAGTGAAGAACCACCTGGAAGTGGCCAAATATATGTACGAATATTGGGGATGTTTAAAACTTTAAATACACAATGCATAACTTTTGGTGGCACCTGCCTCGCAAACCCAAAAGCGCCCTAACAACCACCAAGCTAGGATATATATAATGACATAATGTCATACATAGCTAGGATGCATTGCCCACCACCTTCCACTTCGTGTCAGCGGGGCGGATGCACGTAATAATCAATACTTTGGTTATACTTGCATGTCACCATGACCTACCATAAGACGGACCAATCAATCTTTCTTTTGATCAAATAACAGTTGTTGTTGTCGATAAACCGCTTGGGCCAATAGATTGAACCATCATAAACATCGCACGAGAGGGACCACAAAACCAGCACCTCTTGCATGCATCCCAAAAAGATGTACGTTGGGAAGGGGTGATGTGTGCTTTCAATATAGAATAATGTGCAATTTATATGTGGTGCCTACCTCTCGAGATAGACAACAACCATGAAGGCAAGGTAGGTAAGGATGAGATACGTACGCAGGGTTTTATGTAGGTCGAACACAGCAATCCGAGCATCTGGGAGGGAATCCTGACAACACATGAGCTCGAACTTTGGTTGACCGACATTTGACGGTGACCGACCCTAACATGAATAAGGAGGAATCCATTCATGGCCAACACATACCCCTCATTATAGGTCAAAGGGATGATATATATACACTCGGGGAGCCCACAGATATCTGTGTCATTACAAAAAACAGCACAAGGAAGACGTGGTCGATCAGAAGACCCTGTATACACTGCATGCGGCCCGAAAATATGTATGGGTACGATGGTGTATGATGTGTTTAAATCCCAAATGCACAACTTCGATGGGCCACGCCAATTACATTACAAACCGAACACCATACCCGACTCCAAGCCTGGTTCAATACCTATGATGTTAGTTTCCCAACTTCGAGGCGGCAGTAGGGGGGTCCCACGCATACGCTCAAACTTTATTTTGTTTAGCATGGGACACACCTATATATATCTATACATCTGTACACATATATAGTGTGCTAATAACTATGAAAGTTGCTCGTTGGATGAAGCCAATCCAACGGTACAGAGATGGCAAACCGAGCACTACTGGCCATTGGATATCATCTACATTCCACCAGATTCTGCCACATGTACAATCTAGAAGACTCCATGGTTGAACTTAAGCATAATGCACAAACCTCAAAACAAAAGCACTTCTCCTTTGTTCTCTATAATCTTCCATATCTTAATTGCCCAAACCTTTTTTTTTCTAAATGAATTGTCACTTTTTGTTTTTATCTTTAAAATGCACAATTCCATGAATCTTAAAATAGTTTTTTACAAAACTAATTGAATTTGGATGAGATGAACTACAAGAATTAAACAAACATCTACATCATGCATATCTTGGAGAAGAGGAGGGAAACCGATGAGAGGAGTGGTGAGAAACGGTAGCCTGTTTTGAATGAAAACCTACTAGTAGAGAAGGAAGCGTGAGCTACACGATGCATGCACACAGTGCTTACCCATGTACTGCATGTGCTGTCAAAAGGGCTCAGGGTTGCCGTTCGATCTCGGAGCATCCAGTCAGTCAGAACGCAGAACTCAGATCGTGCGCGCAGCGGGGGGGGGGGATATCATACGGAAACCAACATTCGGTGGAAACCGGTGAAAACCACGAGAAAAATATGTTTTGAAGTTTAAAAAAATTCAAAGAAATGTGGGATGTTAAGAGGATGATGTTTTTTTGGCACACAAAATTTCAAGTTGAAACACATTAAGAGATGTGAGCTATAAAGAAGACAAAATCTGTGTTGAATAGTGCCGAATAGTAATGTCACTATTCAGGGCGGAATTTGTCCTTTTCATAGCTCACATCTCGTAATGTTTTTCAACTTGAAATTTTGTGTCGCAATAAAACATCACCTTCTTAACATCCCACTTTTTTTTAGATTTTTATGAAACTTTAAAATATGGCTTCCACGAAGTTTTCATTGAATATCGGCTTTCGTGAGTGAACCGTGTGCTATTTGAAAACATTTCGTGAGAAGAATCTCGGTTTTTAATCCCCGTAAATCCAAAACTAAGCTGAAAATCGTGAAACCTGCCATGGTGTCACGACATCGCACTTATATGTCCAGGAATTTTTTTCGTCCATTGTGGCGCAAGTTTTATTACAAGCCTCTTACAAACTGGAGCTTCTCTCAAAGAAGCCTCATGGTTATGATAGGGAAATGTGTCGCCCTTGTGCAAGAAACGTAATCACTTCCTCTTTTCACCTTGTATTTTGTTCTACGGGCAACATGGAACGACAGGATATCCGTGCTGAAATTTAAACTTATTCAGGGTTCGTTTGGCCTTTTTATACACTAATTGATTTCCCTAGGAATTTAATGTCCATAATTCAAATTTGAACTACAAATACATGCTCCAGTTCACCAAAATGGCTAGAAAAATTATACATGTGTCCTTGGGTGCATGTTTAGGTCCCATGCCAGGAATGGGAACGAATTACAACCGTACTGGTGTCATGGCTCATACTCAAACATTTAGAATCTTGGTTTTTAAGTACCCATAAATCCTAAACTGACCAAAAAGTCATCAAAGGTTGCATGGTGTCACGTCATGGCACATATATGTCATGGTAAAAACATTGTCCTATTTGGGCCAAGCTTTATTACAAACCTCTTACAAAAACTGGAGCTTCTCTCAAAGAAGCCTCATGGTTCTGATAGGGAAACGTGTTCCCCTTGTGGGCGAAACATAATCACTAACTCTTTTCACCTTGTATTTTCTTCCACATGCAATATGGAACCACGGGATATCCATGCTGAAATTTAAACTTATTCAGGGTTCGTTTGGCCTTTTTATACACTAATTGAGTTTCCTAGGCATTTAATGTCTATAATTCAAATCTGAACTACAAATACATTCTCCAATTCACGAAAATGGCGAGAAAAATTATACATGTGTCCTTGGGTGCATGTTTAGGTCTCATGCCAGGAATGGGAACGAATTACAGCCGTACCGGTGTCCTGGCTCTTCCTCAAACATTTCAAATGTCGGTTTTTAAGTACCCATAAATCCTAAACTCACCAAAAGTCATCAAAGGTGGCAAGGTGTCATGTCATGGGACATATATGTCGTTGTAAAAACTTTGCCAATATGGGCCAAGCTTTATTACAAACCTCTTACAAACCGGAGCCTGTCGCAAGAACCCTCGTGTTTTCGATAGGGAAACGTGTCCCCTTGTGGGCCAAATGATAATCGCTCCCTCTTCTAGCCTCGTATTTTCTTCTACATGCGACACGAAACAACTGGAGATTGGCGCTGAACATTGAAATTATTCAGGGTTCGTTTGACCTTTTTTATTCATTAATCGAGTTTTCTAGGCATTTATTGTCCACCATTCAAATCCAAACTACAAATACATGCTCCAGTGCACCAAAATGGCTAGAAAAAACATACATGTTTCCTTGGGGTGCATGTTTAGGTCCCATGGAACGAATGGGAACGAATTCAACCGTCTCGCCGTCCTGGGCTGGCCACAAACATTGCGAATCTCGGTTTTTAAATGTCTGTAAATCCAAAACTCACCAGGAAATCATGAAACATGGCATGGTGTCACTGCATCGTATATATAATTGTCCAATTTGGGCGAAGCTATATTACAAGCCTTTTACAAACCGGAGCCTATCGCAACCCTCATGGTTCTGGTAGGGAAACATGCCCCTCTTGTGGGCCAAACGATAATCGATGCGTCTTCTCGCCTTGAACTTTGTTTTCTACAGGCACCATAGAATAACAGGAGTGTCGGGCTGAAATTTGAAACTTTTCAGGGTTCCTTTGGCCATTGTATATATATTACTAATTACTATGATTTCTATGCATTTAATTTAGTCCATAATTCAAATTTGAACTACAACCACATGCTCCAGTGAAGCAAAATGGGTGGGAAATCATACATGTGTCATTGGGTGCATATTTAGGTCTCGTTTAAGGAATAAGAATGAATTACAAACTTGTCGTCGTCCTGGAACAATCAGAATTTCAGTTTTAAATCCCAGTAAATAAAAAGGTCACCCAAAAAAAATGAAACTTGGCATGGTTTCATGAAATGGCACATATATGCCGTGGTAAAAAAATCGCCCAGTTTGAGAAGAGGCGCACACATTAGTAGCCAACGAATTCCTTTTTGAAACAAAAAGCTGACACATTAATATCGCAAACGGTTGTATATATTTACTGTCTCGAAAATTAACCATACTCGATGGCGTGCATGCAGCTGTTTGATTAGAGGGGACGAGAGCGAGAAGTCCGCCGTGCAGGTTCGACGGAACGCGTGCGAGAAGTCCGCCGCGCATGCTCGACGGGACGCGTGCATCTTGTCCACCTCGCAGGCTCGACGGGACACGTGCGAGCAGCAAGGCCGCCCATGCTCACCGGGAAGCGAGCTCTGTGACCTCCATGCACCATCCACCACCCGCCTCACTCACAACTTCTCCATTAATGGGTAATTAAAGAACCTGGATGGTAGGTGCTTGCTTGTGATCCCATGGCAGCATTTGCTTTATTCGTGTTTTCAACTAGTATTCCTCCCTAATTTAAATTGCCACATAGGGCAACGGATAATACGACCACATATAAAATGGCAACGGATAATACGATGACAAATTTTCAATGGCACACATAATAATTGTCTTACATATTCCGGATAATTTAAAATGCCACATGCGGCAAAACCGGAAGACACGGGGGCAAGAGAAGAAGGAAATTGCAGAGAACGATTTGGGTCGCTACTGTCTCTACTCGTCGACGGATCGCCGTGCGGCGAAATCCTGCAGCTCCTTCTTCAATTCCTCACGACTTTGCTTGAAAGCAGCCACGGATTCGTCCACCTCCTCCTCGTGCTCGATCCGGAGCTTCCTCAAGCCACCCATCAGTTCCTGGACGACCGCTTTCAGCATCATCTTCGAGGCACTGCTCTGCTCATGCAACATCTTCTAGCCGGCGGCCTCCTCCTCCTTCTCAGCGACCAACTTGAGGAGCTTCGCATTGTAGTCCATGAGTTGCTCGGCCAGGCCGCTTGCCTTGTCAACTGAGGCATCGCTGATCTTGAGTAGCTTCATCAAGTCGTCGACCCGCTCCTGCTGTGTAGTGATGCCAGCGAGAATGTCATCGCCGCTGGTGAAGGACTTCAGGAACGCTGGCTCGTCGGGATGGACGACGCCACGAATGCGCTTGTGAGAGCCCTCGTGTGCCCGTGAGAGCTCGTTTGAGGGCTGTGCAGTGCGCCGGGACATCTCTACTACGGCTGCGGCTTCGCGGCGGGACCTCTCTAGTGCTTCTGCGGCCTTGGTCTTTGCTACCTGGTTATATGTCCACCCTAAACTCCTCCTATCGGTTATGGCGGAACGACTTGATAGAGAAAACCAGTTTTGTGGGTGATGAGGAGAGGAAGTGTGAAGTAATTTTCGAGTGGGTAGTTTCTATAGCCCGGTGCTAAGTGTGAACACATATTAGTTTGATAGGTGTGAACAGATTTGCAATTATACTTACTTCATTGTAATTAGCAATGTGACGAGAATCACAGTCAAAATTTATTGATGGCAGAAGGTTGACCATGTGGTCGCTCGCTGTTGAGGCGGCCGCGGGGTGCTCCGCTCTGGCGTCCCTGCGCGCTCCGTTGAGGCAAAGTAACATGAGGTTGACATCATGCAATCACGCGCATGACAACTCCACGGAACGGCTCCATTTTCATGTCTCTGGCCTGGTAGCAAATTTCGTCGATCACCTGCATCCTCAAGATATCACGTTGGCGATGTTCTACTTCGTCGGGGATGTCAACTCCGCCAAGAATGCGCTCGAGCCTGGCCATCACATCATCGGGATCGAGGTTGACACGGCCGCCACGGGTAATGATGAAGCCGTAGGCTGCCTTTATCTTGACTGAATCATAGAGGTCCTCTGCCCATTCCTTGCGGGGCTTCAGGCTCTCGATGAGCACTGGTGACGGCGGCTCTTCGGGTGGGCCGTCGATCATGCCACTGAGCAGCTCTGGATCATTTGCACGATGGATGGCAAACTGCTCATCACACCTCCTCTGCAATATGTCGATTGTGCTCCCAAGGACTGTGACGCTGATATCACTGCCGATGTGCCATGGTGCCTGCATCGGTCGATGAAGCTCTTGCTCCTCGACCTGCTCTGGCTTGTTCTGCTCGCCGAAGATGTAACGCAGGTAGGCGTCGACGTCTAAGCTTTGGTCGTTGTCTGGCATGCTCGGAATAAGTAATGTTAGATGGGTGAGGACTAGATCTTCGCAGAGTGTTGCAGCGGTGCGTTGCCGCCTGGGTTATATGCAGCAAGCCGTTAGCTGATGGCGGGAAACCTGTGAGGGAATAGGCGTGGATTTTACAATTCATCGATGTGGAGCACGGGAAGCATTCGCTGCACCGCGGGAAGCATTCGCTGGAGCGCGGGAAGACTAAGTGGAGCACACACACAACCCGACCGTATCCGGTGCCACGTGTTATTTATCACACAAGTGGTAACATAAGAAAACGTATGTGTAACTTACTAATCATCGCACACGAGTACCTGCAGACGCATCATGTGCGATATTCCGAGCCACCGAAAGCAATTAGTTTGCATATTTCAAAGTGTTTTCTACACACAGAATTGCACACGAACTAATTATATTAACCATCTGTGTTGTAATTTCTCATCGCAAACAGTTCATCCGATTCGGCTGTTTGCCACATATCACACACATCTTGTTAAGTTGAACCGTTTCTATTGCGTTCGCTAATCAAAAACAGTTCGTTCGAGTGAACCGTATGCCCTATATCACACAAACCTTCATCTGGCTAATCCTTGATGTTGCACTCCCTAATAGCAAACGGTTCATCGGAGCGAACTGTATGCCGTATATCACAGACACACAGATATGGCTGCCCGTTTCTGTTGTCCTGCCTCATCGCAAACAGTTCGAATGGGTTAACTGTGTGGCCTGAATCGCACACAAAACTAAAATCTAAAAACCGTGTTTGATGTGTCCTCCATCGCAAATGTTTTGCATCATTTCTGGCAATTTTCATGCAACACCGTTTGCGATTATTACATCACACACAGTTTCTCGAAGGGTCTCTGATCGTAGTGTTGCGTTAGCAGCATCCTGCAGTAGTGACATTCCAATTCAACCCCGATGAATCAGACCTGACACAACTCTAAGCAATAGCAGGCATGACAAACAAGCATGAATGAGTAGGCTCATCATGGCTCAAACAACTCCGACTCATGCTAGTGGGTTTCAACTATTTACTGTGGCAAAGACATGTCATGTAGAGGAAAGGCGTTCAACTACCGCAACATGGAACAGTTGAATTGTTGTTGTCCTAATGCAGTAAAATAGAGCAGAGGCGATAGAGTGGGATTTTATCAGAATGAACAAGGGGGTTTGCTTGCTTGGCACTTCTGAAGATAGCATTGTGTCTTCATCAGTGTGATCAATCACATCGTCGGAACAACATCTACCGAGAGGGGACAAACACCAGCAAACAAGAAAGAACACATTAAATGAAATGCGACAATATGATGCATGATCATGACATGGCAACATGCTCTAATTTGAGCTAATGCATCTAGCAGCGATTTAAATGAAGTTGATTTGAACAAAGGGTTCAAATTGAAACTCCACATGCGGTTATTTAAATGCCATTCATTTGATTTGTCCTAAACAATAGCCAAAAGTTGTTCTAACATGCATGAAAATGGTACAGATGGATAGATTGTATTTTTCTGATCATTTGGAGTTATGGTTGATTTTCTATGATTTTTAGAAGTTTTGAACATTTTCTGAAATTTCCTGGATTATTCTTAATCCAGAAAATCATTTACTGCATCAGCACTACGTTAGGATGACGTCAGTGAGTCAACGGGTCAGCCCAGGTCAAACTGACCGGTGGGTCCTGTGTATTAGTGACTGGACTAACTAACCTAATTAAAATTAACCCTAACTAACTTGGTTAGCGGGGCGGGGCCCGCATGTCAGTGATCGAGGGGGGTCAAATCCCTGGTCAACCGGGGCGAAACCACCGGTGTTCAGCCGCCGGTGACGACCAGACGCGGTGGAGGGCTCGGGATCGCTCCCCCGGCGCTCAAACGAGCAGCGGAGAGCGCCCACGAGGAGCTGGAGCTCGCCCGCATCCAGCGCAGCAAGCAGCACCAGCTAGGGCGGCGGCCGGCGTTCGGGCGCGAGCAGGGATGCTTATGCGATGGACGTGGCGGTGCGCGCTTAGCTCCCATAGCAACTACGGGAGGCGGCGAGCGTGTTAGACACTACAGCTGGACCTTTTGGTCGCAGGAGTCACGTCGGCGGTGAGCGTAGGCGGCGGCGCGTACGGGTGCGAGTGGCGTGGCGGCTACATCATGTGAGAGCGAGAACGGAGAGGGGGAGAAGGGGCAGGAGCTCACAACAGTCACTTTAGGGCAGACGGATAGTTCGGAGGAGGTCAGGGTTGAGCGGGGCGGCGAGGGGGATCTCTGACGATGGGCGGTCGGGGACGAGCACGGTGAGGACAGAGGAATGCGTCCGGCTACGTGTGGCGAAGCGAGGAGGTCGAGGACGTCGTGGCACAGCTCGCAGGCATGGCGAGGGGTCGAGCGAGAGGCGGAGGCGTCGACTACGGCGGTGGTGGCTTACGACCGCGTCGGCCATAGCGGGAGAGGACGAGGGAGAGAGGAGAAGAGTGGCGAGAGGTCCAGGAAGTCGAGGCGGTGTTGAGGAGAAGACGCGAGGCGTCGCGGTGGCCAGGCGATGCACGCAGGCAGCCTGGTGGCGTGGCGCCCGCACGCGCGCTGTGCGTTGTCCCTCCTCTGCGTACTGGCAGAGGTGGGTGACAACTGGCACAGGCCAGGTGGGCCGACCCAGCCAGGTAAGTGGACCTGGGGTCCTTTCCCTCCCTCCCTCTCTCTCTCTCTCTCTTCTAATTTTCTATTTTTTTACCTTTGTTTTGATTTAGTTTGACCACTAAATCACTTTGGTAAATTCTGAGGAAAGTAGTTGGTGCAAAATGGACTTATTCCCGAGACCCTCTACAATTTTCAGAAATATTGGAGTTGTATAAATATTTATAGTACTTTGTAGCCCCAACTCAAATACTTATTGATTTAATTCAAAGCCCAAATATGTCCTGCAAAAACGCAAACCATTTTTGGTAGAGGCTTCCACCTTAATCCAGAAATGATGAACATTTTTAAAGGCATTTTGGGTTCATTGAAAATATTTTTAGGTTGAACATATTTGAATTCCATTTGATGCTAGGGTTTGAACATACCCAATTCCAATTTATTTGAATTTAAACATGATGACATGATGATGAAGCAAAGACAAACAAAGACTGATCTAGGGGTGTGACAACTCACCACCACTAAACAAGAATCTCGTCTCGAGATTCAAGACATGAGGTAAGAAGACAGAGGGGACACAAAACTAACACGATCTTCACGATCCAGGTTGCACCTCATAAAAATGTGGATTCATTGCATCATATTGGTCTTGATGTCTTGCTTTGAGAAAATCATCGAACACGACAATGAGAAGAAAGGGAAACTCTAAAGAGTCTATCTTCTCGAAGATCGAGCAACTCATGATCAACTCATGGAATGAGGCATAGTAACATCTCTTGAGTTGAGCTACAAGACACACACAGGGTGATGGAACAAACATATGAGGAAGGTTCAATGTGGTAGGCAACAATTCCACGCTAGAGTAGGATGGTGCGTTGTTTCAAAGTAGCAAGGACATAATTGCCATGATTCCATAAGTGGACACCTTGGGGGAGGTGAATCATAGAAATATTCCCTTGAGTGGTAAAAAGAATTACTTTTGATATAGAAATCATTGAAACTCTCTAAACCAGCCCAAGGAAAATCACAAACGATCTTTGGTAGGAGTTCGGAGAAATGGTATACTCAGTTTGGAAAGAAAACTAGAGTTATAAGACAACTCATCAAGCGGATAACACATTCCAGATGATGCCGAGGATATAATCCACTGACTGAGCGTGCTCTCAAGAACTTGAGCGTTTCCTTACTCATCAAGGTCTTACCAACATCCACAGCGAGGATCCTGGAAACACATCATACTACCATGATGAATAGTGATGGACGATGCAGATGCGAAGGAAGACAACACTTTCTCAGATTTTACCTTAGTAATGCCAAGGAAACAAAATCTGGATGATCGGCCAAGAGACATTTAGCACTCCGCTTCTAATGTTCTACTTAACATTCTACGTACCACGATCATGCTTAAAAGCATCAACATGGCCATCAAGTAAAGGTCGGACTTCGGGAGCACAAAAATCCATAAGGAACAACTTGTGGAATAAGTCATACCAAATCCTCATAGAGAAGATGGTAAAATTGCTCATTCAAGATACTACAATAATCGATCTTCTAGCAAGGTGTGTTGACCACAACTACCACTTTACCAGTTCGGAAAGAACAATATCATAATTCTTGAGAGAGGTTCCAACCATCATATCTGCCTAAGATTCGGATCTGGTTGGTAACAGGACATTTCAAACTCATTATGTCCGAGAAGGAAGGATTGCAACACAAATTGACGAGATGACATTGCAAGATTCTCGGGAAATGAACTACGATAGCATGCTCCAGAACATGAGAAGGTTCTGCTACATACCTATGAACACGCTGTCCAAGACAAGCATGACCACATAGTAGTCTTACTATGAAATACTACAAAGTCTAGGTGGGGAACCATCATCGAGGATATCGAAGTCTTGCGCACTTAAATTAGACTTCTTTACCTTGAACAAATCAATGAGTGGCTTTGTGTGCTAGGAATACATATGGAATGGATATGATCAGTCTATCAAACCATAGAATACTTCGCACATGCGTGACTAACTTGGGATGATTCCAGAGGAAGAAAAACAAGCTTTCTCGAATTCACGGCGGCAACTTGCATCAAATGCACATGAATTAGAGGAAGTCACTTCTTTCATCAAACATATGCCTCAAGAACATAAGACGAAGGCAATGCTTACAAAGTTTCCAACACTAGCTTAATTTCCAACAAAATCATGGAGAAGATAAGGATGTTGTCGATGGGCTCAACAACAATTTAACAAGATTATCAAAAGATGGAATTCCACGACTATATGAACAAGGTGATAGCATCGGTCAGACCATAGGAAATAACGGTGTATGCCCGAGGAAATAACCACGAGTAAGACCACATTATGAACATCATTGGTTCTGATTTGATTTAACGATAGCCCATACTCAAATGAAAGATTGAATAAGACAATAGGTCCGACAACTGAACACGAAGATCAATCGATGAATATATCATCTTTCTTAAACACACACACACACACACACACACACAAGGATATCCCTTTAACATGAGCTAAGCTAGGCACACTTTTGTCTACCAACTCTCCAAGTTGTTGTTTAGCTTAACCAACTAGCTCAGGGGGTATCCAACACAGATTCTTGCAGAAGGGGTGGTTACAAGAAACCAGCTTGATCACGAGCTCAACATAACAGTCAGGGAACAACCTACCGATACTTCCGAGAAGATATTTAGAAAATCACAAAACAACGATATATTATTAAATTCGAGAACAATCTAGCTTTTCAGGGCAAGACGATATGATCACAAGAGCAAGGGACTGACACAATCCTAACTCATTGATTGAAGAGTGCACCATAAATAAGGACTAGTTAGTATGATCAATCCTAGTATGGTTATTTAATAACCAATAAGCTAGAAATGAGATTATTGTCCATTAACTACCAAGCAACGGGTTGCTAGGAGTATTGATTCCACACATGATAGTTCACTTGTCGGTATTCCGGTTACAATAACACGGAGACTGGGAATGAACGGTGATGGGGAGAAGTATCACTGTATCAAGACACTACTAGGGAAAACCCTAGCAGTAGCACGAGTATTTTGCCTATCTGTAGCGCGGGACGACGCGCTACTGATAAGGCGCTACAGCTAACGTGTAGCAGTAGCGCCTGTCATCCCACGCTACTGCTATACATGGATAGCAGTAGCACGCTTTAGTGCAGAGCGCTGCTGCTAATATCTGCTGCACTTTTTAGTAGGAAGCGCTATTGGTAAGGGAGCGCTACTGCTAACTTTGTTCCCCTCGCTACTGCTAGTTTTATTAGTTTCTGTTTTTTTCTGCATATTTGTTATGTATTTGAATAGGCTTTATACAATAATCTTTAGCATATCATACACATACAAATGTAATCATAGCATATATATGCAAATAGTCTCATCAAATCATGTCATCATCATAATCATCATCCAACACAAAGTGGTCTCTCGTCATCATCTCGAAAATAGCGATACAAGTCTCAATTACTTGCAACTACATCATCATCCATCTAAACAATGATATACGCGAGAAGAGCTATCAATTTGAGTGAGAGCGGAACTATGCAGTACATGAGTTTGTATCCCTCTCTCGCATTAGCATGAACCTAAACTAACTACTGGCTGTCGCTTGAAAACCGGAAACCGTACACCTGGGCCTGACATTCCGGCCACTCATCGTATACTCCTGGCGTAGCACTTCTTCGCCATGTTTCCTACGATTAAATCTAGTCAATTAATTCTAGACATAATAAAATGAATAATGACATAAAAAGGCCTATGCTTTGCAGGAACTTGACTCCTTCCCGGTGCGGCAAATCCTGGGCAATCGATATGTCCTAGTTTTTAGCACAAGTTATGCCGAAATTCACGGAAAATTTCAGCATGACTTTGCTAAAAAGTGGACAAACCGAGAACCTGAAATTTGCTGGAACGGAAATGAATCAACATTCCGGCAAAACATAGGCCACTCGGCTTCATTCCCTAGAAACAACAAAGCCAATTGGGCACAATCGAACCACTTCAATGAAAAGATCTAACATGAGCAAACACTATTCAGGAATTTGCATATAACATGGCCACTTCAATGAAAAGATATAATCAACAATAATGGAATATGCAAATGAACATCAATGAGATATATCATATAACAACAATCTTGTTTTTTATGTACATAGCAACAATTAGTTTAACCAAGTTTTTGAAAAGAAAAACAATTTTGTTTTTTGTTTATAGCTAAATGCCATAGCTACTATTTTTTGTTTATAGCTAAATACTTTTGTTTTTCGTCTAAAGATAAAAGTCTAGGAACTCCATTTTCTCTAACCCTTCTGACCTCACCAAAATTTCCACAGCAAGACCTTAGTACCTACACCCAATTTCTTCACAAATATACACGTCCATAGTCCAAATAAGTCAAATTTCTTTTGAATGAAATTTGGAACAGATTCAGGTCCATAGTCCAAATATTTTTTTATAGCTAAGTGTTTTTTGTTTATAGCCTCTATTAATTTAAATCTAAATGCTACTATTATTTACATACCCTCCCCTAATTTAAAGGTAAATGGGATTACTGCTTAGGCATTTTCATAAAAATTTGCCCTAGCTAATTTCCTAAAAAAAATTGCTAATCATTTTTCCTAAATGCTAAAAAATACCTACTGCCCTAAAGAAATCTAGGGTTCATATAAACACCTAGGGTTCATATGAACATCAACACATCATCAGCATATATATGAATTTCCCTAGCAGAGATAGAGGAGGGTAGGGGAGAGGAGAGGCAGAGCCTTACGGTCGGCGGCGAGGGCAGGCTTTGGCTCGGGTGGCGGAGGTCCTGGGCGGGCTTGGGCGGCGGCGGTGAGGTCGAGGGCGGCGGCGGTGAGCTCGAGGGACGCTATGGTGAGGTCGACGACGCCTCGGGCGGCGACTGTGAGGTCGAGGGCGGCCTCGGGCGGCGGCGGTGTGGTCGAAGGCGGCCTCGGGCAGCGGCGGTGTGGTCGAAGGCGGCAGGGCGATGGTGGCGATGGAGAAGTTGGGGGAGAGGGCAAGTAAATGGGGAAGGGCTTAGCGAAATTTTGAGCCCGCGCAGCCGGGGGTTAAGTCAAACTAGCAGTAGCGCGTTTTGCCGAAACGCGTTATAGCTATGTTAGCTATAGAGTTTTCCACAGAAACGCGCTACAACTATTCCTTTCTATTTTATTTTTATTTTTCTTTTGTTTTCTATACATTTTCATTTCTTCATTTGTCCTTTTTCTATTTCTTTCATTTTCATTTACTTTTCTACTTAGTTTTCTATTTATTTTCTTTTTCATAGCAGTA
Source organism: Aegilops umbellulata (assembly GCA_032464435.1). NCBI lineage: Eukaryota > Viridiplantae > Streptophyta > Magnoliopsida > Poales > Poaceae > Aegilops > Aegilops umbellulata. The sequence continues at coordinate 145,324,053 of CP136059.1, read as the reverse complement.
GCGCTCTACAGCATAAACGCGCTGCTGCAAAGTTTTTAGTAGTAGCATGCTTCTGCAAGAACTGCTACTACTATTCCTAGCCTACCGACACCGGCGAGGGAATTATAATAGTATCTCTTTTCCGCGCAGACGCGCTACTACTACAACAATGGTTGTAGCGTGCTTTTGTAACAAGCGCTACTAATAAGTAACAATAGCGCCGTGTTTTTACCAGCGCTACTGTTGTACCTCTATGTATAAGATTTTCCCTAGTAGTGAGAGTTCATAGGGGGTGGTGCAATTCCCACGACATTCTTGATATAAAGATGGTAATACCCCAAGGTAGAACAGAACAAAAGCTGGATTGGCATTTTGATCTGCGGAATACAACTATTTTGACCCAATCTAAGAAATGGATGAGGTGCTGGAGTTTGTTTCTCCTAGTCATTCTGCGACAGAATGTCTTGACAGACCACAAGAATAATAGGCACAGATGAACACGAATGCACAACTTTCATGACTATCACTTGATAAACGGAGGTCAAGATACAACTAAAGAGGGAAAATTCAAAGGAACATATGTTTTTCTGATTTCTGGATGCATGGATTAGTATGTCGAACAAATTCAACATATTTGTTCTAGATAACCCATGCAGAAAGGTAGGATTGGCAGAGTCACAAATATAACAGAGAACTTATCAAGAGCACTCGGGTTGTGATCTTTTGGTTCAAAAGAACTTATGCCATAAGTAGTTCATGGTATTTGGAAGAAGGATATACCACAGACCTCGAGGACTATTTCAAAGGTTAGTAATTCCTAAAGGAACTTGCAAACACTACCAACACGAGGTAAGTAGAGTGAATCTTGGACTCAAGAATCCAGAAATAGAATGCCTACTAACTAAATGGCATCAAGGGATGCTTTCGAGAATAATGGCCAGAATCATCACACTGGGTATACATAGCATTGCCAGATTAATGAGTGGTTCTCTAAGACACCTAGGGTCATAATAATGGCTTCAACATTATGCCGAGGCAATAGAGTACTTCAACTCGGCTATTAGTGTGGTTAATTTGCCCAAAGGAACATCGAGAACGTAAAGAAGGGATTTGCAAATGCATCAGACTATCTAGAAACCTGGGATGACTCGGAGAGCATAACAACTGTAAATGCTCAAAAATATTTGAGACATCCTGGAAAATGGTGGCATAACCACTCAACATCACAATATCAATGTTCCGAGAGCAACTGTTAACACACGGAGGTAGTAAGAACTGAACTGAGGCTTGAATCAAACATTCCTACAAGTCTGTGGGTTAGTAACACGTGATCCTGATAGATTGAAGAGAAGCCTAGTTCTTGTTCCCCGTAGAAAAGAAGAGGTTGAATCTCATCAGAAGGGCATAAGGTAAAGGAGTAAAAAGAGCCTTACATTCCCTTCCACAATCAATTCCCTTATATAACTAAAGCATTTCTAGACTCGACTTCGACAAGTTTGGCTTGGTAATCCTACAGGCAGTCAGGCTCTGATACCAAAGCTGTCAGGACCACGGTCCTAAGGCACACCCATCTAGCATGTAACACATCATATCACTTTGCGGCCTAATGCACGGTATTCCCACGGGTGCCACCTTACCTGGCCTATGACCGTTTATTCCTTTTGGCTCACGTATATGATAGTATCACTAGCGTCCATATGACAAAGAACCCGGGCCGACTTGGCTAGTCGTAAAACCCAAGGTGGCACTAACTTACAGGGATAGGCATACATGTCCCAGCAAAGAAAGTGTCGATCATCAACGTATAAACCAAGTCGTAGCAAGCTACAAGGACTTAAAGGAACAGCGCGTGACATTTCCCCAAAGGGACAGACATAGGAGCGAAGAAGGTCACATGCCGGCCAGCCTAAGTGTTCCAGAGCAGTGGCAAGCTACCATGGGTCAGTGGAAGCACTAGGAGACATTTCCCCATAAGAGAGGCTACAAAGAATAAACAACTAGGTTGTTGGATCCCACACATACCAAGCATTTCAAAATAATACACACAATATGCTCGATATGTGCAAATACAACATGGCATCACAACAAAACTCTATGACTCAAAGTATTTATTCATAAGGCTCCGAAGAGTCATATATAGTAAGAATTACAATCATGGGTCACATGACCGAACATACAGACCATAAAAGCAACAAAAGCATAAACATGTATAGGTACAGACAACTACAAATGAAAAGGGCTGAGAAGCCTGACTATCTACAAGATCCTCCCAAGGGTACAAGATCGTAGCTGAGGTAAAAGCTAAATGTCGAAGTCCATGCAGAACTACTAGTGAGACTGAAATCTCTCTGCAAAAACATAAATTAAGCAAACGTGAGTACAAATGTAACCAACAAGACTTACATCAGAACTAGCTAAATATGCATCAGTATCAACAAAGGGGGTCGGCGAGTTTAACTACAGACAGCCAGCTTTGACTCAGTGGCTATCATGTACTATGACTGCAAGTAACTCTTTCGAGGTGGCGCACATGAGTCCACATATTAACGATATCAATACACCACTATGGATATGCTCCCGTCTCCGTACGAGAAGGCCATCCATAGCACTCATGCTTATATTGGGCATTTTAGAGTATCCACTTTCACTTGTCTATGAACTGCACAAGCAAGCCAGTAGTCCTTTACCGCAGACGCGACTATTCGAATAGATCATGTTAACCCTGTAGGGGTGTACTTCTTCACACACGCTCTCACCACTTATCGCCGTTTACACGACATTTACTCGACAACCTTCAAGCGGAAGCCTATCGAGGGTGTTGGACACAACCTGACTAACCACACAAGTCCCTAGTCCAGGTTTATGGCATATTCAGGTTCCATCCGCAGGGTGTCCGGCCGAGGTTTGCAATATGGCCCCGAACGTTGTGTGCAGGGTTCCCGAGGCACCAAACAGGCGACTCAGTACATCGGGCCACGTGCCTACTGTGTCACCACCCACCTCTAGGGTCAGCGTTGTGCTCGACCTCCAGCATACTACAAACACCAAATAGTACTTACAACTCCTGGACAGAGGACAAGGGCGGTTAATAAGTCGGGAGGGTCCATTGGTTTCGGGCCCAACGTGTGGTAGTAGTTGTTCTTGGATCACAAACATAGAACTCAATTCTTGAGGATGGTTTCAATGAGACAACCCAACATGTACTCCTACATGGCCTCTCACTGCTACCTTTACCAAATAGTGTTCAAACACTTGGCTCTTAATAGTAGAACATGATGACCACATTCCAATTCATCCCTGATGAATCAGACCTGACACAACTCTAAGCAATAGCAGGCATGACAAACAAGCATGAACGAGTAGGCACATCATGGCTCAATCAACTCTTACTCAGGCTAGTGGGTTTCAACTATTTACTGTGGCAAAGACAGGTCATGCAGAGGAAAGGGGTTCAACTACCGTAGTGTGTAACAGTTGAATTGTTGTTGTCCTAATGCAGTAAAAGAGAGTAGAGGCGAGAGAGTGGGATTGCATCGGAATGAACAAGGGGGTTTGCTTGCCTTGCACTTCTGAAGATCGCATTGTGTCTTCATCAGTGTCATCGAACACATTGTCGGAACAACATCTACCGAGAGGGGACAAACACCAGCTAACAAGAAAGAACACATTCAATGAAATGCGACAATATGATGCATAATCATGACATGGCAACATGCTTTGATTTGAGCTAATGCATCTAGCAGTGATTTAAATGAAGTTGATTTGAACAAAGGGTTCAAATTCAAACTCCACATGTGGTTATTTAAGTGCCATTCATTTGAGTTGTCCTACATAGTAGCCAAAAGTTGTAACAACATGCATGAAAATGGTACAGATGGATAGATTTGATTTTTCTGATCATTTTTCATATATAAATTATTTCATTCGGATTATGGTTGATTTTCTATGATATTTAGAAGTTTTGAACATTTTCTGAAATTTCTTGGATTATTCTTAATCCAGAAAATCATTTACTGCATCAGCACTACATCAGGATGATGTCAGCGAGTCAACGGGTCAGCCTAGATCAAACTAAACGGTGGGTCCTGCATGTTAGTGACTGGACTAACTAAACTAATTAAAATTAACCCTAACTAACTTGGTTAGCCTGGTGGGGCCCGCATGTCAGTGATCCAGGAGGGTCAAATCGCTGGTCAACCTGGGCTAAACCACCGGTGACGACCAGACGTGACGGAGGGCTCGGGATCGCTCCCCCGGCGCCCAAACGAGCGGCGGAGAGTGCCCACGGGGAGCTGGAGCTCGCCCATCTAGCGCAGCAAGCAGCACCGGCTAGGGCGGCCAGAGCTCGTCGCAAACGAGCTCGGGGCGGCGGCCGGTGTTCCGGCGCGAGTGGGGATGCAGCTGCGGTGGTCGTGGCGGTGCGCGCTTAGTGCCTATAGGAACTACGTGAGGCGACGAGCGTGTTAGACACGACGGCCAGACATTTTGGTCGCTGGGGTCACGTCAGAGGTGAGCGTAGGAGGCGGCTACGGCGTGTGAGAGTGAGAACGGAGAGGGGGAGAAGGGGCAGGAGCTCACGGCGGTCACTTTAGGGCAGACGGAGAGCTCGGGGTTGAGCGGAGCGGCGAGGGGGATCTCCGGCGACGGGCGGTCAGGGACGAGCTTGGTGAGGGCAGTGGAGCACATCCAGCTACGTGTGGCGAAGCGAGGACGTCGAGGCGGAGCTCACATGCATCACGAGGGGTCGAGGGAGAGGCCGTGGCGTCGACTATGGCGGCGGCGGCTTACGGGTGCTTCAACCATAGCGGGAGAGGACGAGGGAGAGAGCAGAGGAGGGGAGAATGGTGTCCAGGGGGTCGAGGCAGCGCCGAGGAGAATACGTGAGGCGTTGTAACGGCCAAGCGACGCAGGCAGGCAGCCTGGTGGCGTGGCGCCCACGCGCGCGCTATGCGTTGTCCCACCTTTGCCTACTGGCAGAGGTGGGTGACGACTAGCACAGGCCAGGTGGGCCAGCCCAGCCAGGTAAGTGGACCTGGGGTCCTTTCCCTCTCTCTCTCTCTCTCTTCTGTTTTTCTCATATTTACCTTTTTTTGATTTAGTTTAACCACTAAATCATTTTGGTAAATTTTGAGGAAAGTAGTGGGGTGCAAGATGGACTTATTCCCGAGACCCTCTACAATTTTCAGAAATATTGGAGCTGTTTATAGAATTTTATGGCCCCAACTCAAATACTCATTGATTTAATTCAAAGCCAAAATATGTCCTGCAAAAATGTAAACCATTTTTGGTAGATGCTTCCACCTTAATCCAGAAATGATGAACATTTTTAAAGGGCATTTTGAGTTCATTGAAACTATTTTAAGGTTGAACCTATTTGAATTTCGTCTGATGCTAGGGTTTGAAGATCCCCAATTCAAATTCGTTTGAATTAAAACGTGATGACCTGATGATCAAGCAAAGACAAAGAAATACTGATCTAGGGTTGTGACATGGCCCGCGTAAAGATGCATTGGGTGAAGATGAAGGCCCCCGTAGTGGCGACCGTAGGTCCGCCCGAAGGCAAAGTTCATCGGAAGCCAGAGAGGTACTTCGACGACGTCCTAGAAGGAGCCCGAGTAGTAGAGGGGCAATGTTTTAAGGACGTAATATTTGTTTAAGTCTTTTCGGGTTGTAGAAACTATGTGATGAACCCATGGTGTGATATATTTATGCTTGCACCTTTTGTTTCAAGGAATTTTTCCTCCTGTGCGGCTGTTTATTGTTATATTTCTGAAAGTTGCTAGTAGCCGACTTCAGCCCTTATGTAGATGCTACAGGGGTGTTCGGTATGACGTGTGACCATGCTTTATCCAACATATTGGTCCATAAAGGAGGTGACCGCGAGGTGAACCAGGCAATAGTTCTATGTGGCTTTATTACTTTCACTTAGCTATAGGCGTTTGACTGTGGAGCTAGTTACTAGACCCTGGTGCGTGTGTGGCTATCCGGTCTACAGTACCTTTTTCACGTGGCTGGACGAAGACCAGGCCCCACATATAACACGTGGTGAATATCTAATGATTTATAGTATAATACTAAGTCCCCTAATTGCCGATCAGCTCTCGCCTATCATGACAGTCAGTTTTTGGCTTTCTCTACTGAGGTACTTGACCGGGCGAACCAGAAATACAATCGCAGTAGTTCTCCCTTTACTACCTTAGCCGAACGAGCGGAACGTAAGGTGGTAAGCACAGGAGCCGGGCAACCCAACTATAGACCAAAGACATGATTCGGAGCCAATGCATATAATGCAATATCCGGGATGCTGAAGAGTTCCCTATAGGTGTTCGGACTTGAAGTGTGCAGGGATGAATACAGCCCCCGGTGTGAAGGCCGGACTAAAGCACGTGTGGCAGTTTGAAGTACGAAGGGAATACAGATGATAAGATAAAAATGAAGTGAAGTACAGACAAAAGTGGAGATCATTGTTTCCTTTATACCCTGATTAATATGTCGAACCATGTTTTTATAGAGAATGCCATGAATATCAGGGCCATTTTACCCTGATTAATATGTCGAACCATGTTTTTACGTATGTGTCATTTCTCCTTGGTGAGAAATCCTTTGAGAGGAGGAGTCGATGGTCGTCTGCAAGAAAGAAGGACCTACAAAAGAGCCCTTGTATAACCATAGAGTAGGCATGTTTTTAGCGAACCTGAAGTGGCAAAAATGTTAATGTCCGAATAGGGTCAAGCCATACAATAGACCTTTTCTGTAGTGTGCCTCCGGTGCTGCCCAAGGTATTTTAAGTGCATAATTATGTACGCACGGTACATATGCCGCAACCTTACGGGGCAATCGGCGGAGGGTAAACTGCTATTGAAGCTCCGGATCCGCTGAGCTATTACTCTGTAATGCGGATCGGACTCGCTTAGCGGTGTCATGGGTCTTGATGACCGATCAGGTATTCGGCTTAATAAGGCCGTCATGTACCTCGGCTGCAAGGGCGGCGGTGTGCTCCTCAATACGGAGGGAGCGCTCCATATTTCCATTTACTGTGATGACGCCACGCGGTCCGGGCATTTTGAGCTTCAAATAAGCATAGTGCAGGACTACATCAAAGCGGGCGAAAACAGTTCGTCCAAGCTGTGCATGATAACCACTATGGAAAGGGACAATGTCGAAGATTAATTCTTTTCTTCAAAATTTGTCTGGAGAGCCAAATACTACTTCTAGTGTTATGGAGCCCGTGCAGCGGGCCTCCATGCCGGGTATCACTCCTTTAAATGTAGTGTTACTAGGCTTGATTCTTGACGGTTTGATACCCATCTTACGGACAATATCTTGATATATCAAGTTGAGACTGCTGCCTCCGTCCATAAGGACCCTAGTGAGATGGTATCCGTCGATGATGGGATTGAGCACCAGGGCCGCCGAACCTCCGTGATGGATACTGGTTGGGTGGTCCCTGCGATCAAAGGAGATCGGACAAGCCGACCATGTATTGAATTTTGGGGCGATAGGCTCTATGGCGTAGACGTCCCTTAATGCGAGCTTGCGCTCCCTCATGGGGATGTTGGTGACATATATCATGTTCACCGTTTTCACCTTGGGGGGAAACTTCTTCTGTCCCCAAGTGTTCGGAGGGCGAGGCTCATCATCGTCCTTGCTTTGAGGTCCTTTCCCCTTATGTTCTGTATTTAATTTACCGGCCTGTTTAAAAACCCAGCAGTTTCTGGTGGTATGGTTGGCAGGCTTGTCAGGCGTGCCATGAATCTGGCAAGGCCTATCCAGTATCTTGTCCAAATTAGATGGACCGTCACGATTTCCTTTGAACGGCTTCTTCTGTTGACCAGGTTTAGAGCCTCTGAATCCAGCATTGACGGTCGTATCCTCTGCTTCTTCGTTGTTGTTCTGCCGCTTGTTTTTGCTTCGTCGTGGCCCTCCATTGCCATCCCTGGCTCAGAGGTGCCGGGGTTACGAGTACTGTTGCTTCTATGAGCCAACCAGCTATCTTCGTCCGCGCAAAAGCGGGTCATAAGTGCAGTAAGAGTTGTCGTAGTCTTCGGCTTTTCCTGACCGAGGTGTCGGGCAAGCCATTCGTCTCGGACGCTGTGCTTAAATGCCGCTAAGGCTTCGACGTTCGGACAGTCAACGATTTGGTTCTTTTTAATTAGGAACCGATTCCAAAGTTTGCGGGCTGACTCTCCGGGTTGCTCGACTATGTGACTCAGGTCATCAGCATCCGGTGGTCGTGAAAGTTGTCCCCAAAGTTGTCCCGAAAAGCATCCTCTAAGTCTTCCCAGCTGCCAATGGAGTTCTCTGGGAGGCTATTCAACCAGTGTTGTGCTGGCCCTTTTAGCTTTAGAAGGAGGTATTTAATGCCGTGGAGGTCATCTCCGTGAGCCATGTGAATGTGGAGAAGAAAATCTTCAATCCATACAGCGGGATCTATCGTTCCATTGTATGGTTCGATGTTTATGGGTTTAAACCCTTATGGAAACTGGTGTTGCATTACCTCATCGATGAAGCACATAGGGCGCGAGGTGCCTCCATACCGGGCGACATCGCGATGGAGTTCGGAGGACATATGTGTGCGGTGTTGATCCCGAACTTGATTTTGTTGGTCGCGCCAGGCTTGATGGTCGTTGTCTTGTGTTGGGGCACGTCCTCTTGATCCGTAGATTGATCTGGTCTGGCCAGCTCTATTGTTCATGTCTGGACGTAGGTCGTACTTGTAGCCCGGACCCGCGGTCTCCCTGCCTCTAAGGCGAGGGGGCATAGGCTGGTATTCAGCATAATTGGTCATTTTATCCCGTCCACGTGGTGGTCGGTCCGGTTGATCAACATGATTGTATCTTGACAGTATTGGCTCAAGGGCCACATCGTCGAATTGCAGCAGTAGTCTATGTTTGAGATAAATTTTCTTTGGTACTCAAAGCCATATCCTTCTTCGGAGGCTAGGACCTTGGTCCATCTATCGTTGTGCGTATCATGTTCGACTTGAATCCGCTGATGTTTGTTTTTCAGGCTCCGTGCGGTGGCGATGAACCGTCGCTTGAAGGGTTCTAGTTCGAGGAGTTCCTATGGGACGATGAGCTCTTCATTAGCAAGGCTAACATCCTCTTCGGGGGCCGATAAATAGTTACTATCTTCCGAATCCTCTTGATCGGCAAGTTCGTTGGGGTTGACTTGACCCTCTTCCCTCTCATCCTGCTTGAGCGCAGGCTCAACGGGGTGGTCGGAGTCTTCGACGTTGTCCGGAGTGTCATTATCTCTGGTGCTGGTATTGCTTCCCCTTGCCCGATGCGATCATGAGTGGCGCCGCTGACGTTGGTGTTTTGGTGGTTCATTGGCAGGCTTATCCTCATATGGGTTTGGAGTGCCATCGTCGTCCTTCTTCTCAGGCGTGTCCACCATGTATACATCGTAAGTAGAAGTGACCGTCCAACACCCCGTGATAGGCTGTTTTTGACCTGGTTCGGCTCCGGCATTGTTGTCCATGCCGTCGATGTCTTCGGAGGCGTAGTCTAGCATGCCGGTTAAGTCCTCGATAGTGGCTATTAAGTGGGTAGTGGGTGGGATGTAAAATTCCCTGCTCTCAGCCCCCAGTTAAAGATGGGCGTAGTTCGGGGGTGGTACTTTCATGATGGTGAGATATCGTATTAGGTCCAGCGTATCGTTTAAGAGCGAAAGCTGGACAGGCGTCCGAGGGTTTGCGGATCTAGGTTTGGTAATAACCACATGATCGAGCCCGATGGACACAACCCTCGAGAGGTCAGAGTTGTCGTCTAGAGGCGAATCTGATTTTCTGATGACGGCGAGAGTCCCGTTTGACTCCGGGTCCGCTGACGGTATGGTCACATTTGGATCTCCGGCTAGAGGCTTCGTAATGGCAGAGTGTAACACCCCGGATGTAACTTGCCATATTTGTATTCCAACTCTTGCCATTTTCGGCATTGTGTTATGATATTTCCTCCGTGGTTGGGTCTCCCTTCGTTTTGCATTTTGTTCATGTCATGCATTTCATATCATGTCATCATGTGCATCGCATTCGCATACGTGTTCGTCTCATAAATCCGAGCATTTTCCCCGTTGTCCGTTTTGCAATCCGGCGCTCCTATGTCCCCCGGCGTCCCCTTTTACTTTTCTTCGTGAGCGGGTATTAAACTTTCTCGGATTGGACCGAGGTTTACCATGCGGCCTTGGTATAGCACCGGTAGACCGCCTGTTAAGTTTCGGGTCAATCGGAGTTCGTTTGGTACTCAAACGGTTAACCGGGTAACCGTGAAGGCCTCGTGTGTGTTGCAGCCCAAAACCCCTCCAAAACAGCCCAATAACCCATCTAAGGCACTCCCATGTCCACCGCCGTTCGATCACGATCGCGTGGCCGAAAACCGCTCTCCATTTGGAGCTTCCTAGCCCCCTCTATGCCTATATATAGACCCCCCCATTTCAATCCCGGGTAAAAACACCCCTAACCCTAGATCCCCGTCGCCCACGCGCCGCCGGACGTGTCCGGGCGCGCCGGACGAAACCCGCCGCCGCCCCGGGCCAATCCCAGGGCGCCACGTGGCCTCCCCGCCGCCGGACCCGCGCCTGCCGCCGAAGCCCGTCGGGGCCCGGACGGGGCCCCCCCGGCCCGCGCGCGGCCGCCGCCCGCCCGGCTCGCCCCCGCGCTCCTCCGCCCGCGCCCCGCCGCGGCTCCCGCCGGCGCCGCCTCGCCCCGCCGCGGTCGCCGCCCGCCGTCCGCCTGTGCCGGCCGCCTCCTCCGCCCGCCGTCCGCCGGTGCCGGCCGCCTCCTCCGCCCGCGCCGCGGTCGCCGTCCTCGCCGCCGCGGTCGTCGCCGCCGCCACCCTGTTCGTCGGCCCCGCCGCCTCTTCTCCTCTCCGGCGCCGCCGCACCGCCGTCGCCGGAAACCGCCTCGGGCCGCGCGCCCGCCGGAGCCCGATCCAGATCTGCCTAGGGTTGATTTTCCCTTCCCCCTCGAAATATTTCCAAGTCTTTGATTTTTGCATTATCATATCCTGTTCATCGTGACGTAACTTCGCATCCGTAGCTCCGTTTCGTGCTTATGATATGTCAAGTTATTCACCTCGAGGAGTACATCATTTCAATCCATTGCATCATTTTCATTTGAGGTCAACTTGATACCCTAAATGCTGTTAGAAGAGGGCTAGTTGATGTTAGTTGCTGGATCTTATCTGAACATGCACTTTTGTTATTTTTGCCATGATTGATGTGTACCTCTTACGAAGTTGAGTGCTACATGAGTTTTGTAATATGCCATGTTACCTTTCCAGAGAATTATGCCATGTATTTTTGTAATCTTTGTGGTGACTAGCACAAGCATGCAAACAAGGTACTAGATGTTGCTGATTTCAGAGACTTGGTATTTTTATCAAGTCCCTGACTGCTGTTATTTTCATGCCATGTATTCATGTTGTTTCCGAGAGATCTATGGCTCTTTTGAGCATGATCAGTAAGAGTATTTTGAGCATATGGATTTTATCCATCCATCCGTGCCTTTGTTTGTATTTATTGGGTGCCATAGCTTGAGTCAATCGAGCTCTACCTTTGCTATAAAATGTTGCTGGCAGATTGTTTACATGTTATTCGATTTTGCCAAGCTTGTTGTAGTTGATCCTTGCATGCTATGATGTTATTCTTGCCATGTATAGCTTATATGCCATGTCTTCTTGATGGATGTATGCTTAGTTTATCATGCAGTGCTCTGTAGTGAGTGCACCGAGCTCGTAAACATGCCTACATGTTATCTGTTTTTGACATGTCCAGTTTTCTGCTAAGTCTGAAACCTGTAATGAAACTTTCTTAATTGACATGGGGGTAATTATGTTTTCTGATCCTTTTTGGCTTATGGTCAGTAAGGGACTTTTATCAAGTGCTTTGAGTAGATTCATGACATGCCTTATTTTGCTATGTCCTGTTCTTGTAGCATGTTGTTTCATTGCTCTAAACATGTCATCCTGATGTTAGTTTCTGCTATGTTGATATTTTCACTAAGTCTGTGAACCTGTTATCTTTTGCACTTTTGCCATGCTTGTTTGAACCTATTGTGATGTGATTTAGCCGTAGCTCAGTGTTCATCTTTTGTCGAGCATCTTGAGTAGATTACTGCTATATGCTTTGTTGACATGTTTGGGTGCAGTAGTTTAATTTCTTGTTGCTTGCTAAGTAGCATCATGTTGTAATGGCAGATTATCGTCATTCTTGTTTTGCTTGTCATTTGCAAACCGTGCACCCGATTCCGGTGATCTTTATATCGATTTCAACCGAAATCACCTCACCTATCCAGTGGCATACTTGGTTTGCCAAGATTATGCCTTGTTCATCCTTGTCCTTCCGGAGCATGCATATGCATTGCATATCACATCTCGCATATCATGCCATGTTTTGCATCATGTTGCTTGCGCATTGCATCGTGATTGATATTTGTCCCCTTTGCTTGTTTTCTTGCTTTGGGTAGAGCCGGGAGACGAGTACTTGAACGAGGAACCTGTTGAGAACGCTTTCGAGGACCAAGCTTTCGACAACTCTGAGAACCTTGCAGGCAAGATGACCATACCCTCGAAATCACTTCTATCTTTGCTTGCTAGATGCTCGCTCTTTTTCTATGCCTATGCTGCGATACCTACCACTTGCTATATCATGCCACCCATATTGCCTTTTCAGCCTCTAACCATCCATGTCCTAACAAACCGTTGATTGGCTATGTTACCGCTTTGCTCAGCCCCTCTTATAGCGTTGCTAGTTGCAGGTGAAGATGAAGTTTGTTCCTTGTTGGAACATGGATTTGTTGTTCCTTGTTGGAACATGTTTACTTGTTTGGGATATCACAATACCTCTTATTTAATTAATGCATATATATACTTGGTAAAGGGTGGAAGGCTCGGTCTTATGCCTGGTGTTTTGTTCCACTCTTGCCACCCTAGTTTTCGTCATACCGGTGTTATGTTCCCGGATTTTGCGTTCCTTACACGGTTGGGTGATTTATGGGACCCCCTTGACAGTTCGCTTTGAATAAGACTCTTCCAGCAAGGCCCAACATTGGTTTTACCATTTGCCTACCACCTACTCCTTTTTCCCCCGGGTTTTCGCAAGCCCGAGGGTCATCTCTATTTTAGCCCCCCCCGGACCAGTGCTTCTCTAAGTGCTGGCCCGAACTGAGCTGCCTGCGGGGCCACCGCGTGGAAACTCGAGGCCTGGTTTTACTCGTAGCTAGTCTCATCCGGATGTGCCCTGAGACCGAGATATGTGCAGCTCCTATCAGGATTTGTCGGCACAATCGGGCGACTTTGCTGGACTTGTTTTGTTACTGTCGAGATGTCTTGTAGTCCGGGATTCCGAGATTGATTGGGTCTTCCCGGTAGAAGGAATATCCTTCGTTGACCGTGAGAGCTTATCATGGGCTAAGTTGGGACACCCCTGCAGGGTATTATCTTTCGAAAGCCGTGCCCGCGGTTATGAGGCAGATGGGAATTTGTTGATGTCCGGTTGTAGAAAACCCGAAGTTGACCTTAATTAAAACACATCAACTGCGTGTGTAACCGTGATGGTCTCTTCTCGGCGGGGTCCGGGAAGTGAACACGATGTTGGAGTTATGTTTGACGTAGGTCGTTTCAGGATCACTTCTTGATCACTTCTAGCTTCACGACCGTGCTTTGCCTTCTCTCTCGCTCTCTTTTGCGTTGCAGCCACCATATATGCTAGTCACTTGCTGCAGCTCCACCTCACTACCCTTCCCTACCTATAAGCTTAAATAGTCTTGATCTCGCGGCTGTGAGATTGCTGAGTCCCCGTGACTCACAGATTCTACCACAACAGTTGCAGGTACCAACGATGCCAGTGCAGATGTTGCGACCGAGCTCACTTGGGAGTTCGACGAGGAACGTGGTCGTTACTATGTTTCTTTTCCAGATGATCAGTAGTGGAGCCCAGTTGGGGTGATCCGGGGATCTATGTAGCTTTTGGGGTAGTCTTCTTTCATTTTGGTACTGTAGTCGGACCTTGAGTGTAATTTGAATGATGTATGTTTATTTATGTATTGTGTGAAGTGGCGACTGTAAGCCAACTATGTATCTTTTTCCCCTTATTTATTACATGGATTGTGTGAAGATTACCTCACTTGCGACATTGCTTTCAATGCGGTTATGCCTCTAAGTCGTGCCTCGACACGTGGGAGATATAGCCGCATCGAGGGCGTAACAAGTTGGTGATCAGAGCCTTTCCCCGACCTTAGGAGCCCCCACTGTTTGATCGTCATTAGTGGCCGAGTTGTGTCTAGAAAAATGTTTTGAGTCATTTAGGAATTATATATCGGAGAGTTTAGGAATTCTTTTTACTTCCCAGTCTCCTCATCGCTCTGGTAAGGCATCCTGACGTAGAGTTTTGACTCTTCTCTTCTCAAATTTCACTAAAAAAAATTTTAGGATCACGCGGGTATCTTAGAATCGTTCCGATGGGTTTATGATGACAACATTGTCTTGGTTGCCTCCCGTCAGCAGTGGTTTTAGAGGAGGTGTCCCGGGGAGTTGAGCTCCGAGGTGTTGTCGTCATAATTTTATCGTTGCAGTTTTGGAATACCTGAGTTTAGTACGCCGATATCGAAAATCTCTTTTGTACAGTTGTTGGTGAGATAACCCTGATAGCCCAGTACTGAGGCGAGTGCGGGAGTATCGCCATGACTTGTATAACGGATGCTTTTCGAAGGTTGGAGGTAGATGATTTCTGAGGATTTCTTGGTTATGTGTTGAAGGATGGATACAGCTGGATCTAGGTATTGTTAGTTTGGGTGATTTATTTTGTGTCCCCTGTATCCCCAACACCTGATTGCATAACCGGAAAGTTTCGGGAGTTTATAAGTGGGAATTCATGTAGCTCTAGTACTTCTTCGGCAGATATTTGGTTCGTGATTGGGTAATCCTTACCAAGTATTTGTTCACATCCGTACCTCATTGATTTTATTCCTTACCTTGTTCTAAGTGGCTTCTCAGCTTATGGAAGTGTGACGTTTTACTTTGGAATTCATTCATTCATTCTCGTTCGAATGTTTATGGTGAAGACTATATGTTGCAATTTCGTTCCTTTGATTCAGCTTCAATATATATCTGTCAAGATGCTAATGGATGTCACCCTCTTCAGGATGGCTCCGCCAACGCGTCAGAATCCGGACCGCAATGAGGGAAATCAGGCTAACCCTCCGCCACCACCTCCGCCTCCGGAGGCATGGCAAGCCCTGATGACTGCCACAAATGCCAACGCTCAGATTCTGATTCAGCTCTTGCAAGATCGCAACCAAGGGCAAGATAATCAAGAGAATCAAGGCCAAGGCAACAATCAGCTGCACTTCGCTTCACTCAACCAGTTCCTTGCTAATCAGCCAAAGACCTTCAGCTACTGTGTCGAGGCCACAGACGCAGATGATTGGCTCGTGGACATCAGCAAGCATTTCGAGTGCAGCAATGTCAGACCTGAGGACTTTGTCAAGTTTGCCTCTTTTCAACTCAAAGATCAAGCTGCTGAATGGTTCCAGCAATACAAAGATTCCAGAGGAGGTCGTGTGATTACCTGGGATGATTTCCGCCGTGACTTCAAAGCTCACCACATTCCAGAAAGTGTTGTTGAGAGTAAGCGTGAGGAATTTCGCAATCTCAAGCAAGGCACCATGTCTGTCTACCAATACAACACTCAGTTCCAGAAGCTCTCTCGTTTTGCAAGGCAAGACATTCCTGATGAGAAAAGTATGATCTACCAGTTCAGGTGTGGTCTCAGAGAAGATCTACAACTTGCTCTCGTGCTTTTCGAGCCATTAAAGTATGATGAATTCTACAATATGGCGCTGAAACAAGAAGCTGCTCAGCTCAAGTGTGAGGCATCTAAGAAGAGAGTCAGAGACGCAGTTCAGTCTTCTTCTTCTTCACTTGTGGCAGCTAAGCAACAGAAGTTCTGGTTGCCTCCTCCTCCTCCGTTCCGTCAGCCTTTTCAGCAGAAGAACTTAAGTGGTCGTGGATCTTCCCACCCACCCAACCCTGGCTATCAGAACAAGTCTCAGAACCAAGCTCCAAGGCCAAGTGCTCCTTACCATCGTCCGCTCTCAGAGGTGACTTGTAACAAATGTCAGCAGAAGGGTCACTATGCGAACAAGTGCTTCAACCAAAGGCGCCTTCCGCCTCCTCCTCCTGTGAAATCTTCCAGTAATGCAGTGGTCAAACATAATCCTAAGTCTGCAAAGGTGAACATGTTGAATGCAGCTCAAGCAGAGGATTCTTCTGAAGTGATCATGGGTAACCTTCCTGTTAATGATCATCCTGCAAAAGTCTTATTTGATACCGGTGCATCGCATTCTTTCATGTCATATCCTTTTGCATCGAAGCACAATTTTGACACAGAGGTGTTACCTAAAGCTTTGCAAGTTGTTTCCCCGGCTAAACGGTTGAGTTCTACCATGTGCGTTCCGAATGTCGGTATCAAGATGGGCGACTATAGTTTTCTGGCTAAACCAATTGTTCTTGGTGACTCTGATATTGATCTTATTCTTGGGATGGACTGGCTTTCTAAGCACAAGGCTCAGCTTGATTGTGCTGCCAGGGAAATTCAATTGACTCACTCTTCTAATGATGTGATCATTTATGCCTCTCGTGATGATACCATTCGGTTGTTTTCTCTCAATGAGAATGATGAATTGGAGGCTATCTCTCAGATTCCAGTCGTTTGTGAGTACCAAGATGTCTTTCCAGAAGAGCTTCCAGGTATGCCTCCCCGCTGGCCAGTTGAATTCGTTATTGATCTTGAGCCTGGCACGGAACCCGTTTGCAAGCGTCCTTACAAGCTTGGACCAGATGAGTTGAAGGAATTGAAGAAACAACTCGATGAACAAGAGCGTCTGGGTCTGATCAGACCGAGTTCTTCTCCTTGGGGTTGTGGTGTTCTTTTTGTCAAGAAGAAGGATGGCACGGACCGACTTTGCGTCGATTACCGTCCATTGAACAAGAAGACAATCAAGAACAAGTATCCACTTCCCAACATCAATGAGCTATTTGAGCAACTTAAAGGTGCTAAGGTGTTCTCCAAGCTTGACCTTCGTATGGGTTATCATCAAATCCGCATTCGTGAAGAAGATATTCCCAAGACAGCATTCAGAACAAGCTTTGGTTCTTATGAATATACTGTCATGTTTTTCGGCCTTGTCAATGCTCCTCCATATTTCACTCGCTTGATGAATTTCATCTTCAACCCCTACATCAACGAATTTGTCTTGGTCTATCTCGATGATATTTTGGTTTTCTCCAAGAATAAGAAGGATCATGCCAAACATTTGCGATTGGTGCTCGACAAGCTCAGAGAGTATCAATTATATGCGAAGTTCTCCAAATGTGAATTCTGGCTTGATGAAGTTCTTTATCTTGGTCATATCATCTCTGCCAAGGGCATTGCTATTAATCCAGAGAGGGTGTCTGCAGTTTTGAATTGGCAACCTCCTCAGAATGTCAAGCAGCTTCGCAGTTTTCTTGGACTTGCAAGCTATTGTCGAAGATTCGTTGAGAATTTCTCTAAGATTGCCAAGCCTCTTTCCAACCTCCTCCAGAAGCATGTGAAGTATGTCTGGTCTCCTGAGTGTGACGTTGCTTTCAACACTCTCAAAGAGAAACTCGTCACTGCTCCAGTTCTGACTCCTCCTGACGAATCCAAGCCTTATGAGGTATTCTGTGATGCTTCTCTTCAGGGCCTCGGTGCCGTCTTAATGCAAGAGAAGAAGGTTGTGACCTATACCTCTCGCCAGTTGAAGCCCAACGAAAGGAACTACCCCACTCACGATCTTGAGTTGGCGGCAGTTGTCCACGCACTAATAACATGGAGACATCTCTTGTTGGGAAGGAAAGTGGACATTTTCACCGATCAGAAGAGTCTCAAGTACATCTTCACTCAGCCTCACCTCAACCTCAGGCAAACTCGATGGGTCGAAATGATTCAAGAGTATAATCCGAGTATTGAATATACTCCAGGCAAGGCTAATGTGATTGCAGACGCTTTGAGTAGGAAGGCTTACTGCAACAGCTTAATCCTCAAGCCCTTTCAACCGGATCTCTGTGAAGCTTTCCGCAAGTTGAATCTCCAAGTTATCCCTCAAGGTTTTCTTGCCAACCTCATCGTCTCTCCTACCTTGGAAGATCAAATTCGTGAGGCACAACTGTTGGATACCATGGTGAAGAAGGTGAAACGTGGTATTGACAAGGGCTTTTCCAAATACAAGTGCTATCGAGTTGATGACAGAGATACTCTTTTCTTCGAGGACCAGATTGTGGTTCCAAAGGGAGATCTTCATAAAGTCATTATGAACAAAGCGCACAACTCTCTTCTGTCAATTCATCCTAGAAGTACGAAGATGTACCATGACCTCAAGCAGTCGTATTGGTGGACTCGAATGAAGCGAGAGCTCAATTCGTGAATGAGTGTGATGTTTGCAGAAGGGTGAAAGCAGAACACCAACGACCAGCTGGTCTTCTCCAACCTCTTGATATTCCAGAATGGAAGTTTGATCATATCGAAATGGACTTCATGACTGGTTTTCCTAAGTCCAAGCGTGGAAATGATGTTATCTTCGTCGTCATCGACAAGATCACCAAAGTGGCTCATTTTCTTCCTATCAAAGAGTCTATCACAGCAGCGCAGCTGGCAGAGCTCTACACCTCCAGAATTATTTCCTTGCATGGCATTCCACAATTGATCTCTTCAGACCGTGGCAGCATTTTTACCTCCAAGTTTTGGGATTCTTTTCAGAAGGCCATGGGCACCAACATTCACTTCAGCACAGCTTTCCACCCTCAGACTAGTGGACAAGTCGAGCGTGTCAACCAAATTCTTGAAGATATGCTCAGAGCTTGTGTTATCTCTTTCGGCATGAAGTGGGAGGATTGTCTTCCTTATGCTGAGTTCTCTTACAACAACAGTTTTCAAGCCAGTTCGGGCAAAGCCCCATTCGAGATCCTCTATGGCAGAAAGTGCCGTAATCCTCTCAACTGGTCTAAAACCGGTGAACGCCAATTGCTCGGCAATGATTTGATCTCAGAGGCTGAGGCTATGTGCAAGGTCATTCGTGAGAACCTCAAAGCCGCGCAGTCGCGCCAGAAGAGCTATTACGATAGCAAACACCGAGATGTGGCATTCGAGATCGGAGACCATGTCTACCTCCGCGTCTCTCCAATGAAAGGGACTCGTCGCTTTGGTATCAAGGGAAAACTTGCCCCGCGATACGTCGGCCCCTTCAAGATCATCGGCAAGCGAGGCGATCTCGCCTATCAACTTGAGCTTCCCTCCAACTTTGCAAATGTGCACGATGTCTTCCACGTGTCACAGCTTCGCAAGTGCTTCAAGACGCCTGAGCGCACCATCAACTTCGAAGAGATTGATCTTCAAGACGATTTGTCCTATCATGAGCATCCCGTTGCTATTCTTGAAGAAACTGAGCGCAAGACTCGCAACAAGTCAATCAAATTCCTCAAAGTGAAATGGTCACATCATTCAGACCGAGAAGCCACCTGGGAGCATGAGGATCACCTACGTTCCGAGTACCCGGAGTTCTTTCAGTCCTAGATCTCGGGACGAGATCCTCTCGTAGTGGTGGAGTGTTGTAACACCCCGGATGTAACTTGCCATATTTGTATTCCAACTCTTGCCATTTTCGGCATTGTGTTATGATATTTCCTCCGTGGTTGGGTCTCCCTTCGTTTTGCATTTTGTTCATATCATGCATTTCATATCATGTCATCATGTGCATCGCATTCACATACGTGTTCGTCTCATAAATCCGAGCATTTTCCCCGTTGTCCGTTTTGCAATCCGGCGCTCCTATGTCCCCCGGCGTCCCCTTTTACTTTTCTTCGTGAGCGGGTATTAAACTTTCTCGGATTGGACCGAGGTTTGCCATGCGGCCTCGGTATAGCATCGGTAGACCGCCTGTCAAGTTTCGGGTCAATCGGAGTTCGTTTGGTACTCCAACGGTTAACCGGGTAACCGTGAAGGCCTAGTGTGTGTTGCAGCCCAAAACCCCTCCAAAACAGCCCAATAACCCATCTAAGGCACTCCCATGTCCACCGCCGTTCGATCACGATCGCGTGGCCGAAAACCGCTCTCCATTTGGAGCTTCCTAGCCCCCTCTATGCCTATATATAGACCCCCCATTTCAATCCCGGGTAAAAACACCCCTAACCCTAGATCCCCGTCGCCCACGCGCCGCCGGACGTGTCCGGGCGCGCCGGACGAAACCCGTCGCCGCCCCGGGCCAATCCCAGGGCGCCACGTGGCCTCCCCGCCGCCGGACCCGCGCCTGCCGCCGAAGCCCGTCGGGGACCGGACAATGCCCTCCCGGCCCGCGCGCGGCCGCCGCCCGCCCGGCTCGCCCCCGCGCTCCTCCGACCGCGCCCCGCCGCGGCTCCCGCCGGCGCCGCCTCGCCCCGCCGCCCGCCGTCCGCTGGTGCCGGCCGCCTCCTCCGCCCGCGCCGCGGTCGCCGTCCTCGCCGCCGCGGTCGTCGCCGCCGCCGCCCTGTTCGCCGGCCCCGCCGCCCCTTCTCCTCTCCAGTGCCGCCGCACCGCCATCGCAGGAAACCGCCTCGGGCCGCGCGCCCGCCGGAGCCCGATCCAGATCTGCGTAGGGTTGATTTTCCCTTCCCCCTCGAAATATTTCTAAGTCTTTGATTTTTGCATTATCATATCCTGTTCATCGTGCCGTAACTTCGCATCTGTAGCACCGTTTCGTGCTTATAATATGTCAAATTGTTCGCCTCGAAGAGTAAATTAATTCATTACATTGCATCATTTTCATTTGAGGTCATCTTGATGCCCGAAATGCTGTTAGAATAGGGCTATTTGATGTTAGTTGCTGGATCTTATCTGAACATGCACTTTTGTTATTTTTGCCATGATTGATGTGTACCTCTTATGAAGTTGAGTCCTACATAAGTTTTGTAATATGCCATGTTACCTTTCCAGATAATTATGCCATGTATTTTTGTGATCTTTGTGGTGACTAGCACAAGCATGCAAACAAGGTACTTGATGTTGCTGATTTCAGAGACTTGGTATTTTTATTAAGTCCCTGACTGCTGTTATTTTCATGCCATGTATTCATGTTGTTTCCGAGAGATCTATGCCTCTTTTGAGCATGATCAGTAAGAGTGTTTTGAGCATATGGATTTGCTCTATCCATCCATGCCTTTGTTTGTATTTATGGGGTGCCATAGCTTGAGTCAATCAAACTCTACTTTTGCTATAAAATGTTGCTGGCAGATTGTTTACATGTTATTCGATTTTGCCAAGCTTGTTGTAGTTGATACTTGCATGCTATGATGTTGTTCTTGCCATGTACATATTCTATGCCATGTCTTCTTGATTGATGTATGCTTCGTTTATCATGCAATGCTCTGTAGTGAGTGCACCGAGCTCGTAAACATGCCTACATGTTATCTGTTTTTGACATGTCCAGTTTTCTGCAAAGTCTGAAACCTGTAATGAAACTTGCTTAATTGACATGGGTGTAATTATGTTTTCTGATCATTTTTGGCTTATGGTCAGTAAAGGACTTTTATCAAGTGATTTGAGTATATTCATTCCATGCCTTATTTTGCTATGTACTGTTCTTGTAGCATGTTGTTTCATTGCTCTAAACATGTCATCCTGATGTTAGTTTCTGCTATGTTGATATTTTCACTAAGTCTGTGAACCTGTTATCTTTTGCACTTTTGCCATGCTTGTTTGAACCTGTTGTGATGTGATTTAGCCGTAGCTCAATGTTCATCTTTTGTCGAGCATCTTGAGTAGATTACTTTAGTATGCTTTGTTGACATGTTTGGGTGCAGTAGCTTAATTTCTTGTTGCTTGCTAAGTAGCATCATGCTGTAAATGGTAGATTATCGTCATTCTTGTTTTGCTTGTCATTTGCAAACCGTGCACCCGATTCCGGTGATCTTTATATCGATTTCAACCGAAATCACCTCACCTATCCAGTGGAATACTTGGTTTGCCAAGATTATGCCTTGTTCATCCTTGTCCTTCCGGAGCATGCATATGCATTGCATATCACATCTCGCATATCATGCCATGTTTTGCATCATGTTGCTTGCGCATTGCATCGTGATTGATATTTGTCCCCTTTGCTTGTTTTCTTTTTTTGGGTAGAGCCGGGAGACGAGTACGTTAACGAGGAACCTGTTGAGAACGCTTTCAAGGATCAAGCTTTCGACAACTCTGAGAACCTTGCAGGCAAGATGACCATACCCTCGAAATCACTTCTATCTTTGCTTGCTAGATGCTCGCTCTTTTGCTATGCCTATGCTGCGATACCTACCACTTGCTATATCATGCCACCCATATTGCCTTTTCAGCCTCTAACCATCCATGTCCTAGCAAACCGTTGATTGGCTATGTTACCGCTTTGCTCAGCTCCTCTTATAGCATTGCTAGTTGCAGGTGAAGATGAAGTTTGTTCCTTGTTGGAACATGGACTTGTTGTTCCTTGTTGGAACATGTTTACTTGTTTGGGATATCACAATACCTCTTATTTAATTAATGCATCTATATACTTGGTAAAGGGTGGAAGGCTCGGCCTTATGCCTGGTGTTTTGTTCCACTCTTGCCACCCTAGTTTCCGTCATGCCGGTGTTATGTTCCCGGATTTTGCGTTCCTTACACGGTTGGGTGATTTATGGGACCCCCTTGACAGTTCCCTTTGAATAAGACTCTTCCAGCAAGGCCCAACATTGGTTTTACCATTTGCCTACCACCTACTCCTTTTTCCCCCGGGTTTTCGCGAGCCCGAGGGTCATCTTTTTTTTAGCCCCCCCCCCCGGACCAGTGCTTCTCTAAGTGCTGGCCCGAACTTCGCTGCCTGCGGGGCCATCGCGTGGAAACTCGAGGCCTGGTTTTACTCGTAGCTAGTCTCATCCGGATGTGCCCTGAGACCGAGATATGTGCAGCTCCTATCAGGATTTGTCGGCACAATCGGGCGGCTTTGCTGGACTTGTTTTGTTACTGTCGAGATGTCTTGTAGTCCGGGATTCCGAGATTGATCGGGTCTTCCCGGTAGAAGGAATATCCTTCGTTGACCGTGAGAGCTTATCATGGGCTAAGTTGGGACACCCCTGCAGGGTATTATCTTTCGAAAGCCGTGCCCGTGGTTATGAGGCAGATGGGAATTTGTTGATGTCCGGTTGTAGAAAACCCGAAGTTGACCTTAATTAAAACACATCAACCGCGTGTGTAATCGTGATGGTCTCTTCTCGGCGGGGTCCGGTAAGTGAACACGGTGTTGGAGTTATGTTTGACGTAGGTCATTTCAGGATCACTACTTGATCACTTCTAGCTTCACGACCGTGCTTTGCCTTCTCTTCTCGCTCTCTTTTGCGTTGCAGCCACCATATATGCTAGTCGCTTGCTGCAGCTCCACCTCACTACCCTTCCCTACCTATAAGCTTAAATAGTCTTGATCTCGCGGGTGTGAGATTGCTGAGTCCCCGTGACTCACAGATTCTACCACAACAGTTGCAGGTACCAACGATGCCAGTGCAGATGTCGCGACCGAGCTCACTTGGGAGTTCGACGAGGAACGTGGTCGTTACTATGTTTCTTTTCTAGATGATCAGTAGTGGAGCCCAGTTGGGGTGATCCGGGGATCTATGTAGCTTTTGGGGTAGTCTTCTTTCATTTTGGTACCGTAGTCAGACCTTGAGTGTAATTTGAATGATGTATGTTTATTTATGTATTGTGTGAAGTGGCGACTGTAAGCCAACTATGTATCTTTTTCCCCTTAGTCATTACATGGATTGTGTGAAGATTACCTCACTTGCGACATTGCTTTCAATGCGGTTATGCCTCTAAGTCGTGCCTCGACACGTGGGAGATATAGCCGAATCAAGGGCGTAACACAGAGAGTCCGGGGGGGGGGGGGGTTTATCCTCCCATCTCCGGACTAAGTGGTCTACCCCGGTCCTAAGGCCAAGGCAGGCATAAGCATCGACCCCTGAACGGAATCTGATGGTGGATCCGAAGGGCCTCCTTCATATGGCTGGGGAGCGGCAGCCGAGGCCGTGAACCCCTCGAATATCAAGTCTCCTTGGATGTCGGCGATGTAGTTCAAGATCCCAAACCTGATCTGGTGACCAGGGGCGTAGCTATCGACCTGATCAAGGTGACCGGTCGAGTTGGCACGTAGCACGAAGCTGCCAAACACAAAGAGTTGATCAGGGAGAAAGGTCTCACTGGAAACAACGTCATCTTGGATGATGAGGTAAGACATCGATCCTTCTGTCGACAACACAACGGAACTCTCAATGAAAGCACCAATGTCGGTGTCAAAACCAGCAGATCTCGGGTAGGGGGTCCAAAGATGTGTGTCCGAGGATCGATGGTAACATGGGGCAGTAGAGACACAATGTTTACCCAGGTTCGGGCCCTCTTAAAGTAGGAAAATCTCTACGTCCTCCTTGATTGTATTCGATGAGTATAGGGGTTACAAGAATTGATCTACCTCGAGATCGTAATGGCTAAACCCTAGCTGTCTAGCCTATGATTCTTCTGATAGCCTCTACGGACTAAATCCTCCGGTTTATATATAGACTGGAGGGGCCTAGGGGTGTGCAAAGTCGGTTTACAGAGAAAGGAAATAACATATTCGGACACCAAAGTTTCCGTCCAAGAATATAGGAGTCCTATCTGGACACAGGGCATGGTATTTTATTTTATCTTCATGGCCCATCAGTCCAGCCCATATCGAATAGACCGGGCACCCGAGGACCCCCTACTCCTGGACTCCCTCATAGAGTCTACTCCTCTATCCCTTCTATTGCAAATCACAAAGTGAGGCGTCAAATCACAAAGCACGGACGAACAAACCATCATTTCACTCTTCGCGGACTCCTCTTCTCCATCATCTTCTTCGAGAAACCACCTTAACTCACTAAGTTGGATGGATGACGCTATTGTGTAGTACTAGTACATTTATTCATCCTTTGGTTCAACAGACTTCCTGGATGCAAATAAGGCGGTTGTCTCGGCTTGCCGACGGCACTTGCGAACGATTTACCGTGATCTCCCTCAATGGTGTTCTCCATCGAACGCACTTCACCAAACCACAACATTCGAGATATCGACGATGTCACTGCAATGGGGAAGGAAGGCAAATAGTTACTACCTCCAATTTTTTGTACACAAGGCCAGTATATCAAAATTACAATTTGTAGAAGGCCACTAACACTAATCGAGGCAAAATTGATGGGGTTTTCCTCGTACTAGCAACCAAGGACATTAATATACCCTTGCATGATTGCGGATGTGAGAAGGTTTGTTTGCATGGCGCTGCATTAATCAAGCGATGAGGAGTGAGATGGTTAGCTCTTTGGGCATTGGAGAAAAAACACGCATTAATTGACATGTCCAAAGAGGATTTGTATCGATCAATCCCGCGAAGGAAAACCCCGCCTTTCCTTTTTAAGACAAGTAGTACTTCTACATACATACTTGTATCCAGTTTGGGTCTAGGCCTTCCGTTGCCATACTTCGCATAAATTTTTTGCCAAGCTTGCCTAAAGTTTTCAAAATGAAAAGGAGGTACACTTGCGCACGGCTGTCGCGATCGCACCTCACCCTCACATAGTCGGTCCTGCATGCTGCAAACCCAACCAACGGAACGCGCCCTCATTGACACGTGGTACCTCATGTGATCAAGCCAAACTCAGCCATCCTACCACTGACACATAATTTTCGAGTAAGTTTATCCAATCGCATGTTGGGGCAGATCAGTACAGCTCGTGCGGTGGTCTGTTAGGGAAGAAGAAGAGGTGAGGAAGAAGGGTTAGGAGACGTAGGATATTCATCCAACCGCATGAAATGGTCGACTGACCCAAATGATGAAAGATAGGCGACTTGCATAAATATATGTTCCTACGCAGCAAAAGATCCCTAAAAACAACAACATAAAGAAATACTATCACTGCTCGCGGAAGGAAGCGGCCTTGTCATCTTTGGCTGCCAGTGCGAACCAGCCATAACTGCCGACATGTGTCTCCGCACACTGGTTTTCCTTGACCTCCAGCTACTCGTTCACGCAGAGCATGCGGGCGCTCTGCACGGACGAGAGCCCCGCCCGATTGAAGTCCAGGACGTCCGGTTCCGCCTGCAGGAGGGCCTCGATGGCAGCGGAATCTGCGTGCTCCATGTCGAGTTGAGCCTCCGCCACCCGGTTCAAGTCTGGTACGTCCGGTTCCGCCTGCAGGAGGGCCACGATGGCAGCGGCATCTGTGTGCTACGCGTCAAGTTGAGCCTCTGTCGCCCGGTTCAAGTGCAGGAAGTATGGTTCCGCCTGTAGGAGGGCCTCGATGGCAGCGGCTAAGGGAGTCCTAGATTAAGGGGTCCTCAGGTGTCCGGCCTGTTAGCCATGGGTCGGACTGATGGGCTGTGAAAACACGAAGACCGAAGACTACACCCGTGTGTGGATGGGACTCTCCTTGGCGTGGAAGGCAAGCTTGGAGACCAGATATGTCGATTCCTTTCTTTGTAACCGACCTTGTGTAACCCTAGATCCTCCAAGTGTCTATATATACTGGAGGACTTAGTCCGGAAAGAGACACTCATTACCATAGTCATATAGGCTAGACTTCTAGGGTTTAGCCATTATGATCCCGTGGTAGATCAACTCTTGTAATAATCATATTCATCAAGATCAATCAAGCAGGAAGTAGGGTATTACCTCCATAGAGAGGGCCTGAACCTGGGTAAACATCATGTCCCCTGTCTCTTGTTACCATCGACCTTAGACGCACAGTTAGGGACCCTCTACCTGAGATCCACCGGTTTTGACACCGACATTGGTGCTTTCATTGAGAGTTCCACTATGGTGACCCCAAATGGTTTGATGGCGCATTCAACCGTCAACAACAATATTGTCCAAGGGGAAACCTTCTTCCCTGGACAGATCTTCATGTTCGGCGGCTTTACGCTGCGGGCCAACTCGTTTGGCCACCTGGAGTAGATCGATAGCTACGCCCCTGGCCATTAGGTTAGATTTGGGAGTTTGAACTACGTTGCGGACGTCCGTGGAGATTTTATCTTTGCCACATTCGAGACCGCGGCGACCACTCCCGGTCACCTTGACGAACATGACCTAAATCTATCATCAGACCGCATCCAAGAGATAACTCCTGTGACCACGCTGGCTTTAGATCCAGAGCACACTGTGGCATCCAAGGATTGGAGGTTCAACCCCACCCCGGGGACCACGGATTCTCCGGCGTTGGAGCCGCACATGGGCTTGACCTCACGCAATACTCGTGTCACCAGAACTTCGTACTCTTCTGCAGGTAAAAATTTCGAACCATGTGTGTCTGCGGATACCAAACTTCATCGCTTATCGATCTTTCAGTTCAGCGCCGCAGACATCTTCCAGCACTCGCCCTTGGGCAATGTAGTAAAATCATTAAAGAACATGTCCTTGGCGGGGGACTCACAGCCGAACTATGTACGATTCGAACAAGGGGCAGATGAAGGGGAATTTTACTTCCTGCCCGCCACCCACTCCATAGCCACTTTTGAAGAATTAACCTACATGCTTGATTACGGCTCGGAAGACATCGTCAGTACGGACGACGATGCCGACGAGGAGCAGGGCTAGAACCTGCCATTCATTGGGCGACGGACGACCACTTCTTCCTACGATGTATACATGGTGGATACGCCTAAAGAAACTAATAAGGACGGCAAAGCGGATCCAGTTGAAGACAAACCTCTTGAGACAAAGCCCAGTCGCCGGCATCAGCGGCGCTGCTCTAAGTCACGACGTCCAAAAGATAACAACACAGGAACTTGAGAAAATAATGCTCCAAACGATGCAGAAGACAATGAAGACCCTGTTGGAGCAACCCCCGAACAGGATGAATATGACATACACAAAGACTCGGAGGACAGTAACTATCTTTCACTCTTTGAGGAAGAGGAGAGCCTCGGCAACGAGGAGTTCATTGTGCCGAAAGAACCTATCGAGCAGGAGTGCTTCAAACGCCGGCTAGTAGCCACTGCAAGAAGCCTAATAAAGAAGTAGTTGCAGCTCCAAGCGAACCAAGATTTGCTCAATGATAGATGGACCGAAGTCCTAGCCGCCGAAGAATGCGGCCTTAGCGGCCCAGCCAAAAGCTACCCGAAGCGCAGATTGCTATCTCAGTTCGATGACGAGGCGCTGGAGCCCATACTATCATCGCACGATGCGGCAGGCCGATCACAACTTGTGTCGGATAAAGCGGCAACTCAAGCCGAACACCAGATCGCCCCGCCTCGCCATAAAGGCGAGAATAAAACAGCTCGGGGTTGTACATACGACCCCCGACAGGACTTGGACAGTAGAGCAGGACACGCAAGATCGATCTACGGATCGCAAGGACGTGCCTCGACACGCGATGACAGCTACCTATTCGGACGCGACAAACCTAGCCACGCCCAGGCCGAAAACCGCAAATGGACTCCATCGGAGGTATGTCGTAGTGTGTCCCAACATAGAGGCGCCACCCACCCTCTTTGCTTCACAGACGAAGTAATGGAGCATGAATTCCTAGACGGGTTCAAATCGATGAATATCGAATCATACGACGAAACAACGAATCCCGCAGTATGGATCGAGGACTTCCTGCTCCATATCCACATGGCCCGCGGAGATGACCTTCATGCCATCAAATACCTGCCACTAAAAGTCAAAGGACCATCTCGGTACTGGTTAAACAGTATGCCGGAAAATTCTATTGGCAGCTGGGAAGATTTGGAAGACGCCTTTCGCGACAAGTTCCAAGGGACATATGTCCGGCCGCCGGACACCGATGACTTAAGTCACATTGTCCAGCAGCCCGGAGAGTCAGCTAGGAAGCTCTGGACTAGGTTCTTAGTTAAAAAGAACCAGATCATCAACTGTCCGGACGTGGAAGCCCTCGCGGCCTTCAAACACAGCGTCCGGGATGAATGTCTGGCACGCCACCTCAGCCAAGAAGGACCTAAATCCATGAAAGCCCTTACCGCTTTAATGACCCGCTTTTGCACGGGAGAAGACAACTAGCTCGCTTGTAGAAGCGATAGCGCTGGCGACTCGGGCACTTCTGAAATCCGAGACGGCAATGGCAAGCCACGACGAAGCAAACACAATAGTCACAATGATAATGAAAGATCACGTGACACAACGTTCAACGCGGGATTTAGCAATCCCAAACTCGGTCAGCGGAAAAAGTCATTCAAGGTGAACCGAGACGGACCGTCCAACCTAGAGAGGATATTGGACCGACCCTGCCAGATTCACGACCACACTAATAAACCAGCTAATCATACCAACAGAAGAAGTATCGATCAACCCCGAAGCGGAAATAGCAGTCCGGCTTCCGCTGCCCACCTCATATACCCGCAAATTTTGCACCGCGTATACATCACTACGCACTTAAGATACCATGGGCGTCGGCGGAAGCACAATATGGACAAGCTGGCAAGCATTCTCGTAACATTTTTATCTACATTCATTTTTTCTTTCTTCATTATTTCTTAAAAACAGATGATGCAAAGGACAAGCATCTAAACCGACTCCATCGGAGTTCGTATCCGTACACTAACTTAAGGGACTACTTCCATCAAGGATTCCCCTCGTCGAGGACAGGCAGCACAAACGTGCGATAGGAGGTCCAAAATAACTTTTTGTCGACCGCACTCTTTATTTCGAGCCTGTAATATGCCTTTTTCCTCCGCCTTCGACCCTGGGCATGTCAAATAGCCGAGGTTGTGGTCCTTATATATAAAAAGTAATCATTGGCATAACGCTCAGGTCCCAGTAAATATAATCCGCATTAATTATTCGTTTCTTTTTCAAATGAATTCGGCCCCTATAGCTATTTTACAACCATACCTCGGCACAACCTGCCAGGGGCTCGGTATGGGTACAAATGAGTCGCCAACAAAGTCTGAACAGCTTTATAAGTGTACTTCGGCATCGCGAGTTTGGCCTTATATGCATCAGCTCCGAATCATGTCTTGGGTCAATGGTTGGGTTGCCCGGCTCCTTTGCTTGCTACCTTACGTTCCGCACTATCGGCTAGGGTAGTAAAGGGAGAACTACTGCGATTGTGCTTCCGGGTCATCTGGTCAAGCACCTCAGTAGAGAAAGTTAAAAACCGACTGTCATGATGCTGTGAGAGCTGGTCAACCACTCGATGACTTATCAGAATCTCTCGTGATTCCCTTTGTGTCACACGAAGGACCTTTTTTTCAGGTCGTATATGTAACGCACCATATTGGAATAAGCCGTACACATACTAGGGGCTATGTCGTAGCCCCCCCTATAAAACTCCTATGGCTAAGTGAAGTGTTAATGCCCTATAGTCTGATTGCTTGGTTCGCCACATTATCACCTCCTTCATGGACCAAGACGTTGGGTCAAGAGTGATCAAATGCTTTTCCGAACACCCCTGTACTTCCTACGAGGGGGCTGAAGCTGACGACTAGAAAACTTTCAAATTATATAAAAACGGCCGCATAGGAGGGACACAATCTTTCGAGCAAAACATAAAAATAGATTAACTATAAAATCATTTTTTTACAATTCTCATACACCTCACTCGAACATTATGTCTTTCGAGCATTGACCCTCTATCGAGCGAGCGACCTCTAAGACGTCTACGAAATAATGCTCCGATGCGTGACGGTCCTTGCCTTTGGGTGGAATCTTTGCCGCGACATTGATGGCCTTCATCTTCCCCCAGAATGTTTTGACTCGGGCAAAAGCCATCCATGCACCCTCAATGCACACTGACCGCTTCACAGCGTTGATGCGTGGCACCGCATCAACAAGCCGCTGCACCAAGCCAAAGTAGCTATTTGGAACAGGCTCAGTTGGCCATAATCGGACTATGACATTCTTCATGGCCGCGCCGGATATCCTATGAAGCTCGTCCCATTGGGACATCTGTTCATTCAGCAATAGAGGGCGCTTCGACGCGCCAAATTGTGACCAGAAAAGCTTCTCCGTTGCATTCCCTTCTCGCGCCTGGTAGAACTGCGCTGCATCAAAAGAACTCTTCGGCAAGTCTAGAAACTCGTCCGGAGAACTCCACACTTGGTTAAGCCGAGCATAGTTCGGATTCCCGAACTTAGTCTGTAGCAAAAAGGGCTTACGAGCCGCAATCTGCCCAGCTTGTCGGATCTACTCATGGGCTGCTCTGATTCAGACCGCGCTTCTCTTGCCTCTCATAAGGCTTGTCAAGTTCAGCCGTTTTGGCTTCATTCTCCTTCTCAAGAAGTTCACAGCGGCTAGCAACATTTTTTAGCTCGAGCGCCATCGTGGATATCTTCTCCTTGTGTTGACGCCGGGCAGCTTGTTCGGCCTTTAACTCAGCCGATGCCTTTTAGGCACCCGCATTAATAAACCGGGCCTGTTCCTTGGCCCGGGCCAGCTCCGCCCGAAGAACTTTAATGGTGGCAGCACCATCTGCAGTCATGCATATCCCAGTATATAACTTTTAGCGTCATGCTCCTACTACAAAAATATATGTGAAAGGACTACTCCGAATACATACCTTGCGACTCATCAATATGCATATTGATTAACGCAATGTCATCCTCTGCCACATCAAGCTTCTGCTGCAGCTTAGCAATATCTATAGTCTGGGAAGTATCCAGGGGGGAAGCAGCCTATGTTCAAGTTAATCAGA
The DNA here is from genome assembly GCA_032464435.1 of Aegilops umbellulata. Lineage (NCBI taxonomy): Eukaryota > Viridiplantae > Streptophyta > Magnoliopsida > Poales > Poaceae > Aegilops > Aegilops umbellulata. The sequence goes on along the minus strand of CP136059.1, from coordinate 145,292,362 downwards.
TTAGTCCTTGTATATTTCTTCTTGATCCTCCATTCGCCTCCCATGGGAAGCCAACCCGAGTCCCAGGGGTTACTACCTATACTCAGGTGCATCTTTGCAAATAAAATACAGTTGAAATATTACATTACAAACCTCCAAGCCTCTTAAAACCTCCAAGCCTCTTAGCAGGCTCATGAAGGCTTCATTCAATCCGCTCTTTGCGGATAGAATCTTCTCAACCACCATACCCATCAAGGTACGCTGTTCCCCCGAGACAGATGCTTTTCGCAACACATCCCTCAAGATATCCGAAGCCGCTGAAGGAGTGCAGCCATCCTTTAAAGGAATCCGTTCACCCGTCTCCAGAATCATCGTTGGCTGAAAGCCGGGCATTCCGGGGCTTTCATTATTGGCCCCTGAATGCTGAACGATTAGAGGTCCACCTCCGGGTACTACCTCCTTCGTCCCCTGCACCGATTGTTGATCAAGAATACCCCTCCGAAATGACACTTTGGAGTCGTCCGCCTCATTGGGTGAGGAGGTCAGAGGAGGTGTCTCGCTTTCCATCATCTTTGGGAGGAGATCTCCCGAAGAAGAGGATTGCCAAGAAAAACCATGTGCCAGACTGTAAAAATACACAGACACGTCATGTATTTCTTCAGTAACAGGAAAGAAGTGGGACGCTATCAAAGCACCCCAGATTCACTTACGGTTTGGTTGAGGGCTTGTCCTCAAAATGGAGCTGTTCACTGGCGTCGCCTTCCAGTCCCGAGCCGCTCGACGGTAGCATCTTGCCTCTTTGAGGAGACCACCCTCTCTATCTTTGGAGACGGCCCTTTTCTTCCTAAAAGGAGAAGGGATACTGGCTTCTCTTTCGCCTTCGTCTTCGGGCGAGGAAATGTCGATTTCTCCAGACTCGGTATTTAATTTACCTCCGGAACGAAGGTCACCCCGAGTCTTCTCACTCTCCACCTTGACCTCCCCTGCCGGCGACTGATGCGGTGCCGGTGCCAGCATCCTTGTTAACAAGGAGTCCGCTGAGCCTTTGGGAAGAGGGGCCGGACACCTGTTACTATCGACCTTAGAGCCACCGTTTGGGACCCCCTACCCGAGATCCACCGGTTTTGACACCGACAGCGGCATCCGCGCGCTCCACGTCGAGTTGAGCCTTCACCGCCCGGTTCACATCCACGACATCGCGTTCTCCCTACGGGAGGGCCTAGGTGGCAGCGGCACGCATGCGCTCTGCGTCGAGTTGAGCCTCCGCCTCCCAGTCATCCTTTAGTATCGCCAGGTTGAACCGCTGGTCCGCCTGCACCATGGGGAACCCGAACGCTGGCACGAAGTCGACGTCCATTGTCTCATAAGCATCGAGGGCCTTCTGCGCCACGACATCCACCATGAACATTAGATCAGCTTCCTCCTTCCCGGAGAATGGCTCCAGAGAGCTCGGGGATTGGCACATCGCAAAGCGAGCTTGGGAATAGAGGTGTGTGATGCCGACCGCCGCCACGATGTCTGCGCAATGCTCGGTCGTCAGCATCTTATAGTACGTGATCTTGCGGCGCACCATGGCTTTCTGGCGAACTAGGGGGCACTTGGTGCGGGTTAGGGTATCAAAAGGTGGGGGAATGGGCTGGAAAGGAGGTGTGGTTTTAGGGAAGTGGTTGTCATAGGCCGAGCAGCAAAGGTCCTGGTGTGAATAGTGCTTCCGGTGATGACCGGTCAATCTGTTTTCATTGTATATCGCTCTTGTCGCATTTGCGTTACACCCGGGTATGCTGGACCCTCCACGTCGCTCATCGAATGGAACACGCTCCGTCCTGCGTTTTCACTCGCTTGTGGGACCGCAGTTGAGAGCAAACCGATGTCCCTCCCACTCCCCCGGCGACGTCATTTATACTACTACTCCCTCATTTTTATGCGGAGTAAATAAAATCAGAGGGAGTATACTACTAGTACTATGAGTACTACATACTCTACTGCAGATGTTGTTAGTACTCCACTAGTACTATTGGATAGAGAGCTTAAAAAGTTATTATTGTATTGGCTATACATGGCGAAATGATCGTAGGAAGAGCATGCGCAAGAACATGCACATTCACATGTTTGAAAACAAATTGGAAACCATCTTTGTTTGAATACAAATCTAGGAGTACATACGAATCTAAAAATATTGATTGGGAGGCAGCATATTATAGGAGTATATGTAAACTTGAAAGGATCAGAGGCAGCATATTCTACTTTGAAAGCGAAATGAACATTGAATACCCTCTATATTTGATTTCCTGATGCTATGATCACCAGTTAAAATTTTTGAATCTGCCTTAGATATCACACATGCACCCACTCGTTCTCTCTCGGTTTCATCTCGGGGTCCGGAGATCGATTGTAACAGGACTAGGGTGGGTACAGTATGTTTGTTTCGCTCCGATCCCCACAGACCCCAGGGTCTTTTCTATCATAGAAATAGACAAAACCTTTATCTCCTTGCACGACACGCAATTGATCTCTCAACATCAATCAATCTCGTCAGATGTGTCGGGGCATGAATCGAATGGGATGTCAAAACTAAGACGAGAAGCGACACATAGTGGAGGCAAAGTGAAACTTTAAACGAACCGTTTGTCTGTATGCATGTCAGACAAATTACAGCATTGGAAATACAAGCATGGTCTAGGCCCACATGCAAATGATACTCGGCAGAATGTTCAAATGAGGCATGCGGGAGGATGGACTCAACCAGAGGGCGGCATAATTGATGGAGAAGTGGGTTGGAGAGGAATGAGAAATAAGAAATGCCACATGATTATACTTGAATGGCTCAAATAAACAATAAGTTGTCTCGTTTTCACTTCTGTCTTGGTCACGGAGTAAGATACTCCTTCCGTTTTTATTTACTCTGCATATTAGGTTTGGCTGAAGTCAAACTTCATAAAATTTGACCAAGTTTATAGAAAAATATGAACATTTACAATAGCAAATCAATATGATGTGAAAGTATATTCAATAATGAATCTAATGGTATTGATTTGTTATTGTATATGTTATTATTTCTGTCTATAAACTTTGTCAAAGTTTACAATGTTTGACTTTGAGCAAAGCTAAAATGCGGAGTAAATAAAAACAGAGGGAGTACGTAAGGACTAGTATAGTTACTACTGCCGGAACATGGTAAATTGGACCCCTAAATGCGGGCACAGACCAAGCACACCTCAATTATTCCTTCAAATAGTCCAACACCTACATTAGCACACCATCCGACTACTTAATAAAGTGTTATCCTTCACTTGTGGAAAAGGAAAAGGGTCGCACCGTACCCAAAACCACCACACTCGGGGCTAGGGTAACAACTTGGTACTGTACCACATTTGAAACAGGGCACAAAAACCACCAGTTCTGCGCCTAATGCGCAACGGGGAGCACTGATGCTCGAATCTGGCCGGGAAAATAGGTAAACCGACATGTGGGGCATACCTGTCAGGATGAGGTGGCACATACTAGTCAAATGGATGAGTTGGCCCACGACCTCCTCGCGACCGGCAACCGTTCATGTGGGTCGTGGGGGCCAGAACGTGGCACAGCTCCCACATCGCCTCTGGACACAACGATCGCGGTGAGCGACACACTCATTGTCGCTGGACACGGTCTGCTTCAGGGTGCCAAGGGTTGCGATAGTGCTATGGCACGCCTAGCGGATCAACACCCGGCTCATCGAGGATGCACGGGGCGCCGAAGTGTGCGCATGCCGTGACGCGTCCATGAAGTATTGTCCATGGCCAACTGCATCCCCAGGACCTGAGACCATGCCGGGTCGTCCTGCTTTTCAATGACATGTGGGGAGCTCATGTGAGCAAAGGGCATCTCCAACGTTGCCACAACTGCAGCTTACTACCCTGGCACAAAAAAAACCATCGTCCCTCGGTACGTCGCGCGGTGCGTTCCTAGCCGGCGCCAGCTCCCCACATTCATGTCATCCGTCTGTATGATGTCATTAAGAGGCTCTGTGCCCGAGGAACCAACTCCGGCGACTTAATCAAGCACCCGGAGGCTTGGCCTCACCGGAATGCGCAACATAAAGTGGCAGCACCAAGCTAAACTCCACACCACAGCGCATCGTCCTGCTACGTGGCAGCACATCCGCCATGACCGTGAGCACGAACGCCCTGCGGGAGTGCTTGTCTTCGGGGATGAATCTTGATGTCATCGCCCTCGCTCAAGACGCAGCTCGCAATGCAATAGCAGCGTAGTCGGATGCGGTCGCACAAGCGGTGGCCACGCTAGCGGCCGACGACGGGAGCACCGTCAGCCATGCGTCCTACTTGTCGTTATCCAACGTTCGGTGGCACATGTGGCAGGTGAAGCAATATACCATCCACGTCCATCATCATCGACCTCACGTCCACCGGAACCACCGAGGTCGGGGACTCCTCCGAGGATGAGTAGGGCATGGGAGGCGGCAGGGCATGGTGTGCCAACAGGCCGGTCCATCTCCCGTGTTCTACTCTTCTTCGCCAGAGACCGCACCTTCACTTCACGGGTCTTGATCCCCGCCCCTGTACATGGAGATCACAGATGGAGGATGTCGGTCGCCGCTATGAATAGGTTTAGGGTCGGGTTTCTTTTATTTTTCTGTCCTATAAAAGTTCAAAATGTAATGAAAATCTGTCATTTTTGCATTAATCTCGTCCAGTGTATATGAAATTTTACAATATTAGTAAGATATATTGTAGGAGTATGAAAATATATGGAATGATGATTCATTTTTGCGTGTATAAACTTAGAAGGTTTAACCCGAGGCAAAGCTAACATGCGAAGTAAATAAACACATAGGGTCTATATACACAATTTATCTTAGGCACTCCAATAGTACGTCCACTACACATTCACACATTTTAAATCTTTCTACATCTACGGGAACCTACGAAAGGGTTAACGTAAATTGCCTCTCTCTCCCCCCTGATTTTCATGGTGGTGGGCCCTTCCCTCCTCCCAAACTCGAGTCAACAGTTCACACATTTCACATTATGTTAAGTACGTAATTGGGCTTATGTAGGTGTAGCATTACTCATCCTAAACAACCCAACTAAGCCAACCTCCCAACATATCGCGCGCAAAAGACCCGGCCGCGCCGTCTTATTCGGGATTACCGGATTACTAGTAGTAGTATCGATGGATCGGGCGAAGCACCAAGTTATTTTTGAGGGGGCGAAGCACCATGTTTAAAAGGAAAAAGGAGGTACACTCATAGCAGGCTTGTCGCGGTCGCATTGCACCCCACACACGGTCGGTCTTGCACACGGCTAACACAAACAGAACGCACTTCGGCTTGCCTCTTCACTCACACGAGGTACAACACTTGGAGAAACCGACCATGCACCAAACTCCCCGCCCACCGTCCCAAATTCATCCGCCCTTCGGCCATCTAGCCAATAATAATCCCCAAACCTCCTCCCCCCGGCCCCCTCCACTCCTTTCGCTCCGCCAAAGCCGCCCTCCCCACGGGGTCGATGTATCGACGCCGCAGTTCGTCGAGGGGACTCACGATGATCCTCTCGCTCCGATAGTACACTCTCATAGACTGTCATCCTCTAGCTGCATCGTCACCGCTGGCGACGTTCTTGTGGAGACGCACGGCAATCAACTTCTCCCATGGAATACGCATTCTAGGCTGAGGCCTCGTGCATGTCAGAGTAGTGCTGAATGTTAGCTGATAGAAGCTGTTAATCTCACTGTTTGTGAAGTAGTATAAAATCAATATGCTCTGCTTAAGAAGCTTCATTGCCCTGTTGTGCACTCAATCTGCTTAGCTGAGATGGCATGCCACGCCTGATTAGTTGCTAAAATATCCGGCCATATATTTATTGTGACGAAGATTGCCATGGTCTAGTAGCCAATCTGTTAGGTGAAATAGCTCTACACTATTTTATACTCGATCTTTGTGGCTGAGGTGGCCTTCGATGTCTTTGTGCTTAGCCTCATTGACTGTTGAAACAGCCTGCCATAATTTAGCACTCAAATATGTTTGTTGAATTAGCTTTACATATATTTCGTTACTTAGATCTTCTTGTAGAAAAATATCTTGGCATAGCTTTAGACATCGACGTAGGTATTTTTTTTCTAGACTTCATAAAAAGAATATATGTTTTCCTGTAATATCTAGTAGAAGACCTAATTTGTATGTCTAACAGATGGACATGACTTGAATAACTTCTGCTCAAAGATTCTCCACTGCATATGTCGAGGGGGTTGAAAACTTCATGAACTTTATCAGAGCTGAGTACGGTGGTCCTAAATTAGATGTGCTCTGCTCGTGTAGCAGTTGTATGTATTTAGTTACAAGACCCCAGTCAACTGTGCAAAATCATCTACACTTGTATGGGATGTCGGTCACATATACTAGGTGGGTTCATCATGGTGAAGCTGTGTATGTAAATGTTACTGACTATGTGGAAGCAGCAGATCACCATCTTGATCTTCCTGATGCTCAGGTGGAAGAGGAGGAGGAAGTGGTGGTGGTGGAGCTAGTGACTTTGACCAACATTCAAACAATGCTATGAAATGCTCGTGCATTTCATGAACTTTCAGTTGCAGAAGAAAAACCATGGGCCCGCATGTTGGAAGAATGCAATGTGGCTGTCACCCCAGGAAATAAGCCGTCAGTATTCTCAGCTACGGTCACGTTTCTTCAGGTGAAGACATCTGAGCGGATGACCAACAAATCAATCCATGCGATGTTTGCTGCTTTCCGCAATTCTTTCCCAGATGCGTCTGAGCTGCCACACACCTACAATAAATTGAAGAATTTCCTTCGTGCAGTTGGAATTGGATATGATATGATCCATGCTTGTAAGATTACTTGTGTTCTGTTCCAGAAGGATTATGCCAACTTAAGTAAATGCCCAAAATGCAAATCATCAAGATGGAAAGATCGTGATGCTGTGAGGAGGATTCCTCATAATGTTCTGAGACATTGTACAATTATACCAAGATTGCAGAGGTTGCTTCATGATGCTGAAACAAGAGAGGATGTATTGTGGCATTCTAGGAACCAGGAGTACAGAGATCAGAATGTAATGAGCCATCCATCTCATGGTAGTGACTGGAAAAGCTTCAATCAGAAACACAAAAAGTTTGCTGCTAACCCGAGAAACATTGGACTTGGCTTAGCTTCAGATGGATTTAACCCATTTGGCCACCAGAGCGCCACATATATCATGTGGACAGTGCTTATTATCCCTTACAACATGCCTCCAAATGTCTGCACCAAAGAATCAGACTACATGATGGCCTTGCTCATCCCGGGTCCAAAATGTCATAGAAAGGATTTTGATTTATTCATGGAGCCTCTTGTGGAGGAACTTCAACAACTATGGAGAGATGTTCTCACTCGACATATATAGTACCCCACCAGCTGATTCCTTTCAGCAATCTATTATAATTTTGTGCATCCATGATTATCCGGCTTTGGCACTATGTCAGGGTGAACGACACATGGTTAGAATGCATGTGTCCGCTGTGACAGGAATCCGCTGTCATACACAATACTTAGCAAGATCTGTTACATTGGACACCGCCGTTTCCTTGCCAAGGACAAGGTGTGTCCTACAAAATACCGAAGATATGTGTTCAATGCAAAGCATGAAAACCGTGATGCGCCAAAGAGGCTCACCACCGATGACTTGCAAGTGGAATTAGAGAAGGTCAGGCTTATTACACTGGGAAACCATCCTAATAATGGTAGTGGGAAAATGAAGCGTGGCAGGGTAGAAGAGAGATTATTGTTTACCCGTAGGTCCACTTTGGGGGACTTGGAGTATTGGAAAGATTTGGATATGTGGCATAATCTTGATGTGATGCACATCGAGAAAAATATATGTGCTAGCATTATCATCACACTTGTTAATATTGAACGCAAGATGAAAGATACCTTAAAATCTAGGATTGATTTGACACACCTGGGTATCAGGTCCGATTTGCAAGTGAAAGATGGTGGTGCATAACGGGATATGGCACTAGCTATGTACGTCTTGGACAAGGTAAAAAGAAAAGAATTATGCGAGGTCCTGTCACGTGTGAGATTCCCACATGGATTTGCTTCCAACCCTAAAAGGAGAGTCAGTGCAGATGGAAACAAGGTACAAGGGTTGAAAACTCATTACTGCCACATCCTACTTCAAATGGTTTTACCTATTACCCTTAGAGGATTGGGCCTCTCTGACTTATACAGAGCAGTTGCAGAGTTGGAACAATTCCTGAGGGAACTCTGCAGTAGAAATATTAGGATAGATGCTTTGGGGCATCTTAGATACAAGATACCAACTGTCCTATGCAACCTTCTTTGATGTGATGGTGCATTTGGTTGTTCATCTACCTGATGAGGCACTACTTAGAGGTCAAGTACAGTATGGCTGGATGTACCCTATTGAAAGGCGGCTAGGAACTTTCAAGGGCTATGTTAATAACAGAGCTATACCTGAGGGTTCCATTATGGAGGCCTACATTGCTACAAAAGCGTTGACTTTCTGCTCAAAATACATTGAAACACCTGATCTGCTTAGCAAAGAGGTCGGTGAAGAGAATCCCGGGCTCAATGTTTTCGATTGTTCTATTCGAGTTATAGGGAAGAATCGAAAAGATGACAAACGTAAAGATTTGGACAAAATGGTTTGGTATGTGTTGAATAACTGTCCTAAGATTCTACCTTGTACCAAGTAAGTGCTAAGTACTGCAGCTTATACATCGTAATCTACTAAACTTGCAGCACATTCTTATATATTTAGATGTTTGACGTGATCACTATGTTGTGCAGCATCTACAAAAAGGAGTTACTACCACAAAATCCAAGAAACATTGACAAACTGGTTATGGAAGGATTTGCGAAATGGTTCAAGTGCGATGTAAGGTTTTGAATTGCACTGTCGTTTTTTAATATATTGAGTACATAAGATGATCAGCTTGTCTAATTTCTAACCATAGGTTAAGAAGACATGTGAGGATGGGCAGGCAGTTGATGATGCCCTTTATGCACTAGAATTGGGTCCTGATACTCGGGTAAGACATTATGAATCTTGCATTGTTGGAGATGTGCGCTACAACACCCTTGCACGGGACGAAGGCAGGAAGACACAAAACTGTGCCATCACGAGCACGTATAAGTCTGGCGAAGTGGCAAACTAAATGTGTGCTAACAAAACAGACATTGTTCAGTTGCAGTATATCTCCAGCTTCGAGGTTCATTGGTGTGTGGTTTTGTTGTGTTGTCATTGGTATAACCGCCATTCTGCAGTGGCCAGGGCGACGTGGCGGCGACGAGCGCTTGCAGACGAGCTTGTGGATGAGCTCGGACTGCTCCAGAGGGCAGCTGGCGCACGCGCGTGGCTCGGGCGGCGCCGTCCATGGCAGAGCTGTCGGGGCGGCGGTGGCAGCTTGCGGCGGCGGTGCTGTAGGGCGCCAGGAGGTGGCCAGGGTAGCCCTGCGGTGAGGGAGGGGTCGGGCGCGATGGCTGGGAGAGGGGATATGCTAGGATGGGCGCGGGTAGGCGGCAGCGGGACGCGGCGACTCGCGCGCACGCACGTGCAAAACGCGTGCTCTGGGCATGCCTAGTGCACGCACGCTATGTGCTCGACGCAATGGCCAGAGCATGCTAGAGGATTAGGATGGGGCTGGGGATTAGCAGGCCTGGGTTAGGGTTAGCTAGGAACTTAGTGGACATGTTGGTTGTGTCAGGGGGTCAAGTCTGCAATGCAGACTAAAGATCATGCCAAATCTGTACATGCACTCAAGGTGTTTGACAGAATGCCAATGGCATCTAGGCAACTCTTGGGGTGGCCCAAATCTCCAGATCATAGTCTCTTTAGGTGATACTAAGGGTGGTGAGGTTAGTTTGTCACAAGCAAAAACTTGTTAGTGCAAGTTTGTGAGAAAACTAATTTTGGACAGAAACAGAAGGGCATAATTGCATGCACTAAAAATGCTCCAATGAGTCCACTCTCCTGGACTTAAGGGTTTTGTATGGTGGTCTATAAGTAGGAAAAAGAATCATGGGTAAAAGAGCAAGATAAATTGGGGTTGCGGTACAAACCACCAAGCTGGACCAGAATGAAAAAGAGGTTGATTCACTCAAATTTTTCAAAGTACATCACTGGGTTTTTGCATAAGGTTGAATAATATACTCCTATGAACATCCCATAATTTTGGTGGAAGCTAGAAAGAAATATTTAAATGGGTTGTAATGCAATACTGCCATCTGGACTAGTTTTGAAAACTTGGTGTAGAGCCCAAAATATCCCATGAATAAAAGATGTTTTTGCATAAAAGTGTTTTAAAAACATCACATGACATCTCCAAATTTTGGTTGGGATTTTAAGTAAATTTATCAAGTGGTTGTAGTTCAAAAAGAGCTCCAAAACTATTGATAAATCATTTTAAGGGATAAAGCTTAGAGAGAAATAATTATGCAAATAAATCCACTGATAATAGAAATGTTTTCTTGAGAGGTTAAAAAAGTCCAATAATATATTTGGAAAGTTTTTCACTAGAGGTAAAAACTCCATAATAATAAGGTAAAGAATGGCTCTGAAATCAAAAGAAAATCCAGAAAATAAAAGTTTAAATTCCCTGGCAAAATTTTAATTAATAAAACAAGGTTAAAAATTTGGGGTGTCACAACACTACCCCCCTTAAGAAAAATCTCGTCCTTGAGATTTTCTAAGGGCTGTTTAAAAAAAACTCCCATTAGTTGAAACCAAGAGTTTACTCATAGCACAAACTTAGGGTACAGTCATAAGCTGCAACAAACAAATAAACATTGCTATGACATTTACAATGAAAACGGTAGATGGATAGGGTCCCGAGAGAACGTCTTTGGTACTGGGACACACTCCTCTTCTATCGGGGAAAGCGGATTGACTAGTCGATGAACGTGTCTCTCCTGGTCGGGTCTCAGCGGTCTGCCGATGGCGGTCTGAGGATTTAAATCAGTGAGGCTCTGAAGATAACCCATTATCCGCTGGGTCAGACGCTCTTGCGTGATGACGTACTGGGTAAGGTTGGCCAGTACTGGGTCTCTCTCAATTCATCCACCGGGAAAGGATGCTACTTCTTCGGGTGCTGCACAGCTCGGAAAGTAATAATACCCTCGTTCGCTGGCATAGGTACCACGAATCGAAGGCGAACAATCGCTTCGTGTGCAGCCGCTTCTATGGCCATTTGCGGAGTCGGCATAGATTTTCCCAGGAAGGAGACTTCCGTTGGGTCTTGATTTGAGTTTACGGGAGGGATGTGCACTACTGCCCAATATTTCGAGGTGGATGAGGTGATTCTTGATTTGAGAAGCTCGTACTAGGGTGGCTGGGTAGAACCCATGGTACTGCAGGTAAAGTTCCACAATATTTTAACAAAACTACCCGGGGTTGCATCTGGGGTTCTCAGATAAATGCTAGGGCTCGACATGGCAAGAAATGTGTGTGAGGGTGGTGCACAAGGTGAGGGGTACTTGGCAAAGTCACAAGGTGGCCATTTATATAGCCTCCAGGCTGGGTTATTTACGGCGGTGAGGGGCACTAGTTTGCTGGTTCTGCTCTCATGGGGTCGGGGTCCAAGCCACAGATACACACATCTCACAAAAGTGACGTGTTACCGTGGGTGCCGTCAGGGTTGGTTTTTGGTAGCTACGTCCGGTATTAAAAAGGCAACCGCACAACAACATACTTATGCACAGCTACTATTTACAATAGGGGCGCACATGCAGACAACATTCCAATATGGTGATACATGATCACACATTTACAGGGCGTGGGGTATACCAAGGCTCGGTACTACTCGAGTAACTTAGTCTACCTCGTTCATATCTAAGTGGGCGTGCCTTGTGGACGTCGAGGCTTCTCCATTGGCTTTACCGTTGGAGTTAGCCTGAGGGGGTTGAGGAACTGCAGGGTCGGGGTAGCGATGATGACCATCGCGGGGGTTGTTGGCCACAATCCCGCTGGAGTGTGTTCCCAAGAGGCGACGAAGCTCTTCTGGGGACATCAGCGCATTATGGTTGATGGCTGGGGCTGACCTCAAGGTCTCGATTGGTTGTCCGAACAACATGACTGGGTTGTCGGCGTCGGGCTCAGCTTCTCTTCTTTCCGGGGTTGGACGAACCAGTTCTCCACGAGCTCCGATCAGATCAAGGGTGATTTGATCGAACAGACCCTTTGGCGCACTTACATAGCGCACCAGATGAAATAATGCAGGATCCGTCTCGTGGTCACCGTTGGCAACTTGGGGTGGTCGACCATACCCTTCACGGCTGGGGTAATAGTAGAACGAGCGACAGTTAACTCTGGGCGACAAGTGCCGGAGTTGCACTATAGCTTCTCGAGCAGCTAGTTGGATTGCTTGAGGCTCAAAGGAAGTTGTCCTTCCGGTGAACCTGTAGGGGCGTTCTGGCGATAGACCCCTACCATAGACGTGCATAGTGGCCCAGAATTGACGGCTCTCACCGCTCGTGGACCCTTGGTACACAACATATTCTGGGGGCTCTTCTAATGCAAAGGCACCGCGGGTGAGGTTTGCTAGCACGGTCACAAAACCTCAAAGGTTGGTTGTTGTGGTCTCATTATGAACAATGGGGCCAGGCATTATAGCTCAGTTTGGGGTAGAGGCTGTGCTGTGCTGGGTAGAGGCTAGCGTGCCCTTTTTATAGAAAGAGGGGATGGAGTCTTCCTTCGCACACTTGCGAAAAAGACTTATTAGGGGCCGGTCACTGGCGCATGATCGACAGGCTAGGCTGATAGGTTAGGCACCGGCTGCCAAAAGGTGTCGAGTCACTTTGTGGCTATTGTATACGAGAAGCTTGGCCGGGGTTTGGTTAAGGTCTGGTGGGTTGGCTAACCTAGGTTTTCGACCTGGCTAAGATAGGATTAGTCATTGGTCAGCCTGTCTCTGATACCAAGTTTTTCGGGACCGGATTTTCGGGATATAATTTCCCAGAAAATGGCCCTTGTGCTCATCAGCCCCAGGATTACTGTTAGCTGATGACGCACCAACTTGATACAGAAGCTCCAAGCAAAAATACAAGATATGTAGTACAAGACCATTCTGGCCTATGAGTACAACAATTGGTTTTAGTGGTTGATGGCGGAAGCGGTTTGTGGATCATCAACGTCTATGGGACTCCATTTCCCATAGGAACAGCTGACCAGGATAACTCCTATCTTCGCCAGGCTGCTATCACTATTGTGTAGGTTCCGGGGCTGTCATCCCAATGCTCCTCTCCACGCAAGAAATCTGGCCAAGACAATAGCCAGGGACAAGCCAGTGAGTACTTTGAATGTACTCGCAAACATTAAGAACAAAGGTATAATATAGCCACTGATAATCATGCTTTGAAATATTCTATGATCACTTCGTCATTAATGAAATAAGGTTCATGATGCACGCAAGCAGATCATTCAAATAACACATGAGTAAACAATCCAGGAGTAGAAAATAAAATCACCGATCGAGTGTCTGAAGCGACGCCTCAAAAGAATAATAATATGAAGCATACCGCAGTCGGGCGTCTGAGCGACACCACATAAAGGGATTATAAATGAAAGGAATAACAAGCATGCCACAGTCGGGCGTCTGTGCGACACCACATAAAGGGCTTATAAGTAAATGAAATAATAAGCATGCCACAGTCGGGCGTCTGTGCGACACCACATAAAGGGCTTATAAGTAAATGAAATAACAAGCATGCCACAGTTGGCCGTCTGTGCGACACCACATAAAGGGCTTATAAGTAAATGAAATAGCAAGCATGCCATAGTCGGGCGTCTGTGCGACACCACATAAAGGGCTTATATAAAAATAATCACAGTGAATATCCAGGAGGTAGAACCGTCCTAGGGATACTCATTAATTTCAAATAATGCAATTGATTAGTCCAAAATAATAATAATCATAATCATCATATGTCACAGGTCATAATCAATGTTCTGGTTTAGTACTTTTTCCTCCAAAGACCGACACTAAGACCGACACTTGACCCATCCAAGACTATAGTCCTTAACCACGGTCACGGCTATTCGAATAGATATAATCTCTACAGAGGGTGTACTCTTTAACCACGAGCAACGGATTTCTTTAGTCCATCGGGACTAATTCCTTCTATGGTCTTTTAGTTGAAAACACACCTGACTGCACACACCAGCTTAACCTACCGGTGTCTGGAATCACCCACGACACCTGTTAAGCAAAACTCTAAGTGGGGAGGCTACAACCTCAAGTAGCATGGGATCAAATTTCTATCGCGCGCTCTAAGGGGTGCCCCCCTCTCGGTCCCAACCGGAAACACCCATGCCCCCGGACCAGGTGGCATGCCTACCGGATGTAGCCGGTATCTTCCACCATGGCCTCTCTATACTGTGTGTGCTAGGACAGGGGTTGACAACTTACTGAACCGTACCCTACCTATGGTAGGGACAAGTGGCAGCACGAAACAAGTATGGGGGTTACTGGAACAAGACTCGATCTATGGTCGACTCAGGAGGTTTAGGCATTCCCTGCATGATTAGCATAACAAATATATGTCAATCCAATAGACAGAATCACCACTCATCATACCTCATCATGCCATACCGGACACAACTGTCTCGACGAGGGACTGGAGACAAGCATCGTGTCTACCCAAGACAGAGGCTTTCCCGGTTTCCTTCCGGTAGGTATGAAGGCTATATGAGGGTGACCACTATCACAACATATCAATGTTCAAAAGCGCGGTATTACTAGCATGCCCTTACGAGTATGATTATATCACCCCAATAAGTAACGAAAAATTCAAGACAGGGTGGTGTTGTAACCAAATTAAACAACACAAGGCAATATTATGCCAGGGTTCAGCATGCTTGCCTTCAAGTTGTGGAGAGGCAGGGTGCATTCCAAAACTTTTGAAAGTTTTCTTCTCCCTCTCCAAAAATCCTATTTTAAATAATTTTGAATTAACACATACTTTAAAAACAGCACAAAAAAGTTGTCTAGAAACTTTTGAAATAAATACGAAAATAAACTAGACAATATTTGAGAAACAATAGAAAAAGAATCAAGTCATTTGGTTTTTTATTTAAAAAGATATAGCCAGTCAAATTCTGTTTTTAAAATAAAACAGAAAAAGGAAAACGCTTCGATACAGAATACGCTTTCGGGGTAGGGGATACATACTCGAGACTTTACGCTTTCACTTATCCAGCGTGGACGGGCGCGTGGGTCGCTGACAGTGGGTCCACGGGGCCCACTGGTTAGGTTTGACCTGTCGTCTCTCCCTCCTCTTCCTTTGCTCGAGTGGAGGTGGGACTCCTGTGATAGACGCCGGCGAACGATGGCTCCTCGAGGGCATCCGAGGGCAGGGATGGACCCGCCGGACCGGGGCAGTCCTCCCGGTGGTCTTTGGGTCGTCGGGGGTGGAAGGAGTCGCCGGCAGCGAGCTCCGCGGCGGAGGAGGCTTCGGGTGGTTTGGGGTTTTGCTCCACGGTGGTTCCCCGTCGCAGCTGAGGGCTCGGGCGGCTCCGCAAGGCCATGGGGAGTCTGGTGGTGGTGCTGGTTGGACAGGGAGGGCTCTGGTTGTGATGAACGGGGTCGGGAGGCGGCGGCGGACGAACTGGCCGGAGATAGGGAAGACGGCCTTCCCTGGTCAATTGCAGGTTAAGGGAGCCCTAGTGGAATGGCTTGAGCTTGTCTGAGGGATCGAACGAGCTCAGGGGTCCTATTTATAGTGCAATCATGCCGGTTCCGCGACCGTGGATAGGAACAATGGCGAACCTCCGTTCTGTAGTGGCCCGGGCGAAGTGGCGACGACGAGCGCTTGCATACGAGCTTGTGGATGAGCTCAGACTGCTCCAGAGGGCAGCTGGCGCACGCGTGTGGCTCGGCCGGCGCCGTCCATGGCAGAGCTGTCGGGGCGGCGGTGGCGGCTTGCAGCGGCGGTGCTGTAGGGCACCAGGAGGGGGCCAGGGTGGCCCTGCGGTGAGGGAGTGGACGGGCGCGACGGCTGGGAGAGGGGAGAGGCTAGGATGGGCGCGGGTAGGCGGCAGCGGGACGCGGTGACTCGCGCGCACGCACGTGCAAAACCCGTGGTCTGGGCGCGCCCAGTGCACGCACGCTATGTGCTCGACGCAATGCTATAGTGCTAGAGGATTAGGATGGGGCTGGGGATTAGAAGGCCTGGGTTAGGGTTAGCTAGGAGCTTAGTGGACATGTTGGTTGGGTCAGGGGGTCAAGTCCACAATGCAGACTAAAGATCATGCCAAATCTGTACATGCACTCAAGGTGTTTGACAGAATGCCAATGGAATCTAGGGAGCTCTTGGGGTGGCCCAAATCTCCAGATCATAGTCTCTTTAGGTGATACAGAGGGTGGTGAGTTTAGATTGTCACAAGCAAAAACTTGTTAGTGCAAGTTTGTGAGAAAACTGATTTTGGACAGAAACAAAAGGGCATAATTGCATGCACTAAAAATCCTCCAATGAGTCCACTCTCCTGGACTTAAGGGTTTGGTATGGTGGTCTATAAGTAGGAAAAAGAATCATGGGTAAAAGAGCAAGATAAATTGGGGTTGCAGTACAAATCACCAAGCTGGACCAGAATGAAAAAGAGGTTGATTCACTCAAATTTTTCAAAGTACATCACTGGGTTTTTGCATAAGGTTGAATAATATACTCCTATGAACATCTCATAATTTTGGTGGAAGCTAGAAAGAAATATTTAAATGGGTTGTGGTGCAATACTGCCATCTGGACCTTTTTTGAAAACTTGGTGTAGATCCCAAAATATCCCATGAATAAAAGATGTTTTTGCATAAAAGTGTTTAAAAAACATCACATGACATCTCCAAATTTTGGTTGGAATTTTAAGTAAATTTATCAAGTGGTTGTAGTTCAAAAAGAGCTCCAAACTAATAAAAATCATTTTAAGGGATAAAGCTCAGAGAGAAATAATTATGCATATAAATCCACTGATAATAGAAATATTTTCATGAGAGCTTAAACAAGTCCAATATCATATTTGGAAATTTTTTCACTAGAGGTAAAAACTCCATAATAATAAGGTAAATAATGGCTTTGAAATCAAAAGAAAATACAGAAAATAAAAGTTTAAATTCCCTGGCAAAATTTTAATTAATAAAACAAGGTTAAAATTTTGGGGTGTCACAAGTGCTCGCCTTGTGGCGGAAGAATGTGCTAAGGATGTAATATTTGAATGAATGTACTCATGTGATCCTGTAATATGAAACGAGTTCATTTTCACTATGCAATGCATGTTAATTTAAAATATTACCTTCTGTGTGGCCGTTTATAAAATCTGAGAGTTGGCCAGTCGTCGGCTTCTGCCCCCATGTAACTAGTACTGAGGTGTTAGGGATAATCTGAGCACTCTTTATCCCAATTTTGGGTCCTTTGAATGAGGTGTTCAGCACAACGAACCAGGGAATCAGACTATATAGCTTTATCACTCTCACTTAGCCATAGAAGTCTACAATTTTAAATTTTGGTGAAGCCCCTTGTATTCGGAAGGCCGAATTAGGGGCGCTATATACGCCTAAGTCGGGCAGGGCCGGCTCCTCGCCCGAAGCGGAAAAAGTCTTTAAGGACTTGAGACCTCCCGAACAGCGACCATCTCTCTACTCATCATGACAGTCAGTTTTCGGCTTTCTCTACTGAGGTGCTCGTCCGGCAGAATCGGGACACAATCGCAGTAGTTCTCCCAGCGCTACCTTAGCCGATATTGATTAACATAAGGTACCAAAACACGAGAGTCGGGCAAACCCACCTATTGACCCAAGACATGATTAGGAGCTGATGCATATATTGCTATAAGTTCGGGGTGCCGCACTGTCAAAAGTGTTCGGACTTCTCGCGCCGTATTATGGGGTATACGCTAGCCCCTCGCGTACTAGTCGTACCAGAATGTACGGGTGCAATCTGTCGTAAATATGCAGACAAGGAAAAGAAAAAGGAAAGGGGAATGCAATAATAGGCTAACGCTATGCATTGTTTATTTAAATAGTACGCCGATGCGTACAGATACAAGTAGTGCAATAGGCAAAAAATAGGACTATTTGACATGTCCTATCCAAGGGCAAGCTGCGATTGGGATGTAAAACAAGTATATTTGTCGTTATCAGAGACCGCCTGAGTATTCCCTTGTACGTCAGACCGTTTTGCTTCCTTGGTATTCCCTTACCGCCGCGAGTTCAATGACTAGACTGCCGGAAAGGGCTTCCAGAGAGTAAGGTCCTAAAAGAGAGAAAAAATGATAAAGGTAGACCGCCCCCGGGGCGGTTGAGCCGCCTTATGGGATGTGCCTTGGCCGTGCCCCCGCCTATACCCATGGTATTTTTAGTGCGTAATTGTGTACGCGCGGCACAGATTTCGTCGCTTGACTGGGACTAGGACGGGGGCCGAATTGCTAGGCAAGCTCTGAACACGCCAGGCGATCCTGTTTCAGGTTACTTCGGACTCGCTTCAAGGTGTCTGGGGGCTTTACCGCCGAATTGGTGGTTTGCCTTAAAAGGCTGCTTGGTGCTTCTGCTGCTAGGTCCGCGGTGTGCTCCTCCGTACGGAGCGAATGTTCTGTGTTTCCATTGACTGTTATAACCCCACGAGGTCCTGGCATTTTGACCTTGAGGTATGCATAATGTGGTACCGCATTGAATCTAGCAAATGCGGTTCGTCCGAGCAGTGCGTGATAGCCGCTGCGAAAGGGGACGATATCGCAGATTAACTCCTCGTTTCGGAAGTTGTCCGGAGATCCAAAGACCACTTCTAGTGGTATTGAGCCCTTGCAACAGGCCTCTACACCTTTGATTACCCCTTTAAAGGTGGTTTTTGTGGGTTTTATCCTCGAGAGGTCTCTGCCCATTTTGCGCACTATATCCTGATAGAGCAGGTTCAGGCTGATGCCACCGTCCATAATGACTCGAGTGAGGTGAAATCCGTCAATGATGGGGTCAAGGACCAATGCAGCAGATCCGCCATGATGGATACTAGTGGGGTGGTCCCTGCGATCAAAGGTGATCGGACAAGAGGACCATGGATTGAATTTTGGGGCGACTGGCTCCATCGCGTAGACATCCCTTAGTGCCTGTTTTCGTTCCCACTTGGGAATATGGGTTGCGTATATCATGTTAACCATTTTAACTTGTGGAAGGAACCTCTTCTGTCCTCCTGTGTTCTGCGGCCGGGGATCCTCCTCGTCGTCACTGTACAGCCCCTTGTCTTTGTTATCGGCAATCAACTTGCCAGCTTTCTTGAACACCAAGCATTCTCTGTTGGTGTGATTGGCTTGCTTATCAGGGGTGCCGTGAATTTGACACGAGCGATCGAGTATGCGGTCCAAACTGGACGGACCCAGATTGCTTCTTTTGAACGACTTTTTCTGCTGACTGGATTTAGAGCCACTGAATCCGGCATTGACTGCCGTGTCTTCGGCGTTATCGCCGTTGTTGCGGCGCTTGTGTCTGTTACGATGTGGCCTGCCGTTAGTATCTTTGGCATCTGAAGTGCCAGGATTCCTTGATGTGTTGTTGGTGCGAGCCATCCAGCTGTCCTCGCCCGCGCAAAAGCGGGTCATGAGTGTCGTGAGGGCTGCCATGGACTTCGGCTTCTCTTAGCCGAGGTGTCGGGTGAGCCACTCATCCAGGATGTTGTGTTTAAATGCCGCTAAGGCCTCGGCATCCGGACAGTCGAAAATTTGGTTCTTTTTAGTTAGGAACCGAGACCAGAATTTCCTGGCCGATTCCCCTGGCTGTTGGGTTATGTGGCTCAAGTCGTCAGCATCTGGTGGTCGCACATAAGTGCCCTGGAAGTTGTCAAGGAATGCATCTTCCAAATTCTCCCAACTGCCAATGGAGTTTGCTGGCAGGCTATTAAGCCAATGTCGAGCTGGTCCTTTGAGTTTTAGTGGGAGGTACTTGATGGCATGTAGATCGTCACCGCGGGCCATTTGGATGTGGAGGAGGAAATGCTGTATCCATACCGCGGGGTATGTTGTGCCATCGTATGACTCAATGTTCACGGGTTTGAATCCTTCTAGGAATTCATGATCCATTACTTCATCAGTGAAGCATAGGGGGTGTGTGGCACCTCCGTGCCGGGCTATGTCATGACGTAGTTCATACGATTCTTGTCTGTTGTATTCGGCCCAGCCAGATTTGCTTTTAGCGTATCCGGCGTGACGATTATCGTCACGCGTTGGGGCGTGACCCCGCGATCCGTAGATTGGTCTTGTATATTTTGCTTTGTTTTCCAATACGTCTCGCAGGTCCCGCGTGTTGCCCCGGGCCTTGGTAATTTTGTTTGAGTGGCGGCGGGGTGCAGGCTAGACTTCGGGCTGATATGCCTCTCTGTCTCGGCCACGGGGTGGCCGATCCGCCGCATCATACGCTGGTGATGTAGGTCTCAATGCTTCCTCCTCGAGTTGGGGTAGCAACATGCGTTTTGGATAACTCTTGGTTCGAGTTCGTATTCCTCGGCCGCAAGGACTTCAGTCCATCTGTCCGCTAGCAGATCCTGATCAGCTCGAAGCTATTGTTGCTTTTTCTTTAGGATGTTTGCTGTGGCTATAAGCCGGCGCTTGAAGTGCTCCTGTTCGACGGGATCCTCAGGTACATTAAATTCTTTGTCACCGAGGCTCACCTCGTCTTCAGAGAGAGGCATATAATTGTCATCCTCCGATTCTCCGTCTGCTGCCTGTTCTGGAGGGCTAGCTTATTCATCCTCCCGCTCTAGGTCTGGCTGGAGGGGATTGTCATCGTCTTCGGCACTATCCGGAGCGTTATTGTCTCTTGTGCCGGTATCACTGCTTTTGCTGTGGCGGGACTTAGAGCGGCACCGCTGACGTCGGTGCTTGGATTGCTACTTGGATGGATTATTCTCCGTTGTCTTATCGCCATCGCCTTCTCTGGGGGTGTCCACCATGTATATGTCATATGATGAGGTGGACGTCCAACGCCTTATGGGCGGTGGTTCTTGTTCGTCTCCTGCATCATCGTCCATACCGTTGATGTCTTCGGAGCCGAAGTCGAGCATGTCGGTTAAGTCGTCGACAGTGGCTACTAAGTGGGTGGTGGGTGGGGAGCGAATTTCTTCGCCGTCCGCATCCCAATCTAGCTGGACATAGTTCGGCCAAGGATCTCCTAACAAGGAGAGAGACCTTAATGATTTTAGCACATCTCCAAAAGGCGAGTGCTGAAAGATATCCGCGGAGGTAAACTCCATGATCGGTGCCCAATCAGATTTGATAGGCATGAACGCAAGTGGCTTAGAGCCCGTGGCTGGGGACGAATGCAATGGTTCGGCAACATGGCCCTCATAGGAGGTGAAGTCAGTATTCGGCTCTATCGCCACTGAGAGTGTGGCCTTCGTGGCGGGGTCTATCCACCCGTCCTCAGATGGAGTAATTTGTTCTAGACTGAGGGCCAGAGTAGTTGCAGGTGTGATCTCTCGAACATTGTCTGACGGTAGAGTTAAGTCATGCTCGTCATGATTGTGCGGCACACCTGACATGGGCTCGAATCCGTTTAAGATCACGACTCCACGGATGTCGGCAGTATAGTTCAAGTTTCCAAACCTGACCTGATGGCCAGGGGCGTAGCTCTCGATTTGCTCTAGATGGCCAAGCGAGTTAGCCCACAGTACGAAGCCGCTGAATACGAAGATCTTTTCGGGGAGCAAAACATCACCCTGGATCGCGTCGTTGCCGATGATCGAAGGAGCCATCAAGCCTTATGGTGACGGCACAGTGGAACTATCAATGAAAGCACCAATGTCGGTGTGAAAATCGGAGGATTTGGGGTCGGGGGTCCCGAATTGTGCGTCTATGGTGGATGGTAACAGGAGGCAGGGGACAGATGTTTACCCAGGTTCGGGCCCTCTCGATGGAGGTAATACCCTACTTCTTGCTTGATTGCTCTTGATGAGATGAGTATTACAAGAGTTGATCTACCACGAGATCGTAGAGGCTAAACCCTAGAAGCTAGCCTTTGGTATGATTGTTGTTGTCCTACGGACTAAACCCTCCGGTTTATATAGACACCGGAGGGGGCTAGGGTTACACAGAGTCGGTTACTAGGGAGGAGATCTACATATCCGTATTGCCAAGCTTGCCTTCCACGCCAAGGAGAGTCCCATCCGGACACAGGACGAAGTCTTCAATATTGTATCTTCATAGTCCAATAGTCCGGCCAAAGTATATAGTCCGGCTGTCCGAGGACCCCCTAATCCAGGACTACCTCAGTGACCTCTAGCTCTTCTTCTCCAATCTGAAGCTTGCTGATGACTGCCGGTGAAATAAGATTCAACCCAGCCCCGCCATCCACTAGCACCTTTGTGACCTTGAGGTTGCGAATCGTTGGGGAGACCAACAATGGAAAACACCCTACCGCACTGGTGTGGCCAGGGTGATCCTCCTCGTCAAAAATGACGGGCGTGCAGGGCCATTTGAGCGGCTTGCGGGCCTATGGTGCTAGCTCCATGGCATTGATCTCCCATGCCCATCGTTTGAGCTGGTGGTGAGAGGAGTCCAAAGATGCAACCCCATCAATGCATAGGGCGTCAGTGGCCTACTAAAACTCCTGCTCACTGGTTTCCTCTTCATTCCCTCCATCACTCACGTCATCACAGATTTCCTTCTCTTGACACCTGGCGGGCTTTCCTTGGTTCTGAAAGGGTTGCCGGGGCGATTTGCTTCATCGCCTCGGCCCTTACCGCCAGCAGCATTCTGACCTTTATCCTTGTCATGCTTATCATATTCTGCCCTCTGTTTCTTGACAAGCTGATCAACCTGATAACACTCCTGAAGGTCATGGCCCCTGGTCCGATGGATCTTGCAGTACGGCCCATCACCTTTCCCAGCTTTCTCGGCGGCAGCGGCTTCCCGGCAGGCAGTACAGGTGTCAGCTTCCTTGCCGGGGGCCTCAGCCTTGGCCTTCTTGCTGGTACTAGGTGTGCCCAAACCTTCCATAGTAATCATTGCCTTATCTCTTGGCTTCTTAGTGCGCTTCTTGCCCTTTCTCTAAATGGTTGATTCATCCTCATCCTATGAATCAACATTGGCACAATCTTCCTCTCCGGGTAACTTCCTTCCTTCCTCCATCCGAGCACACTTATCCACCAGTGTGTATAGCTCCTTCACAGTCTTGGGCAACTGCACATTCATCTTGGAACGAATGTGACTGTTGCGCACATTGGACTGGAAAGCTGCTATAACGGCTGCCGGATGGATATTTGGAATATTTTGATGAACTTTACTGAATCTTTGGAAATACTTACAAAGAGTTTCTCCTTCCTTCTACTGGAGAAGTTGCAGGTCGCTGGGCCTGCCGAGCTCTTGGTGGCCACCGGTGAAGGCATGATGAACTCATGGCACAGGTCTGCCCATGATGAAATGGAGTTCTCCGGCAGGTGCATCAGGCAAGAACTCATGTTGGACTTGAGGGCCAAAGGGAAGTAGTTGGCGAACACCTTCTCATCTCTTCCCCCGGCAACCTGAACAACGATGGTGTAAATGTTCATAAACTCTGCCGGGTTCATCCTCCTGTCATATTTCTCAGGTATCTCTGGCTTGAACGTGCGAACGGACGGCCAACGGACTTGCTGCAGATCTCGTGTAAAGGCAGGGCAGCCGACCTCAAAAGGTAGGCACCCGCCAACACCGAGCACAGGCTCGTCGACATTGAGGCCGTCGTACCCGTCGGTCTGGAGGAGGTTGTCACGACGTCGATCTACGATGACGCGCGTGTCTCCCTGCGGCCTATCCTTTGGGGCTCGACGTTGGCCTAGACATGCTCGAGGGTCAGAAGAGGCTATCGAGACATCATCGGGGTCTTGATTCTGCTGCGCCGGCACCGGCTGTCGTGGTGGGGACTACACTCTGGGGACGGCCCCTTCTATTCGGCTAGCAGTACGGGCGGTTGCTGTCGCTTGGGGAGGTCGTGGCGGGCTAGCTCGTCGTGAGCCCCCAGCTTAAGCGAAACCGAGCAATCTTTGGATGGTGGCACGTCATTCATCCATCTGATCGGCTGCTGGCGGAAACCTCAGTAGTAGATGAGCCCGCGCCATAGCCTCCATGGCTGTTCTTGGCATAGATGTTTATGACATCGACCGCACTGTCGCCTGGCTCCTGACGGTGCGAGTGGCGGCGGCGACGGTGGTGCCGCGCCCACGCTGCTGTCGGGTGGCCACCTAGGCAGCGGGGTTGCGGCAGTGCTGCTCGAGGGTCAGCGGCTCCGTCGAGCGCAACGGTTTGGTTGGCTCGTACAGGAGGAGGCGCATGAGCCGCAGTCGCTCCCGTGGTGGGGGCTACCGGAGGGCGATGGCTTACCCCGGACCGAGCACCGTTGCTGTGGCTGTGCCTGTCGGTGGGAGGAGGGGTGTGGATAGAGTGACCCCCTTGCCCGCACCTTGCAGAGCATGACTGTCTAGGCGCTGCTGATGCTGTTCTCCTCCGATATCTCCTGCCCCCGTGTTAGCCATGGGGGTAGTTGTGATGGCGCCAGCTGCTCCAACCACGTCCCTCGCAGCGTTCACGTCCTCGCTTGCCTCCTCATTCCCCGCGACATTAGAGGCCGCGGGCGGCGGAGCCTTTGAGGTGGATGGATGGGCCGAAGTACCAGAATTCTTCTTCTTGGGCACCATGGTCGATGGCATCGTTGAAGATGAGGATGCTTATGAAGATGACGCGCTGCACACGCTTTCAGGTTCACGCAAGCGTCCCCCCTACCTGGCACGCCAAAGATGTCGCAGGATATCCGCGGTCACCTATGGGACCAGGAGGCCCCTTTCTAGTTCGGCAGGGGGACATCATGTTGAACAAAGAGGAGACTAGCATACGTCAGCACGACAGAGAGAACACAAGTAATTAACCTAGGTTCGGACCGCCGCGAGGCGTAAAACCCTACTCCTGCTTTGGTGGATTGATGGTGGAATGGAGGTGGTGAAGCATAGTACACTAGCCCGGCAGGGGTTGCCTTAGGGCAGTGGTGACTACGCGCATATAGGGGTGTGGGTTCATCAACTTTCCAACCCTTTTTACATGTGCCATGGGCCTCCTTTTGTAGATCAAGGGGTCACCACAATGGCAAAGTAGTCATTCCGCCCTGATATGCTAGTAAATAGTGCTATCATACCTAACTCTGCGGGCTGACATGGTGCATTAAATGCACCTCTTAGTGTCACATCACTGGTTACTCGGTAAGACTTGCCGGGCTATCTTGCCAACTCCGCGCCTGTTCTCTTGACACGTCGCATGATAGGTGTCATCTGTGGGTTTCTTCTATAGGAAATGGCTGCCATGTGGCGAATGGCTGCCACTTAATCACCTTACTTCTTGACACCGCATTGATCGATGATGTGATTCATGCTGGAGTGGTTGGTGAGGTGGTTTTATCTACGTGAGCCCTAGCAGGCCCGCCTGGGCACCTCGAGTGCCTGCTTCTGCGGGTGGCCTCGCCCCTTGCCGGGATCGCCTGTCCGGCAAAGTAGGCCTTTCTCTTGGAGATATCTTGCTCCTCTGGCTTGGCCTTAGTCTCTTTGAGCTGCATGCTGGTTCTTCGAATATCTTGGTTCTTTGAACCCTGACTTGGGCTGGCGCTTCAATCTTGCTCTTGTGCCTGTGCACAGTCTGGGCAACAGACCCAGGGTTTACTGCACCGACAGCAAAGTTCTCGAACGCGGACTCTATTTCATCAAACACACACTGCTCGTATGATAAACTGTGACAACTTATGTCTTACCATGCCATATTCATGAAAAAACAAGTGAGGACGCATATGTTTCAGCAACAATTAGGATGGTTCTCACATGATTCACGGGCACACAAAAGTAGCAGCAGTTCCCATAGATGGATTCAAACAGGGTACTAGCCCAGAGGGCTCGATAATAGGCAATGTTCGGATAATTAGACACAATCCAAACTACTACTTCCTCCATCCCGTAATATAAGAACGTTTTTTACACTACACTAGTGTCAAAAACGTTCTTATATTGTGGGACAGAGGGAGTATTAAACACTAGCTGGGGCAACTACTTCATGCCTCGATCTAATTTGGGATGGACACAAGATGGACCTTGCCATGAACATCATCGAGGACGTCCGGCAGCAGCTCAATCATGTGAACCTTCTTGAAGATAACCTTGTGGCCTTGCCACTCATAAACTTGTTTGTGGAGGCATGCCACCTCATCTTCCGGCGTAAGCTTGACAAGAACAGTATGCCTCACAAACGAAGGAGTAGCTTTGAACTTCTTGAGCTTCAGTGCACCATGGACCACACGCCCAACAACAGTGAGGCTGGAATACATCTCGACACTGGTATAAGTGCAAATGGCTTCCAGGATCCAACAACCTAAGAACTCTATTTTCCCAGTGCGTATATTCATGTCATCCGTCTCATAGCGAGTGACATGTACAAGCACACAATCCTTGTCTGCATTAGAGCTCTAATTGAAACAAAAACAAATTCTGAATTATTTTCCAATATAAGACACACAAGTTATTTAAACCACTATGTAGAGTCAAAAGTATGCATGACAGGGAAGGTAGCATGGCATTGAAGCTAATAAAATTTTGCATTATTTATCACCACATACTTGGATGAAAAACCACAATCGAGATCGGCAAATTAGAAAATCACCTTGGACGGCTCAACGGGGGGAGGGCGACACATCCTCGAAGGGGGAAAATTGCTCCTGCAGGGCCACGGTGGTTGTAACCTCAAACAGGGCATTGACCATCTCAGTAGTGGTCGTGAGCGTATCTGGGGGTCGGCTCGGTGGCTGCCTCCGTCTTATTGGAGCACTCTGTCTCGTCGGGATTAGCCTCCCACGTCTGCTCAAACATCGGGATATCAAGTAACGGCGTGTAGTTACTGTGCCTCAGAATCTTAACCATTTGCCTCGGCCGCACCGGATCCGCGCGCGCGCCAAGGCTCGGTAGTGGCGGGCCCCAGCCTACGGCGACGTCCCGTCCCGCGCGAGGGCTGGCAAGCCGGCCCAGCTGTTTAGCGCCGCACGGCGCGCGGGCAGTGGGCGGCGAGCCTGGAGCCTGGCTAGCGCGCTACCAGGCTCCCGCCACGACATTTCGAAATCATCAGGCGGCCTACCTTGTCTCGGCCGGCTCCTAGCGGTTGGCTCTACAAAAGACAGATGAAGCAAGATCAATTAGACCACTCGGAGTAGGAAGCTGCTAAGGCTCCTCGCCTCTTCAGCCGTGGCGACCCACAAGCTTCGGGGACTACTGTCGGAGTAAATGACCACGGGTAGCCTCATCTGCTCCCCACGGTGATTCAAGACATCAGGGCTAGCTGTGCCCCTCAACCTCAAGGACGAAGAGCCGCCTTCTCGGGGCCAGCTGCTAGAGAGCGGCGGTCCTTAGAAGAAAGCCATGAGACGGGCCGACTCCTAGCAGGCGGCCTCCAGAGAGGCCGGCTCCTCGCAGCCGGCCCCTCACGCACTTGAAGTTTGCACCACATTATGACGATGAGACAAGGGGTGGCTACAGTGCAGCTTGCCACCCCCGAATCCCGGGCAGAGCGTGGCCACAGTGCAGCGTACTGGGCGGACGTCCCTTTCCCGGTGCAGCACTGTTGCCACGTGGCCCGTGACCTCACCCATGGTAGAGAAGGCCATGCTCCCACTATGGGCTGTCGGTACGGCCCACAGGCGGCGGGCCCTACCTGTCCATGAGAAGCCAGAAGGCAGCGAGCCCCGACCAGTAAGCACGGGGGGGGGGGGAGGCCAACTCCCAGCAGGCGGCCCTCCCCCTCCCTCAAAGTCTACGCGCCATTAATAAGAAGAGACGGGGAGTGGCTGCGGTGATCGCCGGCTAGGCGGCAGTACTGTAGCCACGCCTTCTCCGACAAAGCACACATCATCAGTGGCATTGCCACTGTACTAAGCAGATGGCAGGACCCGCCAGTGTCGGGCGCGGCCTGTCGGCCAAGTACGAGACAGCCAGCGCAACCCACCAGCCAGCGGGCTCCCGCGACCGGCGAAGAAGCCGGCAACCGTAGACACTGACAGTCGGGTCCTACACCCAACCAGATTACCATTGTACCCCTGGGGGTAAGCCTATATAAAACCCCCAGGGCACCCATACAAAGGGTCCAGACCTTAGTCCACCCACACATACACATAAGGAGAGGAAGCTAGGGCTAGCCTTGTTCTTCTTCCCCCTCTAGAGAAACAGCTCAAGGAGCAAGCTTGTAGTCACCATTGTTGCTTGAGTGATCATGCGGAGACCCTGCAGAGCAGGAGTAGGGGTGTTATCTCCTAAGAGTGCCCCGCACCTAGGTAAGATTCGCCCGCGGGCATGTTTGCGCCTTATCAAATTTCCAGGCACCGGCGACATATTATTAGCCCCCCTCCATGATAAGCCATCTCGCACGGCACCACCGACAGTCCATCTCGCGGTTTTCCTCCTCTCTCCACACCGCCACCTTTGCGTTGTGCTACAATCTGGTACTAAACCTTCGACTCCCATTTCTCAAAAACTTTCACTCATTGCACAACATCATCCACTCCAGTTGCCCTGCCCTGGAGTGCTTGGTGCTTGTTTTCACAGTTAGAATCGGTTGTCTACAAATAAAGTCGCCTAACCTTGTAAGAATTGTAATGTCTTTTGATGGAAGGCAGCTCATCATCCAAAGTGCCCCTTCACTTCAAAGGTTGATCCTTGATTCTAGTTATTCACTGTCGCAAATAACCGTCCTCTCCGCGCCTAAACTAGAGACCTTGGGTGTAATACATGATCTATGTGCTCATTTCAATATGGTGTTTGGCTCCACAGTTCTTCAGGTACTATATATTATCATCTACACTTGTAACCATAAGCTGCATTTTAAATTTCTGCCCATTAGTTATATATCATCTTGGAGTACACGTTTTGTACTAATATTATGTTCTATGCTCAATGATGAGTTTCTCCATGCATAGCCTATCAATGGTGCTGGATTCTGTCAAGATCTTATATATCCAAATGAATAGTTTTAGTTTGAACAAGATTATTGGCTTGCTACAATGCTTTCCATATCTGGAGAAGTTGTATATAAAGGTGATAATTTCACGCACATTGGAAGCCCGAATATAGTGTACTAGAATTAACTGTTCGGTTGTTGCTCTTTCGACACTCTTTTTTTAGACCTTAACTATTTTCAATCTTCATGTCTATTTACGAAACAGGACATGATAAGAAAGTTATGATCAATTAGTGGATTCGTAAGCACCGAGATTTTCTCACTTCTCATGATATTCGATTGAAGACAATAACGCTGGAATGATATGTAGCCAACCATGCAAACACTAGATTTGTCACATTCTTCCTACTGAGTGCGAGGTTATTATTGTCAACCAGGCTTAAGTTTACCAGTAGCATGGTTTTGACGGATGGGTATGTCGAAGAGCAAAAAAAGGAGTTTCAGGTCGACAAAAGAGCTTCTGAATGTGTCGGGCTTCTATTTACATCATCCTATGGTCATAATCAAGTAAATTTTACGACCCAGGATGTTCATTCTATGAACCTGTCTGTTCCATTTGACTGTGACTGCCGAAAACAGTGTTGGAGTTAGATGTTGTTGCCATTTTTAATATGGGTTTTGTCAAAACCTGGTGAACAATTAACCCTCGTGCTTTTGTGCAGTTTATAAGCTATTGTTAGTGTTGGAGATATGCCCTAGAGGCAATCATGTATGATGATATTTCTTATACATTTATGAATAAAGATAGTCCTTGGACATTACCAATGATGTGTATCAGCAAGTACGTGACTTTTTTGTGGGACTATGCATTATATGATGACTGTCCTAAAAGGTCCCTAGTCGAAAGGGTTGTGTGGACACGCTGCCAACTAGACTAGCATATGACACGGTCGATGGCTTGGTCTCACTAGCCATGGAGCATTGGATACTAACCGGATAATATGGACTTGGAAGGATCTGGTCCGATTCGACGTAGTCGTATCTGAGTCGAGATAAGGTCCAAGTCGGACACACCCAACTATGAGACGCAGTGATATGTCATATGTGAGTCTCTAGTACAACATACATTCTTTGTCCTAAGACCTGAGCTGGCACATGTACTCGGGATGGTGACAGGCTTGCATTGGGCCGACTAAACGCTACTCCGTGACTGGGTAGTTACAAAGGTAGGTTTCAGGCTTGTCCAGACCCATGCAACAAGACATGGTCGAGAAAGATGGGATTTGCCCCTCCGATCAGGAGAGGTATACTCTGGGCCCCTCGTGTGATCCGACAAGGATAAGCATGGCCATGCAACATGGGTTATGATATAATTTGGTTTGGGGTCGGCATCACTGAAACGAGAAAGAGGTCGGGCTAGCACAAGGATGACAGACTCGCCTTGATCCCGACAACATATATCGTGTGGCACAAGGAATGAAAGTATGATGTATAGGTTCACCTAACCAGATTCGTCGTCTTCTTGGTGGTTGGCACACCTTGCTAGAGGCCGCTACCATCCATGTAGTTTGGAGGTGATCCGAACTGCGACCGAGCCGGCTTGAACCTAAGGGGTCGTGCGCTTAAGGGAAGGAACCTACGAGGTCGGATCCAAGGACACTAGTCGGATGTCATCCGAGCTGTATTCAGATTGTGGCCGAGTAGACTGATGGGCTTTAGGGTCCATGCGGGGACCAAATGTTGAGCTCGCGACGGACGCCTACATAAAGTGGGGTGCAACACACTCATGCGGTTGATCGCTTCGGTGCTGTCACCAGGGTTTGCATGTGTTGCAATAGATACCTCCACTCGCTGCCGACTGTGTGATCGGATCTAGTAGTCCGCCGCACGGTGTTCCTCCTGCACGGGCGGATACCGTTAGAGGCGGTGCACCTGCGCTGCTCCGGCGAACTTGCACGAGGGATTAGAGGACCGGTTGTTCGAGGGAGATCGGACAAGGAGGAGACGATCCACGCGGAAGCGCTGCCCCAACTCTTCTTCCGCTGCATGGCACAGCGCGTCTAGTGGGAGCGACCTGTGATCCATTCCCGTAGCATGTTCCTGGTTGTTCTACGCGTAGGAAAATTTCAATTTGCAGTCGACGGACCCTACGGTAGAATCCAATAGTTAGATCTTGTTTCCCTTTTCAACTCGGCAATGACTGTCATATTTTCTTTAAAACAAGGCAAATGGCTTGCCATTCATTTAATTAAGAGCGAAATATTGTAACAAATCCCAACCAAGGGAAATAACATCACTCTCGCCGGCTGCTTTAGCTCAGTGTGCATTACAGAACCCAAGTGATTAGCCCCCACCAGCACCCACAAACTTATTTTGAATTAGCACACCAAATGGGCTGTAAAATTTCATAAGAAAGGTTACATGACCGTGACAGATTATGATTCTTACATTTGGGACCCACGAGGAAAAAGCCCATCCAAGGTGGTGTCGACTTACTAGCTAGTCAACAAACGACTCTGCCTACTAGCCATTGGATTGGCATCCAACATCTGTCGTGTATCTTCTATCTCTTGTCTTTTTCCTCCAGCCGCCCAAACCAAACCACCCGTCAGTTCCGCCTGCTCCCACCTCCCATGGTTGGTTGTGCCTCCGCCACCCTACCGTACCCTTCAATGTTGGCCAGTCCCTTCCTCTATTCCCCCACACATCATGTTATTCTCTGGCGACTTCAGCCCCAACACACATCCGCACCCGAACCAGTCAACCCTCATACTCCCCTCGCCTGTGACTGGATCGGCGCATCTTCCACGGCTCATATTCATTCCGTTTGAGGCCTCTTCGTCGTCCTCCCCCTGGTTCGCTCACCGTGCCTGGTGCGCCGCCCTCTTGCATTGTCAATGTCGTCAACAAACCGAGAGGAAAAAGGAGATGACTGTACGTGGATTGGATGACAGTAGGGACCCACCAGGGTCATGGCAGTACATAAGAAAGCGCCTTGTTATTGCAAGCCAATAAAAAATGGTTCCTCCTAATGGTTGGACATCTGGGGCTTACGCCATTGAAAACGCAGTCAATAAACGAGAGAATTACACAACGAGCAGGTGACACAACAGACCCAACAAGTCACGCAGTTGTTATTTACTTTTCTTTTAGGGACAAGCAGTTGTTATTTATACTAGTTTTAGCAAGGAATCAGGGTAATAATGGGGCTGTGCAGCGGCTGTGGCCCATCTAGCTAGGGTTTTATTTATGTTTACCACATCATGAGCCCAGTTCTGTTTTTTGTTGCCGAAAATGGCTAGCCTCGTTCTACTTTTTTCAAAGAAATACCCAAATGAGGCCTACTTGCTTCGTCAACCCTGCTGGGTTGCAAATCTTTCAAGACGAGGAGAGTTTCATTCGGCTTGCCCAGAAAATAGGCTATCAGTAATGAGAAATGGGTTGTACATTTTTAAATCACATCAAACCGGGAATTAGTTTCATTTTTTTCATTTCAAGATTTTAAATTCCATTGATTTTTATGCGTGGACAATTATTTGGATTTTATATTTATATAAATTTATTTTTCAAATTAGTTTGAATGTGACTCGAAATTTCGGGATTAAAAAAAGTTGGCCGCACCGAAATATGCAAAAATTCGTATAATTTTTAACCATGGCCACAATATGGGCTGTAATGATAACAAATACAAAATGGGCTCCCAAAAAATCCTTAAGAATTAGTAAATGGGCTATAAATTATTAGAAATAATGGCACATGGGTTGTATTCTGTTTTCCAAACATTTGAGGCTGCCTTGTGTGCCTACTATAGGTTGACGTGTACGCTTTCCTAAAAAAGGGTTGACGCACACGCAACGCCTTGTTAACTTAGTCAACACACGAGAGCAGTGACTGTTGGATGTCCTTCCGACGGCCGTCGTGCTTCTTCAATCTCTGCTCTTCCGACTGCCTGCCCCCTCCTCCCGCGGCCGGCTATGCTTCCGTGCAGGCCTCACTGCCCCACCATACTCCCATCGCTGGCCTAGCCATCCCTCTACTCACCCACACTTGCTGTTATTCTCCGGCGATGGCAGACGAACCAGTAAACCCTCATACTACCCTCTTCGTGGGAAACAACTGCCGAGTCGTTCCCTTCCTAGGCCTCGCCGTCGTCCATTTCCCTGGTGCTCTCGGCGCGGCGTGGTTAATGTGGTCAACGAACGACATACATCGGAAGTGGATTGTACGTGGAGAGGCTGACAGCTGGGTCCATGGCCGCACACAAGGAAATGCCTCTTTATTACGCACAAAATAATGATTCCTCCACCTGACACCTGGGACCCACCGGAAGGGCTGATGTATTTCATGAAAAAACGTTCCCCCCGCTAACAGCTCGGACCCACCAGCTATATCTTCGCGCTCAAGGAAGTATCTCATTTTTACGCACAAAAAAATAAATGCCCCCTGCTAGCTGGGACCCACCGTAGTTGAAGGCTGACTTCTAGTCGTGCTAATGCGGACGGAGGACTTTGTCAACTTAGTCAATAGGAATGATTCGAGCTCCAGTGACAGTACTATGTCCATCCAACGGTTGTAGTGCTTCTTCAACCTTTGGTCTTCTTCCTCCAGCAACCCAAACCGGCGCCGGTCGTGCCGCCTGCTCCTGCCTCGCGTGGTCGGCTCTGCTACTGCGCAGGCCTGACTGCCCCACCCTACTCCAACATCTAGCCAGGCCATCCCTCTACTTACCCACAACCCCTGTCATTCTAGGGCGACGACAGCCTCACACCACAGCTGAACCAGTCAACCCTCGTACTCCTCTCCTCGTGGACATCCAGTGCAACGACTTTCCCGGCTCCGCATCGTCCCCTTCCTAGTCCTCGCTGTCGTCCACCGCCGTGGTGCTCTCGGCGCTGCGTGGTCAATGTGGTCAAGGAACAGACTTCCATCAGAAGAGTACTGTACGTGCAGAGGCTGACAGCTGGGTCCATGGCTGGAGCAAGGAAGTGCCTCCTTATCACGCGCAAAATAATGATTCCTCCACCTGATAGCACGTGCCACCGGACGGACCACCGTATTTTGCAAAAACAAAATGTTTCCTCTCTCACTGCTGGGACCCACCAGCAACATCTTTGCCGAAAAGGAAGTGCGTCCATATTACGGGCAAAAAAATGATTCTCCCCCAGACAAGTGAGACCCACCAGCTATATCTTCGCTTGCAAGGAAGTGCCTCCTTATCCTCCCTGACAGCCGGGACCCACCTGGTCGAAGCGTACGCAGCGTTGTCATTCTAGTGCCTCCCGCCCCTCCGTCACCATGGAGGCCATGGATGAGAGGGGAAACCCTTCTCCCATCTAGGGTGAAGGACTAGGAAGAAGAATAAGGAGGGGTCTCTCTCCCCCTCTCTCCCGATTGCGCCGGAATGCCGCCGAGGCCATCATCGTAACGGCGATCTACACCAACAACTTCGCCGCCGTCATCACCAACTCTCTCCCCCTCTATGCAGCGGTGTAACACCTCTTCTCCCCGCTGTAATCTCTACTTAAACATGGTGCTCAACGCTATATATTAT
This sequence comes from Aegilops umbellulata, assembly GCA_032464435.1. NCBI lineage: Eukaryota > Viridiplantae > Streptophyta > Magnoliopsida > Poales > Poaceae > Aegilops > Aegilops umbellulata. The sequence continues at coordinate 145,257,898 of CP136059.1, read as the reverse complement.
TTCCCAATGATGTATGGCTATCCTATGATGTTTGAGTAGATATGTTTTGTCCTATGGGTTAATTGATAATCGTGATTGGTTTGAGTTGCATGTTTTATTGTTGGTGTTGTCCTATGGTGCTCTCTGTGTCGCGCAAGCATGAGGGATCCCCACTGTAGGGTTTTCAGTATGTTCATGGTTTGCTTGTTTTCTGTGTTGCGTGAGTGATAGAAACACAAACACGGATAAGTGGGTTATGGCGTATGTGAATAAAGAGGACTTGATAATTTAATGCTATGGTTGGTTTTTACCTTAATGATCTTTAGTAGTTACGGATGTTTTCTAGAGTTCCAATCATAAGTGCATATGATCCAATAAGAGAAAGTATGTTAGCTTATGACTCTCCCTCATACAAAATTTAAATAATGATTACCAATCTAGTTATCGATTGCCTAGGGACAAATAACTTTCTTGTGACAAAAAGCTCTCTACTAATACTAACTTAGTTATTTCTTTATCTAAACATCCCCTAGTTTCTATTTACGTGCTCTTTATTATCTTGCAAACCTATCCTATCACACCTACAAAATACTTCTAGTTTCATACTTGTTCTAGGTAAAGCGAACGTTAAGTGCGCGTACTGTTGTATCGGTGGTCGCTAGAACTTGAAGGGAATACAAATCCTACCTTTAGCTCCTCGTTGGGTTCGACACTCTTATTTATCGAGAAAGGCTACAACTGATCCCCTATAGTTGTGGGTTATGAAGACCTTTTTCTAGAGCCGTTGATGGGGAGCAATAGCATGGGGTGAATATTCTCGTGTGTGCTTGTTTGCTTTATCACTAAGTAGATTTTATTTTCTGTCCTAAGTTGTTCTCTAACTTTAGTTATGGATATGGAACACGAAATACCAAAAAAATAGGTTTACTTGCTACTCATGGAGATGGGGAACCTCCTAAAACCCTCGATGCTCATTATGTTAAAGATATTATGCACTACTTTAATAATCCCGAGAAAACCCCATTCAATAATCTCGAGAATACATGTTGGATCAACGTGAATACTTTAGGGATTATCGCTTGACTCAAAAAGGGAAACTGTTATGGGATGAAATTTATATGTTGCATTGGTATGCCCAGGATCTATGCTTGAGATATGATTATACTTGTTGCTCTAGGATGAAGTCTCGACACCTTCCTTTTTCATGCAAATTTAAGGATAATGAAACCTTGGCTTATTATGCTAATGGTAGATATGATTACTATGATGTGGAACGAATAGAAGAATTTGTTGCTTTTAAGCGTGCTTATGTAATTGAATCTTTGTTTGGAAAGTATGAAGCTTTTGACGATGATGTTTATAGGCCTGAAAATTTTGCACTACTTAAATATTTCTATGAGAATTATGAATACAATGCCGATATTGAAGTGTTTATTGAGAAAGTCTCCGCTATCCAGGAAGAGAGTAATATTTTGCACGAACCTATGGAAGAAGAAATTGCTGAAACTGCGATCTCATTAGAGCAAAAAGATGATGAGGAAAGCGAAGAAAAAAAGGAGGAAGAGCGGATTGATCACTCGTGCCCACCTTATAATGAGAGTAAGTCTTCAACTCATACATTGTTTAATTTTCCTTCATTCTTACCGAAGGATGATTGCTGTGATAATTTCTATGATCCCTTTGATTCGTTTGCAATATCCCTTTTTGATGAACTATATGCTTGCTATGCTTGTGGCCATGATGCCAATACGAGTTATGCCTGTGGAGATCAACTTTCTATAGTTTCCTATGTTAAGAATGAAATTGCTTCTATTGCACCCACACATGATAGTCCTATTATCTTTTTGAACTATCCCAACTACACTATATCGGAGAAGATTGCGCTTATTCATGACTATATTGATGGGTTGCGTTCTACTACTACACATGATTATTTTGATAGATATAATATGCATGTGCTTGATGCTCCTACTTGCAATTATTATGAGAGAGAAACTACATCTCCATCTCTCTATGTTTCCAATATGATAAAATTGCAAGAAACTATTTATACTATGCATTGGCCTTTACTTGATGTGTATGAATTGTTCTTTTATGACATGCCGATGCATAAGAAGAGAGTTAGACTTCGTCGTTACTTCATATATGTTACTTTGTGCTCACTACTAAATCACAAATCCTTGTTAATAAAAATTGGCTCTGATATGCCTTGGGATCCGGGTGAATCCATTACTTGCGCACTATATGCCTAGCTTAATGGCTTTAAAGAAAGCGTTGTCAGGGAGACAACCCGGAAGTTTTAGAGAGTCATTTATTTCTGTTGTGTGCTTTTATAAAGGTTAAAAACAAAAAATAAAGTGGGGAACCTAAAACTTTTTCAAAAAGAGAAATGGAAGTAAGAAAGACGAGCACCGTTGAAGTGGGGGAGCTCGTTCTACTTTGTTCATGCAATGGAAACTTTGTGAATCTCGATTACACAAAGTTTTCAACAAAAATAATTATCCCCTTGTATAAATCCATTGTATTATAAAAAATAATGTACCAAGATTTTGCCTTTAGGATGATTAGATTGCTTGTTTGGTTTGTGAAGTGGAAAAACAAAAACTATGGCTGTAGTGCGCAAATTTACATTTTATACTGGAATGTCAAAAGCTGCTGAAACTTTTTGCACAGTACTTCTATACAAATGTTTGATTTTGTCCTAATTTTTGAGAATTTTTTGAGGTACATAAGTATGGTTGATGTTCAGATTACTACAGAATGTCATGTTTTTCATGCATTGTTTTGCTCGTTTTGATGAAACTATCGATTGTATCGATGGTATAAGCCATGTAAAAGTTATATTACAGTAGCTAAAATGCAAAAAAAATATGAATTGGTATATACCAGTGCTTAAAGTGGCAATTTGCTCTATTATACTAACGGATCTCACGAGGGTTTTGTTAAGTTTTGTGTGATTGAAGTTTTCAAGTTTTGGGTGAGATCACGATGGATGAAGGAATAAGGAGTGGCAAGAACCTAATCTTTGGGATGCCCGAGGCACCCCAAGGTAATATTCAAGAACTCCCAAGCAACTAAGCTTGGGTATGCCCTGGAAGGTGTCCCCTCTTTCTTTTAACGATCATCGGTAATTGTACTTGGAGCTATATTTTTATTCGTCACATGATATGCGTAAATTCTTGGAGCGTCGTGTGCCTTTTATTTTTCTTTTACTAAATGCACCATGCGGGAATGAGATAGTCCTTGGTTGATTTATAGAATGCTCTTTGCACTTCACCTATATCTTTTGAGTATGGCTTTATAGAATGCTTCATATGCTTGACTTATATCATTTGAAGTTTGGATTGCCCGTTTCTCTACACACAGAAAACGGCCATTTGTAGACTGCTCTTTTGCTTCACTTATTTTTGTTAGAGCGTGGGCATATATTTTGTAGAAAGAATTGAACTCTCTTGCTTCACTTATATTTATTTAGAGAGTTGACAGGAATTGGGCATTCACATGGTTAGTCATGAAATCCAACATAAAACTTGTAGATCACTGAATATGATATGTTTGATTCTTTGCAATAGTTTTGCGATATAAAGATGGTGATATTAGAGTCATGCTAGTGAGTAATTGCGGATTGGTAGAAATACTTGTGTTGAAGTTTGTGATTGCTGTAGCATGCACGTATGGTGAACCGTTATGTAACGAAGTCGAAGCATGATTTATTTTTTGATTCTCTTCCTTATGATGGCGGTCGGGGACGAGCAATGGTCTTTTCCTACCAATCTATCCCCCTAGGAGCATGCGTGTAGTACTTTGTTTTGATAGCTAATAATTATTTGCAATAACTGTGTGAGTTCTTTATGACTAATGTTGAGTCCATGGACTATACACACTCTCACTCTTCCATCATTCCTAGCTTCTTCGATACCGTGCATTGATCTTTCTTACCTTGAGAGTTGGTGCAAACTTTGCCGGTGCATCCAAACCCCAAGATATGGTATGCTCTATCACACATATGCCTCCTTATATCTTCCTCAAAATAGCTACCATACCCACCTATCATGGCATTTCCATAGCCATTCCAAGATATACTTCCATGCAACTTCCATCATCATCATATACATGACTTGAGCATTCATTGTGATATAGCTTTGCATGATCGTAAGATAGCTATCATGATATTTTTATGGCTTGCCTGTTTTTTGATATCTTTGCTATGCTAGATCATTGCACATCCTGGTAGACTGCCAGAGGCATTCATATAGAGTCATACTTGTTCTAGATATCGAGTTGTAATATTGAGTTGTAAGTAAATAAAAGTGTGATGATCATCATTATTAGAGCATTGTCCCAGTGAGGAAAGGATGATGGAGACTATGATTCCCCCACAAGTCGGGATGAGTCTCTGGATGAAAATAAAAATAAAAAAGATGCAAAAAAAGAGAGGGCCCAAAAAACAAAAACAAAAAATGAGACAAAAAGAGTGAAGGGGCAATGCTATCCTTTTACCACACTTGTGCTTCAGAGTAGCACCATGTTCTTCATATAGAGAATCTCTTGAGTTATAAATTTCATGTACTAGTGGGAATTTTCATTATAGAACTTGGCTTGTATATCCGATCATGGGCTTCCTCAAATGCCCAAGGTCTTCATGAGCAAGCAAGTTGGATGCACACCCACTTAGTTTCAGTTTGAGCTTTGACACACTTATAGCTCTACTGCATCCGTTGCATGGCAATCCCTACTCCTCGCATTGACATCAATTGATGGGCATCTCCATAGTCCGTTGATTAGCCACGTTGATGTGAGGCTTTCTCCTTTTTGTGTTCTCCACGGAACCTCCACCATCATATTCTATTCCACCTATAGTGCTATATCCATGGCTCACGCTCATGTATGGCGTGAAAGTTGAAAAGGCTTGAGAACATTAAAAGTATGAAACAATTCCTTGGCATGTCATCGGGGTTGTGCATGATTTAATACTTTGTGTGATGAAGATGGAGCATAGCCAAACTATATGATTTTGTAGGGATAACTTTCTTGGCCATGTTATTTTGAAAACACACGATTGCTTTATTAGTATGCTTGAAGTATTACTGTCTTAATGTCGAATGATAGACTATTGCTTTGGATCTCTCGTGTCTTAATATTCATGCCATGGTTATATTATATGATCAAGATTATGCTAGGTAGCATTCCACATCAAAATTATCTTTTTATCATTTACCTACTCGGGGATGAGCATGAATTAAGCTTGGGGATGCTGATACGTCTCGGTCGTATCTATAATTTGTGATTGTTCCATGCAAATACTTTTTGTTTCGCCGAAAATCCATATCAAACAGTTGAAACGCGATAAAAACTTATGGAGATTTAGTTTTTGGAATATATGTGATTTTTGGAAAAAGAGTCAACGCGAGACGATGCCCGAGGGGCCACAAGGCTGGGGGTGCGCCCCAGGGGGTAGGGCGCGTCCGGGGCCATTGTGTTCACCCCGTAAGGCGGTTGGTGCCCTTCTTCTGGTGCAAGAAAGCTAATATCCGGATAAAAATCGTGTTAAAATTTTAGCCCAATCGGAGTTACGGATCTCCGGGATTTAAGAAATGGTGAAAGGCCAGATTCTGGGACCACAGAAACAGATGGAAACAGAGAGAGAGATCCCATCTCGGAGGGGCTCCCGCCCCTCTGCCACCATGGAGGCCATGGACCAGTGGGGAAACCCTTCTCCCATCTAGGGGGAAGGACAAGGAAGCATAAGAAGGAGGGGGCTCTCTCCCCCTCTCTCCCGGTGGTGCCGGAATGCCGCCGAGGCCATCATCGTCACGACGATCTACACCAACAACTTCGCCACCGTCATCACCAACTCTCCCCCCTCTATGCAGCGGTCTAACACCTCTTCTCCCCATTGTAATCTCTACTTAAGCATGGTGCTCAACGCTATATATTATTTCCTATGATGTATGGCTATCCTATGATGTTTGAGTAGATTCATTTTGTCCTATGTGTTAATTGATGATCGTGATTGGTTTGAGTTGCATGTTTAATTCTTCGTGTTGTTCTATGGTGCTCTCAGTGTCCCGCAAGAGTGACGGATCCCCGCTATAGGGTTTGCAATATGTTCATGGTTTGCTAATTGTCTGCGTTGCGTGAGTGATAGAAACACAAACACGGATAAGTGGGTTATGGCACTACAAAAAAAGACACATCCGTGATATTTTGGGTCGAACAAATTTTTTTATGTCATGCTTATGACACGTCTATGACGATGATTGTGACAAAACCCGGTATCATCATAGATGTGGTGGGCTCCTACTTCTATGACAAAAACTCATGACATAAAATGGGCCTTTCATCCTAGGCGGGCCGGAGACGCACCTTCATGACGTTCTTTGGGCCGTCCATGACAGAAAAAACCGTGGTAGAAGCGAGGGCGAGGAAAATATCAGGGAGTTTCCGGTTTGCGCGTTTCTCTTGTACACGTACGCGTGTGTGTCTGAGGCGTTCCGCTCTAACTGAACCCAAGCGAGGCATTGGGCTCTAACTGAACCCGAGCGATTGCACTAGCTACGTTACTGAACCACGATCGATTCCTTGTTGTTAACTGAACCCGAGTGATTTCTTCGCTACTGCTGCTAACTTAAGCTGATCGATGCTGCCTCTTGATGAATAGTGAGCGTTGTTAGGGGGTTTGGATGAATAGTTCCAAGAGGGGGTGGATGAACAGGACACCGTGGTAGTAGAGTCCGTTGCCGCTGGATGAACAGGACCCCGATCGAGCCGGTTGGCGTGGATGAACAGGACCCCACGGAAGGATGGATGAACAGGAGCCCATGGAGGGTTGGTTGAACATTAGCCGGTGGAGGGCTAGCTGAACAGTAGCCTGTGGAGGGGTGGTTGAATAGGACCCCGTTAAGAGGGATGGTTGAACAGTAGTCGGTGGAGGAGCAGTGGAGGCTGGATGAACAGGAGCCCGTGGATGAGCAGTGGCTGGTGGAGGCAGGAGGGGAGACGCCATGGATGAACAGTCACAGGTTGAGGCTGGAGGACGTCGATGATGGATGAACAGTAGCCCGTCAAGGCAGTCGACGGTGGAGATGAACTGTATCCCCGTGGAGTCCCGTTTTGCGGTACGCCACACCTCTCCTGATGAAAAGGACCCCCGTTTGACCGTAGCGCTCCAACACAAGTCTGTTTCCTCTGTTTGCGGTACGCCACACCCCTACCGATCAATAGGACCTTGTTTCGACCGTAGGAGGTCCAAGAGAAGTATGTTTCATCCATTTTGCGGTATGCCAGACCCCTCCCAATGAACAGGATCCTGTTTTGACCGTGGCCGGTCGAACACAAGGCCGTTTCCTCCGTTTTGCGGTATGCCAGGCCTCGTTTCGATCGGCTGTTCCATCCAAGCCGGTTGGCTCCCGATGAACATGACGACATAGTTTCTCCATTCCAACCCAGCCATATACACGAGCCCTGGCCGTATGTATGCGTGAGTAGCCGTTTCGAGACCCCGCCCGTATGTACGTACGTAGCCATATTTACTTTCTTGCACCCTTGCTGTACGTAGTGTGCATGATATTAATGGAACTGCATGACATGCTACATGCGCACCTCTACTACGACACGTGTGCTTCCTTACATGGCCAGGGTTCATCGTTGCAGCCCGCAGACAGACCGATCGTATGTACGTACACGTTCGCGACCAGAATGACAATGCTACGTATTTTTCTACCAGGTGGGCCCCGACTGTCATTCACTTCCTTGCATGCGAAGATGTAGCTGGTGGGTCCCAGCAGTCAGGGGTGAAACATTTTTTTTGTGAAATATGGTGGCCCATCCGATGGGTCCCTGCTATGAGGTGGAGGAATAATTAGTTTGCGCATAATAAGGAGGCACTTCCTTGCTGCGGCCGTAGACCCAGCTGTCGGCCTATCCACGTACAATACTCTTTCGATGGAAGTCGTTCCTTGACCACATTAAGCACGTCGCGCCGACAGCACCAAAGCGGTGGACGATGGTGAGGCCTAGTGAGGGGACGACGCAGAGCCGGGGAAGGCTCGACAGTGGATGCCCCACGCAGAGAGGAGTACGAGGGTTCACTGGTTCGGCTGCGGTATGAGGCTGCTGTCGCCGTAGGGCCTGGCCAGCGGTGGGAGTAGTAGGGGCGATGAGGCCTCCGAGGTAGAACAGTCGGCCACGGGAGACAAGAGCACGCAGTGGTTTGGACCGCTCGAGCAAGAAAATTAGAGGTTGAAGAAGCAGGACGACTGTTGGATGTTAACAATCCAACGGTCACTGGTGATAGAATCATTTGTTGACTAAGTTGACAAAGCCCTCTGTCCGCGTCAACTTAGTAGGCCAAGAAGTCAGCCTCCCACTATGGTGGGTCCCATCTAGCAGGGAGACTATTCATTTTTAGTGCGTAATAAGGAGGCACTTCCTTGCATGCGAAGATATAGCTGGTGGGTCCGAGCTTTCAGCGGGACTATTCATTCTTTTTGGCGTAATAAGGAGGTACTTGCTTGCGTTTAGCCATGGACCATGTGGGTCCCAACTGTCAGCCTCTGCATGTACATTCCTCTTCTGATGTTGTCGTTTGTTGACAACGTTGACCACGCCATGCCGAGGACACCAGCACGATGGACGACGAGGAGACCCAGGAAGGGAATGACCCAGAGGCGGCGAAGCCACAACAGTGGAGGGATGTGGGTGAGTAGAGGGATGGCCTGGCCAGCGGTGGCAGTAGTAGGGGGCGGTGAGGCCTGCGCAGCAGCACAGCCGGCCACGGGAGGCGGGAGCAGGCGGTCCCGCCGGTGCTGGATTTGGCGGCTGGAGCAAGAAGATGAGAGATTGATGAAACACGACAGCCCGCTGGATTATCATCCAACGTTTTATGTCTTCTAGAATTGTTTGTTGACGTGTATAATAAGTAAAAAAAATCTTGCATACGCGTCAACTTAATAGGCCCACAAGTCAGACCATTCCCTATTTTTTTTAATAATTTATATATAGCTCATTGCAACTTCTTATGCAATTTATTGCAGTCCGTTTTTTTGTTGGCCAGGGTCAGGGTTAAAAATTTAAACGAAATTTCAAATATTTCTGTGGGTTCCAAACTATTTTTAATACCGAAATGTCCAGCCAGATTTAAAGTACTTTGACTATATATTTAAATTAGATTAAAGCCTAGTAAAATTGGAATCTAAAAATGTGAAAAAATTCAGAAATTATAAAGTAATTGCCAATTTGCATCTGTTTTTATATTTACAACCCATTTCATATTAGTTTCACGATTTGCAGGTGTCTTGAAAGAGTTGTAGCCCATCAGGTCATAGAAAAATAAGTAGGCCTGTGTTGGGTATTCTTCAGAAAAAATAAACTGGGCTCATTTTCACAAAGAAAAAATAGCTGGGCTGGTCATGTGGTGAACATAAAATATAAGCCTGGGCTAGACGGGCCACAGCCCAGTTGAAACCCTGCTCCGTCTCAACAATAACAAAAAAGGTACTGCTTGAGCAGCTATGTCCCAGGTGTCAGCCGATCTTGTATTGTTCTCATTTATATTGACTATATACACTGACAATGTCGTGGGTCCAAGATGTCAGGAAACCACTAGGAGGAAACATTTTCTTTTTTCTAGACGTTGACAATGGATTATATATAACAAAAAATGAGGAACTTCCTTGTGTCCGGCCATGGACATGATGGGCCCGTACTGTCATCCTCTCCACGTACAGTCCTCTACCGATTCCTCTTGTTTGCTTACCATGTTGACAACGCGAGAGGGCTGCGCCGCTGTGAGCGCACGTAAGACGACGGCGAGGCCTTGGACGTCCGCGTTAACGATTTAGGAGACGATGGGGTGGCAATGCATGCGCTGAGTTGCAGCAAACCGTGGGAGGCAGAAGCAGGCGGCCCCGCTGGCGCTGGTTTGGTTTTGGCAGCTGGAGGAAGACATGACTGAAGAAACATGACAATTTGTAAAAGCAGCAGGAATACTTAACAACCTTAACTGAAACCAGCAGGGGCACTTAGCAACCATAGCTGAAAGTAGTATGAGTACTTATACAGGTTCAACCGTACAAAGCAGGCCTCGAAGAGTGCTACTTTGCCTACAGGTAACCAAGGGTGAGGTCGGCAAGCCCCAGGACAAGGCCCAGGCGCCACCCCGTGCATCCACAACCTTCTGAAAGCGGCTTCATCTCGCAATGTGGTCAATAAAGAGGATATTCGCTTTAGGGCCATGGAAAAGCAGGAACGTAATCTTCTGTCCTATTCTCCAATATGGACGGGCCTTCATTATTTGAGACCACCCATGAATAAGTATCTTTTCACCTCCAGGGGGAACGGAGTAGGTTGACATAAACATCATGTTTTGACCAAGCGCAAGTCTGACCCGACCATGGTCAGGCATATGTATAGGAACAGTAGAACTGGGCAGCTTCTGTTTCAAGAAGATCACAACTGTAAAATTGTGTATAAGCAAGAGTTTATGAACAACATATATAACAAAAAACAGCTCGTACCATAAGTTTGCCAACACAGTTGGACTTGTTCAACAAGTGCAGTAGTGGCACACATATCCCACGTGGCCTTCCACCATTGAAATGCCCCACAAGGACCTCAAGAAGATCAATAAAGTGTATGAACTTGTGGATGTCGTCCCAGTCAACTTCAGTGCAATCAGTAACACCCGAGTTCTTATAGAATAACAAACAAGTAGCCTGCTTAACTCTAAAAAACCTACACGTGCCACCAATTATAAGAAAATATTAGTTGGAAGAAGCATCTTCGTGAGAGATTCGTTGCTACTTCTAAAGTAAAATTGTGATTAGTTAGACAGAATAGGTGGATTAAGAAGTAATCGAGGCAACAAGCAAGAACCAGATACAAAACTAACATGGATGAACAATTGGAATGACATCGGGGTGGAAAATCATAGTGAAGATGAGACCAGGTTTTGCTATTTCCATCAACATTCGTGTGCCAACTTTCAATCTGTAACACTTGAGAAAGTTTATCCAAGTTCGGCCATAAAAAAGCATCGATCTTCTTGGTTCACAAAACCAACTCGGAACTTATATCCATGTCTTGTCTTCTCTATGACCATTAAACTGATGTATTCAGTTATGGCAAGGCCGAGCATCTTGAGTAAATGTGTTTTGGCAGAGCAAGGAATGCACTGCATGAAAAATAATATTAGAACACAATGTATTCCCTATTCAAATATAGCAATAATTTCCTCCTTCACATCAGTATTGACCATGGTACTAGTACCTTTTATCCAAATATAGCAATCCAAATTTCCAAATTAGTCGACAACATGTTAAAAAAACCCCACCCTCCCAGATAGAAAATAGGATTCTAGGAACATACTGTGCGCATTTTAAAATCATGTGTTAGGATCAGAAGGAACAAGTGTGGTGTCTCCCCAAGGGCGCAGAAACTTGTAGGGTACTGGCACTTTGGGCACTGCAAATGAAACACACTAGATTTAGTAGGAGGAAAAATGCATCAATGGTGGTGGCTGCCATCCTAGGATTACCTGCGACCAAGGGACCTGGATTTATCGGGGATGGATGAAGAATTCGTAGCTGGTTCTCCATGAGAAAACCCTATGCAATCGCCGAGAGGGGGTTTTCTCTGAACAAGCAGACGAAGGAGAATGGGATTCAAGCCCAATGAAATATTGCTGCTTCGTCCGTCCAACTTACTGCTAAAGCTGGAAAGGTGGGTGTTTTTGTGACTTGATGGCTCATTGGGCATTACTGTGGTGCTAAGACCGGGGTGTGTCTACCGTGAAGTTGTGCACTGTAATTTGGTGCATATGGCACGTGGACCCCGTTGCCGGATGCCCCACATATCAGCGAAAGAAGTAGAAAGATAGGATTAACTAGTTACACATAAATATATTTTTGACAAAGAGATACTCCCTTTGTAAAGAAATATAAAAATCTTTTATATCACAACTTTATACATAAGAAAAATCAAGGGCAAATATATATAACATATATAATTATAAAAAACAGAGTTTTTTTAACACAATATAGACGAGATGGTGATGATGGTGTGTCTGCCATCCTGCAATATAGGCTGTCCGATTTATATCTGACGGATAGGAAGGAAACAATGGCAATTTTGCAAAAAGGTACCCACACACCTATCCACATTTGCAAATAAGGCCTTCCCTCGTTCATCCTTTTCTCTCACAAGATAAAATACTCATACAAATGCATCTTGATGTTACGTGCAACGCACAGGCATTATGGGGTTTCAGCTGAGAATAAAATACTCATACAGGCTCATGGTACTGGACTTTGGGCCACAGGCCGGTGGGCCTGCATGTTTGGGGGCCCATGTGTTCTACCTCAGCGCTTTTCATATTGCAAGCGATCGGTACGACGCTGGTTTTAGATGTTGTCTCAAGGCGAATACACAAAATTGAATAAAGCACGACAGCTGTTAGAATGAAATCGAACGACTGTTCCTAACCAGCAATCAGAGTTGCAATTCTATCAATGATATACCACGTGATAAATAATATTGTCGTACTACTTATACACACAGGACACTTGTTTCACCATGCCATATTATAACATCAAAATTTCTCGGAGGATAGATCAGTTTAGCAGTTGCGTGCTGCTACTGAAGAATTTCGAAGTTGATTTGGACCAGCTCTCCTTGCCGAGAAAGTTCGATTTTGACATGATCCCCTCTGGCAAGATATGGTTTAGATTTGAACCTTGACCATCCTTTAGCATCCATCATCATGCGACCATTCTTTATACTTACAGTATATTGAGCAGGTTCATTCACACCAAGGCTGTGCATGGTAAGAGAAACTTGGCCACGGTCGCCCCGGACTGTTGAACGACTACCTCGTTGCTCTAGGAATTCTCTGTTTGCAAACAAGAAGAAATACACAAACAGGTAGATTAACACAATGAATCATGTGAAACAACATGGAAAGAAAAAAGAATGAAGCACTTGGGCGGCCAATGCTTACCCAGAAGGTGGACATGCCGGTTTTTGTAAGGACTTTGGTTTATGAAGTACGAACTGCAGCCCAGTCTATTGCGGGTGCAACTGCTGTTTCCGCTGCCGCTGCACGGACCGGAGCAGATGCAAGTGCAAGTGTTGGTGCAGGTGCCGAAGACGTTGCTGGTGCCCATGCCGGTGTGACTGGTAGTGCCGCTGCTGCTGCCGGAGATGGTGCTCCTTGTAGAGCTGGTGCCGCTGTCGGAGCAGGTGCCGGTTTCGATGCCCGATCCTCCGGTAAATCAGCCTGAACCGCTGACATGGTCGTGTAACATCCCAAATTTTCAATTTCAAATGTTATACGTAGGTCATCATATGCATATCATATTTTATCTGCATTCTCGTTTTGGATCCTAAAAATACTAAGCAACTCAAGGACCCACGGAGAGAGTTGGGGATTTTATTATTTTCATATTTGAATTTTCTCGAATATTGAAAAGAGGATCAATTTGGTTATAATTATTTTCTCTCTGAAATATTTCAATATAAAAATAAATGAGAGGAGATAATATGACTTCTCCAAAATAAAAGAAATATTGGAGGGAAAATGTTAAAATCAAATAAATAATTTTATTTGGATTTTAATGCTATTTTTTTGAATTAGAAAAATATGCATTTTTCAAAATTGCATTTTAGGCCAAGAAAATGTTCATTTAGTTCTAAATATTATATTTAGACGATGAAAATTGTTTTTGTCATTTTTAGTATTTTTTTTACATTTTTATTATGATTTTTCTCTGTGGAATTTTATTTAGAAAAAAAGTTTCGGACCGACTGGGCGGAAACCAGGCAGGCCCAACGCCCGTCGCCACTGACCCCGAGCCGGTCTCCGACTGCTGCACGCCGCCGTCACCTACCCGAAGACCGCCGCCGCCCTTGCCCCCTCCTCCCAGCCGCTCTGCCCCTCCCCTCCTTATAAGCCGCCTCCCCGCCCCCACATCACCACCCGAGCAGCCGCAGCCCGCAGCAGTAGCAGCGCCCGCCGCAGCCTGCCTCGCCGCCCTGCGCCGAGCATCGCTTGCCCTGCCACCCCGCGCAGCCGTCGCCGCGCTGGACCACCCGCAGGACCCCTTCGTCGCCCCGCCCCGCCTGCCAGAAGCCACCGGAGCCGCGCCGGACTTCGCGGATCTCGCCGCCGTTTTTTTTTGTTTAGGTAAAAACCGCCTCGTTTTCTTCAAAACCCATGATCGTTTTTTTTCTCGTTTTAGTTTGTTTGCGAACGTCTGTTCGTTCTTCGTTTTAACGAACGAATTCGCCCGTTTGTCCGATAGGTTTTTCTTTTTATTTATTTTTGGCCAGGGGCCTATCCGCGATTATTTATATCGTGGATTAGCCCTTAATCTTCAAACCCTCGCCGTTTCTTAACCATTTGTCCAAACCCAGTCAAACCAACGCCAAAATCTTCGTTTCGATCCCTTCTTTCTGTTTAATCAACTTGAACATGGTTTTGAAACTTTAAAATTTCGTTTCAAGCAGATTTGAATTCTATGTTCTTTTCATCGTAGTTTCAGTTCCGTAGCTCCGATTCGATTGATTCTTTTTGCAGATTGAATCTCTTAAGTTGAAGTTTCAAATTTGATCTTCTTATTTGAGTTTTACCCCTGCATCTATGCTTGAGTGCTTATGTATGCTATTGTTTGTTTGTGATAGATTTCCCGGAGTGCGAAGCGTGCTACTACGAGTCTCTATGGTTTGCGGATCATCAGCAAGGCAAGTAACACATTGATCATACTCTTTTCATACCCAATTTTTATGCACTACTTACAACCCCAAACATTGCATGATTAAGATGTGATTAACTTGTGGGTATTGGGAAGTAGATGATGAGTTAGAACCTATTGCCCTTTTTATTATCAAACCCTAGGAGTTACTTCTACGCTATGCTTATATTGCCATGCTATGCTCGTAGAAGTGGATTGGTTTTTAGTGTATCCATGATAGATGTGAGATTATTATTTAATGGTTAACTTAAGGTGGCTACTTAAATAAACATCTGGGTGGATTGGTTGCGGGCACCTGGAGAATCCAGTGTTGTCCTAGGATATCTCGGAGTACCTGTGTGATCATTCTATGGTTCGCCACCCAGGCTCGAAGGGATCATAAGATTATTCATGCTAGAAACTTCCGTGTGCAGCCGCAAGCTATTATGGGCTCTAGCATAGTTGAGTATGTTGCATGACCTCTTTCAGTGGTGGTCTAGCAGATGTAGGGGAAAGTAGGTGTAACTGTCCACCTAGAGTAAAGAGTTAATGTTTCTGAAAGACTGTGTCTCGATACTCCATTTCTCAAACATCATGTAGTGCGAGAAATCCAATGGAGGAGATCGAGTCTTGTGGTGAAAAATGCGGAAACCTCTGCAGAGGGTACAAACTAATCATGGTTAGCCGTGTCCCCGGTTATGGACAACTTGAGTATCTGGTTCTTGGATTATCATGTTGATCTCATCACTCTAAATTAATTTGTTGCTTTATTAATAGTGCTTAATTGGGATTGAGTTGGAGGAACCTTCTCAATGTTTAAAAACTACCATGATAGTTAAACAAAATATATTCCTTTGTTGTAGGAAAAAATTGGCTTTTCGCAAAACATTATAACCGTAGAGCCTCCACCAGCCATATATGCATGTAGTGATAGCATTTATCCTGTTCATTGCTCTACTGTGTTATATTGCTAGCATATTCCATGTGCTGACCCATTTCGGGCTGCAACATATCATGTTGCAGACTTTTCAGACGAAGAGTAAGGTGCACTAGGTCGTTGTCGTGCACTCAGCTATGCCGTTGGAGTCGATGGACTCACTTTATATTTCAAGCCTTCTGTTGTTATCTTATTTAGTTGGCCTTAAGCCATATTTATTGTAATTAGCTCTCTCTTGAGACCATCGATGTAATAAGTGTGTGATTGCTACTTTGTTATAAATCCTTCAAGTATTGTGTGTGTCAACATTACCGATCCAGGGATGACACTTATGCACGGAGATGTGACCATCTGAGGTCGGATCGCTATAGGTCGGTGCCCAATCCTCAGCATATAGCAGTGGCGCACCAGATACATGTGCACCATTATTGACATATTACTAATGGCGCACCTGGTGTGGTGCGCCATTAGTAGTTTTGAAAAAAAATAAAAAAAATTGTTAGCAGTGGCGAACCAGGTGATAGTGCGCCATTACTAGTTGACATAGTAATGGCGCACCACACCCACCGTGCGCCATTAGTAGTTTTGAAAAAAATTAAAAAAAATTGTTAGTAGTGGCGCACAAGTGGATAGTGCGCCATTACTAGTTTTAACTAGTAATGGCGCACTATCCCATGGTGCGCCACTACTAACAATTTTTTTTGTTTTTTTAAACTACTAATGGCACACCACACACCAGGTGCGCCATTAGTAACCCTGGTGCTAAATGCACCCCCTCCCCGTGGACCGCATTTTTCAGTTTAAAACAATAAAAGAAAATGATGGAAATGTCAAAAAAAATAAGTTTCCCATGTGATATGTGGTCTAGATGTTGGGAAATTTACAAATATGAATTTCGACTTTATTTGCAAAATCTCTCTGGAATTTAGTAAAATGGGCATAACTTTTGCATACGAAGTCGGATTAAAAAGTTTGTTATATGAAAAATCATCTACTCGAAAAATTACATCCGAATTCAACCAGGGGAACTTTGTTGAACAACTTCAAAATCCCCAAAAACCTAACAGAACCAAAGATACGGGGCTTTCAAGATCTAGAGGGAGGAAAATGAAAAAAAATCAAACTTACGAGTGGCGCACGATTTGCCATAGTGACCCGAGATTAAGCCATAGTGACCTGAGATTAAGAGAAAAACGAAAAAAAGCCATTACTAAGTCATATAGTAATGGCACACCAGATAGGCATAGTAATGGCACACTATAGGTGCATCACTAATTAGCCTTTTCCTGGTAGTGGCTGGATCAGACTAAGTTGTTGCCGCTGCAGTGCTAGAGCAAGTGCCGGTGCTCGATCCGTTGATGAAGTTGTACCGATGTGCGAGACAACGGCGATCGTGTCTGGTCTGCTATGATCAGCTTTCTAACTTGACTAGGCTCAGTGACCATGATACAGTCTTTTTCTTCATTTCTTTTAAACGCGAGAACGACTAGTTGTGGCGTGTTTATTAAACCAATCTCCAGTTCATCATAGGGATTTAACTTGTACTCAGACAACAGACTGATCCAATTTTTTCCAGTAACATAAGGGATGGACAGTGCCTTCGTTACTGACACGACATAAGAAGTGAAACCTGCAAAATAGCCATTGTAGAGCAAACCAAATGGTTTATTCTGTGATGAATGTCACAATGCAAAACCTACATTGTAAAATTGCAGCAAAAGAAAGAAAACATGACATTAAATCAATAACATTTAGACAGTAAATCAATAAGATTTACTTGATGTGACATGAGTGAATCCTTACCAGGAAATCACTATGTTGAAGTATTAAACAGAAGATTGATCGTCCAACTACGCGTGGCATCCAGGGCCCCCGCTTACTCCACAAGCAGGATAGTATGGACCGAACATCCATGGGATTGGAAATTCTGGGGGTGCGATATACCCTGCAATGCATATAAATATTGGAGTGTAACCATAATTGATAAATCGTCCTCACACCAAAGATGATCTGGATAATTCAAAATATATAGAATGAATTGAGTGGACAGACATTAACATAGACTGTTCTTAGGACTCACCGCACACCAAAAGCGGCAGTACTAAACAATACAGGGCTCATAAACACAAATCATGTATTGAACAATATTACTTACTACAGAAATACTACCTATGGTTCGACCTCGGGACCTAGCCAGTCAGTCTAAAACTCCCCACTAGCCACACAGCTTTATCATGCTAACGTGGCACAAAAGATAGGTGTGGTTAGCTCCGTCTCGACCAGCCACAACATCTCTTGTTCTAGGCGATTCTTCTATTTTCCAAGCTTTTTTAGTTATAATAACACCACGGCAAGCAAGCTAACACCACGGCGATTCTTCTACATCTAAGAGCAAGTATAATAAGGTGACGTAAGCGGGCTGTAAGGATTTAAATACTTTATCTTTGCTGACTTGGAAGAGAGAGAAGAGAAGCGGGTTGTAGACATTTTTTTGCGAGCAAAGAGTGAATATATTAGCTAACAATAGAGATACAATTTGTGTTTGTAGCTATGGTAATTTCTTGAGGGAAATTTCTTAGCCAAACTATAATTTTCACCTACTGTCTACCTAGCTGTGCTAAGCCATGGCTCATAGAGTTGGCTTCGCGAGTGATTTTGACGATCGAGACATCTCTTTCCTGAAGAAGTTCACGAATCTTCTGGACACGCGACGTATAGCGCGACATGTTGCGGATGGAGGATTGCACCAGCGCAACAGCTTCAGCACAGTCCGTCTCCACGGATATCGGAAGTGGCGGCCACTGGAGGGCAAGGGCTAGGCCCTCCTCCATCGCAGCAAGTTCTGCATCCACGGCGTCAGCGCATCCAAAGAGGTACCTTCATGCAACAAAGATCGAGGAGCCAGCACTGTCACGAAGTGCCATTCGCGTTCCTGTTCATCCGTTTGGAATGACCGATCCTGCCACATTGAGTTGGACCTGGTCAGCGGGCTATAGACTTACAGCCGGCTGTAGCACGTGCTCCAAGAAGCTATGTGAGACTGTATGGTGGGCCATATGATAGAAAATTAGTACTTCCTTGTAGCCCACTACTATACGTGTAGGCTATTATATTGAATATAGATGACATGGAGAGATGTTATTGCCAGCAACGGGCTATATTCACTAGTAGAAAATGGAGCTTTAAAAACGGTTCGTAAGGGCCTTTAGTACCGGTTCCATAACCGGCACTAAAGGGTGGGCACTAAAGGGCCCCCCTTTAGTACTGATTCGGCACGAACCGACGCTAAAGTGCCACCACGTGGCGTGAGCTCGCGCCCTGGTATGGGGGACCTTTAGTACCGGTTGGTGTTACCAACCGGTACTAAAGGTTTTGTTTTTTGAAATTTTTGGAAATTTTTTTTGATTTTTTTTTATTTTTAATTTTTTTGAATTATTTGATGATTTAGTCTCTAATCACCTCTCTTAACTGCTCAAGTGTGGATCACTCATTCCAAATCGCCTAACTTCCCGGCCGGTCACCCATCCTCTCACTCCCGTAGCCTGAGCACGCTTAACTTCGGAGTTCTATTCCCCCTACATTCCAAGTCTGCACTTGTTGTTTTCCTAACAAATGTAAGCTGTCAATCCTATTAACCCTCAGCAGTTTAGCTTGAGCATTAGGTCACACATTTCACCGTTTGAGTTTGAAACTATTATTCTAAAAAACATTAATTATTTAGTAACTTGAATAAGTTTGACCATAGTTTGACCATAGTTTGACCAGATTTGACCAAAATTTGAAAAATTGAAATAATCATTTAGTAACACTAATATTCTTGAATAATTATGTAGTAACATTAATACTTCTTGAATAAGTAGTTTGACCAGATTTAACCAAATTTTTTAAAAAAAACTAAAATTTTACCATATCTTTTTTCCTCTTGGAATTTGAGGATTCTAAAAAATTGCAAACAGGCCGTAGGCGGGCTCCATCGGATGCGTATTTTCGTGCTGAATTTTTTGATATATTATACTTTTTTTCGACATCGTATGCAAAAGTTATAGCTGTTTTACATTTTCCCTACATTTTTTGCAAAACATGTCCAAATCTAAGTTTTCAAATTTTCCTAACTAGTAGATGTAGTAATATAACTACCTCTCAGAGGATTTTAATTTTTGAAGTTTTCATCATTTTCTTTTGATTTTTCCCTTTAGTGTGGGTTCGTGGGTTCGTGGCACGAACCGGTACTATAGGTTAGACCTTTAGTACCGGTTTGTGTCACAAACCGGTACTAAAGGGGCTCGTGGGGACCCGGCCTGACGCCAGCCTGCCACTACCCCTTTAGTACCAGTTCGTGGCACGGACCGGTACTAAAGGCTCAACACGAACCGGTACTAATGCATATGGTGCCTTTAGTGCCGGGCCAACTTCAAACCCACACTAATGTGTCTCACATTTGACCCTTTTTGGACTAGTGATTATTAGTCATGCTCTAAAGGTTATAAGATGTAGAGGAGAGAGAGATCGCAGACCTGGGACCCACCAGTAAGTGAGTCAACAGTCATGCGCGTGTTGACGAGGCACTCCCTCTACTCTACACAATGTAATACTGTATAAAATCAAGTTATGGGACGAAGCCAACAACCATTGTTGTTTCAGGCCATAGACTTAGGCTTTGTAGTCCAGGTTCCCAGTTCGAATCTCGTCTTTTAGATTTGTTAGTTTTAGGTCCAAATTTGATCAATGACAAGTGGGACCCCCGTGTGTTGTTCCCATATTTTATTGTAGGGTGGTTTCTTTGAAGAAACACTTTGCGTGGTTAAACAAGTAACAGCACAAGTTACACGTATTTTGCACGTTTACGAACAAAACTGACAGCTGCATAGAATATCACATCCACCCTGTCGGTGTACTAAAGTAGGGATACCTTAGTACCCCGAACTTGTGCACGGGCGGTCGTAGCACCCCGCGGCGAGGCCTGCCAGGCGATAACCAAGACCCTCAATGGTCCCCTCTTGGGCCATTCAAGAACAAAGTATTTGAGCCAAGGCCCCGGCAAGAGGAGCTTGCCGGGAAGGCCACCCGAAGAGGGCGAGGCCCTGGCAAGAGGAGTTTGCCGGGACTGCCGCTCGAAGCACAAGACCCCGGCAAGAGGAGCTTGCCGGGAACGCCATCCACGGCACGACAAGGACCCTGCCACGGCGCGCCCCACGCCCCGGCAAGGCCCGGTGAGCAACAAGCTCCCGGGCGCGACAAGACATCCACCACGGCAAGGCGCTTGCCGCGGCAAGTTACCACCTCGTGCCTGCGCTCCAGCTCACCCACCAACGTGTCGCTCTGGGGGGGCATCCCAGGCACACGTGGCGGAGGCTGAGCAGCGAGGGGCATGCGGTGAAGAAGTGAAGCTGACAGAGTAGCCATCGTGGCAAACGGTGGCGCTCCTGACTGTCCACTCCCCTGCTCCGTCTAGGCGACGCGGACGGGCATTTAATTCCCCTGTCCCCCGCCGTCAGAGTTAGGTATGATAGCACTGTACAGCCACTGTGCAGGCAGCTGTACCCACTACAGCATTCTACCATTTTTGCCCTCACCTACGCTGCCACCTGTGGGTAACCCCTTGAGCATATAAAAGGAGGCCCCATGCGCACGTAGGGAAGGGAGGAGACCAATCTTTACGCTCGACCTCGCCGGCGGCCCGCGTGTACTGTAGCACCGCGCGCTCTCGAGCATGAACACAATACAATCCACCAAGCAGCAGTAGGGTTTTACGCATCCTTGCGGCCCGAAGCTGGGTAAAATCCCCCTGTGTGCACCGCCTCGATCTGCTCTTTGTGCAATCTCCGCCCGCCGCCGAACTAGTAAGGGGATCGGTCCCCATAGGTGTTCGAGGAAGCCGATTCAACCCGACATCTTTGGCGCGCCAGGTAGGGGGCGTCGAAGTTGTGTGAACCTGATCCGGCGTCTGCACCAGCTAGATCTCCTTCATCCTTAGCGACATGCCACCGAAGAAGAAGGCTCCGGAGGTGGCCGGTCCGTCCGCGTCGAACCCGCCGCCCTTGGAGCAAACGGGTGGCGGGTACGGCACCGGCGGCGGAACGGGCGTCGTCGAGCCAGCTCACGGCGCCACGGCATACGAACATGCACCGCGCCCCTCTCAGGAAGCACCGGACCAGCAGCGTCTTGGCGCCCACGGTACCATACGCTCGCTGGACCCAAATCGAGCCGGCGAATTCCAGGGCGCTCAAGGCCAGCACTCTCACCAACGCGCTGGCGCGAGCGTGGCGCGGCTGCCTGGCCCGGGTGTTGCTCCTGCTAACGTAGTTAGAAGTTCGAGCACATCCCGCTCCATGCGTCGTTCGCCGCCGCTGCCCGCCACTCCAGCAGAAGCTCTGGCGCGAGACCAACTGCTCCTAGACTACCCTCCAACGGCGGACAAGCTCGACGACTGGAGGGCCACGATACAGAGCCTCATCGGTTTCGCTAACGGCGACACCCCGCGGCAGCACAGCGCGTCGCAGCCGCGGCGGGACGGCCAGGCGAGGACCGATGGCGCCAGGACCGACGGGGGTGCGACCACCGTCCACTCCCCGCCCTGGAGGCCAAGATCGCCGACTCGCCGGAATCACCACGACAACGACTCCACCGCGTCGTCAAATCCGCGAACTCGTCGCGATCAACGCCAAGTTCTCCACGAGCGAGAGCAAGAGGACGCTCGTACTCGCATCGAGCGTCGGAGAGAAGCGCGGCGTCAATCAGACCACCGCGCTAGGCCCTCTGTCGACATGCATGCACCAGGGGAACCAGGCGACCTGCCGTACGCGGTGGGCTGCCCTGCGTTCACCCGTGAGCTGCGGCAAGTCCAGTGGCCCAGCACAAAGAATTTCAAGCCAGACGTGCCAGAGAAGTACGACGGCAAGTCGCATCCGTCGGAGTTCCTCAGCATCTACACCATTGCGGTGCAGGCTGCCAGGGGGCGAGACGACAAGATCCTTGCCAACTACTTCCCGCTGGTGCTCAAGTCCAACGTCAGATCCTGGCTCATGCACTTGCCGGACAACTCCATAACCTCCTGGACAGACTTGTGCCATCAGTTTGTTGGCTCCTTCACGGGCGGCCACAAACCCCATGGCCAAGCGAGCGACCTTCACCTGCTCGTCCAGAAGGAGGGAGAACCTCTGCGCAAGTTCATCCAGAGATTCAGCCGTGTACACTACAACATCCCAGACGTCCACCCCGCCGCGGTCATCAGCGCGTTCCATCAGAACGTGCGTAACCGCACGATGCGGGAGGAGATGGCGATGTGCAAGATCAAGGACGTCAGCGAGCTATACGCCCTGGGCGACAAGTGTGCCCGTGCTGAGGAAGGGAGGAAACTCCCCGGAGAGAGCGCTGGAGCGGGAGGATCTGACAGTGAGGATACCGCCCCAGCGAAGATGGGCCAGCGGCGGAGCAACAGGAAGAAGAAGAGCCAAGAGGTACTGGTTGTTGAGCAGTCTGGCGATCAAGGCGCCGCCAAGAAGGCCCAGGCTGGCAGCTCTGGCAAGGAGGTTGCCGGATGCGTCCACTGCCAGGCCGTGGCGGCCGCCGACAAATAGAACGGCACCAGCAAACAATACTGCAAGATCCACCGCACCAAGAGCCATGACCTCCAGAGCTGCAAGCAGGTCGAGCGGCTCGTCGAGCTGCAAAAGGCCGAGTACGAGCGGCGCGACAAGGAGAGAGCCCGAGGAGGTGGCGGAGGATCAGGCATGAAGCGCCCCGGCCAGGGAGGACGCCGCGACAAGGACAAGCAGCGGCAAGCGGAGCGACCTCCCCGCGGCCGCGACAAGAGCGAAGACGACGACGAAGACGAAGACATGGATGACGTCGAGACCAGTGAGCAGGAGTTTCAGAAAGCCACAGAGGTCTTGTGCGTAGACGGCGGCGGCACGCTGCATACTTCTCACCGCCAGCTCAAGCAGTGGGCGCGGGAAGTCAATGCAGCAGAGCCACCCGTCGAGTCGCGCAAGCCTCTGAAATGGTCCAGCACGCCTATCATCTTTGATATTGAGGACCACCTTGATCGCACTACTGCGATCGGGTGCTTGCCGATGTTGGTTTCGCCAACAATCCGCAACCTCAAGGTCACCAAGATGCTGGTTGACGGCGGGGCCGGCTTGAACCTGATCTCCTCCACTGTGCTCCGAAAACTCCAAGTCCCCGACAGCGAGCTCGAAGAAACCGGCACGTTCCAAGGAATCAACCCGGGAAGGAGCAAACCGAAGGGGAAGATAACGTTGCCAGTAACATTTGGCAGCGAGCTGAACTTCAGGACTGAGAGGATCACCTTTGACGTCGCCGATTTTCCATTGCCATACAATGGAATTCTCGGCCGTCCAGCGCTCGCCAAGTTCATGGCGGCCTCTCACTACGCCTACAACATGCTTAAGATGCCAGGCCCGATAAGCGTCATCTCTGTCCCCGGCGACAAGAAGGATGCCCTTATCTGTGCCGGCAAGATCTACCGGGAAGCAGCAGCCGCAGCGGATCACAAGCCGCTTGCCGCTGAAGCTCCCGGAGGAAAGAAGAGGACCAAGCCGGCAAGTGCTCTGGCGCCCACTCCGGCAAGCGCACCTCTCCGGAGTGCTGCTCTACCGTCGAGGACGCGCCATCGAGCTCCACAGGCAAGAGTAAGAAGACAATGGCGGCTCCGCCAACAACCAAGAAGGTGCCCGCCAAGGAGGATGGCACTGGTGGTACCTTCACCATCAGTGCCACGCTCGACCCCAAATAGGAAAGCGCGCTCGTTGCTTTCCTGTGGGCGAATGTCGATGTGTTTGCCTGGCAGCCATCTGACATCCCCGGCGTTCCCAGGAAAGTGATTGAGCACCACCTCGCCGTCTGTCCTCACGCACGGCCCGTCAAGCAGAGAGTGAGGAAGCAAGCAGTGGAGCGCCAAGAGTTCATCGCAGAAGAGATCAAGAAGTTGGAAGCGGCAGGCCTCGTCAGAGGTGTACTCCATCCGACGTGGTTGGCCAATCCTGTTGTCGTGCGCAAAGCAAATGGGAAATGGAGGCTTTGCATCGACTTCACTGATGGTAACAAAGCTTGTCCCAAAGATCCCTTTCCCTTGCCGCGCATTGACCAGATTGTTGACTCCACGGCCGGATGTGACCTGCTTTCATTTCTTGACGCCTACTCTGGATATCATCAGATCTTCATGGCTGAAGAAGATGAAGAGAAGACCGCATTCATCACTCCATGTGGCACGTACTGTTTCGTACGGATGCCTTTCGGACTGAAGAACGCCGGTTCGACATTTGCAAGGGTTGTCCACACCGCTTTTGAGCCACAAATCCACAGGAATGTGGAGGCCTACATGGATGATATAGTGGTCAAGAGCAGAGACAGGGCAACCCTGATTCAAGACTTAGAAGAGACCTTTGCGAATCTGTGCAGGATCAGCCTCAAGCTCAACCCCGAGAAGTGCGTGTTCGGAGTTCCTTCCTGCAAGCTTCTCGGGTTCTTCGTGTCTCAGCGAGGGATAGAAGCCAACCTAGACAAGATCAAGGCCATCAAGCAGATTGAGGCACCAACCCGTGTCAAGGACGTGCGAAGGCTTGCCGGCTGCGTCGCGGCTCTCAGCAGGTTTATCTCTAGGTCTGTAGAGCGCGCCCTGCCATTTTTCAAAATTTTGAAAAAGGCGGGTCCAGTAAAATGGACTCCGGAAGCGGAGGCTGCGCTGCAGGACCTGAAGAAATACCTGTCCTCCGCTCCGATACTTGTCGCGCCAAAACCACAAGAGAAGCTGCTACTGTACCTAGCGGCAACTAATCAAGTGGTTAGTGCTGCGTTAGTAGCGGAGAGGGAGGCCGATGATGAGCCAGCGACCGCGGCAAGCACGTCCAGTGACAAGCAGGGGGCTTCCCCGACAAGCTCTGGCCCCGACAAGGATGAATCTGCGCAGGAGCAAGTGGAGGTGCGGAAGAATAAAATGGTGCAGCGCCCAGTGTACTTTGTCAGCTCCCTCTTGCAGGGGGCCAGGTCAAGGTACTCTGGTGTGCAGAAATTGCTTTTCGGCCTCCTCATGGCCTCGAGAAAGCTGCGCCATTACTTCCAAGCACAAGAGATTACGGTTGTCACCCGCTTTCCGCTGAAGAGGATACTGCAAAATCCAGAAGCAACAGGCAGGATTGTCGAGTGGGCACTAGAACTGTCGAGCTTCGGTCTCCAGTTCGAGAGCACCTCGACTATCCAAAGCAGAGCTTTGGCGGAGTTCATAGCGGAGTGGACACCAACACCGGACGAAGATATCCCAGAGACGAGCATCCCCGCCAAAGAAGCAGGCAAAGAGTGGCTGATGTACTTTGATGTTGCCTTCTCGCTGCAAGGCGCCGGCACATTACTTGTCGCGCCCATCGGAGAGCACCTCAAGTACGTACTCCAGATGCACTTACCCAAGGAACAGGCAACCAACAATACTACAGAGTATGAAGGTTTGCTTGCCGGTCTCAGGATCATGGCAGAACTTGGGATCAAGAAGCTCATTGTCAGGGTGACTCACAGCTCGTCGTCCGCCAAGTGAACAAGGATTACCAGAGTCCGTTGATGGAAGCGTACATTGTTGAAGTGAGGAAGCTGGAAGAGCACTTTGACGGCCTGCAGATGGAACACATTCCAAGAGCTGAGAATGACATCGCTGACGGCCTCTCAAAGTGCGCATCATTTAAGTTACCTGTGGAACCAGGGACCTTTGTGCTCAAGCTGACTCAGCCATCCGTAACGCCATCAACCAGACAGAGCAAGAAGAGGAAGTTGGTCTCTGGCGACTATCTTCTGGCAGAGCTCCCCGGAGCCGCCGCCAAGAAGGTCCCCAGGATCGACGGCAAGAGCGTTGAGGAACCGTCTGCTCCGGAAAACCCCAGGGTTTACTCTGTAGAAGCAGGCGCTCCCGACAAGCTTTGTTCCGGCAAGCTTGCCGGGGAATGTCAAGCTCCGGCTGAGCCCCAGATCCTCGCCGTAGAAGCAGACGTTCCCGCAGCGGCAGAAGTGCCTTCAGTCCTTGTTGTCGAGCCGCAGGCTCCAGCATGGGCGCAACAGACTGTCCATTTCCTCCAGTACGGAGGACTTCCCGAAGAACAAGAAGAAGCGGAAAGAGTAGCCCGGCGCTCGAGTATGTACCAGTTCGTCGACAACACACTATACAGAAGAGGGCGCAATGGTGTGAAATTGAAGTGTATTCCCCGGGAAGACAGACAACAGCTGTTGGCAGAGATACATGGAGGCATATGTGGTCACCACATTGGCGCAAGAGCACTTGCCGGAAAAGCGTTCCGACAAGGCTTCTTCTGGCCGACAGCCCTCTAGGATGCGACTACACATGTAACCAAGTGTGAAGCGTGCCAGTTCCATTCCAAGCAGATACACCAGCCAGCTCAAGCTCTCCAGACGATCCCTTTATCCTGGCCATTTTCGGTCTGGGGGCTCGATATCCTCGGCCCCTTCCCCCGAGCTGTCGGGGGCTTTGAGTACTTGTACGTCGCAATCGACAAGTTCACAAAGTGGCCGGAAGTGGAACCAGTGAGGAAGGTGACAGCACAGTCAGCCATCAAGTTCTTCAGGTCGATTGTCTGCCGCTTCGGGATCCCCAACAAGATCATCACCGACAACGGAGCGCAATTCACGAGCCGCGCCTTCATGCAAGATCTCGGCGCCAAGGTCTGCTTCGCTTCTGTTGCTCATCCCAGGAGCAACGGTCAAGCTGAAAGGGCCAACGCCGAAGTATTGCGCGGGCTCAAGACCAGAACTTTCGACAGGCTGCACAAGTGCGGAAGAAACTGGATCGAGGAGCTGCCGGTGACTCTTTGGTCGATCAGAACGACGCCAAATCGAGCCATTGGCCAGACACCATTCGCTCTAGTCTATGGAGCAGAAGCAGTTACCCCCACGGAACTCGTACACGGGTCACCTCGAGTGCTCGCTTATGATGAGCTTGAGCAAGAGCGGCTGCGTGAAGATGACGCGCTGCTCCTTGAGGAAGATCGTCTTCAGGCTGCTGTGCGAGCCTCTCGCTACCAGCAAGCTTTGCGTCGCTACCATAGCGGCAAAGTTAAAGCCAGAAGCTTCGAGGAAGGCGACCTTGTTCTTCGGCGCGCTCCATCCGCCAAGAATCATAACAAGTTGACGCCGAAGTGGGAAGGCCCTTACCGGGTGAGACGAGTCACGAGGCCTGGCGCTGTCCGCCTCGAGACCGAAGATGGCATTCCGGTGAGCAACTCCTGGAATATTGAGCATCTTCGTAAGCTTTACCCGTAAGGCGCGGTTGTCGGGGCCCGCCCGGCAACCAACCTTTTGTACAAGTCTTGCCGCAGTTGCATGTAATCCTTTGTACAAAGCCAGGCGCAGACCCTGAGCAGCAAAAATGAAGCGCTGGCGCCCTAAGTTTTAGCATGCATGCTGAGTCGAGTCTCGTCCTTGGTTAGGGTTGATAGTGCCTAACAGCTGCTAACCCCTAGCTTAGAGGTCGAGTCTGCGTCCGTTTTCCTGTTCTTTCGTTTCCTTTGGTTCGCAGGGTTTTGCATATCCTGGCCAGACCGCTTAAGGACGAAAAAAATAAGAAGGGCGGGCCAGCATCTGGTCCCCGGCAAGCCAGTATTACCGGGGGCTGCAAGTACGAAGATTCGCCCGCGGCAAGCCAAGGTTGCCGGGGGCTGCGATCCAAGATAAGTTTTTGCATCCCTTGTCATGCATTCTCTTCCGAACTGTGGAATACGAAAACCTTGTTTCCTCCTAAAAGCTACCATGCTCCCTTAACGACAGGCCCCAGAGCGCGTTCCTGGGGCCCGTTTTGGTAGTAGTCACGGCGGGAAAGGGGCGAAGCGGGGGGCCGGATCCCGCCTTCTCCCCGCCTCCGCCAAAGGCGTGAGGAGGGCCGAGCGGCGCGGGAAGACGGCAGGGCCTGTTGCCGGGCGAAGAAATGTCTATTTTAACGACATAAAGGATTCGTTCCTTGGCGTGGGTTTTACCCACGGGACAAATGGCCCGGCAAACATCCCCTTTTCATTAAAAACATTCCGCTCAAGTACAGTTCAGAGAGAATGAAAAACATGAAAAGATGGGATTACAAGCTTTTAATGCAGCTAAGGCCCGAGGGCTTACAGATTGAAAAAAGATAAGGTGCCCATAATCCCTTTCTTGTCTCTCTCCTTAGGAGGTAGGGCAAGGAGGCGAAAAGGGCAAAAGGGGCGCCTTGACAAGCTACGGGTGGTAGAAGACATCAAGATAACGCCCCGGGGGCTCCGGAGGCTGGATGGTGGCAGTGGCGCGGGAGATGGAGCTCGAAGATGAGGCAGCGGGACGTCAACATGCTGTCGGGGGCACCTAGCCCTCGTACTCCGAGTTGACGGCCTTGCCGCCAGTCCTCTTCCTCTTCCGCAGCCTCGCCACTCCAGTCGCCCAGGAAGACGACCCCGAGAAGCTCAGGGAGCCGGCGACCCGGATGATGGGGTCGCCGGTGCCACACGGAGCTGCGACCGGCGCCTAGTCGGACCCGTCATCCCGATGACCGCTGCCCTCGTCGTCGCTGTCGCTCCCCTCCTCATCGCTCTCGCTCGAGGAGGAGCTTTCGCTGTCGGAGGAGCTATCCACGCAGCACCTGGCCCGGGTCCCGAAGTCCCCGAAGGCCTTGATGGAGAGGAGATCGCCCTCCATCAACTTAAAATGGAGGGTGAACCCCTCCGTCAAGGTGTGGATACGGGCGAATGTCTTCCACCCTCGGCCAAGATACACCACGCCGGGGGCTGCGAACTCGACGTGGACCCGCGTGCCGCTGATCCCGCAGCCCTTCATGCGCAACCTTAGCGTTCCGGGTTGCTCCATCTCCATTACGCTCGCGAAAGGAGCCGAAAGGCGGAGGCGGCGGCGAGGCGCCCGGCGCAACCTAACGAAGAACTCGCAAGGATCGTCCCCGAGATGGACCGCCGTGGGAAGAGGAGCCGCTGGCGGAGGCGAGGCCGGCACGTCGCCCCGCCCGCCTCTTCCCTGAGCGTCGCGGCCTTGTCCACGCCCTCGTCCACGACCTCGCCCCCTCCCCCTTCCCCTTACGGCTGGCTCCGCCACCGCGGGTGCAAGGGGAGGAGGGGCGCGCTGCCTGGCGGCAACCCTCGCCGCCACCGATGAAGGACCCGGATTCCCTTTCTCCATGGCGAATGGAGATTGGGGGTCAGAAGATGAAGAGGAGAGGAGATGGAGGAGTGTGGGTTCCCGTCGCCCCCTCTTGCTCTTTATAAAGGAGCAGAGTGGGGGCTCGACTGCCCCGCTCAGCCAATCAAGACGCAGGAAGGCCAGGCGACTGGGGCCGACCTGCTACCCCGACCCGCGACGGCCCGGTCTCCTGCCTCCACCGTCCGCAACCCCGGGTGCATGGAGGCCGCGTGGCTGACGCGCAGGACCGAGGCGACGGATGAGGCGGCCTCTCCCCACCCCGTGATCATGGGGAACGGGCGCCTCGGAAACCGTGCCTCGGCCCCGTCCAGGAAGGAGCCACGCCTCCACACCTCCCTCTACTTATGAAGATGGCACGAACCGTCCCCATTTATTGCGACGTGACGCATGCCTGCAGGGCTCGGCCCCGCGCACGCCACCCACGTCACGCACGCCTCTCCCCCACGATGCCGCATTCGACGCGTCCCGTTCGGGGAGGACGTGGTGGGCGCAGAAAAAGATGTACCGTGACCCAGGCCGCGCGTGCCCGTGCACTGTTTTGGGCCTGGCCGAACAGCGCTCGGCACCGTGTATGGCCCAGGCCCGGGGGCTCCTGTCGGTGTACTAAAGTAGGGGTACCTTAGTACCCCGAACTTGTGCACGGGCGGTCGTAGCACCCGGCGGCGGGGCCTGCCAGGCGATCGCCAAGACCCTCAATGGTCCCCTCTTGGGCCATTCAAGAACAAAGTATTTGAGCCAAGGCCCCGGCAAGAGGAGCTTGCCGGGAAGGCCACCCGAAGAGAGCGAGGCCCTGGCAAGAGGAGTTTGCCGGGACTGCCGCTCGAAGCACAAGACCTCGGCAAGAGGAGCTTGCCGGGAAGGCCATCCACGGCACGACAAGGACCCTGCCACGGCGCGCCCCGCGCCCCGGCAAGGCCTGGTGAGCAACAAGCTCCCGGGCGCGACAAGACATCCACCGCGGCAAGGCGCTTGCCGCGGCAAGTTACCACCTCGTGCCTGCGCTCCAGCTCACCCACCAACGTGTCGCTCTGGGGGGCATCCCAGGCACACGTGGCGGAGGCTGAGCAGCGAGGGGCATGCGGTGGCGAAGCAAAGCTGACAGAGTAGCCATCGTGGCAAACGGTGGCGCTCCTGACGGTCCACTCCCCTGCTCCGTCTGGGTGACACGGACGGGCATTTAATGCCCCTGTCCCCCGCCGTCAGAGTTAGGTATGATAGCACTGTACAGCCACTGTGCAGGCAGTTGTACCCACTACCGCATTCTACCATTTTTGCCCTCACCTACGCTGCCACCTGTGGGTAACCCGTTGAGCATATAAAAGGAGGCCCCATGCGCACGTAGGGAAGGGAGGAGACCAATCTTTACGCTTGACCTCGCCGGCGGCCCGCGTGTACTGTAGCACCGCGCGCTCCCGAGCATGAACACAATACAATCCACCAAGCAGCAGTAGGGTTTTACGCATCCTTGCGTCCCGAAGCTGGGTAAAATCCCCCTGTGTGCACCGCCTCGATCCGCTCTTTGTGCAACCTCCGCCCCCCGCTGAACCAGTAAGGGGCTCGGTCCCCATAGGTGTTCGAGGAAGCCGATTCCCCCGACACACCCCACAGCTTAGATGCTATGGTGATACGAGATTTTACATCGTTGAAACTGAGATCGAATGGCTTGGGAGTAGTCTTTGTAGTTATGCGCAATTTCCGAACTCTCCAAGGTTTTTTTGCTAATAAAACATTCAGGCCTCGTGTGTGCCGCTACATCTTGGATCCAACGGCTCCCCGTTGCTCATATTAGGTGCTCCCATAGCTTAATTAGCCGCTATGGTGATACAAGCATCTAGGTCGTATGATCTGTGATCAGATGCCACATGCATAGTACTTGTACTTTTTGTGTAATTCCCTTACTCTCTCGGGCGTATATTGCAAAAACATTCAAACCTCCTACTGTGAGCCGTTAGATCTCCATTAACTCGTATCACCATAGAATCTACGGTCTGGGAGCACCTCATATTCTCCCGTGCGAGAAAACATCAGGTGCTCTTAGACCTTGGATGCTACGGTGATACGAGCTTCGAGGTCGTTCGATCTGAGATTCAATGGCATCTGAGCAGTCTTTGTGCTTGTAAGGAGTGGCTGAATCTTTGGGGGCTTTTTTGCAAAAAAAAACATTCGAACCACAAAGGAGTTGTTGGTTCACAAATCCAACGGCTCCGAAGAGCTTGTATCACCAAAGCATCTAAGATGTGGAAGCACATGATATTCTTACATACAGGAGAATATGAGGGCCTCCTTCATCTTAGATGCTATGGTGATACGAGCTTCGAGGTCGTTGGATATGGGATCCAAGGGCACCTGAGTAGTTTTTGTACAAATTTTGTGCAATTCTCAAACTCATTAAGGTTTCTTGTAAAAATATTAAGACATCTTATGAGCTGCTATATCTCAGATCTACAAGATCCAAGCAACTCGTATCAGCATATAGCATCTAAGGTGTGGGGGCACATGATATTCTCCTTGGGAGGAGGGCGTGCACAACCAATCAGTGTTTGGAATGTTGGGGATACATATAATCTAAACAATCCTAAACAGAGCTTCACAATTTTATCTAAGGTCGAGGAGTATGTAGTACTAGACTTAATATTCATGTTTCAGTTTCCTGTTCATTTTAAATATTGAATTGAGGATCATGCATGTCATACATTTTACTCCCTTCATTCCTAAATATTAGCCTTTTTAGAGATTTCAAATGGACTTCCACATACAGATGTATATAGACATATTTTAGAGTGTAGATTCCCTCATTTTGCTCTGTATGTAGTCACTTGTTGAAATCTCTAAAAGACAAATATTTAGGAACAGAAGGAGTATTTCTGAATTCATGTCATACATGCATGGTTTGGACAAATAGACGCACTATACTTATTGGATTGTTGTTGTGTTTGTGTGTGTGTGTGGTAATATGCTTGATACATACAAAGTTTTCTCACCACCGTACGGTTCATCTTTTAAATTTTAATTTGCAATGAGAAACTTACTAGGGATACCATGAAATGTGAAATCCACATTGAGATCACTATATCAGAAACTCACTCTAACTCAAGAACTCGTCATAAATCAATTACCACATTGAGATTACTATTTGCAAGAAAAATACGGGCATTGTAATACACATAGATTCGTTTGGCAATTTAAAATATTCCTTTCGTATTCTCGAATGGTAGGACCCAACGGCGTATCAGACAGACCCTAGCTTGTGTTGATCCTCAAAAAAAGTAACCGGGCTCGTGTCCTTCTGGTGGCGTGCGTGGCACGCACATTAGCCAACCCCAACCAGTCGAGCCTCCGCATTTCGAGTTGAAATATCTGGCTGCCAGAATTCCAGCCCTAGGAAATTCCCCTCATGTCTCTGGTCCATAATGACTACCGACGAACAATGGAGGGATGTTTTAGTACCTAGACAACGTTACCTACCGTGCCGAGCACGGTTCAATTCCCTCGGTCGCCGCTATGCAAGGTCCCCGTCAACTCCATTGCCTAGTAATAATAGGAGTACTACACCAGGATGAGCACAAAATTGAGCCCTTTTGTTCGTGCCTAGTACAACAGGCAATGCACTGGTACGGAGGCATTATCCTTTTACTCTGCATATATAACTTGTCTGAAGTCTGACTAAGAAAAATGTTTGAAAAAATCCTTTCTTAAGAAATACAATAGGAAAGATGTGTCGCTTGAAAAATTATTGCATGATACAGGTTATGATATTGTTTCGAATCCTAGATTTTAAATTTCAGAAAATCCAAAAGTGACCGGAAATTCATGAAACTAAGCATGGTCACGTGATATGGCACAAATATTCCTACGTAAATTTTTTCCTCAACTTGAGACAAGCTGCTTATGAGAAGTTGCCCAAATGAAGAGCCAAAAGGTATTTTGGAACAAAGACCTGTCATGTTAAGGTGAACACTTTCACAATTGAAACCGTGGGTGTTTACGTGTTGTTGGGGAACATTGTAATTTCAAAAGAAAATCCTACACACATGCAAGATCATGGTGATGCATAGCAACGAGAGGGGAGAGTGTAGTCCACGTACCCTCGTAGACCGTAAGCGGAAGCGTTATGACAACGCGGTTGATCTAGTCGTACGTCTTCACGATCGACCGATCCTAGCACCGAAAGTACGACACCTCCGTGATCTGCACACATTAGGCTCGGTGACATCCCACGAACTCACAATCCAGCAGAGTGTCGAGGGAGAGCTTCGTCAGCACGACGGCGTGATGACGGTGATGAAGAAGCTACCGACGCAGGGCTTCTCCTAAGAAGTGCAACTATATGACCGAAGTGGATTATGGTGGAGGGGGGCACCGCACACCACTAAGAGATCAATAGTCAAATTGTATGTTCTAGGGTGCCCCCTGCCCCCATATATAAAGGAGCAAGGGGGGAGGCCGGTCGGCCCTTGGGGCGCGCCAAGGAGGGGAGGAGTCCTCCTCCTAGTAGGAGTAGGACTCCCCCTTTTCTAGTCCAACTAGGACGAGGAAGGGGGAAGGAAGGAGAGGGGGAGGAGAAGGAAAGGGGGGCGCGCCCCCCTCACTAGTCCAATTCGGACTACTTATAGGGAGGGGGCAGCTGCCCCTTGTGGGCTGCCTCCCCTCTTCCCTATGTCCCATGTAGGCCCAATAGTTCCCCCAGGGGCTCCGATAACCCCCCGACACTCCGATAATTATCATGTGACCTCCGGAGCTCATCCTGTGTCCGAATATAGTCATCCAATATATCGATCTTTATGTCTCGACCATTTTGAGACTCCTCGTCATGTTCGAGAACACATCCGGGACTCCGAACTACCTTCGGTATATCAAAACACATAAACTCATAATACCGATCGTCAACGAACTTTGAGCGGACCCTACGGGTTCGAGAACTATGTAGACATGACCGAGACACATCTCCGGTCAATAACCAATAGCGGAACCTGGATGTTCATATTGGCACCCACATATCCTACGAAGATCTTTATCGGTCAAACCGCATAACAACATAAGTTGTTTCCTTTGTCATCGGTATGTTACTTGCCCGAGATTCGATCATCGGTATCTCAATACCTAGTTCAATCTCGTTACAGGCAAGTGTGTTTACTCGTTCCGTAATGCATCATCCCGCAACTAACTCATTAGTC
Organism: Aegilops umbellulata; assembly: GCA_032464435.1. Classification (NCBI taxonomy): domain Eukaryota; kingdom Viridiplantae; phylum Streptophyta; class Magnoliopsida; order Poales; family Poaceae; genus Aegilops; species Aegilops umbellulata. Next base: position 145,222,895 of record CP136059.1, on the reverse strand, counting down.
ACATTGTTTGCAAGGTTTATAGTGATGTGCATTACCGAGAGGGCCCAGAGATACCTCTCCGACTATCGGAGTGACAAATCCTAATCTTGATCTATGCCAACTCAACAAGTACCATCAAAGACTACGTTATGATGTTTGGTAGCACACAAAGTGTTCCTCCGGTATCCGGGAGTTGCATAATCTCAAAGTCATAGGAACATGTATAACTCATGAAGAAAGCAATAACAACATACTAAAAGATTAAATGCTAAGCTAACGGAATGGGTCAAGTCAATCATATCATTCTCTAGTGATGTGATCTCGTTAATAAAATGACAACTCATGTCAATGGTTAGGAAACTTAACCATCTTAGATTCAACGAGCTACTCAAGTAGAGGCATACTAGTGACACTCTGTTTTTCTATGTATTCACACATGTACTAAGTTTTCGGTTAATACAATTCTAGCATGGATCATAAACATTTATCATGATATAAGGAAATATAAATAACAACTTTATTATTGCCTCTAGGGCATATTTCCTTCAGTCTCCTACTTGCACTAGAGTCAATAATCTACATTACACAGTAATGATTCTAACACCCATGGAGTCTTGGTGCTGATCATGTTTTGCTCGTGAGAGAGGCTTAGTCAACGGGTCTGCAACATTCAGATGCGTATGTATCTTCCAAATCTCTATGTCTCCCTCCTTGACTTCATCAAGGATGGAATTGAAGCGTCTCTTGATGTGCTTTGTTCTTTTGTGAAATCTGGATTCCTTTGCCAAGGCAATTGCACCAGTATTGTCACAAAAGATTTTCATTGGACCCGATGCACTAGGTATGACACCTAGATCGGATATGAACTCCTTCATCCAGACTCCTTCATTTGTTGCTTCTGAAGCAGCTATGTACTCCACTTCACACGTAGATCCCGCCACGACGCTATGCTTAGAACTGCACCAACTGACAGCTCCACCGTTCAATATAAACACATATCCGGTCCGTGACTTAGAGTCATCCGGATCAATGTCAAAGCTTGCATTGACGTAACCATTTACGAGGAGCTCTTTGTGACCTCCATAAACGAGAAACATATCCTTAGTCCTTTTCAGGTATTTCAGGATGTTCTTGACCGCTGTCCAGTGATCCACTCCTCGATTACTTTGGTGCCTCCCTGCTAAACTGATAGCAAGGCACACGTCAGGTCTGGTACACAACATTACATACATGATAGAGCCTATGGCTGAAGGATAGGCACTACTAGGGAAAAGCTTATAGGCAGACGCTTACTAGTAGCGAGGGTTTATAACCCTCGCTACTGCTACTTACTAGTAGCGTGGGTTTTTACCCCTCGCTACTACTAAGTTGATACTAGTAGCGCGGTTTTTTAACCCTCGCTACTACTAAGAGGTCTCTACCGTGCCCTCCCAGGGCATGCCATAGTAGTAGCGAGGGGTACAAACCCGCGCTACTACTAAGTTGATAGTAGTAGAGCGGTTTTATACCCCTCGCTACTACTAAGTACGAGGTAGGAGAAATCCCCTTATCCTCAGCTGAATCCCTCCTCTCTCCCTCACTTTCCCCCTCTCTCACTTTCCTTGTCTCTCCCTCATACTCCAGCGGTGGCCGCCGCTGGTACACTCTGCTTTCTTCACCCCTCCCTCTCTGAGATCCCTCCGGTGGGCAGTCGCCGGAGCTCCTCGCCGCCGCCAAGATGCGGAAGTGCGACCTCGGCATCCTCCTCCTCGCCGCCTTCACCGTCTTCTTCTTGCTCCAGGTCAGCCCTCCTCCTCCCCCCTTTTCGATTCGATCCGGAACCTAGCTGACCCATCCCCCTCCTCCTCCGGAAGCACGAGGGCGACTTCTCATTTTGGGAGACGTGGACCGCCTCCCGCCGCTGCTGGTCGCCGACCTCAATGGCGACGGCCGCCACGAGGTGCTGCTCCCCACGCACGATGCCAAGATGCAGGTCCTCCAGCTCCCGGCCCACGTCGAGCTGGCCTACGTGGCCGCCCTCGACGGCTTCCACGAAGCATGTGTCATGGCCGAGATCTCCTTGCTCCCGGCCAACATGCGCGCGTCATGGGGTCGATTTGGTTTCTCAAATTAATAGTAGTAGCGCGGGTCACAGACACGCGCTACTACTAACACATACTAGTAGCGCGGGATGCACCGCGCTACTACTACTAGTTAGCTATAGCGCCATAGTAGTAGCGCAGGCACCCGCGCTGCTACTAGCTTTTAACCCGCGCTACTACTAGGCTTTTTCCTAGTAGTGAGGGAACACCTTTCATTTTCTCTCTATCTTCTGTAGTGGACGGGCATTGAGTCTGACTCAACTTCACACCTTGTAACACAGGCAAGAACCCTTTCTTTGCTTGATCAATTTTGAACTTTTTCAAAACTTTATCAAGGTATGTGCTTTGTGAAAGTCCAATTAAGCTTCTTGATCTATCTCTATTGATCTTGATGCCCAATATATAAGATGCTTCATCGAGGTCTTTCATTGAAAAACTCTTATTCAAGTATCCTTTTATGCTATCCAGAAATTGTATATCATTTCCAATCACCAATTTGTCATCCACATATAATATTAGAAATGCTACATAGCTCCCACTCACTTTCCTGTAAATACAGGCTTCTCCAAAAGTCTGTATAAAACCATATGCATTGATCACACTATCAAAATGTTTATTCCAACTCCGAGATGCTTGCACCAGTCCATAAATGGATCGCTGGAGCTTGCACACTTTGTTAGCATCCTTTGGATCGATAAAACCTTCAGGTTGCATCATATACAACTCTTCTTCCAGAAATCCATTCAGGAATGCAGTCTTTACATCCATTTGCCAAATTTCTTAATCATAAAATTCAGCAATTGCTAACATGATTCAGACGGACTTATGCATCGCTACGGGTGAGAAGGTCTCATCATAGTCAACTCCTTGAACTTGTTGAAAACCTTTCACAACAAGTCGAGCTTTGTAGACAGTAACATTACCGTTAGCGTCAGTCTTCTTCTTGAATATCCATTTATTCTCGATGGCTTGCCGATCATCGAGCAAGTCAACCAATGTCCACACTTTGTTCTCACACATGGATCCCATCTCAAATTTCTTGGCCTCAAGCCATTTCGCAGAATCTAGGCTCATCATCGCTTCCTCATAGTTCGTAGGTTCATCATGGTCAAGTAACATGACCTCCAGAACAGGATTACCGTACCACTCTGGTGCGGATCTTACTCTGGTTGACCTACGAGGTTCGGTAGTAACTTGATATTAAGTTACATGATCATCATCATTAGCTTCCTCACTAATTGGTGTAGGAGTCACAGGAACAGATTTCTGTGATGAACTACTTTCCAATAAAGGAGCAGGTACAGTTACCTCATCAAGTTCTACTTTCCTCCCAGTCACTTCTTTCGAGAGAAACTTCTTCTCTAGAAAGGATCCATTCTTAGCAACGAATGTCTTGCCTTCGGGTCTGTGATAGAAGTTGAACCCAACAGTCTCCTTTGGGTATCCTATGAAGACAAATTTCTCTAATTTGGGTTCGAGCTTATCAGGTTGAAGCTTTTTCATATAAGCATCGCGGCCCCAAACTTTAAGAAACAACAACTTTGGTTTCTTGCCAAACCACAGTTCATAAGGTGTCGTCTCAACTGATTTAGATGGTGCCCTATTTAACGTGAATGCAACCGTCTCTAAACCATAACCCCAAAACGATAGCGGTAAATCAGTAAGAGACACCATAGATCACACCATATCGAGTAAAGTACGATTACGATGTTCGGACACACCATTACACTGTGGTGTTCCGCGTGGCATGAGTTGCGAAACTATTCTGCATTGTTTCAAATGAAGACCAAACTCGTAACTCAAATATTCTCCTCCACGATCAGATCGTAGAAACTTTGTTTTCTTGTTACGATGATTTTCCACTTCACTTTGAAATTCTTTGAACTATTCAAATGTTTCAAACTTATGATTCATCAAGTAGATATACCCATATCTGCTCAAATCATCTGTGAAGGTGAGAAAATAAAAAGAGCCGCCGCGAGCCTCAACATTCATCGGACCACATACATCAGTATGTATGATTTCCAACTAATTTGTCGCTTGCTCCATTGTTCCGTAGAATGGAGTTTTAGTCATCTTGCCCATGAGGCATGGTTCGCAAGTACCAAGTGATTCTTAATCAAGTGATTCCAAAAGTCCATCAGAATGGAGTTTCTTCATGTGCTTTACACCAATATGACCAAAACGGCACTACCACAAATAAGTTGCACTATCATTATTAACTCTGCATCTTTTGTCTTCAATATTATGAATATGTGTGTCACTACTATCGGGATTCAACAAAAATAGACCACTCTTCAAGGGTGCATGACCATAAAAGATATTACTCATATAAATAGAACAACCATTATTCTCTGATTTAAATGAATAACCGTCTCGCATCAAACAAGATCCAGATATAATGTTCATGCTTAACGCTGGCACCAAATAACAATTATTCAGGTCTAAAACTAATCCCCAAGGTAGATGTAGAGATAGTGTGCCGACTGCGATCACATCGAGTATGGAACCATTCGCCACGCGCATCATCACCTCGTCCTTAGCCAATCTTCACTTTATCCGTAGTCCCTGTTTCGAGTTGCAAATATTAGCTACAAAACCAATATCAAATACCTTGGTGCTACTGCGAGCATTAGTAAGGTACACATCAATAACATGTATGTCACATATACCTTTGTTCACCTTGCCATCATTCTTATCCGCCAAATACTTGGGGCAGTTCCGCTTCCAGTGACCAGTCCCTTTGAAGTAGAAGCACTCAGTCTCAGGTTTAGGTCCAGACTTAGGCTTCTTCACCTGAGCAGTAACTTTCTTGCCATTCTTCTTGAAGTTCCCCTTCTTCCCTTTACCCGTTTTATTGAAACTGGTGGTCTTGTTGACCATCAACACTTGATGCTCCTTCTTGATTTCTACCTTCGCAGCCTTTAGCATTGCGAAGAGCTCGGGAATCGTATTATCCATCCCTTGCATATTATAGTTCATCACGAAGCTCTTGTAGCTTGGTGGCAGTGATTGAAGTATTCTGTAAATGAAACTATCATCAGGAAGATTAACTCCCAGTTGAATCAAGTGATTGTTATACCCATACATTTTGAGTATATGCTCACTGACAAAACTATTCTCCTCCATCTTGCAGCTATAGAACTTATTGGAGACTTCATATCTCTCAATCCGGGCCTTTGCTTGAAATATTAACTTCAACTCCTGGAACATCTCATATGCTCCATGACGTTCACAACGTCGTTCAAGTACCGGTTTAAGCCGTAAGGCATGGCACACTGAACTATCGTGTAGTCATCAGCTTTGCTCTGCCAGACGTTCGTAACATCTGGCATTGTTCCTGCAGTGGGTTTGGCACCTAGCGGTGCTTCCAGGACGTAATTCTTCTGTGCAACAATGAGGAAAATCCTCAAGTTATGGACCAAGTCTGTGTAGTTGCTACCATCATCCTTCAACTTAGCTTTCTCTAGGAACGCATTAAAACTCAACGGAACAACAACACGGGCCATCTATCTACAACAACATAGATATGAAAAAAACTATCAGGTACTAAGTTCATGATAAATTAAAGTTCAATTAATCATATTACTAAAGAACTCCCAGTTAGATAGACATCACTCTAATCATCTAAGTGATCACGTGATCCATATCAACTAAACCATGTCCGATCATCATGTGAGATGGAGTAGTTTTCAATGGTGAACATCATTATGTTGATCATATCTATTATATGATTCACGCTCGACCATTCGGTCTCAATGTTCCGAGGCCATATCTGCATATGCTAGGCTCGTCAAGTTTAACCCGAGTATTCTGCGTGTATGTGAACGTAGAGCTTATCACACCCGATCATCACGCATGGTGTCTCGGCACGATGAACTTTTGCAACAGTGCATAATCAGGGAGAACACTTGTACCTTGAAATTTAGTGAGAGATCATCTTATAATGCTACCGCCGGACTAAGGAAAATAAGATGCATAAAGGATAAACATCACATGCAATCAATATAAGTGATATGATATGGCCATCATCATCTTGTTTCTTTGATCTCCATCTCCAAAGCGTCGTCATGATCACGATCGTCACCGGCGCAACACCTTGATCTCCATCATACCATCGTTGTCATCTCGCCAACTATTGCTTCTACAACTATCGCTAACGCTTAGTGATAAACTAAAGCAATTACATGGCGATTGCATTTCGTACAATAAAGCGATAACAATATGGCTCCTGCCAGTTGCCTATAACTCCGTTACAAAACATGATCATCTCATGCAATAAAATTTAGCATCTTTTCTTGACCATATCACATCAGAACATGCCCTGCAAAAACAAGTTAGACGTCCTCTACTTTGTTGTTGCAAGTTTTATGTGGCTGCTATGGGCTGAGCAAGAACCGTTCTTACCTACGCATCAAAACCACAATGATTTTTCATCAACTATGTGCAGTTTTAACCTTCAACAAGGACCGGGCGTAGCCACACTCGATTCAACTAAAGTTGGAGAAACTGACACCCGCCAGCCACCTGTGTGCGTAGCACGTCAGTAGAACCAGTCTCGCATAAGCGTACGCGTAATATCGGTCCGGGCCACTTCATCCAAAAATACCGCCGAATCAAAGTATGACATGCTAGTAAGCAGTATGACTATTATCGCCCACAACTCACTTGTGTTCCACTCGTGCATATAACATCTACGCATAAACCTGGCTCGGATGCCACTATTGGGGAATGTAGTAATTTCAAAAAAATTCCTACGCACACGCAAGATCATGGTGATGCATAGCAACGAGAGGGGAGAGTATAGTCCACATACCCTCGTAGACCATAAGCAGAAGCGTTATGACAAGGCGGTTGATCTAGTCGTACGTCTTCATGATCGACCGATCCTAGCACCGAAAGTACGACACCTCCGTGATCTGCACACGTTAGGCTCGGTGACGTCCCACGAACTCACGATCCAGCAGAGTGTCGAGGGAGAGCTTCGTCAGCACGACAGCATGATGACGGTGATGATGAAGCTGCCGGCGCAGGGCTTCGCCTACGCACTGCAACTATATGACCGAGTTGGATTATGGTGGAGGGGGGCACCGCACACCGCTAAGAGATCAATGATCAACTTGTATGTTCTATGGTGCCCCCCTGCCACCGTATATAAAGGAGCAAGGGGGAAGGTCGTCCGTCCATTGGGTTGCGCCAAGGAGGGGAGTCCTCCTCCTCCTATCAGGAGTAGGACTCCCCCTTTCCTAGTCCAACTAGGAGGAGGAAGGGGGAAGGAAGGAGAGGGAGAGGAGAAGGAAAGGGGGAGCGCCCCCCCTCCCCAGTCCAATTCGGACTCCCTATAGGGAGGGGGCACGGATACCCCTTGTGGGCTGCCTCCCATCTTCCCTATGGCCCATGTAGGCCCAATAGTTCCCCCGAGGGTTCCGATAACCCCCTGCATTCCGATAATTATCCGGTGTCCCTCGGAACTCACCCGGTATCCGAATATAGTCATCCAATATATCAATCTTGATGTCTCCACCATTTCTAGACTCCTCGTCATGTCCGTGATCACAAGGGACTGCGAACTACCTTCTTTACATCAATGCACATAAACTCATAATACCGATCGTCATCGAACATTAAACGTGTGGACCCTACTGGTTCGAGAACTATGTAGACATGACCAAGACACATCTCCGGTCAATAACCAATAGCGGAAGCTAGATGTTCATATTAGCTCCCACATATTCTACGAAGATCTTTATCAGTCAAACCACATAGCAACATACGTTGTTCCCTTTTTCATCAGTATGTTACTTGCCCGAGATTCGATCGTTGGTATCTCAATACCTAGTTCAATCTCGTTACCGGCAAGTCTGTTTACTCGTTCTGTAATGCATCATCCCACAACTAAATCATTAGTCACATTGCTTCCAAGGCTTATAGTGATGTGCATTACCGAGAGGGCCCAAGGATACCTCCACGATAATCGGAGTGACAAATCCTAATCTCTATCTATGCCAACTCAACAAGTACCATCGGAGACACCTGTAGAGCACCTGTATAATCACCTAGTTACGTTGTGACGTTTGGTAGCACACAAAGAGTTCCTCCGGTATTCGGGAGTTGCATAATCTCATAGTCATAGGAACATGTATAAGTAATTAAGAAAGCAAGAGCAGCATACTAAACGATCAAATGCTAAGCTAACGGAATGGGTCAAGTCAATCACATCATTCTCTAATGATGTGATCTCGTTAATCAAATGACAATTCATGTCTATGGCTAGGAAACTTAACCATCTTTCATTCAACGAGCTAGTCAAGTAGAGGCATACTAGTGACACTCTGTTTGTCTATGTATTCACGCATGTACTAAGTTTCCGGTTAATACAATTCTAGCATGAATAATAAACATTTGTGAGGATATAAGGAAATACAAATAACAACTTTATTATTGCCTCTAGGGAATATTTCCTTCATGCGCCGCCACGAGTCCCGCTTCTCATCGGCAGGTGTCGTCCGAGCAAGCGTGTGTGTCGACGGGAGGCGTGCGAGCAGACCGTTGCGCCGGCTGACAAGGAGGCGTGCGAGCAGACCGCTGAGCAGGCTCACTGGGAGGCGAGCCTTTTGATAAGGTTCCACCGCCCACCTTCGTCCCAATTGCTCCCACTTTTAATATCGTCGGCACCACAGTTTAAAATCAACCCCTCACTACCCGGTATCGCTATAGTCTTCTCTCTTCCTCTCTGACTCTCCTGTCGTCTGCCTCCAACCTATCTGACCTAACTGTACGCCATGCCGCATCATGATGGTCTGCCCTTAGTATTCCACTTTCCTGAGGAAGACACCCAGCCAGATTCTCAAGAACATAAGGCGCTTTGGGACGAGCTTGAACCGGCCTTGCCGGAAGACGCCGCACCTGTCCCCACTCCCGTTCTGGCTCCCGTTACCCGAACTGCGCCAACACCAATCCCCGTGCCATTGATGGGCTGGGAGACACACATTGTCGCGGAGCTTGATGCCATGGGGTTCTACAAGGTCCCCGCCGACTTTCACGCGCCCGTGCACCTGCCAGCGCATGTGCCTTCACGTGAACTGACGCGCGCGGCTGTGCCGGTGCCCGTGCACCTGCTAGCGCATGCGCCTGCGCGTGCACAAATGTATGCGCCCGTGCCGGTGCTCGGGGACACGAATGTCTCCGCCGCGCCGTTGCCAGCGCATGCCCCCACGTGGGTGCCAGTGCCCCCCTCAGTGGCATGTTTGCCGCTGTTGACCGCTTCCTTGCACGAACACCAATCGCCTCCTACCGCTAGTTGACTCGCTCCTGGAGACCGAAGTCCAGAACATTGTGGCCTTCCTTGAAGCTAGGGCCAACGTCCAGGAGTACGCTAACAATGGCGCAAGATGCCGCCGTCGCCGTCGGTCAGTGGCCTGACGACACGCAGAGGACAATAGAGGAGCTGCTCCCCACCGCAAGACGCCCACGCCGCCGCTGCATAATCTAAATCTGCCATGAAAAACATTCGGATTGCCATGCTTAAAATCCAAATGTTTATCATTTCCATTTATTTTAGATCGATTGTCGTATGAATGTGAGCCATATCAAATTAAATATAAAACGTCATCAAGCCACATGTATTCCTTCTCATCCAACGACCTAGACTGCTTCAATGTCGAGCGCTCAACACATTTAGCATGTAGTTAATTTCATGCCAAAAATAGTGCTAATCACATAATAACATGCAAATAATATCCAACTTAATATCCGCATGCACTTAATATACTTCCAAATTAACGTCCATTGCACGTACACATTGACTAGTACCACTAGTACATGAAACTGCCGCCGTAACTTGTGAACGCGTCCACATATGGTCAACGGCAACATCACCCCACGAGTTCTTCGTGTTTGCCCGTGCGTCTAAACATAGAAGGGGAGGACAGAGAGAGAGCGCACACATGGTACCCACTAGTAAGAGAAGGCGAATAGTACATGCTAACAAGCTGGTCCCACTAATGTGCTAAAAAATATAACATGTTATCCATTAAATAGGTTTTGGTAATATAAAAACATTATATGAACAAAGGGGTGTACAACAAACATTGTTGTTCCACGTATGTTGCCTATTGACGTGCGGCCTGAAGGCCCTGGTCGCATGTTCGATCCTCGTCCTTTTTAATTTTTAATTTATATATGGGTCCAAATTTGTTTCATGACAGGTGGGCCCATCGGTGTGTAGTTTGCAGCACTTTAATTTGTGGGTCGAAATTTGTTCCATTACAGGTGGACTATCGGTGTGTAGTTTTGTAGCTTATTTTTAATAATTAAAGTGAACAATAGAGTTTTTTTGCAATAATACCATGGCGCGATGTTGAAGGCGAGAAAGGACGTGCAGGAGAGCGATGACCGAGCCAGAGGGAAATCAATTGGGGGAGGTGCGTGGGGTTGCAACGGTGTTTGGAGTAGTTGTGGGCAGAATGCTATGAAAATATGATTTAAACCCACCGGAATAAATGCCTACACAAATTAATCCAAGGTTTGAGTCCCCCTCGCAATTCAAATCGCTCCGGCTTTGCGTGGGTTGGAGAGGTAGCTTCAATGCGTGGAAGATACAGCGTGAGAAAGCAAGGTCAATCGAGACACATATAGATAGAGAGACAAAATGAGTGTGGTCCGGCATTCATTGAAAAGATATATATGCTCTGGAAAGATATTGTTCGATTGAGCTTTTGGGAAGGGTGAGGGCTGCAAGATAGAGCTTGAAAGATGATCCGGTCACATTTATGTAGATATATTTTGTGCGTGGGAGGAAGCAAGGTCAATTGATTACATATATAAAGGGAGAGAGACTGAGCGAGTGTGGGTCGTCGTGCGATCGAAAGAATAAGACGGGTTGGAGAGAGTGACTGAGGGAGTCCTGGATTAGGGGGTGTTCGGATAGCCGAACTACATCTTCAGCCGGACTCCAGGACTATGAAGATACAAGATTGAAGACTTCGTCCCGTGTCCGGAAGGTGCTTTCCTTGGCGTGGAAGGCAAGCTAGGCGTGCGGATATTCAAGATCTCCTACCAATGTAACCGACTCTGTGTAACCCTAACCCTATCCGGTGCCTATATAAACCGGAGGGTTGTAGTCCGTAGGACGAACACATCATAACCATCATCATACCCATAGGCTAGCTTCTAGGGTTTAGCCTCCTTGATCTCGTGGTAGATCTACTCCTGTACTACCCATATCATCAATATTAATCTAGCAGGAGTAGGGTTTTATCTCCATTGAGAGGGCCCGAACCTGGGTAAAATAAAGTGTCCCTTGTCTCCTGTTACCATCCGAACTTGACGCACAGATCGGGACCCCCTACCCGAGATCCGCTGGTTTTGACACCGACATTGGTGCTTTCATTGAGAGTTCCTCTGTGTCGTCGCCTTTAGGCCCGATGGCTCCTTTGATCATCAACAACGATGAGGTCCAGGGTGAGACTTTTCTCCCCGGACAGATCTTCATCTTCGGCGGCTTCGCTCTGTGGGCCAACTCGCTTGGCCATCTGGAGCAGATCGAAAGCCACGCCCCTGGCCATCAAGCCAGGTGGGGAAGCTTAAAATACACGGCAGATATCCGCGGAGACCTGATCTTCGACAGATTCGAGCCACAGCCAAGCGCGCCGCACTATCTCGAGGGGCATGATATAGCTCTGCCTCCGAACAGTGTCCTGGAGGCCGCATACGCTCCGGCCCCGATCCTCGATCCGGAGCCCGCTGCGTTCTTTGACGATGAACGGTTGGACGTCACCTCGGGGGATGCGATCTTAATAGCCATTGAGCCAAACGCAAGCACCGCACTCCGCATAGCACATGACTCCAAGGAGCCGGACTCTTCTCCGATCTCCGAACCTCCCGCACCCCTGCCAATTGAATCAGATTGGGCGCCGGTAATGGAGTTCACTGCCGCGGATATCTTTCAGTATTCTCCTTTCGGTGATATTCTGAAATCTCTCAAGTCTCTCTCTTTTTCAGGAGAGCCCAGGCCGAACTGTGGCCTGCGAGGTTGGGATTCGGACGACGAAGAAATTCAAAGCCCACCCACCACCCACTTAATAGCCACTGTCGACGATTTAACTGACATGCTCGACTTCGGCTCCGAAGACTTCGACGGTATGGACGACGAAGACGGAGACGAACGGGAACCAGCGCCCATAGGGCACTGGACCTCCACCCCACTTAATGACGTATTCATGGTGGATACACCTGAAAAAACTCACAATGGGGAAGAAGGGGGCGAAAAGAAGGGTAAACCCTCCGAAAAGCACTCAAAGCGGCGACGTAAACGTCGAGCGAAGCCCCACCATGATCAAGACCCAGCCATAGAGCAGGACGAGCCGGTAGATGACGAACGCATCCCAGAACAGCCGTCCGAACAGGGTAACACGGGCAGAGAGGACGAACAGTCCTCCCCCAGTCATAACAGAACTCCGGACGATACCACGCCGGATAAAATAATGGAGCAGAAGAATCTCCAAGAAAGGCTCGTCGCCATAGCACGAAGCCTGAAGAAGCAGAAGCAAAAGCTAAAGACGGCGGAAGATGCACTCAAAACAAGATGGAGCAAAGTAATCAAGACCGCAGACAAATACGGCGGCAGCCGCCGCACCAAAAGCTATCCGAAGAGAAAGCTACTGCCCGAATTCGACCAGGAGGCCCTAGAGCCCCCAAACTCAAAAAACAAAAAGGCTACACGGTCGAATAAACGACCTCTCGGCCATTACAATACGGCAAACGGCGCCGCACTCAATGCGGCATGTGACACAATCAAAGACTCGCATCATGGCCCAGCCAGGTCCATTTACGGGCCAAGAAAGCAAGCTCTCGTAAGCAATGCAAAAAATCCACCATCAGAATCCGGCACACCCAAATATAGGGGTGCCGCACACCCTCTATGTTTCACCGATGAGGTCTTGGAATATGAATTCCCAGAGGGATTTAAACCCGATAACATAGAGGCGTACGATGGAACAACAGACCCGGGAGTCTGGATCGAGGATTATATCCTCCACATACATATGGCTAGAGGAGATGATCTCCACGCCATAAAATATTTACCCCTTAAGCTTAAAGGGCCAGCCCGGCACTGGCTTAAAATCCTTCCCCGAAACACAATTGGAAGTTGGGAAGAGCTCGAGGACGCTTTCGAGCAAATTTTCAAGGGACCTACGTCCGTCCCCCGGACGCAGACGACCTCAGTCACATAACTCAGCAATCCGGAGAATCAGCTCGGCAGTTCTGGAACAGATTCCTCACTAAAAAGAATCAAATAGTGGATTGTCCGGACGCCGAAGCCCTAGCGGCTTTCAGGCACAATGTCCGAGACGAATGGCTCGCCAGACACCTCGGCCAGGAAAAGCCAAGAACAATGGCCGCACTCACAAGCCTCATGACCCGCTTTTGCGCAGGAGAGGATAGCTGGTTGGCACGATGCAGCCCCAGCGACCCAAGTACATCAGAAATCAGGGATGGAAATGGGAAACCACGGCGATACAAGGACCTTCGCCGAATCAAAAGAAAAAGTCCGAAGAGCACGGCAGTCAATGCCGGATTCAAAGGCTCACGGCAAAATCAGACAAAATCACCCCCTCAGGATAATAGGGAAGATCCGTTCAGTCTAAAGAGAATCATGGACAGGATATGTCATATACACAGTACTCCTGGAAAGCCTGCTAATCATTCCCACAGAGATTGTTGGGTTTTCAAACAATCCGGAAGGCCTAACGCCGAACACAAGGGGCTCGACACACCAAGTGAGGAAGAGGATGAACCCCAAAAGCAGAACACCAGGAAGCAAAAGAACTTCCCGCAAGAAGTCAAAACAGTGAACTCACTTCACATAACAAGGCATGAGGCACCCATAAAGGTCCGCACATTCAAGCCTATCCCTCAGGAGTCTGGCCACTGGTCACTAAAGCCAATCATTTTTGATCAGCTAGATTATTCTCGCAATATCAAACACGCAGGCCAGACTGCCCTGATGCTTAATCCAATAATAGACGGATTCCAGTTTACCAACGTCCTTATGGACGGTGGCAGTGGACTAAATCTGATATATCAGGATACAATTCACCGCATGGGCATAAACCTAGCACGAATCCGTCACAGTAAAACCTCCTTTCAAGGAGTAGCACCAGGCCCGGACACCCACTATATGGGTTTTCTCCGGCTTGTGGTCATATTTGGCTCTGCCAATGACTTTCGTCGCGAAAAGCTTATTTTCCACATAGTCCTGTTTTCAAGTCGCTATCAAGCACTAATGGGACTAGAGCTTTCGCTCGCTTTAACACAATACCGCATTACGCATCCCTCACGCTAAAGATGCCCGGTCCTCGAGGCATCATCTCTTTAAAGGGAGCATACTAAACTACATCTCCTCCAAACGAAGGATTGTGCGGCCGCTTAAACGGCCGCCCAACAAAATGGCCTCGCCAGCCAAAAGACTTTTTCAATGTAAGTCACAAAAGGCCGCGGACCCGGACTCAATGAGTTCGGCACAAGCCCATTTTCGTTATAGGCTTGGTACGCCTCACCAGGGGCTGTACGCAGAGACAATAAAACTCGACCGTATCTATTTCTCACTTCACATTTTATTTATTATTCTTTTTGATCCGCACGACCCATTTTTCAATTTAGTTCTTCCCTTTTACAGATGAACGTCGTACGGCGCCCATCCAGGACACGGCATAGCGGAGACAGAGGCGCAGACGTGCAGTAGGGACCCGCCCCAAAGGATTCTTCTTAGATTAAGACCCTGCGTAAACCTTTTTTACCGTCTCTTGCTGCTATACATCCCCTGGTTTACCTCACTATAACCATGGAGGACACTAGCGTTTTGGCATGTGGCCACGCCGGAATTCTTGCTCGTACCTGGACACAAGGGGATTATTTCTTTTTCAAGGGTGTTGTTTCACACGCACCCACAAAGACCGAACACCTTAGGGAGTGTTCGGCGTCGCGAGTTTTGGCACTATATGCATCAGCTCCGAGTCATGATTTTGATCACATGTTGGGTTGCCCGGCTCCTGAGTTCGGCCACCTTACGTTCCGTTTTGTCGGCTAAGGTTGCACCAGGAGAACTACTGCGATTGTGCCCCGGTTCGGCCGGGTGAGCACCTCAGTAGAGAAAGACGAAAACCGACTGTCATGATGTAGCGCGAGACTAGTGGCCACTCGATGACTTATAGGAATTTATCGAATTCCTCCGTTTTGACGCAGGGCCGCTTCCCGGTCAGGCACATATGCGTCCTGAATTCGGGTAAACGCAGTCGCCATTAAAGGGCTACCTAAACAGTCCCACTGTCAAGATCCTCTGGATAAGTGAAAGTGTTAAAGCATTATAGTCCGGTTGCCTATCCCGCGGCGCTATCACCTCCTTTGTAGGACCAAGACGTTGGGTTAAGTGTGAAAATGCGTTCTCCGCACGCACCCCCGCACTATGTGCGTGGGGGCTGAAGCCAACGACTGCAATCTTTCAGAATTTATATATTAAAACGGCCGCACAAGAGGTGTTATTAATACTTGAAGGCACAAGTCTAAATTACGCCATTACAATTTATAAAAATATTGATCTACGATTACATATGCTGTCATAAAACAGCATCTTTCGAACACTGCGTCTCTATTATACGAGCGCCCGCGAGGACTTCCTCAAAATAGTGCTCGGAAGGAATTCGGCTTTTATCCGAATCATGGGACGCAACAACGGTGGGCTCCATATCTGCCCAGTATGTCTTGACACGGGCAAGAGCCAGCCGTGCGCCCTCTGTGCAAGCGGACCTCTTTAGAGCTTCAATCCGAGGCACCACGTCAAGAAATTGTTGCACCAAACTGAAATAGCTTCTCGGCTTCGATCTCCCCGGACACAGGAGGTCCATGGCATACTTCATGGCGAGTCCGGACAACCTATTCAGCTCGGCCCATTGGGCCAGGCGATCATCCACAGATAGTGGACGCTCTGGATTAGTGAACTGCGACCAGAAGAGCTTTTCCACTTCATGATCTTTCTTATCTTGAAAGTACCTGGTCGCATCAGCGGCACTAGCCGACAAATCCAGATAGGTGTCCTCCACGCTCCACGCTCGGTCCAACGGGGCGAACTTCGGATCACAGAATTTTCTGCGCAGCAGGAAGAGCTTTCCATCCGCAATTAGTCCGGCTTGACGCAGCTTTTCCCTTGACGCTCTCATACCAGAGCGGGCGTCCTTGGCGTCGGCGACGGCCTTCTCTAAATCCGTCTGCCGGGCTCGACCTTCCTCTTCAAGAAGTTTGCAACGGTCAGTAGCACTTTTCAACTTCACGGCTATATCAGCCATCTCCTCCTTGCTTCGGCAATGGGAAGCCTGTTCGGCTTTTAGCTCTTCACGGGCTCTTCCGGTAGCCGCATCGCATTTTCTGGCTTGTTCCTTTGCTTTGGCGAGCTCGACCCTAAGCCCTTCTACGGCCGCCGCACCATCTGCATCAAGCATACACAAGGTAAGATATTGACATAAAGTTCCTCTTACTAACAATCGCCAAATAAACTCAATACCTTGAGCATCATCAAGCCGCTTGTTAACAAGCACGATGTCGGCTTCTGCCTCATCGAGTTGCCGTTTCATTTTAGCAAAATCTCGAGTCCGGCTCGACTCCGGACAACCTGCCACCTACATACAAAGGTGCCACTTAAAGGACCTGGGATTAAGATCCTCTGCGCGCCGCTAATCTTTGCGGCACACACAGTCTCAGGGGCTACTATCTATACAGGGCGCATGTTATCATGCGCAATTAACACTAATGTTCATTATTCAAAACGTACCTCAAGGCTCGCCAGTAAACTCTTGACGGCCTCGTTCAGTCCGCTTTCCGCGGATGAAATCTTTTCAATCACCGTGTGCATCAACACACGATGCTCCTCTGAAACAGAGGCTCAGCCCAGCAGAACCTTCAGCTCCTCCGACCAAACACCATATGGTGCCGGACTCGTCCCATGGCCTTCTTCGGAGGCCGGACATGGAGAACCCCGGGGGGCCGCATGATCACCTTCTGCCTCTGGCAGATTCAGAGAAATCCTCTGCGACGACACTTCGGCGTTGCCCGCCTTGCTAGGCAATGAAGGAGGAGGCGTTCCGCTCTCCATCATCTCCGGAAGAAGATCCCCCGATGACGAGCTCTGCCGAGGAGGGTCGAGGTCCGAACTACAAGGTAAGGTTTCGGTTAAAACTTCTCAGATATAAATTAAGGATTTCTCTTAAAAGAATGACTCTCTTTCTACTTACGGCTCGTTGGAGGGCTGCTCCTTTTGAGGATTTAGTTCAGCCGAGGGCCTCCCCGGCATCGGGTCCACTAACGCGGATTCTTTCCCCCGCTTTGGAGCTACGGCTCCCGGGTCATCAGAGGCGGCCCTTTTCTTCCCCTTTGGAGAGGAGTTGTCGATTCCCCCCTTTGGGATGGCCCCTTTCGAAGAGGCCACGGTTTCCTTGTCCGCCCCTTCATTTTCCTCCAGAGGCGCCACCTCCAACAACCTGACTAGCACAGGATCTAGCCTGGTCTCGGGAAGGGGAGCCGGACACCGGACCAGCTTCGCCTTCGCTATCCACTCCTGCGTAAAAAGGAGAAGTACTGTTAAAAAATAAGTCAATTGTACGGATAGAAGGTCCGGGCGCAAGGTCACCTACTTCTGTATCCAGGCGGTTGCGGCTTAAACCAGCATCCTCGATCAAATCCGGACTCACTCTTTGTGGTCCGAAGAACAGTCTATACATCTCCGTAGGCGTCACGCCCATGAAATTTCGGAGAACTCGTGGCCCCTCTGGGTTGAACTCCCACAAGCGGAGGGGGCGACGTTGGCCGGGCAGTGTCCGGCGAATCAGCATAACTTGTGTCACCTTGACCAGGTTGAGGTCTCCTTTTAGGAGATCCTTTATGCGGCCCTGCAACAGAGGAACGTCTTTGGGCAAGCCCCGATCTAACCCTGTGTTGATCCACGATGTTAAACGTGGTGGGGGGCCCGAGCGAAAGGCGGGAGGCGCTACCCAAGTGGTGCCCCGAGGAGAGGTGATGTAGAACCACTCCTGTTGCCATAAGCCGAGCTCCTCTTGAAAAGCGCCCTCGGGCCATGGAGCATCGGTATTCCTTTTTATAACGGCACCTCCGCACTCTACGTGACGCCCCTCGATTATCTTCGGTTCTACCTTGAAGGTCTTGAGCCATAATTCGAAGTGAGGAGTGATATCGAGAAACGCTTCACACGCAACAATGAAGGAGGAGATATGGAGGATGGACTCCGGAGCTAGGTCATGGAATTCCAGCCCATAATAAAACATCAGCCCCCTTACGAAAGGATCCGTTGGGAAGCCTAATCCCCGAAGGAAGTGGGAGATGAATACTATGCTCTCACCAGGCTGAGGGCTTGGGATCGCTTGTCCTTGAGCAGGCAACCTGTGTGGGATCTCGCTGGTCAGGAACCTAGCCTCCCTCAACCTTGATACGTCCTCCTCCGTAACGGAGGAGGGCATCCATTGGCCTTGAAGGCCGGAGCCCGACATTGTCGATGGTCCGATGCGCCTAGAATCTAAAAGCCTGGGGTGTTGGAACTCGAGGCTATGGGCGAGCTTGTTTTCAGAACACAAGAGGGGAGCAAGGTCTCGGTCTCTTTATAAGAGGCAGAATATCAAGAGCCCTCCCCGTAACCGTCTTGGACTAGCCTTTAATCAAGACTGGACATGCTTAAAGGGCACGGTTGGGTTACCCATGTCCGTATTAATGAGAATCCCGTTAAAGGGGGCACACGATCTCTGCTTCGACAAGACGTGCCAAGGAAACCGCCTCGTTGAACGTGCTGCGGTGGAACAACAAAAAATAATCCATATAGAACGCTTGGTCGCAGTGTTATTACGCACTGCGGAATATGTCAGCAGATTTGATTTGTGTTTGTATTATTCTCTATATGGCAATACGTGGAAACTTGTTTTGCAGAGCCAGACACTGTTTTTTGGTGTTTATTATCTTCTTGAAGAATTTGGAGGAGGAACCCGCCTTGCAATGCCGAAGACAATTTGCGCGCCGGACTCGTCGTCATTGAAGCCTTGTTCAGGGGCTACTGAGGGAGTCCTGGATTAGGGGGTGTTCGGATAGCCGAACTACATCTTCAGCCGGACTCCAGGACTATGAAGATACAAGATTGAAGACTTCGTCCCGTGTCCGGAAGGTTCTTTCCTTGGCGTGGAAGGCAAGCTAGGCGTGCGGATATTCAAGATCTCCTACCAATGTAACCGACTCTGTGTAACCCTAACCCTATCCGGTGCCTATATAAACCGGAGGGTTGTAGTCCGTAGGACGAACACATCATAACCATCATCATACCCATAGGCTAGCTTCTAGGGTTTAGCCTCCTTGATCTCGTGGTAGATCTACTCTTGTACTACCCATATCATGAATATTAATCTAGCAGGAGTAGGGTTTTACCTCCATCGAGAGGGCCCGAACCTGGGTAAAATAAAGTGTCCCTTGTCTCCTGTTACCATCCGACCTTGACGCACAGATCGTGACCCCCTACCCGAGATCCGCCGGTTTTGACACCGATAGTGACCTAGATAGGCAATATGTGTGAGAGAGTATACAATATGAATATGTTGAATTGGGCTCAAACATGGAGATATATCATTTGTGTCCGAGAAAGAGCGAGGTCAATCGAGACACACACACACACACACACACACACACACACAGAGAGAGAGAGAGAGAGAGAGAGAGAGATTGAGCGAGTGTGGCCTGCCATGAGCTTGAAAGAGTGGGGGCGGCTTGCATGGACTGACCTAGATACACAACCTGCGTGAGAGAGTATAGAGTGTGTCGATCGAGGCCCGAACACGGAGATATATCATTTGTGTGTGAAAGAAAACGATGTTAATTGAGAAACAGATAAAGATAGCGAGATTGAGCGAGTGTGGCCCACCGTGCGGAAGACAGAGTGAGGCAGTCTCGAGGGAGTGACCTAGATAGACAACGTGCATGCGTGCTCACGAGAGGTTGGGGATCTAGATAGGCAATGCATGTATCTAGCGAGAGAGGGTGGGAGGGAGAGCGAGAGATAGATAGATAGATAGATAGATAGAGAGAGAGAGAGAGAGAGAGAGAGAGAGCTCGGCATGGGGTGCAATGGCGGGTGTGTGAGGTAAATGCATTTGTTAATAGAGTGGAAAAAGGGGGTTGTATAGTTGAGAGAGTTAGAGATCAAAACATGGAGAGAAATAATGAACGTGTGTCAGAAACCGATAGCTTCCTAAGGTGGTTAGGAGAGGAAGATTGGCCGATACATGAAGTATGTAGCATGCGTGTCGAGGGGGTTGGGGCTAAAAACAACACTTTTGTGTAGATAGTACGAGACTTAATATCGATGTTTCAATTCGGTGTACATTGGAAGATTTGAACTGAGGACCATGCATATGGGTAATTATTTCGAATTCGTGCCATACTAGGTTTGGAAAGTTGACATTGAGTCGATTGTTGTGCTATTTTGTAGGTCATATGTTTGAATCCATCCAAAGTTTTCTCACTGCCATGGTGTTCATCATATACATATGAATTTGTATTAAAAAATTGGCGTGGATACCATAAATGCGAAATCCACGTTGGAATTGGAGATCACTATCTGACACACACTCTAATTGAAATAAGTAATTATGTGACACACACTCTAATCCACGTTAGTGTGGATACCGTGGATACAGTTTCGATTTTTTTTCAAAATAACCCCTCAATAATTAATTTATAGTATCTCATTTCGAATGACTAATTATTTTCAAGGAAAACATGGGCATGGTAATACATACAGATTCGTTTGCAAATGAAAGAAGATTTGTTTGCATTCTCAAATATAGGCGCACCAGGCAGACCAGGGTCGTGTCGTGGTGGTCGCGTGTGTCATATAGATGATTAGCACCAAGCAACCCACCCCTCCCTCCCTCTCCCCCCCCCCAAAAAAAGAACGACGACAAAATAAGTTCGCGCTTCCATGTTTCGGATTGAAATATCTGGCGGCCCCAATTTCAGCCCTGCAAAATCTTCCTTCTCCATCGTCCCCTTCCGCGCCCAAATTCCTCATATCCCTAATTTGCCACCTACCCAACCAATGTTTGAATCGCACCGCGTCTCGTCTCTTTCCCCACCTTTGTGCCGGACGACGATGACGAAGATGACGGTCGCGCTTCACCACCGCACCGGAGCTACATCATTTATGCCCTCGTCCACCGCACCAGGTGGTCCACCGGCAACGTCGGCCGCCGCACTCGACGTGCCTCACAGACACGGACATCCACTGCATCAGGTGCGCTTCGTCGATGCCATCTCCCCCCTCACCGAAGCTACTTCACCGAGTACACCGTCGCACCTCCGCCCCCGACGCCGTTGGGGTTTCACCAACGGTCTCATCGACCACATCGTAGCGCTCTGCTGTCACTCAAGATCTGCATCCGTACGCAGCCAACCAATGCCAGCGCATCAACCTCAACGACTCTGTAGTGACCCGCACTCTGGCTAGGCGAGCATGCCCAAACGCCGGCCTAAACTAGGTATCCACACATCACTCCATTGTGCTCTGTTCCGATGATGTTTGTATATCCTTTCACTACTCTCTTAGCTTACATGCCTATGCAGCTCTAACTTTAACTCTTATTTCTTCTGGAGATATCATCTGAAACAAGCAAAACCATTTTTTAGCAAAGCATGATGACGCTATGGGATCTGGTACACATCCTGCACACTCGTATAACCTTGTAAGTATTTTTACTCCGGTACGACAGCAAGGTCAATTCATCTTATTTGATCAACCATTTGCCGTGTCAAAAATGCAGAGGGGATGCAAGGAGCACAAGGCCTGCACGTCCAAGCAAGAGGTACCATGGACTTGTACATGGAACATCCCAAGCGCAAGCAGAGCTGCAGTGAGCCTATACAACGAGCTAGCATAAGTCCCAGCATTTCATTTAATTCGTACTGGCCTGTGTTTATGATATGTGTGTAGTGGAGGATCCACGAATTCAAGTTACGAGGGAGAACATTTAACTTAAAAAATATGAAGGCACTTGCACTCTGGAAATCAACATAACTTGAGAAATGTGAAGCTAGATGCACTTTGAAAACCAGCTAACGATCCAAAGTAGTTCAGATTATAAAACACTAAATGATGTAAGAACCAAAAAACACAAAATGCAACATCGTGTACAAGGACTACTAACATGGTCTGTACCTGCTTGAATTATTTGTTCTCTCGCTGAAAATATCGAAGTGTAATTCCAACTGTAACTAGTGTGCAAACTGCATATCAATATATCTATCCTGCACAAGTATGCCAATAGTTTCAAACAAAATATTAGAAAAGTATTTATGCTACATTGTCATGATACGAGGACTTTCTGGTACACGGCCTCGACATTTCCTCAAAGCCATGAAAATGTACTATAATTTTCTTGTCATCAATGCGTGTAAATCTCTATGTCTCCCTAAACATAGTAGATCATCATTAGACACTAAATTCTTCAATGGGAGCTTGCAAAATGCTTGCATTAGATCCCTCATTAGACACTATATGTTCATCACCAGGAGCATGTAATTTTTTTGCATCAAATCCTTCATTAGCAGTCTGTTCATTACACACTTCAGACTCAAGAACAACATGAGCTTGTATGTTTGCATCGGAAACTTGATTAGATACATCCGATTCAGTAAGTTCAGTATTGATTGGGGGAGTTATAAAATAAGCAGAAATTGGTTTCATTTTCTCATAGATTCCCTACATATTAGCAGTTTTACAACATCGTTAGGTTTAACTATTGGCCAGAAATTGAATAGTTGAATTAGATATAATCAGGGATGTGATGTACCTGCTTGTTGCGCATGCTGCTCTTGCAAGGTGCGATTGTCCATTTGCGCAAGCTCGATGTCATGCCCATGCTGCCGCCGCTCCCTCCCACGCAGGCTACACCCAGTTTTGGATCTTCATCTTCTTGTCCTTCCATTCGCTTGATGCCTGGCGACCGCCCTCCAACGAGGGCGCGAGGAAGTGCTGTGTTGGTCTGTCGAGCGGCGGCTAGGTTAGGAGCAAACCAGACTGGAGGCTGGAGCGAATGAGTTGGGATTTTTTCTACCATCGATCAATATGGGAGGCGCTCGTTTGGGCCGTGAGCCTGCTATGGGGCCTGCCTTGCACTTACATTATTGTCCCATCCAAATTGAAATGTTTTTCTTCATTTTTGACATTGCCTTCTTGTGCGTTGGGATGAAGAAAACTAGCCTGGGCCAACCTAGACGACTCAAACTAGGTGCACACTTTCCAGCCACCCGAGGTGGCCGCCCATACTAGCCCCTATGGTGGCGTCGTCCCTTTTTATGTGTATGATTGGGGTAGTGAACAATATTCCAGTGGCGCCTTTGATTTACCCACAGAATGGTTGAATTGCTTGTTTTTATGAACTCAGTACGCCAATAATGTGAAGGATGCCAGTCTTTACATCCTATTTTAGATTGCTTAGATATCTATATACCAAATGTAATCGCATGAAATATACAGTAAAAGCCAATGTGATGTGTGTGGCTGCAACTAGTCTGATTACCCATCCTCATATAACATATCAAGGACGCACCATCTTACCAGATTAACCATTTGACTTACCAATGAAGTGTGCGAAGAAAGAAGTATTGGGACTGCGTATCTAAGCAATTGATGCCATGGACTCCTTCGTAGAACCTTGTAAGCAAAAGAGAAGTTGCAGTGTGCCTGTACAAAGAGCTAGCATAAGTTTAGTTACCTGCTTCTCGGAATTTTAGGTAGCCACTTATTGCAAAAAATTTCAATTATGTTGCTTTGCTTCATTTAGTTTGCTACTAATTACATAATGCAATAGCCTGTTAATCCTATTATAGACTGCGCCTATCTATGTGTTTGATACTTACTGTTAAGAATTACCTGTTTGCCTGAACTTAAATAGCTACTTAAGCACGTAGATAGCTGGTCATATGTACTTCTAGGGTGCAACAGAATTCACGTGTAATTTACGTTCTGATAGCCTGTTTGTTTAAATGGTTTGCTGTTATCACTTGTAGCACTAGTAATGTTTGCATTTTCATAGATAGAAAAATGTCAGTTTTATTTTAGGGACACCATCTTTTTAACTTATATATGTGTTGGAATCATTTTGCTTAGATCAAAGAAATTTACAGATGTCTGTCTTGCTGGTAAACGGTACCGACTTGTTACTTTAATACGTTGCCAAGAACTTGTCAGTTTTACTAGTTCATGAGTAATTAAATATGTTGCCAAAATTGGTTAGTTTTACTAGTTTGATGTTAGTTTCTTATGGCTCTTGCAACACTCTATATATGACTGCTAACATTCAAATTTGCAGGATCCAACTAAAACTCCATTCGCACAACAGGTATGTTTTCAGAAACTTGCCTGTTTACCTGGTTTGCTGCAGTAACTTGTCCTTGTAATCATCTTACCAACTTCAAGTTTTCAGGATCCAATTGGAAGTCCAATTGCACAACAGGTACATTTTCAAAAATATATTTGTCTAACAGTTTTGCTGATGTAACTTGCAGCTCTAATCAAGTTACTAATTACTCAACTTTTCAGGATCCAAGAGAAACTCCAATGCCACAACAGGTTCCTTTTGCAAAACTTGTTTGTTTAATTGCTCTGCTACTAGAACCAGTTTCTCTAATCAAGTTACTAGCTACTCAACTTTTCAAGATCCAAGAGAAACTCCAATGCCACAACAGGTACCTTTTGCAAAACTTGTTTTTTAAGTGCTTTGCTGCTGCAACAACCGGTTACAATGATGTTAATAACTACTTTTTATCATCCAACTGAAACTCTTTAATTCCTTGTTTGTTTAAGTAGTTGGCTGTTATAACTCCGAGTTGAGATTTTTTGCTAACTTCAACTTTTCGGAATCCAATCAAAACTTTAATGGCAAAACAGGTGTGAAGCCCGGATAATTAGGCTATAGTAATCCCATGTTAATGATGCCACGTCACTTCGATTACTGTTGCTAATCTCGCGTTAGTTCAAAAACCGATTCGAATTCAAAATCGAAATCAAGCAAACAATAAAAAATTTCAAATATTAAAACTAAAATGTTCGGAGTGAACCAATTAATTCATAGGAAATTATGGTGGAGAAAACACATTTATTATAAAAGGTTTAAATGCACTTACGTAATTAAAGCAGTAGGTAAAACAATTAAATAAATGCCTTTCTATTTATAAAATATTAGAATATCTTATTTAGTTGCCTGAAAATAATGGGTCAGTAGCATAATTATTATTGCTAATTTGGGACTTGCTTTTAGGTTTTATAAAACTGTAATGAATCAAAACAAAATAAAAATAGAAAAAAAAGTAGAAAGAAAATGAAACTAACAAAATAAAAAGCAAAGCAAGCCCCCCCCTCACTGGGCCAACCGTGGCCCAGCTGGCCAGCCCCACTGGGCGAAGGCCCAACCAGCTGCGCGCCAATCCACTCCCTTATCCCCCACCCCGGTCAAACCCTAACCAAGAAGCCCCCCACTCGCTCCCACTCCCTCTCAGCCTCCCCTCCCCGATCCAGATCGGAATCGGAGGCGTTCGAGCCCGGCGCCACTGGACCTCCCCGTGGCCGATCCCCGCCAACTGGAGAGCCACCTCGTCGGCGCTGCCTCCCCGTCAAACTGCGCCGTCCTCATCCCCCTCCTCGCCGAACGCCGAGGACGCGCGCCGCCCCCGTCCTCCTCGAGCCCACTGCCAATTCCCTACCGGCCCCGTGAGCCTCCCCCTTCCTCCTCTCTCCACCGTGTCGCGCGCACGCTCCGCCGTGGCCGCGCCCCCTTCCCCCGGCTCCGTCGTGCCCCCCCACCGCTTGTGCTAGTCCCGCTCGCCGGCCAGCCGCGCCACCGCCGCCATGCTCGACCCACGCCTAGGCCAGCCATATCGGCCCTCGCCCCACACCCATTCCCTGCACGCCGCTCGGGGTCACGCCTAGCGCGCATCCGCACGCGCCCTGGCGCGTGAGCCCGTGCTGCTGCCTCGCTCGATGCCGCTAGCACTACTAGGAAAAGGGCTATAGATAGGATTGGTACTAATGGCGCACCATGAAAGTAGTGCGCCACTACTATATACTAATCGCGCACCAGCTTGTGATATGCCATTAGTGTGGAAGACACTAATGGCGCACCGGAAACAGGGTGCGCCACTAGTATGATTTTTTTTTCATTTTTCCATACATACTAATGGCGCATCTGGTCCATAATGCGCCATTACTAGTTATAACTTCTAATGGCGCACCAGACAGAGAGTGCGCCATTACTGCAAATTTTTTTACTCTTTTTTTGGCAAAACTACTAATGGCGCATCCTCTCACAGTGCACCATTACTAGTTTAAACTAGTAATGGCGCACTCTGAGAAGATGCTCCATTAGTATATATATTTATTTATTTTTACTTTTTTGCAAAACTACTAATGGCGCACCGTCTGCTGGTGCGCCATTAGTAACCAGGGTTACTAATGGCGCATTTGCTTGTGGTGCGCCATTAGTAACCTGGGACCCCAACAAGATATTTTGGACAGCCCCACACCTACCCACTCACTTTTCCCACTTCATTCCATCCACCTCCTTCTCCAAGCTTTCGGCCATCTCCTCCTCCTCACCTCATTTCCACCATAGATTCATCAAAATTAAGTGGAGAAATTACCTTTTTTTGATAGGTAAGTAAGGGAAAGCTATCTTCATGATGTAGATCTACTTTTTTTCTCCCTAGCTCGCTCCAACAACGTGCACATGCACTTTTTGTGTCCTATAGCTAGATCTATGTATGTTTGTGGTGTTGCATGTGTTTGTGGTGTTGCATATATGTTTGTGTTTGAAGGTACCGGTATTTGAAATGCGATAGTTGCCAATATTTTGCCGGAATGTTTTGATTCATTTCCGTTTCGGCGAGAATTTTGGCACTATGCATTCTTTTTGGTCCTATTTTTAGGGAAGGTCATGCCAAATTTTTTCTTGGTTCTAAAATATCGTTTTGCTCTACCCCGTAGGCGACCATGGTCCGCACGATGACTGAAGGCATCGTGAATAGGTTTTTGAGCTCCGCAAAGGCCGAGATGCTTCAAAAGAACGAGACGGAGATAAGATGTCCGTGTCGAAGATGCAAGCTGAAGAGCCTTATTGCGGACCCGGATTCCTGGCAGGTGCGTGACCACCTGCTCTTGCGTGGTTTCATGGATGGCTATCGGTGGCAAGGTGATGAAGATGACTATGAAGTCGTCCATGGCCGGCGCCGGGCAAGAAATGTGGAAGGGCAACAAGACAAGTACCATCGCGGCGAGGGCGGGCGAGAAGACGAAGAACCTCAAGGACATGATCACGACGGTGATGCTGTACACAATCATCATGTAGAAGATGTCGTACATGATGATGAGGAAGATCAAGACGAAGGGCATGATCATGAAGATGAAGATGCCGGAGCAGACGACGATGGAGGCTGGGTGCAGGACCCTCATATTCAAGAGCTGCTTCTCAAGCAGACGGATAACGCAAGAGCTGCCGCCCGTGAGAAAGCCAAGATGGATCAACTGGAGATAGACGCGGTTACTCCATTGTATGAAGGATGCAGGCCCGAGGATACCCGCCTGAAAGTAACGCTCATGGCTCTGGAGATGAAGGTAAAACACAAAATGACCGACGCATGCTTCGACGAGAACATGTCATTCTGGCACGAACGTCTTCCCAAGGGGAACAAGTGCCCGACCAGTTTCGAGGAGGCGAAGAAAATCGTGTGTCCTCTGGATTTACCGCACGTGAAATATCATTTGTGCATGAACAATTGTATCATTTATCGGGAATTGTATCATTTATCGGGACGAGCACGCAGAGTCTACCATATGTCCGGTGTGCGGCGTCACTCGATAAAAGAAGAGGAAGAAAGCTCCTCGAAAATCGGTGTGGTACTTTCCGATCACTCCTCGTCTGCAGCGGTATTTCGCGGACCCTAAGGTAGCAAAGCTCGTGCGTTGGCACACGGATAGGGAGGAGAATAAGCGGGAAGATGACGGAAATGATCCGGAGATAAATAAAAAGACAAGATGCTGAGTCACCCTAAGGATGCGAGCCAGTGGCAAGCGTTGAACTTCGAATACCCGGAATTTGCGAAGGATCCAAGGAACATCGTGCTGGGCGCGAGCACCGATGGAGTCAATCCGTTTGGCAGCCAGAGAAGCACACATAGCACCTGGCCTGTGTTTGTGTGGATTTACAACCTTCCCCCTTGGTTGTGCATGAAGAGGAAGTACATTCACATAAGCATGCTAATTGAAGGGCGAAACAACCAGGGAACGAATACGTGGAGGAGCTTGACACGCTGTGGAAAACTCCAGCCAATACGTGGGATGCCGCAGAGAAAGAATATTTCCCTATGAGAGCCGCACTGCTCACGGCGGTGCACGACTATCTCGGTTACGGATATCTCGCGGGGCAGGTAGTCCACGGATTTTCTGGATGTGTAAGGTGCATGGATGACACAACGTATCGCCAGCTAGATAGATATCCCGGTTCTTCGAAAATCATGTTCATGGGACATCGAAGGTGGCTTCGCGACGATGACCCATGGAGGAAACAAAAGGATCTGTTCGATGGTGAAACCGAACCCCGAAAACGCCCGTGTACGAGGAGCGGCGAGGAAATAGACAAGCTGTTGAAAAATTGGAAAGACTGCCCACTACCGGGAAAGAAGCAAAAGGCACCAGAGCCGCGAAAGAAGCGAAAGGCGCCAGAGCCGCTGCTGAAGGTATGGAAAACGAGGTCTGTTTTCTGGGACTTGCCGTACTGGAAGATCCACCGTGTGCCTCACAGCCTTGATGTCATGCATATCACGAAGAACGTGTGCGAGAGTCTGCTTGGTACCCTACTCAACATGCCTGAGAGGACCAAAGATGGGCCGAAAGCAAGGGCAGACTTGAAATCAATGGGCATCAGGCAGGAGCTTCACGCTAATGATGATGACGATGATGATGATGATGATGATGATGAGGTGAAGCAGGACACAGAAAGTTGTCGCAAAGGAAAAAAGGCCAAGAAGACCGGAAATGACTACCCACCCGCGTGCTTCACTCTAAGTCAGGAGGAGATCGAGCAGTTTTTCACCTGCCTCCTAGGAGTAAAACTTCCTTACGGTTACGCGGGGAAGATAAGCAGATACCTAGACCCAACAAAGCAGAAGTTCAGCGGGATGAACTCTCATGACTGTCACGTGCTGATGACGCAGATACTTCCAGTTGCAATCCGTGTAATCATGGACGCGCATGTCCGTGAAACGCTATTTGGCCTATGCAACTTTTTCGACGTCATCTCTCGGAAGTCGATTGGCGTGAGGCAACTCAGAAGGCTACAGGAAGAGATCGTGGTGATACTATGCGAGCTTTAGATGTAATTCCCGCCCGCATTCTTTGATGTTATGGTGCATCTGCTGGTCCATATCGTGGAGGATATCATCCAACTCGGGCTGACGTTCCTACACAGCATGATGTCGTTCGAAAGGATGAATGGTGTCATCAAAGGATACGTTCGCAACATGTCACGTCCAGAGGGAAGTATAGCCAGGGGCTTTCTGACCGAAGAGTGCATCTCCTACTGCACGAATTATCTAGGTATCGAGAACCCCGTTGGTCTGCCCGTCAACAGGCACCTCGGCAGGCTCGCTTGATGGGGTCACCATGAGGGTCGCCGTGAAATGCACGTCGACTTCGAGGGTCGACTTGCCGACTTTGAAAGAGCAAACCTAGTCGCGCTACAACACATAGACGTGGTCGATCCTTGGGTGGTAGAGCAGAAAACCTTTATTGAGAAGACGTACAATGATCGAGGCCAACAGAGGACGGACGGAGATATACTCAAAGAGCACAACTCGTGTTTCACGCGTTGGTTCAAGCAGAAGCTTCTGTCGTACCCTTTACATGGGGATTCTTCCACGGACGAACAACTCATATTCGCCTTGTCACAGGGCGCCGAGCACAACCTGATGACCTATTAGGCGTACGATATCAACGGCTACACATTCTACACCGAGGACAAGGACATGAAGAGCGATGGTTATCAGAACTCCGGGGTAACGATGGAATCCTACACCGGCAACGACAAGGACAGATACTCCGGAAGGGTCGAGGAGATCTGGGAGCTGAGCAACGCTGGAGAGAAGGTCCCGATGTTCCGTGTTAGATGAGCCAAGAGCGTCCTAAAAGAAGACCGGTATTTCACCACCATGGTTATACCTGAAGCCAAATCCAAGACCGCGGGCGCAAACGTCACCGCGAAAAATGAGCCATGGGTACTGGCTTCCCAAGTGGACCAATGCTTCTTCATTACCGACCCATGAAAGCCTAGTCGTGTTGTCGTGAGGAGAGGCAAAAGGAAGATCATTGGAATGGATGGAGTAGCCAATGAGCAAGACTTCGACAAGTACGGCGACCCGAAGATCGAACATGACGACGATGATGAAGTAGCAGCACACACCACAAGAAGAAGCAGGACCACCCTACCTAAAGGACGTCCGTTCCACAGAAGAACTCCATTTGCGAAAAAGAAGGGCAAGAAGATTGTGAACAGATAGCTAGCTAAGATCGATTGTATTTAAATCGTAGTCTTCATTTCTCGGGCACTTTTTGATATCATGAATATTTTTTGATATTCATGGGCACTTTTTAAATTTCATGGGCACTTTTTGAATTTCATGGGCGCCTTTTGATATCATGAATTCTCGAGCACCCCCCGCACCCTCCCCATGCTCCACCGCCGCCGACGACCCCCCGCACCCTCCCCCGCTCCACCGCCGCCGCCGACCCACCGCACCCTCCCTGGCCCGCTCCACCGCCGCCGCCGACACCCCGCACCTTCCCCCGGCCCGCTCCACCGCCGCCGCTAACACCCGCACCCTCCCCCACTTTTTGAAGATATTTCTAAATAACAAATTTTTTCAAATTTTTTTTGATGATATGTGACGATATCTTCTGTTCTAGTCCTCATGAAAATAACAAATTTGATAAAAAACAAATTATTAGATGCAACAAGAAATCATGAAAAAAAATGTTACTAATGGCGCACCAGAGGAAGGTGCGCCATTGCTGTCAGAAAAAAAAACGTTACTAATGGCGCACCAGAGGAAGGTGCGCCATTGCTATTAGAAGAAAAAGTTACTAATGGCGCACCAGAGGGTGGTGCGCCATTGCTATAGTGTCTAGCTGGATACCCCTTCGCCCGATCCCCCCTTCCCTCTCCCTCGCCAGATCCCCCGTGCCTGACCACGTACCACCGCCGTCCCACTTCCCCCGTGCTCGCCGTCCCCGGCCGTGCTCGCTTCCCCCGCCGCACCCGACCACCTCCCTAACCGCCCCCCTCCGCCCGCGCCCGCGCCCTCACCGTCCCCCTCCCCCCGCGGCCCCGCCTGCATCAACCTCCCTCCCAAGCGCGGCAGCTAGGGTTCCTAGCCGCCGCCACCGCTGCCGGCGCCCCCGCACCCCCACGGCCCCCACCACTGCAGCTCCTCCATCACCGACGCCTCCGCGACCTCGCCGTGGCCGCTGGCCTCCCCATGACCAACCGAGGCATCCCTTCGACGCTGCCGCCGCCGACCCCGACCCCAACCCCGACCCCGACCCCTCCGATGACCTGCCGCGCCCGCCTAGGTACCTCTCCTCCTTCCTCCTTCCTCCCTCTCCACCCTTCCTCCTCCTTGTCGCCTCCAAAATTGGCCATGACCCAGTGCACTTTAATTTGTTAGAAAGATAAATATTTTGGACAAAGTAGTTCAACATATGCTACACATGACATTTTTACAAATCTACATTAGAGCAAACACACGGCAATTTCCATCTATTCAAACCCCTAATTATCTAAGACATGGTAGTTGCCATCTATTCAAACTCCATTGACAGAAATAACTAGAATGCCACACTTTTTTAGTCAAATACCACTTGTGACAGACTCTGCTGCTATCCAACTTTTGCCCCAAGTGTGACGACCAATCTGTCCACCAAAAAAACTATGGCATGGCACACTTGTGTGAAAAAGTGCGGATGGCAACCAAACATGCCCACAAATTTGGAACTGATTTGACACTACTTACATTTTGGCACACTAGTTTGCATTCATCTACATGGGCATTGTACACATTTGGTAAAATTTTGCAAATGTATGGTACACTAGTTTGGCACACATGGGCAATCATCTACACATTAAGTATAATTTTAGCATTGTTTCTCAGTTTGGCACACTACACATTATAGCAAAGATTCTCTATCTGGCACACTACACATTTTAGCATACTACACATTTTAGCACTGTTTTGGCAATGCACTGATTTGGAGTGATATCATTGGCTCATTGCTGCCTTTGTGCAATGCAGAACTGTTAAGAGTGATTTGGAGGATTCAAGATTCTGTGAAGCTCTTTTAACATTTAAAGCTCAGAACTGATGGTACTTAATAAACTCAAAAGCATTCAGTCCAGACCTTGCAATTTCTGTGTTTTTTTGTATTGCTAGATGAATGGGAACATCATATTCAGAAAAGTGCTCTGTATTTGAGTAGAAGAACAAATTTTAAACTGAATTTTGAGGTGTAACCAAACTAAACTGATGATAATTCTTGTTGCCTAGAAACAGAGGTAGTTTACATATTGCATTGCCTTCTGTTTTACTGCCTTTATCAGGGGTACCTAACCATTCTTGCAGAGTTCCTCAGGTCAGCTAAAACTCATAAATACTTCTTAGAATTTTCCAGCAAAGTCTTGGTCTGCCATTGCTAGTGTTTGTTTATGTTTAGAGTTTAAGCATGTGTAGTGTAGTGTAGTGTAGTGTAGTGAGCTTGTTCTAGTGTAGTGAGGTCTGAACCATTGCACGATGTAGTGTAGTGTAGTAAGCTCTGAACCATGTTCAGTGTTGAGTACTTCAAGTTTACTGAACATATTCATTTTTGTGGACTTAGTGAAAATGATAAGACAAGCCAGATGCTCTATTTTTAATTAACAGTAATCCATGATCAGCAACGGTTTCTTTCACTAATTTTCAGTTAACCACAATCCATGATTTTTTTCAGCTAAAACTATTGATGATTTTTTGTTGGGTGACCTATTAGATCTGGAATGGAAGCTCACATAAGTTGAGCTGATTTTTGTCCATATGAAAGCAAAGGACCATATGGTTTGTGGCCTTTTCATCCATATGAAAGTAGAGGCACATTGTGGTGCTAGTTTGCTGGGTTTTGTCTCCTACCGTCGTGTCGTGATGATTTTGCAGGTACCCCGAGAGGCCCTTGAGTTTGCCGGAATGTCGATTAACTTCCGTTCGGCAAATTCGGGTACTCCATATGTCCTATTTTCAGCAAAGGTCATGCTGAAATTTCCGTGAATTTTAGCATGACTTTGCTAAAAATCGGAAATATGAGGTACTTGCTACTAATGCATGGGCCGGGGTATCTGTCACACCCTGATTTTCATGCCACAACACTTAAGCTAATACATCATGATAAAATGTGGTTTGACAAAAACATTTGAGTGTTTTGGACTTTGCTTGATTTGATTTTTGTGTGTTGTTTGCAAGTGCTCTAAAAATCAAATAAATACTCCAACTCTTATACTCCTTCTCCTTGATCCAAAACCTTTTTCCAATGATCATTCCATGTGTATAGAGCAATATAGTATTTTCTTACAAAAATAATTTGGCCAAAAAGTATTTTCAAAAATTAGTTTTCCAAAAACCCCTGAGTTGAGGTTTGCACTGCAAGTACTTAACTAAGGGCAGTAAAAATCTTTCCAACAATATTTTTGACTCCTATTAGATACAGGTTACCCAGAAACCACAAAAATATAATTTTAAAAGTTATTTTCCTATTTTATTTAAAGGCTTTTTGTTAAGGCCAGAAGTGGTCATAATAGGTTAAAATTATTTTAAAGCTTTAAAAATACTTGAGAAAAATTAGGGAGACTCAATGGACATATATTTTCCATATATATGAGTTTCAACATATGGTCATGATAAAAATATTGGACAAAACCTCCCAAAACCATTTCTTCTCATTTCAAGGATTTGAAATATTTCTACAGGAAATATTTCAATAAAAATCCAGGAAAATTCTAGCATGTCACATATGACATTTTTGATGATCTTGCCAAGTACCATGTCATGGAGAATAGTATAACCCCATGAAACCCTCTCAAAACCACTTCTGTCCTTTTTCAAGTTTGAACAGCTTTGCATTGTCAAACATGTCCAATTGCTCTCAAACTTGGTGCACATGCTCAAATGGTGTAATAATGCATCTAGGTCAAATGGCACAAGTTGGAGAGAATGTTATCTTGATCAAAGTTCCCCAAAACCCTCTCTGACCAGAATCAAATTTGAACAAGTTTGTACTACCAACTTTCTCTCCTTGACCCCAACTTTTGTGAGCATGTTCACATGACCAAATAAGGCCACTACACCAAGTGGTGCATCAAGGAGAAATGATTTGCTCAACTAGATCTACACAAGTTCATTTCTGTTGATTTCTAGGGCTTACCAAAGTTACATTGGCCACTTTGCCCAAATGAGCTCCAAATTGGTGGAAGACCCTATTTATATGTGCCATTTCACCCTGTGGAGTCTCATTCCAAATGGAGTTCATTTGCTTACCCAAACAAGCATCAAACACCTTCTGCCACTTTACCAAAATTCCATTTTGACCCCTTCCACTAATCTCCTTGAGCTCAACTTTTTACCACATCTCCTCCTAGTCCTCCTCTACCTCCAGTAGCAATGGCTGCACTTCAGCTCAATTATTTGGGGGTGAAACCCTCACTTTCTCTCTCTGGACAGCCTCTTTCTCTCTCTCCATCAACCTCTCTCCTCTCCTACCGGCTCTCCAGGGCATCCAATGCCTCTCCACCCTTCTTTACCCCAAGCACTACGAGACATCAGTGGCCGCGCCCACATTGCCAAAAAAAGGCATGCCGGCCATTCGCACGCTCTGGAGCGCGCTACAGTGCGCTCCCGCACTGTAGCCGCCCCCTTCCAACCGCCTTCGGCCACCTAGGGCCTCCCCCTCGTGTCCCCCGAGGTCACCTCGACGTCCACGACACGCAATGCTATCGGGCACCTCCTCCCCTGTCCTCTATCTCCCTCCTCGAGCTCACCCGAGCGCGGCCTGGACCGCGCCCATGGTGCACCAGTGCCCCCCCTATATAGAGCCTCCCACCGAGCTCTCTCTCGCCTCGGTTGGGTCCCCCTCTCTCTCGTGCACCTCCCAGACATCATCCATCTCCCCCTAGTGCTCTCTTTCCCTCTCCATGACTGGAGCAGTGCCGCCGGCCGTCGCTTAAATTCATGGGCCTCGACCTCTCTCTCTCCCCCCTGAACACTCCTGCACCCTCTCATCACCACCACAAACTCACCCCGTGCTCCATCCCCTCCTCCTCGCACCTTCCTCGCCGTGCCGAACCCGCCATCGCCTGTTCCTGCCGCGGTCGAGGCCTCGCTCGCACCGGCGCTCCCCGGCGGAAACTGGGTCCCCAGGTGGACGCGGGCCATCCTCCTGAGCTCGCCGGAGTCCGGGCGGTCGCCGGAGGTGGCCGGAGCCACCGGGACGGGTGCCGGCAAGCGCTCGGCCCCGCCCCCTCTGCCTCCTCTGTCGCGGGCGGGAGGAGGGCGACGATCCTGCGGGTGGACCCCGCAGGTCAGTGACCCGCCAGCGGGCCCCTCCCGTTTAAGTGGAAACGTACCCACCCGAGCGCCGCTTCCCCGCGGCGAAGAAGCCCTGCGTGAATACGCCTTCGACGTGGCCCCTGCACGCGTGCAGCCGAGCTGCTGGGTCGGCCCAACTGCTAACTCTCGCCCAGCGCGCCTGATAAGGTTAAAACCTTTTTCCCCCTTTTTCTTTTTCCAGTCAACTTCAAAAATCCATAAACAATTCAATTTAACTCCAAATTTAATGATTCAAATTTCTTATGACTCCATAAATCATGCTCTTGCACATGGTGCTATTTGCACATTTTTCTAGAATCTTTCTCTTCATAAATATTTATCAGAACCCCAATTTCCATTTCTGTGATGAACTTTAGAAAATCACAGAGAGCTCAAATTTGATCCAAATGCTATGATTCAGATTCCTAGATGTTTCTAAGTTCATAACTTAGTTTATGAACATTTTTATTAATACTTTCTGTACCACATAAATTATTGAGCCATTTCTTCATATTTACCAACTTTGCAAATTCATAGGAAATTCATTTGAACTCCAAATCCAGTGAAACCAATTCCTAGATGCTTCTAACATCATTCTTTGTTAAATGGGTGCCTTTGCTCATTTTTCAAAAATATGTTTCTGTACACTTCTTGCAATCCCATAAAACCCCTTGATCCCATCATATCGAAATGTTTAGAAATATCCACTTATTCAATTCCATTGAAATCACTTTGGTCATTCCTCATATGACTAGAGGTATCCTAGAAAAGTCAACTTCATATTTTTAGAGCACTTTTATCTTTGCCTTGTGGTGTTGCTTATTATGATTGTTTCCGACGTTAGTTGACGAAGTAGACGGAGTACTTGGAGAAGGACTAGAAGACTTGAAGACTCAGATGAACCAGGCAAGCAGCCCTTTGACCATGTCTATGAAACCTTTTTATGCATGTCATATAGCACTTTATTAGCGTTGCTTCGGAATAATGGTCCTACTCCAAAGTACTCATTGGCTTGCCACTTGTTATTTTATTGGCCAGGCGTGAAAGAACATGATATGAAGAAGAATACTGTGGTGACGAACATGCGAGCTAGGACGCTTCCCAGTCAGAATACCTGTAGGGTTAAGGCAGATGGCATGGGTCCAAGTTATCGACGAAGATTTCCGCTGCAATGTTATACTCAAGGCTTGACCATAATGGTCCTACTTGTGTAATACGGTATGTATGGATGTAAGACTCTTGTTATTCAACTTCTGTGTGTTCAGTGAGCATTGATCTCTGGGATCACTGTACACGTGCATTCGGTGATCACGACTTATGAGTCGGGGTCCCCACACAGCTGGTATCAGAGTCATCCTGGCTGTACGAAGCCTTAGTTAGCATGGTCGTTAGTTAGGGTAAACCTATTTCCAAAACTACTACTAGTTTTCAAAACCATCTATACTTCTCTTCCCTTCTCAGTTTTCCAAAAATTAAGGCATACTTTCCCCATCGATCTCTTCCCTTCAAAACCTTTGGTCGCTAGAACCCTTATGCCCCTGACCACTGGATTCCTTGTAATCCTCGTGGATAATCTAGAAGGAAGATGCCTTGCCAGACATTCACCCACATCTCCTGAACACAAGATTGGCAACACCACAACAAGACGATGCCAATAGAAGATACGCCTTTGAAGAATGAGGACATGAAGACCCAGAGGATGGTGACACCTTTGAATTTGCCCCAGGATGATGCAACCTTGTCCTATGAGGATCAGGGTGTAAGATATGCAAGACCATGATAGACATCGCTAATAGAGCAATCATGTCCTTACCGTTGTTGTATCGGCAACAACCGGTGGATGAGAACCTCGCCATTTGGTCCGCCTTACTATAGTGAGCAGGAAAACGGTTCTCTTCATCCCCCACTCTTGGTTTCGATATTGTCAACAATGTGTCCGACAGATTGGACCTCTACTATGCCTTGATGATATCATTGCATAAAGGATTGCCTACCTGGTACCATCGACGCCTTAGAAGACAAAACAGGATCGTCAGGATTAAGAAGACAACAGAAGACCGAGTCAATACCATCTACAAGGAGCCACCTTCACCCCATCACTTCAACAGACAAGAAGTTGTTGAAGAATCTTCAGGCTCAACCTGGATTGTTTCATCAAACAACTACAAGAGACGTAGCAACACCTGAGGAAAACTCGGAAGACTGCA
Source organism: Aegilops umbellulata (assembly GCA_032464435.1). Lineage (NCBI taxonomy): Eukaryota > Viridiplantae > Streptophyta > Magnoliopsida > Poales > Poaceae > Aegilops > Aegilops umbellulata. The sequence goes on along the minus strand of CP136059.1, from coordinate 145,184,881 downwards.
CGAGGCTCAAGGCACGATTACTGAGTCCGAGAACCCCTAGGGTAGGATGAGTCGTGTACCACCTATGCGCAGTCGAGACCGTATGATGATTGGAATAGAACCATGATTGTGTGTTGCTTGTTTTTATTTGTTTGTGTTCTGATATAGGTCGCACTTTTGCTCTAGGCAACAAGTACGCGTCTATATCACCTTCCTTACCTTGCTTCTTTTGTTTGACCCTTTTTGGCACTTATTTGTTTACACTTGCACTATATAACCCCCTTTAGGCATTCCCCTCCTCTATGATACTTATCCCTCTCATCCCTCTCATCAACTGAAGGCTAGCAAGACAAGATGCACCAAGAATTCCACCTCGGCAGCCAACTAGCACTGAAGACTTTTTGTTGCAGCCTCCTCGACCAAGTGAAACCCCGTAGAATTATGTTTAACCCTCCAGACTAGAAACCCATTCCTAGACCCTTCGAGACTTCATGAGATACCCCAGCTCGAATCCTTAGCCATGTGCTTAACCCATATAATTGCATGAGAACTAGTAAGCCTCTGTAAACCTTGCACAACACTGGGTTCGTTATGGAACTAGTGGACATAGTGAACAAGCACATTATCATCCTAAGTTAGCACCAAAACTGACGATGCCATAGGGAAGACCAGTTTAAGGATATAGGAATTAAGGTCAAATGACTATATGAGTTTATATCTATGACTTGAGGAATTATATGAGACTATTTGGAGGATTATGAGGCTTTGATGTTGGTAGATGAACGTGGCTGGATCATGATTATAGAGTAGCATAGCTTTCCCCTGGATAAATTGGATTTTGTAGGACAATTATACCACAAGTTGAATTCTTGGACGTATGAGGATTTGACTTAGCCAGGGGATATTGATAGGAGATAGTTGACATGATGATAATCACTTGGGGGAAATAGACAGGAATCCTCGTTGGACATGAGATTTGGATTCAATAGGTTATCCTAGTGGAGTATGGATGCAGAGTAATTCTAAATGGTTCGGAGTAAATTGGATTTAGACTGATGATCTTGATCATGATGCCATGTTTCCTGATGGACAATAAACTAGGAGATTGGATTAATTGTCGGAGTTGATATCCGCTTGACCTTGGAGTTTACTTGACCATGATAATGGAAATTGGTGGACTTACTATAGTAGAGACAGCCCTTTCAAGTATTTGGGGACTATAGGACAATAGAAGATCTTGTGGAACACCATAAACATTGGATTTGTAGAATTAATGGGTTATGTAGTGATTGATGGAGGTTAATGAGCTATTGGAGTTGATTCATAGGAAGTAAACAAGATCTTGGAGTGGCTTACGACGTGTTTCCTTAGGATAGAGATGCTTTATCATGGACCTTGGATTAATAGGCTGAGCACTTGGATTGTGGTGATTAAAGCTTAGTAGCTTATATGCTCTACCCATGGATTTTTAGGGGTAGCCATACATACGAGTTTGGGGATTGTAGACATATATGATTTTGTTAGACCTCCTCTCGAGAGCCATGAGGATATGAATAACATGAGTGATGATTGGAGTTGACCTATACGGGATGATTCTTTCGGTAACATGATGTGATTATTTGGAAGGACTAGATGGAACAATTGGCATCTCAGAAACTGTGCTCAAGGATAAGATGATAAACGTTCACTCGCACACTAGAATCCTTGAAGCCCTTGAGCCCCCCCCCCCTAGCCATGTCTAGGAATCACAACCATGGGCTTTGGCTCTAGGACAAGGAAACCTTGGCCAATACTCAATCGTGACCACCACCGATACCCCAACCTACACCCTATGTACCCCGTGGGCAAGTCTTCATGGAGTACTCGGACAAGTTAGTTGCCATCATTCTTTGGTGATATACTTGCCTACCCAAAGACGGAAAAAGAACCGTTCAGCCGGTTAGGGAACATCTGAAGACCGCCATGTCAAGGAGGAAGAACTATGCCAACCATCTTCGCCAAGAAGTGAACTTCCTTGTCAAAGACGGTGCATAGCTACAAACCACTCCTCTCAAGGGAACCAAGCATTTTCATGACAAGGAAACCCACGCCAAGATTCATCGGCCCTCTTTGAGATCACTCCAAGATACAACAACCCCCTTTTGGATCACCGCAAGACGAAGAATAGACGGCTACCAGCTGGAGTTACCACCTGAGTTACCTACTGTGCACAATGTTTTACCACACGACACACCCCCGAAAGTGTTTCCAACTTCCTAACTAGCCCGGTCTCAACAAGGACATCGATCACCGAGCCATCGACCTCCAGCCCAATATGACATACACGACAGACCCCAATTGCAATCTGGATCAAGCAGGACGACAAACACAAAGCCACGCCATCGAGTACTTCAAGGTTGAATGGAGCACCAAACGGAAGCAGAAGCAGTATGAGGACGTGAAGACTACCCCAGATCCAAGTTTCTGTATTCCTTTCTGCGCCTAGACTGGGAATCTCGGGGACGAGATTCTTGTAAGGGGGGTAGGTCTGTCACACCCTGATTTTCATGCCACAACACTTAAGCTAATACATCATGATAAAATGTGGTTTGACAAAAACTTTTGAGTGTTTTGGAATTTGCTTGATTTGATTTTTGTGTGTTGTTTGCAAGTGCTCTATAAATCAAATAAATCCTCCAACTCTTACACTCCTTCTCCTTGATCCAAAACCTTTTTCCAATGATCATTCCATGTGTATAGAGCAATATAGTATTTTCTTACAAAAATAATTTGGCCAAAAAGTATTTTCAAAAATTAGTTTTCCAAAAACCCCTGAGTTGAGGTTTGCACTGCAAGTACTTAACTAAGGGCAGTAAAAATCTTTCCAAAAATATTTTTGACTCCTATTATATACAGGTTACCCAGAAACCACAAAAATATAATTTTAAAAGTTATTTTCCTATTTTATTTAAAGGCTTTTTGTTAAGGCCAGAAATGGTCTTAAATAGGTTAAAATTATTTTAAAGCTTTAAAAATATTTGAGAAAAATTAGGGAGACTCAATGGACATATATTTTCCATATATATGAGTTTCAACATATGGTCATGATCAAAATATTGGACAAAACCTCCCAAAACCATTCCTGCTCATTTCAAGGATTTGAAATATTTCTACAGGAAATATTTCCATAAAAATCCAAGAAAATTCTAGCATGTCACATATGACATTTTTGATGATCTTGCCAAGTACCATGTCATGGAGAATAGTATAACCCCATGAAACCCTCTCAAAACCACTTGTGTATTTTTTCAAGTTTGAACAGCTTTGCACTGTCAAACATGTCCAATTGCTCTCAAACTTGGTGCACATGCTCACACTAGTAGAAAACAGGGCTATGGTCACGGGGCAATATTCACATTAGTCCCGGTTCAGTCTAGAACTGGAACTAATGTGAGCATTGGTCCCGGTTCGTGCGGCTAAGGCATTAGTCCCGGTTCACCTGGGCCCTTTAGTCCCGGTTCGTGCCACGAACCGGGACTAAAGGGTGCGATGACCTTTAGTCCCGGTTCGTGCCTCAAACTGGGACTAAAGATTAGACCTTTAGTCCCGGTTTGAGGCACGAACCGGGACTAATGGGGTTGAGACCTTTAGTCCCGGTTCGTGCCACGAACCGGTACTAAAGGTCCCATTTTCAAACTCTACCCCCCCTGTGGATCACCTTTTCAGTTTTTAAAAAAATAAAAGAAAATGATGGAAATGTCAAAAAAAATAAAAGAAAATAAGTTTCCCATGTGATATGTGGTCTAGTTGTTGGGAAAATTTGCAAATGTGAATTTTGACTTTATTTGCAAAATCTCTCTGGAATTTGTAAAAATGGGCATAACTTTTGCATACTAACTCGGATGAAAAAGTTTTTTATATGAAAAATCATCTACTCGAAAAGTTACATCCGAATTTAACTGGGGGAACCCCGTTAAACATTTTCAAAATCCTCAAAAACCTAACAGAAAAAAAGATACATGGCTTTTAAGATCTGGAGAGGCAAAAAAATTCAAAAAAATTCAAACTGTGGTCAAACTGTGGTCAAACAATGGTCAAACTAATAATTCTAGAATATTAGTGTTACTAAATAATTATTTTAGTTATTTTGAATTTTGTCAAATCTGGTCAAACTATGGTCAAACTGTGGTCAAACAATGGTCAAACAATGGTCAAACTAATTATTCGAGAAATATTAGTATTACTAACTAATTATTGTTTTTTAAAACAATAGTTTCAAACTCAAACAGTGAAATGTGTCACTTCATGCTCAAGCAAAATTCCAGAGGGTTAATAGGATTGACATCTTACTATTGTCAGGAAAACAACAAGTGCAGACTTGGAAATGAGGGAGAATAGAACCCGGAAGTTAAGCGTGCTTAGGCTGGGGGAGTGGGAGGATGGGTGACCGTTCGGGAAGTTAGATGATTTGGAATGATGAGAGATGATTAGAGATTAGAGGATAAATTGAGTAGTGATGAGGGGGTGGTGATTAGGGATTAGAGAATAAAATAATTCAGAAATTTGAAAATAAAAAAATTCAAAAAATAAAAAAAAATTCAAAAAAAAAATCAAAAAAAATCATAAAATTTCCTTTAGTCCCGGTTGGTGTTACCAACCGGGACTAAAGGTGGAGCTCCACGTGGCCGCGCCCTTTAGTCCCGGTTCTGGATTGAACCGGGACTAAAGGGGAGAGGCATTAGTACCGACCCTTTAGTCCCGGTTCAAAAACCGGGACTAAAGGGCCTTACCAACCGGGACTAAATCCCCTTTTTCTACTAGTGTCAAATGGTGTAATAATGCATCTAGATCAAATGGCACAAGTTGGAGAGAATGTTATCTTGATCAAAGTGCCCCAAAACCCTCTCTGACCAGAATCAAATTTTAACAAGTTTGTACTACCAACTTTCTCCCCTTGACCCCAAGTTTTGTGAGCATGTTCACATGACCAAATAAGGCCACTACACCAAGTGGTGCATCAAGGATAAATGATTTGCTCAACTAGTTCTACACAAGTTCATCTCTGTTGATTTCTAGGGCTTACCAAAGTTACATTGGCCACTTTGCCCAAATGAGCTCCAAATTGGTGGAAGACCCTATTTATATGTGCCATTTCACCCTGTGGAGCCTCATTCCAAATGGAGTTCATTTGCTTACCCAAACAAGCATCAAACACCTTCTGTCACTTTACCAAAATTCCATTTTTGACCCCTTCCACTAATCTCCTTGAGCTCAACTTTTTACCACATCTCCTCCTAGTCCTCCTCTACCTCCAGTAGCAATGGCTGCACTTCAGCTCAATTATTTGGGGGTGAAACCCTCACTTTCTCTCTCTGGACAGCCTCTTTCTCTCTCTCCATCAACCTTTCTCCTCTCCTACTAGCTCTCCAGGGCATCCAATGCCTCTCCACCCATCTTTACTACCCCCAAGCACTACAAGACATCAGTGGCCGCGCCCACATTGCCAACAAAATGGCATGCCGGCCATTTGCACGCTCTGGAGCGCACTACAGTGCGCTCCCGCACTGTAGCCGCCCCCTTCCAACCGCCTCCGGCCACCTTGGGCCTCCGCCTCGTGTCCCTCGAGGTCACCTCGACGTCCACGACACGCAATGCTATCGGGCCCCTCCTCCCCTGTCCTCTGTCTCCCTCCTCGAGCTCACCCGAGCGCGGCCTGGACCGCGCCCATGGTGCACCAGTGCCCCCCTATATAGAGCCTCCCCCCGAGCTCTCTCTCGCCTCGGTTGGGTCCCCCTCTCTCTCGTGCACCTCTCAGACATCATCCCTCTCCCCCTAGTGCTCTCTTTCCCTCTCCATGAACGGAGCAGTGCCGCCGGCCGCCGCTTAAATTTGTGGGCCTCGACCTCTCTCTCTCTCCCCCCTGAACACTCCTGCACCCTCTCATCACCACCGCAAACTCACCTCGTGCTCCATCCCCTCCTCCTTGTGCCTTCCTCGCCGTGCCGAACCCGCCATCGCCAGTTCCCGCTGCGGCCGAGGCCTCGCTCGCACCAGCGCTCCCCGGCAGAAAGTGGGTCCCCAGGTGGACGCGGTCCATCCTCCCGAGCTCGCCGGAGTCCGGGCGATCGCCGGAGGTGGCCGGAGCCACCGGGACGGGCGCCGGCAAGCGCTCGGCCCCGCCCCCTCCGCCTCCTCTGTCGCGGGCGGGAGGAGGGCAAGGACCCTCCGGGTGGACCCCGCAGGTCAGTGACCCGCCAGCGGGCCCCTCCCGTTTAAGTGGAAACGTACCCACCCGAGCGCCGCTTCCCTGCGGCGAAGACGCCCTGCGTGAATACGCCTCCGACGTGGCCCCTGCGCGCGTGCAGCCGAGCTGCTGGGCCGGCCCAACTGCTAACTCTCGCCCAGCGCGACTGATAAGGTTAAAACCTTTTTCCCCTTTTTCTTTTTCCAGTCAACTTCAAAAATCCATAAACAATTCAATTTAACTCCAAATTTAATGATTCAAATTTCGTATGACTCCATAAATCATGCTCTTGCACATGGTGCTATTTGCACATTTTTCTAGAATCTTTCTCTTCATAAATATTTATCAAAACCCCAATTTCCATTTTTGTGATGAACTTTAGAAAATCACAGAGAGCTCAAATTTGATCCAAATGCTATGATTCAAATTCCTAGATGTTTCTAAGTTCATAACATAGTTTATGAACATTTTTATTAATACTTTCTATACCACATAAATTATTGAGCCATTTCTTCATATTTACCAACTTTGCAAATTCATAGGAAATTCGTTTGAACTCCAAATCCAGTGAAACCAATTCCTAGATGCTTCTATCATCATTCTTTGTTAAATGGGTGCCTTTGCTCATTTTTCAAAAATATGTTTCTGTACACTTCTTGCAATCCCATAAAACCCCTTGATCCCATCATATCAAAATGTTTAGAAATATCCACTTATCCAATTCCATTGAAATCACTTTGGTCATTCCTCATATGACTAGAGGTATCCTAGAAAAGTCAACTTCATATTTTTAGAGCACTTTTATTTTTGCCTTGTGGTGTTGCTGTTTATGATTGTTTCCGACGTTAGTTGACGAAGTAGACGGAGTACTTGGAGAAGGACTAGAAGACTTGAAGACTCAGATGAACCAGGCAAGAAGCCCTTTGACCATGTCTATGAAACCTTTTTATGCATGTCATATAGCTAGCACTTTATTAGCGTTGCTTCGGAATCATGATGTGATGGAAACCACTTTGATGGGTTGCCTATGTTACTTCCTCGTTGATGCTTGCATCATGCATGACCCTACCTCCTTATGAGGGTTCATACCACAACACTTAAGCTAATACATCATGATAAAATGTGGTTTGACAAAAACTTTTGAGTGTTTTGGACTTTGCTTGATTTGATTTTTGTGTGTTGTTTGCAAGTGCTCTAAAAATCAAATAAATACTCCAACTCTTATACTCCTTCTCCTTGATCCAAAACCTTTTTCCAATGATCATTCCATGTGTATAGAGCAATATAGTATTTTCTTACAAAAATAATTTGGCCAAAAAGTATTTTCAAAAATTAGTTTTCCAAAAACCCCTGAGTTGAGGTTTGCACTGCAAGTACTTAACTAAGGGCAGTAAAAATCTTGCCAAAAATATTTTTGACTCCTATTAGATACAGGTTACCCAGAAACCACAAAAATATAATTTTAAAAGTTATTTTCCTATTTTATTTAAAGGCTTTTTGTTAAGGCCAGAAGTGGTCATAATAGGTTAAAATTATTTTAAAGCATTAAAAATATTTGAGAAAAATTAGGGAGACTCAATGGACATATATTTTCCATATATATGAGTTTCAACATATGGTCATGATCAAAATATTGGACAAAACCTCCCAAAACCATATCTGCTCATTTCAAGGATTTGAAATATTTCTACAGGAAATATTTCCATAAAAATCCAGGAAAATTCTAGCATGTCACATATGACATTTTTGATGATCTTGCCAAGTACCATGTCATGGAGAATAGTATAACCCCATGAAACCCTCTCAAAACCACTTCTGTCCTTTTTCAAGTTTGAACAGCTTTGCACTGTCAAACATGTCCAATTGCTCTCAAACTTGGTGCACATGCTCAAATGGTGTAATAATGCATCTAGATCAAATGGCACAAGTTGGAGAGAATGTTATCTTTATCAAAGTTCCCCAAAACCCTCTCTGACCAGAATCAAATTTGAACAAGTTTGTACTACCAACTTTCTCTCCTTGACCCCAACTATCGTGAGCATGTTCACATGACCAAATAAGGCCACTACACCAAGTGGTGCATCAAGGAGAAATGATTTGCTCAACTAGATCTACACAAATTCATTTCTGTTGATTTCTAGGGCTTACCAAAGTTACATTGGCCACTTTGCCCAAATGAGCTCCAAATTGGTGGAAGACCCTATTTATATGTGCCATTTCACCCTGTGGAATCTCATTCCAAATGGAGTTCATTTGCTTACCCAAACAAGCATCAAACACCTTCTGCCACTTTACCAAAATTCCATTTTGACTCCTTCCACTAATCTCCTTGAGCTCAACTTTTTACCACATCTCCTCCTAGTCCTCCTCTACCTCCAGTAGCAATCGCTGCACTTCAACTCAATTATTTGGGGGTGAAACCCTCACTTTCTCTCTCTGGACAGCCTCTTTCTCTCTCTCCATCAACCTCTCTCCTCTCCTACCGGCTCTCCAGGGCATCCAATGCCTCTCCACCCTTCTTTACCCCAAGCACTACGAGACATAAGTGGCCGCGCCCACATTGCCAAAAAAATGGCATGCCGGCCATTCGCACACTCTGGAGCGCGCTACAGTGCGCTCCCGCACTGTAGCCGCCCCCTTCCAACCGCCTCCGGCCACCTAGGGCCTCCCCCTCGTGTCCCCCGAGGTCACCTCGACGTCCACGACACGCAATGCTATCGGGCCCCTCCTCCCCTGTCCTCTGTCTCCCTCCTCGAGCTCACCCGAGCACGGCCTGGACCGCGCCCATGGTGAACCAGTGCCCCCCCTATATAGAGCCTCCCCCCGAGCTCTCTCTCGCCTCGGTTGGGTCCCCCTCTCTCTCGTGCACCTCCCAGACATCATCCTTCTCCCCCTAGTGCTCTCTTTCCCTCTCCATGACCGGAGCAGTGCCGCCGGCCGCCGCTTAAATTCGTGGGCCTCGACCTCTCTCTCTCCCCCCTAAACACTCCTGCACCCTCTCATCACCACCGCAAACTCACCCCGTGCTCCATCCCCTCCTCCTCACGCCTTCCTCGCCGTGCCGAACCCGCCATCGCCTGTTCCTGCCGCGGCCGAGGCCTCGCTCGCACCGGCACTCCCCGGCGGAAACTGGGTCCCCAGGTGGACGCGGGCCATCCTCCCGAGCTCGCCGGAGTCCGGGCGGTCGCCGGAGGTGGCCGGAGCCACTGGGACGGGTGCCGGCAAGCGCTCGGCCCCGCCCCCTCTGCCTTCTCTGTCGCGGGCGGGAGGAGGGCGACGACCCTGCGGGTGGACCCCGCAGGTCAGTGACTCGCCAGCGGGCCCCTCCCGTTTAAGTGGAAACGTACCCACCCGAGCGCCGCTTCCCCGCGGCGAAGACGCCCTGCGTGAATACGCCTCCGACGTGGCCCCTGCACGCGTGCAGCCGAGCTGCTGGGCCGGCCCAACTGCTAACTCTCGCCCAGCGCGCCTGATAAGGTTAAAACCTTTTTCCCCCTTTTTCTTTTTCCAGTCAACTTCAAAAATCCATAAACAATTCAATTTAACTCCAAATTTAATGATTCAAATTTCTTATGACTCCATAAATCATGCTCTTGCACATGGTGCTATTTGCACATTTTTCTAGAATCTTTCTCTTCATAAATATTTATCAGAACCCCAATTTCCATTTCTGTGATGAACTTTAGAAAATCACAGAGAGCTCAAATTTGATCCAAATGCTATGATTCAGATTCCTAGATGTTTCTAAGTTCATAACTTAGTTTATGAACATTTTTATTAATACTTTCTGTACCACATAAATTATTGAGCCATTTCTTCATATTTACCAACTTTGCAAATTCATAGGAAATTCATTTGAACTCCAAATCCAGTGAAACCAATTCCTAGATGCTTCTAACATCATTCTTTGTTAAATGGGTGCCTTTGCTCATTTTTCAAAAATATGTTTCTGTACACTTCTTGCAATCCCATAAAACCCCTTGATCCCATCATATCAAAATGTTTAGAAATATCCACTTATTCAATTCCATTGAAATCACTTTGGTCATTCCTCATATGACTAGAGGTATCCTAGAAAAGTCAACTTCATATTTTTAGAGCACTTTTATTTTTGCCTTGTGGTGTTGCTTATTATGATTGTTTCCGACGTTAGTTGACGAAGTAGACGGAGTACTTGGAGAAGGACTAGAAGACTTGAAGACTCAGATGAACCAGGCAAGCAGCCCTTTGACCATGTCTATGAAACCTTTTTATGCATGTCATATAGCACTTTATTAGCGTTGCTTCGGAATCATGATGTGATGGAAACCACTTTGATGGGTTGCCTCTATTACTTCCTCATTGATGCTTGCATTGTGCATGACCCTACCTCCTTATGAGGGTTATGCCGGTGGGAGTAGATAGGATGCTAAAGTAGTGCTACGCAAAAAGGGACGGGAATATGCATGGTGATGGAGACAAAGCATTTTCAAAGGACTTTTCGAAAACCCCATCGGGTGCCACTTATGCCCGAGGGAGATGATGAGATGGGTAGCCACTTGATGACGAAGTGGTGTACCGAGGCAAGTGTGTGTGTTGTTTCCGGAAATGGATTAGATTTAAGATTTGTTGACTATCCCAACCTTACATGCGCAACCACTCTACCCTTATATGGGAAAGGGCATTATTGATTACTTAGGCCGATACTAGCTTGGAGCCCGCATTACTAGTGACGGGGGAGAGTTGGTGCTCTCTCTCGGGACGGGGTCGTGCCAGGTAGGGCGGCCATGACTGTTTTCACAGGGCACCGGATACACCGTTGTGTCCCCTCTCGGATAATACAATCTCGAGTGAGTCTCGCATGATGTACATCGTGAGGATACGGAACAACGAGTGGACTCCTTGTTAGTGTCGTGTAGGGAAAGATAGTGATCGGGTGCTTACCCCGGGTACTTGAGGTACCGCGGGTCGTGGATGACACGGAAGTTCCCCGGATCTTGTGTGTAAAGTGTGCAACCTCTGCCGAGTGTAAAACTATTCGAATAGCCGTGTGCACGGTCAAGGACAGTTGGGTGGTGCTGCTTAGACTACGTCCATATGTTTCTAACAAACAACACGGTTTGGTACATTTGTTGACGTGAATCGTGAGGAAGTCACGATGAGCTTGAGTATGAGTTGTACACAACTCTATCCCGATGTTGATGTCTGTAACCTCCTGATACTTGTTGCAGACGCATTCATATCCTTGATAAATGTTGATCATACTTGCATGAGAAAAACTAGCTTTCCGCAAAAATGCCAAATTAGCAGTAGTGCCTTGCATAATTATTCTGTTATCACCCTTGGGTTGCTTGCGAGTACATTCAAAGTACTCATTGGCTTGCCACTTGTTATTTTATTGGCCAGGCGTGAAAGAACATGATATGAAGAAGAATACTGTGGTGACGAACATGCGAGCTAGGACGCTTCCCAGTCAGAATGCCTGTAGGGTTAAGGCAGATGGCATGGGTCCAAGTTATCGACGAAGATTTCCGCTGCAATGTTATACTCAAGGCTTGACCATAATGGTCCTACTTGTGTAATACGGTATGTATGGATGTAAGACTCTTGTTATTCAGCTTCTGTGTGTTCAGTGAGCATTGATCTCTGGGATCACTGTACACGTGCATTCGGTGATCACGACTTATGAGTCGGGGTCCCCACAGAGCTGGTATCAGAGCCATCCTGACTGTACGAAGCCTTAGTTAGCATGGTCGTTAGTTAGGGTAAACCTATTTCCAAAACTACTACTAGTTTTCAAAACCATCTATACTTCTCTTCCCTTCTCAGTTTTCCAAAAATTAAGGCATACTTTCCCCATCAATCTCTTCCCTTCAAAACCTTTGGTCGCTAGAACCCTTATGCCCCTGACCACTGGATTCCTTGTAATCCTCGTGGATAATCTAGAAGGAAGATGCCTTGCCAGACATTCACCCACATCTCCTGAACACAAGATTGGCGACACCACAACAAGACGATGCCAATAGAAGATACGCCTTTGAAGAATGAGGACATGAAGACCCAGAGGATGGTGACACCTTTGAATTTGCCCCAGGATGATGCAACCTTGTCCTATGATGATCAGGGTGTAAGATATGCAAGACCATGATAGACATCACTAATAGAGCAATCATGTCCTTACCGTTGTTGTATCGGCAACCACCGGTGGATGAGAACCTCGCCATTTTGTCCGCCTTACTATAGTGAGCAGGAAAACGGTTCTCTTCATCCCCCGCTCTTGGTTTCGATATTGTCAACAATGTGTCCGACAGATTGGACCTCTACTATGCCTTGATGATATCATTGTATAAAGGATTGCCTACCTGGTACCATCGACGCCTTAGAAGACAAAACAGGATCGTCAGGATTAAGAAGACAACAGAAGACCGAGTCAATACCAGCTACAAGGAGCCACCTTCACCCCATCACTTCAACAGACAAGAAGTTGTTGAAGAATCTTCAGGCTCAACCTGGATCGTTTCATCAAACAACTACAAGAGACGTAGCAACACCTGAGGAAAACTCAGAAGAATGCACGAGGCTCAAGGCACGATTACTGAGTCCGAGAACCCCTAGGGTAGGATGAGTCGTGTACCACCTATGCGCAGTCGAGACCGTATGATGATTGGAATAGAACCATGATTGTGTGTTGCTTGTTTTTATTTGTTTGTGTTCTGATATAGGTCGCACTTTTGCTCTAGGCAACAAGTACGCGTCTATATCACCTTCCTTACCTTGCTTCTTTTGTTTGACCCTTTTTGGCACTTATTTGTTTACACTTGCACTATATAACCCCCTTTAGGCATTCCCCTCCTCTATGCTACTTATCCCTCTCATCCCTCTCATCAACTGAAGGCTAGCAAGACAAGATGCACCAAGAATTCCACCTCGGCAGCCAACTAGCACAGAAGACTTTTTGTTGCAGCCTCCTCGACCAAGTGAAACCCCGTAGAATTATGTTTAACCCTCCAGACTAGAAACCCATTCCTAGACCCTTCGAGACTTGGATTAATAGGCTGAGCACTTGGATTGTGGTGATTAAAGCTTAGTAGCTTATATGCTCTACCCATGGATTTTTAGGGGTAGCCATACATACGAGTTTGGGGATTGTAGACATATATGATTTTGTTAGACCTCCTCTCGAGAGTCATGAGGATATGAATAACATGAGTGATGATTGGAGTTGACCTATATGGGGTGATTCTTTCGGTAACATGATGTGATTATTTGGAAGGACTAGATGGAACAATTGGCATCTCAGAAACTGTGCTCAAGGATAAGATGATAAACGTTCACTCGCACACTAGAATCCTTGAAACCCTTGAGCCCCCCCCCTAGCCATGTCTAGGAATCACAACCATGGGCTTTGGCTCTAGGACAAGGAAACCTTGGCCAATACTCAATCGTGACCACCACCGATACCCCAACCTACACCCTATGTACCCCGTGGGCAAGTCTTCATGGAGTACTCGGACAAGTTAGTTGCCATCTTTCTTTGGTGATATACTTGCCTATCCAAAGACGGAAAAAGAACCGTTCAGCCGGTTAGGGAACATCTGAAGACCGCCATGTCAAGGAGGAAGAACTATGCCAACCATCTTCGCCAAGAAGTGAACTTCCTTGTCAAAGACGGTGCATAGCTACAAACCACTCCTCTCAAGGGAACCAAGCATTTTCATGACAAGGAAACCCACGCCAAGATTCATCGGCCCTCTTTGAGATCACTCCAAGATACAACAACCCCCTTTTGGATCATCGCAAGACGAAGAATAGACGGCTACCAGCTGGAGTTACCACCTGAGTTACCTACTGTGCACAATGTTTTCCCACACGACACACCCCCGAAAGTGTTTCCAACTTCCTAACTAGCCCGCTCTCAACAACGACATCGATCACCGAGCCATCGACCTCCAGCCCAATATGACATACACGACAGACCCCAATTGCAATCTGGATCAAGCAGGACGACAAACACAAAGCCACGCCATCGAGTACTTCAAGGTTGATTGGAGCACCAAACGGAAGCAGAAGCAGTATGAGGACGTGAAGACTACCCCAGATCCAAGTTTCTGTATTCCTTTCCGCGCCTAGACTGGGAATCTCGGGGACGAGATTCTTGTAAGGGGGGTAGGTCTGTCACACCCTGATTTTCATGCCACAACACTTAAGCTAATACATCATGATAAAATGTGGTTTGACAAAAACTTTTGAGTGTTTTGGAATTTGCTTGATTTGATTTTTGTGTGTTGTTTGCAAGTGCTCTAAAAATCAAATAAATCCTCCAACTCTTACACTCCTTCTCCTTGATCCAAACCCTTTTTCCAATGATCATTCCATGTGTATAGAGCAATATAGTATTTTCTTACAAAAATAATTTGGCCAAAAAGTATTTTCAAAAATTAGTTTTCCAAAAACCCCTGAGTTGAGGTTTGCACTGCAAGTACTTAACTAAGGGCAGTAAAAATCTTTCCAAAAATATTTTTGACTCCTATTAGATACAGGTTACCCAGAAACCACAAAAATATAATTTTAAAAGTTATTTTCCTATTTTATTTAAAGGCTTTTTGTTAAGGCCAGAAATGGTCTTAAATAGGTTAAAATTATTTTAAAGCTTTGAAAATATTTGAGAAAAATTAAGGAGACTCAATGGACATATATTTTCCATATATATGAGTTTCAACATATGGTCATGATCAAAATATTGGACAAAACCTCCCAAAACCATTTCTGCTCATTTCAAGGATTTGAAATATTTCTACAGGAAATATTTCCATAAAAATCCAAGAAAATTCTAGCATGTCACATATGACATTTTTGATGATCTTGCCAAGTACCATGTCATGGAGAATAGTATAACCCCATGAAACCCTCTCAAAACCACTTCTGTCCTTTTTCAAGTTTGAACAGCTTTGCACTGTCAAACATGTCCAATTGCTCTCAAACTTGGTGCACATGCTCACACTAGTAGAAAACAGGGCTATGGTCACGGGGCAATATTCACATTAGTCCCGGTTCAGTCTAGAACCGGAACTAATGTGAGCATTGGTCCCGGTTCGTGCGGCTAAGGCATTAGTCCCGGTTCACCTGGGCCCTTTAGTCCCGGTTCGTGCCACGAACCGGGACTAAAGGGTGCGATGACCTTTAGTCCCGGTTCGTGCCTCAAACTGGGACTAAAGATTAGACCTTTAGTCCCGGTTTGAGGCATGAACCGGGACTAATGGAGTTGAGACCTTTAGTCCCGGTTCGTGCCACGAACCGGTACTAAAGGTCCCATTTTCAAACTCTACCCCCCTGTGGATCACCTTTTCAGTTTTTAAAAAAATAAAAGAAAATGATGGAAATGTCAAAAAAATAAAAGAAAATAAGTTTCCCATGTGATATGTGGTCTAGTTGTTGGGAAAATTTGCAAATGTGAATTTTGACTTTATTTGCAAAATCTCTCTGGAATTTGTAAAAATGGGCATAACTTTTGCATACTAACTCGGATGAAAAAGTTTTTTATATGAAAAATCATCTACTCGAAAAGTTACATCCGAATTTAACTGGGGGAACCCCGTTAAACATTTTCAAAATCCTCAAAAACCTAACAGAAAAAAAGATACATGGCTTTTAAGATCTGGAGAGGCAAAAAAATTCAAAAAAATTCAAACTGTGGTCAAACTGTGGTCAAACAATGGTCAAACTAATAATTCTAGAATATTAGTTTTACTAAATAATTATTTTAGTTATTTTGAATTTGGTCAAATCTGGTCAAACTATGGTCAAACTATGGTCAAACAATGGTCAAACTAATTATTCAAGAAATATTAGTATTACTAACTAATTATTGTTTTTTTAAAACAATAGTTTCAAACTCAAACAGTGAAATGTGTCACTTCATGCTCAAGCAAAATTCCTGAGGGTTAATAGGATTGACATCTTACTATTGTCAGGAAAACAACAAGTGCAGACTTGGAAATGAGGGAGAATAGAACCCGGAAGTTAAGCGTGCTCAGGCTGGGGGAGTGGGAGGATGGGTGACCGTTCGGGAAGTTAGATGATTTGGAATGATGAGAGGTGATTAGAGATTAGAGGATAAATTGAGTAGTGATGAGGGGGTGGTGATTAGGGATTAGAGAATAAATTAATTCAGAAATTTGAAAATAAAAAAATTCAAAAAATAAAATAAAAAAATTCAAAAAAAATTCAAAAAAAAATCATAAAATTTCCTTTAGTCCCGGTTGGTGTTACCAACCGGGACTAAAGGTGGAGCTCCACGTGGCCGCGCCCTTTAGTCCCGGTTCTGGATTGAACCGGGACTAAAGGGGAGAGGCATTAGTACCGACCCTTTAGTCCCGGTTCAAAAACCGGGACTAAAGGGCCTTACCAACCGGGACTGAATCCCCTTTTTGTACTAGTGTCAAATGGTGTAATAATGCATCTAGATCAAATGGCACAAGTTGGAGAGAATGTTATCTTGATCAAAGTGCCCCAAAACCCTCTCTGACCAGAATCAAATTTGAACAAGTTTGTACTACCAACTTTCTCTCCTTGACCCCAACTTTTGTGAGCATGTTCACATGACCAAATAAGGCCACTACACCAAGTGGTGCATCAAGGATAAATGATTTGCTCAACTAGATCTACACAAGTTCATTTCTGTTGATTTCTAGGGCTTACGAAAGTTACATTGGCCACTTTGCCCAAATGAGCTCCAAATTGGTGGAAGATCCTATTTATATGTGCCATTTCACCCTGTGGAGCCTCATTCCAAATGGAGTTCATTTGCTTACCCAAACAAGCATCAAACACCTTCTGTCACTTTACCAAAATTCCATTTTGACCCCTTCCACTAATCTCCTTGAGCTCAACTTTTTACCACATCTCCTCCTAGTCCTCCTCTACCTCCAGTAGCAATGGCTGCACTTCAGCTCAATTATTTGGGGGTGAAACCCTCACTTTCTCTCTCTGGACAGCCTCTTTCTCTCTCTCCATCAACCTCTCTCCTCACCTACTAGCTCTCCAGGGCATCCAATGCCTCTCCACCCATCTTTACTACCCCCAAGCACTACCAGACATCAGTGGCCGCGCCCACATTGCCAAAAAAATGGCATGCCGACCATTTGCACGCTCTGGAGAGCGATACAGTGCGCTCCCGCACTGTAGCCGCCCCCTTCCAACCGCCTCCGGCCACCTTGGGCCTCCCCCTCGTGTCCCCCGAGGTCACCTCGATGTCCACGACACGCAATGCTATCGGGCCCCTCCTCCCCTGTCCTCTGTCTCCCTCCTCGAGCTCACCCGAGCGCGGCCTGGACCGCGCCCATGGTGCACCAGTGCCCTCCCTATATAGAGCCTCCCCCCGAGCTCTCTCTCGCCTCGGTTGGGTCCCCCTCTCTCTCGTGCACCTCCCAGACATCATCCCTCTCCCCCTAGTGCTCTCTTTCCCTCTCCACGACCGGAGCAGTGCCGCCGGCCGCCGCTTAAATTTGTGGGCCTCGACCTCTCTCTCTCTCCCCCCTGAACACTCATGCACCCTCTCATCACCACCGCAAACTCACCCCGTGCTCCATCCCCTCCTCCTTGCGCCTTCCTCGCCGTGCCGAACCCGCCATCGCCAGTTCCCGCCGCGGCCGAGGCCTCGCTCGCACCGGCGCACCCCGGCGGAAAGTGGGTCCCCAGGTGGACGCGGGCCATCCTCCCGAGCTCGCCGGAGTCCGGGCGGTCGCCGGAGGTGGCCGGAGCCACCGGGACGGGCGCCGGCAAGCGCTCGGCCCCGCCCCCTCCGCCTCCTCTGTCGCGGGCGGGAGGAGGGCGAGGACCCTCCGGGTGGACCCCGCAGGTCAGTGACCCGCCAGCGGGCCCCTCCCATTTAAGTGGAAACTTACCCACCCGAGCGCCGCTTCCCCGCGGCGAAGACGCCCTGCGTGAATACGCCTCCGACGTGGCCCCTGCGCGCGTGCAGCCGAGCCGCTGGGCCGGCCCAACTGCTAACTCTCGCCCAACGCGACTGATAAGGTTAAAACCTTTTTCTCCTTTTTCTTTTTCCAGTCAACTTCAAAAATCCATAAACAATTCAATTTAACTCCAAATTTAATGATTCAAATTTCTTATGACTCCATAAATCATGCTCTTGCACATGGTGCTATTTGCACATTTTTCTAGAATCTTTCTCTTCATAAATATTTATCAAAACCCCAATTTCCATTTTTGTGATGAACTTTAGAAAATCACAGAGAGCTCAAATTTGATCCAAATGCTATGATTCAAATTCCTAGATGTTTCTAAGTTCATAACTTAGTTTATGAATATTTTTATTAATACTTTCTATACCACATAAATTATTGAGCCATTTCTTCATATTTACCAACTTTGCAAATTCATAGGAAATTCATTTGAACTCCAAATCCAGTGAAACCAATTCCTAGATGCTTCTAACATCATTCTTTGTTAAATGGGTGCCTTTGCTCATTTTTCAAAAATATGTTTCTGTACACTTCTTGCAATCCCATAAAACCCCTTGATCCCATCATATCAAAATGCTTAGAAATATCCACTTATCCAATTCCATTGAAATCACTTTGCTCATTCCTCATATGACTAGAGGTATCCTAGAAAAGTCAACTTCATATTTTTAGAGCACTTTTATTTTTGCCTTGTGGTGTTGCTTATTATGATTGTTTCCGACGTTAGTTGACGAAGTAGACGGAGTACTTGGAGAAGGACTAGAAGACTTGAAGACTCAGATGAACCAGTCAAGCAGCCCTTTGACCATGTCTATGAATCCTTTTTATGCATGTCATATAGCACTTTATTAGCGTTGCTTCGGAATCATGATGTGATGGAAACCACTTTGATGGGTTGCCTCTGTTACTTCCTCGTTGATGCTTGCATCGTGCATGACCCTACCTCCTTATGAGGGTTATGCCGGTGGGAGTAGATAGGATGCTAAAGTAGTGCTACGCAAAAAGGGACAGGAATATGCATGGTGATGGAGGCAAAGCATTTTCAAAGGACTTTTCGAAAACCCCATCAGGTGCCACTTATGCCCGAGGGAGATGATGAGATGGGTAGCCACTTGATGACGAAGTGGTGTACCGAGGCAAGTGTGTGTGTTGTTTTCGGAAATGGGTTAGATTTAAGATTTGTTGACTGTCCCAACCTTACATGCGCAACCACTCTACCCTTATGTGGGAAAGGGCATTATTGATTACTAGGGCCGATACTAGCTTGGAGCCCGCATTACTAGTGACGGGGGAGAGTAGGTGCTCTCTCTCGGGACAGGGTCGTGCCAGGTAGGGCGGCCATGACTGTTTTCACAGGGCACCGGATACACCGTTGTGTCCCCTCTCGGATGATACAATCTCGAGTGAGTCTCGCATGATGTACATCGTGAGGATACGGAACAACGAGTGGACTCCTTGTTAGTGTCGTCTAGGGAAAGATAGTGATCGGGTGCTTACCCCGGGTACTTGAGGTACCGCGGGTCGTGGATGACACGGAAGTTCCCCGGATCTTGTGGGTAAAGTGTGCAACCTCTGCAGAGTGTAAAACTATTCGAATAGCCGTGTCCACGGTCAAGGACAATTGGGTGGTGCTGCTTAGACTACGTCCATATGTTTTTGAGGAACAACACGGTTTGGTACATTTGTTGACGTGAATCGTGAGGAAGTCACGATGAGCTTGAGTATGAGTTGTTCACAACTCTATCCCGATGTTGATGTCTGTAACCTCCTGATACTTGTTGCAGACGCATTCATATCCTTGATAAATGTTGATCATACTTGCATGAGAAAAACTAGCTTTCCGCAAAAATGCCAAATTAGCAGTAGTGCCTTGCATAATTATTTTGTTATCACCCTTGGGTTGCTTGCGAGTACATTCAAAGTACTCATTGGCTTGCCACTAGTTATTTTATTGGCCAGGCATGAAAGAACATGATATGAAGAAGAATACTGTGTTGACGAACATGCGAGCTAGGACGCTTCCCAGTCAGAATGCCTGTAGGGTTAAGGCAGATGGCATGGGTCCAAGTTATCGACGAAGATTTCCGCTGCAATGTTATACTCAAGGCTTGACCATAATGGTCCTACTTGTGTAATACGGTATGTATGGATGTAAGACTCTTGTTATTCAGCTTCTGTGTGTTCAATGAGCATTGATCTCTGGGATCACTGTACACGTGCATTCGGTGATCACGACTTATGAGACGGGGTCCCCACAGTATCTTAGTACTTAATTAAGTAGGATCAACTGCCCCTTTATTCTTACTGCATTAAACCATAGGTGCCAAGTGATTAGGCCCAACTTAGAATTCTCCTGAGCATCTATAAACCCTAAATGATGAAAACTTAACTTAGCATTTAGGGTGCCTCGACATCGATAAACCCTAAATGATGAAAACTTAACTTGGCTGCCTCGGATGCCTCGGTGTCGATGAGAACCTAAATGATGTACGCTTAGGCTTTTAGGGTGCCTCAGCGTCGAAAAACCCTAAATGATGAAAGCTTAGGCTTTTTGGGTGCCTCGGTGTCGACAAACCCTAAATGATGAGACCATGATCTTGTTCCTTGACAATAACCAACTTTTTGACCAAACTTTTTTCCTATTTAGAGCGAAACATGGCCCACAACAATGAGGCCGGTGGTTCGGGCGGCAAGCCATTCTGGGAGCTGTCCCAGGAGATTGAGGAACAACCTCACCACTATGAGGACGCCGCGGAAGACATCGATCCTGATTACACAACCCCTAGTGGTGTCGGGGATGACACCACTGATGGTGCCGCCGAGGATGCCACCACTGATGATGGCGGCGCACACACAGATGGCAGCCAACCGAAGAAGCAAAAGAAGGACCGGCGCCCGAATGCGCTCCGCGCCCTCAAGGAGGAATTCACTCAACTGGACTCCGACGGGAATCCAACGGAGCCCAAACATATAGTCAAGGGGTACTCGCTTCAGCTCGGGTGCATTCTCCGGAGCACCGTCTCGATCAACACCGAGAACCTTAGGCATAAGGACCGAGGGAATTTGCGCAACCTCCTCTTCACGAAGTTGCACGAACGATACAAGTTCCCCGCCGAATTTGAAAACACACGCCTCTCAGGGAATAAAGTGAACAATGCCGCCCTCACGAAGATGAGCACGGCCCTGTCTACTTGGAGAAGCGCAGTGAAGAGAATGATTGATAAAGGTGATAGTTATGACAAGATCAAGGTGAAATATCCTTTGATGAGCGAAGATGACTACAAGGAGTTCAAGATCAAGTGCAAGAGCCCCGCAACCTCCGAATCAAGTCAGTGGGGGAAAGAAATGTGGGAGTTGAACTTAGGGGAACACAAACTCGGTCCCGGTGGTTACAGAGTGGCGGAGCCTATATGGGACAAGGAGGACACGGAGCATGCCGAGCAAGGCCTACTGCCCCGCTTCAAGAAATACAGCGGTGACAAGCAGACCAGGAACTATGTCAGGGCCTGGTACAAGGAGGACCCGATAACAAAGGAGCTTACCATGGATCCGAAGACCAGGGCGCTTGAGCTTCTTCTGGTAAGGAATACACCCCCGCGTAATTAGCTCCATATGGTTGCACTCTAATTAATCCTCAATATTTCTAAATGGTTCATGTTCCTTTCGCAGGACACTGAAAGCAGTAGCGTGGGGTCGTCTAAGAGCTCCCCTTTCGACACCCCTTTAAATAGGGCGTTGAACGTAATGAAAAACAAGGATAAGCTCAATAAGCCGACGTCAGCTGGTCGTGTGGCCGGCAAAGGCTTGTCCACAAAATGGGGGTCATACTATACCGTTGGTGTGCGGAAGGAGAAAAAGACCAGCTCGGAAAGCCAGACGCGCGAGGTTCAAGAACTCAAGGCACAAGTGGCGCGGATTTCGGAGCTTGTCCAAGAGCAAGTGCAACAACAACTTGGAACGACGCTCAACGCCATGGTGCCTACGTTAATTCATGGGCTGACGACGTGGATTGCGGGCGGCCAAAAGGGGCCTCCCCCGGTTCCCAGCTTCACGGCCAGCAACTCGCACAGCGCGCAGGCGGCGCCATTGGTGTCTCCGGCGGCAGCGCCATTGGTGTCTCCGGCGGAGGCGGTACTCGTGTCTCCGGCGCCGGCACGGGCATTGGAGCTTAATGCACCCGGGTGTACGCCGGCCGGCACCTCGCCAGCAAGTGCCCCCTCCGTAAGCTGCACGCCCGCCGTTGGCGGTGCCTCGACATTAGTCGAGCTCGACGGCATCACGGTAACTAAGCCTCTCGGCTGATGACTTCATCTCCTTGCCTTTGACTGGGCATCCCTGACGCCCTGTACATGTTTTCGCAGGGCACCGCCAACGTTCCTTGCACTCTTCTGCACTTCGTGGGCGCTGATTTGGTCGATGTCGCCAAGGGCAGAATCGTTCAACCGGGCAACCCCATGTTCCACGGTAATCCGATGCCACCCACAATGTATAGGGTTGAAGTGGTTCGGGTGCTGCCAGACTGCGACGAGCTGTTACCTCCGATTCGACCCGCTGGGGCCGACGAAGAAGATGAGATGACCCTCAGCACCTACGTAAACTGGCCCCTGCTTTGGCCGAAGAGCCAGA
The DNA here is from genome assembly GCA_032464435.1 of Aegilops umbellulata. Lineage (NCBI taxonomy): Eukaryota > Viridiplantae > Streptophyta > Magnoliopsida > Poales > Poaceae > Aegilops > Aegilops umbellulata. The sequence continues at coordinate 145,162,093 of CP136059.1, read as the reverse complement.
TTCGTTTGGGGGCAGGGGACACCACCCCACAGACAAGACCGCCAGTCGTGCCGGCGCCAAGCCATGGCAAGAACGCCGCAACGCTACCGGACTTGCCGTACATCCCTATGGCACAGGATCCGGACAACCCTATGGCACAGGATCCGGACGACGACGACAACGACGATGGTACATTTACCAAAGTTGATAAGTACTTCGCCGAACATGGGTACGTTGACGAGTTCTGCGGGCCTCTTTCTCAAGAACCCAACCAAGACGACCGCGATCTAGCTGTTACGGCGGAGAAATCCAATTGCAACAGGCGTCGTCTGGCGTTCTGTTCTCAAAACACGCCTCCAGCTCCTGCCTTCACCGAGCCTCAGATAGCTGAGGTGCGAAATATTATCAGCCCCAACACGCTCAAGAAGGCGGTCTGTGAGCAGAACTCGGTCCCATTACAGGAGATCAAGAAGAAGGGACGGAAACGAAAGAATAACAAGGGCGCCGGTGCGAGCCAGCCGGCACCGAGTTCGATCCGTGCTCAGGACGGGCCAACTTCACCTAAGGATATCTCAAGGAGGGTGCATGTGGCGGGTAGGGCGATGCTACTGCCAAATATGTTGAATGCTGCAACCGGTGCTATGCGGAGTCTGCACGACAGTGTTCTTTCTTTGGAGAAGCAGCGTCTCAGAGAGAAGGATGTGGCATACCCGGTTTTCATGGCCAAGGTGCTAGAGGGCAAGGGCTTTGTGGATGGCGACATCGGGGGTACGATCGTCCTGCGGTTTGATGACATCTTTGCTATGTTTAACCTTCATCCGCTGCACTACACCTTCGTTCGGCTGTTTTCGCTGAGCATGCACATGCGGATCATTAGAGACAAGACCCCAGACATCGTGATAGTCGACCCCTTCTACATGCGTGCCAAGCACTTGAGCAGCATTGGGGACCGCCAAGTTGCGAGTTCACACCTCGAAGGCGTCATTCTGGCAAACGCAGATAAGGATAACTTCCTCGTGCCTTACTTTCCCGAGTAAGTCATCCCTTAACCGCCCCGTAACATATGATTTCTTAGATTTCGATCGTTCTTTTTTTTCTAACATTCCGTGTTCTGTGCAGTGACACACATTGCACACTCATCCTCTTAAGCCCGAAATATTCCATGGCCACGTATTTAAACCCGAACCGTAACTCCAACATAGACTACACAAATGTCAAGAAAGTTCTTGATGATGTTCTCCCCGGCTACGCCAAATCTGGAGGCACCTTCACCAGGCCAGTTCGTAAGTACGGCAAGCACATGTTCTCACACAATACGAAGTTCTGCTGCATCAAGCAGCCGCCTGGCGGTCAGAAGGATGCCTACTACGCCCTCCATCACATGCGGGCGATCGTAAGGGACCATCATCAACTTCTGCTACCAGATAATCTCAAAGATTGGGCCGCGAGCTTGTCGGCAGTCCAGGACGCGGACCTCAGACAAGAATTCTTTCGCATCTAGTCGGAGTTTGCGGACATCATCCATCAAGATGTCCTTCATACCTCGGGGCAGTTCTTCCTGAGATATCAACCGTCCAACAGTGAGATAGATGGAACGCTACAAATGCAGGGTGACAACGACCGCGATTTCATGATCATCACGACAGACGACGGCTTCATCCACGCTCCTGTCCGATGGGTCGACTCGAAAGTAGTGATGTGTAGTTCTAAAACATTGATTGGCTCATGTTGTAATTATACTTTAATGAATTCGTATGTCTCTTTGGTTTGGACAGTCGTTCAACTTAAATGTAATCGATGCTATTTATTAGTAGGGCCATGAATCGTGCTATTAATGTCTTGCTTTTCTCTTCCGATCCTTTTGTTGCATACTTACATATTGCTTAATTATGTATTGTCTGTTGTTTGGCTTGTGCATAGACATGCCGTCGTATGTCGTGTACAAGGGTAAGGTTCCCAGAGTCTACGACGACTGGGAGGAGTGCCGAAGATAGGTTCACCGTTTCAGCGGTAACAGTTACAAAGGGTACAACACTAGGGCGGAGGCCGAATCTAGATACACCCGCTATCTAGCGGGAGAGAGGAGGGAGCATTGGAGGAACCGAATGAAGACCAGTTTGATCACGATGATGCTCATCGTGATGACCACAGCTCTCTTCTATGTGATGATAGTTTAGATGATCGATATCGACTTGTAATGTGAAGACAAACTCGATACTCGCGGTCTTGAGACTTGTAATGTTTTATCTTTGTTCGGTCTTTTGAATTCAGAGACTAATATGATGAATTGTATTCGGAGACTAATCTTCTATTGTATTCGATGAATCTGATGTTGCTGTGTGCTGCTGTCTATATTCTGTCTAATAATAAATTGTTATTCTGTCTAATAATATATTTTGTAACCTGCACAAAAATCAAAAAAGAAAAAAAATAAACCAAATATTCATACTAATGGCGCATCACCACCAGGTGCGCCATTAGTGTGCCAAAGGATACTAATGGCGCATCAGCGTATAATGCGCCAATACTATGACAAAGCCATGCTTACGTATGGCCCCCCGGGAGGCACACTAATGGCACATGCTGTTACATACTAATGGGGCACTAGTGGGTGCGCCATTAGTATACCAGATACTAATGGCGCACCTGTGGTGTGACATTAGTAAGATATACTAGTGGCGTGCTACTAATGGCGCACTGGTAATGCGCCATTAGTAGGCAAAACCAGTGCGCCATTAGTAGGCCTTTTCCTAGTAGTGTAGCCACCCCGCTCACTGCACCCACGCGCCTGCACAGCCCCTCCGCCCTGCGTTCGCCGTCGCCCGTCCGGCCGCCGCTGCTGCTCCGCCTGGCCCCGCGCGCCCGCCCTTGGCCTCCGCGCCGCCGGCGCCTGCTGCCTCATGGGGGGATATGCCCTGCTCCCCCTGCCATTGCGCAACTGCCCCGCCATGCGTGAGCGCGCACACTCGGGTTCGCCCCGGGGCTCCGATCCACGGGCGCCCGCTAACCTGCCCCGTATGCCCGTGCCCGTTAAGGCCTTTTGGCCCAATGACAGTGCCCCCCCCCCCCCCCGCTCAGAACGTTTTAAAAAATATATATATGAAAAAAATATAAAAATAAATTTAATTAATTAATTAATTAAGTTAATTAATCCTAGTTAATTAATCTAATTAACTAATTAGTTTAGTTAAACAATAATTAGTTTAACCTAAACCCTAAACAACCTAAGAGTGTATGACACGTGGGTCCCCCTGGACACACACGTCAGTTTGACCAGTCAACACCCCTGTTGACTGCTGACATCATGATGACGTCAGCAAACACTGTTCTGGATAATGTTGAATTAGAATAATTATATTAATCCTAAAATTGATTTAAATCTTTTAAAATTAATATAAAATAAACCGTAACTCAGATGAAAATACATTCTACATGAAAGTTGCTCAGATCAACGAGACGAATCCGGTTATGCAGCCTGTTCCTCCGCCACACATCCCTAGCATAGCAAACACACAACTTTCCCCCTCCGGTTCATCTGTCCAAAAACGTGGAACACCGGGGATACTTTCCCGGATGTTTCCCCCCTTCGCTGGTATCACCTACCACTACGTTAGGTCACCCCTAGCACCGCAATATTGCCGCGTCTTGCTTTGTGTTACATTTGATTGCTCTGTTATTTATTGTGTTCCCCCTCCGTTACTTCTTTCCGGTAGACTCTGAGACCGGTGCCGATGTCCGTGTGTTCGACTACACCGAAGATGACCCCTCGTTCTTGCCAGAGCAACCAGGCAAGCCCCCCCCCCCCTTGATCACCAGATATCGCCGACTCTACTCTTTATTGCTTGCATTAGAGTAGTGTAACATGTTACTACTTTCCGTTATCTTATCTTGATGCATAGCATGTCCTTGTTACTACTGTTGTTACCTTTACCTGCAATCCTACATGCTTAGTATAGGATGCTAGTTTTCCATCAGTGCCCCTACATTCTTGTCCATCTGTTGTGCTATACTATCGGGCCGTGATCACTCGGGAGGTGATCACGGGTATATTCTATACTATATACATGATACATGTGGTGACTAAAGTCGGGTCGGGTCGAGGAGTACACGCGAGTGATTCACGGATTTGGGGTTGTAAGGACCTTTGTCCCGACGGCCCTCTAGGTGGATCTTTATGGCGGAGCGAGAGGGCAGGTTGAGACTACCTGGGTGTGAGGTGGGCCTGGCCCTGTCGGCGTTTGCGGATACTTAACACGCTTAACGAGATCTTGGTATTTGATCTGAGTCTGGCTACTGGCCTATACGCACTAACCAACTACGTTGGAAAGATATGGGCACTCGGCGTCGTGGTATCAGCCGAAGCACTTCGTGACGTCAGCGACTGAGCGGCGCGCGCCAGATTGGGCCGCGTAACATGACTTCCGTTGTACTAGAGGTTCCTAGGTCTGCTTCCGGCCGCCCACGCAACATGCAGGTGTGCTAAGGGCGATGGGCCCAGACCGCTGTGCGCTTAGGTTTAGACCGGCGTGCTGACCTCTCTATTGTGCCTAAGTAGGGCTGCGTCGTGTTGATCTTCCGAGGCCGGGCATGACCTAGGAAAGTGTGTCCGGCCAAATGGGATCAAGCGTATAGACATAAGTTCATCTATTCGAATAGCCGTGATCTTCGGTAACAGGACGACTTGGAGTTGTACCTTGACCTTATGACAACTAGAACCGGATAATTAATAAAACACACCCTTCTAAGTGCCAGATACAACACGGTGATCGCTCTCTAACAGGGCATCGAGGAGGGGATCGCCGGGTAGGATTATGTTATGCGATGCTACTTGGAGGACTTCAGTCTACTCTCTTCTATATGCTGCAAGACGGAGGCTGCCAAAAGTGTAGTCTTCGACAGGATTAACTATCCCCCTCTTATTTTCACATTCTGCAGTTCAGTCCACTGATATGGCCCTTTACACATATACCCATGCATATGTAGTGTAGCTCCTTGCTTGCGAGTACTTTGGATGAGTACTCATAGTTGCCTTGTTTCCCCTTTTCCCCATTTCTCTACCCGATTGCTGCGACCAGACGATGGAGCCCAGGATCCAGACGCGATCGTCGACGACGACTCCTACTACACCGGAGGTGCCTACTACTACGTGCAGCCCGCTGACGACGACCAGGAGTAGTTATGAGGATCCCAGGAAGGAGGCATGCGCCTTGTTCGATCTGTATCCCCGTTTGTGCTAGCCTTCTTAAGGAAAACTTGTTTAACTTATGTCTGTACTTAGATATTGTTGCTTCTGCTGAATCGTCAATGACCGAGCACTTGTATTCGAGCCCTCGAGGCCCCTGGCTTGTATTATGATGCTTGTATGACTTATTTTATTTGTAGAGTTGTGTTTAGATATCTTCCCGTGAGTCCCTGATCTTGATCGTACACATTTGCGTGCATGATTAGTGTATGATTGAATCAGGGGCATCACAAGTTGGTATCATAGCCGACTGCCTGTAGGAATCCCCCTTCAACACTCCTTGGCCGAAGTCGAGTCTAGACATTGCAAAACTTTTACTAACATGGCTGTGTGTCTTACGTGCATACGTCGCCATTTGGTGGTAGTAGGATATTTTATTCCTCAACCTATACTCTGGGACTCTGATCTCCCTTCTAACCGGGTTAAATGATTTTACTAAATCTAACATTAGGATCTCATGATCACTTTCACCCGGAGAGCCCCTTATCACAGATGATCGCCTACTACACCAGAAGATTCCGAAGATACTCTCTGATGTTCTCTAAAGATTTTGTGCCATCGCTTTTGCAATTCCCTCCCATCGATAAACCCCCTAGGGATAACCACGTACACTTGTCCTTCATACAATCATTTCCCATTAATCTTGTTATTGCAAGAAACCCCAAAATTCTCTCTATTGTTCTGAACATCCTTTGAGATACTGCCTTGCAGATCTTGCCTCGTGAATTCCCCCTACGGATAATCACTCGCTCTTACCGAGTATCCGTTCTTCCCTCATTGTTCATATGATTCACAAGGTACATTGAAATGCGATCTGATCTTCCGGTATCCTCTACCCGCTATTGCTCAGCAAATACTTGTCTGCTTGCATTATGGATGCATTCCATATGGCTAGCAATATTCATAGTATCCTTTGTCATTGTCATTTTGAGTCCGTTGATTCAATATGTTGTGAATGCTCACAATCCTCAATCGGGTCCTAGAAATCATCCCTCTGGCTCAGACGTCATTTTGAACAAGAGCTAGTTCTCGACCAATCAAATTGTTGTCGATTGTGCCCTTAAGTCTATTCAACTTATCCATCCTTGATCAGAGCATCTGTTTCTGATCCTTGAATTTGGAATCATAATTCCTTTGCATTTAAGCTTCGTATTATTCAGATGATTCCATAACCTGTTGCATTTGCATTCTTTCCTCTTCTGGTTGAGTACCGATACTCACATCAGATCATTTGTGGACCATCAAGTCCTTTGTTGGATTTTATCCGATATTGTCCTTCATATTGAATAACCTTGTGAGCCTTTTCATGGGTATATAATGCCTTTGGTAAATTGTATCATCTGCTTTTGAACAATGTTGTACTTTCGAGCTGGTGATGTTTACTATTGAAGCTTGTGGAATATGTTTCCACGATACCCCGATGGGTTGAACCTATGCCTTCCTTATTATTTTTGAACTTGAAAGTTTTCACGAGTCATACTCTTCTGGTGTTTTGCCAGATAAAATTTCAACACTACAACCTCATCGAATGCGAGAAGTGAATGAATGGTTACGCATTGGAGAAGTGGGAGTCGACCTTGAACTTTGTGTTCATGCCCATGGACACGATGTAGACCCTATCATGGAAGCTTCTTGTAATAATAACTATTTTTTTTGATATAATATCCCTTGGTATCGGTAAATTGATCCTGTGCAATCGTGGCTCCGCCCATGATTGATCTCCTTTGATTTCATTTCTTAGACAAGGTGAAGTATTTGTCTTCTGCAGATCAATACCCCAGTTCAACCTCTACTTTGATTTGTCGTCGAGTATTACCCCCCTGGTATCTCAAGATTATGATGGAGCTACATAACTTCTTATGAGTTCTCCATCAAGTGCTACATTCTCATTGATTCCAATTTTTCACGGGCTCTGAGTTATTAAACACTCAAGGACACCGACAACTGAATCGAGTCCGCACTGCGATTCAACAACTCTTGGTAACCTTCATTACTTACGAGTTTGAACTCGATCACGTCATTCCTAGCCTACTCGGCTACATCATTATCGTGCTGATTTTAACTGTGCTACCTGGTCCTTAATGCTGGAGCACAACCTTCGACGGTGAGGTAATCTTACGTCGATATTCCTCGTCATATCAGTTCTCCTCGAACAGCAAACATGATTTCAAGTTTGTGTTGTACCCATGGTGCCAATAACCTTTCGCTTCATCGTACCTTTGACTTGATGTCATCGCTGCTCGATTACATCTTCATGGAATCTCTCGACAAATGTGTCATGATCATCATCAGCATTCTGAGCTCTCCCAGGTTATCAATCGAATTCATGATGGGAAATACCATCCTTGCCCCTCAATGCTTTGTGTTGTCATCAGCAACATTCTTGCCTTTCCCCAACACAAACTTGTTTATTGTTTTGTGTTGTACCTTGAGCTCCTCGCTATTTAGCTCCTGATCTGTTTTACCTTGGAGAATTACCATCTCTTTTTGTCAAGAATGTGGTGAGTATTTCACCACCTCTTAAGAATTCTTGATATAATAATACTTCTCGCCATCTCCGTTCATTTCTTAGTCCCCGTGTTGTTTTAAACGAAAGACCGACAATTGAGCTATGACGTGTGAATTCAAAACTTCTAGCAACCCTATTGCTTTGAAGTGAATGGGCAATATTTTCATTCGAAGTCTTTCGATAATTGAATCACCATTCTAACATTGGTCGTGCAACCCAACCCATATTTCGAGTGCACCTTTCCACCAATGATTAATTGTGTATGTTTTCCTCGAGCATACATCATTATATCATTTGATCTGACAAATGTTATCTCATTGTTCACCTACTTGTGGAAATCCATTTTTATGGAAATCTTGACGAATTATCACCGAGTCCATCATCACCTCCTCATCCTCTCTTTGGCATGCTGAACTCTTGTTTTGACACTCGCTTCCATAGTTCATTTCTCAAGAATCTTACATTGTCATCTCGTCAATTTGTGTTGCACGTTTTCTTCTCTGGCATCCTAAGCCAGAGGTATCCCGACACCAATCGGATCTAAACCTCGGTCAGATATGATGGTTGGGACATTTCCAAGAGTTATAACATTGGTCTTGATATGACCCGGTAAGGTGATGTCATGCCTAGCACACCTGGCCGGAGGACCTATTGTTATAGTTTCCTTTTTGTCAAGGTTAGTCATTCTTCCATGAGGAAATCATAAGACTTATTCTATAAGTTGTTGCTAATGGATCCTTTTTGTTTCCAAAGTCTGATCTTCACCTGTTGACCATGTCTATGCTATCTTGAAGCATGTCTGTGGTACCCGATTTTCAACAAGAACATTTGAAGCCCAACCAGGTCAAAAAAACATTTGAAGGCCAATGCTAAATGTTTCTTGCTCAATTATCCAAACATCGTTGTATGGGTAATGTCATGAAATTTCTCTCCCCTTACCTAAGGAGTTTTCTACATTATATCCTGTCATGGATATCGTGGTCTGCTTGTCCTTGGGAAGGATATACCCCTGAAATATGTGTTTAAGCACATTTTCCTTTCCATTGTTCTATTTAATCTGGAAATCACATTTTCCTTTCCATGGTTTTGTTTGACCTTCCTTGGGGATTATATGATCTAAGCAAAAATAATTCCCAACATATGCAAACACCTCGATGTACAACTCTGTCAGAGAGACCCTGTTACTATTGTTGATGACATTCCGGTAGCCACCGATGGACGAGAACTTTGCCTATTGGTCCGCCTCGTTCAACGAGCAGGAAAATGGTTCTCTTCGTCCCTCGCCCTTGGTACCGACGTGGCCGACATAATTGATAGGCTATCCTCTGACATGCCTTGTTATCATGACTGTGCAAAATATCATCGCCCTTTTCTACTTTTAATCCACATGTGGGCCCATAACCCACAGGTCCCAGGATCAAAACCTGACTGTCCTGTATACCCCTATCTTCGAAGTTATTCCTCACGATTGTCTTCTTATGAAGATCACCAGCCACCTTACTAGAGATGATCTAATCTGGTATCATACGCGATACTTATTTTCGTTCCTCTGGACCCCTTTCACACTTTGTTTCAGGCATTGAACGATTGCCTACCCGCTCGTCTCATGGTACTTACTTACTTTGCTCTCGATATTGTCTTAAGTTTCAATTCGAGAGTTACTTCCGCCACCTTTCTCGATATTATTGACCAGATAGTCGACCTTGCAGAGGTCTGTTCTCCCGGAATGCTCACCCTTTATACTTTCGTAAGTACGATGGAGCTCCTGAGAAAGGACGCCGACATCATCATGATGTCCTAAAGCAGAGAAATGAAGACATCAATGTATTGGACCGGCCTCTTCGAGAAGAGCAAGCCAAGATGAGAAGACCCGCTAGATTCGTTACCAAACCTTCCCCCTTTCACTACCTCTTAAATCACGGGACGAGATTTCTTGTAGTGGAGGAGAATTCTGACGCCCGGATAATTAGGCTACAGTATCCCACATTAATGATGCCACGTCACTTCGATTACTGTTGCTAATCTCGCGTTAGTTCAAAAACCGATTTGAATTCAAAATCGAAATCAAGCAAACAATAAAAATTTTCAAATATTAAAACTAAAATGTTCGGAGTGAACCAATTAATTTATAGGAAGTTATGGTGGGGAGAACACATTTATTATAAAAGGTTTAAATGCACTTACGTAATTAAAGCAGTAGGTAAAACAATTAAATAAATGCCTTTCTATTTATAAAATACTAGAATATCTTATTTAGTTGCCTGAAATTAATGGGTCAGTAGCATAATTATTATTGCTAATTTGGGACTTGATTTTAGGTTTTATAAAACTGTAATGAATCAAAATGAAATAAAAATAGAAAAGAAAAGTAGAAAGAAAATGAAACTAACAAAATAAAAGCAAAGCAACCCCCCCTCACTAGGTCAACCGTGGCCCAGCTGGCCAGCCCCACTGGGCGAAGGCCCAACCAGCTGCGCCCCAATCCACTCCCTTATCCCCCCACCCCGGTCAAACCCTAACCGAGAAACCCCCGCTCGCTCCCACTCCCTCTCTACCTCCCTCCCCGATCCAGATCGGGATCGGGGGCGTTCGAGCCCGGCGCCGCTAGACCTCCCCGTGGCCGATCCCCGCCAACTGGAGAGCCACCTTGTCGACGCTGCCTCCCCATCGAACTGCGTCGTCCTCATCCCCCCTCGCTGGACGCCGTGGACGCGCGCCGCCCCGCCGCGGCACCAACACCTCGACCTCGCAGTCGCCCCGTGAGCCTCCCCCTTCCTCCTCTCTCCACCGTGTCGCGCGCACGCTCCGCCGTGGTCGCGCCCTCTTCCCGCGGCTCCGTCGTGCCTCCCCGCTTGTGCTAGTCCCGCTCGCCGGCCAGCCGCGCCACCGCCGCCATGCTCGACCCGCGCCTGAGCCAGCCACATCGGCCCTCGCCCCGCACCCATTCCCTGCACGCCGCTCGGGGTCGCCCCTAGCGCGCATCCGCACGCGCCCTGGCGCATGAGCCTGTGTTGCTGCCCCGCTCGATGCCGCCAGCCACCCCGCTCACTGCAACCACGCGCCCGCCCAGCCCCTCTGCCGGGGTTTTCTGGCTCCCCGAGCACCTATGGGGACGGAGCCCCTTCTCGGTTCAGCGGGGGGCGGAGGTCGCGCGAAGAGCGGATCGAGGCGAGGCATGCGGGGTTTTTTTTACCTAGCTTCGGAGCTCTCCGGAGAGATAATACTCCTACTGCTGCTTTGTGGATTGTATTGAGTTCTTTCTCGGGAGCGCTGAGTGCTAGAGTACACTCAAGCAGCTAACGAGACCGAGCATTCTTCTGTTTTCCTCTCAAAGATCGCTCTCCGGGGTCCGATCCCCCTCTACGTTGTGCATGGGCCTCCTTTTATGTGTTCAAGGGGTCTCCAACAGGTGGCAACATAGGTAAGGGCAAAAATGGGAATAAGCTGTGGTAGGTACAGCTACCTACACAGTGCATCATACCTAACCCTGACGGCAGGGGACAAAAGCATTAAATGCCTATCTACGTCGCCCAGACGATGCAGAAAAGGGACCGTCAGGGGCGCCACCGCTTGCCACGATGGCGATCTTGTCAGCGCTGCATGCCACAGTGTACCCCTGGCTGCACAGCCTCCCGCCACGTACGCTAGGAAGGGTCCCGGAGCGACACGTAGGTGGGTGAGCTAGAGCGCGGGTACAGAGTGGTTGCCCGCCGCGGCAAGTGCCTTGCCGCGGCCGTTGTCTTGCCGCGTCCGGGAGCTTGTCGCTCGCCGAGTCCTGCCGGGACGCGTGGCGCGTCGCGGCAGGTTCTTTGAGATGCTCTGGTTGGCCTTCCCGGCAAGCTCCTCTTGCCGCGGTCTTGTGCCTCGAGCGGCCTTCCCGGCAAGCTCCTCTTGCCGGGGACTTGTCTCCTTGGCTTAAATACTTTGTTCTCGAATGGCTCCAAAGGGGCCATAGAGAGCCTTGGCGATCACCTGGCGGGCCTTGCCGCGGGGTTCTGCGACTGCCCGTGCACAAGTTCGGGATACTAGGGTACCCCTACTTTAGTACACCGACAGGAGTCCCCGGGCCTGGGCCACACACGGTGCCGAGCGCTGTTAGGCCAGGCCCAAAGCAGGGCACGAGCACGCAGGGCCTGGGTCACGTCGCACCTTGCTCTGCACCCACCACGCCCTCCCCGAACGGCACGCATCGATTGCGGCGTCGTGGGAGAGGTCGTGGGTGGTTTCTTTATTCAGAAAGGCGAAACGCCCGCCTCTTGGCGGTTCGTATCTCCCTCATAAACGGAGGGAGGCGTGAAGGCATGGAGGCGTGGTCTTCGAGGCGTCCATCCCCCACGATCACGGGGTGGGGAGAGGTCGCCTCATCCGTCGCCTCAACTCTGCCCTCCTCCCACGCGGCCTCCATGCGCTTGGAGTGGCGAACGGTGGAGGCGGGGAACCGGGTCGCCACAGGTTGAGGCAGCAGGTCGGGTCCGGTTCCCTGCGCCTCCTGCGTCTCGATTGGCTGAGCGGGGCGGCCGAGCCCCCACCCTGCTCCTTTATATGGAGCGGGATAGGGGGGACAAAAACCCGCATTCTCTCATCTCCTCCTTTCTTCAGCTTCTGTTCCCCTCTCTCTCATTCGCCATGGAGAAAGGGAACCCTGGTCCTTCGACGGTGGCGATGAGGGTTGCCACTAGGCAACGCGTCCCTCCTCCCCCTGCACCCGTGGTGGCAGAGCCAGCTGCATGGGGAAGAGGGAGGGGACGAGGCCGCGGGCGAGGTCGAGGGCGAGGCCGAGGCGGTCGGGGAAGAGGTGGGCGAGGCAGTCCGCCGGCCTCGCCTCCGCCAGCAGATCCTCTCCCCGTGGCGGACCATATCGGGGACGACCCTTGCGAGTTCTTCGTCAGGCTGCGTCGGCCGCCTCGTCGCCGCCTTTGTCTCCCGACTCCGTTTGCGAGCGAGATGGAGTTGGATCTGCCCGAGACACCGAGGTTGCACATGAGGGGTTGTGGAATCAGCGGTACGCGAGTCCGCGTTGATTTCCCGGCCCCTAATGTGATGTATCTTGGTCGAGGGTGGAAGACGTTCACCCGCATCCACAGCTTGACGGCGGGGCTCACCCTCCATTTTAAGCTGATGGAGGGTGGTCTCCTCTCCGTCAAGGTCTTCGGGTGCTTCGGGACTCGGGCACGGTGCTGCGTGGAGAGCTCCTCCGATAGAGAAGGCTCCTCCTCGGGCGGGAGTGACGAGGAGGACAGCGACAACGACGACGAGGGCGGCGGGCGGCGGGATGATGGGTCCGACTAGGTGTCGGGCGCCGCTCCGTGTGGCACCGGCGACCCCATCATCCGCATCGCTGGCTCCTGGAGCTTCTCGGGGTCGTCTCCTTGGGCGGCTGGCGTAGGGAGGCTGCGGAAGAGGAAGAGGGAAGGCGGCAAGGCCGTCAACTCGGAGTACGAGGGCGCGACGCCCTCGACATCGTGCTGACGTCCTGCCGCCTCGTCTTCGAGCTCTGCCTCCTGCGCCGGCATCACCATGCTGCCGAGACGTCCTCTTGGTGTCTTCTGCCACTCGTAGCTCGTCTAGGCGCCCCTTTTGCCCTTTTCGCCTCCTTGACCTGCCTCCTGAAGAGAGGGACAAGAGAGGGATTACGGGCATCTTATCTCTTTTCAATTTGTAAGCCCTCGGGCCTTAGTTGCATTTAAAGCTTGTAATCCAATTATTCATGTTTTTCATCCTCTTGTTCACTGTACGTGAGTGGAATGCTCTTTAATGAAAAGGGGATGCTTGCCGGGTCACTTGTCTCGTGGGTGGAACCCACGTCAAGGAGCGAATCATTTATATCTTTAAGATAGACACTTCCCTTCCCGGCAGTAGGCCCTGCCTTCTTCCCACGTCGCTCGCCCTTTCTCACGCTTCTGGCGGAGGCAGGGAGGAGGCGGGTTCAGGCTCCTCGCTTCGTCCCTTTGCTGCCGCGACTACGACCAAATCTGGCCCCGGGAGCGAGCCCGAGGGCCTAGAGTTAAGGGAGCACGATAGCTTTTAGGGAGAAACGAGGTTTCGCATACCCCAGCCCATAAGAGAATGCATGATATGGGATGAAAAACTTATCTGAGATCGCAGCCCCCGGTAACTCCGGTTCACCGTGGGCTATTCTTTGCACTCGCAGCCCCCGGCAATGCTAGCTTGTCGGGGTGTTGCAGCCCCCGGCAACATTGGCTTGCCGTGGTCCGGGTGTTGGTCCGTCCGTCTTCTTCCTTTCGTCCTTAAGTGGTCCGGTCAGGGTGCGCGAGTCCTGCGAACCAAGGGAAACGAAAGAACGACAAAAGGACGCACACTCGACCTCTAAGTTAGGGGTTAGCCGCTGCTAAGCACTGTCAACCCTAACCAAGGACGAGACTCGACTCAGCATGCATGCTAAAACTCAGGGCGCTAGCGCTTTATCTTCGCTCAGGGTCTGCGCCTGGCTTTGTACAAAGGATTACATGCAACAGCGGCAAGACTTGTACAAAATGGCGGTTGCCGGACAGGGTCCGACAACCGCGCCTTATGGGTAAAACTTACGAAGATGCTCGATGTTCCAGGAGTTGCTCACCGGAAAGCCATCTTCGGTCTCAAGGCGGACAGCGCCAGGCCTAGTGACTCGTTTCACCCGGTAAGGGCCTTCCCACTTCGGCGTCAACTTGTTGGAATTCTTTGCGGAATGAACGCGCCGAAGAACAAGGTCGCCTTCCTCGAGAATTCTGGCTTTAACTTTGCGGCTATGGTAGCGGCGCAAAGCTTGCTGGTATCGAGCAGCTCGTACAGCTGCCTGAAGACGGTCTTCCTCAAGGAGCAGCGCGTCATCTTGTCGCAGCTGCTCTTGCTCAAGCTCATCATAAGCGAGTACTCGAGGCGACCCGTATACGAGTTCCGTGGGGATAACTGCCTCTGCTCCATAGACTAGAGCGAAAGGTGTCTGGCCAGTGGCTCGATTTGGCGTCGTCCTGATCAACCAAAGAACCACCGACAGCTCCTCGATCCAGTTTCTTCCGCACTTGTGCAGCCTGTCGAAAGTCCGGGTCTTGAGCCCACGCAGCACTTTAGCATTTGCCCTCTCTGCTTGACCGTTGCTCCTGGGGCGAGCAACAGAAGCGAAGCAGACCTTGGCGCCAAGGTCTTGGACGTACTGCATGAAGGTGCGTCTCGTGAATTGTGTACCATTGTCGGTGATGATCCTGTTAGGGATTCCGAATCGGCAAACAATCGACCTGAAGAACTTGACTGCTGACTGTGCTGTCACCTTCCTCACTGGTTCCACTTCCGGCCACTTTGTGAACTTGTCGATTGCGACGTACAAGTACTCAAAGCCCCCGACTACTCGGGGGAAAGGGCCGAGGATGTCGAGCCCCCAGACCGAAAAGGGACAGGATAAAGGGATCGTCTGGAGAGCTTGTGCTGGCTGGTGTATCTGCTTGGAATGGAACTGGCACGCTTCGCACTTGGTTACTTGTGCAGCTGCATCCTGGAGGGCTGTCGGCCAAAAGAAGCCCTGCTGGAATGCTTTGCCGGCAAGCGCTCTTGCGCCAATGTGGTGACCACAAATGCCTCCATGTATCTCTACCAACAGCTTCTGTCCATCTTCCCGGGGGATACACTTCAATTTCACTCCGTTGACTCTTCTTCTATACAGTGCGTTGCCAATGAACTGGTACATACTAGACTGCCGGGCTACTCTTTCCGCTTCTTTTGGCTCTTCGGGAAGTTCTCCTGACTGGAGGAAACGGACGATCCGCTGTGCCTATGCTGGAGCCTGTGGCTCGATAACAAGGACTAAAGGCATATCTGCTGCTGCGGGAGCATCTGCTTCTACGACGAGAACCTGTGGTTCAGCCGGAGCTTGATGATCCCCGGCAAGCTTGCCGGAGCGAAACTTGTCGGGAGCGTCTGCTTCAACGAAACAAACCCTAGGGCTTGTCGGAGCAGACTGCTCCTCAGCACTCTTGGCGTTGATCTTGGGGACCTTCTTGGCGGCGGCTTCGGGAAGCTCTGCCGAAAGATAGTCACCAGAAACCAACTTCCTCTTCTTGCTCTGCCCAGTTGATGGCGTCACGGATGGTTGAGTCAGCTTGAGCACAAAGATCCCTGGTTCCACAGGTAACTTAAATGCCGCGCACTTTGACAGGCCGTCAGCGATGTCGTTCTGAGCTCTTGGAACATGTTCCATCTGTAGGCCGACAAAGCGCTCTTCCAGCTTCCTCACTTCATCAACGTAAGTATCCATCAAGAGACTCTGATAATCCTTGTTCACTTGGCGGACGACAAGCTGTGAGTCACCCCTGACAATGAGTTGCTTGATCCCGAGGTCTGCCGTGATCCTGAGACCGGCGAGCAATCCTTCATACTCTGTAGTATTGTTTGTTGCTTGATCCTTGGAAAAGTGCATCTGGACCACGTACTTGAGGTGCTCTCCGGTGGGTGCGACAAGCAGCACGCCAGCACCGGCGCCATGCAGCGAGAACGCACCATCAAAGTACATCAGCCACTCTTTGTTTGCTTCCTTGACGGGGATGCTCATCTCTGGAATTTCTTCGTCTGGTGTTGGCATCCACTCTGCTATGAATTCTGCCAATGCTCTGCTCTCAATAGTTGAAGTGCTCTCAAACTTGAGGCCAAAGCTTGACAGTTCCAGTGCCCACTCAACAATCCTGCCTGTTGCTTCTGGATTCTGCAGTATCCTCTTCAGCGGAAAGCGAGTGACAACTGTGATCTCATGTGCTTGGAAGTAATGGCGCAGCTTTCTCGAGGCCATAAGAAGGCCGAAAAGCAACTTCTGCACACCATAGTACCTTGACCTAGCCCCCTGCAGAAGGGAACTGACAAAGTAGACTGGGCGCTGCACCATTTTCTTCTTCTGTATCTCTTCGCACATCTGCGCAGATCCATCTTCGTCGGGACCAGAGCTCGTCGGGGAAGCCCCCTGCTTTTCGCTGGATGTGCTTGCCGCGGTCGCTGGCTCATCACCTGCCTCTCTCTCCGCTACTAACACAGCACTAACCACTTGATTGGTTGCCGCCAGATATAGTAGCAACTTCTCTTGTGGTTTAGGTGCGACAAGTATTGGAGTAGAGGACAGGTATCTCTTCAAGTCCTGCAGCGCAGCCTCCGCTTCCGGAGTCCATTTCATTGGACCTGCCTTTTTCAAGATTTTGAAAAACGGTAGGGCGCACTCAGCAAACTTAGAGATGAACCTGCTGAGAGCCGCCACGCAGCCTGCAAGTTTTCATACATACTTGATGCGCTTCGGTGCTTCAACCTGCTCAATGGCCTTGATCTTGTCGGGATTTGCTTCAATTCCTCTCTGAGACACGAAGAATCCGAGAAGCTTGCCGGACGGGACTCCAAACACGCACTTCTTGGGATTGAGCTTGAGGCTGATCTTGCGTAGATTTGCAAAAGTCTCTTCTAGGTCTTGAATCAGAGTTGCTTTGTCCCTGCTCTTGACCACTATGTCATCCATGTAGGCTTCCACATTTCTGTGTATTTGCGGCTCAAAAGCAGTATGGACTACCCTTGCGAATGTTGAACCAGCATTCTTCAACCGAAAGGCATTCGTACGAAACAGTACGTGCCACATGGAGTGATGAACGCGGTTTTCTCCTCATCCTCTTCTGCCATGAAGATCTGATGGTATCCTGAGTATGCGTCAAGAGATGAAAGCAAGTCGCATCCGGCTGTGGAGTCGACAATCTGGTCAATGCGCGGCAAGGGAAATGGGTCTTTGGGACAAGCTTTGTTGACATCGGTGAAGTCGATGCAAAGTCTCCATTTCCCATTTGCCTTGCGCACGACTACAGGATTGGCCAACCACGTAGGATGGAGCACTCCTCTGACGAGGCCTGCTGCTTCCAACTTCTTGATCTCTTCGGCGATGAACTCTTGGCGCTCCACTGCTTGTTTCCTGACTCTCTGCTTGACGGGCCGCGCATGAGGACAGACGGCAAGGTGGTGCTCGATTACTTTCCTGGGAAGGCCGGGGATGTCAGACGGTTGCCACGCAAACACATCGACATTCGCCCGCAGGAAAGCAATGAGCGTGCTTTCCTATTTAGGGTCGAGAGTGGCACTGATGGTGAAGGTACCACCAGTGCCGTCCTCCTTGGCGGACACCTTCTTGGTCGCTGGCGGAGCTGCCATCGTCTTCTTACACTTGCCGGTGGAGCTCGATGGTGCATCCTCGACGGTAGCGCAGCACTCCGAAGAGGTGCGCTTGCCGGAGTGGGCATCAGAGCTCTTGCTGGACTTGGTCTTCTTCTTCCCCCCGGGAGCTTCAGCGGCAAGTGTCTCGCGATCTGCGGCGGCTGCTGCTTCCCGGTAGATCTTGTCGGCACAGATAAGAGCGTCTTTCTTGTCGCCATGTACAGAGATGACACTTATCGGGCCTGGCATCTTCAGCATGTTGTACGCGTAGTGAGAGGCCGCCATGAACTTCGCGAGCGCTGGACGGCCGAGAATTCCATTGTAAGGCAATGGAAAATCGGCAACGTCGAAAGTGATCCTCTCAGTCCTGAAGTTCAGCTCGCTGCCAAATGTCACCGGCAGCGTGATCTTCCCCTTCGGCTTGCTCCTTCCCGGGTTGATTCCTTGGAATGTGCCGGTCTCTTCGAGCTCGCTGTCAAGGACTTGGAGTCTCCGGAGCACAGCGGAGCAGATCAGGTTCAAGCCGGCCCCGCCGTCAACTAGCATCTTAGTGACCTTGAGGTTGCGGATAGTTGGTGAGACCAACATCGGCAAACACCCGACAGCAGTTGTGCGATCGGGGTGGTCCTCAATATCAAAGATGATAGGCGTGCTGGACCATTTCAGAAGCTTGCGTGATTCAACGGGTGGTTCTGCTGCATTGACTTCCTGCACCCACTGCTTGAGTTGGCGGTGTGAAGTATGCAGAGAAGCACCGCCGTCAACGCACAAAACTTCTGTGGCTTTCTGGAACTCCTGCTCGCTGGTCTCGGCGTCATCCATGTCTTCATCGCCGTCGTCATCTTCATCCTTGTCGCGGCCGTGGGGAGGTCTGTCGCCTTGCCGCTGCTTGCCGTTGCCGCGGCGTCCCCCTCGGCCGGTGCGCTTCATACCGGATCCTCCAGCACCTCCTTGGGCCTTCTCCTTGTCGCCTCGCTCGTATTCGGCCTTTTGCAGCTCAACAAGCTGCTCGACCTTCTTGCAGCTCTGGAGGTCATGGCCAATGGTGCGGTGAATCTTGCAGTACTGCTTGTTGGTGCCATCCTGCTTGTCGGCGGCTGCCACAGCCTGGCAGTTGGCGCATGCGGCAACCTCCTTGCCGGAGCTACCAGTCTTTGCTGTTTTGGCGCCACCTTCGTTGCCGGACTGCTCGACAACTAGCACATCTTTGCCTTTCCTCTTCCTGTTGTTCCGCCTCCAGTTTTTGCTTGCCGGGGTGGCATCATCGCTGTCAGATCCCCCTGTTCCTACGTTCTCTCCGGGGAGTTTCCTCCCTTCCTCAGCACGTGCACATCTGTCGGCCAGGGCATACAACTCACTAACGTCTCTGATCTTGCACATCGCCATCTCCTCCCGCATCCTGCGGTTACGCACGTTCTGGTGGAACGCACTGATGACCGCGGCAGGGTGGACGTCTGGGATGTTGCGTTGCACTTGGCTGAATCTCTGGATGTACTTGCGTAGAGGCTCCCCCTCCTTCTGAGCAAGCAGGTGAAGATCACTCTCCTGGCCATGAGGTTTGTGGCCGCCTGTAAAGGCGCCGACAAACTGATGGCATAGGTCTGCCCAGGAAGATATGGAGTTTTCCGGCAAGTGCATGAGCCAGGACCTAACGTTGGGCTTGAGCACCAGAGGGAAGTAATTGGCGAGGATCTTGTCGTCTCGACCCCGGCAGCCTGCACCGCGATGGTGTAGATGCTGAGGAACTCCGACGGATGTAGCCTGCTGTCGTACTTCTCTGGTACGTCTGGCTTGAAATTCTTCGTGCTGGGCCACTGGACTTGCCGCAGCTCACGAGTAAACGCAGGGCAACCTACCGTGTACGGCAGGTCGCCTAGTTCCCCTGGCGCTTGCATGTCGACAGCGGGGCCAGCGTGTCGGTCTGATTGACGCCGCGTTTCTCTTCGGCGCTCGATGCGGGTACGAGCGTCTTCTAGCTGCCGTTCGTGAAGAACGTGGCGCTGATCGCGACGAGTTCGCGGATCTGAGGAAGCAGTGGAGTCGCTGTCGTGGCGGACCCGGCGAGTCGGCGATCTTGGCCTTCGGGGCGGAGAGTGCACGGTGTTTGCACCCCCACCGGTTTTGTCACCATCGGCTCGCGCTTGGCTTGCCTGCCGCGGCTGCGATGTGGTCGCCGGCCGTGGAGTGTCGCCGTTGGCAAAGCCGATGAGACTCTGAATGGTGGCCCTCTAGTCGTCGATCTTGTCTGGCGTTGGAGGGAAGTCTAGGAGTAGTTGAGCTCGTGCCAAAGCTTCTGCTGGAGTGGCGGGTAGCGGTGGCGAACGGTGCGAGGAGCGAGATATGCTCGGACTTCCAACGATGTTAGAAGGAGCAGTATTCCGTCCAGGCAACCGTGCCTCGCTCGCGCCAGCACGTTGGCGTGCATGTTGGCCTTGAGCATCCCGGGATCTACCAGCTCGATTTGGGTCCAGCGAGCGTATGGTACCGTGGGTACCACGGCGCTGCCGGTCCTGCGCCTCTTGAGATGGGCGCGGTGCGTCTACAGACGCCTGGTCGTCGTGGGAGCCGACTACGCCGCCGACGGGCAGCGCGGTCTTGTCCTTGGACTTGGTGGCACCGTGGGCTCCCTCATCGACGACCGTTCTTACACCGGCGTCCTCCCCACCGGCCGTTTGCTGCGGCGGCGGTGGATTCGACGCGGACGGCGCAGCCGCCTCCGAAGCCTTCTTCTTCGGCGGCATGTCGATGAAGATTTAGCTCGTGCAAACGCCGGACCAGGTTCACACAACCTCGACGCCCCCTACCTGGCGCGCCAAAGATGCCGGGGTTTTCTGGCTCCCCGAGCACCTATGGGGACGGAGCCCCTTCTCGGTTCGGCAGGGGGCGGAGGTCGCGCGAAGAGCTGATCGAGGCGAGGCACACGGGGTTTTTTTTACCCAGCTTCGGAGCTCTACTGAGAGATAATACTCCTACTTCTTCTTTGTGGATTGTATTGTGTTCTTGCTCGGGAGCGCTGAGTCCTACAGTACACTCAAGCAGCTAACGAGACCGAGCATTCTTCTGTTTTCCTCTCAGAGATCGTTCTCCAGGGTCCGATCCCCCTCTACGTTGTGCATGGGCCTCCTTTTATATGTTCAAGGGGTCTCCAACAGGTGGCAACGTAGGTAAGGGCAAAAATGGGAATAAGCTGTGGTAGGTACATCTACCTACACATTGCATCATACCTAACCCTGACGGCAGGGGACAAAGGCATTAAATGCCTATCTACGTCGCCTAGACGGTGCAGAAAAGGGACCGTCAGGGGCGCCACTGCTTGCCACGATGGCGACCTTGTCAGCGCTGCATGCCACAGTGTACCCCTGGCTACACAGCCTCCCGCCACGTACGCCAGGAAGGGTCCCGGAGCGACACGTAGGTGCGTGAGCTGGAGGGCGGGTACAGAGTGGTTGCCCGCCGCGGCAAGTGCCTTGCCGCGGCCGTTGTCTTGCCGCGTCCGGGAGCTTGTCGCTCGCCGAGTCCTGCCAGGACGCGTGGCGCATCGCGGCAGGTTCTTTGAGATGCTCTGGTTGGCCTTCCCAGCAAGCTCCTCTTGCCGGGGTCTTGTGCCTCGAGCCGCCTACCCGGCAAGCTCCTCTTGCCGGGGACTTGTCTCCTTGGCTTAAATACTTTGTTCTCGAATGGCTCCAAAGGGGCCATAGAGAGCCTTGGCGATCACCTGGCGGGCCTTGCCGCGGGGTGCTGCGACTGCCCGTGCACAAGTTCGGGATACTAGGGTACCCCTACTTTAGTACACCGACACCCTCCGCCCTGCGTTCGCCGTCGCCCGTCCGGCCGCCGCTGCTGCTCCGCCTGGCCCCGCGCGCCCGCCCTTGGCTTCTGCACTGCCGGCGCCTGCTGCCTTGCGCGGGGGCTATGTCCCGCTCCCCCTGCCATTGCGCCACTGCCCCGCCATGCGCGAGCTCGCACACTCGGGTTCACCCCGGGGCTCCGATGCCCGGGCGCCCGCTAACCCGCCCCGTATGCCCGTGCCCGTTAAGGCCTTTTGGCCCAATGACAGTGCCCCCCCCCCCCCGCTCAGAACGTTTTAAACAATACATATATGAAAAAAAGTTAATTAATTAATTCATTAACTAAACTAATTAAGTTAATTAATCCTGGTTAATTAATCTAATTAACTAATTAGTTTAGTTAAACAGTCATTAGTTTATCCTAAACCCGAAACAAACTAACAGTGTATGACAGGTGGGTCCCCCTGGACCCACACATCAGTTTGACCAGTCAACACCCCTGTTGACTGCTGACGTCATGATGACGTCAGCAAACACTGTTCTGGATAATGTTGAATTAAAATAATTAAATTAATCCTAAAAATGATTTAAATCTTTTAAAATTAATATCAAATAAACTGTAGCTCAGATGAAAATACTTTCTACATGAAAGTTGCTCAAATCGACGAGACGAATCCGGTTACGCAGCCCGTTTGTCCGCCACACATCCCTAGCATAGCAAACACGCAACTTGCCTCCTCCGGTTCATTTGTCCAAAAACACGGAACACCGGGGATACTTTCTCGGATGTTTCCCCCCTTCGCCGGTATCACCTACCACTATGTCAGGTCACCCCTAGCACCGCATATTGCCGCGTCTTGCTTTGTGTTACATTTGATTGCTCTGTTATTTATTGTGTTCCCCCTCCGTTACTTCTTTCCGGTAGACTCTGAGACCGGTGCCGATGTTCGTGTGTTTGACTACACCAAAGATGACCCCTCCTTCTTGCCAGAGCAACCAGGCATGCCCCCCCCTTGATCACCAGATATCGCCTACTCTACTCTCTATTGCTAGCATTAGAGTAGTGTGGCATGTTACTGCTTTCGGTTAAACCTATTCTGATGCATAGCCTGTCCTTGTTACTACTGTTGTTACCTTTACCTGCAATCCTACATGCTTAGTATAGGATGCTAGTTTTCCATCAGTGCCCCTACATTCTTGTCCGTCTGTTGTGCTATACTATCGGGCAGTGATCACTCGGGAGGTGATCACGGGTATATTCTATACTTTATACATGATACATGTGGTGACTAAAGTCGGGTCGGCTCGAGGAGTACCCGCGAGTGATTCACGGATTGGGGGCTGAAAGGACCTTTGTCCCGACGGTCCTCTGGATGGATCTTTGTGGCGGAGCGACTGGGTAGGTTGAGACTACCTAGGTGAGAGGTGGGCCTGGCCCTGTCGTCGTTCGCGGATACTTAACACGCTTAACGAGATCTTCGTATTTGATCTGAGTCTGGCTGCTGGCCTATACGCACTAACCAACTACGTGGGAAAGATATGGGCACTCAGCGTCATGGTATCAGCCGAAGCACTTCGTGACGTCAGCGACTGAGCGGCGCGTGCCAGATTGGGCCGCCTAACGTCACTTCCGTTGTACTGGAGGTTGCTAGGTCATCTTCCGGCTGCCCACGCAACGTGCAAGTGTGCTACGGGCGATGGGCCAAGACCCCTGTGCGCTTAGGTTTAGACCGGCGTGCTGACCTCTTTGTTGTGCCTAGGTAGGGCTGCGACATGTTGATCTTTCGAGGCCGGGAATGACCCAGGAAAGTGTGTCCGGCCAAATTGGATCAAGAGTGTTGGGTTATGTGGTGCACCCCTGCAAGGAAGTTAATCTATTCAAATAGCCGTGATTTTCGGTAACAGGACGAGTTGGAGTTGTACCTTGACCTTATGACAACTAGAAACGGATACTTAATAAAACAGACCCTTCCAAGTGCCAGATACAACCCGGTGATCGCTCCCTAACAGGGCATCGAGGAGGGGATCGCCGGTTAGGATTATGCTATGCGATGCTACTTGGAGGACTTCAGTCTACTCTCTTCTATATGCTGCAAGACGGAGGCTGCCAGAAGCGTAGTCTTCGACATGATTAGCTATCCCCTTCTTATTTTGCCATTCTGCAGTTCAGTCCACTGATATGGACCTTTACACATACACCCATCCATATGTAGTGTAGCTCCTTGCTTGCGAGTACATTGGATGAGTACTCACGGTTGCCTTGTTTCCCCTTTTCCCCATTTCTCTACCCGATTGCTGCGACCAGACGATGGAGCCCAGGATCCAGACGCCACCGTCGACGATGACTCCTACTACACCGGAGGTGCCTACTACTACGTGCAGCCCGCTGACGACGACCAGGAGTAGTTAGGAGGATCCTAGGCAGGAGGCCTGTGCCTTGTTCGATTTGTATCCCCATTTGTGCTAGACTTCTTAAGGCAAACGTGTTTAACTTATGTCTGTACTCAGGTATTGTTGCTTCCGCTGACTCGTCTATGGTCGAGCACTTGTATTCGAGCCCTCGAGGCCCCTGGCTTGTATTATGATGCTTGTATGACTTATTTTATTTGTAGAGTTGTGTTGTGATATCTTCAGGTGAGTCCCTGATCTTGATTGTACACATTTGCGTGCATGATTAGTGTACGATTGAATCGGGGGCGTCACAACAGGTTAGCCCAAGATCAAAGAGCGAGGTGCCCATGGACGTTCTACCATCCCACAGTAGTGGCATGGTAACCCGCAAGTATAGGGGATCGTTTGTAGCCTTCTTCGATAAATAAGAGTGCCGAACCCAATGAGGAGCTAAAGGCAGAACAAATACTCCCTCAAGTTCTATCGACACTTGACATTTTCTTTACCGAAAACAAGTATGAAACTATTTTGTAGGTGTGATTCTAGAACTACTTTGCAACAATAAACTAGAAGTACTTTGCAAGATAATAAAAGTTAGGTGTTTGGTAAAAGGGTTTGTGTCAACAAGAAAGTTATTTGTCCCTAGGCAATCAATAACAAGTACCGGTAATCATTCTTGCAATTTTACATGAGGGAGAGGCATGAGCTAGCATACTTTCTCTACTTGGATCATATGCACTTATGATTGGACACCTAGCAAGCATCCGCAACTACTAAAGATCATTAAGGTCGTGAAACCCAACCATAGCATTAAGTATCAAGTCCTCTTTACTCCCATACGTCATAACCCACTTACTCGGGTTTAAGCTTCTGTCACTCTTGCAACCCACCATAAGCGAACCATGAATATATTGCAACAACCTACAGTGGGGGCCCCTCACATTTGCGTGAGAACGGAGGGCACCGTAGGACAACACCATAAATAAAATATACAATCATACCAACCAAGATCACGATTAACCGATAGGACAAAACGGATCTACTCAAACGTCATAGGATAGCCAAATATCATTGCGGAATAATATATGAAGTTGAGCACCATGTTTAAGTAGATATTATAGCGGGGAGTAGAGGTGTTACACCACTACATAGAGGGGGAGAAGGTTCGTGTTGAGTGTAGCTAGATTGTTGATGTAGATCGCCGTCATGATCGTTGCCCCGGCGGCACATCGACGCCACCGGAAGCGAGGGGGAGATAGCCCCCTCCTTCTTATTCTTCCTTGGCCTCCCCCCTAGATAGGAGGAGGGTTCCCCCTCTGGTCCTTGGTCTCCATGGAGGCAGAGGGGTGGGAGCCCCTCCGAGATTGGATCTCCCTCTCTGTTCTCTTCTGTTTCGCGTTCTCCTAATCTGGCCGAAAACCATTTCTTATATTCCAGGAGATCCGTAACTCCTATTCCACTGATATTTTAACACGATTTTTTTATGGATACAAGCTTCCTTGCGCCCGAAGTAGAGCTCCAACCGGCGTTCGAGGAGGGCACAACCCACCACCACGTGCCAAGGGCCTCTGGCGTGCCATGGTGTCTTGTGGGTTGTATGGGCTTCCGTTTGTGGTGATTCCAGCTCCGAAAAATCAAATATATTCCAAAATAATTCTCCGTAAAATTTTATTGCATTTGGACTTCGTTTGATATTGATTTTTTGCGACACAAGAAACATGCAGAAAACTGGAACTGGCACTGGGCACTGGATCAATAGGTTAGTCCAATAAATCATATAAAAAGTTGCCACAAGTATGTAAAAGTTGTATAATATTGGCATGAAACAATCAAAAATTATAGATACGATGGAGACGTATCAGCATCCCCAAGGTTAATTTCTGCTCGTCCTCGAGCAAGTAAATGATAAAAAAGATAATTTTTGATGTGGAATGCTACCTAGCATAAACTTGATCATATATGTAACCATGGCATGTATATTAAGACATAAGTGATTCAAAACAATAGTCTACAATTTGACAGAAAGACATTAATACTCAGGCGTCCCAACAAAAAATCATGTCTTTCAAAATAACAACGCTAAATAAGCTATCCCTACAAAATCATATAGTCTTGTCAGGCTCTGTCTTATTAACACAAAGTATTTATCACGCACGACCACGATGACAAGCCGAGCAATTGGTTCATACTTTTTAACCCGCTTCAGCTTTTCCAACCCTCACGCAATACATGAGCGCAAGCCATGGATGTAGCACTACGGGTGGAATAGAGTATGATGATATGGGTAAATATAAAGAAGACAAAAAGGTAAGAAAGTCTCACATCGATGCGGCTGACAAACGGGCTATGGAGATGCCCATCAATTGATATCAACGTCAGGAGCAGGGATTTCCATGTAACGAATGCACTAAGATCTATAAGTGTATGAAAGCTCAATATGAAAACTAAGTGGGTGCACATCTAATCCTATAATGAAAAATTCACACTAGTATATGAAAGTGACAACATAGGAGACTCTCCATATGAAAAACATGGTGCTACTTTGAAGCACAAGTGTGGTAAAGGATACTAATAATGCCCCTTCTCTCTTTGTTTCTTCTTCTTTTTCTTTTTTTCTTTCTTTCTTTTTCTCTCTTTTCTTTCTATTCTTTTTTTCTTTTTTTTCTTTTTCTCTCATTGTCCGGAGTCTCATCCCGACTTGTGGGGAATCATAGTTTCCATCATCCTTTCCTCACTGGGGCACTGCTCTAAAAATGAATAATGATGATCATCGCACTTCTATTTACTTATAACTCAAAAGAAATAAAAATTACAACTGGATACCCATGACAAAGTATGACTCTATATGAACGCCTCTGGCATGTACCATGATATGCAATGATCTAGTGTAACATGTATAAAAAATGATGACCGGTGGCTGAGCCACAACTACCATGTCAGCTATATGATCATGCAAAGCAATATGACAATGAATGCTCAAGTCATCAAACGGAAGCGGTGGAAGTTACACTACTAGGAAAATGCTTACCAGCAGCGCCGGTTTTTGTGCTACCAGTAGCGCCTACACCAGCGGTACTGCTACGACGCTACAACTAATTTGTAGCAGTAGCGTGTTTTTGGGCCATGGCTACTGGTAAGTTCAACTACTAGTAGCGCGTTACTAGACAAGCGCTACTGCTAACTTTTATGTTTTTTTAGCATTTTGGCGTTGTACATGTTTAAACAGATATATCTTTTATACAATAACAACCCATCATGAACTAGTATGTTTAAATAGAATATTCATTACCACTTCTCATCACCATCAAACAATGTTCGTCAATGAGACATCATATAACCAGTTGGTCACTAGTCATAATCACAACTCCTCATCATCATCAACAACTCTAACAGATTGTAGCACATAATAACACATTCTAGCTACGACCTACTCCTCTCATAGGACCTACTCTACCCTCTCTTAGGTAAAATATCATAAAACAAGATAGGCATTGACGCTGCATTAAGGAAAATTGACTCTCCATAATAAAGAACGGAGATCATCCTGTCTCCAAGTCTTGGCCTACGCACAATGTTGCTTCCAAGTAGCTCTCTACGATGGTTCAAACATTTTTTGAAATCATCTATTATCATGGCATCCTCCCTTCTAGAAATCCGGTATGGACATGAGTGATGTGGATACTACGGCTGACCTGGCCGTGGTGGCCGTAAGCTCATAACATTAACGCGACCTCTCGTCAACATCAGATGAGGCACACAATCCGTCAGGATTTTCTATTCAAAAACATAGTAATAACTTTGTAGTTAGCAATATAGTTTAGTTTTAGAAGAATTTATGCAAAAGATGCACGGATGTCGTAATAGTAAAAAATCTTACCATGATATCTCCATTGATGTTACCGTAGTTCAACATGTTCACTAGTGGCACGTATTGACCATAATGTGGAGGAGTTTGATAATTGCTATTGTAATTCTCAAGAAAAGTAAAAAATGTGATAATACCATCTTGCTCCTTATAAGTTAATTGTGCTTCATCATTGTAGTAGTAGGTTCTGTCTACCATTTTCTGTACATTTTTTGAAGAATGAAAATAAGTTGTCAATGGCAATAAACTGTCAAATATTTTGAAATAAACAATATAAATTACTTAGTAAATATGTTTAAGAAACTCACACAGCGGTAGAACAGGAAGTGTGTCAACAAAGACCCAAATGATCATATCATTTTCGTCGATATCAGGATCACCAAGATCGAAGGTGAGAAGCATACCCTCATGAAAATCATACGCCTTGCAAAGGGCTTCCCAATTCAGGCAACCAAAATTGGATGAGTTCACATAATTCTATAGATTTAGAGCAAAATCATAACCATGATGGGTCCTTAGTTGAATTATCTTTGTCTCCATTCTTTCATGATCTTCAAAACCCATCTTCTCCAAGACATAGCGTCTTGCATGGCATGGGATAAGCTAGTCGAATTGTAAAAGACAGAAATTACATGTTGAAGAAGCAGAGAAGTCGTGCAAAAAATAACAAAAAACACTTGTCGTCGTTGCATACCGTTTCAACATCGAAGGTCTCTTGGAGCTTGATGCTGAAGCGCCGACCTTCTACCAAGTGAGGCCTGTCACACAGACCGCGCTCATCTTCGCAGTACTCGCACATAGCGAATTCCCTTTCATCATCAGACATTTCATAATAGGTAATTAATAATCCATCATTGAATATATATATAGTAGTTTGTAGAAAAGATCATCATATAACAACTAAAACACCTAAAATTTGTAGTTTGTAGTAGTTTGTAGCAAAGATCAACATCGAACCTAGTTTGTAGCAAAGATCATCATATAATCCATCATTGAATACATATATAGTAGTTTGTAGCACAAACCGTGCTCATCTTTTGCATTCAATAAGCAAAGAACTAATAGGTAGTTAATAATCCATCAGCGAATACATATATAGTAGTTTGTAGCAAAGATCATCATATAATATCACTAATACATCTCGAATAATAGTTCCTCTAGGTTCAGTCGGCCGCGGTGTACACCCAAAGAGAAGGAACCATCACCGGATCATAGCTCCGGTGAGATCCCCAATTAATCTGCCACGTATTCGAGAACCGTCCATTCGCCAATGCCACCAAGTAGCGCTGTACTCTCCTCCGTGACACGGTGCTGTACCACCTGCGCGGGGGACTCAAGCCTCTCCACCGATGCAGGCCCACGTGACCGCCACCAAAGAAGCTCCAGGTTGACGACGGGCTGGCTCCTCACTAAGCTGCGCTCACAGAAGGCAGCGCAACCCAGTACCAGCCCGGCGGAGCCCAGTCCCGGACATGGCCCCTCGGCTCAACCAAGAGTCCTCCGCCGAGTCGACGACGAGGATGTAGGATAGGCATCATCGACGTCGAGATCTAAATGCTTAATTATGAAAACAAAATAAATAAACACATAGCAAAATTTGGCATGACCTTTGCTAAAAATAGGACATATCGAGCGCCTGAAATTTGCCAGAACGTAAACGAATCGCCATTTCTGGCAAAAAATAGGCCACTCGGAAAATATGACATGTCCAAAATGTGACATGTTCAAAATATGACATGTCCACTACAAATTTACAAATAACAGGAAAAATTGCTTTAATTAACTAAAAAAATAACAACAATTGCTTTAACTCAAAAAATACCTACGATTCTGTTAACTACACCTAAAACAACTAAAACACCTAAAATTCTATTAACTACACCTATAAAACAACTAAAACACCTAAATTCTAGTAACTACACCTAATTAAAAACCTAGCTAAATTTATGTCCTAACTTTAAAACCTAGCTAAATTTAAATACCTAGGGTTCATACCTAATTATTCTAATAACCTACATTTTTTTAACTACTACATAGGATTCAAAATAACTACTCTAATAACTATAACTAGCTAGGGGGAGGGAGGATGGGGAAGGAGAGGGAGGAGTACCTCTCAGTACGGTGGAGGAGGGCTGGCGGGGGAGGAGAGCCGGCGCGGGGGTCGGGGTGGCCGGCGGGGGAGGAGGCCGATGCGGGGGAGGGCGGCCGGCGACGAGGAGGGCCGGCGCGGGCGACGGCGGCCGAAGTAGCAGGGAGGAGGGCTGGCCTGGGGGACGACAGCGTGCGGGTCGACGACGGCGCGCAGGGGATTGAGAGGGAGGAGTGTGGAGAGTGGAGTGACCTTTAGTGAGAGATGAGGCAGGCCGGGCCGGGGGCGTACGGGGGAGAGGGAGTGGGCTTAACAACAACGTGGGCAATGGGCCAGCGCTACTGCTAAGCCCACTAGCTGTAGCGCTGGCGCAAAACACACGCTACAGCTAAAGGGCCTGCCCTTTGGCCCCGGCGGCCCGCTAAACAGCAGTGCGGCCCGCGCCAACCAGCGCTGCTGCTACTCACTAGCAGTAGCGCCCTTTCTGGTCGGCGCTACTGGTAAATACCAGTAGCGTGTGTGCCCAAACAGGTGCTACTGCTAAAATTCTATGTATAAGCATTTTCCTAGTAGTGTTATATGGCAATATATCTAGGATTGGCCATGGAAAAGCCATACTATGTATGTATGGTGGTTGTTTTGAGGAAGATAAAATAAGGCTTATGTGTGAGCGTATCATATCACGGGGTTTGGATGCACCGGCGAAGTTTGCCCTGACTCTTGTGGTGAGAAAGGGCAATGCACGGTACCGTAGAGGCTAGCAAATTGCGGAAAGGTAAGAGTGCGTATAATCCATGGGCTCACATTAGTCATAAAGAACTCATATACTTATTGCAAAAGTTTATTAGCTCTCGAAGCAAAGTACTACTATGCATGCTCTAGGGGGATAGATTGGTAGGAAAAGACCATCGCTCATCCCCGAACGCCACTTGTAAGGAAGACAATCAATAATAAATCATGCTCCAACATCATAGCATAGCGAGAGTGTAACGCCCGGATAATCAGGCTACAGTAATCCCACGCTAATCGTGCCATGACACCTCGGTTACTGTTGCTATCCTCGCAATAATTCGAAACCGTTCAAAACTCAAATTCAAAATAATGACAGCAATAAATGTTTTCAAAATTTGAAACAAAAATGTTCGGTGGATGCCGAATATTACAAGGGTAGTTACGGTGCAACAAACATATTTTTATAAAATGGCTAAATGGTTTAAAATGATTTAAACATAAAAGAAATAATAAAAGAAAACAGAAAACAAACAAACAAAAATGGAAGGAGAGAAGGCCCCACTGGGCTTCGGCCCAGCAGGCCGGCCCTTTCGGCGGCAGGCCCAACCGGCCTCCCCCCACTTCTCCTTATCCCCCCACGAACCCAAACCCTAACTTACCCCCACCCCCACTCCCACCACTCCTCCCCCCCGCTGGATCCGGATCAGGGAATCCCGATCCCCTCGCCCTTCTCCCTCGCACGCCCGTCGCCGCCTGGACGTGCCGGCGACCGGAGCTCCCTCGCCGGCCTGCTTCCCCTTCCCCACCAGACTGCTCCTCTCCACCGCTCGTCCCTGTCGTCCTCCCCGACCTCCACCGAGCACGTTGCCCCGTACCTACTCCGCTCCGTGAGCCGCCACCTCTCCTTCTCTCTCCCTCGCCCCTAGACGTGCCCTGGCCGTGCGTGCGCACGCGTGCGCCATCCATCGCGGCCCCGGGTCGCGCTGCGACCGCGCGCGCTTCTCTGCCTGCGCCTCCTCTAACTGTCGTGGCCTGCCCCCCTGCACACCCCGCGCCGCCCCGCGCCGTTTCCTCCCTCTCTCTACTCCGCGCTGTGCCGACCGCTGGCACACGCGCCCGCACCTCGCCACCGGTCCGTCCGCACCGTCCCGCTCCCCGCGCCCATCGTCGCGTTAACCGCCCCGCCGCTGCGGCGCGCCCCACTGCTGCCTCCCGGCCATGCGCCCACGCGTTGGCCTCGACGACCTTGCCCACCGCGCGTAACCCTGGCCGCCAGCGCCCCGCCGCGGCCATCCCTCTGTTGCCTCCCCTGGCCGCCGGCACCGGCGTACGTCGTGCGTGCCCAGCGCCCCTCGGGCGTGCGCCCGCTCGGGCAGCGCCCGTTCGCACGCCCCGGCCCGCGCCTGTTGACCCGCGCCCGATAGGCCCCTGTCCCTATGACAATGGGGCGCCGCTCCAGAACGTCTTAATAAAAAAAGGAAATAAAATAAATAAATAATGAAATTAATTAATTAATTAACTAATTAATTAACTTGATTAATTCTGACCAAGTTAACCAATTAAGATTAATTAACCTAATGATTAATTAACCTAATTAACTACTGTTAATTAGCTAAGTAATTAGTATGACAGTGGGGCCCACACCCCTAATTAATTGTGATTAGTTTAATTAACCAGTTTAATTAAAATGTGTCACTGACCAGTGGGACCCACTGGTCAGGTTGACCAGTCAACCCTGCTGAATGCTGACGTCAGCATGACATCATGCTGATGTCATTAATTCATTTTTGAATTAATTAAATAATTAATTAAATTCAAGAAATTAATAAAATCTTTAGAAAATCATATCTTTTAAACCGTAGCTCGGATCAAAAAACTTTGTACATCAAAGTTGCTCAGAACGACGAGACGAACCCGGGTACATAGCCCGTTTGTCCGTCACGCACCCCTAACACATCAAACTCGCAACCTTCCCCCTCCGGCCCCTCTGCCCGAAAACGCGAAACACCGGGGATACTTTCCCTGATGTTTCCCCCTTCACCGGTATCACCTCATACCGTGTTAGGGCACCCCTAGCACCGATACTTGTCTTGTCATGCAGCGGTATTTATTGTTTCTCCCCCCTCTTCTCTCGCTAGACACCGAGACCGACGCCGCTGCTACCCACTATGACTACGGAGTTGACGACCCCTCTCCCTTGCCAGAGCAACCAGGCAAGCCCCCCCCTTGATTCACGGATTGGGGGCTGAAAGGACCTTTGTCCCGACGGCCCTCTATGTGGATCTTTGTCGCGGAGCGGCAGGGCAGGTTGAGACTACCTGGGTGAGAGGTGGGCCTGGCCCTATCGGCGTTCGAGGGTACTTAACACGCTTAACGAGATCTGGGTATTTGATCTGAGTCTGGCTACTGGCCTATACGCACTAACCAACTACGCGGGGACAGTTATGGGAACTCGACGTCGTGGTATCAGCCGAAGCTTTCGTGACGTCAGCGACTGAGCGGCGCGCGCCAGATTGGGCCGCGTAACGTGACTTCCATTGTACTGGAGGTTGCTAGGTCTGCTTCCGGCCGCGTTCGCAACATGCAGGTGTGCTCAGGGTGATGGGCCCAGACCCCTACGCGCATAGGTTTATGCCGGCGTGCTGACCTCTCTGTTGTGCCTAGGTGGGGTTGCGACGTGTTGATCTTCCGAGGCCGGGCATGACCCAGGAAAGTGTGTCCGGCCAAATGGGATCAAGCGTGTTGGGTTATGTGGTGTACCCCTGCAGGGAAGTTAATCTATTCGAATAGCCGTGTCCCTCGGTAAAAGGACGACCCGGAGTTGTACCTTGACCTTATGACAACTAGAACCAGATACTTAATAAAACACACCCTTCCAAGTGCCAGATACAACCTGGTGATTGCTCTCCAACAGGGCATCGAGGAAGGGATTGCCGGGTATGATTATGCTATGTGATGCTACTTGGAGGACTTCAGTCTACTCTCTTCTATATGCTGCAAGACGGAGGCTGCCAGAAGCACAGTCTTCGACAGGATTAGATATCCCCCTCTTATTCTGGCATTCTGCAGTTCAGTCCACTGATATGGCCCCTTACACATATACCCATGCATATGTAGTGTAGCTCCTTGCTTGCGAGTACTTTGGATGAGTACACATGGTTGCCTTGTTTCCCCTTTTCCCCATCTCTCTACCCGATTGTTGCAACCAGACGATGGAGCCCAGGATCCAGACGCCACCGTCGACGACGACTCCTTCTAAACTGGAGGTGCCTACTACTACGTGCAGCCCGCTGACGACGACCAGGAGTAGTTAGGAGGGTCCCAGGCAGGAGGCATGCGCCTCGTTCGATCTGTATCCCTGTTTGTGCTAGCCATCTAATGGCAACCTTGTTTAACTTATGTCTGTACTCAGATATTGTTGCTTCCGCTGACTCGTCTATGATGGAGCACTTGTATTCGAGCCCTCGAGGCCCCTGGCTTGTATTATGATGCTTGTATGAGTTATTTTATTTGTAGAGTTGTGTCGTGATATCTTCCCGTGAGTCCCTGATCTTGATCGTACACATTTGCGTGCATGATTAGTGTACGATTGAATCGGGGGCGTCACAAGTTGGTATCAGAGCCGACTGCCTGTAGGAATCCCCCTTCCACACTCCTTGGCCGAAGTCGAGTCTAGACATTGCAAAAACTTTTACTAACTTGGCTGTGTGCCTTACGGGCCCACGTCGCCATCGGGTGGTACTAGGATCTTTTACTCCTCGACCTTTACTTTGGGACTCTGAACTCTCTTCTACTCGGGTTAAACGAATTTACTAACTCAAACACTAGGGTCCCGTGACGACATTCACCCCAAAGTTGGATAAAAGCCATAGTTATTCCTTAGTATAGTGTTTTGAACAATTTCCACACTGTCATTTGACTCCTTTGAAACATCTTTGTTTTTAGATGGAACCTACGAGGCAGGTCGTGCGCCACACGACGGCCATTGGTGCCTCGGGATCACCGGCCGTGCCAGCTGAGATGATGACCTATCTGGGTTATCGCTGGCACCCCGAGTACACCGTCTTCGAGGAGTACCAGGACTTTAACCTGGAGCAGTACCGTGCCACCGTCCACCTCTACTCTCGGGAGTATGACTCCACTACTGTGCTGCACATCGCTTATGGTGTTGGAGTGACCATCGATATGGCAGTTCACGATGCTGCCTATGCTGCTCTGTCACGCCTTCGTTGGGAGTACCGGGAGTTGGACACCTCCCCCTTCAGGCACATTGCTATCGCATCTGATATTGGTGCGGAGGGCTACTACACTGCTGCCTACTCCACTGTCACCCGCGAGCCCTTCTACCATCAGAACCTGGTTCTGGATGCTGATGGGCTGGATCGAGCTAACCGAGCTCTTCGCCACGAGTTGTACACCACTCGTCAGCACCTCTACCGTGCTCTGACGATGTTGCACCCCTTTGTCGGATCTGGGGAGCTGTCGCGTTCTGCTATCTACCCAGCCAGGACCGTGATGCCCCAGGGTGTCGGTTGGCCAGAGGTGGGAGGCTACTCTCCCGCACTTGGTCCTCTTCTGCCGCCTGAGCGCCGGGTTCAGCACCAGAGTATCCGCGCACCCCAGGGTTGCCGACGTGGTGTACCTGTTGCCACACTACCAGCTTTCAGGCTACAGCTACCTTCACAGTGTCGCGTGGGACTGATGTAGACTTGCTTAGTAGTATTAGATGCATTCGCCGTGAGCCTGCGTGCCACCTATGATGTCTTAGTCTATGTACTGAACTATGTGTACCGAACTCTATGCATGATCTCTTTGGTAAGATATGCCGACTATTATGTGGTATCTATCGTGCTGCTTTCATTATGCATGTTTCACCATGAATGATTCTTGTCTTTGCAAATTTCTCAAATGCTGAACTACCCCTGTTATATATTAGCAGGATGGTTAGACCAGGTGGTCGTGGTCGTGGTGGCAACTTCCCACCACCGCCTGAGTACATGGCTGGTATGATCCAACAACTTGAGATGAATCGCCAGTTCATGGAGAACATGATGGCCCAGTTTCCTCGCCCCAATATGAACCAGGAGCCAGCCCCAGTAACTCTGCAGGATTTCATACGCCTGAACCCAACTGTGTACCGCAGCTCAACTCAGCCTCTGGATGCTGATGACTGGCTCCGTGACATCACCTATGAGATGGAGTCTGCTGGTGTAGCCCCTGCTAGCTATGTCACCTTTGCCTCCTTCTTCCTGAAGGGACCCGCAACTCAATGGTGGGACAGCCACAGGCGTACTCTGCCAGTTGGAACGATCATCACCTGGACAGACTTCCAAGACGCTTTCCGTGACCGCTTCATTCCTCAGGGAGTCATGGACCGGAAGAAGCGTGAGTTCCGCAACCTCATCCAAGGCAACAAAACTGTTGAAGCTTATCAGCGAGAGTTTCTGGACTTGTCTCGCTATGCTGAAGAGGACATAGCAACTGATGCACGCCGGCAGGAGAAGTTCTGTGACGGCCTTCAAGCTGACATCAAGCTCGCACTTCTAGTGCATGACTTTGATGATTTCACCACCTTGGTGAACAAGGCCATCAATGTCGAAACAGGTCTGCAGGAATACCAGAGCTCTCACAGGCGCAACCGTGACATGGGCTCATCTTCGGGCCCGTCCTCGTAGAAGCGCAAGATATGGATTCCCAACAGCATGTACCAGCCGAATGCAGCTGCCCCAAGGCAGTCCTATGCTGCACCTCGTCTGCCTACTGCTCCTGCTATATAGCCAGAACTTCCAGCTCCACCACCCGGAGCTCCTGTCCCCACTCCCAATAATGGTCTGTGCTACAAGTGTGGTCAACCAGGTCACCTTGCCAGGAACTGCTATCAGAATCAGAACCAGAATCAACTGGCCCTTCCAGCAGCTGGCCGTGGCAACAACCAGGCCCGCAACACCAATAGTGCCAAGTTTCATGGCTGTGTTCATGCCAACCACGTTGATCTGAACGAAGCTCAAGACCAGCCTGCTACTGCGATGGGTACACTCCTCGTAAATTCAGTACCGGCATCCGTTTTATTTGATACAGGAGCATCGCATTCATTCATATCAGCAGATTTTGCATTCATGCATGGCATTAAATACAAAGAGATGAACACTCCGCTAGTGGTACACAGCACTGCGGGCCAATGCCAAACCTCTATGGTTAGTCACGACGTTCCTGTTGAAATCGAAGGATTGGAATTCCTTGTCTCTCCCATCGTGCTGAAGTCCTGTAGCATTGATCTCATTCTGGGAATGAATTGGTTAAAAGCGCATACGGCTTCTATCATTTGCGCCACCAAGACCGTCCATCTGCTACACCCTTCTGATGAAATAATAAGCTACAATGCTTGTCTGGTTCAGAATGCCAAGGCAAGGCTCTATGGCTTGAATGCATTGAACGCCGCACCACTCGAGGGCATTGGAAACATCCCCGTCATGTGTGATTTCCTCGGCGTCTTTCCTGAAGAACTTCCAGGTATTCCCCCTGCTAGAGCTGTCGAATTCGTCATCAACTTGAAACCAGGCACCACTCCTATAGCCAAGCGACCCTGCAAGATACCACCACATGAACTCCTTAAGCTTAAGGAGGAAATCGACAAATCTCTTCAAAATGGTTTCATCCGCCCAAGTTGCTCTCCTTGGAGAGCACCTTCTCTCTTTGTCAAGAAGAAGGATGGGACAAACCAACTGGTACAAGACTACCGACCTATTAACCAAGCTACCATTCAGAATAAGTATCCTCTTCCTCGGATCAATGATATGTATGATCAACTGGCTGGTTCATCAGTGTTCTCTAAACTTGCCTTGAGGTTGGGTTACCACCAGATCCGTGTTCATGAAGAGGATATCCTAAAGACCGCCTTTGTGACTCGTTATGGTTCATACGAGTACACCGTCATGTCATTCAGCTTAACCAATGCTCCAGCCACCTTCTCTCGCCTGATGGACTATATATTCATGGAATACCTCGACAAGTTCGTCGTGGTTTATCTGGATGATATCCTGGTATTTTCCAAGAATGAAGAAGAACATGCTGAACATCTTTGTCTTGTGCTGGAAAAGCTATGAGAGCACCTGCTACACCAAGTTCTCCAAATGTGAATTCTAGCTTCCCGAAGTAAACTATCTTGGACATGTCATCTCTAAAGATGGTATTGCCATTAACCCTGAACGAGTTCAGGCTATTCTCGATTGAACTCCTCCGAAGAATGTCAAGCAATTCAGAAGCTTTCTCGGTCTCGCCAGCTATTGCCGTCGATTCGTCGAGAACTTCTCCAAGATTGCCAGGCCTCTTACTACCTTGTTGCATAAGGGCGTCAAGTTCCAATGGACAGACAAATGTCAGGAAAGCTTCCAGGCACTCAAGGACAAGTTGACTTCTGCCCCAGTGCTAGCTCCACCTGATACTAAGAAGGACTTCGTCATTTACTGCGACGCTTCCCGTCAAGGATTAGGGTGTGTCCTAATGTAAGAGCGCAGAGTGATTGCCTATGCCTCTCGTCAATTGCGCCCTCACAAAGAGAACAACCCAGTTCACGAACTCGAGCTTGCTCCTGTCATCCATGCACTGAAGCAGTGGCGACATTACCTTCTCGGTAATCATTGTGAGATCTTCACTGACCACCAAAGTCTGAAGTATCTGTTTACTCAGCCAGACCTGAACCTCCGTCAGCAGAGATGGATGGAGACTGTAGCAGACTTTGACTTGGGTATTTCCTATACACCAAGCAAGGCTAATGTAATGGCAGATGCCTTGAGCCGCAAGTCTTACTACAACCACCTCCAGGTTCATAAAGTTCAGTCCTCGCTTGTTGAAGAATTCAGAAAGCTGAACCTCCATACTGTTCCTCCGGGTGCACTCGCTCCCCCTCCCGAGGAGTTTCAGAAGATGAACCTCAATGTTATTTCCCAGGGTTCCCTCTATACCCTGGCTGTCGAACCCGATCTCGTGAGCTCCATCAAGACAATACAGGGATATGACTCTGAAGCCCACAAGATTAAGCGCTACCTCAATGAAGGGAAGCCCTCATTCTTCACCATTGCTGATGATGGCACCTTCTACTTCAAAGGCCGCCTAGTGGTGCCGTATAAGGAGAAAAACCTGGATATGACTCAGAAAGTTATGAAAGAAGCTCATGATACGCTCCTATGTATCCATCCTGGTAGTACAAAGATGTACCGGGACATTCGTCAAAGATTCTAGTGGTCTAATATGAAGCAAGACATTGCTCGTTATGTTGCCGAGTGTGACGTTTGCGGTCGAATCAAAGCAGAACATCAAAGGCCTACTGGAACTCTGCAACCTATCTCTATTCTTGAATGGAAATTGGGACCATGTTGAAATGGACTTCGTCACTGGATTTACCAAATCGCAGAAAGGTAATGATGCTATTCTTGTCTTCATTGACCGGCTTTCTAAAGTTGCACATTTTCTGTCGGTCAAGGAAACGATCACTGCTAGTCAGCTTGCAACCCTCTACATGTCCAGAATTGTTTCACTTCACGGTATTCCCCTGGTTATCAGTTCAGACCGTGGCAGCTTATTCACTTCAAGATTCTGGGCAAGTTTCCAAGAAGCTATGGGGACTCACTTATCTTTCAGTACTGCGTTTCATCCGCACTCACAAGGGCAAGTTGAACGTGTCAACCAAGTTCTCGAAGACATGCTTCGAGCTTGTGTTATTTCCTTCGGCAAGAAATGGGAGGAATCTCTCCCGTATGCTGAGTTCTCTTATAATAATAGCTGTCAAGCTAGTCTGAAGATGGCCCCCTTCGAAGTGTTATATGGACGAAAGTGTCGAACCCCTCTGAACTGGTCAGAAACTGGGGAACGTCCACTCTTTGGTCCGGATATTATCCAACATGCCAAAGAACAAGTCCACATTATTTGCGAGAATATCAACACTGCTCAGTCACGCCAAAAGAGTAATTATGACCGTCATCATACAGACATGGTCTATCAACCTGGCGAAAAGGCCTATCTTCGAGTTACACCAATGAAGGGTGCACACCGCTTCGGAATCAAAGGGAAGCTAGCTCCCCGCTATATTGGTCATTTCACTATATTGGTCTATCAACTGGAGCTTCCGCCGAACCATTCTCAGGTTCACGACGTGTTCCACGTGTCACAACTCTGACGCTGCTTCAAGGACCCAATCCGAGCAGTGGACCATGAAGTGCTCGAATTGCAACAGGACCTCTCCTATAAAGAGCATCATGTCCGCATTCTTGACCAAGCTGAATGCCACACACGTCAGAAGGCGATCAAGTTTCTCAAGGTCTAGTGGTCGAATCACTCTGAAGACGAAGCCACCTGGGAACGCGAGGATCGTCTTCCTGAGGAATACCCCGCACTGTTTCCTTCTACCTCCTAAATCTCGGGACGAGATTTCTTGTAGTGGAGGAGTTTTGTAACGCCCGGATAATCATGCTACAGTAATCCCACGCTAATCGAGCCATGACACCTCGGTTACTGTTGCTATCCTCGTAATAATTCGAAACCGTTCAAAACTCAAATTCAAAATAATGACAGCAATGAAAGTTATCAAAATCTCAAACAAAAATGTTCGGTGGATGCCGAATATTACAAGGGTAATTATCGTGCAACAAACACATTTTTATAAAATGCCTAAATGGTTTAAAATGATTTAAACATAAAAGAAATAATAAAAGAAAACAGAAAACAAACAAACAAAAATGGAAGGAGAGAAGGCCCCACTGGGCTTCGGCCTAGCAGGCCGGCCCTTTCGGCCGCAGGCCCAACCGGCCTCCCCCCACTTCTCCTTATCCCCCCACGAACCCAAACCCTAACTTACCCCCACCCCCACTCGCACCACTCCTCCCCCCCGCTGGATCTAGATCGGGGAATCCAGATCCCCTCGCCCTTCTCCCTCGCGCGCCCGTCGCCGCCTAGACGCGCCGGTGACCGGAGCTCCCTCGCCGGCCTGCTTCCCCTTCCCCACCAGACTGCTCCTCTCCGCCGCTCGTCCCTGTCGTCCTCCCCGACCTCCACCGAGCACGTTGCCACGTCCGTACTCCGCTCTGTGAGCCCCCACCTCTCCTTCTCTCTCCCTCGCCCCTGGACGCGCCTTGGCCGTGCGCGCGCACGCGTGCGCCATCCATCGCGGCCCCGGGTCGCGCTGCGACCGCGCGCGCTTCCTTGCCTGCGCCTCCTCTAACTGCCGTGGCCTGCCCCCCTGCACACCCCGCGCCGCACCGCGCCATTTCCTCCCTCTCTCTACTCCACGCCGCGTCGACCACTGGCACACGCACCCGCACCTCGCCACCGGTCCATCCGCGCCGTCCCGCTCCTCGTGCCCATCGTCGCGTCACCCGCCCCACCGCTGCGGCGCGCCCCACTGTTGCCTCCCGGCCATGTGCCCACGTGTTGGCCTCGACGACCTTGCCCACCGCGCGCAACCCTGGCCACCAGCGCCCCGCCGCGGCCATCCCTCTGTTGCCTCGCCTGGCCGCCGGCACCGGCGTACGCCGTGCGTGCCCAGCGCCCCTCGGGCGTGCGCCCGCTTGGGCAGTGCCCGTTCGCAAGCCCCGCCCCATGCCTATTGACCCACGCCCGATAGGACCCTGTCCCTATGACAATGGGGCCCCACTCCAGAACGTTTTACCAGAAAAAGGAAATAAAATAAATGAATGAATGAATGAATGAATGAATGAATGAATTAACTTGATTAATTCTGACTAAGTTAACCAATTAAGATTAATTCACCTAATGATTAATTAACCTAATTAACTACTGTTAATTAGCTAAGTAATTGGTATGACAGTCAGGCCCACACCCCTAATTAATTGTGATTAGTTTAATTAACCTGTTTAATTAAAATGTGACACTGACCAGTGGGACCCACTGGTCAGGTTGACCAGTCAACCCTGTTGGCTGCTGACGTTAGCATGACATCATGCTGATGTCATTAATTTATTTTTGAATTAATTAAATATTTAATTAAATTCCAGAAATTAATAAAATATTTAGAAAATCATATCTTTTAAACCGTAGCTCGGATCGAAAAACTTTGTACGTGAAAGTTGCTCAGAACGATGAGACGAACCCGGATACGCAGCCCGTTCGTCCGCCACGCACCCCTAACATATCAAACTCACAACTTTCCCCCTCCGGCCCCTTTGCCCGAAAACACGAAACACCGGGGATACTTTCCCGGATGTTTCCCCCCTTTACCGGCATCACCTCATACCGCGTTAGGGCACCCCTAGCACCGATACTTGTCTTTTCATGCATCGCTATGCATCTGTTTGCTTAAGTATTTATTGTTTCTTCCCCCTTTTCTCTCGCTAGACACCGAGACCGACGCCGCTGCTACCCAGTACGACTACGGAGTTGACGAACCCTCTCTCTTGCCAGAGCAACCAGGCAAGACCCCCCTTGATCACCAGATATCGCCTACTCTCTTCTATACTGCTTGCATTAGAGTAGTGTAGCATGTTACTGCTTTCGGTTAATCCTATTCTGATGCATAGCCTGTCCTTGTTACTACTGTTGTTACCTTTACCTGCAATCCTACATGCTTAGTGTAGGATGCTAGTTTTCCATCAGTGGCCCTACATTCTTGTCCGTCTGCTGTGCTATACTATCGGGCCGTGATAACTCGGGAGGTGATCACGGGTATATACTATACATTATACATGATACATGTGGTGAACAAAGACGGGTCGGCTCGAGGAGTAACCGCGAGTGATTCACGGATTGGGGGCTGAAAGGACCTTTGTCCCGATGGCCCTCTGTGTGGATCTTTGTGGCGGAGCGGCAGGGCAGGTTGAGACTACCTGGGTGATAGGTGGGCGTGGCCCTGTCGGCGTTCGCGGATACTTAACACGCTTAACGAGATCTGGGTATTTGATCTGAGTCTGGCTACTAACCTATACGCACTAACCAACTACGCGGGGACAGTTATGGGCACTCAACGTCGTGGTATAAGCCGAAGCCTTCGTGACGTCAGCGACTGAGCGGCGCGCGCCAGGTTGGGCCACGTAACGTGACTTCCGTTGCAGTGGAGGTTGCTAGGTCTGCTTCCGGCCGCGTTCGCAACATGCAGGTGTGCTCAGGGCGATGGGCCCAGACCCCTGCGCACATAGGTTTAGGCCGATATGCCGACCTCTCTGTTGTGCCTAGGTGGGGCTACGACGTGTTGATCTTCCGAGGCCGGGCATGACCCAGGAAAGTGTGTCTAGCCAAATGGGATCAAGCGTGTTGGGTTATGTGGTGCACCCCTGCAGGGAAGTTAATCTATTCGAATAGCCGTGTCCCTTGGTAAAAGGACGACCCGAAGTTATACCTTGACCTTATGACAACTAGAACCGGATACTTAATAAAACACACCCTTCCAAGTGCCAGATACAACCCGGTGATTGCTCTCCAACAGGGCATCGAGGAGGGGATTGTCGGGTAGGATTATGCTATGCGATGCTACTTAGAGGAATTCAGTCTACTCTCTTCTATATGCTGCAAGACGGAGGCTGCCAGAAGCACAGTCTTCGACAGGATTAGATATCCCCCTCTTATTCTGGCATTCTGCAGTTCAGTCCACTGATATGGCCACTTACACATATACCCATGCATATGTAGTGTAGCTCCTTGCTTGCGAGTACTTTGGATGAGTACTCACGGTTGCCTTGTTTCCCCTTTTTCCCCATCTCTCTACCCGATTGTTGCAACCAGACGATGGAGCCCAGGATCTAGATGCCACCGTCGACGACGACTCCTTCTACACAGGAGGTGCCTACTACTACGTGCAGCCCGCTGACGACGACCAGGAGTAGTTAGGAGGGTCCCAGGCAGGAGGTGTAACGCCCCAAGACCGGCGCTTCAGAAGCCTTCCAGTTATTTCGTTGTTGCTGTGTGTTTTATTTGTTTGTTGCATTTCATCATGGCATCATCTGCATTGCATCAGTACTGGTTGCCGTCATTGTTTTTAAAGCTTGCATCGTTCGTAGTTGCCGCTCCTCGCTTGTCTCC
Organism: Aegilops umbellulata; assembly: GCA_032464435.1. Classification (NCBI taxonomy): domain Eukaryota; kingdom Viridiplantae; phylum Streptophyta; class Magnoliopsida; order Poales; family Poaceae; genus Aegilops; species Aegilops umbellulata. Next base: position 145,118,314 of record CP136059.1, on the reverse strand, counting down.
GTTGACCTTTTGACATGCCCCTTTATCGTTGTCTATCTCTCTCAGACCCCCTCGTGTGCGTGTTCAAAACTTACCCGAACCCGAACCGAACTATCATTACCGTTGGGTCCGGATCATCCCCTAACATCTATAAAACATCTCTGTTTTCTTTTTTGGTCTCCTAGCCTATTTATCCGGAACCGTCTGATTAAGATCGGAGGGCCCAAACGACCCCTATCCAAATCCACTCAGTATATATACCCAGACAAACCCTACACTAGTCGTCCCATCAATCATTTCCTCCCCGCCGCCGCAAAACCCTCCACCTTGTCTCCTCTTCGTTTTCCCCTCGGGATCGCCAGCGAGCCAATCCCGCAGCCTCCTCTTGGTCCAGTCTAACCAGTAAGCCACCCCTCCTCTGCTCCGTTGGATTTTGATCCAACCATGCAGCAGCCACGAGCAGCCTCCCTCGCGCGTGCCCCGCAGGAGCTCGAACCCGAGCAAATCGAGCCAGCCGTCCCCGCCGGCGATGAGCAGCATCAGCTCCCGCAGCTCCGGCGAGCCCTGCCGTCGGTGACCCCCGCAGGAACCCTCTCCTTCCTCCCCTGCTTCTTCTTCCTTCCCAGTATTTCTCTCCCTCCTCTCAACATCTCGGTCTTGCCTTTCTACAGGAGCACACCCGCGCCATGGTGCCCTCCCGAGCTCCTCCCGCGCCAGATCCGGCGAGCCACGCCGGATCCATCACCTGCACCATGTAGCTCGGCGTCCCCGCGCTCCTTGTCGCCGGAACCCCCCCGCCAAGTCCCATGTTGCGCCATGGGTGCCTCTCCTGCTTCGGCCTCCAAGTTCCAGCGCCAAGTCCCGCTTCCGTTGGCCGAGCTCGGCCCTGCCTCCGGCTAGGTTGGGATCCCCAAGTCCGGATCCGCCCGTCCGCTCCATCCCCGCCGTCCCGCCGGAGTACCCCTACCTCGCCGTTGTCCACCAGTGCCGCCGTGCCCCTGCTTCCTCTGCATCTAGGACGAGCGCCTCGACCCCGCTCGACCTGTTGACCGCGCCTCTGCGCGCTTGGGCCTCCTCCCCTTCGCCCGTTGACCAAGGCCCAGTCCCACCTCACCGATCTTGGCCGAAGTCCATGGTGAGCCTCCTGAGAGCCCTCTGCCCTGTGCACTAATGGGCCAGCCAGTTTCAGCCCATGGATGTTTTTTTAAGTCTCTGCGAATTTAGCATTATCCAGAAAAAACTGCATATTTACAGATTACCCCTCCATGTTCATGCATTAATAACTCTTGAACCGTGCATCGGATTAAAATGGTTTATATATGTAAAATGCTTAGATTTTCCTGTAGTTTCCTAATATGCAACTCTCATCCATGTTTAAAATGTTTAAAATGATGTTTGATTAAAGTTTCTTAAATGCCATGTTAAAATGATTTATTTCATAACTAAATAACCGTGACTCGGAATTTAAATAAACTTAATATGTAAATGGGGTAGAAAAATGCCTAGTTTAACATGGTGCCATTACTTTGCATGTTTAACAACACTAAAATGTGCTTTAGGACAGAACAGTACCAAATCTAAAATATGGACATGAGGATTTTCCGGAATTGTTGTTTGTTGTTTCGGCCTCATTTAAACTTGCCTAAATAGTTAGTTTACTTATGCTTCACCCCTTGCCATGTTTAATTACATTTAATATTGTTTTGGTACATAAACGGGAGAGAACTAAATGATTGATGTGGTGTTTCGTCAATATGCAACTCATTGAATATTGAGCTCCACTTAATTTGTAGCGTTGTTTGTTGCACTTTGCCATGCCATGCCTCTTTAAACCGGACATGCATCATACTTGATTGTGCATCATGCCATGTTGATGTGGTGGTTGTTTACTATGTTATTTGTTTATTTCCTGGTTGCTTCTCTCGTTAGCTTCGGTTTCGTTCCGGAGTTGTGAGGATTCGTTCGACTACATCCGTTTGTCTTCTTCATGGACTCGTTCTTCTTCCTTGCGGGATTTCAGGTAAGATGACCATACCCTCGAAATCACTTCTATCTTTGCTTGCTAGATGCTCGCTCTTTTGCTATGCCTATGCTACGATGCCTAGCACTTGCTTATCATGCCTCCCATATTGCCATGTCAAGCCCCTAACCATCCTTTCCTAGCAAACCCTTGTTTGGCTATGTTACCGCTTTGCTCAGCCCCTCTTATAGCGTTGTTAGTTGCAGGTGAATATGAAGTTTGTTCCTTGTTGGGACATGGAGATGTGGTTCCTTGTTGGAACATGTTTACTTGTTGGGATATCACAATATATCTTATTTAATTAATGCATCTATATACTTGGTAAAGGGTGGAAGGCTCAGCCTTATGCCTGGTGTTTTGTTCCACTCTTGCCGCCCTAGTTTCCATCATACCGGTGTTATGTTCCTTGATTTTGCGTTCCTTACACGGTTGGGTGATTTATGGGACCCCCTTGACAGTTCGCTTTGAATAAGACTCCTCCAGCAAGGCCCAACCTTGGTTTTACCATTTGCCACCTAAGCCTTTTTCCCTTGGGTTCTGCAGACTCAAGGGTCATCTTTATTTTAACCCCGGGCCAGTGCTCCTCTGAGTGTTGGTCCAAACTAGAGCACCGTGCGGGACCATCCCTAGGCAACTTGGGTCACGTTGGTACCTATACGCTTCGCTTATCCGGTGTGCCCTGAGAACGAGATACGTGCGACTCCTATCGGGATTTGTCGGCACATCGGGCGGCTTTGCTGGTCTTGTTTTACCATTGTCGAAATGTCTTGTAGCCGGGATTCCGAGGCTGATCGGGTCTTCCCGGTAGAAGGAATATCCTTCGTTGACCGTGAGAGCTTATAATGGGCTAAGTTGGGACACCCCTGCAGGGTATTATCTTTCGAAAGCCGTGCCGGCGGTTATGAGGCAGATGGGAATTTGTTTGATGTCCGGTTGTAGAAAACCCGAAGTTGACCTTAATTAAAACACATCAACCACGTGTGTAACTGTGATGGTCTCTTCTCGGCGGAGTCCGGGAAGTGAACACGGTGTTGGAGTTATGTTTGACATAGGTTGTTCTAGGATCACTTCTTGATCACTTCTAGCTTCACGACCGTGCCTTGCTTCTCTTCTCGCTCTCTTTTGCGAATGTAGGCACCATATATGCTAGTCGCTTGCTGCAGCTCCACCTCACAACCCCATCCTACCTTTAAGGTTAAATAGTCTTGATCTCGCGGGTGTGAGATTGCTGAGTCCCCGTGACTCATAGATACTTCCAAAACCAGTTTGCAGGTGTCGATGAAACCGTGCAGGTGACGCACCCGAGCTCAAGGAGGAGCTCGATGAAGATCTTGTTCATTGTGTTGTTTCATTTCAGTTGATCAGTAGTGGAGCCCAGTTGGGACGATCGGGGATATGTGTAGCATTTGGGGTAGTCTTCTTTATTTTGGTTCCGTAGTCGGACCTTGATTGTATCTGTTTGATGTAATGCTTTACTCATGTATTGCGTGAAGTGGCGATTGTAAGCCAACTATGTATCTCTTTCCCTTATGTATTACATGGGTTGTGTGAAGATTACCTCACTTGCGACATTGCTTTCAGTGCGGTTATGCCTCTAAGTCGTGCTTCGACACGTGGGAGATATAGCCGCATCGAGGGCGTTGCAGGAGGCCTGCGCCTCGTTCGATCTTTATCCCTGTTTGTGCTAGCCATTTTATGGCAACCTTGTTTAACTTATGTCTGTACTCACATATTGTTGCTTCCGCTGACTCTTCTATGATCAAGCACTTGTATTCGAGCCCTCGAGGCCCCTGGCTTGTATTATGATGCTTGCATGACTTATTTTATTGGTAGAGTTGTGTTGTGATATCTTCCCGTGAGTCCCTGATCTTGATCGTACACATTTGCGTGCATGATTCGTGTACAATTGAATCGGGGGTGTCACAGAGAGACTATACGTGCATTCTTCGGGAACCACAAAACTTAACACCAATATTCTTACTAACCACAACCATTTACTTGTACCTCCCACATATTATCATCTCTATGTTGCAAAACTATTGCAAGGAATAAAAAATATCATATTTAGTGATCCATAAGTTATATGTAGGATTTTATGACTAACCATGCAATTGACCAATTCCTTTTGACTCTCTAAATAGATCTAAGTGAAGCATGAGAGTTTAATGCTTTGTACAAAAGATCATGCTCTAACAAATATAAGTGAAGCAAAAGAGCATTCTTCAGACAACGGTTTTCTATGTGAAGAGAAACAGGCAATCCAAACTTCACCCATCAAGGTGCTTGGTCTAACTTTCCAAGGTTATATTGGTCGCACATATCTTTCAACTGACGCTTTGCATTGCTTCTACTTTGTTACACTGCCATTATCTTAGATTACAAATCATGTATGTGAATACGCCCTGTCTATCCATTTTCATTACATATTCCATCTGTCATTATGCCATATTTATCCATTCAAATGTTGTTCTTGTGTATCAAACGTTCAAAAGGAAGAGGGCGATTGCTGATCGCGGAGGAGCATGAGCAAAGTATTTGGAATAGGCAGTGACACCTGATAAATGAAATAGCCCATTATGTGTAGTTGCAATATCACCTGACCCATAAAACACGGCCCTAACTCTAGTAGACTCTAGCCCTACTACACTGGTCATTTTTTATGCCCCAACTCTGCAGACCCCAACTGCAAACAGTATGATGCTGCCAGTTGACATAGCACCAGCTCTACGACGCCAAACCCCCATTTCAACAAAGAGTACACGAAATCCAGTTGCCAAATCCCTTTTCGAACTAGAGTGAGCCCTAATTGCAGCAAATAGGACCCCTATTCCATTTCTTCCCAGTTTAGAAGACGAAGCTTATATTGTTGTCAAGAAATTTGTGCGCATCTTTACTTCATGGAAATATTATACCATAGACACATAACAATTTCCAGTCTTCCTCCGCAACTTACGCATAAGTAATGTACTAATGTTATTCATGGTAATTACTGCATATGTTTCAGTTGACAGAAGACACAAGATTTCATTCTTTTAAATAGGCGAGGACCAAACTGGATTGTCAAGACGAGCAAGGGTTGGTTGCGCTTTTCAAGCACTTGTTGATGAAGTATCGTTCCTACCTGAGGCAAGACCACTTCGATGGAAAGCCTCTGAATGAAATTTTTGTAAAGTCTCTGATGCTACATTTAGGAGATAGTGACTAGAATAATGTTCTTACACATTGGTCTCGTCTGCAGCGTAAGGTACTGTCTATGATTTCACATCACAATTTGAACTACATTTCTGCATTTGCCTTAACATCTCACTTGTACGAAAACTATTAGCAGAAGAACATTCATTCTCAAGGGACCACAGAAGCTCGCAACTATACTACACACTGCATTGCTCTTGTGAGTACCTCTTGCCCTGTATGACCATGCTTATTTTCATAGTTGTTTGATTATGTAGCATCACTGCACATGTTATCCTTGTTAACATCCATTTGGTGGACATTATAAGATCTGTATGGGCTCTTACATAAATTTAGAATCAACCCAATGCTTTTGAAGAGGTTTAGCTCCGCAGTCCTCTTGTAAGGACTGAACGTCATCTATCACTGTACTTACATTAAGAGCTACTCCCTCTGTCCCATAATATAAGAACGTTTTGTACAATACACCAGTGTTCAAAACACTCTTGTATTATGGGAAGAGGGATTGGTTCATTGTGTAGCATTTGCATCTTAACTCCCTCGCCCACCATTTACTAAAAAATGTCAGATCTATATTTAATCTTACCAAAAAGTTTAATACACAGACAATGCTAGTGCAGAAGTGTAGCCCATTGCTCTTGTCAGTACATTTTGTCCTGTAACGCTTGTACTTCCAGGGATTGGTAGTTGATTATGTAGCATCAATTGGCATCTTATCTTCATTCTCTCTGCAAAATGTAGAGTACAGTCAATGCTTATGAAGAAGATTCTATGCTGAAATTCCTGAGTTGTCCTTCCCTTGACATGGAGAAGGGCATTATAAAGTCGGTGTTAACTGTTAATGTAAGTAAGTCCTTCTAAAGCATTTATCCTTAATTGCTGTTTAATTTGTTCATACTCCCTATCGTTAACTGCTATTTAGTTTGCCGTTTCTATCAAAATGCATGTTCGCAACAACCGTAAGTTCCAAATTTTACTTGTAAAACCAAATTCCTTATTCATACCATGCACATTACACAATACTCCCTATATGTATGCTTGTTTTTGTAGATCTATAATCCAGCGTGTGGTGAAGCGGCCCATGTTTGCACCTAGTCATCCCCTGTTTTATCTTACTGATGTGGCTGATGATATGAACCGCATGCCATGCACATTAACCAAAATAGATACAATGATTGTCTTTCCCCTTCATCTATGGTATTTATGCTGACGTGGTAATCTAGTAGTGTGGTGAAGCTCCCCGCATTGTGAACAATGCCAAATTATGATATTGATATTTTGAACTTACTCTTTATTTTCTATTTTGAAATTGGATGGAATTGACAGCACAGTTATCATGCTTGTTTATACACGTGCAAAACCTATCATCTGTCTGCTTGCTTCAGGGTGATATGCCAGATGGCATGCACAAGTCTCCTGAAGGTTGTGAGACAAACATAACATATATTGCAACAAAGAAGGAAAAACATCTTAAAGATAGCGACACAACCCCGAAGTCTTGTCTTGATGCAGTGTTCAAGTTACTTGAGATTAGCAGTCAGACAAGCTCACACAATTCAATGTCTGAATCAGTTCAACTTCTTTAGTCCCCAGTTCTAGCAGAAAGGCATTCTGACACTCAACTTCAACTTGAAGTCCTATCTCTAAGAAAGATTGCGGAGAACACCAATGATAACCTCATTGCTAGACAGCTACACCTGGAAGCTATGACCGACATGCTAGGCCGGTCTCACATCATTGCTTAGCAGCTTGCGCAGCAGTTCCCACGCAAGGCTAACCTTTCTTGAATTGTCTTGGAAGTGGTCTCGGTTCAATATTATTTTGTTACGCTGCAATGGTGCCTAGTTTTTGTAATCTGCTTCTTCTTTGCACTTTATGATCACTGGTGGCGAACTTCGATGCCCGTGGATGTAATATACCATAAATCCTTCATAGTATAGTGTAGGTTTATTCTAAGTTACTATGCCGTAATTTCTTTATTGTATAGAGTAGGTTTGTTCTTAATTCCTACTAGTTACTGCCATCATTCGCTATCTGAAAAAAATCTGATGTAGTCGGTCGGGCCGAAACATTCGTGTCTAACGGTCCTGGTTTTTAGTGGGCCACAATTGGGCCGGCCTACAACTTTCTTGGGCCCGAATGGCCATTTGGTCCTTCACACTTTGCGCCAGGCCCACAACTTTCTCTACCTATATTCGGCCCAAATTTTAGTTGGGCCTTTTGTAGACCAAGCGCTTAGTTTGGCCCATGTAGCTTTGGGCCATTAACAGGCTGAATATTCTGCTCACCTGTTATAGCCCAGAAGAAACCATGGGCCTTTAGCAGGCCGAAATGAATGTTGGGCCTCAATTTTCACTAGTCGTCGATGGGCCTTCAGCAGGTTGAATTGTAGACAGGGCCTTTTTGGCCCAGTTATATGATGGGGCATTACCAGGCTGAAACATATCTCGGGCCTTAGTTGGCCCATTGATATCATGGGCCTTTAAGAGGCCCAAAGCTTAGTACAGGCATCAATGGGCCGAAATATCTGACAGGCCTTTAACAGGCCCAAAGTCACGTTGGGCTGAACTATTGCCACCTTTATCATGGGCCGTTAGTGGGCCGGATGTCGCGTCGGACCATATATGGCCCATGGGCAGCACGGGCCATTCCCAGGCAGAAAGACACACCGGGCTAAAATGGGCCCATGTCTACATCGGACCTCTAAGAGTCCAAAAGTCACCAAGCCATAATTGGGCCCAAATATTCGGTGAACAATTAACAGGCCAGATCTTGCTTCGCGCCATAAATGGGCCATGTTTAAACAAGCCATTATTGGGCTGGGCCACTAGTACTTGAGTAAGTACTACGGGCTTTGACTGGGCTACCCTTTTTAACATATATGGGCGTCTATTGGGCCCTGCCACATGTCAACGTATCATAGGCATGTATCCTCCAATGGACGGGTGACATCTGGCCCACCAAGGAGCAGACACGTGTTTCCTCCAGCCAATGATGATTTTTCACATGGAAAATGCCCATTGGTCCCGGCTGTTAACGGGTTGTCGGATCCAAACCGGAACCTGATAGCTTAACGGTGACCCGTTATGATTGATGCCACGTCTCGGTCACCCTTGATGAAAGCACTTGTATGACGCGCGATTTATCGTCATGGAAGTGGACACTTCGGTAATAATAATTTTGGTAATGTCATGGATCACTTCTATGACAGCACAGGTATGACTATCTTAATTTTGTCATAAAATCGTCATGGACGTACATGCATGATAAGAAACGTGACCTACTTTGACAAACACGTATCATCACGGAAGTGTATTTTTTTGTTGTGTGGCGTATGGGAATAAAGAGGACTTGATACTTTAATGCTATGGTTGGATTTTACCTTAATGATCTTTAGTAGTTACAGATGTTTGCTAGAGTTCCAATCAAAAGTGCTTATGATCCAAGAAGACAAAGTATGTTTGCTTATGCCTCTCCCTCATATAAAATTGCAATAATGATTACTAGTCTAGTTATCGATTGCCTAGGGACAAATAACTTTCTTGTGACAAAAAGCTCTATACTAAAAATAACTTAGTTATTTCTTTACTAAAAACCCCTAGTTTCTATTTACGTGCTCTTCATTATCTTGCAAACCTATCCTATCACACCTACAAAGTACTTCTAGTTTCATACTTGTTCTAGGTAAAGAGAACGTTAAGTGCGCGTACAGTTGTATCGGTGGTCGATACAACTTGAAGGGAATACAAATCCTACATTTAGCTCCTCGTTGGGTTCGACACTCTTATTTATCGACAAAGGCTACAACGGATACCCTATACTTGTGGGTTATCAAGTTGTCATTTGACAACAAGATCACATCATTAGGAGAATGATGTGATGGACAAGACCCATCCGCTAGCTTAGCATCATGATCATTCAATTTTATTGCTATTGCTTTCTTCATGTCAATTACATATTCCTTCGACAATGAGATTATGCAACTCCCAGATACTGGAGGAATGCCTTTTGTGCTATCAAACGTTAGAACATAACTGGGTGATTATAAAGATGCTCTATAGGTATCTCCAAAGGTGTTTGTTGAGTTGGCATAGATCGAGATTAGGATTTTTCACTCCGAGTATCGGAGAGGTATATCTGGGCCCTTTGTGTAATACACATCATAAGCTTGTAAGCAAATGACTACGGAGTTAGTCACGAGGTGATGTTTACGAAACGAGTAAAGAGACTTGCCGGTAACGAGATTGAACTAGGTATGAAGATACCGATGATAGAATCTCGGGCAAGTAACATACCGATGGACAAAGGGAATTACATATGTTGTCATAACGGTCCGATCGATAAAGATCTTCGTAGAATATGTAGGAGCCAATATGGGCATCCAGGTTCCGCTATTGGTTATTCACCGGAGAGGTGTCTCGGTCATGTCTACATAGTTCTCGAACCCATACACTACCTGGGAAAACCTTATACATAGAAACATAGCAGTAGCGCTTGGCAAAAAGGGGCGCTACTGTTAATTAGCAGTAGCGCGGGCAATAAATAGGCGGTACTGCTATCTGATACTTCTCGAACATATCTATAATTTTTCATTGTTCCATGCTGTTTTATTATCAATCTTGGATGTTCTATAATCATTTTATAGTCATTTTATATCATTTTTTTGTACTAACCTATTGACATAGTGCCAAGTGCCAGTTGCTGTTTTCTGCATGTTTTTTGCATCACAGGAAATTAATACCAACGGAGTCCAAATGCAATGAAACTTCACGGAGAATTTTTATGGACCAGAAGACACATAATGGGCCTTGGCTGCACCTGGGGGTGCTCTGAGGAGAGCACAACCCACCAGGGCCCTAGGAGGCCCAAGCGTGTCCTGGTGGGTTGTGCAAACCTTGGGTGCCCCCTGGACCGCCTCTTTTCTCTACAAATACCCCAATATTCCCAAAACCCTAGGGGAGTCGACGAAATATTGGTCCAGCCACCACAGAGTCTAGAACCACCAGATCCAATCTAGACACCATCTCGGATGGGGTTCACCACCTCCATTGGTGCCTCTCCGATGATGCATGAGTAGTTCTTTGTCGACCTTCGGGACCGTAGTTATTAGCTAGATGGCTTCCTCTTTCTCGCTGAATTCTCAATACAATGGTCTCTTGGGGATCCAAATGATGTAACTCTTTTTGCGGTTTGTTTGTTGGGATCAGATGAACTTTGATTTTATGATCATTTTATCTTCTTATATCCATGAAAGTATTGGAGTTTCTTTGATCTCTTTTATGCATGGTCTCTTATAGCCTCGTATTTCTTCTTCGATATTTGGGTTTTGTTTGGCCAACTTGATTTATTTATATTGCAATGGGAAGAGGTGCTTTATAGTGGGTTCGATCTTACGGTGCTTGATCCAAGTGACAAAAGGGGAACTGACACGTATGTATCGTTGCTACTAAGGATAAAACGATTGTGTCTATCTCTACATAGATAGATCTTGTCTGCATCATGTCATCATGCTTATTGCATTACTCCATTTCTCCATGAATTTAATACACTAGATGCATGCTGGATAGCAGTCGATGTGTGGAGTAACATTAGTATATGAAGGCAGGAGTCGGTCTACTAATCTTGGACATGATGCCTATATAATGATTGTTGCCTAGATATCGTCATGATTATTTGAAGTTCTATCAATTTCCCAATAGTAATTTGTTTACGCACCATTTGCTACTTTTTCTCGAGAGAAGCCACTAGTGAAACCTACAGCCCCCGGGTCTCTTTCTCATATATCTGCCTTTGCGATCTACTTTTCCTTTGCATTTATTTTCAGATCTGTTAAACTAAAAAAACAAAATACTTTGCTGCACTTTATTTTATTTGGTGTTTGATCTATCAGACTACTACAATTTATCTCACGTCTGTTTGCCTATCTTGAGGTGCCATTACCCGGAAGGGATTGACAACCCCTTTTAAACGTCGAGTTGCGAGTAGTTGTTATTTGTGTGTAGGGGTTGTTTACTTTGTGTTGCTTGGTTCTCCTACTAGTTCGACAACCTTGGTTTAATCAGTGAGGGAAATACCTACCGTCGTTGTGCTGCATCATCCCTTACTCTTTGGGGAAATACCAACGTAGTCCTAGATGACATCAAAAGGAATTTTTGGTGCCATTTCCGGGGAGGATCTTCATCATATACCAGGTCCCTAATCACAAATCTCATCTCCTCGCAATTTACATTATTTGTCATTTGCCTCTCGTTTTCATCTCCCCCACTTCACAAAAAAATTGTCAGTTTATTCGCCCCTCTTTTTTCCGTTCGCCGTTTTCTTGCCAGATCTGTTTTGTGTGCAATCTTGATTGCTGTTGTTATCGTAATGCAAAGTCCTTCCTTTATTGTGTGCACTCCTGAGAACAAAGTTCTCAACTTAAAACAAAGGGGAGGAGAAAATCTGAAAGATGCTTGGTATAGAATTTGTAATTCTCATAATAGATGTATCCGTAAGCAACCTATCTTGTTCTTGTTAATTGCTTTTATGTGGGCATCACCACTTGGTACAGATTCGTCCTTTATACGATTACCAGTGGAAATTTCTTGATGTGTCCCTCTCTTTATGCTTTTAATGCTATGGGAAATTTAGCGGGCTCACCACCCCTTATCATTAATGAAACAACTTTGACCCTTGAGCATGTTATGGAAAGGTTAGATGCTATTGAAAAGAAAATGCTTACTGAAGAGCATATCAAAAATTTGGATAAAAAGATGCATAATCTTGCCACTAAAATTGGGTCAAAGACGGGAGAAGTTTTTAAGTTGTTGAAAGAAAAGGGAACCGTAATACACGAAAGAATTGAAGAAAGTCCGTCTCGGATTGATAAATTGGAAGAAATCTGTAGTAATTTGAGCACGGCTTTTGCTTATGCTAAAGCTATTGAAAAAACTCCCGTAAAAATCAGTAAGACTACTCAAGTTACCAATAATAAGGGTCCAACTTCTACTAATAATGGAGACCTTAAGATGATTAGCATTCACCCGGATTTTCTTGAAGTTATAAGGGATCCCTTTGGAAAAATGAATTCTTTAAAGTCTTTCCTAGAATTATTATCATTGAAAATCTTTATGCTAAATCTCTGAAGAGAATGCTAAGTGTTTGATTGAGGAATTGGACAAAGATGACAAAACTTAGATCCTTGCTTTATGCCTACCTAAGGGCGTAAAACTATAGCACTTGTTGGGAGGCAACCCAATGAAAATTTTTTTTTTGCCTTTTGCTTTCTGTTTTGGAGTTTTTACACAACTATGCTACTGTTATGATTGTTTTTTTTGTGTTTTAATTAGTTTCTGTGCGAAGTAAAGCCTTTAGGATCTTCTTGGGTGATAGTTGTTTGATCTTGCTAAAAAAGGAAACTTTTGCGCTCACTAAAACAATTCTTTTTTTTAACCAGAGCGTGCTAAAATACGAATTTTTTTGCAGTAGATTGATATAAAAATTACCCAGGTCTTCCTGCTTTTTCAAAAAATGTGGAGTTCGAGAAGTATTCCAGCAAATCAGATTACTACAGACTGTTCTGTTTTGACAGATTCTGTTTTCTTTGCGTTGTGTGCTTACTTTGATGGCTCTATGGTTTTATTTGATGCGTTTTTGCCATAGAAAAGTTGGAATACAATAGATATATTGAAAAAATAAAATATGAATTGGTCTTATACAGTACTTATAGTAGTAATTTGTTTTTCTTACACTAACGGATCTCACGAAGGTTTTGGTGAGTTTTGCGTGATTGAAGTTTTCAGGTTTTGGGTTATCTTACGATGGATGAAGGAATAAGGAGTAAGAAGAGCCTAAGCTTGGGGATGCCCTGGCATCCCAAGCTATTATCCAAAAATGAAAAAACAACTAAGCTTGGGGCTTCCCGCGAGTGGCATCCCCTCTTTCTTCTAACGACCATCGGTATTTTACTCGAAGCTATATTTTTATTCGTCACATACTAGTGTTTTTCTTGGAGCGTCTTCTATGATATGAGACTTCGCTTTTTTATTTTGTGTTTTAAGTCTTGATTCCTTGCTCGACACGCCTATTTGAGAGAGCCAAAATTATGTCATGACTTGTTAGAATTGCTCTCTATGCTTCACTTAAATCTTTTATGAGCTATGGACTTGCTCCAGTGCTTCACTTATATCTTTTTGATCATGGTGTGCTTTAGTATTTTTTAAGGAATGCTCTCTCGCTTCACTTAGATTTATTCGTGAGTTAGTAAATTTTCAAGAAATTCTCTCTTGCTTCACTTAAATTAATTTGAGAGAAAGAAAAAAGCTATGCTCATGATCTTCACTTATATTTGTTTGAGCTTATCAAAAGCAACATATGAAAATTTGTCCCAAAGTGAAGATATCCAATAAGGATATAATAAAAACTTTCATGAAGATCATTGGATAAATAAACTTGATTCTTAGTAACAGTTTTGAGACATGATTATGTGATATGTGAGTTATGTTGATGACTAGTTATGCTTTAGTAAGAATATTGGTGTTAAGGTTTGTGATTCCCTATGCACGCACGAAAGTCAATAATTATCCAATGAAATTATATCCTACTTGTGGTGAATTATTGGGTGTTAATTATGCTTAATGCTCGCTTATGAGATTATTCGTTTCTTGGTTGGTCGCTTCTCAATCTTTTGCTAGCCTTCATTTTGCACTAATTATGATCTCTACTCGTGCATCCAAAAACCACTAAACCATTTTTGCCACATGAGTCCACTATATCTACCTATATGCGGTATTATTTTGTCGTTCTAAGCAAATTTGTATGTGCGATCTCTAATTTTCAAAATAAACTTCTCATTTCTGTGTTCATTCCGCTCGCGGAGCGGTGAGGGGTGGCTAATATTTTCCATGCTATATGTGTTATTCTCATGATGAGTGGTTATTCACTTGTCATTGCATGAGAGTAAGGCAAATGTATTAGGGATGCCTAGTCCCGAAATGAAAAATGAATTTAATTTATGTTGTCAAATAATAAATTCCATGGAAAGTGTTGGTTTGGAGGGCAACCGTGGATACGGCTAGCCATGGAAAGTGAAAGTATTGTTGAAAAAGGAATAAACTTTATTCTTTGTTTGGGAACCACCTATGATATATCTAGAATGGAAAGTGTTGGGAACTCTAGTCGTTTTCGTTGGTGGGAAGGATACATCTCCCAAAATGTTTTTATCTCTAAATTTTTCGCTTTGAGCTCTAGCACCTCCACAAATCCCTACTTCCCTCTGCGAAGGGCCTTTATTTTACTTTATGCAATTTTAATTTTGAATTTGAGTCTCCATCTTCTCTTAAAAAAGCACCAACTAGGAGCCAATTTGATCATACTTGAGTATTGGATGTAGCTATTATGGGAGTGTGTTTCATGAATGGATCAATGGTTGAGCATGATGGGCTAGGGACAACTTATTTTAGCGTTGGTATTTTGAAAGACATGGCTACTTGTTGATATGCTAGAGTATTTAAATTATCATGTCAAAACTAGACTATTGCTTTGAATCAAATAAAAGTCCAAATGTCCATGCTATAAAAAATATATTATGATATGACATGTTAGGCAGCATTCCACATCAAAAATTCTATTTTTATCACTTACCTACTCTAGGACGAGTAGGAGTTAAGCTTGGGGATGCTGATATGTCTCAAACGTATCTATAATTCTTTATTGTTCCATGTTGTTTTCTTATCTATCTTGGATGTTTTATAATCATTTTCTAGTCATTTTATATCATTTTTTGGTACTAACCTATTGACATAGTGCCAAGTGCCAGTTGTTGTTTTCTGCATATTTTTTACATTGCAGGAAATCAATACCAAACAGAGTCCAAATGCAACAAAACTTCGCGGAGAATTTTTATGGACTAGAAGACACATAATGGGCCCTGGCTATGCCTGGGGGTGCTCCGAGGAGAGCACAACCAAATAGGGCACGCTAGGAGGCCCAGGCGCACCCTGATGGGTTGCGCCCATCTCGGGTGCCCCCCCGGACCGCCTCTTTGCTCTATAAATACCCCAATATTCCCAAAACCCTAGGGGAGTCGACGAAATATTGATCCAGCCGCCGCAGAGTCCAGAACCACCAGATCCAATCTAGACACCATCTCGGATGGGGTTCACCACCGCTATTGGTGCCTCTTCGATGATGCGTGAGTATTTCTTTGTAGACCTTCGGGTCCGTAGTTAGTAGCTAGATGGCTTCCTCTCTCTCGCTGAATTCTCAATACAACGGTCTCTTGGAGATCCATATGATGTAACTCTTTTTGCGGTGTGTCTGTTGGAATCTGATGAACTTTGAGTTTATAATCAGTTTTATCTTTTTATGTCCATGAAAGTATTTGAGTTTCTTTGATCTCTTTTATGCATGATCTCATATAGCCTCCTATTTCTTCTTCTATATTTGGGTTTTGTTTGCCCAACTTGATCTATTTATCTTGCAGTGGCTTTGTAGTGGGTTCGATCTTACGGTGCTTGATCCAAGTGAGAAAAGGGGAACCGACACATATGTATTGTTGCTACTAAGGATAAAACGGTGGGGTCTATTTATACATAGATAGATCTTGTCTACATCATGGCATCATTCTTATTGCATTACTCCGTTTGTCCATGAACATAATACACTAGATGCATGCTGGATAGCGGTCGATGTGTGGAGTAATAGTAGTAGATGTAGGCAGGAGTCGGTCTACTAATATTGGACGTGATGCCTATATAATGATCATTTCCTAGATTTCTTCATGATTATTTGAAGTTATATCAATTGCCCAACAGTAATTTGTTTACCCACCATTTGCTATTTTTTCTCGAGGGAAGCCACTAGAGAAACATACGGCCCCCGGGTCACTTTCTCATATATTTGCCTTTGCTATCTACATTTCCTTTACATTTATTTGCAGATCTATTAAACTAAAAATACAAAAATACTTTGCTTCACTTTATTTTATTTGGCGTTCGACCAATCAATCTACTACAATTTATCTCACGTCTGTTTGCCTATCTTGAGGCGTCGTTACCCGGAAGGGATTACAACCCCTTTTACACGTCGAGTCGCGAGTAGTTGTTATTTGTGTGCAGCGGCTGTTTACATTGTGTTGCTTGGTTCTCCGACTGATTCGATAACCTTGGTTTCATCACTGAGGGAAATACCTATCGTCACTATGCTGCATCATCCCTTCTTCTTTGGGGAAATACCGACGTAGTCCTAGCCGACATCACTACCAACTTAGCAGTAGCGCGGCTCGGTAGAACACCACTACTGCTAATTATTTGTATGTTTACTATATGTTGCATCTAGTTGCTAACACTTTCTTTTTCGTGTTGCTCAAGTATATTTTGTTGCATATATGATTTTACATCATCTTGATGAAGATGCATCTCTAATAGGTACCTAGATTCTTCATGGCGAAGAAGCAGTGCTATGTCGTGCACAAAGGGAAGCTTCCTGGAGTGTACAACGAGTGGCATGAGTGTTAGGAGCAAATGGAGGGGGTCTCGGGCGCCAGCCATAAAGGTTTCAAAAGCAGACAAGAAGTAGAAGCTAGTTACTTGAGGTTCACGCTAGCGTGAGAGAGGACTCATAACCGCAGCCTCATGTACTGCATACTTCCCCTATCACTCATAGTGATAGCTCTTCTCGCGTATATCATTGTTTAGATGGATGAAGATGTAGTTGTAAATATTCGAGACTTGTATCGCTATTTCTGAGATGATGACGAGAGACCACTTTGTGTTGGATGATATTATGATGATGACATGATTTGATGAGACTATTTGTATGTGTATGCTATGATTACATTTGTATGTGTATGATATGCTAGAGATTATTTTATAAAGCCTTAAGCAAATTCAGCAGCACAAAATATGGAGCAAAAAACTCAAAAAATAATAATAGAAGTGCGGGGTATGGCTTTAGCAGCAGCGAGGTCTTAGCATTAGCGCTCTTTGTACTAGGGCACTAGAGCTATTAGCAGCAGCGCGTGTTGGAGAAGAACGCTGGTGCTATCCCTAGGTAGGAGTAGCATGGGTCAAACCGTGCTACTGATAAGCATTAGCTGTAGCGTCGTATATGTAGCGCGGCCACCCGTGCTACTGCTAAGCATTTGACCCGCGCTACTGGTAGGCTTTTCCCTAGTAGTGGTAGGGTCCGCACGCTTAACGTTCGATGACGATTTAGTATTATATGAGTTATGTGATTTGTTGACCGAATGTTGTACAGAGTCCCGAATGATATCACGGACATGATGAGGAGTCTCGAAATGGACAAGAGGTAAAGAATTATATATAGGACGATGGTATTTGGACACCGAAAGTGTCTCGGGGGGTACCGGGTACTTATCGGGTCACCGGAAGGGGTTACGGGCACCCCCGACAAAAGATATGGGCCTTATGGGCCAAGAGGGGAAACACACCAGCCACAAGGGACTGATGCGCCCCCCATATGGGCTAGCCTAGGAGGAGAAGAAAAGGGGGAAGGGAAAGGATGGTGTGGATTAGGATTTCAACTTCCTTCCCTCCCCACCCCCTCTTTCCTCCCCCCTCGGTTATATATGGCAGGGGGCGCGCCGTGGGAGGGACTCCAAGTAGGATTCCTCCTACTTGGGAACCTCCTATGGCTGCTCCTCCCTCCCTACCAACTATATATATGTGGGAGGGGGGCGCCTAGCACACACCAAATCAATTGTTAGCCGTGTGTGGCGCCCCCCTCCACCGTTTACACCCCTGGTCATATTTTTATAGTGCTTAGGTGAAGCCCTGCAGAGATCACTTCATCCTCACCATCACCACGCCGTCGTGCTTACGGAACTCATCTACTACCTCGATGTCTTGCTGTATCAAGAAGGCAAGATACGTCACCGAGCTGAACGTGTGTAGAACGCGGAGGTGTCGTGCGTTTGGTACATGATCGCTTGAAGCACGAAGAAGTTCAACTACATCAACTGTGTTCTGATACGCTTCCGCTTATGGTCTATGAGGGCACGTAGACACACTCTCCCCCTCGTTGCTATGCATCTCATTGGATAGATCATTGCATGTGCGTAGAAGTTTTTTGTTTTCGATGCAACGATTCCCAATAGCATCCGCGTAGATGGTTTTTCTTTTGGATGGCACATGATTAGTATGTATGGACTGTGTGCAATGTCTATTACTCCTGCTCTGATTTAATCAGTACATCCAAATGTTTAGTAGCCCCGGGATTTTACTCCCGCATCCATCCATCGCAATCTCAAAAATATCTGCTCGGCTGGAGTGTTTTTCTATTTGATAGCACACGATCATTATGTTTTAACCGTGTCCGGCGTTCGTTACTCCCGTCCTGCTCTGCTTCAATCCCTTGATCCTAATTTTTGGTAGCCCCACCATTTTACTCCCGCCTAGTAAAATTTTCAGTACCCGCGGCATTTCCTCAAACACCACCTTGGACCCCCTCCACACACACACACCAAATCCCCCGCTCACACACATACACACCACCCCTCCCTCGCTACAAACCTAGCTAGGTCGCCGCCTCCATCTTCAACCTCTGCAGGTCTGCTCGTGCAGTTTACCCACTGATATGCATACCCTCGCCGCCCTGAGTTTCTTAGATGACGCCCGCGAACTGCCCCCTTTCCTAGAGATCCCCATCCCCACCCCTATCCCACTCTAGAGCGTCGCAGCCTAAGCCCGGCTATGCTTCCTGGGGAGCTTGAGGAGTGAATGGCCCAAAAGAGCTTTACCACGGCCTCTTTGCCCGACATCGGCGATGTGGCTGCCGAGGAAGCTGACTTGACCTGTATTGAGCCTTTCAATCAGCGCGCTAGAGTATTCTTTCATGTCACGGACACCGGCTACGACATTGAGGTCGTCGACACCGACGGCTTGACGCGGGTTATGTCACAGGTTAAGTTGCCGACCCCAAACCCTTCGGGTTCGATAGCCGTCGATCTCATCGATGGCCCTGTCGTTGATCTCCTACGACTCGTTATGAACAATTTGCCATCCTTCATAGCCATGGAGCCCCTTTTGTCATTTCTGAAGGACACATTCTGCGACGCTAGCCTGGGATCCTTCGCTGGCAAGTCAGACCTCATCCACGGTGACCACGAGGAGGAGCCGATATGTGACAAGTGAGGAAACCCATGATTTGTTTTCTCGAACCCCTTTTGTAGTGAGAACATCTCCAGTATTTATTGCTACATTAGGTTCTTATGCCTTGTTTATTTCTACGGTTTATGGTTGTTTGTTTATTTGTAGTTAGCATATGTCTTGTTTTAATTTCCTCTTTGGTTGTTCGTAGTATGCCTTGTTTATTTCAGCTATTAACAGTGTGATGTTCTATATGTGCTAGTATGAACTGTGTAGTTCAATTCCATCAATACCAAATTTAATAATAGCTCTATGAATAACTATATTTTGTTGCTGTTAAGCATGTTGTACTCCCTCCGAATCTTTTTAGTTCGCATATAAGATTTGTCCAAAGTCAGGCCTCTTAAAGTTTGACCGACTTTATAGAACAAAATACCAACATTCACAATATGAAATATGTATCGATACATGTGTCATGACTTAAATTTTCATATTGTATAACTTTATCATGCTAGATGTTGATATTTATTCATATAAATAAGGTCAAACTTTATGAAGTTTGACTTCAGACAATTCTTGTATGCAGAGTAAAAAGGACTGGAGGGTGTATTGAACATGCCTTTCCATTTGATTTAACAATGGCACTGTTTGGATACTCTAACTTAGCTAGAGGTTAGAGTTAGTTTCTAGCTCATGACAATTAAAAGGGAGAGAGAGAGAGAGAAAGAGAGAGAGAGAGATTGGTGGAATAGTTGATTGTATCACATGAGCCTTGTGGGCATATATATAGGAGTACATGGTCATCGGAGTACAAGTCAAGGTAGAATAAATCCTATGCTATCCTACGTTTCCTAAATAACAATGATACTCAACAATGACTAACCCTAAACTAACTCTAGACAAAGAGGTGCTCGGATGATAGTGTTAGATTGACAATAAATGCACTAGGAGAACTAGCCCCAATCAGCACCTCTTTGGTGGGATATTTGTTTTGGGTGAGTTTGACGCAACTAGCTCAAACTAGACCTCATGTTTGGATACTTTAGGGCTATTTGAGCACAAACTAGCTCAATCTAACTCTAACCTACACAATACAAGTTTGAAGGACTACGTTTGCTTGTTTTTTAAATATTAGGCATGTTGCAGTTTATAAAACACCTTTCCACTTCTTTTTTTAAACAATATGTTTTTAATAATTTGGTCTTGCACATGTAGGTCCCGCTGTGAGAGGTTTTGACGCACTATTTGAACCTTTTTGCATATGTGGAAATGAGTTGTCCATTAATATCAGTCAAGTCAAGACACTCAGAAAGATTGTTACAATAAAGAAATTAGCGAAAAAAACAACAAGATCTTTGTCTGCACAATGAAGAAAACATTAGTTCACGACGGGATGGTACTAACTGTTATACCTTGTCCTTGTAATTCCTTTGCGCAATTTCAAATATGGAGAAGATATTTATGCATATCCTTGTTTTCAGGCCTTTCCAAAGCAGTTCACTGATGATTACCTCTCAAACCACCTATATGGCCAGGTGGCGAGGAAGGTTTTCATACAACACCCATAGTTCAATATTGAAGTGCTCCTGAAGAGGAAGGAGGATGGATGGTCAATCATCCACAAGCAGTGGTCTAAAGTTGCAAAGACTTTCAACATCAATGAAGGCTCAAAGTTCATCTTCCGCTTTAGTAGTTTTCCTGATGAGATTCATCTGTGTATGTTCCGTCTATGATGCTAATTTCGAAAGGTTGTAAATGTTGCATGTGAAACTTGGTGCTGGTGCAGTTGTGTAATGGGGTAGCTGAGTGCTGAAGCTTTATGATGTTGTTCTTTGATGTATTTCAGTTATGAAATCCTGCATCCTTAATATGGAAATGAAATATACCGTGTACTTAATATGAAATGCCGATTAGATTAATAAATGGATTATTAATGATAGGGCAATCAGCCTGCTAATGGCCAATTAACCTGCTAATTGGGTTTTTCTGTTGCAAGCGGTTATTGAGAAAACACCGTGGGTGATGACCTCAGGCAACGCACACATTTTCTATGAACAAACCGTGTTGGATCAATGAACAATCACACACGACATCCTCTTAAAAACTGTTTGTGTTAGGCCACCTTGCGCAAACGTTTACCAAATAAAAAGTGTGTGTGATGGACAACCTTTGACACATAGTTTCTTCTATGCACCGTGTGTGATCATTCAATAACACAAACGATAAAATTGTTAATATTGTGTGCAATGGCAACGTTATCACAAACGATTTAATGGGGAAAATTGTGTGTGATGTACCTGCGAGCGGAAACGTTTTCCTTAAAATGACTGTGTGGGATGTATATACGAACGGAAACGTACTTCTTGGATTAACTATGTGGGATGTACATGCTAACGGAAACATATTCCTTGGATTTACTATGTGGAATGTACATACGAACGGAAACATTTAGCGGGGACTAACTGTGTGGGATGTACTTATGATGGGAAACTATTTCGCCTGTATAATTGTATTTTCTAGCACTACTATACGTATAACCATATTTGATCGCTCGCCGGTCGCACACGACCACATTTTGCCGAGCGTGTGTGTCAGGAGGTCATATCCCCAATGGTTTCTGGGTCGTTTGGGAAGGACCCCCCTATCGCAGTCACTCACTAGGCGATGGTTCAGAACGTTGTCGCGGAAAAGGGTTAAAAACCATGTGTAGTGTTTCCCTTGCTAAGGAAAGTACCCAGGAAATACGGAGGATCACCACAGTCTCTCACACACATCAAGTCAGACCTGCCCAAGAAGCTGATGCCAAGGAGGATGGAGAGGCAGCTACATATGGAGGATTGACAGCCACTCAAAAAAATATAGCTCTAGACTCTATTCAAATTCTAGGTGAGGATCAACAGTCTGACAATTCAGCCCCACCAGGATTTCCTGTTCCTGCTTTTCTTAACCAGGCTCATACTATTTGCCCAGGTCCACAGTACCTTGAGCATGCATATTTAGCCAACCTAGAGAACACTAACCATTGCAATGTGAGCAAAGAGGAAGCCTTTCTTGGGAAAGAAGGTGTTGTGATATTGAAAGGGCACTTTGCACCTACCAAAGACATTACTAATATGATCCAGGTACCAACTGAATGGATCAATTTTTTGTTAATCACTCTATTCTCCCCGGATAAATTTGACTGGGCTAAAATATTCATCACCTCCAGTGCTTGGTAAATCATCTCTTCCAACTCTAAAACCAACTCAACCATGGCATTTGTGATCCCAGATAAGTGTCCTATTGATAGCTCAGTGGCTTGCATGTTATTCTCTCATTCTCAGGGCTCTCGGGAACAAGAAAGTTCCTCCCCTGATGAGATATCCATATCTAAAGCTTTGTTAGCATCCTCCACCTCTGCTTTACACAAAAGCAAGAAGAGAAAGGACAAGGTCCCACTAGTGGGAACTGAGGTAAGAAGAAGCTGCAGATTACAGAAATTGTCTAAAGGTTTTAGGAAAGTTGTATGCAGAGATAGAAATCGTCTTGCTTGCCACTTTGCACCACCAGTTTTACCTCCAAAGACCATTAAGAGCTTAAACACAACTTTTTGCAAGGTTTCTGACAAGGACACCACATAAGAAATCTTAAGCAAGAAGGTCAGGAAGAACAAGGGAGAAAAAACTGCAGCAGAAGGCACCAAAGGTGCAAAGGAGAAGAGCAAGAAGTGGATTTGACCACTGGTAGTTTCTGTCAGGGTAGATCTTTTGTGTTAAGTGCTCAGTTTGTAAGATAGCTATATCATATGGTGCGTAAGACTTTTAAAGCTCTTTTGCCTCTTTATCATGATGACAATTGCCAAGAATGTATGTGTGCTCATAAAACCTACACTTTGCTTTCTGGGTCGTATCAGAGCATTCTACCTCCCTTGATATGGTAAGTTCAACAGCTTCTATCAAATGAACAGAGTTTGGAAAATTCTTAGTTGGAATATAAGAGGACTGAATGACCCCAAAAATGTTGGGGAACGCAGTAATTTCAAAAAAAATCCTACGCACAAGCAAGATCCATCGGTGATGCATAACAACGAGAGGGGAGAGTGTTTTCCACATACCCTCGTAGACTAAAAGCGGAAGCGTTATGACAACGCGGTTGATGTAGTCATACGTCTTCATGATCCGACCGATCCTAGTATCCAAAGTACGGCACCTCTGCGATGTGCACACGTTCAGCTCGGTTACGTCCCATGAACTCTAGATCCAGCTGAGTGTCAAGGGAGAGCTTCGTTAGCACGACGGCGTGATGACAGTGATGATGAAGTTACCGACGCAGGGCTTCGCCTAAGCACTTCAACGATATGACCGAGGTGGAAATCTATGGAGGGGGCACCGCACACGGCTAAACAATCAACTTGTGTGTCTATGGGGTTCCCCCTTCCCCCGTATATAAAGGAGGGGAGGAGGAGGCCGGTCGGCCCTAGAGGGCGTCCCAAGGGGGGAGGAATCCTCCTCCTAGAAGGAGTTGGATTCCTCCTTTCCTGGTCCTACTTGGAGGGGGAGGAAGGAGAGGGGGAGGGCGCCTCCTCCTGGCTATTGCCCTTTCTCTCCCCTAATGCCCACTAAGGGCCCAATAACTTCTCGGGGGGGGGGGGTCCGATAACCCTCCGGCACTGCGGTCTTATCCGAAACCTCCTGGAACACTCCCGGTGTCCTAACATAGCCGTCCAATATATCAATCTTTATGTATCGACCATTTCAAGACTCCTCGTCATGTCCGTGATCACGTCCGGGACTCCGAACTACACTCGGTACATCAAAACACATAAACTCATAATACCGATTGTCATCGAACATTAAACGTGCGGACCCTCCGGGTTCGAGAACTATGTAGACATGAACGAGACTCATCTCCGGTCAATCACCAATAGAGGAAACTGGATGCTCATAATGGTTCCTACATATTCTACGAAGATCTTTATCGGTCAAACCGCATAACAACATACGTTCTTCCCTTTGTCATCGATATGTTACTTGCCCGAGATCCGGTCGTCGGTATCTCAATACCTAGTTCAATCTCGTTACCGGCAAGTCTCTTTACTCGTTCCATAATGCATCATCCCGCAACTAACTCATTAGTCAGATTGCTTGCAAGGCGTATAGTGATGTGCAGAGATACCTCTCCGATACTCGAAGTGACAAATCCTAATCTCGATCTATGCCAACTCAACAAACACCATCGGAGACACCTATAGAGCATATTTATAATCACCCAGTTACGTTGTGATGTTTGATAGCACACTAAGTGTTCCTCCGGTATTAGGGATTTGCATAATCTCATAGTCATAGGAACATGTATAAGTAATGAAGAAAGCAATAGCAACAAACTAAACGATCATCGTGCTAAGCTAACGGATGGGTCAGGTCAATCACATCATTCTCTTAATGATGTGATCTCGTTAATGAAATGACAACTCATGTCTATGGCTAGGAAACTTAACCATCTTTGATTCAACGAGCTAGTCAAGTAAAGGCATACTAGTGACACTCTGTTTGTCTATGTATTCACACATGTACCAAGTTTCCGGTTAATACAATTCTAGCATGAATAATAAACATTTATCATGATATATGGTAATATAAATAACAACTTTATTATTGCCTCTAGGGCATATTTCCTTCAGTCTCCCACTTGCACTAGTGTCAATAATCTAGATTACACAGTAATGATTCTAACACCCATGGAGTCTTGGTGTTGATCATGTTTTGCTCGTGAGAGAGGCTTAGTCAGCGGGTCTGCAACATTCAGGTCCGTATGTGTCTTCCAAATCTCTATGTCTCCCTCCTTGACTTGATCGCGGATGGAATTGAAGCGTCTCTTGATGTGCTTGGTTCTCTTGTGAAATCTGGATTCCTTTGCCAAGGCAATTGCACCAATATTGTCACAAAAGATTTTCATTAGACCCGATGCACTTGGTATGACACCTAGATTGGATATGAACTCCTTCATCCAGACTCCTTCATTTGCTGCTTCCGAAGCAGCTATTTACTCTGCTTCACACATAGATCTCGCCACAACGCTTTGCTTAGAACTGCACCAACTTACAGCTCCACCATTCAATATAAACATGTATTCGGTTTGTGACTTAGAGTCATCTGGATCAGTGTCAAAGCTTGCATCGATGTAACCATTTACGACGAGCACTTTTTCACCTCCATAAATGAGAAACGTATCCTTAGTCCTTTTCAGGTATTTCAGGATGTTCTTGACCGCTTTTCAGTGATCCACTCGTGGATTACTTTGGTGCCTCCCTGCTAATCTAATAGCAAGGCACACATCAGGTCTGGTACACAGCATTGCATACATGATAGAACCTATGGCTAAAGCATAGGGAATGACTTTCATTTTCTCTCTATCTTCTAAAGTGGTCGGGCATTGAGTCTGACTCAACTTCACACCTTGTAACACAGGCATGAACCCTTTCTTTGCTTGATCCATTTTGAACTTCTTCAAAACTTTATTAAGGTATGTGCTCTGTGAAAGTCCAATTAAGTGTCTTGATCTATCTCTATATAGACCTTGATGCCCAATATATAACCAGCTTCACCGAGGTCTTTCATTGAAAAACTCTTATTCAAGCATCCTTTTATGCTATCCAGAAATTCTACATCATTTCCAATCAACAATATCTCATCCACGTATAATATTAGAAATTCTACAAATCTCCCACTTACTTTCTTCTAAATACAGGCTTCTCCAATAGTCTGTATAAAACCATATGCTTTGATCACAATATCAAAACATTCATTCCAACTCCGAGATGCTTGCACCAGTCCATAAATGGATCACTGGAGCTTGCACACTTTGTTAGCATCCTTTGGATTGATAAAACCTTTGGGTTGCATCATATACAACTCTTCTTCCAGAAATCCATTCAGGAATGCAGTCTTCACATCCATTTGCCAAATTTCATAATCATAAAATACAGCAATTGCTAACATGATTCGGACGAACTTAAGCTTTGCTACGGGTGAGAATGTCTCATCGTAGTCAACTCCTTGAACTTGTCGAAAACCTTTCACAACAAGTCGAGCTTTGTAGACAGTAACATTACCGTCAGCGTCGGTCTTCTTCTTGAAGATCCATTTATTCTCGATGGCTTGCCGATCATTGGGCAAGTCAACCAAAGTACACACTTTGTACTCATACATGGATCCCATCTCAGATTTAATGTCCTCAAGCCATTTCACGGAATCTGGGCTAATCATCGCTTCCTCATGGTCAAGTAACATGACCTCCAGAACTGGATTACCGTACCACTCTGGTGCAGATTTTTCTCTGGTTGACCTACGGGGTTCAGTAGTAACTTGATATGAAGTTATATGATAATTAGCTTCCACATTGTTTGGTGTAGTAGTCACAAGAACTTATTTCTGTGATGAACTACTTTCCAATAAGGGAGCAGGTATAGTTACCTCATCAAGTTCTACTTTCCTCCCACTCACTTCTTTCGAGAGAAACTCCTTCTCTAGGAAGGATCCATTCTTAGCAACGAATATCTTGCCTTTGGATCTGTGATAGAAGGTGTACCCAACAGTCTCCTTTGGGTATCCTATGAAGACACATTTATCCGATTTGGGTTCGAGCTTATCAGGTTGAAGCTTTTTCACATAAGCATCGCAACCCCAAACTTTAAGAAACGACAACTTGGGTTTGTTTTCAAACCATAGTTCATAAGGTGTCATCTCAAAGGATTTAGATGGTGCCCTATTTAACATGAATGCAGCTGTCTCTAAAGCATTACCCCAAAACGATAGCGGTAAATCATCTAGTGAAGTACGATTACAACATTCAGACACACCATTACGCTGTGGTGTTCCAGGTGGCGTGAGTTGCGAATATATTCCGCATTGTTTCAAATGAAGACAAAACACATAACTCAAACAATATCCTCCAAGATCAGTTCGAAGAAACTTTATTTTCTTGTTATGATGATTTTCCACTTCAATTTGAAATTCTTTGAACTTTTCAAATGTTTCAGACTTATGTTTCATCAAGTAGATATACCCATATCTGCTCAAATCATTTGTGAGGGTCAGAAAATCACGATACCCGCTGCGAGCCTCAATGTACATTGGACCAGATACATCGGTATGTTTGATTTCCCATAAATCTGTTGCTCGCTCCATTGTTCCGGAGAAAAGTGTTTTAGTCATCTTGCCCATGATGCATGGTTCGCAAGTACCAAGTGATTCATAATCAAGTGATTCTAGAAGTCCATTAGAATGGAGTTTCTTCATGCGTTTTACACCAATATGACCCAAACGGCATTGCCACAAATAAGTTGCACTATCATTATCAACTCTGCATCTTTTGGCTTCAATTTTATGAATATGTGTGTCACTACTATTGAGATTCAACAAAAATAGACTACTCTTCAAGGGTGCATGACCATAAAAGATATTACTCATATAAATAGAACAACCATTATTCTCGGATTTAAATGAATAACCGTCTGGCATCAAACAAGATCCAGATATAATGTTCATGCGTAACGCTGGCACCAAATAACAATTATTCAGGTTTAAAACTAATCCCGAAGGTAGATGTAGAGGTAGCGTGCCGACCGCGATCACATCGACTTTGGAACCATTTCCTACGCGCATCGTCACCTCGTCCTTAGCCAATCTTCACTTAATCTGTAGTCCCAGTTTCAAGTTGCAAATATTAGCAACAGAACCAATATCAAATACCCAGGCACTATTGCGAGCATTAGTAAGGTACACATCAATAACATGTATATCACATATACATTTGTTCACTTTGCCATCCTTCTTATCCGCCAAATACTTGGGGCAGTTCCGCTTCCGGTGACCAGTCCCTTTGAAGTGGAAGCACTCAGTCTCAGGCTTAGGTCCAGACTTGGGCTTCTTTACTTGAGCAACAACTTTCTTGCCGTTATTCTTGAAGTTCCCCTTCTTCCCTTTACCCTTTTTCTTGGAACTGGTGGTCTCGTTGACCATTAGCACTTGATGCTCCTTCTTGATTTCTACCGCTGCAGCCTTTAGCATTGCAAAGAGCTCGGGAATTGTCTTATCCATCCCTTGTATATTATAGTTCATCACGAAGCTCTTGTAGCTTGGTGGCAGTGACTGAAGAACTCTGTCAATGACACTATCATCAGGAAGATTAACTCCCAGCTGAGTCAAGTGGTTGTGGTACCCAGACATTCTGAGTATATGTTCACTGACAGAACTATTCACTCCATTTTACAGCTGTAGAACTTATTGGAGACTTCATATCTCTCAATCTGGGCATTTACTTGAAATATTAACTTCAACTCCTGGAGCATCTCATATGCTCCATGATGTTCAAGATGACGTTGAAGTCCCGGTTTTAAGCCGTAAAGCATGGCACATTGAACTATCGAGTAGTCATCAACACGAGACTGCCAGGCATTCACAATGTCCGCAGTTGCGGGCACGGGTGGTACACCTAGCGGTGCTTCGAGGACGTAATTCTTTTGTGCAGCAATCAGGATAATCCTCAAGTTACGGAACCAGTCTGTGTAGTTGCTACCATCATCTTTCAACTTAGCTTTCTCTAGGAACACATTAAAATTCAACGGAACAGTACCACGGGCGATTGATCTACAACAACATAGACATGCAAAATACTATCACGTACTAAGTTCATGATAAATTAAAGTTCAATTAATCATATTACTTAAGAACTCCCACTTAGATATACATCCCTCTAATCATCTAAGTTTTCAATGGTGAACATCAGTATGTCGATCATATCTACTATATGATTCACGCTCGATCTTTCGGTGTCAGTGTTCCGAGGCCATATCTGCATATGCTAGGCTCATCAAATTTAACCCGAGTATTCTGGGTATGCAAAACTGGCTTGCACCCGTTGTATGTGAACGTAGAGCTTATCACACCCGATCATCACGTGGTTTCTCGGCACGACGAACTTTCCCAATGGTGCATACTCAGGGAGAACACATGTACCTTGAAATTTAGTGAGGGATCATCTTAAAATGCTACCGCCGAACTAAGCAAGATAAGATGCATAAAGGATAAACATCACACGCAATCAATATAAGTGATATGATATGGCCATCATCATCTTATGCCTTAGATCTCCATCTCCAAAGCATCGTCATGATCACCATCGTCACCAACGCGACACCTTGATCTCCATCGTAGCATCGTTGTCGTCTCGCCAACTATTGCTTCTACGACTATCGGTACCGCTTAGTTATGAAGTAAAAACATATACATGGCGATTGCATTGCATACAATAAAGCGACAACCATATGGCTCCTGCCAGTTGCCGATAACTCTGTTACAAAACATGATCATCTCATACAAAAATTTAGCATCATGTCTTGACCATATCACATCACAACATGCCCTGCAAAAACAACTTAGACGTCCTCTACTTTGTTCTTGCAAGTTTTACGTGGCTACTATGGGATGAGCAAGAAGCGTTCTTACCTACGCATCAAAACCACAATGATTTTTCGTCAAGTGTGCTATTTTAACCTTGAACAAGGATCGGGCGTAGTCACACTCGATTCAACTAAAGTTGCAGAAACTCACACCCGCCAGCCACCTGTGTGCAAAGCACGTCGGTAGAACCAGTCTCGCATAAGCGTACGGTAATGTCGGTCAGGGCTGCTTCATCCAACAATACCGCCGAATCAAAGTATGACATGCTGGTAAGCAGTATGAGTATTATCGCCCACAACTCTTTGTGTTCTACTGATGCATATAACATCTACAGATAGACCTGGCTCGGATGCCACTGTTGGGGAACACAGAAGTTTCAACAAAAATCCTACGCACACGCAAGATCCATCGGTGATACATAGCAACGAGAGGGGAGAGTGTTGTCCACGAACCCTTGTAGACCGAAAGCGGAGGCGTTATTACAATGCGGTTGATGTAGTCGTACGTCTTGACGATTCAACTGATCCTAGTACCGAAAGTATGGAACCTCCACGATCTGCACACGTTGAGCTCGGTGACGTCCCACGAACTCTAGATCCAGCTGAGTGTCGAGGGAGAGCTTCGTCAGCACGATGGCATGATGACGGTGATGATGAAGTTACCAACGCAGGGCTTCGCCTAAGCACTACAACAATATGACCGAGGTGGAAATCTATCGAGGGGGGCACCGCACACGGCTAAACAATCAACTTGTGTGTCTATGGGGTGCCCCTTCCCCCGTATATAAAGGAGGGGAGGAGGAGGACGGCCGGCCCTAGAGGGCCGCCAAGGGGGGAGGAATCCTCCTCCTAGTAGGTGTAGGATTCCTCCTTACCTAGTCGTACTAGGAGGGGGAAGGAAGGAGAGGGGGAGGGAGAGGGAAAGAGGTGCCGCGCCCCCTCCCCTAGTCCAATTCGGACTCCCTTGGGGTGGGGGGGGCAAGCTTCCACTTGGCTTTTTCCCTCTCTATCCCCCAAACCCCACTAAGGGCCCAATAACTTCCCGGGGGGGCTCCGGTAACCCTCCGGCACTCCGGTTTTATCCGAAACCTCCCGGAACACTTCCCGTGTCCGAACATAGCCGTCCAATATATCAATCTTATTGTATCGACCATTTCGAGACTCCTCATCATGTCCGTGATCACATCCAGGACTCCGAACTACATTCGGTACATCAAAAGACATAAACTCATAATATCGATCGTCACCGTACGTTAAGCGTGCGGACCCTACGGGTTCGAGAAATATGTAGACATGACCGAGACTCATCTCCGGTCAATAACCGATAGCGGAACCTGGATGCTCATATTTGTTCCTACATATTCTATGAAGATCTTTACCTGTTAAACCGCATAACAACATACATTGTTCCCTTTGTCATCGGTATGTCACTTGCCTGGGATTCGATCGTCGGTATCTCAATGTCGGCGTTCTGGGAACGGGTGAGGGAGTCCTGGACTAAGGGGTCCTCGGGCGTTCGGCCTATTATCGATGGGCTAGACTAATGGTGTGTGAAGTCATGAAGACCGAAGATTGTACCCGTGTCTGGATAGAACTCTCCTTGGTGTGGAAGGCAAGCTTGGCGGTCAACTATGAAGATTCCTTCTCATGTAACTGATTCTATGTAACCCTAGATCCCTCCGGTGTCTATATAAACTAGAGGGCGTTGTCCGGATAGGAGATATTCATTACCATAGTCATACATGCTAGACTTCTAGGGTTTAGCCATTACGATCTCGTGGTAGATCAACTCTTGTAATACTCGTATTCATCGAGATCAATCAAGCAGGAAGTAGGGTATTACTTCCATAGAGAGGGCCTGAACCTGGGTAAACATCATGTCCCCTGTCTCCTGTAACCATCGAGCCTAGCCGCACAGTTCAGGACCCCCTACCCGAGATCCGCCGGTTTTGACACCGACATAGGTGCTTTCAGTCAGAGTTCCACTGTGCCGTCGATGAAAGGTTCGATGGCTCCTTCGATCGTCTATAGTGACGTTGTCCAAGGAGAAACCTTCCTCCCCGGACAGATTTTCGTGTTCGGAGGCTTCGTACTATGGGCCAACTCTCTTGGCCATCTGGAGCAGATCGAAAGCTACGCCCCTGGCCATCATGTCAGATTTGGAAACTTGAAACGTCGCGGACATCCACGGAGACTTGATCTTCGACGGATTCGAGACCGCGGCGATCGCTCCCCCTCACCCCGATGAACATGACTTAAATCTGTCATCTGATCACATCCAGGAGATGGTTCCTGTGGCTGCAACGGCCTTAGAACCGGAGCAAATTAGGCCATCCGAGGCCACAGAGTCTGCGGCATTGGCGCCACACACAGACACAACAACCTGCAATATTTGCATCAACGGCACCCCGGACTCGTCTCCGGTTATAAGTTTCGGACCATGTATGCCTATGGACACCGAGCCGGATCGGTTATCGATTTTCGAATTCAGCATCGCAGACATCTTCTAGCACTCGCCTTTGGGTGATGTGCTAAACTTTTTAAAGAATTTGTCGTTGGAGAAGGACTCACAGCCGAACTATGTTCCGTTTGAGCTAGAGGCTGATGATGGGGAATTTTACTTCCCACCCGCCACCCACTTCATAACCACTGTCAATGACTTGACCGACGTGCTTGATTATGGCTCTGAAGACATCGACGGTATGGACGACGATGCCGACAAGGAGCAAGGCCAAGACCCGCCATTCACTGGACATCGGATGGCCACCTCTTCGTACGATGTGTACATGGTCGACACACCTAAAAAAGCTAGCGGCGATGACAAGGAAGATCCAGTTGCGAATAAACCTGCTGAGACACAGTCCAAGCACCGGCGCCCTAAACGCTGTTCTAAGCCTCGTCGCTCAAAAGATGGCAATACTGGACCAGAGAAAATAGTACTCCGGGCGACGCCGAAAACAATGAAGACCCTGTTGGAGCTGCATCCGAACAGGAGGAACAAGACAACGGGCAAGTTAACCCTGATAAAAAGGCCATGCCCAGTGACCCGGAAGATGAAAATTATCATCCAATCTCCTAGGATGAGGAGGGCCTCGGCAGTGAGGATTTCATCGTGATTGAGGCACCCCTCGAGCAGGAGCGCTTCAAGCGCCAGCTAATAGCTACTGCAAGAAGCCTAAAGAAAAAGTAGCAGCAGCTCGAAGTCGACCACGACCTACTCATTGACAAATGGACCGATGTGGTGGCAGCCAAAGAATACGGCCTCAAGCGCCCAGCCAAAAGTTACCCAAAGCGCAAACTGCTACCTCAGTTCGATGAGGAGGAACCAGATCCCATACCTCCCTCGCGTAATGCGGACCGACCACCACATGGCTAGTGCGGCGGACCGACAACCCCGCGGTCAGGATAAAACGACAACTCAGGCCGAACAACAGCCCGCCCCACTGCCTCGTAAAAACACAGACATAACAACTCGGGACCATACATACGACCTTCGGCAGGACCTGCACAGTAGAGCAGGACACACCAGATCAATCTACGAATCGCGAGGACGCTTCCCGACTCGGGATGACGGCTACCTATTCGGACGTGACAAACCTAGTCATGCCCGGGCCGATAACCGCAGACGGACTTCATCGGAGGTGCGCCGTGATGCGGCCCCATATAGAGGCGCCGCACACCCTCTCTGCTTCACAGATGAATTACTGGATCATGAATTCCCCGAGGGGTTCAAGCCCGTCAATATTGAATCATTCGACGGAACAACCGATCCCGCAGTGTGGATCGAAGATTTTATTCTCCACATCCATATGGCCTGAGGAGATGACCTCCACGCCATCAAATACCTCCCACTAAAATTAAGAGGGATAGCTAGACACTGGCTAAATGGCCTGCCTAAAAATTCTATCGGCAGTTGGGAGGACTTGGAAGAAGCTTTTCCTGACAACTTCCAAGGTACTTATGTCCGGCCACCAGATGCCGATGACTTAAGTCATATGGTCCAACAACTTGGAGAATCAGCCAGAAACTTCTGGACTAGGTTCCGAACCAAAAAGAACCAAATCATGGATTGTCCGGATGCCGAAGTACTAGCGGCCTTCAAACACAGCATCCGTGACGAATGGATCGCCCGCCACCTCGGCCAAGTAAAGATGAAGTCTATGTCAGCACTCACGACACTCATGACCCGCTTTTGCGCGGGTGAAGACAGTTGGCAGGCTCGTAGTAAAAAGACAGCAAAGGAGGCAGGCCCCTCTGAGGCCAAAAACAACACCAGGAAGACCCGACGCGATAGACATAAACGCCGAAGTAATGGCGATAACACCGATGACACCACAGTTCACGCCAGATTCAGTGGTTCCAAGCCTGGCCAGCGAAAGAAACCTTATAAAAGGAACAGCGAGGGACCATCCATCTTGGACCGCATACTCGATCGTCCGTTCCAAATACATGGAACCCCAGGTAAACAAGCCAATCATACCAACAGAGATTGCCGGGTCTTCAAGCAAGCCAGCAAGTCAAATACCAAGAAAAAGGAAACGGGGTCGCACAGCAAGGACGACGACGAAGAGCCCCAGCAGCCGAACACTGGGCGGAAGAAGAAATTTCCCCCTCAAGTCAAAACGGTGAACATGATATATGCTACACACATTCCCAAAAGGGAGCGCAAGCGAGCACTCAGGGATGTTTACGCGGTAGAGCCAGTCGCCCCAAAATTCATTCCATGGTCGTCATTCCCGATCACCTTCGATCGTCGAGATCACCCAACTAGTATCCGCCATGGCGGTTCGGCCGCACTGGTCCTCGACCCAA
This sequence comes from Aegilops umbellulata, assembly GCA_032464435.1. NCBI lineage: Eukaryota > Viridiplantae > Streptophyta > Magnoliopsida > Poales > Poaceae > Aegilops > Aegilops umbellulata. The sequence goes on along the minus strand of CP136059.1, from coordinate 145,083,786 downwards.
TCATCGACGGATTTCACCTAACACGAGTCCTAATGGACTGTTGTAGCAGCCTCAACCTGCTCTATCAGGATGTAGTGCGGAAGATGGGCATTAATCCCTCACGAATCAAACCCACAAAAACTACCTTTAAAGGAGTCATACCAGGCGTAGAGGCCCTCTGTACGGGCTCAATCACACTGGAGGTGGTCGTCGGTTCTCCGGACAACTTTGGAAGCGAAGAGTTAATCTTCGATATCGCCCCTCTCGGTGTCAAAACCGGCGGATCTCGGGTAGGGGGTCCCGAACTATGCGTCAAGGCCGGATGGTAACAGGAGACAAGGGACACGATGTTTTTACCCAGGTTCGGGCCCTTTCGATGGAGGTAATACCCTACTCCTGCTTGATTAATATTGATGATATGGGTAATACAAGAGTAGATCTACCACGAGATCAAGGAGGCTAAACCCTAGAAGCTAGCCTATGGTATGATTGTGTATGATGATGGTTCGTCCTACGGACTACAACCCTCCGGTTTATATAGACACCAGATAGGGTTAGGGTTACACAGAGTCGGTTACAATGGTAGGAGATCTTGAATATCCGCATCGCCTAGCTTTCCTTCCACGCCAAGGAAAGTCCCATTCGGACACGGGACGAAATATTCAATCTTGTATCTTCATAGTCCAGGAGTCCGGCGAAGGTATAGTCCGGCTACCCGAACACCCCCTAATCCAGGACTCCCTCAGTAGCCCCTGAACCAGGCTTCAATGACGACGAGTCCGGCGTGCAGATTGTCTTCGGCATTGCAAGGCGGGTTCCTCCTCCAAGTCCTTCATAGAAGATTGTAGACACCAAAAATAGTGTCCGGCTCTACAAAATGAATTTCCACATATTGCCATAGAGAGAATAATATTAACACAAATCAAATCTGCTGACGTATTCCGCAGTGCGTCATCACACCACGGCCAAGTCCTTTTATGAATCGTCTTTACTTTTTTGCCCTCAGCACGCTTTGCAATGCGGTTTCCTTGGCACGTCTTATCAAAGCAGAGATCGTGTGCCCCTTTTATGGGATTCTCATCAATACGGGTGTGGGTAACCCAATCGTTCCCGTTAGCACGTTCCCTCGATTAAAGGTGAGTCCAAAACGGTTACAGGGAGGGCTCTTGGTATTCAACCTCTTATAAAGAGACCAAGGCCTTACTTCTTTTTTCAATCTCAAGTGTGTTCGCCCATCGCCTCGAGTTCCAACACCCCAGGCTCCAGATTCCGGGCGCTTCGGACCTTCGACAATGTCCGGTTCTGACCTTCAAGGCCGGTGGATGCCCTCCTCCGTCATGGAGGAGGACGTGCTAAAGTTGAGGGAGGCTAAGTTCCTGACCGGTGAAATTTCACATAGATTGCCTGCTCAAGGGCAGGTTATTCCCAGTCCCCAGCCTGGCGAGAGCGTGGTGTTCATGTCTCACTTCCTCCGAGGGTTAGGCTTCCCCATGGATCCCTTTGTGAGGGGACTGTTGTTTTATTACGGGCCGGAATTTAATGATTTAGCTCCGGAGTCCATCGTCCATATCTCCTCATTTATCGTCATGTGTGAAGCATTCCTCCGTGTTACCCCTCACTTCGGATTATGGCTCAAGACTTTCAAAGTGGAGCTGAAGATGATCGAGGGACGGCACGCAGAGTGCGGAGGCGCTGTTATAAGAAAAAATGCCGATGCTCCATGGCCCGAGGGCTCTTTTCAAGAGGAGCTAGGCTTGTGGCAACGAGAGTGGTTTTATATCACCGCTCCCTGGGGCACCACGTGGGTGGCGCCTCCCGCCTTTCGCTCGGGTCCCCCACCACGGCTAGCGTCGTGGGTCAACAGAGGGTTAGATTGTGGTTTGCCCAAAGATGTACCCTTGCTGCAGGGCCGCATTAAGGATCTCTTAGAAGGAGACCTCAACCTGGTCAAGGTGACGCAGGTCATGCTGATTCGCCGGACACTGCCCGACAAACGTCGCCCCCTTTGCCTGTGGGAGTTCAATCCAGAGGGACCACGAGCTCTCCGGGATTTTATGAGCGCGACGCCCACGGAGATGTATAAACTGTTCTTTGGATCACAAGAAGTGTGTCCGGATTTGACCGAGGACGCAGGCCTAAGCCGCAATCGCCCGGATACTCAAGTAAGTAACCTTGTGCCCGGACCTTCTATCCGTATAATTATCATAAACTTTCCCTTAAAAGAGCTCCCCTTTTGAACAGGAGTGGATAGCGAAGGCGAAGCTGATCAGGTGTCCGGCTCCCCTTCCCAAAAGAAGGCCGGATCCCGTGCTAGTCAGGATGCTGGAGGTAGTGCCTTTGGAGGGAAGTAAGGGGGAGGACAAGGAAACTATGGCCTCCTCGAAGGAGGCTGCTCCGAAGGGAGGAACCGAGATTCCTCTCCTAGGGGAAAGAAGAGAGCCGCCTCTGACGACCCGAAGACCATGGTCTCGAAGCAGGGGAAAAGATCCTCGTCAGAGGGTCCGACGCCGGGGAGTTCCTCGGCCGGACTACGTACTCAAGGAGATCAGCCCTCCAGCGAGCCGTGAGTAGAGAGAGATTTTCCTTTCGAGGGATGATAGAAATCCGTGATTTATATCTGAGAAATTTAACCGAATTTTTACCTTGTAGTTCGGACCTCAGCCCTTCTCAGCAGAGCTCGTCTTCGAGGGATCTTCTTCCGGAGATGATGGAGAGCGGGACGCCTCCTTCTGCTGTGCCGCCTAACGAGGCGGGCGTGTTGGAAATATGCCCTAGAGGCAATAATAAATTGATTATTATTATATTTCCTTGTTCATGATAATCGTTTATTATCCATGCTATAATTGTATTGATAGGAAACTCAGATACATGTGTGGATACATAGACAACACCATGTCTCTAGTAAGCCTCTAGTTGACTAGCTCGTTGATCAATAGATGGTTACGGTTTCCTGACCATGGACATTGGATGTCGTTGATAACGGGATCACATCATTATGAGAATGATGTGATGGACAAGACCCAATCCTAAGCATAGCACTAGATCGTGTAGTTCGTATGCTAAAGCTTTTCTAATGTCAAGTATCATTTCCTTAGACCATGAGATTGTGCAACTCCCGGATACCGTAGGAATACTTTGGGTGTGCCAAACGTCACAACGTAACTGGGTGGCTATAAAGGTACACTACGGGTATCTCTGAAAGTGTCTGTTGGGTTGGCACGAATCGAGACTGGGATTTGTCACTCCGTGTAAATGGAGAGGTATCTCTGGGCCCACTCGGTAGGACATCATCATAATGTGCACAATGTGATCAAGGAGTTGATCATGGGATGATGTGTTACGGAACGAGTAAAGAGACTTGCCGGTAACGAGATTGAACAAGGTATCGAGATACCGACGATCAAATCTCGGGCAAGTTCAATACCTCTAGACAAAGGGAATTGTATATGGGATTGATTAAGTCCTTGACATCGTGGTTCATCCGATGAGATCATCGTGGAACATGTGGGAGCCAACATGGGTATCCAGATCCCGCTGTTGGTTATTGACCGGAGAACGTCTCGGTCATGTCTGCATGTCTCCCGAACCCGTAGGGTCTACACACTTAAGGTTCGGTGACGCTAGGGTTATAGAGATATTAGTATGCGGTAACCCGAAAGTTGTTCGGAGTCCCGGATGAGATCCCGGACGTCACGAGGAGTTCCGGAATGGTCCGGAGGTAAAGAATTATATATAGGAAGTACTATTTCGGCCATCGGGACAAGTTTCGGGGTCATCGGTATTGTACCGGGACCATCGGAAGGGTCCCGGGGGTCCACCGGGTGGGGCCACCTGCCCCGGGGGCCACATGGGCTGTAAGGGGTGTGCCTTGGCCTATATGGGCCAAGGGCACCAGCCCCAAGAGGCCCATGCGCCAAGAGATAGGAAAAAGGGGAGAGTCCTAAAGGGGGAAGGCACCTCCGATGTGCCTTGGGGAGGATGGACTCCTCCCCACCCTTGGCCGCACCCTTCCTTGGAGGAAGGGGCAAGGGCTGCGCCTCCCCCTCTCCATTGGCCCTATATATAGTGGGGAAAAGGAGGAGCAAACCAATCTAAGGCCTGGCACCTTCCTCTCCCTCCCGTGACACATCTCCCTCCTCCCGCAGCGCTTAGCGAAGCCCTGTTGGAATCCCGCTACTTCCACCACGCCGTCGTGCTGCTGGATCTCCATAAACCTCTCCCTCCTCCTTGCTGGATCAAGGCATGGGAGACGTCTCTGTTCCGTACGTGTGTTGAACGCGGAGGTGCCGTCCGTTCGGCACTAGGATCATCGGTGATTTGAATCACGACGAGTACGACTCCATCAACCCCGTTCTCTTGAACGCTTCCGCGCGCGATCTACAAGGGTATGTAGATCCACTCCTCCCTCGTTGCTAGATGACTCCATAGATTGATCTTGGTGACACGTAGGAAAATTTTGAATTTATGCTACGTTCCCCAACAGGGCGACCCTGAGGTGTCGTCACGGAGGGTTTCTCCGAGTCCGGTAGGGGCGGAAGATAGCTATGCCCCCCCCCCCCCCCCCCCCCGAGGTTCTCCGCGTCCAGCCTTCGAAAGAGGTCATGGGACGAGTCCGACACCTTCTGGTGCTCCACCGGGGGAGCTAAAGGTTCTGCTAGGGCGAGCTTCTATTTCAGAGGAGCACCATGCATTAATGGGCACGGTGATTGAAAGGATTTCGTCCACAGAGAGTGGATTGTGTGTGGCCGTCGAAAGTTTATTGACTGGTTTTGAGGTACATTAGATAATGTGTACTTTTGTCAGTTGCGCGTAAATAAGATGCGCCCTATGTAGATAGTAGCCCCTGAGACTCTGCGTGTCGTCAAGAAATGACGGCACGCGGAGGATCATAATCACAGGTCTAAAATGTCGCCTTTTAATGTAGGCTACAGGGTGTCCGGAATCAAGCCGAACTGCTGGTTTTGCCGAACTAAAGCGGCAACCGGACGTGGCAGATGCCGACATTGCGCTTGTCAACAAACGGTTGGATGAGGCTCAAGGTATGTGATTCCTCGGGCAACATTAGGTAAGAAGAGTTTTAGTCCAGTGTCTTACGATGTGTGTGCTTGACGCAGATGGTGCGGCCGCCGTGGAGAGTCTTAGGGCAGAACTTGCCCGAGCTAAAGATCAAGCCAGGAAAAGTGATGCGGCTGCCAAGAAGGCCCTTGAAGAGCTGAGACCCGAACAGGCTGCTCATTGCCGAAGCAAGGAAGAGATGGCCAGTATGGCCGAGAAGTTAAAGAGCACTGCGGACCGTTGCAGACTTCTTGAGAAAGAAGACCAGGCGAGAAAGGCGGTCGTAGAGAAGGCCGTTGCTGATGCCAAGGACACGCGCTCTGCGATGAGAGCTGCGAAGGAGGAGCTGCGTCAGGCCGAACAGATTGTGGCTGGAAAGCCCTTCATGCTGCGAAGAAAATTTTGCGATCCGAAGTTTGCTCCGTTTGACCGGATGTGGAGTGTCGAGGACACCTATCTGGATTTGGCAGCGTGTGCTGCTGATGCGATCGAACATTTTCGAGATCTGAAAGATCGAGAAGTGGAAAAACTATTCTGGTCGCAATTTCACAATCCAGAGCGTCCACTGGCAGTGGACGATCGTTTGGCTCAATGGGCCGAACTTAATAGGTTGTCCGGACTCGCCATGAAGTATGTCATGGGTCATCTGTGGCCGGGGAGGTCGGAGCCGAAGAGTTATTTCAGCTTGGTGCAGCAATTCCTTGACACAGTGTCGCGCATTAATGCAGTGAAGAGGTCGGCGTGTATAGAGGGTGCAAGGATGGCTCTTCCCCGTGTCAAGACATACTGGGCAGAGATGGAGACCACCGTTATTGCGTCCGGAGATTCGAATAAAAGCCGAGTGTCCTCCGAGCACTATTTTCAGGAAGTCCTTGAAGGCGCGCGTGTAATAGAGACGCAGTGCTTGAAGGATGCTATGTTATTATAGCATATTTAATGATGAAGTAATATTTTGATAAACTGTAGTGGCCTTTTTATACTTGTGCCTTCAAGTATTGTGAACACCTCCTGTGCGGCCGTTTAATATATATATATATATATATATATATATATATATATATATATATATATATATATATATATATATATATATGTCTTGGTCCTACAAAGGAGGTGATAGCGCAGCGGGCCAGGCAACCAGACTATAATGCTTTAACACTTTCACTTAGCCATAGGATCTTGACAGTGGGACTATTTAGGTAGCCCATTAGGGGAGACTGCGCTCGCTCGAGTTCGGGGCGCGTATGTGCCTGACCGGGAAGCGGCCCTTTGTTGAAGCGGAGGAGTCCGATAGATTCTAATAGGTCATCGAGTGGCTGACCAGTCTCACGCTACATCATGACAGTCAGTTTTCGGCTTTCTCTACTGAGGTGCTCGCCCGGCCGAACCGGGGCACAATCGCAGTAGTTCTCCTGGTGCTACCTTAGCCGATAGAGCGGAATGTAAGGTAGCCGAACTCAGGAGCCGGGCAACCCAACATTTGACCAAAGACATGATTCGGAGCTGATGCATATAATGCCAAAACTCGCGACGCCGAACACTCCCTAAGGTGTTCGGTCTTTATGAGTGCGGGTGAAACAACATTCTTTGCTAAAAAAGCCCCTAGTGTCCAGGTACGTGCGAAAAATTCTGACGTGGCCACATGCCAAGACGCCAGCCTCCTCCTTGGTTATATCGGAAAAAACCAGGGGATGTGTTGCAACAAGAGATAGTAAAAAAGGTTTACGCAGGGTCTTAATCTAAAAAGAATCCTTTAGGACGGGTCCCTACTGCACGTCTGCGCCTGTGTCTCCGTTGTGCCGTATCCTGGACGGGCGCCGCACGACGTTCATCTGAAAAAGAGAGGAGCTAAATTGAAAACGGGTCGTGCCGAACAAAAGTTTTAAAATAAATGAAGTATAAAGTAAAATATAAAATTGAGCTTTATTGTCTCTACGCGTAGCCCCTAGTACGGGGGTATATGGCCTCTAAGCCTGCACTAATGATGGACTTGTGCCGAACTCGTCTATTCCGCATTCATGGCCTTTAATGACCTATGTCGAAAAGTTTTTTGGCTGGTGAGGCCATTTTATTGTGCGGCTGTCTAAGCGGCCGCATAGTCCTCTGCTTGGGGGAGGCGCACTCTAGTGCTTCCCCTTCAAAGATATGATGCCTCGTGGACCGGGCATCTTAAGCGTGAGGGATGCATAGTGCGGTATTGCGTTAAAGCGAGCGAAAGCTTCGCGTCCCAGTAGTGCTTGATAGAGACTTGAGAATGGGACGACATGGAAGGTCAGCTTTTCACGACGGAAGTTATCGGCAAAGCCGAATATAACTTTGAGCCGGAGAAAACCCATACAATGGGTATCCGGACCAGGTGCTACCCCTTGAAAGGAGGTTTTGCTGCGGCGGATTCTTGCTGGGCTTATCCCCATGTGATGCATTGTATCCTGATATATCAGGTTTAGTCCACTACCGCCGTCCATAAAGACATTTGCAAACTGGAATCCGCCAATTATTGGGTCGAGTATCAGGGCAGTCCATCCTGCGTTCTTGATATTTCTAGAATAGTCTAGCTGGTCGAAGGTGATTGGTTTTAATAACCAGTGGCGGGACCCCATGGGGATAGGTCGTATGGTGCGTACCTTTATAGGTGCCACACGTTTTGTTACGTGAAGTAAGTTCACTGTTTTTACTTCTTGTCGGAAGTTCTTTTGTTTCCTGGTGCTCTGCTTCTGGGTTCGTCCTCGTCTTCGCTTGGTGTGTCGAGCCCCTTGTGTTCGGCATTGAGTCTGCCGGATTGTTTAAAAACCCAACAATCTATGTGGGTATGGTTAGCAGGCTTCCCAGGAGTACTGTGTATCTGACATATCCTATCCAGGATTCTGTTTAAGTTGGACGGATCATCCCTATTATCCTGGAGGGGTGGTTTTGTCTGATTTTGTCGCGAGCCTTTGAATCCGGCATTGACTGCCGTGCTCTTCGGACTTTTTTCTTTAGTTCGGCAACGATCCTTGTTGCGTCGCGGTTTTCTGTTTCCATCCCTGATTTCGGATGTACTTGGGTCGCTGGGGCTACATCTTGCCAACCAGCTATCCTCTCCTGCGCAGAAGCGGGTCATGAGGCTTGTGAGTGCGGCCATTGTTCTTGGCTTTTCCTGGCCGAGGTGTCTGGCGAGCCATTCGTCTCGGACATTATGCCTGAAAGCTGCTAAGGCTTCGACGTCCGTACAGTCGACTATCTGATTCTTTTTAGTGAGGAATCTGTTCCAGAACTGCCGAGCTGATTCTCCGGGCTGTTGAGTTATTTGACTAAGATCGTCTGCATCCGGAGGGCGGACATAGGTCCCCTGAAAATTTGCTCGGAAAGCATCTTCGAGCTCTTCCCAACTTCCAATTGTGTTTTCAGGAAGGCTTTTAAGCCAGTGCCGGGCTAGCCCTTTAAGCTTAAGGGCTAAAAATTTAATGGCGTGGAGATCATCTTCTCTAGCCATATGTATGTGGAGGATATAGTCCTCGATCCAGACTCCGGGGTCTGTTGTTCCATCATACGCCTCTATGTTGACGGGTTTGAATCCCTCTGAAAATTCATAGTCCAGAACCTCATCGGTGAAGCATAGGGGATGTGCGGCGCCCCTGTATTTGGGTGTGCCGGATTCTGATGATGGCTTTTTTGCATTGCTTACAAGAGCTTGCTTTCTTGGCCCATAAATGGACCTGGCTTGGCCATGATGCGAATCCTTAGGTGGGTCGCATACCGATTTAAGTGCGGTGCCACTTGCCGCCTTATGGGGTCGTCTATCCGACCGTATGGCTTTCTTATTTTTTGAATGCGAGGGCTCTAGGGCTTCTTCGTCGAATTCGGGCAGTAGCTTTCTCTTTGGATAGCTTTTAGTACGGCGACTGTCACCGTATTTATCTGCGGTGTTGATTACTTTATTCCATCTAATACGGAGTGCATCTTCCGCTTTCTTTAGCTTCCGCTTCTGCTTTTTCAGGCTGTGTGCAATTGCAACAAGCCTCTTGTGGAGACTCTTCTGCTCCATGGATTTATCCGGCGTAAGGTTGTCCGGAATGCCGTTTTCGCCGGGGGAGGGAGTTTCGGTTTCTCTATCCGTGTTGCCCTGTTCGGACGGCTGCTCTAAGGCTTGCTCGTCGTCTACCGGCTTGTCCTGCTCTATGGCTGGGTTTTTATCAAGGTGGGGCTTGGGTCGGCGTTTATGCCGACGCTTTGATTGCTTTCCAGGGGGTCTATCTCCTGTTCGATCCCCTATTTCCTTGTTGTGATTTCCTTTAGGGGTATCCACCATGTACACATCGTGAGATGAGGTGGTTGTCCGATGCCCTATGAGCGTTGGTTCATCGGTATCTCCTGCATCGTCATCCATGCTGTCGATGTCTGCGGAGTCGAAGTTGAGCACGTCGGTTAGGTCGTCGACGGTAGCTACAAAGTGGGTGGTGGGTGGGCTTTGAATTTCTTCATCGTCCGTATCCCATCCTTGCTGACCGTAATCCGTCCAGGGCTCTCCTGATAAAGAGAGAGACTTGAGAGAGTTCAGGATGTCGCCAAAAGGCGAGTGCTGAAAGATGTCCGCGGCGGTGAACTTATAGGTGCCCAATCGGATTCGATTGGTAGGGGCATGGGGGGTTCGGAGTCCGGATAGGAGTCTGGACCCTCGGAGTCACGGGTCTTGCGGAGTGCGGGGCTGGCGTTTGGCTCGATTGCCTTTGAGATCGCAGCCCCCGAGGTGACGTCCAACCGCTCATCCTCGATTGGTGTAATAGGCTCCGAGTCTAGGGTCGGAACCGGTGCGTGTGCGGCCTCCAGGACACTGTTCGGAGGCAGAGCTAGATCATGCCCCTCGAGGTAGTGCGGCGTGCTCGGCTGTGGCTCGAACCCGTCAAAGATCAAGTCTCCGCGGGTGTCGGCCGTATAGTTTAAGCTTCCAAACCTGAATTGATGGCCAGGGGCATAGCTCTCGATCTGCTCCAGATGACCAAGTGAATTGGCCCGCAGAGCGAAGCCGCCGAAGACGAAGATCTGTCCGGGGAGAAAGGTCTCACCCTGGACCTCATCGTTGTTGATGATCAGAGGGGCCATCGGGCCTGAAGGCGACGACACAGAGGAACTCTCAATGAAAGCACCAATGTCGGTGTCAAAACCGGCGGATCTCGGGTAGGCGGTCCCGAACTGTGCATCAAGGCCGGATGGTAACAGGAGACAAGGGACACGATGTTTTTACCCAGGTTCGGGCCCTCTCGATGGAGGTAATACCCTACTCCTGCTTGATTAATATTGATGATATGGGTAGTACAAGAGTAGATCTACCACGAGATCAGGGAGGCTAAACCCTAGAAGCTAGCCTATGGTATGATTGTGTATGATGATGGTTCGTCCTACGGACTACAACCCTCTAGTTTATATAGACACCGGATAGGGTTAGGGTTAAACAGAGTCGGTTACAATGGTAGGAGATCTTGAATATCCGCATCGCCTAGCTTGCCTTCCACGCCAAGGAAAGTCCCATCCGGACACGGGACGAAGTCTTCAATCTTGTATCTTCATAGTCCAGGAGTCCGGCGAAGGTATAGTACGGCTACCCAAACACCCCCTAATTCAGGACTCCCTCAGCCCCCTTCCGCAGCGGCTACCACGCACTACTCAGACGAACCGCGTTTGCTAGATTCAATGCAGTGCCACACTACGCTTATCTCAAGCTCAAGATGCCCGGTCCACGCGGCGTCATAACAGTCAATGGAAACACGAAACGCTCCCTCCGTACTGAGGAGCACACAGCTGCCCTAGCAGCAGAGGTACAGAACGACCTTCTCAAGCAGAACTATAATCCAGCTGCCGAGCGCCCGGACATCGTTAAGAGGGTCTGGACTACACTGCAACAGGACAGCTCGGCTCGTAAAGAGCTTGATTAGCAATTCAGCCTCTGTCCCACGCGTACAAAATTACGTGCCTAGAAAATATGGACGGAGGCTTAGCTAGCTCGTGATCCACAGTGCGGCTCGACCAATCCCTGGATTCGCATACCTTTTCTTTTCCATTCCAAGTCAATTATCCCTTTTCGAGGTTCCTTCTGGCACCCCGTCTGTCGGACACACCAAGGAGGCAAGGAGCTTTGGCGCATAAGGGAACCCCCAGGTGGCCTCTGTTAATGATTGCTATACCTATTTTACATACCCGCACGCAGCCCGCACTTGGTTTTGGCATGTTAAATAGCCTTTTTTGCTTATCATATTGCATGTACAAATACACCTCGACGTATTAACCACATTATAAAAATAAAGGGAAGTGTCAGTTTTTACTTAATCTTCCCCTTTCTTCCTTTGCATTTATTACTCGTTGCACGCGTACATTCTGGTACATATTACTACGCCAGGGGCTTCATCACACCCTGCATTACAACAACAAAAGTCCGAACACTTTTACAGTACTGTTCGGCACCCCGAACTTATAGCGTTATATGCATCGGCTCCGAATCATGTCTTTGGTCACTAGTTGGGTTGCCTGGCTCCTGTGTTTGCTACCCTACGTTTCCGCTATATCGGCTAAGTTAGTAAAGGGAGAACTACTGCAATTGTGTCCCGGTTCGTCTAGACGAGCACCTCAGTAGAGAAAGCCAAAAGCTGACTGTCCTGATGAGGCGACAGCTGGTCAGTGTTCAAGAAGTCTGAAATCCCTAGAGATTTTTTCCGCTTTATGCGAGGAATTGCTTTTCCGATTAGGCGTATATAATGCCCCTAGTTCGGCCTACCGAACACTAGGGGCTTCACTGAAATTTTCATAGTCAAACTCCTATGGCTAAGTGAGGGTCATAAAGGCCGTATAGTCTGATTGCCTTGTTCGTTGCGCTAAACACCTCCTTTAAGGACCACAATGTGGAGTAAAGAGTGTTTAGATTTATCCAGAACACCCCATACTATCTACATGGGGGCAGAAGCTGACGACTGGTCAACCCTTAGATGTTAATAAACGGCCGCACAGGAGGTAAAAATTAATCACAAGCACCATATTACATACCAATCTTGTTTTATATTACAGGACAACCCGAATGTTTTCCTTGAGCATTGCGTTGGATTTCCCCGAAGAGGAAAGGAAGATGTAGCAAAGTAGCGTAAGTATTTCCCTCAGTTTTTGAGAACCAAGGTATCAATAAAGTAGGAGGCTACGCGCCAGTCCCTCGTACCTACACAAAGCAAATAACTCCTCGCAAACAACGCGGATAGGGGTTGTCAATCCCTTCACGGTGACTTACGAGAGTGAGATCTGATAGAGATGATAGATAATGTTTTTGGTATTTTTGGTATAGAGATGCAAATTAAAATAAAAGGCAAAGTAAAAAAGCAAAGCTGTAATAAAGTGATCGAAGATTAATACGATGAAGATAGACCCGGGGGCCACAGATTTCACTAGTGGCTTCTCTCAAGAGCATAAGTTTTCTACGGTGGGTGAACAAATTACTGTTCAACAATTAACAGAATTGCGCATAGTTATGAGAATATCTAGGTATGATAATGTATATAGGCATCACGTCCAAGACAAGTAGACCGACTCCTGTCTGCATCTACTACTATTACTCCACTAATCGACCGCTATCCAGCATGCATCTAGAGTATTAAGTTAAAAACAGAGTAACACCTTAAGCAAGATGACATGATGTAGAGGGATAGTTTCATGCAATATGATAAAAACACCCATCTTGTTATCCTCGATGGCAACAATACAATACATGCCTTGATGCCCCTACTGTCACTGGGAAAGGACACCGCAAGATTGAACCCAAAGCTAAGCACTTCTCCCATTTCAAGAAGAACCAATCTAGTAGGCCAAACGAAACTTATAATTCGAAGAGACTTGCAAAGATAACCAATCATACATAAAAGAATTCAGAGAAGATTCAAATATTGTTCATAGATAGACTTGATCATAAACCCACAATTCATCGGTCTCAACAAACACACCTCAAAAACAAGATTACATCAAATACATCTCCACGAGAGAGGGGGAGAACATTGTATTGAGATCCAAAAAGAGAGAATAAGCCATCTAGCTACTAACTATGGACCCGAAGGTCTGAAGTAAACTACCCAGACTTCATCGGAGGGGCTATGATGATGTAGAAGCCCTCCGTGGTGGATGCCCTCTCTAGCGAAGCTCCAGAACAGGCCCCAGGATGGGATCTCGTGGGTACAGAAGGTTGCGGTGGTGGAATTAGGTTTTTGGCTCCGTATCTGATCGTTTGGGGGTACGTAGGTATATATAGGAGGAAGGACTACGTCGGTTGAGCAACAGGGGGCCCATGAGGCAGGGGGCGCGCCCTAGGGGGTGGATGCGTCCCCCACCCTCGTGGCCACCTCCCTTCTTTCTTGACGTAGGGTCCAAGTCTCCTGGATCATGTTCAGTGGAAAATCACGTTCCCGAAGGTTTCATTCCGTTTGGACTCCGTTTGATATTTCGTTTCTTCGAAACACTGAAATAGGCAAAAAAACATCAATTCTGGAATGGGCCTCCGGTTAATAGGTTAGTCCCAAAAGTAATATAAAAGTGGAAAATAAAGCCCAATATGGTCCAAAACAGTAGATAATATAGCATGGGGCAATCAAAAGTTATAGATACGTTGGAGCGTATCAGGCATCCCCAAGCTTAATTCCTGCTCGTCCTCGAGTAGGTAAATGATAAAAAGAATTTTTGATGCGGAGTGCTACTTGGCATAATTTCAATGTAACTCTTCTTAATTGTGGTATGAATATTCAGATCCGAAAGATTCAAGACAAAAGTTCATATTGACATAAAAATAATAATACATCAAGCATACTAACAAAGCAATCATGTCTTCTCAAAATAACATGGCCAAAGAAAGTTATCCCTACAAAATCATATAATCTGGCTATGCTCTATCTTCCCCACACAAAGTATTTAAATCATGCACAACCCCGATGACAAGCCAAGCAATTGTTTCATACTTTTGACATTCTCAAAACTTTTTTGATCTTCACGCAATACATGAGCATGAGCCATGGATATAGCACTATATGTGGAATAGAATGGTGGTTGTGGAGAAGACAAAAAATAGGGAAGATAGTCTCACATTAACTAGGCGTATCAACGGGCTATGGAGATTCCCATCAATAGATATCAATGTGAGTGAGTAGGGATTGCCATGCAACGGATACACTAGAGCTATAATTATATGAAAGCTCAACAACAGAAACTAAGTGGGTGTGCATCCAACTCGCTTGCTCACGAAGACCTAGGGCCTTTTGAGGAAGCCCATCATTGGAATATACAAGCCAAGTTCTATAATGAAAAATTCCCACTAGTATATGAAAGTGACAAAATGAGAGACTCTCTATCATGAAGATCTTGGTGCTACTTTGAAGAACAAGTGTGGTAAAAGGATTGTAACATTGTCCCTTCTCTCTTTTTGTCTCATTTTTTTATTTCTCTTTTTTTTTATTTGGGCCTTTTCTCTTTTTTTATGGCCTATTTTTTTTTGTCCGGAGTCTCATCCCGACTTGTGGGGGAATCATAGTCTCCATCATTCTTTCTTCACTTGGGACAATGATCTAAAAATGATGATCATCACACTTTTATTTTTCTTACAACTCAAAAATTACAACTCGATACTTAAAATATGACTCTATGTGAATGCCTCCGGTGGTGTACCGGGATATGCAATGAATCAAGAGTGACATGTATTAAAGAATTATGAACGGTGGCTTTGCCACAAATACAATGTCAATTACATGATCATGCTAGAAATATGACAATGATGGTGTGTGTCATAATAAACGGAACGGTGGAAAGTTGCACGGCAATATATCTCGGAATGGCTATGGAAATGCCATGATAGGTAGGTATATGTTGGTTGTTTTGAGGAAGGTATATGGTGGGTGTATGATACCGGCGAAAAGTGCGCGGTATTAGAGAGGCTAGCAATGGTGGAAGGAAGGAGAGTGCGTATAATCCATGGACTCAACATTAGTCATGAAGAACTCATATACTTATTGCAAAAATATACAAGTTATCAAAGCAATGTATTACGTGCGTGCTCCTAGGGGGATAGATTGGTAGGAAAAGAGCATCGCTCGTCCCCGACCGCCACTCATAAGACAATCAATAAATAAATCGTGCTCCCACTTCATCACATAACGGTTCACCATACGTGCATGCTGCGGGAATCACAAACTTTAACACAAGTATTTATCAAATTCACAACTACTCAACTAGCGTGACTCTAATATCACCATCTTGATATCTCAAAACAATTATCAAGCATCAAACTTTTCTTAGTATTCAACGCACTCAAAAGAAAGTCTTACAAATATTGAATACAAAGCATATTAAACTTTTAAGCCAATTACCATGCTATTTAAGACTCTCAAAATAATCTAAGTGAAGCATGAGAGATCAATAGTTTCTATAAAACGAATCCACCACAGTGCTCTAAAAGATATAAGTGAAGCACTAGAGCAAAACTATATAGCTCAAAATATATAATTGAAGCACATAGAGTATTCTATAAAATTCCAAATCATGTATGGATCTCTCAAAAGGTGTTCACAGAAAGGATGATTGTGGCAAAACTAACAAATAAAGACTCAAATCATACAAGACGCTCCAAGCAAAACACATATCATGTGGTGAATAAAAATATAGCTCCAAGTAAAGTTACCGATGGAAGTAGACGAAAGAGGGGATGCCTTCCGGGGCATCCCCAAGCTTTGAATTTTTGGTGTCCTTAGATTATCTTGGGGTGTCATGGGCATAACCAAGCTTAGGCTCTTGCCACTCCTTGTTTCATAATCCATCAAAAGATTTCACCCAAAACTAGAAAACTTCACAGCACAAAACTCAACAGAAATCTCGTGAGCTCCGTTAGCGAAAGAAAACAAAAGACCACTTCAAGGTACTGTAATTAACTCATTCTTTATTTATATTGGTGTTAAACCTACTGTATTACAACATCTCTATGGTTTATAAACTATTTTACTGGCCATAGATTCATCAAAATAAGCAAACAACACACGAAAAACAGAATCTGTCAAAAACAAAATAGTCTGTAGTAATCTGTAACTAAACCAAACTTCTGGAACTCCAATAAATCTACCAAAATAGGAAGACCTAGGCAATTTGTTTATTGATCAGCAGCAATTGGAATCAGTATTTTATCACGTTCTGGTGATTTGTAAAAAAACATTTCGTGAACAGAAAGTTTCTAGAAATTACAGCAAGATCAAATAACTATCATCCAAGAAGATCCTATAGGTTTAATTTGGCACAAACACTATGAAACATAAAAACACATCTAACCAGAGGCTAGATCAAAGATTTATTACTAAGCAGCAAGGAAAAATATTGGGTTGTCTCCCAACAAACGCTTTTCTTTAAAGCCTTTTTAGCTAAGCATTAAGATTTCAATGATGCTCACACGAAAGACAAGAATTGAAGCACAAAGAGAGCATCATATAGCATGTGAAAAGACACATGTAAGTCTTACATACTTCCTATGCATAGGCATCTTATAGGTAAAAAAATATGAAGGAAAGCAAAAACTAGCATGTGCTTGGAAGCGGAAAGAAACAATAGCAATCTCAACATAACGAGAGGTAATTTATTATCATGAAAATTTCTACAACCTTATTTTCCTCTCTCATAATAATTATGTGTGGGATCATAAGCAAATTCAACAAAATAGCTATCACATAAAATATTTTCAATACGATCCACATGCATGCAAAGTTGACACTCTTTCAAAATAGTGGGATTATCATTACCTAAAGTCATGACCTCTCCAAACCTACTTTTATCAAAAATTTCATAAGATTGAACATTCTCAAAATATGTGGGATCTAAAGTTGACACTCCTCCAAACCCACTTTCAATAATATTGCAAACACTATTATCAATCTCATATTCATCATGGGGCTTAAATAAATTTTCAAGATCATAAGAAGAACTATCACCCCAATCATGATCATTGCAACAAGTAGAGGACATAGCAAAACTAGCATCCCCAAGCTTAGGGTTTTGCATATATTTAGCACAATTGACATCAATAGAATTTATAGTAAAAGCATTAATCATGCTTTTTATTCAAAGATCTATCATGAATCGCTTCATAAAGTACTTCATCACAATTTTTAGATTCACGAATTTCAGGCAAAACCTTATAAAGATAATCTAGTGCACTCAATTCACAAGCAATAGGTTCATCATAATTAGATCTCTTAAAGAGATTAGCAAGTGGATGAGGATCCATAAACTTTTAGCAAGGGAAGATGCAAGCAAAAATAAGGCACATGGTAACACAAGATTGAACGGAGGAAGGGCGAATAAAACGGGAAGGGTGAAGTGGGGGAGTGGAAAACGAGAGGTAAATGGAAAATAATGTAGTGCGAGAGATAAGGGATTGTGATGGGCACTTGGTATGTTGACTTTTGCGTAGACTCCCCGGCAACGGCGCCAGAAATTCTTCTTGCTACCTCTTGAGCACTGCATTGGATTTCCCCGAAGAGGAAAGGATGATGCAGCAAAGTAGCGTAAGTATTTCCCTCAGTTTTTGAGAACCAAGGTATCAATCCAGAAGGAGGCTACGCGCCAGTCCCTTGTACCTACACAAAGCAAATAACTCCTCGCAACCAACACGAATAGGGGTTGTCAATCCCTTCACGGTCACTTACGAGAGTGAGATCTGATTGAGATGATAGATAACATTTTTGGTATTTTTGGTATAGAGATGCAAAGTAAAATAAAAGGCAAAGTAAAAAAGCGAAGCAGTAATTAAGTGATGGAAGATTAATATGATGAAGATAGACCCGGGGGCCATGTATTTCACTAGTGGCTTCTCTCAAGAGCATAAGTTTTCTACGGTGGGTGAACAAACTACTGTTGAGCAATTGACAGAATTGCGCATATGTCGAGGGGAATCGGCTTCCTCGAACACCTATGGGGACCGAGCCCCTTACTGGTTCGGCGGGGGGCGGAGGTTGCACAAAGAGCAGATCGAGGCACTGCACACGAGGGATTTTACCCAGCTTCGGGCCGCAAGGATGCGTAAAACCCTACTGCTGCTTGGTGGATTGTATTGTGTTCTTGCTCGGGAGCGCGCGGTGCTACAGTACACACGAGCTTCTGGCGAGGTCGAGCGTGACGATCGGTCTCCTCTCCAACGTGCGCATGGGGCCTCCTTTTATATGCTCAAGGGGTTACCCACAGATGGCAGCGTAGGCGGGGGCAAAAATGGTAGAATGCTGTAGTGGGTACAGCTGCCTGCACAGTGGCTGTACAGTGCTATCATACCTAACTCTGACGGCGGGGGACAAGGGCATTAAATGCGCGTCCGTGTCGCCCAGATGGTGCATGGAAGTGGACCGTCAGGAGCGCCACTGTTTGCCACGATGGATACTCTGTCAGCTTCGCGTCGCCACCGCATGCCCCTGGCTGCACAGCCTCCCACCACATGCGCCGGGGATGCCCCCCAGAGCGACACGTTGGTGGGTGAGCTGGAGCGCAGGCACAAGGTGGTAACTTGCCGCGGCAAGCGCCTTGCCGCGGTGGATGTCTCGTCGCGTCCGGGAGCTTGTTGCTCACCGGGCCTTGCCGGGGCGCGGGGCGCCCCGCGGCAGGGTCCTTGTCGTGCCGTGGATGGCCTTCCCGGCAAGCTCCTCTTGCCGGGGTCTTGTGCTTCGAGCGGTAGTCCCGGCAAGCTCCTCTTGCCAGGGCCTCGCTCTCTTCGGGTGGCCTTCCCGGCAAGCTCCTCTTGCCGGGGCCTTGGCTCGAATACTTTGTTCTTGAATGGCCCAAGAGGGGACCATGGAGGGTCTTGGCGATCGCCTGGCAGGCCTTGCCGCGGGGTGCTACGACCGCCCGTGCACAAGTTCGGGGTACTAAGGTACCCCTATTTTAGTACACCGACAGGAGCCCCCGGGCCTGGGCCATACACGGTGCCGAGCGCTGTTGGGCCAGGCCCAAAACAGTGCACGGGCACGCGCGGCCTGGGTCACGCTGCATCTTTTTTCTGCGCCCACCACGTCCTCCCCGAGCGGCGCGCGTCGAATGCGGCATCGTGGGGAGAGGCGTGCGTGACGCGGGCGGCGTGCGTCACGTCGCAAGCGATTTATTTGTTCGGAAAGGCGAAACGCCCCCCCTCCTTCCCTTATAAGCAGGGGAGACAGGGGCAGTCCGCCCACCCGCCAGTTGCGATTCCTTGAAATCCTCCGCCACTTCCCAAGAGAAGCAGCGCTCCGCTCCCCTTCCGCCGCCACCAGTGCTACAGACGCCGTCCACCTCCCTCCCTCTTTCCGCCATGGCCCCGAAGGGAGACAAGGGAAAAGGGAAGGCCGTGAAGTCAGCCGAGGCGCTGCGGCTCGAGGCGCAGCAAAAGGAGCAGGCGGTCTTCCCCCTGAGCTCGACGCGTGGGTCCTGAGGGAGGAATACTACCTCTTCTGGTCGGCGAGGACGCGAGCACATCCGCGCACGAGGGTTCTTCCCGGCATCGCCCAGAAGGAGTATCCGACCGGGTATCCCTTCTTTGCTCTGTTCTTCTATTGCGGGCTCTGCCCGCCCTTCTCTGAATTTTTCTGCGACATCATGAACACCTATGGCTTCCACCTTCTCGATTTCACCCCCAATGCTGTCTTGACCATGGCAATCTTCGCACATCTCTGTGAAAATTTTGTCGGAGTCTTTCCAAACGTAGCTCTCTTCCGCCACTTCTTCACGCCTCGAGTAGAGAGAGGAGAGCCCCTCTCCGGCGGGATCGCCTGGATCTCGAAGCCCGGCAAGAAAGATGCTTATCTGGAGGGAGAGCTCCGCAGCAAATGGGAGGAATGGAGGGCAGACCGATGCCTGATCATCGAAGAGAACCCGCAACCATTCACCGCCGTGCGCCAAACCCCTATGGTGCGCGGCAGGGATTGGAGCGACGTGGCCCCGGACGACGACAAGCTGCGGATTGCATTCACCCGGATCCTGCGGCTCAGGCGTGCCGGGCTCACAGTTGGCGCCGTTGGCGCAGATTTCCTCCGCCGCCGCATTGCTCCCCTGCAGGAGAAGAGGAGGCCTGCCTGGGAGTTCGAGAATGCGGCGGATATCATGAGGCTGCGCCCAGGCCTCAACTTCAATTTCACCGTCTTGGAGCTTGACGGGACGCTCAGGGCGCTGTTCAAGCACGACCCCGACCACCCCGAATGGTTCAGGCTGCCGCGAGGTGTCGTCCCGTTGTGCAACAATTCGTCGCTCAGCCGCATCCTTGCAATGATGCCGCTGTGCGACTCGCACGGGATCGACTCCACTTGGCAGGAGCCCGCCGACGACGTCGTGCGGGCGTTCTTCGACGACCTGGTGGAGAGGCCAGTCGACGCCGACGAGCAGAGGGGTCTCACCCGCGACACCACTGACGCGGAGTTGGCGTACAACGCCTCCAGGATGGAGGAGGCCGCGGCAGCCGCGGCCGCGGGCGAGTTTGGCTTCACATTGGTGGAGGCGGACGCAGCGGAGGCGAAAAGCCTTGCCGATCGAGCGGAGTTTGCCGGCGAGGAAGAGCTTGCTGGGCACGATGCTGAGAGCGAGCCTGCCCAGGACACGAGCGGCTTGCCGGAGGTCGGCGCCTCTTCCTCCCGCCCCGCGGGCAGTTCGTCGCAAGCAGAGCCCCCTGCCCAGCCACGGAGCCGTCTCTGCAAGGCTGGGGAGGTGGTGCGGCAGACGAGCCCACAACCGCAGCGCCGCGTGACGCGCTCCTCTGAGGCAGCAGGAGCGGGGTCTTCGCGGGCCGTGGCTTCTGCTCTTGCCGCTTCTCGCGCCGCGGCGGCAGCCGGAGCGGAGTCGTCTACTGCTCCCGCCAAGCGGCCACGGGAGCCTAGTCCCCCGCCTCCCCGCGCCAGGAGCAAGCCGGTCTTCGACTTCTCCGCGCTTAGCTCTGACGAGGAAGAGGGAGAGGAGTAAGATCCCCGCTGTCCTTGTGTCTCTTCAATTCTTGTAGTTGTGCCTCGCATCTCATTTGCTTTCCTCCGAATTTGGTCCTTTACAGGACTCTTGCTCAGAGGGTGGCAAAGAGAGCCAAGGTCCCAGTGGTCATCCTCGACGACGAGCCCTCCATGGCGGCAGGGGTGCGCCTGAGATGACCTTGCCAGGCCCACCAACTAATGCTCAGAGCAGCCCCCAGCGCAGCCCCCAGCGTAAGCATATGACTTGCGTCCTGCCGTTGGGCGCGCTCGGGTGCCCTTCGCTTTTCTTGACATCGGGCTGACGATTTGTGCAGGAGCAGAGCAACCCCACCAGGAGCATCCGGAGACCGCCCCCAATGAGCCATCCGCTACAACTACAGCGCCAAGGGGAAGCTCCCCGGCGAGGGAGCCATCCCCGGCAAGGGAGCAGTCTCAGGCGGGGAAGCAGCCCCCGGCAAGGGAGCAGTCCCCGGCAGGAGAGCCGTCTCCGGCGAGGGACGATGCCGGCGGCCCCTTGGCGGGGGAGACCGCGACTGCAGACCCTGGCCCAGGTAACCTTCTTGCCTCGAAACTCCCCTGAGGTTCTTCTTCTTCGGATAGTTGCTTGACTTCTCCCCCTCCTACGGCCTTCAGACCCGCCCGCCACGGACCCGATGGAGACCGAGGTCGTCGTCGAGGAGGACGCGCGCGGCCATACCGACGACGTGGCCGCCACCGGGGAGGTGGAGGGCGCTGAAGATCCGGTCGGCGAAGAGGCCACCGAGGCAGCCGCGGGTGAGGGGGTCGGCGATCGTACTGACGGCCCTAAGGCCGCAGGAGCGTCAGGCGCTACGCCGACCGCCGATCCCGCCTCTGCAGTGGCGTCGGGCCCCGAGGAGCCCCAGCCAGGCGCCTACCTGAAGGCCGGCGACGATATCTTCATCAAGCTCCCCTGGGAGTCGACTTCCAGGGCGCCGGTCGAGGGGGAGGCCTTGGATGGAGAGGTGCTCGCCTCCGCCGGGCTGACGCTGGTTGACGCGCCAAGCAGCAGCGGCGGCAAGCCTGAAGAGGAGCGGCTGCTACGGAAGCTGGTGTCGCTCTACCGCGCCCGACAAGCCCAGGTAGAACGCTGGGAAGCGCTTGTCGCGAAGGCGGGAGCGGACATGGAGAAGCGCCCGGGGAGCTCCGCGAGCTCAACCAGGAGGCCCTCCGTGCCATGGCGGAGGAGCGAAGGCAGCTCAACGAGGCGCGGACGGCCTTCCTCCTCGAGAAGGCAGAAGCTGAAGAGCAGCAAAGGCTTGCCGCCGCGGGGCTGGCCGCGCAGGAGGGCGAGCTGGTGCAGCAGAAAGCCAACCTTGCCAGCCACGAGGAGGAGGTCGCCGCACGCGAGCAAGCGCTCGGCGGAGCCCTCGAGGAGGCGCGAGATGCTGCCGCGGCTGCCGAGACCGTCAAGGAGGCATTGGAGGCGAGGGTGGTGCAGCTCGACATCGACCTCAAGGCGAGCGGCGAGGAGCTCGCCGCGCTCAAGCAGGAGCGCGAGAAGGGTGCCCACACCCTTGGTGAGCTGCAGGGCCGCTTCGCCGAGAAGATCAAGGAGCTCGGCGCCGCCAAGGACTCCAACGCCGACCTCGAGCTGAAGCTGGACACCTTGTCCAAGGCGCTGGACAGCGCCAAGGAGCAAGAGGTGGCCTTGCGGAAGGAGGTCGCGGACAACGAGGCGTTGTTGGAGAGCGCCGCGGTCACCCACAACGAATTTAGGGCGACGGTGGAGCAGTGGACCGAGGGCCTCGTGGACATAGCCGCCTCCATCGACAAGGAGCTGACGCTGCTGGGGATGGAGGGTCACGAGTACCCCACTGACGAGAACGTCCCACCCAGTGCCAAGCTCACTTCGTTCTTCAAGTGCGTGGTGGCGGCCCTCAAGCATCTCCAGAATGCGATCCCAGAGCAGCTGGCCGGCGAGACGCGCGAAGCCGTCGCCGGAGCCCTCGAAAAGGTGTTGGTGAAGGTCGCCTTCCACAACCCCGGCATCAGGCTCACCAACGTCCTCAAATCCCTGCCGGTAGAGGCCGACCTCGAGGAGATCAGGGCCCTCGTCGCGCCCATAGTGGAGAAGGTGGCCGGGATCAAGAGGATCGAGGGCGACCGTGTGGACTAGGCCGCCTCCCCTTTCCTTTTCTTGTCACTGCTGGCCAAGTCATGAAGGCGATTCATTAGGGTTGCGACAAGCTTGCCTTTGTAATACAACTCTATCTTAGGTACTGACTGCACTGTTATTTCCTCTACTTGACTCCGTGCTTTGTATGTTTGTGCCCTACGCCTCTGGAGACTTGTCGGTGTAGGCTTCCGCCTTACCGCGGGCTCTGAGTGCCGGACATCAGCAGCCCGCCAGCGGCGCCACTACCGGCAAGAAACCTTGTCGCGGCTAGCTGCAGCTCACTTAGATTGTTGAGCAGGCTCAAAGCAAAGTAAGTGTTGCGACTGCAGTCGCAGCACACTTAAGCTGTTGCGCGAGCTCGAAACAAAGTAAGGATGCCACTCTGGTTGTAGCACACTTAAGTCGTTGAGCGGACTCGAAACGAAGTAAGGGCGCAACTAGCCACGAATCGGTCCCTTCGCGCACAGGTTTTCCATACAAAACACGGTCGTTCGAGGAAGATAACCTCAAAAGTTTAAAAACTCAATTGCTCAAGCTATGGCAACTTAGCTTTTCCGTGGCTCGCTGCCCGGCAAGGTCGCTTTCCGGCAGGGCGAGGCATGGGGCTCGCCGTCTCTTACCGGGGGTCAGTGCTGCACAGAGTGTCAGATAATGCATGCAAAGAATAAAGAGCATGAGATCGACAAAGTGCGCGGAGCACATGAGCCCAATCTGCGCACAGGGTCTGCGCCTGGCTCTGTACAAAGGATCACATGCAACAGCGACAAGACTTTGTACAGAAGGGTGTTTGCCGGACGGGGTCCGACAACCGCGCCTTCCGGGCGAAACTTACAAAGATGCCCAACGTTCCAGGAGTTGCTCATCGGAGTGGTATCTTCGGTCTCAAGGCGGACAGCGCCAGGCCTATCGACTCGTTTCACCCGGTAAGGGCCTTCCCACATTTCCGGGACTTCTGGCACTAACTTTGCGGCTATAAAAGCGGCGCAAAGCTTGCTGGTAGCGAGCAGCTCGCATAGCGGCCTGAAGACGGTCCTCCTCGAGGAGCAGCGCGTCATCTCGACGCAGCTGCTCTCGCTCGAGCTCAGCGTGAGCAAGCACTCGAGGTGGCCCGTACACGAGATCCGTAGGGCTATCTGCCTCCCCTCCATGGAATAGAGCGAAAGGTTGCCTGGTATGACCAGGGCTTGCCTGCGCCGAGGGGCGTCGGCGCAGGTTTGGACGCCGTAGCGTCACGAGCTCGATGCATGTTCGGGAGCCGTGGCGCCATCAGCAGGCTCGACGACGCCCGTCCCGTCGCCGGCGCCGTCCCCACCACCCGTTCGCTCCAAGGGCGGCGGGTTCGACGCGGACGGACCAGCCTCCTCCGGAGCCTTCCTCTTTGGTGGCATGTCGATGAAGATGAAGGAGATCTAACTGGTGCAGATGCCGGATCAGGTTCACACAACTTCGACGCCCCCTACCTGGCGCGCCAAAGATGTCGGGGGGAATCGGCTTCCTCGAACACCTATGGGGACCGAGCCCCTTACTGGTTCGGCGGGGGGCGGAGGTTGCACAAAGAGCAGATCGAGGCGCTGCACACGAGGGATTTTACCCAGCTTCGGGCCGCAAGGATGCGTAAAACCCTACTGCTGCTTGGTGGATTGTATTGTGTTCTTGCTCGGGAGCGCGCGGTGCTACAGTACACACGAGCTGCTGGCGAGGTCGAGCGTGACGATCGGTGTCCTCTCCTACGTGCGCATGGGGCCTCCTTTTATATGCTCAAGGGGTTACCCACAGATGGCAACGCAGGCGGGGGTAAAAATGGTAGAATGTTGTAGTGGGTACAGCTGCCTGCACAGTGGTTGTAAAGTGCTATCATACCTAACTCTGACGGCGGGGGACAAGGGCATTAAATGCCCGTCCATGTCGCCCAGATGGTGCAGGGAAGTGGACCGTCAGGAGCGCCACCGTTTGCCACGATGGCTACTCTGTCAGCTTCGCTTCGCCACCGCATGCCCCTGGCTGCATAGCCTCCCGCCACGTGCACTGGGGATGCCCCCTAGAGCGACACGTTGGTGGGTGAGCTGGAGCGCAGGCACGAGGTGGTAACTTGCCGCGGCAAGCGCCTTGCCGCGGTGGATGTCTCATCGCGTCCGGGAGCTTGTTGCTCACCGGGCCTCGCCGGGGCGCGGGGCGCGCTGCGGCAGGGTCCTTGTCGTGCCGTGGATGGCCTTCCTGGCAAGCTCCTCTTGCCGTGGTCTTGTGCTTCGAGCGGTAGTCTCGGCAAGCTCCTCTTGCCAGGGCCTCGCTCTCTTCAGGTGGCCTTCCCGGCAAGCTCCTCTTGTCGGGGCCTTGGCTAAAATACTTTGTTCTTGAATGGCCCAAGAGGGGACCATGGAGGGTCTTGGTGATCGCCTGGCAGGCCTTGCCGCGGGGTGCTACGACCGCCCGTGCACAAGTTCGGGGTACTAAGGTACCCCTATTTTAGTACACCGACAGCATAGTTATGAGAATATCTAGGTATGATCATGTATATAGGCATGACGTCCGAGACAAGTAGACCGACTCCTGCCTGCATATACTACTATTACTCCACTCATCGACCGCTATCTAGCATGCATCTAGAGTATTAAGTTAAAAATAGAGTAACGCCTTAAGCAAGATGACATGATGTAGAGGGATAGTTTCATGCAATATGATAAAAACACCATATTGTTATCCTCGATGGCAACAATACATTACGTGCCTTGCTGCCCCTACTGTCACTAGGAAAGGACACCGCAAGAGTGAACCCAAAGCTAAGCACTTCTCCCATTGCAAGAAGAACCAATCTAGTAGGACAAACCAAACTGATAATTCGAAGAGACTTGCAAAGATAACCAATCATACATAAAGGAATTCGGAGAAGATTCAAATATTGTTCATAGATAGACTTGATCATAAACCCACAATTCGTCGGTCTCAACAAACACACCGCAAAAACAAGATTACATCAAATAGATCTCCACGAGAGAGGGGGAGAACATTGTATTGAGATCCAAAAAGAGAGAAGAAGCCATCTAGCTACTAACTATGGACCCGAAGGTCTGAAGTAAACTACTCACACTTCATCAGAGGGGCTATGATGATGTAGAAGCCCTCCGTGGTGGATGCCCTCTCCGGCGGAGGTCCGGAACAGGCCCCAAGATGGGATCTTATGGGTACAGAAGGTTGTGGCGGTGGAATTAGGTTTTTGGCTCCGTATCTGATCGTTTGGGGGTACGTAGGTATATATAGGAGGAAGGAGTACGTCAGTGGAGTAACGGGGGGCCCACGACGCAGGGGCGCGCCCTAGGGGGGTGGGCGCGCCCCCACCCTTGTGGCCACCTCCCTTCTTTCTTGACGTAGGGTCCAAGTCTCCTGGATCTTGTTCGGTGAGAAAATCACGTTCCCGAAGGATTCATTCCGTTTGGACTCCGTTTGATATTCCGTTTCTTCGAAACACTAAAATAGGCAAAAAACAACAATTCTGGGTTGGGCCTCCGGTTAATAGGTTAGTCCCAAAAGTAATATAAAAGTGGAAAATAAATCCCAATATGGTCCAAAAAAGTAGATAATATAGCATGGAGCAATAAAAAATTATAGATACATTGGAGTCGTATCAGCCATCGCCGCCCTTCTGCGCTTGAGGAGGTGTGGCCGTGCCAGGCTGCTGGGCCCCCGAGGGTGTGGCGGCCCTTCCTTCTTGTTTTTTGACGACGACGTCGACCTAGAAGATCAATGCGGAAGCATCAGGAAGCCGCGACAGGAGTAGGAACAAGGGCAAGGTCAGGACAGAAAACGCACTTGTCCACGGCGGTGTAGTCCTGAAGCCTCTTCAGAAGTGCGAAGATTAGGGGCCTTGTGGCCTGTTACCATCCACCTAGACGCACCGTTTGGGACCCCCTACCCGAGATCTGCCGGTTTTGAAACTGACATTGGTGCTTTCATTGAGAGTTCCTCTGTGTCGTCATCTTTAGGCCCGATGGCTCCTCCGATCATCAACAGCGATGCGGTCCAGGGTGAGACTTTCCCCCTCGGATAGATCTTCGTATTCTGCGGCTTTGCACTGCGGGCCAATTCGCTTGGCCATCTGGATCGGATTGAAAGCTACGCCCCTGGCCATCTGGTCATATTTGGAAGCCTGAACTCCACGGCTGACATCTGCGGAGACTTGATCTTCAACGGATTCAAGCCGCAGCCGAGCGCGCCGCACTGTCACGATGGGCATGATCTAGCTCTAACGCCGAACAGTGCCCTGGAGGCCATGCTCGCATCAGCTCCGACCCTTAGTTCGGAGCCAACTGCGCCGATCGAGGACGGGTGGCTGGACACCGCCTCGAGGGCCGCAATCTCAACGGCGATCAAGCCGAACACCAGCCTTATCCTTTGCGAAACTCGTGATTCCAAGGTGCCAGACTCTCCTTCAGACTCCGAGCCACCCACGCCCCTGCCAATCGAATCTGATTGGGGGCCGATCATGGAATTCACCGCCGCAGATATCTTTCAACACTCGCCCTTCGGCGACATTCTGAATTCACTAAGGTCTCTCTCTTTGTCAGGAGAGTCCTGGCCGGATTGGGATGCGGGCGATGAAGAAATTCGACGCCCACTCACCACCCACTTCGTAGCCACTGTCGATGATTTAACCGACATGCTGGACTTTGACTCCGAAGATATCGATGGTATAGACGACGATATAGGAGACAAACAGGAACCAGCGCCTATAGGGCACTGGACAACCACCTCATCTCACGATGTATACATGGTGGACACACCTAAAGGAAGCGACAACGAGGAATAAAGGGACGCAACAAGGGATCGTCCCCTTGAAAAGCAGTCAAAGCGGCGACGTAAGTGCCGCTCCAAGCCCCGCCTCGATAGAGATAGCAGCCATACGGACCCAGACACAGAGCAAGGCGAACCGGCGGTCGACGAACATGCCATCGAGCAACCCTCCGAACAAGACAACTTGGATAAACAAACCGCACAACCCGTCCTCGGCGAAGATAACAGTCCAGACGACCTCACGCCGGACAAACTCCTAGAACAGGAAAACCTCAACAAAAGGCTCGCTGCCATGGCACGTAGCCTGAAAAAGCATAAGCGGAAGCTCAAAACCGCGGAAGACGCACTCCGAATCAGATGGAGCAAAGTATTAAACACCGCAGACAAATACGGCGATAGTCGCCACACAAAGAGCTACCCGAAGTGAAAGCTACTGCCCAAATTTGCTGAGGAGGCCCTAGAGCCCCCGAAATCAAAAAATAAGGAAGCCACCCGGTCGGATAGACGATCCCATGGCCAACACAGAACGGCATATGGCGCCGCACACAAACCAACACATGATCCACCCAAGGATTCACATCATAAGGATGGCCCAACCAGGTCTCTCTACGGGCCAAGAAAGCAAGCTCTAGTAAGCAATGCGACACAACAAATATCCGAACAACGCGGCACACCCACATATAGGGGTGCGGCACACCCCCTCTGTTTCACCGATGAGGTGCTGGACCATGAATTTCTAGCAGGATTTAAGCCCGTAAACATAGAGGCGTGCGACGGAACAACAGACCCTGGAGTCTGGATTGAGGATTATATCCTCCACATACACATGGCCAGAGGAGACGACCTCCACGCCATAAAATACTTACCCCTCAAGCTCAAAGGGCCAGCCCGGCATTGGCTTAAAGGCCTTCCCGAAAAGACCATTGGAAGTTGGGAAGAGCTCGAGGAGGCTTTTCGGGCAAATTTTCAAGGAACCTATGTCCGACCTCCGGATGCAGACGATTTAAGTCATATAACTCAACAGCCCGGAGAGTCAGCCCGGAAATTCTGGAACAGATTTCTTACTAAAAAGAACCAGATAGTCGACTGTCCGGACGCCGAAGCCTTAGCAGCTTTCATACATAGCGTCCGAGACAAATGGCTCGCCAGACACCTCGGCCAAGAAAAGCCAAGAACAATGGCCGCACTAACAAGCCTCATGACCCGCTTTTGCGTGGGAGAGGACAGTTGGTTGGCAAGATGCAGCACCAGCGACACAAGCAACTTGAAGAGCACGGCAGTCAACGCCGGATTCAAAAGCTCTCGGCAGAATCGAAAAAAGCTGCCCCTCAAGGATAACAGGGATGAGCTATCTAACCTAAACAAAATCTTGGATAAGACATGTCAAATCCACAGCACCCCCGGGAAGCCTGCAAACCATACCCACAGAGAATGTTGGGTCTTCAAGCAATCCTGCCAACTCAACGCCGAACACAAGGGGCTTGACACACCAAGTGAGGACGATGACGAACCTCACAAGCAGAGCACGGGGAAACAAAAGAATTTCCCACTCGATGTCAAAACAGTAAACTTACTTCACGTGACAAAAGGGAAAAATAGAGTGGCGCCTATACGGCCTACCCCAAAGGAGTCCCGCCACTAGTTGTTAAAACCGATCACCTTCGACAATCAGGATTACTCTAGAAGTATCCGGAACGAAGGTTGGACTGCCTTAGTGTTAGATCCAATAATCGAAGGACTCCACTTTACACAAGTCCTGATGGACGGCGGCAGTGGTCTAAACCTGCTATATCATGACACAGTCCGCAAAATGGGGTTGGACCCAACAAAAATTCGCCATAGCAACACTTCCTTTCAAGGAGTAACACCAGGACCGGAGGCCCATTGCACGGGTTCTATCCCGCTAGAAGTTATGGTCGACTCTACCGATAACATCCGCCGCGAACAGCTAACCTTCCACATCACCCCATTTTCAAGTAGCTATCAAGCACTACTAGGGCGCGAGGCTTTCGCCCGCTTTAACGCGATACCGCATTATGCATCTCTTACGCTTAAGATGCCCGGTCCACAAGGCATCATCTCACTAAAGGGAAATATCGAGTGTTCCTCACGCGCGGAAGAATATGTGGCTGCCTTGACAGTCACACATTAAAACAGCTTCAACAACAAAAGCATATAACAGGTCATTAAGACCTTGGACACGGCCAGGCGAGTCCGGAGCAAACATATAATTGGTAAAGGTTCAGTATCCGTACACCCCTATACAAGGGGCTCCGCATATGTACAATAAGCGTATAAGGCTCAGTTTTACCCGTCTTGAATTATACTTTGTTTATTTAATACAGCATACATTCAGCACGACTATTCCTTTTCCCTTTTTCTTTTCAACTGAGTTCCTCTCTTTTTCAGATGAACACCATGCTATATCCGTCCAGGACACGGCACAACGGAGACACAGGCACAGACGTGCAGCAGGGACCCGTTCCAAGGATTCTTTTTAGATTAAGACCCTGCGTAAACCTTTTTTACTGTTTCTTGATGATAGACATCCCCCAGACTCTCAATATAGCCGAGGAGGAGGCTGGCGTCTTGGCATGTGGCCACGTCAGAATTTTGCGCGTACCTGGACACCAGGGGCTTATTATCAAGGGCACTGCTTAGCCCATTTTTCATAAAGACCGAATACCTTAGGGAGTGTTCGGCATCGCAAGTTTGGCCTTATATGCATCAGCTCTGAATCATGTCTTTGGTCCAATGTTGGGTTTGCCCGGCTCCTGTGTTTTGCTGCCTTACTTTCCGCACTATCGGCTAAGGCGGCACTAGGAGAACTACTGCGATTGTGCCCCGGTTCAGCCAGGCGAGCACCTCAGTAGAGAAAGCCGAAAACTGACTGTCATGATATAGCATGAGACTCGTCAACCACTTGATGACCCATCGGAATCTTCGGGATTCCTCCACATTAATGAAGGGCCGTTTCCCGGCCAGGCACACACGCGCCCCGAATTCCGGCAAGCGCGGTGCCACCAGGGGCTATATAGCAGCTCCACGGTCAAACTTCTATGGCTAAGTGAAAGTGATAAAGCATTATAGTCCGGTTGCCTAGTTCGCTGCGCTACCACCTCCTTAATGGACCAAGACGTTGGATCAAGTTTGATGATGCGCCTTTTGCGAACACCCCCGCATTATATGTGTGGGAGTTGAAGCCGACGATTGCAATCTTTCAGGTTATATATACATATACGTAAACGGCCGCACAGGAGGCGTTATAATTCTTGTAAGCACAAGTATAAAAAGCTTTTACATTTTAGCAAAATATTGTTTTCAATAAAAATACATGTTATTCAAACATAATATTCTTTGAGCATTGCGTCTCTATTAAACGAGCGCCCTCCAGGACTTCCTGAAAGTAGTGCTCGGCAGGTACTCGGCTTTTGCCCGAATCTTGTGCTGCAACAGCGGTGGCCTCCATCTCCGCCCCGTATGTCTTGACACGGGCAAGGGCCATCCGCGCACCCTCCACACACGCTGACCTCTTCATCACGTTGATATACGACACCGCACCAAGGAACTGCTGCACCAAGCTAAAATAACTGTTCGGCTTTGGCCTTTTCGGCCACAGATGATCCACGACATACTTCATGGCGAGTCCGGATAACCTATTCAGCTCGGCCCATTCGGCCAAACGATCGGGTAATGGAAGCGGACACTCTGGAACTGCGACCAGAAAAGCTTTTCCACTTCGTGACCCTCCTGATCTCGGAAGTGTTGGACCGCATCAGCGGCACTCGCCGCTAAATCCAGATATGCGTCCACCGAGCTCCACATCCGGTCCAACGGAGCATATTTAGGATCCCCGAACTTCATCCGCAGCATAAAAGGGCTTTCCAGCCGCGATATCTCCGGCCTGACGCAGCTTCTCCTTCATCGCTCTCATCGCGGAACGAGCATCCTTGGCCGCCGTAATGGCCTTTCCCAGGTCTATCCGCGACGCCCGATCTTCTTTCTCAAAAAGCCTGCAGCGGTCAGCAGCGGTCTTCAACTTCGTAGCCATCTTGGCCATTTCCTTTTTGCTTTGGCAATGAGCAGCCTGATCGGCTTTCAACTCCTCAACCGCCTTTAAGGCAGCCGCAATGCTTTCCCTGGCTTGCTCCTTGGCTCGGGCAAGCTCTGCCCGAAGGTCCTCCACAGCGGCAGCCCCATCTGCATCAAGTGCAGACACTGTAAGATACTTGCGTCAAGCTCGTCTTACCAGATGTTTCCGGAGAAAATTACATACCTTGTGCCTCATCAAGCCGCTTGTTGACAAGCGCAATGTCGGCATCCGCCACGTCAAGTCGCTTGTTGACAAGCGCGATGTCGGCATCCGGCATCGGCTAGCAACCTGACACTTCGCCACCTGCATAAGAAGGCGGCAAAATTATACCTGGGACTATGATGCTCTGCGTGCCGCCATTTTTGGCAACACACAGAGTCTCAGGGGCTACTATCTACACGGGGCGCATCTTAAATATGCGGCACTTTCCAAAAAGGTGCATCATTTCACGTACCTCAAAGCCCGTCAGTAGACTCATGACAGCTTCATGCAACCCGCTTTCCGTGGATGAAATCCTTTCAATCACGGTACCCATCAAAGTACGGTGCTCCTCCGAGATAAGCCCACGCCCTAGCTGATCCTTCAGTATCTCCGACCATGCGCCAGACGGTGCTGGACTCGTCCGATCGCCTTTTTCGAAAGCCGGACTCAGAGGGCTTCGGGTGGCCGTATTACCACCTTCCGGCCTTACCGGATCAGGAGAAACCCTCCGCGACGATACCTCAGGGTCGCCCGCCTCGTGAGGCGGTATGGCAGGGGGAGGTGTTCCGCTCTCCATCTTCTCCAGAAGAGGATCCCCCGAAGACGACCTCTGCTGAGAGGGGCTAAGGTCCGAACTACAAGGTAAATTTTCGGTTATTCTTCTCAGAATTAAAAGCAAAGATTTCTCTCCTTATTTAAACATCCTCTCTACTTACGGCTTGGTGGAGGGTTGATCCCCTTGGGGGCACAGTACGGCCGAGGTATCCCCCGGCGCAGGACCCTCTGGCGAAGATTTCTTCCCCCGCTTTGTGACCATGGTCCCCGGGTCTTCAGAGGTGGTCCTCTTCTTCCCCTAGGTAGAGGAATTTTCGATTCCTCCTTTCCCAACAGACTCCGTCGAGGAGGCAGTAGCTCCCTTGTCCCCCTCCTCGTTCTCTTCCAAAGGTACGATCTCCAGCATCCTGGTCAACACGGGATTCCGCGAGGTCTCAGGAAGGGGGGCCGGACACCTGATTAACTTCGCCTGCGCTACCCACTCCTCTTTCAAAGAAAACTCTTTTAAGGGTGATGTTGTGATGAATGAACGGATGGTGTGTCCGGAAATAGGGCTACTTACTTGAGTATCCGGACGATTGCAGCTTAGTCCTGCGTCCTCTGTAGAATCCGGACACATTACTTGTGATTCGAAGAACAATTTGTACATCTCCACGGGCGTCATGCCAAGAAAGTGTTGGAGAGCTCGCGGTCCCTCTAGGTTGAACTCCCATAGACGGAGAGGGCACCGTTTGCAAGTCAGGACTCGGCGAATTAACATAACCTGCGTCACCACGACCAGACTGATGTCTCTTTCTAGAAGATCTCGGATGCGGCCTTGCAATAGGGGCACGTCTTTTGCCGGCCCCCAGTCCAGCCCATGACGCTAGTCGGGGCGGGGACCCGAGCGGAAAACAAGCGGCACCACCCACTTGGTGCCCCTAGGAGCGGTGATATAGAACCACTCTTGTTGCAATAAGCTGAATTCCTCCTGAAAAGAGCCATCGGGCCATGGAGCGTCAGCATTCTTGCTTATAACAGCGCATCCGCACTCCGCGTGCTGTCCCTCGATCATCTTCGGCTCTACTTTAAAGGTCTTAAGCCATAGTCTGAAGTGAGGAGTAACGCGGAGGAAGGCTTCGCACACGACGATAAATGATGAGATATGGAGGATGGACTCCGGAGCTAAGTCGTGAAATTCCAGCCCATAATAAAACATGTGCCCCCTCACGAAGGGATCCGTCGCGAAGCCGAGCCCTCGGAGGAAGTGAGACACGAATACCACACTCTCACCAGGCTCACGAGTAGGAACAACCTGCCCTTGAGTAGGCAGCCTATGCAAAATTTCGCCGGTCAAGAACCTGGCTTCTCTCAGCTTTAGCACGTCCTCCTCCATAACGGAGGAAGGCGTCCATCGGCCTCGAAGGTCGGATCTAGACATCGTCGAAGGTCCGAAGCGCCTGAAATCTAGGGCCATGGGTGTCGGAACTCGAGGCAAAGGGCAAAATCGATTAAGATCGAAAGAAAGGAGTAAGGCCTTGGTCTCTTTATGAGAAGTTGCATACCAAGAGCCCTCCCTGTGACCGTTCGGGACTCGCCTTTGATCAAGAAACGTACCAACGGGCACGATTGGGTTACCCACGTCTGTATTGATGAGAATCCCGTAAATTAAGGGGACACGATCTCTGCTTCGACAAGACTTGCCAACGAAACCGCCTCGCAAAACGCGTTGAGGCGGGACAGTAAAACGATTCGAATAAAGGCTTGGCCGTGGTGTGATGTCATGCTACGGAATACATCAGTAGATTAGATTTGTGTAAATATCATTCTCTCTATGGCCATATGTGGAACTTATTTTGTAGAGCCGGACACTATCCTTGTGTTCAAAATCTTCTACGAAGTATTCGGAGGAGGAACCCGCCTTGCAATGCCGAAGACAATTTGCACGCCGGACTCCTCGTCATTGAAGCCTGGTTCAGGGGCTACTGAGGGAGTCCTGGATTAGGGGGTGTCTGGATAGCCGGACTATAACCTTTGGCCGGACTCTTGGACTATGAAGATACAAGATTGAAGACTTCGTCCCGTGTTCGGATGGGACTTTCCTTGGCGTAGAAGACAAGCTTGGCGATACGGATATGTAGATCTCCTTCCGTTGTAACCGACTCTGTGTAACCCTTGCCCTCTCCGGTGTCTATATAAACCGGAGAGTTTTAGTCCATAGGACAGAAGAACAAAAATCATACCATAGGCTAGCTTCTAGGTTTTAGCCTCTCTGATCTCGTGGTAGATCTACTCTTGTACTACCCATATCATCAATATTAATAAAGCAGGAGTAGGGTTCTACCTCCATCGAGAGGGCCCGAACCTGGGTAAAAACATTGTGTCCCTTGTCTCCTGTTACCATCCGCCTAGACGCACAGTTCGGGACCCCCTACCCGAGATCCGCCGGTTTTGACACCGACAGGAGTTCTCCCCAGACCCTTCCAGGGTGGCCGCCGAGTCCTGCTCCTCCTCCTCGTCAAAGGACACCACCACCGGGGCCTCGGAGGGCGCCGACGACACAAGACAACGCCCATCAAAGACAGGCATGGCGACAACAATCTTTGCCCCATCCGGGCGGCGGTACAAGGGAGCGAAGCTGTCCGGCAGGTACCCCTGGTCATCCCCAACCAAGGAGCAGATGGTCGTGCCCAGCTCTTTGTCAGAAAGGGCCTCCGTACACAGGAGGACGTCATCCCCTTCGTCCCTGAGCTCCAATAGGGGGCGCGCACGCCTGGAGGGGAGCCACGCGCTGCGCCATGAACTCCTTCACGATCATGGCTCCTGTGAGCTTCGCCGTCCTTGAGATACCAGGCTTCAGGTCGGTGGTCATCTTCTCCAGCACCGGCTCCGCCCGAGGGTCGGTGAGCTTCGCGCAGAGCCACCCGTCGTGGGACACGGGCATCTCCATCGGCAACACTAGCCGGGGGTGGGAGCACTTGGCGTCCATTAGGACCCACTTGCTCCTGAAGCCCTCGGCCTTCTTCCCGGCCTTTGAGATCGTGTTGGTCTTGTTGGTTGCGAAAAAGTTGATGCACCCGGAGCAGTGGCCCTCCTTGATCCGGAGGAAGAGGAAGTGGCATCACTCCAACGTATGCCTCTCAATGGAAGGCAAAGATCGACATGAGGAGGATGGAGTTGGGATGGAGATGGAGGGTCTGAATCTTGTAATGGATTAGGACAGAATAGAAGAAGTCGGAGAAAGGAGGAACCAACCCCGCGACGATGATGCGCATGAAGAAGGGGTAAAAGGTGCTCCACGGGGTCTCTGGCTTGGCGGAGCCAGCCCGGAGCACGGCCTTCCTCTTCTCATCGCCCTCCGCCGTCATCAGGAGTGAGGGAGTCCTAGATTAAAAGGTATCCGGACAGCCGGACTATATCTTTTGGCCGGACTGTTGGACTATGAAGATGCAATATTGAAGACTTCGTCTCGTGTTCGGATGGGACTCTCCTTGGCGTGGAAGGCAAGCTTGGAGATACGGATATGTAGATCTCCTCCCATTGTAACCGACTCTGTATAACCCTAGCCCCCTCCGGTGTCTATATAAACCGGAGGGTTTAGTCCGTAGGACAACAACAATCATACTATAGGCTAGCTTCTAGGGTTTAGCCTCTACGATCTTGTGGTAGATCAACTCTTGTACTACTCATATCATCAAGATCAATCAAGCAGGAAGTAGGGTATTACCTCCATCGTGAGGGTCCGAACCTGGGTAAACATTGTGTTCCTTGCCTCCTGTTACCATCCGCCTTAGACGCACAGTTCGGGACCCCCTACCCGAGATCTGCCGGTTTTTACACATACATTGGTGCTTTCGTTGAGAGTTCCACTGTGTCGTCGCTGTAAGGTACGTTTGCCCCTTCGATCATCGACAACGATGCGGTCCTGGGTGAGGTCTTCCTCCCCGGGCAGATCTTCGTATTCGGCGACTTCGCACTACGGGCCAACTCGTTTGGCCATCTGGAGTAGATCAAGAGCTACGCCCCTGGCCATTAGGTCAGGTTGGGAACCTTGAATTGAGCTGCCGATATCCACGGAGACTTGATCTTAGACGGATTCGGGCCCATGCCAGGTGTGCCGCATGTTCGCGACGAGCACGATATAGCTCTGTCGTCGGACAGTGTTCTGGAGATCACGCGAGCAACCACTCCGGCCTTCAGTCCGGAACAGATTGCACCATCCGAGTATGGGCGGATAGACCCCGCATCGGAGGTCGCACCCTCAGTGGCGATAGAGCCGGATACTAACCTTACCCCTCATGAGAGCCGTGACGCCGGACTACTGGACTCGTCCCCGGCCACGGACTCCGAACCACTCGCGCCCATACCTATCGAATCCGATTGGGCGCCGATCATGGAGTTCACCTCCACGGATATCTTTCAGCCCTTGCCGTTCGGCGACATACTTAACTCGTTAAAATCTATCTCCCTATCTGGAGAACCTTGGCCGAAGTATGTTCGACTAGAGTGGGATGCGGATGATGAAGAAATTCACTCCCCACCCACCACCCACTTAGTAGCCACTGTCGATGACTTAACCGACATGCTCAACTTCGATTGCGAAGACATCGATGGCATGGACAACGATGGAGGAGACGAACAAGAACCACTGCCCACGGGGCGTTGGACCACCATCTCATCATATGATATATATATATGGTGGACACACCCAAAGAAGGTGATGGTGACAAGACAACGGAGGACGAGCCCCCCAAGAAGCAACCCCAGCGCCGACGTCAGCGGCGCCGCTCTAAGTCTCGCCACAGCAAAAGCGCTGATACTGGCACAGGAGATAAAAGTACTCCGGACAGTGCCGAGGATGATGACACCTCCAGCACGATCTAGAGCTGGAGGATGAACAAGCCAGCCCTCCTAAGAGAGCGGCAGAGGGAGAAATGGAGGACGACAACTATATGCCTCTCTCCGAAGACGAAGCGAGCCTCAACGATGAAGAATTTGTCGTGCGTGAGGATCCCGTCGAGCACGAGCGCTTTAAGCGCCGGCTTATAGGCACAGCTAATAGCGTGAAGAAAAAGCAGCAACAGCTTCGAGCTGATCAGGATCTGCTAGCAGATAGATGGACTTAAGTCCTTGCGGCCGAGGAATATGAACTCGAACGCCCTTCCAAGGGTCACCCAGAGTGCAGGCTGCTACCCCGACTTGAGGAGGAAGCATGGAAACCTACATCACCAGCGTACGATGCGGCTGATCGGCCACCTCGTGGCCGAGATAGAGAGGCAGTCCGGCCTGAAAATCAGCCTACACCCCGCCGCCATTCAAACAAAAACACCAAGGAACCGCGAAACACACGAGACCTGCGAGACGTATTGGAAGACAGGGCAAAACACTCAAGATCGATCTACGGATCACGAGGCTGTGCCCCTACAAGGGACGGTGACGGCCTCGCCAGATACAGTAAAAGCAAGTCCGGACGGGCCAAATACAACAGGCAGGACTCATATGAGCTGCGTCGCGACATAGCCCAGCACAGAGGCGTGGCACACCCCCTATGCTTCACGGACAAAGTAATCGAGCATGAATTCCCAGAAGGTTTTTAACCTGTAAATATCGAATCATATGATGGTACAACAGATCCCGCGGTATGGATCGAGGACTTCCTCCTAAACATCCACATGGCCCGCGGTGATGATCTACATGCCATCAAGTACCGAGCTCGGCATTGGCTTAATAGCTTGCCAACAGACTCCGTTGGCTGTTGGGAGGATCTGGAAGATGTCGGATTTCGTGTTCCGGCAGACCTTGAGGTTCGAACACTGGGGTGCGCACGGAGATCTCTCCCCTACCGATCTATGTCCGATCTCCTCGCGTGATTTGAGCTGGAAACAATGAACAACACAAGAGACACGAGGTTTATACTGGTTCGGGCCAACGTTGTGGTGTAATGCCCTACTCCAGTGTGTGGTGTGGTGGATTGCCTCAGTGGCTGATGATGAACAGTACAAGGGAAGATAAGCCTCATGAGAGGTGTTCTTGAGCTAGTGCGGAGTGTTCTACTTGGTCTGGGTCTATCCAGATTCGATCTAACTGCCCTCTACTCTGTGGTGGCTAGCTCTATTTATAGAGGCCCTGGGCCTCTCCCCAAATAATGAGCGGGAAGAGCGCCAACAATTTGCCATTTTGAAGGGGAACATCTAGTATAAGTTATCCTGACCAAAGGTGGTCTTCGGCTGCCAAAAGCACTGGTGATGACGCCGTCTTGGGCTCCACGGTGACCTCTGTCCTGCCGCTCTGCTGGTCTTGGTCTCGTTGCACCAGAATGGTAACCTTTGCCCAATGCCTTGGCCTGTGCTTGCCCCCTTTGCACCAAAGAGGAAACAAGGACACTGCGCAGGCTGGCGCCCGCCTGGTCTCGATCGTCATGGCTTGCGTCACAGGCTCCTCGCGAGGTACCCCTGCCTTGATATCTCTGCTTCCTCGCGAGCCTGCCTGATAAGGCTGCCTTTGGGAAGCTTTCTGTCGTCTGCCCCGCGAGGCTTGGCCCCTCTCGAGGGTCTTGAGCTTTAGCTGATGTAGATGGGCCACGCTGGGCCCCCACTTGAGCCACGCCGCAGGCCGCAGGCAGGCAAGTCTGGGGACCCCAATTCCCAAAACGCCGACAGTAGCCCCCGGGCCCAAGGTCCGCCTGGGCTTGGCCTAGCAGGGAAGCAAAGGGGCAAGCGCGAAACGCCGCGGGCTCCAAAAGCCAGTGGCCTTGGGTGCCGCGTGGCGGTTGATTGGACGTGGGTGTCTGCGCTTTCCCGCAACGCCTCGCTATGCACCCGGCTAAGCGGACCCGTAGTTGCACACAGTTGTCCCTCCTTTCCGCTACTCGCTTGCCTCCTACCTTTCCTTCTTCTTCGAGCTCCAACTTCCGCCGCCAATCCGGCTCGAGTTCTTCCTCCTCTTCACCGTCGTGGCATCGACGAAGAAGGGGAGGGAAAAGAAGTCCGCGCCTTCGCCCCGCACGCCTCCGGCGGCGACCATCGCCGTTGCTCAGTCGATCATACTCAATCCAGAAGCCTTGAACAAGGTCCGCTCCACCCTTGCCACTATATTCAATGAGTGCGGCAGGACCACAGTCTGGCCTGCGTCCCATGCCTCCCTTGATAGGATCGTCACAGAGGTCCGATTCTTCGCCGATGCCCTATGGGCGGGTCTGGTTCCCCCCTTTTCTGCCTTGTTCAATGCGGTGCTCTCCCATTATCAGATCCGCATGATGCACCTCAGGCCGGGGTCCATTACTCTTCTGGCTGTCTTTGCTTTTATTTGCGAGGCGATGATAGGCATTCCTCCTTCCGTTGGCCTGCTGCGCCACTTCTTTTCCTTCGCCTGAGCGACCCCACTCAGTGCTCAGGTTGTGTGAGCTTCTTAGCCGTGCCA
Source organism: Aegilops umbellulata (assembly GCA_032464435.1). Taxonomy (NCBI): domain Eukaryota; kingdom Viridiplantae; phylum Streptophyta; class Magnoliopsida; order Poales; family Poaceae; genus Aegilops; species Aegilops umbellulata. The sequence goes on along the minus strand of CP136059.1, from coordinate 145,043,645 downwards.
GAGACGACCGCTTCAGGGATCGACTTCGGCTTTCCTCCTCCTGAGGCCAGGTTCTGAGAGAGGTGGCTTTACGTGGACGCTGGAGTGCCCAACCCTCTGCTCTAGCACCCGACCTCGCCTGCTGTTCCTCATGCAGGTTGGGATCATGAGATGCTCGTGAGCCCCTGGCTCGCCTTCATCTGACGCCGCTTCAAGAGTTTGAGGGCGCTCAATGTGACAGCACCCAAGGTGGTGAAGGAGTTCCTCCAATGTCGCATTGCTCCTCTCCAGTGCCACCCTCGCCGGATGTGGAACTTTGTGGGGCACAGAGACCGCATGCGGCTTCAGGAGGAGGACTTGGCGCCCGAAGTGCTGCAGACGGTGCTTAGGGTCTTGACTGGCGATCCTTCCCTAGGCAGCCTTCGGAGTAATGGTGTCCTCTTGTATCTTTGCTCTAGCAGGGCCGATTTTGTGAGGCAGATGCCCAGCTTTGACGAGTGGGCGCTGTGCCTGGCTGGCTGCACGGGGCCCCGCGAGAACCCAGCCGTCGTGGTGGCTCCCCCTGCCGCCCACAGCGGTCCTTCCTCGGGGCGACAAGGCGGGGAGACGAGAACTGGCGGGAGTTGAGGCGACCGATGTCGAGGTGCCGACGCCGCGTGAAGCCTCGAAGGTGGCGTCCCCCGAGGCCCGCCCTGGAGCGGCGGTGGGTGCGGAGTTGTGACCTATGATTCCTGAGGCTGGGGCTCCCGAGGCCCCAACCGTTCTTCACGAGGCGATGCCTGACGGCGCCCCCCAGGCTGACTCCTCCGGCGATGATCATCTTGTCGCTTCTTCCGCACCAGAGACTGACCCCTGCGCCGAGCGCTTGGGTCGGTTCCGCGTAGACATCGAGGCCCTCCGCAGGAGGAAAGAGGCCTTGGGTGGCAACGACCGCCCTTGCCGCTTGCTGAAGCGCAGGAAGTACTTTGCCATGGACGAGTATGTCTTCTTCTTTCTCTGCTTATTTACTTCGTTATCCCTGCGACTGATTGTGGCCTTTCAGGCCCTGCCCTGTGAAACTCGCCGAGTCAGCCCGGGAGCCATCCCCCAAAGCCTCGCCTTCTCCGCTGGCCCTGGGCGCGCCGAGCTCGAGCGGCACCCCTGCTGCCAGACCGGTAGATGGAGTGGTCCGTCCCGTTGGGCACCTCGAGCGTGCGCGCCCGCTGTCCTTTCTTCATGAGTCCTCCTGGGGCACATTCGGCTTGCCCCGCGTTCCTCCTCTGATCATAGATGGTGAATGGCTGAAGTCCGTCTACGACTCCTCCTCCGTGGGTGGATCGACGCCAGGCCGGATTCCCAGAGAGGTCCGTTCGGCGATGGCTAGGGCGCCAGCCCCCAGCCCCGCGCCGGGAGGCGGCTTGTCGCCTCGGGGCCCTCTGCATGCTCCGGTGGAAGAGGGTGATGCAGAAGACATGCTCAGGCGCGCTCGGGAGCGACGGCCCTTCGCGAAGAGTTCCTCCTGAGGGCGTCGGATGCGGTGAGCTGGATCGGGGCAGAGCTTGCTGACGAGGATGCGCGCCTAGAGGTCAAAGGTTTGCGCCTTGTTGAGGACAGGCGCAAGCTGAAGGTAGCCATCGCCCTCTTGCGTCACCAACGTGATCTCGACAACACGAAGGCTGAAGCGTCGCTGGTGGCTTCGCGAGAGGCCTACTCCCAGGCCGTCGAGGAGGCTCGGGAGGCAGATCGACGGCGCGAAGGTGCGGATGAGCGCGTATGGGAGCTCCAAGCCTGGAGCAACTCTCTAGAGCAGCAAGTGGAACTGCGCCATGCGGCCCTTGCATCGATGGAGGGGCCCCCTGTTGACCGGGCGGAGCTCCTGAAGCGCGAGGAGGCGCTGACGCTAGAGGCCGCCGAGCGCACCCTCGATCTTGAGCGGTTGGAGACGAGGGAGCAACTGGTGGCTCGGCCGGAGGATGTTGTTGCCGCGCGCGAAGCCCGGGCCCAGGAAGAAGTCGATCGCCGTGTGGCGGAAGCTCGCTCAGCCTTCGAGCGTGAATACGAGATGATGTTGGGGCTGATCAAGGCCGAGGCTGAGGGCAGGACCGCAGCCCTCAGGGCCAAACTGGTTGAGGTGACGCTGCATGCGGACTCCTTCACGGACGCCCTCAGCACAGCACAGTCGGAGTTGTCCTCTTCCCGGGCCGACCAGCTTCTTCTCCAACAAAGGGTTGATGACGCCGAGGCCACCGCACAGCGGAATGAGGACGAGATCCATCAGCGGCGGCTTCTGGAGCATGAGCATGCCCCCATGCTTCAAACGCTCAGAGAAAGGGCCAACACTGCCCTGGGCAACATCTGTGAGGCTGCCGCTAAGGAGCCGCACGAGGTCAGCTACGCCGGCAACCTCTAGTTTTTCACCGACATGGTGACGCTTCTGGAGAACCGTTCCGAGAGGTCCCGTTGGCTTGTCGAAGAGAGGAGCTGAGCCTTGCTCGGGCACGCCTTCTCCGGAATCTTCAGCTATCTGCAGGGCAGGGACCCCACTTCGACTTCGACGCTGCCATCCCACCCGTGCCCATAGCCGTCCGGGGCGACCTGGCGTGATGGGTGGAGGACAACATGGACGCCCTCGTCAGGGCCTTTGTGTCTGATGATGACGACATGGTCGTGGCCGCCAATGAAGGCGGTGTTGTGGAAGAGCCTGGCGCTGACGGGGATGCTGGCGGCGGTGGCGACAATGTTAGCGACGCCAGCGACGCCTCCGGGGATGCCCCAGAAGATGCGGTGAGTGATATGTCTGACTGATTGCGTGTCACTGCTGTTTATCCTGCACGAAGAAGATTCGGGCTTGGCCCTGAAGAATGTAAGACGATTTTGGGAGGGGAAGTCCCTCATGTAAAGATTTGCAATCAGTAACCTGGTGAGCATAATGTGGCGTGTGAACTTAGCCGCCGGCCCAGTGATGGGTCAGCTGACTTGTGTACCTCCCAACCCCGGCAAGTCTCGAGCGGGCCTGCGGGGGCCGCCGTGCCTCAGGTGTCTTCTGATTAACTTGCGGATTCCGTTATGAGAACCTCCAGAGAGGGTGCGGTAGCAACGGGCCTGGCCCGGCTCGCGAGGGGCTCACAAGGGGGGGCAGCCAATGCTAACTTTGGATGCAAAGTCGAAACCAGAACACGAGAGATTGCTCAAACGAGACTAAACACCCCTTCCCCCAAACACACGCAAGTCTCGAGCACAAATCCAGCTTAAATCCAAATCGAAGTACCTTGTCAACAAGGAAAGGCAAAAAGCAAAAGGCCGCGTCCGGCACCTAGTCCAGTCTTCGCCGTCCTCTCACCAGCACGGGGCTAAGTGCTGCCACAGGGCATGGGCGGGAGCCCCCGAGGCCCGAGGGTGGCTCTCCGGAGACTCCAGGGCGTGTACGGCCCCACTCGTTATTACGTGAGAGTGTCACGGGGCGGCGAGCTTCACAGGCATTGGTCCTTCTTCACAGGTACCGGCCTTGCTTCATATCGCCAGGCGAGGGCCCCGCCTTGCGCCTCACTCTTCCGCCATTGACGGTGACCCGAAACCGGAACGATGCCAATGGGGTAGAGCGGTCGCCAGCGGTTCACCCGACGACCACGGGTCCTCTGCGGGGGCAGGCCCTTGGGCACCTCCCCGGCAGAGGGCCTACCTCCTGAGAGTGCCTTGCTCCAATCGCCGCGGGGACGAACCCGAATCTCGGCCCCTCTCCTGCAGCCCCCTGCGCCCTCCTCCCGAGGGGTATGAGGCTGCAGCATTGGGGTAGCCAACTGCTGCGGTGACCTGTATCTCCTGCGACCCATGGTTAGCATAAGCTTGCTCCTGGGGGATGAGTGGTACCCGATAGTTGCTGCCGCCGGTGCGGTTGTCAAGGCTCTCTTGGGGTTCCTGAAAGAGCTCAGCTTCTAGCGCCTCCTCGTCCCAGCCTGTCCCGAGGAACGAGCCATGATCTTCTTCCAGCGCGCACCCCTGACCCACCATGCGGGGCCCATAAGCTTCTGGGGCCACCGCCCCGTGGGCCTTGCCGTAGCTCCCCACGTGCCACGCAGTCTGGCATGGAGCACCGTCTTGGGGGCAACGGTGCGGCGGTCCGCCGAAGCCGAAGGCCGCAGCGTGCGCCCCTTCGCTGGCCTGAGAAGGGGCCGACGTGACTTGTCGCCCGGTGCCGGCAGAGGTGTTGGCGCTGAACGGGCCCTGGAGTCCGCTGGAAGTTGCGTGCGCACGCACAATGCCGCCATATGGCCTGCCTTGGGTGTGGGGTGGCAGCTGGACGCAGAAAGGGGGTGTTCCTGAGGCGGCAGCGTCTAGGAGCTCGGCCACTCGCTCCAACAACACGTCGCGGCCGCCCTCCAGTAGCCGGCACCGTAGCAGCTCTCGGGCCACCGTAAGCGCGGCCCTGGAGTTCGCTTGCTCCCGTCGGGTGTACGGTGATGTGGCCGCAGTGTGGTTTGATGCCCTTGCTGCGGCCCGCACCTGCCGTGGTGTGAGGGCAGGCGGCGTCTGGCCGCGTCGCCCATGCCCTGCAGCGCCCTGCGGAGCGCGGGCTGCCTGAGGCGCAAGGTTGAGGTTGCCCTGAGCCGGTGACATGGCGTGGGCAGGCCACGCCACCCAGCAATAGGCATTAGCTGCCGGGTGGCTTGACATCTGAACGGCGAGGCGACGGAACGCGACGCGGAGGAAGAAGGATTCCGGCGCTCCCCTACCTGGCGTGCCAAATGTCTGATTTTGGGTTCCGGCAGACCCTTGAGGTTCGAACACTGGGGTGCGCGCGGAGATCTCTCCCCTACCGATCTACGTCCGATATCCTCGCGTGATTTGAGCTGGAAACAACGAACAACACAAGAGACACGAGGTTTATACTGGTTCGGGCCACCGTTGTGGTGTAATACCCTACTCAAGTGTGTGGTGTGGCGGATTGCCTCAGGGGCTGATGATGAACAAAACAAGGGAAGAACAGCCTCGCGAGAGGTGTTCTTGAGCTGGTGCGGAGTGTTCTACTTGGCCTGGTTCTATCCAGATTCGATCTAACTGCCCTCTACTCTGTGGTGCCTAGCTCTATTTATAGAGGCCCTAGGCCACTCCCAAGATAATGAGCAGGAAGGGTGCCAACAATTGGCCATTTTGAAGGGGAACATCTAGTACAAGTTATCCTGACTAAAGGTGGTCTTCGGCTGCCAAAAGCACTGGTGATGACGTCGTCTTGGGCTCCACGGTGACCTCCGTCCTACCGCTCTGCTGGTCTTGGTCTCGTTGCACCGGAATGGTAATCTTTGCCCGATGCCTTGGCCTGTGCTTGCCCCCTTTGCACCGAAGAGGAAACAAGGACACTGCGCAGGCTGGCGCCCGCCTGGTCTCGATCGTCATGGCTTGCGTCATGGGCTCCTCGCGAGGTACCCCTGCCTTGATCTCTCCGCCTCCTCATGAGCCTTCCTGACGAGGCTACCACTGGGGAAGCTTTCTGTCGTCCGCCCCGCGAAGCTTGGCCCCTTGCGAGGGTCTTGAGCTTGAGCTGATGAAGATGGGCCGCGTTGGGCCCCTACTTGAGCCACGCCGCAGGCCGCTGGCAAGAAAGTCTGGGGACCCCGTTCCCAGAACGCCGATAGAAGACACATTCCTCGACAATTTCCAGGGCACTTATGTGCGACCACCAAATGCCGATGACTTGAGCCACATAATTCAGCAGCCATGGGAATCAGCCAGGCAATTCTGGACACGGTTCCTAACAAAGAAAAATCAAATTGTCGACTGTCCGGATGCAGAAGCCTTAGCGGCATTCAAGCACAACATCTGTGACGAGTGGCTTGCCTGGCACCTCGGCAAAGAAAAGCCGAAGTCTATGGCAGCACTCACGACACTCATGACCCGCTTATGCGCAGAAGAGGATAGCTGGCTGGCTCGTAGCAATACCATATCAAGGAACCATGGCACTTCGGATAGTAACGATAGGCCACGTTGCAACAAACACAAGTGCCGCAGCAACGGCGATAACACCGAGGATACGGCAGTCAATGCCGGATTCAGGGGCGTTAAATCCGGTCAGTGGAAAAAGCCATTCAAAAGAAGCACTCCGGGCCCGTCCAGTTTGGACCGCATACTCGATCGCTCGTGTCAAATACACAACACCCCCGATAAGCCAGCCAATCACACCAACAGAGAATGCTGGGTGTTCAAGCAGGCCGACAAGTTAAACACCGAAAACAAGGAAAAGGGGCTGCACAGCGATGACGAGGAGGAGCCACGGCCACCGAATACGGGAGGACAGAAGAGGTTCCCCCCACAAGTGAGGACGGTGAACATGATATACACAACCCACATCCCCAAAAGGGAACGGAAGCATGCACTAAGGGACGTATATGCGATGGAGCCCGTCGCCCCAAAGTTCAACCCATGGTCCTCTTGTCCGATCGCTTTCAATCGCAGAGACCGCCCCACTAGTATACGTCATGGTGGATCTGCCGCATTGGTCCTAGACCCCATCATTGACGGATTTCACCTAACTCGAGTCCTTATGGACGGCGGCAGCAGCCTGAACCTTCTCTATCAGGATACAGTACGCAAAATGGGTATAGACCCCTCGGGGATCAAGCCCACAAAAATGACCTTTAAAGGCGTCATCCCTGGTGTAGAAGCCCACTGTACGGGTTCAATCACGCTGGAAGTGGTCTTCGGATCTGTGGACAACTTCTGAAGCGAGGAGTTAATCTTTGATATCGTCCCGTTCAACAGCGGCTATCATGCACTGCTGGGGTGAACCGCATTTGCAAAATTCAATGAGGTACCGCATTACGCATACCTCAAGCTCAAGATGCCAGGACCTAGGGAGGTCATCACAGTCAATGGAAACAGAGAGCGCTCACTCCGTACGGAGGAGCACACTGCGGCCCTTGCAGCGGAGGCACAAAGCAGCCTTTTAAGGCAGTCCACCAGTTCGGCGATAAAACCCTCGGACACCGTCAAGAGCGTCCGGAGTAACCTGCAACAGGATCGCCTAGCGCGTTCAGAGCTCGCCTAGCAATTTGGCCCCCGCCCAAGTCTCCACCGAACGGCGAAATTTGTGCAGCGCGTACATAATTACGCATTGAAAATACCATGGGTATAGGCAGGGGCACGATCATGGCGCGTCCCACAATGCGGCTCAACCGCGCTAGGGGCTTACTACCTTCATCACTCTCTCTCTTTCAGGACTTTACTCTCTAGAAGGCCTATCCGGCAGCACGATTGCCAGACACATGATACAACACCCAAGGGGGCAGGAAGCAACGTCGTACAATGAAATCCCCAGGTGGTCTCTGATAATGAGTTAAATAACTGATTTAAGATACCAGTCCACAGCTTGCCCTTGGATGGGACATGTCAAATAGTCATATTTTTTGCTTACCGCACTACTTGTACCAGTATGCTTCGGCGCATTTCTTAAATAAACAATGCATAGTACTAGTCTATTATTGCATTCTATCTTCTTTTATATATATGTTCATTTATGACAACCAGCACCCGTACACTGGTACGGCTAATACGCCAGGGACTTCCGTATACCCCATAATTCGGCGTGAGAATTCCGAACACTTTCGAAAGTGCGGCGTCCCGAACTTATAGCATTATATGCATCAGCTCCGAATCATGTCTTGGGTCAATAGGTGGGTTTGCCCGGCTCCCATGTTTTGGTACCTTACGTTCCGCTATATCGGCTAAGGTAGCACTGGGAGAACTACTGTGAATGTGCCCCGATTCTTCCGGCTGAGCACCTCAGTAGAGAAAGCTAAAACTGACTGTCATGATGAGGCGAGAGTTGGTCGCTGTTCGAGAGGTCACAAGTCCCTAAAGACTTTTTCCGCTACGGGCGAGGAGTCGGCCTTGTCCGACTTAGGCGTGTATAGCGCCCCAAATTCGGCCTTCCAAACACTAGGGGCTTTGCCAAAATTTAAAATTGTAGACTTCTATGGCTAAGTGAGAGCGATAAAGCATTACAGTCCGATTGCCTGGTTCGTTGCGCTAAGCACCTCCCTCGAAGGAACCATAAATGGCAAAAAGAATGCCCAGATTTATCCCGAACACCCCAGCACTAGTTGCATGGGGGCTGAAGCCGACGACTAGCAACTCTCAGATTTTATAAAGACCGCACAAAACATAATATTTTAAATTCGAAAGCGTTGCATAGCGCAAATGAACTAGTTTTCATAATACAGGATCACACGAGCAAGTTCATTCAAAAATTACATCCTTCGCACACTTGTCCGCTACAAGATGGGCACCCTTTAGGACACCCTCATAATACATTTCAGGGTGGCGATGCTCCTTGCCCTGCGGTGACCCCTCCTTCACCAGCTTCTCGGCGTCCATCTTGGCCCAGTGCACCTTCGCACGGGCAAAATCCCTACGGGCACCCTCGATGCAGACGGACCGCTTTATGACTTCCAGCCGTGGGCAGGCATCCAGAAGCCGCCTCACCAGACCAAAGTAGCTGTTGGGAAGGGAATCGTCAGGCCACATCTGGACTATAAGGCCCCTCATGGCCTGTTCGGCCGCCTTGTGGAGCTCGACCAGTTGCTTCAGCTGGTCGCTCACAGGCATCGGTTGTTCGGTCCCAATATACTGAGACTAGAACAACCTCTCCGTCGAGCTCCCCTCCTCGGCCCGGTAGAACTCCGCGGCATCAGACACGCTGCGGGGCAGATCTGCGAACGCTCCTGGAGAGCTCCGAACTCGGGTAAGTAAAAGGAAATTTTCTTTTACATGCTTGCTTTGCATAATGAATGCCTTACCCGCCGCTATCTTCTTCACCGCCTCAATTTCCTGGACAGCCTTTTGGGCTTCGGCCTTGGCATGTTTTGCGCTTTCGAGGGCCTTGGCAAGCTCGGACTCTCGCATCCTCGAGTCAAGGTCCAAGGACTCGTGCTTCTTCACGAGCTCCTGGAGCTCTTGCTGCACCTCGCCTACTCGGGCTTCTTGTTTTTCTCACTCGATGCGCTCCATGGCCGCTTTATTTTCTGCCTCGGACAACGCCTGCTTCAGGGTCGCCACTTCGGTCGTGGTCCCTGGCACATTCATGATGATCCTATTCTCTTGCAACAAAAATTTGCCCTTCTTCTTTATAAACAAGGTCTCCTCGAGCTGCTTCTTGGCACGGCCGAGTTCCTCCTTGGACCGCTCGAGGTTTTGCTTCAGTGCGGCGACCTCCGCAGTACGTGCGGCCGTAGCCAGCAGTGAAGCCTGCATACGAATATAGACATATTCACATTAGACTCCTGCAGTTATTATTCGATCCTCTATTCGGCTTTTCTTTCCGAACGCCAAACAGAGCATCAGGGGCTACTGTCTATGCGGCGATATTTTCCTACATTTTGAATACTCACCTAAGACCCTGTTAGGAGGCTGGCATAGGCTTCAGTCAGTCCGCTCTTGCCACACTGAACCTTTTTGATTACCGCACTCATGATAGTGCGGTGCTCTGGGTGCCTCTGGGTGGACAAAGGTCACCGGCACAGAAAGCTTGCCCCTCTTAGCAGGGGGTCGCCTGCCGGAGTCCGGGACCACTGGTGGGTTCGGCGCGGTGTTCGGCTGATGGCCGAACTTGGAGCCCGTGGGAGTCTTGCTCCCTTTGCACCCAGGGTCCGGAAGGTCGCCTTGAGGCGCCTCCAGGACTACCTCCCCTCGGCTTGGTGCCCTTTGAGACAACACCTCGATGTTGTCCGTAGGGCGAGGGGAGGAGGTGGTCGGAAGTGAATCACTATTCATATCCGACGGGTCCAAAGAATCGTCCGACGAAGATACGTCGATACGGGCTCGGGACGGACTCCATAATCATGTTCGACGTAAGGAGGAGTAGTGCGATAAAAGCATACCATGAATTACTCTGGTATCCGAATACTTACGACTTCGCCAAGGGCTTGTCCCTGGGCAACAACTCGTCTTCGCTGTGAGCGGTGGTCGCGGAGCAGTCCGGAAGGAGAGTCCTTTCCTTCTTGAACCCTCCGGCCTCCCCGGTTGGGGCGGCCTTCCTCTTCTTGCCTCCCCCGATTAGAGGGGAAGAATCTTCATCTTCCTCCTCCTCGTCTTCATGAGATGTGTGCGTCTCGGAGTTATCGGACGATGAGTCCGATACCACCTGACGGCGGGAATTCTTTCGAGTCCCCGCAGCCTTCTTCTTGGCCTTCTTCTACGGCACCTCGTAGGGTGCCGGAGTCAGCATCTCCGTTAGGAGAGCGTCTGCTGGATCTTCGGGCAGGGGCGCCGGGCAGTTGATCTGCTGCGCTGTGTCCTCCCAGTCCTGTCAAAGGCATAGAAGCTCACATACCGCACATGATTAAGCTGGGGAAAGTAAACATCCTACAAGCTTTAGGAAACTTACCGGATTCGCAGGGCAATTCGTGCTAAGCCCGTGGTCCTCGGTAAGAGAAGGAGGGACCTCGGCGCCCTTGAATAGCACCCTCTAGACGTCCTTGTGCGTCGTGTCGAAGAGCTCGTGCAGAGTCTGGTGCTGGGCCGGGTCGAACTCCCATAAATTAAACGCCCGTTGTTGACACGGGAAGATCTGGCAGAAGAGCATGACCTGGACCACGTTGACAACCTTGAGTTTCTTGCTTATCATGTTCCGGATACACTTCGGAGTCCGGTCAGCTCCACTGATGAACCCCAGGACAAGCCCTTCTCTTTCCAGGAGGTAAGCCGCATGGGGATCCCGGATCGGAACTCGGGGGCTGCCACCCAGTTGGTGTCGCATGGCTTGGTGATGTAGAACCACCACAATTGCCACCCCTTTATGGTCTCCACATGGGAGCCCTCCAGCCATGTGACATTGGGCATTTTTCCCACCATGGCGCCTCCGCATTCCGATTGCTGACCGCCCACAACCTTCGGCTTGACATTGAACGTCTTCGGCCATAGGTCGAAGTGGGGTTGGGCGTGGAGGAAGGCCTCGCACACGACGATAAACGCCGATATGTTGAGGGTAAAGTTCAGGGCTAGATCATGGAAGTCAAGCCCATAGTAGAACATGAGGCCGCGGACGAACGGGTGAAGGGGGAATCTCAGTACGCGGACGAAGTGGGTGAGGAAAACTACCCTCTCATAAGATTCCGGGGTAGGGACGATCTGCCCTTCATCGAGCAGCCGGTGTGCGGTGTCCGCGACCAAGTATCCGGCTCCCCATAGCTTGCTAATGTCCTCCTCCGTGACGGTGGATTTCATCCACTTGCCTCCCGCTCCTGACATGGTTGGAGTGGTATGAGGAGAAAGGTGCGAACTTGGGTGTTGGAGCTCGAGTGCGCAAGAATGGATGAGCGAGGAGGAAGAAGGCACAGGTGAAAAAAGGTGAACCCTTATCCCTTTATAAAGGCGGACGAAACTATATGCCTCCACTAGCCCGGTTAACTCGCTTATTCCCCAAGCGCCGCGATTGATGGCGCGGTTGGGTTACCCACGTCCGTATTGATGAGAATCCCTTGATAAGGGGACATGATCTGTGCTTCGACAAGATGTACCAATGAAACTACCTCGCGATATGCGCCAAGGCTGGTTGAGAAAAACGGTTTGAATAATGACCGGGTCATGGTATGATGTCATGATATCGAGTGCGTCAACAGATAAGATTGGTGGAAATATTATTCTCCCTACGGTGGTATGTGGAACTTGCTTTGCAGAGCTGGACACTATTCTTGTGTTCAAGATCTTCTATGGAGTATTTGGAGGAGGAACCCGCCTTGTAATGCCGAAGACAATCTGCGCGACAGACTCATTGTCATTGAAGCCTGGTTCAGGGGCTACTAAGGGAGTCCTGGATTAGGGGGTATCCGGACAGCCGAACTATATCTTTTGGCCGGACTGTTGCACTATGAAGATACAAGATTGAAGACTTCGTCTCGTGTCTGGATGTAGATCTCCTCCCATTGTAACCAACTCTGTGTAACCCTAGCCCCCTCCGTTGTCTATATAAACCGGAGGGTTTAGTCCGTAGGACAACAACAATCATACCATAGGCTAGCTTATAGGGTTTAGCCTCTACGATCTCACGGTAGATCAACTCTTGTACTACTCATATCATCAAGATCAATCAAGCAGGAAGTAGGGTATTACCTCCATCGTGAGGGCCCGAACCTGGGTAAACATGGTGTTCCTTGCCTCCTGTTACCATCCGCCTTAGACGCACAGTTCGGGACCCCCTACCCAAGATCCGCCGGTTTTGACACCGACAAGGAGCATGGCGGCAAGGTTCTTCCCCGAGACGCTCGGCGCACTGAGCGCCGGCTCATACCAGGAAGACGGAGGAGCAGCCCGAGATTTGCTGGGCGCCATTGGCTGCAGGTTTGAAGGAGGATCAGGGTGGATCTGGAGTCTTTCGAAGCGAGGAGCAAGAAAGGGGATCTAGAGCAAGACGATTGAAAGCAATTAAGGCAGCGCCGCCCGCGACAGTGTGGGGAAGCGGAGACGCAAGCATCTCGTCAGTCGCCACGCGTCAATCAAGGCCGCAGGTGGTTGGGGCTCGTAGCGCTCCGCACTTGCCTTTTGGCTTCGCCTCGAAGCCAAGTCCGAGCGTGCCTTGGGCCCGTGGGCTACTGTCGGCGTTCTGGGAACCAGGGTACCCAGACTTGCCTGCCTGCGGTCCCCGGTACAACCCACCTTAATCAGCAAACACTCAAGACCCTCACGAGGGGCCGAGCCTTGCAAAGCGGACGACACAAGACCTCCTCAAGGGCGGTCTCGCTAGGCTGCCTCATGAGGAGCGGAGAGATCAAGGTGAAGGGGCACCTCGTGAGCTTCCCGTGATGTGAGCCGTGACTACCAATGCCAGGCGGGCGCTAGGCGGGCGCCAGCAGGCGCAGAGTACCCATTGCCTCTTTGGTGCTAAAGGAGCAAGCGCAGGCGAGGAGTCCCGAGGCATCAGGCAAAGGTTTCCATATTGGTGCAACGAGAACAAGACCAGCAGGACGGCAGGACGGAGGTTATCGCGGAGCCCACGACGACATCACCACTAGAGCCTTTGGCACGCGAAGACCACCTTTTGTCAGGATAGCTTGTACTAGTTGTCCCATTTCAAATTGTCTGTTGTGGGATCACTTCCCGCCTAACATTTGGGGAGAGGACCCGGGCCTCCATAAATAGGACTAGCCACCACCTTAGCAAGGGAGGGAGGATTGAGATCATCCTCTACCACACAAGCTCACCGAGCTCAAGAACACCTCTCCTCAGGAGGCTGTTCTTCTCTTGTACTTGTTCATCCCCAGCCTACAAGGCAATCCACCACACCACGCTCGAGTAGGGTATTACACCACATTGGTTTCCCGAACCAGTATAAACTCTTGTGTCCCCTGTTCTTCGAGTTCGACGTGCTGATCTTTGAGATCGTGGTGAGTGAGTGAGCTAGGGGGAGGGATAGATCTTCATGCGCACCATAGTGTTCAAACCTTGTGGGTTTTGCCGGAACACGAAATCCGACACTCAATACCTAGTTCAATCTCATTACCGGCAAGTCTCTTTACTCGTTCCGTAATGCATCATCCTGCAACTAACTCATTAGTCACATTGCCTGCAAGGCTTATAGTGATGTGCATTACCGAGAGGGCCCAGAGATACCTCTTTGATACTTGGAGTGAAAAATACTAGTCTCGATCTATGCCAACTGAACAAATACCATTGGAGACACCTGTAGAGCATCTTTATAATCTCCCAGTTACGTTGTGATGTTTCATAGCACACTAAGTGTTCCTCCGGTATTCGGGAGTTCCATAATCTCATAGTCATAGGAACATGTATAAGTCATATAGAAAGCAATAGCAACAAACTAAACGATCATCATGCTAAGCTAACGGATGGGTGAAGTCAATCACATCATTCTCTTAATGATGTGATCCCGTTAATCAAATGACAACTCATGTCTATGGCTAGGAAACTTAACCATCTTTGATTCAACGAACAAGTCAAGTAGAGGCATACTAGTGACACTCAGTTTGCCTATGTATTCACACATGTACTAAGTTTCCAGTTAATACAATTCTAGCATGAATAATAAACATTTATCATGATATAAGGAAATATAAATAACAACTTTATTATTGCCTCTAGGGCATATTTCCTTCAAAAAATGGCCAACTATTGCTAATAAGATTTAAGAAACCAAATGCTACATTATATGCTTACAAGAAACCAAGAAAGAAGACATTGATTCAGAATTCATCAAAAATTTACGTCCCAGAAGAATCTCAAAATCCCATTTCCTTCCTTCGATTGGGGCATATGGAGGCCTACTTATAACGTGGAATGAACAAATTTTCTCAGGAGAACTCTTCATGTCAATAACTTCTCCATCGCCATCCAATTCACTTCTAAACTCAATGGTGATACCTGGATACTGACCAATGTTTATGGTCTTTGCCAGCAAAGTGAAAGAAAAAATTTCCTTTAGTGGTTTGAAAACTTCACAATGCAAGATGATACAGACTAGTTAATAGTGGGAGACTTCAACTTTTTCAGATACCCAAGTAATGGAAGCAGTGATGGAGGCAATATTAGTAATATGTTAGCTTTTAATGAAGCAATCAGTAAAAATGGCCTTATTGAAGTTCCCCTTAAAGGTAGAAAATTACCTGGAGCAATATGCAAGAAAACCCATTGCTTGAAAAACTTGATTGGTGCTTCACCTTAGAAGCCTGGACTCTCGAATATCATGCTACCTATGCTTACCCATTAGACAAGACCACCTTAGACCATGTCCCAATCAAGATTCTGTTGGATCATCAATCCCCAAATCCAGTGTCTTCTGATTTGAAAAATATTGGCTGGAACACCATCAATTTAAGGATGTAGTGTACAACATTTGGACCCAAGAGATAAATGAAGAGGGCAGTGCCAAAACCATATCAATGAAGTTTAAAAGGCCGAGGAGGGGACTGCAAATTTGGGCCAGGGAGATTTCAGACTTGAAGGAAATTATTGACTGTGCAAACTTCTTAATCCTGTGTTATGACAATTTTGAGGAATACAAAGATCTCTCCCAGGAAGAATCCAATGGCAGTATCATCATTAAACCCAGTTAGAAACTGTTTTGGAGCACCAAAGAAAATATTGGAAGCAGAGAGCTACAATCAGACAAATTAAGGTGGGGGAAGCCAACACCAATTATTTACAACCTAAAGCTACTATCAAACTCAGAAAAAATTGCATTGCCTTGCTGAAAGATGAAGCAGGTTTTGAACACTATGATCATAATGCTAAGGCTGCTATTCTCTACAGAGCTTTCAAGGACAGACTGGGTACCAAGATAAAGACACAGAGTCCTCTGCTCACTCATGACTTGTTGCACCCCATTCATAATCTCTTCGATTCGGAAGTGCCTTTCACCAGAGATGAAATAGATAAAGTGGTTCAGCATATGCTTGCTCACAAATCACCAAGCCTAGATGGTTTTAATGGAGCTTTTCTTAAACATGACTAGGACATCATTGCACCAGACTCATAGACGACTAAGTATAGACTATTCCATCATCACTCTGATCCCAAAGCATGATGCAGCATCAAGTCCAGCACACTTCAAACCTATCTCCTTGCTTAACTTCACCCTTAAGAATATCATTAAACTGCTGGCAAATAGATTGCAGAAAGTTATCCTTGGTATGGTACATAAAAATCAATATGGACTTCTCAATAATAGATGCATCCAAGATTGCTTGGCCTGGGCATATGAATATATTTATCAATGCCAACGGAGCAAGAAGGAACTCATTCTTCTAAAACTAGATTTTGAAAAGGCTTTTGGTATGATCAGCCATGATACTATTACAGAAGTGATGCAGGTTAAAGGTTTTGGACCTAAATGGATTCAATGGATCAAGATGATCTATGAGACTAGTTTCTCTTCAATTTTACTCAATGGGGTCCCAGGAAAACTATTTCATTGTAAGAAAGGTGTTAGACAAGCGGACCCTCTTTTACCACTAATCTTTGTCATTGCTGTTGATATCCTACAGTCTATGATGAATGAAGCAATGCAAAACTCTATTGTTAGCTCTCCATTAAATCACAGTTCCAGTTCAGATTATCCCATAATCCAATATGATGATGACACCATCCTTGTGGCTCATGCTGAAAAAGACAAGTACAACACATCAAGAACTTGTTACTACATTATGCTGACTATACAGGTCTGAAGGTCAACTACTCTAAATCTACCGTAGTATCTCTTAACACACCTGATACCAAATTGTAAGAGATATCAAACCTCCTTGGTTGCAGTATTGGAACTTTACCTCACAAATATTTGGGACTACCTCTTTGCAGTTCTAAACCTAGAGTGATAGCAGATGTTCCCTTGTTGAGGAGAACTGGACAGAGATTGCTAGGGTGCTCTACCCTTTTGTCCACACGAGACAAACTTACACTCCTCAAGTCAGTATTCCAAGCATTCATGATACCCAAGACTATGCTCAAGCAAATCAACACCTACCTCATGAACTACTTCTGGAGAAAATATGGCTCTACAGATAGAGATGCTACACTCATTTCATGGATTTTTTTTGCAAACCCAAAACTCATGGAGGCCTGGGGGTACTGGATCTGCATACACATAACCAAGCTCTTCTCATGAAACACCTGCAAAAAATCCTAAACGAAGCAGACATACCATGGGTAAACATTACATAGGAAGCTTACCATCAAGATAGTATCCCAGGAGACGAGATGGTTGGTTCCTTTTGGTGGAGAGCAATTTTAAAGCTGCTTCAACCTTTTAAGAAAATGATTGTTTATAGAGAAGGAAAGGGTGATACTGTCTATTTCTGGAAAGACAGATGGCAAGTGATTACATTAAATAAGAAATACCCTGATCATCATTCGTTTCTAGTCAGTCATGAGGTCACACTCCTTCAAATCTAGCAACAAATAGACTTCAGTGAACACTTCCACAGACCGATTTCACTGGTAACCTATGATCAATTCAATGCTCTTGAAGAATTGGTTAATAGCAGAACAAACTCTTTTGTTCCAGATGTCTGGACCTTAAACATGTCTTCCAAAAAATTATCATCAATGAAACTTTACAAATCAATGATGGGAGTGAGTACAACACACAACATTTTCATGATGGTAGTGAAATCTTCTTGCCATCTCAGGCACAAAATCTTCTTCTGGCTCCTACTGCATGACAGGCTTAGCTCAAGGATTATGATTAAAATAAGAAATATGTATCTGGAAGATTACAACTGTGCTTTATGTTTAGATAAAACAGAGGAAACCATATCACACCTGTTCTAGAACTATCCTTTCACTTGGTTATGCTGGAGTTCAATCATACCCACAAGAAATAGAGGCACCTCCACTTTTGATGAAGTGCACCTCTTGAAAGATAGATTACCACCAGTCATTGCAATGGAAATCATTGTCATAGGATGTTTGAGCACATGGATGATCAGAAATGATAAAATCTTCAGGAGAGCACCATCCCATCCAGACTCATGGAAATTCTACCTTAAAGAAGGACTCCAAATTACCAGGATTAGAGCAAAGCAGGCAAAAGCAGAACGGATCAGTTCTTGGATAGTACAAAACTTGTAATTTAATTCCCATGTCAGATCGAACTAGTGTTGGGTGATCCTTTATAGAATTTTGTTTTGTACATATTTTTGATTTTGTGAGAATACCGTAGAACTATTGTTCTATGGTTTCGGCAAAAAATACATAAAACTAAAATTCTAGTGAACAAAGAACCTATACTCTTTGCATTGGTGGACGATGCTACAAGATGGTACTTGTCGGTGTCAAAACCGGCGTATCTCGGGTAGGGGGTCCCGAACTGTGCGTCAAGGCCGGATGGTAACAGGAGACAAGGGACACGATGTTTTTACCCAAGTTCGGGCCCTCTCGATGGAGGTAATACACTACTCCTGCTTGATTAATATTGATGATATGGGTAGTACAAGAATAGATCTACCATGAGATCAAGGAGGCTAAACCCTAGAAGCTAGCCTATGGTATGATTGTGTATGAAGATGATTGTCCTACGGACTACAACCCTCCGGTTTATATAGACATCAGATATTGTTAGGGTTACATAGAGTCGGTTACAATGGTAGGAGATCTCGAATATCCGCATCGCCAAGCTTGCCTTCCACACCAAGGAAAGTCCCATCCGGACACGGGACGAAGTCTTCAATCTTGTATCTTCATAGTCCAGGAGTCCGACCGAAGGTATAGTCCGGCTACCCGAACACCCCCTAATCCAGGACTCCCTCAGTAGCCCCTGAACCAGGCTTCAATGACGACGAGTCCGGCGCGCAGATTGTCTTCGGCATTGGAAGGCGGGTTCCTCCTCCAAGTCCTTCATAGAAGATTGTAAACACCAAAAATAGTGTCTA
Source organism: Aegilops umbellulata (assembly GCA_032464435.1). Taxonomy (NCBI): domain Eukaryota; kingdom Viridiplantae; phylum Streptophyta; class Magnoliopsida; order Poales; family Poaceae; genus Aegilops; species Aegilops umbellulata. The sequence goes on along the minus strand of CP136059.1, from coordinate 145,025,319 downwards.
GCTCTGCAAAATAAGTTTCCACATATTGCCATAGAGAGAATAACATTAATACAAATCAAATCTGCTAACGTATTCCGCAGTGCGTCATCACACTACGGCCAAGTTCTTTACGAATTGTTTTTACTTTTCCACCTCAACATGTTTTGCGAGGCGGATTCCATGGCACGTCCTGTCGAAGCAGAGATCGTGTGCCCTTTTTACGGGATTCTCATCATTACGGACGTGGGTAACCCAATCGTGCCTGTTAGCACGTTTCCCTCGATTAAAGTCGAGCCCCAAACGGTTACGGGGAGGGCTCTTGGTATTCGACCTCTTATAAATAGACCAAGGCCTTACTTCTTTATTCAATCTCAAGCGTGTTCGCCCGTCGCCTCGAGTTCCAACACGCCAGGCTCTTCGGATCTTTGACAATGTTTGGTTCAGACCTTCAAGGCCGGTGGATGCCCTCCTCTGTCACGGAGGAGGACGTGCTAAAGTTGAGGGAGGCTAAGTTCCTGACCGGTGAAATTTCACATAGGTTGCCTGTTCAAGGGCAGGCTATTCCTAGTCCCCAGCCCGGTGAGAGTGTGGTGTTCATGTCTCACTTCCTCCGAGGGTTGGGCTTCCCAATGGATCCCTTTGTGAGGGGACTATTGTTTTATTACGGGCTGGAATTTCATGATTTAGCTCTGGAGTCCATCCTCCATATCTCCTCGTTCATTATCGTGTGTGAAGCGTTCCTCCGTGTTACCCCTCACTTCGGACTATGGCTCAAGACCTTCAAGGTGGAGCTGAAGATGATCAAGGGACGACACGCAGAGTGCGGAGGCGCTGTTATAAGAAAAAATGCCGATGCTCCATGGCCCGAGGGCTCTTTTTAAGAGGAGCTAGGCTTGTGGCAACAAGAGTGGTTTTATATCACCGCTCCCCGGGGCACCACATGGGTGGCGCCTCCTGCCTTTCGCTCGGGTCCCCCACTACAGCTAGCGTCATGGGTCAACAGAGGGTTAGATTGGGGTTTACCCAAAGACGTGCCCTTGCAGCAGGGCCGCATTAAGGATCTCTTGGAAGGAGACCTCAACCTGGTCAAGGTGACACAGGTCATGCTAATTCGCCGAATATTGCCCGACAAACGCCGCTCCCTTCGCCTGTGGGAGTTCAATCCAGAGGGACCACGAGCTCTCCGGGATTTTATGAGCGCAACGCCCGCGGAGATGTATAAACTGTTCTTTGGATCACAAGAAGTGTGTCCGGATTTAACCGAGGACGCAGGACTAAGCTGCAATCGCCCGGATACTCAAGTAAGTAACCTTGTGCCCGGACCTTCTATCCGTATAATTGTCATAAACTTGCCCTTAAAAGAGTTGTCCTTTTAAACAGGAGTGGATAGCGAAGGCAAAGATGATAAGGTGTCCGGCTCCCCTTCCCGAGACCAGGCCGGATCCCGTGCTAGTCAGGATGTTGGAGATAATGCCTTTGGAGGGAAGCGGGGGGGAGGACAAGGAAATTATGGCCTCCTCGAAGGAGGCCGCTCCGAAGGGAGGAACCAACAATTCCTCTCCTAAAGGGAAGAAAAGAGCTGCCTCTGACGACCTGAAGGCCATGGCCTCAAAGCGGGCGAAAAAGTCTTCGTCAGAGGGCCCTACGCCGGGGAGTTCCTCGGCCGGACTACATACCCAAGGAGATCAGCCCTCCAACGAGCCATGAGTAGAGAAATATTTTCCTTTTGAGGGATGAGAGAAACCCGTGATTTATATCTGACAAGTTTAACCGAATTTTTACCTTGTAGTTCGGACCTCAGCCCTTCTCAGCAGAGCTCGTCCTCGGGGGATCTTCTTCCGGAGATGATGGAGAGCGGGACGCCTCCTTCTGCTGTGCCGCCTAACGAGGCACGTGACCCTGAGGTGTCGTCGCGGAGGGTTTCTCCGAGTCCGACAGGGGCGGAAGATCGCTATGGGGCCCCCCAAGGTTCTCCGCGTCCGGCCTTCGAAAGAGGTCATGGGACAAGTCCGGCACCGCCTGGTGCTCGACCGGAGGAGCTAAAGGTTCTGCTGGGGCGAGCTTCTATTTCGGAGGAGCACCGTGCAGTGATGGGAACGGTGATTGAAAGGATTTAATCCGCAGAGAGCGGATTGCGTGAGGCCGTCGAAAGTTTATTGACGGGTTTTGAAGTACGTTAGAAAATGTACACTTTTGTCAGTGGCGCCTAAATAAGACGCACCCTATGTAGATAGTAGCCCCTGAGACTCTGCGCATTGTCAAGAAATGACGGCACGCGGAGGATCATAATCCCAGGTCTAAAATGTCGCCTTTTAATGTAGGCTGCAGGGTGTCCGGAATCAAGCCGAACTGCTGGTTTTGCCGAACTAAAGCGGCAACTGGACGTGGCAGATGCCGACATCACACTTGTCAACAAGCGGTTGGATGAGGCTCAAGGTATGTGATTCCTCGGGCAACATTAGGTAAGAAGAACTTTATGCCAGTGTCTTACGATGTTTGTGCTTGACGCAGATGGTGCGGCCGCCGTGCAGAGTCTTAGGGAGGAACTTGCTCGAGCTAAAGATCAAGCCAGGAAAAGTGATGCAGCTGCCAAGAAAGCCCTTGAAGAGCTGAGAGCCGAACAGGCTGCTCATTGCCGAAGCAAGGAAGAGATGGTCGTAGACAAGGCCGTTGCCGATGCCAAGGACGCGCGCTCTGCATGAGAGCTGCAAAGGAGGAGCTGCGTCAGGCCGAACAGATTGCGGCTGGAAAGCCCTTCATGCTGCGAAGAAAATTTTGCGTTCCGAAGTTTGCTCCGTTGGACCAGATGTGGAGTGTGGAGGATACCTATCTGGATTTGGGAGCGAGTGCTGCTGATACGGCCGAACACTTTCAAGATCTGAAAGATCGCGAAGTGGAAAAGCTGTTCTGGTCGCAGTTTCACAATCCAGAGCGTCCACTGGCAGTGGATGATCGTTTGGCTCAATGGGCCGAACTTAATAGGTTGTCCGGACTCACCATGAAGTACGTCATGGGTCATCTGTGGCCGGGGAGGTCGGAGCCGAAGAGTTATTTCAGCTTGGTGCAGCAATTCCTTGACGCGGTGCCACGCATTAATGCAAAGAAGAGGTCGGCATGTGTAGAGGGTGCAAGGATGGCTCTTGCCCGTGTCAAGACCTACTGGGCAGAGATGGAGACCACCATTATTGCATCCCGAGATTCGGATAAAAGCCGAGTGTCCTCCGAGCACTATTTTCAGGAAGTCCTTGAAGGCGCTCGTGTAATAGAGACGCAGTGCTTGAAGGATGCTATGTTATCATAGCGTGTGTAATGATGAAGTGATATTTTTGCCTTCAAGTATTACGAACACCTCCTGTGCGGCCATTTAAAATATATATATATATATATAATCTGAAAGATTGCAGTCGTTGGCTTCAACCCCCACGCACATAGTGCGGGGGTGCTCGCAGAAGAAACATTTTCACACTTAACCAAACGTCATGGTCCTACAAAGGAGGTGATAGCGCAGCGGGCCAGGCAACCGGACTATAATGCTTTAACACTTTCACTTAGCCATAGGAGCTTGACAATGGGACTATTTAGGTAGCCCATTAGTGGCGACTGCGCTCGCCCGAGTTCGGGGCGCGTGTGTGCCTGACTGGGAAGCGGCCCTTGGTTAAAGCGGAGGAATCCGATAGATTCCAATAGGTCATCAAGTGGCTGACCAGTCTCACGCTACATCATGACAGTCAGTTTTCGGCTTTCTCTACTGAGGTGCTCACCCGGCCTAACCGGGGCACAATCGCAGTAGTTCTCCAGGTGCTACCTTAGCCGATAGAGCAGAACGTAAGGTAATCGAACTCAGGAGCCGGGCAACCCAACATTTGACCAAAGACATGATTCGGAGCTGATGCATGCAATGCCAAAACTCGCGACGCCGAACACTCCCTAAGGTCTTCTGTCTTTATGAGTGCGGGCAAAACAACACTCTTTGCTAAAAAATCCCCTAGTGTCCAGGTACGTGCAAAAATTCTGACATGGCCACATGCCAAGACGCCAGCCTCCTCCTTGGTTATATCAGAAAAAACCAGGGGATGTTTAACAACAAGAGACAGTAAAAAAAGGTTTACGCAGGGTCTTAATCTAAAGAGAATCCTTTAGGACGGGTCCCTACTGCACGTCTGCGCCTGTGTCTCCTTTGTGCCGTATCCTGGACGGGCGCCGCACGATGTTCATCTTTAAAAAAGAGGAACTTAGTTGAAAACGGGTCATGCCGAACAAGAGTTTAAAATAAACAAGATTTAAAATAAGTTTATATAAAATTGAGCTTTATTGTCTCTGCATGTAGCCCCTCATGCTGGGGTATACGACCCCTGAGCCTGCATCGATGATGATTTTTTACCGAACTCGTCTATCCGCGTCCGTGGTCTTTAATGACCTATTTCGCAGTTTTTTGGCTGGTGAGGCCATTTTGCTGTGTGGCTGTCAAAGCGGCCGCACAGTCCTCCGCTTGTGGGAGGTGTGCTTTAGTGCGTCCCCTTTAAAGAGATGATGCCTCGTGGACCGGGCATCTTAAGCGTGAGGGATGCGTAATGCCGTATCGCGTTAAAGCGAGCGAAAGCTTCGCGTCCCAGTAGTGCTTAATAGTGACTGGAGAACGGGACGATATGGAAGGTCAGCTTTTCGCAACGGAAGTTATCGGCAGAGCCGAAGACAACCCGTACAATGGGTGTCCGGACCAGGTGTTACTCCCTGAAAGGAGGTTTTGCTGCGGCGGATTCTTGCTAGGTTTATCCCCATGTGATGGATTGTATCCTGATATATCAGGTTTAGTCCACTGCCGCCGTCCATAAGGACATATGAAAACTGGAGTCCGCCAATTATTGGATCGAGTATCAGGGCAGTCCAGCTTGCGTTCTTGATGTTTCTAGAATAGTCTAGCTGATCGAAGGTGATTGGTTTTAATAACCAGTGGCCAGACCCCTTGGGGATAGATCGTGTGGTGCGTACCTTTATGGGTGCCACACGTTTTGTTACGTGAAGTAAGTTCACTTTTTTCACTTCTTATGGGAAGTTCTTTTGTTTCCTGGTGCTCTGCTTCTGGGGTTCATCCTCGTCTTCGCTTGGTGTGTCGAGCCCCTTGTGTTCGGCATTGAGTCTGCCGGATTGTTTGAAAACCCAACAGTCTCTTTGGGTATGGTTAGCAGGCTTCCCAGGAGTACTGTGTATCTGACATATCCTGTCCAGGATTCTATTTAAGTTGGACAGATCATCCCTGTTATCCTGGGGGGGTGGTTTTGTCTGATTTTGTCATGATCCTTTGAATCCGGCATTAACTGTCGCGCTCTTCGGACTTTTTTCTTTAGTCCAGCGACGATCCTTGTTGCGTCTTGGTTTTCCGTTTCCATCCCTAGTTTTGGATGTACTTGGGTCGCTGGGGCTGCGCCTTGCCAACCAGCTGTCTTCTCCTGCGCAAAAGCGGGTCATGAGGCTTGTGAGTGCGGCCATTGTTCTTGGCTTTTCCTGGCCGAGGTGTCTGGCGAGCCATTCGTCTCGGACATTGTGCCTGAAAGATGCTAAGGCTTCGGCGTCCGGACAGTCGACTATCTGATTCTTTTTAGTGAGGAATCTATTCCAGAGCTGCCGAGCTGATTCTCCGGGCTGTTAAGTTATGTGACTAAGATCGTCTGCATCCGGAGGGCGGACATAGGTCCCTTGAAAGTTTGCTTGGAAAGCATCCTCGAGCTCTTCCCAACTTCAAATTGTGTTTTCGGGAAGGCTCTTAAGCCAATGCCGGGTTGGCCCTTTAAGCTTGAGGGGTAAATATTTGATGGCGTGGAGATCATCTCCTCTAGCCATATGTATGTGGAGGATGTAGTCCTTGATCCAGACTCCAGGGTCTGCTGTTCCATCATATGCCTCTATATTTACGGGTTTGAATCCCCCTGGAAATTCATAGTCCAGAACCTCATCGACGATTCTGACGATGGCTTTATTGCATTGCTTGCAAGAGCTTGCTTTCTTGGCCCATAAATGGACCGAACTGGGGCATGATGCGAATCCTTGAGTGGGTCGCATGCCGATTTAAGTGCGGCGCCGCTTGCCGCTTTATGGGGTCGTCTATCCGACCGTGCGGCTTTCTTATTTTTTGAATGCAAGGGCTCTATGGCCTCTTCGTCAAATTCAGGAAGTAGCTTTCTCTTCGGATAACTTTTAGTACGGCGACCGTCGCCGTATTTATCTGCGGTGTTGATTACTTTACTCCATCTAATCTGGAGTGCATCTTCCGTTGTCTTTAGCTTCCGCTTCAGCTTTTTCAGGCTGCGTGCAGTTGCAACGAGCCTCTTGTGGAGACTCTTATGCTTCATAGATTTATCCGGCGTAAGGTCGTCCGGAATGCCGTTTTTGCCGGGGGAGGTGGTTTCGGTTTCTCTATCCGTTTTGCCCTATTCGGACAACTGCTCTAAGGCCTACTCGTCGTCTGCCGGCTTGTCCCGCTCTATGGCTGGGTTTTTATTGTGGCGGGGCTTGGGTCGGCGTTTATGCCGACGCTTTGATTGCTTTCCGGGGGGTCTATCTCCCGTTCCATCCCCTTTTTCCTCCTTGTCACTTCCTTTAGGGGTATCCACCATGTACACATCGTGAGATGAGGTGGCTGTCCAATGCCCTATAGGCGTTGGTTTGTTGGTATCTCCTGCATCGTCATCCATGCTGTCGATGTCTGCGGAGTTGAAGTTGAGCACGTCGCATAGGTTGTCGACGGTGGCTACAAAGTGGGTGGTGGGTGGGCTTTGAATTTCTTCATCGTCCGTATCCCATCCTTGCTGACCGTAATTCGGCCAGGGCTCTCCTGATAAAGAGAGAGACTTGAGAGAATTCAGGATGTCGCCGAAAGGCGAGTGCTGTAAGATGTCCGCGGCGGTGAACTCCATTGTAGGTGCCCGATCGGATTCGATTGGTAGGGGCATGGGGGGTTCGGAGTCCAGATGATAGTCTGGACCCTCGGAGTCACGGGTCATGCAGAGTGCGGGGCTGGCGTTCGGCTCGGTTGCCTTTGAGATCGCAGCCCCCGAGGTGACGTCCAACCGCTCATCCTCGATTGGCGTAATAGGCTCCGAGTCTAGAGTCTGAACCTGTGCGTGTGCGGCCTCCAGGACACTGTTCGGAGGCAGAGCTAGATCATGCCCCTCGAGGTAGTGCGGCGCGCTTGGCTGTGGCTCGAACCCGTCGAAGATCAAGTCCCCGCGGATGTTAGCCGTGTAGTTTAAGCTTCCATACCTGACTTGATGGCTAGGGGTGTAGCTTTCGATCTGCTCTAGGTGACCAAGCGAATTGGCCCGCAGAGCGAAGCCGCCGAAGACGAAGATCTATCCGGGGAGAAAAGTCTCACCCTGGACCTCATCGTTGTTGATGATCGAAGGAGCCATCGGCCCTAAAGGCAATGACACAGAGGAACTCTCAATGAAAGCACCAATGTCGGTGTCAACACCGGCGGATCTCGGGTAGGGGGTCCCGAACTGTGCGTCAAGGCCGGATGGTAACAGGAGACAAGGGACACGATGTTTACCCAGGTTCGGGCCCTCTCGATGGAGGTAATACCCTACTCCTGCTTGATTAATATTGATGATATGGGTAGTACAAGAGTTGATCTACCACGAGATCAAGGACGCTAAACCCTAGAAGCTAGCCTATGGTATGATTGTGTATGAAGATGATTGTCCTACGGACTACAACCCTCCGGTTTATATAGACACCGGATAGGGTTAGGGTCACACAGAGTCGGTTACAATGGTAGGAGATCTCGAATATCCGCATCGCCAAGCTTGCCTTCCGCGCCAAGGAAAGTCCCATCCGGACACGGGACGAAGACTTCAATCTTGTATCTTCATAGTCCAGGAGTCCGGAAAAAGGTATAGTCCGGCTACCCGAACATCCCTAATCCAGGACTCCCTCGGTACTGTTTGGCAAGGAAACATACGTGTTAGAAGGGAGAGAGGGATTAACGGAATATGATGGATGTATTATTGAGCCTCGAGGGCGAGTATATATTGAGTACAAGACTTGGAGGGCAAGACGCCTCTCCTGGAGATAAGGTAGGTGTCGGTGTACAAAAAGGGGGCACGCTTTTTGTACCCCTATAACTGTGCACGGGTAGTCTGAGCCACGGGCGCCGCCACGCTGAGCACGGCAAGGGAGGTAAGCCAAGGTAAGGCCGAAGCTAAGAAGAAGAGGAACGGCGCCAAGACCACAAAGAGCGAAGTGGACGAAGCAGGCCCCCCCCCCCGTAAGATCCTTGCCGGAGGGCGCTTTCTGCAAACCCGGCAAGACCCTTGCCAAGGCAGTTCACCCCACACCTACGGAGCGGGTCACCCTTGAGTCCACTGCCCCCATGGGACAAGGATTCGAGAGGCATCCCCGTGGTGGAATGAAGATCTTTGTGAAGACATTCAAGATCAAATGCACACTTTCGAAGACAATGATCCTTGGCGGGATCCCAGCCAAGGAGGACCACAAGGCCCCCGGCAAGAACCTTGCCACGGATGACAGGAGGCACCATGACAAGACCCATGCCGGGACCCCGGCAAGACCCTTGTCGGGGCCGCGGCAAGGCCCTTACCACAAACACCCATGGGGCCACCACCAGGCCCGCGCCAGTCGCGCCTCCGCCACCACTCGCGCGCAGCTGCCAACCCAACCAGCTGGGCAGGCACCTACGTGGCAGCATGCAAATCATCGTGGAGACCCACCGCGGCGCCACTTCAGGTGCCTGCCCGCCTACATGGCGTCATGAACACTGCTGGCCAGGGAGCGTGTCGACGCGAGAGGGAACGGCGACGGACAAGACGGGGTTCCCCCTCGCCCCCGATAAAGCAAGGACACCTAAGCAAGGCGCATTAAATGCGCCTTGTCATGTATTGCGAGGGATAACCTTGTGTCACTGTACCCTTTCCACCTCATGTGTGCCACTGTGGCAACCCCTTTCGCTATGAAAGGAGGCCCCAGGCGACCAGGAGGAGGATTCGGCTTTTTGGGAGCTCTCGACGCCCCATAGCTAGCTCGAGAACACAGATATACAATCCACCAAAGCAGGAGTAGGGTTTTACGCATCCCTGCGGCCCGAACCTGGGTAAAGGAACCGCGTGCTATCTGTTTGATCCACTCTTTTCACAACCCCGCGCCCCGCAATCGTAGTAGGGATTCTTGTGATCCCATAGGTGTCGTTCCCACCGACATCTTTGGCGCGCCAGGTAGGGGCCTTGCCGCGGCCCGCCGCGACCACGGTGCACTGGCCTCATCCTCTCCCGGTGCTGCGGACGCCTTCCCATCGCGACGGTAAGGGCGACGAAATCTCCATAGCGTCGTCCGACCCACGGACCCACTGTGACCAGCGCCAGGTCCTTCCAGATCGGGAACACGAAGACGCTCGAACCACTATCGAGCGCCGGCGCGGAGCGCGCCACCAGTCAGACAGGCAAGCGGGGCCTGCTGTGAACCACCCGGCACCGAAGAGCCCTGGAAGCCTGCCTTACGAGGTGGGCTGTCCGGCTTTTACCCATGAGCTGCGGCAGTTCCAGTGGCCCACTCACCACACCTTCAAGCCTGACGTGGGCGAGAAGTACGGCGGCAAGACCCACCCGTCCGAGTTCCACAACATCTACACCATCGCGATGCAGGCTGCCGGAGCCCACGACGACAAGGTGCTTGCGAATTACTTCCCATTGGCTCTTAAACCCAACGCCATGTCAAGGTTGATGCACTTGCCGGTAGATTCCAATTCCTCCTAGTCGGATTTGTGCCACGAGTTCGTGGGCGCCTTCACTGGCGGTTACCAAGCTCATGGCCAAGCGAGCGTTCTGCACGTCATTCCCTAGAAGGGAGGCAAGAGTCTCCGCAAGTATATTCAGAGGTTCAGCCGGATATAGTACAACATCCCTGATGTTCATCCTGCCGCCATCATCCACGCGTTCCATCAGAACATGCGTAACCGCAAGATGCCAGAAGAGCTGGCGATGAACAAGGTGAAAGATGTGGCAGAGCTCTATGTTCTTGCCGATAGATGTGCCCGAGATGAGGAAGGAAGGAATTACCCCGGCGAAGATGCCGGCGTGGAAACCGACTCCATGGATGAGGATACTGCTGCCACGGCGAAGAAAGGCCGGCGCCGCAACCCGAAGAGCAATGGAAAAGCAGTGCTTGCCGTCGAGGGATCTGGTGACACCGGCTCCACCAAGAAAACCAAGGTAGACGACCCCGACAAGGAGATTGCCGGATGTGTCGCTTGCTGGGCCTTGGCAGCTGCCGAGAAGTCAGGAAACTCCGACAAGCGATACTGCAAGATCCATCGCACCAAAGGCCACGCTCTCCAAGATTGCCGACAGGTTGAGCTCCTCGCTAAGAAGCAGAGGGCTGAATATGAGAGGCGGGACAAGGAGAAGGGCCAAGATGGTGCTGAGGGGTCCGGCAAGAAGCGTGACGGCCAGGCGGGCCATCGCGGCAAGGATAAGCAGCAGGAGAGGCCCACCCAGGGCCGTGACAAGAAGCCAGAAGACGACGATCACGAAGAGGACGACGAGTCCGGCGACCAAGAGTTTCAGAAAGCTACGGAGGCCATGTGCGTCGACGGCGGCGCCTCGCTGCATACTTCTCACCGCCAGCTTAAACAGTGGGCGCGAGAGATTTCGGCGGCAGAGCCGTCGTTTGATGCCCAGAAGCCGCTGAAGTGGTCCAACACACCTATCATTTTCGACACCGAGGATCACCCCGATCTCACTACTGCGGTCGGGTGCTTGCCGTTGTTGGTTTCGCCAACAATACGCAACCTCAAGGTGACGAAGATGCTAGTCGATGGCGGGGACGTTCTGAACTTGATCTCGCCTGCCGTGATCGAGAAACTGCAGATTCTTGATGGAGAACTCGAAGAGACGGGCACGTTTCAGGGGGTCCACCCGGGAAGAAGCCAACCCAAGGAAATGGTCATGCTACCCGTGACCTTCTGAAGTGACCTGAACTACAAGACGGAGAGGATCGTGTTCGATGTTGCCAGGATCCCCTTGCCCTACAACGGGATCCTTGTCACGACCGGTTTTCGAATAAAAATATTTATTGAGAAATCAATCTTTAGAATCCAGTTTGAGATAGAAACCTCCTCACTGGTAGACAAACTTTTGATACAATAAGCCAGTAGCATCAAATATAATACAAGGTTGAGCTGATAATGCTCAACAATTTATTACAAGTATGCCAAAATTTATACATAAAGGTGGTGGCATACTACTGACTCGCAAACATGGTAGTGGTGGAGTAACACAGTGGGGAGTGGATACGTGACTCTCAAACTATCATCCCATCGAGCGTCGAGGTGAGGCTCAATGAATTTATTTGGGTTGCGGAAGCGGGTATAAAACAGTGACCAAGCCAGGGTCGCATGAGACTGACTGGGACTCCTCTAGGCGTCGGATGCGCTATCGAACTCTTCATCCATGAGATCACCTTCGTCAGCATCTGGCCAAGTCAACAAGCCAGTGAGTACTTTGAAAGTACTCGCAAGACAGTTCGGACATAAGATATAACAAATGCATGCATGAGTGCGTCACGATTAAATTATCAATGCATATTCAAAGTAATATTAGGCAGGGTAAGTAAAAAGGGAAAACGGCGGTAGTCCGCCTGGAATCCCAACAGTAAAGTAATAGAAAACCATCGAGTGTCTAGAGCGACGCCACGAGAGTAAATTAATAAAAGAAAGAAAATAAATGCCACAGTCGGGCGTCTGAGCGACACCACATAAAGGGCTTTAAAAGAAATGCCACAGTCGGGCGTCTGAGCGACACCACATAAAGGGCTTTAAAAGAAATGCCATAGTCGGGCGTCTGAGCGACACCACATAAACGGCTTTAAAAGAAATGCCACAGTCGGGTGTCTGAGCGACACCACATAAAGGGCTTTAAAAGAAATGCCACAGTCGGGCGTCTGAGCGACACCACATAAAGGACTTTAAAAGAAATGCCACAGTCGGGCGTCTAAGCGACACCACATAAAGGGCTTTAGCTGATAGAGAAATAAAATATTCATCATAAATATATTCAACTCATGAAATTTAACAGGTTAGTCCATCCACAAGAATAAACATTTAACCGGTCTTAGTGCTCATGTGTCCCACCGGGTAATCTGTCACCAAACTGGCACATGTCAGTTAGCAGGGAACCTGGATGTATATAAGATGATTTGAAGATATAGAGCTCTGCAGAGTTTGTACAAAAATTCCCCACAGTCGACGGATTTCCGTAGTCACAAGGACTAGTTCCTTTACAGTATTTCAGAAGGAAACACAGCTAACCAGTACACACCCATCCAACCTCTCGATGCCAGGAATCACCCTCGACATCGTCCAAGAAAAACTTTTGAGACGGGGAGATCACAATCTCGAATAGCATGGGATCAAATTTATATACGCGTGCTCTAAGGGGTGCCCCCCTCTCGATCCCAACCGGAAACACCCATGCCCCCTGACCGGATGACTGGCTTTAATCCAGGGCCATGGAACCATCATCCCGGCCTCTCCCTTCTGGTGTGTACCAAGAAAGCGGTTTGCGACTTACTAAACCATATCCCTTTCGGGAAACATGTGATAGTACAGGGAGAGGAAATGGATACAAGCCCAACAGATACGGGTTGGTACTGAAGTAAACCTGCATGGCATAAGACTGGCATGCTACCACACTGCCATCTTACCCACCTTCATGCCAACACATGGCCTTGCATACTCATATCCAACAAGGTATGGATCATCGAGCTTACTAGTCTCAACAATGCATAATATATAGTTCATCGGTATGCTCCACAACATGCCATGAAACTAACTAAATGCAAAACATGCCAAGACAATCATCATATCAAAAGTTCAAACATGCTTGCCTGGTTCGGAGTAGTCGGAGTCTAACTCGGTGAAGTTTGCGGTCCCGTCACCTCCGTCGGCATCTACGGTATAAAGAAAACATATGCGCTAACATGAATACCGAGAGGTGCACAAAAAGTAATGCAAATATTTTTCAAATAAATCTGATAAAAAACTAGACAAAATTTTGAAGAGAACAGAAAAAGAATCACTCAAAAATATGCTTCTGTTAAAAAGATATAAAGGTTTTTGTCCAGGGACTCATCTGTAATGAAAGAGAAACTTCCCAGGGTTCTTTTCATAAAAACAAAAAACGCTTCAGACTCAATTACGCCAGCTCAAATGAGAAAGCGTATTTTGCCGGAAGGCGCCAAAAGAAAACGGTTCGCGAATAAGAGAACAGAGGCTGACACGCGGGGTCCGCATGTCAGGTTTGAAAAGGCTCGCCGGCGCCCGAAGACGGCGGTGGATGCCGGCGTCGAACTACGGCGAATTAGGAGAAACGGAGGGTACCAAGAGCTTCAGCGTCTTCTTCCGCGTCGGTGGGTGGTGGACTCGTCCAACGGGGAGCACCACGTCGACGGTGACACTATATCCGGCGGACGGCGGTTCGGATGAGGATGGGGAACTCCGGTGGAGGGCTGCAAGCTTCAAATTGAAGTGCGGGTCAGAACGAGAGATGCATGGTGAAGCTACTGGCAGGAGAATGGAGGCGGAGGAGCACACACGTGGGCGAATCGGGCTGGATTCCGAGGCGGGTCACGGCGGCCGGAGTCGAGGAAGGAGACCTCCTCGGGGCTCTTCCAGTGGCTAGGCGTGCTCTAGGGGAAGTGCAGGGCGGGGTGCTCGAGTTGAAGCTCGGGGCCTCTATTTATAGGCAGATCGACGGGGTGACCATGAACGGAGAATCTCCGGCGAGTGATTACGGCGGTGCAGTGGATTGGAAGGTGGTTTGAGCGGTCGGGCAGCATCAGTGGAGATTACTGTTGTTGTTCCTCTGCTAAACGGAGCTGGCCCCGGCGTAATGGCGTCTGTCCACGGTGAGGTGTCCGCACAGGCTCAACGGCGGCAGAGAGCGCGCTTCGCGCCCTGCGGTTCACGACGAGAGCGACAGCGCATTCGGGGGAGTGGAAGGCCACGCGGCGGGCTCCGGTGGCTTGGGCGGCGCTGGGTGGAGTCGTCGGCGCCGTGTCTCCCGCTGGCGTCCGTAAAGCCGCCGTCGGCGTCGGTCACGGGGCGGCCCACCTTCTGCTGCTCGTCGCCGACGCCCGCCAGGTGCCAGGCGCTCGTGCGGTGCAGGAACAAGAGGGCAGGGACGAGGAGCAAGGCGATGCGAGGGTACTGGCGAGATCGATGCCCAACTCTGAAGAAAACGATAGCAAGCACTGAACTGAAACTCTGAATTTACTGAAACTTGACAGTGACCATGCATTGCAGGTGTTCGACAGAATGATCCGGGCATGTACGGATTTTTCCTTGGGCTGATTTTTGGTAGAGTGGCTCCTCATTGCTCCAGTAGGCTGCCTGATTTTTGGTAGAATTTTTGGAGAAGTGTAGAAATGAATTTCACCAAATTTGGCAAATCTGGTCCAAACTTACAGCAGATGTAGTTTGTAAATTTTGAACTGGAGACCAGTGGATCTTCATGGTTCTAGGTTGCTGGTTCAAAGTACTAGGAGGGGAAAAAGGTTTGGTGGCAAAAATCAAAACAGAAAAAGGAGTTCCTTTGTAAATCTCCAAGTGCTATAAGAGAAGACAGAAATTTTATTTGAATAGAATTTGAATGGAAATGATCACATGGGGAGGTTCAACTTGCTGGATTTGATGCAAATCATGATCCAAAGGTGAGGGAAATGTTAGGAGAGAGCATTTTCACTAACGCCATGGCAAGAAGGAATAGTTGAAAGTGGCAAAGGACTTTTCCAAAAGCCATAGTGCATTCTCAAAAGATTTTCAAAGGCTATTTTCTCAAATGAAAAACATTTTGTCTTAAGCCCAAATGAAGAGCAAGGACTCCCAAGGCCAAAGGCAGACCTGGGGTGAATCCAAATAAAACTTTTGCCATAAAGAAATTATATGAGAGGGAGGGTTCTCTTGAAGAAAACTTTTAAATCACTCCCCTCAAGTCAAATAAAACCTTTTGAAAAATCCAAATAAAACTTGGGTGTCACAACACCTACCCCCTTAGGAAAAATCTCGTCCCCGAGATTTCAGCTGATCCTTAAATAAGTGTGGATGCTCTGTTCGAAGAAAATCCTCTCTTTCCCACGTTGCTTCACTTTCGGTCTGATTACTCCACTGAACTTTGAAAAATTTGACGGTTTTCTGTCGGGTCCTCCTTTCAGACTCCTCTAATATTTTTACTGGGTGTTCCTGATAAGTGAGGTCTGGCTGCACGTCTATGTTCTCATGGGATACTTGTTTCTCTGGGTTGCTTACGCACTTTCTCAATTGCGATACGTGGAACACGTTGTGGATATCTGATAATTCCTTAGGTAAGTCTAGTTGGTATGCGACCGTGCCTTTTCGGGCCACTATACAGAATGGTCCGATGAATCTTGGCGCTAGCTTTCCTTTTATTTTGAATCATTGCAATCCCCTCATAGGTGATACTCGTAGGTACACGAATTCACCGGGTTCGAAGTTGACCCCACGATGTTTCTGATCGTAATAACTCTTTTGTCGGCTTTGGGCGGTCTTGAGTCGATCTCTGATTAGCTGGACCTTTTTCTCGGCTTCCTTGAGCATGTCTGGGCCGAAGATACGGCTGTCTCCGGTCTCTGACCAGTTTAACGGGGTACGACATCTTCGTCCATATAAAGCCTCAAATGGAGCCATTTGTAGGCTGGCCTGATAACTGTTGTTGTATGCAAACTCGGCATATGGTAGGTTGTCTTACCAACTGGTTCCATAGGTGAGGACACATGCTCTCAGCATGTCCTCCAAAATCTGGTTTACCCGTTCTGTCTGTCCATCTGTCTGAGGGTGGTATGCCGTACTGAAGGCTAGTTGAGTTCCCAGAGCCTGTTGTAAATGTTCCCAGAATCTCGAGATGAACTGTGTTCCTCTGTCAGATATTATTGTCTTCGGGACACCGTGCAGACAAACTATGCGAGAGAGATAAATCCTGGCAAGCTTTTGAGTGGTGTGGGTTGTCTTTACTGGAATAAAATGTGCTACCTTGGTTAACCTATCGGTGATAACCCATATGGCATCATTCCTGTGTCGTGATCGGGGTAGTCCGACAATGAAATCCATCCCTATTTCATCCCATTTCCACTCAGGTATTTTGTTTGGTTGTAGTAGTCCGGCTGGTCTCTGATGTTCAGCTTTTATGCGTTGGCAAGAGTCGCAGCATGCAATGAAAGTGGCTATGTCCCTTTTCATTCTATGCCACCAAAATCTTTCCTGGATACCCTTATACATCTTGGTTCCTCCAGGGTGGATCGAATATGGAGCGGTGTGGGCTTCAGCTAGAATTTGCTGTTTGAGGTCTTCTATGTTTGGCACGCAGAGTCTGTTTCCGTACCATAGTATCCCTTCTTCGTCTATGATGAATTCCGAGGCCTTGCCCATACTCACCTTTCTTTTGATGCCTTCAATGCTAGGGTGACCAGGCTGGGC
Organism: Aegilops umbellulata; assembly: GCA_032464435.1. Classification (NCBI taxonomy): domain Eukaryota; kingdom Viridiplantae; phylum Streptophyta; class Magnoliopsida; order Poales; family Poaceae; genus Aegilops; species Aegilops umbellulata. The sequence goes on along the minus strand of CP136059.1, from coordinate 145,008,842 downwards.
TTCTTTGATTCTTTCTACAAGATTGGGTTGTATTTCCAAGTTTGTTATGGTGCCTTCCGCTACCATCAACAAGTTGAGTCTGGCAAATTCCTGTTGGAATTCGGGTCTTAAGTCGGGCAGACTGTTGTTGTCGGCGCTGGGGTTCCGACTAAGAGCATCGGCTACTACATTCGCTTTTCCAGGATGGTAGTGGATTCCGACATCATAATCCTTTACTAGCTCTAACCAGCGTCTATGCCTTAAATTCAGTTCTGGCTGTGTGAAAATATATTTGAGACTTTTATGGTCCGTATATATTTCACATCGATTCCCAAGTAGGAAATGCCTCCATTCCTTGAGTGCATGAATAACCGCTGCCATTTCTAAGTCATGAGTGGGATAATTTTCCTCATGCTTGCGAAGTTGCCTTGAAGCGTATGCGACAACCTTGCCTTCTTGCATTAACACGCATCCGAGTCCCTTCCTGGACGCGTCACAATATACTTCAAAATTCTTGTGTATGTCTGGCACAACTAATACTGGTGCTGTTGTTAATTTTCGTTTCAGCTCTTGGAAACTTTTCTCACAGGCTTCTTTCCATTCAAACTTCTTTTCCTTCTTGAGTAACTGGGTCAGAGGTTTGGCTATGGTGGAGAATCCTTCAATAAATCTGCGGTAATATCCTGCCATTCCCAAGAAACTTCGTATATCTGTTACACTGGTTGGTGACTTCCAGCCAAGTACGGCCTTTACTTTCTCCGGGTCCACGGCGATACCGTCTTGGGTTAGCACGTGGCCTAGAAAGCCTACTTGCCTTAACCAAAATTCACACTTGCTGAACTTGGCGTACAATTGGTGTTTCCTGAGTTCTCCTAGTACAATTCTGAGATGTTCAACATGCTCTTCTGGCGTTTTGCAGTATACCAGAATATCGTCGATGAATACCACCACGAACTTGTCCATAAACTTCATAAATACTTTGTTCATGAGGTGAACAAAATATGCAGGAGCATTTGTTAATCCAAAAGGCATTACTGTGAACTCATACAGTCCGTATCTAGAGGTGAATGCTGTTTTGGGGATATCCTCGGCTCATACTTTTAACTGATGCTATCCTGACCTTAGGTCAATTTTTGAGAACACCTTGGCCTTAGCGAGCTGATCGAATAAATCATTTATTCTTGGCATCGGGTATTTGTTCTTGATTGTGACCATGTTGAGTGCTCGGTAGTCAATACACAATCTCAGTGTTCCGTCTTTCTTTTTGGCAAAAAGAATTGGTGATCCCCAAGGTGAGGAGCTGGCTCGAATGTATCCCTTGTCCAGCAATTCCTTTATTTGCTTCTTCAACTCAACCAACTCGGACGGTGCCATTCTGTATGGTTTCTTGTATATGGGGGTGGTTCCTGGTGCTAGCTCAATGCTGAACTCTATCTCTCGATCGGGTGGCATGCCTGGTAGCTCATCAGGAAATACGTCTGGAAATTCACATACTACTGGAACCTTACTCAGCTCAGAAACATCTACCTTATTCAGTCTCGGTTGTCGGGGTATTTTCCTTTATTGGGCGGATACTCTTATTGTCTTACCATGGTGGTGTGTGAGAATCACGGTCCGATTGAAACAGTCAATAAAACCTTTGTTGGTGGTTAACCAGTCCATCCCTAGGATGACATCCAGTCCTTTATTTTCCAACACAATGAGATTGGCGTGAAACTTCAATCCTTTGAACTCAATAATCACATCCTGACAGTAATTCTGAGTGACTTGCTGAATCCCAGGGGACTTGATGATCATGGATTTCTCCAAAGGAAGCATCGAAAATTTATTTTGCAAAGCAAAACTTTTCGAAATAAAAGAGTGAGAACCTCCAGAATCAAACAAAACCATTCCAGGTATTGTGTTGACAGGAAACGTACCGAGTACGATATCCGGAGCATTTTGTTCCTCCTCTTTGGTCATGTGGTTCAGACGACCTTTCCTGTGGTTATTGTTGGGGTTGAAATTGTTTCGCTTGGGCGCTGAATTGTTGTTGCCGTTGTTCGGCTTTGGTGCTGAGTTTCGAGGCTTGGGACATTGCTTGGCATAATGCCCTTCTTCTCCAGGCGTAACAAGTAACACCTGGGCGATATGTGAACTCCTTGTCCCTAGCATGGAAATTCTTTGTTGGGCGTGAGACGTTGGATGATGATTTGTGTGTCCCACCCCTTTGAAAATCTGTCTTGCTTCGGTGATTGCGAGCATGGTTAGTCTGGTCCCTCTTTCGCTTGCGGATATCTTCCAAACTGCGTCTCTCATTTTCCAGAGTAATGGCCTTGTCCACTAGTGTCTTAAAATCTGGAAAAGTGTGCACAACTAGTTGGCATTTAAGCGAGGGTGCTAGGCCGTCCAGGAATTTCTCCATCTTCTTGTTTTCTGTCATACGCTCTTCATTTGCGTAGCGGGATAACAGAGTAAATTGGTCGTTGTAATCTGACACTGTCATGTCCCTTTGCTTGAGGTCATCGAACTCTCTTTTCTTGATTTTCATAATACTCTTAGGAATGTGTGCACCGCGGAAACCTTCCTTGAAATCATCCCAGGTTATATCATTTTCGTTGGGATGCATGTGCAAGAAATTCTCCCACCAAGATGCAGCGGCTCCTGTGAGATAGTGCGGAGCATAAAGTACCTTCTCGGGGTCTGTACATTTTGCAATAATTAGTTTTCTCTCCATATCTCGAAGCCAGTCTTCGGCCTCAAGTGGCTTGTCAGTATGAGAAAAAGTCTGGGGACGTGTCTTCTGTAGTTCAGACAACTTGGAATGCTGCGGATACTGCCCATGGTGATTTCCCATGTTAATGACTTGGTTCATCATTTCACGATGTTGTTGCTGACTTTGTTCATAAAGGCGGCATATTTGAGATAGTGCCGTCTCACTGTCCTGTTGACTTGTCTGACCTCGTGTAAAATTGTTGCTTGGCTGAGTATCATGGTATTGATTTGACTGCCCTTGTGCAAAATTGTTGCCCGGTTGATTTCCATAATTTTCCTCTGGTGGAGTTGGCATGGAGCGAGTCCAAGGACGAGACATTTTTCACTCTGGGGATATATTTTGTAAAACCCATAAGAAAAATGGAAGGGTTGCAAAAGTAAATCCATAATGCACACGGTTGGCAAAAAAAATTTTAAAGCCAAGATTACTCAAAGGAAAAACAAATCGATTTGCGCATAGAGAAGGACTGCATCATTACGTATCTTACACGCGGCGATAATTATACAATACATCACTCAGGATATGCGTACATAATCCTGACATGTTATTTAGGCTAGTACACTCCTCCGGATCCTACATGATGCGCAAACAAGCTACTTCCCATATCTTACATGGCGGTACAACTCGCGAAGGCTAAGCGTACTAGTCGGAGATGTTGATGACATCCTTGGCCCTGCCAAGGGTGAGGCGTAGCGAAGCCGGGGATTCGACTTCTTCCTCCCTAATAGGCTCCATACGAATAGTGCTGCGTCGAGTAGATGGAGCGGGTGCCAGGGGCGGAACCACACGAACTGGAGTAGGCGCGAAGGGTGGTCCAGTGTGCGCTGGAGTGGGCGCAATGGCTCGGTTGAACTCCTTGGTGGTAGGCAGGCGACGAGCAGGTGCATGGGATGCTGAGGACGAGACAAAAGTCAGTGGCGGTGCAGTGGGCAGGAGCTCCCTCCTGTTGGCGGCACAACCATGGACTGAGTCCATGCGGGCGGCCACGAAGTCGTCCACCAAGTTGTCGAAGGCTGCCTCCAAGGCCCAGAGATACTCAATAAGCATCTCAAAAGCCTCGTCTCGTTCTCCTCTGGGGCAGGAGAATGCATAGTGACAGGTGTAGGGCACATGGCATGGAAGATAGCGGTAGCGACGAGCCTTCATCGCGGGAAGGACATCCCTGAGACGAGCTATCGCCTCGCGGGCTTCCATCTGGATAGCGTGCTTCTCCGTAGGCATGGCTCTCCCCAAGAACCAGAAGCGGCGTAGCTCACCACGCCCTCCCTTGAACTGCACCGAGGCCTGGTGCATAGTCAGACTGTCGTTGACTTTGTGCTGGCAGAGTGACGACCGGGCGCACAGATGGTCCTATCGCGACCTGAACGACGAAGGAGAGAAGCTTGACGAACCCATTGGGCACGTTGGCGAAGGTCTAAGACTCGCAGCTGTGGTCGGCCATCTACAAAAGTAGGCAAAAATCCTGAATGGTCAGATCATAAATATATGCTGACTGTCAGAAAAAAAATGACTACGATTGCAAAAACGTGAATAAGCTCTATCATGCTAATAACCAATTAGCGATCGCACCTAGTGGCTTCCTACAGTCAGCCTGGCTCTGGTACCAAGCTTGTCACGACCGGTTTTCCCATAAAAATATTTATTGAGAAACCAATCTTTAGAATCCAGTTTGAGATAGAAACCTCCTCACTGGTAGACAAACTTTTGATACAATAAGCCAGTAGCATCAAATATAATACAAGGTTGAGCTGATAATGCTCAACAATTTATTACAAGTGTGCCAAAATTTATACATAAAGGTGGTGGCATACTACTGACTCGCAAACATGGTAGTGGTGGAGTAACACAGTGGGGAGTGGATACGTGACTCTCAAACTATCATCCCATCGAGCGTCGAGGTGAGGCTCAATGAATTTATTTGGGTTGCGGAAGCGGGTATAAAACAGTGACCAAGCTAGGGTCGCATGAGACTGACTGGGACTCCTCTAGGCGTCGGATGCGCTATCGAACTCTTCATCCATGAGATCACCTTCGTCAGCATCTGGCCAAGTCAACAAGCCAGTGAGTACTTTGAAAGTACTCGCAAGACAGTTTAGACGTAAGATATAACAAATGCATGCATGAGTGCGTCACGATTAAATTATCAATGCATATTCAAAGTAATATTAGGCAGGGTAAGTAAAAAGGGAAAATGGCGGTAGTCCGCCTGGAATGCCAACAGTAAAGTAATAGAAAACCATCGAGTGTCTAGAGCGATGCCACGAGAGTAAATTAATAAAAGAAAGAAAATAAATGCCACAGTCGGGCGTCTGAGCGACACCACATAAAGGGCTTTAAAAGAAATGCCACAGTCGGGCGTCTGAGCGACACCACATAAAGGGCTTTAAAAGAAATGCCACAGTCGGGCGTCTGAGCGACACCACATAAAGGGCTTTAAAAGAAATGCCACAGTCGGGCGTCTGAGCGACACCACATAAAGGGCTTTAAAAGAAATGCCACAGTCAGGCGTCTGAGCGACACCACATAAAGGGCTTTAAAAGAAATGCCACAGTCGGGCGTCTGAGCGACACCACATAAAGGGCTTTAGCTGATAGAGAAATAAAATATTCATCATAAATATATTCAACTCATGAAATTTAACGAGTTAGTCCATCCACAAGAATAAACATTTAACCGGTCTTAGTGCTCATGTGTCCCACTGGGTAATCCGTCACCAAACTGGCACATGTCAGTTAGCAGGGAACTTGGATGTAGATAAGATGATTTGAAGATATAGAGCTCTGTAGAGTTTGTACAAAAATTCCCCACAGTCGACGGATTTCCGTAGTCACAAGGACTAGTTCCGTTACGGTATTTCAGAAGGAAACACAGCTAACCAGTACACACCCATCCAACCTCTCGATGCCAGGAATCACCCTCGACATCGTCCAAGAAAAACTTTTGAGACGGGGAGATCACAATCTCGAATAGCATGGGATCAAATTTATATACGCGCGCTCTAAGGGGTGCCCCCCTGTCGGTCCCAACCGGAAACACGCATGCCCCCTGACCGGATGACTGGCTTTAATCCAGGGCCATGGAACCATCATCCCGGCCTCTCCCTTTTGGTGTGTACCAAGAAAGCGGTTTGCGACTTACTAAACCATATCCCTTTCGGGAAACATGTGATAGTACAGGGAGAGGAAATGGATACAAGCCCAACCGATACGGGTTGGTACTGAAGTAAACCTGCATGGCATAAGACTGGCATGCTACCACACTGCCGTCTTACCCACCTTCATGCCAACACATGGCCTTGCATACTCATATCCAACAAGGTATGGATCATCGAGCTTACTAGTCTCAACAATGCATAATATATAGTTCATCGGTATGCTCCACAACATGCCATGAAACTAACTAAATGCAAAACATGCCAAGACACTCATCATATCAAAAGTTCAAACATGCTTGCCTGGTTCGGAGTAGTCGGAGTCTAACTCGGTGAAGTTTGCGGTCCCGTCACCTCCGTCGGCATCTACGGTATAAAGAAAACATATGCGCTAACGTGAATACCGAGAGGTGCATAAAAAGTAATGCAAATATTTTTCAAATAAATCTGATAAAAAACTAGACAAAATTTTGAAGAGAACAGAAAAAGAATCACTCAAAAATATGCTTCTGTTAAAAAGATATAAAGGTTTTTGTCCAGGGACTCATCTGTAATGAAAGAGAAACTTCCCAGGGTTCTTTTCATAAAAACAAAAAACGCTTCAGACTCAATTACGCCAGCTCAAATGAGAAAGCGTATTTTGCCGGAAGGCGCCAAAAGAAAACGGTTCGCGAATAAGAGAACAGAGGCTGACACGCGGGGTCCGCATGTCAGGTTTGAAACGGCTCGCCGGCGCCCGAAGACGGCAGTGGACGCTGTCGTCGAACTACGGCGAATTAGGAGAAACGGAGGGTACCAAGAGCTTCAGCGTCTTCTTCCGCGTCGGTGGGTGGTGGACTCATCCAACGGGGAGCACCGCGTCGACGGCGACACTATCTTCGGCGGACGGTTGTTCGGGTGAGGATGGGGAACTCCGGTGGAGGGCTGCAAGCTTCAAATTGAAGTGCGGGTCAGAACGAGAGATGCATGGTGAAGCTACTGGCAGGAGAATGGAGGCGGAGGAGCACACACGTGGGCGAATCGGGCTGGAACCCGAGGCGGGTCGCGGCGGCCGGAATCGAGGAAGGAGACCTCCTCGGGGCTCTTCCATTGGCTAGGCGTGCTCTAGGGGAAGTGCAGGGCTGGTGGGTGCTCGAGTTGAAGCTCGGGGACTCTATTTATAGGTAGATCGACGGGGTGACCGTGAACGGAGAATCTCCGGCGAGTGATTACGGCGGTGCAGTGGATTGGAAGGTGGTTTGAGCGGTCGGGCAGCATCAGTGGAGATTACTGGAGTTGTTCCTCTGCTAAACGGAGCTGGCCCCGGCGTAATGGCGTCTGTCCACGGTGAGGTGTCCGCACGGGCTCAACGGCGGCAGAGAGCGCGCTTCGCGCCCTGCGGTTCACGACGAGAGCGACAGCACGTTCGGGGGAGTGGAAGGCCACGCGGCGGGCTCCGGTGGCTTGGGCGGCGCTGGGTGGAGTCGTCGGCGCCGTGTCTCCCGCTGGCGTCCGTAAAGCCGCCGTCAGCGTCGGTCACGGGGTGGCGCACCTTCTGCTGCTCGTCGCCGACGCCCGCAAGGTGCCAGGCGCTCGTGCGGTGCAGGAACAAGAGGGCGGGGACGAGGAGCAAGGCGACGCGAGGGTACTGGCGAGATCGATGCCCAGCTCTGAAGAAAACGACAGCAAGCACTGAACTGAAACTCTGAATTTACTGAAACTTGACAGTGACCATGCATTGCAGGTGTTCGACAGAATGATCCGGGCATGTACGGATTTTTCCTTGGGCTGATTTTTTGTAGAGTGGCTCCTCATTGCTCCAGTAGGCTGCCTGATTTTTGGTAGAATTTTTGGAGAAGTGTAGAAATGAATTTCACCAAATTTGTCAAATCTGGTCCAAACTTACACCAGATGTAGTTTGAAAATTTTGAACTGGAGACCAGTGGATCTTCATGGTTCTAGGTTGCTGGTTCAAAGGACTAGGAGGGGAAAAAGGTTTGGTGGCAAAAATCAAAACAGAAAAAGGAGTTCCTTTGTAAATCTCCAAGTGCTATAAGAGAAGACAGAAATTTTATTTGAATAGAATTTGAATGGAAATGATCACATGGGGAGGTTCAACTTGCTGGATTTGATGCAAATCATGATCCAAAGGTGAGGGAAATGTTAGGAGAGAGCATTTGCACTAATGCCATGGCAAGAAGGAATAGTTGAAAGTGGCAAAGGACTTTTCCAAAAGCCATAGTGCATTCTCAAAAGATTTTCAAAGGCTATTTTCTCAAATGAAAAACATTTTGTCTTAAGCCCAAATGAAGAGCAAGGACTCCCAAGGCCAAAGGCAGACCTGGGGTGAATCCAAATAAAACTTTTGCCATAAAGAAATTATATGAGAGGGAGGGTTCTCTTGAAGAAAAATTTTAAATCACTCCCCTCAAGTCAAATAAAACCTTTTGAAAAATCCAAATAAAACTTGGGTGTCACAATCATTGGCCGCCCAGCGCTGGCCAAGTTCATGGCGGGGTCACACTATGCCTACAACACCGTGAAGATGCCAGGCCCTGTGACGATCATCACCATCCCCTCCGAGAAGAAAGATGCGCTGATTTGTGCTGATCAGCTATACCAGCAAGCAGTTGCAGCAGCTGCCGCCACTAGGGCATTTGCTCCTGCCGCTGGGTAGGAGAAGAACAGGCCCGGTGAGACCTCGGACAACCACTCCGGCAGGCGCTCCTCTTCGGAGTGTAGCGCCGCCGTCAAGGACGTGCAAGAGAGCTCCACCGGCAGGAACAAGAAGCCCAGGGCCATTCCGCCGGGAACGAAGAAGGTTTCTGTCAATGAGGACGGCACGGGAGGAGCTTTCACCATAAGCTCCACCCTCGACGACAAATAGGAAGACGCGATCGTCACCTTCCTGCGGGCAAATGTCGATGTGTTTGCCTGCCAAGCTTCTGACATCCCCGGCGTTCCCAGGAAGGTGATTGAGCACCACCTCGCTGTTTGTCCTCATGCGCGGCCCGTCAAGCAGAAGGTCAGATAGCAAGCTTTGGAACGACAAGAGTTTATCACAAAAGAGATCCGGAAACTGGAGGCAGCGGGTCTGGTAAGAGGGGTGCTCCATCCGACGTGGTTGGCCAATCCAGTCATAGTGCGCAAGGCGAATGGGGAAGTGGAGGCTGTGTATTGATTACGCAGACATCAATAAGGCTTTCCCTAAAGACCCGTTCCCGTTGCCGCGCTTTGACCAGATTGTTGACTCCACGGCTGGGTGTGATCTGTTGTCATTCCTCGATGCCTACTCCGGCTACCACCAGATTTTCATGCCGAGAGAAGACGAAGAGAAAACAACATTCATCACCCCATGTGGTACGTATTGTTTCATACGGATGCCTTTAGGGTTGAAGAGTGCTGGTTCAACGTTTGCAAGGGCGGTCCAGATTGGTTTTGAACCCCAGCTCCATAGAAATATGGAGGCTTATATGAATGACATAGTGGTCAAAACCAAGAACAGGGCAACCCTCATCGCGGACTTGCAAGAAACATTTGCAAACCTGCACAAGATCAACCTCAAACTAAACCCTGAGAAGTGCATCTTCGGAGTCCCGTCCGGCAAGCTTCTCAGGTTCTTTGTGTCACAGCGTGGGATAGAGGCCAATCCAGACAAGATCAAAGCTATAGAGCAGATTGAAGCACCCAAGCGAATCAAGGATGTGCGTCGGTTGGCTGGTTGTGTCGCCGCCATGGGCAGGTTCATTTCCAAGTCTGCCGAGCGCGCCCTCCCCTTTTTCAAAATCCTGAAAAAGGCGGGCCCGGTGGAGTGGACGCAAGAAGCCGAAGCAGCACTGCAAGATTTAAAAAGGTACCTCTCCTCCGCGCCAACACTAGTTGCGCCTAGGCCCCAGGAGCCGTTGCTGCTATACTTAGCGGCAACGAACCAGGTGGTCAGCGCCGCACTAGTGGCGCAGAGAGAGGTTGACGACGAGGCAATGGCAGCGACAGAGCCTGACACCACCAATGCAGAGACGACACGGCCGGTTGAAATGTTTCCGAGGAAGAAAATGATGCAGCACCCGGTCTACTTTGTTAGTTCCCTCCTGCAGGGGACCAGATCAAGGTACTCCGGCGTGGAGAAACTTCTCTTCAGCCTTCTTATGTCCTCGAGGAAGTTGCGTCATCACTTCCAGGCACACGAGATCACTGTCATCACTCGCCTCCCCCTGCAACGAATATTGCACAATCCGGATGCAACGGGGAGGATTGTGGAATGGGCACTAGAGCTGTCCAGCTTTGGCCTCAAGTTTGAAAGCACTTCGACGATTCAGAGCCGAGTCCTGGCAGAGTTCATTGCAGAATGGACCGCAACACCTGACGAAGGAGCCCAAGAGACTGCTCTCCCCGGCAAGGAGGCAAGTAGCGATTGGATCATGTACTTTGAGGGCGCTTTCTCCTTACAAGGCGCCGGTGTTGGCGTATTGCTAGTCGCGCACACCGGAGAGCACCTCAAGTATGTGGTCTAGATGCACTTCCCCAGGGAGGCGTCGACCAACAACACAGCAGAGTATGAGGGGCTGCTTGCCGGTCTCAGGATCGCGGCGGACCTTGGAATCAAGAAACTCATCGTCAGGGGTGACTCGCAGCTTGTTGTCAAGCAAGTCAACAAGGATTACCAGAGCCCGTTGATGAAGGCCAACGTTGATGAAGTGAGAAAGATGGAAGAGCGCTTCAACGGTATAAAGGCTGAACAAGTTCCCCGAGCGGAGAATGACATCGCCGACTACCTGTCAAAGCACGCTGCCCTCAAGCTAACTGTGGAACCAGGTACCTTTGTGCTTCAGCTAAGTCAGCCATCCGTTGATCCATCAACAAAGCAGAACAAGAGGAGGAAATCAGGGCCCGACAAGTACTTTCCCGCCGAGCTCCCCGGAGCCGCCGACAAGGATGTTGCCGGGAACACTGAGCCTACCTCGGGACGGCTGGCCCCAGCGGAGCGTCAAGCTCTTGCCGTTGAGACAGCCGCTCCTCTGGCGGAGGAAACGCCTTTAGTCCTCGCCATCAGGCCCCAGGCTCCAGCGTGGGCACAACATACCGTCCGATTCCTCCAAACGGGGGAACTTCCTGAGGATCAGGAAGAAGCGGAAAAAGTAGCCCGTCGCTCTGCCGTGTACCAGTTCGTCGATGACGTCCTGTACAAGAAGAGGCCGAACGGTGTGAAATTGAAGTGTATCCCTCGAGAGGAAGGACTGGAGCTGTTGGCGGAGATACACGGAGTCATATGTGGATCCCACATTGGGTCAAGGGCCCTTACCGGCAAGGCGTTCCGGCAAGGCTTCTTCTGGCCCACCGCCCTCCAGGATGCAACGGCACTAGTCACCAAGTGTGAAGCGTGTCAGTTACATTCGAAGAAGCTTCATCAGCCAACTCAAGCCCTTCAAACCATTCCTCTCTCCTGGCCCTTCTCAGTCTGGGGGATCGACATATTGGGCCCTTTCCCCCGCGCTGTCGGGGACTTTGAGTACTTGTACGTTGCAATCGACAAGTTCACAAAGTGGCCGGAGGTGGAGGCAGTGAGGAAGGTCACAGCTCAGTCAGCCATCAAGTTCTTCAAGGGACAAGTGTGCCGTTTTGGCGTGCCCAACAGGGTCATCACCGACAACGGCACACAATTCACAAGCCGCACCTTCATGCAATATATCCAAGACCTCGGCAGCAAAGTCTGTTTCGCTTCTGTTGCTCACCCGCGGAGCAATGGTCAAGCTGAGAGGGCAAATGCTGAAGTGCTGCGAGGACTACGCACCAAGACCTTTGACAGGCTGCACAAGAGCGGAAGGCGCTAGATTGATGAGTTGCCGGCGGTTCTTTGGTCAACCAGGACGACGCCAAATCGAGCCACCGGCCAGACACCCTTTGCTCTGGTATATGGGGCAGAAGAAGTTCTTCCCACTGAACTCATATACGGGTCACCTCGAGTGCTCGCTTATGATGAGCTTGAGCAAGAGCAACTGCGGCAAGATGACGCAACGCTCCTTGAGGAAGATCGTCTTCGGGCGGCTGTGAGAGCAGCACGCTACCAGCAAGCCTTGCGCCGCTACCATAGCCGCCAGGTCCATGCCCGAAGCCTTGAGGAAGGCGACCTTGTTCTTCGGCACGTTCAATCGGCCAAGAATTCCAACAAGTTGACGCCGAAGTGGGAAGGCCCTTATCGGGTAATACGAGTCACCAGGCCCGGCGCAGTCCGCGTGGAGACCGAAGATGTCGTTCCGGTGAGTAACTCCTGGAACATTGAGCACCTTCGCAAGTTTTACCCGTAAGGCGCGGCTTGTCAGGCCTCCCGGCAAGCAACCTTTTGTACAAGCATTGCCGATGATGCATGTAACCCTTTGTACAAAGCCAGGCGCAGATCCTGAGCATAAATAAATGAAGCGCTCGCGCCCCAAGCTATAGCATGCATGCTAGGTCGAGTCTCGTCCTTGGTCAGGGTTGATAGTGCTTAGCGGCGGCTAACCCCTAGCTTAGAGGTCGAGTGTGCGTCTCTTTGCCGTTCTTATGTCTACTTTGGTTCGCAAGGCTCGGATATCCTTGCCGGATCACTTGAGGATGAAAAAAGAGAAGAGGGACGGACCAGCATCTAGACCCCGGCAAGCCAGTATTGTCGGGGGCTGCAAGTCCAAAGATTCACCCACGGCGAACCAGAGTTGCCGGGGGCTACAACTTCAGATAAGTTTTTCATCCCTCATCATACATTCTTTTATGAACTAAGGTATGTGAAACCTCGTTTCTTCCTAGAGCCACCGTGCTCCCCTAACTCTAGGCCCCAGGGCTCGTTCCTGGGGCCAGGTTTGGTCGTAGTCGCGGCAGCAAAAGGATGAAACAAGGAGCCTGAACCCGCCTCATCCCTGCCTCCGCCAAAAGCGTGAGGAAGGTCCGACGTGGGAAGACTGCAAGGCCTGCTGCCAGGCAAGGAAATGTTTATCATAAAGATATCAAGGATTTACTCCCTGACGTGGGTTCTACCCGCAAACAAATGACCCGGCAAGCATCCCTTTTTCATTAAAAACATTTCACTCAGGTACAGTTCATGGAGAATGAAAAACATGAATGATGGGATTACAAGCTTTAAATTCAGCTAAGGCCCGAAGGCTTACAAACTAAAAAGAGATAAGGTGCCCGTAATCCCTTTCCTGTCCCTCTCCTCAGGAGGCAGGTCAAGGAGGCGAAAAGGGCAAAAGGGGCGCCTAGACAAGCTACGGGTGGTAGAAGACACCAAGAGAACATTTCGGTGGTCGTCCGAAGGCTGGATGGTGATGGCAGCACCGGAGGCAGAGCTCGAAGACGAGGCGGCAGGACGTCAGCGCGCGTCAAAGGCGTCGTGCCCGCGTGCCCCGAGTTGACGGCCTTGCCACCCGCCCTCTTCCTCTTCCGCAGCCTCCCAACGCCAGCCGCCCAAGGAGACCACCCCGAGAAGTTCATGGAGCCGGCGACACGGATGATGGGGTCATCGGTGCCGCACAAGGCGGCGCCCTACACCAAGTCGGACCCGTCATTCTGCCACCTGCTACCCTCGTCGTCGCTGCCGTTGTCCACCTCGTCACTCCCGCTCCCGGAGGAGTCTTCGCTATCAGAAGAGCTCTCCTTGCAGCACCTTGCTCGGATCCCGAAGCATCCGAAGACCTTGACGGAGAGGAGGCCGCCCTCCATCAGCTTGAAAAGGAGAGTGAGCCCCTCCGTCAAGCGGTGGATACGGGTGAACGACTTCCACCCCCGTCGAAGATACATCACGTGAGGAGCTGGGAAGTCAACGCGAACCCACGTGCCGCTGATCCCACAACCCCTCATGTGCAGCCGCAGCGAATCCGGCGCATCCAGCTCCATCTCCCGCGCAAATGGGGTCGGGAGACGAAGGCGACGGCGAGGCGGCCGGCGCAACCTGATGAAGAACTCGCAAGGGTCGTCCCCAACGTGGCCCGCCATGGGGGGGGGGACTGCTGGCGGGGGCGAGGCCGGCGCGCCGCCCCGTCCTCCTCTTCCCCGAGCACCTCGGCCTCGCCCACGGCCTCGCCCTCTCCCCCTTCCCCTCGCGGCTGGCTCCGCCACCGCAGGTGCAGGAGCAGGAGCGACGCGTTGTCGAGCGGCGACCCTCGTCGCCACCGTTGAAGGACCAGGATTCCCTTTCTCCATGGCGGATGGAAGGAGAAGCAGAAGCTAAAGTAAGGAGGAGATGAAAGAATGCGGGACGCCATCCCCCCTCCCGCTCTTTATAAAGGAACGGGGTGGGATCTTGGCCGCCCCGCTCAGCCAATCAAGATGCAGAAGGCGGAGGGAACTGGGGCCGACCCGCCGCCCCGTCTCGCGGCGGCCCGGTTTCCCGCCTCCACCGATCGCCACCCCAAGCGCATGAAAGCCACGTGGCAGGCGTGCAGGACCGAGGCGACAGGTGAGGCGACCTCTCCCCACCCCGTGATCATGGGGAGTGGGCGCCTTGAAGACCGCGCCTCGGCCCTGTTCAGTAAATAGGCCACGCCTCCACGCCTCCCTCCGTTTATGGGGAAGGCGCGAACCGCCCCTTTTACTGTGACATGACGCATCCACGGTGAGCTCAGCCCCGCGCATGCCACCCATGTCACGCACGCCTCCCCACACCACGCCACACGTGGGAAGCCTGGAAGGCGCAGCGGGCTAAAAACTTACCGTGATAAAAACCTCCCCGCCTGCCCGCGCACCGTTTCTGGGCCTAGCCCAACAACGCGTTGCGCTTATGTGTGGCCCAGGCCCGGGGGCTCCTGTCGGTGTACAAAAAGGGGGCACGCTTTTTGTACCCATATAACTGTGCACGGGCCGTCTGAGCCACGGGCGCCGCCACGGTAAGCACGGCAAGGGAGGTAAGCCAAGGTAAGGTCGAAGCTAAGAAGAAGGGGAACGACGCCAAGACCACAAAGAGCGAAGGGGACAAAGTAGCCCCCCCCCCCGGCAAGATCCTTGCCGGAGGGCGGTTTTTGCAAACCCGCCAAGACCCTTGCCGAGGCAGCTCACCCCACACTTACAGAGCGGGTCACCCTTGAGTCCACTGCCCCCATGGGGCAAGGATTCGAGAGGCACCCCCGTGGTGGAATGCAGATCCTTGTGAAGACATTCAAGATTAGATGCACACTTTAGAAGACGAGGATCCTTGGAGGGATCCCAGCCAAGGAGGACCACAAGGCCCCCGGCAAGACCCTTGCCGGGGATGACAGCAGGCACCACGGCAAGACCCTTGCCGGGGCCGTGGCAAGGCCCTTACCACGAAAACCCATGGGGCCACCACCAGGCCCGCGCCAGTCGCGCCTCCGCCACCACTCGCACGCAGCTGCCAACCCAACCAGCTGGGCAGGCACCTGCGTGGCAGCATGCAAATCCTCGTGGAGACCCACCGCTGTGCCACTTCAGCTGCCTGCCCGCTTACATGGCGTCGTGAGCACTGCTGGCCAGGGCGCGTGTCGACGCGAGAGGGAGTGTCGACGGACACGACGGGGCTCCCCCTCGCCCCCGATGAAGCAAGGACACCTAAGCAACGCACATTAAATGCGCCCGGTCATGTAATGCGAGGGACAACCTCGTGCCACTCTACCCTTTCCACCTCCTGTGTGCCACTGTGGCAAACCCTTTCTCTATAAAAGGAGGCCCCAGGCGACCAGGAGGAGGATTCGACTTTTTGGGAGCTCTCGACGCCCCATAGCTAGCTCGAGAACACAGATATACAATCCACCAAAGCAGGAGTAGGGTTTTACGCATCCCTGCGGCCTGAACCTGGGTAAAGGAACAGCGTGCTATCTGTTTGATCCGCTCTGTTCACAACCCCGCGCCCCGCAACCGTAGTAGGGATTCTTGTGATCCCATAGGTGTCGTTCCCACCGACAGTAGGAGACGGATTACAAATCCTAGACTACCAAATACATGTATCCCAGATATGTCTCTAACACCCCCCCGCAGTCGTAGCGGTAGCATTGCAAACAACAGGAGCATCATAGACGGCCAGACTGGAGAGAATAGCAACCGATGGGCTGACATCTCCTCGCAGTCGTAGCGAGAGCGTCGTAGACGGTGTCGCTTCGCGGACGGGTTGACTATAGAGGAAACCGATGAGTTGCTCAAGCGGATGATAACCCGTTGCGCTGCTGGCGAGGTAGCCGAGAGCGTAGGGTGGTGTAGCCATGGTCGAGGCAGCTGTGTGAAGAATGTCGTGGTCAATATCGGGTCGGGGTACACTACAAAAAAGACTCATCCGTGACATTTTGGGCTAAACGATTTTTTTTGGTATGCTTATGACACTCGTATGACAATAATTGTGAAAAAGCCCGGTATCATCATAGATGTGGTCGGCTCCTACTACTATGACAAAAAATCATGATAGAAAATGGCTTTTCATACTGAGCAGGACGAAGA
Organism: Aegilops umbellulata; assembly: GCA_032464435.1. Classification (NCBI taxonomy): domain Eukaryota; kingdom Viridiplantae; phylum Streptophyta; class Magnoliopsida; order Poales; family Poaceae; genus Aegilops; species Aegilops umbellulata. The sequence continues at coordinate 144,992,568 of CP136059.1, read as the reverse complement.
CGCAGCTGCATGACATTCTTTCGGCTGTCCATGACGGAAAAACCATGGTAGAAGCGAGGGCAAGGAAAATATCGGGGAGTTCCCAGTTATGATGAGTGGTCGTGGGACGAGCGATGCGCGTTTCTATCGTACACGTACACGTGTGGGTGTGAGTTGTTGGGCTCTAACTGAGCCCGAGCGATTGCACAAAAGGCTACGCGTTACTGAACCCGAGCGATTGATCGATCTGGCTGTTAACTGAACCCGATCGAGGGATTCCTTCGCTACTACTGCTAACTGAAGCCGATCGAACCTGCTGCCTCCTTCCCTTGATGAACAGTTAGAATTGTTGGGGGAGGGGGGTGGATGAACAGTTCCCGATGGGAGGTTGGATGAACATGACCCCGTGGTAGTAGAGGCCGTTGCCGCTGGATGAACAGGACCCCGATCAAGCCGGTTTAGGGTGGATGAACAGGACCCTGTGGAGGGCCGGATGAACAGGACCCCGTGGAGGGCTGGTTGAACAGTAGCGCGTGGAGGGCTAGATGAACAGTAACACGTGGAGGGGTGCTTGAACTGGACCCTTTGGAGAGGGCTAGTTGAACAGTAGCCAATGGAGAAGTGGTGGAGCATGGATGAACATGAGCATTTGGACGAACAGTCATAGGTGGAGGCTGGAGGAGGACGACCTCTACGACAACTGGCTGGGCCGCACCGCCGGGCTCGTCAGCGCGGCTGGGGGCTCCCATGTCCCGTCTCTCTCACTACCTCGCCCTCCTCTATCCGCGGGTGACGTAGCTCACGGAGCGCCTCCGCCACCTCCGCACCAAGACCGAGCCCTGGTGCCAAGGCGCGCGGCCCTTCGGCGCGACCCACCGCGCCAGGTGACGGTGTCCTAGACTAGGCGGTACTCACCACATCGTCTCCCGACTAGGTGGATCGGGTCGAGGACCCCCTTGGCGGTTCATTCATTGGCCAGTTCGCGCAACCCATACCGCATACAAGGAGTATTCCACAAGACTTGGTGATCAAGACAAGGACTCCTCTCCACCAACGTATTCGGCTAGGACTCTTGTTATCCTAGGGCTCTCGTGCATTATATAAGCCAATGCAAGGATAGTCGATAGATTATTATGACATTACTCATCATACCCTTAGGTCTGAGGCCACAACATATGATGTCGAGGTAGATCAACTCTTGTAGCCCTATATTCATCAAGATCAATCAAGTAGCAAGTAGGGTATTACCTCGATAGAGAGGGCCCGAACCTGGGTAAACATCGTGTCCCCTGTCTCCTGTTACCCATCGATCCATGACACGCAGCTTGGGACCCCCTACCCGAGATCTGCCAGTTTTAACACCAAAAATGTTGCTTTCGTTGAGAGTTCTGTTGTGTGATCCGCAAAGGATCAATGGCTCGTCGACGGATTAACTGTGACGTCGACATCTTCGTCACCAGCTCGGCTGGTCACCTTGGTTCGACCGAAGACTGCACTCCGCGTCAGATCGTCATGTTCGGACAATGACCTTCATCAACATCAACTCCGATCTCTCTCAAGATCACGAAGGAATCATCCATGGAGCCCGGGGGCTCAACGTCAACATTGCCCTCGTGTGATCGTGCTATTTTTTTGGACAACAAACTTGTATCCGCCGCCACCACCTCCTTGAGCATCACTTTGACGATTCCTTTGGCGGAATTATGCAGAATTAAGTCTACAAAAACCATGCAAAATTTCGTCAAGTTCCGACGGAAGAATCTCCAACAATCTACAATATACCCCAGCCCTGTCAAATCTGGTCGGGAATCTGGACGAGTTTAGGGCGTGGTCTCCAACACCTAGCTTGGATGTTCTTTGGAAGGTCCAACCGTTGATCTGGTGCGGAGTTCCTATATCTACCACCCCTCAATAATTCAGCTCGATCCGACCGTCCAAACTCTGGGAACCTTCCGATTTGTGCATCACTTTTTGGTTATGTTTTCTACGCGAATATGGATCCGACCAGAATTCATGTTTCTTTATGAACGTGATATTTACAACCTTTTAGAAGGAATTATATTCTAGGGTATTGTGTGTTGTTCTTAATACGTGCACATAAAGTTTTAAGCCTTCTTTGAGGCACTCATCACCATCGCATTGGTGTTAAACCTGTCCGATAACATTGCTCCACGTGTGCTGACCTACGCTAGACAGATCATCGCTTCGTCAGCTAGGTTATAGCCCACAACATATGGTCTCGAAGTAGATCACCTCTTGTAACCCAATATTCATCAAGATCAATCAACCAGGAAGTAGGGTATTAGCTCGATAGAGAGGGCCCGAACCTGGGTAAACATCGTGTCCCCTGTCTCCTGTTACCCATTGATCCATGACACGCATCTTGGTACCCCCTAACCGAGATTCGCCGGTTTTAACACCGGCAATGGTGCTTTCATTGGGAGTTCCGTTGTTTGATCTGCAAAGGATTATTGGCTCGACGGCGGATTAACTGCGACGTCGGCATCTTCGTCACCGGCTCGGCTGGTCACCTTGGTTCGATCGAAGACTGCACTCCGCGTTAGATCGTCATGTTCGAACGATGAACTTCATCAACATCAACTCCGATCTCTCTCAAGATCATGGAGAAATCATCCATGGAGCGGGGGCTCAATGTCAACATTGCCCTCGTGTGATCGTGTTGTTTTCCTGTACAGCAAACTTGTATCCGCTGCCACCACCCCCGCGAGCATCACTTTGACAATTCCTTTGGTGGAATTATGAGGAATTAAGTCTACAACAACCATGCAAAATTTCGTCAAGTTCCGATGGAGAAATCTCCGACAATCTACGATATACCGGAGCCCCGTCAAATCTGGACGGGAATCTGGACGAGTTTAGGGTGTGGTCTCCAGTACCTAGCTCGGATGTCGTTTGGAAGATCCAACCGTCGATCTGCTGCGGAATTCCTATATCTACCACCCCTCAATATTTCAGCTCTATCCGACCGTCCAAACTCCGGGAACCTTCCGATTAGTGCATCACTTTTCGGATATGTTTTCTGCGCGAATACGGATCCGACCAGAATTAATGTTTCTTTATGATCGTGATATTGGACAACCTTTTTAAAGGAATTTTCTTCTAGGGTATTGTGCGTTGTTCTTAACATGTGACCATAAAATTCTAAGCCTTCTCTGAGGCACTCCTCACCATCGCGCTAGTGTCAAACCAGCCGGTAACATTGCTCCACGTCTGCCGACCTGCGCTAGACAGATCGTTGCTTCGTCGAGGCGAGCCTAACCTTATCGGATCATCATCTCTGCAGGTGGAACAAGAGTTTGGCATCGCGAAGGATAAATCATCACCAACACCATCGCCCCACGGATTGCACGGGACAGGCGCGTCGACATCGCCGCTTGGTCATTTCATATATCCAGCATTGACCACATCACAAGTTACGACCAGCGTCGGTACAGCTGCACTGTTGCTTTTTCAAACCGATGTCCATCACCCCGAACTGCTTCAAGACCTTGGCTGACATGGCAGCTGCAACGTCTCCTTACCGACCCGATCCGTCATCTTGGCTAGACCGAGGACTTTGCACACCACTTTTTGTGCCCCAAAGTATTCTGCACAGCTAGGAGTTGATCCTCAGGCCGATTTTGCGAATCAACCTGAGTCTCAGGGGCTACTGGGATAAGCGGTCTTGTGCCATCCTTTATGTGCATCTCGGGTTTTTGACTGATAGACACCTTGAGGGCTACTGGCTATATATCTCAGCAGATAATAAATTGCACCAATAAAAATATTGACGAAAAATCGTCCCATAGTTGGGGTGTAGCACCACCTCGGAAGTAGTCCGCATAAAGCTCGGGCGCTAGTGGCCGGCTCCATAGAGGGCATTTCTGGCATTAAGCTCGGCTAAACTCCTTCAACTTTTTTGAACCAAGGTGATCTATGACACCTCGGATATAGTCCGGCGTTGGAGCTTGGATATAGTCCGGTGTTGGAGCTCGGATACATTCCATCGTTGGATCTCGGAAGCAGTTCGGTGTTGGTGCTCTGCTATAAAAGATACCTCGAATACAGTCTGGCGTTGGAGCTCGGACACAAGAGGACACTGCCGCCCGGGAACAACTTCAAACCCGAGGTGTGGTATAAAAATAATAAGGCATTCATAAAGGCCGATAACTTAAAGGGGATCCTCGGATACCCGACGTGTAAACTCTTCGGATTTACTTCGACAATTCTCAAGATTGATGATGAGAAGTTTTGTTGAACTAGTTTTCAAGACCGAAGACTGAAGGTGAATAATAGTTCGGAAGGATCGGGGAGCGTCCCCAACTTGAAGACCGGTTCAGGGGGCTATTGACGGTGTCCTGGACTAGGGGGCACTCACCACATCGTCTCCCGACTAGGTGGATCGGGCCGAGGACCCCCATGGCGGTTCACTCATGGGCCACTTCGGGTAGCCCATACCGCATACAAGGAGTATTCCACAAGACTTGGTGATAAAGACAAGGACTCCTATCCACCAATGTATTCGGCTAGGAATCTTGTTATCCTAGGCCTCTGGTGCATTACTATGACGTTACTCATCATACCCTTAGGTCTTAGGCCACAACATATGATCTCGAGGTAGATCAACTCTTGTAACCCTATATTCATCAAGATCAATCAAGAAGGAAGTAGGGTATTACCTCGATAGAGAGGGCCCGAACCTGGGTAAACATCGGTTCCCCTGTCTCCTGTTACCCATCGATCCATGACACGCATCTTGGGACCCCCTACCCGAGATCCGCCAATTTTAGCACCGACAATGGTGCTTTCATTGAGAGTTCCGCTGTGTGATCGGCAAAGGATAGATGGCTCGTCGGCAGATTAACTATGACGTCAGCATCTTCGTCACCAGCTCGCCTGGTCATCTGGGTTCGACCAAAGACTGCACTCCACGTCAGATCGTCATGTTCGGACGATGACCTTCATCAACATCAACTCCGATCTCTCTCAAGATCGTGGAGGAATCATCCATGGAGCCCGGGGGCTCAACGTCAACATTGCCCTCGTGTGACCGTGTTGTTTTTCTGGACGGCAAACTTGTATCCGCTGCCACCACCACCTCAAGAATCACTCTGACGATTCCTTTGGTGGAATTATGAGTTATTAAGTCTAAAACAACCATGCAAAATTTCGTCAACTTCCGATGGAGGAATCTCCGACAATCTACGATATACCGGAGCCCTGTCAAATCTGGACGGAAATCTGGACAAGTTTAGGGCGTGGTCTCAAGCACCTTGCTCGGATGTAGTTTGGAAGATCCAACCGTTGATCTCCTGCGGAATTCCTATACCTACCACCCCTCAAAATTTCAGCTCGGTCCAACAGTCCAAACTCCGGGAACCTTCCGATTAGTGCATCACTTTTCGGATCTGTTGGTGGATGCCCTCTCTAGCGAAGCTCCAGAACAGGCCCCAGGATGGGATCTCGTGGGTACAGAAGGTTGCGGTGGTGGAATTAGGTTTTTGGCTCCGTATCTGATCGTTTGGGGGTACGTAGGTATATATAGGAGGAAGGACTACGTCGGTGGAGCAACAGGGGGCCCATGAGGCAGGGGGCGCGCCCTAGGGGGTGGATGCGTCCCCCACCCTCGTGGCCACCTCCCTTCTTTCTTGACGTAGGGTCCAAGTCTCCTGGATCATGTTCAGTGGAAAATCACGTTCCCGAAGGTTTCATTCCGTTTGGACTCCGTTTGATATTTCGTTTCTTCGAAACACTGAAATAGGCAAAAAAACATCAATTCTGGAATGGGCCTCCGGTTAATAGGTTAGTCCCAAAAGTAATATAAAAGTGGAAAATAAAGCCCAATATGGTCCAAAACAGTAGATAATATAGCATGGGGCAATCAAAAGTTATAGATACGTTGGAGCGTATCAGGCATCCCCAAGCTTAATTCCTGCTCGTCCTCGAGTAGGTAAATGATAAAAAGAATTTTTGATGCGGAGTGCTACTTGGCATAATTTCAATTTAACTCTTCTTAATTGTGGTATGAATATTCAGATCCGAAAGATTCAAGACAAAAGTTCATATTGACATAAAAATAATAATACATCAAGCATACTAACAAAGCAATCATGTCTTCTCAAAATAACATGGCCAAAGAAAGTTATCCCTACAAAATCATATAATCTGGCTATGCTCTATCTTCCCCACACAAAGTATTTAAATCATGCACAACCCCGATGACAAGCCAAGCAATTGTTTCATACTTTTGACATTCTCAAAACTTTTTTGATCTTCACGCAATACATGAGCATGAGCCATGGATATAGCACTATATGTGGAATAGAATGGTGGTTGTGGAGAAGACAAAAAATAGGGAAGATAGTCTCACATTAACTAGGCGTATCAACGGGCTATGGAGATTCCCATCAATAGATATCAATGTGAGTGAGTAGGGATTGCCATGCAACGGATACACTAGAGCTATAAGTATATGAAAGCTCAACAACAGAAACTAAGTGGGTGTGCATCCAACTCGCTTGCTCACGAAGACCTAGGGCCTTTTGAGGAAGCCCATCATTGGAATATACAAGCCAAGTTCTATAATGAAAAATTCCCACTAGTATATGAAAGTGACAAAATGAGAGACTCTCTATCATGAAGATCTTGGTGCTACTTTGAAGAACAAGTGTGGTAAAACGATTGTAACATTGTCCCTTCTCTCTTTTTGTCTCATTTTTTTATTTCTCTTTTTTTTATTTGGGCCTTTTCTCTTTTTTATGGCCTATTTTTTTTTGTCCGGAGTCTCATCCCGACTTGTGGGGGAATCATAGTCTCCATCATTCTTTCTTCACTTGGGACAATGCTCTAAAAATGATGATCATCACACTTTTATTTTTCTTACAACTCAAAAATTACAACTCGATACTTAGAACAAAATATGACTCTATGTGAATGCCTCCGGTGGTGTACCATGATATGCAATGAATCAAGAGTGACATGTATTAAAGAATTATGAACGGTGGCTTTGCCACAAATACAATGTCAATTACATGATCATGCTAGAAATATGACAATGATGGTGTGTGTCATAATAAACGGAACGGTGGAAAGTTGCATGGCAATATATCTCGGAATGGCTATGGAAATGCCATGATAGGTAGGTATATGTTGGTTGTTTTGAGGAAGGTATATGGTGGGTGTATGATACCGGCGAAAAGTGCGCGGTATTAGAGAGGCTAGCAATGGTGGAAGGAAGGAGAGTGCGTATAATCCATGGAATCAACATTAGTCATGAAGAACTCATATACTTATTGCAAAAATATACAAGTTATCAAAGCAATGTATTACGTGCGTGCTCCTAGGGGGATAGATTGGTAGGAAAAGAGCATCGCTCGTCCCCGACCGCCACTCATAAGACAATCAATAAATAAATCGTGCTCCCACTTCATCACATAACGGTTCACCATACGTGCATGCTGCGGGAATCACAAACTTTAACACAAGTATTTATCAAATTCACAACTACTCAACTAGCGTGACTCTAATATCACCATCTTGATATCTCAAAACAATTATCAAGCATCAAACTTTTCTTAGTATTCAACGCACAAAAAAGAAAGTCTTACAAATATTGAATACAAAGCATATTAAACTTTTAAGCCAATTACCATGCTATTTAAGACTCTCAAAATAATCTAAGTGAAGCATGAGAGATCAATAGTTTCTATAAAACGAATCCACCACAGTGCTCTAAAAGATATAAGTGAAGCACTAGAGCAAAACTATATAGCTCAAAATATATAATTGAAGCACATAGAGTATTCTATAAAATTCCAAATCATGTATGGATCTCTCAAAAGGTGTTCACAGAAAGGATGATTGTGGCAAAACTAACAAATAAAGACTCAAATCATACAAGACGCTCCAAGCAAAACACATATCATGTGGTGAATAAAAATATAGCTCCAAGTAAAGTTACCGATGGAAGTAGACGAAAGAGGGGATGCCTTCCGGGGCATCCCCAAGCTTTGAATTTTTGGTGTCCTTAGATTATCTTGGGGTGTCATGGGCATAACCAAGCTTAGGCTCTTGCCACTCCTTGTTTCATAATCCATCAAAAGATTTCACCCAAAACTAGAAAACTTCACAGCACAAAACTCAACAGAAATCTCGTGAGCTCCGTTAGCGAAAGAAAACAAAAGACCACTTCAAGGTACTGTAATTAACTCATTCTTTATTTATATTGGTGTTAAACCTACTGTATTACAACATCTCTATGGTTTATAAACTATTTTACTAGCCATAGATTCATCAAAATAAGCAAACAACACACGAAAAACAGAATCTGTCAAAAACAAAATAGTCTGTAGTAATCTGTAACTAAACCAAACTTCTGGAACTCCAATAAATCTACCAAAATAGGAAGACCTAGGCAATTTGTTTATTGATCAGCAGCAATTGGAATCAGTATTTTATCACGTTCTGGTGATTTGTAAAAAAACATTTCGTGAACAGAAAGTTTCTAGAAATTACAGCAAGATCAAATAACTATCATCCAAGAAGATCCTATAGGTTTAATTTGGCACAAACACTATGAAACATAAAAACACATCTAACCAGAGGCTAGATCAAAGATTTATTACTAAGCAGCAAGGAAAAATATTGGGTTGTCTCCCAACAAACGCTTTTCTTTAAAGCCTTTTTAGCTAAGCATTAAGATTTCAATGATGCTCACACGAAAGACAAGAATTGAAGCACAAAGAGAGCATCATATAGCATGTGAAAAGACACATGTAAGTCTTACATACTTCCTATGCATAGGCATCTTATAGGTAAAAAAATATGAAGGAAAGCAAAAACTAGCATGTGCAAGGAAGCGGAAAGAAACAATAGCAATCTCAACATAACGAGAGGTAATTTATTATCATGAAAATTTCTACAACCTTATTTTCCTCTCTCATAATAATTATGTGTGGGATCATAAGAAAATTCAACAAAATAGCTATCACATAAAATATTTTCAATACGATCCACATGCATGCAAAGTTGACACTCTTTCAAAATAGTGGGATTATCATTACCTAAAGTCATGACCTCTCCAAACCTACTTTTATCAAAAATTTCATAAGATTGAACATTCTCAAAATATGTGGGATCTAAAGTTGACACTCCTCCAAACCCACTTTCAATAATATTGCAAACACTATTATCAATCTCATATTCATCATGGGGCTTAAATAAATTTTCAAGATCATAAGAAGAACTATCACCCCAATCATGATCATTGCAACAAGTAGAGGACATAGCAAAACTAGCATCCCCAAGCTTAGGGTTTTGCATATATTTAGCACAATTGACATCAATAGAATTTATAGTAAAAGCATTAATCATGCTTTTTATTCAAAGATCTATCATGAATCGCTTCATAAAGTACGTCATCACAATTTTTAGATTCACGAATTTCAGGCAAAACCTTATAAAGATAATCTAGTGCACTCAATTCACAAGCAATAGGTTCATCATAATTAGATCTCTTAAAGAGATTAGCAAGCGGATGAGGATCCATAAACTTTTAGCAAGGAAAGATGCAAGCAAAAATAAGGCACATGGTAACACAAGATTGAACGGAGGAAGGGCGAATAAAACGGGAAGGGTGAAGTGGGGGAGTGGAAAACGAGAGGTAAATGGAAAATAATGTAGTGCGAGAGATAAGGGATTGTGATGGGCACTTGGTATGTTGACTTTTGCGTAGACTCCCCGGCAACGGCGCCAGAAATTCTTCTTGCTACCTCTTGAGCACTGCATTGGATTTCCCCGAAGAGGAAAGGATGATGCAGCAAAGTAGCGTAAGTATTTCCCTCAGTTTTTGAGAACCAAGGTATCAATCCAGAAGGAGGCTACGCGCCAGTCCCTTGTACCTACACAAAGCAAATAACTCCTCGCAACCAACACGAATAGGGGTTGTCAATCCCTTCACGGTCACTTACGAGAGTGAGATATGATTGAGATGATAGATAACATTTTTGGTATTTTTGGTATAGAGATGCAAAGTAAAATAAAAGGCAAAGTAAAAAAGCGAAGCAGTAATTAAGTGATGGAAGATTAATATGATGAAGATACACCCGGGGGCCATGTATTTCACTAGTGGCTTCTCTCAAGAGCATAAGTTTTCTACGGTGGGTGAACAAACTACTGTTGAGCAATTGACAGAATTGCGCATATGTCGAGGGGAATCGGCTTCCTCGAACACCTATGGGGACCGAGCCCCTTACTGGTTTGGCGGGGGGCGGAGGTTGCACAAAGAGCAGATCGAGGCACTGCACACGAGGGATTTTACCCAGCTTCGGGCCGCAAGGATGCGTAAAACCCTACTGCTGCTTGGTGGATTGTATTGTGTTCTTGCTCGGGAGCGCGCGGTGCTACAGTACACACGAGCTTCTGGCGAGGTCGAGCGTGACGATCGGTCTCCTCTCCAACGTGCGCATGGGGCCTCCTTTTATATGCTCAAGGGGTTACCCACAGATGGCAGCGTAGGCGGGGGCAAAAATGGTAGAATGCTGTAGTGGGTACAGCTGCCTGCACAGTGGCTGTACAGTGCTATCATACCTAACTCTGACGGCGGGGGACAAGGGCATTAAATGCGCGTCCGTGTCGCCCAGATGGTGCATGGAAGTGGACCGTCAGGAGCGCCACTGTTTGCCACGATGGATACTCTGTCAGCTTCGCGTCGCCACCGCATGCCCCTGGCTGCACAGCCTCCCACCACGTGCGCCGGGGATGCCCCCCAGAGCGACACGTTGGTGGGTGAGCTGGAGCGCAGGCACAAGGTGGTAACTTGCCGCGGCAAGAGCCTTGCCGCGGTGGATGTCTCGTCGCGTCCGGGAGCTTGTTGCTCACCGGGCCTTGCCGGGGCGCGGGGCGCGCCGCGGCAGGGTCCTTGTCGTGCCGTGGATGGCCTTCCCGGCAAGCTCCTCTTGCCGGGGTCTTGTGCTTCGAGTGGTAGTCCCGGCAAGCTCCTCTTGCGAGGGCCTCGCTCTCTTCGGGTGGCCTTCCCGGCAAGCTCCTCTTGCCGGGGCCTTGGCTCAAATACTTTGTTCTTGAATGGCCCAAGAGGGGACCATGGAGGGTCTTGGCGATCGCCTGGCAGGCCTTGCCGCGGGGTGCTACGACCGCCCGTGCACAAGTTCGGGGTACTAAGGTACCCCTATTTTAGTACACTGACAGGAGCCCCCGGGCCTGGGCCATACACGGTGCCGAGCGCTGTTGGGCCAGGCCCAAAACAGTGCACGGGCACGCGCGGCCTGGGTCACGCTGCATCTTTTTTCTGCGCCCACCACGTCCTCCCCGAGCGGCGCGCGTCGAATGCGGCATCGTGCGGAGAGGCGTGCGTGACGCGGGCGGCGTGCGCGGGGCTGAGCCCCGTAGGCGTGCGTCACGTCGCAAGCGATTTATTTGTTCGGAAAGGCGAAACGCCCCCCCTCCTTCCCTTATAAGCAGGGGAGACAGGGGCAGTCCGCCCACCCGCCAGTTGCGATTCCTCGAAATCCTCCGCCACTTCCCAAGAGAAGCAGCGCTCCGCTCCCCTTCCGCCGCCACCAGTGCTACAGACGCCGTCGACCTCCCTCCCTCTTTCCGCCATGGCCCCGAAGGGCGACAAGGGAAAAGGGAAGGCCGTGAAGTCAGCCGAGGCGCTGCGGCTCGAGGCGCAGCGAAAGGAGCAGGCGGTCTTCCCCCCTGAGCTCGACGCGTGGGTCCTGAGGGAGGAATACTACCTCTTCTGGTCGGCGAGGACGCGAGCACATCCGCGCACGAGGGTTCTTCCCGGCATCGCCCAGAAGGAGTATCCAACCGGGTATTCCTTCTTTGCTCTGTTCTTCTATTGCGGGCTCTGCCCGCCCTTCTCTGAATTTTTCTGCGACATCATGAACACCTATGGCTTCCACCTTCTCGATTTCACCCCCAATGCTGTCTTGACCATGGCAATCTTCGCACATCTCTGTGACAATTTTGTCGGAGTCTTTCCAAACGTAGATCTCTTCCGCCACTTCTTCACGCCTCGAGTAGAGAGAGGAGAGCCCCTCTCCGGCGGGATCGCCTGGATCTCGAAGCCCGGCAAGAAAGATGCTTATTTGGAGGGAGAGCTCCGCAGCAAATGGGAGGAATGGAGGGCAGACCGATGCATGATCATCGAAGAGAACCCGCAACCATTCACCGCCGTGCGCCAAACCCCTATGGTGCGCGGCAGGGATTGGAGCGACGTGGCCCCGGACGACGACAAGCTGCGGATTGCATTCACCCGGATCCTGCGGCTCAGGCATGCCGGGCTCACAGTTGGCGCCGTCGGCGCAGATTTCCTCCGCCGCCGGATTGCTCCCCTGCAGGAGAAGAGGAGGCCTGCCTGGGAGTTCCAGAATGCGGCGGATATCATGAGGCTGCGCCCTGGCCTCAACTTCAATTTCACCGTCTTGGAGCTTGACGGGACGCTCAGGGCGCTGTTCAAGCACGACCCCGACCACCTCGAATGGTTCAGGCTGCCGCGAGGTGTCGTCCCGTTGTGCAACAATTCGTCGCTCAGCCGCATCCTTGCAATGATGCCGCTGTGCGACTCGCACGGGATCGACTCCACTTGGCAGGAGCCCGCCGACGACGTCGTGCGGGCGTTCTTCGACGACCTGGTGGAGAGGCCAGTCGACGCCGACGAGCAGAGGGGTCTCACCCGCGACACCACCGATGCGGAGTTGGCGTACAACGCCTCTAGGATGGAGGAGGCCGCGGCAGCGGCGGCCGCGGGCGAGTTTGGCTTCACATTGGCGGAGGCGGACGCAGCGGAGGCGAAAAGCCTTGCCGATCGAGCGGAGTTTGCCGGCGAGGAAGAGCTTGCCGGGCACGATGCTGAGGGCGAGCCTGCCCAGGACACGAGCGGCTTGCCGGAGGTCGGCGCCTCTTCCTCCCGCCCCGCGGGCAGTTCGTCGCAAGCAAAGCCCCCTGCCCAGCCACGGAGGCGTCTCCGCAAGGCTGGGGAGGTGGTGCAGCAGACGAGCCCACAACCGCAGCGCCGCGTGACGCGCTCCTCTGAGGCAGCAGGAGCGGGGTCTTCGCGGGCCGTGGCTTCTGCTCTTGCCGCTTCTCGCGCCGCGGCGGCAGCCGGAGCGGAGTCGTCTACTGCTCCCGCCAAGTGGCCACGGGAGCCTAGTCCCCCGCCTCCCCGCGCCAGGAGCAAGCCGGTCTTCGACTTCTCCGCGCTTAGCTCTGACGAGGAAGAGGGAGAGGAGTAAGATCCCGCTGTCCTTGTGTCTCTTCAATTCTTGTAGTTGTGCCTCGCATCTCATTTGCTTTCCTCCGAATTTGGTCCTTTACAGGACTCTTGCTCAGAGGGTGGCAAAGAGAGCCAAGGTCCCAGTGGTCATCCTCGACGACGAGCCCTCCATGGCGGCAGGGGTGCGCCTGAGATGACCTTGCCGGGCCCACCAACTAATGCTCAGAGCAGCCCCCAGCGCAGCCCCCAGCGTAAGCATATGACTTGCGTCCTGCCGTTGGGCGCGCCCGGGTGCCCTTCGCTTTTCTTGACATCGGGCTGACGATTTGTGCAGGAGCAGAGCAACCCCACCAGGAGCATCCGGAGACCGCCCCCAATGAGCCATCCGCTACAACTACAGCGCCAAGGGGGAGCTCCCCGGCGAGGGAGCCATCCCCGGCAAGGGAGCAGTCTCAGGCGGGGGAGCAGCCCCCGGCAAGGGAGCAGTCCCCGGCAGGAGAGCCCTCTCCGGCGAGGGACGATGCCGGCAGCCCCTTGGCGGGGGAGACCGCGACGGCAGACCCTGGCCCAGGTAACCTTCTTGCCTCGAAACTCCCCTGAGGTTCTTCTTCTTCGGATAGTTGCTTGACTTCTCCCCCTCCTACGGCCTTCAGACCCGCCCGCCACGGACCCGATGGAGACCGAGGTCGTCGTCGAGGAGGACGCGCGCGGCCATACCGACGACGTGGCCGCCACCGGGGAGGTGGAGGGCGCTGAAGATCCGGTCGGCGAAGAGGCCGCCGAGGCAGCCGCGGGTGAGGGGGTCGGCGATCGTACTGACGGCCCTAAGGCCACAGGAGCGTCAGGCGCTACGCCGACCGCCGATCCCGCCTCTGCAGCGGCGTCGGGCCCCGAGGAGCCCCAGCCAGGCGCCTACCTGAAGGCCGGCGACGATATCTTCATCAAGCTCCCCTGGGAGTCGACTTCCAGGGCGCCGGTCGAGGGGGAGGCCTTGGATGGAGAGGTGCTCGCCTCCGCCGGGCTGACGCTGGTTGACGCGCCAAGCAGCAGCGGCGGCGAGCCTGAAGAGGAGCGGCTGCTACGGAAGCTGGTGTCGCTCTACCGCGGCCGACAAGCCCAGGTAGAACGCTGGGAAGCGCTTGTCGCGAAGGCGGGAGCGGACATGGAGAAGCGCCCGGGGAGCTCCGCGAGCTCAACCAGGAGGCCCTCCGTGCCATGGCGGAGGAGCGAAGGCAGCTCAACGAGGCGCGGACGGCCTTCCTCCTCGAGAAGGCAGAAGCTGAAGAGCAGCAAAGGCTTGCCGCCGTGGGGCTGGCCGCGCAGGAGGGCGAGCTGGTGCAGCAGAAAGCCAGCCTTGCCAGCCACGAGGAGGAGGTCGCCGCACGCGAGCAAGCGCTCGGCGGAGCCCTCGAGGAGGCGCGAGATGCTGCCGCGGCTGTCGAGACCGTCAAGGAGGCATTGGAGGCGAGGGTGGTGCAGCTCGACATCGACCTCAAGGCGAGCGGCGAGGAGCTCGCCGCGCTCAAGCAGGAGCGCGAGAAGGGTGCCCACACCCTTGGTGAGCTGCAGGGCCGCTTCTCCGAGAAGATCAAGGAGCTCGGCGCCGCCAAGGACTCCAACGCCGACCTCGAGCTGAAGCTGGACACCTTGTCCAAGGCGCTGGACAGCGCCAAGGAGCAAGAGGTGGCCTTGCGGAAGGAGGTCGCGGACAACGAGGCGTTGTTGGAGAGCGCCGCGGTTACCCACAACGAATTTAGGGCGACGGTGGAGCAGTGGACCGAGGGCCTCGTGGACATAGCCGCCTCCATCGACAAGGAGCTGACGCTGCTGGGGATGGAGGGTCACGAGTACCCCACTGACGAGAACGTCCCACCCAGTGCCAAGCTCACTTCGTTCTTCAAGGGCGTGGTGGCGGCCCTCAAGCATCTCCAGAATGCGATCCCAGAGCAGCTGGCCGGCGAGACGCGCGAAGCCGTCGCCGGAGCCCTCGAAAAGGTGTTGGTGAAGGTCGCCTTCCACAACCCCGGCATCAGGCTCACCAACGTCCTCAAATCCCTGCCGGTAGAGGCCGACCTCGAGGAGATCAGGGCCCTCGTCGCGCCCATAGTGGAGAAGGTGGCCGGGATCAAGAGGATCGAGGGCGACCGTGTGGACTAGGCCGCCTCCCCTTTCCTTTTCTTGTCACTGCTGGCCAAGTCATGAAGGCGATTCATTAGGGTTGCGACAAGCTTGCCTTTGTAATACAACTCTATCTTAGGTACTGACTGCACTGTTATTTCCTCTACTTGACTCCGTGCTTTGTATGTTTGTGCCCTACGCCTCTGGAGACTTGTCGGTGTAGGCCTCCGCCTTACCGCGGGCTCTGAGTGCCGGACATCAGCAGCCCGCCAGCGGCGCCACTACCGGCAAGAAACCTTGTCGCGGCTAGCTGCAGCTCACTTAGATTGTTGAGCAGGCTCAAAGCAAAGTAAGTGTTGCGACTGCAGTCGCAGCACACTTAAGCTGCTGCGCGAGCTCGAAACAAAGTAAGGATGCCACTCTGGTTGTAGCACACTTAAGTCGTTGAGCGGACTCGAAACGAAGTAAGGGCGCAACTAGCCATGAATCGGTCCCTTCGCGCACAGGTTTTCCATACAAAACACGGTCGTTCGAGGAAGATAACCTCAAAAGTTTAAAAACTCAATTGCTCAAGCTATGGCAACTTAGCTTTTCCGTGGCTCGCTGCCCGGCAAGGTCGCTTTCCGGCAGGGCGAGGCATGGGGCTCGCCGTCTCTTACCGGGGGTCAGTGCTGCACAGAGTGTCAGATAATGCATGCAAAGAATAAATAGCATGAGATCGACAAAGTGCGCGGAGCACATGAGCCCAATCTGCGCACAGGGTCTGCACCTGGCTCTGTACAAAGGATCACATGCAACAGCGACAAGACTTTGTACAGAAGGGTGGTTGCCGGACGGGGTCCGACAACCGCGCCTTCCGGGAGAAACTTACGAAGATGCCCAACGTTCCAGGAGTTGCTCATCGGAGTGGTATCTTCGGTCTCAAGGCGGACAGCGCCAGGCCTATCGACTCGTTTCACCCGGTAAGGGCCTTCCCACATTTCCGGGACTTCTGGCACTAACTTTGCGGCTATAAAAGCGGCGCAAAGCTTGCTGGTAGCGAGCAGCTCGCATAGTGGCCTGAAGACGGTCCTCCTCGAGGAGCAGCGCGTCATCTCGACGCAGCTGCTCTCGCTCGAGCTCAGCGTGAGCAAGCACTCGAGGTGGCCCGTACACGAGATCCGTAGGGCTATCTGCCTCCCCTCCATGGAATAGAGCGAAAGGTTGCCTGGTATGACCAGGGCTTGCCTGCGCCGAGGGGCGTCGGCGCAGGTTTGGACGCCGTAGCGTCACGAGCTCGATGCATGTTCGGGAGCCGTGGCGCCATCAGCTGGCTCGACGACGCCCGTCCCGTCGCCGGCGCCGTCCCCACCACCCGTTCGCTCCAAGGGCGGCGGGTTCGACGCGGACGGACCAGCCTCCTCCGGAGCCTTCCTCTTTGGTGGCATGTCGATGAAGATGAAGGAGATCTAGCTGGTGCAGATGCCGGATCAGGTTCACACAACTTCGACGCCCCCTACCTGGCGCGCCAAAGATGTCGGGGGGAATCGGCTTCCTCGAACACCTATGGGGACCGAGCCCCTTACTGGTTCGGCGGGGGGCGGAGGTTGCACAAAGAGCAGATCGAGGCGCTGCACACGAGGGATTTTACCCAGCTTCGGGCCGCAAGGATGCGTAAAACCCTACTGCTGCTTGGTGGATTGTATTGTGTTCTTGCTCGGGAGCGCGCGGTGCTACAGTACACACGAGCTGCTGGTGAGGTCGAGCGTGACGATCGGTCTCCTCTCCTACGTGCGCATGGGGCCTCCTTTTATATGCTCAAGGGGTTACCCACAGATGGCAAGGCAGGCGGGGGTAAAAATGGTAGAATGCTGTAGTGGGTACAGCTGCCTGCACAGTGGTTGTACAGTGCTATCATACCTAACTCTGACGGCGGGGGACAAGGGCATTAAATGCCCGTCCATGTCGCCCAGATGGTGCAGGGAAGTGGACCGTCAGGAGCGCCACCGTTTGCCACGATGGCTACTCTGTCAGCTTCGCTTCGCCACCGCATGCCCCTGGCTGCACAACCTCCCGCCACGTGCACCGGGGATGCCCCCCAGAGCGACACGTTGGTGGGTGAGCTGGAGCGCAGGCACGAGGTGGTAACTTGCCGCGGCAAGCGCCTTGCCGCGGTGGATGTCTCATCGCGTCCGGGAGCTTGTTGCTCACCGGGCCTCGCCGGGGCGCGGGGCGCGCTGCGGCAGGGTCCTTGTCGTGCCGTGGATGGCCTTCCTGGCAAGCTCCTCTTGCCGGGGTCTTGTGCTTCGAGCGGTAGTCCCGGCAAGCTCCTCTTGCCAGGGCCTCGCTCTCTTCAGGTGGCCTTCCCGGCAAGCTCTTCTTGCCGGGGCCTTGGCTAAAATACTTTGTTCTTGAATGGCCCAAGAGGGGACCATGGAGGGTCTTGGTGATCGCCTGGCAGGCCTTGCCGCGGGGTGCTACGACCGCCCGTGCACAAGTTCGGGGTACTAAGGTACCCCTATTTTAGTACACCGACAGCATAGTTATGAGAATATCTAGGTATGATCATGTATATAGGCATGACGTCCGAGACAAGTAGACCGACTCCTGCCTGCATATACTACTATTACTCCACTCATCGACCGCTATCTAGCATGCATCTAGAGTATTAAGTTAAAAATAGAGTAACGCCTTAAGCAAGATGACATGATGTAGAGGGATAGTTTCATGCAATATGATAAAAACACCATATTGTTATCCTCGATGGCAACAATACATTACGTGCCTTGCTGCCCCTACTGTCACTAGGAAAGGACACCGCAAGAGTGAACCCAAAGCTAAGCACTTCTCCCATTGCAAGAAGAACCAATCTAGTAGGCCAAACCAAACTGATAATTCGAAGAGACTTGCAAAGATAACCAATCATACATAAAGGAATTCGGAGAAGATTCAAATATTGTTCATAGATAGACTTGATCATAAACCCACAATTCGTCGGTCTCAACAAACACACCGCAAAAACAAGATTACATCAAATAGATCTCCACGAGAGAGGGGGAGAACATTGTATTGAGATCCAAAAAGAGAGAAGAAGCCATCTAGCTACTAACTATGGACCCGAAGGTCTGAAGTAAACTACTCACACTTCATCAGAGGGGCTATGATGATGTAGAAGCCCTCCGTGGTGGATGCCCTCTCCGGCGGAGGTCCGGAACAGGCCCCAAGATGGGATCTTATGGGTACAGAAGGTTGTGGCGGTGGAATTAGGTTTTTGGCTCCGTATCTGATCGTTTGGGGGTACGTAGGTATATATAGGAGGAAGGAGTACGTCAGTGGAGTAACGGGGGGCCCACGACGCAGGGGCGCGCCCTAAGGGGGTGGGCGCGCCCCCACCCTTGTGGCCACCTCCCTTCTTTCTTGACGTAGGGTCCAAGTCTCCTGGATCTTGTTCGGTGAGAAAATCACGTTCCCGAAGGATTCATTCCGTTTGGACTCCGTTTGATATTCCGTTTCTTCGAAACACTAAAATAGGCAAAAAAACAACAATTCTTGGTTGGGCCTCCGGTTAATAGGTTAGTCCCGAAAGTAATATAAAAGTGGAAAATAAATCCCAATATGGTCCAAAAAAGTAGATAGTATAGCATGGAGCAATAAAAAATTATAGATACATTGGAGTCGTATCAGCCATCGCCGCCCTTCTGCGCTTGAGGAGGTGTGGCCGTGCCAGGCTGCTGGGCCCCCGAGGGTGTGGCGGCCCTTCCTTCTTGTTTTTTGACGACGACGTCGACCTAGAAGATCAATGCGGAAGCATCAGGAAGCCGCGACAGGAGTAGGAACAAGGGCAAGGTCAGGACAGAAAACGCACTTGTCCACGGCGGTGTAGTCCTGAAGCCTCTTCAGAAGTGCGAAGATTAGGGGCCTTGTGGCCTGTTACCATCCACCTAGACGCACCGTTTGGGACCCCCTACCCGAGATCTGCCGGTTTTGAAACTGACATTGGTGCTTTCATTGAGAGTTCCTCTGTGTCGTCATCTTTAGGCCCGATGGCTCCTCCGATCATCAACAGCGATGCGGTCCAGGGTGAGACTTTCCCCCTCGGATAGATCTTCGTATTCTGCGGCTTTGCACTGCGGGCCAATTCGCTTGGCCATCTGGATCAGATTGAAAGCTACGCCCCTGGCCATCTGGTCATATTTGGAAGCCTAAACTCCACGGCTGACATCCGCGGAGACTTGATCTTCAACGGATTCAAGCCGCAGCCGAGCGCGCCGCACTGTCACGATGGGCATGATCTAGCTCTAACGCCGAACAGTGCCCTGGAGGCCATGCTCGCATCAGCTCCGACCCTTAGTTCGGAGCCAACTGCGCCGATCGAGGACGGGTGGCTGGACACCGCCTCGAGGGCCGCAATCTCAACGGCGATCAAGCCGAACACCAGCCTTATCCTTTGCGAAACTCGTGATTCCAAGGTGTCGGACTCTCCTTCAGACTCCGAGCCACCCACGCCCCTGCCAATTGAATCTGATTGGGGGCCGATCATGGAATTCACCGCCGCAGATATCTTTCAACACTCGCCCTTCGGCGACATTCTGAATTCACTAAGGTCTCTCTCTTTGTCAGGAGAGTCCTGGCCGGATTGGGATGCGGGCGATGAAGAAATTCGACGCCCACCCACCACCCACTTTGTAGCCACTGTCGATGATTTAACCGACATGCTGGACTTTGACTCCGAAGATATCGATGGTATAGACGACGATATAGGAGACAAACAGGAACCAGCGCCTATAGGGCACTGGACAACCACCTCATCTCACGATGTATACATGGTGGACACACCTAAAGGAAGCGACAACGAGGAATAAAGGGACGCAACAAGGGATCGTTCCCTTGAAAAGCAGTCAAAGCGGCGACGTAAGTGCCGCTCCAAGCCCCGCCTCGATAGAGATAGCAGCCATACGGACCCAGACACAGAGCAAGGCGAACCGGCGGTCGACGAACATGCCATCGAGCAACCCTCCGAACAAGACAACTTGGATAAACAAACCGCACAACCCGTCCTCGGCGAAGATAACAGTCCAGACGACCTCACGCCGGACAAACTCCTAGAACAGGAAAACCTCAACAAAAGGCTCGCTGCCATGGCGCGTAGCCTGAAAAAGCATAAGCGGAAGCTCAAAACCGCGGAAGACGCACTCCGAATCAGATGGAGCAAAGTATTAAACACCGCAGACAAATACGGCGATAGTCGCCACACAAAGAGCTACCCGAAGTGAAAGCTACTGCCCAAATTTGCTGAGGAGGCCCTAGAGCCCCCGAAATCAAAAAATAAGGAAGCCACCCGGTCGGATAGACGACCCCATGGCCAACACAGAACGGCATATGGCGCCGCACACAAACCAACACATGATCCACCCAAGGATTCACATCATAAGGATGGCCCAACCAGGTCTCTCTACAGGCCAAGAAAGCAAGCTCTAGTAAGCAATGCGACACAACAAATATCCGAACAACGCGGCACACCCACATATAGGGGTGCGGCACACCCCCTCTGTTTCACCGATGAGGTGCTGGACCATGAATTTCTAGCAGGATTTAAGCCCGTAAACATAGAGGCGTGCGACGGAACAACAGAACCTGGAGTCTGGATTGAGGATTATATCCTCCACATACACATGGCCAGAGGAGACGACCTCCACGCCATAAAATACTTACCCCTCAAGCTCAAAGGGCCAGCCCGGCATTGGCTTAAAGGCCTTCCCGAAAAGACCATTGGAAGTTGGGAAGAGCTCGAGGAGGCTTTTCGGGCAAATTTTCAAGGAACCTATGTCCGACCTCCGGATGCAGACGATTTAAGTCATATAACTCAACAGCCCGGAGAGTCAGCCCGGAAATTCTGGAACAGATTTCTTACTAAAAAGAACCAGATAGTCGACTGTCCGGACGCCGAAGCCTTAGCAGCTTTCAAACATAGCGTCCGAGACAAATGGCTCGCCAGACACCTCGGCCAAGAAAAGCCAAGAACAATGGCCGCACTAACAAGCCTCATGACCCGCTTTTGCGTGGGAGAGGACAGTTGGTTGGCAAGATGCAGCACCAGCGACACAAGCAACTTGAAGAGCACGACAGTCAATGCCGGATTCAAAAGCTCTCGGCAGAATCGAAAAAAGCTGCCCCTCAAGGATAACAGGGATGAGCTATCTAACCTAAACAAAATCTTGGATAAGACATGTCAAATCCACAGCACCCCCGGGAAGCCTGCAAACCATACCCACAGAGAATGTTGGGTCTTCAAGCAATCCTGCCAACTCAACGCCGAACACAAGGGGCTTGACACACCAAGTGAGGACGATGACGAACCTCACAAGCAGAGCACGGGGAAACAAAAGAATTTCCCACTCGATGTCAAAACAGTAAACTTACTTCACGTGACAAAAGGGAAAAATAGAGTGGCGCCTATACGGCCTACCCCAAAGGAGTCCCGCCACTGGTTGTTAAAACCGATCAGCTTCGACCATCAGGATTACTCTAGAAGTATCCGGAACGAAGGTTGGACTGCCTTAGTGTTAGATCCAATAATCGAAGGACTCCACTTTACACAAGTCCTGATGGACGGCGGCAGTGGTCTAAACCTGCTATATCATGACACAGTCTGCAAAATGGGGTTGGACCCAACAAAAATTCGCCATAGCAACACTTCCTTTCAAGGAGTAACACCAGGACCGGAGGCCCATTGCACGGGTTCTATCCCGCTAGAAGTTATGGTCGACTCTACCGATAACATCCGCCGCGAACAGCTAACCTTCCACATCACCCCATTTTCAAGTAGCTATCAAGCACTACTAGGGCGCGAGGCTTTCGCCCGCTTTAACGCGATACCGCATTATGCATCTCTTACGCTTAAGATGCCCGGTCCACAAGGCATCATCTCACTAAAGGGAAATATCGAGTGTTCCTCACGCGCGGAAGAATATGTGGCTGCCTTGACAGTCACACATTAAAACAGCTTCAACAACAAAAGCATATAACAGGTCATTAAGACCTTGGACACGGCCAGGCGAGTCCGGAGCAAACATATAATTGGTAAAGGTTCAGTATCCGTACACCCCTATACAAGGGGCTCCGCATATGTACAATAAGCGTATAAGGCTCAGTTTTACCCGTCTTGAATTATACTTTGTTTATTTAATACAGCATACATTCAGCACGACTATTCCTTTTCCCTTTTTCTTTTCAACTGAGTTCCTCTCTTTTTCAGATGAACACCATGCTATACCCGTCCAGGACACGGCACAACGGAGACACAGGCACAGACGTGCAGCAGGGACCCGTTCCAAGGATTCTTTTTAGATTAAGACCCTGCGTAAACCTTTTTTACTGTTTCTTGATGATAGACATCCCCCAGACTCTCAATATAGCCGAGGAGGAGGCTGGCGTCTTGGCATGTGGCCACGTCAGAATTTTGCGCGTACCTGGACACCAGGGGCTTATTATCAAGGGCACTGCTTAGCCCATTTTTCATAAAGACCGAATACCTTAGGGAGTGTTCGGCATCGCAAGTTTGGCCTTATATGCATCAGCTCTGAATCATGTCTTTGGTCAAATGTTGGGTTTGCCCGGCTCCTGTGTTTTGCTGCCTTACTTTCCGCACTATCGGCTAAGGCGGCACTAGGAGAACTACTGCGATTGTGCCCCGGTTCAGCCAGGCGAGCACCTCAGTAGAGAAAGCCGAAAACTGACTGTCATGATATAGCGTGAGACTCGTCAACCACTTGATGACCCATCGGAATCTTCGGGATTCCTCCACATTAATGAAGGGCCGTTTCCCGGCCAGGCACACACGCGCCCCGAATTCCGGCAAGCGCGGTGCCACCAAGGGCTATATAGCAGCTCCACGGTCAAACTCCTATGGCTAAGTGAAAGTGATAAAGCATTATAGTCCGGTTGCCTAGTTCGCTGCGCTACCACCTCCTTAATGGACCAAGACGTTGGATCAAGTTTGATGATGCGCCTTTTGCGAACACCCCCGCATTATATGTGTGGGAGCTGAAGCCGACGATTGCAATCTTTCAGGTTATATATACATATACGTAAACGGCCGCACAGGAGGCGTTATAATTCTTGTAAGCACAAGTATAAAAAGCTTTTACATTTTAGCAAAATATTGTTTTCAATAAAAATACATGTTATTCAAACATAATATTCTTTGAGCATTGCGTCTCTATTAAACGAGCGCCCTCCAGGACTTCTTGAAAGTAGTGCTCGGCAGGTACTCGACTTTTGCCCGAATCTTGTGCTGCAACAGCGGTGGCCTCCATCTCCGCCCCGTATGTCTTGACACGGGCAAGGGCCATCCGCGCACCCTCCACACACGCTGACCTCTTCATCACGTTGATATACGACACCGCACCAAGGAACTGCTGCACCAAGCTAAAATAACTGTTCGGCTTTGGCCTTTTTGGCCACAGATGATCCACGACATACTTCATGGCGAGTCCGGATAACCTATTCAGCTCGGCCCATTCGGCCAAACGATCGGGTAATGGAAGCGGACACTCTGGATCTGCGACCAGAAAAGCTTTTCCACTTCGTGACCCTCCTGATCTCGGAAGTGTTGGACCGCATCAGCGGCACTCGCCGCTAAATCCAGATATGCGTCCACCGAGCTCCACATCCGGTCCAACGGAGCATATTTAGGATCCTCGAACTTCATCCGCAGCATAAAGGGCTTTCCAGCCGCGATATCTCCGGCCTGACGCAGCTCCTCCTTCATCGCTCTCATCGCGGAACGAGCATCCTTGGCCGCCGTAATGGCCTTTCCCAGGTCTATCCGCGACGCCCGATCTTCTTTCTCAAAAAGCCTGCAGCGGTCAGCAGCGGTCTTCAACTTCGTAGCCATCTTGGCCATTTCCTTTTTGCTTTGGCAATGAGCAGCCTGATCGGCTTTCAACTCCTCAACCGCCTTTAAGGCAGCCGCAATGCTTTCCCTGGCTTGCTCCTTGGCTCGGGCAAGCTCTGCCCGAAGGTCCTCCACAGCGGCAGCCCCATCTGCATCAAGTGCAGACACTGTAAGATACTTGCGTCAAGCTCGTCTTACCAGATGTTTCCGGAGAAAATTACATACCTTGTGCCTCATCAAGCCGCTTGTTGACAAGCGCAATGTCGGCATCCGCCGCGTCAAGTCGCTTGTTGACAAGCGCGATGTCGGCATCCGGCATCGGCTAGCAACCTGACACTTCGCCACCTGCATAAGAAGGCGGCAAAATTATACCTGGGACTATGATGCTCTGCGTGCCGCCATTTTTGGCAACACACAGAGTCTCAGGGGCTACTATCTACACGGGGCGCATCTTAAATATGCGGCACTTTCCAAAAAGGTGCATCATTTCACGTACCTCAAAGCCCGTCAGTAGACTCATGACAGCTTCATGCAACCCGCTTTCCGTGGATGAAATCCTTTCAATCACGGTACCCATCAAAGTACGGTGCTCCTCCGAGATAAGCCCACGCCCTAGCTGGTCCTTCAGTATCTCCGACCATGCGCCAGACGGTGCTGGACTCGTCCGATCGCCTTTTTCGAAAGCCGGACTCAGAGGGCTTCAGGTGGCCGTATTACCACCTTCCGGCCTTACCGGATCAGGAGAAACCCTCCGCAACGATACCTCAGGGTCGCCCGCCTCGTGAGGCGGTATGGCAGGGGGAGGTGTTCCGCTCTCCATCTTCTCCAGAAGAGGATCCCCCGAAGACGACCTCTGCTGAGAGGGGCTAAGGTCCGAACTACAAGGTAAATTTTCGGTTATTCTTCTCAGAATTAAAAGCAAAGATTTCTCTCCTTATTTAAACATCCTCTCTACTTACGGCTCGGTGGAGGGCTGATCCCCTTGGGGGCACAGTACGGCCGAGGTATCCCCCGGCGCAGGACCCTCTGGCGAAGATTTCTTCCCCCGCTTTGTGACCATGGTCCCCGGGTCTTCAGAGGTGGTCCTCTTCTTCCCCTGGGTAGAGGAATTTTCGATTCCTCCTTTCCCAACAGACTCCGTCGAGGAGGCAGTAGCTCCCTTGTCCCCCTCCTCGTTCTCTTCCAAAGGTACGATCTCCAGCATCCTGGTCAACACGGGATTCCGCGAGGTCTCAGGAAGGGGGCCGGACACCTGATTAACTTCGCCTGCGCTACCCACTCCTCTTTCAAAGAAAACTCTTTTAAGGGTGATGTTGTGATGAATGAACGGATGGTGTGTCCGGAAATAGGGCTACTTACTTGAGTATCCGGACGATTGCAGCTTAGTCCTGCGTCCTCTGTAGAATCCGGACACATTACTTGTGATCCGAAGAACAATTTGTACATCTCCACGGGCGTCATGCCAAGAAAGTGTTGGAGAGCTCGCGGTCCCTCTAGGTTGAACTCCCATAGACGGAGAGGGCACCGTTTGCAAGGCAGGACTCGGCGAATTAACATAACCTGCGTCACCACGACCAGACTGATGTCTCTTTCTAGAAGATCTCGGATGCGGCCTTGCAATAGGGGCACGTCTTTTGCCGGCCCCCAGTCCAGCCCATGACGCTAGTCGGGGCGGGGACCCGAGCGGAAAACAAGCGGCACCACCCACTTGGTGCCCCTAGGAGCGGTGATATAGAACCACTCTTGTTGCAATAAGCTGAACTCCTCCTGAAAAGAGCCATCGGGCCATGGAGCGTCAGCATTCTTGCTTATAACAGCGCATCCGCACTCCGCGTGCTGTCCCTCGATCATCTTCAGCTCTACTTTAAAGGTCTTAAGCCATAGTCTGAAGTGAGGAGTAACGCGGAGGAAGGCTTCGCACACGACGATAAATGATGAGATATGGAGGATGGACTCCGGAGCTAAGTCGTGAAATTCCAGCCCATAATAAAACATGTGCCCCCTCACGAAGGGATCCGTCGCGAAGCCGAGCCCTCGGAGGAAGTGAGACACGAATACCACACTCTCACCAGGCTCACGAGTAGGAACAACCTGCCCTTGAGTAGGCAGCCTATGCAAAATTTCGCCGGTCAAGAACCTGGCTTCTCTCAGCTTTAGCACGTCCTCCTCCATAACGGAGGAAGGCGTCCATGGGCCTCGAAGGTCGGATCTAGACATCGTCGAAGGTCCGAAGCGCCTGAAATCTAGGGCCATGGGTGTTGGAACTCGAGGCAAAGGGCAAAATCGATTAAGATCGAAAGAAAGGAGTAAGGCCTTGGTCTCTTTATGAGAAGTTGCATACCAAGAGCCCTCCCTGTGACCGTTTGGGACTCGCCTTTGATCAAGAAACGTACCAACGGGCACGATTGGGTTACCCACGTCTGTATTGATGAGAATCCCGTAAATTAAGGGGACACGATCTCTGCTTCGACAAGACTTGCCAACGAAACCGCCTCGCAAAACGCGCTGAGGCGGGACAGTAAAACGATTCGAATAAAGGCTTGGCCGTGGTGTGATGTCATGCTACGGAATACATCAGTAGATTAGATTTGTGTAAATATCATTCTCTCTATGGCCATATGTGGAACTTATTTTGTAGAGCCGGACACTATCCTTGTGTTCAAAATCTTCTACGAAGTATTCGGAGGAGGAACCCGCCTTGCAATGCCGAAGACAATTTGCACGCCGGACTCCTCGTCATTGAAGCCTGGTTCAGGGGCTACTGAGGGAGTCCTGGATTAGGGGGTGTCTGGATAGCCGGACTATAACCTTTGGCCGGACTCTTGGACTATGAAGATACAAGATTGAAGACTTCGTCCCGTGTTCGGATGGGACTTTCCTTGGCGTAGAAGACAAGCTTGGCGATACGGATATGTAGATCTCCTTCCGTTGTAACCGACTCTGTGTAACCCTTGCCCTCTCCGGTGTCTATATAAACCGGAGAGTTTTAGTCCATAGGACAGAAGAACAAAAATCATACCATAGGCTAGCTTCTAGGGTTTAGCCTCTCTCATCTCGTGGTAGATCTACTCTTGTACTACCCATATCATCAATATTAATCAAGCAGGAGTAGGGTTCTACCTCCATCGAGAGGGCCCGAACCTGGGTAAAAACATTGTGTCCCTTGTCTCCTGTTACCATCCGCCTAGACGCACAGTTCGGGACCCCCTACCCGAGATCCGCCGGTTTTGACACCGACAGGAGTTCTCCCCAGACCCTTCCAGGGTGGCCGCCGAGTCCTGCTCCTCCTCCTCGTCAAAGGACACCACCACCGGGGCCTCGGAGGGCGCCGACGACACAAGACAACGCCCATCAAAGACAGGCATGGCGACAACAATCTTTGCCCCATCCGGGCGGCGGTACAAGGGAGCGAAGCTGTCCGTCAGGTACCCCTGGTCATCCCCAACCAAGGAGCAGATGGTCGTGCCCAGCTCTTTGTCAGAAAGGGCCTCCGTACACAGGAGGACGTCATCCCCTTCGTCCCTGAGCTCCAATAGGGGGCGCGCACGCCTGGAGGGGAGCCACGCGCTGCGCCATGAACTCCTTCACGATCATGGCTCCTGTGAGCTTCGCCGTCCTTGAGATACCAGGCTTCAGGTCGGTGGTCATCTTCTCCAGCACCGGCTCCGCCCGAGGGTCGGTGAGCTTCACGCAGAGCCACCCGTCGTGGGACACGGGCATCTCCATCGGCAACACTAGCCGGGGGTGGGAGCACTTGGCGTCCATCAGGACCCACTTGCTCCTGAAGCCCTCGGCCTTCTTCCCGGCCTTTGAGATCGTGTTGGTCTTGTTGGTTGCGAAAAAGTTGATGCACCCGGAGCAGTGGCCCTCCTTGATCCGGAGGAAGAGGAAGTGGCATCACTCCAACGTATGCCTCTCAATGGAAGGCAAAGATCGACATGAGGAGGATGGAGTTGGGATGGAGATGGAGGGTCTGAATCTTGTAATGGATTAGGACAGAATAGAAGAAGTCGGAGAAAGGAGGAACCAACCCCGCGACGATGATGCGCATGAAGAAGGGGTAAAAGGTGCTCCATGGGGTCTCTGGCTTGGCGGAGCCAGCCCGGAGCACGGCCTTCCTCTTCTCATCGCCCTCCGCCGTCATCAGGAGTGAGGGAGTCCTAGATTAAAAGGTATCCGGACAGCCGGACTATATCTTTTGGCCGGACTGTTGGACTATGAATATGCAATATTGAAGACTTCGTCTCGTGTTCGGATGGGACTCTCCTTGGCGTGGAAGGCAAGCTTGGCGATACGGATATGTAGATCTCCTCCCATTGTAACCGACTCTGTATAACCCTAGCCCCCTCCGGTGTCTATATAAACCGGAGGGTTTAGTCCGTAGGACAACAACAATCATACTATAGGCTAGCTTCTAGGGTTTAGCCTCTACGATCTTGTGGTAGATCAACTCTTGTACTACTCATATCATCAAGATCAATCAAGCAGGAAGTAGGGTATTACCTCCATCGTGAGGGTCCGAACCTGGGTAAACATTGTGTTCCTTGCCTCCTGTTACCATCCGCCTTAGACGCACAGTTCGGGACCCCCTACCCGAGATCTGCCGGTTTTTACACATACATTGGTGCTTTCGTTGAGAGTTCCACTGTGTCGTCGCTGTAAGGTACGTTTGCCCCTTCGATCATCGACAACGATGCGGTCCTGGGTGAGGTCTTCCTCCCCGGGCAGATCTTCGTATTCGGCGACTTCGCACTACGGGCCAACTCATTTGGCCATCTGGAGTAGATCAAGAGCTACGCCCCTGGCCATTAGGTCAGGTTGGGAACCTTGAATTGCACTGCCGATATCCGCGGAGACTTGATCTTAGACGGATTCGGGCCCATGCCAGGTGTGCCGCATGTTCGCGACGAGCACGATATAGCTCTGTCGTCGGACAGTGTTCTGGAGATCACGCGAGCAACCACTCCGGCCTTCAGTCCGGAACAGATTGCACCATCCGAGGATGGGCGGATAGACCCCGCATCGGAGGTCGCACCCTCAGTGGCGATAGAGCCGGATACTAACCTTACCCCTCATGAGAGCCGTGACGCCGGACTACTGGACTCGTCCCCGGCCACGGACTCCGAACCACTCGCGCCCATACCTATCGAATCCGATTGGGCGCCGATCATGGAGTTCACCTCCACGGATATCTTTCAGCCCTTGCCGTTCGGCGACATACTTAACTCGTTAAAATCTATCTCCCTATCTGGAGAACCTTGGCCGAAGTATGTCCGACTAGAGTGGGATGCGGATGATGAAGAAATTCACTCCCCACCCACCACCCACTTAGTAGCCACTGTCGATGACTTAACCGACATGCTCAACTTCGACTGCGAAGACATCGATGGCATGGACAACGATGGAGGAGACGAACAAGAACCACTGCCCACGGGGCGTTGGACCACCATCTCATCATATAATATATATATATGGTGGACACACCCAAAGAAGGTGATGGTGACAAGACAACGGAGGACGAGCCCCCCAAGAAGCAACCCCAGCGCCGACGTCAGCGGCGCCGCTCTAAGTCTCGCCACAGCAAAAGCGCTGATACTGGCACAGGAGATAAAAGTACTCCGGACAGTGCCGAGGATGATGACACCTCCAGCACGATCTAGAGCCGGAGGATGAACAAGCCAGCCCTCCTAAGAGAGCGGCAGAGGGAGAAATGGAGGACGACAACTATATGCCTCTCTCCGAAGACGAAGCGAGCCTCAACGATGAAGAATTTGTCGTGCGTGAGGATCCCGTCGAGCACGAGCGCTTTAAGCGCCGGCTTATAGCCACAGCTAATAGCGTGAAGAAAAAGCAGCAACAGCTTCGAGCTGATCAGGATCTGCTAGCAGATAGATGGACTTAAGTCCTTGCGGCCGAGGAATATGAACTCGAACGCCCTTCCAAGGGTCACCCAGAGTGCAGGCTGCTACCCCGACTTGAGGAGGAAGCATGGAAACCTACATCACCAGCGTACGATGCGGCTGATCGGCCACCTCGTGGCCGAGATAGAGAGGCAGTCCGGCCTGAAAATCAGCCTACACCCCGCCGCCATTCAAACAAAAACACCAAGGAACCGCGAAACACACGAGACCTGCGAGACGTATTGGAAGACAGGGCAAAACACTCAAGATCGATCTACGGATCACGAGGCTGTGCCCCTACAAGGGACGGTGACGGCCTCGCCAGATACAGTAAAAGCAAGTCCGGACGGGCCAAATACAACAGGCAGGACTCATATGAGCTGCGTCGCGACATAGCCCAGCACAGAGGCGCGGCACACCCCCTATGCTTCACAGACGAAGTAATCGAGCATGAAT
The DNA here is from genome assembly GCA_032464435.1 of Aegilops umbellulata. Lineage (NCBI taxonomy): Eukaryota > Viridiplantae > Streptophyta > Magnoliopsida > Poales > Poaceae > Aegilops > Aegilops umbellulata. Next base: position 144,962,003 of record CP136059.1, on the reverse strand, counting down.
TCCCAGAAGGTTTTTAACCTGTAAATATCGAATCATATGATGGTACAACAGATCCCGCGGTATGGATCGAGGACTTCCTCCTAAACATCCACATGGCCCGCGGTGATGATCTACATGCCATCAAGTACCGAGCTCGGCATTGGCTTAATAGCTTGCCAACAGACTCCGTTGGCTGTTGGGAGGATCTGGAAGATGTCGGATTTCGTGTTCCGGCAGACCTTGAGGTTCGAACACTGGGGTGCGCACGGAGATCTCTCCCCTACTGATCTATGTCCGATCTCCTCGCGTGATTTGAGCTGGAAACAATGAACAACACAAGAGACACGAGGTTTATACTGGTTCGGGCCAACGTTGTGGTGTAATGCCCTACTCCAGTGTGTGGTGTGGTGGATTGCCTCAGTGGCTGATGATGAACAGTACAAGGGAAGATAAGCCTCATGAGAGGTGTTCTTGAGCTAGTGCGGAGTGTTCTACTTGGTCTGGGTCTATCCAGATTCGATCTAACTGCCCTCTACTCTGTGGTGGCTAGCTCTATTTATAGAGGCCCTGGGCCTCTCCCCAAATAATGAGCGGGAAGAGCGCCAACAATTTGCCATTTTGAAGGGGAACATCTAGTATAAGTTATCCTGACCAAAGGTGGTCTTCGGCTGCCAAAAGCACTGGTGATGACGCCGTCTTGGGCTCCACGGTGACCTCTGTCCTGCCGCTCTGCTGGTCTTGGTCTCGTTGCACCAGAATGGTAACCTTTGCCCGATGCCTTGGCCTGTGCTTGCCCCCTTTGCACCAAAGAGGAAACAAGGACACTGCGCAGGCCGGCGCCCGCCTGGTCTCGATCGTCATGGCTTGCGTCACAGGCTCCTCGCGAGGTACCCCTGCCTTGATATCTCTGCTTCCTCGCGAGCCTGCCTGATAAGGCTGCCTTTGGGAAGCTTTCTGTCGTCTGCCCCGCGAGGCTTGGCCCCTCTCGAGGGTCTTGAGCTTTAGCTGATGTAGATGGGCCACGCTGGGCCCCCACTTGAGCCACGCCGCAGGCCGCAGGCAGGCAAGTCTGGGGACCCCAATTCCCAAAACGCCGACAGTAGCCCCCGGGCCCAAGGTGCGCCTGGGCTTGGCCTAGCAGGGAAGCAAAGGGGCAAGCGCGAAGCGCCGCGGGCTCCAAAAGCCAGTGGCCTTGGGTGCCGCGTGGCGGTTGATTGGACGTGGGTGTCTGCGCTTTCCCGCAACGCCTCGCTATGCACCCGGCTAAGCGGACCCGTAGTTGCACACAGTTGTCCCTCCTTTCCGCTACTCGCTTGCCTCCTACCTTTCCTTCTTCTTCGAGCTCCAACTTCCGCCGCCAATCCGGCTCGAGTTCTTCCTCCTCTTCACCGTCGTGGCACCGACGAAGAAGGGGAGGGAAAAGAAGTCCGCGCCTTCGCCCCGCACGCCTCCGGCGGCGACCATCGCCGTTGCTCAGTCGATCATTCTCAATCCAGAAGCCTTGAACAAGGTCCGCTCCACCCTTGCCACTATATTCAACGAGTGCGGCAGGACCACAGTCTAGCCTGCGTCCCATGCCTCCCTTGATAGGATCGTCACGGAGGTCTGATTCTTCGTCGATGCCCTATGGGCGGGTCTGGTTCCCTCCTTTTCTGCCTTGTTCAATGCGGTGCTCTCCCATTATCAGATCCGCATGATGCACCTCAGGCCGGGGTCCATTACTCTTCTGGCTGTCTTTGCTTTTATTTGCGAGGCGATGATAGGCATTCCTCCTTCCGTTGGCCTGCTGCGCCACTTCTTTTCCTTCGCCTGAGCGACCCCACTCAGTGCTCAGGTTGTGTGAGCTTCTTAGCCGTGCCAGAGACGACCGCTTCAGGGATCGACTTCGGCTTTCCTCCTCCTGAGGCCAGGTTCTGAGAGAGGTGGCTTTACGTGGACGCTGGAGTGCCCAACCCTCTGCTCTAGCACCCGACCTCGCCTGCTGTTCCTCATGCAGGTTGGGATCATGAGATGCTCGTGAGCCCTTGGCTCGCCTTCATCTGACGCCGCTTCAAGAGTTTGAGGGCGCTCAATGTGACAGCACCCAAGGTGGTGAAGGAGTTCCTCCAATGTCGCATTGCTCCTCTCCAGTGCCACCCTCGCCGGATGTGGAACTTTGTGGGGCACAGAGACCGCATGCGGCTTCAGGAGGAGGACTTGGCGCCCGAAGTGCTGCAGACGGTGCTTAGGGTCTTGACTGGCGATCCTTCCCCAGGCAGCCTTCGGAGTAATGGTGTCCTCTTGTATCTTTGCTCTAGCAGGGCCGATTTTGTGAGGCAGATGCCCAGCTTTGACGAGTGGGCGCTGTGCCTGGCTGGCTGCACGGGGCCCCGCGAGAACCCAGCCGTCGTGGTGGCTCCCCCTGCCGCCCACAGCGGTCCTTCCTCGGGGCGACAGGGCGGGGAGACGAGAACCGGCGGCAGTTGAGGCGACCGATGTCGAGGTGCCGACGCCGCGTGAAGCCTCGAAGGTGGCGTCCCCCGAGGCCCGCCCTGGAGCGGCGGTGGGTGCGGAGTTGTGACCTATGATTCCTGAGGCTGGGGCTCCCGAGGCCCCAACCGTTCTTCACGAGGCGACGCCTGACGGCGCCCCCCAGGCTGACTCCTCCGGCGATGATCATCTTGTCGCTTCTTCCGCACCAGAGACTGACCCCTGCGCCGAGCGCTTGGGTCGGTTCCGCGTAGACATCGAGGCCCTCCGCAGGAGGAAAGAGGCCTTGGGTGGCAACGACCGCCCTTGCCGCTTGCTGAAGCGCAGGAAGTACTTTGCCATGGACGAGTATGTCTTCTTCTTTCTCTGCTTATTTACTTCGTTATCCCTGCGACTGATTGTGGCCTTTCAGGCCCTGCCCTGTGAAACTCGCCGAGTCAGCCCGGGAGCCATCCCCCAAAGCCTCGCCTTCTCCGCTGGCCCTGGGCGTGCCGAGCTCGAGCGGCACCCCTGCTGCCAGACCGGTAGGTGGAGTGGTCCGTCCCGTTGGGCACCTCGAGCGTGCGCGCCCGCTGTCCTTTCTTCATGAGTCCTCCTGGGGCACATTCGGCTTGCCCCGCGTTCCTCCTCTGATCATAGATGGTGAATGGCTGAAGTCTGTCTACGACTCCTCCTCCGTGGGTGGACCGACGCCAGGCCGGATTCCCAGAGAGGTCCGTTCGGCGATGGCTAGGGCGCCAGCCCCCAGCCCCGCGCCGGGAGGCGGCTTGTCGCCTTGGGGCCCTCTGCATGCTCCGGTGGAAGAGGGTGATGCAGAAGACATGCTCAGGCGCGCTCGGGAGCGACGCGCCCTTCGCGAAGAGTTCCTCCTGAGGGCGTCGGATGCGGTGAGCTGGATCGGGGCAGAGCTTGCTGACGAGGATGCGCGCCTCGAGGTCGAAGGTTTGCGCCTTGTTGAGGACAGGCGCAAGCTAAAGGTAGCCATCGCCCTCGTGCGTCAACAACGTGATCTCGACAACACGAAGGCTGAAGCGTCGCTGGTGGCTTCGCGAGAGGCCTACTCCCAGGCCGTCGAGGAGGCTCGGGAAGCAGATCGACGGCGCGAAGGTGCAGATGAGCGCGTATGGGAGCTCCAAGCCTGGAGCAACTCTCTAGAGCAGCAAGTGGAACTGCGCCAGGCGGCCCTTGCATCGATGGAGGGGCCCCCTGTTGACCGGGCGGAGCTCCTGAAGCGCGAGGAGGCGCTGACGCTAGAGGCCGCCGAGCGCACCCTCGATCTTGAGCGGTTGGAGACGAGGGAGCAACTGGTGGCTCGGCCGGAGGATGTTGTTGCCGCGCGCGAAGCCCGGGCCCAGGAAGAAGTCGATCGCCGTGTGGCGGAAGCTCGCTCAGCCTTCGAGCGCGAATACGAGATGATGTTGGGGCTGATCAAGGCCGAGGCTGAGGGCAGGACCGCAGCCCTCAGGGCCAAACTGGCTGAGGTGACGCTGCATGCGGACTCCTTCACGGACGCCCTCAGCACAGCACAGTCGGAGTTGTCCTCTTCCCGGGCCGACCAGCTTCTTCTCCAACAAAGGGTTGATGACGCCGAGGCCACCGCACAGCGGAATGAGGACGAGATCCATCAGCGGCGGGTTCTGGAGCATGAGCATGCCCCCATGCGTCAAACGCTCAGAGAAAGGGCCAACACTGCCCTGGGCAACATCTGTGAGGCTGCCGCTAAGGAGCCGCACGAGGTCAGCTACGCCGGCAACCTCCAGTTTTTCACCGACGTGGTGACGCTTCTGGAGAACCGTTCCGAGAGGTCCCGTTGGCTTGTCGAAGAGAGGAGCTGAGCCTTGCTCGGGCACGCCTTCTCCGGAATCTTCAGCTATCTGCAGGGCAGGGACCACACTTCGACTTCGACGCTGCCATCCCACCCGTGCCCATAGCCGTCCGGGGCGACCTGGCGTGATGGGTGGAGGACAACATGGACGCCCTCGTCAGGGACTTTGTGTCTGATGATGACGACATGGTCGTGGCCGCCAATGAAGGCGGTGTTGTGGAAGAGCCTGGCGCTGACGGGGATGCTGGCGGCGGTGGCGACAATGTTAGCGACGCCAGCGACGCCTCCGGGGATGCCCCAGAAGATGCGGTGAGTGATATGTCTGACTGATTGCGTGTCACTGCTGTTTATCCTGCACGAAGTAGATTCGGGCTTGGCCCTGAAGAATGTAAGACGATTTTGGGAGGGGAAGTCCCTCATGTAAAGATTTGCAATCAGTAACCTGGTGAGCATAATGTGGCGTGTGAACTTAGCCGCCGGCCCAGTGATGGGTCAGCTGACTTGTGTACCTCCCAACCCCGGCAAGTCTCGAGCGGGCCTGCGGGGGCCGCCGTGCCTCAGGTGTCTTCTGATTAACTTGCGGATTCCGTTATGAGAACCTCCAGAGAGGGTGCAGTAGCAACGGGCCTGGTTGTAAACGTGCCTGGCCCGGCTCGCGAGGGGCTCACAAGGGGGGGCAGCCAATGCTAACTTTGGATGCAAAGTCGAAACCAGAACACGAGAGATTGCTCAAACGAGACTAAACACCCCTTCCCCCAAACACACGCAAGTCTCGAGCTCAAATCCAGCTTAAATCCAAATCGAAGTACCTTGTCAACAAGGAAAGGCAAAAAGCAAAAGGCCGCGTCCGGCACCTAGTCCAGTCTTCGCCGTCCTCTCACCAGCACGGGGCTAAGTGCTGCCACAGGGCATGGGCGGGAGCCCCCGAGGCCCGAGGGTGGCTCTCCGAAGACTCCAGGGCGTGTACAGCCCCACTCGTTATTACGTGAGAGTGTCACGGGGCGGCGAGCTTCACAGGCATTGGGCCTTCTTCACAGGTACCGGCCTTGCTTCATATCGCCAGGCGAGGGCCCCGCCTTGCGCCTCACTCTTCCGCCATTGACGGTGACCCGAAACCGGGACGATGCCAATGGGGTAGAGCGGTCGCCAGCGGTTCACCCGACGACCACGGGTCCTCTGCGGGGGCAGGCCCTTGGGCACCTCCCGGGCAGAGGGCCTACCTCCTGAGAGTGCCTTGCTCCAATCGCCGCGGGGACGAACCCGAATCTCGGCCCCTCTCCTGCAGCCCCCTGCGCCCTCCTCCCGAGGGGTATGAGGCTGCAGCATTGGGGTAGCCATCTGCTGCGGTGACCTGTATCTCCTGCGACCCATGGTTAGCATAAGCTTGCTCCTGGGGGATGAGTGGTACCCGATAGTTGCTGCCGCCGGTGCGGTTGTCAAGGCTCTCTTGGGGTTCCTGAAAGAGCTCAGCTTCTAGCGCCTCCTCGTCCCAGCCTGTCCCGAGGAACGAGCCATGATCTTCTTCCAGCGCGCACCCCTGACCCACCATGCGGGGCCCATAAGCTTCTGGGGCCACCGCCCCGTGGGCCTCGCCGTAGCTCCCCACGTGCCACGCAGTCTGGCATGGAGCACCGTCTTGGGGGCGACGGTGCGGCGGTCCGCCAAAGCCGAAGGCCGCAGCGCGCGCCCCTTCGCTGGCCTGAGAAGGGGCCGACGTGACTTGTCGCCCGGTGCCGGCAGAGGTGTTGGCGCTGAACGGGCCCTGGAGTCCGCTGGAAGTTGCGTGCGCACGCACAATGCCGCCATATGGCCTGCCTTGGGTGTGGGGTGGCAGCTGGACGCAGAAAGGGGGTGTTCCTGAGGCGGCAGCGTCCAGGAGCTCGGCCACTCGCTCCAACAACACGTCGCGGCCGCCCTCCAGTAGCCGGCACCGTAGCAGCTCTCGGGCCACCGTAAGCGCGGCCCTGGAGTTCGCTTGCTCCCGTCGGGTGTACGGCGATGTGGACGCAGTGTGGTTTGATGCCCTTGCTGCGGCCCGCACCTGCCGTGGTGTGAGGGCAGGCGGCGTCTGGCCGCGTCGCCCATGCCCTGCAGCGCCCTGCGGAGCGCGGGCTGCCTGAGGCGCAAGGTTGAGGTCGCCCTGAGCCGGTGACATGGCGTGGGCAGGCCACGCCACCCAGCAATAGGCGTTAGCTGCCGGGTGGCTTGACATCTGAACGGCAAGGCGACGGAACGCGACGCGGAGGAAGAAGGATTCCGGCGCTCCCCTACCTGGCGTGCCAAATGTCTGATTTTGGGTTCCGGCAGACCCTTGAGGTTCGAACACTAGGGTGCGCGCGGAGATCTCTCCCCTACCGATCTACGTCCGATATCCTCGCGTGATTTGAGCTGGAAACAACGAACAACACAAGAGACACGAGGTTTATACTGGTTCGGGCCACCGTTGTGGTGTAATACCCTACTCAAGTGTGTGGTGTGGCGGATTGCCTCAGGGGCTGATGATGAACAAAACAAGGGAAGAACAGCCTCGCGAGAGGTGTTCTTGAGCTGGTGCGGAGTGTTCTACTTGGTCTGGTTCTATCCAGATTCGATCTAACTGCCCTCTACTCTGTGGTGCCTAGCTCTATTTATAGAGGCCCTAGGCCACTCCCAAGATAATGAGCAGGAAGGGTGCCAACAATTGGCCATTTTGAAGGGGAACATCTAGTACAAGTTATCCTGACTAAAGGTGGTCTTCGGCTGCCAAAAGCACTGGTGATGACGTCGTCTTGGGCTCCACGGTGACCTCCGTCCTACCGCTCTGCTGGTCTTGGTCTCGTTGCACCGGAATGGTAATCTTTGCCCGATGCCTTGGCCTGTGCTTGCCCCCTTTGCACCAAAGAGGAAACAAAGACACTGCGCAGGCTGGCGCCCGCCTGGTCTCGATCGTCATGGCTTGCATCATGGGCTCCTCGCGAGGTACCCCTGCCTTGATCTCTCCGCCTCCTCGTGAGCCTTCCTGACGAGGCTACCACTGGGGAAGCTTTCTGTCGTCCGCCCCACGAAGCTTAGCCCCTTGCGAGGGTCTTGAGCTTGAGCTGATGGAGATGGGCCGCGTTGGGCCCCTACTTGAGCCACGCCGCAGGCCGCTGGCAAGAAAGTCTGGGGACCCCGTTCCCAGAACGCCGACAGAAGACACATTCCTCGACAATTTCCAGGGCACTTATGTGCGACCACCAAATGCCGATGACTTGAGCCACATAATTCAGCAGCCATGGGAATCAGCCAGGCAATTCTGGACACGGTTCCTAACAAAGAAAAATCAAATTGTCGATTGTCCGGATGCAGAAGCCTTAGCGGCATTCAAGCACAACATCTGTGACGAGTGGCTTGCCTGGCACCTCGGCAAAGAAAAGCCGAAGTCTATGGCAGCACTCACGACACTCATGACCCGCTTATGCGCAGAAGAGGATAGCTGGCTGGCTCGTAGCAATACCATATCAAGGAACCATGGCACTTCGGATAGTAACGATAGGCCACGTTGCAACAAACACAAGTGCCGCAGCAACGGCGATAACACCGAGGATACGGCAGTCAATGCCGGATTCAGGGGCGTTAAATCCGGTCAGTGGAAAAAGCCATTCAAAAGAAGCACTCCGGGCCCGTCCAGTTTGGACCGCATACTCGATCGCTCGTGTCAAATACACAACACCCCCGATAAGCCAGCCAATCACACCAACAGAGAATGCTGGGTGTTCAAGCAGGCCGACAAGTTAAACACCGAAAACAAGGAAAAGGGGCTGCACAGCGATGACGAGGAGGAGCCACGGCCACCGAATACGGGAGGACAGAAGAGGTTCCCCCCACAAGTGAGGACGGTGAACATGATATACACAACCCACATCCCCAAAAGGGAACGGAAGCGTGCACTAAGGGACGTATATGCGATGGAGCCCGTCGCCCCAAAGTTCAACCCATGGTCCTCTTGTCCGATCGCTTTCAATCGCAGAGACCGCCCCACTAGTATACGTCATGGTGGATCTGCCGCATTGGTCCTAGACCCCATCATTGACGGATTTCACCTAACTCGAGTCCTTATGGACGGCGGCAGCAGCCTGAACCTTCTCTATCAGGATACAGTACGCAAAATGGGTATAGACCCCTCGGGGATCAAGCCCACAAAAATGACCTTTAAAGGCGTCATCCCTGGTGTAGAAGCCCACTGTACGGGTTCAATCACGCTGGAAGTGGTCTTCGGATCTGTGGACAACTTCTGAAGCGAGGAGTTAATCTTTGATATCGTCCCGTTCAACAGCGGCTATCATGCACTGCTGGGGTGAACCGCATTTGCAAAATTCAATGAGGTACCGCATTACGCATACCTCAAGCTCAAGATGCCAGGACCTAGGGAAGTCATCACAGTCAATGGAAACAGAGAGCGCTCACTCCGTACGGAGGAGCACACTGCGGCCCTTGCAGCGGAGGCACAAAGCAGCCTTTTAAGGCAGTCCACCAGTTCGGCGATAAAACCCTCGGACACCGTCAAGAGCGTCCGGAGTAACCTGCAACAGGATCGCCTAGCGCGTTCAGAGCTCGCCTAGCAATTTGGCCCCCGCCCAAGTCTCCACCGAACGGCGAAATTTGTGCAGCGCGTACATAATTACGCATTGAAAATACCATGGGTATAGGCAGGGGCACGATCATGGCGCGTCCCACAATGCGGCTCAACCGCGCTAGGGGCTTACTACCTTCATCACTCTCTCTCTTTTAGGACTTTACTCTCTAGAAGGCCTATCCGGCAGCACGATTGCCAGACACATGATACAACACCCAAGGGGGCAGGAAGCAACGTCGTACAATGAAATCCCCAGGTGGTCTCTGATAATGAGTTAAATAACTGACTTAAGATACCAGTCCGCAGCTTGCCCTTGGATGGGACATGTCAAATAGTCATATTTTTTGCTTACCGCACTACTTGTACCAGTATGCTTCGGCGCATTTCTTAAATAAACAATGCATAGTACTAGTCTATTATTGCATTCTATCTTCTTTTATATATATATGTTCATTTATGACAACCAGCACCCGTACACTCTGGTACGGCTAATACGCCAGGGACTTCCGTATACCCCATAATTCGGCGTGAGAATTCCGAACACTTTCGAAAGTGCGGCGTCCCGAACTTATAGCATTATATGCATCAGCTCCGAATCATGTCTTGGGTCAATAGGTGGGTTTGCCCGGCTCCCATGTTTTGGTACCTTACGTTCCGCTATATCGGCTAAGGTAGCACTGGGAGAACTACTGTGAATGTGCCCCGATTCTTCCGGTTGAGCACCTCAGTAGAGAAAGCTAAAACTGACTGTCATGATGAGGCGAGAGTTGGTCGCTGTTCGAGAGGTCACAAGTCCCTAAAGACTTTTTCCGCTACGGGCGACGAGTCGGCCTTGTCCGACTTAGGCGTGTATAGCGCCCCAAATTCGGCCTTCCAAACACTAGGGGCTTCGCCAAAATTTAAAATTGTAGACTTCTATGGCTAAGTGAGAGCGATAAAGCATTACAGTCCGATTGCCTGGTTCGTTGCGCTAAGCACCTCCCTCGAAGGAACCATAAATGGCAAAAAGAATGCCCAGATTTATCCCGAACACCCCAGCACTAGTTGCATGGGGGCTGAAGCCGACGACTAGCAACTCTCAGATTTTATAAAGACCGCACAAAACATAATATTTTAAATTCGAAAGCGTTGCATAGCGCAAATGAACTAGTTTTCATAATACAGGATCACACGAGCAAGTTCATTCAAAAATTACATCCTTCGCACACTTGTCCGCTACAAGATGGGCACCCTTTAGGACACCCTCATGATACATTTCAGGGTGGCGATGCTCCTTGCCCTGCGGTGACCCCTCCTTCACCAGCTTCTCGGCGTCCATCTTGGCCCAGTGCACCTTCGCACGGGCAAAATCCCTACGGGCACCCTCGATGCAGACGGACCGCTTTATGACTTCCAGCCGTGGGCAGGCATCCAGAAGCCGCCTCACCAGACCAAAGTAGCTGTTGGGAAGGGAATCGTCAGGCCACATCTGGACTATAAGGCCCCTCATGGCCTGTTCGGCCGCCTTGTGGAGCTCGACCAGTTGCTTCAGCTGGTCGCTCACAGGCATCGGTTGTTCGGTCCCAATATACTGAGACCAGAACAACCTCTCCGTCGAGCTCCCCTCCTCGGCCCGGTAGAACTCCGCGGCATCAGACACGCTGCGGGGCAGATCTGCGAACGCTCCTGGAGAGCTCCGAACTCGGGTAAGTAAAAGGAAATTTTCTTTTACATGCTTGCTTTGCATAATGAATGCCTTACCCGCCGCTATCTTCTTCACCGCCTCAATTTCCTGGACAGCCTTTTGGGCTTCGGCCTTGGCATGTTTTGCGCTTTCGAGGGCCTTGGCAAGCTCGGACTCTCGCGTCCTCGAGTCAAGGTCCAAGGACTCGTGCTTCTTCACGAGCTCCTGGAGCTCTTGCTGCACCTCGCCTACTCGGGCTTCTTGTTTTTCTCACTCGATGCGCTCCATGGCCGCTTTATTTTCTGCCTCGGACAACGCCTGCTTCAGGGTCGCCACTTCGGTCGTGGTCCCTGGCACATTCATGATGATCCTATTCTCTTGCAACAAAAATTTGCCCTTCTTCTTTATAAACAAGGTCTCCTCGAGCTGCTTCTTGGCACGGCCGAGTTCCTCCTTGGACCGCTCGAGGTTTTGCTTCAGTGCGGCGACCTCCGCAGTACGTGCGGCCGTAGCCAGCAGTGAAGCCTGCATACGAATATAGACATATTCACATTAGACTCCTGCAGTTATTATTCGATCCTCTATTCGGCTTTTCTTTCCGAACGCCAAACAGAGCATCAGGGGCTACTGTCTATGCGGCGATATTTTCCTACATTTTGAATACTCACCTAAGACCCTGTTAGGAGGCTGGCATAGGCTTCAGTCAGTCCGCTCTTGCCACACTGAACCTTTTTGATTACCGCACTCATGATAGTGTGGTGCTCTGGGTGCCTCTGGGTGGACAGAGGTCACCGGCACAGAAAGCTTGCCCCTCTTAGCAGGGGGTCGCCTGCCGGAGTCCGGGACCACTGGTGGGTTCGGCGCGGTGTTCGGCTGATGGCCGAACTTGGAGCCCGTGGGAGTCTTGCTCCCTTTGCACCCAGGGTCCGGAAGGTCGCCTTGAGGCGCCTCCAGGACTACCTCCCCTCGGCTTGGTGCCCTTTGAGACAACACCTCGATGTTGTCCGTAGGGCGAGGGGAGGAGGTGGTCGGAAGTGAATCACTATTCATATCTGACGGGTCCAAAGAATCGTCCGACGAAGATACGTCGATACGTGCTCGGGACGGACTCCATAATCATGTTCGACGTAAGGAGGAGGAGTGCGATAAAAGCATACCATGAATTACTCTGGTATCCGAATACTTACGACTTCGCCAAGGGCTTGTCCCTGGGCAACAACTCGTCTTCGCTGTGAGCGGTGGTCGCGGAGCAGTACGGAAGGAGAGTCCTTTCCTTCTTGAACCCTCCGGCCTCCCCGGTTGGGGCGGCCTTCCTCTTCTTGCCTCCCCCGATTAGAGGGGAAGAATCTTCATCTTCCTCCTCCTCGTCTTCATGAGATGTGTGCGTCTCGGAGTTATCGGACGATGAGTCCGATACCACCTGACGGCGGGAATTCTTTCGAGTCCCCGCAGCCTTCTTCTTGGCCTTCTTCTCCGGCACCTCGTAGGGTGCCGGAGTCAGCATCTCCGTTAGGAGAGCATCTGCTGGATCTTCGGGCAGGGGCGCCGGGCAGTTGATCTGCTGCGCTGTGTCCTCCCAGTCCTGTCAAAGGCATAGAAGCTCACATACCGCACATGATTAAGCTGGGGAAAGTAAACATCCTACAAGCTTTAGGAAACTTACCGGATTCGCAGGGCAATTCGCGCTAAGCCCGTGGTCCTCGGTAAGAGAAGGAGGGACCTCGGCGCCCTTGAATAGCACCCTCTAGACGTCCTTGTGCGTCGTGTCGAAGAGCTCGTGCAGAGTCTGGTGCTGGGCCGGGTCGAACTCCCATAAATTAAACGCCCGTTGTTGACACGGGAGGATCTGGCAGAAGAGCATGACCTGGACCACGTTGACAACCTTGAGTTTCTTGCTTATCATGTTCCGGATACACTTCGGAGTCCGGTCAGCTCCACTGATGAACCCCAGGACAAGCCCTTCTCTTTCCAGGAGGTAAGCCGCATGGGGATCCCGGATCGGAACTCGGGGGCTGCCACCCAGTTGGTGTCGCATGGCTTGGTGATGTAGAACCACCACAATTGCCACCCCTTTATGGTCTCCACATGGGAGCCCTCCAGCCATGTGACATTGGGCATTTTTCCCACCATGGCGCCTCCTCATTCCGATTGCTGACCGCCCACAACCTTTGGCTTGACATTGAACGTCTTCGGCCATAGGTCGAAGTGGGGTTGGGCGTGGAGGAAGGCCTCGCACACGACGATAAACGCCGATATGTTGAGGGTAAAGTTCAGGGCTAGATCATGGAAGTCAAGCCCATAGTAGAACATGAGGCCGCGGACGAACGGGTGAAGGGGGAATCTCAGTACGCGGACGAAGTGGGTGAGGAAAACTACCCTCTCATAAGATTCCGGGGTAGGGACGATCTGCCCTTCATCGAGCAGCCGGTGTGCGGTGTCCGCGACCAAGTATCCGGATCCCCATAGCTTGCTAATGTCCTCCTCCGTGACGATGGATTTCATCCACTTGCCTCCCGCTCCTGACATGGTTGGAGTGGTATGAGGAGAAAGGTGCGAACTTGGGTGTTGGAGCTCGAGTGCGCAAGAATGGATGAGCGAGGAGGAAGAAGGCATAGGTGAAAAAAGGTGAACCCTTATCCCTTTATAAAGGCGGACGACACTATATGCCTCCACTAGCCCGGTTAACTCGCTTATTCCCCAAGCGCCGCGATTGATGGCGCGGTTGGGTTACCCACGTCCGTATTGATGAGAATCCCTTGATAAGGGGACATGATCTGTGCTTCGACAAGATGTACCAATGAAACTGCCTCGCGATATGCGCCAAGGCTGGTTGAGAAAAACGGTTTGAATAATGACCGGGTCATGGTATGATGTCATGATATCGAGTGCGTCAATAGATAAGATTGGTGGAAATATTATTCTCCCTACGGTGGTATGTGGAACTTGCTTTGCAGAGCTGGACACTATTCTTGTGTTCAAGATCTTCTATGGAGTATTTGGAGGAGGAACCCGCCTTGTAATGCCGAAGACAATCTGCGCGACAGACTCATTGTCATTGAAGCCTGGTTCAGGGGCTACTAAGGGAGTCCTGGATTAGGGGGTATCCGGACAGCCGAACTATATCTTTTGGCCGGACTGTTGCACTATGAAGATACAAGATTGAAGACTTCGTCTCGTGTCTGGATGTAGATCTCCTCCCATTGTAACCAACTCTGTGTAACCCTAGCCCCCTCCGGTGTCTATATAAACCGGAGGGTTTAGTCCGTAGGACAACAACAATCATACCATAGGCTAGCTTATAGGGTTTAGCCTCTACGATCTCACGGTAGATCAACTCTTGTACTACTCATATCATCAAGATCAATCAAGCAGGAAGTAGGGTATTACCTCCATCGTGAGGGCCCGAACCTGGGTAAACATGGTGTTCCTTGCCTCCTGTTACCATCCGCCTTAGACGCACAGTTCGGGACCCCCTACCCGAGATCCGCCGGTTTTGACACCGACAAGGAGCATGGCGGCAAGGTTCTTCCCCGAGACGCTCGGCGCACTGAGCGTCGGCTCATACCAGGAAGACGGAGGAGCAGCCCGAGATTTGCTGGTCGCCATTGGCTGCAGGTTTGAAGGAGGATCAGGGTGGATCTGGAGTCTTTCGAAGCGAGGAGCAAGAAAGGGGATCTAGAGCAAGACGATTGAAAGCAATTAAGGCAGCGCCGCCCGCGACAGTGTGGGGAAGCGGAGACGCAAGCATCTCGTCAGTCGCCACGCGTCAATCAAGGCCGCAGGTGGTTGGGGCTCGTAGCGCTCCGCACTTGCCCTTTGGCTTCGCCTCGAAGCCAAGTCCGAGCGTGCCTTGGGCCCGTGGGCTACTGTCGGCGTTCTGGGAACCAGGGTACCCAGACTTGCCTGCCTGCGGTCCCCGGTACAACCCACCTTAATTAGCAAACACTCAAGACCCTCACGAGGGGCCGAGCCTTGCAAAGCGGACGACACAAGACCTCCTCAAGGGCGGTCTCACTAGGCTGCCTCATGAGGAGCGGAGAGATCAAGGTGAAGGGGCACCTCGTGAGCTTCCCGTGATGTGAGCCGTGACTACCAATGCCAGGCGGGCGCTAGGCGGGCGCCAGCAGGCGCAGAGTACCCATTGCCTCTTTGGTGCTAAAGGAGCAAGCGCAGGCGAGGAGTCCCGAGGCATCAGGCAAAGGTTTCCATATTGGTGCAACGAGAACAAGACCAGCAGGACGGCAGGACGGAGGTTATCGCGGAGCCCACGACGACATCACCACTAGAGCCTTTGGCACGCGAAGACCACCTTTTGTCAGGATAGCTTGTACTAGTTGTCCCATTTCAAATTGTCTGTTGTGGGATCACTTCCCGCCTAACATTTGGGGAGAGGACCCGGGCCTCCATAAATAGGACTTGCCACCACCTTAGCAAGGGAGGGAGGATTGAGATCATCCTCTACCACACAAGCTCACCGAGCTCAAGAACACCTCTCCTCAGGAGGCTGTTCTTCTCTTGTACTTGTTCATCCCCAGCCTACAAGGCAATCCACCACACCACGCTCGAGTAGGGTATTACACCACATTGGTTGCCCGAACCAGTATAAACTCTTGTGTCCCCTGTTCTTCGAGTTCGACGTGCTGATCTTTGAGATCGTGGTGGGTGAGTGAGCTAGGGGGAGGGATAGATCTTCATGCGCACCATAGTGTTCAAACCTTGTGGGTTTTGCCGGAACACGAAATCCGACACTCAATACCTAGTTCAATCTCATTACCGGCAAGTCTCTTTACTCGTTCCGTAATGCATCATCCTGCAACTAACTCATTAGTCACATTGCTTGCAAGGCTTATAGTGATGTGCATTACCGAGAGGGCCCAGAGATACCTCTTTGATACTTGGAGTGAAAAATACTAGTCTCGATCTATGCCAACTGAACAAATACCATTGGAGACACCTGTAGAGCATCTTTATAATCTCCTAGTTACGTTGTGATGTTTGATAGCACACTAAGTGTTCCTCCGGTATTCGGGAGTTCCATAATCTCATAGTCATAGGAACATGTATAAGTCATATAGAAAGCAATAGCAACAAACTAAACGATCATCATGCTAAGCTAACGGATGGATGAAGTCAATCACATCATTCTCTTAATGATGTGATCCCGTTAATCAAATGACAACTCATGTCTATGGCTAGGAAACTTAACCATCTTTGATTCAACGAACAAGTCAAGTAGAGGCATACTAGTGACACTCAGTTTGCCTATGTAGTCACACATGTACTAAGTTTCCAGTTAATACAATTCTAGCATGAATAATAAACATTTATCATGATATAAGGAAATATAAATAACAACTTTATTATTGCCTCTAGGGCATATTTCCTTCAAAAAATGGCCAACTATTGCTAATAAGATTTAAGAAACCAAATGCTACATTATATGCTTACAAGAAACCAAGAAAGAAGACATTGATTCAGAATTCATCAAAAATTTACGTCCCAGAAGAATCTCAAAATCCCATTTCCTTCCTTCGATTGGGGCATATGGAGGCCTACTTATAACGTGGAATGAACAAATTTTCTCAGGAGAACTCTTCATGTCAATAACTTCTCCATCGACATCCAATTCACTTCTAAACTCAATGGTGATACCTGGATACTGACCAATGTTTATGGTCTTTGCCAGCAAAGTGAAAGAAAAAATTTCCTTTAGTGGTTTGAAAACTTCACAATGCAAGATGATACAGACTAGTTAATAGTGGGAGACTTCAACTTTATCAGATACCCAAGTAATGGAAGCAGTGATGGAGGCAATATTAGTAATATGTTAGCTTTTAATGAAGCAATCAGTAAAAATGGCCTTATTGAAGTTCCCCTTAAAGTTAGAAAATTACCTGGAGCAATATGCAAGAAAACCCATTGCTTGAAAAACTTGATTGGTGCTTCACCTTAGAAGCCTGGACTCTCGAATATCATGCTACCTATGCTTACCCATTAGACAAGACCACCTTAGACCATGTCCCAATCAAGATTCTGTTGGATCATCAATCCCCAAATCCAGTGTCTTCTGATTTGAAAAATATTGGCTGGAACACCATCAATTTAAGGATGTAGTGTACAACATTTGGACCCAAGAGATAAATGAAGAGGGCAGTGCCAAAACCATATCAATGAAGTTTAAAAGGCCGAGGAGGGGACTGCAAATTTGGGCCAGGGAGATTTCAGACTTGAAGGAAATTATTGACTGTGCAAACTTCTTAATCCTGTGTTATGACAATTTTGAGGAATACAAAGATCTCTCCCAGGAAGAATCCAATGGCAGTATCATCATTAAACCCAGTTAGAAACTGTTTTGGAGCACCAAAGAAAATATTGGAAGCAGAGAGCTACAATCAGACAAATTAAGGTGGGGGAAGCCAACACCAATTATTTACAACCTAAAGCTACTATCAAACTCAGAAAAAATTGCATTGCCTTGCTGAAAGATGAAGCAGGTTTTGAACACTATGATCATAATGCTAAGGCTGCTATTCTCTACAGAGCTTTCAAGGACAGACTGGGTACCAAGATAAAGACACAGAGTCCTCTGCTCACTCATGACTTGTTGCACCCCATTCATAATCTCTTCGATTCGGAAGTGCCTTTCACCAGAGATGAAATAGATAAAGTGGTTCAGCATATGCTTGCTCACAAATCACCAAGCCTAGATGGTTTTAATGGAGCTTTTCTTAAACATGACTGGGACATCATTGCACCAGACTCATAGACGACTAAGTATAGACTATTCCGTCATCACTCTGATCCCAAAGCATGATGCAGCATCAAGTCCAGCACACTTCAAACCTATATCCTTGCTTAACTTCACCCTTAAGAATATCATTAAACTGCTGGCAAATAGATTGCAGAAAGTTATCCTTGGTATGGTACATAAAAATCAATATGGACTTCTCAATAATAGATGCATCCAAGATTGCTTGGCCTGGGCATATGAATATATTTATCAATGCCAACGGAGCAAGAAGGAACTCATTCTTCTAAAACTGGATTTTGAAAAGGCTTTTGGTATGATCAGCCATGATACTATTACAGAAGTGATGCAGGTTAAAGGTTTTGGACCTAAATGGATTCAATGGATCAAGATGATCTATGAGACTAGTTTCTCTTCAATTTTACTCAATGGGGTCCCAGGAAAACTATTTCATTGTAAGAAAGGTGTTAGACAAGCGGACCCTCTTTTACCACTAATCTTTGTCATTGCTGTTGATATCCTACAGTCTATGATGAATGAAGCAATGCAAAACTCTATTGTTAGCTCTCCATTAAATCACAGTTCCAGTTCAAATTATCCCATAATCCAATATGATGATGACACCATCCTTGTGGCTCATGCTGAAAAAGACAAGTACAACACATCAAGAACTTGTTACTACATTATGCTGACTATACAGGTCTGAAGGTCAACTACTCTAAATCTACCGTAGTATCTCTTAACACACCTGATACCAAATTGTAAGAGATATCAAACCTCCTTGGTTGCAGTATTGGAACTTTACCTCACAAATATTTGGGACTACCTCTTTGCAGTTCTAAACCTAGAGTGATAGCAGATGTTCCCTTGTTGAGGAGAACTGGACAGAGATTGCTAGGGTGCTCTACCCTTTTGTCCACACGAGACAAACTTACACTCCTCAAGTCAGTATTCCAAGCATTCATGATACCCAAGACTATGCTCAAGCAAATCAACACCTACCTCATGAACTACTTCTGGAGAAAATATGGCTCTACAGATAGAGATGCTACACTCATTTCATGGATTTTTTTTGCAAACCCAAAACTCATGGAGGCCTGGGGGTACTGGATCTGCGTACACATAACCAAGCTCTTCTCATGAAACACCTGCAAAAAATCCTAAACGAAGCAGACATACCATGGGTAAACATTACATAGGAAGCTTACCATCAAGATAGTATCCTAGGAGACGAGATGGTTGGTTCCTTTTGGTGGAGAGCAATTTTAAAGCTGCTTCAACCTTTTAAGAAAATGATTGTTTATAGAGAAGGAAAGGGTGATACTGTCTATTTCTGGAAAGACAGATGGCAAGTGATTACATTGAATAAGAAATACCCTGATCATCATTCGTTTCTAGTCAGTCATGAGGTCACACTCCTTCAAATCTAGCAACAAATAGACTTCAGTGAACACTTCCACAGACCGATTTCACTGGTAACCTATGATCAATTCAATGCTCTTGAAGAATTGGTTAATAGCAGAACAAACTCTTTTGTTCCAGATGTCTGGACCTTAAACATGTCTTCCAAAAAATTATCATCAATGAAACTTTACAAATCAATGATGGGAGTGAGTACAACACACAACATTTTCATGATGGTAGTGAAATCTTCTTGCCATCTCAGGCACAAAATCTTCTTCTGGCTCCTACTGCATGACAGGCTTAGCTCAAGGATTATGATTAAAATAAGAAATATGTATCTGGAAGATTACAACTGTGCTTTATGTTTAGATAAAACAGAGGAAACCATATCACACCTATTCTAGAACTATCCTTTCACTTGGTTATGCTGGAGTTCAATCATACCCACAAGAAATAGAGGCACCTCCACTTTTGATGAAGTGCACCTCTTGAAAGATAGATTACCACCAGTCATTGCAATGGAAATCATTGTCATAGGATGTTTGAGCACATGGATGATCAGAAATGATAAAATCTTCAGGAGAGCACCATCCCATCCAGACTCATGGAAATTCTACCTTAAAGAAGGACTCCAAATTACCAGGATTAGAGCAAAGCAGGCAAAAGCAGAACGGATCAGTTCTTGGATAGTACAAAACTTGTAATTTAATTCCCATGTCAGATCGAACTAGTGTTGGGTGATCCTTTATAGAATTTTGTTTTGTACATATTTTTGATTTTGTGAGAATACCGTAGAACTATTGTTCTATGGTTTCGGCAAAAAATACATAAAACTAAAATTCTAGTGAACAAAGAACCTATACTCTTTGCATTGGTGGACGATGCTACAAGATGGTACTTGTCGGTGTCAAAACCGGCGTATCTCGGGTAGGGGGTCCCGAACTGTGCGTCAAGGCCGGATGGTAACAGGAGACAAGGGACACGATGTTTTTACCCAAGTTCGGGCCCTCTCGATGGAGGTAATACCCTACTCCTGCTTGATTAATATTGATGATATGGGTAGTACAAGAATAGATCTACCATGAGATCAAGGAGGCTAAACCCTAGAAGCTAGCCTATGGTATGATTGTGTATGAAGATGATTGTCCTACGGACTACAACCCTCCGGTTTATATAGACATCAGATATTGTTAGGGTTACACAGAGTCGGTTACAATGGTAGGAGATCTCGAATATCCGCATCGCCAAGCTTGCCTTCCACACCAAGGAAAGTCCCATCCGGACACGGGACGAAGTCTTCAATCTTGTATCTTCATAGTCCAGCAGTCCGACCGAAGGTATAGTCCGGCTACCCGAACACCCCCTAATCCAGGACTCCCTCAGTAGCCCCTGAACCAGGCTTCAATGACGACGAGTCCGGCGCGCAGATTGTCTTCGGCATTGGAAGGCGGGTTCCTCCTCCAAGTCCTTCATAGAAGATTGTAAACACCAAAAATAGTGTCTAGCTCTGCAAAATAAGTTTCCACATATTGCCATAGAGAGAATAACATTAATACAAATCAAATCTGCTAACGTATTCCGCAGTGCGTCATCACACTACGGCCAAGTTCTTTACGAATTGTTTTTACTTTTCCACCTCAACACGTTTTGCGAGGCGGATTCCATGGCACGTCCTGTCGAAGCAGAGATCGTGTGCCCTTTTTACGGGATTCTCATCATTACGGACGTGGGTAACCCAATCGTGCCTGTTAGCACGTTTCCCTCGATTAAAGTCGAGCCCCAAACGGTTACGGGGAGGGCTCTTGGTATTCGACCTCTTATAAAGAGACCAAGGCCTTACTTCTTTATTCAATCTCAAGCGTGTTCGCCCGTCGCCTCGAGTTCCAACACGCCAGGCTCTTCGGATCTTTGACAATGTTTGGTTCAGACCTTCAAGGCCGGTGGATGCCCTCCTCTGTCATGGAGGAGGACGTGCTAAAGTTGAGGGAGGCTAAGTTCCTGACCGGTGAAATTTCACATAGGTTGCCTGTTCAAGGGCAGGCTATTCCTAGTCCCCAGCCCGGTGAGAGTGTGGTGTTCATGTCTCACTTCCTCCGAGGGTTGGGCTTCCCAATGGATCCCTTTGTGAGGGGACTATTGTTTTATTACGGACTGGAATTTCATTATTTAGCTCTGGAGTCCATCCTCCATATCTCCTCGTTCATTATCGTGTGTGAAGCGTTCCTCCGTGTTACCCCTCACTTCGGACTATGGCTCAAGACCTTCAAGGTGGAGCTGAAGATGATCAAGGGACGACACGCAGAGTGCGGAGGCGCTGTTATAAGAAAAAATGCCGATGCTCCATGGCCCGAGGGCTCTTTTTAAGAGGAGCTAGGCTTGTGGCAACACGAGTGGTTTTATATCGCCACTCCCCGGGGCACCACATGGGTGGCGCCTCCTGCCTTTCGCTCAGGTCCCCCACTACAGCTAGCGTCATGGGTCAACAGAGGGTTAGATTGGGGTTTACCCAAAGACGTGCCCTTGCAGCAGGGCCGCATTAAGGATCTCTTGGAAGGAGACCTCAACCTGGTCAAGGTGACACAGGTCATGCTAATTCGCCGAATATTGCCCGACAAACGCCGCTCCCTTCGCCTGTGGGAGTTCAATCCAGAGGGACCACGAGCTCTCCGGGATTTTATGAGCGCAACGCCCGCGGAGATGTATAAACTGTTCTTTGGATCACAAGAAGTGTGTCCGGATTTAACCGAGGACGCAGGACTAAGCTGCAATCGCCCGGATACTCAAGTAAGTAACCTTGTGCCCGGACCTTCTATCCGTATAATTGTCATAAACTTGCCCTTAAAAGAGTTGTCCTTTTAAACAGGAGTGGATAGCGAAGGCAAAGATGATAAGGTGTCCGGCTCCCCTTCCCGAGACCAGGCCGGATCCCGTGCTAGTCAGGATGTTGGAGATAATGCCTTTGGAGGGAAGCGAGGGGGAGGACAAGGAAATTATGGCCTCCTCGAAGGAGGCCGCTCCGAAGGGAGGAACCGACAATTCCTCTCCTAAAGGGAAGAAAAGAGCTGCCTCTGACGACCTGAAGGCCATGGCCTCAAAGTGGGCGAAAAAGTCTTCGTCAGAGGGCCCTACGCCGGGGAGTTCCTCGGCCGGACTACATACCCAAGGAGATCAGCCCTCCAACGAGCCGTGAGTAGAGAAATTTTTTCCTTTTGAGGGATGAGAGAAACCCGTGATTTATATCTGACAAGTTTAACCGAATTTTTACCTTGTAGTTCGGACCTCAGCCCTTCTCAGCAGAGCTCGTCCTCGGGGGATCTTCTTCCGGAGATGATGGAGAGCGGGACGCCTCCTTCTGCTGTGCCGCCTAACGAGGCACGTGACCCTGAGGTGTCGTCGCGGAGGGTTTCTCCGAGTCCGACAGGGGCGGAAGATCCCTATGGGGCCCCCCAAGGTTCTCCGCGTCCGGCCTTCGAAAGAGGTCATGGGACAAGTCCGGCACCGCCTGGTGCTCGACCGGAGGAGCTAAAGGTTCTGCTGGGGCGAGCTTCTATTTCGGAGGAGCACCGTGCAGTGATGGGAACGGTGATTGAAAGGATTTAATCCGCAGAGAGCGGATTGCGTGAGGCCGTCGAAAGTTTATTGACGGGTTTTGAAGTACGTTAGAAAATGTACACTTTTGTCAGTGGCGCCTAAATAAGACGCACCCTATGTAGATAGTAGCCCCTGAGACTCTGCGCATTGTCAAGAAATGACGGCACGCGGAGGATCATAATCCTAGGTCTAAAATGTCGCCTTTTAATGTAGGCTGTAGGGTGTCCGGAATCAAGCCGAACTGCTGGTTTTGCCGAACTAAAGCGGCAACTGGACGTGGCAGATGCCGACATCACACTTGTCAACAAGCGGTTGGATGAGGCTCAAGGTATGTGATTCCTCGGGCAACATTAGGTAAGAAGAACTTTATGCCAGTGTCTTACGATGTTTGTGCTTGACGCAGATGGTGCGGCCGCCGTGCAGAGTCTTAGGGAGGAACTTGCTCGAGCTAAAGATCAAGCCAGGAAAAGTGATGCGGCTGCCAAGAAATCCCTTGAAGAGCTGAGAGCCGAACAGGCTGCTCATTGCCGAAGCAAGGAAGAGATGGCCGATATGGCCAAAAAGTTAAAGAGCACTGCAGACTGTTGCAGACTTCTCGAAAAAGAAGACCAGGCGAGGCAGACGGTCCTAGACAAGGCCGTTGCCGATGCCAAGGACGCACGCTCTGCATGAGAGCTGCAAAGGAGGAGCTGCGTCAGGCCGAACAGATTGCGGCTGGAAAGCCCTTCATGCTGCGAAGAAAATTTTGCGATCCGAAGTTTGCTCCGTTGGACCAGATGTGGAGTGTGGAGGATACCTATCTGGATTTGGGAGCGAGTGCTGCTGATGCGGCCGAACACTTTCGAGATCTGAAAGATCGCGAAGTGGAAAAGCTGTTCTGGTCGCAGTTTCACAATCTAGAGCGTCCACTGGCAGTGGATGATCGTTTGGCTCAATGGGCCGAACTTAATAGGTTGTCCGGACTCACCATGAAGTACGTCATTGGTCATCTGTGGCCGGGGAGGTCGGAGCCGAAGAGTTATTTCAGCTTGGTGCAGCAATTCCTTAACGCGGTGCCACGCATTAATGCAAAGAAGAGGTCGGCATGTGTAGAGGGTGCAAGGATGGCTCTTGCCCGTGTCAAGACCTACTGGGCAGAGATGGAGACCACCGTTATTGCATCCCGAGATTCGGATAAAAGCCGAGTGTCCTCCGAGCACTATTTTCAGGAAGTCCTTGAAGGCGCTCGTGTAATAGAGACGCAGTGCTTGAAGGATGCTATGTTATCATAGCGTGTGTAATGATGAAGTGATATTTTTGCCTTCAAGTATTATGAACACCTCCTGTGCGGCCATTTAAAAAATATATATATATATATAATCTGAAAGATTGCAGTCGTTGGCTTCAACCCCCACGCACATAGTGCGGGGGTGCTCGCAGAAGACACATTTTCACACTTAACCAAACGTCATGGTCCTACAAAGGAGGTGATAGCGCAGCGGGCCAGGCAACCGGACTATAATGCTTTAACACTTTCACTTAGCCATAGGAGCTTGACAATGGGACTATTTAGGTAGCCCATTAGTGGCGACTGCGCTCGCCCGAGTTCGGGGCGCGTGTGTGCCTGACCGGGAAGCGGCCCTTGGTTAAAGCGGAGGAATCCGATAGATTCCGATAGGTCATCAAGTGGCTGACCAGTCTCACGCTACATCATGACAGTCAGTTTTCGGCTTTCTCTACTGAGGTGCTCACCCGGCCTAACCGGGGCACAATCGCAGTAGTTCTCCAGGTGCTACCTTAGCCGATAGAGCAGAACGTAAGGTAATCGAACTCAGGAGCCGGGCAACCCAACATTTGACCAAAGACATGATTCGGAGCTGATGCATGCAATGCCAAAACTCGCGACGCCGAACACTCCCTAAGGTCTTCTGTCTTTATGAGTGCGGGCAAAACAACACTCTTTGCTAAAAAATCCCCTAGTGTCCAGGTACGTGCAAAAATTCTGACATGGCCACATGCCAAGACGCCAGCCTCCTCCTTGGTTATATCAGAAAAAACCAGGGGATGTTTAACAACAAGAGACAGTAAAAAAGGTTTACGCAGGGTCTTAATCTAAAGAGAATCCTTTAGGACGGGTCCCTACTGCACGTCTGCGCCTGTGTCTCCTTTGTGCCGTATCCTGGACAGGCGCCGCACGATGTTCATCTTTAAAAAAGAGGAACTTAGTTGAAAACGGGTCATGCCGAACAAGAGTTTAAAATAAACAAGATTTAAAATAAGTTTATATAAAATTGAGCTTTATTGTCTCTGCATGTAGCCCCTCATGCTGGGGTATACGGCCCCTGAGCCTGCATCGATGATGATTTTTTACCGAACTCGTCTATCCGCGTCCGTGGTCTTTAATGACCTATTTCGCAGTTTTTTGGCTGGTGAGGCCATTTTGCTGTGTGGCTGTCAAAGCGGCCGCACAGTCCTCCGCTTGTGGGAGGTGTGCTTTAGTGCGTCCCCTTTAAAGAGATGATGCCTCGTGGACCGGGCATCTTAAGCGTGAGGGATGCGTAATGCCGTATCGCGTTAAAGCGAGCGAAAGCTTCGCGTCCCAGTAGTGCTTAATAGTGACTGGAGAACGAGACGATATGGAAGGTCAGCTTTTCGCAACGGATGTTATCGGCAGAGCCGAAGACAACCCGTACAATGGGTGTCCGGACCAGGTGTTACTCCCTGAAAGGAGGTTTTGCTGCGGCGGATTCTTGCTAGGTTTATCCCCATGTGATGGATTGTATCCTGATATATCAGGTTTAGTCCACTGCCGCCGTCCATAAGGACATATGAAAACTGGAGTCCGCCAATTATTGGATCGAGTATCAGGGCAGTCCAGCTTGCGTTCTTGATGTTTCTAGAATAGTCTAGCTGATCGAAGGTGATTGGTTTTAATAACCAGTGGCCAGACCCCTTGGGGATAGATCGTGTGGTGCGTACCTTTATGGGTGCCACACGTTTTGTTACGTGAAGTAAGTTCACTTTTTTCACTTCTTGTGGGAAGTTCTTTTGTTTCCTGGTGCTCTGCTTCTGGGGTTCATCCTCGTCTTCGCTTGGTGTGTCGAGCCCCTTGTGTTCGGCATTGAGTCTGCCGGATTGTTTGAAAACCCAACAGTCTCTTTGGGTATGGTTAGCAGGCTTCCCAGGAGTATTGTGTATCTGACATATCCTGTCCAGGATTCTATTTAAGTTGGACAGATCATCCCTGTTATCCTGGGGGGGTGGTTTTGTCTGATTTTGACGTGATCCTTTGAATCCGGCATTAACTGTCGCGCTCTTCGGACTTTTTTCTTTAGTCCAGCGACGATCCTTGTTGCGTCTTGGTTTTCCGTTTCCATCCCTAGTTTTGGATGTACTTGGGTCGCTGGGGCTGCGCCTTGCCAACCAGCTGTCTTCTCCTGCGCAAAAGCGGGTCATGAGGCTTGTGAGTGCGGCCATTGTTCTTGGCTTTTCCTGGCCGAGGTGTCTGGCGAGCCATTCGTCTCGGACATTGTGCCTGAAAGATGCTAAGGCTTCGGCGTCCGGACAGTCGACTATCTGATTCTTTTTAGTGAGGAATCTATTCCAGAGCTGCCGAGCTGATTCTCCGGGCTGTTAAGTTATGTGACTAAGATCGTCTGCATCCGGAGGGCGGACATAGGTCCCTTGAAAGTTTGCTTGGAAAGCATCCTCGAGCTCTTCCCAACTTCAAATTGTGTTTTCGGGAAGGCTCTTAAGCCAATGCCGGGTTGGCCCTTTAAGCTTGAGGGGTAAATATTTGATGGCGTGGAGATCATCTCCTCTAGCCATATGTATGTGGAGGATGTAGTCCTCGATCCAGACTCCAGGGTCTGCTGTTCCATCATATGCCTCTATATTTACGGGTTTGAATCCCCCTGGAAATTCATAGTCCAGAACCTCATCGACGATTCTGACGATGGCTTTATTGCATTGCTTGCAAGAGCTTGCTTTCTTGGCCCATAAATGGACCGAACTGGGGCATGATGCGAATCCTTGAGTGGGTCGCATGCCGATTTAAGTGCGGCGCCGCTTGCCGCTTTATGGGGTCGTCTATCCGACCGTGCGGCTTTCTTATTTTTTGAATGCGAGGGCTCTATGGCCTCTTCGTCAAATTCAGGAAGTAGCTTTCTCTTCGGATAACTTTTAGTACGGCGACCGTCGCCGTATTTATCTGCGGTGTTGATTACTTTACTCCATCTAATCTGGAGTGCATCTTTCGTTGTCTTTAGCTTCCGCTTCAGCTTTTTCAGGCTGCGTGCAGTTGCAACGAGCCTCTTGTGGAGACTCTTCTGCTCCATAGATTTATCCGGCGTAAGGTCGTCCGGAATGCCGTTTTTGCCGGGGGAGGTGGTTTCGGTTTCTCTATCCGTTTTGCCCTATTCGGACGACTGCTCTAAGGCCTGCTCGTCATCTGCCGGCTTGTCCCGCTCTATGGCTGGGTTTTTATTGTGGCGGGGCTTGGGTCGGCGTTTATGCCGACGCTTTGATTGCTTTCCGGGGGGTCTATCTCCCGTTCCATCCCCTTTTTCCTCCTTGTCACTTCCTTTAGGGGTATCCACCATGTACACATCGTGAGATGAGGTGGCTGTCCAATGCCCTATAGGCGTTGGTTTGTTGGTATCTCCTGCATCGTCATCCATGCTGTCGATGTCTGCGGAGTTGAAGTTGAGCACGTCGCATAGGTTGTCGACGGTGGCTACAAAGTGGGTGGTGGGTGGGCTTTGAATTTCTTCATCGTCCGTATCCCATCCTTGCTGACCGTAATTCGGCCAGGGCTCTCCTGATAAAGAGAGAGACTTGAGAGAATTCAGGATGTCGCCGAAAGGCGAGTGCTGAAAGATGTCCGCGGCGGTGAACTCCATTGTAGGTGCCCGATCGGATTCGATTGGTAGGGGCATGGGGGGTTCGGAGTCCAGATGATAGTCTGGACCCTCGGAGTCATGGGTGACGCAGAGTGCGGGGCTGGCGTTCGGCTCGGTTGCCTTTGAGATCGCAGCCCCCGAGGTGACGTCCAACCGCTCATCCTCGATTGGCGTAATAGGCTCCGAGTCTAGAGTCTGAACCTGTGCGTGTGCGGCCTCCAGGACACTGTTCGGAGGCAGAGCTAGATCATGCCCATCGAGGTAGTGCGGCGCGCTTGGCTGTGGCTCGAACCCGTCGAAGATCAAGTCCCCGCGGATGTTAGCCGTGTAGTTTAAGCTTCCATACCTGACTTGATGGCTAGGGGTGTAGCTTTCGATCTGCTCTAGGTGACCAAGCGAATTGGCCCGCAGAGCGAAGCCGCCGAAGACGAAGATCTATCCGGGGAGAAAAGTCTCACCCTGGACCTCATCGTTGTTGATGATCGAAGGAGCCATCGGCCCTAAAGGCAATGACACAGAGGAACTCTCAATGAAAGCACCAATGTCGGTGTCAAAACCGGCGGATCTCGGGTAGGGGGTCCCGAACTGTGCGTCAAGGCCGGATGGTAACAGGAGACAAGGGACAAGATGTTTACCCAGGTTCGGGCCCTCTCGATGGAGGTAATACCCTACTCCTGCTTGATTAATATTGATGATATGGGTAGTACAAGAGTTGATCTACCACGAGATCAAGGACGCTAAACCCTAGAAGCTAGCCTATGGTATGATTGTGTATGAAGATGATTGTCCTACGGACTACAACCCTCCGGTTTATATAGACACCGGATATTGTTAGGGTTACACAGAGTCGGTTACAATGGTAGGAGATCTCGAATATCCGCATCGCCAAGCTTGCCTTCCGCGCCAAGGAAAGTCCCATCCGGACACGGGACGAAGACTTCAATCTTGTATCTTCATAGTCCAGGAGTCCGGAAAAAGGTATAGTCCGGCTACCCGAACATCCCTAATCCAGGACCCCCTCGGTACTGTTTGGCAAGGAAACATACGTGTTAGAAGGGAGAGAGGGATTAACGGAATATGATGGATGTATTATTGAGCCTCGAGGGCGAGTATATATTGAGTACAAGACTTGGAGGGCAAGACGCCTCTCCTGGAGATAAGGTAGGTGTCGGTGTACAAAAAGGGGGCACGCTTTTTGTACCCCTATAACTGTGCACGGGTAGTCTGAGCCACGGGCGCCGCCATGCTGAGCACCGCAAGGGAGGTAAGCCAAGGTAAGGCCGAAGCTAAGAAGAAGAGGAACGGCGCCAAGACCACAAAGAGCGAAGTGGACGAAGCAGGCCCCCCCGTAAGATCCTTGCCGGAGGGCGCTTTCTGCAAACCCGGCAAGACCCTTGCCGAGGCAGCTCACCCCACACCTACGGAGCGGGTCACCCTTGAGTCCACTGCCCCCATGGGACAAGGATTCGAGAGGCATCCCCGTGGTGGAATGAAGATCTTTGTGAAGACATTCAAGATCAAATGCACACTTTCGAAGACAATGATCCTTGGCGGGATCCCAGCCAAGGAGGACCACAAGGCCCCCGGCAAGAACCTTGCCAGGGATGACAGGAGGCACCACGACAAGACCCATGCCGGGACCCCGGCAAGACCCTTGTCTGGGCCGCGGCAAGGCCCTTACCACGAACACCCATGGGGCCACCACCAGGCCCGCGCCAGTCGCGCCTCCGCCACCACTCGCGCGCAGCTGCCAACCCAACCAGCTGGGCAGGCACCTACGTGGCAGCATGCAAATCATCGTGGAGACCCACCGCGGTGCCACTTCAGGTGCCTGCCCGCCTACATGGCGTCATGAACACTGCTGGCCAGGGCGCGTGTCGACGCGAGAGGGAACGGCGACGGACAAGACGGGGCTCCCCCTCGCCCCCGATAAAGCAAGGACACCTAAGCAAGGCGCATTAAATGCGCCTTGTCATGTATTGCGAGGGATAACCTTGTGTCACTGTACCCTTTCCACCTCATGTGTGCCACTGTGGCAACCCCTTTCGCTATAAAAGGAGGCCCCAGGCGACCAGGAGGAGGATTCGGCTTTTTGGGAGCTCTCGACGCCCCATAGCTAGCTCGAGAACACAGATATACAATCCACCAAAGCAGGAGTAGGGTTTTACGCATCCCTGCGGCCCGAACCTGGGTAAAGGAACCGCGTGCTATCTGTTTGATCCACTCTTTTCACAACCCCGCGCCCCGCAATCGTAGTAGGGATTCTTGTGATCCCATAGGTGTCGTTCCCACCGACATCTTTGGCGCGCCAGGTAGGGGCCTTGCCGCGGCCCGCCGCGACCACGGTGCACTGGCCTCATCCTCTCCCGGTGCTGCGGACGCCTTCCCATCGCGACGGTAAGGGCGACGAAATCTCCATAGCGTCGTCCGACCCATGGACCCACTGTGACCAGCGCCAGGTCCTTCCAGATCGGGAACACGAAGACGCTCGAACCACTATCGAGCGCCGGCGCGGAGCGCGCCACCAGTCAGACAGGCAAGCGGGGCCTGCTGTGAACCACCCGGCACCGAAGAGCCCTGGAAGCCTGCCTTACGAGGTGGGCTGTCCGGCTTTTACCCATGAGCTGCGGCAGTTCCAGTGGCCCACTCACCACACCTTCAAGCCTGACGTGGGCGAGAAGTACGGCGGCAAGACCCACCCGTCCGAGTTCCACAACATCTACACCATCGCGATGCAGGCTGCCGGAGCCCAAGACGACAAGGTGCTTGCGAATTACTTCCCATTGGCTCTTAAACCCAACGCCATGTCAAGGTTGATGCACTTGCCGGTAGATTCCAATTCCTCCTGGTCGGATTTGTGCCACGAGTTCGTGGGTGCCTTCACTGGCGGTTACCAAGCTCATGGCCAAGCGAGCGATCTGCACGTCATTCCCTAGAAGGGAGGCAAGAGTCTCCGCAAGTATATTCAGAGGTTCAGCCGGATATAGTACAACATCCCTGATGTTCATCCTGCCGCCATCATCCACGCGTTCCATCAGAACATGCGTAACCGCAAGATGCACGAAGAGCTGGCGATGAACAAGGTGAAAGATGTGGCAGAGCTCTATGTTCTTGCCGATAGATGTGCCCGAGATGAGGAAGGAAGGAATTACCCAGGCGAAGATGCCGGCGTGGAAACCGACTCCATGGATGAGGATACTGCTGCCACGGCGAAGAAAGGCCGGCGCCGCAACCGGAAGCGCAATGGAAAAGCAGTGCTTGCCGTCGAGGGATCTGATGACACCGGCTCCACCAAGAAAACCAAGGTAGACGAACCCGACAAGGAGATTGCCGGATGTGTCGCTTGCTGGGCCTTGGCAGCTGCCGAGAAGTCAGGAAACTCCGACAAGCGATACTGCAAGATCCATCGCACCAAAGGCCACGCTCTCCAAGATTGCCGACAGGTTGAGCTCCTCGCTAAGAAGCAGAGGGCTGAATATGAGAGGCGGGACAAGGAGAAGGGCCAAGATGGTGCTGAGGGGTCCGGCAAGAAGCGTGACGGCCAGGCGGGCCATCGCGGCAAGGATAAGCAGCAGGAGAGGCCCGCCCGGGGCCGTGACAAGAAGCCAGAAGACGACGATCACGAAGAGGACGACGAGTCCGGCGACCAAGAGTTTCATAAAGCTACGGAGGCCATGTGCGTCGACGGCGGCGCCTCGCTGCATACTTCTCACCGCCAGCTTAAACAGTGGGCGCGAGAGATTTCGGCGGCAGAGCCGTCGTTTGATGCCCAGAAGCCGCTGAAGTGGTCCAACACACCTATCATTTTCGACACCGAGGATCACCCCGATCTCACTACTGCGGTCGGGTGCTTGCCGTTGTTGGTTTCGCCAACAATACGCAACCTCAAGGTGACGAAGATGCTAGTCGATGGCGGGGCCGTTCTGAACTTGATCTCGCCTGCCGTGATCGAGAAACTGCAGATTCTTGATGGAGAACTCGAAGAGACGGGCACGTTTCAGGGGGTCCACCCGGGAAGAAGCCAACCCAAGGAAATGGTCATGCTACCCGTGACCTTCTGAAGTGACCTGAACTACAAGACGGAGAGGATCGTGTTCGATGTTGCCAGGATCCCCTTGCCCTACAACGGGATCCTTGTCACGACCGGTTTTCGAATAAAAATATTTATTGAGAAACCAATCTTTAGAATCCAGTTTGAGATAGAAACCTCCTCACTGGTAGACAAACTTTTGATACAATAAGCCAGTAGCATCAAATATAATACAAGGTTGAGCTGATAATGCTCAACAATTTATTACAAGTATGCCAAAATTTATACATAAAGGTGGTGGCATACTACTGGCAAACATGGTAGTGGTGGAGTAACACAGTGGGGAGTGGATACGTGACTCTCAAACTATCATCCCATCGAGCGTCGAGGTGAGGCTCAACGAATTTATTTGGGTTGCGGAAGCGGGCATAAAACAGTGACCAAGCCAGGGTCGCATGAGACTGACTGGGACTCCTCTAGGCGTCGGATGCGCTATCGAACTCTTCATCCATGAGATCACCTTCGTCAGCATCTGGCCAAGTCAACAAGCCAGTGAGTACTTTGAAAGTACTCGCAAGACAGTTCGGACATAAGATATAACAAATGCATGCATGAGTGCGTCACGATTAAATTATCAATGCATATTCAAAGTAATATTAGGCAGGGTAAGTAAAAAGGGAAAACGGCGGTAGTCCGCCTGGAATCCCAACAGTAAAGTAATAGAAAACCATCGAGTGTCTAGAGCGACGCCACGAGAGTAAATTAATAAAAGAAAGAAAATAAATGCCACAGTCGGGCGTCTGAGCGACACCACATAAAGGGCTTTAAAAGAAATGCCACAGTCGGGCGTCTGAGCGACACCACATAAAGGGCTTTAAAAGAAATGCCATAGTCGGGCGTCTGAGCGACACCACATAAACGGCTTTAAAAGAAATGCCACAGTCGGGTGTCTGAGCGACACCACATAAAGGGCTTTAAAAGAAATGCCACAGTCGGGCGTCTGAGCGACACCACATAAAGGACTTTAAAAGAAATGCCACAGTCGGGCGTCTAAGCTACACCACATAAAGGGCTTTAGCTGATAGAGAAATAAAATATTCATCATAAATATATTCAACTCATGAAATTTAACAGGTTAGTCCATCCACAAGAATAAACATTTAACCGGTCTTAGTGCTCATGTGTCCCACCGGGTAATCTATCACCAAACTGGCACATGTTAGTTAGCAGGGAACCTGGATGTAAATAAGATGATTTGAAGATATAGAGCTCTGCAGAGTTTGTACAAAAATTCCCCACAGTCGATGGATTTCCGTAGTCACAAGGACTAGTTCCTTTACGGTATTTCAGAAGGAAACACAGCTAACCAGTACACACCCATCCAACCTCTCGATGCCAGGAATCACCCTCGACATCGTCCAAGAAAAACTTTTGAGACGGGGAGATCACAATCTCGAATAGCATGGGATCAAATTTATATACGCGTGCTCTAAGGGGTGCCCCCCTCTCGATCCCAACCGGAAACACCCATGCCCCCTGACCGGATGACTGGCTTTAATCCAGGGCCATGGAACCATCATCCCGGCCTCTCCCTTTTGGTGTGTACCAAGAAAGCGGTTTGCGACTTACTAAACCATATCCCTTTCGGGAAACATGTGATAGTACAGGGAGAGGAAATGGATACAAGCCCAACCGATACGGGTTGGTACTGAAGTAAACCTGCATGGCATAAGACTGGCATGCTACCACACTGCCATCTTACCCACCTTCATGCCAACACATGGCCTTGCATACTCATATCCAACAAGGTATGGATCATCGAGCTTACTAGTCTCAACAATGCATAATATACAGTTCATCGGTATGCTCCACAACATGCCATGAAACTAACTAAATGCAAAACATGCCAAGACAATCATCATATCAAAAGTTCAAACATGCTTGCCTGGTTCGGAGTAGTCGGAGTCTAACTCGGTGAAGTTTGCGGTCCCGTCACCTCCGTCGGCATCTACGGTATAAAGAAAACATATGCGCTAACATGAATACCGAGAGGTGCACAAAAAGTAATGCAAATATTTTTCAAATAAATCTGATAAAAAACTAGACAAAATTTTGAAGAGAACAGAAAAAGAATCACTCAAAAATATGCTTCTGTTAAAAAGATATAAAGGTTTTTGTCCAGGGACTCATCTGTAATGAAAAAGAAACTTCCCAGGGTTCTTTTCATAAAAACAAAAAACGCTTCAGACTCAATTACGCCAGCTCAAATGAGAAAGCGTATTTTGCCGGAAGGCGCCAACAGAAAACGGTTCGCGAATAAGAGAACAGAGGCTGACACGCGGGGTCCGCATGTCAGGTTTGAAAAGGCTCGCCGGCGCCCGAAGACGGCGGTGGATGCCGGCGTCGAACTACGGCGAATTAGGAGAAACGGAGGGTACCAAGAGCTTCAGCGTCTTCTTCCGCGTCGGTGGGTGGTGGACTCGTCCAACGGGGAGCACCACGTCGACGGTGACACTATATCCGGCGGACGGCGGTTCGGATGAGGATGGGGAACTCCGGTGGAGGGCTGCAAGCTTCAAATTGAAGTGCGGGTCAGAACGAGAGATGCATGGTGAAGCTACTGGCAGGAGAATGGAGGCGGAGGAGCACACACGTGGGCGAATCGGGCTGGATCCCGTCGCGGCGGCCGGAGTCGAGGAAGGAGACCTCCTCGGGGCTCTTCCAGTGGCTAGGCGTGCTCTAGGGGAAGTGCAGGGCTGGTGGGTGCTCGAGTTGAAGCTCGGGGCCTCTATTTATAGGCAGATCGACGGGGTGACCATGAACGGAGAATCTCCGGCGAGTGATTACGGCGGTGCAGTGGATTGGAAGGTGGTTTGAGCGGTCGGGCAGCATCAGTGGAGATTACTGGAGTTGTTCCTCTGCTAAACGGAGCTGGCCCCGGCGTAATGGCGTCTGTCCACGGTGAGGTGTCCGCACGGGCTCAACGGCGGCAGAGAGCGCGCTCCGCGCCCTGCGGTTCACGACGAGAGCGACAGCGCATTCGGGGGAGTGGAAGGCCACGCGGCGGGCTCCGGTGGCTTGGGCGGCGCTGGGTGGAGTCGTCGGCGCCGTGTCTCCCGCTGGCGTCCGTAAAGCCGCCGTCGGCGTCGGTCACGGGGCGGCGCACCTTCTGCTGCTCGTCGCCGACGCCCGCAAGGTGCCAGGCGCTCGTGCGGTGCAGGAACAAGAGGGCAGGGACGAGGAGCAAGGCGACGCGAGGGTACTGGCGAGATCGATGCCCAACTCTGAAGAAAACGACAGCAAGCACTGAACTGAAACTCTGAATTTACTGAAACTTGACAGTGACCATGCATTGCAGGTGTTCGACAGAATGATCCGGGCATGTACGGATTTTTCCTTGGGCTGATTTTTGGTAGAGTGGCTCCTCATTGCTCCAGTAGGCTGCCTGATTTTTGGTAGAATTTTTGGAGAAGTGTAGAAATGAATTTCACCAAATTTGGCAAATCTGGTCCAAACTTACAGCAGATGTAGTTTGTAAATTTTGAACTGGAGACCAGTGGATCTTCATGGTTCTAGGTTGCTGGTTCAAAGTACTAGGAGGGGAAAAAGGTTTGGTGCCAAAAATCAAAACAGAAAAAGGAGTTCCTTTGTAAATCTCCAAGTGCTATAAGAGAAGACAGAAATTTTATTTGAATAGAATTTGAATGGAAATGATCACATGGGGAGGTTCAACTTGCTGGATTTGATGCAAATCATGATCCAAAGGTGAGGGAAATGTTAGGAGAGAGCATTTGCACTAATGCCATGGCAAGAAGGAATAGTTGAAAGTGGCAAAGGACTTTTCCAAAAGCCATAGTGCATTCTCAAAAGATTTTCAAAGGCTATTTTCTCAAATGAAAAACATTTTGTCTTAAGCCCAAATGAAGAGCAAGGACTCCCAAGGCCAAAGGCAGACCTGGGGTGAATCCAAATAAAACTTTTGCCATAAAGAAATTATATGAGAGGGAGGGTTCTCTTGAAGAAAACTTTTAAATCACTCCCCTCAAGTCAAATAAAACCTTTTGAAAAATCCAAATAAAACTTGGGTGTCACAACACCTACCCCCTTAGGAAAAATCTCGTCCCCGAGATTTCAGCTGATCCTTAAATAAGTGTGGATGCTCTGTTCGAAGAAAATCCTCTCTTTCCCACGTTGCTTCACTTTCGGTGTGATTACTCCACTGAACTTTGAAAAATTTGACGGTTTTCTGTCGGGTCCTCCTTTCAGACTCCTCTAATATTTTTACTGGGTGTTCCTGATAAGTGAGGTCTGGCTGCACGTCTATGTTCTCATGGGATACTTGTTTCTCTGGGTTGCTTACGCACTTTCTCAATTGCGATACGTGGAACACGTTGTGGATATCTGATAATTCCTTAGGTAAGTCTAGTTGGTATGCGACCGTGCCTTTTCGGGCCACTATACAGAATGGTCCGATGAATCTTGGCGCTAGCTTTCCTTTTATTTTGAATCATTGCAATCCCCTCATAGGTGACACTCGTAGGTACACGAATTCACCGGGTTCGAAGTTGACCCCACGATGTTTCTGATCGTAATAACTCTTTTGTCGGCTTTGGGCGGTCTTGAGTCGATCTCTGATTAGCTGGACCTTTTTCTCGGCTTCCTTGAGCATGTCTGGGCCGAAGATACGGCTGTCTCCGGTCTCTGACCAATTTAACGGGGTACGACATCTTCGTCCATATAAAGCCTCAAATGGAGCCATTTGTAGGCTGGCCTGATAACTGTTGTTGTATGCAAACTCGGCATATGGTAGGCTGTCTTACCAACTGGTTCCATAGGTGAGGACACATGCTCTCAGCATGTCCTCCAAAATCTGGTTTACCCGTTCTGTCTGTCCATCTGTCTGAGGGTGGTATGCCGTACTGAAGGCTAGTTGAGTTCCCAGAGCCTGTTGTAAATGTTCCCAGAATCTCGAGACGAACTGTGTTCCTCTGTCAGATATTATTGTCTTCGGGACACCGTGCAGACAAACTATGCGAGAGAGATAAATCCTGGCAAGCTTTTGAGTGGTGTGGGTTGTCTTTACTGGAATAAAATGTGCTACCTTGGTTAACCTATCGGTGATAACCCATATGGCATCATTCCTGTGTCGTGATCGGGGTAGTCCGACAATGAAATCCATCCCTATTTCATCCCATTTCCACTCAGGTATTTTGTTTGGTTGTAGTAGTCCGGCTGGTCTCTGATGTTCAGCTTTTATGCGTTGGCAAGAGTCGCAGCATGCAATGAAAGTGGCTATGTCCCTTTTCATTCTATGCCACCAAAATCTTTCCTGGATACCCTTATACATCTTGGTTCCTCCAGGGTGGATCGAATATGGAGCGGTGTGGGCTTCAGCTAGAATTTGCTGTTTGAGGTCTTCTATGTTTGGCACGCAGAGTCTGTTTCCGTACCATAGTATCCCTTCTTCGTCTATGATGAATTCCGAGGCCTTGCCCATACTCACCTTTCTTTTGATGCCTTCAATGCTAGGGTGACCAGGCTGGGCTTCTTTGATTCTTTCTACAAGATTGGGTTGTATTTCCAAGTTTGTTATGGTGCCTTCCGCTACCATCAACAAGTTGAGTCTGGCAAATTCCTGTTGGAATTCGGGTCTTAAGTCGGGCAGACTGTTGTTGTCGGCGCTGGGGTTCCGACTAAGAGCATCGGCTACTACATTCGCTTTTCCAGGATGGTAGTGGATTCCGACATCATAATCCTTTACTAGCTCTAACCAGCGTCTATGCCTTAAATTCAGTTCTGGCTGTGTGAAAATATATTTGAGACTTTTATGGTCCGTATATATTTCACATCGATTCCCAAGTAGGAAATGCCTCCATTCCTTGAGTGCATGAATAACCGCTGCCATTTCTAAGTCATGAGTGGGATAATTTTCCTCATGCTTGCGAAGTTGCCTTGAAGCGTATGCGACAACCTTGCCTTCTTGCATTAACACGCATCCGAGTCCCTTCCTGGACGCGTCATAATATACTTCAAAATTCTTGTGTATGTCTGGCACAACTAATACTGGTGCTGTTGTTAATTTTCGTTTCAGCTCTTGGAAACTTTTCTCACAGGCTTCTGTCCATTCAAACTTCTTTTCCTTCTTGAGTAACTGGGTCAGAAGTTTGGCTATGGTGGAGAATCCTTCAATAAATCTGCGGTAATATCCTGCCATTCCCAAGAAACTTCGTATATCTGTTACACTGGTTGGTGACTTCCAGCCAAGTACGGCCTTTACTTTCTCCGGGTCCACGGCGATACCGTCTTGGGTTAGCACGTGGCCTAGAAAGCCTACTTGCCTTAACCAAAATTCACACTTGCTGAACTTGGCGTACAATTGGTGTTTCCTGAGTTCTCCTAGTACAATTCTGAGATGTTCAACATGCTCTTCTGGCGTTTTGCAGTATACCAGAATATCGTCGATGAATACCACCACGAACTTGTCCATAAACTTCATAAATACTTTGTTCATGAGGTGAACAAAATATGCAGGAGCATTTGTTAATCCAAAAGGCATTACTATGAACTCATACAGTCCGTATCTAGAGGTGAATGCTGTTTTGGGGATATCCTCGGCTCATACTTTTAACTGATGCTATCCTGACCTTAGGTCAATTTTTGAGAACACCTTGGCCTTAGCGAGCTGATCGAATAAATCATTTATTCTTGGCATCGGGTATTTGTTCTTGATTGTGACCATGTTGAGTGCTCGGTAGTCAATACACAATCTCAGTGTTCCGTCTTTCTTTTTGGCAAAAAGAATTGGTGATCCCCAAGGTGAGGAGCTGGCTCGAATGTATCCCTTGTCCAGCAATTCCTTTATTTGCTTCTTCAACTCAACCAACTCGGACGGTGCCATTCTGTATGGTTTCTTGTATATGGGGGTGGTTCCTGGTGCTAGCTCAATGCTGAACTCTATCTCTCGATCGGGTGGCATGCCTGGTAGCTCATCAGGAAATACGTCTAGAAATTCACATACTACTGGAACCTTGCTCAGCTCAGAAACATCTACCTTATTCAGTATCGGTTGTCGGGGTATTTTCCTTTATTGGGCGGATACTCTTATTGTCTTACCATGGTGGTGTGTGAGAATCACGGTCCGATTGAAACAGTCAATAAAACCTTTGTTGGTGGTTAACCAGTCCATCCTTAGGATGACATCCAGTCCTTTATTTTCCAACACAATGAGATTGGCGTGAAACTTCAATCCTTTGAACTCAATAATCACATCCTGACAGTAATTCTGAGTGACTTGCTGAATCCCAGGGGACTTGATGATCATGGATTTCTCCAAAGGAAGCATCGAAAATTTATTTTGCAAGGCAAAACTTTTCGAAATAAAAGAGTGAGAAGCTCCAGAATCAAACAAAACCATTCCAGGTATTGTGTTGACAGGAAACGTACCGAGTACGATATCCGGAGCATTTTGTTCCTCCTCTTTGGTCATGTGGTTCAGACGACCTTTCCTGTGGTTATTGTTGGGGTTGAAATTGTTTCGCTTGGGCGCTGAATTATTGTTGCCGTTGTTCGGCTTTGGTGCTGAGTTTCGAGGCTTGGGACATTGCTTGGCATAATGCCCTTCTTCTCCAGGCGTAACAAGTAACACCTGGGCGATATGTGAACTCCTTGTCCCTAGCATGGAAATTCTTTGTTGGGCGTGAGACGTTGGATGATGATTTGTGTGTCCCACCCCTTTGAAAATCTGTCTTGCTTCGGTGATTGCGAGCATGGTTAGTCTGGTCCCACTTTCGCTTGCGGATATCTTCCAAACTGCGTCTCTCATTTTCCAGAGTAATGGCCTTGTCCACTAGTGTCTTAAAATCTGGAAAAGTGTGCACAACTAGTTGGCATTTAAGCGAGGGTGCTAGGCCGTCCAGGAATTTCTCCATCTTCTTGTTTTCTGTCATACGCTCTTCATTTGCGTAGCGGGATAACAGAGTAAATTGGTCGTTGTAATATGACACTGTCATGTCCCTTTGCTTGAGGTCATCGAACTCTATTTTCTTGATTTTCATAATACTCTTAGGAATGTGTGCACCGCGGAAACCTTCCTTGAAATCATCCCAGGTTATATCATTTTCGTTGGGATGCATGTGCAAGAAATTCTCCCACCAAGATGCAGCGGCTCCTGTGAGATAGTGCGGAGCATAAAGTACCTTCTCGGGGTCTGTACATTTTGCAATAATTAGTTTTCTCTCCATATCTCGAAGCCAGTCTTCGGCCTCAAGTGGCTTGTCAGTATGAGAAAAAGTCTGGGGACGTGTCTTCTGTAGTTCAGACAACTTGGAATGCTGCGGATACTGCCCATGGTGATTTCCCATGTTAATGACTTGGTTCATCATTTCACGATGTTGTTGCTGACTTTGTTCATAAAGGCGGCATATTTGAGATAGTGCCGTCTCACTGTCCTGTTGACTTGTCTGACCTCGTGTAAAATTGTTGCTTGGCTGAGTATCATGGTATTGATTTGACTGCCCTTGTGCAAAATTGTTGCCCGGTTGATTTCCATAATTTTCCTCTGGTGGAGTTGGCATGGAGCGAGTCCAAGGACGAGACATTTTTCACTCTGGGGATATATTTTGTAAAACCCATAAGAAAAATGGAAGGGTTGCAAAAATAAATCCATAATGCACACGGTTGGCAAAAAAAATTTTAAAGCCAAGATTACTCAAAGGAAAAACAAATCGATTTGCGCATAGAGAAGGACTGCATCATTACGTATCTTACACGCGGCGATAATTATACAATACATCACTCAGGATATGCGTACATAATCCTGACATGTTATTTAGGCTAGTACACTCCTCCGGATCCTACATGATGCGCAAACAAGCTACTTCCCATATCTTACATGGCGGTACAACTCGCGAAGGCTAAGCGTACTAGTCGGAGATGTTGATGACATCCTTGGCCCTGCCAAGGGTGAGGCGTAGCGAAGCCGGGGATTCGACTTCTTCCTCCCTAATAGGCTCCATACGAATAGTGCTGCGTCGAGTAGATGGAGCGGGTGCCAGGGGCGAAACCACACGAACTGGAGTAGGCGCGAAGGGTGGTCCAGTGTGCGCTGGAGTGGGCGCAATGGCTCGGTTGAACTCCTCGGTGGTAGGCAGGCGACGAGCAGGTGTATGGGATGCTGAGGACGAGACAAAAGTCAGTGGCGGTGCAGTGGGCAGGAGCTCCCTCCTGTTGGCGGCACAACCATGGACTGAGTCCATGCGGGCGGCCACGAAGTAGTCCACCAAGTTGTCGAAGGCTGCCTCCAAGGCCCAGAGATACTCAATAAGCATCTCAAAAGCCTCGTCTTGTTCTCCTCTGGGGCAGGAGAATGCATAGTGACAGGTGTAGGGCACATGGCATGGAAGATAGCGGTAGCGACGAGCCTTCATCGCGGGAAGGACATCCCTGAGACGAGCTATCGCCTCGCGGGCTGCCATCTGGATAGCGTGCTTCTCCGTAGGCATGGCTCTCCCCAAGAACCAGAAGCGGCGTAGCTCACCACGCCCTCCCTTGAACTGCACCGAGGCCTGGTGCATAGTCAGACTGTCGTTGACTTTGTGCTGGCAGAGAGTGACGACCGGGCGCACAGATGGTCCTATCGCGACCTGAACGACGAAGGAGAGAAGCTTGACGAACCCATCGGGCACGTTGGCGAAGGTCTGAGACTCGCAGCTGTGGTCGGCCATCTACAAAAGTAGGCAAAAATCCTGAATGGTCAGATCATAAATATATGCTGACTGTCAGAAAAAAAATGACTACGATTGCAAAAACGTGAATAAGCTCTATCATGCTAATAACCGATTAGCGATCGCACCTAGTGGCTTCCTACAGTCAGCCTGGCTCTGGTACCAAGCTTGTCACGACCGGTTTTCCCATAAAAATATTTATTGAGAAACCAATCTTTAGAATCCAGTTTGAGATAGAAACCTCCTCACTGGTAGACAAACTTTTGATACAATAAGCCAGTAGCATCAAATATAATACAAGGTTGAGCTGATAATGCTCAACAATTTATTACAAGTGTGCCAAAATTTATACATAAAGGTGGTGGCATACTACTGACTCGCAAACATGGTAGTGGTGGAGTAACACAGTGGGGAGTGGATACGTGACTCTCAAACTATCATCCCATCGAGCGTCGAGGTGAGGCTCAATGAATTTATTTGGGTTGCGGAAGCGGGTATAAAACAGTGACCAAGCTAGGGTCGCATGAGACTGACTGGGACTCCTCTAGGCGTCGGATGCGCTATCGAACTCTTCATCCATGAGATCACCTTCGTCAGCATCTGGCCAAGTCAACAAGCCAGTGAGTACTTTGAAAGTACTCGCAAGACAGTTCAGACGTAAGATATAACAAATGCATGCATGAGTGCGTCACGATTAAATTATCAATGCATATTCAAAGTAATATTAGGCAGGGTAAGTAAAAAGGGAAAACGGCGGTAGTCCGCCTGGAATGCCAACAGTAAAGTAATAGAAAACCATCGAGTGTCTAGAGCGATGCCACGAGAGTAAATTAATAAAAGAAAGAAAATAAATGCCACAGTCGGGCGTCTGAGCGACACCACATAAAGGGCTTTAAAAGAAATGCCACAGTCGGGCGTCTGAGCGACACCACATAAAGGGCTTTAAAAGAAATGCCACAGTCGGGCGTCTGAGCGACACCACATAAAGGGCTTTAAAAGAAATGCCACAGTCGGGCGTCTGAGCGACACCACATAAAGGGCTTTAAAAGAAATGCCACAGTCAGGCGTCTGAGCGACACCACATAAAGGGCTTTAAAAGAAATGCCACAGTCGGGCGTCTGAGCGACACCACATAAAGGGCTTTAGCTGATAGAGAAATAGAATATTCATCATAAATATATTCAACTCATGAAATTTAACAGGTTAGTCCATCCACAAGAATAAACATTTAACCGGTCTTAGTGCTCATGTGTCCCACCGGGTAATCCGTCACCAAACTGGCACATGTCAGTTAGCAGGGAACTTGGATGTAGATAAGATGATTTGAAGATATAGAGCTCTGTAGAGTTTGTACAAAAATTCCCCACAGTCGACGGATTTCCGTAGTCACAAGGACTAGTTCCGTTACGGTATTTCAGAAGGAAACACAGCTAACCAGTACACACCCATCCAACCTCTCGATGCTAGGAATCACCCTCGACATCGTCCAAGAAAAACTTTTGAGACGGGGAGATCACAATCTCAAATAGCATGGGATCAAATTTATATACGCGCGCTCTAAGGGGTGCCCCCCTGTCGGTCCCAACCGGAAACACGCATGCCCCCTGACCGGATGACTGGCTTTAATCCAGGGCCATGGAACCATCATCCCGGCCTCTCCCTTTTGGTGTGTACCAAGAAAGCGGTTTGCGACTTACTAAACCATATCCCTTTCGGGAAACATGTGATAGTACAGGGAGAGGAAATGGATACAAGCCCAACCGATACGGGTTGGTACTAAAGTAAACCTGCATGGCATAAGACTGGCATGCTACCACACTGCCATCTTACCCACCTTCATGCCAACACATGGCCTTGCATACTCATATCCAACAAGTTATGGATCATCGAGCTTACTAGTCTCAACAATGCATAATATACAGTTCATCGGTATGCTCCACAACATGCCATGAAACTAACTAAATGCAAAACATGCCAAGACACTCATCATATCAAAAGTTCAAACATGCTTGCCTGGTTCGGAGTAGTCGGAGTCTAACTCGGTGAAGTTTGCGGTCCCGTCACCTCCGTCGGCATCTACGGTATAAAGAAAACATATGCGCTAACGTGAATACCGAGAGGTGCAAAAAAAGTAATGCAAATATTTTTCAAATAAATCTGATAAAAAACTAGACAAAATTTTGAAGAGAACAGAAAAAGAATCACTCAAAAATATGCTTCTGTTAAAAAGATATAAAGGTTTTTGTCCAGGGACTCATCTGTAATGAAAAAGAAACTTCCCAGGGTTCTTTTCATAAAAACAAAAAACGCTTCAGACTCAATTACGCCAGCTCAAATGAGAAAGCGTATTTTGCCGGAAGGCGCCAACAGAAAACGGTTCGCGAATAAGAGAACAGAGGCTGACACGCGGGGTCCGCATGTCAGGTTTGAAAAGGCTCGCCGGCGCCCGAAGACGGCAGTGGACGCTGGCGTCGAACTACGGCGAA
This sequence comes from Aegilops umbellulata, assembly GCA_032464435.1. Classification (NCBI taxonomy): domain Eukaryota; kingdom Viridiplantae; phylum Streptophyta; class Magnoliopsida; order Poales; family Poaceae; genus Aegilops; species Aegilops umbellulata. Next base: position 144,918,612 of record CP136059.1, on the reverse strand, counting down.
TTAGGAGAAACGGAGGGTACCAAGAGCTTCAGCGTCTTCTTCCGCATCGGTGGGTGGTGGACTCATCCAACGGGGAGCACCGCGTCGACGGCGACACTATCTTCGGCGGACGGTTGTTCGGGTGAGGATGGGGAACTCCGGTGGAGGGCTGCAAGCTTCAAATTGAAGTGCGGGTCAGAACGAGAGATGCATGGTGAAGCTACTGGCAGGAGAATGGAGGCGGAGGAGCACACACGTGGGCGAATCGGGCTGGAACCCGAGGCGGGTCGCGGCGGCCGGAATCGAGGAAGGAGACCTCCTCGGGGCTCTTCCAGTGGCTAGGCGTGCTCTAGGGGAAGTGCAGGGCTGGTGGGTGCTCGAGTTGAAGCTCGGGGACTCTATTTATAGGCAGATCGACGGGGTGACCGTGAACGGAGAATCTCCGGCGAGTGATTACGGCGGTGCAGTGGATTGGAAGGTGGTTTGAGCGGTCGGGCAGCATCAGTGGAGATTACTGAAGTTGTTCCTCTGCTAAACGGAGCTGGCCCCGGCGTAATGGCGTCTGTCCACGGTGAGGTGTCCGCACGGGCTCAACGGCGGCAGAGAGCGCGCTTCGCGCCCTACGGTTCACGACGAGAGCGACAGCGCGTTCGGGGGAGTGGAAGGCCACGCGGCGGGCTCCGGTGGCTTGGGCGGCGCTGGGTGGAGTCGTCGGCGCCGTGTCTCCCGCTGGCGTCCGTAAAGCCGCCGTCAGCGTCGGTCACGGGGTGGCGCACCTTCTGCTGCTCGTCGCCGACGCCCGCAAGGTGCCAGGCGCTCGTGCGGTGCAGGAACAAGAGGGCGGGGACGAGGAGCAAGGCGACGCGAGGGTACTGGCGAGATCGATGCCCAGCTCTGAAGAAAACGACAGCAAGCACTGAACTGAAACTCTGAATTTACTGAAACTTGACAGTGACCATGCATTGCAGGTGTTCGACAGAATGATCCGGGCATGTACGGATTTTTCCTTGGGCTGATTTTTTGTAGAGTGGCTCCTCATTGCTCCAGTAGGCTGCCTGATTTTTGGTAGAATTTTTGGAGAAGTGTAGAAATGAATTTCACCAAATTTGGCAAATCTGGTCCAAACTTACACCAGATGTAGTTTGAAAATTTTGAACTGGAGACTAGTGGATCTTCATGGTTCTAGGTTGCTGGTTCAAAGGACTAGGAGGGGAAAAAGGTTTGGTGGCAAAAATCAAAACAGAAAAAGGAGTTCCTTTGTAAATCTCCAAGTGCTATAAGAGAAGACAGAAATTTTATTTGAATAGAATTTGAATGGAAATGATCACATGGGGAGGTTCAACTTGCTGGATTTGATGCAAATCATGATCCAAAGGTGAGGGAAATGTTAGGAGAGAGCATTTGCACTAATTCCATGGCAAGAAGGAATAGTTGAAAGTGGCAAAGGACTTTTCCAAAAGCCATAGTGCATTCTCAAAAGATTTTCAAAGGCTATTTTCTCAAATGAAAAACATTTTGTCTTAAGCCCAAATGAAGAGCAAGGACTCCCAAGGCCAAAGGCAGACCTGGGGTGAATCCAAATAAAACTTTTGCCATAAAGAAATTATATGAGAGGGAGGGTTCTCTTGAAGAAAAATTTTAAATCACTCCCCTCAAGTCAAATAAAACCTTTTGAAAAATCCAAATAAAACTTGGGTGTCACAATCATTGGCCGCCCAGCGCTGGCCAAGTTCATGGCGGGGTCACACTATGCCTACAACACCGTGAAGATGCCAGGCCCTGTGACGATCATCACCATCCCCTCCGAGAAGAAAGATGCGCTGATTTGTGCTGATGAGCTATACCAGCAAGCAGTTGCAGCAGCTGCCGCCACAAGGGCATTTGCTCCTGCCGCTGGGTAGGAGAAGAAGAGGCCCGGTGAGACCTCGGACAACCACTCCGGCAGGCGCTCCTCTTCGGAGTGTAGCGCCGCCGTCAAGGACGTGCAAGAGAGCTCCACCGGCAGGAACAAGAAGCCCAGGGCCATTCCGCCGGGAACGAAGAAGGTTTCTGTCAATGAGGACGGCACGGGAGGAGCTTTCACCATAAGCTCCACCCTCGACGACAAATAGGAAGACGCGATCGTCACCTTCCTGCGGGCGAATGTCGATGTGTTTGCCTGCCAAGCTTCTGACATCCCCAGCGTTCCCAGGAAGGTGATTGAGCACCACCTCGCTGTTTGTCCTCATGCGCGGCCCGTCAAGCAGAAGGTCAGATAGCAAGCTTTGGAACGACAAGAGTTTATCACAAAAGAGATCCGGAAACTGGAGGCAGCGGGTCTGGTAAGAGGGGTGCTCCATCCGACGTGGTTGGCCAATCCAGTCATAGTGCGCAAGGCGAATGGGGAAGTGGAGGCTGTGTATTGATTACGCAGACATCAATAAGGCTTTCCCTAAAGACCCGTTCCCGTTGCCGCGCATTGACCAGATTGTTGACTCCACGGCTGGGTGTGATCTGTTGTCATTCCTCGATGCCTACTCCGGCTACCACCAGATTTTCATGCCGAGAGAAGACGAAGAGAAAACAGCATTCATCACCCCATGTGGTACGTATTGTTTCATACGGATGCCTTTAGGGTTGAAGAGTGCTGGTTCAACGTTTGCAAGGGCGGTCCAGATTGGTTTTGAACCCCAGCTCCATAGAAATATGGAGGCTTATATGGATGACATAGTGGTCAAAACCAAGAACAGGGCAACCCTCATCGCGGACTTGCAAGAAACATTTGCAAACCTGCACAAGATCAACCTCAAACTAAACCCTGAGAAGTGCATCTTCGGAGTCCCGTCCGGCAAGCTTCTCAGGTTCTTTGTGTCACAGCGTGGGATAGAGGCCAATCCAGACAAGATCAAAGCTATAGAGCAGATTGAAGCACCCAAGCGAATCAAGGATGTGCGTCGGTTGGCTGGTTGTGTCGCCGCCATGGGCAGGTTCATTTCCAAGTCTGCCGAGCGCGCCCTCCCCTTTTTCAAAATCCTGAAAAAGGCGGGCCCGGTGGAGTGGACGCAAGAAGCCGAAGCAGCACTGCAAGATTTAAAAAGGTACCTCTCCTCCGCGCCAACACTAGTTGCGCCTAGGCCCCAGGAGCCGTTGCTGCTATACTTAGCGGCAACGAACCAGGTGGTCAGCGCCGCACTAGTGGCGCAGAGAGAGGTTGACGACGAGGCAATGGCAGCGACAGAGCCTGACACCACCAATGCAGAGACGACACGGCCGGTTGAAATGTTTCCGAGGAAGAAAATGATGCAGCACCCGGTCTACTTTGTTAGTTCCCTCCTGCAGGGGGCCAGGTCAAGGTAATCCGGCGTGGAGAAACTTCTCTTCAGCCTTCTTATGTCCTCGAGGAAGTTGCGTCATCACTTCCAGGCACACGAGATCACTGTCGTCACTCGCCTCCCCCTGCAACAAATATTGCACAATCCGGATGCAACGGGGAGGATTGTGGAATGGGCACTAGAGCTGTCCAGCTTTGGCCTCAAGTTTGAAAGCACTTCGACGATTCAGAGCCGAGTCCTGGCGGAGTTCATTGCAGAATGGACCGCAACACCTGACGAAGGAGCCCAAGAGACTGCTCTCCCCGGCAAGGAGGCAAGTAGCGATTGGATCATGTACTTTGAGGGCGCTTTCTCCTTACAAGGCGCCGGTGCTGGCGTATTGCTAGTCGCGCACACCGGAGAGCACCTCAAGTATGTGGTCTAGATGCACTTCCCCAGGGAGGCGTCGACCAACAACACAGCAGAGTATGAGGGGCTGCTTGCCGGTCTCAGGATCGCGGCGGACCTTGGAATCAAGAAACTCATCGTCAGGGGTGACTCGCAGCTTGTTGTCAAGCAAGTCAACAAGGATTACCAGAGCCCGTTGATGAAGGCCAACGTTGATGAAGTGAGAAAGATGGAAGAGCGCTTCAACGGTATAAAGGCTGAACAAGTTCCCCGAGCGGAGAATGACATCGCCGACTACCTGTCAAAGCGCGCTGCCCTCAAGCTAACTGTGGAACCAGGTACCTTTGTGCTTCAGCTAAGTCAGCCATCCGTTGATCCATCAACAAAGCAGAACAAGAGGAGGAAATCAGGGCCCGACAAGTACTTTCCCGCCGAGCTCCCCGGAGCCGCCGACAAGGATGTTGCCGGGAACACTGAGCCTACCTCGGGACGGCTGGCCCCAGCGGAGCGTCAAGCTCTTGCCGTTGAGACAGCCGCTCCTCTGGCGGAGGAAACGCCTTTAGTCCTCGCCATCAGGCCCCAGGCTCCAGCGTGGGCACAACATACCGTCCGATTCCTCCAAACGGGGGAACTTCCTGAGGAGCAGGAAGAAGCGGAAAAAGTAGCCCGTCGCTCTACCGTGTACCAGTTCATCGATGACGTCCTGTACAAGAAGAGGCCGAACGGTGTGAAATTGAAGTGTATCCCTCGAGAGGAAGGACTGGAGCTGTTGGCGGAGATACACGGAGTCATATGTGGATCCCACATTGGGTCAAGGGCCCTTACCGGCAAGGCGTTCCGGCAAGGCTTCTTCTGGCCCACCGCCCTCCAGGATGCAACGGCACTAGTCACCAAGTGTGAAGCGTGTCAGTTACATTCGAAGAAGCTTCATCAGCCAACTCAAGCCCTTCAAACCATTCCTCTCTCCTGGCCCTTCTCAGTCTGGGGGCTCGACATATTGGGCCCTTTCCCCCGCGCTGTCGGGGGCTTTGAGTACTTGTACGTTGCAATCGACAAGTTCACAAAGTGGCCGGAGGTGGAGGCAGTGAGGAAGGTCACAGCTCAGTCAGCCATCAAGTTCTTCAAGGGACTAGTGTGCCGTTTTGGCGTGCCCAACAGGGTCATCACCGACAACGGCACACAATTCACAAGCCGCACCTTCATGCAATATATCCAAGACCTCGGCAGCAAAGTCTGTTTCGCTTCTGTTGCTCACCCGCGGAGCAATGGTCAAGCTGAGAGGGCAAATGCTGAAGTGCTGCGAGGACTACGCACCAAGACCTTTGACAGGCTGCACAAGAGCGGAAGGCGCTGGATTGATGAGTTGCCGGCGGTTCTTTGGTCAACCAGGACGACGCCAAATCGAGCCACCGGCCAGACACCCTTTGCCCTGGTATATGGGGCAGAAGAAGTTCTTCCCACTAAACTCATATACGGGTCACCTCGAGTGCTCGCTTATGATGAGCTTGAGCAAGAGCAACTGCGGCAAGATGACGCAACGCTCCTTGAGGAAGATCGTCTTCGGGCGGCTGTGAGAGCAGCACGCTACCAGCAAGCCTTGCGCCGCTACCATAGCCGCCAGGTCCATGCCCGAAGCCTTGAGGAAGGCGACCTTGTTCTTCGGCAAGTTCAATCGGCCAAGAATTCCAACAAGTTGACGCCGAAGTGGGAAGGCCCTTATCGGGTAATACTAGTCACCAGGCCCGGCGCAGTCCGCGTGGAGAGCGAAGATGTCGTTCCGGTGAGTAACTCCTGGAACATTGAGCACCTTCGCAAGTTTTACCCGTAAGGCGCGGCTTGTCAGGCCTCCCGGCAAGCCACCTTTTGTACAAGCATTGCCGATGATGCATGTAACCCTTTGTACAAAGCCAGGCGCAGATCCTGAGCATAAATAAATGAAGCGCTGGCGCCCCAAGCTATAGCATGCATGCTAGGTCGAGTCTCGTCCTTGGTCAGGGTTGATAGTGCTTAGCGGCGGCTAACCCCTAGCTTAGAGGTCGAGTGTGCGTCTCTTTGCCGTTCTTATGTCTACTTTGGTTCGCAAGGCTCGGATATCCTTGCCGGATCACTTGAGGATGAAAAAAGAGAAGAGGGACGGACCAGCATCTAGACCCCGGCAAGCCAGTATTGTCGGGGGCTGCAAGTCCAAAGATTCACCCACGGCGAACCAGAGTTGCCGGGGGCTACAACTTCAGATAAGTTTTTCATCCCTCATCATACATTCTTTTATGAACTAAGGTATGTGAAACCTCGTTTCTTCCTAGAGCCACCGTGCTCCCCTAACTCTAGGCCCCAGGGCTCGTTCCTGGGGCCAGGTTTGGTCGTAGTCGCGGCAGCAAAAGGATGAAACAAGGAGCCTGAACCCGCCTCATCCCTGCCTCCGCCAAAAGCGTGAGGAAGGTCCGACGTGGGAAGACTGCAAGGCCTGCTGCCGGGCAAGGAAATGTTTATCATAAAGATATCAAGGATTTACTCCCTGACGTGGGTTCTACCCGCAAACAAATGACCCGGCAAGCATCCCTTTTTCATTAAAAACATTTCACTCAGGTACAGTTCATGGAGAATGAAAAACATGAATGATGGGATTACAAGCTTTAAATTCAGCTAAGGCCCGAAGGCTTACAAACTAAAAAGAGATAAGGTGCCCGTAATCCCTTTCCTGTCCCTCTCCTCAGGAGGCGGGTCAAGGAGGCGAAAAGGGCAAAAGGGGCGCCTAGACAAGCTACGGGTGGTAGAAGACACCAAGAGAACATTTCGGTGGTCGTCCGAAGGCTGGATGGTGATGGCAGCACCGGAGGCAGAGCTCGAAGACGAGGCGGCAGGACGTCAGCGCGCGTCAAAGGCGTCGTGCCCGCGTGCCCCGAGTTGACGGCCTTGCCGCCCGCCCTCTTCCTCTTCCGCAGCCTCCCAACGCCAGCCGCCCAAGGAGACGACCCAGAGAAGTTCATGGAGCCGGCGACACGGATGATGGGGTCATCGGTGCCACACAAGGCGGCGCCCTACACCAAGTCGGACCCGTCATTCTGCCACCTGCTACCCTCGTCGTCGCTGCCGTTGTCCACCTCGTCACTCCCGCTCTCGGAGGAGTCTTCGCTATCAGAAGAGCTCTCCTTGCAGCACCTTGCTCGGATCCCGAAGCATCCGAAGACCTTGACGGAGAGGAGGCCGCCCTCCATCAGCTTGAAAAGGAGAGTGAGCCCCTCCGTCAAGCGGTGGATACGGGTGAACGACTTCCACCCCCGTCGAAGATACATCACGTGAGGAGCTGGGAAGTCAACGCGAACCCACGTGCCGCTGATCCCACAGCCCCTCATGTGCAGCCGCAGCGAATCCGGCGCATCCAGCTCCATCTCCCGCGCAAATGGGGTCGGGAGACGAAGGCGACGGCGAGGCGGCCGGCGCAACCTGATGAAGAACTCGCAAGGGTCGTCCCCAACGTGGCCCGCCATGGGGGGGGACTGCTGGCGGGGGCGAGGCCGGCGCGCCGCCCCGTCCTCCTCTTCCCCGAGCACCTCGGCCTCGCCCACGGCCTCGCCCTCTCCCCCTTCCCCTCGCGGCTGGCTCCGCCACCGCAGGTGCAGGAGCAGGAGCGACGCGTTGTCGAGCGGCGACCCTCGTCGCCACCGTTGAAGGACCAGGATTCCCTTTCTCCATGGCGGATGGAAGGAGAAGCAGAAGCTAAAGTAAGGAGGAGATGAAAGAATGCGGGACGCCATCCCCCCTCCCGCTCTTTATAAAGGAACGGGGTGGGGTCTTGGCCGCCCCGCTCAGCCAATCAAGATGCAGAAGGCGGAGGGAACTGGGGCCGACCCGCCGCCCCGTCTCGCGGCGGCCCGGTTTCCCGCCTCCACCGATCGCCACCCCAAGCGCATGAAAGCCACGTGGCAGGCGTGCAGGACCGAGGCGACAGGTGAGGCGACCTCTCCCCACCCCGTGATCATGGGGAGTGGGCGCCTTGAAGACCGCGCCTCGGCCCTGTTCAGTAAGTAGGTCACGCCTCCACGCCTCCCTCCGTTTATGGGGAAGGCGCGAACCGCCCCTTTTACTGTGACATGACGCATCCACGGTGAGCTCAGCCCCGCGCATGCCACCCATGTCACGCACGCCTCCCCACACCACGCCACACGTGGGAAGCCTGGGAGGCGCAGCGGGCTAAAAACTTACCGTGATAAAAACCTCCCCGCCTGCCAGCGCACCGTTTCTGGGCCTAGCCCAACAACGCGTTGCGCTTATGTGTGGCCCAGGCCCGGGGGCTCCTGTCGGTGTACAAAAAGGGGGCACGCTTTTTGTACCCATATAACTGTGCACGGGCCGTCTGAGCCACGGGCGCCGCCACGGTAAGCACGGCAAGGGAGGTAAGCCAAGGTAAGGTCGAAGCTAAGAAGAAGGGGAACGACGCCAAGACCACAAAGAGCGAAGGGGACAAAGTAGCCCCCCCCCCCCGGCAAGATCCTTGCCGGAGGGCGGTTTTTGCAAACCCGCCAAGACCCTTGCCGCGGCAGCTCACCCCACACTTACAGAGCGGGTCACCCTTGAGTCCACTGCCCCCATGGGGCAAGGATTCGGGAGGCACCCCCGTGGTGGAATGCAGATCCTTGTGAAGACATTCAAGATTAGATGCACACTTTAGAAGACGAGGATCCTTGGCGGGATCCCAGCCAAGGAGGACCACAAGGCCCCCGGCAAGACCCTTGCCGGGGATGACAGCAGGCACCACGGCAAGACCCTTGCCGGGGCCGCGGCAAGGCCCTTACCACGAAAACCCATGGGGCCACCACCAGGCCCGCGCCAGTCGCGCCTCCGCCACCACTCGCACGCAGCTGCCAACCCAACCAGCTGGGCAGGCACCTGCGTGGCAGCATGCAAATCCTCGTGGAGACCCACCGCTGTGCCACTTCAGCTGCCTGCCCGCTTACATGGCGTCGTGAGCACTGCTGGCCAGGGCGCGTGTCGACGCGAGAGGGAGTGTCGACGGACACGACGGGGCTCCCCCTCGCCCCCGATGAAGCAAGGACACCTAAGCAACGCACATTAAATGCGCCCGGTCATGTAATGCGAGGGACAACCTCGTGTCACTCTACCCTTTCCACCTCCTGTGTGCCACTGTGGCAAACCCTTTCTCTATAAAAGGAGGCCCCAGGTGACCAGGAGGAGGATTCGACTTTTTGGGAGCTCTCGACGCCCCATAGCTAGCTCGAGAACACAGATATACAATCCACCAAAGCAGGAGTAGGGTTTTACGCATCCCTGCGGCCCGAACCTGGGTAAAGGAACAGCGTGCTATCTGTTTGATCCGCTCTGTTCACAACCCCGCGCCCCGCAACCGTAGTAGGGATTCTTGTGATCCCATAGGTGTCGTTCCCACCGACAGTAGGAGACGGATTACAAATCCTAGACTACCAAATACATGTATCCCAGATATGTCTCTAACACCCCCCCGCAGTCGTAGCGGTAGCATTGCAAACAACAGGAGCATCATAGACGGCCAGACTGGAGAGAATAGCAACCGATGGGCTGACATCTCCTCGCAGTCGTAGCGAGAGCGTCGTAGACGGTGTCGCTTCGCGGACGGGTTGACTATAGAGGAAACCGATGAGTTGCTCAAGCGGATGATAACCCGTTGCGCTGCTGGCGAGGTAGCCGAGAGCGTAGGGTGGTGTAGCCATGGTCGAGGCAGCTGTGTGAAGAATGTCGTGGTCAATATCGGGTCGGGGTACACTACAAAAAAGACTCATCCGTGACATTTTGGGCTAAACGATTTTTTTTGGCATGCTTATGACACTCGTATGACAATAATTGTGAAAAAGCCCGGTATCATCATAGATGTGGTCGGCTCCTACTACTATGACAAAAAATCATGATAGAAAATGGCTTTTCATACTGAGCAGGATGAAGACGCAGCTGCATGACATTCTTTCGGCTGTCCATGACGGAAAAACCATGGTAGAAGCGAGGGCAAGGAAAATATCGGGGAGTTCCCAGTTACGATGAGTGGTCGTGGGACGAGCGATGCGCGTTTCTATCGTACACGTACACGTGTGGGTGCGAGTTGTTGGGCTCTAACTGAGCCCGAGCGATTGCACAAAAGGCTACGCGTTACTGAACCCGAGCGATTGATCGATCTGGCTGTTAACTGAACCCGATCGAGGGATTCCTTCGCTACTACTGCTAACTGAAGCCGATCGAACCTGCTGCCTCCTTCCCTTGATGAACAGTTAGAATTGTTGGGGGAGGGGGGTGGATGAACAGTTCCCGATGGGAGGTTGGATGAACATGACCCCGTGGTAGTAGAGGCCGTTGCCGCTGGATGAACAGGACCCCGATCAAGCCGGTTTGGGGTGGATGAACAGGACCCTGTGGAGGGCCGGATGAACAGGACCCCGTGGAGGGCTGGTTGAACAGTAGCGCGTGGAGGGCTAGATGAACAGTAACACGTGGAGGGGTGCTTGAACTGGACCCTTTGGAGAGGGCTAGTTGAACAGTAGCCAATGGAGAAGTGGTGGAGCATGGATGAACATGAGCATTTGGACGAACAGTCATAGGTGGAGGCTGGAGGAGGACGACCTCTACGACAACTGGCTGGGCCGCACCGCCGGGCTCGTCAGCGCGGCTGGGGGCTCCCATGTCCCGTCTCTCTCACTACCTCGCCCTCCTCTATCCGCGGGTGACGTAGCTCACGGAGCGCCTCCGCCACCTCCGCACCAAGACCGAGCCCTGGTGCCAAGGCGCGCGGCCCTTCGGCGCGACCCACCGCGCCAGGTGACGGTGTCCTAGACTAGGCGGTACTCACCACATCGTCTCCCGACTAGGTGGATCGGGCCGAGGACCCCCTTGGCGGTTCACTCATTGGCCAGTTCGCGCAACCCATACCGCATACAAGGAGTATTCCACAAGACTTGGTGATCAAGACAAGGACTCCTCTCCACCAATGTATTCGGCTAGGACTCTTGTTATCCTAGGGCTCTCGTGCATTATATAAGCCAATGCAAGTATAGTCGATAGATTATTATGACATTACTCATCATACCCTTAGGTCTGAGGCCACAACATATGATGTCGAGGTAGATCAACTCTTGTAGCCCTATATTCATCAAGATCAATCAAGTAGCAAGTAGGGTATTACCTCGATAGAGAGGGCCCGAACCTGGGTAAACATCGTGTCCCCTGTCTCCTGTTACCCATCGATCCATGACACGCAGCTTGGGACCCCCTACCCGAGATCTGCCAGTTTTAACACCAAAAATGTTGCTTTCGTTGAGAGTTCTGTTGTGTGATCCGCAAAGGATCAATGGCTCGTCGACGGATTAACTGTGACGTCAACATCTTCGTCACCAGCTCGGCTGCTCACCTTGGTTCGACCGAACACTGCACTCCGCGTCAGATCGTCATGTTCGGACAATGACCTTCATCAACATCAACTCCGATCTCTCTCAAGATCACGAAGGAATCATCCATGGAGCCCGGGGGCTCAACGTCAACATTGCCCTCGTGTGATCGTGCTATTTTTTTGGACAACAAACTTGTATCCGCCGCCACCACCTCCTTGAGCATCACTTTGACGATTCCTTTGGCGGAATTATGCAGAATTAAGTCTACAAAAACCATGCAAAATTTCGTCAAGTTCCGACGGAAGAATCTCGGAAGCCCTCTCTAGCGAAGCTCCAGAACAGGCCCCAGGATGGGATCTCGTGGGTACAGAAGGTTGCGGTGGTGGAATTAGGTTTTTGGCTCCGTATCTGATTGTTTGGGGGTACGTAGGTATATATAGGAGGAAGGACTACGTCGGTGGAGCAACAGGGGGCCCATGAGGTAGGGGGCGCGCCCTAGGGGGTGGATGCGTCCCCCACCCTCGTGGCCACCTCCCTTCTTTCTTGACGTAGGGTCCAAGTCTCCTGGATCATGTTCAGTGGAAAATCACGTTCCCGAAGGTTTCATTCCGTTTGGACTCCGTTTGATATTTCGTTTCTTCGAAACACTGAAATAGGCAAAAAAACATCAATTCTGGAATGGGCCTCCGGTTAATAGGTTAGTCCCAAAAGTAATATAAAAGTGGAAAATAAAGCCCAATATGGTCCAAAACAGTAGATAATATAGCATGGGGCAATCAAAAGTTATAGATACGTTGGAGCGTATCAGGCATCCCCAAGCTTAATTCCTGCTCGTCCTCGAGTAGGTAAATGATAAAAAGAATTTTTGATGCGGAGTGCTACTTGGCATAATTTCAATGTAACTCTTCTTAATTGTGGTATGAATATTCAGATCCGAAAGATTCAAGACAAAAGTTCATATTGACATAAAAATAATAATACATCAAGCATACTAACAAAGCAATCATGTCTTCTCAAAATAACATGGCCAAAGAAAGTTATCCCTACAAAATCATATAATCTGGCTATGCTCTATCTTCCCCACACAAAGTATTTAAATCATGCACAACCCCGATGACAAGCCAAGCAATTGTTTCATACTTTTGACATTCTCAAAACTTTTTTGATCTTCACGCAATACATGAGCATGAGCCATGGATATAGCACTATATGTGGAATAGAATGGTGGTTGTGGAGAAGACAAAAAATAGGGAAGATAGTCTCACATTAACTAGGCGTATCAACGGGCTATGGAGATTCCCATCAATAGATATCAATGTGAGTGAGTAGGGATTGCCATGCAACGGATACACTAGAGCTATAAGTATATGAAAGCTCAACAACAGAAACTAAGTGGGTGTGCATCCAACTCGCTTGCTCACGAAGACCTAGGGCCTTTTGAGGAAGCCCATCATTGGAATATACAAGCCAAGTTCTATAATGAAAAATTCCCACTAGTATATGAAAGTGACAAAATGAGAGACTCTCTATCATGAAGATCTTGGTGCTACTTTGAAGAACAAGTGTGGTAAAAGGATTGTAACATTGTCCCTTCTCTCTTTTTGTCTCATTTTTTTATTTCTCTTTTTTTTATTTGGGCCTTTTCTCTTTTTTTATGGCCTATTTTTTTTTGTCCGGAGTCTCATCCCGACTTGTGGGGGAATCATAGTCTCCATCATTCTTTCTTCACTTGGGACAATGCTCTAAAAATGATGATCATCACACTTTTATTTTTCTTACAACTCAAAAATTACAACTCGATACTTAGAACAAAATATGACTCTATGTGAATGCCTCCGGTGGTGTACCGGGATATGCAATGAATCAAGAGTGACATGTATTAAAGAATTATGAACGGTGGCTTTGCCACAAATACAATGTCAATTACATGATCATGCTAGAAATATGACAATGATGGTGTGTGTCATAATAAACGGAACGGTGGAAAGTTGCATGGCAATATATCTCGGAATGGCTATGGAAATGCCATGATAGGTAGGTATATGTTGGTTGTTTTAAGGAAGGTATATGGTGGGTGTATGATACCGGCGAAAAGTGCGCGGTATTAGAGAGGCTAGCAATGGTGGAAGGAAGGAGAGTGCGTATAATCCATGGACTCAACATTAGTCATGAAGAACTCATATACTTATTGCAAAAATATACAAGTTATCAAAGCAATGTATTACGTGCGTGCTCCTAGGGGGATAGATTGGTAGGAAAAGAGCATCGCTCGTCCCCGACCGCCACTCATAAGACAATCAATAAATAAATCGTGCTCCCACTTCATCACATAACGGTTCACCATACGTGCATGCTGCGGGAATCACAAACTTTAACACAAGTATTTATCAAATTCACAACTACTCAACTAGCGTGACTCTAATATCACCATCTTGATATCTCAAAACAATTATCAAGCATCAAACTTTTCTTAGTATTCAACGCACTCAAAAGAAAGTCTTACAAATATTGAATACAAAGCATATTAAACTTTTAAGCCAATTACCATGCTATTTAAGACTCTCAAAATAATCTAAGTGAAGCATGAGAGATCAATAGTTTCTATAAAATGAATCCACCACAGTGCTCTAAAAGATATAAGTGAAGCACTAGAGCAAAACTATATAGCTCAAAATATATAATTGAAGCACATAGAGTATTCTATAAAATTCCAAATCATGTATGGATCTCTCAAAAGGTGTTCACAGAAAGGATGATTGTGGCAAAACTAACAAATAAAGACTCAAATCATACAAGACGCTCCAAGCAAAACACATATCATGTGGTGAATAAAAATATAGCTCCAAGTAAAGTTACCGATGGAAGTAGACGAAAGAGGGGATGCCTTCCGGGGCATCCCCAAGCTTTGAATTTTTTGTGTCCTTAGATTATCTTGGGGTGTCATGGGCATAACCAAGCTTAGGCTCTTGCCACTCCTTGTTTCATAATCCATCAAAAGATTTCACCCAAAACTAGAAAACTTCACAGCACAAAACTCAACAGAAATCTCGTGAGCTCCGTTAGCGAAAGAAAACAAAAGACCACTTCAAGGTACTGTAATTAACTCATTCTTTATTTATATTGGTGTTAAACCTACTGTATTACAACATCTCTATGGTTTATAAACTATTTTACTAGCCATAGATTCATCAAAATAAGCAAACAACACACGAAAAACAGAATCTGTCAAAAACAAAATAGTCTGTAGTAATCTGTAACTAAACCAAACTTCTGGAACTCCAATAAATCTACCAAAATAGGAAGACCTAGGCAATTTGTTTATTGATCAGCAGCAATTGGAATCAGTATTTTATCACGTTCTGGTGATTTGTAAAAAAACATTTCGTGAACAGAAAGTTTCTAGAAATTACAGCAAGATCAAATAACTATCATCCAAGAAGATCCTATAGGTTTAATTTGGCACAAACACTATGAAACATAAAAACACATCTAACCAGAGGCTAGATCAAAGATTTATTACTAAGCAGCAAGGAAAAATATTGGGTTGTCTCCCAACAAACGCTTTTCTTTAAAGCCTTTTTAGCTAAGCATTAAGATTTCAATGATGCTCACACGAAAGACAAGAATTGAAGCACAAAGAGAGCATCATATAGCATGTGAAAAGACACATGTAAGTCTTACATACTTCCTATGCATAGGCATCTTATAGGTAAAAAAATATGAAGGAAAGCAAAAACTAGCATGTGCAAGGAAGCGGAAAGAAACAATAGCAATCTCAACATAACGAGAGGTAATTTATTATCATGAAAATTTCTACAACCTTATTTTCCTCTCTCATAATAATTATGTGTGGGATCATAAGCAAATTCAACAAAATAGCTATCACATAAAATATTTTCAATACGATCCACATGCATGCAAAGTTGACACTCTTTCAAAATAGTGGGATTATCATTACCTAAAGTCATGACCTCTCCAAACCTACTTTTATCAAAAATTTCATAAGATTGAACATTCTCAAAATATGTGGGATCTAAAGTTGACACTCCTCCAAACCCACTTTCAATAATATTGCAAACACTATTATCAATCTCATATTCATCATGGGGCTTAAATAAATTTTCAAGATCATAAGAAGAACTATCACCCCAATCATGATCATTGCAACAAGTAGAGGACATAGCAAAACTAGCATCCCCAAGCTTAGGGTTTTGCATATATTTAGCACAATTGACATCAATAGAATTTATAGTAAAAGCATTAATCATGCTTTTTATTCAAAGATCTATCATGAATCGCTTCATAAAGTACTTCATCACAATTTTTAGATTCACGAATTTCAGGCAAAACCTTATAAAGATAATCTAGTGCACTCAATTCACAAGCAATAGGTTCATCATAATTAGATCTCTTAAAGAGATTAGCAAGTGGATGAGGATCCATAAACTTTTAGCAAGGGAAGATGCAAGCAAAAATAAGGCACATGGTAACACAAGATTGAACGGAGGAAGGGCGAATAAAACGGGAAGGGTGAAGTGGGGGAGTGGAAAACGAGAGGTAAATGGAAAATAATGTAGTGCGAGAGATAAGGGATTGTGATGGGCACTTGGTATGTTGACTTTTGCGTAGACTCCCCGGCAACGGCGCCAGAAATTCTTCTTGCTACCTCTTGAGCACTGCATTGGAATTCCCCGAAGAGGAAAGGATGATGCAGCAAAGTAGCGTAAGTATTTCCCTCAATTTTTGAGAACCAAGGTATCAATCCAGAAGGAGGCTACGCGCCAGTCCCTTGTACCTACACAAAGCAAATAACTCCTCGCAACCAACACGAATAGGGGTTGTCAATCCCTTCACGGTCACTTACGAGAGTGAGATCTGATTGAGATGATAGATAACATTTTTGGTATTTTTGGTATAGAGATGCAAAGTAAAATAAAAGGCAAAGTAAAAAAGCGAAGCAGTAATTAAGTGATGGAAGATTAATATGATGAAGATAGACCCGGGGGCCATGTATTTCACTAGTGGCTTCTCTCAAGAGCATAAGTTTTCTACGGTGGGTGAACAAACTACTGTTGAGCAATTGACAGAATTGCGCATATGTCGAGGGGAATCGGCTTCCTCGAACACCTATGGGGACCGAGCCCCTTACTGGTTCGGCGGGGGGCGGAGGTTGCACAAAGAGCAGATCGAGGCACTGCACACGAGGGATTTTACCCAGCTTCGGGCCGCAAGGATGCGTAAAACCCTACTGCTGCTTGGTGGATTGTATTGTGTTCTTGCTCGGGAGCGCGCGGTGCTACAGTACACACGAGCTTCTGGCGAGGTCGAGCGTGACGATCGGTCTCCTCTCCAACGTGCGCATGGGGCCTCCTTTTATATGCTCAAGGGGTTACCCACAGATGGCAGCGTAGGCGGGGGCAAAAATGGTAGAATGCTGTAGTGGGTACAGCTGCCTGCACAGTGGCTGTACAGTGCTATCATACCTAACTCTGACGGCGGGGGACAAGGGCATTAAATGCGCGTCCGTGTCGCCCAGATGGTGCATGGAAGTGGACCGTCAGGAGCGCCACTGTTTGCCACGATGGATACTCTGTCAGCTTCGCGTCGCCACCGCATGCCCCTGGCTGCACAGCCTCCCACCACGTGCGCCGGGGATGCCCCCCAGAGCGACACGTTGGTGGGTGAGCTGGAGCGCAGGCACAAGGTGGTAACTTGCCGCGGCAAGCGCCTTGCCGCGGTGGATGTCTCATCGCGTCCGGGAGCTTGTTGCTCACCGGGCCTTGCCGGGGCGCGGGGCGCGCCGCGGCAGGGTCCTTGTCGTGCCGTGGATGGCCTTCCCGGCAAGCTCCTCTTGCCGGGGTCTTGTGCTTCGAGCGGTAGTCCCGGCAAGCTCCTCTTGCCAGGGCCTCGCTCTCTTCGGGTGGCCTTCCCGGCAAGCTCCTCTTGCCGGGGCCTTGGCTCAAATACTTTGTTCTTGAATGGCCCAAGAGGGGACCATGGAGGGTCTTGGCGATCGCCTGGCAGGCCTTGCCGCGGGGTGCTACGACCGCCCGTGCACAAGTTCGGGGTACTAAGGTACCCCTATTTTAGTACACCGACAGGAGCCCCCGGGCCTGGGGCATACACGGTGTCGAGCGCTATTGGGCCAGGCCCAAAACAGTGCACGGGCACGCGCGGCCTGGGTCACGCTGCATCTTTTTTCTACGCCCACCACGTCCTCCCCGAGCGGCGCGCGTCGAATGCGGCATCGTGGGGAGAGGCGTGCGTGACGCGGGCGGCGTGCGCGGGGCTGAGCCCCGTAGGCGTGCGTCACGTCGCAAGCGATTTATTTGTTCGGAAAGGCGAAACGCCCCCCCTCCTTCCCTTATAAGCAGGGGAGACAGGGGCAGTCCGCCCACCCGCCAGTTGCGATTCCTTGAAATCCTCCGCCACTTCCCAAGAGAAGCAGCGCTCCGCTCCCCTTCCGCCGCCACCAGTGCTACAGACGCCGTCGACCTCCCTCCCTCTTTCCGCCATGGCCCCGAAGGGCGACAAGGGAAAAGGGAAGGCCGTGAAGTCAGCCGAGGCGCTGCGGCTCGAGGCGCAGCGAAAGGAGCAGGCGGTCTTCCCCCCTGAGCTCGACGCATGGGTCCTGAGGGAGGAATACTACCTCTTCTGGTCGGCGAGGACGCGAGCACATCCGCGCACGAGGGTTCTTCCCGGCATCGCCCAGAAGGAGTATCCGACCGGGTATCCCTTCTTTGCTCTGTTCTTCTATTGCGGGCTCTGCCCGCCCTTCTCTGAATTTTTCTGCGACATCATGATCACCTATGGCTTCCACCTTCTCGATT
Organism: Aegilops umbellulata; assembly: GCA_032464435.1. Classification (NCBI taxonomy): domain Eukaryota; kingdom Viridiplantae; phylum Streptophyta; class Magnoliopsida; order Poales; family Poaceae; genus Aegilops; species Aegilops umbellulata. The sequence goes on along the minus strand of CP136059.1, from coordinate 144,900,738 downwards.
TCACCCAATGCTGTCTTGACCATGGCAATCTTCGCACATCTCTGTGAAAATTTTGTCGGAGTCTTTTCAAACGTAGCTCTCTTCCGCCACTTCTTCACGCCTCGAGTAGAGAGAGGAGAGCCCCTCTCCGGCGGGATCGCCTGGATCTCGAAGCCCGGCAAGAAAGATGCTTATCTGGAGGGAGAGCTCCGCAGCAAATGGGAGGAATGGAGGGCAGACCGATGCCTGATCATCGAAGAGAACCCGCAACCATTCACCACCGTGCGCCAAACCCCTATGGTGCGCGGCAGGGATTGGAGCGACGTGGCCCCGGACGACGACAAGCTGCGGATTGCATTCACCCGGATCCTGCGGCTCAGGCGTGCCGGGCTCACAGTTGGCGCCGTCGGCGCAGATTTCCTCCGCCGCCGCATTGCTCCCCTGCAGGAGAAGAGGAGGCCAGCCTGGGAGTTCCAGAATGCGGCGGATATCATGAGGCTGCGCCCTGGCCTCAACTTCAATTTCACCGTCTTGGAGCTTGACGGGACGCTCAGGGCGCTGTTCAAGCACGACCCCGATCACCCCGAATGGTTCAGGCTGCCGCGAGGTGTCGTCCCGTTGTGCAACAATTCGTCGCTCAGCCGCATCCTTGCAATGATGCCGCTGTGCGACTCGCACGGGATCGACTCCACTTGGCAGGAGCCCGCCGACGACGTCGTGCGGGCGTTCTTCGACGACCTGGTGGAGAGGCCAGTCAACGCCGACGAGCAGAGGGGTCTCACCCGCGACACCACCGACGCGGATTTGGCGTACAACGCCTCCAGGATGGAGGAGGCCGCGGCAGCCGCGGCCGCGGGCGAGTTTGGCTTCACATTGGCGGAGGCGGATGCAGCGGAGGCGAAAAGCCTTGCCGATCGAGCGGAGTTTGCCGGCGAGGAAGAGCTTGCCGGGCACGATGCTGAGGGCGAGCCTGCCCAGGACACGAGCGGCTTGCCGGAGGTCGGCGCCTCTTCCTCCCGCCCCGCGGGCAGTTCGTCGCAAGCAGAGCCCCCTGCCCAGCCACGGAGGCGTCTCCGCAAGGCTGGGGAGGTGGTGCGGCAGACGAGCCCACAACCGCAGCGCCGCGTGACGCGCTCCTCTGAGGCAGCAGGAGCGGGGTCTTCGCGGGCCGTGGCTTCTGCTCTTGCCGCTTCTCGCGCCGCGGCGGCAGCCGGAGCGGAGTCGTCTACTGCTCCCGCCAAGCGGCCACGGGAGCCTAGTCCCCCGCCTCCCCGCGCCAGGAGCAAGACGGTCTTCGACTTCTCCGCGCTTAGCTCTGACGAGGAAGAGGGAGAGGAGTAAGATCCCCGCTGTCCTTGTGTCTCTTCAATTCTTGTAGTTGTGCCTCGCATCTCATTTGCTTTCCTCCGAATTTGGTCCTTTACAGGACTCTTGCTCAGAGGGTGGCAAAGAGAGCCAAGGTCCCAGTGGTCATCCTCGACGACGAGCCCTCCATGGCGGCAGGGGTGCGCCTGAGATGACCTTGCCGGGCCCACCAACTAATGCTTAGAGCAGCCCCCAGCGCAGCCCCCAGCGTAAGCATATGACTTGCGTCCTGCCGTTGGGCGCGCCCGGGTGCCCTTCGCTTTTCTTGACATCGGGCTGACGATTTGTGCAGGAGCAGAGCAACCCCACCAGGAGCATCCGGAGACCACCCCCAATGAGCCATCCGCTACAACTACAGCGCCAAGGGGGAGCTCCCCGGCGAGGGAGCCATCCCCGGCAAGGGAGCAGTCTCAGGCGGGGGAGCAGCCCCCGGCAAGGGAGCAGTCCCTGGCAGGAGAGCCGTCTCCGGCGAGGGACGATGCCGGCGGCCCCTTGGCGGGGGAGACCGCGACGGCAGACCCTGGCCCAGGTAACCTTCTTGCCTCGAAACTCCCCTGAGGTTCTTCTTCTTCGGATAGTTGCTTGACTTCTCCCCCTCCTACGGCCTTCAGACCCGCCCGCCACGGACCCGATGGAGACCGAGGTCGTCGTCGAGGAGGACGCGCGCGGCCATACCGACGACGTGGCCGCCACCGGGGAGGTGGAGGGCGCTGAAGATCCGGTCGGCGAAGAGGCCGCCGAGGCAGCCGCGGGTGAGGGGGTCGGCGATCGTACTGACGGCCCTAAGGCCGCAGGAGCGTCAGGCGCTACGCCGACCGCCGATCCCGCCTCTGCAGCAGCGTCGGGCCCCGAGGAGACCCAGCCAGGCGCCTACCTGAAGGCCGGCGACGATATCTTCATCAAGCTCCCCTGGGAGTCGACTTCCAGGGCGCCGGTCGAGGGGGAGGCCTTGGATGGAGAGGTGCTCGCCTCCGCCGGGCTGACGCTGGTTGACGCGCCAAGCAGCAGCGGCGGCGAGCCTGAAGAGGAGCGGCTGCTACGGAAGCTGGTGTCGCTCTACCGCGCCCGACAAGCCCAGGTAGAACGCTGGGAAGCGCTTGTCGCGAAGGCGGGAGCGGACATGGAGAAGCGCCCGGGGAGCTCCGCGAGCTCAACCAGGAGGCCCTCCGTGCCATGGCGGAGGAGCGAAGGCAGCTCAACGAGGCGCGGATGGCCTTCCTCCTCGAGAAGGCAGAAGCTGAAGAGCAGCAAAGGCTTGCCGCCGCGGGGCTGGCCGCGCAGGAGGGCGAGCTGGTGCAGCAGAAAGCCAGCCTTGCCAGCCACGAGGAGGAGGTCGCCGCACGCGAGCAAGCGCTCGGCGGAGCCCTCGAGGAGGCGCGAGATGCTGCCGCGGCTGCCGAGACCGTCAAGGAGGCATTGGAGGCGAGGGTGGTGCAGCTCGACATCGACCTCAAGGCGAGCGGCGAGGAGCTCGCAGCGCTCAAGCAGGAGCGCGAGAAGGGTGCCCACACCCTTGGTGAGCTGCAGGGCCGCTTCACCGAGAAGATCAAGGAGCTCGGCGCCGCCAAGGACTCCAACGCCGACCTCGAGCTGAAGCTGGACACCTTGTCCAAGGCGCTGGACAGCGCCAAGGAGCAAGAGGTGGCCTTGCGGAAGGAGGTCGCGGAGAACGAGGCGTTGTTGGAGAGCGCCGCGGTCACCCACAACGAATTTAGGGCGACGGTGGAGCAGTGGACCGAGGGCCTCGTGGACATAGCCGCCTCCATCGACAAGGAGCTGACGCTGCTGGGGATGGAGGGTCACGAGTACCCCACTGACGAGAACGTCCCACCCAGTGCCAAGCTCACTTCGTTCTTCAAGGGCGTGGTGGCGGCCCTCAAGCATCTCCAGAATGCGATCCCAGAGCAGCTGGCCGGCGAGACGCGCGAAGCCGTCGCTGGAGCCCTCGAAAAGGTGTTGGTGAAGGTCGCCTTCCACAACCCCGGCATCACGCTCACCAACGTCCTCAAATCCCTGCCGGTAGAGGCCGACCTCGAGGAGATCAGGGCCCTTGTCGCGCCCATAGTGGAGAAGGTGGCCGGGATCAAGAGGATCGAGGGCGACCGTGTGGACTAGGCCGCCTCCCCTTTCCTTTTCTTGTCACTGCTGGCCAAGTCATGAAGGCGATTCATTAGGGTTGCGACAAGCTTGCCTTTGTAATACAACTCTATCTTAGGTACTGACTGCACTGTTATTTCCTCTACTTGACTCCGTGCTTTGTATGTTTGTGCCCTACGCCTCTGGAGACTTGTCGGTGTAGGCCTCCGCCTTACCGCGGGCTCTGAGTGCCGGACATCAGCAGCCCGCCAGCGGCGTCACTACCGGCAAGAAACCTTGTCGCGGCTAGCTGCAGCTCACTTAGATTGTTGAGCAGGCTCAAAGCAAAGTAAGTGTTGCGACTGCAGTCGCAGCACACTTAAGCTGCTGCGCGAGCTCGAAACAAAGTAAGGATGCCACTCTGGTTGTAGCACACTTAAGTCGTTGAGCGGACTCGAAACGAAGTAAGGGCGCAACTAGCCACGAATCGGTCCCTTCGCGCACAGGTTTTCCATACAAAACACGGTCGTTCGAGGAAGATAACCTCAAAAGTTAAAAAACTCAATTGCTCAAGCTATGGCAACTTAGCTTTTCCGTGGCTCGCTGCCCGGCAAGGTCGCTTTCCGGCAGGGCGAGGCATGGGGCTCGCCGTCTCTTACCGGGGGTCAGTGCTGCACAGAGTGTCAGATAATGCATGCAAAGAATAAAGAGCATGAGATCGACAAAGTGCACGGAGCACATGAGCCCAATCTGCGCACAGGGTCTGCGCCTGGCTCTGTACAAAGGATCACATGCAACAGCGACAAGACTTTGTACAGAAGGGTGGTTGCCGGACGGGGTCCGACAACCGCGCCTTCCGGGCGAAACTTACGAAGATGTCCAACGTTCCAGGAGTTGCTCATCGGAGTGGTATCTTCGGTCTCAAGGCGGACAGCGCCAGGCCTATCGACTCGTTTCACCCGGTAAGGGCCTTCCCACATTTCCGGGACTTCTGGCACTAACTTTGCGGCTATAAAAGCGGCGCAAAGCTTGCTGGTAGCGAGCAGCTCGCATAGCAGCCTGAAGACGGTCCTCCTCGAGGAGCAGCGCGTCATCTCGACGCAGCTGCTCTCGCTCGAGCTCAGCGTGAGCAAGCACTCGAGGTGGCCCGTACACGAGATCCGTAGGGCTATCTGCCTCCCCTCCATGGAATAGAGCGAAAGGTTGCCTGGTATGACCAGGGCTTGCCTGCGCCGAGGGGCGTCGGCGCAGGTTTGGACGCCGTAGCGTCACGAGCTCGATGCATGTTCGGGAGCCGTGGCGCCATCAGCTGGCTCGACGACGCCCGTCCCGTCGCCGGCGCCGTCCCCACCACCCGTTCGCTCTCTAGGGCGGCGGGTTCGACGCGGACGGACCAGCCTCCTCCGGAGCCTTCCTCTTTGGTGGCATGTCGATGAAGATGAAGGAGATCTAGCTGGTGCAGATGCCGGATCAGGTTCACACAACTTCGACGCCCCCTACCTGGCGCGCCAAAGATGTCGGGGGGAATCGGCTTCCTCGAACACCTATGGGGACCGAGCCCCTTACTGGTTCGGCGGGGGGCGGAGGTTGCACAAAGAGCAGATCGAGGCGCTGCACACGAGGGATTTTACCCAGCTTCGGGCCGCAAGGATGCGTAAAACCCTACTGCTGCTTGGTGGATTGTATTGTGTTCTTGCTCGGGAGCGCGCGGTGCTACAGTACACACGAGCTGCTGGCGAGGTCGAGCGTGACGATCGGTCTCATCTCCTACGTGCGCATGGGGCCTCCTTTTATATGCTCAAGGGGTTACCCACAGATGGCAACGCAGGCGGGGGTAAAAATGGTAGAATGCTGTAGTGGGTACAGCTGCCTGCATAGTGGTTGTACAGTGCTATCATACCTAACTCTGACGGCGGGGGACAAGGGCATTAAATGCCCGTCCATGTCGCCCAGATGGTGCAGGGAAGTGGACCGTCAGGAGCGCCACCGTTTGCCACGATGGCTACTCTGTCAGCTTCGCTTCGCCACCGCATGCCCCTAGCTGCACAGCCTCCTGCCACGTGCATCGGGGATGCCCCCCAGAGCGACACGTTGGTGGGTGAGCTGGAGCGCAGGCACGAGGTGGTAACTTGCCGGGGCAAGCGCCTTGCCGCGGTGGATGTCTCATCGCGTCCGGGAGCTTGTTGCTCACCGGGCCTCGCCGGGGCGCGGGGCGCGCTGCGGCAGGGTCCTGGTCGTGCCGTGGATGGCCTTCCTGGCAAGCTCCTCTTGCCGGGGTCTTGTGCTTCGAGCGGTAGTCCCGGCAAGCTCCTCTTGCCAGGGCCTCGCTCTCTTCAGGTGGCCTTCCCGGCAAGCTCCTCTTGCCGGGGCCTTGGCTAAAATACTTTGTTCTTGAATGACCCAAGAGGGGACCATGGAGGGTCTTGGTGATCGCCTGGCAGGCCTTGCCGCGGGGTGCTACGACCGCCCGTGCACAAGTTCGGGGTACTAAGGTACCCCTATTTTAGTACACCGACAGCATAGTTATGAGAATATCTAGGTATGATCATGTATATAGGCATGACGTCCGAGACAAGTAGACCGACTCCTGCCTGCATATACTACTATTACTCCACTCATCGACCGCTATCTAGCATGCATCTAGAGTATTAAGTTAAAAATAGAGTAACGCCTTAAGCAAGATGACATGATGTAGAGGGATAGTTTCATGCAATATGATAAAAACACCATATTGTTATCCTCGATGGCAACAATACATTACGTGCCTTGCTGCCCCTACTGTCACTAGGAAAGGACACCGCAAGAGTGAACCCAAAGCTAAGCACTTCTCCCATTGCAAGAAGAACCAATCTAGTAGGCCAAACCAAACTGATAATTCGAAGAGACTTGCAAAGATAACCAATCATACATAAAGGAATTCGGAGAAGATTCAAATATTGTTCATAGATAGACTTGATCATAAACCCACAATTCGTCGGTCTCAACAAACACAACGCAAAAACAAGATTACATCAAATAGATCTCCACGAGAGAGGGGGAGAACATTGTATTGAGATCCAAAAAGAGAGAAGAAGCCATCTAGCTACTAACTATGGACCCGAAGGTCTGAAGTAAACTACTCACACTTCATCAGAGGGGCTATGATGATGTAGAAGCCCTCCATGGTGGATGCCCTCTCTGGCGGAGGTCCGGAACAGGCCCCAAGATGGGATCTTATGGGTACAGAAGGTTGTGACGGTGGAATTAGGTTTTTGGCTCCGTATCTGATCGTTTGGGGGTACGTAGGTATATATAGGAGGAAGGAGTACGTCAGTGGAGTAACGGGGGGCCCACGACGCAGGGGCGCGCCCTAAGGGGGTGGGCGCGCCCCCACCCTTATGGCCACCTCCCTTCTTTCTTGACGTAGGGTCCAAGTCTCCTGGATCTTTTTCGGTGAGAAAATCACGTTCCCGAAGGATTCATTCCGTTTGGACTCCGTTTGATATTCCGTTTCTTCGAAACACTAAAATAGGCAAAAAACAACAATTTTGGGTTGGGCCTCCGGTTAATAGGTTAGTCCCAAAAGTAATATAAAAGTGGAAAATAAATCCCAATATGGTCCAAAAAAGTAGATAATATAGCATGGAGCAATAAAAAATTATAGATACATTGGAGTCGTATCAGCCATCGCCGCCCTTCTGCGCTTGAGGAGGTGTGGCCGTGCCAGGCTGCTGGGCCCCCGAGGGTGTGGCGGCCCTTCCTTCTTGTTTTTTGACGACGACGTCGACCTAGAAGATCAATGCGGAAGCATCAGGAAGCCGCGACAGGAGTAGGAACAAGGGCAAGGTCAGGACAGAAAACGCACTTGTCCACGGCGGTGTAGTCCTGAAGCCTCTTCAGAAGTGCGAAGATTAGGGGCCTTGTGGCCTGTTACCATCCACCTAGACGCACCGTTTGGGACCCCCTACCCGAGATCTGCCGGTTTTGAAACTGACATTGGTGCTTTCATTGAGAGTTCCTCTGTGTCGTCATCTTTAGGCCCGATGGCTCCTCCGATCATCAACAGCGATGCGGTCCAGGGTGAGACTTTCCCCCTCGGATAGATCTTCGTATTCTGCGGCTTTGCACTGCGGGCCAATTCGCTTGGCCATCTGGATCAGATTGAAAGCTACGCCCTTGGCCATCTGGTCATATTTGGAAGCCTGAACTCCACGGCTGACATCCGCGGAGACTTGATCTTCAACGGATTCAAGCCGCAGCCGAGCGCGCCGCACTGTCACGATGGGCATGATCTAGCTCTAACGCCGAACAGTGCCCTGGAGGCCATGCTCGCATCAGCTCCGACCCTTAGTTCGGAGCCAACTGCGCCGATCGAGGACGGGTGGCTGGACACCGCCTCGAGGGCCGCAATCTCAACGGCGATCAAGCCGAACACCAGCCTTATCCTTTGCGAAACTCGTGATTCCAAGGTGCCGGACTCTCCTTCAGACTCCGAGCCACCCACGCCCCTGCCAATCGAATCTGATTGGGGGCCGATCATGGAATTCACTGCCGCAGATATCTTTCAACACTCGCCCTTCGGCGACATTCTGAATTCACTAAGGTCTCTCTCTTTGTCAGGAGAGTCCTGGCCGGATTGGGATGCGGGCGATGAAGAAATTCGACGCCCACCCACCACCCACTTCGTAGCCACTGTCGATGATTTAACCGACATGCTGGACTTTGACTCCGAAGATATCGATGGTATAGACGACGATATAGGAGACAAACAGGAACCAGCGCCTATAGGGCACTGGACAACCACCTCATCTCACGATGTATACATGGTGGACACACCTAAAGGAAGCGACAACGAGGAATAAAGGGACGCAACAAGGGATCGTTCCCTTGAAAAGCAGTCAAAGCGGTGACGTAAGTGCCGCTCCAAGCCCCGCCTCGATAGAGATAGCAGCCATACAGACCCAGACACAGAGCAAGGCGAACCGGCGGTCGACGAACATGCCATCGAGCAACCCTCCGAACAAGACAACTTGGATAAACAAACCGCACAACCCGTCCTCGGCGAAGATAACAGTCCAGACGACCTCACGCCGGACAAACTCCTAGAACAGGAAAACCTCAACAAAAGGCTCGCTGCCATGGCGCGTAGCCTGAAAAAGCATAAGCGGAAGCTCAAAACCGCGGAAGACGCACTCCGAATCAGATGGAGCAAAGTATTAAACACCGCAGACAAATACGGCGATAGTCGCCACACAAAGAGCTACCCGAAGTGAAAGCTACTGCCCAAATTTGTTGAGGAGGCCCTAGAGCCCCCGAAATCAAAAAATAAGGAAGCCACCCGGTCGGATAGACGACCCCATGGCCAACACAGAACGGCATATGGCGCCGCACACAAACCAACACATGATCCACCCAAGGATTCACATCATAAGGATGGCCCAACCAGGTCTCTCTACGGGCCAAGAAAGCAAGCTCTAGTAAGCAATGCGACACAACAAATATCCGAACAACGCGGCACACCCACATATAGGGGTGCGGCACACCCCCTCTGTTTCACCGATGAGGTGCTGGACCATGAATTTCTAGCAGGATTTAAGCCCGTAAACATAGAGGCGTGCGACGGAACAACAGACCCTGGAGTCTGGATTGAGGATTATATCCTCCACATACACATGGCCAGAGGAGACGACCTCCACGCCATAAAATACTTACCCCTCAAGCTCAAAGGGCCAGCCCGGCATTGGCTTAAAGGCCTTCCCGAAAAGACCATTGGAAGTTGGGAAGAGCTCGAGGAGGCTTTTCGGGCAAATTTTCAAGTAACCTATGTCCGACCTCCGGATGCAGACGATTTAAGTCATATAACTCAACAGCCCGGAGAGTCAGCCCGGAAATTCTGGAACAGATTTCTTACTAAAAAGAACCAGATAGTCGACTGTCCGGACGCCGAAGCCTTAGCAGCTTTCAAACATAGCGTCCGAGACAAATGGCTCGCCAGACACCTCGGCCAAGAAAAGCCAAGAACAATGGCCGCACTAACAAGCCTCATGACCCGCTTTTGCGTGGGAGAGGACAGTTGGTTGGCAAGATGCAGCACCAGCGACACAAGCAACTTGAAGAGCACGGCAGTCAACGCCGGATTCAAAAGCTCTCGGCAGAATCGAAAAAAGCTGCCCCTCAAGGATAACAGGGATGAGCTATCTAACCTAAACAAAATCTTGGATAAGACATGTCAAATCCACAGCACCCCCGGGAAGCCTGCAAACCATACCCACAGAGAATGTTGGGTCTTCAAGCAATCCTGCCAACTCAACGCCGAACACAAGGGGCTTGACACACCAAGTGAGGACGATGACGAACCTCACAAGCAGAGCACGGGGAAACAAAAGAATTTCCCACTCGATGTCAAAACAGTAAACTTACTTCACGTGACAAAAGGGAAAAATAGAGTGGCGCCTATACGGCCTACCCCAAAGGAGTCCCGCCACTGGTTGTTAAAACCGATCACCTTCGACCATCAGGATTACTCTAGAAGTATCCGGAACGAAGGTTGGACTGCCTTAGTGTTAGATCCAATAATCGAAGGACTCCACTTTACACAAGTCCTGATGGACGGCGGCAGTGCTCTAAACCTGCTATATCATGACACAGTCCGCAAAATGGGGTTGGACCCAACAAAAATTCGCCATAGCAACACTTCCTTTCAAGGAGTAACACCAGGACCGGAGGCCCATTGCACGGGTTCTATCCCGCTAGAAGTTATGGTCGACTCTACCGATAACATCCGCCGCGAACAGCTAACCTTCCACATCACCCCATTTTCAAGTAGCTATCAAGCACTACTAGGGCGCGAGGCTTTCGCCCGCTTTAACGCGATACCGCATTATGCATCTCTTACGCTTAAGATGCCCGGTCCACAAGGCATCATCTCACTAAAGGGAAATATCGAGTGTTCCTCACGCGCGGAAGAATATGTGGCTGCCTTGACAGTCACACATTAAAACAGCTTCAACAACAAAAGCATATAACAGGTCATTAAGACCTTGGACACGGCCAGGCGAGTCCGGAGCAAACATATAATTGGTAAAGGTTCAGTATCCGTACACCCCTATACAAGGGGCTCCGCATATGTACAATAAGCGTATAAGGCTCAGTTTTACCCGTCTTGAATTATACTTTGTTTATTTAATACAACATACATTCAGCACGACTATTCCTTTTCCCTTTTTATTTTCAACTGAGTTCCTCTCTTTTTCAGATGAACACCATGCTATACCCGTCCAGGACACGGCACAACGGAGACACAGGCACAGACGTGCAGCAGGGACCCGTTCCAAGGATTCTTTTTAGATTAAGACCCTGCGTAAACCTTTTTTACTGTTTCTTGATGATAGACATCCCCCAGACTCTCAATATAGCCGAGGAGGAGGCTGGCGTCTTGGCATGTGGCCACGTCAGAATTTTGCACGTACCTGGACACCAGGGGCTTATTATCAAGGGCACTGCTTAGCCCATTTTTCATAAAGACCGAATACCTTAGGGAGTGTTCGGCATCGCAAGTTTGGCCTTATATGCATCAGCTCTGAATCATGTCTTTGGTCAAATGTTGGGTTTGCCCGGCTCCTGTGTTTTGCTGCCTTACTTTCCGCACTATCGGCTAAGGCGGCACTAGGAGAACTACTGCGATTGTGCCCCGGTTCAGCCAGGCGAGCACCTCAGTAGAGAAAGCCGAAAACTGACTGTCATGATATAGAGTGAGACTCGTCAACCACTTGATGACCCATCGGAATCTTCGGGATTCCTCCACATTAATGAAGGGCCGTTTCCCGGCCAGGCACACACGCGCCCCGAATTCCGGCAAGCGCGGTGCCACCAGGGGCTATATAGCAGCTCCACGGTCAAACTCCTATGGCTAAGTGAAACTGATAAAGCATTATAGTCCGGTTGCCTAGTTCGCTGCGCTACCACCTCCTTAATGGACCAAGACGTTGGATCAAGTTTGATGATGCGCCTTTTGCGAACACCCCCGCATTATATGTGTGGGAGCTGAAGCCGACGATTGCAATCTTTCAGGTTATATATACATATAAGTAAACGGCCGCACAGGAGGCGTTATAATTCTTGTAAGCACAAGTATAAAAAGCTTTTACATTTTAGCAAAATATTGTTTTCAATAAAAATACATGTTATTCAAACATAATATTCTTTGAGCATTGCGTCTCTATTAAACGAGCGCCCTCCAGGACTTCTTGAAAGTAGTGCTCGGCAGGTACTCGGCTTTTGCCCGAATCTTGTGCTGCAACAGCGGTGGCCTCCATCTCCGCCCCGTATGTCTTGACTCGGGCAAGGGCCATCCGCGCACCCTCCACACACGCTGACCTCTTCATCACGTTGATATACGACACCGCACCAAGGAACTGCTGCACCAAGCTAAAATAACTGTTCGGCTTTGGCCTTTTCGGCCACAGATGATCCACGACATACTTCATGGCGAGTCCGGATAACCTATTCAGCTCGGCCCATTCGGCCAAACGATCGGGTAATGGAAGTGGACACTCTGGAACTGCGACCAGAAAAGCTTTTCCACTTCGTGACCCTCCTGATCTCGGAAGTGTTGGACCGCATCAGCGGCACTCGCCGCTAAATCCAGATATGCGTCCACCGAGCTCCACATCCGGTCCAACGGAGCATATTTAGGATCCCCGAACTTCATCCGCAGCATAAAGGGCTTTCCAGCCGCGATATCTCCGGCCTGACGCAGCTCCTCCTTCATCGCTCTCATCGCGGAACGAGCATCCTTGGCCGCCGTAATGGCCTTTCCCAGGTCTATCCGCGACGCCCGATCTTCTTTCTCAAAAAGCCTGCAGCGGTCAGCAGCGGTCTTCAACTTCGTAGCCATCTTGGCCATTTCCTTTTTGCTTTGGCAATGAGCAGCCTGATCGGCTTTCAACTCCTCAACCGCCTTTAAGGCAGCCGCAATGCTTTCCCTGGCTTGCTCCTTGGCTCGGGCAAGCTCTGCCCGAAGGTCCTCCACAGCGGCAGCCCCATCTGCATCAAGTGCAGACACTGTAAGATACTTGCGTCAAGCTCGTCTTACCAGATGTTTCCGGAGAAAATTACATACCTTGTGCCTCATCAAGCCGCTTGTTGACAAGCGCAATGTCGGCATCCGCCACGTCAAGTCGCTTGTTGACAAGCGCGATGTCGGCATCCGGCATCGGCTAGCAACCTAACACTTCGCCACCTGCATAAGAAGGCGGCAAAATTATACCTGGGACTATGATGCTCTGCGTGCCGCCATTTTTGGAAACACACAGAGTCTCAGGGGCTACTATCTACACGGGGCGCATCTTAAATATGCGGCACTTTCCAAAAAGGTGCATCATTTCACGTACCTCAAAGCCCGTCAGTAGACTCATGACAGCTTCATGCAACCCGCTTTCCGTGGATGAAATCCTTTCAATCACGGTACCCATCAAAGTACGGTGCTCCTCCGAGATAAGCCCACGCCCTAGCTGATCCTTCAGTATCTCCGACCATGCGCCAGACGGTGCTGGACTCGTCCGATCGCCTTTTTCGAAAGCCGGACTCAGAGGGCTTCGGGTGGCCGTATTACCACCTTCCGGCCTTACCGGATCAGGAGAAACCCTCCGCGAAGATACCTCAGGGTCGCCCGCCTCGGGAGGCGGTATGGCAGGGGGAGGTGTTCCGCTCTCCATCTTCTCCAGAAGAGGATCCCCCGATGACGACCTCTGCTGAGAGGGGCTAAGGTCCGAACTACAAGGTAAATTTTCGGTTATTCTTCTCAGAATTAAAAGCAAAGATTTCTCTCCTTATTTAAACATCCTCTCTACTTACGGCTTGGTGGAGGGCTGATCCCCTTGGGGGCACAGTACGGCCGAGGTATCCCCCGGCGCAGGACCCTCTGGCGAAGATTTCTTCCCCCGCTTTGTGACCATGGTCCCCGGGTCTTCAGAGGTGGTCCTCTTCTTCCCTTGGGTAGAGGAATTTTCGATTCCTCCTTTCCCAACAGACTCCGTCGAGGAGGCAGTAGCTCCCTTGTCCCCCTCCTCGTTCTCTTCCAAAGGTACGATCTCCAGCATCCTGGTCAACACGGGATTCCGCGAGGTCTCAGGAAGGGGGGCCGGACACCTGATTAACTTCGCCTGCGCTACCCACTCCTCTTTCAAAGAAAACTCTTTTAAGGGTGATGTTGTGATGAATGAACGGATGGTGTGTCCGGAAATAGGGCTACTTACTTGAGTATCCGGACGATTGCAGCTTAGTCCTGCGTCCTCTGTAGAATCCGGACACATTACTTGTGATCCGAAGAACAATTTGTACATCTCCACGGGCGTCATGCCAAGAAAGTGTTGGAGAGCTCGCGGTCCCTCTAGGTTGAACTCCCATAGACGGAGAGGGCACCGTTTGCAAGGCAGGACTCGGCGAATTAACATAACCTGCGTCACCACGACCAGACTGATGTCTCTTTCTAGAAGATCTCGGATGCGGCCTTGCAATAGGGGCACCTCTTTTGCCGGCCCCCAGTCCAGCCCATGACGCTAGTCGGGGTGGGGACCCGAGCGGAAAACAAGCGGCACCACCCACTTGGTGCCCCTAGGAGCGGTGATATAGAACCACTCTTGTTGCAATAAGCTGAACTCCTCCTGAAAAGAGCCATCGGGCCATGGAGCGTCAGCATTCTTGCTTATAACAGCGCATCCGCACTCCGCGTGCTGTCCCTCGATCATCTTCGGCTCTACTTTAAAGGTCTTAAGCCATAGTCTGAAGTGAGGAGTAACGCGGAGGAAGGCTTCGCACACGACGATAAATGATGAGATATGGAGGATGGACTCCGGAGCTAAGTCGTGAAATTCCAGCACATAATAAAACATGTGCCCCCTCACGAAGGGATCCGTCGCGAAGCCGAGCCCTCGGAGGAAGTGAGACACGAATACCACACTCTCACCAGGCTCACGAGTAGGAACAACCTGCCCTTGAGTAGGCAGCCTATGCAAAATTTCGCCGGTCAAGAACCTGGCTTCTCTCAGCTTTAGCACGTCCTCCTCCATAACGGAGGAAGGCGTCCATCGGCCTCGAAGGTCGGATCTAGACATCGTCGAAGGTCCGAAGCGCCTGAAATCTAGGGCCATGGGTGTTGGAACTCGAGGCAAAGGGCAAAATCGATTAGGATCGAAAGAAAGGAGTAAGGCCTTGGTCTCTTTATGAGAAGTTGCATACCAAGAGCCCTCCCTGTGACCGTTCGGGACTCGCCTTTGATCAAGAAACGTACCAACGGGCACGATTGGGTTACCCACGTCTGTATTGATGAGAATCCCGTAAATTAAGGGGACACGATCTCTGCTTCGACAAGACTTGCCAACGAAACCGCCTCGCAAAACGCGCTGAGGCAGGACAGTAAAACGATTCGAATAAAGGCTTGGCCGTGGTGTGATGTCATGCTACGGAATACATGAGTAGATTAGATTTGTGTAAATATCATTCTCTCTATGGCCATATGTGGAACTTATTTTGTAGAGCCGGACACTATCCTTGTGTTCAAAATCTTCTACGAAGTATTCGGAGGAGGAACCCGCCTTGCAATGCCGAAGACAATTTGCACGCCGGACTCCTCGTCATTGAAGCCTGGTTCAGGGGCTACTGAGGGAGTCCTGGATTAGGGGGTGTCTGGATAGCCGGACTATAACCTTTGGCCGGACTCTTGGACTATGAAGATACAAGATTGAAGACTTCGTCCCGTGTTCGGATGGGACTTTCCTTGGCGTAGAAGACAAGCTTGGCGATACGGATATGTAGATCTCCTTCCGTTGTAACCGACTCTGTGTAACCCTTGCCCTCTCCGGTGTCTATATAAACCGGAGAGTTTTAGTCCATAGGACAGAAGAACAAAAATCATACCATAGGCTAGCTTCTAGGGTTTAGCCTCTCTGATCTCGTGGTAGATCTACTCTTGTACTACCCATATCATCAATATTAATCAAGCAGGAGTAGGGTTCTACCTCCATCGAGAGGGCCCGAACCTGGGTAAAAACATTGTGTCCCTTGTCTCCTGTTACCATCCGCCTAGACGCACAGTTCGGGACCCCCTACCCGAGATCCGCCGGTTTTGACACCGACAGGAGTTCTCCCCAGACCCTTCCAGGGTGGCCGCCGAGTCCTGCTCCTCCTCCTCGTCAAAGGACACCACCACCGGGGCCTCGGAGGGCGCCGACGACACAAGACAACGCCCATCAAAGACAGGCATGGCGACAACAATCTTTGCCCCATCCGGGCGGCGGTACAAGGGAGCGAAGCTGTCCGGCAGGTACCCCTGGTCATCCCCAACCAAGGAGCAGATGGTCGTGCCCAGCTCTTTGTCAGAAAGGGCCTCCGTACACAGGAGGACGTCATCCCCTTCGTCCCTGAGCTCCAATAGGGGGCGCGCACGTCTGGAGGGGAGCCACGCGCTGCGCCATGAACTCCTTCACGATCATGGCTCCTGTGAGCTTCGCCGTCCTTGAGATACCATGTCGGGACCCCGATCCTAAGTCACACCGATCTAGCATGTAACACCTCATATTACTTTGCGGCCTCACGCACGGTATTCCCACGGGTGCCACCTTACCTGGCCCGGGACCGTTTGCGCCTTTTGGCTCACGTATATGATAGTGTCGCTAGCATCCATATGACAGAGAACCCGGGCCGACATGGCTAGTCGTGAACCCAAGGCGGCGCCAACCTATGAGGACAGGCATACATGAATCACATCGAGCATGTCGGTCATCAACGTATTTATCCGGACTGTAGCACTGGGCTAACAGGACTCCGGTGACCCGGGCTGTAGCAGGCTAGGCAGGACTCCGGATAACACCGCGTGACATTTCCCCGAAGGGACAGACACAGGAACGACGTGAAACACATGCCGGCCAATCAAGTGTTCCGAGCAGTAGTGCTGGGCTAGCAGGACTCCGGTGAACCGGGCTGTAGCGGACTACTATCGCTCAGAAGCACTAGACTTACATTTCCCCATATGAAAGGCTGCCAAGGATAAACAACTAGATAGTCGGATCCCACACATAGCAATACACGTTACACGTACGCATAACATGCAAGTATGTGCTGTACAACATGGCATCACAACATAACGCAAACTCATATAGATAAAGGCCCAGAAGAGCCACATAGCATTAAATACAAACAGGGGTCACATGACCCATCATTCAGAACATACAAGCAACAAGCGGAAGCATTACATGTCTGAGTACAGACAACTACAAAATAAAAGGCTGAGAAGCCTGACTATCTACAACCTCCGATCAAGATCGTAGCTGAGGTACAAGCTACCTATCGAAGTCCAAGCGGAACTACTAGAAAGACCGAAGTCTCCGGTGCAAAACATAAATAAAGCAAACATGAGTACAAAGGTACTCACCAAGACTTACATCAGATCCTATCATACATGCATTAGTATCAAAGAGGTAACGTGGGGTTTAGTTGCAGCAAGCCAGCTTTGACTCTGTGGCTATCCTGTTCTACGACTGTTGGTAACTCTTTTAAAAAGGCGCACACGAGTCCACTAATCACCACATCAATACACTACTATGTATTCATCCCCGTCTCACTACGAGAAGGCCATCCATAGCACTCACACTTATCTTGAGCATTTTATGGTATCCACTTCAAGTTGTCTATGTACAACGTAAGCATCCAAGAAGTCCATAACCGAGGACGCGGCTATTCGAATAGATCATGATAACCCTACAGGGGTGTACTTCTTCACACACGCTCTCACCACTTATCACCATGTACACGTCATGTATCTCGGCAACCTTCAAGCGGAAGCCTGGCGAGGGTGTCGGCCACGACCTGACTAACCACACAAGACTCTAGTCCAGGTTTATCGCCTATTCGGGTTCCATCCGCGAGGAGATCCGGCCGGGGTGTCGCTCACGGCCCCAAACGATGTGTACAGGGTTCCCGAGCCCACCATCCGGGTGCCACTCGGTACACCGGGCCACGTGTGCCTAGTCTGTCCCAAGCCCACCTGGCCGGGTGCCACTTGGTAGACTACTAACACTACCTACAAACACCAGAAACTATTTGCAACTCCTGGACAGAGGTCAAGTTGGTTAATAAGTTGAGAGGGGTCGAGTTACCGGAACCCAATGTGTGGTAGTATCGAGTCATTGGACAACATACATAGAACTCAGTGCTTAGGGACGGTTCCAATGAGACAACCCACCATGTACTCCTACATGGCCTCTCACCGCTACCTTTACCAAATCGTGTTCACACACTTAACTCTCAGCATCAGAACATATCATATCACTCCAATCCATTACCAATGAATCAGACCTGACACAACTCTAAGCAATAGCAGGCATGGCATGGTAGAAGCACAACATGGCTCAATCAACTCCTACACATGCTAGTGGGTTTCAACTATTTACTGTGGCAATGACAGGTCATGCAGAGGAATGGGTTCAACTACCGCAGCATAAAGTAGCAGTTGATTCGCTGTTGTCCTAATGCAATAAAAGAGAGCAGGAGCGAGAGTGGGATCATATCGGAATGAACAAGGGGGGTTTGCTTGCCTGGTAGATCAACAGGGGGCACTGCTCCTCTGACAGGTACTCTGGAACGGTCTCCGGAGCAGAACCTATCGAGAAGGAACGGTGTCGGCAATCAATACACAATCATATGCAACAATATGATGCATGAACATGGCATGAGAATGTGATGTTGTTTGAGCTAATGCAGCTAGAGTTTATTTGGTTGAAGTTCATATGAACCAAGGGTTCATATGCAAACCCCAAGTGAAGTATATAACATGCCATTATTACGTTTTCACTTATACAGCAAGTATAAGTTGGTTTTTCATGCATGAAACTAGCATAAATGGGTTCCTTGCATTTTTCTGATGATTTTTCATATATAACTTGTTTCAATCTGAGCTACGGTTGATTTGATATGAATTTTTGAAGTTTGAATCATTTTCTGGAATTTCCTGTTTAAAATTAAATCCAGAAAAATGAATAACTGCGTCAGCATGACGTCGGGGTGACGTCAGCAGGTCAAAGGCGCCAGCCCAGGTCAAACCTGACGGCTGGGACCCACTTGTCAGTGTAACAACTAACTAACAGAGTTAGTTAGCGTTAGGTTAGCACTAACCTAGGTTAATTAGAGCCTAGGCCCACTTGTCAGTGAGTCAACTAATTAACTAAGTTAATTAGTGCTAATTAAACTCACACCTAAACTAAATAGTGGCATGGCCCACGCGTCAGTGACCCTGGGGTCAAACAAGGTCAACCCCGGGTCAGCGGGGTCAACCCCACTGGCGGCTTGACGCCGGCGATGCCAGGGCCGGCGGAGGGGTGCGGGTTTCCTCCTCCGGCGACCAATTGGCCGGCGGAGGGCGTCTATGTGACGCGGGCGCTCGTCCGCGTCGAGTAGTGGCAGCGGCTGGGCCTAAAATGACCGGAGTCATCACCGGCGTCGACCTTGGCGGTCGCCGGAGCTCGGGTGAGCTCGGGGTCGACGCTACGGCGGTCGGGGCAGCTCGTGCGGGGCACCAGCGTGCTCCACGCGGCGCGGATAGGAAGCTGAGCACGACGGCCGGACCGTTAGGTGGCCGGAGATACATCGGCGGCGAGCATAGGCGGTGGCGCGTGCGGGTGAGCAGGGTGCGGTGGCTACGGTGCACGAGAGCGAGAACGGTGAGGGGGAAGAGGATCAGTGGCTCACGGCGAGTGCAGGGAGCGTCGAAGCGGGCTCGGGGACGGCTGGAGTCGGCGGGGCGGCGAAGACAATCTCCGGTGACCGGAGATGAAGGCGGCGTCGATGGAGGCACTCCAGGGACTCCCGAGGTGCGCGTCTTGGCGGAGAGGACGAGGCAGACGCGGCGAAGCTCTCGGGCTTGTCGGAGAGGCAGGGGGAGCTCGGCGGGCACGGCTATGGCAAGTGGCGGCGACGGCGGCGTTCGGGAAGAGAGGGGAATTGCACGGGAGAGAGTGAGAGGGGGTCGAGGCTGACGCGTAGCGTCACCAGGGCGTCGGGGAGGAGCCAGGCAGGCTGGGAGGGAGGAGGTGGCCAGGGCACGTGCCCACACGCGGCGACCACACGCCCTCCTGCCCACTGGCAGGAGGTTGAAGACGGTGGGGGCGCCTGCTGGGCTGGGCCAACAGTGTTGGGCCGGCCACTTGGGCTACAGGCGCGCCAGGTAAGTTACAGGTAAGTTCTTTTCTATTTTTGTTTTCTTTTCTATTTTTTTCTGACATTTGTTTGATTTAATAAAATGCTAAATCATTTTATTTGCTTATGCCAATTTTTGCAGGGGCTAATGGTATTATTCCAGAGCTCCTCAATTACTGGCACAATTTTTGGATATATAAAACATTTATATCATTTATATATCCAATGCAAATAATTATTGCATTAATTCCAAATGCCCAAAATAAATATTTAAGAGCTTCTAAAAATATTGGTTTGATTTTTACCTCTGTCCAATATTTTTAGAGAGTAACATGAACATTTTCTTGGACCTTTTTGGAGGACTTTTTTATCTGGGTCATTTCCAGAAATGATTTCTGAGGGTTTTACAAATCCCCAATTCAAATTTAAAAGAATTTAAACATGATGCACACATGACTAGCTAGTCTTGAGCATACCAGAACTAGGGATGTGACAGCTCGCCCCCACTCAAAAGAATCTCGTCCCGAGATTCAGGGGTCGACGGAAAGAAGGCGGGGTACTCCAATCGAAGACGATCTTCTCGCTCCCAGGTAGCTTCTCTCTCGGAAAGATGAGACCACTGAACTTTGAGAAACTTGATGTTCTGACGTCGAGTAACACGCTCTGCTTGATCAAGCGTTTCGTGGTCCACTCCGCGGATGGGATCCGAGAAGCAACGCCTGAGTTGAGAGACGTGGAAGACATCATGTACTCGAGAAAGGTGTGGCGGTAGTTCCAACTGGTAGGCAACCTCTCCTCGTTTAGCGAGAATGCGAAAAGGACCAATGTAACGAGGAGCCAACTTGCCCTTGATACCGAATCGATGGGTACCCTTCAAAGGAGTAACCCGAAGGTAAGCCTTGTCGCCAACTTCATAAGCCACTTCCTTATGACGACGGTCATACTGGCTCTTTTGACGAGATTGGGCTGTTTTCAAATTCTCACGAATGATGCGAACTTGCTCTTCTGCCTCCTGGATCATATCCGGTCCGAAGAATTGTCTTTCACCGGTTTCTGACTAGTTCAAAGGTGTTTGACATCTTCGTCCATATAGAATCTCAAAAGGAGCTTTCTTGAGACTGGATTGGTAGCTATTGTTATAAGCAAACTCGGCGAAAGGAAGACACTTCTCCCAATCCATACCGAATGAGATAACGCAAGCTCTAAGCATGTCTTCGAGGATTTGGTTGACCCTTTCCACCTGACCACTTGATTGAGGGTGGAAAGCGGTACTGAAAGAAAGATGGGTGCCCATGGCAGTTTGGAAATTCTCCCAGAAATGAGAAGTAAAAAAGACTACCACGGTCTGAATTGATCTCTAGTGGAACACCATGAAGTGAAACTATTCGAGAAATATATAAGTCAGCGAGCTGACTAGCGGTGATACTCTCTCGAACAGGTAGGAAGTGAGCCACTTTGGAAAGACGATCAATGACTACAAAGATAGCATTATTCCCTTTCTTGGTCCTGGGAAAGCCGGTGATGAAGTCCATACCAACCTTATCCCATTTCCATTCAGGAATAGCTAAAGGCTGAAGGGTGCCAGCAGGCCTTTGATGCTCTGCCTTAACGCGACGACAAACGTCACAGTTAGCAATGAACTCAGCGATTTCTCTCTTCATCCTAGTCCACCAGAACCTCTGGCGTAGGTCCTGATACATCTTAGTACTACCGGGATGAATCGTGAGAGGGGATTCATGAGCCTCCTTAAGGATCAACTGTCGAAGATGTTGCTTCTTGGGAACCACCAAACGGTTCTCAAAGAGGACAACACCTCGATCATCTATAGAGAAGCTACCAGCAATGCCCTTGGCAATGTTTCTCTTGATCCGGGTAATCCCCGTATCATGCTTCTGGGCTTCTATGATATGATCCACAAGAGTAGGTTTCGCCACCAAGGTAGAAAGGAATCCATGAGGAGCGATGTGAAGGTTAAGCTTACAGCATTCCTCATGAAGAAGGGGTTGGCCCTGCTGCAACATAAGATTGTTGCAATAGGACTTACGACTTAGCGCATCAGCCATGACATTGCCCTTGCCTGGGGTGTAGGTAATCCCTAAGTCGTAATCTGAGATCAACTCCAACCAACGTCTTTGCCTAAGGTTCAAGTCTGGTTGGGTGAAGATATACTTGAGACTCTGGTGATCGGTGTATATCTCACAACGTTTACCGAGAAGGTAATGTCTCCATGTCTTAAGTGCATAGACTACGGCTGCAAGCTCTAGGTCATGTGTAGGATAATTCTCCTCATGTGGATGCAACTGTCGAGATGCATAGGCAATCACATGACGATCCTGCATAAGAATGCAACCTAGTCCCTGTCGTGAGGCATCACAGTAGATAACAAAGTCCTTAGTTAAATCCGGTGGCACAAGTATGGGAGCAGAAGTCAGGCGTCTTTTCAGTTCCTGAAAACTGTACTCACACTGTGGGGACCACTCAAACTTTTTATCTTTCTTGAGAAGTTCCGTGAGGGGTTTGGCTACTTTGGAGAAGTTTTCAACAAAGCGGCGACAATAACTGGCTAGACCAAGGAAACTCCTAACTTGCTTAACTGTTTCAGGTGGAGTCCAGTCAAGAACGGCCTGAACTCTTTCAGGATTGACAGCAATGCCCTTACCAGAGATCACGTGGCCTAGATAGGTCACTTCTGGCAACCAAAATTCGCACTTGGAGAACTTGGCATAAAGGCGGTGCTCACTGAGTTTTTCTAGCACAAGTCTAAGATGTTCGGCATGCTCTTCCTCGTTCTTCGAGTAAATAAGGATATCATCGAGGTAAACCACGACGAACTTATCTAAATACTCCATGAAGATCGAGTTCATCAAGCGGGAGAAGGTAGCTGGAGCATTGGTTAGACCAAAGGACATGACGGTGTACTCGTACTGGCCATAACGAGTGACAAAAGCCGTTTTAGGAATGTCCCGTTTCTGATCTTGATTTGGTGGTAGCCTAACCTCAAATCCATCTTGGAAAAGACTGAGGATCCAGCGAGCTGATCATACAGATCGTTGATCCTGGGGAGCAGATACTTGTTCTTTATCGTGACCAAATTAACGGGACGATAATCTACAACCATCCGGTCCGTACCATCCTTCTTCTTGACGAAGAGAACGGGGCAAGCCCAGGGAGAAGAACTAGGACGGATGAAACCCTTTTGCAAGGACTCATCAAGTTGTTTCTTAAGCTCGGCTAGTTCTAAGGGTGCCATCTTGTAAGGTCTCCTAGAAATTGGGGCGGTTCCTGGGATAAGATCTATGACAAATTCTACATCTCTGTCAGGTGGAACACCTGGCAGTTCTTCTGGAAAGACATCCGGAAAGTCACGGACTATCGGGATATCTTCAAGATCTGGAAGAGGGCTGGCATTAAGAGAATAGAGTTGACGCTTTGCAATTTTGGTGGAGACAGTGACTATCTTGCCAGATGGGTGTGTAAGTTGAACAGACCTGGTGTAGCAATCAATCTTGGCATAGTGAGCTTTCATCCAGTCCATACCCAAGATGATGTTAATATCTGTAGACTTGAGGGCTATAAGTGATGCAAGGAATACAAGTCTATCGACAAGGATTTCATTACCATGGCTTATTCTGGTAGTTTGCCATCTAGACCCTGGAGTTTGGATTTCAAGTGGAGTTGGCATATCACAAAATGACATGTCGTGCAAACGAGCATAGCCTTCAGAGATGAAGGAGTGAGATGCTCCGGTATCGAAAAGAACCGAAGCTGGATGACAGTTGACAAGGAGTGCACCAAGAACGACATCTGGATCATCATGAGCGTCTTCAGCTAAGACGTGATGCACACGACCACGTTCAATGGGAGCTGACTTGACATTAATAATCTTGCATGGTGGCTTACCACGGCCAACAGACTTCTCGGGCGGGGGTGGAGCATAACTGGCTTGAGAGCAGTCACGTGCATAGTGTCCTGGCTCTCCGCATGTGAAGCAAGTCCCTGAGGTTGGACGTGGACCCGCATTGACAAGCGGTCTGCCAATAGGTCTGGGTGGAGCATACTGCTGAACTGGGTGAGGCGCCACACAAGATGGCCTCGGGGTATAACCGGCTGGAAGAGCGGAGTTCGGAATCCAAATCCGACGCTTCTGAGAACTAGAACCGGAGGAAGAAACCAAATCACGGGTGTGCTTGCGAGACTCCTCGTAGGTGAGCTGAGCTGTCTCCGCGTTAATGGCCTTGTTCACAAGAGCCTGGAATGTATTGCATTGGTGCAAATGGAGATCACGACGCAACTTGGGGTTGAGACCCTTCCGGAACCTAGCTTGCTTCTTGGCGTCGGTGGACACTTCTTCTGTAGCATAGCGGGCGAGATTCTCAAACTCTCTACTATAAGCATCAACAGCCATCTTACCCTGGGTGAAACTACAGAACTCTTCTCTCTTGCGATCGATGAGGGCTTCAGGAATGTGATGCTCGCGAAAAGTCTCAGTGAATTCTCTCCAGGTAGGTATCTGACCAACTGGAAGCATAGCCTCATAGTTCTGCCACCAAAGACTAGCAGGACCCTCCAGATGGTATGCAGCATAGATGACCTTGTCACCTTCAGCTACGTTCGCAGAACGCAGCTTGTGTGTGGTACTACGAAGCCAGTCATCTGCATCGAGTGGCTCAATAGAATGATGAAAAGTGGGTGGGTGCAAGCGAATGAAGTCATGAACGGTTGCAGACCCTTTGAACTGAGGGGTGGTGTTCTCCTCGATACGTGCCAACAAGCGGTTGGTCTCACGCTTGTTCATCTCAACCTCTAACATGAACTTTGCCAACGAAGACTGATCGGGAGGATCCTCATCCCTACCATCTCCATGGTTCTGGCTACGTGCAACAGAACTTTGTTTAACTGATGACATCCTGAAGAACGAAACCATGGTAAACAAGGATGGATTCAGCATCAACTATAGGATGCAGAATGTAGCACAAGAATTTAGTATCTCTCAAACTCCTAGGATAATTCCGGCAGCATAACGGCAGTAAAATGCTCAATATGAGACATTCTGCAAAAGACGGGTAGCACCATAATCAACATCATCACACAAGGTTCTGAAATATTACTAAACAGACTACACCGGAGGTACTTGAACTGGGATATGACTCTCATCAACCAATCCTAAGAGACTACGGAGTAGTAATACGTGATCCTGATAGATAGAAGAGGAAGCCTAGTTCCTTAACCCCGTTGGAAAGATAGGATGACTCAGATCAGAAGGGCATGAGATATAAGGAGTAAAAAGAGCCTTACGTTCCCTTCCACAATCAATTCCCTTATATAACTAAAGAATTTCTAGACTCAACTTCGAACAGGTTGGCTTGGAAATCCTACAGGCAGTCAGGCTCTGATACCAACGCTGTCGGGACCCCGATCCTAAGTCACACCGATCTAGCATGTAACACCTCATATTACTTTGCGGCCTCACGCACGGTATTCCCACGGGTGCCACCTTACCTGGCCCGGGACCGTTTGCGCCTTTTGGCTCACGTATATGATAGTGTCGCTAGCATCCATATGACAGAGAACCCGGGCCGACATGGCTAGTCGTGAACCCAAGGCGGCGCCAACCTATGAGGACAGGCATACATGAATCACATCGAGCATGTCGGTCATCAACGTATTTATCCGGACTGTAGCACTGGGCTAACAGGACTCCGGTGACCCGGGCTGTAGCAGGCTAGGCAGGACTCCGGATAACACCGCGTGACATTTCCCCGAAGGGACAGACACAGGAACGACGTGAAACACATGCCGGCCAGTCAAGTGTTCCGAGCAGTAGTGCTGGGCTAGCAGGACTCCGGTGAACCGGGCTGTAGCGGACTACTATCGCTCGGAAGCACTAGACTTACATTTCCCCATATGAAAGGCTGCCAAGGATAAACAACTAGATAGTCGGATCCCACACATAGCAATACACGTTACACGTACGCATAACATGCAAGTATGTGTTGTACAACATGGCATCACAACATAACGCAAACTCATATAGATAAAGGCCCAGAAGAGCCACATAGCATTAAATACAAACAGGGGTCACATGACCCATCATTCAGAACATACAAGCAACAAGCGGAAGCATTACATGTCTGAGTACAGACAACTACAAAATAAAAGGCTGAGAAGCCTGACTATCTACAACCTCCGATCAAGATCGTAGCTGAGGTACAAGCTACCTATCGAAGTCCAAGCGGAACTACTAGAAAGACCGAAGTCTCCGCTGCAAAACATAAATAAAGCAAACATGAGTACAAAGGTACTCACCAAGACTTACATCAGATCCTATCATACATGCATTAGTATCAAAGAGGTAATGTGGGGTTTAGTTGCAGCAAGCCAGCTTTGACTCTGTGGCTATCCTGTTCTACGACTGTTGGTAACTCTTTTAAAAAGGCGCACACGAGTCCACTAATCACCACATCAATACACTACTATGGATTCATCCCCGTCTCACTACGAGAAGGCCATCCATAGCACTCACACTTATCTTGAGCATTTTATGGTATCCACTTCAAGTTGTCTATGTACCACGTAAGCATCCAAGAAGTCCATAACCGAGGACGCGGCTATTCGAATAGATCATGATAACCCTGCAGGGGTGTACTTCTTCACACACGCTCTCACCACTTATCACCATGTACACGTCATGTATCTCGGCAACCTTCAAGCGGAAGCCTGGCGAGGGTGTCGGCCACGACCTGACTAACCACACAAGACTCTAGTCCAGGTTTATCGCCTATTCGGGTTCCATCCGCGAGGAGATCCGGCCGGGGTGTCGCTCACGGCCCCAAACGATGTGTACAGGGTTCCCGAGCCCACCATCCGGGTGCCACTCGGTACACCGGGCCACGTGTGCCTAGTCTGTCCCAAGCCCACCTGGCCGGGTGCCACTTGGTAGACTACTAACACTACCTACAAACACCAGAAACTATTTGCAACTCCTGGACAGAGGTCAAGTTGGTTAATAAGTCGAGAGGGGTCGAGTTACCGGAACCCAATGTGTGGTAGTATCGAGTCATTGGACAACATACATAGAACTCAGTGCTTAGGGACGGTTCCAATGAGACAACCCACCATGTACTCCTACATGGCCTCTCACCGCTACCTTTACCAAATCGTGTTCACACACTTAACTCTCAGCATCAGAACATATCATATCACTCCAATCCATTACCAATGAATCAGACCTGACACAACTCTAAGCAATAGCAGGCATGACATGGTAGAAGCACAACATGGCTCAATCAACTCCTACACATGCTAGTGGGTTTCAACTATTTACTGTGGCAATGACAGGTCATGCAGAGGAATGGGTTCAACTACCGCAGCATAAAGTAGCAGTTGATTCGCTGTTGTCCTAATGCAATAAAAGAGAGCAGGAGCGAGAGTGGGATCATATCGGAATGAACAAGGGGGGTTTGCTTGCCTGGTAGATCAACAGGGGGGCACTGCTCCTCTGACAGGTACTCTGGAACGGTCTCCGGAGCAGAACCTATCGAGAAGGAACGGTGTCGGCAATCAATACACAATCATATGCAACAATATGATGCATGAACATGGCATGAGAATGTGATGTTGTTTGAGCTAATGCAGCTAGAGTTTATTTGGTTGAAGTTCATATGAACCAAGGGTTCATATGCAAACCCCACGTGAAGTATATAACATGCCATTATTACGTTTTCACTTATACAGCAAGTATAAGTTGGTTTTTCATGCATGAAACTAGCATAAATGGGTTCCTTGCATTTTTCTGATGATTTTTCATATATAACTTGTTTCAATCTGAGCTACGGTTGATTTGATATGAATTTTTGAAGTTTGAATCATTTTCTGGAATTTCCTGTTTAAAATTAAATCCAGAAAAATGAATAACTGCGTCAGCATGACGTCGGGGTGACGTCAGCAGGTCAAAGGCGCCAGCCCAGGTCAAACCTGACGGCTGGGACCCACATGTCAGTGTAACAACTAACTAACAGAGTTAGTTAGCATTAGGTTAGCACTAACCTAGGTTAATTAGAGCCTAGGCCCACTTGTCAGTGAGTCAACTAATTAACTAAGTTAATTAGTGCTAATTAAACTCACACCTAAACTAAATAGTGGCATGGCCCACGCGTCAGTGACCCTGGGGTCAAACAAGGTCAACCCCGGGTCAGCGGGGTCAACCCCACCGGCGGCTTGATGCCGGCGATGCCAGGGCCGGCGGAGGGGTGCGGGTTTCCTCCTCCGGCGACCAATTGGCCGGCGGAGGGCGTCTATGTGACGCGGGCGCTCGTCCGCGTCGAGTAGTGGCAGCGGCTTGGCCTAAAATGGCCGGAGTCATCACCGTCGTCGACCTTGGCGGTCGCCGGAGCTCGGGTGAGCTTGGGGTCGACGCTACGGCGGTCGGGGCAGCTCGTGCGGGGCACCAGCGTGCTCCACGCGGCGCGGATAGGAAGCTGAGCACGACGGCCGGACCGTTAGGTGGCCGGAGATACATCGGTGGCGAGCATAGGCGGTGGCGCGTGCGGGTGAACAGGGTGCGGTGGCTACGGTGCACGAGAGCGAGAACGGTGAGGGGGAAGAGGATCAGTGGCTCACGGCGAGTGCAGGGAGCGTCGAAGCGGGCTCGGGGACGGCTGGAGTCGGCGGGGCGGCGAAGACGATCTCCGGCGACCGGAGATGAAGGCGGCGTCGATGGAGGCACTCCAGGGACTCCCGAGGTGCGTGTCTTGGCGGAGAGGACGAGGCAGACGCGGCGAAGCTCTCGGGCTTGTCGGAGAGGCAGGGGGAGCTCGGCGGGCACGGCTATGGCAAGTGGCGGCGACGGCGGCGCTCGGGAAGAGAGGGGAATTGCACGGGAGAGAGTGAGAGGGGGTCGAGGGTGACGCGTAGCGTCACCAGGGCGTCGGGGAGGAGCCAGGCAGGCTGGGAGGGAGGAGGTGGCCAGGGCGCGTGCCCACACGCGGCGACCACACGCCCTCCTGCCCACTGGCAGGAGGTTGAAGACGGTGGGGGCGCCTGCTGGGCTGGGCCAACAGTGTTGGGCCGGCCACTTGGGCTACAGGCGCGCCAGGTAAGTTACAGGTAAGTTCTTTTCTATTTTTGTTTTCTTTTCTATTTTTTTCTGACATTTGTTTGATTTAATAAAATGCTAAATCATTTTATTTGCTTATGCCAATTTTTGCAGGGGCTAATGGTATTATTCCAGAGCTCCTCAATTACTGGCACAATTTTTGGATATATAAAACATTTATATCATTTATATATCCAATGCAAATAATTATTGCATTAATTCCAAATGCCCAAAATAAATATTTAAGAGCTTCTAAAAATATTGGTTTGATTTTTACCTCTGTCCAATATTTTTAGAGAGTAACATGAACATTTTCTTGGACCTTTTTGGAGCACTTTTTTATCTGGGTCATTTCCAGAAATGATTTCTGAGGGTTTTACAAATCCCCAATTCAAATTTAAAAGAATTTAAACATGATGCACACATGACTAGCTAGTCTTGAGCAAACCAGAACTAGGGATGTGACATACCAGGCTTCAGGTCGGTGGTCATCTTCTCCAGCACCGGCTCCGCCCGAGGGTCGGTGAGCTTCGCGCGGAGCCACCCGTCGTGGGACACGGGCATCTCCATCGGCAACACTAGCCGGGGTTGGGAGCACTTGGCGTCCATCAGGACCCACTTGCTCCTGAAGCCCTCGGCCTTCTTCCCGGCCTTTGAGATCGTGTTGGTCTTGTTGGTTGCGAAAAAGTTGATGCACCCGGAGCAGTGGCCCTCCTTGATCCGGAGGAAGAGGAAGTGGCATCACTCCAACGTATGCCTCTCAATGGAAGGCAAAGATCGACATGAGGAGGATGGAGTTGGGATGGAGATGGAGGGTCTGAATCTTGTAATGGATTAGGACAGAATAGAAGAAGTCGGAGAAAGGAGGAACCAACCCCGCGACGATGATGCGCATGAAGAAGGGGTAAAAGGTGCTCCATGGGGTCTCTGGCTTGGCGGAGCCAGCCCGGAGCACGGCCTTCCTCTTCTCATCGCCCTCCGCTGTCATCAGGAGTGAGGGAGTCCTAGATTAAAAGGTATCCGGACAGCCGGACTATATCTTTTGGCCGGACTGTTGGACTATGAAGATGCAATATTGAAGACTTCGTCTCGTGTTCGGATGGGACTCTCCTTGGCGTGGAAGGCAAGCTTGGCGATACGGATATGTAGATCTCCTCCCATTGTAACCGACTCTGTATAACCCTAGCCCCCTCCGGTGTCTATATAAACCGGAGGGTTTAGTCCGTAGGACAACAACAATCATACTATAGGCTAGCTTCTAGGGTTTAGCCTCTACGATCTTGTGGTAGATCAACTCTTGTACTACTCATATCATCAAGATCAATCAAGCAGGAAGTAGGGTATTACCTCCATCGTGAGGGTCCAAACCTGGGTAAACATTGTGTTCCTTGCCTCCTGTTACCATCCGCCTTAGACACACAGTTCGGGACCCCCTACCCGAGATCTGCCGGTTTTTACACATACATTGGTGCTTTCGTTGAGAGTTCCACTGTGTCGTCGCTGTAAGGTACGTTTGCCCCTTCGATCATCGACAACGATGCGGTCCTGGGTGAGGTCTTCCTCCCCGGGCAGATCTTCGTATTCGGCGACTTCGCACTACGGGCCAACTCGTTTGGCCATCTGGAGTAGATCAAGAGCTACGCCCCTGGCCATTAGGTCAGGTTAGGAACCTTGAATTGCACTGCCGATATCCGCGGAGACTTGATCTTAGACGGATTCGGGCCCATGCCAGGTGTGCCGCATGTTCGCGACGAGCACGATATAGCTCTGTCGTCGGACAGTGTTCTGGAGATCACACGAGCAACCACTCCGGCCTTCAGTCCGGAACAGATTGCACCATCCGAGGATGGGAGGATAGACCCCGCATCGGAGGTCGCACCCTCAGTGGCGATAGAGCCGGATACTAACCTTACCCCTCATGAGAGCCGTGACGCCGGACTACTGGACTCGTCCCCGGCCACGGACTCCGAACCACTCGCGCCCATACCTATCGAATCCGATTGGGCGCCGATCATGGAGTTCACCTCCACGGATATCTTTCAGCCCTTGCCGTTCGGCGACATACTTAACTCGTTAAAATCTATCTCCCTATCTGGAGAACCTTGGCCGAAGTATGTCCGACTAGAGTGGGATGCGGATGATGAAGAAATTCACTCCCCACCCACCACCCACTTAGTAGCCACTGTCGATGACTTAACCGACATGCTCAACTTCGACTGCGAAGACATCGATGGCATGGACAACGATGGAGGAGACGAACAAGAACCACTGCCCACGGGGCGTTGGACCACCATCTCATCATATGATATATATATATATGGTGGACACACCCAAAGAAGGTGATGGTGACAAGACAACGGAGGACGAGCCCCCCAAGAAGCAACCCCAGCGCCGACGTCAGCGGCGCCGCTCTAAGTCTCGGCACAGCAAAAGCGCTGATACTGGCACAGGAGATAAAAGTACTCCGGACAGTGCCGAGGATGATGACACCTCCAGCACGATCTAGAGCCGGAGGATGAACAAGCCAGCCCTCCTAAGAGAGCGGCAGAGGGAGAAATGGAGGACGACAACTATATGCCTCTCTCCGAAGACGAAGCGAGCCTCAACGATGAAGAATTTGTCGTGCGTGAGGATCCCGTCGAGCACGAGCGCTTTAAGCGCCGGCTTATAGCCACAGCTAATAGCGTGAAGAAAAAGCAGCAACAGCTTCGAGCTGATCAGGATCTGCTAGCAGATAGATGGACTTAAGTCCTTGCGGCCGAGGAATATGAACTCGAACGCCCTTCCAAGGGTCACCCAGAGTGCAGGCTGCTACCCCGACTTGAGGAGGAAGCATGGAAACCTACATCACCAGCGTACGATGCGGCTGATCGGCCACCTCGTGGCCGAGATAGAGAGGCAGTCCGGCCTGAAAATCAGCCTACACCCCGCCGCCATTCAAACAAAAACACCAAGGAACCGCGAAACACACAAGACGTATTGGAAGACAGGGCAAAACACTCACGATCGATCTACGGATCACGAGGCTGTGCCCCTACAAGGGACGGTGACGGCCTCGCCAGATACAGTAAAAGCAAGTCCGGACGGGCCAAATACAACAGGCAGGACTCATATGAGCTGCGTCGCAACATAGCCCAGCACAGAGGCGCGGCACACCACCTATGCTTCACGGACGAAGTAATCGAGCATGAATTCCCAGAAGGTTTTTAACCTGTAAATATCGAATCATATGATGGTACAACAGATCCCGCGGTATGGATCGAGGACTTCCTCCTAAACATCCACATGGCCCGCGGTGATGATCTACATGCCATCAAGTACCGAGCTCGGCATTGGCTTAATAGCTTGCCAACAGACTCCGTTGGCTGTTGGGAGGATCTGGAAGATGTCGGATTTCGTGTTCCGGCAGACCTTGAGGTTCGAACACTGGGGTGCGCACGGAGATCTCTCCCCTACCGATCTATGTCCGATCTCCTCGCGTGATTTGAGCTGGAAACAATGAACAACACAAGAGACACGAGGTTTATACTGGTTCGGGCCAACGTTGTGGTGTAATGCCCTACTCCAGTGTGTGGTGTGGTGGATTGCCTCAGTGGCTGATGATGAACAGTACAAGGGAAGATAAGCCTCATGAGAGGTGTTCTTGAGCTAGTGCGGAGTGTTCTACTTGGTCTGGGTCTATCCAGATTCGATCTAACTGCCCTCTACTCTGTGGTGGCTAGCTCTATTTATAGAGGCCCTGGGCCTCTCCCCAAATAATGAGCGGGAAGAGCGCCAACAATTTGCCATTTTGAAGGGGAACATCTAGTATAAGTTATCCTGACCAAAGGTGGTCTTCGGCTGCCAAAAGCACTGGTGATGACGCCGTCTTGGGTTCCACGGTGACCTCTGTCCTGCCGCTCTGCTGGTCTTGGTCTCGTTGCACCAGAATGGTAACCTTTGCCCGATGCCTTGGCCTGTGCTTGCCCCCTTTGCACCAAAGAGGAAACAAGGACACTGCGCAGGCCGGCGCCCGCCTGGTCTCGATCGTCATGGCTTGCGTCACAGGCTCCTCGCGAGGTACCCCTGCCTTGATATCTCTGCTTCCTCGCGAGCCTGCCTGATAAGGCTGCCTTTGGGAAGCTTTCTGTCGTCTGCCCCGTGAGGCTTGGCCCCTCTCGAGGGTCTTGAGCTTTAGCTGATGTAGATGGGCCACGCTGGGCCCCCACTTGAGCCACGCCGCAGGCCGCAGGCAGGCAAGTCTGGGGACCCCAATTCCCAAAACGCCAACAGTAGCCCCCGGGCCCAAGGTGCGCCTGGGCTTGGCCTAGCAGGGAAGCAAAGGGGCAAGCGCGAAGCGCCGCGGGCTCCAAAAGCCAGTGGCCTTGGGTGCCGCGTGGCGGTTGATTGGACGTGGGTGTCTGCGCTTTCCCGCAACGCCTCGCTATGCACCCGGCTAAGCGGACCCGTAGTTGCACACAGTTGTCCCTCCTTTCCGCTACTCGCTTGCCTCCTACCTTTCCTTCTTCTTCGAGCTCCAACTTCCGCCGCCAATCCGGCTCGAGTTCTTCCTCCTCTTCACCGTCGTGGCACCGACGAAGAAGGGGAGGGAAAAGAAGTCCGCGCCTTCGCCCCGCACGCCTCCGGCGGCGACCATCGCCGTTGCTCAGTCGATCATACTCAATCCAGAAGCCTTGAACAAGGTCCGCTCCACCCTTGCCACTATATTCAACGAGTGCGGCAGGACCACAGTCTGGCCTGCGTCCCATGCCTCCCTTGATAGGATCGTCACGGAGGTCCGATTCTTCGCCGATGCCCTATGGGCGGGTCTGGTTCCCCCCTTTTCTGCCTTGTTCAATGCGGTGCTCTCCCATTATCGGATCCGCATGATGCACCTCAGGCCGGGGTCCATTACTCTTCTGGCTGTCTTTGCTTTTATTTGCGAGGCGATGATAGGCATTCCTCCTTCCGTTGGCCTGCTGCGCCACTTCTTTTCCTTCGCCTGAGCGACCCCACTCAGTGCTCAGGTTGTGTGAGCTTCTTAGCCGTGCCAGAGACGACCGCTTCAGGGATCGACTTTGGCTTTCCTCCTCCTGAGGCCAGGTTCTGAGAGAGGTGGCTTTACGTGGACGCTGGAGTGCCCAACCCTCTGCTCTAGCACCCGACCTCGCCTGCTGTTCCTCATGCAGGTTGGGATCATGAGATGCTCGTGAGCCCCTGGCTCGCCTTCATCTGACGCCGCTTCAAGAGTTTGAGGGCGCTCAATGTGACAGCACCCAAGGTGGTGAAGGAGTTCCTCCAATGTCGCATTGCTCCTCTCCAGTGCCACCCTCGCCGGATGTGGAACTTTGTGGGGCACAGAGACCGCATGCGGCTTCAGGAGGAGGACTTGGCGCCCGAAGTGCTGCAGACGGTGCTTAGGGTCTTGACTGGCGATCCTTCCCCAGGCAGCCTTCGGAGTAATGGTGTCCTCTTGTATCTTTGCTCTAGCAGGGCCGATTTTGTGAGGCAGATGCCCAGCTTTGACGAGTGGGCGCTGTGCCTGGCTGGCTGCACGGGGCCCCGCGAGAACCCAGCCGTCGTGGTGGCTCCCCCTGCCGCCCACAGCGGTCCTTCCTCGGGGCGACAGGGCGGGGAGACGAGAACCGGCGGGAGTTGAGGCGACCGATGTCGAGGTGCCGACGCCGCGTGAAGCCTCGAAGGTGGCGTCCCCCGAGGCCCGCCCTGGAGCGGCGGTGGGTGCGGAGTTGTGACCTATGATTCCTGAGGCTGGGGCTCCCGAGGCCCCAACCGTTCTTCATGAGGCGACGCCTGACGGCGCCCCCCAGGCTGACTCCTCCGGCGATGATCATCTTGTCGCTTCTTCCGCACCAGAGACTGACCCCTGCGCCGAGCGCTTGGGTCGGTTCCGCGTAGACATCGAGGCCCTCCGCAGGAGGAAAGAGGCCTTGGGTGGCAACGACCGCCCTTGCCGCTTGCTGAAGCGCAGGAAGTACTTTGCCATGGACGAGTATGTCTTCTTCTTTCTCTGCTTATTTACTTCGTTATCCCTGCGACTGATTGTGGCCTTTCAGGCCCTGCCCTGTGAAACTCGCCGAGTCAGCCCGGGAGCCATCCCCCAAAGCCTCGCCTTCTCCGCTGGCCCTGGGCGCGCCGAGCTCGAGCAGCACCCCTGCTGCCAGACCGGTAGGTGGAGTGGTCCGTCCCGTTGGGCACCTCGAGCGTGCGCGCCCGCTGTCCTTTCTTCATGAGTCCTCCTGGGGCACATTCGGCTTGCCCCGCGTTCCTCCTCTGATCATAGATGGTGAATGGCTGAAGTCCGTCTACAACTCCTCCTCCTTGGGTGGACCGACGCCAGGCCGGATTCCCAGAGAGGTCCGTTCGGCGATGGCTAGGGCGCCAGCCCCCAGCCCCGCGCCGGGAGGCGGCTTGTCGCCTCGGGGCCCTCTGCATGCTCCGGTGGAAGAGGGTGATGCAGAAGACATGCTCAGGCGCGCTCGGGAGCGACGCGCCCTTCGCGAAGAGTTCCTCCTGAGGGCGTCGGATGCGGTGAGCTGGATCGGGGCAGAGCTTGCTGACGAGGATGCGCGCCTCAAGGTCGAAGGTTTGCGCCTTGTTGAGGACAGGCGCAAGCTGAAGGTAGCCATCGCCCTCGTGCGTCACCAACGTGATCTCGACAACACGAAGGCTGAAGCGTCGCTGGTGGCTTCGCGAGAGGCCTACTCCCAGGCCGTCGAGGAGGCTCGGGAAGCAGATCGACGGCGCGAAGGTGCGGATGAGCGCGTATGGGAGCTCCAAGCCTGGAGCAACTCTCTAGAGCAGCAAGTGGAAATGCGCCAGGCGGCCCTTGCATCGATGGAGGGGCCCCCTGTTGACCAGGCGGAGCTCCTGAAGCGCGAGGAGGCGCTGACGCTAGAGGCCGCCGAGCGCACCCTCGATCTTGAGCGGTTGGAGACGAGGGAGCAACTGGTGGCTCGGCCGGAGGATGTTGTTGCCACGCGCGAAGCCCGGGCCCAGGAAGAAGTCGATCGCCGTGTGGCGGAAGCTCGCTCAGCCTTCGAGCGTGAATACGAGATGATGTTGGGGCTGATCAAGGCCAAGGCTGAGGGCAGGACCGCAGCCCTCAGGGCCAAACTGGCTGAGGTGACGCTGCATGCGGACTCCTTCACGGACGCCCTCAGCACAGCACAGTCGGAGTTGTCCTCTTCCCGGGCCGACCAGCTTCTTCTCCAACAAAGGGTTGATGACGTCGAGGCCACCGCACAGCGGAATGAGGACGAGATCCATCAGCGGCGGGTTCTGGAGCATGAGCATGCCCCCATGCTTCAAACGCTCAGAGAAAGGGCCAACACTGCCCTGGGCAACATCTGTGAGGCTGCCGCTAAGGAGCCGCATGAGGTCAGCTACGCCGGCAACCTCCAGTTTTTCACCGACGTGGTGACGCTTCTGGAGAACCGTTCCGAGAGGTCCAGTTGGCTTGTCGAAGAGAGGAGCTGAGCCTTGCTCGGGCACGCCTTCTCCGGAATCTTCAGCTATCTGCAGGGCAGGGACCCCACTTCGACTTCGACGCTGCCATCCCACCCGTGCCCATAGCCGTCTGGGGCGACCTGGCGTGATGGGTGGAGGACAACATGGACGCCCTCGTCAGGGCCTTTGTGTCTGATGATGACGACATGGTCGTGGCCGCCAATGAAGGCGGTGTTGTGGAAGAGCCTGGCGCTGACGGGGATGCTGGCGGCGGTGGCGACAATGTTAGCGACGCCAGCGACGCCTCCGGGGATGCCCCAGAAGATGCGGTGAGTGATATGTCTGACTGATTGCGTGTCACTGCTGTTTATCCTGCACGAAGAAGATTTGGGCTTGGCCCTGAAGAATGTAAGACGATTTTGGGAGGGGAAGTCCCTCATGTAAAGATTTGCAATCAGTAACCTGGTGAGCATAATGTGGCGTGTGAACTTAGCCGCCGGCCCAGTGATGGGTCAGCTGACTTGTGTACCTCCCAACCCCGGCAAGTCTCGAGCGGGCCTGCGGGGGCCGCCGTGCCTCAGGTGTCTTCTGATTAACTTGCGGATTCCGTTATGAGAACCTCCAGAGAGGGTGCGGTAGCAACGGGCCTGGTTGTAAACGTGCCTGGCCCGGCTCGCGAGGGGCTCACAAGGGGGGGCAGCCAATGCTAACTTTGGATGCAAAGTCGAAACCAGAACACGAGAGATTGCTCAAACGAGACTAAACACCCCTTCCCCCAAACACACGCAAGTCTCGAGCTCAAATCCAGCTTAAATCCAAATCGAAGTACCTTGTCAACAAGGAAAGGCAAAAAGCAAAAGGCCGCGTCCGGCACCTAGTCCAGTCTTCGCCGTCCTCTCACCAGCACGGGGCTAAGTGCTGCCACAGGGCATGGGCGGGAGCCCCCGAGGCCCGAGGGTGGCTCTCCGGAGACTCCAGGGC
Source organism: Aegilops umbellulata (assembly GCA_032464435.1). Classification (NCBI taxonomy): domain Eukaryota; kingdom Viridiplantae; phylum Streptophyta; class Magnoliopsida; order Poales; family Poaceae; genus Aegilops; species Aegilops umbellulata. The sequence goes on along the minus strand of CP136059.1, from coordinate 144,863,630 downwards.
GTGTACAGCCCCACTCGTTATTACGTGAGAGTGTCACGGGGCGGCGAGCTTCACAGGCATTGGGCCTTCTTCACAGGTACCGGCCTTGCTTCATATCGCCAGGAGAGGGCCCCGCCTTGCGCCTCACTCTTCCGCCATTGACGGTGACCCGAAACCGGGACGATGCCAATGGGGTAGAGCGGTCGCCAGCGGTTCACCCGACGACCACGGGTCCTCTGCGGGGGCAGGCCCTTGGGCACCTCCCCGGCAGAGGGCCTACCTCCTGAGAGTGCCTTGCTCCAATCGCCGCGGGGACGAACCCGAATCTCGGCCCCTCTCCTGCAGCCCCCTGCGCCCTCCTCCCGAGGGGTATGAGGCTGCAGCATTGGGGTAGCCATCTGCTGCGGTGACCTGTATCTCCTGCGACCCATGGTTAGCATAAGCTTGCTCCTGGGGGATGAGTGGTACCCGATAGTTGCTGCCGCCGGTGCGGTTGTCAAGGCTCTCTTGGGGTTCCTGAAAGAGCTCAGCTTCTAGCGCCTCCTCGTCCCAGCCTGTCCCGAGGAACGAGCCATGATCTTCTTCCAGCGCGCACCCCTGACCCACCATGCGGGGCCCATAAGCTTCTGGGGCCACCACCCCGTGGGCCTTGCCGTAGCTCCCCACGTGCCACGCAGTCTGGCATGGAGCACCGTCTTGGGGGCGATGGTGCGGCGGTCCGCCGAAGCCGAAGGCCGCAGCGCGCGCCCCTTCGCTGGCCTGAGAAGGGGCCGACGTGACTTGTCGCCCGGTGCCGGCAGAGGTGTTGGCGCTGAACGGGCCCTGGAGTCCGCTGGAAGTTGCGTGCGCACGCACAATGCTGCCATATGTCCTGCCTTGGGTGTGGGGTGGCAGCTGGACGCAGAAAGGGGGTGTTCCTGAGGCGGCAGCGTCCAGGAGCTCGGCCACTCGCTCCAACAACACGTCGCGGCCGCCCTCCAGTAGCCGGCACCGTAGCAGCTCTCGAGCCACCGTAAGCGCGGCCCTGGAGTTCGCTTGCTCCCGTCGGGTGTACGGCGATGTGGCCGCAGTGTGGTTTGATGCCCTTGCTGCGGCCCGCACCTGCCGTGGTGTGAGGGCAGGCGGCGTCTGGCCGCGTCGCCCATGCCCTGCAGCGCCCTGTGGAGCGCGGGCTGCCTGAGGCGCAAGGTTGAGGTCGCCCTGAGCCGGTGACATGGAGTGGGCAGGCCACGCCACCTAGCAATAGGCGTTAGCTGCCGGGTGGCTTGACATCTGAACGGCGAGGCGACGGAACGCGACGCGGAGGAAGAAGGATTCCGGCGCTCCCCTACCTGGCGTGCCAAATGTCTGATTTTGGGTTCCGGCAGACCCTTGAGGTTCGAACACTGGGGTGCGCGCGGAGATCTCTCCCCTACCGATCTACGTCCGATATCCTCGCGTGATTTGAGCTGGAAACAACGAACAACACAAGAGACACGAGGTTTATACTGGTTCGGGCCACCGTTGTGGTGTAATACCCTACTCAAGTGTGTGGTGTGGCGGATTGCCTCAGGGGCTGATGATGAACAAAACAAGGGAAGAACAGCCTCGCGAGAGGTGTTCTTGAGCTGGTGCGGAGTGTTCTACTTGGTCTGGTTCTATCCAGATTCGATCTAACTGCCCTCTACTCTGTGGTGCCTAGCTCTATTTATAGAGGCCCTAGGCCACTCCCAAGATAATGAGCAGGAAGGGTGCCAACAATTGGCCATTTTGAAGGGGAACATCTAGTACAAGTTATCCTGACTAAAGGTGGTCTTCGGCTGCCAAAAGCACTGGTGATGACGTTGTCTTGGGCTCCACGGTGACCTCCGTCCTACCGCTCTGCTGGTCTTGGTCTCGTTGCACCGGAATGGTAATCTTTGCCCGATGCCTTGGCCTGTGCTTGCCCCCTTTGCACCGAAGAGGAAACAAGGACACTGCGCAGGCTGGCGCCCGCCTGGTCTCGATCGTCATGGCTTGCGTCATGGGCTCCTCGCGAGGTACCCCTGCCTTGATCTCTCCGCCTCCTCGTGAGCCTTCCTAACGAGGCTACCACTGGGGAAGCTTTCTGTCGTCCGCCCCGCGAAGCTTGGCCCCTTGCGAGGGTCTTGAGCTTGAGCTGATGAAGATGGGCCGCGTTGGGCCCCTACTTGAGCCACGCCGCAGGCCGCTGGCAAGAAAGTCTGGGGACCCCTTTCCCAGAACGCCGACAGAAGACACATTCCTCGACAATTTCCAGGGCACTTATGTGCGACCACCAAATGCCGATGACTTGAGCCACATAATTCAGCAGCCATGGGAATCAGCCAGGCAATTCTGGACACGGTTCCTAACAAAGAAAAATCAAATTGTCGACTGTCCGGATGCAGAAGCCTTAGCGGCATTCAAGCACAACATCTGTGACGAGTGGCTTGCCTGGCACCTCGGCAAAGAAAAGCCGAAGTCTATGGCAGCACTCACGACACTCATGACCCGCTTATGCGCAGAAGAGGATAGCTGGCTGGCTCGTAGCAATACCATATCAAGGAACCATGGCACTTCGGATAGCAAGGATAGTAACGATAGGCCACGTTGCAACAAACACAAGTGCCGCAGCAACGGCGATAACACCAAGGATACGGCAGTCAATGCCGGATTCAGGGGCGTTAAATCCGGTCAGTGGAAAAAGCCATTCAAAAGAAGCACTCCGGGCCCGTCCAGTTTGGACCGCATACTCGATCGCTCGTGTCAAATACACAACACCCCCGATAAGCCAGCCAATCACACCAACAGAGAATGCTGGGTGTTCAAGCAGGCCGATAAGTTAAACACCGAAAACAAGGAAAAGGGGCTGCACAGCGATGACGAGGAGGAGCCACGGCCACCGAATACGGGAGGACAGAAGAGGTTCCCCCCACAAGTGAGGACGGTGAACATGATATACACAACCCACATCCCCAAAAGGGAACGGAAGCGTGCACTAAGGGACGTATATGCGATGGAGCCCGTCGCCCCAAAGTTCAACCCATGGTCCTCTTGTCCGATCGCTTTCAATCGCAGAGACCGCCCCACTAGTATACGTCATAGTGGATCTGCCGCATTGGTCCTAGACCCCATCATTGACGGATTTCACCTAACTCGAGTCCTTATGGACGGTGGCAGCAGCCTGAACCTTCTCTATCAGGATACAGTACGCAAAATGGGTATAGACCCCTCGGGGATCAAGCCCACAAAAATGACCTTTAAAGGCGTCATCCCTGGTGTAGAAGCCCACTGTACGGGTTCAATCACGCTGGAAGTGGTCTTCGGATCTGTGGACAACTTCTGAAGCGAGGAGTTAATCTTTGATATCGTCCCGTTCAACAGCGGCTATCATGCACTGCTGGGGTGAACCGCATTTGCAAAATTCAATGAGGTACCGCATTACGCATACCTCAAGCTCAAGATGCCAGGACCTAGGGAGGTCATCACAGTCAATGGAAACAGAGAGCGCTCACTCCGTACGGAGGAGCACACTGCGGCCCTTGCAGCGGAGGCACAAAGCAGCCTTTTAAGGCAGTCCACCAGTTCGGCGATAAAACCCTCGGACACCGTCAAGAGCGTCCGGAGTAACCTGCAACAGGATCGCCTAGCGCGTTCAGAGCTCGCCTAGCAATTTGGCCCCCGCCCAAGTCTCCACCGAACGGCGAAATTTGTGCAGCGCGTACATAATTACGCATTGAAAATACCATGGGTATAGGCAGGGGCACGATCATGGCGCGTCCCACAATGCGGCTCAACCGCGCTAGGGGCTTACTACCTTCATCACTCTCTCTCTTTCAGGACTTTACTCTCTAGAAGGCCTATCCGGCAGCACGATTGCCAGACACATGATACAACACCCAAGGGGGCAGGAAGCAACGTCGTACAATGAAATCCCCAGGTGGTCTCTGATAATGAGTTAAATAACTGACTTAAGATACCAGTCCGCAGCTTGCCCTTGGATGGGACATGTCAAATAGTCATATTTTTTGCTTACCGCACTACTTGTACCAGTATGCTTTGGCGCATTTCTTAAATAAACAATGCATAGTACTAGTCTATTATTGCATTCTATCTTCTTTTATATATATGTTCATTTATGACAACCAGCACCCGTGCACTCTGGTACGGCTAATACGCCAGGGACTTCCGTATACCCCATAATTCGGCGTGAGAATTCCGAACACTTTCGAAAGTGCGGCGTCCCGAACTTATAGCATTATATGCATCAGCTCCGAATCATGTCTTGGGTCAATAGGTGGGTTTGCCCGGCTCCCATGTTTTGGTACCTTACGTTTCGCTATATCGGCTAAGGTAGCACTGGGAGAACTACTGTGAATGTGCCCCGATTCTTCCGGCTGAGCACCTCAGTAGAGAAAGCTAAAACTGACTGTCATGATGAGGCGAGAGTTGGTCGCTGTTCGAGAGGTCACAAGTCCCTAAAGACTTTTTCCGCTACGGGCGAGGAGTCGGCCTTGTCCGACTTAGGCGTGTATAGCGCCCCAAATTCGGCCTTCCAAACACTAGGGGCTTCGCCAAAATTTAAAATTGTAGACTTCTATGGCTAAGTGAGAGCGATAAAGCATTACAGTCCGATTGCCTGGTTCGTTGCGCTAAGCACCTCCCTCGAAGGAACCATAAATGGGAAAAAGAATGCCCAGATTTATCCCGAACACCCCAGCACTAGTTGCATGGGGGCTGAAGCCGACGACTAGCAACTCTCAGATTTTATAAAGACCGCACAAAACATAATATTTTAAATTCGAAAGCGTTGCATAGCGCAAATGAACTAGTTTTCATAATACAGGATCACACGAGCAAGTTCATTCAAAAATTACATCCTTCGCACACTTGTCCGCTACAAGATGGGCACCCTTTAGGACACCCTCATAATACATTTCAGGGTGGCGATGCTCCTTGCCCTGCGGTGACCCCTCCTTCACCAGCTTCTCGGCGTCCATCTTGGCCCAGTGCACCTTCGCACGGGCAAAATCCCTACGAGCACCCTCGATGCAGACGGACCGCTTTATGACTTCCAGCCGTGGGCAGGCATCCAGAAGCCGCCTCACCAGACCAAAGTAGCTGTTGGGAAGGGAATCGTCAGGCCACATCTGGACTATAAGGCCCCTCATGGCCTGTTCGGCCGCCTTGTGGAGCTCGACCAGTTGCTTCAGCTGGTCGCTCACAGGCATCGGTTGTTCGGTCCCAATATACTGAGACCAGAACAACCTCTCCGTCGAGCTCCCCTCCTCGGCCCGGTAGAACTCCGCGGCATCAGACACGCTGCGGGGCAGATCTGCGAACGCTCCTGGAGAGCTCCGAACTCGGGTAAGTAAAAGGAAATTTTCTTTTACATGCTTGCTTTGCATAATGAATGCCTTACCCGCCGCTATCTTCTTCACCGCCTCAATTTCCTGGACAGCCTTTTGGGCTTCGGCCTTGGCATGTTTTGCGCTTTCGAGGGCCTTGGCAAGCACGGACTCTCGCGTCCTCGAGTGAAGGTCCAAGGACTCGTGCTTCTTCACGAGCTCCTGGAGCTCTTGCTGCACCTCGCCTACTCGGGCTTCTTGTTTTTCTCACTCGATGCGCTCCATGGCCGCTTTATTTTCTGCCTCGGACAACGCCTGCTTCAGGGTCGCCACTTCGGTCGTGGTCCCTGGCACATTCATGATGATCCTATTCTCTTGCAAACAAAAATTTGCCCTTCTTCTTTATAAACAAGGTCTCCTCGAGCTGCTTCTTGGCACGGGCGAGTTCCTCCTTGGACCGCTCGAGGTTTTGCTTCAGTGCGGCGACCTCCGCAGTACGTGCGGCCGTAGCCAGCAGTGAAGCCTGCATACGAATATAGACATATTCACATTAGACTCCTGCAGTTATTATTCGATCCTCTATTCGGCTTTTCTTTCCGAACGCCAAGCAGAGCATCAGGGGCTACTGTCTATGTGGCGATATTTTCCTACATTTTGAATACTCACCTAAGACCCTGTTAGGAGGCTGGCATAGGCTTCAGTCAGTCCGCTCTTGCCACACTGAACCTTTTTGATTACCGCACTCATGATAGTGCGGTGCTCTGGGTGCCTCTGGGTGGACAGAGGTCACCCGCACAGAAAGCTTGCCCCTCTTAGCAGGGGGTCGCCTGCCGGAGTCCGGGACCACTGGTGGGTTCGGCGCGGTGTTCGGCTGATGGCCGAACTTGGAGCCCGTGGGAGTCTTGCTCCCTTTGCACCCAGGGTCCGGAAGGTCGCCTTGAGGCGCCTCTAGGACTACCTCCCCTCGGCTTGGTGCCCTTTGAGACAACACCTCGATGTTGTCCGTAGGGCGAGGGGAGGAGGTGGTCGGAAGTGAATCACTATTCATATCCAACGGGTCCAAAGAATCGTCCGACGAAGATACGTCGATACGGGCTCGGGACGGACTCCATAATCATGTTCGACGTAAGGAGGAGTTGTGCGATAAAAGCATACCATGAATTACTCTGGTATCCGAATACTTACGACTTCGCCAAGGGCTTGTCCCTGGGCAACAACTCGTCTTCGCTGTGAGCGGTGGTCGCGGAGCAGTCCGGAAGGAGAGTCCTTTCCTTCTTGAACCCTCCGGCCTCCCCGGTTGGGGCGGCCTTCCTCTTCTTGCCTCCCCCGATTGGAGGGGAAGAATCTTCATCTTCCTCCTCCTCGTCTTCATGAGATGTGTGCGTCTCGGAGTTATCGGACGATGAGTCCGATACCACCTGACGGCGGGAATTCTTTCGAGTCCCCGCAGCCTTCTTCTTGGCCTTCTTCTCCGGCACCTCGTAGGGTGCCGGAGTCAGCATCTCCGTTAGGAGAGCGTCTGCTGGATCTTCGGGCAGGGGCGCCGGGCAGTTGATCTGCTGCGCTGTGTCCTCCCAGTCCTGTCAAAGGCATAGAAGCTCACATACCGCACATGATTAAGATGGGGAAAGTAAACATCCTACAAGCTTTAGGAAACTTACCGGATTCGCAGGGCAATTCGCGCTAAGCCCGTGGTCCTCGGTAAGAGAAGGAGGGACCTCGGCGCCCTTGAATAGCACCCTCTAGACGTCCTTGTGCGTCGTGTCGAAGAGCTCGTGCAGAGTCTGGTGCTGGGCCGGGTCGAACTCCCATAAATTAAATGCCCGTTGTTGACACGGGAGGATCTGGCAGAAGAGCATGACCTGGACCACGTTGACAACCTTGAGTTTCTTGCTTATCATGTTCCGGATACACTTCGGAGTCCGGTCAGCTCCACTGATGAACCCCAGGACAAGCCCTTCTCTTTCCAGGAGGTAAGCCGCATGGGGATCCCGGATCGGAACTCGGGGGCTGCCACCCAGTTGGTGTCGCATGGCTTGGTGATGTAGAACCACCACAATTGCCACCCCTTTATGGTCTCCACATGGGAGCCCTCCAGCCATGTGACACTGGGCATTTTTCCCACCATGGCGCCTCCGCATTCCGATTGCTGACCGCCCACAACCTTCGGCTTGACATTGAACGTCTTCGGCCATAGGTCGAAGTGGGGTTGGGCGTGGAGGAAGGCCTCGCACACGACGATAAACGCCGATATGTTGAGGGTAAAGTTCAGGGCTAGATCATGGAAGTCAAGCCCATAGTAGAACATGAGGCCGCGGACGAACGGGTGAAGGGGGAATCTCAGTACGCGGACGAAGTGGGTGAGGAAAACTACCCTCTCATAAGATTCCGGGGTAGGGACGATCTGCCCTTCATCGAGCAGCCGGTGTGCGGTGTCCGCGACCAAGTATCCGGCTCCCCATAGCTTGCTAATGTCCTCCTCCATGACGGTGGATTTCATCCACTTGCCTCCCGCTCCTGACATGGTTGGAGTGGTATGAGGAGAAAGGTGCGAACTTGGGTGTTGGAGCTCGAGTGCGCAAGAATGGATGAGCGAGGAGGAAGAAGGCATAGGTGAAAAAAGGTGAACCCTTATCCCTTTATAAAGGCGGACGAAACTATATGCCTCCACTAGCCCGGTTAACTCGCTTATTCCCCAAGCGCCGCGATTGATGGCGCGGTTGGGTTACCCACGTCCGTATTGATGAGAATCCCTTGATAAGGGGACATGATCTGTGCTTCGACAAGATGTACCAATGAAACTGCCTCGCGATATGCGCCAAGGCTGGTTGAGAAAAACGGTTTGAATAATGACCGGGTCATGGTATGATGTCATGATATCGAGTGCGTCAACAGATAAGATTGGTGGAAATATTATTCTCCCTACGGTGGTATGTGGAACTTGCTTTGCAGAGCTGGACACTATTCTTGTGTTCAAGATCTTCTATGGAGTATTTGGAGGAGGAACCCGCCTTGTAATGCCGAAGACAATCTGCACGACAGACTCATTGTCATTGAAGCCTGGTTCAGGGGCTACTAAGGGAGTCCTGGATTAGGGGGTATCCGGACAGCCGAACTATATCTTTTGGCCGGACTGTTGCACTATGAAGATACAAGATTGAAGACTTCGTCTCGTGTCTGGATGTAGATCTCCTCCCATTGTAACCAACTATGTGTAACCCTAGCCCCCTCCGGTGTCTATATAAACCGGAGGGTTTAGTCCGTAGGACAACAACAATCATACCATAGGCTAGCTTATAGGGTTTAGCCTCTACGATCTCACGGTAGATCAACTCTTGTACTACTCATATCATCAAGATCAATCAAGCAGGAAGTAGGGTATTACCTCCATCGTGAGGGCCCAAACCTGGGTAAACATGGTGTTCCTTGCCTCCTGTTACCATCCGCCTTAGACGCACAGTTCGGGACCCCCTACCCGAGATCCGCCGGTTTTGACACCGACAAGGAGCATGGCGGCAAGGTTCTTCCCCGAGACGCTCGGCGCACTGAGCGCCGGCTCATACCAGAAGACGGAGGAGCAGCCCGAGATTTGCTGGGCGCCATTGGCTGCAGGTTTGAAGGAGGATCAGGGTGGATCTGGAGTCTTTCGAAGCGAGGAGCAAGAAAGGGGATCTAGAGCAAGACGATTGAAAGCAATTAAGGCAGCGCCTCCCGCGACAGTGTGGGGAAGCGGAGACGCAAGCATCTCGTCAGTCGCCACGCATCAATCAAGGCCGCAGGTGGTTGGGGCTCGTAGCGCTCCGCACTTGCCCTTTGGCTTCGCCTCGAAGCCAAGTCCGAGCGTGCCTTGGGCCCGTGGGCTACTGTCGGCGTTCTGGGAACCAGGGTACCCAGACTTGCCTGCCTGCGGTCCCCGGTACAACCCACCTTAATCAGCAAACACTCAAGACCCTCACGAGGGGCCGAGCCTTGCAAAGCGGACGACACAAGACCTCCTCAAGGGCGGTCTCGCTAGGCTGCCTCATGAGGAGCGGAGAGATCAAGGTGAAGGGGCACCTCGTGAGCTTCCCGTGATGTGAGCCGTGACTACCAATGCCAGGCGGGTGCTAGGCGGGCGCCAGCAGGCGCAGAGTACCCATTGCCTCTTTGGTGCTAAAGGAGCAAGCGCAGGCGAGGAGTCCCGAGGCATCAGGCAAAGGTTTCCATATTGGTGCAACGAGAACAAGACCAGCAGGACGGCAGGACGGAGGTTATCGCGGAGCCCACGACGACATCACCACTAGAGCCTTTGGCACGCGAAGACCACCTTTTGTCAGGATAGCTTGTACTAGTTGTCCCATTTCAAATTGTCTGTTGTGGGATCACTTCCCGCCTAACATTTGGGGAGAGGACCCGGGCCTCCATAAATAGGACTAGCCACCACCTTAGCAAGGGAGGGAGGATTGAGATCATCCTCTACCACACAAGCTCACCGAGCTCAAGAACACCTCTCCTCAGGAGGCTGTTCTTCTCTTGTACTTGTTCATCCCCAGCCTACAAGGCAATCCACCACACCACGCTCGAGTAGGGTATTACACCACATTGGTTGCCCGAACCAGTATAAACTCTTGTGTCCCCTGTTCTTCGAGTTCGACGTGCTGATCTTTGAGATCGTGGTGAGTGAGTGAGCTAGGGGGAGGGATAGATCTTCATGCGCACCATAGTGTTCAAACCTTGTGGGTTTTGCCGGAACACGAAATCCGACACTCAATACCTAGTTCAATCTCATTACCGGCAAGTCTCTTTACTCGTTCCGTAATGCATCATCCTGCAACTAACTCATTAGTCACATTGCTTGCAAGGCTTATAGTGATGTGCATTACCGAGAGGGCCCAGAGATACCTCTTTGATACTTGGAGTGAAAAATACTAGTCTCGATCTATGCCAACTGAACAAATACCATTGGAGACACCTGTAGAGCATCTTTATAATCTCCCAGTTACGTTGTGATGTTTGATAGCACACTAAGTGTTCCTCCGGTATTCGGGAGTTCCATAATCTCATAGTCATAGGAACATGTATAAGTCATATAGAAAGCAATAGCAACAAACTAAACGATCATCATGCTAAGCTAACGGATGGGTGAAGTCAATCACATCATTCTCTTAATGATGTGATCCCGTTAATCAAATGACAACTCATGTCTATGGCTAGGAAACTTAACCATCTTTGATTCAACGAACAAGTCAAGTAGAGGCATACTAGTGACACTCAGTTTGCCTATGTATTCACACATGTACTAAGTTTCCAGTTAATACAATTCTAGCATGAATAATAAACATTTATCATGATATAAGGAAATATAAATAACAACTTTATTATTGCCTCTAGGGCATATTTCCTTCAAAAAATGGCCAACTATTGCTAATAAGATTTAAGAAACCAAATGCTACATTATATGCTTACAAGAAACCAAGAAAGAAGACATTGATTCAGAATTCATCAAAAATTTACATCCCAGAAGAATCTCAAAATCCCATTTCCTTCCTTCGATTGGGGCATATGGAGGCCTACTTATAACGTGGAATGAACAAATTTTCTCAGGAGAACTCTTCATGTCAATAACTTCTCCATCGCCATCCAATTCACTTCTAAACTCAATGGTGATACCTGGATACTGACCAATGTTTATGGTCTTTGCCAGCAAAGTGAAAGAAAAAATTTCCTTTAGTGGTTTGAAAACTTCACAATGCAAGATGATACAGACTAGTTAATAGTGGGAGACTTCAACTTTATCAGATACCCAAGTAATGGAAGCAGTGATGGAGGCAATATTAGTAATATGTTAGCTTTTAATGAAGCAATCAGTAAAAATGGCCTTATTGAAGTTCCCCTTAAAGGTAGAAAATTACCTGGAGCAATATGCAAGAAAACCCATTGCTTGAAAAACTTGATTGGTGCTTCACCTTAGAAGCCTGGACTCTCGAATATCATGCTACCTATGCTTACCCATTAGACAAGACCACCTTAGACCATGTCCCAATCAAGATTCTGTTGGATCATCAATCCCCAAATCCAGTGTCTTCTGATTTGAAAAATATTGGCTGGAACACCATCAATTTAAGGATGTAGTGTACAACATTTGGACCCAAGAGATAAATGAAGAGGGCAGTGCCAAAACCATATCAATGAAGTTTAAAAGGCCGAGGAGGGGACTGCAAATTTGGGCCAGGGAGATTTCAGACTTGAAGGAAATTATTGACTGTGCAAACTTCTTAATCCTGTGTTATGACAATTTTGAGGAATACAAAGATCTCTCCCAGGAAGAATCCAATGGCAGTATCATCATTAAACCCAGTTAGAAACTTTTTTGGAGCACCAAAGAAAATATTGGAAGCAGAGAGCTACAATCAGACAAATTATGGTGGGGGAAGCCAACACCAATTATTTACAACCTAAAGCTACTATCAAACTCAGAAAAAATTGCATTGCCTTGCTGAAAGATGAAGCAGGTTTTGAACACTATGATCATAATGCTAAGGCTGCTATTCTCTACAGAGCTTTCAAGGACAGACTGGGTACCAAGATAAAGACACAGAGTCCTCTGCTCACTCATGACTTGTTGCACCCCATTCATAATCTCTTCGATTCGGAAGTGCCTTTCACCAGAGATGAAATAGATAAAGTGGTTCAGCATATGCTTGCTCACAAATCACCAAGCCTAGATGGTTTTAATGGAGCTTTTCTTAAACATGACTGGGACATCATTGCACCAGACTCATAGACGACTAAGTATAGACTATTCCGTCATCACTCTGATCCCAAAGCATGATGCAGCATCAAGTCCAGCACACTTCAAACCTATCTCCTTGCGTAACTTCACCCTTAAGAATATCATTAAACTGCTGGCAAATAGATTGCAGAAAGTTATCCTTGGTATGGTACATAAAAATCAATATGGACTTCTCAATAATAGATGCATCCAAGATTGCTTGGCCTGGGCATATGAATATATTTATCAATGCCAACGGAGCAAGAAGGAACTCATTCTTCTAAAACTGGATTTTGAAAAGGCTTTTGGTATGATCAGCCATGATACTATTACAGAAGTGATGCAGGTTAAAGGTTTTGGACCTAAATGGATTCAATGGATCAAGATGATCTATGAGACTAGTTTCTCTTCAATTTTACTCAATGGGGTCCCAGGAAAACTATTTCATTGTAAGAAAGGTGTTAGACAAGCGGGCCCTCTTTTACCACTAATCTTTGTCATTGCTGTTGATATCCTACAGTCTATGATGAATGAAGCAATGCAAAACTCTATAGTTAGCTCTCCATTAAATCACAGTTCCAGTTCAAATTATCCCATAATCCAATATGATGATGACACCATCCTTGTGGCTCATGCTGAAAAAGACAAGTACAACACATCAAGAACTTGTTACTACATTATGCTGACTATACAGGTCTGAAGGTCAACTACTCTAAATCTACCGTAGTATCTCTTAAAACACCTGATACCAAATTGTAAGAGATATCAAACCTCCTTGGTTGCAGTATTGGAACTTTACCTCACAAATATTTGGGACTACCTCTTTGCAGTTCTAAACCTAGAGTGATAGCAGATGTTCCCTTGTTGAGGAGAACTGGACAGAGATTGCTAGGGTGCTCTACCCTTTTGTCCACACGAGACAAACTTACACTCCTCAAGTCAGTATTCCAAGCATTCATGATACCCAAGACTATGCTCAAGCAAATCAACACCTACCTCATGAACTACTTCTGGAGAAAATATGGATCTACAGATAGAGATGCTACACTCATTTCATGGATTTTTTTGCAAACCCAAAACTCATGGAGGCCTGGGGGTACTGGATCTGCATACACATAACCAAGCTCTTCTCATGAAACACCTGCAAAAAATCCTAAACGAAGCAGACATACCATGGGTAAACATTACATAGGAAGCTTACCATCAAGATAGTATCCCAGGAGACGAGATGGTTGGTTCCTTTTGGTGGAGAGCAATTTTAAAGATGCTTCAACCTTTTAAGAAAATGATTGTTTATAGAGAAGGAAAGGGTGATACTGTCTATTTCTGGAAAGACAGATGGCAAGTGATTACATTGAATAAGAAATACCCTGATCATCATTCGTTTCTAGTCAGTCATGAGGTCACACTCCTTCAAATCTAGCAACAAATAGACTTCAGTGAACACTTCCACAGACCGATTTCACTGGTAACCTATGATCAATTCAATGCTCTTGAAGAATTGGTTAATAGCAGAACAAACTCTTTTGTTCCAGATGTCTGGACCTTAAACATGTCTTCCAAAAAATTATCATCAATGAAACTTTACAAATCAATGATGGGAGTGAGTACAACACACAACATTTTCATGATGGTAGTGAAATCTTCTTGCCATCTCAGGCACAAAATCTTCTTCTGGCTCCTACTGCATGACAGGCTTAGCTCAAGGATTATGATTAAAATAAGAAATATGTATCTGGAAGATTACAACTGTGCTTTATGTTTAGATAAAACAGAGGAAACCATATCACACCTGTTCTAGAACTATCCTTTCACTTGGTTATGCTGGAGTTCAATCATACCCACAAGAAACAGAGGCACCTCCACTTTTGATGAAGTGCACCTCTTGAAAGATAGATTACCACCAGTCATTGCAATGGAAATCATTGTCATAGGATGTTTGAGCACATGGATGATCAGAAATGATAAAATCTTCAGGAGAGCACCATCCCATCCAGACTCATGGAAATTCTACCTTAAAGAAGGACTCCAAATTACCAGGATTAGAGCAAAGCAGGCAAAAGCAGAACGGATCAGTTCTTGGATAGTACAAAACTTGTAATTTAATTCCCATGTCAGATCGAACTAGTGTTGGGTGATCCTTTATAGAATTTTGTTTTGTACATATTTTTGATTTTGTGAGAATACCGTAGAACTATTGTTCTATGGTTTCGGCAAAAAATACATAAAACTAAAATTCTAGTGAACAAAGAACCTATACTCTTTGCATTGGTGGACGATGCTACAAGATGGTACTTGTCGGTGTCAAAACCGGCGTATCTCGGGTAGGGGGTCCCGAACTGTGCGTCAAGGCCGGATGGTAACAGGAGACAAGGGACACGATGTTTTTACCCAAGTTCGGGCCCTCTCGATGGAGGTAATACCCTACTCCTGCTTGATTAATATTGATGATATGGGTAGTACAAGAATAGATCTACCATGAGATCAAGGAGGCTAAACCCTAGAAGCTAGCCTATGGTATGATTGTGTATGAAGATGATTGTCCTACGGACTACAACCCTCCGGTTTATATAGACATCAGATATTGTTAGGGTTACACAGAGTCGGTTACAATGGTAGGAGATCTCGAATATCCGCATCGCCAAGCTTGCCTTCCACACCAAGGAAAGTCCCATCCGGACACGGGACGAAGTCTTCAATCTTGTATCTTCATAGTCCAGGAGTCCGACCGAAGGTATAGTCCGGCTACCCGAACACCCCCTAATCCAGGACTCCCTCAGTAGCCCCTGAACCAGGCTTTAATGACGACGAGTCCGGCGCGCAGATTGTCTTCGGCATTGGAAGGCGGGTTCCTCCTCCATAGAAGATTGTCTTCGGCATTGGAAGTCCTTCATAGAAGATTGTAAACACCAAAAATAGTGTCTAGCTCTGCAAAATAAGTTTCCACATATTGCCATAGAGAGAATAACATTAATACAAATCAAATCTGCTAACGTATTCCACAGTGCGTCATCACACTACGGCCAAGTTCTTTACGAATTGTTTTTACTTTTCCACCTCAACACGTTTTGCGAGGCGGATTCCATGGCACGTCCTGTCGAAGAAGAGATCGTGTGCCCTTTTTACGGGATTCTCATCATTACGGACGTGGGTAACCCAATCGTGCCTGTTAGCACGTTTCCGTCGATTAAAGTCGAGCCCCAAACGGTTACGGGGAGGGCTCTTGGTAGTCGACCTCTTATAAAGAGACCAAGGCCTTACTTCTTTATTCAATCTCAAGCATGTTCGCCCGTCGCCTTGAGTTCCAACACGCCAGGCTCTTCGGATCTTTGACAATGTTTGGTTCAGACCTTCAAGGCCGGTGGATGCCCTCCTCTGTCACGGAGGAGGACGTGCTAAAGTTGAGGGAGGCTAAGTTCCTGACCGGTGAAATTTCACATAGGTTGCCTGTTCAAGGGCAGGCTATTCCTAGTCCCCAGCCCGGTGAGAGTGTGGTGTTCATGTCTCACTTCCTCCGAGGGTTGGGCTTCCCAATGGATCCCTTTGTGAGGGGACTATTGTTTTATTACGGGCTGGAATTTCATGATTTAGCTCTGGAGTCCATCCTCCATATCTCCTCGTTCATTATCGTGTGTGAAGCATTCCTCCGTGTTACCCCTCACTTCGGACTATGGCTCAAGACCTTCAAGGTGGAGCTGAAGATGATCAAGGGACGACACGCAGAGTGCGGAGGCGCTGTTATAAGAAAAAATGCCGATGCTCCATGGCCCGAGGGCTCTTTTTAAGAGGAGCTAGGCTTGTGGCAACAAGAGTGGTTTTATATCACCGCTCCCCGGGGCACCACATGGGTGGCGCCTCCTGCCTTTCGCTCGGGTCCCCCACTACAGCTAGCGTCATGGGTCAACAGAGGGTTAGATTGGGGTTTACCCAAAGACGTGCCCTTGCAGCAGGGCCGCATTAAGGATCTCTTGGAAGGAGACCTCAACCTGGTCAAGGTGACACAGGTCATGCTAATTCGCCGAATATTGCCCGACAAACGCCGCTCCCTTCGCCTGTGGGAGTTCAATCCAGAGGGACCACGAGCTCTCCGGGATTTTATGAGCGCAACGCCCGCGGAGATGTATAAACTGTTCTTTGGATCACAAGAAGTGTGTCCGGATTTAACCGAGGACGCAGGACTAAGCTGCAATCGCCCGGATACTCAAGTAAGTAACCTTGTGCCCGGACCTTCTATCCATATAATTGTCATAAACTTGCCCTTAAAAGAGTTGTCCTTTTAAACAGGAGTGGATAGCGAAGGCAAAGATGATAAGGTGTCCGGCTCCCCTTCCCGAGACCAGGCCGGATCCCGTGCTAGTCAGGATGTTGGAGATAATGCCTTTGGAGGGAAGCGAGGGGGAGGACAAGGAAATTATGGCCTCCTCGAAGGAGGCCGCTCCGAAGGGAGGAACCGACAATTCCTCTCCTAAAGGGAAGAAAAGAGCTGCCTCTGACGACCTGAAGGCCATGGCCTCAAAGCGGGCGAAATAGTCTTCATCAGAGGGCCCTACGCCGGGGAGTTCCTCGGCCGGACTACATACCCAAGGAGATCAGCCCTCCAACGAGCCGTGAGTAGAGAAATATTTTCCTTTTGAGGGATGAGAGAAACCCGTGATTTATATCTGACAAGTTTAACCGAATTTTTACCTTGTAGTTCGGACCTCAGCCCTTCTCAGCAGAGCTCGTCCTCGGGGGATCTTCTTCCGGAGATGATGGAGAGCGGGACGCCTCCTTCTGCTGTGCCGCCTAACGAGGCACGTGACCCTGAGGTGTCGTCGCGGAGGGTTTCTCCGAGTCCGACAGGGGTGGAAGATCGCTATGGGGCCCCCCAAGGTTCTCCGCGTCCGGCCTTCGAAAGAGGTCATGGGACAAGTCCGGCACCGCCTGGTGCTCGACCGGAGGAGCTAAAGGTTCTGCTGGGGCGAGCTTCTATTTCGGAGGAGCACCGTGCAGTGATGGGAACGGTGATTGAAAGGATTTAATCCGCAGAGAGCGGATTGCGTGAGGCCGTCGAAAGTTTATTGACGGGTTTTGAAGTACGTTAGAAAATGTACACTTTTGTCAGTGGCGCCTAAATAAGACGCACCCTATGTAGATAGTAGCCCCTGAGACTCTGCGCATTGTCAAGAAATGACGGCACGCGGAGGATCATAATCCCAGGTCTAAAATGTCGCCTTTTAATGTAGGCTGCAGGGTGTTCGGAATCAAGCCGAACTGCTGGTTTTGCCGAACTAAAGCGGCAACTGGACGTGGCAGATGCCGACATCACACTTGTCAACAAGCGGTTGGATGAGGCTCAAGGTATGTGATTCCTCGGGCAACATTAGGTAAGAAGAACTTTATGCCAGTGTCTTACGATGTTTGTGCTTGACGCAGATGGTGCGGCCGCCGTGCAGAGTCTTAGGGAGGAACTTGCTCGAGCTAAAGATCAAGCCAGGAAAAGTGATGCGGCTGCCAAGAAAGCCCTTGAAGAGCTGAGAGCCGAACAGGCTGCTCATTGCCGAAGCAAGGAAGAGATGGCCGATATGGCCAAAAAGTTAAAGAGCACTGCAGACTGTTGCAGACTTCTCGAAAAAGAAGACCAGGCGAGGCAGACGGTCCTAGACAAGGCCGTTGCCGATGCCAAGGACGCGCGCTCTGCGATGAGAGCTGCAAAGGAGGAGCTGCGTCAGGCCGAACAGATTGCGGCTGGAAAGCCCTTCATGCTGCGAAGAAAATTTTGCGATCCGAAGTTTGCTCCGTTGGACTAGATGTGGAGTGTGGAGGATACCTATCTGGATTTGGGAGCAAGTGCTGCTGATGCGGCCGAACACTTTCGAGATCTGAAAGATCGCGAAGTGGAAAAGCTGTTCTGGTCGCAGTTTCACAATCCAGAGCGTCCACTGGCAGTGGATGATCGTTTGGCTCAATGGGCCGAACTTAATAGGTTGTCCGGACTCACCATGAAGTACGTCATGGGTCATCTGTGGCCGGGGAGGTCGGAGCCGAAGAGTTATTTCAGCTTGGTGCAGCAATTCCTTGACGCGGTGCCACGCATTAATGCAAAGAAGAGGTCGGCATGTGTAGAGGGTGCAAGGATGGCTCTTGCCCGTGTCAAGACCTACTGGGCAGAGATGGAGACCACCGTTATTGCATCCCGAGATTCGGATAAAAGCCGAGTGTCCTCCGAGCACTATTTTCAGGAAGTCCTTGAAGGCGCTCGTGTAATAGAGACGCAGTGCTTGAAGGATGCTATGTTATCATAGCGTGTGTAATGATGAAGTGATATTTTTGCCTTCAAGTATTATGAACACCTCCTGTGCGGCCATTTAAAATATATATATATATATATAATCTGAAAGATTGCAGTCGTTGGCTTCAACCCCCACGCACATAGTGCGGGGGTGCTCGCAGAAGACACATTTTCACACTTAACCAAACGTCATGGTCCTACAAAGGAGGTGATAGCGCAGCGGGCCAGGCAACCGGACTATAATGCTTTAACACTTTCACTTAGCCATAGGAGCTTGACAATGGGACTATTTAGGTAGCCCATTAGTGGCGACTGCGCTCGCCCGAGTTCGGGGCGCGTGTGTGCCTGACCGGGAAGCGGCCCTTGGTTAAAGCGGAGGAATCCGATAGATTCCGATAGGTCATCAAGTGGCTGACCAGTCTCACGCTACATCATGACAGTCAGTTTTCGGCTTTCTCTACTGAGGTGCTCACCCGGCCTAACCGGGGCACAATCGCAGTAGTTCTCCAGGTGCTACCTTAGCCGATAGAGCAGAACGTAAGGTAATCGAACTCAGGAGCCGGGCAACCCAACATTTGACCAAAGACATGATTCGGAGCTGATGCATGCAATGCCAAAACTCGCGACGCCGAACACTCCCTAAGGTCTTCTGTCTTTATGAGTGCGGGCAAAACAACACTCTTTGCTAAAAAATCCCCTAGTGTCCAGGTACCTGCAAAAATTCTGACATGGCCACATGCCAAGACGCCAGCCTCCTCCTTGGTTATATCAGAAAAAACCAGGGGATGTTTAACAACAAGAGACAGTAAAAAAGGTTTACGCAGGGTCTTAATCTAAAGAGAATCCTTTAGGACGGGTCCCTACTGCACGTCTGCGCCTGTGTCTCCTTTGTGCCGTATCCTGGACGGGCGCCGCACGATGTTCATCTTTAAAAAAGAGGAACTTAGTTGAAAACGGGTCATGCCGAACAAGAGTTTAAAATAAACAAGATTTAAAATAAGTTTATATAAAATTGAGCTTTATTGTCTCTGCATGTAGCCCCTCATGCTGGGGTATACGGCCCCTGAGCCTGCATCGATGATGATTTTTTACCGAACTCGTCTATCCGCGTCCGTGGTCTTTAATGACCTATTTCGCAGTTTTTTGGCTGGTGAGGCCATTTTGCTGTGTGGCTGTCAAAGCGGCCGCACAGTCCTCCGCTTGTGGGAGGTGTGCTTTAGTGCGTCCCCTTTAAAGAGATGATGCCTCGTGGACCGGGCATCTTAAGCGTGAGGGATGCGTAATGCCGTATCGCGTTAAAGCGAGCGAAAGCTTCGCGTCCCAGTAGTGCTTAATAGTGACTAGAGAACGCGACGATATGGAAGGTCAGCTTTTCGCAACGGAAGTTATCGGCAGAGCCGAAGACAACCCGTACAATGGGTGTCCGGACCAGGTGTTACTCCCTGAAAGGAGGTTTTGCTGCGGCGGATTCTTGCTAGGTTTATCCCCATGTGATGGATTGTATCCTGATATATCAGGTTTAGTCCACTGCCGCCGTCCATAAGGACATATGAAAACTGGAGTCCGCCAATTATTGGATCGAGTATCAGGGCAGTCCAGCTTGCGTTCTTGATGTTTCTAGAATAGTCTAGCTGATCGAAGGTGATTGGTTTTAATAACCAGTGGCCAGACCCCTTGGGGATAGATCGTGTGGTGCGTACCTTTATGGGTGCCACACGTTTTGTTACGTGAAGTAAGTTCACTTTTTTCACTTCTTGTGGGAAGTTCTTTTGTTTCCTGGTGCTCTGCTTCTGGGGTTCATCCTCGTCTTCGCTTGGTGTGTCGAGCCCCTTGTGTTCGGCATTGAGTCTGCCGGATTGTTTGAAAACCCAACAGTCTCTTTGGGTATAGTTAGCAGGCTTCCCAGGAGTACTGTGTATCTGACATATCCTGTCCAGGATTCTATTTATGTTGGACAGATCATCCCTGTTATCCTGGGGGGGTGGTTTTGTCTGATTTTGTCGTGATCCTTTGAATCCGGCATTAACTGTCGCGCTCTTCGGACTTTTTTCTTTAGTCCAGCGACGATCCCTGTTGCGTCTTGGTTTTCCGTTTCCATCCCTAGTTTTGGATGTACTTGGGTCGCTGGGGCTGCGCCTTGCCAACCAGCTGTCTTCTCCTGCGCAAAAGCGGGTCATGAGGCTTGTGAGTGCGGCCATTGTTCTTGGATTTTCCTGGCCGAGGTGTCTGGCGAGCCATTCGTCTCGGACATTGTGCCTGAAAGATGCTAAGGCTTCGGCGTCCGGACAGTCGACTATCTGATTCTTTTTAGTGAGGAATCTATTCCAGAGCTGCCGAGCTGATTCTCCGGGCTGTTAAGTTATGTGACTAAGATCGTCTGCATCCGGAGGGCGGACATAGGTCCCTTGAAAGTTTGCTTGGAAAGCATCCTCGAGCTCTTCCCAACTTCAAATTGTGTTTTCGGGAAGGCTCTTAAGCCAATGCCGGGTTGGCCCTTTAAGCTTGAGGGGTAAATATTTGATGGCGTGGAGATCATCTCCTCTAGCCATATGTATGTGGAGGATGTAGTCCTCGATCCAGACTCCAGGGTCTGCTGTTCCATCATACGCCTCTATATTTACGGGTTTGAATCCCCCTGGAAATTCATAGTCCAGAACCTCATCGACGATTCTGACGATGGCTTTATTGCATTGCCTGCAAGAGCTTGCTTTCTTGGCCCATAAATGGACCGAACTGGGGCATGATGTGAATCCTTGAGTGGGTCGCATGCCGATTTAAGTGCGGCGCCGCTTGCCGCTTTATGGGGTCGTCTATCCGACCGTGCGGCTTTCTTATTTTTTGAATGCGAGGGCTCTATGACCTCTTCGTCAAATTCAGGAAGTAGCTTTCTCTTCGGATAACTTTTAGTACGGCGACCGTCGCTGTATTTATCTGCGGTGTTGATTACTTTACTCCATCTAATCTGGAGTGCATCTTCCGTTGTCTTTAGCTTCCGCTTCAGCTTTTTCAGGCTGCGTGCAGTTGCAACGAGCCTCTTGTGGAGACTCTTCTGCTCCATAGATTTATCCGGCGTAAGGTCGTCCGGAATGCCGTTTTTGCCGGGGGAGGTGGTTTCGGTTTCTCTATCCGTTTTGCCCTATTCGGACGACTGCTCTAAGGCCTGCTCGTCGTCTGCCGGCTTGTCCCGCTCTATGGCTGGGTTTTTATTGTGGCGGGGCTTGGGTCGGCGTTTATGCCGACGCTTTGATTGCTTTCTGGGGGGGTCTATCTCCCGTTCCATCCCCTTTTTCCTCCTTGTCACTTCCTTTAGGGGTATCCACCATGTACACATCGTGAGATGAGGTGGCTATCCAATGCCCTATAGGCGTTGGTTTGTTGGTATCTCCTGCATCATCATCCATGCTGTCGATGTCTGCGGAGTTGAAGTTGAGCACGTCGCATAGGTTGTCGACGGTGGCTACAAAGTGGGTGGTGGGTGGGCTTTGAATTTCTTCATCGTCCGTATCCCATCCTTGCTGACCGTAATTCGGCCAGGGCTCTCCTGATAAAGAGAGAGACTTGAGAGAATTCAGGATGTCGCCGAAAGGCGAGTGCTGAAAGATGTCCGCGGCGGTGAACTCCATTGTAGGTGCCCGATCGGATTCGATTGGTAGGGGCATGGGGGGTTCGGAGTCCAGATGATAGTCTGGACCCTCGGAGTCACGGGTCACGCAGAGTGCGGGGCTCGCGTTCGGCTCGGTTTCCTTTGAGATCGCAGCCCCCGAGGTGACGTCCAACCGCTCATCCTCGATTGGCATAATAGGCTCCGAGTCTAGAGTCTGAACCTGTGCGTGTGCGGCCTCCAGGACACTGTTCGGAGGCAGAGCTAGATCATGCCCCTCGAGGTAGTGCAGCACGCTTGGCTGTGGCTCGAACCCGTCGAAGATCAAGTCCCCGCGGATGTTAGCCGTGTAGTTTAAGCTTCCATACCTGACTTGATGGCTAGGGGTGTAGCTTTCGATCTGCTCTAGGTGACCAAGCGAATTGGCCCACAGAGCGAAGCCGCCGAAGACGAAGATCTATCCGGGGAGAAAAGTCTCACCCTGGACCTCATCGTTGTTGATGATCGAAGGAGCCATCGGCCCTAAAGGCAATGACACAGAGGAACTCTCAATGAAAGCACCAATGTCGGTGTCAAAACCGGCGGATCTCGGGTAGGGGGTCCCGAACTGTGCGTCAAGGCCGGATGGTAACAGGAGACAAGGAACACGATGTTTACCCAGGTTCGGGCCCTCTCGATGGAGGTAATACCCTACTCCTGCTTGATTAATATTGATGATATGGGTAGTACAAGAGTTGATCTACCACGAGATCAAGGACGCTAAACCCTAGAAGCTAGCCTATGGTATGATTGTGTATGAAGATGATTGTCCTACGGACTACAACCCTCCGGTTTATATAGACACCGGATAGGGTTAGGGTTACACAGAGTCGGTTACAATGGTAGGAGATCTCGAATATCCGCATCGCCAAGCTTGCCTTCCGCGCCAAGGAAAGTCCCATCCGGACACGGGACGAAGACTTCAATCTTGTATCTTCATAGTCCAGGAGTCCGGAAAAAGGTATAGTCCGGCTACCCGAACATCCCTAATCCAGGACTCCCTCGGTACTGTTTGGCAAGGAAACATACGTGTTAGAAGGGAGAGAGGGATTAACGGAATATGATGGATGTACTATTGAGCCTCGAGGGCGAGTATATATTGCGTACAAGACTTGGAGGGCAAGACGCCTCTCCTGGAGATAAGGTAGGTGTCGGTGTACAAAAAGGGGGCACGCTTTTTGTACCCCTATAACTGTGCACGGGTAGTCTGAGCCACGGGCGCCGCCACGCTGAGCACGGCAAGGGAGGTAAGCCAAGGTAAGGCCGAAGCTAAGAAGAAGAGGAACGGCGCCAAGACCACAAAGAGCGAAGTGGACGAAGCAGCCCCCCCCCCCCGTAAGATCCTTGCCGGAGGGCGCTTTCTGCAAACCCGGCAAGACCCTTGCCGAGGCAGCTCACCCCACACCTACGGAGCGGGTCACCCTTGAGTCCACTGCCCCCATGGGACAAGGATTCGAGAGGCATCCCCGTGGTGGAATGAAGATCTTTGTGAAGACATTCAAGATCAAATGCACACTTTCGAAGACAATCATCCTTGGCGGGATCCCAGCCAAGGAGGACCACAAGGCCCCCGGCAAGAACCTTGCCAGGGATGACAGGAGGCACCACGACAAGACCCATGCCGGGACCCCGGCAAGACCCTTGTCGGGGCCGCGACAAGGCCCTTACCACGAACACCCATGGGGCCACCACCAGGCCCGCGCCAGTCGCGCCTCCGCCACCACTCGCGCGCAGCTGCCAACCCAACCAGCTGGGCAGGCACCTACGTGGCAGCATGCAAATCATCGTGGAGACCCACCGCGGCGCCACTTCAGGTGCCTGCCCGCCTACATGGCGTCATGAACACTGCTGGCCAGGGCGCGTGTCGACGCGAGAGGGAACGGCGACGGACAAGACGGGGCTCCCCCTCGCCCCCGATAAAGCAAGGACACCTAAGCAAGGCGCATTAAATGCGCCTTGTCATGTATTGCGAGGGATAACCTTGTGTCACTGTACCCTTTCCACCTCATGTGTGCCACTGTGGCAACCCCTTTCGCTATAAAAGGAGGCCCCAGGCGACCAGGAGGAGGATTCGGCTTTTTGGGAGCTCTCGACGCCCCATAGCTAGCTCGAGAACACAGATATACAATCCACCAAAGCAGGAGTAGGGTTTTACGCATCCCTGCGGCCCGAACCTGGGTAAAGGAACCGCGTGCTATCTGTTTGATCCACTCTTTTCACAACCCCGCGCCCCGCAATCGTAGTAGGGATTCTTGTGATCCCATAGGTGTCGTTCCCACCGACATCTTTGGCGCGCCAGGTAGGGGCCTTGCCGCGGCCCGCCGCGACCACGGTGCACTGGCCTCATCCTCTCCCGGTGCTGCGGACGCCTTCCCATCGCGACGGTAAGGGCGACGAAATCTCCATAGCGTCGTCCGACCCACGGACCCACTGTGACCAGCGCCAGGTCCTTCCAGATCGGGAACACGAAGACGCTCGAACCACTATCGAGCGCCGGCGCGGAGCGCGCCACCAGTCAGACAGGCAAGCGGGGCCTGCTGTGAACCACCCGGCACCGAAGAGCCCTGGAAGCCTGCCTTACGAGGTGGGCTGTCCGGCTTTTACCCATGAGCTGCGGCAGTTCCAGTGGCCCACTCACCACACCTTCAAGCCTGACGTGGGCGAGAAGTACGGCGGCAAGACCCAACCGTCCGAGTTCCACAACATCTACACCATCGCGATGCAGGCTGCCGGAGCCCACGACGACAAGGTGCTTGCGAATTACTTCCCATTGGCTCTTAAACCCAACGCCATGTCAAGGTTGATGCACTTGCCGGTAGATTCCAATTCCTCCTGGTCGGATTTGTGCCACGAGTTCGTGGGCGCCTTCACTGGCGGTTACCAAGCTCATGGCCAAGCGAGCGATCTGCACGTCATTCCCTAGAAGGGAGGCAAGAGTCTCCGCAAGTATATTCAGAGGTTCAGCCGGATATAGTACAACATCCCTGATGTTCATCCTGCCGCCATCATCCACGCGTTCCATCAGAACATGCGTAACCGCAAGATGCGCGAAGAGCTGGCGATGAACAAGGTGAAAGATGTGGCAGAGCTCTATGTTCTTGCCGATAGATGTGCCCGAGATGAGGAAGGAAGGAATTACCCCGGCGAAGATGCCGGCGTGGAAACCGACTCCATGGATGAGGATACTGCTGCCACGGCGAAGAAAGGCCGGCGCCGCAACCGGAAGCGCAATGGAAAAGCAGTGCTTGCCGTCGAGGGATCTGATGACACCGGCTCCACCAAGAAAACCAAGGTAGACGACCCCGACAAGGAGATTGCCGGATGTGTCGCTTGCTGGGCCTTGGCAGCTGCCGAGAAGTCAGGAAACTCCGACAAGCGATACTGCAAGATCCATCGCACCAAAGGCCACGCTCTCCAAGATTGCCGACAGGTTGAGCTCCTCGCTAAGAAGCAGAGGGCTGAATATGAGAGGCGGGACAAGGAGAAGGGCCAAGATGGTGCTGAGGGGTCCGGCAAGAAGCGTGACGGCCAGGCGGGCCATCGCGGCAAGGATAAGCAGCAGGAGAGGCCCGCCCGGGGCCGTGACAAGAAGCCAGAAGACGACGATCACGAAGAGGACGACGAGTCCGGCGACCAAGAGTTTCAGAAAGCTACGGAGGCCATGTGCGTCGACGGCGGCGCCTCGCTGCATACTTCTCACCGCCAGCTTAAACAGTGGGCACGAGAGATTTCGGCGGCAGAGCCGTCGTTTGATGCCCAGAAGCCGCTGAAGTGGTCCAACACACCTATCATTTTCGACACCGAGGATCACCCCGATCTCACTACTGCGGTCGGGTGCTTGCCGTTGTTGGTTTCGCCAACAATACGCAACCTCAAGGTGACGAAGATGCTAGTCGATGGCGGGGCCGTTCTGAACTTGATCTCGCCTGCCGTGATCGAGAAACTGCAGATTCTTGATGGAGAACTCGAAGAGACGGGCACGTTTCAGGGGGTCCACCCGGGAAGAAGCCAACCCAAGGAAATGGTCATGCTACCCTTGACCTTCTGAAGTGACCTGAACTACAAGACGGAGAGGATCGTGTTCGATGTTGCCAGGATCCCCTTGCCCTACAACGGGATCCTTGTCACGACCGGTTTTTGAATAAAAATATTTATTGAGAAACCAATCTTTAGAATCCAGTTTGAGATAGAAACCTCCTCACTGGTAGACAAACTTTTGATACAATAAGCCAGTAGCATCAAATATAATACAAGGTTGAGCTGATAATGCTCAACAATTTATTACAAGTATGCCAAAATTTATACATAAAGGTGGTGGCATACTACTAACTCGCAAACATGGTAGTGGTGGAGTAACACAGTGGGGAGTGGATACGTGACTATCAAACTATCATCCCATCGAGCGTCGAGGTGAGGCTCAATGAATTTATTTGGGTTGCGGAAGCGGGTATAAAACAGTGACCAAGCCAGGGTCGCATGAGACTGACTGGGACTCCTCTAGGCGTCGGATGCGCTATCGAACTCTTCATCCATGAGATCACCTTCGTCAGCATCTGGCCAAGTCAACAAGCCAGTGAGTACTTTGAAAGTACTCGCAAGACAGTTCGGACATAAGATATAACAAATGCATGCATGAGTGCGTCACGATTAAATTATCAATGCATATTCAAAGTAATATTAGGCAGGGTAAGTAAAAAGGGAAAACGGCGGTAGTCCGCCTGGAATCCCAACAGTAAAGTAATAGAAAACCATCGAGTGTCTAGAGCGACGCCACGAGAGTAAATTAATAAAAGAAAGAAAATAAATGCCACAGTCGGGCGTCTGAGCGACACCACATAAAGGGCTTTAAAAGAAATGCCACAGTCGGGCGTCTGAGCGACACCACATAAAGGGCTTTAAAAGAAATGCCATAGTCGGGCGTCTGAGCGACACCACATAAACGGCTTTAAAAGAAATGCCACAGTCGGGTGTCTGAGCGACACCACATAAAGGGCTTTAAAAGAAATGCCACAGTCGGGCGTCTGAGCGACACCACATAAAGGACTTTAAAAGAAATGCCACAGTCGGGCGTCTAAGCGACACCACATAAAGGGCTTTAGCTGATAGAGAAATAAAATATTCATCATAAATATATTCAACTCATGAATTTTAACAGGTTAGTCCATCCACAAGAATAAACATTTAACCGGTCTTAGTGCTCATGTGTCCCACCGGGTAATCTGTCACCAAACTGGCACATGTCAGTTAGCAGGGAACCTGGATGTATATAAGATGATTTGAAGATATAGAGCTCTGCAGAGTTTGTACAAAAATTCCCCACAGTCGACGGATTTCCGTAGTCACAAGGACTAGTTCCTTTACGGTATTTCAGAAGGAAACACAGCTAACCAGTACACACCCATCCAACCTCTCGATGCCAGGAATCACCCTCGACATCGTCCAAGAAAAACTTTTGAGACGGGGAGATCACAATCTCGAATAGCATGGGATCAAATTTATATACGCGTGCTCTAAGGGGTGCCCCTCTCTCGATCCCAACCGGAAACACCCATGCCCCCTGACCGGATGACTGGCTTTAATCCAGGGCCATGGAACCATCATCCCGGCCTCTCCCTTTTGGTGTGTACCAAGAAAGCGGTTTGCGACTTACTAAACCATATCCCTTTCGGGAAACATGTGATAGTACAGGGAGAGGAAATGGATACAAGCCCAACCGATACGGGTTGGTACTGAAGTAAACCTGCATGGCATAAGACTGGCATGCTACCACACTGCCATCTTACCCACCTTCATGCCAACACATGGCCTTGCATACTCATATCCAACAAGGTATGGATCATCGAGCTTACTAGTCTCAACAATGCATAATATACAGTTCATCGGTATGCTCCACAACATGCCATGAAACTAACTAAATGCAAAACATGCCAAGACAATCATCATATCAAAAGTTCAAACATGCTTGCCTGGTTCGGAGTAGTCGGAGTCTAACTCGGTGAAGTTTGCGGTCCCGTCACCTCCGTCGGCATCTACGGTATAAAGAAAACATATGCGCTAACATGAATACCGAGAGGTGCACAAAAAGTAATGCAAATATTTTTCAAATAAATCTGATAAAAAACTAGACAAAATTTTGAAGAGAACAGAAAAAGAATCACTCAAAAATATGCTTCTGTTAAAAAGATATAAAGGTTTTTGTCCAGGGACTCATCTGTAATGAAAAAGAAACTTCCCAGGGTTCTTTTTCATAAAAACAAAAAACGCTTCAGACTCAATTACGCCAGCTCAAATGAGAAAGCGTATTTTGCCGGAAGGCGCCAACAGAAAACGGTTCGCGAATAAGAGAACAGAGGCTGACACGCGGGGTCCGCATGTCAGGTTTGAAAAGGCTCGCCGGCGCCCGAAGACGGCGGTGGATGCCGGCGTCGAACTACGGCGAATTAGGAGAAACGGAGGGTACCAAGAGCTTCAGCGTCTTCTTCCGCGTCGGTGGGTGGTGGACTCGTCCAACGGGGAGCACCACGTCGACGGTGACACTATATCCGGCGGACGGCGGTTCGGATGAGGATGGGGAACTCCGGTGGAGGGCTGCAAGCTTCAAATTGAAGTGCGGGTCAGAACGAGAGATGCATGGTGAAGCTACTGGCAGGAGAATGGAGGCGGAGGAGCACACACGTGGGCGAATCGGGCTGGATCCCGAGGCGGGTCGCGGCGGCCGGAATCGAGGAAGGAGACCTCCTCGGGGCTCTTCCAGTGGCTAGGCGTGCTCTAGGGGAAGTGCAGGGCTGGTGGGTGCTCGAGTTGAAGCTCGGGGCCTCTATTTATAGGCAGATCGACGGGGTGACCATGAACGGAGAATCTCCGGCGAGTGATTATGGCGGTGCAGTGGATTGGAAGGTGGTTTGAGCGGTCGGGCAACATCAGTGGAGATTACTGGAGTTGTTCCTCTGCTAAACGGAGCTGGCCCCGGCGTAATGGCGTCTGTCCACGGTGAGGTGTCCGCACGGGCTCAACGGCGGCAGAGAGCGCGCTCCGCGCCCTGCGGTTCACGACGAGAGCGACAGCGCATTCGGGGGAGTGGAAGGCCACGCGGCGGGCTCCGGTGGCTTGGGCGGCGCTGGGTGGAGTCGTCGGCGCCGTGTCTCCCGCTGGCGTCCGTAAAGCCGCCGTCGGCGTCGGTCACGGGGCGGCGCACCTTCTGCTGCTCGTCGCCGACGCCCGCAAGGTGCCAGGCGCTCGTGCGGTGCAGGAACAAGAGGGAAGGGATGAGGAGCAAGGCGACGCGAGGGTACTGGCGAGATCGATGCCCAACTCTGAAGAAAACGACAGCAAGCACTGAACTAAAACTCTGAATTTACTGAAACTTGACAGTGACCATGCATTGCAGGTGTTCGACAGAATGATCCGGGCATGTACGGATTTTTCCTTGGGCTGAGTTTTGGTAGAGTGGCTCCTCATTGCTCCAGTAGGCTGCCTGATTTTTGGTAGAATTTTTGGAGAAGTGTAGAAATGAATTTCACCAAATTTGGCAAATCTGGTCCAAACTTACAGCAGATGTAGTTTGTAAATTTTGAACTGGAGACCAGTGGATCTTCATGGTTCTAGGTTGCTGGTTCAAAGTACTAGGAGGGGAAAAAGGTTTGGTGGCAAAAATCAAAACAGAAAAAGGAGTTCCTTTGTAAATCTCCAAGTGCTATAAGAGAAGACAGAAATTTTATTTGAATAGAATTTGAATGGAAATGATCACATGGGGAGGTTCAACTTGCTGGATTTGATGCAAATCATGATCCGAAGGTGAGGGAAATTTTAGGAGAGAGCATTTGCACTAATGCCATGGCAAGAAGGAATAGTTGAAAGTGGCAAAGGACTTTTCCAAAAGCCATAGTGCATTCTCAAAAGATTTTCAAAGGCTATTTTCTCAAATGAAAAACATTTTGTCTTAAGCCCAAATGAAGAGCAAGGACTCCCAAGGCCAAAGGCAGACCTGGGGTGAATCCAAATAAAACTTTTGCCATAAAGAAATTATATGAGAGGGAGGGTTCTCTTGAAGAAAACTTTTAAATCACTCCCCTCAAGTCAAATAAAACCTTTTGAAAAATCCAAATAAAACTTGGGTGTCACAACACCTACCCCCTTAGGAAAAATCTCGTCCCCGAGATTTCAGCTGATCCTTAAATAAGTGTGGATGCTCTGTTCGAAGAAAATCCTCTCTTTCCCACGTTGCTTCACTTTCGGTGTGATTACTCCACTGAACTTTGAAAAATTTGACGGTTTTCTGTCGGGTCCTCCTTTCAGACTCTAATATTTTTACTGGGTGTTCCTGATAAGTGAGGTCTGGCTGCACGTCTATGTTCTCATGGGATACTTGTTTCTCTGGGTTGCTTACGCACTTTCTCAATTGCGATACGTGGAACACGTTGTGGATATCTGATAATTCCTTAGGTAAGTCTAGTTGGTATGCGACCGTGCCTTTTCGGGCCACTATACAGAATGGTCCGATGAATCTTGGCGCTAGCTTTACTTTTATTTTGAATCATTGCAATCCCCTCATAGGTGACACTCGTAGGTACACGAATTCACCGGGTTCGAAGTTGACCCCACGATGTTTCTGATCGTAATAACTCTTTTGTCGGCTTTGGGCGGTCTTGAGTCGATCTCTGATTAGCTGGAGCTTTTTCTCGGCTTCCTTGAGCATGTCTGGGCCGAAGATACGGCTGTCTCCGGTCTCTGACCAATTTAACGGGGTACGACATCTTCGTCCATATAAAGCCTCAAATGGAGCCATTTGTAGGCTGGCCTGATAACTGTTGTTGTATGCAAACTCGGCATATGTTAGGTTGTCTTACCAACTGGTTCCATAGGTGAGGACACATGCTCTCAGCATGTCCTCCAAAATCTGGTTTACCCGTTCTGTCTGTCCATCTGTCTGAGGGTGGTATGCCGTACTGAAGGCTAGTTGAGTTCCCAGAGCCTGTTGTAAATGTTCCCAGAATCTCGAGACGAACTGTGTTCCTCTGTCAGATATTATTGTCTTCGGGACACCATGCAGACAAACTATGCGAGAGAGATAAATCCTGGCAAGCTTTTGAGTGGTGTGGGTTGTCTTTACTGGAATAAAATGTGCTACCTTGGTTAACCTATCGGTGATAACCCATATGGCATCATTCCTGTGTCGTGATCGGGGTAGTCCGACAATGAAATCCATCCCTATTTCATCCCATTTCCACTCAGGTATTTTGTTTGGTTGTAGTAGTCCGGCTGGTCTCTGATGTTCAGCTTTTATGCGTTGGCAAGAGTCGCAGCATGCAATGAAAGTGGCTATGTCCCTTTTCATTCTATGCCACCAAAATCTTTCCTGGATACCCTTATACATCTTGGTTCCTCCAGGGTGGATCGAATATGGAGCGGTGTGGGCTTCAGCTAGAATTTGCTGTTTGAGGTCTTCTATGTTTGGCACGCAGAGTCGGTTTCCGTACCATAGTATCCCTTCTTCGTCTATGATGAATTCCGAGGCCTTGCCCATACTCACCTTTCTTTTGATGCCTTCAATGCTAGGGTGACCAGGCTGGGCTTCTTTGATTCTTTCTACAAGATTGGGTTGTATTTCCAAGTTTGTTATGGTGCCTTCCGCTACCATCAACAAGTTGAGTCTGGCAAATTCCTGTTGGAATTCGGGTCTTAAGTCGGGCAGACTGTTGTTGTCGGCGCTGGGGTTCCGACTAAGAGCATCGGCTACTACATTCGCTTTTCCAGGATGGTAGTGGATTCCGACATCATAATCCTTTACTAGCTCTAACCAGCGTCTATGCCTTAAATTCAGTTCTGGCTGTGTGAAAATATATTTGAGACTTTTATGGTCCGTATATATTTCACATCGATTCCCAAGTAGGAAATGCCTCCATTCCTTGAGTGCATGAATAACCGCTGCCATTTCTAAGTCATGAGTGGGATAATTTTCCTCATGCTTGCGAAGTTGCCTTGAAGCGTATGCGACAACCTTGCCTTCTTGCATTAACACGCATCCGAGTCCCTTCCTGGACGCGTCACAATATACTTCAAAATTCTTGTGTATGTCTGGCACAACTAATACTGGTGCTGTTGTTAATTTTCGTTTCAGCTCTTGGAAACTTTTCTCACAGGCTTCTGTCCATTCAAACTTCTTTTCCTTCTTGAGTAACTGGGTCAGAGGTTTTGCTATGGTGGAGAATCCTTCAATAAATCTGCGGTAATATCCTGCCATTCCCAAGAAACTTCGTATATCTGTTACACTGGTTGGAGACTTCCAGCCAAGTACGGCCTTTACTTTCTCCGGGTCCACGGCGATACCGTCTTGGGTTAGCACGTGGCCTAGAAAGCCTACTTGCCTTAACCAAAATTCACACTTGCTGAACTTGGCGTAAAATTGGTGTTTCCTGAGTTCTCCTAGTACAATTCTGAGATGTTCAACATGCTCTTCTGGCGTTTTGCAGTATACCAGAATATCGTCGATGAATACCACCACGAACTTGTCCATAAACTTCATAAATACTTTGTTCATGAGGTGAACAAAATATGCAGGAGCATTTGTTAATCCAAAAGGCATTACTGTGAACTCATACAGTCCGTATCTAGAGGTGAATGCTGTTTTGGGGATATCCTCGGCTCATACTTTTAACTGATGCTATCCTGACCTTAGGTCAATTTTTGAGAACACCTTGGCCTTAGCGAGCTGATCGAATAAATCATTTATTCTTGGCATCGGGTATTTGTGCTTGATTGTGACCATGTTGAGTGCTCGGTAGTCAATACACAATCTCAGTGTTCCGTCTTTCTTTTTGGCAAAAAGAATTGGTGATCCCCAAGGTGAGGAGCTGGCTCGAATGTATCCCTTGTCCAGCAATTCCTTTATTTGCTTCTTCAACTCAACCAACTCGGACGGTGCCATTCTGTATGGTTTCTTGTATATGGGGGTGGTTCCTGGTGCTAGCTCAATGCTGAACTCTATCTCTCGATCGGGTGGCATGCCTGGTAGCTCATCAGGAAATACGTCTGGAAATTCACATACTACTGGAACCTTGCTCAGCTCAGAAACATCTACCTTATTCAGTCTCGGTTGTCGGGGTATTTTCCTTTATTGGGCGGATACTCTTATTGTCTTACCATGGTGGTGTGTGAGAATCACGGTCCGATTGAAACATTCAATAAAACCTTTGTTGGTGGTTAACCAGTCCATCCCTAGGATGACATCCAGTCCTTTATTTTCCAACACAATGAGATTGGCGTGAAACTTCAATCCTTTGAACTCAATAATCACATCCTGACAGTAATTCTGAGTGACTTGCTGAATCCCAGGGGACTTGATGATCATGGATTTCTCCAAAGGAAGCATCGAAAATTTATTTTGCAAAGCAAAACTTTTCGAAATAAAAGAGTGAGAAGCTCCAGAATCAAACAAAACCATTCCAGGTATTGTGTTGACAGGAAACGTACCGAGTACGATATCCGGAGCATTTTGTTCCTCCTCTTTGGTCATGTGGTTCAGACGACCTTTCCTGTGGTTATTGTTGGGGTTGAAATTGTTTCGCTTGGGCGCTGAATTATTGTTGCCGTTGTTCGGCTTTGGTGCTGAGTTTCGAGGCTTGGGACATTGCTTGGCATAATGCCCTTCTTCTCCAGGCGTAACAAGTAACACCTGGGCGATATGTGAACTCCTTGTCCCTAGCATGGAAATTTTTGTTGGGCGTGAGACGTTGGATGATGATTTGTGTGTCCCACCCCTTTGAAAATCTGTCTTGCTTCGGTGATTGCGAGCATGGTTAGTCTGGTCCCTCTTTCGCTTGCGGATATCTTCCAAACTGCGTCTCTCATTTTCCAGAGTAATGGCCTTGTCCACTAGTGTCTTAAAATCTGGAAAAGTGTGCACAACTAGTTGGCATTTAAGCGAGGGTGCTAGGCCGTCCAGGAATTTCTCCATCTTCTTGTTTTCTGTCATACGCTCTTCATTTGCGTAGCGGGATAACAGAGTAAATTGGTCGTTGTAATCTGACACTGTCATGTCCCTTTGCTTGAGGTCATCGAACTCTCTTTTCTTGATTTTCATAATACTCTTAGGAATGTGTGCACCGCGGAAACCTTCCTTGAAATCATCCCAGGTTATATCATTTTCGTTGGGAAGCATGTGCAAGAAATTCTCCCACCAAGA
Organism: Aegilops umbellulata; assembly: GCA_032464435.1. Lineage (NCBI taxonomy): Eukaryota > Viridiplantae > Streptophyta > Magnoliopsida > Poales > Poaceae > Aegilops > Aegilops umbellulata. The sequence goes on along the minus strand of CP136059.1, from coordinate 144,829,481 downwards.
TGCAGCGGCTCCTGTGAGATAGTGCGGAGCATAAAGTACCTTCTCGGGGTCTGTAAATTTTGCAATAATTAGTTTTCTCTCCATATCTCGAAGCCAGTCTTCGGCCTCAAGTGGCTTGTCAGTATGAGAAAAAGTCTGGGGACGTGTCTTCTGTAGTTCAGACAACTTGGAATGCTACGGATACTGCCCATGGTGATTTCCCATGTTAATGACTTGGTTCATCATTTCACGATGTTGTTGCTGACTTTGTTCATAAAGGCGGCATATTTGAGATACTGCCGTCTCACTGTCCTGTTGACTTGTCTGACCTCGTGTAAAATTGTTGCTTGGCTGAGTATCATGGTATTGATTTGACTGCCCTTGTGCAAAATTGTTGCCCGGTTGATTTCCATAATTTTCCTCTGGTGGAGTTGGCATGGAGCGAGTCCAAGGATGAGACATTTTTCACTCTGGGGATATATTTTGTAAAACCCATAAGAAAAATGGAAGGGTTGCAAAAATAAATCCATAATGCACACGGTTGGCAAAAAAAAATTTTAAAGCCAAGATTACTCAAAGGAAAAACAAATCGATTTGCGCATAGAGAAGGACTGCATCATTACGTATCTTACACGCGGCGATAATTATACAATACATCACTCAGGATATGCGTACATAATCCTGACATGTTATTTAGGCTAGTACACTCCTCCGGATCCTACATGATGCGCAAACAAGCTACTTCCCATATCTTACATGGCGGTACAACTCGCGAAGGCTAAGCGTACTAGTCGGAGATGTTGATGACATCCTTGGCCCTGCCAAGGGTGAGGCGTAGCGAAGCCGGGGATTCGACTTCTTCCTCCCTAATAGGCTCCATACGAATAGTGCTGCGTCGAGTAGATGGAGCGGGTGCCAGGGGCGGAACCACACGAACTGGAGTAGGCGCGAAGGGTGGTCCAGTGTGCGCTGGAGTGGGCGCAATGGCTCGGTTGAACTCCTCGGTGGTAGGCAGGCGACGAGCAGGTGCATGGGATGCTGAGGACGAGACAAAAGTCAGTGGCGGTGCAGTGGGCAGGAGCTCCCTCCTGTTGGCGGCACAACCATGGACTGAGTCCATGCGGGCGGCCACGAAGTCGTCCACCAAGTTGTCGAAGGCTGCCTCCAAGGCCCAGAGATACTCAATAAGCATCTCAAAAGCCTCGTCTCGTTCTCCTCTGGGGCAGGAGAATGCATAGTGACAGGTGTAGGGCACATGGCATGGAAGATAGCGGTAGCGACGAGCCTTCATCGCGGGAAGGACATCCCTGAGACGAGCTATCGCCTCGCGGGCTGCCATCTGGATAGCGTGCTTCTCCGTAGGCATGGCTCTCCCCAAGAACCAGAAGCGGCGTAGCTCACCACGCCCTCCCTTGAACTGCATCGAGGCCTGGTGCATAGTCAGACTGTCGTTGACTTTGTGCTGGCAGAGAGTGACGACCGGGCGCACAGATGGTCCTATCGCGACCTGAACGACGAAGGAGAGAAGCTTGACGAACCCATCGGGCACGTTGGCGAAGGTCTGAGACTCGCAGCTGTGGTCGGCCATCTACAAAAGTAGGAAAAAATCCTGAATGGTCAGATCATAAATATATGCTGACTGTCAGAAAAAAAATGACTACGATTGCAAAAACGTGAATAAGCTCTATCATGCTAATAACCGATTAGCGATCGCACCTAGTGGCTTCCTACAGTCAGCCTGGCTCTGGTACCAAGCTTGTCACGACCGGTTTTCCCATAAAAATATTTATTGAGAAACCAATCTTTAGAATCCAGTTTGAGATAGAAACCTCCTCACTGGTAGACAAACTTTTGATACAATAAGCCAGTAGCATCAAATATAATACAAGGTTGAGCTGATAATGCTCAACAATTTATTACAAGTGTGCCAAAATTTATACATAAAGGTGGTGGCATACTACTGACTCGCAAACATGGTAGTGGTGGAGTAACACAGTGGGGAGTGGATACGTGACTCTCAAACTATCATCCCATCGAGCGTCGAGGTGAGGCTCAATGAATTTATTTGGGTTGCGGAAGCGGGTACAAAACAGTGACCAAGCTAGGGTCGCATGAGACTGACTGGGACTCCTCTAGGCGTCGGATGCGCTATCGAACTCTTCATCCATGAGATCACCTTCGTCAGCATCTGGCCAAGTCAACAAGCCAGTGAGTACTTTGAAAGTACTCGCAAGACAGTTCAGACGTAAGATATAACAAATGCATGCATGAGTGCGTCACGATTAAATTATCAATGCATATTCAAAGTAATATTAGGCAGGGTAAGTAAAAAGGGAAAACGGCGGTAGTCCGCCTGGAATGCCAACAGTAAAGTAATAGAAAACCATCGAGTGTCTAGAGCGATGCCACGAGAGTAAATTAATAAAAGAAAGAAAATAAATGCCACAGTCGGGCGTCTGAGCGACACCACATAAAGGGCTTTAAAAGAAATGCCACAGTCGGGCGTCTGAGCGACACCACATAAAGGGCTTTAAAAGAAATGCCACAGTGGGGCGTCTGAGCGACACCACATAAAGGGCTTTAAAAGAAATGCCACAGTCAGGCGTCTGAGCGACACCACATAAAGGGCTTTAAAAGAAATGCCACAGTCGGGCGTCTGAGCGACACCACATAAAGAGCTTTAGCTGATAGAGAAATAAAATATTCATCATAAATATATTCAACTCATGAAATTTAATGGGTTAGTCCATCCACAAGAATAAACATTTAACCGGTCTTAGTGCTCATGTGTCCCACCGGGTAATCCGTCACCAAACTGGCACATGTCAGTTAGCAGGGAACTTGGATGTAGATAAGATGATTTGAAGATATAGAGCTCTGTAGAGTTTGTACAAAAATTCCCCACAGTCGACGGATTTCCGTAGTCACAAGGACTAGTTCCGTTACGGTATTTCAGAAGGAAACACAGCTAACCAGTACACACCCATCCAACCTCTCGATGCCAGGAATCACGCTCGACATCGTCCAAGAAAAACTTTTGAGACGGGGAGATCACAATCTCGAATAGCATGGGATCAAATTTATATACGCGCGCTCTAAGGGGTGCCCCCCTGTCGGTCCCAACCGGAAACACGCATGCCCCCTGACCGGATGACTGGCTTTAATCCAGGGCCATGGAACCATCCTCCCGGCCTCTCCCTTTTGGTGTGTACCAAGAAAGCGGTTTGCGACTTACTAAACCATATCCCTTTCGGGAAACATGTGATAGTACAGGGAGAGGAAATGGATACAAGCCCAACCGATACGGGTTGGTACTGAAGTAAACCTGCATGGCATAAGACTGGCATGCTACCACACTGCCATCTTACCCACCTTCATGCCAACACATGGCCTTGCATACTCATATCCAACAAGTTATGGATCATCGAGCTTACTAGTCTCAACAATGCATAATATACAGTTCATCGGTATGCTCCACAACATGCCATGAAACTAACTAAATGCAAAACATGCCAAGACACTCATCATATCAAAAGTTCAAACATGCTTGCCTGGTTCGGAGTAGTCGGAGTCTAACTCGGTGAAGTTTGCGGTCCCGTCACCTCCGTCGGCATCTACGGTATAAAGAAAACATATGCGCTAACGTGAATACCGAGAGGTGCAGAAAAAGTAATGCAAATATTTTTCAAATAAATCTGATAAAAAACTAGACAAAATTTTGAAGAGAACAGAAAAAGAATCACTCAAAAATATGCTTCTGTTAAAACGATATAAAGGTTTTTGTCCAGGGACTCATCTGTAATGAAAGAGAAACTTCCTAGGGTTCTTTTCATAAAAACAAAAAACGCTTCAGACTCAATTACGCCAGCTCAAATGAGAAAGCGTATTTTGCCGGAAGGCGCCAAAAGAAAACGGTTCGCGAATAAGAGAACAGAGGCTGACACGCGGGGTCCGCATGTCAGGTTTGAAACGGCTCGCCGGCGCCCGAAGACGGCAGTGGACGCTGGCGTCGAACTACGGCGAATTAGGAGAAACGGAGGGTACCAAGAGCTTCAGCGTCTTCTTCCGCGTCGGTGGGTGGTGGACTCATCCAACGGGGAGCACCGCGTCGACGGCGACACTATCTTCGGCGGACGGTTGTTCGGGTGAGGATGGGGAACTCCGGTGGAGGGCTGCAAGCTTCAAATTGAAGTGCGGGTCAGAACGAGAGATGCATGGTGAAGCTACTGGCAGGAGAATGGAGGCGGAGGAGCACACACGTGGGCGAATCGGGCTGGAACCCGAGGCGGGTCGCGGCGGCCGGAATCGAGGAAGGAGACCTCCTCGGGGCTCTTCCAGTGGCTAGGCGTGCTCTAGGGGAAGTGCAGGGCTGGTGGGTGCTCGAGTTGAAGCTCGGGGACTCTATTTATAGGAAGATCGATGGGGTGACCGTGAACGGAGAATCTCCGGCGAGTGATTACGGCGGTGCAGTGGATTGGAAGGTGGTTTGAGCGGTCGAGCAGCATCAGTGGAGATTACTGGAGTTGTTCCTCTGCTAAACGGAGCTGGCGCCGGCGTAATGGCGTCTGTCCACGGTGAGGTGTCCGCACGGGCTCAACGGCGGCAGAGAGCGCACTTCGCGCCCTGCGGTTCACGACGAGAGCGACAGCGTGTTCGGGGGAGTGGAAGGCCACGCGGCGGGCTCCGGTGGCTTGGGCGGCGCTGGGTGGAGTCGTCGGCGCCGTGTCTCCCGCTAGCGTCCGTAAAGCCGCCGTCAGCGTCGGTCACGGGGTGGCGCACCTTCTGCTGCTCGTCGCCGACGCCCGCAAGGTGCCAGGCGCTCGTGCGGTGCAGGAACAAGAGGGCGGGGACGAGGAGCAAGGTGACGCGAGGGTACTGGCGAGATCGATGCCCAGCTCTGAAGAAAACGACAGCAAGCACTGAACTGAAACTCTGAATTTACTGAAACTTGACAGTGACCATGCATTGCAGGTGTTCGACAGAATGATCCGGGCATGTACGGATTTTTCCTTGGGCTGATTTTTTGTAGAGTGGCTCCTCATTGCTCAAGTAGGCTGCCTGATTTTTGGTAGAATTTTTGGAGAAGTGTAGAAATGAATTTCACCAAATTTGGCAAATCTGGTCCAAACTTACACCAGATGTAGTTTGAAAATTTTGAACTGGAGACCAGTGGATCTTCATGGTTCTAGGTTGCTGGTTCAAAGGACTAGGAGGGGAAAAAGGTTTGGTGGCAAAAATCAAAACAGAAAAAGGAGTTCCTTTGTAAATCTCCAAGTGCTATAAGAGAAGACAGAAATTTTATTTGAATAGAATTTGAATGGAAATGATCACATGGGGAGGTTCAACTTGCTGGATTTGATGCAAATCATGATCCAAAGGTGAGGGAAATGTTAGGAGAGAGCATTTGCACTAATGCCATGGCAAGAAGGAATAGTTGAAAGTGGCAAAGGACTTTTCCAAAAGCCATAGTGCATTCTCAAAAGATTTTCAAAGGCTATTTTCTCAAATGAAAAACATTTTGTCTTAAGCCCAAATGAAGAGCAAGGACTCCCAAGGCCAAAGGCAGACCTGGGGTGAATCCAAATAAAACTTTTGCCATAAAGAAATTATATGAGAGGGAGGGTTCTCTTGAAGAAAAATTTTAAATCACTCCCCTCAAGTCAAATAAAACCTTTTGAAAAATCCAAATAAAACTTGGGTGTCACAATCATTGGCCGCCCAGGGCTGGCCAAGTTCATGGCGGGGTCACACTATGCCTACAACACCGTGAAGATGCCAGGCCCTGTGACGATCATCACCATCCCCTCCGAGAAGAAAGATGCGCTGATTTGTGCTGATCAGTTATACCAGCAAGCAGTTGCAGCAGCTGCCGCCACTAGGGCATTTGCTCCTGCCGCTGGGTAGGAGAAGAAGAGGCCCGGTGAGACCTCGGACAACCACTCCGGTAGGCGCTCCTCTTCGGAGTGTAGCGCCGCCGTCAAGGACGTGCAAGAGAGCTCCACCGGCAGGAACAAGAAGCCCAGGGCCATTCCGCCGGGAACGAAGAAGGTTTCTGTCAATGAGGACGGCACGGGAGGAGCTTTCACCATGAGCTCCACCCTCGACGACAAATAGGAAGACGCGATCGTCACCTTCCTGCGGGCGAATGTCGATGTGTTTGCCTGCCAAGCTTCTGACATCCCCGGCGTTCCCAGGAAGGTGATTGAGCACCACCTCGCTGTTTGTCCTCATGCGCGGCCCGTCAAGCAGAAGATCAGATAGCAAGCTTTGGAACGACAAGAGTTTATCACAAAAGAGATCCGGAAACTGGAGGCAGCGGGTCTGGTAAGAGGGGTGCTCCATCCGACGTGGTTGGCCAATCCAGTCATAGTGCGCAAGGCGAATGGGGAAGTGGAGGCTGTGTATTGATTACGCAGACATCAATAAGGCTTTCCCTAAAGACCCGTTCCCGTTGCCGCGCATTGACCAGATTGTTGACTCCACGGCTGGGTGTGATCTGTTGTCATTCCTCGATGCCTACTCCGGCTACCACCAGATTTTCATGCCGAGAGAAGACGAAGAGAAAACAGCATTCATCACCCCATGTGGTACGTATTGTTTCATATGGATGCCTTTAGGGTTGAAGAGTGCTGGTTCAACGTTTGCAAGGGCGGTCCAGAATGGTTTTGAACCCCAGCTCCATAGAAATATGGAGGCTTATATGGATGACATAGTGGTCAAAACCAAGAACAGGGCAACCCTCATCGCGGACTTGCAAGAAACATTTGCAAACCTGCACAAGATCAACCTCAAACTAAACCCTGAGAAGTGCATCTTCGGAGTCCCGTCCGGCAAGCTTCTCAGGTTCTTTGTGTCACAGCGTGGGATAGAGGCCAATCCAGACAAGATCAAAGCTATAGAGCAGATTGAAGCACCCAAGCGAATCAAGGATGTGCGTCGGTTGGCTGGTTGTGTCGCCGCCATGGGCAGGTTCATTTCCAAGTCTGCCGAGCGCGCCCTCCCCTTTTTCAAAATCCTGAAAAAGGCGGGCCCGGTGGAGTGGACGCAAGAAGCCGAAGCAGCACTGCAAGATTTTAAAAGGTACCTCTCCTCCGCGCCAACACTAGTTGCGCCTAGGCCCCAGGAGCCGTTGCTGCTATACTTAGCGGCAACGAACCAGGTGGTCAGCGCCGCACTAGTGGCGCAGAGAGAGGTTGACGACGAGGCAATGGCAGCGACAGAGCCTGACACCACCAATGCAGAGATGACACGGCCGGTTGAAATGTTTCTGAGGAAGAAAATGATGCAGCACCCGGTCTACTTTGTTAGTTCCCTCCTGCAGGGGGCCAGGTCAAGGTACTCCGGCGTGGAGAAACTTCTCTTCAGCCTTCTTATGTCCTCGAGGAAGTTGCGTCATCACTTCCAGGCACACGAGATCACTGTCGTCACTCGCCTCCCCCTGCAACGAATATTGCACAATCCGGATGCAACGGGGAGGATTGTGGAATGGGCACTAGAGCTGTCCAGCTTTGGCCTCAAGTTTGAAAGCACTTCGACGATTCAGAGCCGAGTCCTGGCGGAGTTCATTGCAGAATGGACCGCAACACCTGACGAAGGAGCCCAAGAGACTGCTCTCCCCGGCAAGGAGGCAAGTAGCGATTGGATCATGTACTTTGAGGGCGCTTTCTCCTTACAAGGCGCCGGTGCTGGCGTATTGCTAGTCGCGCACACCGGAGAGCACCTCAAGTATGTGGTCTAGATGCACTTCCCCAGGGAGGCGTCGACCAACAACACAGCAGAGTATGAGGGGCTGCTTGCCGGTCTCAGGATCGCGGCGGACCTTGGAATCAAGAAACTCATCGTCAGGGGTGACTCGCAGCTTGTTGTCAAGCAAGTCAACAAGGATTACCAGAGCCCGTTGATGAAGGCCAACGTTGATGAAGTGAGAAAGATGGAAGAGCGCTTCAACGGTATAAAGGCTGAACAAGTTCCCCGAGCGGAGAATGACATCGCCGACTACCTGTCAAAGCGCGCTGCCCTCAAGCTAACTGTGGAACCAGGTACCTTTGTGCTTCAGCTAAGTCAGCCATCCGTTGATCCATCAACAAAGCAGAACAAGAGGAGGAAATCAGGGCCCGACAAGTACTTTCCCGCCGAGCTCCCCGGAGCCACCGACAAGGATGTTGCCGGGAACACTGAGCCTACCTCGGGACGGCTCGCCCCAGCGGAGCGCCAAGCTCTTGCCGTTGAGACAGCCGCTCCTCTGGCGGAGGAAACGCCTTTAGTCCTCGTCATCAGGCCCCAGGCTCCAGCGTGGGCACAACATACCGTCCGATTCCTCCAAACGGGGGAACTTCCTGAGGAGCAGGAAGAAGCGGAAAAAGTAGCCCGTCGCTCTGCCGTGTACCAGTTCGTCGATGACGTCCTGTACAAGAAGAGGCCGAACGGTGTGAAATTGAAGTGTATCCCTCGAGAGGAAGGACTGGAGCTGTTGGCGGAGATACACGGAGTCATATGTGGATCCCACATTGGGTCAAGGGCCCTTACCGGCAAGGCGTTCCGGCAAGGCTTCTTCTGGCCCACCGCCCTCCAGGATGCAACGGCACTAGTCACCAAGTGTGAAGCGTGTCAGTTACATTCGAAGAAGCTTCATTAGCCAACTCAAGCCCTTCAAACCATTCCCCTCTCCTGGCCCTTCTCAGTCTGGGGGCTCGACATATTGGGCCCTTTCCCCCGCGCTGTCGGGGGCTTTGAGTACTTGTACGTTGCAATCGACAAGTTCACAAAGTGGCCGGAGGTGGAGGCAGTGAGGAAGGTCACAGCTCAGTCAGCCATCAAGTTCTTCAAGGGACTAGTGTGCCGTTTTGGCGTGCCCAACAGGGTCATCACCGACAACGGCACACAATTCACAAGCCGCACCTTCATGCAATATATCCAAGACCTCGGCAGCAAAGTCTGTTTCGCTTCTGTTGCTCACCCGCGGAGCAATGGTCAAGCTGAGAGGGCAAATGCTGAAGTGCTGCGAGGACTACGCACCAAGACCTTTGACAGGCTGCACAAGAGCGGAAGGCGCTGGATTGATGAGTTGCCGGCGGTTCTTTGGTCAACCAGGACGACGCCAAATCGAGCCACCGGCCAGACACCCTTTGCCCTGGTATATGGGGCAGAAGAAGTTCTTCCCACTGAACTCATATACGGGTCACCTCGAGTGCTCGCTTATGATGAGCTTGAGCAAGAGCAACTGCGGCAAGATGACGCAACGCTCTTGAGGAAGATCATCTTCGGGCGGCTGTGAGAGCAGCACGCTACCAGCAAGCCTTGCGCCGCTACCATAGCCGCCAGGTCCATGCCCGAAGCCTTGAGGAAGGCGACCTTGTTCTTCGGCACGTTCAATCGGCCAAGAATTCCAACAAGTTGACGCCGAAGTGGGAAGGCCCTTATCGGGTAATACGAGTCACCAGGCCCGGCGCAGTCCGCGTGGAGACCGAAGATGTCGTTCCGGTGAGTAACTCCTGGAACATTGAGCACCTTCGCAAGTTTTACCCGTAAGGCGCGGCTTGTCAGGCCTCCCGGCAAGCCACCTTTTGTACAAGCATTGCCGATGATGCATGTAACCCTTTGTACAAAGCCAGGCGCAGATCCTGAGCATAAATAAATGAAGCGCTGGCGCCCCAAGCTATAGCATGCATGCTAGGTCGAGTCTCGTCCTTGGTCAGGGTTGATAGTGCTTAGCGGCGGCTAACCCCTAGCTTAGAGGTCGAGTGTGCGTCTCTTTGCCGTTCTTATGTCTACTTTGGTTCGCAAGGCTCGGATATCCTTGTCGGATCACTTGTGGATGAAAAAAGAGAAGAGGGACGGACCAGCATCTAGACCCCGGCAAGCCAGTATTGTCGGGGGCTGCAAGTCCAAAGATTCACCCACGGCGAACCAGAGTTGCCGGGGGCTACAACTTCAGATAAGTTTTTCATCCCTCATCATACATTCTTTTATGAACTAAGGTATGTGAAACCTCGTTTCTTCCTAGAGCCACCGTGCTCCCCTAACTCTAGGCCCCAGGGCTCGTTCCTGGGGCCAGGTTTGGTCGTAGTCGCGGCAGCAAAAGGATGAAACAAGGAGCCTGAACCCGCCTCATCCCTGCCTCCGCCAAAAGCGTGAGGAAGGTCCGACGTGGGAAGACTGCAAGGCCTGCTGCCGGGCAAGGAAATGTTTATCATAAAGATATCAAGGATTTACTCCCTGACGTGGGTTCTACCCGCAAACAAATGACCCGGCAAGCATCCCTTTTTCATTAAAAACATTTCACTCAGGTACAGTTCATGGAGAATGAAAAACATGAATGATGGGATTACAAGCTTTAAATTCAGCTAAGGCCCGAAGGCTTACAAACTAAAAAGAGATAAGGTGCCCGTAATCCCTTTCCTGTCCCTCTCCTCAGGAGGCAGGTCAAGGAGGCGAAAAGGGCAAAAGGGGCGCCTAGACAAGCTACGGGTGGTAGAAGACACCAAGAGAACATTTCGGTGGTCGTCCGAAGGCTGGATGGTGATGGCAGCACCGGAGGCAGAGCTCGAAGACGAGGCGGCAGGACGTCAGCGCGCGTCAAAGGCATCGTGCCCGCGTGCCCCGAGTTGACGGCCTTGCCGCCCGCCCTCTTCCTCTTCCGCAGCCTCCCAACGCCAGCCGCCCAAGGAGACGACCCCGAGAAGTTCATGGAGCCGGCGACACGGATGATGGGGTCATCGGTGCCGCACAAGGCGGCGCCCTACACCAAGTCGGACCCGTCATTCTGCCACCTGCTACCCTCGTCGTCGCTGCCGTTGTCCACCTCGTCACTCCCGCTCCCGGAGGAGTCTTCGCTATCAGAAGAGCTCTCCTTGCAGCACCTTGCTCGGATCCCGAAGCATCCGAAGACCTTGACGGAGAGGAGGCCGCCCTCCATCAGCTTGAAAAGGAGAGTGAGCCCCTCCGTCAAGCGGTGGATACGGGTGAACGACTTCCACCCCCGTCGAAGATACATCACGTGAGGAGCTGGGAAGTCAACGCGAACCCACGTGCCGCTGATCCCACAGCCCCTCATGTGCAGCCGCAGCGAATCCGGCGCATCCAGCTCCATCTCCCGCGCAAATGGGGTCGGGAGACGAAGGCGACGGCGAGGCGGCCGGCGCAACCTGATGAAGAACTCGCAAGGGTCGTCCCCAACGTGGCCCGCCATGGGGGGGACTGCTGGCGGGGGCGAGGCCGGCGCGCCGCCCCGTCCTCCTCTTCCCCGAGCACCTCGGCCTCGCCCACGGCCTCGCCCTCTCCCCCTTCCCCTCGCGGCTGGCTCCGCCACCGCAGGTGCAGGAGCAGGAGCGACGCGTTGTCGAGCGGCGACCCTCGTCGCCACCGTTGAAGGACCAGGATTCCCTTTCTCCATGGCGGATGGAAGGAGAAGCAGAAGCTAAAGTAAGGAGGAGATGAAAGAATGCGGGACGCCATCCCCCCTCCCGCTCTTTATAAAGGAACGGGGTGGGGTCTTGGCCGCCCCGCTCAGCCAATCAAGATGCAGAAGGCAGAGGGAACTGGGGCCGACCTGCCGCCCCGTCTCGCGGCGGCCCGGTTTCCCGCCTCCACCGATCGCCACCCCAAGCGCATGAAAGCCACGTGGCAGGCGTGCAGGACCGAGGCGACAGGTGAGGCGACCTCTCCCCACCCCGTGATCATGGGGAGTGGGCGCCTTGAAGACCGTGCCTCGGCCCTGTTCAGTAAATAGGCCACGCCTCCACGCCTCCCTCCGTTTATGGGGAAGGCGCGAACCGCCCCTTTTACTGTGACATGACGCATCCACGGTGAGCTCAGCCCCGCGCATGCCACCCATGTCACGCACGCCTCCCCACACCACGCCACACGTGGGAAGCCTGGGAGGCGCAGCGGGCTAAAAACTTACCGTGATAAAAACCTCCCCGCCTGCCCGCGCACCGTTTCTGGGCCTAGCCCAACAACGCGTTGCGCTTATGTGTGGCCCAGGCCCGGGGGCTCCTGTCGGTGTACAAAAAGGGGGCACGCTTTTTGTACCCATATAACTGTGCACGGGCCGTCTGAGCCACGGGCGCCACCACGGTAAGCACGGCAAGGGAGGTAAGCCAAGGTAAGGTCGAAGCTAAGAAGAAGGGGAACGACGCCAAGACCACAAAGAGCGAAGGGGACAAAGTAGCCCCCCCCCCCCCCGGCAAGATCCTTGCCGGAGGGCGGTTTTTGCAAACCCGCCAAGACCCTTGCCGAGGCAGCTCACCCCACACTTACAGAGCGGGTCACCCTTGAGTCCACTGCCCCCATGGGGCAAGGATTCGGGAGGCACCCCCGTGGTGGAATGCAGATCCTTGTGAAGACATTCAAGATTAGATGCACACTTTAGAAGACGAGGATCCTTGGCGGGATCCCAGCCAAGGAGGACCACAAGGCCCCCGGCAAGACCCTTGCCGGGGATGACAGCAGGCACCACGGCAAGACCCTTGCCGGGGCCGCGGCAAGGCCCTTACCACGAAAACCCATGGGGCCACCACCAGGCCCGCGCCAGTCGCGCCTCCGCCACCACTCGCACGCAGCTGCCAACCCAACCAGCTGGGCAGGCACCTGCGTGGCAGCATGCAAATCCTCGTGGAGATCCACCGTTGTGCCACTTCAGCTGCCTGCCCGCTTACATGGCGTCGTGAGCACTGCTGGCCAGGGCGCGTGTCGACGCGAGAGGGAGTGTCGACGGACACGACGGGGCTCCCCCTCGCCCCCGATGAAGCAAGGACACCTAAGCAACGCACATTAAATGTGCCCGGTCATGTAATGCGAGGGACAACCTCGTGTCACTCTACCCTTTCCACCTCCTGTGTGCCACTGTGGCAAACCCTTTCTCTATAAAAGGAGGCCCCAGGCGACCAGGAGGAGGATTCGACTTTTTGGGAGCTCTCGATGCCCCATAGCTAGCTCGAGAACACAGATATACAATCCACCAAAGCAGGAGTAGGGTTTTACGCATCCCTGCGGCCCGAACCTGGGTAAAGGAACAGCGTGCTATCTGTTTGATCCGCTCTGTTCACAACCCCGCGCCCCGCAACCGTAGTAGGGATTCTTGTGATCCCATAGGTGTCGTTCCCACCGACAGTAGGAGACGGATTACAAATCCTAGACTACCAAATACATGTATCCCAGATATGTCTCTAACACCCCCCCGCAGTCGTAGCGGTAGCATTGCAAACAACAGGAGCATCATAGACGGCCAGACTGGAGAGAATAGCAACCGATGGGCTGACATCTCCTCGCAGTCGTAGCGAGAGCGTCGTAGACGGTGTCGCTTCGCGGACGGGTTGACTATAGAGGAAACCGATGAGTTGCTCAAGCGGATGATAACCCGTTGCGCTGCTGGCGAGGTAGCCGAGAGCGTAGGGTGGTGTAGCCATGGTCGAGGCAGCTGTGTGAAGAATGTCGTGGTCAATATCGGGTCGGGGTACACTACAAAAAAGACTCATCCGTGACATTTTGGGCTAAACGATTTTTTTTGGCATGCTTATGACACTTGTATGACAATAATTGTGAAAAAGCCCGGTATCATCATAGATGTGGTCGGCTCCTACTACTATGACAAAAAATCATGATAGAAAATGGCTTTTCATACTGAGCAGGACGAAGACGCAGCTGCATGACATTCTTTCGGCTGTCCATGACGGAAAAACCATGGTAGAAGCGAGGGCAAGGAAAATATCGGGGAGTTCCCAGTTACGATGAGTGGTCGTGGGACGAGCGATGCGCGTTTCTATCGTACACGTACACGTGTGGGTGTGAGTTGTTGGGCTCTAACTGAGCCCGAGCGATTGCACAAAAGGCTACGCGTTACTGAACCCGAGCGATTGATCGATCTGGCTGTTAACTGAACCCGATCGAGGGATTCCTTCGCTACTACTGCTAACTGAAGCCGATCGAACCTGCTCCCTCCTTCCCTTGATGAACAGTTAGAATTGTTGGGGGAGGGGGGTGGATGAACAGTTCCCGATGGGAGGTTGGATGAACATGACCCCGTGGTAGTAGAGGCCGTTGCCGCTGGATGAACAGGACCCCGATCAAGCCGGTTTGGGGTGGATGAACAGGACCCTGTGGAGGGCCGGATGAACAGGACCCCGTGGAGGGCTGGTTGAACAGTAGCGCGTGGAGGGCTAGATGAACAGTAACACGTGGAGGGGTGCTTGAACTGGACCCTTTGGAGAGGGCTAGTTGAACAGTAGCCAATGGAGAAGTGGTGGAGCATGGATGAACATGAGCATTTGGACGAACAGTCATAGGTGGAGGCTGGAGGAGGACGACCTCTATGACAACTGGCTGGGCCGCACCGCCGGGCTCGTCAGCGCGGCTGGGGGCTCCCATGTCCCGTCTCTCTCACTACCTCGCCCTCCTCTATCCGCGGGTGACGTAGCTCACGGAGCGCCTCCGCCACCTCCGCACCAAGACCGAGCCCTGGTGCCAAGGCGCGCGGCCCTTCGGCGCGACCCACCGCGCCAGGTGACGGTGTCCTAGACTAGGCGGTACTCACCACATCGTCTCCCGACTAGGTGGATCGGGCCGAGGACCCCCTTGGCGGTTCACTCATTGGCCAGTTCGCGCAACCCATACCGCATACAAGGAGTATTCCACAAGACTTGGTGATCAAGACAAGGACTCCTCTCCACCAACGTATTCGGCTAGGACTCTTGTTATCCTAGGGCTCTCGTGCATTATATAAGCCAATGCAAGGATAGTCGATAGATTATTATGACATTACTCATCATACCCTTAGGTCTGAGGCCACAACATATGATGTCGAGGTAGATCAACTCTTGTAGCCCTATATTCATCAAGATCAATCAAGTAGCAAGTAGGGTATTACCTCGATAGAGAGGGCCCGAACCTGGGTAAACATCGTGTCCCCTGTCTCCTGTTACCCATCGATCCATGACACGCAGCTTGGGACCCCCTACCCGAGATCTGCCAGTTTTAACACCAAAAATGTTGCTTTCGTTGAGAGTTCTGTTGTGTGATCCGCAAAGGATCAATGGCTCGTCGACGGATTAACTGTGACGTTGACATCTTCGTCACCAGCTCGGCTGGTCACCTGGGTTCGACCGAAGACTGCACTCCGCGTCAGATCGTCATGTTCGGACAATGACCTTCATCAACATCAACTCCGATCTCTCTCAAGATCACGAAGGAATCATCCATGGAGCCCGGGGGCTCAACGTCAACATTGCCCTCGTGTGATCGTGCTATTTTTTTGGACAACAAACTTGTATCCGCCGCCACCACCTCCTTGAGCATCACTTTGACGATTCCTTTGGCGGAATTATGCAGAATTAAGTCTACAAAAACCATGCAAAATTTCGTCAAGTTCCGACGGAAGAATCTCCAACAATCTACAATATACCCCAGCCCTGTCAAATCTGGTCGGGAATCTGGACGAGTTTAGGGCGTGGTCTCCAACACCTAGCTCGGATGTTCTTTGGAAGGTCCAACCGTTGATCTGGTGCGGAGTTCCTATATCTACCACCCCTCAATATTTCAGCTCGATCCGACCGTCCACACTTTTTGGTTATGTTTTCTACGCGAATATGGATCCGACCAGAATTCATGTTTCTTTATGAACGTGATATTTACAACCTTTTAGAAGGAATTATCTTCTAGGGTATTGTGTGTTGTTCTTAATACGTGCACATAATGTTTTAAGCCTTCTTTGAGGCACTCATCACCATCGCATTGGTGTTAAACCTGTCCGGTAACATTGCTCCGCGTGTGCCGACCTACGCTAGACAGATCATCGCTTCGTCAGCTAGGTTATAGCCCACAACATATGGTCTCGAAGTAGATCACCTCTTGTAACCCAATATTCATCAAGATCAATCAACCAGGAAGTAGGGTATTAGCTCGATAGAGAGGGCCCGAACCTGGGTAAACATCATGTCCCCTGTCTCCTGTTACCCATTGATCCATGACACGCATCTTGGTACCCCCTAACCGAGATTCGCCAGTTTTAACACCGGCAATGGTGCTTTCATTGGGAGTTCCGTTGTTTGATCGGCAAAGGATTATTGGCTCGACGGCGGATTAACTGCGACGTCGGCATCTTCGTCACCGGCTCGGCTGGCCACCTTGGTTCGACCGAAGACTGCACTCCGCGTTAGATCGTCATGTTCGAACGATGAACTTCATCAACATCAACTCCGATCTCTCTCAAGATCATGGAGAAATCATCCATGGAGCGGGGGCTCAATGTCAACATTGCCCTCGTGTGATCGTGTTGTTTTCCTGTACAGCAAACTTGTATCCGCTGCCACCACCCCTGCGAGCATCACTTTGACGATTCCTTTGGTGGAATTATGAGGAATTAAGTCTACAACAACCATGCAAAATTTCGTCAAGTTCCGATGGAGAAATCTCCGACAATCTACGATATACCGGAGCCCCGTCAAATCTGGACGGGAATCTGGACGAGTTTAGGGTGTGGTCTCCAGTACCTAGCTCGGATGTCGTTTGGAAGATCCAACCGTCGATCTGCTGCGGAATTCCTATATCTACCACCCCTCAATATTTCAGCTCTATCCGACCGTCCAAACTCCGGGAACCTTCCGATTAGTGCATCACTTTTCGGATATGTTTTCTGCGCGAATACGGATCCGACCAGAATTAATGTTTCTTTATGATCGTGATATTGGACAACCTTTTTAAAGGAATTTTCTTCTAGGGTATTGTGCGTTGTTCTTAACATGTGACCATAAAATTCTAAGCCTTCTCTGAGGCACTCCTCACCATCGCGCTAGTGTCAAACCAGCCGGTAACATTGCTCCACGTCTGCCGACCTGCGCTAGACAGATCGTTGCTTCGTCGAGGCGAGCCTAACCTTATCGGATCATCATCTCTGCAGGTGGAACAAGAGTTTGGCATCGCGAAGGATAAATCATCACCAACACCATTGCCCCACGGATTGCACGGGACAGGCGCGTCGACATCGCCGCTTGGTCATTTCATATATCCAGCATTGACCACATCACAAGTTACGACCAGCGTCGGTACAGCTGCACTGTTGCTTTTTCAAACCGATGTCCATCACCCCGAACTGCTTCAAGACCTTGGCTGACATGGCAGCTGCAACGTCTCCTTACCGACCCGATCCGTCATCTTGGCTAGACCGAGGACTTTGCACACCACTTTTTGTGCCCCAAAGTATTCTGCACAGCTAGGAGTTGATCCTCAGGCCGATTTTGCGAATCAACCTGAGTCTCAGGGGCTACTGGGATAAGCGGTCTTGTGCCATCCTTTATGTGTGCATCTCGGGTTTTTGACTGATAGACACCTTGAGGGCTACTGGCTATATATCTCAGCAGATAATAAATTGCACCAATAAAAATATTGACGAAAAATCGTCCCATAGTTGGGGTGTAGCACCACCTCTGAAGTAGTCCGCATAAAGCTCGGGCGCTAGTGGCCGGCTCCATAGAGGGCATTTCTGGCATTAAGCTCGGCTAAACTCCTTCAACTTTTTTGAACCAAGGTGATCTATGACACCTCGGATATAGTCCGGCGTTGGAGCTTGGATATAGTCCGGTGTTGGAGCTCGGATACATTCCATCGTTGGAACTCGGAAGCAGTTCGGTGCTGGTGCTCTGCTATAAAAGATACCTCGAATACAGTCTGGCGTTGGAGCTCGGACACAAGAGGACACTGCCGCCCGGGAACAACTTCAAACCCGAGGTGTGGTATAAAAATAATAAGGCATTCATAAAGGCCGATAACTTAAAGGGGATCCTCGGATACCCGACGTGTAAACTCTTCGGATTTACTTCGACAATTCTCAAGATTGATGATGAGAAGTTTTGTTGAACTAGTTTTCAAGACCGAAGACTGAAGGTGAATAATAGTTCGGAAGGATCGGGGAGCGTCCCCAACTTGAAGACCGGTTCAGGGGGCTATTGACGGTGTCCTGGACTAGGGGGCACTCACCACATCGTCTCCCGACTAGGTGGATCGGGCCGAGGACCCCCATGGCGGTTCACTCATGGGCCACTTCGGGTAGCCCATACCGCATACAAGGAGTATTCCACAAGACTTGGTGATAAAGACAAGGACTCCTATCCACCAATGTATTCGGCTAGGAATCTTGTTATCCTAGGCCTCTGGTGCATTACTATGACGTTACTCATCATACCCTTAGGTCTTAGGCCACAACATATGATCTCGAGGTAGATCAACTCTTGTAACCCTATATTCATCAAGATCAATCAAGAAGGAAGTAGGGTATTACCTCGATAGAGAGGGCCCGAACCTGGGTAAACATCGGTTCCCCTGTCTCCTGTTACCCATCGATCCATGACACGCATCTTGGGACCCCCTACCCGAGATCCGCCAATTTTAGCACCGACAATGGTGCTTTCATTGAGAGTTCCGCTGTGTGATCGGCAAAGGATAGATGGCTCGTTGGCAGATTAACTATGACGTCAGCATCTTCGTCACCAGCTCGCCTGGTCATCTGGGTTCGACCAAAGACTGCACTCCACGTCAGCTCGTCATGTTCGGACGATGACCTTCATCAACATCAACTCCGATCTCTCTCAAGATCGTGGAGGAATCATCCATGGAGCCCGGGGGCTCAACGTCAACATTGCCCTCGTGTGACCGTGTTGTTTTTCTGGACGGCAAACTTGTATCCGCTGCCACCACCACCTCAAGAATCACTCTGACGATTCCTTTGGTGGAATTATGAGTTATTAAGTCTAAAACAACCATGCAAAATTTCGTCAAGTTCCGATGGAGGAATCTCCGACAATCTACGATATACCGGAGCCCTGTCAAACCTGGACGGGAATCTGGACAAGTTTAGGGCGTGGTCTCAAGCACCTTGCTCGGATGTAGTTTGGAAGATCCAACCGTTGATCTCCTGCGGAATTCCTATACCTACCACCCCTCAAAATTTCAGCTCGGTCCAACAGTCCAAACTCCGGGAACCTTCCGATTAGTGCATCACTTTTCGGATCTGTTTTCTGCGCGAATACGGATCCGACCAGAATTCATGTTTCTTTATGAACATGATATTGGAAAACCTTTTTAGGGGAATTTTCTTCTAGGGTATTGTGCGTTGTTCTTGACACGTGACCTTAAAATTTTAAGTCTTCTCTGAGGCACTCCTCACCATCGCGCTGGTGTTAAACCAGTTCGGTAACATTGCTCCACGTCTGCCGACCTGCGCTAGACAAATCGTCTCTTCGTCGAGCCGAGCCTAACCTTATCGGATCATCAGCTCGGCAAGTGGAACAAGAGTTCGGCATCGCGAAGGATAAAATCATCACCAACACCATTGCCCCACGGAATGCACGGGACAGGAATGCCAACATCGACACTCGGTCATTTCATATATCCGGCATTGACCACGTCACAAGTTACGACCAGCGTCGGTATAGCCGCACTTTTGCTTCTTCTAACCGATGTCCATCACCCCGAACTGCTTCAAGACCTCGGCTAACATGGCAGCTCCAATGTCTCCTTACGGACCCGCTCCGTAATCTCGGCTAGACCATGGACTTTGCATGACGCTTTTTGTGTCCCAGAGTATTCTGCCGAGCTAGGAGTTGATCCTCAGGCCGATTTTGCAAATCAACCTGAGTCTCAAGGGCTACTGGGATCAGCGATCTTGTGTCATCCTTCAGGTGCATCTCGGGTTTCGACTGATACACACCTTGAGGGCTACTCGCTATATATCTCAGCAGAGAATAAATTACACCTATCAAAAATATTGACGGATAATCGGCCCGCAGTCGGGGTGGTTCACCACCTCGGAAGCAGTCCGGCATAAAGCTCGGGCGCCAGTGGATGGCTCCATAGGGGGCATTTCCGACATTAAGCTTGGCTAAACTCCTTCACCTTTTTTGGACCAAGGTGATCTATGACACCTCGGATATAGTCCAACGTGGGAGCTTGGACATAGTCCGGCGTTGGAGCTCGGATACATTTTGGCATTGGAGCTCGGAAGTGGTTCGGTGTTGGTGCTCGGCTGCAAAGATACCTCGAATAAAGTCCGGCGTTGGAGCTCGGACGCAAGAGGAAACTGCCGCCCGGGAACAATTTCAAACCCGAGGTGTGGCATAAAAATAACAAGGCATTGATAAAGGCCAATAACTTAAAGGGGATCCTCGGATACCCGACGTGTAACTCTTTGGATTTACTTCGATGATCCTCAAGATCGAAGATGAGAAGATTTGTTGAACTAGTTTTGCATGAAGACTTTCACCTAAGTTTGTCTCTTTTACAGATGATAATCGTGCTACAAGCCTCCATGATACGGCACAACGGAGACACAGGCGCAGACGTGCAGCAGGGCCCCGCTCAAAGGTTTCTTTTTAGATTAAGACACTCCGTAAACCTTTCTTACTATCTCTTGTTGATTCACGCCCTCCAGATACTCAATACAACCGAGAGGGATGCTGGCTTTATTGGCATTTCGCCATGTCAGACTAATGGACATACCTGGAAATTCAGGGTTCATCATCAAGGGTGTTACACAGCCCAGTATATGTTGTAAAGTCTGAATACCTTACGGAGTGTTCGGCGTCGCTAGTTTGGCCTTATATGCATCATCTTTGAATCATGTCTTTGGTCAATAGTTGGGTTTGCCCGACTCCCATGTTTTGCTACCGTACGTTCCACTCTATCGGCTAAGGTGGCACTGGGAGAACTACTGCGATTATGCCCTGGTTCATCTGGACGAGCACGTCAGTAAAGAAAGCCAAAAACAGACTGTCATGATAAAGCGCGAGACTGGTCAACCACTCGATGACTCAACGGAATCTTCGTGATTCCTCCGCATTAACGAAGGGCCAGTTTCCCGATCAAGTATGTACGCACCCCGCATCTGGATTAGCGCGGAAGTACTAGGGGCTATATAGTAGCCTCGCTATCAAACTCCTATGGCTAAGTGAAAGTGTTAAAGCAATATAGTCCGATTGCCTTGTTCGCTGCTCTATCACCGCCTTAATGGACAAATACGTTGGATCAAGTGTGAATACGCGCTTTTCCAAACACCCCCGCATTATACACGTGGGGGCCGGAGCCGACGATTGCAAACTTCAGGTTATTTAATATATACAAACGGCCGCATATGAGGCATCATAATACTTTCAGGCAAAAGTATAAACACAACCCTCATAATCAAAATAGCATTGTTTTTACAATCGGGATACATGTCACTCAAACATGATACTATTTGAGCACTGAGCCTCTATTAAACGAGTACCTTCTAGGACTTCTTCAAAATAGTGCTCGGCCGAAACCTGGCCTATGGCAGGATCCTGGGTTGCAACAGCGGTGGTCTCCATCTCCGCCCAGTATGTCTTAACACGGGCAAGAGCCATCCGCGCACCCTCTATGCACACCGACCTCTTTAAAGCGTCGATATGCGGCACGACACCAAGGAATCGTTGCACTAAACCAAAATAACTACCCGGCCTTGGCCCTTCCGGCCAAAGATGATCCACGACAGACCTCATGGCAAGTCCGGACAATCTATGGAGTTTAGCCCACTCGGCCATTTGTTCATTTAATAGCAGCGGACGCGTTGGAGCACTAAACTGTGACCAGAATAACTTTTCCACTTCATGATCTTTTTGATCATTGAAAAATTCAGCCGCATCAGCAGCACTCGCTGCCAAGTCCAAATACGCATTCGCAGCACTCCATAACTTATCTATCGGATGTGGGGTTCCGGCAAACCCTTAAAGTTTGAACACTGGGGTGCGCGCGAAGTCTTTTCCTCCTATCGATCTATTCCCTAGCTCTTTAAGATCTCGTGGGCGAACTCGACGAACTCGCAACACAGAGAGACACGAGGTTTATACTGGTTCCGGCCACCATTGTGGTGTAATACCCTACTCCAGTGTGGTGGTGGTGGATTGCCCCTTGGGCTGATGATGAACAGTACAAGGGAAGAACAACCTCCTGAGGTTGAGGTGTTCTTGTGAGTAGGCTCTCGATTGGGTAGGATCTAGCTAAGATGAGATGCCCCTACTATGGTGGCTAGCTCTACTTATATAGGCCCTGGTCCTCTTCCCAAATGTTGAGCAGGAAGGGAGCCAACAACGGCGGGCAAATTTGAAGGGGGACAGCTAGTACAACCTATCCTGACAAATGTGGTCTTTGCCTGCGAAAAGCTCTGGGTGACGCCGTCTTGGGCTCCACGATGACCTCCATCTTGCCGTCCTCTTGGTCTTGGTCTCTTTGCACCAATATAGCAACCTTTGCATGATGCCTCGGTACTCTTTGCCTGCGCTGGTATCCTTAGCACCAAAGAGGAAATAAGGACGCTGCGCGTGCTGGCGCCCGCCTGGTGTCATTCTTCATGGCTCACGTAATGAGAGCCTCATGAGGTTTGCCCCGCCTTGATATCTCCGCTCCTCGTGAGCCTGCCTGGCTAGGCCACTCTGGAAGATGTCTTGCATCGTCCGCCTCATGAGGCTTGGACCCTCGCAAGGGTCTTGGATGCCTTGTTGATGAAGATGGGCCGTACGGCCCGCTGGCTTAGCCACGCTGTGGGCCGCAGGCAGGCAAGTCTGGGGACCCCCGTTCCCAGAATGCCAATAGTAGCCCCCGGGCCCAAGGTGCGCTCGGGCTTGGCTTTGCGGGGAAGCCAAGCATCAAGTTCGGAGCACCGCGGCCCCCAAAATCCTGCGGCCTCGGTTGACCCATGGCGGTTGATTGGACGTGGGCGTCTCCGCTTCCCCACGCTGCCTCGGCAACTGCACAACTTGACAAGTCCCTGCGACATGCAAGGAAAACCATCATGACTTGCGATCGTGGGAGACGCCGGTTGGCCTCCTTCTGCTATAAATGGGGAGGGGGGCGGAACCCCCGTCTCCCATCTCTTTCTCGCTTGCTTGCTTCTTGTTTGCTCCATTGCTTGCAGTGCCACCGATGGCGCCACGGAGGAAGTGCTCTGTAGCCGATAAGGGAAAGGCCCCTCGCAAGGGCCCCGGTTCCCCAGCGCCCAAGCGTGGCCGCGGCCGTCCGCGCAAGCACGCCGTGACCCCGGCCGTGGCCCACCGTCCAGGCGGCGCTGCGGCACGCGGAGGGGATTGCCCCAACCATGGTGGTTCAGCTGACGAGGGGAGGCGCGCGATGGTGGTGCAGCCTCCCCGCCCGCGCTTCCATTCTGTGGAGGTGTCGCCGGATTTCGTCATCTGGTCGGAGAACCCGGCCGGCAACTGGCTCCAGCTTCCGCGCTTCTTTACCGATGAACTGTTGGCCCCTGGTCCAGGTGGGCTCTGGTTGCAGGCGGACGGTTGCTGCAGCAAGGCCTCTTGGGTCGCGGTCGAAACTTGTGCCGCAGGCAACATAGCCCTGGCCCGCGGCTCGCAGACGTTTGCCCGCGTGCACGGCGTAGGCAGGCGGTGCACGCTCCACTTCATGTATGATGGCGGGTCGACCCTCTATGTGAGGGTGTTTGGGGAAGATGCTCGTCACGTCGGGTGCTGCCCCAAGACGAACAACGGCGAGGAGGTGCTCGGCCTTCGTGATGGCCGCGACGAGGATGAGGGCGAGCCTGCCCTCGGCGGCGACCGCGTCTCTTCTAGCTATGGTGGCTCTTCCTCCGGTGACAGCTCCAGCAGCGGCGGCTACGACCAGCCGTCGCGCCCGCTTCGAAGGAGGCAAAGGGTTAACTCGTCGCCGCGCCTCCTTGAAGCGTGAGGAGAGGTCTGGCTAAGCTCGGGGCATCGCCAAGGGCCTGCTTCCGTGGATCGCTGCAACACCGCTTTGTTTAGCTTTTTCCTTTCTTCCTGCATCAGAAAATGAAACCAGTATGGGCCCAGAGGGGCGTGTATCGAACTGTGGTTCTTTTGTTAATGCAACATGTGTGTTATTCCCATGCTTTGTTGTTATTTTGCGCAAAGATAACTTAACCTGGCGCGTTTGAACCGCCCGTTCCTTCACGAGGTGTCTGCGTTTGCTCAAAAACTGCAAAAAAATTGTTAGGGGGTTGTTGGATTTCGGGTTCCGGCAGACCCTTAAGATTCGAACTCTGGGGTGCGCGTGGAGATTCTGCCCTCTACCTCTCCGTCTCGCAAAGATCTAAGCTACTGAAAGAACAACACAAAAGACACAGGGTTTATACTGGTTCGGGCCACCGATGTGGTATAATACCCTACTCCAGTGTGGTGGGTGGTTTGCCTCTTGGGCTGATGATGATGAACGATACAATGGTGAACAACCTCACGAGGGTCTGTTCTTGGCTAGGGGGATGAACTGCTAGGAAGAGTTCAGCCGCCCTTCTCTCTCTCTCTCACTTGCCCTCTGCTTGCTTAGATTCTAAGTACGTACTTCTCGATCCCTCTCTCTAGATTGCTAGCCGCTCGTTTTCAGATGCCTCTACCCTGGGGGTGGCTAGTCCTATTTATAGGCAAAGGCCCTGGGCCTCTTCCCAAATATTGAGCGGGAAGGGCGCCAACAATTGGCCAATTCAAAGGGGAACATCTAGTACACTTATCCTGATTAAAGTTGGTCTTCGCCTGCCAAAGGCCCTGTGGTGACGCCGTTCTGGGCCCCATGATGACCTCCTTCCCACCGTTGGACTGGTCTTGGTCTCGTTGCACCGAAATGGATGCCTTTGCTTGGTCCTCTTGCCTGCGTTTGCCCCCTTTGCACTAAAGAGGAAAGGGAGGACACTGCGCAGCCTGGAGCCCGCCTGGCACCCTTGGTTGTCATGGCTTGCGTCATGGGCACCTCGCGAGGTACCCCTCCTTGATCTCTCTGCCTCCTCGTGAGCCATCCTAATGAGGCCGTGCCTGAGGAAGCGCCGTGTCGTCCGCCCCGCGAGGCTTGGCCCCTCGCGAGGGTCTTGGGTCTTGTGTTGATGAATATGGGCCGCGCTGGGCCCCCTCTTGAGCCATGCCGCAGGCCACAGGCAGGCAAGTCTGGGGACCCCCGTTCCTAGAACGCCGACAGTAGCCCTCGGGCCCAAGGCGCGCATGGACTTGGCCGTGCTGAAAGGCGAAAGGGCAAGGGCGAAGCGCCGCGGGCCCTACCAGCCTGCGGCCTTGGGCGCCGCGTGGCGGTTGATTGGATGTGAGTGCTTCCACAACCGCGCGAGTTATTAAAGGTGCAGCGTCTGCCGAGGCTTTGCTCTTCTCTTTCTCCGGTCGCTGCTCAGATCCCCTTTCTGCGCCTCTCCTTCCTTCCTCCAAATTCCCAGATCTGCTCCACCCGTGCGACCTAGGAAGACATGGCGCCGCGTCAGCCTCCGGCCGAAGCTTGGTTCTCGACGGCTCTGGACTTGCCCAATGTGTCGGAGGCGAGCCTTGCCCGGCTGCGCCGGATGGCGGCGGCGCAGGGCATCGATGGGGCGTAGGTGTTCAAGGTCGGCTCCGCCACCCCCGAGGGCCGAGGGAGAACCTTCTATCCTCTCTTCGTAAGCTCCATTACCGCGGGCCTAGTGCCTCCTTTCTATGAGTTCTTCCTCTCTGTCCTCCGCCATTACAACTTACAAGCTCTACATCTTCATCCCAACTCCATCCTTCTTCTGGCGATCTTCGCCTACTACTGCGAGGCTCATGTGGGCGTGCAGCCCTCAGTGGCCTTGTTGCGCCACTACTTCTCCCTCCGGGTCACCCGTGGTTCTCCTTCCGCATGCGCGAGCTTCGTCGCGTACGGCGGCTCCATTGCCATTTTGAATCCCGGGAAGAGGATTGAGGGCTTCAGGAGCAAGTGGGTCTTGGTAGACGTCGGGCGCATCCACCCTCGGCTGATCCTGCCCGCGGAGCAGCCCGCGAGCTCCAGCGACTGGTGCCGAGCGGATCTCACGGGCCCTCGCATGAAGCTGGTGCTGGAGAAGATGGACGCGGACCTGAAGCCGGCTAGCATGGCAGCGGCGAAGCTGACCGGCGCGTCGCTACTGAGGGAGTTCCTGGAGCACCAATTGGCTCTGCTTCGGCAGTACCCACCTCTGATGTGGGGGCCTCATCCGAGTCCCGCGGCCTTGGGAAACTAGGATTTGACCGCGGTTCTCCAATCTCTGGTTTGGGGCGAGGTGGCAAGGCTGGAGGGCGCGCCTGCGCCCTTGTTCCTTCGTGACGACTGGAAGCAGGTGGTGGAGTCCATGCCCGTCTTCAACGGGGACGGGCCCGTGCCCGTGGTGGCTCCCGAGGGACTGGTGGACGTGTCCTCCGGCGACTCCAGCGGGGAGGAGGGCGAAGAGGAGCGGGGGAAGGGCCCTAACTCCGAGGCAACAGACGGAGAGTCGTGGGCTCCCCTTCCCCGGCGCAGACCCCGTTCTCTCCGCCTCTCTTCGAGCGATGATGTTGAGGACGACGACGTGCTGGGCAGCGGGAGCTCGCCCCCGATCCCGAAGAAGGGCAGGACCGGGCTGATCCCCCGCGGGTCCGCCCCGGCTCCGGGGCGATCCGTGGACACGCCTCCTGCTTCTGGGCTTCCTGGGGGTGATCCTTCTAGCCGGCTTTCTGGCTTCAAGTATGGCCGGAGGCTGCTTGAGCTCTCCAGCGACGACCCGTAAGTTCTCGATCCTTCATCTTTATTTCTTGTTCCGCTGCTGAGGCTTGATGTTCGCTCTTTTTTAACAGGCTGGCGCCCGCGGCGAAGAAGCCAAAGGGGGCTCCCGAGGCCCCATCCACGGCAACGCCTCCGCCTGCAGGGGAAAACGACTGTGACGCACGGGCTTCTCCAGCCCGGTCATCCTTGCGTGGCCTGGATGAGCTGGCTGGGGCGAGCCCAGCCCCCATGGCGCAAGTGACTCCCGGGGTGCCCTTATCTTCCGCAACCACCACGACCGTCGGGGCGCAGCAGACTCCGGCTGCTGTTTCCCCAACTCCTCCTGCCGTCTTGGAGCGTGCTGCTGCTGGACTGGACCAGCTGCGGCAGGATCTTCTCAGCGCCCACCCTCGCCTAGTGGCCGGGCGCCTGGAGCTGGCTTCGGGGTGGATTCGCTCCGACGCCTCGATCCGGGCGACGCTGGTTCAGGCCTCGACAGCCTGCGATGAAGAGAGGGAGGCCGTCCTCGAAGCGAAGGCCGCTCGGGATGCAGCCCTCGGGGAGGTGGTCGAAGTCCGTGGTCGGTGCAAGGCGCTGGAGGACGAGCTGCAGGGCCTGCGGGACCAGCTCGCGAAGGAGGTCCGCCTTCGCCAGGAGCAGGAAGAAGGCATGAAGGCTTGCGAGGCGGCCATCGAGGGCTGGGAGGCCAAGCTCAATAAGCGCCGCGACCGTCTAAGCGCGCTGAAGAAGGAGCTGGAGGTGACGAAGGCCGAGCTGGACGGCAAGGCCCGGGTCCTTGCCGAGGATCGCGTGGCCTTCGCGGACATGGAGAAGGATGCTCGTGCTTCGCTGAAAACGCTTTACGAGAGCGGCCTGGAGAGCCCGCTGGCCGGCGCCGAGGATGGCCCCGCCAAGCTGCTTCCCTTCCTGGTTCGTGCCCTTGGGGATGTCGCCCTTGGCCTTGGCCCCATGGCCGAGGCCGAGGCGCGTGTCGTGTCTTCTGCTGCGCTGACGCGTGTCTTCGCCCACATCTTCCTTCGTGATCCTAGCGCCGACCTCGACAGCCTGTTGGAGCCGGTGAGTGGCGAGGGTGCTGCCGCCGCTGTCGATGTCGTGAAGGCACTACTAGAAAAACCGCTACTAATGGCGCACCTAATTTGGCCATTAATGGCGCATCACCGGTGCGCCATTACTAGCACGCCATTAGTAATTTTTACTAATGGCGCACCACTGGTGCGCCATTAGTATAGGCCACGGTGCGCCATTAGTATGCCTCCCAAGGCCATGTATACGCATGTGCTTTGGCATACTAATGGCGCACGACAACGAGATGCGCCATTAGTATAGGTCACCGGTGCGCCATTAGTATAGGCCACGGTGCGCCATTAGTATTTTTGAATTTTGAAGGCGGGAAAATAGTAGTGGCGCACCGTCTAACCCCCACCGTGCACCATTGCTATTTTAAAATTTTGAATTTGGATCTGGATCGTGATTTTTTTGCCCATTTTTTGCTAGTTTTTTTTGCTTGTTTTTTGACACGATATTATTTCATATTTTGTTCCTGTTTTTGGATCTTGTACGTTCTTTTGCCGTGTTCTTTTGCCGGGAAGGAGTTCGCCGGAGAGGAGGAGGAGGAGGTCATCGGAGAGGCGCTCGCCTACATCGCCGGAGAGGAGGAGGAGGTCGCCGGAGAGGAGTTCACCGAAGCATCGGAGAGGAGGAAGGAGAAACCATGAGGGAATGGGAGGAGAGGAGGGAGGAGGAGCTCACCGGAGAGGAGGGAGGAGAAACTATGAGGGGAGGGGAGGGGAGGAGAGGAGGGAGGAGTAGGTTCCCGGAGAGGAGGAGGTCACCGGAGAGGAGGAGGAGGTCGCCGGAGAGGAGGAGGAGGAGGTCGCCGGAGAGGAGGACGGTAGTATGGTGGAGGAGAGAAGGGAATATGGAGTGGAGGAGAGGAGATGGAGTGGAGGAGAAGGAGTGGAGGGGAGGAGATGGAGTGGAGGAGAGGTGGAGTGGAGGAGGTGCGCCTAGCCATATATACGACATACTAATGGTGCACCGTTGGTAGGTGCGCCATTAGTAACTTTTTTTTTATTTTTTTGATTTATTTTGAATTTTGAAGGCGGGAAGATACTAATGGCGCACCGTGGGCAGGTGCGCCATTAGTAACTTTTTTTTTATTTTTTTGACTTATTTTGAATTTTGAAGGCGGGAAGATACTAATGGCGCACCATGGGCAGGTGCGCCATTAGTAATTTTTTTGACTTATTTTGAATTTTGAAGGCGGGAAGATAGTAATGGCGCACCATGGGTAGGTGCGCCATTAGTAAGTTTGAATTTTTTTTGCCTCTCCAGATCTTAAAAGCCCCGTAACTTTTTTTTGTTAGCTTTTTGGGGATTTTAAAAATGTTTAACGGGGTTCCCCCAGTTAAATTTGGATGTAACTTTTCGAGTAGATGATTTTTCATATAAAAAACTTTTTCATCCGAGTTAGTATGCAAAAGTTATGCCCATTTTTACAAATTCTCGAGAGATTTTGCAAATGAAGTCGAAATTCATATGTGCAAATTTTCCCAACAACCAGACCACATATCACATGGGAAACTTATTTTCTTTTATTTTTATGACATTTTCATCATTTTCTTTTATTTTTTTTAAAACTGAAAAGGTGATCCATGGGGGGGGTGCATTCGGTGGAAGTGGTGGCCAAGTTACTAATGGCGCACCGTGGCATGGTGCGCCATTACTAGTTCAACTAGTAATGGCGCATCACTCCCACGGTGCGCCATTAGTAGTTTTGAAAAAAAATTAAAAAATTTCAAACAATTTTTTTTTCTAATGGCGCACCGTGGATGTGGTGCGCCATTACTAGCTCAACTAGTAATGGCGCACCACTCCCACGGTGCGCCATTAGTAGTTTTGAAAAATTAAAAAAAAAATTACTAATGGCACACCGTGGATGTGGTGCGCCATTAGTATTTGGACACTAATGGCGTACCAACACATGGTGCGCCATTAGTATATAGTAATGGCGCACCACATGTCTGGTGCGCCATTAGTGTCAATTTCATCAATAGCCCTTTTTCTAGTAGTGAGGGGCGCTTGGAGGCGCTGCTGGGGAAGTTCCGGGCCTTCAGTACCAAGCCGAAGCAAGGCGCTGCCGTCCCTGCTGCTCCACGAAGCGAGGCCACTCCGCGATGTCCCACCGCTGACAAGTGACTCTGCTACCGCTCATGTTCTTCTTTTAATTCCTGCACATGCATCACGCCTCGGGGAGGCATTTAAACTTGCGTTTAGTACTGACACGATAGTATGGACTGTAATATTTTCTTTTAGATTCCTTGAGTTTTATGCTTTTCCTCCCTACTTGCTTGGGTTCTACGCCGGCAGAGCCCGGCCCCGCGCGTACCTCACCCAGCATTAGCCCCCACCGGAAACCAGGACGGGACCAAAGGAGTGAGGGGCTACATGACAAGTTAGGCTCCTGAGTCGCGATGCTCAGGAGTCCCCCTTGGCGCACGAACAACAAGTAGGGAAGTGTGATGTAGGTGTATCTTCCGTTCTACGTCTGCAGAGCCCGACTCCGCGCGTACCTCACCCAGCATAGCCTTTCGGAACTAAGGAGTGAGGGGCTACGGAGCCAGTTAGGCTCCTGAGTCGCGATGCTCAGGAGTCCCCCTTGACGCGCAAACAGTAGGCGATGAGGTGAGATGCGAGTGAGACTACCGTTCTATGTCTGCAGAGCCCGGCCCCGCGCGTACCTCACCCAGCATAGCCTTTCGGAACTAAGGAGTGAGGGGCTACGGGACCAGTTAGGCCCCTGAGTCGCGATGCTCAGGGGTCCCCCTTGACGCGCAAACGGTCTTCATACCTTGGCTCCTCTCGGGAAGAGACGCGCGACGAAAAAGGCCTGAGGGGCCCGGTTGGGTGGCGTACGTCCGGGCGTGACCCAGGCGTAGCCCCCGTGCCTAGCCCCCTCGCGCGGCGCTCCCGAGGGGAGGCGTTACGATGAGGCTAGACCTTGATCTCTGGGCTCCCTGAGGTTGATGCGGCCCGAAGGCCACCCTCAGTTGTTTATCACCAGCGCGGAGCATAGCGCTTCTGTATGTGTACGGGCATAGCCGCTCCTCGACAGTGTCGTCAGCCAGCGCGGAGCATGGTGCTTCCACTGGTACGTGGGAGGGGGCTCCCCTTCGGGAGGAGCCCCCGGGGCGTGTACAGCCCCGCCCTGACACGTGGCCGGCATGGTAGGGGTAGGTGAGGTGTATCTAGGCACCCGTGAGCCAGCGCGGGACTCACGGGGCCCTACCTCTAGGCGGGTTGCGCCTGGCACTGGTCCGTATCTTGTGATGTCTTCCTGCAAATTTGGTTAGATGCCGGCACTCTACGTCCTCGGGTCCCGGCCCTCGAGCTTGTCTCAGCCGTCGCTGGTATGCCAGGTCGTGATGCCGTGGACAAGGCCAGAGGGTGAGGGCTGGAGAGCCAGTAAGAGCCCTGAGTCACGATGCTCAGGTATAACCCCCCCTTTAACGTGCAAGTGGTCGACATGGAAAAGAAGAGGTGCCGTGGACTGGCATCAAGTAATCAAGCATGATAGGCGAATGCATAGTTGGAAATAAATGCAAGGAAGATACATGCCACTGGGCCTGGCCCGAGCGGCATGGGGATGATGCAGCCCGAGGGGCGCCCCCAACAAAGCAAGCTAATGACCGAAAAAATAAAAAGGGATACATGCCGCAGGGACGGACCCACGCGGCCTGGGAATGAAGCAGCCCTGGGAGGGCGTTCCCAGCTGGAAATGAAGCTTGAAAGATGTCACCTGAAGATGTCGAAGATGAAGTGGTGTTGGGGAAGCAGACTCGGTGGGTTGCGGAAGCCGATCCTCACGAGCCCCCAGGCCCAAGGGCCTCAGGAGGCTCCGGAGGCGCTGGTAGCTCCTCGTGAATCATCTCCATCTCCGCCAGGACTGCGGAACGCCTATCTTCCTGAGTCTCCATGATGCCCCTCATGAGGCGCTGGTACGCAGCAGCCACGTTCGGCAAGCCATAAGGCATGCAGACATAGCTGTGGGGTGGACCTCCACAACGCCCCACTTGCGAGGGCCAGAGGCGCTCCATCGTGGCGACCTGATTGAGCCCTGGTACGTCGATGCAGACGCGCAGCCCACCATCCTCGCTTGGATGGGGAGCCACAGCCGGCAGACGGCGGCAACCTCTCATGATTCTTGACCCCTGTAGTTCTTGAACGGCCTGGTTAACGAACTCCTGCTGGTCTGACCTTCCTTGCCTCGCTCCCTCTTGAGGGAAACGTGCTCCGAAGCACGCCTCCACGTGGTGCCCAAGCGCCTCCCTCGTGACCTTGGCCAGGTCGGTGGCCCTCCAGGTGAGAGCCCCCAAGCCCTGCTTTAGGAGGGCGTCGGGCGCGCTTTCCTATGCGATGGAAGGAGGGTCCCCCTGGACAGACGTTGGCCCTGGGGGGCCACCTCCTGAGGGGTCGGTCCGGATGACGCCTTCTTCTTCTTGGGGGTGGTCTCAGGAAGCCTCCTGCTTCCGCGATCTGGGTCTTCTAGTGACGCGGCCTGAAAGGCTCGCTCCAGGGAACACACTGCGTCCTTCTCTTCACACGGCACCGTGATGACTCCGCCACTTCCTGGCATCTTGAGGACGTTGTAGCCATGATGAGTTACGACCATGAACTTGGCCAGCGCTGGATACCCAAGGATGGCGTTGTACGGCAAGTGGATGAGAGCGACGGCGAAATCGATGAGCTCAATGCGGTAGTTGCTGCGGGCCCCGAAGGTGACAGGGAGGCGGACTTGCCCGATCGGGATCGTGGAACCGTCGGTGACTCCGGAGAAAGGCTTGGTTGGTTGAAGCTGGTCGTAGAGCACTTGGAGATTGTTGAATGTTTCCACAGATAGGACATTGAGCCCTGCTCCACCATCGATGAGGGTCCTGGTGACCAGTATGTTGCTGATGACTGGGGAGCAGAGCATTGGGAGGACCCCGGCTGTGGCCGCGCACTTGAGCTGATCCGCTGAGCTGAACGTGATGGTGCACGCCGACCACCTGAGAGGGCGCGTTGCTTCGAGCCTGGGGAGGACTGCATTCACTTCGCGGGCAAACTGCTTGAAGATGCGTTGGGAGGCTGGGGCTTGAGCTCCGCCCAGGATGCAGGAGATTGCGCGCGGCTCCTGGAAGCCCCCAGCCCCCTCGTCTTGATGGCGGTCCTCGTTCCTCCTTGGCTGAGGCGGCAGTGGAGGGAGGCATGCGTTGCCCTGTAGGCGATCCTCACAAGGCTGATCCCGCCAATCCCCTTCGCGAGGCAGGTCTCGCTAGCGGTCCTCGCGAGGTTGATCACGCCACCCTTGGCGCGGGCCTCGGTCTTCCCAGCGTCCTGCTTTTCTTCCTCCTCCTCGGCCGTAGCCCCGGTCAGCCCGGTCGGGACGACGGCCGATCCTTCCTTCTCGCACGGCGCGGAGCTCTTGCCGTTCATTGGTGTTGTGGTTGTGGAGGTCGTGGTACACGCAGTACCGGCTGCCCCTGGAGGATTCGGGCAGATCCTTGCCCCGCTTGGTGTCCGGTTCCGCCGCTAGCACAGCAGCCCCCTTGCGCTTCACGTCCTTGGCCTTTGGCTTCTTCTCTTCTGGGTCTGCGGCAGGCAGCTCAAGGAGGGAGAGACGCCCCTCCTCAGCCCTGGCGCACTTGGTCGCCAAATTGAACAGCTCCAGGGAGGTGCACAGGTCTTCATGCATCGCCAGCTCCTCCTTCATATTGACGTCGCGCACACCATCGGAGAAGGCCGAGATGATGGCTTCCTTGGACACCTTGGGGATCTTGAGGCATGCACTGTTGAAGCGCTAGATGTACTTTTGCAGGGTCTCTCCGGGTTGTTGCTTGATGCGGCGCATGTCGCTCACGGCTGGCGGCCGGTCGCGAGTACCTTCGAAGTTGGCGATGAAGCGGGTGCGCATCTGGTCCCAGGAAGAGATCGTGCCTGGGGCCAGGTTCAGGAGCCAGGTGTGGGCTCCTTCCTTGAGCGCCATGGGGAACCAGTTCGCCATGACCTTTTCGTCCCCGCTGGCAGCTTTGATGCCCAGCTCATAAAGCTGGAGGAACTCTGCAGGGTCGGTTGTGCCGTCGTAGCGAGGAGGCAGGTCCGGCTTGAACTTGTCGGGCCACGCGACGCTGCGCAGCTCGGTGGTGTAGGCGCGGCAGCCGGCCGTGGCCACGGGAGGCTCGGGCCGAGGGAGAACTAGGTCTTGCGGGTCCCCATGCGCTGCAACTGGGAGCAGCACTGGGTCTTGGCGTGCCGGAGCTAGAGCAGGAAGCGCCCGGGCAGCCTCTTGCGGTTGAGGGACTTCTTGGCAACTCCGTTCTTGCTGGGCCGACGCCTGACGGAGCGGGTTCCGCCCAGGGGCCACCCGCCTTGGAGCCATGGCGTCTTCTTGGAGTGGAGGTGGCTGGTACGCCGTTGGAGCTTTATTGCCCGCGTGGGGCGGGGTGCGGCGCATCGGAGCGGACGGTGCAGGCGAGACCCCTGCGGCGCGGACGAGCTCGGTGACGCGGTCGAGCCACTCTTCGTAGACATCGTCGACGGGATGGTAGCGCAGGAGCTCGTTTGCCGCGATGAGCGCAGCTCAAGCCTCCAAGGGTGCGCGGAGCGCGCGGGACGAAGAGCCAGCTGGCGTGAGCGATGGAGTAGTGGTGCGGCCGTCTTGCCGCACGAACGGGTGCTGAGACGACGTTTGCTGCTCGTTCCCCGCCGGGCCGGTGGCGGCGTTGACGGCGGGCGACGGGGAACGACGAGGACGCCCACCGACGGGAGCCGTCTGGGCGACGCGGGAAGCGATGGCGGCCCGGGGCTCGGCACGGGCCGACGAGCATCAGACATGGACGCGACGGTCGGAGGAGAGCGGAGCGATGGAAGACAAATTTCGGCGCACCCCTACCTGGCGCGCCAAATGTCGGATTTCAGGTTCCGGCAGACCCTTAAGGTTCGAACTCTTGGGTGCGCGCGGAGATTCTTCCCTCTACCTCTCCGTCTCGCAAAGATCTAAGCTACTTGAAGAACAACACAAAAGACACAGGGTTTATACTGGTTCGGGCCACCGATGTGGTGTAATACCCTACTCCAGTGTGGTGGGTGGTTTGCCTCTTGGGCTGATGATGATGAATGATACAATGGTGAACAGCCTCGTGAGGGTCTCTTCTTGGCTAGGGGGATGAACTGCTAGGAGGAGTTCAGCCGCCCTTCTCTCTCTCTCTCACTTGCCCTCTGCTTGCTCAGATTCTAAGTACCTACTTCTCGGTCCCTCTCTCTAGATTGCTAGCCGCTCGTTTTCAGATGCCTCTACCCTGGGGGTGGCTAGTCCTATTTATAGGCAAAGGCCCTGGGCCTCTTCCCAAATATTGAGCGGGAAGGGCGCCAACAATTGGCCAATTCGAAGGGGAACATCTAGTACACTTATCCTGACTAAAGTTGGTCTTCGCCTGCCAAAGGCCCTGTGGTGACGCCGTTCTGGGCTCCACGATGACCTCCTTTCCACCGTTGGACTCTTGGTCTCGTTGCACCGAAATGCATGCCTTTGCTTGGTCCTCTCGCTTGCGCTTGCCCCCTTTGCACTAAAGAGGAAAGGGAGCACACTACGCAGGCTGGCGCCCGCCTGGCGCCCTTGGTCGTCATGGCTTGCGTCATGGGCACCTCGCGAGGTACCCCGCCTTGATCTCTCTGCCTCCTCGTGAGCCATCCTGATGAGGCCGTGCCTGAGGAAGCGCCGTGTCGTTCGCCCCGCGAGGCTTGGCCCCTCGCGAGGGTCTTGGGTCTTGTGTTGAAGAAGATGGGCCGCGCTGGGCCCCCTCTCGAGCCACGCCGGAGGCCGCAGGCAGGAAAGTCTGGGGACCCCCGTTCCCAGAACGCCGATAGGGGTGTGCAAGATGATTTGCTGTCCACCCAAGCCTTGACTTGATGCTTTTTATCGTGGTACCCGGGGGAACGGACTAGGAGAGATGCGCCAACTTTCAGGCTTGAACGAGGGTGACTCGCGAGAAGTCAGAGAGAAGAAAAATACTCGCGAGGGCACCTGCCTAGCCCCCTCGCGAGGTATGAAAGAGAGAGAACATGAGCAAACCAGAGCCGAAAAATGCGGTAAAAGGCGAAGGAACCAAATCAGCAAGGAAAGCCAAAGGCAAACTCTGATTAAGGAGAAGCGAGCCAACTATGGAAAGCAAATGAAAAGCCGCGTGTGACACCCCATCTAGTCTTCAAGTCTTCTCACCAGCGCGGGGCTAAGTGCTATACACTAGGCTTGGGAGGGAGCCCCAGGGCCTGAGGCCGGCGCTCCTGATACTCCGGGGCGTGTACAGCCCCAACTCATTATTACATGAGAGTGTCACGAGCGGCGATTCTTCACAGGCACTGGGCCCTGTTCATAGGCTCTGGGCGTTTCTTCTCAGGCTCTGGGGCTTGCTTCATGGGTAGAACTTCCGGAGGTGCTAGATGTTCCAGGCGTTCTGGATAGGTGTCCCTTCTTGCATCTCCAGGCGCACGGCGCCAGGCCTGGAGATGTGGACGACCCTAAACGGGCCCTCCCACATGGGTGAAAGCTTGTGCAACCCTTCCCTGGAGAGGACCCGCCTCAGGACCAGGTCAACCGTCTCGAGCGTCCTGAAGCGGATGTTGTGGCAGTGGTAACGCTGCAGCGCTTGCTGGTACCTTGCCGCCCTTAATGCAGCTTCGCGACGATGTTCCTCCCCCAGCACGAGATCCATCCCCCGCATGACGTCCTGCTACGCTTCGTCGAACGCCAGAACCTACGCGGAGCGATGCTTGACCTCATGAGGGAGGACTGCTTCGGCTCTGTAGACGAGGAAGAACTAAGTCTCGCCCGTTGTCTTGGTAGCGGTGGTGCGGATGGACCACAGCACGGACTAGATCTCATCGTACCAGCCCCTGTCGTATGCCTCCAACTTCTTCTTGAAGGTCCTAGTCTGGAGGCCCCTCAGGACCTCAGCGTTGGCGCGCTCAGCCTGACCATTGCTCTGGGGTCGGCCACCGAAGCGTAGCAGATCTGTGTTCCAACGTTAGCACAGTAGGTTTTGAAGAGGTTACTAGTAAACTGCGAGCCGTTATCTGTGATGATGCGGTTGGGGATACCGAAGGGGCTCACGAGGCCCTTGATAAACTTGACAACAGAGCCGGCTGGAATGGTACAGACGGCTTCCACTTCCACCCATTTGGTAAACTTGTCGACATTGACGTAGAGATAGCGGTAGCCCCCTGGCGCCTGTGGGAACGGGCCTAAGATGTGCAGCCCCCAGACTGCGAACGTCCATGTGAGAGGGATGGTTTGGAGGCCCTGAGCAGGCTGGTGGATTTGCTTGCCATGGAATTGGCAAGCTTCGCAGGACTTCACCAGCTCAGCTGCGTCGTTGAGCGCTGTAGGCCAATAGAATCCACTGCGGAACACCTTGCCGACGAGGGTCCATGACGACGAGTGATGCCCGCAGTCCCCGCCATGTGTGTCAATCAGCAGCTCCCTTCCTTGATCGCTGGAGATGCAGCGCAGTGTGACATCGTTCGGCCGTTTCCTGTACAACTCACCTCTTGAATGCAATATGTCGTGGCTTGCCGTGCCACGCACTCTGCGTCCTCTTCCTTCTCCAGCAGCGTCCCGTGTATCAGGTACTCTCTGAATTCCTTGGTCCAGCACTCCTCCTGGGGCTTGAGCGTCAAGAGCAGCCGAGCGCCTGAGGTCGGGCCACAAGCTGGGGCAACCATGGCCGGGGGCTGTGGGACCTCCTCCCGAGGCTGAGTCGTGCTCGAAAGAGGTGGTGTAGCTGATGCCTTGAAGAGCCGCTCTTCGAAGACGTCGGGCTCTTGCGATTGCCGCTTGGATGCTCTCCTGGCGATGTCGTCGGCTTCCTTGTTGGTGCCCCGGGGCACGTGCTGCATCTCCGGACCTAAGAACTCCTTTTCCATCTTGAGCACTTCCGCAAGGTAGGCCTCCATGTGCTCGTCCTTCGGCTCGTACACCTTGTTGGAAAAGCTGACGAGGAGTTGCGAGTCGCCTCTGACGGTAAGGAGCTTCACCCCCAGGGCTGCCGCAGCCTTCAGGCTAGCTATGAGGCCTTCGTATTCTGCGATGTTGTTGGAGACCTTCTCGCCGTGCTGAAAACAGAGTTGCATGGCGTAGTAGAGCTTGTCTTGAGTGGGAGAGATGAGCACTGCTCCAGCCCCCGCGCCCTGGTGCGTGAAGACGCCATAGAAATACATGACCCAGCCGTCTGGTGCCTCACTTCCTGGGGAGGTGGACCGGTCTTCTCCTTCCACAAGAGCCGGGGCATCTGTCCATTCTGGTACAAAATCGGCGAGCGCGACTCCCTTGATGACCCTGGTAGTGCTGAATTCCAGCTGGAATGCTTGCAACTCGATGTTCCACTCAGCGACACTTACGGCTGAGTTAGGGCTCCTGAGTACCCTCTCCAATGGGTAGGCTGAGACGACCTTAATGGGGTGGCCCCGGAAGTAGTGCTGCAGCTTGCACGAGGCCACCAAGAGTGCGAGCATGAGCTTTTGCGGCATGGGGTAGCATGCCCTGGCGTCCTGTAGTACGGTACTGATGAAGTACACCGGGTGCTCGATAAGGGCTGGCACACTGTAGAGGCTCGGGTCCTGCGGAGATTGTGGCATATCCTGAGGTGGTGGGTTTCCTGAGACCTGACCGTCCTCAGGAGCTTCTGCGATGTTGCCCTGTTGAGCTTGGTCTTCCGCCGCTGATGGTTTTGCTGCGCCTTCCTGGCCCCTCGCTGCATCGGCTCTGGCTTGGCGTGGCACGTCCTTGTCTTGGCGCTCCTCCCGAACCGCCACCAGCGTCGCGCTGGCGGAGTACGGGGTGGCAGCAAGGTAGAGCACCAGAGGCTCGAGAGGCCGCGGTGCCACCATCACCGATTGGGCTCGTGAGGTATTTCTTGAGGTCTTGAAAGGCCCGGTCAGCCTCCGGGGTCCACTCGAACGGGCCCTTCTTCTTGATGAGCTTAAAGAAGGGTAAGGCGCGCTCGCCTACCTTGGAGATGAAATGCCCTAATGCGGTCACCCGCCCTGCTAGCTTTTGCATCTCCTTGAGGGTCTGTGGCAGGCTCATGTCCTCGATGGCCTTGATCTTCTCAGGGTTCGCCTCGATCCTCCTGTGGGACACGAGAAACCCCAGCAGCTTGCCGGAGGGGACACCAAACACGCACTTCTCCGGGTTAAGCCTCAAGTTCACTTTGCGCAAGCTCTCAAAGGTCTCCTCCAAGTCTTGAATCAATGTCCTCGCCTCGCGGGACTTCACCATTATGTCGTCGACGTAGGCCTCTGTGTTCCTCTGGAGGTGCCGCCCCAGGGCGATGTGCATCAACCGCTGAAAGGTGGCGCCTGCGTTGCGCAGCCTGAAGGGCATGCAGGTGTAGCAGTACACCCCGCATGGTGTTAGGAAGGCTATCTTCTCCACATCCTCCATCGCCATCTTGATTTGGTGGTATCCTGAGAATGCATCCAAGAAACATAGCAAGTCGCACTCGGCGGTGGAGTCGACAATTTGATCGGTGCGCGGGAGTGGGAACGGATCTTGGGGGCAGGCTTTGTTAAGGTTGGTGAAGTTGACGCACATCCGTTCCGTGCCACCTTTCTTCGGTACTACGACGGGGTTCGCCAGCCATTCGGGGTATCGAAATTCTCAGATGGTACCTGCTGCCTCCAGCTTGCGTGTCTCTTGGACGATGAAGGCCTGCTTCTGAGTGGACTACCATCGCGCTCGCTGCTTTTGGGGCATATGTTGGGGCACACCCTTAGATTATGATGGATTACCTCTCTCGGGACCCCTACCAGCTGATTGGACTCCCACGCGGATATCTCCTTGTTCGCGCGCAAAAACCTCACCAAAGCTTCTTCTTGGCCCGGGTCAAGGCTGGCTCCTATGGTGAAGGTGCCCCTGAAGACCCGTCCTCGTTGACTGACACATGCTTGGTTTCCTCCTTGTCTTGGTTGAACAACTGCTCCTTCTTGGTGGGCGCGGTCTCCTTGGCTTCGGGCGCACCGACGCTGGCTGGCTGTGCCGCTGCCACGGTATTGAAGGCGAGCCTGAGCACCGTCACGGCCTCCTTAGTGTCCCCCTTGATGGTGAGGACGCCCTTGCTCCCTGGCATCTTCATGAGGTTGTAGGCCGGTTCAGTCGCCGCCATGAACTCAGCAAGAGCCCAGTACCCGAGGATGGCATTGTACGGGAGACCGATGCAGGAGATGTCAAAGTCCACCAGCTCAGTGCGATAGTTGTCGCGCATGCCGAAAGTGAAAGGGAGGCGGGTCTGCTGTAGAGAGTGGGCAGTTCCACCACCCACTCCCGAAAAGGGCTTGCTGAGGCTGAGCCGCTCGAGCGGCACGTGAAGAAGGCCGAAGGCTTCCACGGAGAGAAGGTTGAGGCCGGCACCTCCGTCGATAAGGGTCTTGGTGATGGCCACGTTGCAGATGGTGGGCGTGCAAAGCACTGGGAGCATGCCGGAGCCGGCGATGGAGCCGGGGTGGTCTTCTGGGCCGAAGGTGAGGTCGGCCTCCGGGTCAGCCCAGCCTGGCGGAGCCCCCGGGCGCTTAGAGGCGGCCCCGATCTGATGGAAGAACAGTTTGGCGTGGCGATCTGAATGCGGCACTTGGGAGCCACCCAGCAGTGTCGCGACTGGGTGGTGCGCCGGCACCGCATAGCGCGTGGCGAAGAGGTTGCAGAGTTCCCCCCAGGATGCCACCGTGGATCCCGGGAGGTTGAGCAGCCAGGCGCGCGGCTCGCCGGTGAGGGCCATGGGGAACCAGTTGACCATGATCTTGTCGTCGCCCCCGGCCTCGAGGGCGGCCTCCTCGTACACAAGTAGGAATGGTGCCGGGTCTGCTGCACTGTCGTAACGCGGCGGCATCTCCGGCTTGAACTTGGTCAGCCACTGCACTCGCCGCAGGGCGGGGGCCAGGGCTCGGTACCCAGACTCCCTGCTGCCGGAGTCGGCCGCAGAAGTGGGTGGCGGGGCACCTGCCATGGGATTGTAATGCGGTGGCACGAGACGCAGGTTGGTGGAGAGGAGCCCCGTCATAGCCCTACCTAGCGCTCCAATTGTCGGATGTGGGGTTTCAGCAAACCCTTATGGTTCGAACACTGGGGTGCGCGTGAAGTCTTTTCCTCCTATCGATCTACGCCCTAGCTCGCTAAGATCTCGCGGATGAACTCGACGAACTCACAACACAGAGAGACACGAGGTTTATACTGTTTCGGACCACCGTTGTGGTGTAATACCCTACTCCAGTGTGGTGGTGGTGGATTGCCTCTTGGGCTGATGATGAACAGTACAAGGGAAGAACAGCCTCCTGAGGTTGAGGTGTTCTTGTGAGTAGGCTCTCAATCGGGTTGGTTCTAGCTAAGATGAGATGCCCCTACTATGGTGGGTAGCTCTACTTATATAGGCCCTGGTCCTCTTCCCAAATGTTGAGCGGGAAGGGAGCCAACAGCGGCGGGCAAATTTGAAGGGGGACTGCTAGTATAAGCTATCCTGACAAAAGTGGTCTTCGCCTGCGAAAAGCTCTGGGGTGAAGCCGTCTTGGTCTCCACGATGAACTCCGTCTTGCCGTCCTCTTGGTCTTGGTCTCGTTGCACCAATATAGCAACCTTTATTTGATGCCTCGGTACTCTTCGCCTACGCTGGCCTCCTTAGCACCAAAGAGGAAATAAGGACGCTGCGCGCGCTGGTGCCCGACTGGTGTCGTTCGTCATGGCTCACGTCATGATAGCCTCATGAGGTTTGCCTCGCCTTGATATCGCCGCTCCTCGTGAGCCTGCCTGGCTAGGCCACTCTAGAGGAGGTCTTGCATCGTCCGCCTCGCGAGGCTTGGACCCTCGCAAGGGTCTTGGATGCCTTGTTGATGAAGATGGGCCGTACGGCCCGCTGGCTTAGCCACGCTGTGCGCCGCAGGCAATCAAGTCTGGGGACCCCCGTTCCCAGAATGCCAACAGTAGCCCCCGGGCCCAAGGTGCGCTCGGGCTTGGCTTCGCGGGGAAGCCAAGCGTCAAGTTCGGAGCACCGCGGGCCCCAAAATCCTGTGTCCACGGTTGACGCGTCCTTCAGCTTAATAGCTATCTTGACTATTTTCTCTTCGGCCTGACGATGAGCAGCCTGTTCGGCCTTTAACTCTTCGGCCGCCTTCAGGGCGGTCGCATCGCTCCTCCTGGCTTGTTTCTTTGCTCAGGCAAGCTCTGCGTGAAGGATCTCCACGGCGGCAGCTCCATCTGCAATCACAGCAGCTTAACAGCCATCTTGACTATTTTCTCTACGGCCTGACGATGAGCAGCCTGTTCGGCCTTTAACTCTTCGGTCGCCTTCAGGGCGGTCGCGTCGATCCTCCTGGCTTGTTTCTTGGCTCAGGCAAGCTCTGCGCGAAGGGTCTCCATGGCGGCAGCTCCATCTGGAATCACAGCATATGATAGATACTAGCATCATGCTCCTCTTAATATCCGTTGACAACCGGAGAATTCATACCCTGTGCCTCGTCAAGCCACTTGTTTACAAGCACGAGGTCAGCATCTGC
Source organism: Aegilops umbellulata (assembly GCA_032464435.1). Classification (NCBI taxonomy): domain Eukaryota; kingdom Viridiplantae; phylum Streptophyta; class Magnoliopsida; order Poales; family Poaceae; genus Aegilops; species Aegilops umbellulata. The sequence goes on along the minus strand of CP136059.1, from coordinate 144,787,415 downwards.
CGCATCAAGTTGCCGCCTCAGGTCGGCAAACTCACCAGTCCGGCCAGCCGCCGGACCCTCAGCTGCCTGCACATAAAAGCAACATGATCATTACCTGGGACTATGATCCTCTGTTTGCCGCCTTCGGACATCAACCAGAGTCTCAGGGGCTACTATATGCATAGGGCACACCTAGCGTGTGCGATACTATCAAAAAATATATAGTACCTTGCGTACCTCAAAGCCTCTTAGCAGGCTCATAAAGGCCTCATGCAACCCGCTTTCGGCGGATGAAATCCTCTCAAACACCGTACCCATTAAAGTATGATGCGCCTCTAAGATAACCGCTTGCTCCAGAATACTCATCAGTGCATCCGATTGTGCACCGAACAGTCCCGAACTCTTTCTGTTGCTCTCCTTATGAGCCGAATACTCCGGACTTCGGGTGGCCGAAGGGTTACCTTCTGGCCTTGGTGGATCAGGAGAAATCCTCCGTGACGACACCTCAGGGTCGTCCGCCTCATGAGGTGGCGAAGCACGGGGAGGTGTTTCGCTCTCCATCATCTCCGGAAGAAGATCTCCCGAAGACGAACTCTGTTGAGAAGGGCTATGATCCGAGCTATAAGACATATGTCTTGGTTATTGTACTCAGAAAAGGAGTAGGATATATTTACTATAGAGTACTCTTGTTTCCTCACAACTCGGTGTTGGGATGATCCCCTTGCGGGCACTATGCGGTAAGGATGCCGTCCGGGGCAGGGCCCCCTGGCGAAGTTTTCTTCCCTTGTTTGGAAACCATTGTTTCCAAGCCTTTAGAGGTGGCCCTTTTCTTTCCTTGAGGAGGAGGAATTTCACATTCTTGTCCCCCGATTATCCTCCTTCGCGGGGACACCAATTCCCCTGGTTTGGATGAGTAATGTGTGAGGTCCTCTCTCGGCTCCTTTATTACTCCCTTTATCTTCCCCTGATGGGGCTTCATAAGGTGCGAGCTCGAGCATCCTTGCTAGTACAGGATCCGGTGAGCCTTCGAGAAGGGGGGCCGAACACCTGATCATCTTCGCCTTTTTTATCCAGTCCTGATGAAAGAGCGGTTGTTTAGAATGATGACATGACAAAAGAAAAGACAGTGTGTTCGGCTGCATAAATACTACAGGGGTATCTGGACGATTGTAGTTTAGACCCGCATCCTCGATGGTGTCTGGACACTTTATTCGTGATCCGAAGAACAATCCATACATCCCTTCGAGCGTCATGCCGAAGAATTGCTGAATAGTTTGCGGTCCTTCTGGATTGAACTCCCACACACGGAGAGGTCGACGTTGACATGGCAGGACCCGACGAACTAGCACGACTTGCATTATCTTCACAAGGCTGACATCTCTCTTGAGGAGATCTCGGATGCGACTCTGGAATGTCGGCACGTCATTAACTGGCCCCCAGTCCAGCCCCTTGTTGACCCATGACGCTTGTTGTAGCGAGGGGCCCGAACGGAAGGCAGGGGCAGCTACCCACTTAGTACTTCGGGGAGCGGCGATGTAAAACCACTCCCGCTGCCACAAAGTAGGCATATCTGGGAAGGAACCCTTTGGCCATGGAGCATCGGCGCCTTTGCTTATTATCGCACCTCCGCATTCTGCTTGTCGCCCATTGATCATCTTCGGCCTCACATTGAAGGTCTTGAGCCATAAGCTGAAGTGAGGGGTGATGCGGAGGAAGGCCTCACACACGACGAAGAACGACAAGATGTGAAGGATGGAATCCGGAGCTAGATCCTGGAAATCGAGCCCGTAATAGAACATAAGCCCTCTAACAAAGGGATCAAGAATAAAGCCTAGCCCTCGGAGGAAGTGGGAAATGAATACGACACTCTCATTGGGTTCGGGAGTGGGGATGACCTGCCCTTGAGCAGGTAGCCTGTGCGAGATTTTGACGGCCAGATACCTGGCTTCTCTTAGCTTCTTGATGTCCTCCTCTGTGAAAAAGGAGGCCACCCACCGACTTTGAAGGTTGGATCCGGACATGATTGAAGGTCCGAAGCACTTAGCCTGGGCCTTGGGTGTTGGAAATCGAGGTGGGGGAAGGATTCAATTGAGCGCGAGAAGAAAAGGACATGCCTTGGCCCCTTTATAAAGAGGGTCAATATCAAGCGTCCTCCACGTGGTCGTTTGGAACTTGCCAAAAAACGAGGAGTCATACCAACAGGCACGATTGGGTTACCGATACCCGTATTGATGAGAATCCCGTGATAAGGGGAACACGATCTCTGCTTCGACAAGACGTGCCAATAAAACCACCTCGCAAAACATGCAGTGGCAGGCTGGGAGAAATGGTTCGAATAATGACCAGGCCGTGGTGTGATGTCACATTATGAAAAGTTGTCAGCAGATTAGATTTGTGGAAATATTGTACTCTCTACGGTGGTATGTGGAATTTCTTTTTCAGAGCTGGACACTATCCTTGTGTTCAAAATCTTCTATCGATTATTCGGAGGAGGAACCCGCCTTGCAATGTCGAAGACAATCTGCGCGCCGAACTCATCGTCATTGAAGCCTGGTTCAGGGGCTACTGAGGGAGTCCTGGATTAGGGGGTCCTCGGACAGCCGGACTATATCCTCTGTCTGTACTGTTGGACTATGAAGATACAAGATTGAAGACTTCGTCCCGTGTCCGGATGGGACTCTCCTTGGCATGGAAGGCAAGCTTGGCAATTTGGATCTGTAGATCTCCTCCCTTGTAACCGACTCTGTGTAACCCTAGCCCCCTCCGGTGTCTATATAAACCGGAGGGTTTAGTCGTAGGACAAGAACAATCATAATGATAGGCTAGCTTCTAGGGTTTCGCCTCTATGATCTCGTGGTAGATCAACTCTTGTAATACTCATATCATCAAGATCAATCAAGCAGGAAGTAGGGTATTACCTCCGTCGAGAGGGCCCGAACCTGGGTAAACATTGTGTCCCCCACCTCCTGTTACCATCCACCTTAGACACGCAGTTCGGGACCCCCTACCCGAGATTCACTGGTTCTGACACCGACAACCACCCCTCAAAATTTCAGCTCGATCCGACCGTCCAAATTCCAAGAACCTTCCGATTAGTGCATCACTTTTCGGATCTGTTTTCTGCGCGAATACGGATCCGACCAGAATTCATGTTTCTTTATGAACGTGATATTGGACAACCTATTTAAGGGTATTTTCTTCTAGGGTATTGTGCGTTGTTCTTAACATGTGCCCACAAAATTTTAAGCTTTCTCTGAGGCACTCCTCACCATCGCGCTGGTGTCAAACTAGTCCGGTAACATTGCTCCATGTCTGGCGACCTACGCTAGATAGATCGTCGCTTCGTCGAGCCGAGCCTAACCTTATCGGATCATCAGCTCAGCAAGCCGAACAAGAGTTCGGCATTGCGAAGTATAAATCATCACCAACACCATCGCCCCACGGATTGCACGGGTTAGGCGCGCCGACATCACCGCTCGGTCATTTCATATATCTGGCATTGACCACGTCAGAAGTTACGACCAGCATTGGTATGGCCGCACTGTTGCTTCTTCAAAACGATGTCCATCACCCTGAACTGCTTCAACACCTCGGCCGACATGGCAACTGCAACGTCTCCTTACCACCCGCTCCGTCATCTCGGCTAGACCGAGGACTTTGCACACCGCTTTTTGTGTCCCGAAGTATTCTGCCGAGCTAGGAGTTGATCCTCTGGCCGATTTTGCGAATCAACGTGAGTCTGAGGGGCTACTGGGATCAGCGGTCTTGTGTCATCCTTCAGGCGCATCTCGGGTTTTCTACTGATACACACCTTGAGGGCTATTGGCTATATATCTTAGCAGAGTATAAATTGCACCAATCAAAAATATTAACGAAAAATCGGCCCGCAGTCGGGGTGGTGCACCACCTTGGAAGCAGTCCGGCATAACGGTCGGGCGCACGTGGCTGGCTCCATAGAGGGCATTTCCGGCATTAACCTCGGCTAAACTCCTTCAACTTTTTTGAGCCGAGTTGATCTATGATACGTCAGATATAGTCCGACATTGCAGCTTGGATATAGTCCATCTTTGGAGCTCGGATACATTCCGGCGTTGGAGCTCGGAAGCGGTTCGGTGCTGGTGCTCGGCTGCAAAAGATACCTCGAATACAGTCCGGCGTTGGAGCTCTGACGCAAGAGGACACTGCTGTTGGAACAACTTCAAATCCGAGGTGTGGCATAAAAATAACAAGGTATTGATAAAGGCTGATAACTTAAAGGGGATCCCCGGATACCCGACGTGTAAACTCTTCGAATTTACTTCGGTGATCCTCAAGATCGAAGATGATAAGATTTGTTGAACCAGTTTTCAAGACCGACGAGCGAAGATGAGGAATAGTTCGGAAGGATCGAGGAGCGTCCCCAACTTGAAGACCAGTTCAGGGGGCTACTGACGTTGTCCTGGACTAGGGGGTACTCACCACATCGTCTCCCGACTAGGTTGATTGGGCCGAGGACCCCCATGGCGGTTCACTCATGGGCCACTTCGGGCAGCCCATACCGCATACAAGGAGTATTCCACAAGACTTGGGATCAAGACAAGGACTCCACTCCACCAACGTATTCGGCTAGGACTCTTGTTATCCTAGGCCTCTGGAGCATTATATAAGCCAAGGCCAGGCTAGTCGATAGATTATTATGACATTACTCATCATACCCTTAGGTCTTAGGCCACAACATATGATCTCGAGGTAGATCAACTCTTGTAACCCTATATTCATAAAGATCAATCAAGCAGGAAGTAGTGTATTACCTCGATAGAGAGGGCCCGAACCTGGGTAAACATCGTGTCCGCTGTCTCCTGTTACCCATTGATCCATGACACGCAACTTGGGACCCCCTACCCGAGATCTGTCGGTTTTAACACCGACAATGATGCTTTCATTAAGAGTTCTGCTGTGTGATCGGCAAAGGATCAATGGCTCATCGGCAGATTAACTGCAACGTCGGCATGTTCGTCGGCTCGATTGGTCACCTTGGTTTGACCGAAGACTGCACTCTGTGTCAGATCGTCATGTTCGGACGATGACCTTCATCAACATCAACTCCAATCACTCTCAAGATCATGGAGGAATCATCCATGGAGCCCGGGGACTCAACGTCAACATTGCCCTCGTGTGACCGTGCTGTTTTTCTGGACGGCAAACTTGCATCCGCTGCCACCACCTCCTCGAGCATTACTTCGACGATTCCTTTGGTCGAATAATGCAGAATTAAGTCTACAACAACCATGCAAAATTTAGTCAAGTTCCGATGAAGGAATCTCCGACAATCTAGGATATTACTAGAGCCCTGTCAAATTTGGACGGGAATCTGGACGAATTTAGGGCGTGATCTCCAGCACCTAGCTCGGATGTCCTTTGGAATATCCAACCGTTAATCGGCTGCGGAATACCTATATCTATCACTCCTCAAAATTTCAGCTCAATCCGACCATCCAAACTCCTGGAACCTTCCGATTAGTGCATCACTTTTTGGATCTGTTTTCTACGCGAATAGGGATACGACCAGAATTCATGTTTCTTTTTGAACGTGATATTGGACAACCTTTTTAAAGGAATTTTCTTCTAGGGTATTGTGCGTTGTTCTTAACACGTGCCCACAAATTTTTAAGCCTTCTCTAAGGCACTCCTCACCATCGCGCTGGTGTCAGACCAGTCCGGTAACATTGCATCTGCCAACCTGCGCTAGACAGATCATCGCTTCGTCGAGCCGAGCCTAACCATATCGTATCATCAGCTCGGCAAGCCGAACAAGAGTTCGGCATCGCGAACCATAAATCATCACCAATACCATCACCCCACGGATTGCACGGGTCAGGCGCGCCGACATCGCCGCTCGGTCATTTCATATATCCGGCATTGACGACGTCACAAGTTACGACCAGCGTCGGTATGGCCGCACTGTTGCTTCTTCAAACCGATGCTTCAACACCTCTGCTGACATGGCAGCTGCAACATCTCCTTACTAACCCGCTCCGTCATCTCGGCTAGACCGAGGACTTTGCACACCGCTTTTTGTGTCCTGAAGTATTCTGTCGAGCTAGGAGTTGATCCTCCGGCCGATTTTGCAAATCAACATTCAGGCGCATCTCAGGTTTTCGACTAATACACACCTTGAGGGCTACTGGCTATATATCTCAGCAGAGAATAAATTGCACCAATCAAAAATATTGACGGAAAATCGGCCCGCAGTCGGGGTGGTTCACTACCTTGGAAGCAGTCCGGCATAAAGCTCGGGCGCCAGTGGATGGCTCCATAGAGGGCATTTCCGGTATTAAGCTCGGCTAAACTCCTTCACCTTTTTTGAACTAAGGTGATCTATGACACCTCGGATATAGTGCAACGTTGGAGCTTGGACATAGTCCAGCTTTGGATCTCGGATACATTTCGGCGTTGGAGCTCAGAAGCGGTTCGGTGTTGGTGCTCGGCTGCAAAACATACCTCGAATACAGTCCAGCGTTGGAGCTCGGATGCAAGAGGACACTACCGCCCGAGAACAACTTCAAACACGACGTGTGGCATAAAAATAACAATGCATTGATAAAGGTCGATAACTTAAAGGGGATACTTGGATACCCGACGTGTAAACTCTTCGGATTTACTTTGGCGATCCTCAAGATTGAAGATGAGAAGATTTGTTAAACCAGTTTTCAAGACTAATGACCGAAGATGAAGAACATTTTAGAAGGATCGAGGAGCATCCCCAACTTGAAGACCGTTTTAGGGGGCTATTGACGGTGTCTTGGACTAGGGGGTACTCATCACATCGTGTCCCGACTAGGTGGATCGGGCCGAGGACCCCCATGGCGGTTCACTCATTGGCCACTTCAGGCAGCCCATACCGCATACAAGGAGTATTCCACAAGACTTGGTGATCAAGACAAGGACTCCTCTCCACCAACGTATTCGGCTAGGACTCTTGTTATCCTAGGCCTCTAGTGCATTATATAAGCCAAGGCGAGGCTAGTCGATAAATTATTATGACATTACTCCTCATACCCTTAGGTCTTAGGCCACAACATATGATCTTGAGATAGATCAACTCTTGTAACCCTATATTCATAAAGATCAACCAAGCATGAAGTAGGCTATTACCTCGATAGAGAGGGCCCAAACCTGGGTAACATCGTGTCCCCTGTCTCCTGTTACCCATCGAGCCATGACATGCAACTTGGGACCCCCTACCCGAGATCCTCCGGTTTTAACACTGACAATGGTGCTTTCATTGAGAGTTCCGCTCGGTGATCGGCAAAGGATCAATGGCTCGTCGGCAGATTAACTGCGATGTCGGCATCTTCATCACCGGCTCGGCTGGTCACCTTGCTTTGACCGAAGACTGCACTTCACGTCAGATCGTCATGTTCGGATGTTGACATTCATCAACATCAACTCCGGTCTCTCTCAAGATCATGGAGGAATCATCCATGGAACCGGGGGACTCAACATCAACATTGCCCTCGTGTGACCGTGCTGTTTTTCTAGACGACAAAATTGTATCCGCTGTCAACACCTCCTCGAGCATCAGTTTGATGATTCCTTTGGTGGAATTATGAGGAATTAAGTCTACAACAACCATGCAAAATTTCGTCAAGTTCTGATGCAGGAATCTCCGACAATCTACGATATTACCGGAGCCCTGTCAAATCTGGATGGGAATATGGACAATTTTAGGGCGTGGTCTCCAGCACCAAGCTCGGATGTCCTTTGGAAGATCCAACCGTTGATCGGCTGTGGAATTCCTATATCTACCACCCCTCAAAATTTTAGCTCGATCCGACAGTCCAAACTCCGGGAACCTTCCGATTAGTGAATCACTTTTCGGATCTGTTTTCTGCACGAATACGGATCCGACCGGAATTCATGTTTCTTTATGAACATCATATTGGACAACCTTTTTAAAGGAATTTTGTTCTAGGGTATTGGGCGTTGTTCTTAACACGTGCCCATAAAATTTTAAGCCTTCTCTGAGGCACTCCTCACCATCGCGTTGGTGTCAAACAAGTCCAGTAACATTGCTCCATGTCTGCCGACCTGTGCTAGACAGATCGTCGCATCGTCAAACCGAGCCTAACCTTAACGGATCATCAGCTCGGCAAGCCGAATAAGAGTTCGGCATCGCGAAGGATAAATCATCACCAACTCCATCGCCCCATGGATTGCACGGGTTAGGCACGCCGACATCATCGTTCGGTCATTTCATATATCCGGCATAGACCACGTCACAAGTTACGACCAGCGTCGGTATGGACGCATTGTTGCTTCTTCAAACTGATGTCCATCACACTGAACTGCTTCAACACCTCGGCTAACATGGCAGCTGCAACGTCTCCTTACCGACCCGCTCCGTCATCTCGGCTAGACCGAGGACTTTGCACACTGCTTTTTGTGTCCGGAAGTATTCTGCCGAGCTAGGAGTTGATCCTCAGGCCGATTTTGCGAATCACCTTGAGTTTGAGGGGCTACTGGTGTCAGCGGTCCTGTATCATCCTTCAGGTGCATATCAGGTTTTTGACTGATACACACCTTGAGGGCTAGTGTCTATATATCTCAGCAGAGAATAAATTGCACCAATAAAAAATGTTAACGAAAAATCGGCCCGCAGTCGGGGTGGTGCACCACCTCAGAAGCAGTCTGGCATAAAGCTCGGGTGCCAGTGGCTAGCTCCACAGAGGGCATTTCCGGCATTAAGCCGGCTAAACTCCTTCAACTTTTTTGAACCAACGTGATCTATGACACCTCCGATATAGTCTAGCGTTGGAGCTTGGACATAGTCTGGCATTGGAGCTCGGATACATTCTGGCGTTGGAGCTCGGAAGCGGTTCGATGTTGGTGCTCGGCTGCAAAAGATACCTCGAATACAGTCTGGCGTTGGAGCTCGGACACAAGAGGACACTGCTGCCCGGGAACAACTTCAAACCTGAGGTGTGGCATAAAAATAACAAGGCATTGATAAAGGCCAATAACTTAAAGGGGATCCTTGGATACCCGACGTTTAAACTCTTCGGATTTACTTCGGCGATCCTCAAGATCGAAGATGAGAAGATTTGTTGAACCAGTTTTCAAGACCGACGACCGAAGATGAAGAACATTTCGGAAGGATCGAGGAGCGTCCCCAACTTGAAGACCGGTTGAGGGAGTCTCGGATTAGGGGGTGTTCGGATAGCCGGACTATACTTTCAGCCGGACTCCTGGACTATGAAGATACAAGATTGAAGACTTCGTCCCGTGTCCGGAAGGGACTTTCCTTGGAGTGGAAGGCATGCTTGGCGATACGGATATGTAGATCTCCTACCATTGTAACCGACTCTATGTAACCCTAACCCTCTCCGGTGTCTATATAAACCGGAGGGTTTTAGTCCGTAGGACAGAACAACAACCATACCATAGGCTAGCTTCTAGGGTTTAGCCTCCTTGATCTCGTGGTAGATCTACTCTTGTACTACCCATATCATCAATATTAATCAAGCAGGACGTAGGGTTTTACCTCCATCAAGAGGGCCCGAACCTTGGTAAACATCGTGTCCCTTGTCTCCTGTTACCATCCGCCGGTTTTGACACCGACATTGGTGCTTTCATTGAGAGTTCCTCTCTGTCGTCGCCATCAGGAAGGATGCCTCATCCCGTCTTTAAAGACGGCACCGTTGCTAAGGGAGCTTTGGCTGTCGGCCAAACTCTCCGGCTAGGCGGTTTTCTTATGACCGCCTATTCGGCTTCTGCGCCAACGATGACCTCTCGGGCCATCAAAAACAATCTTCATGTCAGCTCGGAACTTGCCGAGTAGTGAGATCCAATGGAGCTCTCCTACATAAACGAGCTCTTGGATCGCATCGCCGCCCTGGGAGTCGCTACAGATCACGACCAGATGGGGCTTAAACCCCATCTGAGAGAGATTAACTCTCCCCAAGTCACCCATCACGTTGCCGTGATAGAGGGACAGTGCGGCGACCCTTCGTCTATCTTAAGGACTATCTACATCCGGATTCCCGATCCCTCCAAGCCGGATACCTGCGGAGGGGAGGATATCACTCAAGACCTGAACTTAGAGTCAGGCGACGGGCTGGATTCATTGGACAACATCCAAGAATCCAAATTTCCGAGTTTGGAAACTCCTCGGCCTCCGAGTATCAAATTGGGTGGGGTTTCGGATTTAATTCCTCCCACCCACCTGAACATAAGCGATCTATCCCAAATCAGGCAAACGCCCGAAGAAACAGTACATCATTACTGGGCCAGATTCCTCTTGGTTAGGAACAGGATAAAGGATTGCCGCGAGGAAGACGCAATCTCAATCTTCTGCAATAATTGCATGGACAAGTGAATCCTCAACGCCATAAGTCGCTGTGATATTACACGCTTTGCTGACTTGGCATACATAGTACAAAAGTACTGTGCGATGGAAAGTGCCTGGAAAACCGAAATAATTTTGTGACGATCCGGCCCTAAAAACAAACCCAGTCCGAAATAAAAGGGTGCATCATCGCCAAACACCCGGGTCAAACACCAAAAAGCAAAAACCCTCTCCAGGGCATGGAACCGTACTGGAAGGATGGCCTAATGGACCCTGTAAAATTCACAGTACAGAGGGCACCACACCAACCCACAGCCTTAGAGCATGTTGGATACTCCGACAGGTGGCCAAAATTGGGGAAGATCTCCTAATTCCGGAGGCCACAGAAAGCCACCCCAGGGACACCAATACGGTATTAACAGTCTTCGAGACTTTCGCATCAAATAATATGCGAAAAAGAACACTCCGCAGCCTTGCCGAAGTCTACCAAGTAGCAACAATAAACCCATGGAGTGACACGGCTATTACTTTTAATGCCAGTGATGAACCTAAATTCCGAACAGCCCGAGCACAGCTTAAATATCCTAAAAGGATTCAAACCTGTCAAATAAGCCCTTCGGCATTTTTCCGAACCTAAGAGACAGGCCATGGGAGAGGAGCTAGCCAAGCTATTGGAGGCCGGATTCATCAGAGATATAAAACATCCGGACTGGCTAGCAAACCTAGTAATGGTACCAAAGAAGGACAAATCCTGGTGCCTGTGTGTTGATTTTAAAGACCTTAACAAGGCTTGCCCAAGGGATCCCTTCCCCCTCCCCCGCTTCGATCAAATTATCGACGCTACCGCAGGACACGATTCGTTGTGTTTCCTCGACGCATATTCCGGCTACCATCAAATTAAGATGGCAGAGTCAGACCAAGCCGAAACGGCATCCATCACACCATACGGCCCATTCTGCTTCAACACAATGCCCTTCGGGCTCAAAAATGCCGGCGCAACGTATCAGCGCATGATTCAAACATGTCTGGCAAACCAGATCAGCAAAACCGTGGAGCCATATGTAGATGATGTGGTCGTCAAAACAAGACATGTCGAATCTCTAGTAGACGACTTGAGGCTCACATTTGATAACCTCCGAACATACGACATCAAGCTCAACCCAGAAAAATGCGTTTTCGGCGTTCCAGCCGGAAAGCTCTTGGGCTTCATTGTATCCGGTAGAGGAATTGAAGCAAATCCAGCCAAGATCCGAGCTCTGTCACAATTGGATATGCCAAAGGACCTCAAACAAATAAAAAAATTAACCGGATGCGTGGCGGCTCTAAGCCGCTTTATCTCCCGCTTGGGAGAAAAGGCACTACCCCTCTACCGCCTCCTTCGGCGCACCGAACACTTCGAGTGGACGGATGCAGCCATGGCCAGACTCGACGAAATAAAAGCCATATTGGCAACAAACCCAGTCCTGGACGAGCCAAACATTGGCGAACCAATGCTATTGTACATTGCAGCAACACATCAGGTTGTAAGCGCAGTGCTCGTCGTCGAATGAGAAACGGACGGACACAAATTCCCCCTTCAAAAGCCGGTCTATTATGTGTCCACTGTCCTCACTCCGTGCAAATCACGGTACCCACATTATCAAAAGATTGCGTATGTGGTATTCATGGCATCCCGGAAGCTACGACACTACTTTCAAGAGTTCAATAACAGTAGCCTCGGAAGTACCACTTAACGACATTATAAACAACCGTGACGCAATGGGCCGAATTGCAAAATGGGCCATTGAGCTCCTCCTATTAGACATAACCTATAAGCCACGGTGAGCTATCAAGTCGCAAGTTTTCGCCGACTTTGTCGCAGAATGGACGGAGGCCGGACTCCCTAAAGAGTACGACACATATTCAAATTGGATCATGCATTTCGACGGCTCCAAGATGTTGGCCGGTCAAGGGGCTGGCGTCGTTTTGGCGTCCCGCACAGGAGACACAGTTCAATATGTACTCCAGATTATGTACACATACTCCAACAATGCATCCGAATATGAGGCCCTTTTACATGGCCTCCGGATGGCAGTATCCATGGGCATTCAACGCCTAGAGGTGCGAGGGGATTCGAACCTCGCGATATCCCAAATAAATGGAGACTCCGATGCCAAGGATCCAAAAATGGCAGCTTACCGCAACGTCGTCTTAAAAATGTCAGCTCGGTTCGAAGGGCTTGAATTTCACCATATAGCCCGGGAAAATAATCAGGCGGCAGATGTCTTGGCACGCATCGGAGCAAAATGCGATGTTGTCCCCCCCCAACATCTTCTTGGAAAGGTTGTTCAAGCCATCCGTAGTATGGGAAGGGGAACCGAACCCGGACCCAACTGCACTGCCCGACACCGAACAATCTGACATAATTGGAGGCTCTGCCAATGAAATCACACCTTCAGCCCACGCAATAATGGTCGTCATCGCCCCGTGGACACAACCATTCCTAGCCTACGTTACTAGGCAGGAACTCCCAGAGGACCAAAACGAGGCACGCTGCATAGTGCGGCGATCTAAAGCCTATAAAGTCCATGAGGGAGAGCTTTATAAGAAAAGCACTACCGGAGTCCTTCAAAGGTGCATCTGCGAAGAGGAAGGGCGGAACCTGCTGGCCGAAATTCACGTCGGACTAGGTGGCCATCACGCTGCAGCTCGGTCCCTCGTAAGCAAAGCTTTCCGTACAGGCTTTTATTGGCCGACGGCCCGGGCAGACGCTCAGGACTTAGTCCAACGATGCGTCGGTTGCCAGCTTTTTGCAAACCAAAGCCATATGCCACCCACCGCCCTCCAAACTATCCCCATCGCTTGGCCCTTTGCGGTCTGGGGGCTTGACATGGTTGGACCCCTTAAAGGCGGAACCCACAAGAAAAAATACTTACTGGTCATGGTGGATAAGTTCACCAAATGGATAGAAGCCAAGCCCGTTAAGACGGTCGAATCCGGACCGGCGATAGACTTTATATCCAGGGTTGTACACCGTTATGGCGTCCCCCACAGCATCATCACTGACAACGGCACGAACTTTACGGCCGACGAGGTAAAACTCTGGTGCAAAAACATGGGCATCAAGCTCGATTATGCTTCCGTCTATCACCCACAAACTAACGGCCAGGTCGAACGAGCAAATGGTCTTATCATGAGCGGCATCAAACCCAGACTAGTGCGGTCCCTCAAGGAATCTAACACGCACTGGGTAGAGGAGCTCGACTCCATACTCCGGGGGCTGCGGACCACGCTGAATCGCACCACCGGATACACACTATTCTTCATGGTGTACGGCGCAGATGCAGTTTTGCCTTGCGACATAATTCATGACTAACCTCGAGTGTGCATGTATGAAGAAAGACAAGCCGAGCTCGATCGGCAGGACAGTTTGGACGCATTGGAGGAGGAGCGTGACGTGGCAAAAGCCCGTTCCGCATTCTATCAACAGCAGGCTCGAAGATACCAAAGCAGAGAAGTACGGGCCAAAAATTATAACATTGGCGAATTAGTTCTATGCCTGCCGGACAAGAAAAAGGACAAACTCAAGCCCAAGTGAGAGGGTCCCTTCATAATTGACCAAGTCCTGACTGGTGGAGCGTACCGCCTGCGAGACGCATCGGTTAACCGACTCGAGCCGAACCCATGGAATGAAGCCCGTCTCCGAAGATTCTATGACTAGCGCCGGACTCTGTGTTCGTCTCGTTCCTCTGTCCATTTTTTACATACTGTCTGTCTTACATTTCTCTCCTTCTCCCCTCCCTTTCTCTTATAGCCTTTAAAGGCTCATCAAATAACGTGCTATTCGCACTCATTAAACCTGGGGGCTTCTTTTAACAGAAGCTTATTTATACAGGCTTTATGCCCAACGCATGTGTTACACTTCCGCATTTACCTTTTATTTCACCATTATATGCATCGATATGACTTAAGTTTTGGCCAAGCTGGGTTCCCTGGCTCCTGTGCTTACCCCTACGTTCCCGATTGTTGGACTAGGTGGTAAAGGGAGCACCTCTGCGATTGTTACTGCCGGGTCAGCCGGATGTGTACCTCAGACTGGGTGAAGCCGAAAGCTAGCGTTCTTAAGGGAATATTCGGTCGGTGACCTAAAGATGATCTTTTCACTTATTTATTTATGCGCCCCCAGATGCTTTTTCCTGCGTCTTTTTTGCAGAACGGACATGCACTTTAGGGCATGCCTCCCAGGGAAAGGAACCCTTAACGGAACTATTCTCCCTGGAAGATGTTTCTTACAAACCATGTAATATAACATAACTAGTTGGGCACTTGACTGTTCAAGCATTAATGACCCCTACGCTGGTCTCCATGCATACCCCGGTTCTTATATAACCGCGAGGGTATTCTGACACACTCCGGACCCTCAGGTCCCGAGGTTGAAGCGAAAATGTCGGCCATGACAAACGATCTACAATCCGACTAGAAGGCATTTCAAATGTCAATGAAAATTATATAGTCATTTTGACTGATTGTATTCCTCTTCAATACCATCTAACAAGTTGTCTAGTTTACAGTCCTGCTGGGAATACTTAGCGGCCAATTCTACTTGGCCATATACTAAGCTTACAGGGATCTCCTTCCCATCGGGCCCCACAGGTCCGACCTCGGCCATGTGGTTGGGGTCAGCCTTCGTGTACCGCGTCTTCACCATGGCCCAGGCCTCCCTAGCGCCTTGACGGCAGGCCGATATCTTACACAATCGGAAGCGCCGCGGCGCTCCCTTCAGCTTCTCTGCAAGCTCTCCATGGCCTTCGGGCATGGAGATGGATGGACACAAGGCCTGGGCGACACCTTGCATCACCTACCGAACTCGCTCGTGAAGTTGCAAGAGCTCGGGAAGAAGGTCACCCGTAGAACTGGGCATCTCCTCTGCAGGACAACCTGTTAGCACACCTACAGACATTACTCTGTTAGTCGACTTCTTCGCCGAACTTTTTTCAAAGGTTCGCTCAAGCAATAACTAAATATGCCGCATCGAAGCCGTTGATTCTCCTTCACGGAGTCTGACAGCTGGGCACGAACATCTTTCAGTTCAACGCCCAGCTTCGTGTTGGCATCTTGGAGATCATTCTTCTCTTGCCTCACCCTTGTCAGCATGCTCTCACCAGCCTTTAACTGGAATAGGAGTTGTTGCCTTTCCGGATCTAATCCGGCGCCGTCTGCAATTTCGTTTGTCAGATTTGCACACACGCCGCACTTCAAAAAATACTTATATATTGAAAGTATATATTACCAACGAGGGTCTCCTTGGGCTCCCCTATCGCGGCTAGTGCGGCCTCAAGCTGGGCTTTGCACTCTTCTAGCTCCTGGGACAGTTGGGTATTCTTTTCCGCAAGACCCTGCCTTATTAAATGATCCTTAAATCAGTTCTTTTAATTGCTTCAAGTTTCGGGGGCTACTGATATATATAACCATTAAAATTTCTCACCCTTATGTCTTTTACATATTGCTCCGTGGCTCTGGCTAGACCATTTTTAGTGGAACAGAGGTACGCATCTCCCGAATTGAAGGCATCCAACGCCTCTGGGGAGAAACAAGCGTCCCGGAGAACTGTCCGGCGATGCCTGTGGTTCAGGGCACTCTCCACCTCCGAATTAGTGGCAGACAACCTGTCCGCATCCTCTGTCGGAGGAGCGTCCGATGCGCGCCTCATGTTCGCCTCCACCTTCGGACCAGGCTTTGGAGCCTGGCTCGTGGAGGCGCGATTGGCAGCCTCTCCGGATATAGTCCGGCGAGGTCTCTTTGTCCTAAAGAGAGCACGAGTGTTAATATGCCTTGAAGGCATAACACCTGGAATAAGAGGGCGCGCCATACCTTTGCGCTGACGCCTCGGTCCGGACTACACCTCTTTTCTGCCCACGGGGCCCTGCAGCCACTTGTTGGCTCGTCGCCGCAGGTTCGGCCTCCCGTCTCAAAAACCTCACCTGCAAAGCGCGGTTGTAATCAGGAAACTGAAAACATGAGATGGCGGACCCCTTTTCGGGGTACTGGGACTTCGATCTCAGTTACCTGGGAGGCCGGGATTAGCCCTGGGTAATCGCCCGTAATGGCCACCAAGGCGTCATCCTCTCTCAATTGATGGAACACTCCATCAATCAGTTGCACCGATAAGTCCGGATCCTCTTGGGAGGCCGGGTCGAGGGACCGTCCCGGATCCTCGGGCTGTGGAGGAGGGCTGTTTATTTCTTTAACAGCCTGGTGCAGTTCCTGCGTTGAAATCGTTAGACTGTACACTTAAACAATGGGAATATAAATTGGATGGGCTAGTAAAAGTGTCCACTTACCCAACTCGGAGGATTGTACATAGTAAATCCGCCCTGTGGGTTGACGCGGAGAAATTCCTCCTCTTCTCCCTTGTACAAAGCGGACAAGATCTTCCTCAGGGAGGCAGCCGAATCCGGTCCCTTATGACCGTGACGGGTGGCGTCATCCTCCCCATTGAAGTCCCACATGGGGTGGCCTCTATACTGAAGGGGCTGCACCCCCCGCATGATGCATGCGGCCATGACTCCTATCATGGTTAGTCCGGAATGAGCTAATAATCTTATCCGGCCCATCAGGTAAAGGACGTCCCTGTCACTTTCCCTCTGAGGTCTCCGTGGATGCCAGCTTAGGCGCTTATTCAGGGGAGCTGTGTCGAACTCAGGAAGGCCGATCCGAACAGGGTCCGGCAGCGGGACGTCCTCGATATAAAACCATTCCGAAGGCCAATTCTCAGACGCCTTCTTTGGGGTTCCGGATAGATATCCGGTCCCGGCGATGCGCCACACTTCAGCTCCGCTCACTTGATATATTGACCCCTCCTGAGAATGGGGCACCAGGCAGAACAGCCTCTTCCACAGCCCGAGATGAGCCTTAACACCCAAAAACAGCTCGCGGAGGGCTACGAAGCCCGCGATATGCAATACGGAGGCACGCGTGAGATTGTGTAGATGGAGGCCATAGAACTCCAGGAGCCCCCGGAGAAACGGATGGATTGGAAATCCGAGCCCTCTTATTAAATAAGGGACAAGGCATACCCGCTCTCATTTGGAGGGATTAGGGGCGCTATCCGCTTGCTGTCCGCCATTATAGGTGGCAAGACCGGCTCGAACAAGGACCATATAGGCCGGGGGGAGAAATCCCTTGGTCTGGAGCGTCACTAGCTCACTATGCGGGATGGAGCATCTTTCCCAATCTCTAGGCTGAGGGCCGGAAGGGTGAGAGGAGGAGTTGCGACGGCTGGCCATTGTGGAATGGACCTTTGTCGGATGCGCTCTGATGAATACTCGCGGGGGGGAGAAGGTGTGGTTGGGATCTAAATCCACGTCCCCTTAAATAGGCGGCTCATTTACGCGGCTAGGGGTGTGAATGTAAAAACACCCAGACTTTTTGTATTCATTTGACACGTGGGAGACGGCCATTATTGGGCGTAGAAGCCAAGGAGCGCAACGCTCACATGAAACCGGACTTTATTCAACAGGTACACGGAATTTGGAGGGGAAGCCGCCTTGCAATGCCGAAGACAATCTGCGCGCCGGACTCATCGTCATTGAAGCCTGGTTTGGGGGCTACTGAGGGAGTCCCGGATTAGGGGGTGTTCGGATAGCCGGAATATACCTTCAGCCGGACTCCTGGACTATGAAGATACAAGATTGAAGACTTCGTCCCGTGTCCGGAAGGGACTTTCCTTGGAGTGGAAGGCAAGCTTGGCGATACGGATATGTAGATCTCCTACCATTGTAACCAACTCTATGTAACCCTAACCCTCTCCGGTGTCTATATAAACCAGAGGGTTTTAGTCCGTAGGACAGAACAACAACCATACCATAGGCTAGCTTCTAGGGTTTAGCCTCCTTGATCTCGTGGTAGATCTACTCTTGTACTACCCATATCATCAATATTAATCAAGCAGGACGTAGGGTTTTACCTCCATCAAGAGGGCCCGAACCTGGGTAAAACATCGTGTCCCTTGTCTCCTGTTACCATCCGCCTAGACGCACTATTCGGGACCCCCTACCCGAGATCCGCCGGTTTTGACACTGACACCGGTTCAGGGGGCTACTAAGGTTGTCCTGGACTAGGGGGTACTCACCACATCGTGTCCTGACTAGGTGGATCGGGCCGAGGACCCCCATGGCGGTTCACTCATTGGCCACTTCGGGAGGCCCATACCGCATACAAGGAGTATTCCACAAGACTTTGTGATCAAGACAAGGACTCCTCTCCACCAACGTATTCGGCTATGTCGGATTTCGGTCTCCGCAAAACCCTTATGATTCGAACACAGGGGCGTGACGAAGATCTCTCCCACTACACGTCTACCTAGCGCCTCGCTCTTCTCCTGGTGGTGGGAATGGGATGCAAGCAAGAAAGCAAACAAGTAGAACACACAAGAGTTTACCCTGGTTCAGGTCACCTTGCGGTGTAAAACCCTACTTCCTGCTTTGGTGGATTCGCCTTGCGAGGGCTGGAGTATGACAAGTACAGTGGTTTCCTGAGCTTAGGAGGCGAGCTCAAGAGAGGTGAGGAGGCTAATGTTCTAGCTCCTTTGCTTTGCTAAGTCCTAATGGGTTGGCCTCTCAATCATGGGTTCCTCATCCTATGCTAGGAACCCTAGCTACTTATATATACGCCTAGGGTCCTCTTCCCCCGAAATGTTTAGGCGGGAAGGAAATCCCACAATGGCCATTTGAGCGGGAACACAAGGACGCTCCTATCATGACAAAAGGTGGTCTCCGCCTGCAAAGAGAGCAGGCGGTGACACGGTGGTGGGCTCGGCGATGACATCCTTCCTGCCTTCCTTGCCGTCTTCGGTCTTGTTGCACCAAAGGGGAAACCTTTGTCTCGCCCCTCGGGAACCTGCGCCTGTGCCGTCTCCTTTGCACCGATATGGAAACTGCGCTTGCTGGCGCGCTGGCACCCGCTGGTGCCTGCTGGCACGGTTCATCATGGCTTGCGTCACTGCCCCCTCCTGAGGCAGCCCTTGCCTTGACATCTCCTCCCCCCCCCCCCCCGAGGCAGCCTAGCTGAGGCCACTCTTGGGGAGAGGTCTTGGTCACCCCTCCGGAGCAGCCTAGGTGAGGCCGCTCCCCGAGTATGTCTTGATCGTTCTCCTCGCGATGGCAGGCCCCCTCGCGAGGGTCTTGAGCAGTTGGTCGATCAGCTAGGCCCTACCTGGCCGTACCAGGAACGCGACGTGGGCCACAGACAGGCAAGTCTGGGTACCCTAGTTCCCAGTACGCCGACAGTAGCCCCCGGGCCCAAGGCGCGGGCGGAGTTGGCTTCATTGAGAGTTCCGCTGTGTGATCGGCAAAGGATCAATGTCTCGTCGGCAGATTAACTGCGATGTCGGCATCTTCGTCACCGGCTCGGCTGGTCACCTTGCTTCGACCGAAGACTGCACTCCGCGTCAGATCGTCATGTTCGGATGAAGACCTTCATCAACATCAACTCCGATCTCTCTCAAGATCATGGAGGAATCATCCATGGAGCCCGGTGACTCAACGTCAACATTGCCCATGTGTGACCGTGTTGTTTTTCTAGACGGCAAACTTGTATCCGCTGCCACCACCTCCTCGAGCATCACTTTGATGATTCCTTTGGTGGAATTATGTGGAATTAAGTCTACAACAACCATGCAAAAACTTCGTCAAGTTCTGATGCAGGAATCTCCGACAATCAATGATATTACCGGAGCCCTGTCAAATCTGGACGGGAATCTGGACGACTTAGGACGTGGTCTCTAGCACCTAGTGTCGGCGTTCTGGGAACGGGGGTCCCCAGACTTGCCTTCCTGCGGCCTGCGGCGTGGCTCGAAAGGGGACCCAGCACGGCCCATCTTCATCAGCACGAGACCCAAGACCCTCGCGAGGGGCCAAGCCTCGCGGGGCGGACGACACGGCGCTTCCTCAGGCACGGTCTCGTCAGGATAGCTCACGAGGAGGCGGAGAGATCAAGGCGGGGTACCTCACGAGGTGCCCATGACACAAGCCATGACGACCAAGGGTGCCAGGCGGGCGCTAGCCTGCGCAGTGTCTCCCTTTCCTCTTTGGTGCAAAGGGGGCTAAGCGCAGGCGAGAGGATCAAGCAAAGGCACACATTTCGGTGCAACGAGACCAAGACCAGTCCAACGGTGGGAAGGAGGTCATCGTGGAGCCCAGAACGGCGTCACCACAGGGCCTTTGGCAGGCGAGGACCAACTTTTGTTAGGATAAGTGTACCAGATGTTCCTCTTCAAATTGGCTAATTGTTGGCGCCCTTCCCGCTCAATATTTGGGAAGAGGCCCAGGGCCTTTGCCTATAAATAGGACTAGCCACACCCAGAATAAGGCATCGACGAATTGATCGGCAATCAGACACACACACACACAGAGAGAAGGGCGGCTGAACTCCCCCTAGCAGTTCATCGTCCCAGCTAAGAACAGGCCCTCGCGAGGCTGTTCTTCTTTGTATTGTTCATCATCATCAGCCCAAGAGGCAATCCACCCACCACAAACTAGAGTAGGGTATTACACCACAATGGTGGCCCGGACTAGTATAAACCCTGTGTCTCTTGTGTTGTTCTTTCTCTAGTTAGATATTTGCGAGAGGGAGGGGTAGAGGGCATAATCTCCGCACGCACCCCAGAGTTCAAACCTGAAGGGTCTGCCGGAACCTGAAATCCGACATTTTGGCGCGCCAGGTAGGGGTGCGCCGGAATTTGTCTTCCACCGCTCCGTTCTCCTCCGGCCGTCGCATCCATGTCTGACGCTCGTCGGGCCCGCGCCGAGCGTCGGGCCGCCATCGCTTCCCACGTCGCCCAGGCGGCTCCCGTCGGTGGGCGTCCTCATCGTTCCCCGTCGCCCGCCATCAACGCCGCTACCGGCCCGGCGGGGAACGAGCAGCAAGCGTCGTCTCAGCATCCGTCCGTGCGGCAAGACGGCCGCACCGCTACTCCATCGCTCACACCAGCTGGCTCTTCGTCCCGCGCGCTCCGTGCACCCTTGGAGGCTCGAGCTGCGCTCATCGCGGCAAACGAGCTCCTGCGCTACCGTCCCATCGACGACGTCTACAAAGAGTGGCTCGACCGCGTCGCCGAGCTTGTCCTCGCCGTAGGGGGCTCTCCTGCACCGTCGGCTCCGCTGCGCCGCACCCCGCCCCCCGCACGCAATGAAGCTCCGAGGGCGTACCAGCCACCTCCTCTCCAAGAAGACGCCATGGCTCCAAGGAGCGTGGCCCCTGGGCGGAACCCGCTCTGTCAGGTGCCAGCCCAGCAAGAACGGAGCTGCCGAGAAGCCCCTCGACCGCAAGAGGCTACCCGGGCACTCCCTACTCTAGCTCCGGCACGTCAAGACCCCGCGGTGCTCCCAGCTGCAGCGCATGGGGACCCACAAGGCCAAGCTCTCCCTCAACCAAAGCCTCCCGTGGCCAGTAATGGCTGCCGCGCCTACACCACCGAGCTGCGCAGCGTCGCATGGCCCGGCAAGTTCAAGCCAGACCTGCCTCCTCGCTATGATGGCACGACCGACCCTGCAGAGTTCCTCTAGCTCTATGAGCTGGGCATCGAAGCTGCCAGCGGGGATGAAAAGGTCATGGCGAACTGGTTCCCCATGGCGCTCAAGGAAGGAGCTCGCACCTGGCTCCAGAACCTGGCCCCAGGCACAATCTCTTCCGGGGACCAGATGCGCACCCGCTTCATCGCCAACTTCCAAGGTACTCGCGAACGGCCTCCCGCCGTGAGCGACATACGCCGCATATAGCAACAACCCGGAGACCCTACAAAAGTACATCCCGCGCTTCAACAGTGCGCGCCTAAAGATCCCCAAGGTATCCGAGGAAGCCATCATCTCAGCCTTCTCCGATGATGTGCGCGACATCAAGATGAAGGAGGAGCTGGCGATGCATGAAGACCTGTGCACCTCCCTGGAGCTGTTCAACTTAGCGACCATGTGCGTCAGGGCTGAGGAAGGGCGTCTCTCCCTCCTTGAGCTGTCCGCCGCAGACCCAGAAGAGAAGAAGCCCAAGGCCAAGGACGAGAAGCGCAAGGGGGCTGCCGTTCTCGCGGCGGAACCAGATACCAAGCGGGGCAAGGATCTGCCCGACTCCTCCAGGGGCAGCCGGTACTGTGTGTACCACGACCTCCACACCCACAACACCAATGAATGCCAAGAGCTCCGCACCGTGCGAGAAGGAAGGATCGGCCATCGTCCTGACCGCACTGACCCAGGCTACGACCGAGGAGGAGGAAAGAACGCAGGACGCTGGGAAGACCGTGGCCCACGCCAAGTGTGGCGTGATCAACCTCGCGAGGACCGCTGGCGAGACCTGCCTCGCGAGTGGGACTGGAGGGATTAGCCTCGTGAGGATCGCCCGCAGGGCAACGCATGCCTCCCCCCACTGCCACCTCAGCCGAGGAGGAACGAGGACCGCCATCAAGACAAGGGGGCTGGGGACTTCCAGGAGCCATGCGCAATCGCCTGCATCCTGGGCGGAGCTCAAGCCCCAGCCTCCCAACGCATCTTCAAGCAGTTTGCCCGCGAAGTGAATGCCGTCCTCCCCAAGCTCGAAGCAACGCGCCCTCTCAAGTGGTCGGCGTGCGCCATCACTTTCAGCTCAGCGGATCAGCTCAAGTGCGCGGCCACAGCCGGGGTCCTCCCAATGCTTTGCTCCCCAGTCATCAGCAACGTACTAGTCACCAGGACCCTCATCGATGGTGGAGCAGGGATCAACATCCTCTCCGTGGAAACATTCAACAATCTCCAAGTGCCCTATGACCAGCTTCAGCCAACCAAGCCCTTTTCCGGAGTCACTGACGGTTCCATGATCCCGATCGGGCAGGTCCGCCTCCCTGTCACCTTCGGGGCCCGCAACAACTACCGCGCCGAGCTCATCGACTTTGACGTCGCCCACATCTGCCTGCCGTACAACGCCATCCTCGGGTACCCAGCACTGGCCAAGTTCATGGACGTAACTCATCATGGCTACAACGTCCTCGAGATGCCAGGAAGTGACGGAGTCATCACGGTGCCATGTGAAGAGAAGGATGCAGTGTGTTCCCTGGAGCGAGCCTTTCAGGCCGCGTCACTAGAAGACCCAGATCGCGGAAGCAGGAGGCTTCCCGACACCACCCCCAAGAAGAAGAAGGCATCGTCCGGACCGGCCCCTCAGGAGGCAGCTCCCCCAGGGCCAGCGTCTGCCTAAGGGGATCCTCCTTCCATCGCATAGGAAAGCGCGCCTGGCGCCCTCCTCAGGAAGGGCTCGGGGGCTCTCACCTGGAGGGCCACCGACCTGGCCAAGGTCACGAGGGAGGCGCTTGGGCACCACGTGGAGGCATGCTTCGAAGCACGTTTCCCCCAAGAAGGAGCGAGGCAAGGAAGGTCAGATCAGCAGGAGTTCATCAACAAGGCCGTCCAAGAACTACAGGAGTTAAGAATCATGAGAGGTTGCCGCCGTTCACCGGCTGTGGCTCCCCGTCCAGGCAAGGATGGTGGGCTGCCTGTCTGCATCGACGTACCAGGGCTCAATCAGGTCGCCACGACGGAACGCCTCTGGCTCCCGCAAGTGGGGCATTGTGGAGGTCCACCCCACAGCTATGTTCGCATGCCTAACGGCTTGCCGAGCGTGGCTGTTGCGTACCTGCGCCTCATGAGGGGGATCATGGAGACTCAGGAAGACAGACGTTCCGTAGTCCTGGCGGAGATGGAGATGATTCGCGAGGAGCCACCAGCGCCTCCGGAGCCTCCTGAGGCCCCTGGGCCTGGGGGCTCGTGAGGATCGGCTTCCGCAGCCTATCGAGTCTGCTGCACCAACACCACTTCGTCCTCGACATCTTCAGGTGACATCTTTCAAGCTTCATTTCCTGCTGGTAACGCCCTCCCAGGGCTGCATCATTCCCAGGCCGCGTGGCTTCGTCCCTGCGGCATGTATCCCTTTTTATTTTTCGGTCATTAGCTTGCTTTGTTGGGGACGCCCCTCTGGCTGCATCATCCCCAGGCCACTCGGGCCAGGCCCAGTGGCGTGTATCTCCTTTGCGTTTATTTCCAACTATGCATTCGCCTATCATGCTTGATTACTTGATGCCTGTCCACGGCACCTCTTCTTCTCCATGTCGACCGCTTGCACGTTAAAGGGGGGTACCTGAGCATCGCGACTCAGGGCTCTTACTGGCTCTCCAACCCTCACCCTCTGGCCTTGTCCACGGCATTGCGACCTGGCATACTAGCGATGGCTAAGACAAGCTCGAGGGCCGGGACCCGAGGACGTAGAGTTGTCACGACCGGTTTTCCAGACATTAATTTCCAGAAAATGGCCGTCGTGCTCACCAGCCCCAGGATTACTGTTAGCTGATGAGGCGCCAACTTGTTACAGAAATTCCAAGCAAAAGTACAAAATATGTAGTACAAGACCATTGTGGCCTATGAGTACATTAAATGGTTTCTGGTTGTTGAGGGCGGAAGCGGTTTGTGGATCACCACGGCCTATGGGACTCCATTTCCCACAGGAACAGCTAACCAGGTTAACTCCTATCTTCGCGAGTCTGCTATCACCGTTGCTTAGGTTCCGAGGCTGTCATCGTGTCGCTCCTCTCTGGGCAAGAAATCTGGCCAAGACAATAGCCAGGGACAAGCCAGTGAGTACTTTGAATGTACTCACAAACATTAAGAACACAGGTATAATGTAGCCACTGATAATCATGCTTTGCAATATTCTTATGCTCACTTAGTTAGTCATGAAAATAAATATCTTGATGCATGCAAGCAGGTTATTCATATGCAACCGGAAATTTATGCAATGACCAAATATAAATAAGGTGTACCGATCTGATGTCTGAAGCGACGTCTCGAAAGGATAGTGAAAAAGAGTATGCCACAGTCGGGCGTCTCAGCGACACCACATAAAGGGCTTTAAAAGAAATGCCACAGTCGGGCGTCTTAGCGACACCACATAAAGGGCTTTAAAAGAAATGCCACAGTCGGGCGTCTTAGCGACACCACATAAAGGGCTTTAAAAGAAATGCCACAGTCGGGCGTCTTAGCGACACCACATAAAGGGCTTTAAAAGGAATGCCACAGTCGGGCGTCTTAGCGACACCACATAAAGGGCTTTAAAAGAAATGCCACAGTCGGGCGTCTTAGTGACACCACATAAAGGGCTTTAAAAGAAATGCCACAGTCGGGCGTCTTAGCGAGACCACATAAAGGGCTTATATGAAAAAGAAATTATCATAGTGAATATCCAAGAGGTGGTACCGTCCCAGGGGTATTCTTTATTTCAAAATCATGCAAAATGGTTAGTCCATAAAGATAATAATAATCATAACCATCATATATCACAAGTCATAATCAATATTCGAGTTTTAGTGGTTTCTCCTCCGAAGACCGACACTAAGACCGACACTTGACCCATCCTAGACTGTAATCCTTAACCATGGACACGGCTATTCGAATAGGTTTGATCTCTGCAGAGGGTGTACTCTTTACCCACGAGTAACGGATTCCTTTAGTCCATCAAGACTAATTCCGTCTACGGTCTTTTAATTGAAAACACAGCTGACTTGCACACACTAGCTCAACTCACCGGTGTCTGGAATCACCCACGACACCTGTCAAGCAAACTCTAAGAGGGGAGGCTACAACCTCGACGTAGCATGGGATCAAATTTCTATTTGCGCGCTCTAAGGGGTATCCCCCTCTCGGTCCCAACCGGATACACCCATGCCCCCGGACCAGGTGGCATGCCTACCGGATGCAGCCGGTATCTTCCACCATGGCCTCTCTGTACGGTGTGTGCCAAGACAGGGGTTAGCAACTTACTGAACCATACCCCACCTACGGTAGGGACTAGTGGCAGTACGAAACAAGTATGGGGGTTACCGGAACAAGACTCGATCTATGGCCGACAAAGGAGGCTTATAAAGGTTCCCTACATGGTTAGCACAACAAAAATACTTCAACCAACAAATCACCACCCATCATACCTTACCATGCCATACCGGATATAACCGTCCCGACGGAGACCGGCGACAAGCTCACGCCTACCCAAGGCAGAGGCTTTCCCGGATTCCTTTCCGGCATGCATGTAAGATACATGAGGATGATTGCCATTACACGAGTATGCTTATTTCCAATAGCAAGGAAATCCACATAATGCATCCATGCAAAATATCATATCACATGAAATAACACTACTCCGAAACGAGGTGGTATTTATAAACGTGTCAATCATCGCACTAACATATTATTCCGGGGTTCAGAATGCTTGCCTTAAAGGTGTGGAGAGGTGGGGGTGCTGTCCAAAACTTTTGGAAGTTTTTCTTCTCTTCCAAAATCCTATTTCAAAAAAATATGCAAACAACACATATTTCAAAAACAGCACAAAAAGTTGTTTGGAAATTTTTTCAAATAAATCTTAAAATAAACTATACAACATTTGAGAGATGTAGGAAAAGAATTAATTCATTTGGAGTTATATTTAAAAAGTTACAGCCGGTCAAAATTTAGTCAAATCTGTTTTTTTTTAAATAAATATATAAAAGAAAACGATTCGGACAGAATACGCTTTCGGTGTAGGGGAGACGTACTGTGGGGTTTACGCTTCCACTTAAACACGTAGACGGCGCGGGTGCCACTGACAGTGGGTCCAGGGGGCTCACTAGTCAGGTTTGACTAGTCCTTTCTCCCTCTCTTTCCTCTGTCCCGAGCGGAGGCGGAGCTCCGGCGATCATCGCTGGTGACTGGCGGCTCCTCGCGGGGCTTCGAGGGCGGGGATGGGTCCGCCACTCCAGTGCGATCTTCTCGGTGGTCGCCAGGCAGGTGGGGGCGGCGGGAGCTGCCGGCGGCGAGCTTCGCGGTGGAGGAGGCTTCGGGAGCGAAGTGATTTCTGGGCCACGGTGGTTCCCGATCAAAATTGAGTAGGGGGTTGGGTTCGTGGGAGGAAGGGCAGTTTTCTGGTGAAGAGAACGGAGCAGGGGAGGCCTTGGTGGCGCCGGAACGGCCGGGGCAGTGGCGGCGACTGGAGTTGCCGGAGACGGGGAAGAAAGCTTCCCTGGGTCGAATGCGAGCTAGGGGAGCGCCATACGGGTGGCCTGAGGTCGCCTGCGTGCTCGGGGGAGTTCGGGGACCTCTTTTATAGCTCGACGAGGTCGGTGCTGCAGCGGTGGGGATAAGAACGGCGGCGAACTGCCTCTCTGTGCTGCAGGGCGACGTGGCGGCGACGAGTGCTAGTGGACAAGGCTGCGGATGAGCTCGTGCTGTGCCAGGGGCCAGGTGGCGAGCCGGGGTGGCTTGGGCGGCGCTAGACGGAGCAACGGCTGTCGGCCGACGCCGGCGTGCCGCCAAAAACGCTCTGGCGGTGGCGCTGTTGGTTGCCAGGGCGGCTTGGCGCGATGCTGTGAGGAGGGTAGTGCGTGGCGTGGCGCCGTAGAGCGAGCCAAAACCAGGGGGGCCAGCGTGTTGGCTCGGCAAGGTTTCGTGCAATACAAACGCTCTGGGTGCGTCCAGTGCACGCACGGAAGGCGTTCGACACAATGCCGTGGCATGCTACAGGTTGCGGGTGTGGCTGGCAAGGAACAGGGCTAGGTTAGAGATAGAGGGAAACCCAAGGGACAAGGTGGCTTGGTTAGGTGGTTATGTCCATAGTGCAAACAAAATCCCATGTCAAAACTGATCATGCCCACAGGGTGTTTGATAAAATGCTAAGGTCATCTAGGTAGTTCTTGGAGGGGTCAATTTCTCCAGATCAGTGTCTCTTTAGATGCAAGAGAGGGTGGTAAGGTTCATCTGGCAAAAGGAGAAACTTGTTAGTGCAATTTTTGCAAAACTCCAGTTCTGGACAGAAGGTAAATGGCATCACAACATGGTCAAAAGTGATCCAATGGTTGCATTCTCCTGGACATAGGGGTTTGGTAGGGTGGTCTACAAGTAGAAAAAGGAATCATGGGTAAAGGAGCAACTAAAAATGTGGTTGCTGTACAAACCATCATGTTGGACTAGAATGAAGATGAGGTTGATACACTCAAAATTGGGTTTTTGCATAAAGTTGAAACATATGCTGCTACTAACATCCCAAAATTTTGGTGGAGGCTAGAAGCAAAGATTTAAAAGGGTTGCTGTGCAAAACTGCTCACTGGTCCAGAGAGGGAAAACAGGTGCACAGCTCAATTTATTTTATGAAAAGGAGTTATTTTAGTATAAAAGTGTTTTAAATACATCACATGAAATCTCCACATTTTGGAGGGATTTTTGAATAAATACTTAATGAGGTTGTAGTTCAAATATGGCCATTTAACCTGTAAAAACCATTTTCACGAAAATAAATAGCAAGCAAATTAATTATGTAAATTTGTTCTACTAATAAAAGAAAAGTTTTTCTTGAGAGGTTTAAACAAGCCCAAAAACATATTTGAAAGGTTCTTTTTTTGGGGAAAAACTCCATAATGACCAAGGGAATAATGGTTCAAAAATAAAAAGGGAGCTCAAAAAAATTAAATTTTTAATTCCTGGCAAAATTTTAATTAATAAAACAAGGTCAAAAAATTTGGGGTGTCACAAGAGTGCCGGCATCTAACCAAAATTGCAGGAACACATCGCAAGATACGGCCCAATGCCAGGCGCAACCCGCCTAGAGGTAGGGCCCCATGAGTCCCGCGCTGGCTCACGGGTGCCCAGATACACCTCACCTAGCCCTACCGTGCCGACCACGTGTCAGGGCGGGGCTGTACACGCCCAGGGGGCTCCTCCCGGAGGGGAGCCCCCTCCCACGTACCAGTGTAAGCACCATGCTCCGCGCTGGCTGACAACACTGCCAAGGAGCGGCTATGCCCGTACACATGCGAAAGCGCTATGCTCCGCGCTGGTGATAAACAACTGAGGGTGGCCTCCGGGCCGCATCAACCTCAGGGAGCTGAGAGCTCAACGTCTAGCCTCATCGCAACGCCTCCCCTCGGGAGCGCCGCGCGAGGGGGCTAGGCATGGGGGCTACGCCTGGGTCACGCCCAGACGTACGCCACCCAGCCAGGCCCCTCGGGCCTGGTTCGTCGCGCGTCTCTCCCCGAGTGGAGCCAAGGTATGAAGGCCGTTTGAGCGTCAAGGGGGACCCCTGAGCATCGCGACTCAGGGGCCTAACTGGTCCCGTAGCCCCTCACTCCTTAGTTCCGAAAGGCTATGCTGGGTGAGGTACGCGCGGGGCCGG
This sequence comes from Aegilops umbellulata, assembly GCA_032464435.1. NCBI lineage: Eukaryota > Viridiplantae > Streptophyta > Magnoliopsida > Poales > Poaceae > Aegilops > Aegilops umbellulata. The sequence continues at coordinate 144,757,924 of CP136059.1, read as the reverse complement.
GCTCTGCAGACGTAGAACGGTTGTCCCGCTTGCCTCTCACCTCATCGCCCGCTGTTTGCGCGTCAAGGGGGACTCCTGCGCATCACGACTCTGGAGCCTAACTGGCTCCATAGCCCCTCACTCCTTAGTTCCGAAAGGCTATGCTGGGTGAGGTACGCGCGGAGTTGGGCTCTGCAGACGTAGAACGGAAGATACACCTACATCACACTTCCCTACTTGTTGTTCGTGCGCCAAGGTGGACTCCTGAGCATCGCGACTTAGGAGCCTAACTTGTCACGTAGCCCCTCACTCCTTTGGTCCCGTCCTGGTTTCCGGTCGGGGCTAATGCTGGGTGAGGTACACGCGGGGCCGGGCTCTGCCGGCGTAGAACACAAGCAAGTAGGAGGAAAAGCATAAAACTCAAGGAATTTAAAAGCAAATATTACAGTCCATACTGTCATCTCAGTAGCAAACGCAAGTTTAAATGCCTCCCCGAGGCGTGATGCATGTGCAGGAATTAAAAGCAGAATAGGAGCGGTAGCGGAGTCACTTGTCGGCGGTGGGGCAGCGCGGCGTGGCTTCGCCTCATGGAGCAGCAGGGACGGCAGCGCCTTGCTTCGGCTTGGTGCTGAAGGCCCAGAACTTCCCCAACAGCGCCTCTGTGCGCCCCTTCACGGCTTCGACAGCGGCAGCAGCACCCTCGCCACTCACCAGCTCCAACAGACTGTCGAGGTCGGCGCTGGGATCGCGAAGGTAGATGTGGGCGAAGATCCGCGTCAGCGCAGCAGAAGACAGGACACGCGCCTCGGCCTCGGCCGTGGGGCCAAGGCCAAGGGCGACACCCCCAAGGGCACGAACCAGGAAGGGAAGCATCTTGGCGGGGCCGTCCTCGGCGCCGGCCAGCGGGCTCTCCAGCCCGCTCTCATAAAGCATTTTCAGCGAAGCACGAGCCTCCTTCTCCATGTCCGCGAAGGCCACGCGATCCTCGGCAAGGACCTGGGCTTTGCCGTCCAGCTCAGCCTTCGTCACCCACAGCTCCTTCTTCAGCGCGCCTAGACGGCCGCGGCGCTTCTTGAGCTTGGCCTCCCGGCCCTCGATGGCCGCCTCGCGAGCCTTCATGCCTTCTTCCTGTTCCTGGCGAAGGTGGACCTCCTTCGCGATCTGGTCCCGTAGGCCTTGCAGCTCGTCCTCCAGCTCCTTGCAGCGACCACGGACTTCAACCACCTCCCCAAGGGCCGCGTCTCGAGCAGCCTTTGCCTCGAGGGTAGCCTCCCTCTCTCCATCGCAGGCCATCGAGGCCTGAACCAGCACCGCCCGAATCGAGGCATCGGAGCAAATCCATCCCGAAGCCAGCTCCAGGCGCCCGGCCACCAGGCGAGGGTCGGTGCAAAGAAGATCCTGCCACAGCCTGTCCAGTCCAGCAGCAGCACGCTCCAAGACGGCAGGAGGAGTTGGGGAAACAACGGTCGGTGGAACGGGAGGAGAAGGTAGCGGCGGCGAGACCACAGCATCCTGAGGCGGAGTCTGCTGTGCCCCAATGACTGTGGTGGCGGCAGCAGCCATAGGCACCTCGGGAGTCACTTGGGCCATGGGGGTGGGCTCGCCCCAGCCAGCTTAGCCAGGCCTCGCGAGGACGACCGGGCAGGAGAAGCCCGTGCGTCACGGTCACCTTCCCCCGTAGGCGGAGGCGTTGCCGCGGATGGGGCCTCGGGAGCCCCCTTCGGCTTCTTCGCCATGAGCGCCAGCCTATTCAAGAGAAGCAACCATCAAGCCTCAGCAGCGGAATAAGAAATAAAAGACAAGGATCAAGTGCTTACAGGTCGTCGCCGGTGAGCTCGGGCAGCCTCCGGCCAAACTTGAAGCTTGAGAGGCGGCTGGAGGGATCAACCTCAGAAGCAGAAGGCGCGTCTGCGGATCGCCCCGGAGCCGGGGCGGACCAGCGGGGGATCAACCCGGTCCTGCCCTTCTTCGGGATCGGAGGCGAGCTCCCGCTACCCAGCACGTCATCGTCCTCATCATCATCGCTTGACGAAAGGCGGAGAGTGCGGGGCCTGCGCCGGGAGAGGGGAGCCCTCGACTCTCCGTCAGTCGCCTCAGAGTCAGGCCCCTTTCCCCGCTCCTCTCCGCCCTCCTCTTTGCTGGAGTCGTCGGAGGACACATCCACCAGTCCCTCGGGAGCCTCCGCGGGCACGGGCCCGTCCCCGTTGAAGGCAGGCATGGACTCCACCACCTGCTCCCAATCGTCGCGGAGCATTAAGGGCGTAGGAGCACCCTCCAACCTCGCTACATCGCCCCCGGCCAGAGATTGGAGCACCGCGGCCAGGTCTTCGCTGCCCAAGGCCACGGGGCTCGGATGAGGCCTCCACATCGGGGGTGAGTACCGCCGAAGCGGATCCAACTGGTGCTCCAGGAATTCCCTCAGCAGCGACACGCTGGTCTGCTTCGCTGTCGCCATGCTGGCCGGCCTCGGATCCGCGTCCATCCTCTCCAGCACCAGCTTCGCACGGGGGTCCGTGAGCTCCGCTCGGCACCAGTCGCTGGAACTCGCGGGCTGCTCCTTGGGCAGGATCAGCCGCGGGTGAATGCGCCCGGCGTCTACCAAGACCCACTTGCTCCGGAAGCCCTCAATCCTCTTCCCTGGCTTCGAAATGGCAATGGTGCCACCGTACGCGATAAAGCTCGCGCGCGCAGAAGGAGAACCCCGAGAGACCCGGAGGGAGAAGTAGTGGCACAGTAGGTCCACTGAGGGCTGCACCCCTACGTGAACCTCGCAGTAGTAGGCGAAGATCGCCAGAAGAAGGATGGAGTAGGGGTGGAGATGCAGAGCTTGTAAGTTGTAATGGCAGAGGACAGAGAAAAAGAACTCGGAGAAGGGAGGCACCAGACCCGCAGTAATGGATCTTACAAAGAGAGGGAAGAAGGTGCTCCCTCGGCCCTCAGGAGTGGCGGAGCCGACCTTGAACACCTGCGCCCCGTCGATGCCCTGCACCGCCGCCATTCGGCGCAGCCGGGCAAGGCTCGCCTCCGACAAATTCGGCAAGTCCAAGGCAGGCGAGAACCAAGCTTCGGCCGGAGGCTGACTCGGCGCCATGTCTTCCTAGGTCACACGGGTGGAGTAGATCTAGGAATTTGGAGGAAGGAAGGAGAGGCGCAAGAAAGGGGATCTGAGCAGCGACCAGAGAAAGAGAAGAGCAAAGCCTGGGCAGATGCCGCACCTTTAATAACCTGTGCGGTTGCGGAGGCACTCACATCCAATCAACCGCCATGTGGCGCCCAAGGCCGCAGGCTGTTAGGGCCCGCGGCGCTTCGCCCTTGCCCTTTCGCCTCTCAACACGGCCAAGTCCCGGCGCGCCTTAGGCCCGGGGCTACTGTCGGCGTTCTGGGAACGGGGGTCCCCAGACTTGCCTGCCTGCGGCCTGCGGCGTGGCTCGAAAGGGGACCCAGCACGGCCCATCTTCATCAGCACGAGACCCAAGACCCTCGCGAGGGGCCAAGCCTCACGGGGCGGACGACACGGCGCTTCCTCAGGAACGGCCTCGTCAGGCTGGCTCACGAGGAGGCAGAGAGATCAGGGTGGGGTACCTCACAAGGTGCCCATGACGCAAGCCATGACGACCAAGGGTGCCAGGCGGGCGCCAGCCCGCGTAGTGTCTCATTTTCCTCTTTGGTGCAAAGGGGGCAAGCGCAGGCGAGAGGATCAAGCAAAGGCACCCATTTCGGTGCAACGAGACCAAGACCAGTCCAACGGTGGGAAGGAGGTCATCGTGGAGCCCAGAACGGCGTCACCACAAGGCCTTTGGCAGGCAAGGACCAACTTTAGTCAAGATAAGTGTACCAGATGTTCCCCTTCAAATTGGCCAATTGTTGGCGCCCTTCCCGCTCAATATTTGGGAAGAGGCCCAGGGCCTTTGCCTATAAATAGGACTAGCCACCCCCAGAATAAGGCATCGACGAATTGATCGGCAATCAGACACACACAGAGAGAGACAGAAGGGCGGCTGAACTCCCCCTAGCAGTTCATCGTCCCAGCTAAGAACAGGCCCTCGCGAGGCTGTTCTTCTTTGTAGTGTTCATCATCATCAGCCCAAGAGGCAATCCACCCACCACAAACTAGAGTAGGGTATTACACCACAATGGTGGCCCGAACTAGTATAAACCCTGTGTCTCTTGTGTTGTTCTTTCTGTAGTTAGATCTTTGCGAGACGGAGGGGTAGAGGGCAAAATCTCCACGCACACCCTAGAGTTCGAACCTTAAGGGTCTGCCGGAACCCGAAATCCGACACCTAGCTCAGATGTCCTTTGGAAGATCCAACCGTTGATCGGCTGCGGAATTCCTATATTTACCAGCCCTCACTATTTCAGCTTGAACCGACCGTCCAGACTCCAGGAACCTTCCGACTAGTACATCACTTTTCGGATCTGTTTTCTGCGCGAATACGGATCCGACCAGAATTCATGTTTCTTTTTAACGTGATATTGGACAACCTTTTTAAAGGAATTTTCTTCTAGGGTATTGTGCGTTGTTCTTAACATGTGCCCATAATATTTTAAGCCTTCTCTGAGGCACTCCTCACCATCGCGCTGGTGTCAAACCAATCCGGTAACATTGCTCGACGTCTGCCGACCTGCGCTAGACAGATCGTTGCTTCGTCGAGCCGAGCCTAACCTTATCGGATCATCAGCTCGGCAAGCCGAACAAGAGTTCGACATCGCGAAGGATAAATCATCACCAACACCATCGCCCCACGGATTGCACGGGTCAGGCGCGCCGACATCGCCGCTCGGTCATTTCATATATCTTGCATTGACCACGTCACAAGTTACAACCAGCGTCGGTATGGCCGCACTGTTTCTTCTTCAAACCGATGTTCATCACCTCGAACTGCTTCAACACCTCAGCTGACATGGCACCTACAACGTCTCCTTACCGACCCGCTCCGTCATCTCGGCTAGACCGAGGACTTTGCACATCGCTTTTTGTGTCCTGAAGTATTCTGCCGAGCTAGGAGTTGATCCTCTGGCCGATTTTGCGAATCACCCTGAGTCTCAGGGGCTACTGGGATCAGCGGTCTTGTGTCATCCTTCAGGTGCATCTCAGGTTTTCAACTGATACACACCTTGAGCGCTACTGGCTATATATCTCAGTAGAGAATAAATTGCACCAATCAATAAAATTGATGAAAAATCAGCCCGTAGTCGGGGTGGTGCACCATCTCGGAAGCAGTCCGGCATAAAGCTCGGGTGCCAGTGGCTGGCTCCATAGAGGGCATTTCCGGTATTAAGCTCAGCTAAACTCCTTCAACTTTTTTGAACCAACGTGATCTATGACACCTCGGGTATAGTCTGGCGTTGGAGCTTGGACATAGTCCGGCGTTGGAGCTCGGATACATTCCTGTGTTGGAGCTCGGAAGCGGTTCGGTGTTGGTGCTCGACTGCAAAAGATACCTCGAATACAGTCCAGTGCTGGAGCTCAGACGCAAGAGGACACTGCCGCCCGGGAAAAACTTCAAACCCGAGGTGTGGCATAAAAATAACAAGGCATTGATAAAGGCCCATAACTTAAAGGGGATCCTCGGATACTGTCAGGACCCCGATTCCAAGTCACATCGGCCCAGCCGGCAACACCTCATATTACTTTGCGGCCTCACGCACGGTAATCCCACGGGTGTCGCCTTACCATGGCCCGGGACCGTTTGCGCCTTCTGGCTCACGTATATGATAGTGTCGCTAGCATCCATATGACAGAGAACCCGGGCCGACATGGCTAGTCGTGGACCCAAAGCGGCACTAACCTATGAGGACAGGCATACATGAATCACATCGAGCATGTCGGTCATCAACGTGTGATTTCGGGCTATAGCACTGGGCTAACAGGACTCCGGTAACCCGTGCTGTAGCAGGCTAGGAAGGACTTCGGAAGTCACCGCGTGACATTTCCCCGAAGGGACAGACATAGGAACGAAGTGAATCACATGCCGGCCAGTAAATTGTTCCAAGCAGTAGTGCAGGGCTAGCAGGACTCCGGTGAACCGGGCTGAAGCGGACTACTATCGCTCAGAAGCACTAGACTACATTTCCCCATATGATAGCCTGCCAAGGATAAACAACTAGATAGTCGGATCCAACTCATACCAAGCATTTCAATCATACACACAATATGCCCGATATGAGTAAATACAACATGGCATCACAACATAACTCTACAACTCAAGTACTTTATTTAAAAGGCTCCGAAGAGCCATACATATCATCCATACATGTAGGGGTCACATGACCCGACACTCAAGTCATACAAACATACAAGCACATGCGGAAGCAAAGTAGTCTGAGTACATACACTAGAAAGAAAGAAGGCTTGAGAAGCCTATCTATCTACATCGACCCTTCACATGTCTTGGATCACCACCTGGGTGATAAGTCACTCGTCAACGTCGAGGTCTACATAGAACCCATCAGAGGGGTTGGTGTTGTCATCTGAAAACATTAATTATAGCAACATGAGTACGGAGGTACTCAGCAAGTCTTACAACAGAATCCTACAATACATGCACATTCTCAAGAAGGTAGTGGAGTTATTGCAGCAAGCCAGCTTTGACTCTTGGCTAAGCTATCCTACGACAGACACAACTTGTAAATCATTTGTCGCACACGAGTCCACTATCACCAACACAATACTCCACCGTGGATCCTCTCTCGTCAACCTACGAGAGGGCCATCCTTGGTACTCGCACTTATCTTGAGGCTTTTAGTAGTATCCATTCACTTGTCTATGAGCTGTATAGGTGACCAAGTAGTCCTTTACCGCGGACGCGGCTATTCGAATAGATTATACCCTGCAGGGGTGTACTTCTCCACACACGCTCTCACCACTTATCGCCGCTACACGACGTGTACTCGGCAACCTTCAAGCGGAAGCCCAGCGAGGGTGTCGGCCACGACCTGACTAAACACACGAGTCCCTAGTCCAGGTTTATCGCCTATTCGGGTTCCATCCGCAGGGAGTCCGGTCGAGGTTTCCACTAACGGCCCCGAACGATGTGTGCAGGGTTCCCGAGACACCAAACGAGTGAATCGGTACACCGTGCCACGTGCCTACCGCAACACAGCCCACCCCTATGGTCAGCGCTGCGTGCGGCCCCCAGCATACTACAAACACCAGAAACTACTTTGCAACTCCCGGACAGAGGACAAGTGTGGTTAATAAGCCGAGAGGGTCCATTGGTTTCGGGCCCAATGCGTGGTAGTAGCTGAATCTTAAATCACACACACAGATCTCAGTTCATAGGGACGGCCTCAATGAAACAACCCATCATGTATTCCTACATGGCCTCTCATCGATTCCTTTACCAAATCGTATTCAACACTTCACTCTTGCTACCGACACAACCTTTCACTCTAGTTCATCATCCCGATGAGCCAGACCTGACACAACTCTAAGCATAGCAAGCATAGCATGGTAGGAAACACACACACATATGGCTCAATCAACTCCTACACATGCTAGTGGGTTTCATCTAGTTACTGTGGCAATGACAGGTCATGCAAAGGAAGTGGGTTCAGCTACCGCAACACACAACAGTTTGAATCGCGTTGTCTTAATGCAGTAAACGAGAGCAGAAGCGAGAACATGGGTTTGTATCGGAATGATCAATGGGTTGCTTGGCTGATGGAGTGGTAGTGGGATACTGCCCTTCAGTTGGATACTCGTGAATATCCTCGGAGGCAGAACCTACCACGAAGAACACATCGGAACACAATCAACACATGACGATATGCAACAATATGATGCATGCTATGACATGGCAACATGAATGTGTCTTGGCCTAATGCAAGCTAAAACAGAAAGGAATGTGCTTATTTGAACCAAAGGTTCAAGTGTTAGTTCATTTAACATAGCCATTTAAGTGCATCATCTTGTATTGCTTAAACAGCAAGGTTAACTTTTCTGACATGCATGAAACTAGTACCAGTGGATAGATTGGATTTTTCTGATCAAATTTCATATATAGATCTTTTCATTTGGAGTTACAGATTAATTTCTATGAATTTTTGAAGTTTGAACTATTTTCTGGAATTTTTTGTATAAGAATAATTCGAGTAAATCAATTACTGCGTCAGCATTACGTCAGGATGACGTCAGAGGTCAACAGGGTCATCCAGGTCAAATTGACCAGTGGGTCCCGCGTGTCAGTGGTTAATTAAACTAACTAATTTTAATTAAAACTAATTAGGTTTAGTTAGCAGAGGGGGGACACTTGTCATTGACTCAGAGGAGTCAACCTGGGCCCACCCAGTCCATGTCAACGGTCAAACCCGCCGGCGTTTAGCCGTCAGCGAGGCCAGACGCGGTGGTGGAAGTGCATCAGTGCACTCCGGCGACCAAATGGATGGCGGAGGGCACCTACGGGTAGCTAGGGACAAGCCGCAACGTTTGCTGGTGGCGGTTAAGCTCGGGGTAGCCGGAAACGTCGCCAGCGACGAGCTAGGCGGTCGCCGGAGTCAGGTGAGGACGGGTCGGAGGTTGTGGGGCACAGCGAGGTGCGTGGAGTGGGGCGGTGTGCTCATGGGGATGCGGTGAAGTCATTAGACTAGGTGGTGTGGCCGGAGTTTGGCCGGAGACACGTCGGCGACGAGCTCCGCGGAGATGCGTACGGGTGAGCTTCCTGTAGTAGCTACGGTGCACGAGAGGGCAAACGGAGAGGATGGGGAGGTGCAGCAGCTCACGGCGGTCACGTAGGAGCAAACGGCGCGGTCGGGGACGAGCTGATGCGGCGGCAACGGCGAAGTGGATCTGCGGCGGTGCTCGGTGAAGATGAGGTCGAAGAAGACGAAGCAGGGCTCACGAGCGCTCGGGGCTCGGGCTGCTCGACGGAGTCGACGACGGTGGAGTTGTTTGACACGGTGGCTCGATGAAGGGACGATGGTGGACGTGGTTTCACGGTGGCGCGGGCACAGCAGTGTCGGCCATGGCGGAGGGAGAGCGAGGGAGAGAGGGAGGGGGCGAATGGAGGTGTCCAGCGGTTCGGGGTGGCGACGTGGAGCTTGTCCAGACCAGCAAGGCGGCGAGGGGAGGAAGCAGGGCGGCGGCCAGCTGCGTGGCGCGCGCTGAGCTCGCCGTCGAGCACCTAGCTGCCTGCCTGGCGGGGACGAAGCAACTGGCTGGCATGGGCCAGCACAGCGCTGGGCCGCCAGGTGGGCAGGCTGGTGGGCTGCGGCCAGGTTAGTTTCCCTCTCTCTCTTCTAGTTTCTGTTTTTTTCTATTTTTCTGTAGGTTTGTGGCATTAATAAAAATAGCTAGGTACTTCCAAAAATCCTGGATTTAACCATGGTCTATGTTTAGAATATATCCAATAGCCTACACTTATTTCCAAAATTATTTGAACATTTAAAATATTTACTAGCATTTAAATGTCCAAAGGCAAATTACTTATGAATTAATCCAGTGACCTTTGGTTGACCTAGAAAATTGTGCACCAATTTTGCCAGAGGTTATAACCCAAGACAAAGAGGGTGAACATTTTAGAAGGGCATTTCAGGTTCATTGAAATTATTTTTAGTAAACCCTAGTTGATTTCAGGGGGGGTGCTGGGGGTTCTGCCTTCCCCATTTCAAGTTTCTGATGAAAGAAGACATGATGCAACACTCTAATGCATGGACTAGCTAGGATGTGACAACTCACCCCCACTCAAAAGAATCTCGTCCCGAGATTTAGGATCCGTCGGGAAGAAGGTGGGGTACTCAAGTCGAAGACGATCCTCCCTTTCCCATGTAGCTTCTTGCTCGGAATGGTGTGACCATTGAACTTTGAGAAACTTGATATTCAGGCGTCGAGTGGTACACTCGGCTTGATGAAGGATACGAACGGGGTATTCTCGATATGTGAGATTATCTTGGAGATCAAGCGTTTCGTGGTCCACTCCACGGATAGGATCCGAGAAGCAACGCCTGAGTTGAGAAACGTGGAAGACATCATGAACTCTGGAGAGATGCGGAGGTAGTTCCAGTTGGTAGGCAACTTCCCCTCGTTTGGCAAGAATGCGAAAGGGTCCAATGTAACGAGGAGCCAACTTGCCTTTGATACCGAATCGATGGGTTCCCTTTAATGGTGTAACCCGAAGGTAAGCCATCTCGCCAACTTCATAAACAATAGGCTTATGCTTGCGGTCATACTGACTCTTTTGTCGAGATTAGGCTGTTTTCAACTTCTCACGAATAATGTGAACCTGCTCTTCTGCATCCTGGATCATATCCGGGCCAAAGAGTTGTCGTTCCCCGGTTTCTGACCAGTTGAGATGCGTTCGACATTTTCGTCCATAGAGAACTTCGAAAGGGGCTTTGCCCAAGCTAGCTTGATAACTGTTGTTATAAGCGAACTCGGCGAATGGAAGGCACTTCTCCCAATCCATACTAAATGAGATGACAGAAGCTCGGAGCTTATCCTCCAGAATTTGATTAACTCGTTCTACCTGACCACTTGATTGAGGATGGAAGGCGGTGCTAAAGGAGAGACGAGTTCCCATAGCGTTTTGGAAACTTTCCCAAAATCGAGAGGTGAAAAGACTTCCACGGTCTGAGTTAATCTCCAATGGAACACCATGAAGAGACACTATTCGAGAGATGTACAAGTCAGCTACCTGGCTAGCGGTTATACTCTCTCGAATGGGTAGGAAGTGGGCTACTTTGGAAAGACGATCGACAACAACAAAGATGGCATTATTCCCTCTCTTGGTCCTGGGAAACCCGGTAATGAAGTCCATACCGATTTTATCCCATTTCCATTCAGGAATTTCCAAAGGTTGCAGGGTGCCAGCAGGCCATTGATGCTCTGCTTTAACGCGACGACAGACGTCGCAATTAGCAATGTATTGAGCGATTTCTCTCTTCATCCTAGTCCACCAAAACCTCTGGCGTAGGTCTTGATACATTTTAGTACTACCGGGATGAATGGTGAGAGGGGATTCATGAGCTTCCTTAAGGATCAATCGCCTCAAGTTGCGTACCTTGGGAACCACTAGGCGGTCTCCAAAGAACACGACACCTTGATCATCAATGGAGAAACAATTCGCAACCCCTTTCTTGATGTTTCTCTTGATGCGGGAGATTCCAGGATCCACCTTTTGTGCCTTGATGATCTGATCTGTAAGGGTAGATTTCGCCACCAGGGTGGAGAGGAATCCTCGAGGAACATGTGGAGGTTAAGCTTACAAAATTCCTCGTGAAGAAGTGGTTGACTTTGTTGTAACATCAGATTGTTACAATAAGATTTTCGACTTAGTGCATCAGCCATGACATTGGCTTTGCCTGGGGTGTAAGTTATTCCTAAGTCGTAATCCGAGATCAACTCGACCCAACGTCTTTGCCTAAGATTCAAATCTGGTTGGGTGAAGATGTATTTCAGACTTTGGTGATCAGTGTAGATTTCGCAACAATTACCAAGAAGGTAATGTCGCCAAGTTTTGAGTGCATGGACTACAGCTGCAAGCTCTAGATCATGTGTGGGATAGTTATCCTCATGTGGACGCAACTGTCGAGAAGCGTAAGCAATCACATGATGATCTTGCATGAGTATGCAACCTAGTCCTTGTCGCGAGGCGTCGCAATAGATAACAAAGTCCTTAGAAAAATCTGGTGGTACCAGTACGGGAGCAGATGTCAGGCGTCTTTTCAGTTCCCGAAAGCTGAACTCGCACTGCGGGGTCCACTTGAACTTTTTATCTTTCTTGAGGAGTTCGGTGAGAGGCTTATCAACTTTGGAGAAATTCTCGACGAAGCGGCAGCAATAGCTCGCTAAAGCAAGGAAACTCCGAACTTGCTTGACCGTTTCAGGTGGAGTCTAGTCAAGGACGGCTTGAACTCACTCGGGATTGACAACAATGCCCTTACCAGAGATTACATGGCCCAGATAGGTCACTTCTGGCAACCAAAATTCACACTTGGAGAATTTGGCATAAAGGCGATGCTCTCGAAGTTTCATCAATACTAGCCTTAGATGTTCGGCATGTTCTTCCTCATTCTTGGAGTAGATGAGTATATCATCGAGGTAGACCACAACGAATTTATCCAAGTACTCCATGAAGATCGAGTTCATTAACCGAGAGAAAGTGGCTGGAGCATTGGTTAAACCGAAGGACATGACGGTGTACTCGTATTGGCCATACCGAGTAACAAAGGCCATTTTGGGAATGTCCCCGTTCTTGATTTTGATTTGATGGTAGCCCAACCTCAAATCCATCTTGGAAAAGACTGAGGATCCAGCGAGCTGATCATACAGATCGTTGATCCTGGGGAGCGGATACTTGTTCTTGATAGTGACCAAATTGACAGGTCGGTAATCTACAACCATCCGATCTGTTCCATCTTTCTTCTTGACGAAGAGGATGGGGCAAGCCCATGGAGAAGAACTAGGACAGATGAAACCCTTTTGCAAGGACTCATCGAGTTGTTTCTTAAGCTCGGCTAGTTCTATGGGTGCCATCTTATAGGGTCTTCTAGAGATTGGGACAGTTCCTGGAACAAGGTCTATCACGAACTCGACATCTCTGTCAGGTGGAACACCTGGCAGTTCCTATGGAAAGACATCCGGGAAGTCACGCACTATCGGGATATCTTCAAGGTCTAGAAGGGGGTTGGCATTTAAGGAGTAAAGTTGTCGCTCAGACACTCGGGTCAAAACATTGACTATCTTGCCTGATGGATGGGTGAGTTGAACAGTTCTAGTAGAGCAATCAATCTTAGCGTAATGGGCTGACATCCAGTCCATACCCAAGATGATGTTTATGTCTGAGGACTTGAGAGCTATTAGTGACGCAAGGAAAACCAATCTGTCAACAAGAATTTCATTTCCATGGCTGATTCTAGAGGTTTGCCACTTAGAACCAGGGGTTTGAATTACCATGGAGGTGGGCATGTCACAAAATGTGGTGTTGTGCAATCGAGCATAGCTCTCAGAAATAAATGAATGAGATGCTCCAGTATCAAAGAGAACAGTTGCCGGATGGCAATTAACAAGGAGCGTACCGAGAACAACGTTGGGGTCCTCCTGAGTCTCCTCGGCTGAAACGTAGTTGACATGGCCACGAGCAGTGGTGGCCGGCTTGCCGTAGAGCACCTTTCCTGCTGGCTTGCCACAGCCAACAGACTTTCCGAACTGGTTGGGGTTGTTCCGGGGACACTCGCGGATGTAGTGACCCGGCTCCCCACACTTGAAACAGGTTATCATATTGGGGTGTGGAGCAGCATTAGCAGCAGGGCCACCATAAGTCTTGGGCGGTACAAACTGCTGGTTAGGGTGAGGCGCCTCAAAGGATGGCCTCGGAGTGAACCTGGGTGGCAGAGCAGTGTTTGGAATCCAGACCCGGCGCTTCTGAGATCCAGAGCTGGATGAAGATCCAAAGTCACGGGAGTGCTTGCGTGAAGCTTCGAAATCAGTCTGCCCTATCTCAGCACTGATGGCCTTGTTGACTAACTTCGGAAAGGAGGTGCAATCGTGCAGACGAAGGTCACGGCGAAGCTCGGGGCTAAGTCCCTTGCGGAACCTTGCCTGCTTCTTGGCGTCGGTGGACACCTCTTCGGGAGCATAACGTGCTAGATTTCCAAACTCTCGACTGTATGCATCCACAGTCAGTCTACCCTGGGTGAAGTTGCAGAAATCCTCCCTCTTGCGATCCATGAGGCCTTCTGGGATGTGATGCTCACGGAAAGCAGCATTGAATTCAGCCCAAGTAGTGATTTGGCCGACCGGGCGCATAGCCTCATAATTTTCCCACCAAAGGCTAGCAGGGCCTTCGAGGTGATAAGCAGCAAAGGTGACTTTGTCTTCTTCAGCTACTTTGGCAGAACGTAGCTTGTGGGCGATGCTGCGAAGGCAGTCATCCGCATCGAGAGGCTCGACGGAATGATTAAACTTTGGTGGATACAGCTTGACAAAGTCATTGATTGACACCAGGTTGTTTCTCTGCTGGCGTGCACTACTCTGCTCAATCCGCTCCAGAAGCGGTTAGTCTCACGTTTGTTTCGTTCTGCCTCCGGCATCACTTCGGCCAGAGAAGGAGGTTGAGGCAGGTTTTCATTCCTGGCTGCACTAGCTTCACCCTGCTCCGGAGCAGCAGGGTTGCTGCGGGTGTTGACCATCCAAGGAAACAAAACTACGGTTTAGACCAAGATGGAAAAATCTGGGCAAGGAAATGCAGGGCGTAATGGATAAAAAGGAATGCAGAGATGTTCATCCATATGACATGGTAATATAGAAACTGCCATATATATACCAACGGTCATACACACCATACATAGTTTAGTACAAGCCCAGGCTAAAGTACATCTATGATGAAAGACGTTACATCTCATCGAAGGCATTCCAAGCTCCTATACATTATTTTTATACACCTCTGGAATGGATACGCACTAAGTCATATTCCACAAGTCACGCAGGACGGTGGACATACAACTGTTACAATACTAGTGAAACTACTACTAGCTCAGACAGCTCCATAGTAGTCCTCATAAAAGTCACCACCCAAGCTTGGAAGCGGAACATGATCATCTGGGAACAGACGGTCATGTGGAGCTTGCGGACCATAGGGACTCGGATGTGGCCTCGGACCAACAAACGGTGGCAGACGAGGTCCACGAGGAGGAGTGATGCCTCCTACCTCACGCCACTCCATGAAATCTGGCAGACTGGCCCGCACAGGGTACAAGTCCCTCATGTCCATGTATCCGGCTTGCACGGCAGGTGCAAACCGAGTCAAAGTGGCCCAGTGATCAGAACGAGCATTAAAGAGCTCCATACGCAAGGCCCGATTTTCACGGTCCTTGTCTTCCAGCATCTCAGTAGTGGTGTGGAGGAGTGAGTCCTCATGGGATGCATCGCTGTACATACCCTGAAGGTAACCATGCGCCCCAGGGAGGGATGCTGGCATGTAGCGGAAATCGGTGTTGCTCAGCAAGGCAGTCCTGGCTCGAATAATAGTCATCATCGAGTAGGCTGCATCCTGCACGGACATCCCAATAGTAATCCCAAGTCCATAAGAACAGTGGAGCGGTTCAGTAGCCCCGGGATAAGATGGATATATCCTGACCGTGCATAGATATTGGCTTTGATTAAAGTCTCTAAACTGTTCCTCGACGGTATATTCGGGATACCATCGGTAACCTATCTCGACCATCACTCGAACCAACATGGCTGTGTGACCACATACATCGATGCAACGGGTCAGACGAACCACTTGGTTCTGCGGACGGGTGGCCATCTGGAAGCACAAAATAATGCAAGGCATTAGAATTTTCTAGGAGAAATTGGACAGCATAACGGCTGTAAATGCTCAGAAAAGAGTTGAGACATCCGCAACAGTTTGCAAAACCACTCAACAACATCATATCAAGGTTCTGGTTCAACTGGCAACATACTAAAATTTAGTAGAAACTGAACTGGGTTGTATCCAACAATCCTATAAGTTGCTACGGATTAGTAACACGTGAACCTGATAGGGAGAAGAGAGCCTAGTCCTTAACCCACGTAGAATGAGAAGAGAATGACTCAGATCAGTGGGCATATGGTAAAGGAGTAAAAGAGCCTTACGTTCCCTCCAACAATCAATTCCCCTACATATAACTAAAGCATTTCTAGACTCGACATCGACCAGTTTGGCTTAGCGAACCTACAGGCAGTCCGGCTTTGATGCCAACGTTGTCAGGACCCCGATTCCAAGTCACATCGACCCAACCGGTAACACCTCATTTTACTTTGCGGCCTCACGCATGGTAATCCCACGGGTGTCGCCTTACCATGGCCCGGGACCATTTGCGCCTTTTGGCTCACGTATATGATAGTGTCGCTAGCACCCATATGACAGAGAACCCGGGCCGACATGGCTACTAGTGAACCCAAAGCGGCACTAACCTATGAGGACAGGCATACATGAATCACATCGAGCATGTCGGTCATCAACGTGTGATTCCGGGCTGTAGCACTGGGCTAACAGGACTCCGGTAGCCCGGGCTGTAGCAGGCTAGGCAGGACTCCGGAAGTCACCGCGTGACATTTCCCCGAAGGGACAGACATAGGAACGAAGTGAATCACATGCCGGCTAGCCAATTGTTCCAAGCAGTAGTGCAGGGCTAGCAGGACTCCGGTGAACCGGGCTGCAGCGGACTACTATCGCTCAGAAGCACTAGACTACATTTCCCCATATGATAGGCTGCCAAGGATAAACAACTAGATAGTCGGATCCCACTCATACCAAGCATTTCAATCATACACACAATATGCCCGATATGAGTAAATACAACATGGCATCACAACAAAACTCCAAAACTCAAGTTCTTTATTTAAAAGGCTCCGAAGAGCCATCCATATCATCCATAAAGGTAGGGGTCACATGACCCGACACTCAAGTCATACAAACATACAAGCACATGCAAAAGCAAAGTAGTCTGAGTACAGACACTAGAAAGAAAGAAGGCTTGAGAAGCCTGTCTATCTACATCGACCCTTCACAAGTCTTGGATCACCACCTGGGTGATAAGTCACTCGTCAACGTCGAGGTCTACATAGAACCCATCGGAGGGGTTGGTGTTGTTGTCTGAAAACATTAATTAAAGCAACATGAGTACGGAGGTACTCAGCAAGTCTTACAATAGAATCCTACAATACATGCACATTCTCAAGAATGTAGTGGAGTTATTGCAGCAAGTCAGCTTTGACTCTTGGCTAAGCTATCTTATGACAGACACAACTTGTAAATCATTTGTCGCACACGAGTCCACTATCACCAACACAATACTCCACCGTGGATCCTCTCTCGTCAACCTACGAGAGGGCCATCCGCGGTACTCACACTTATCCTTAGGCTTTTAGTAGTATCGATTTACTTGTCTATGAACTGTATAGGTGACCAAGTAGTCCTTTACCGCGGACGCGACTATTCGAATAGTTTATACCCTGCAGGGGTGTACTTCTTCACACACGCTCTCACCACTTATCGCCGCTACATGACGTGTACTCGACAACCTTCAAGCGGAAGCCCAGCGAGGGTGTCGGCCACGACCTGACTAAACACACGAGTCCCTAGTCCAGGTTTATCGCCTATTCGGGTTCCATCCGCAGGGAGTCCGGCTGAGGTATCCACTAACGGCCCCGAACGATGTGTGCAGGGTTCCCGAGACACCAAACAAGCGAATCGGTACACCGTGCCACGTGCCTACCGCAACACAGCCCACCCCTATGGTCAGCGCTGCGTGCGGCCCCCAGCATACTACAAACACCAGAAACTACTTTGCAACTCCCGGACAGAGGACAAGTGTGGTTAATAAGCCGAGAGGGTCCATTGGTTTCGGGCCCAATGCGTGGTAGTAGCTGAATCTTAAATCACACACACAGATCTCAGTTCTTAGGGACGGCCTCAATGAAACAACCCACCATGTACTCCTACATGGCCTCTCATCGATTCCTTTACCAAATAGTATTCAACACTTCACTCTTGTTACCAACACAACCTTTCACTCTAGTTCATCATCCCAATGAGCCAGACCTGACACAACTCTAAGCATAGCAAGCATAGCATGGTAGGAAACACACACACATATGGCTCCCCTCACTGTGGGTTTCATCTAGTTACTGTGGCAATGACAGGTCATGCAAAGGAAGTGGGTTCAGCTACCGCAACACACAACCGTTTGAATCGCGTTGTCTTAATGCAGTAAACAAGAGCAGAAGCGAGAACATGGGTTTGTATCGGAATGATCAATGGGTTGCTTGCCTGATGGAGTGGTAGTGGGATACTGCCCTTCAGTTGGATACTCCTGAATATCCTCGGAGGCAGAACCTACCACGAAGAACACATCGGAACACAATCAACACATGACGATATGCAACAATATGATGCATGCTATGACATGGCAACATGAATGTGTCTTGGCCTAATGCAAGCTGAAACAGAAAGGAATGTGCTTATTTGAACCAAAGGTTCAAGTGTTAGTTCATTTAACATAGCCATTTAAGTGCATCATCTTGTATTGCTTAAACAGCAAGGTTAACTTGTTCTGACATGCACGAAACCAGTACCAGTGGATAGATTGGATTTTCTGATCAAATTTCATATATAAATCTTTTCATTTGGAGTTACAGATTAATTTCTATGAATTTTTGAAGTTTGATCTATTTTCTGGAATTTTCTGTATAAGAATAATTCCAGTAAATCAATTACTCCATCAACATTACGTCAGGATGACGTCAAAGTTCAACGGGGTCGTCCAGGTAAAACTGACCAGTGGGTCCCGCGTGTCAGTGGTTAATTAAACTAACTAATTTTAATTACAACTAATTAGGTTTAGTTAGCAGAGGGGGCCCACTTGTCATTGACTCAGAAGAGTCAACCTGGGCCCACCCAGTCCATGTCAACGGTCAAACCCGCTAGCGTTTAGCCGCCGGCTAGGCCAGACGCGGTGGTGGAAGTGCATTAGTGCACTCCAGCGACCAAATGGACGGCGGAGGGCACCTACGGGTAGCTGGGGACGAGCCGCAGCGTTTGGTGGTGGCGGTTAAGCTCGGGGTAGCCGGAAACGTCGCCGGCGACGAGCTAGGCGGTCGCCGGAGTCGGGTGAGGACGGGTCCGAGGCTGTGGGGCACGACCAGGTGCGTGGAGTGGGGCGTTGTGCTCCTGGGGATGCGGTGAAGTCATTAGACTAGGTGGCATGGCCGGAGTTTGCCAGAGACACGTCGGCGACGAGCTCCGCGGCGATGCATGCGGGTGAGCTTCATGTAGTAGCTACGGTGCACGAGAGGGCAAACGGAGAGGATGGGGAGGTGCAGCAGCTCACGGCGGTCACGTAGGAGCAAACGGCGCGGTCGGGGACGAGCTGATGCGGCGGCGACGACGAAGGGGATCTGCGGCGGTGCTCGGTGAAGATGAGGTCGAAGAAGACGAAGCAGGGCTCGCGAGCGCTCATGGCTCGGGCTGCTCGACGGAGTCGACGACGGCGGAGTTGTTGGACACGGTGGCTCGGTGCAGGGACGATGGTGGACGCGGTTTCACGGTGGCGCGGGCACAGCAGCGTCGGCCATGGCGGAGGGAGATCGAGGGAGAGAGGCAGGGGGCGAATGGAGGTGTCTAGCGGTTCGGGGTGGCGACGTGGAGCCTGTCCAGACCAGCAAGGCGGCGAGGGGAGGAAGCAGGGCGGTGGCCAGCTGTGTGGCGCGCGCTGAGCTCGTCGTCGAGCACCTGGCTGCCTGCCTGGCGGGGACGAAGCAGCTGGCTGGCATGGGCCAGCACAGCGCTGGGCCGCCAGGTAGGCCGACTGGTGGGCTGCGGCCAGGTTAGTTTCCCTCTCTCTCTTCTAGTTTCTGTTTTTTTTCTATTTTCTGTAGGTTTGTGGCATTAATAAAAATAGGTAGGTACTTCAAAAAATCCTGGATTTAACCATGGGCTATGTTTAGAATATATCCAACAGCCTACACTTATTTCCAGAATTATTTGAACATTTAAAATATTTACTAGCATTTAAATGTCCAAAGGCAAATTACTTACGAATTAATCCAGTGACCTTTGGTTGACCTAGAAAATTGTGCACCAATTTTGCCAGAGGTTATAACCCAAGACAAAGAGGGTGAACATTTTAGAAGGGCATTTCAGGTTCATTGAAATTATTTTTAGTAAACCCTAGTTGATTTCAGGGGGTGCTGGGGGTTCTGCCTTCCCCATTTCAAGTTTCTGATGAAAGAAGACATGATGCAACACTCTAATGCATGGACTAGCTAGGATGTGACAGATACCCGACGTGTAAACTCTCCAGATTTACTTCGGCGATCCTCAAGATCGAAGATGAGAAGATTTGTTGAACTAGTTTTCAAGACCGACGACCGAAGATGAAGAACATTTCGGAAGGATCGAGGAGCGTCCCCAACTTGAAGACCGGTTCAGGGGGCTACTGACGTTGTCCAGGACTACGGGGTACTCACCACATCGTCTCCCAACTAGGTGGATCGGGCCGAGGACCCCCATGGCGGTTCTCTCATTTGCCACTTCGGGCAGCCCATACCGCATACTAGGAATATTCCACAAGACTTGGTGATCAAGATAAGGACTCCTCTCCACCAACGTATTCGGCTAGGACTCTTGTAATCCTAGTCCTCTGGTGCATTATATAAGCCAAGGCGAGTCTAGTCGATAGATTATTATGACATTACTCATCATACCCTTAGGTCTTAGACCACAACATATGATCTCGAGGTAGATCAACTCTTGTAACCCTATATTCATAAAGATCAATCAAGCAGGAAGTAGGGTATTACCTCGTTATAGAGGGCCCGAACCTGGGTAAACATCGTGTCCCCTGTCTCCTGGTACCCATCGATCCATGACACGCAGCTTGGGACCCCCTACCCGAGATCCGCAAGGCATGTGACCCTTTGTACAAAGCCAGGCGCAGACCCTGAGCGAGAATAAATGAAGCGCTGGCACCCTAAGTTATACCATGCATGCTAGGTCGAGTCTCGTCCTTGGTTAGGGTTGATAGTGCTTAGCGGCGGCTAACCCCTAGCTTAGAGGTTGAGTGCGCGTCTTTCTGTTCTTCTCTGTCTTCTTTGGTTCGCAAGACACATGAATATCCTTGTCGAGCTGCTTTGGAAGAAAGAGGACGAACCGGCGCCCGAGCCCCGGCAAGCCATTATTGCCAGCGGCTGCAAGAGCAAAGATCCACCCGCGGCAAGCCAAGGTTGCCGGGGGCTGCAGATTCAGATAAGTTCTTTATCCCTTATCATGTGTTTCGTTATGGACTGAGGTATGTGAAATCTCATTTTATCCTTAGGCTACCGTGCTCCCCTCACTCCGGAC
The DNA here is from genome assembly GCA_032464435.1 of Aegilops umbellulata. NCBI lineage: Eukaryota > Viridiplantae > Streptophyta > Magnoliopsida > Poales > Poaceae > Aegilops > Aegilops umbellulata. The sequence goes on along the minus strand of CP136059.1, from coordinate 144,737,117 downwards.
CCCAGGACTCGTTTCCTGGGACCGAGTTTGGCCGTAATCGCATCAGCAAGGAAATGAAACGAGGAGCCTAAGCCCACCTCATCCCTGCCTCCGCCAAGCACGTGACATAGGTCGAGTGAAGTGGGGGGACAGCAAGGCCTGTTGCCGGGCGAGAAAACGTTTATCTTAAAGGTAACACGGATTTACTCCTTGTCGTGGGTTTTACCTATGAACAAAAACCCCGGCAAACATCCCTTTTTCATTCAAAAAACATTCCGTACAGGTACAGTTCATACGAAAAGAAAACCATGAACAAGGGATTACAAGTTCTAAAGTTGACAAATGCCCGAAGGCTTACAAGACTAAAAAGAGATAAGATGCCCGTAATCCCTTTCTTGTCCCTCTCCTCAGGAGGCAGGTCAAGGAGGCAAAAAGGGCAAAAGGGGCACCTAGGGGAGCTACGAGTGGCAGAAGACACCAAGAGAACATCTTGGTGGCCGTCCAAGGGCTGGATGGTGATGGTGGTGACGGAGGCAGAGCTCAGAGACGAGGCGGCAGGACGTCAGTACACGACGAAGGCGTCGGTGCCCGCGTACTCTGACTTGACGGCCTTGCCGCCCACTCTCTTCCTCTTCCGCAGCCTCCCAATGCCAGCCGCCCAAGGAGACGACCCTGAGAAGTTCAGGGAGCCGGCGACTTGGATGATGGGGTCGTCGGTGCCACTCGGAGCGGTGCCCGACGCCTAGTCGGACCCATCATCCTGCCGCCCGCTGGCCTCGTAGTCGCTACCGCTGTCCTCCTCGCCATTCTCGCTCGAGGAAGGATTTTCGTCATCAGAAGAGCTCTCCACGGAGCACCTTACGCGAGTCCCGAAGTGCTCGAAGATCTTGACGGAGAGGAGGCCACCCTCCATTAGTTTGAAATGGAGAGTGAGCCCATCAGTCAAGCTCTGGAGACGACCGAAGGTCTTCCACCCTCGGTGAAGATACATGATGTGAGGGGCGGGCAACTCGACGACGGCCCACGTGCCACTGTTCCCGCAGCCCCTCATATGCAGCCGCAACGATTGCGGCGGATCCAGCTCCATCTCCCGCGCAAATGGAGTCGGGAGGCAAAGGCGACGGCGCGGCGGCCGGTGCAGCCTGATGAAGAATTCGCAGGGGTTGTCCCCAGCGTGGCCCTCCATCGAAGGAGGAGCTGCTGACGGGGGCGATGCCGACGCGCCACCCCATCCTCCTCTTCCCCGAACGCTGCAACCTCTGCCCCGGCCTCGCCCCCTCCTCCTTACCCTCGCGGCCGGCTCTGGCACCGTCGAAGGACCGGGATTTCCTTTCTCCATAACAAATGGAAGGAAGGAGCAGACGTAGAAGGAAGGAGAAGATGGAAGAATGCGGAATGCCATCCCCCTTCCCGCTCTTTATGAAGGAACGGGGTTGGGGCTTGGCCGCACCGCTCGGCCAATCAAGATACAGGAGGTGCAGGGAACCAGGACCGACCCGCTGCCCTAACCAGCGACGGCCCGGTTTCCCGCCTCCACCGTTTGCCACCCCGAGTGCATGGAAGACGCGTGGCAGACGTGTAGAACCGAGGGGACAAGTGAGGCGACCTCTCCCCACCCCATGATCGTGGGGAGTGGACGCCTTGAAGACCGCGCCTCGGCCCCATTCAGTAAATGATCTGCACCTCCACGCCTCCCTCCCTTTACAGGGAAGGCGCGAGCCGCCTCTTTACCGTGATGTGATGCATGTGTGTGAAAACCACCCCATGCATGCCGCCCACGTCACGCATGCCCCTCCATGCCGCGCCGCGCGCGCGGGTCGTGGGAAGCGCAGCGCGCGAAAAATCTTACCACGGTAAAAACCGCCCCGCCTGCCCGCGCACCGTTTTGGGCCTGACCCAACAACGAGTCACGCTTATGTGTGGCCCAGGCCCGGGGGCTCCTGTCGGTGTACAAAACTAGGGGCACATTTTTGTACCCCTTTACCTCTTCACGGGCAGTCGGAGCCACGCCTACGGTCCCACCAAGCAGAGCAGAGGAGGTGAGCCGAGGTAAGACCGAAGCCCAAGACGATGCAAAGCAACGACGAGGACCAAGGACACAAAGATCAGATGGGCAAAGTAGGTTTCCCCGGCAAGGATACTTGCCGGGGCGGCCCCAGCGGCCCCGGCAAAACCCTTGTCAGGGCAGCTCGCCCACGCCAGCCGAGCGAGCCACCCTCAGGCCCACCAACACTCAACACATGTGTTGTGACAGGGTTCAGGAGGCACCTCTGTGGTGGCATGCAGATCTTTGTAAAGACAAAGAATAGTCAAGATCAAGTGAGGATGGGAAGGCAGCCATCCTCGCCGAAGGAACCCAGAGGACCCCCGGCAAGACCCTTGCCGGGCCACCCGGCAAGGCCCACACCATGCGCACCAGCAGGGCCACCATCGGGCCCGCACCAGCCAAGTCTCCACCGTAGTTCGCATGTAGCTACCGACCCAACCAGCTGGGCAGGCGCCTGCGTGGCTACATACAGCCCTTTGTGGAGGCTCCACCACCGCGCCACCTCAGCTGCCTGCCTGCCTACATGGCACTGCATGCACCGCTGGCCAGGGTGCGTGTCGAAGCCTGGAGGAGCGGGGATGGACGGGACGGGCCTCGCGCCCGTCCCCGATAAAGTAAGAGGAGACCTAAGCGATGCATTAAATGCACCTTGTCCGGTAATACGAGGGATAACCTCGTGCCACTGTTGACCTTTCCACATCCTGTGTGCCACTGTGGCAGCCCCTTTTTCCTATAAAAGGAGGCCCGAGGCGACCAGGAGAAGGTTTCGGCTTTTTGGAGATCGTTACACTCCGTAGCTAGCTCAAGAACACAGAATACAACCACCAAAGAAGGAGTAGGGTTTTACGCATCCTCGCGGCCCGGACCTGGATAAACAAACCGCGTGCTTCCCTGTCAGACCCGCTCTTCTCTCAACTCCGCGCCCCGCAACCGCGGTAGGGATTCTTGTGATCCCATAGGTGTCGTTTCCCACCGACATCTTTGGCGCGCCAGGTAGGGGGCGCAATTGTGAGAATCTGGTCTGGTAGTTAGCCTAGAGATTCTTCGTTGCCATGGCCCCTAAGAAGAATACGGCCACGACGATCGGCTCGTTGGAGGCCGAACAGCCCGTGCCGGTGCGGACGAGCAGCGGACCGGTCGCAGATAGGACTCGGGCCGTAGCCCGCGAGCACCAACACCACCCAGCCAGTCGGAGCCTGGCGAGTGGCATCATTCGTGCACCAGACGATCGGCTGCACGCCGCCGGCCCAAGGACGGAGTTGGGCACCCCGCAGGCGGTGCGGGGCCCTCCGGGGGTGTCGTTGCGCCGACTCCGGGCGGCACGGCGACCTCCAGGTCGCATACACCGGTGACCACCGCACGTTCTTCCCATGGTGTGTGCGCCGAGCAGCGTCACCACGTTGGTGACCCCGGGCACCGCCATGGAAAGAGCCCTGTGCGTCATCGGCAAGACGAAGGAGTTCAACGCGCTCGACGAAGAGCTGGTGAAAATGGCACGCAGCCGCTGGGTCATGACGGAGCTCCGTCTAACATGGTTAGAAGTCTATGTGCGCCGCGATCGACTCAGCTGTCACCGCCACCCACGCCAGCGGAAGCCTTCGCACGCGCGTAGCTGCTCCTCACTTCCCTCCTGCTGCGGAGAAGCTCGATGAGTGGAGGGCCACTATCCGGAGCCTCGTCGGCGTCGCGAACAAAGACGATCCGTGACCGGTGGGGCCCTCGGCTCGGCGCTCCTCCTAACCACCACATGCTGCCCCAAATTGGTACCCCTTCTTCGTTAACTACTTTTATCCCAGGTTATGCCCCCCTTTCTCTAATTTCTTCTGCGATATTATGCACACCTTCGGTTTTCGCCTCTTGGATTTTACTCCGAATGCGGTGGCGTGCATGTCTTTCTTTGCGCATCTCTGCGAGGGCTTCGCCGGGGTGCAGCCCAACATGACGCTCTTCCGCCATTATTTCTATCCTCGAATCCAGCCGGGAGGTGCCGTCTCTGGTTGCGTCACCTGGATCCCAAGATCCAAATGGGCGTACCCAGACGGTGCCGTGAAGGAGAAGTAGGACGAGCGGCGTGACCGGTGGTGTTGGATTGACGACGAAGACCCGCTGGCATTTTGCAAGGTCCGCAGAGTGCCGCCGGTTTGCGGCAGCTATTGGGGTGATGTCGACGCCGCCAATGGGAGGCTTACTGCCGCTACCACCAGGATCCTTCGACCCGGGCTGGGCTCACCCTGGAGATGATCGGGGCTTACTTCATTCACAACCGGGTCGCCCGGTTGCACAACAAGGGGAGGCCGGCCTGGCTTTTTACGAATCCGGCCGACAACATGCGGCTCCGCCCTGGCCTCAACAACAACTTCATGGTGCTGGCGCATGCCCACTTCTGCCAGTGGCTTCTCCAACTGGATGTGGATCACGACGGCGAGGTCGAGCTGACCTGCAAGGCCGCAAGGGCTGCCGTCAAGGCGGGCAAGGCCGTCAAGGGGCCGTTCTTCAAGTTGCCAGCGGGGGTGGTACCATTGTGCAATAATTCATGCCATTCCGAGATCATCGCCATGATGCTGGACTGCAATGCGCATGGCCCCGTCCCGAGCTGGAGGGAGCCGACGGACGCAGATGTGCAGCATTTCTTTGACACCTTGATCGAGGTGTACACCAATGCTGACGCCGAGCGGCGGCTTGTCATGGACACCACCCAGGCAGAGCTGGAATACATCGCCACCAGGGCGAGGGAGGTACAGCTCGCCATGGAGGCCGGCAGCGTTGGGGGCATGGAGGACCAGGCTGCAATGACCGCCGAGGAGGCAGGCAGCGCCGACACCAGAGCTCCGCTTGTTGAGGGCGCGGCCGACGAGTCGTCGAAGGAGGAGGGCGTGGTGGTGGGCTCGACGCAAACCAGGGGAAGAGGACGAGTCCTGCGACGGTCTGGCTCCGGCGAGCCGGCCCGGCCCGGCAGGGCTACGCGGCCTCAATTGTTCCCGGAGGGGTCCGGGCGTCACACGAGGGCCTCGGCAGCGAAGAAGCTGACGAAGGCCGCTGAGAAGAAGAAGGCGTCAGCCCCTTCCTCATCTAGGCGCGCACAAACCCTGCCGCCACCTCCGCCTTCTTCGGCAGGCGTCGACTTGGATGAAGACGTGGAGCTCCCTTTTGATCTCAGGCCTCTCAGCCCGGAGAGGAAAAGGAAACTGGCGGAGGAGGAGGAGACGGATGACGAGTAAGTACACTGTTCCTTACTATCATTTCCATTTCCCCACATTGGGTCGCCTGTCTTGATCCATTTTTGCTCTTGCAGGGACGCAGAGACGTTGGCCCAGAGGGTGAAGAGGGCGAGGACCTCAGCGAGCAGCCAGCCCCCGGCTGGGGCTTCAACGACATCACTGGTGGTGTTGAGCAGCCCGGACAGCAGCCCCCAGCGTAAGTTCGTTGCCCTCCTCTTACTCGACATGTGGTAGTCGCTCGACGCTATGATGCTGACCTTGTCGAGATCGCAGGAGGGGAGCGGCAACAGGAGGAGCCACAGAGGGCCACTCCCAACACACCACCCCCATCGACTATGCCGCCGCGGGGGGGCGTCCCCGGCAAGGGCATCAGGCACGGAGTCCACACCCATGGAGGAAGAGGGAAACTTGGGCGCTGGTGGCTCTGCCACGGCGCCAAATGCTGGCGGAGAGGGGACTTCTGCTTCACAGCCTGGCACTGGTGAGTCGCCCGTCCTTCGTCTTTGTTTTTCCCTTATACCTTCCTTGGCTTCATCGCTCCTGTTGCTGCCCAGGCCCTCCTCCAACAGACATGGAGGACGTGGACACTGTCGTCGGAGACATTGCTGAGGAGGCCGCAGCGGAGGCCAGCAAGATCGTCGCCGAAGAGGCCGCCAAAGGTGCTGACGAGGCCGCCGCCGACGGAGCCGCCAAGGGTGCCGCCGAGGACGCTGCTGCGGGGGCCGCCAAGGCGACAAGCGAGGCTCCTGCCGAGGGCGCCAGTGGTGGACCTGCCGCTAAGGGTGGCAAGGCCCCCACCGAGGAAGAGGTGGTGGGTGACCAGCCTCTCTCCTCCCCAACCTCGGGCCCCTGCAGATACCTGAAGGTGGGCGATGATCTTTTCGTCCACCTCCCAGGGTCATCAAGCCGAGTGCCCGCCGAAGGGGAACTTTTTGATGACGAGGTGCTTGCCACCATCGGTCTCGAGGTTGTCGACGCGCTGGTCGTTGGCGGCGATGGTTCTCCAGAAGAGGAGCTCTTCCGCGCCATGGGGGCCAATTTCCGGAAGCTCCAAGTGCTCTACTACGCCCGTCTGGACAAAGCCAAGTCCAGGGCGGCAGCGGTGGATAGTGCGGAGGTGGACTTCAAGGCGTGCGTCGCTGAGACGCAGGCCTGGTTCCACCAGACTCGCGAGGAGCAAAGGGCCTTTCAAGAGAAATTGGCCGAGCGCGATGTGGAGCTCGCCATGAAGATGGCCGACATCGAGAAGGCCCAGGAGAAGGCGGCGAACTTGGATGCCGCGGCCGAAGCCGCTCGGAACCAGTATCAAGCCACCTTGGACTCCCAGGAGGAGGACCTCTTCGCGCGTGAGGCGAAGCTTGCCGCAACGCTCCGCGGCAAGGATGAGGAGCTCGAGGCCCTTGTCACGCGACGGACCCGCGAGCTGGAGCAGAGGCATGAAGAGGAACTCGATGCCCAAGCCCTGGCCCATGCCGGGAAGGTGAAGGAGCTGGAAGCGGAGCGGGACGAGCTGAAGGAGCAGGCCCTCAAGCTGTCCGGCGAGAAGAGCACGCTCAACTGTGCCTTGGTAGAGGCGCAAGGAGCGGTCGTCAACAGGACTGGGGAGCTCTCCGACGCGCAGAACTCCATCAGAGATCTCAAGCTGAAGCTGGAGGATCTCGGGAAGATATTGTCGGAGAGCAGGGCTTGGGAGGAGACCTTGACCAGGAGCCTGGAGGAGGAGAAGCAGCTGCGGGCGAACGAGGCCGCCTCCCACTAGGAATACGTGGCGGGCAAGAACAGGTGGATCAGCCATCTGGAGGTCGTCGTCGGCAGGGTCACCTTGCAGTTGGCGACCATGGGGATGCCAAACATGAGGTACGCTCCTGAGCGCAGCGGGACCGTCAACGCCAAGCTGACCCAGTTCTTCGAGGGCGTCCTCGGAGCCTTGGCCTATCTCCACTCCAACAGGATGGCCACGCTGGCCGAGGAGGCCCGGCAACTTTGCCGGAGGGTCGTGACCAAGGTCCTCACCAATGTGGCGTACTGGAATCCCGACCTTGACTTCACGGCCGCGATGAGGAGCTTGCCGGAGGATGCTGATCCCACGGTGCTCAAGGAGCGCATCAAGCCCATCACCAACTGCATCGATGAAATCAAGAGGGTGGAAGGCCAGCGCTAGGATTAGGCATCCCTTTCTTCTTCACTGTTGTGGGTTCCCGACCAAGACAAATTTTATCTTTAGTTAGAACCGCAGCTATGATGTGATGTAATATAACTCTGAAGTATTCTTAATTTCATGCATGTTATTTCCCCGTTCAATTCCCCTTTGTATGTGTGCCCTACGTCGATCGAGAAGGCTTGCCAACGCGAAAGCCCCAAGCGGCGTCTTGGGGACGGACCCCCATGGCCTGCCGGGTACGCGTGCTTCCGGACAAGCCACCTTTCCGTTCCGAACGCGGCCGCTCGAACAGTCGAGCTTGACTCGAGTCAGAATCGAGGGCGTTGTTGGTCGCGGAAGGCTACTCTGCCACTCTCGACGCAGCCGCTTGAGCTGTTGAGCGGACTCGAAACAGGGCAAGGGCGTTGTCGATCGTGGTAGAGCCCCCTGGCGTGCAGGTTTTTCATACAAAGCAAACATCTCCGGGGAGGGGAATAACCTCAAATAAGAAAGCTAGCACAAAACAAGGGTTCGGTGCAACTTAGCTTCTGTTTGCGATCGCTCCAGCGTCGACCTTCTGGCCTCCTTTCTTCTTTGAGGGTCACGAAGATGAAGGAGTGCCGGGCTAACTGCCAAAGCCGATTCTCACAACTGTGCCCCCTACCTGGCGTGCCAAAGATGTCGGTGGGAACGACACCTATGGGATCACAAGAATCCCTACTATGGTTGCGGGGCGCGAGGTTGTGAAAAGAGCGGATCAAACAGATAGCACACGGTTCCTTACCCAGGTTCGGGCCACAAGGATACATAAAACCCTATTCCTGCTTTGGTGGATTGTATATCGGTGTTCTTGAGCTAGCTATGGGGAGTCGAGAGCTCCAAAAAGCCGAATCCTCTTCCTGGTCGCCTGAGGCCTCCTTTTATAGGGAAAGGGGTTGCCACAGTGGCACACAGGAGGTGGAAAGGGTACAGTGATGCAAGGTTATCCCTCGCATTAGATGACAAGGTGCATTTAATGCGCCTTGCTTAGGTGTCCTTGCTTTATCGGGGACGGGGGAGAGCCCTGTCTCGTCCGTCGCTGCTCCCTCTCGCGTTGACACGCGCCCTGGCCAGCGGTGCCTGCGATGCCATGTAGGCAGGCAGGCAGCTGAGGTGGCGCAGCGGCGGGTCTCCACGAAGATCTGCACGCCGCCACGTAGGTGCCTGCACAGCTAGTTGGGTCGGCAGCTGCATGCGAACGGTGGTGGAGGTGCGACTGGCCTGGGCCTGATGGTGGCCCCACGGGTGTTCATGGCAAGGGCCTTGCCGCGGCCCCGGCAAGGGTCTTGCCGAGGCGCCTGCTGTCATCCCCGGCAGGGCTCTTGCCGGGGGCCTTGTGGTCCTCCTTGGCTGGGATCCCGCTAAGGATCATCATCTTCTAAAGTGTGCATCTGATCTTGAATGTCTTCACAAAGATCTGCATTGCACCACGGGGATGCCTCCCGAATCCTTGCCCCATGGGGGCAGTGGACTCAAGGATGACCCGCTCCGTGGGTGTGGGGCGAGCTACCACGGCAAGGGTCTTGCCTGGTTTGCTAAAACCGCCTCCCGGCAAGGATCTTGCCGGGGGGGCCCGCTTCGTCCCCTTTGCTCTTTGTGGTATTGGTCTTGGCGTCGTTCTGCTTCTCTCGTGCTTCGGCCTTACCTTGGCTCACCTCCCTTGCCTTGCCCAGTGCGGTGGTGCCTGCGGCTCAGACTGCCCGTGCACAGTAATAGGGGTACAAAAAGTGTACCCCTCTTTTTGTACACCGACACCTGCCCAAGAGCAATTGACTCTAGCGTGGTGTCAGGCCCTGGCTGTAGAGATAGTCGCTCCCATGGCGGAAGAGATGCCTTTAGTCCTTGCCGTCGAGCCTCAGGCTCCGGCATGGGCACAGCATACCGTCCAATTCCTCTAGACGGGGGAGCTTCCTGAGGAGCAAGAAGAAGCGTTGAAAGTAGCCCGTCGGTCCGCCCTATACCAGTTCGTCGATGACGTCCTGTACCAGAGAAGGTCGAACGGTGTGAAACTCAAGTGCATCCCCCGGGAGGAAGGACTGGAGCTATTGGCAGAGATACATGGAGGCATATGTGGCTCCCACATAGGGTCAAGGGCCCTTGCCGGGAAGGCGTTCCAGCAAGGTTTCTTCTGGCCCACCACCCTCCAGGATGCAACGACGCTAGTCACCAAGTGTGAAGCAAGCCCGTTCCATTCAAAGAAGCTTCATCAACCAGCTCAAGCACTTCAAACAATCCCTCTCTCCTGGCCATTCTCGGTCTAGGGGCTCGACATACTCCGCCCCTTCCCCCGCGCCGTTGGGGGCTTTGAGTACTTGTACGTTGCAATCGACAAGTTCACAAAGTGGCCAGAGGTGCAAGCAATGAGAAAGGTGACTGCTCATTCAGCTGTCAAGTTTTTCAAAGGACGGGTCTGCCGTTTTTGTCACATCCTACCTAGTTCATGCATTAGAGTGTGCATCATGTTTTCTTTTGACAAGAAAATTGAAATGGGGAAGGCAGAACCCCCAGCACCCCCCCTGAATCTACTAGGGTTTACTAAAATATTTTTCAATGAACCTGAAATGCCCTTCTAAAATGTCCATCATCTTTGCTTTGGTCTTAAACCTCTGGCAAAAATAGTGCACATTTTTTCTAGGTCAACAAAAGGTCATTGAATTAATGCATAAGTATTTGAATTTGGGCATTTAAAATTTATAAAACATTTCAAATGCCCAAATATCTCCAAACTAAAATGTTCCTGGCTGGAAATATTCTAACTAAGGACCAGGTGCAGTTTGGTGATTTTTGGAGTTGTGCTAGTATTTTTAATAAGTCTACAAAGTTACAAAAGAAATAGAAAAGGAAACAAAAATCAGAAAGACTTACCTGACGCCTGCAACCGGCCCACCTGCCGGCCCAGCCCAGCTGCCGCGCCAGTGAGCTGCTTGGCTCGGCCAGGCAGGCACGCAGGTGCTCGACGCCGGCACCAGCGAGCGCCACGCAGCTCCCCGCCGCCCTGCTTCACCTCCTCGCCGCCCCGCTGGCCTGGACGCGCTCCACGTCGACGCCCCGAGCCCCTGGACACGCCCACTCGCCCTGCCTCGCCTCCCTCGCTCTCCTCCGTCATGGCCGACGCCATCGTCGCCGCTCCGCCGTCATAGCCGTAGCCACCGTCGTCCCCGTGCCACGAGACCGTGTCCAACCTCTCCGCCGTCGTTGACTTCGTCGAGCAGCACGAGCCCGAGCGCTCGCGTGCCTCGAAGCCACTACACCGACCCCGTCTTCACCGAGCATCGCCGGAGATCCCTTTCGCCGTCGCCGCCGCACCAGCTCGTCCCCGACCGCGCCGTCTGGCTCTACGAGACCGCTGTGAGCCTGGCTACCGCCCCATCCTCCCCGTTCCCTCTCTCGAGCCCCGTAGCGTCTACTTGTAGCTCGCCCGCACGCACCGCCGCGGAGCTCGTCGCCGACGAGGCTCCGGCCACCTAACGGCCACGCCACCCTGTCCACTAGCCTCACCGCACACCCAGGGCCCCGACGCATCACTCCACGCGCCTCGCCGTGCCCCGCAGCCCCGGTTTCACCTTCGCCCGAGCCGCGGCGCCGCCAAACTCGTCGCCGGCGTCATTTCCGGCGACCCCGAGGCCAACTACCACCACCACTCGATGCGGCTCACCTCCCGCATCACGTAGACGTGCTCCGCCGTCGATTTGGTCGCCGGAGCGCGAATCTGCACTTCCTCCGCCGCGTCTGGACGTCGCCGGCGGCTCAACGCCGGCGGAGTTGACCTGTTTGACCCCCTGGGTCTATGACATGTGGGCCCCGCTCGCTAACTAATCCAGGATTAGAATTAATCTAATCTGTTTAAGCTAATGACCCTGACACGCGGGACCCACGCGTCAGGTTTGACCTGGACCGGGTCTGTTGACCTGCTGAGGTCAGCATGACCTCATGCTGACGCCACAATTAATTTTCTGGATTTATTTTGCACAGGAAATTCCAGAAATTAATTTAAACTTCAAAAATTCATAGAAATTTATCTATAACTCCAAATGCAAAGTTTTATATATGAAAAATTATCAGAAAAATCCAACCTATCCATTGGTACTGGTTCCATGCATGTCAGAACAAGTTAAACCCACTGTTTAGGCATTACAAGTTGATACACTAATATGATCTTCATAAATGAGCTACCATTTGAATCTTTGGTTCAAATGGGTTCATTCCCTTCTGGTTTAACCTACACTAGGTCAGGACACATCCATATTGCCATGTCATAAGCATGCATCATATTGTTGCATATCGTCATGTATTGATTGTGTTCCGATGTGTTCATCGTGGTAGGTTCTGCCTCCGAGGATATCTCCGAGTATCCAACTGAAGGGCAGTATCCCACGACCACTCCATCAGGCAAGCAACCCATTGATCATTCCGATACAAACCCATGTTCTCGCTTCTGCTCTCGTTTACTGCATTAAGACAACGCGTTTCAAACTGCTGTGTGTTATGATAGTTGAACCCACTTCCTTTACATGACCTGTCTTTGCCACAGTAACTAGATGAAACCCACTAGCATGTGTAGGAGTTGATTGAGCCAATACATGTGTATGTGTGTTCCTACCATGATGTGCTTGCTATGCTTAGAGTTGTGTCAGGTCTGGCTCATCGGGATGATGAACTGGAGTGAAAGGTTATGTCGGTGACAAGAGTGAAGTGTTGAACACGATTTGGTAAAGGAATCGATGGAAGGCCATGTAGGAGTACATGGTGGGTTGTTTCATTGAGGCCGTCCTTAAGAACTGAGATCTGCGTGTGTGATTTAAGACTCAGCTACTACCACGCATTGGGCCCGAAACCAATGGACCCTCTCGGCTTCTTGATCACGCTTGTCCTCTGTCCAGGAGTTGCAAAGTAGTTTCTGGTGTTTGTAGCATGCTGGGGGCCGCACGCGGCGCTGACCATCGGGGTGGGCTGTGTTGCGGTAGGCACGTGGCACGGTGTACCGACTCGCCCGTTTGGTGCCTCGGGAACCCTGTTCACATCGTTCGGGGCCGTTAGTGGAAACCTCGGCCGGACTCCCTGCGGATGGAACCCGAATAGGCGATAAACCTGGACTAGAGACTTGAGTGTTTAGGTAGGCCGTGGCCGACACCCTCGCTGGGCTTCCGCTTGAAGGTTGCCGAGTACATGTCGTGTAAACGGCGATAAGTGGTGAGAGCGTGTGTGAAGAAGTACACCCCTGCAGGGTATAAATCTATTTGAATAGCCGCGTCCGCGGTAAAGGACTACTTGGTCACCTATACAGTTCATAGATGAGTTAAATGGATACTACTAAAAATCTCAAGATAAGTGTGAGTACCGCGGATGGCCCTCTCGTAGGATGGCGAGAGAGGATCCACGGTGGAGTATTGTGTTGGTGTTAGTGGACTCGTGTGCGACAAATGATTTACAAATGGTGTCTATCGTAGGATAGCTTAGCCAAGAGTCAAAGCTGGCTTGCTGCAATAACCCCACTACCTTCTTGAGAATGTGCATGTATAGTAGGTTTCCGTTGTAAGACTTGCTGAGTACCTCCGTACTCATGTTGCTTTAATCATGTTTTTCAGACGACTGCACCAACCCCTCTGATGGGTTCTTTGTAGACCTCGACGTTGACGAGTGACTTATCACCCAGGTGGTGATCCAAGACTTGTGAAGGGTCGTTGTAGATAGACAGGCTTCATCAAGCCTTCTTTCTTTCTAGTGTCTGTACTCAGACTAGTTTGCTTCCGCATGTGCTTGTATGTTTGTATGACTTGAGTGTTGGGTCATGTGACCCCTATCTGTATGGATGATATGTATGGCTCCTCGGAGCCTTCTAAATAAAGTACTTGAGTCGTAGAGTACTGTTGTGATGCCATGTTGTATTTACTCATATCGGGCATATTGTGTGTATGATTGAAATGCTTGGTATGAGTGGGATCCGACTATCTAGTTGTTTATCCTTGGCAGCCTTTCATATGGGGAAATGTAAGTTTTGTGCTTCTGAGCGATAGTAGTCCGCTACAGCCCGGTTCACCGAAGTCCTGCTAGCCCAGCACTACTGCTTGGACACTTGACTGGCCGGCATGTGTTTCACGTCGTTCCTATGTCTGTCCCTTCGGGGAAATGTCACACGCTGATATTCGGAGTCCTGCCTAGCCTGCTTCAGCCCGGGTTACCGGAGTCCTGTTAGCCCAGTGCTACAGCCCGAATAGATACGTTGATGACCGACATGTTCGATGTGATTCATGTATGCCTGTCCTCATAGGCTAGCGCCGCTTTGGGTTCACGACTAGCCATGTCGGCCCGGGTTCTCTGTCATATGGATGCTAGCGACACTATCATATACGTGAGCCAAAAGGCGCAAACGGTCCCGGGCCAGGTAAGGTGGCACCCGTGGGAGTACCGTGCGTGAGGCCACAAGGTGATATGATGTGTTACACGCTGGATCGATGTGGCCTAGGATCGGGGTCCTGACAGCGTTGGCATCAGAGCCGGACTGCCTGTAGGTTCGCTAAGCCAAACTGGTCGATGTCGAGTCTAGAAATGCTTTAGTTATATGTAGGGGAATTGATTGTGGGAGGGAACGTAAGGCTCTTTTACTCCTTTACCTTATGCCCTCTATTCTGAGTCATTCTCTTCTCTTCCTACGTGGGTTAAGGACTAGGCTCTCTTCTCTCCATCAGGTTCACGTGTTACTAAATCCGTAGTAACTTATAGGATTGTTGGTACAACCCAGTCCAGTTCTACTAAAGTTTAGTATGTTGCCAATTGAACCAGAACCTTGATATGTTGTTGTTGAGTGGTTTCGCAAACTGTTGTGGATGTCTCAAGTCTCTTTCTGAGCATTTACAGCCGTTATGTTGTCCAATTTCATCCAGAAATTCTAATGCCTTTGCACTATTTTGTGCTTTCAGATGGCTACCCGTCCCCAAAACCAAGTGGTTCGTCTGACCCGTTGCATCGGTGTATGTGGTCATACCGCCATGTTGGTTCGAGTGATGGTTGAGGCAGGTTACCGATGGTACCCTGAATACACCGTCGAAGAGCAGTTTAGAGATTTCAACCAGAGCCAATATCTGTGCACGGTCAGGATATTTCCATCATATCCCGGAGCTACGGAACCACTCCACCGTTCTTATGGACTCGGGATCACTATTGGGATGTCCGTTCAAGATGCAGCCTACTCGATGATGACCATTATGCGAGCTAGAACTGCCTTGTTGAGCAACACTGAATTTCGCTACATGCCAGCATCCCTCCCTGGGGCGCATGGTTACCTTCAGGGCATGTATAGTGATGCATCCCATGAGGACTCACTCCTTTGCACCACTACTGAGATGTTGGAAGATAAGGACCGTGAAAACCGGGCCTTGCGTATGGAGCTTTTTAATGCTCGTGCTGATCATCGGGCCACCTTGACGAGGTTTGCACCTGCTGTGCAAGCCGGATACATGGACATGAGAGACTTGTATCCTGTGCGGGCTAGTCTGCCAGACTTCATGGAATGGCGTGAGGTGGGAGGCATCACCCCTCCTCGTGGGCCTCTTCTGCCGCCATCTGTTGGACCGAGACCGCACCCAAGTCCCTATGGTCCACAAGCACCGCAGGACCGTCTGTTCCCAGATGACCATGTTCCGCTTCCAGGTCTGGGTGGTGACTTCTATGAGGACTTCTACGGAGCCGTCTGAGCTAGTAGTAGTCTCGCTAGTATTGTAATAGTTGTATGTCCACCGTCCTGCGTGATTGTGGAATATAACCTAGTGTGTATCAATTCCGGAGGTGTAGAAAAATAATGTATAGGAGCTTGGAATGCCTCCGATGAGATGTAACGTCTTTCGTCTTAGTTGTACTTCAGCTTGAGCTTGTACTAAACTATGTATGATGTGTATGACCGTTGGTATATATATGGCAGTTTCTATATTACCATGTCATACGGATGATCATCTCTGCATTCCTTGTTATCCATTACATTCCGCACTCCTTGGCCAGATTTTGCCATCCTGGTTTAAATCGTTGTTTTGTTTCCCAGGATGGTCAACACCTGCAGCAACCCTGCTGCTTCGGAGCAGGGAGAAGCTAGTGCACCTAGAGAGGAAAGTCTGCCTCAACCACCTTCTCTGGCCGAAGTGATGCTGGAGGCAGAGCGCAACAGGCGCGACACC
The DNA here is from genome assembly GCA_032464435.1 of Aegilops umbellulata. NCBI lineage: Eukaryota > Viridiplantae > Streptophyta > Magnoliopsida > Poales > Poaceae > Aegilops > Aegilops umbellulata. Next base: position 144,721,529 of record CP136059.1, on the reverse strand, counting down.
AACCGCTTGTTAGAGCGGATTGAGCAGAACACTGCACGTCAGCAGAGGATCAATTCGGTGTCCATCAATGACTTTGTCAAGCTGTACCCGCCAAAGTTCAATCATTCCATCGAACCTCTCGATGCGGATGACTGGCTCCGCAGCATCGCCCACAAGCTACGTTCTGCCAACGTGGCTGAAGATGATAAAGTCACCTTTGCTGCCTATCACCTTGAAGGTCCTGCCAGCCTTTGGTGGGAGAATTATGAAGCTATGCGCCCGGTCGGCCAACTCACTACTTGGGCTGATTTCAGTGCCGCTTTTCGTGAGCATCATATTCCGGAAGGTCTCATGGATCGCAAGAGGGAGGAGTTCTGTAATTTCACCCAGGGGAAGCTGACTGTGGATGCATACAGTCGCGAGTTTGGGAAGCTTGCACGCTATGCTCCCGAAGAGGTATCCACCGATGCCAAGAAGCAGGCAAGGTTCCGCAAGGGACTTAGCCCTGAGCTCCGTCGTGACCTTCGTCTGCATGAATGCATTTCTTTTCCGAAGCTAGTCAATAAGGCCATCAGTGCCGAGAAAGGGCAGAATGATTTTGAAGCTTCACGCAAACACTCCCGTGACTATGGATCTTCATCCGGCTCTGGATCTCAGAAGCGCCGAGTCTGGATTCCAAATTCTGCTATGCCACCCAGGTATACTCCGAGGCCATCCTTTGAGGCGCCTCGCCCCAATCAACAGTATGTGCCGCCCAAGACTTTTGGTGGCCCCACTGTCAATACTGCTCCACGCCCCAATATAACAACTTGCTTCAAGTGTGGTGAGCCGGGCCACTACATCCGTGAGTGTCCCCAGAACAACCCCAGCCAGTTCGGAAAGTCTGTTGGCCGAGGTAAGTCAACAGCAAAAGTGCTTGTCGCCAAGCCAGCCACCACTGCTCGTGGCCATGTCAACTACGTTTCAGCTGAAGAAACTCAAGAGGACCCCAACGTCGTTCTCGGTACGCTCCTTGTTAATTGCCATCCGGCAACTGTTCTCTTTGATACTGGAGCATCTCATTCATTTATTTCTGAGAGCTATGCTCGTTTGCACAACACCACCTTTTGTGACATGCCCACCTCCATGGTAATTCAAACCCCTGGTGCTAAGTGGCAAACCTCTAGAATCAGCCATGGAAATGAAATTCTTGTTGACAGATTGGTCTTCCTTGCGTCACTAATAGCTCTCAAGTCCTCAGACATTAACATCATCTTGGGTATGGACTGGATGTCAGCTCATTACGCCAAGATTGATTGCTCAACTAGAACTGTCCAACTTACCCATCCATCGGGCAAGACAGTCAATGTTTTGACCCGAGTATCGGAGCGTCAACTCTACTCTCTAAATGCCAATCCCCTTCCAGACCTCGAAGATATTCCGGTAGTCCGTGACTTCCCGGATGTCTTTCCAGAGGAACTGCCAGGTGTTCCACCTGACAGAGATGTCGAGTTCGTGATAGACCTTGTTCCAGGAACCGTCCCAATCTCTAGGAGACCTTATAAGATGGCACCCCTAGAACTAGCTGAGCTTAAGAAACAACTCGATGAGTCCTTGCAAAAGGGTTTCATCCGTCCTAGTTCATCTCCATGGGCTTGCCCCGTCCTCTTCGTCAAGAAGAAGGATGGAACGGATCGGATGGTTGTAGATTACCGACCTGTCAATTTGGTCACTATCAAGAACAAGTATCCGCTCCCCAGGATCAACGACCTGTATGACCAGCTCGCTGGATCCTCAGTCTTTTCCAAGATGGATTTGAGGTTGGGCTACCATCAAATCAAAATCAAGAACGGGGACATTCCCAAAACGGCTTTCGTTACTCGCTACGGCCAATACGAGTACACCGTCATGTCCTTCGGTTTAACCAATGCTCCAGCCACCTTCTCTCGGTTAATGAACTCGATCTTCATGGAGTACTTGGATAAATTCGTCGTGGTATACCTTGATGATATACTCATCTACTCCAAGAATGAGGAAGAACATGCCGAACATCTAAGGCTAGTATTGATGAAACTTCGAGAGCATCGTCTTTATGGCAAGTTCTCCAAGTGCGAATTCTGGTTGCCAGAAGTGACCTATCTGGGCCATGTAATCTCTGGTAAGGGCATTGCTGTCAATCCCGAGCGAGTTCAAGCTGTCCTTGACTGGACTCCACCTGAAACGGTCAAGCAAGTCCGGAGTTTTCTTGGTTTAGCGAGCTATTGCCGCCGCTTCGTCGAGAATTTTTCCAAGGTTGCTAAGCCTCTAACTGAACTCCTCAAGAAAGATAAAAAGTTCGAGTGGACCCCACAGTGCGAGTTCAGCTTCCAGGAACTGAAAAGACGCCTGACGTCTGCTCCCGTACTGGTACCACCAGACTTCTCTAAGGACTTTGTTATCTACTGCGACGCCTCGCGACAAGGACTAGGTTGCATACTCATGCAAGATCGTCATGTGATTGCCTACGCATCTCGACAGTTGCGTCCACATGAAGATAATTATCCCACTCATGATCTAGAGCTTGCAGCAGTAGTCCATGCACTCAAAACCTGGCGACATTACCTTCTGGGTAATTGTTGCGAAATCTACACTGATCACCAAAGTTTGAAATATATCTTCACCCAACCGGATTTGAATCTCAGGCAAAGACGTTGGGTCGAGTTGATCTCGGATTACGACTTAGGAATAACTTACACCCCAGGCAAAGCCAATGTCATGGCTGATGCACTAAGTCGTAAATCTTATTGTAACAACTTGATGTTACAACAAGGTCAACCATTTCTCCACGAGGAATTTCATAAGCTTAACCTTCACATTGTTCCTCGAGGATTCCTTTCCACCCTGGTGGCGAAACCTAACCTTACGGATCAGATCATCAAGGCACAAAAGGTGGATCCGGGAATTTCCCGTATCAAGAGAAACATCAAGAAGGGAGTTGCAGATTGTTTCTCCATTGATGATCAAGGTGTTGTGTTCTTTGGGAACCGTCTAGTGGTTCCCAAGGTACGCAACTTGAGACGATTGATCCTTAAGGAAGCTCATGAATCCCCTCTCACCATTCATCCCGGTAGTACTAAGATGTATCAAGACCTACGCCAGAGGTTTTGGTGGACTAGGATGAAGAGAGAAATCGCTCAATACATTGCAACTTGCGACGTCTGTTGTCGTGTTAAAGCAGAGCATCAACGGCCCGCTGGCACCCTTCAACCATTGGAGATTCCTGAATGGAAATGGGATAAAATCGGTATGGATTTCATTACCGGGTTTCCCAGAACCAAAAGAGGGAATAATGCTATCTTCGTTGTTGTCGATCGTCTCTCCAAAGTAGCCCACTTCTTACCTGTTCGCGAGAGTATAACCGCTAGCCAGCTAGCTGAATTGTACATCTCTCGAATAGTATCTCTCCATGGTGTTCCATTGGAAATTAATTCAGACCGTGGAAGTCTTTTCACCTCTCGATTTTGGGAAAGTTTCCAAAATGCGTTGGGAACTCGACTCTCCTTTAGCACCGCCTTCCATCCTCAATCAAGTGGTCAAGTAGAACGAGTCAATCAAATTCTGGAGGATATGCTCCGAGCTTCTGTCATCTCTTTCGGTATGAATTGGGAGAAGTGTCTTCCATTCGCCGAGTTCGCTTATAACAACAGTTATCAAGCTAGCCTGGGCAAAGCCCCTTTCGAAGTTCTCTATGGACGAAAATGTCGGACGCCTCTTAACTGGTCAGAAACTGGCGAGAGACAACTCTTTGGCCCGGACATGATCCAGGATGCAGAAGAGCAGGTTCGCGTTATTCGTGAGAAGTTGAAAACCGCCCAATCCCGGCAAAAGAGTCAGTATGACCGCAAGCATAAGCCCATGGCTTATGAAGTCGGCGAGATGGCTTACCTTCGGGTTACACCTTTAAAGGGAACCAATCGATTCGGTATCAAAGGCAAATTGGCTCCTCGTTACATTGGACCCTTTCGCATTCTTGCCAAACGAGGAGAAGTTGCCTACCAACTGGAACTACCTCCGCATCTCTCCAGAGTTCATGATGTCTTCCATGTTTCTCAACTCAGGCGTTGCTTCGCGGATCCTATCCGTGGAGTGGACCACGAAACGCTTGATCTCCAAGATAACCTCACCTATCGGGAATACCCCGTTCGTATCCTTGATCAAACCGAGCGTACCACTCGACGCCACAATATCAAGTTTCTCAAGGTTCAATGGTCACATCATTCCGAGCAAGAAGCTACATGGGAAAGGGAGGATCGTCTTCGACTCGAGTATCCCACCTTCTTTCCGACAGATCCTAAATCTCGGGACGAGATTCTTTTGAGTGGGGGTGAGTTGTCACATCCTACCTAGTTCATGCATTAGAGTGTGCATCATGTTTTCTTTTGACAAGAAAATTGAAATGGGGAAGGCAGAACCCCCAGCACCCCCCTGAATCTACTAGGGTTTACTAAAATCTTTTTCAATGAACCTGAAATGCCCTTCTAAAATGTCCATCATCTTTGCTTTGGTCTTAAACCTCTGGCAAAAATAGTGCACATTTTTTCTAGGTCAACAAAAGGTCATTGAATTAATGCATAAGTATTTGAATTTGGGCATTTAAAATTTATAAAACATTTCAAATGCCCAAATATCTCCAAACTAAATGTTCCTGGCTGGAAATATTCTAACTAAGGACCAGGTGCAGTTTGGTGATTTTTGGAGTTGTGCTAGTATTTCTAATAAGTCTACAAAGTTACAAAAGAAATAGAAAAGGAAACAAAAATCAGAAAGACTTACCTGACGCCTGCAACCGGCCCACCTGCCGGCCCAGCCCAGCTGCCGCGCTAGCGAGCTGCTTGGCTCGGCCAGGCAGGCACGTAGGTGCTCGACGCCGGCACCAGCGAGCGCCACGCAGCTTCCCGCCGCCCTGCTTCACCTCCTCGCCGCCCCGCTGGCCTGGACTCGCTCCACGTCGACGCCCCGAGCCCCTGGACACGCCCACTCGCCCTGCCTCGCCTCCCTCGCTCTCCTCCGTCATGGCCGACGCCATCGTCGCCGCTCCGCCGTCATAGCCGTAGCCACCGTCGTCCCCATGCCACGAGACCGTGTCCAACCTCTCCGCCGTCGTTGACTTCGTCGAGCAGCACGAGCCCGAGCGCTCGCGTGCCTCGAAGCCACTACACCGACCCCGTCTTCACCGAGCATCGCCGGAGATCCCTTTCGCCGTCGCCGCCGCAGCAGCTCGTCCCCGACCGCGCCGTCTGGCTCTACGAGACCGCTGTGAGCCTGGCTACCGCCCCATCCTCCCCGTTCCCTCTCTCGAGCCCCGTAGCGTCTACTTGTAGCTCGCCCGCACGCACCGCCACGGAGCTCGTCGCCGACGAGGCTCCGGCCACCTAACGGCCACGCCACCCTGTCCACTAGCCTCACCGCACACCCAGGGCCCCGACGCATCACTCCACGCGCCTCGCCGTGCCCCGCAGCCCCGGTTTCACCTTCGCCCGAGCCGCGGCGCCGCCAAACTCGTCGCCGGCGTCATTTCCGGCGACCCCGAGGCCAACTACCACCACCACTCGATGCGGCTCACCTCCCGCATCACGTAGACGTGCTCCGCCGTCGATTTGGTCGCCGGAGCGCGAATCTGCACTTCCTCCGCCGCGTCTGGACGTCGCCGGCGGCTCAACGCCGGCGGAGTTGACCTGTTTGACCCCCTGGGTCTATGACATGTGGGCCCCGCCCGCTAACTAATCCAGGATTAGAATTAATCTAATCTGTTTAAGCTAATGACCCTAACACACGGGACCCACGCGTCAGGTTTGACCTGGACCGGGTCTGTTGACCTGCTGAGGTCAGCATGACCTCATGCTGACGCCACAATTAATTTTCTGGATTTATTTTGCACAGGAAATTCCAGAAATTAATTTAAACTTCAAAAATTCATAGAAATTTATCTATAACTCCAAATGCAAAGTTTTATATATGAAAAATTATCAGAAAAATCCAACCTATCCATTGGTACTGGTTCCATGCATGTCAGAACAAGTTAAACCCACTGTTTAGGCATTACAAGTTGATACACTAATATGATCTTCATAAATGAGCTACCATTTGAATCTTTGGTTCAAATGGGTTCATTCCCTTCTGGTTTAACCTACACTAGGTCAGGACACGTCCATATTGCCATGTCATAAGCATGCATCATATTGTTGCATATCGTCATGTATTGATTGTGTTCCGATGTGTTCATCGTGGTAGGTTCTGCCTCCGAGGATATCTCCGAGTATCCAACTGAAGGGCAGTATCCCACGACCACTCCATCAGGCAAGCAACCCATTGATCATTCCGATACAAACCCATGTTCTCGCTTCTGCTCTCGTTTACTGCATTAAGACAACGCGTTTCAAACTGCTGTGTGTTATGATAGTTGAACCCACTTCCTTTGCATGACCTGTCTTTGCCACAGTAACTAGATGAAACCCACTAGCATGTGTAGGAGTTGATTGAGCCAATACATGTGTATGTGTGTTCCTACCATGCTGTGCTTGCTATGCTTAGAGTTGTGTCAGGTCTGGCTCATCGGGATGATGAACTGGAGTGAAAGGTTATGTCGGTGACAAGAGTGAAGTGTTGAACACGATTTGGTAAAGGAATCGATGGAAGGCCATGTAGGAGTACATGGTGGGTTGTTTCATTGAGGCCGTCCTTAAGAACTGAGATCTGCGTGTGTGATTTAAGACTCAGCTACTACCACGCATTGGGCCCGAAACCAATGGACCCTCTCGGCTTCTTGATCACGCTTGTCCTCTGTCCAGGAGTTGCAAAGTAGTTTCTGGTGTTTGTAGCATGCTGGGGGCCGCACGCGGCGCTGACCATCGGGGTGGGCTGTGTTGCGGTAGGCACGTGGCACGGTGTACCGACTCGCCCGTTTGGTGTCTCGGGAACCCTGTTCACATCGTTCGGGGCCGTTAGTGGAAACCTCGGCCGGACTCCCTGCGGATGGAACCCGAATAGGCGATAAACTTGGACTAGAGACTTGAGTGTTTAGGTAGGCCGTGGCCGACACCCTCGCTGGGCTTCCGCTTGAAGGTTGCCGAGTACATGTCGTGTAAACGGCGATAAGTGGTGAGAGCGTGTGTGAAGAAGTACACCCCTGCAGGGTATAAATCTATTCGAATAGCCGCGTCCGCGGTAAAGGACTACTTGGTCATCTATACAGTTCATAGATGAGTTAAATGGATACTACTAAAAATCTCAAGATAAGTGTGAGTACCGCGGATGGCCCTCTCGTAGGATGGCGAGAGAGGATCCACGATGGAGTATTGTGTTGGTGTTAGTGGACTCGTGTGCGACAAATGATTTACAAATGGTGTCTATCGTAGGATAGCTTAGCCAAGAGTCAAAGCTGGCTTGCTGCAATAACCCCACTACCTTCTTGAGAATGTGCATGTATAGTAGGTTCCCGTTGTAAGACTTGCTGAGTACCTCCGTACTCATGTTGCTTTAATCATGTTTTTCAGACGACTGCACCAACCCCTCTGATGGGTTCTTTGTAGACCTCGACGTTGACGAGTGACTTATCACCCAGGTGGTGATCCAAGACTTGTGAAGGGTCGTTGTAGATAGACAGGCTTCATCAAGCCTTCTTTCTTTCTAGTGTCTGTACTCAGACTAGTTTGCTTCCGCATGTGCTTGTATGTTTGTATGACTTGAGTGTTGGGTCATGTGACCCCTATCTGTATGGATGATATGTATGGCTCCTCAGAGCCTTCTAAATAAAGTACTTGAGTCATAGAGTACTGTTGTGATGCCATGTTGTATTTACTCATATCGGGCATATTGTGTGTATGATTGAAATGCTTGGTATGAGTGGGATCCGACTATCTAGTTGTTTATCCTTGGCAGCCTTTCATATGGGGAAATGTAAGTTTTGTGCTTCTGAGCGATAGTAGTCCGCTACAGCCCGGTTCACCGGAGTCCTGCTAGCCCAGCACTACTGCTTGGACACTTGACTGGCCGGCATCTGTTTCACGTCGTTCCTATGTCTGTCCCTTCGGGGAAATGTCACACGCTGATATTCGGAGTCCTGCCTAGCCTGCTTCAGCCCGGGTTACCGGAGTCCTGTTAGCCCAGTGCTACAGCCCGAATAGATACGTTGATGACCGACATGTTCGATGTGATTCATGTATGCCTGTCCTCATAGGCTAGCGCCGCTTTGGGTTCACGACTAGCCATGTCGGCCCGGGTTCTCTGTCATATGGATGCTAGCGACACTATCATATACGTGAGCCAAAAGGCGCAAACGGTCCCGGGCCAGGTAAGGTGGCACCCGTGGGAGTACCGTGCGTGAGGCCGCAAGGTGATATGATGTGTTACACGCTGGATCGATGTGGCCTAGGATCGGGGTCCTGACAACTTTGGTGTGCCAAATAGAGTCATCACCGACAACGGCACGTAGTTCACAAGCCACACCTTCATGCAATACATTCAAGACCTCGGCAGCAAGGTCTGTTTTGCTTCCGTGGCACACCCACGGAGCAACGGCCAAGCGGAGAGGGCAAATGCTGAAGTGTTGCGAGGCCTGAGGACATAGACTTTCGACAAGCTGCACAAGAGCGGAAGGCGCTGGATTGATGAACTGCCGACGGTTCTTTGGTCGATCAGGACGACGCCAAATCGAGCCACCGGCCGGACACCTTTTGCCCTGGTATACGGGGCAGAAGAAGTTCTCCCCACGGAACTCATATACGGGTCACCGCGAGCGCTCGCTTATGATGAGCTTGAGCAAGAGTGGCACGCTACCAGCAAGCCTTACGCCGCTACCATAGCCGCAAGGTTCATGCCCGAAGCTTTGAGGAAGGCGACCTTGTTCTTCGGCGCGTTCAGGCGGCCAAGAATTCCAACAAGTTGACGCTGAAGTGGGAAGGCCCTTCTCGGGTAATACGAGTCACCAGGCCTGGCGCAGTCCGCCTGGAGACCGAGGATGCCGTACCAGCGAGAAACTCCTAGAACATCGAGCATCTTCGCAAGTTTTACCCATCAGGCGCGGCTTGTCGGGCCTCCCGGCAAGCCACCTTTCGTACGAGCTTTGCCGCAAGGCATGTGACCCTTTGTACAAAGCCAGGCGCAGACCTTGAGCGAGAATAAATGAAGCGCTGGCGCCCTAAGTTATAGCATGCATGCTAGGTCAAGTCTCGTCCTTGGTTAGGGTTGATAGTGCTTAGCGGCGGCTAACCCCTAGCTTAGAGGTCGAGTGCGCGTCTTTCTATTCTTCTTTGTCTTCTTTGGTTCGCATGACACATGAATATCCCTGCCGAGCTGCTTTGGAAGAAAGAGGACGGACCGGCGCCCGGGCCCCAGCAAGCCAGTATTGCCGGGGCTGCAAGAGCAAAGATCCACCCACGGCAAGCCAAGGTTGCCGGGGGCTGCATATTCTGATAAGTTATTTATCCCTTATCATGCGTTTCATTATGGACTGAGGTATGTGAAACCTCGTTTTATCCTTAGGGTATCGTGCTCCCCTCACTCCGGACCCCAGGACTCATTTCCTGGGAGCGAATTTGGCCGTAATCGCGGCAGCAAGGAAATGAAACGAGGAGTCTAAGCCCACCTCATCCCTGCCTCCACCAAGTCGTGAGATAGGTCGAGCAAAGTGGGGGGTTGGCAAGGCCTGTTGCCGGGCGAGAAAACATTTATCTTAAAGGTAACACGGATTTACTCCTTGTCGTGGGTTTTACCTACGAACAAAAAGCCCGGCAAACATCCCTTTTTCAATCAAAAAACATTCCGTACAGGTACAGTTCATACGAAATGAAAACCATGAACAAGGGATTACAAGTTCTAGACTTAACAAAGGCCCGAAGGCTTACAAGACTAAAAAGAGATAAGATGCCCGTAATCCCTTTCCTGTCCGTCTCCTCAGGAGGCAGGTCAAGGAGGCAAAAAGGGAAAAAGAAGCGCCTAGGCGAGCTACGAGTGGCAGAAGACAACAAGAGAACATCTTGGTGGCCGTCCAAGGGCTGGATGGTGATGGCGGCGCCGGAGGCAGAGCTCGAAGACGAGGCGGCAGGACATCAGTACGCGACGAAGGCTTCGGTGCCCGCGTACTCCGACTTGACGGCCTTGCCGCCTGCCCACTTCCTCTTCTGCAGCCTCCCAACGCTAGCCGCCCAAGGAGACGACCCCAAGAAGTTCAAGGAGCCGGCGACGCGGATGATGGGGTCGCCGGTGTCGCTCGGAGCGGCGCCCGACGCCTAGTCGGACCTATCATCCTGCCGCCCGCTGGCCTCGTCGTCGCTGCCGCTGTCCTCATCGCCACTCTCGCTCGAGGAAGGATCTTCATCGTCAGAAGAGCTCTCCATGCAGCACCTTACACGAGTCCCGAAGTGCCCGAAGATCTTGACAGAGAGGAGGCCACCGTCCATTAGTTTGAAATGGAGATTGATCCCATCCGTCAAGTTGTGGAGACGAGCAAAGGTCTTCCACCCTCGGTGAAGATACACGACGTGAGGGGCGGGGAACTTGACGTCGGCCCATGTGCTGCTGTTCCCGCAGCCCCTCATATGCAGCAGCAATGATTGTGGCGGATCTAGCTCCATCTCCCGCGCAAATGGAGTTGGGAGGCAAAGGTGACGGCGCGACGGCGGGCGCAGCCTGACGAAGAATTCGCAGGGGTTGTCCCCAGCGTGGCCCTCCATCGGAGGAGGATTTGCTGGCGGGGGTGAGGCCGGCGCGCCACCCCATCCTCCTCTTCCCTGAACGCTGCAGCCTCTGCCCCAGGATCGCCCACGGTCTCGCCACTTCCCCCTTTCCCTCGCCGCCATCGTCGAAGGACCGGGATTTCCTTTCTCCATAACGAATGGAAGGAAGGAGCAGAAGCAGAAGGAAGGAGAAGATGGAAGAATGCGGCATGCCATCCCCCTTCCCGCTCTTTATAAAGGAATGGGGTTGGGGCTCGGCCGCCCCGCTCGGCCAATCAAGATACGGGAGTGGCAAGGAACCAGGACCAACCCGCTGCCCCAACCAGCGACGGCCTGGTTTCCCGCCTCCACCGTTTGCCACCTCAAGCGCATGGAAGACGCGTGGCAGACGTGCAGAACTGAGGGGACAGGTGAGGCAACCTCTCCCCACCCAGTGATTGTGGGGAGTTGACGCTTGAAGACCGCACCTCGGCCCCATTCAGTAAATGAGCTGCGCCTCCACGCGCTCCCTCCCTTTACGGGGAAGACGCGAGCCGCCTCTTTACTATGATGTGAAGCATGCGTGTGAAAACCACCCCACGCATGCCACCCACGTCAGGCGTGCCCCTCCACGTCGCGCCGCGCGCGCGGGTCGTGGGAAGCGCAACGCACGAAAAATCTTACCGCGGTAAAAACCGCCCCGCCTGCCCGCGCACCATTTTGGGCCTGACCCAACAATGTGGCATGCTTATGTGTGGCCCAGGCCCGGGGGCTCTTGTCGGTGTACAAAACTAGGGGCACATTTTTGTACCCCTTTACCAGTGCACGGGCAGTCGGAACCACGCCCACGGCCACACCAAGCAGAGCGGAGGAGGTGAGCCGAGGTAAGACCGAAGCCCAAGACGATGCAAAGCAACGACGAGGACCAAGGCCACAAAGATCAGATGGGCGAAGGAGGTTTCCCCGTAAAGGATCCTTGTCGAGGCGGCCCCAGCGGCCCCGGCAAGACCCTTGTGGGGGAAGCTCGCCCACGCCAGTCGAGCGAGCCACCCTCAAGCCCACCAACACTCAACACATGTGTTGGGACAGGGCTCATGAGGCACCTCTGTGGTGGCATGCAGATCTTTGTGAAGACAAAGAATAGTGAAGATCAAGTGAGGATGGGAAGGCAGCCATCCTTGCCGAAGGAACCCACAAGACCCCCTGCAAGATCCTTGCTGGGGACGCCTGCGCGCCACCCGGCACGACCCTCACCAAGCGCGCCAGCAAGGCCACCATCAGGCCCGCACCAGCCAAGTCTCCACCGCCGTTCGCATGCAGATGCCGACCCAACCAGCTGGGCACGCGCCTGCGTGGCTACATACAGCCCTTCATGGAGGCTCCACGACCGCGCCACTTCAGCTGCCTGCCTGCCTACATGGCACCGCATGCACCGCTGGCGTGGGCGTGTGTCGAAGCCTGGAGGAGCGGCGACGAATGGGACAGGCCTCGCCCCCATCCCCGATAAAGTAAGAGAACACCTAAGCAATGCATTAAATGCACCTTGTCCTGTAATACGAGGGATAACCTCGTGCCACTGTAGACCTTTCCACCTCCTGTGTGCCACTGTGGCAGCCCCTTTTTCCTATAAAAGGAGACCCGAGGCGACCAGGAGAAGGATTCGGCTTTTTGGAGATCATTACACTCCGTAGCTAGCTCAAGAACACAGAATACAGCCACCAAAGCAGGAGCAGGGTTTTACGCATCCTCGCCGCACGAACCTGGATAAACGAACCGCGTGCTTCCCTGTCAGACCCACTCTTCTCTCATCCCCATGCCCCACAACCGCAGTAGGGATTCTTGTGATCCCATAGGTGTCGTTTCCCACTGACAGTTATATATCTCAACAGAGAATAAATTGCACCAATCAAAAATATTGGCGAAAAATCGGCCCACAGTCGGGGTGGTGCACCACCTCGGAAGCAGTCCGACATAAAGCTCGGGCGCCAGTGGCTGGCTCCATAGAGGGCATTTCCGGCATAAAGCTCGGCTAAACTCCTTCAACTTTTTTGAACCAACATGATCTATGACACCTGGGATATAGTCTGGGTTGGAGCTTGGACATAGTCCGGTGTTGGAGCTCGGAAACGGTTCGGTGTTGGTGCTCGGCTACAAAAGATACCTTGAATACAGTCCGGCATTGGAGCTCGGACGCAAGAGGACACTGCCGCCCTGGAACAACTTCAAACCCGAGGTGTGGCATAAAAATAACAAGGCATTGATAAAGGTCGATAACTTAAAGGGATCCTCGGATAGCAGACGTGTAAACTCTTTGGATTTACTTCGGCGATCATCAAGATCAAAGATGAGAAGATTTGTTGAATCAGTTTTCAAGACCGACGAACGAAGATGAAGAACATTTCAGAAGGATCGAGGAGCGTTCCCAACTTGAAGACCGGTTCAGGGGGCTACTAACGTTGTCCTAGACTAGGGGGTACTTACCACATCGTCTCCCGACTAGGTGGATCGGGCCAAGGACCCCCATGGCGGTTCACTCATGGGCCACTTCGGGCAGCCCATACCGCATACAAGGAGTATTCCACAAGACTTGGAGATCTAGACAAGGACTCATCTCCACCAACGTATTCGGCTAGGACTCTTGTTATCATACTCCTCTGGTGCATTATATAAGCCAAGGCAAGGCTAGTCAATAGATTATTATGACATTGCTCATCATACCTTTAGGTCATAGGCCACAACATATGATCTCGAGGTAGATCAACTCTTGTAACCATGTATTCATCAAGATCAATCAAGAAGGAAGTAGGGTATTACCTCGATAGAGAGGGCCCGAACCTGGGCAAACATCATGTCCCCTGTCTCCTGTTACCCATCGATCCATGACACGCAGCTTGGGACCCCCTACCCGAGAACCGCCGGTTTTAATACCGACAATGGTGCTTTCATTGAGAGTTCTGTTGTGTGATAGGGAAAGGATCAATGGCTCGTCGGCAGACTAACTGTAGTGTCGGCATCTTCGTCACCGGCTCGGCTGGTCACCTTGCATCAACCGAAGACTGCACTCCGCGTCAGATCGTCATGTTCGGACGATGACCTTCATGAACATCAACTCCGATCTCTCTCAAGATCATGGAGGAATCATCCATGCACAGAATTTTGAAAAAGATGGCGGCTCTCTCCTCTCCTCTCCCACCTCTCCTCTCCCACCTGCTCTCCACCACCAACCATGGATCTCAGTAGCTGCCCTCAACATGGAAGGATTATTGCACTTGGATTTTGCTCCTGGCCTTGCTTTCCGATCAGGTGAGAAGGAAGTTCGGATCAACAGTCCATTTTTCTCCCTCTCGAGACACCAAGGAGTTCTTTTTGGTTGTTTCATTCTCTTCGGCCTCCTTCCCCCTCACGGTGGATTCTGTTGGAATTGCTTTGCAATGTTGCATTGGAGGCATTTGTTCTGGTTTTAGAGTGACTCCAATCTCTGCAAGATCTTTCCGGTTTTCTGTTGCCAACAAGAAGGTGGGGCATTTCATATATGGACTCAAGGATCGCATTTGGCCTGACTTTGTATGCCATTTTCACTTGTTTAATGGTCATTTCTCCAAAGCCCTTCCTATTGATTCTCATTGGCATGCGGATACACAACTTGGGGAAATCTTACTCCGTCAACCGGTGGCGATTAAAGCTCCATCGAACCTTTCAAATATGAGCCAACCTTTGGATCATTCTTCTGCCATGGAGCTAGCAAAATTTGGTTTGGTTAATCTGGTTGCTTGGAACTTTTCTGATAAAAATGCACATGAAGCTTCATCATCTGCCAATGTTCCTCACGATGCTCCGAATCAAAAAATTCAAATTCAATTTGGATCGTTGGCGCCAGTAACTCAGCCAAGCTTGATCAACGCTAAGCGTAATGATCGTTTATCCTTCATGGCGGATTTTATTGCTCAGGAGGAATCTGAGGTCATTAATTCCTGTCAATGTCTGCGTTTCGGGACCTTTAATTGCCCTATTAATTTGGTGTATCCTCCTTTGCCGCTATGCTTCCTCAATTTGGCGTTCAAATATGCACCGCCACATGAGTCCTAGCCACCTTTCCTCTCGGCTAACCATAAAGCAGATTTGGCTCAGGTGGCATATTCTTTATTTGATATCAATAATCTGGCCACAAATTGGGCGGCTCTCTGTAGTAGATGCCTTCAATGGGGACACAGCAGGATTAACTACCAAGCTCGTCTCATATGTATTAACTGCTCCGGCCCAGACCATAAGGCAATTGCATGCCCCAAACGCGCCACGCCTGCATCTTTATCTGCTACTGAATCAATTTGCACAGAGCGTATCAATCTTCCAAATATGACGCTTCCCAAAAAGGCTACAACCACGGTCAAACAATGCAGCACAACCGTCTGATGTGCAACTTGCGGTGCCTACAGCCACGTGGATGGATCCTGCTGGAAACGTCGATTCAGCTTGAAATGGAAATGGTTACCTAAGGTAACCCACACACACTCCGCCTCCGTTCTCACTTCGTCTTCCACCTCGAAAATCCAAAAGCCCCAACTCTGCTCCGTCCCATCGACAGTACCTGATCTTGCCCTGTCTCAGAGCCCCTTTCCCATGGCGAACTACCCCTTCAACCTAGTCCCCTTCCTCCCGCCCGGGTTTACTGTTGAGCCCGGTCCGGCAGACCGCGTGGTGCATAGCGGCATGGTGGTTGGCCCCATTGCTCCTCTCAGCCATGAGTTCTTGGTGATTGCAGAGACGAGCCATTATGTCCCTCTGCATCGTCGTGCTCTGATCCGCAACCAGATAGTGGCCCTCCTACACGAAGCGCAACTCTTCACTACTGAGGTCAGTGATCATCCTTTTGGGATTGGAGTCTTTGGTTTTATCGACTTGTTCTTTAGAGATACGGCTGTCGCCACGACGTTTGAGCCTGAAGAGGAAGATCTGCTTGTCACTTTTGTTCCCCATAATGAAGCTCTTAACCGTCGTACTACCTCGTTGGGTCCTCAAGTTTGGTTGATGTTCTTCGGCTTCCCTTATGACTATCAAACTGATTATTACATCACTAAGGCTTTGGGTGGTTTTGGCTCCCTTGTTTCCTGGTACAATCCAAGACAAGATCGCAGATTCATGCTGCTCAAAGTTAGAGTGCTCCGCATGCGTTTGATCCCAAAGAGTTTTGTTGTGTGGCAACTCGGAGGTTCCAGGGACTGTTGGACAGTTCAGATCACAATCCTTTCGAAGCATTGACGGCCATGGACTGCTACCTGAAATTCCGCCCGCTGATGAAGAATTACCACCCCCTGACGGCGAGCCTCACCCTTTGTTTGGCCCTGACCTTACTGCAGAACAGCTTTATCAACAGCAAGTGCACAACTGGCTTGTGCAGAATGGTGCTCCTCCCCCTGGCAATGGTGGTGGCCAGGGCAATGCCCACAATGCTCTGGGTAATGGCAATGTGGCCTGGGATGCGTGGCCTGCTCCCCCGCCCCTTGTCATGCCCCCGCACCTTGTTAATTACCAGGCATGGCTTCATGCTCAAGGCCTCACATTTCAAGATGGTATAGTTCCTGACAACAATATCACTGACAATGCATTTCAAGCCTGGAATGATTCAATCAATGTGACTGACAGTTCAAGCTCTGAGTCTTCTGACCTTGATATCGAGCAACACACACTGATTGTGCTACCTGCTCCTCTTGTGCCTTCTGTTTCCCAGACCATCTCGGTGTCTCTGCATAATCAAGGGATCTCTTTTGGCCTCTCTGTTCAAGGTGATGCGCTTCTTGCTATTCTGCTGGATGACCCAATCCGCGCCGCAACCTGAATACCTTCATTTTCCAGGCGCTTCATCCGATGATTGCAACATTCGGCCCCTGGAGCTATGGTTATGGTCTGCGTTCACCACGCTCGGAACTTTCAGTTCTTGTCACAGCGGAATCTTCTGGCATTAGATTCATGCAACAGCCTTTGTCTGTGCTGCCTGCGCCTCCAACCGTGCATATTGAAGAGATCCATCCTGTTCCAGAGATTTTGGATGGCTCTGAGAATGCTGTTGTCGAGGAAAATTCTCTCCCTCTAGAACCTGCTAGTTTGGACAACCTTACAACCCTGCCAGCGTCTGAAACTGCCACTTTACTGTCTACTTAGACTGTCAACACGCTCCAGCCAGCTTCTGATGACAGTCTATCTGGGCTACCTGATGCAATTGATCCAACCCATGATACCTTGGTTGCCCTTCCAACTCAGCCACGGGCCCACCCCAGACGCTCGCGATCTGCTGCTCCTCTCTCCATGGTGGATGTTCGACGTAGCTCACGCTCGAACAAATACAATGGCTTCAAGGTCCCACCGCTTACTGACACCCGTGGGTACACCTCCAAGGTCAAGCCCAGGTTGGCTCCCTCCTTTGGATCTTCAAGCTCTGCTCCTTCTGCGGATGATGGCATCCCCCCTCCAACACCGATATCAACTCTGCAACAAATTGGCATCAACAGGTGCGCCATTCCGGAAGCTGAGCTCACTGCTGAAGCTCTTCTCTCCCTACCGGATGTTTCTGCTCCACCAACTTTAGGTACTCCTGCCGTTCAAGATCAGGAGGAGGGCACCTCTGCTCCTCTCCAGTAACTCTGCTTCCGTGCCATGCCCTCTTTACGCTGCTGGAATGTTCTCTCGTGGAATATCAGAGGCTTAAACTCTGAGAAGAAACGTTTAGCTCTTAATAATGCGGTCCTCTCAAGTGGCTGCGCCGTAGTTTGTCTACAGGAGACCAAGTTGCCTGATGTTGCTCCTGCTTTTGTTAAAACTTGTTGTCCTCGTCAGTTTGATCAATTTGCTTTTGTTCCTTCGCGTGGTGCCTCGGGTGGGATTCTCACCATATGGAAAAGCTCTGTTTTCTCCGGCACAATAGTTTCAAACGACACGCATGCGCTAGTAACCTCTTTCGTCAGTACGCAAACCTCTCAAACCTGGACACTAGTGAATGTTTATGGTCCATGCGCTGGCGAAGATCACGATACTTTTACTAATTGGCTCCATGATGTGAACATTCCTAATGATCAGGACTGGCTACTCCTCGGTGATTTTAACTATATGCATGCACCTGAAAATCGTAACAAGCCTGGGGGAAACATGCAAGACATGCTCACCTTTAACGACATCATACATAAACATCAACTTATTGAGCTGCTAGTATAGGGCCGTGCTTACACCTGGAGTAATATGCAAAATGACCCCCTCCTCGAGCAAATTGACTGGTTTTTTACTTCGCTTAACTGGACCACGGTTTACCCTAAAACCTTGGTGAAACCCCTTGGTAAACCGGTTTCTGATCATATCCCTTGTGTTGTCAATATTGAGACCAAGATTCCCCGCAATAAGATTTTCCGTTTTGAGTCCTACTGGATCCTTCACCCAGGATTTATGGATGTTGTGCGAAATGTTTGGGAAAGGCCTGTTAAGTCAGAGAATGCTGCCACTAAACTTTGCCGCAAGTTCAAAGCCCTGAGACATGCCTTGAAACACTGGAGCTCCTCCGGTACCAAAAGCTTTATTGGAAAAAACGCTGCACTATTAGGTGGATCAAATTTGGCGATGAAAACACTAAGTTCTTTCAAGGCATTGCAACAAAAAGATACAGACAGAATAACATTGCGAGCTTACGTGACGACAGTGATGCTATAATTGAAGATCATACTAGTAAAGAGGCCCTCTTGTTCCTCACTTACAAAAAACGTCTGGGCTCCACTTCAGCCTCTGAGATGAAATTCTCTCTGCCAGACCTCATCAGAAGATCTGATAATCTTGATGCTCTGACTGAGCCGTTCACACAAAAATAAATTGATCAAGTTGTTAATGACATGCCTCCAGATCGTGCAATTGGCCCTGACGGTTTCAGTGGTGCTTTTCTCGAAGCTTGTTGGCCTATCATCAAGCACGATTTTTATGACCTTTGCACTCAATTTTATGATGGCACCCTTGACATTGATAGCATCAATGATGGGCTCATCACGTTAATCCCTAAAGTCAACTCCCCGGAAACAGTAAATGATTACAGACCGATCACGCTTTTGAACTGTTGCCTCAAGCTGATTACAAAACTTCTAGCAGATCGGCTACAATCAAGGATTTTGGACTTAGTTCATCGCAATCAATATGGCTTCATTAAGGGGAGGACTATCCAGGATAGTCCGGCGTTGGAGCTTGGACATAGTCCGGCGTTAGAGCTCGGATACATTCCGGCGTTGGAGATCGGAAGCGGTTCGGTGTTGGTGCTCGGATGCAAAAGATACCTCGAATACAGTCCGGCGTTGGAGCTCACACGCAAGAGGACACTGCCGTCCGGGAACAACTTCAAACCCAAGGTGTGGCATAAAAATAACAAGGCATTGATAAAGGTTGATAACTTAAAGAGGATCCTCGGATACCCGACGTGTAAACTCTTTGGATTTACTTCGGCGATCATCAAGATCGAAGATGAGAAGATTTGTTGAACCTGTTTTCAAGACCGACGACCGAAGATGAAGAACATTTTAGAAGAATCGAGGATCGTACCCAACTTGAAGACCGGTTCAGGGGGCTACTGACGGTGTCCTCGACTAGGGGGTACTCACCACATCGTCTCCCGACTAGATGGATCGGGCCGAGGACCCCCATGGCGGTTCACTCATGGGCCACTTCGGGCAGCCCATACCGCATACAAGGAGTATTCCACAAGACTTGGTGATCAAGACAAGGACTCCTCTCCACCAACGTATTCGGCTAGGACTCTTGTTATCATAGGCCTCTGGTGCATTATATAAGCCAAGGCCAGGCTAGTCGATAGATTATTATGACATTACTCATCATACCCTGAGATCTTAGGCCACAACACATGATCTCGAGGTAGATCAACTATTGTAACCATATATTCATCAAGATCAATCAAGGAGGAAGTAGGGTATTACCTCGATAGAGAGGGCTCGAACCTAGGTAATCATCGTGTCCCCTGTCTCCTATTACCCATCGATCCATGACACGCAGCTTGGGACCCCCTACCCGAGATCCAACGGTTTTAACACCGACACCGGGTGCCCGCGCGAGAAGAAGGAAGCTTCCAAGAAGTTCCCCGACCGCAAGAAAACGGTCATGCGCTTCCAACGCCACCATGATAGAACCGCGTGCCGCCTACGGTGGTGGTGTGCGGACATCAAGGGAAGGCTCCGCCTCTACAAAGGCCCCCGGTGGCCATAGCACGTTGCCGCGCCTTCACTCCGGAGGCAAGTTCAAGCCAGACCTGCCACCTCGCTATGATTGCACCCCCGACCCTGCAGAGTTCTTGCAGCTCTACGAGCTAGGCATCGAGGCGGCCAACGGCGATGAGAAAGTCATGGCGAAATGGTTCCCCATGGCTCTCAAGGATGGTGCTTGCAAGTGGCTCATGAACTTGCCCCCAGGGTCATTCTCTTCCTGGGGTGAGATGCGCGACCGCTTCGTCGCCAACTTCCAGGTCACTCGCGACCGCCCTCCGGCTCCGGGTGACCTGCGCCGCATCAAGCAGCAGCCAGGAGAGACCTTGTAGAAGTACATCCAGCGCTTCAACAACGTTCGCCTCAAGATCCCCAAGGTGACGGACGTGGCCATCATTTCAGCGTTTTCCGACGGCGTCTGCAACGTCAATATGAAGGAGGAGCTCGCCATCCACGAGGAGCTATGCATGGCTCTGGAGCTGTTCAACATGGCGACCAAGTGCGCAAGAGCTGAGGAAGGGCGCCTTTCCCTCCTCGAGCTCCCTGTTACCGACCTAGAGGAGAAGAAAGCCAAGGCCAAGGATGTGAAGCGCGAGGGGGTGGCCGTGCTCGTGGCAGAGCCAGACACGAAGCACGGTCGGGACCACCCTGAGTCATCCAAGAGAAGACGTCCGTTCTACTCCTTCCACAACGTACACAGCCACAACACCAACGATTGTCAGGAGCTCAGGGCCATCCGAGATGGACGCTTCGGTCGACGACCCGAGCGCAATGACTGGGGCTACGGCCGAGGAGGAGGACGAGGTGGGGGACGTTGGGATGACCGCGGCCCCCACCAGGAGTGGCGCGACATGCCTTGTGAGGACCGCTGTTAGGACCAGCCTCATGAGGGCGCATGGATGGACCAGCCGCGCAAGGACCGCCCTCAGGGCAATGCTGGTCTCCCTCCACTGCCGCCACCACCAAGAAGAAATGACGACCACCATCAGGACGAGGGGGCTGGGGGCTTCCAGGAACCACGCGTTTTCGCCTGCATCTTGGGCGGAGCTCAGGCCCCAGCATCCCAGCGCGTCTTCAAGAAGTTTGCTCACATGGTGAATGCGGCTCTTCCCAGGCTAGAGGCCACGCTCCCGCTCAGGTGGTCCAAATGCGCCATCACCTTCAGCTCGTCGGACCAGGTCAAGTGCGCGGCGACCGCCGGCGCCCTCCCGATGCTCTGCTCGCCCGTCATAAGCAACTTCCAAATCACCAAGACCCTCATCGACGGCGGCGTGGGGCTCAACATTCTGTCCGTCGAGGCATTCGACAGCCTCCAAGTGCCATACGATCAGTTGCACCCTACCAAACCCTTCTCAGGAATGATCAATGGCTCTACCACCCCGATAGGGGAGGTCCGTCTCCCTATCATCTTCGGCCAGCGCGACAACTACAGCACCGAGCTCATCGACTTTGACGTCGCCCACATCCGTCTGCCGTACACCGCCTTCCTTGGGTATCCAGCATTAGCCAAGTTCATGGCAGTGACCCACCACGGCTACAACGTCCTCAAGATGCCAGGAAGCGGCGGAATCATCACAGTCCTGTCACAGCCCTAGAATTTGATTGCAATTAGTTTCATAAGCATCCATGCATCATGCATATATTTGTTTGAAATTTGAAATAGGGATGACAAACCCTAGCACTAAATGAAATGCAATTAGGATCAAAATAAAAATATTTTCAATGAACCCAGAATGCCCCTTAGAAAAGTTCATTATTTTTGATAAAGGTGAAAACCTCTGCCAAAAATGATGCACATATTTTTTAGGCCATTCTGGATTTTTGAATAACCCATATTGTATTTGAATTAGGGCATTTAAATACTATTAATATTTTTAAATGCTCCAATAATTATGAAAATAGTTAAGGGCCCCTGTAATAATTCATTTAATGCCCATAATTATTTTCAGGATTTATTAAAATTATTTGGGTTATAAACTAAATCAAACCAAAATAACAAAAATAGAAAAGCAGAACAAATTAGTAAAGAGAGAGAGAGAGAGTGGACTTACCTAACGCAGGCCATCTAGCAGCCCAGTTGCGGCCCATGGCTGTAAAGGGCCCAGCCCACCTCCTCACCGTGTCATCTACCTCCTGCCAGTAGGAGCAGGGGGCGTGGTCGCTCTGCGCGCGCCAGCTCCTGCTTCTAATGCAACGCCGGCTCTTCTGGACGCGCCATGGAGACACCCAGAGGACTCTCTCCCCTCTCCCTCACCCGTGGTCTCTCCCCTCCCCTGGACCTCTCCCTCTCACTCACCCAAACGGGTATGTCGCTGCCGTTTGCTGCCACCGTGACCGCCGTGGTCCGCTCGCCCTTTCCCCGTGTCCAAAAGCTCCGTGACGACGCACAGCTCGTCCATGCGGAAGATCCCGAAACCAAGAGCACCATGGTGATGCCTTCGAGCTCGTCTTCCACCTCGGGCGCCACCAACACCGACGTCGATTCACGACGTCTGGCGCGCCCCCGAGCCCACTAACCTTCTGCGCCGCCTCCCTATGAGCTCCTGTCGGTGTCAAAACCGGCGGATCTCGGGTAGGGGGTCCCGAACTGTGCGTCAAGGTCGGATGGTAACAGGAGACAAGGGACACTTTATTTTACCCAGGTTCGGGCCCTCTCGGTGGAGGTAAAACCCTACTCCTGCTAGATTAATATTGATGATATGGGTAGTACAAGAGTGGATCTACCACGAGATCAAGGAGGCTAAACCCTAGAAGCTAGCCTATGGTATGATTGTGTATGATGATGGTTCTTGTCCTACGGACTACAACCCTCCGGTTTATATAGACACCGGATAGGGTTAGGGTTACACAGAGTCGGTTACAATGGTAGGAGATCTCGAATATCCGCACGCCTAGCTTGCCTTCCACGCCAAGAAAAGATCCTTCCGGACACGGGACGAAGTCTTCAATCTTGTATCTTCATAGTCCTGGAGTCCGGCTGAAGGTATAGTCCGGCTATCCGAACACCCCCTAATCCAGGACTCCCTCAGTAGCCCCTGAACCAGGCTTCAATGACGACGAGTCCGGCGCGCAGATTGTCTTCGGCATTGCAAGGCGGGTTCCTCCTCCAAGTCCTTCAAGAAGATTATAAACACCAGAAATAGTGTCCGGCTCTGCAAAATAAGCTTCCACATATTGCCATATAGAGAATAATATTAACACAAATCAAATCTGCTGACGTATTCCGTAGTGCGTCATAACACTACGACCAAGCCTTCTATATAAATTGCTTTCATTGTTCCACCTCAGCTCATTTAGCGAGGCGGTTTCCTTGGCACGTCTTGTCAAAGCAGAGATCGTGTGCCCCCTCTAACGGGATTCTCATTAATATGGACGTGGATAACCCAATCGTGCCTGTTAGCACGTCTTGCCTTAATTAAAGGCTAGTCCAAGACGGTTATGGGGAGGGCGCTTGATATTCTGCCTCTTATAAAGAGACCAAGGCCCTGTTCCCCGCTTCTATTCTGAAAACGAGCTCGCCCGTCGCCTCGAGTTCCAACACCCTAGGCTTCCAGATTCCGAGCGCACCGGATCTTCGATAATGTCCGGCTCCGACCTCCAAGGCCGATGGATGCCCTCCTCTGTTATGGAGGAGGACGTATCAAGATTGAGGGAAGCTAGATTCCTGACCAGGGAGATTCCGCACAGGCTGCCTGTTCAAGGACAGGTGATCCCTAGCCCTCAGCCCGGCGAGAGTGTGGTATTCATATCCCACTTCCTTCGGGGATTAGGCTTCCCCATGGATCCCTTTGTAAGGGGGCTGATGTTTTATTATGGGCTGGAATTCCACGACTTAGCTCCGGAGTCCATCCTCCATATCTCCTCGTTCATAGTTGTGTGCGAAGCGTTCCTCCGTGTTACCCCTCACTTCAGATTGTGGCTCAAGACCTTCAAAGTAGAACCGAAGATAATCGAAGGGCGCCACGCAGAGTGCGGAGGCGCTGCTATAAAAAGAAATGCCGACGCTCCATGGCCCGAGGGCGCTTTTCAAGAGGAGCTTGGCTTATGGCAACAGGAGTGGTTCTACATCACCGCTCCTCGGGGCACCGCATGGGTGGCGCCTCCGGCCTTTCGCTCGGGTCCCCCACCACGGTTAGCATCGTGGATTAACACAGGGTTAGGTCGGGGCTCGCCCAAAGACGTTCCTCTGCTGCAGGGCCGCATTAAGGATCTCTTGAAGGGAGACCTCAACCTGGTCAAGGTGACACAAGTCATGCTGATTCGCCGGACACTGCCCGGCCAACGTCGCCCCCTTCGCTTGTGGGAGTTCAATCCGGAGGGACCACGAGCTCTCCAGAATTTTATGGGCGTGACACCTGTGGAGATGTATAAACTGTTCTTCGGATCACAAGAAGTGAGTCCGGATTTGACTGAGGATGCTGGTTTAAGCCGCAATCGTCCGGATACTCAAGTAGGTGACCTTGCGACCGGACCTTCTATCCGCATAATTAACTTGCTTTTTAACATCACTTTTCCTTTTAAGCAGGAGTGGATAGCGAAGGCGAAGCTGATCCGGTGTCCTGCTCCCCTTCCCGAAACCAGGCTGGATCCTGTGCTAGCCAGGATGCTAGAGGTAGTGCCTTTGGAGGGAAATATGGGAGCAGACAAGGAGATCGTGGCCTCTCCGAAAGAGACCATTTCAAAGGGGGGAATCAATAATTCTCCTCCTAAGGGAAAGAAAAGGGACGCCTCCGACCGCCCGGAAACCATAGCTTCGAAGCGGGGGAAAGAATCCTTGTCAGAGGGCCCGACGCCAGGGAGCCCCTCGGCCGAACTAAACCCTCAAAGGGAACAGCTCTCCAGTGAGCCGTAAGTAGAAGAAGAGTTATTCTTTTAAGAGAAATCCTTGATTTATATCTGAGAAGTTTTAACCGAAACTTTACTTTGTAGTTCGGACCTTAGCCCTTCTCAGCAGAACTCGTCTTCGGGGGATCTTCTTCCGGAGATGATGGAGAGCGGAACGCCTCCTCCTTCTGTATCGCCTAGCAAGGCGGGCGACGCTGAAGTGTCGTCGCGGGGGATTTCTCCGGATCCGCTAGGGGTGGATGGTGCAGCCCCCCGAGGTTCTCCGTCTCCGGCCTTTGAGGAAGGCCATGGGACGAGTCCGGCACCATCTGGTGTTTGGTCGGAGGAGCTAAAGATTCTGCTGGGGCGAGCCTCTGTCTCAGAGGAGCATCGTGCATTAATGAGCACGGTGATTGAAAAGATTTCATCCGCAGAAAGCGGACTGCACGAGGCCGTCAAGAGTTTAGTGGCAGGCCTTGAGGTACGTTTTAAATAACGTATATTTGTATTAATTGCGCATAAATAAAGTGCGCCCTGTGTAGATAGTAGCCCCTAAGACTCTGTGCGTCGTAAAGATGTACGACGCGCAGAGGATCTTAATCCCTGGTCCTTTAAGTGGCACCTTTATACGTAGGTGGCTGATTGTCCGGAGTCGAGCCGGACTCGTGAATATGCCGAACTAAATCGACAACTGGATGAGGCAGAAGCCGACATCGTGCTTGTTAACAAGCGTCTCAATGGTGATCAAGGTATTGAAATCATTAGGCGATTGTGAGTAAGAGGAGCTTTATGTCAATATCTTACCGTGTGTGTGCTTGACGCAGATGGTGCGGCCGCCGTGGAAGGTCTTTGGGCCGAACATGCCCGAGCGAAGGAACAAGCCAGAAAAAGCGATGCAGCTGCCGTGAAAGCCCTTGAAGAGCTGAAAGCCGAACAGGCTGCCCATGCCGAAGCAAGGAGGAGGTGGCTGATATGGCCGTAATGTTAAAAAGTGCTACTGACCGTTGCAAGCTTCTTGAAGAACAAGGTCAGGCGAGGCAAACGAGCTTAGAGAAAGTTGTTACCGACGCCAAGGACGCCCGCTCTGTAATGAGAGTGGCAAAGGAGGAGCTACGTCAAGCCGGACTAATTGCGGATGGAAAGCCCATCTTGCTGCAGAGAAAATTTTGCGACCCGAGGTTTGCCCCGTTGGACCGAGCGTGGAGTGTAGAGGACACCTATCTGGATTTGGCGGCTAGTGCTGCTGATGCGACCAAACACTTTCAAGATAAGAAGGGTCATGAAGTGGAGAAGCTCTTCTGGTCGCAATTCATCAATCCAGAGCGTCCACTTGCAGTGGACGATCGCCTGGCCCAATGGGCCGAACTGAATAGGTTGTCCGGATTCGCCATGAAGTACGTCGTGGATTATCTGTGTCCGGGGAGATCGAAGCCGAAGAGTTATTTCAGCTTGGTGCAGCAATTTCTCGACGTGGTGCCACGTATCGGTGCTATGAAGAGGTCAGCGTGCACGGAGGGAGCTCGGTTGGCTCTTGCCCGTGTCAAGACATACTGGGCAGATATGGAGCCCACCGTTGTTGCGTCCCGGGATTCGGATAAAAGCCGAATACCTTCCGAGCAATATTTTGAGGAAGTCCTCGAAGGCGCTCGCATAATAGAGGCGTAGTGCTTGAAGGATTCTATGTTATGATAGCATATGTAATCATGAAACAGTCTTTTAATAAATTGTAGGGGCATATTTTTAGACTTGTGCCTTCAAGTATTAGGAACACCTCCTGTGCGGCCGTTTAAATATATAAATTCTGAAAGATTGCCGTCGTTGGCTTCAGCCCCCACGCACATAGTGCGGGGGTGCGCGAAGAAGACGCATTTTCACACTTAACCCAACGTCTTGGTCCTATAAAGGAGGTGATAGCGCAGCGGGCTAGGCAACCGGACTATAATGCTTTAACACTTTCACTTAGCCATAGGAGCTTGACAGTGGGACTCTTTAGGTAGCCCTTTAGTGTCGACTATGCTTTGCCCGAGTTCGGAGCGCGTACGTGCCTGACCGGGAAACGGCCCTTCGTCAAAGCGGAGGAATTCGATAAATTCCTATGAGTCATCGAGTGGCGACCAGTCTCGTGCTACATCATGACAGTCGGTTTTCGGCTTTCTCTACGGAGGTGCTCACCCGGCCGAACCGGGGCACAATCGCAGTAGTTCTCCTCGTGCTACCTTAGCCGATAGAGCAGAACGTAAGGTAGCCGAACTCAGGAGCCGGGCAACCCAACATATGACCAAAATCATGATTCGGAGCTGATGCATATAGTGCCAAAACTCGCGACGCCGAACACTCCCTAAGGTGTTCGGTCTTTGTGAGTGCATGTGAAACAACACCCTTAAACAAAAGAAAAAAAACCCTTAGTGTCTAGGTACGAGCAAGAATTCTGGCGTGGCCACATGCCAAAACGCCAGCCTCCTCCTTGGTTATATCGGAAAAGAAAAAACCAGGGGATGTATAGCAGCAAGAGACAGTAAAAAAGGTTTACGCAGGGTCTTAATCTAAAAAGAATCCCTTAGGACGGGTCCCTACTGCACGTCTACGCCTGTGTCTCCGCTGTGCCGTGTCCTGGACGGGCGCCGCACGACATTCATCTGTAAAAGAGAAGAACTAATTTGAAAAATGGGTCGTGCGGAACAAAATATAAAGTAAAGAATATATAAGGTTGAGTTTTATTATCTCTGCGTACAGCCCCTGGTATGGGGGTTTATGGTGTACTAAGCCTGCGTTAATGATGGACTTGTGCCGAACTCGTTGAGTCCGGGTCCGTGGCTTTTGATGACTTATAAAAAAGTCCTTTGGCTGGCGAGGCCACTTTATTGTGCGGTTGTTTAAGTGGCCGCACAATCTTCCGTTTAGAGGAGGCGTATTTTAGTGCGCTCCTTTTAAAGAGATGATGCCTCGAGGACCGGGCATCTTAAGCGTGAGAGATGCGTAATGCGGTATTGCGTTAAAGCGAGCGAAAGCTCCGCGTCCCATTAGTGATAGCGACTTGAAAACGGGACTACATGGAAGGTCAGCTTTTCGAGGCGAAAGTTATTGGGAGAGCCAAATATGACTACAAGCCAGAGAAAACCCATACAATGGGTGTTCGGGCCTATTGCTACCCCTTGAAAGGAGGTTTTGCTGTGGCGGATTCTGCTGGGTTTATGCCCATGCGGTGGATTGTATCCTGATATATCAGGTTTAGTCCACTGCCGCCGTCCATAAGGACATTGGTAAACTGGAATCAATCGATTATTGGATCTAGTATCAGGGCAGTCCGTCCTGCATTTTTGATATTTCTAGAATAATGTAGCTGATCAAAAATGATTGGCTTTAGTGACCAGCGGCGGGACTCCTGAGGGGAAAGTTTGATTGTGCGTACCTTTATGGGTGCCACACGTTTTGTTACATGAAGTAAGTTCACTATTTTGACTTCTTGCGGGAAGTTCTTTTGTTTCCTGGTATTCTGCCTTTGGGGTTCGTCCTCTTCTTCACTTGGTGTATCAAGCCCCTTGTGTGCGGCATTAAGCTGTCCGGATTGTTTAAAAACCGAACAATCTCTGTGGGTGTGATTGGCAGGCCTCCCAGGAGTACTGTGTATCTGACATATTCTATCCAGGATTCTTTTCAAGCTGGACGGATCATCCCTATTATCCTGAAGGGGTGGTTTTGTCTGATTTTGCCGTGAGCTTTTGAATCCGGCATTGACTGCCGTGCTCTTTGGACTTTTTCCTTTGATTCTGCGACGGTCCTTATTTCGCCGCGGTTTTCCGTTTCCATCCCTGATTTCTGATGTACTTAGGTCGTTGGGGCTGCATCGTGCCAACCAGCTGTCCTCTCCTGCGCAAAAGCGGGTCATGAGGCTTGTGAGTGCGACCATTGTTCTTGGCTTTTCCTGGCCGAGGTGTCTGGCGAGCCATTCGTCTCGGACATTATGCCTAAAAGCTGCTGGGGCTTCGGCGTCCGGACAATCCATTATCTGATTCTTTTTAGTGAGGAATCTATTCCAGAACTGTCGAGCTGATTCTCCGGGCTGCTGAGTTATATGACTGAGATCGTCTGCGTCCGGGGGCGGACATAGGTCCCTTGAAAGTTTGCTCGGAAAGCATCCTCGAGCTCTTCCCAACTTCCAATTGTGTTTTCAGGAAGGCTTTTAAGCCAGTTCCGGGTTGGCCCTTTAAGCTTAAGAGGTAAATATTTTATGGCGTGGAGATCATCTCCTCTAGCCATGTGTATGTGGAGGATGTAATCCTCGATCCAGACTCCAGGGTCTGTTGTTCCATCATACGGCTCTATGTTAACGGGTTTGAATCCCTCTAGAAATTGATATTCCAAGACCTAATCGGTGAAACATAGGGGGTGTGCGGCGCCCCTGTATTTGGGTGTGCCGGATTCTGATGATGGATTTTTTGCATTGCTTGTGAGAGCTTGCTTCCTTGGCCCGTAAATGGACCTGGCTGGGCCATGATGCAAGTCTTTAATTGGGTCGCATGCCGCCTTGAGTGCGGCGCCTCTTGCCGTTTTATGGTGGCCGTGGGGTCGTCTATCCGACCGTGTGGCTTTTTTATTTTTTAAGTGTGGGGGCTCTAGGGCCTCCTGGTCAAATTCGGGCAGTAGTTTTCTCTTCGGATAACTTTTAGTGCAGCGGCTGCCGCTGTATTTATCTCCGGTCTTGATTACCTTGTTCCATCTTGTTCTGAGTGCATCTTCTGCCGTCTTTAGCTCCCGCTTCTGCTTTTTTAGGATGCGTGCTGTGGCAACGAGCCTTTCGTGGAGATTCTTCTGCTCCGTGGTTTTATCCGGCGTGAGATCGTCCGGAGTTCTGTTATGGCCGGGGGAGGGCTGTCTGTCCTCTCCATCCATGTTGCCCTGTTCGGACGGCTGCTCTGAGGCATGCTCGTCGTCTACCGGCTCATCCTGCTCTACGGCTGGGTCTTGATCGAGGCGGGGCTTGGCTTGGCGTCTACGTCGCCGCTTTGACTGCTTTTCGGAGGGTTTACCCCTTTTTTCGCCCCCTTTTTCCTCGTTGTCGTTTCCTGTAGGGGTATCCACCATGAATACATCGTTAGGTGGGGTGGAGGTCCAGTGCCCTGTAGGTGCTGGTCCTAGTTCGTCTCCGTCTTCGTCGTCCATACCGTCGAAGTCTTCGGATCCGAAGTCAAGTATGTCGGTTAAATCATCGAAAGTGGCTATTAAATGGGTGGTGGGTGGGCTTTGAATTTCTTCGTCGTCCGAATCCCAACCTCGCAGACCATAGTCCGTCCTGGGCTCTCCTGATAAAGAGAGAGACTTGAGAGAATTCAGGATATCACCGAAAGGTGAGCACTGAAAGATGTCCGCGGCGGTGAACTCCATTACAGGCGCCCAATCAGATTCGATCGGCGGGGGCACGGAAGGCCCGGCGTTCGGAGAAGAGTCTGGCTCCTTGGAGTTCTGGGCCATGCGGAGTACGGGGCTGGCATTCGGCTCGATCGCCTTTGAGATCGCAGCCCCCGAGGTTACGTCCAACCGTTCATCCTCGGAGAACGCAGCGGGCTCCGAGTCAAGGATCGGGGCCGGAGCGTGTGCGGCCTCCAGGGTACTATTCGGAGGCAGAGCTATATCATGCCCCTCGAAATAGTGCGGCGCGCTTGGCTGTGGCTCAAACCCGTCGAAGATCAAGTCTCCGCGGATATCGGTTGTGTAGTTTAAGCTTCCAAACCTGACTTGATGGCCAGGGGCGTAGCTTTCGATCTGCTCCAGGTGACCAAGCGAATTGGCCCGTAGAGCGAAGCCGCCGAAGACGAAGATTTGTCCGGGGAGGAAAGTCTCACCCTGGACCTCATCGTTGTTGATGATCAAAGGAGCCATCGGGCCTAAAAGCGACGACACAGAGGAACTCTCAATGAAAGCACCAATGTCGGTGTCAAAACCGGCGGATCTCGGGTAGGGGGTCCCGAACTGTGCGTCAAGGTCGGATGGTAACAGGAGACAAGGGACAGTTTATTTTACCCAGGTTCAGGCCTTCTCGGTGGAGGTAAAACCCTACTCCTGCTAGATTAATATTGATGATATGGGTAGTACAAGAGTGGATATACCACGAGATCAAGGAGGCTAAACCCTAGAAGCTAGCCTATGGTATGATTGTGTATGATGATGGTTCTTGTCCTACGGACTACAACCCTCCGGTTTATATAGACACCGGATAGGGTTAGGGTTACATAGAGTCGGTTACAATGGTAGGAGATCTCGAATATCCGCACGCCTAGCTTGCCTTCCACGCCAAGAAAAGATCCTTCCGGACACAGGACGAAGACTTCAATCTTGTATCTTCATAGTCCTGGAGTCCGGCTGAAGGTATAGTCCGGCTATCCGAACACCCCCTAATCCAGGACTCCCTCAGCTCCTCATCTCACCTATTTGCTCGCCCCCTCTGTTCCCGTCCTCTAGCCGTCGTTCCACAAGTGCCCGAAGCTCGCCGCCAATGGCCATGTCGCCGTCGTCGCTACAGACACCGTAGCTTGCCCCTGAGCACGTCATCGTGCTCGTGCTGCTCCCAGGAGACGAACGCACCTGCTAGCTCACCTTCCCATGCACCATAGCGAGTAGCCAATCCTTCCCGAGATCCGGCCGCCGCGAGGAGCTCGCTTCCGGCGAACTCCGGCCACCATGCGCCCTCCTGTTGGTATCCCCGGATGCGCACGGGCACGGGCTTCCTTCTGGTGACCCTGGCACATCGACCCGTGGCCTCTAGCGAGTTCTGAGCGGGCTCCGCCGTGGTTCGAGGTCGCCGCCAGCTGAACTCCGGCGAGTTGACGTGGCCGCGTGATTAGCGCTAATCACGGCCAGCTAACCCTCCCCAGAGCCACTGACTACTGGGCCTCACGGCCTAATTAACCCTGCTTAGCTCCTGTTTAGACTAAACTAACCCCACGGGCCCCACAGGTCAGTTTGACCTGGCCACGACACCTGTTGACCGGCCCCACATGTCAGTGCTGACTTGCTGACGTGGTTGTTCACCCGACCCCACCTGTCAGCGACACTAACCAGCACTGGGTCACTCACTAGTGGACCCCACTGGTCAGTTTGACCTGGACCGTGCCCTGTTGACTCGCTTACATCATTCTCACGCGTTAAATCATTTACTGGATTTTGTTTAATTCTAAATAATCCAGGAAGATCCAGAAAATGATTTAAACTTCAAAAATTCATAGTAATTCAACCGTAGCTCCAAATGAAAAGTTTTATATATGAAATTTTTTTCAGAAAAGTCCAATCTGTCCATCTGTATAATTTTCATGCTTTTCGAACTAAGTTATACATGCTAGATAGGTGAAAACATGATAATGGCATTTTAAATGCTAAATATGGAGTTTGCATATGAACCCTTAGTTCATATGGACTTCATTTAAACTGTTGCTAGATGCATTAGTGTAAATCATAACATTCTCGACATGTCATGATCATGCATGATATCGTTGCATTGCATTGATTGTGTTCCCTCTTGTTTGCCGATGTTCGTTCCCCCTCAGTAGACGTTGTTTCGACGACGAGTTCGATGACACCGATGAAGAGCTATACTATCTTCAGAAGTGCCAGGCAAGCAAAACCCCCTTGTTCATTTTGATACAATCCCACTCTCTCGCTTCTGCTATCTTTTACTGCATTAGGACAAATCCCTTTGGAATAATCCCAAGTCAGTCACGCACGTGCGAAGTATTCTATGGTTTGATAGACTAATCATCTCCATTCCATATATATTCCTAGCACACAAAGCCACTGTTTGATTTTTTCAAGGATAAGAAGTTCAAATGCTATTCCCGAAGGGCCCAGAGGACATGCACAAGACTTCGTTATCTTCAGTGATGGTTCCCAACCAGAACTCGGTAGTGTTTTATTATAAGACTACCATGTGGTCATGCTTGTCTAGGACAGTGTGCTCACAGGTATGTAGTAGAACCAGCTCATGTTTTGGAGCTTGCTATCGTAGTTCATTTCTCGAGAATCTCGCAACTCCATCTCGTCGAATTGTGTTGCAAACTTTCTTTTCCAGACATGTTGTCTGAATCTCAGGCAGATATGATGGTTGAAACTTCTTCCAAGAACTATGATATAGGTTCCAGTGAAGTGGACGCACCTAGCTGGAAGCACTATTATTGTAGTATCTTGATTAAGCCGTTTGGTCACTTCCCATGAGGATTTCGTATGACTTATTCCGCAAGTTGTTCCTTATGGATTTTTGTACTCCCGAAGTCCGACCTTTACTTGATGTCCATGTTGATGCTTTTAAGCATTGACCGTGGTACCCAGTACATCAAGGAGAACATTAGAAGTGGAGTGCTAAATGTTTCTCGGTCGATCATCCAGATTTGCTTCTTTGGCATTGCTAAGGAAAAATCTGAGAAAGTGATGTCCTTCTTTTCATCTGCATCCTCCATCACCGTTTATCATGGTAGTATGATGTGTTGCCAGGATCCTCGGCACGGATGTTGGTAAAACCTTGATGATTACGAAAATGCTCAAGTTCTTGAGAGCACGCTCAGTCATTGGCTTATATCCTCGGTATCAATTGGAACGTGCCTTCCGTTGCCGAGTTGTCCTATAACTCTAGTTTCCTCTCCAAACTAAGTATGCCATTCTTTCGAATTCATTCAAATGATCAATTGTGATTTTCCTTAGGATGGTATAGAGAGTTTCAATAATCTATTTATCAAAAGTAATTATTTTTGCCACTTAAGGGAATAATTCTATGAGTCACCTTCCCCGAGGTGTTCCGCTATGGTATCATGGGCAACTTAACTCCTCGGTACTTTGAAACCCCCCCCCCCTCACCATCTATTTAAGCGTCGAATTGTTGCCTTCCAATTTGAACCTTTGTCATATGTTTCTCATCCATCATCTCTGATGTGTGTTTTGTGTCTCAGCTCAAGGGATGTTTCTACGTCTCATTCCATGAGTTGATCTTGTGTTCATTAAGATCGATGTTCCATTCTTGTGAGGTTGTCTTGCTCTCTTGTCGCCATGTTGGATGAAGTTCTCGAAGGAAAGGATGTCATAATCAATATGATGTAGTGGATCAACATCTCCGAGAAGGGCAGTTGGATCATGAAGATCGTGTTATTAGCTTTGTGTTCCCTCTGTCTTCTTACCTCACGTCTTGAATCTCGGGACGAGATTCTTGTTTAGTGGGGGTGAGTTGTCACAGCCCTAGAATTTGATTGCAATTAGTTTCATAAGCATCCATGCATCATGTATATATTTGTTTGAAATTTGAAATAGGGATGACAAACCCTAGCACTAAATGAAATGCAATTAGGATCAAAATAAAAATATTTTCAATGAACCCAGAATGCCCTTTAGAAAAGTTCATTATTTTTTATAAAGATGAAAACCTCTGCCAAAAATGATACACATATTTTTAGGCCATTCTGGATTTTTGAATAACCCATATTATATTTGAATTGGGGCATTTAAATACTATTAATATTTTTAAATGCTCCAATAATTCTAAAAATAGTTAAGGGCCTCTATAATAATTCATTTAATGCCCACAATTATTTTCAAGATTTATAAAAATGATTTGGGTTATAAACTAAATCAAAACAAAATAACAAAAATAGAAAAGCAGAAAAATTAGTAAAGAGAGAGAGAGTGGACTTACCTGACGCGGGCCATCTAGCAGCGCAGTTGCGGCCCATGGCTGTAAAGGGCCCAACCCACCTCTTCACCGCGTCGTCTACCTCCTGCCAGTAGGAGCAGGGGCGCGTGGTCGCTACGCGCGCGCCAGCTCCTGCTTCCACCGCGACGCCGACTCTTCTGGACGCGCCACAGAGACGCCCAGAGGCCTCTCTCCCCTCTCCCCTCTCCCTCACCCCTGGCCTCTCCCCTCCCCTGGACCTCTCCCTCTCACTCACCCGACCGGGTCCATCGCCGCCGTTCGCTGCCACCATGACCACCGTGGTCCTCTCACCCTTTCCCCATGTCCAAAAGCTCTGTGACGACGCATAGCTCCTCCACGCGGAAGATCCCGAACCCAAGAGCACCGTGGTGACGCCTTCGAGCTCGTCTTCCACCTCGGGCGACACCGATCACCGCCGTCGATTCGCGACGTCTGGCGCGCCCCCGAGCCCACTGACCTTCTGCGTAGCCTCCCTGTGAGCTCCTCATCTCTCCTATTTGCACGCCCCATTCGTTCCCGTCCTCTAGCCGTCGTTCCACAAGTGCTCGAAGCTCGCCGCCGACGGCCATGTCGTTGTCGTAGCTACAGACGCCGTAGCTTGCCCCTGAGCACGTCATCGTGCTTGTGCTGCTCCCAGGAGACGAACGCACTTGCTAGCTCACCTTCCCATGCACCATAGCGAGTAGCCGATCTTGCCCGAGCTCCGGCCGCCGCCAGGAGCTCGCTTCCGGTGAACTCCGGCCACCCTGCGCCCACCCGTTGGTCTCCCCGGATGCGCAAGGGCACGGGCTTCCTTCTGGTGCCCCTGGCGCGTCGACCCGTGGCCTCTAGCGAGTTCCGAGCGGGCTCCGCCGTGGTTCGAGGTCGCTGCCGGCTGAACTCCGGTGAGTTGATGTGGTCGTGTGATTAGCGCTAATCATGGCCAACTAACCCTCCCCAGAGCCACTGACTACTGGGCCCCATGGCCTAATTAGCCCTGCTTAGCTCCTGTTTAGACTAAACTAACCCCACGGGCCACACAGGTCAGTTTCACTTAGCCACGTCACCTGTTGACCGGCCCCACATGTCAGTGCTGACTTGCTGACGTGGTTGTTGACCCGACCCAACCTGTGAGCGACACTAACTAGCACTGGGTCACTGACTTGTGGACCCCACTGGTCAGTTTGACCTGGACCGTGCCCTGTTGACTCGCTGACGTCATGCTGACGCGTCTTCTCCGCCAAGAACTTCCTCTTCACATCGGCATTTCTGAGGCCGTCTTCCTCTTTGGGAACATAATCGGTCATCTCTTCATCTGGTGGCCCCATGTCGTTACTTCCTGCCCCATCGACATCCTCCTCATCATCATCTTCACTTATCCACCGAGTATGGCCATGCATGAAACCATGCATGAGCCTGTGCGCCTTGAACGTGCCACCCTCAAAGGGGTCGAGCCTGACTATTCCTTTGCATTTTTGACACGGACATAAAACATCCTTCAGTCTTTTTTCATACATGTTGTCCACAACGGATTGCTAGTATCTTTCCACCATCCTTCCATTGACCTTCATGATCACCTGCGCACAGAGCAAATATTATAACCACGTATATATGCATGCATGGATCAAATTCATACAAAAATTCGGCATGACCTTCCCTAAACATAGGACATATTGAGTTTTCCCGAAATTCGCCAAAACAAAATTAGATCGACATTTCGGCAAAACATAGGCAACTCATGTCACCCACATTATTTCATCAAATACACAATGTAAGCAACTCAAATTATGCCACACACAATTCGGTATATTCTCATATCACACAAAAACATTTTTTTGCTCACCTATGTGTTGAGAGGGATATCGAGCACCTGTCTTCTTAATTACCTAGTAGCTCTAGATATATATATATAGCTATAACTAGCTAGCTAGCTCCCTAGGGGGAGAGAGCTAGGGAGAGAGCGGGGAGAGGGAGAGAGGAGAAGAGGGAAGGCATTAATGGAATGGAGTGGTGGAGGGCACAGAAGAGGGGGAGGGAGGGCATTAATGGAGGGGGTGGTGGTGGATGCCAAAGAAAGAGGGGGTGGTGATGTGAGGGCTCTAATGGAGGGGTGTGTTTGAGGGGCAAAGGAGAGGGGGGGTGGAAGGGCAAAGAAGATAAGAAGGGAGGGTTCTAATGGAGGGGTGGTGGAGGGGGAGCATTAGAACAAGCAAGGTGCAAGGAAAGGGGGAGAAAGGAAGGGGAGAGGAAGAAGAAAGGGGGAGAAAGGAAGGGGGAGAGGAAGAAGAAAGGGGAGGAAGGAGGGGAAATGTGGTAGGTGGCTGGCGACCATAGCAGTAGCGCGGGGAGCCGAAACACGCTACTGCTATGGCAGCTTGCAAAATATCTGTGGCTAGTGTTGCACTACCTATAGTGCGGTCTAGAAAAACACGCTACTTTTAAAATGGTCTACATAGAAAAAATAGCAGTAGCGCGTTTATCTAAACAGGCGCTATAGATCCAAAACTAAGAGTAGCGCCGGTTGGACGACCAGTGCTGCTAATATTTATTGACCAAGGGGTGTGGTGTGTTACACTTAGCATTAGCGTGGGGCTACGTAACAAGCACTGCTGCTAACACATAGTAGTAGCGCGCTTTCTACCCAGCGCTACTACTAACTACTAATAGCGTGGGGTCATAAACAAATGCTACTGCTAAAATTATATCTATAAGCATTTTCATAGTAGTGGAATCTCAAACAAATATTACAGACATATTGTTCTCCCAATACCAAACACAAGTATAAACGCCTCCACGAGGCATGGTGCAAGTTGCAGAAGCAAAACAGGAAGGGAGCCGCCAGCAAGCCACCTCGTCATCCCTGGACGCCGCCGTCACTTGCAAGGGATGCCCCTCCCACGACAAAGTTGCCCTCACTTGCGCCGCCCGCCGGAGTTGCAGGTTCGGCAGCACCACCAGTTAAGGGTGCAGGGTCGAATGAGCAGAACCTCTTCATCAAGGCCTCCACCTGGCTCTTCACGGCTTTGGTAGCAGCTGCGAAGCGCTCGTCGTCCACGGGCTCGAGCAGCTCCTCAAGGTCGGCGTCACAATCGCGAAGATGGAGGTGGCTGAAGACGCGCCTCAGTGCAGCCGAGGAGAGTGCGTGGGCTTCCCCCTCCACCAAGGGGCCGATCCCGTCCATGACGCCCTCAAGCGTCACAACCAGATGAGGGAGTAGAGTGGGTGGGCCCCTCGTCGTCTCTCGCCAGCGGCTCCTCTAGGCCCTTCTCGTAGAGTGCGCGCAGCGCCACGCGGGACTTCTCCTCAAGGGACTTGAAGGCCACGCGGTCCTCCGCTAGGACTTCGCCTTGGCTTCCAGCTTGGCCTTCTCTGCCTTCATCTCCTGCTCTAGCTTCTCCAGCCGGCTACGCTTTGTGGCCTGTGCCTTCGCCAATTGCTCCATCTCGGCGTCGCGACCCCTGGCAGCATCCCCTGGTGGTCTCGAGCCTCGGTCGCACGCTCGTTGCACATGGTTTTCAGCTCGGCCTCCAATGACCAGCAGCGATCCTGGGCAGCCCTGACGTCCTTCAGTGCCACCTCGTAGGTTGCCGCGGCTTGGGCGACGGCATGCTTGTCTTCTCAGAGGCCGCCGCGGCCTGGCTCAGCATCACCCGGACGGACGCATCGGAGTGGATCCCGCCAGAGATCAGCTCCAGGCGCCCAGCCACCAGGTGATGGTCGGGGCCTTGAAGATCCTCCTGCAGCAGGGTCAGCGCAGAAAGAGCATGCTCCAAGACGTCAGGCGAGGCAGAAGGTTCGCGAACTGATGGTGACGCGGAAGAAGGAGGCAGCATCGTCGCCAAGACCTGCAGGCTGATGGCAGTAGAAGAAGAGGCCAGGAGTTCCGGAGCATGCGGGGCCTCGGCCGACGGGCTGGGGACGAGCGCCTCAGGCATTGGCGAGGCATTGGCGGTCGCCCTTTCCTGGGGGCGCTCCTATGGGTCTCGGGAGGACGACCGGGCTGGAGAAGTGCGGGCGCCATTGTCGCCCTTCTGCGCTAGAGGAGGTGCAGCCGTGCGAGGCTGCTGGGCCCCCGAGGGTGTGGCCGACCCTTCCTTCTTCTTCTTCGACGATGACGTCGGCCTAGAAGATCAATGAGGAAGCATCAAGAAGCCGTGACAAGAGCAGGAACAAGGGCAAGGTTAGGACCGAAAACTCACGGGTCCACGGCGGTGTAGTCCTAGTGCCTCTTCAGAAGTGCGAAGCTTATGGGCCTTGCGGTCTGGGGCGCAGGCGCGTGGTCCCCAGGAGTCTGCGAGGCCGCGGTGGCCCCGTGCGAAGGTGAAACAGGGGTGTCACCCCGAGAGATCAGCGGCAATATGCTCATCGTCGGGACGCCGGACCTCGACTTCCCCGAGGGGGAGACCCTAGACCTCGTGGAGACTCTAGCGGGAGGAGGGACTTCCTTCACCACGTGGTCGTCGGCATCGTCGGCGTCGGACAAGGCACGAAGAAGATCAGCCTTGCGCAGAGGGGAGGTCTCCCCAGGCCCTTCCAGGGTGGCCGCCGAGTCCTGCTCCTCCTCCTCATGGGAGGACACCACCACCGGAACCATCACCACCGGGGCCTCAGAGGGCGCCGGCGGCAGAAGACCACGCCCATCAAAGATAGGCATGGCAACAACAATCTTTGCCCCATCCGGGTGGCAGTACAAGGGAACGAAGCTGCCCGTCGGGTTCCCCTGGACATCCCCGACCAAGGAGCGAAGGGTCGTGCCCAGCTCTTTGTCAAAAAGGGCCTCCGACGTAGGCGGAGGTCATGCCCTTCGTCCCCGAGCTTCCACAGGGGAGCCACCTGTCGTGGGACACGGGCATCTCCATCGGCAGCACTAGCCGAGGGTGGGAGCACTTGGCGTCCATCAGGACCCACTTCCTCCTAAAGCCCTCGGCCTTCTTACGGCCTTCGAGATCGCATTGGTCTTGTTGGCTGCAACGAAGTTGACGCAACCCGAGCAGTGGCCCTCCTTGATCCACAGGAAGAGGAAGTGCCGCAACAGAGCCATGGACGGCATCACTCCAACGTACACCTCTCAATAGAAGACAAAGATCGTCAGGAGGAGGATGGAGTTGGGATTGAGATGGAGGGCGTGAATCTTATAATGGCCGAGGAGGAATAGAAGAAGTCGGAGAAAGGAGGAACCAACCCCGCAACGATGACGCGCATGAAGAAGGGGTAAAAGGTGCTGCCTGGGGCCTCTGGCTTGGCGGAGCCAGCCCGGAGTGCGGTCTTCCTCTTCTCATCGCCCTCCGCCTTCATTAGGAGCATGGCGGCAAGGTTCTTCTCCAAGACGCTCGGTGCACTGAGCGCCGGCTCGTACCAGGAAGGCGGAGGAGCAGCCCTAGCTTTGTTGGGCGCCATTGGCGGCAGGTTTGAAAGAGGATATGGGTGGACCTAGAGTCTTTGGAAGGGAGGAGCAAGAAAGCATATCTGGAGCAAGATGAAGGAAAGCAATGAAGGCAGTGCAGCCCGCGGCGGCGTGGGGAGACGCCCACGTCCCGCCAGTCGCCACACGTCAATCAAGGCCGCAGGCAGTTGGGGCCCGTGGTGCTCTGCACATGCCCTTTGGCTTCGCCTCGAAGCCAAGTCCGAGCGTGCCTTGGGCCCGGGGGCTACTATCGGTGTTCTGGGAATGGGGGTCCCTAGACTTGCCTGCCTACGGCCCACAGTGTGGCTCCTGAAGTGGCCTGGTATGGCCCACCTTCACCAGCAAACACTCAATACCCTGGCGAGGGGTCGAGCCTCACGAGGCAGACGACACAAGACCTCCTCAAGGGTGGCCTCGCTAGGCTGGCTCGCGAGGAGCGGAGAGATCAAGGTGAAGGGGCACCTCGTGTAGTTCCCGTGACGTGAGTCATGACGATCAAGGCCATGCGGGCGCCAGCGGGCGCAGAGTACCCATTGCCCCTTTGGTGCTAAAGGAGCAAGCACAGGCGAGGAGTCTCGAGGCATCAGGCAAAAGTTTCCATATCAGTGCAACGAGACCAAGACCAGCAGGACGGTAGGATGGAGGTCATCGCGGAGGCCATGACAGCGTCACCACTAGAGCCTTTGGCAGGCGAAGACCACCTTTTGTCAGGATAGCTTGTACTAGCTGTCCCCCTTCAAATTGGCCGTTGTTGGATCACTTCCCGCCTAACATTTGGGGAGACGACCCAGGCCTCCATAAATAGGACTAGCCACCACCTTAGCAAGGGAGGGAGGATTGAGATCATCCTCTACCACACAAGCTCACCGAGCTCAAGAACACCTCTCCTCAGGAGGCTATTCTTCTCTTGTACTTGTTCATCCCCAGCCTACAAGGCAATCCACCACACCACACTGGAGTAGGGTATTACACCACATTGCTGGCTCGGACCAGTATAAACTCTTGTGTCCCCTGTTCTTCGAGTTCGACGTGCTGAGCTTTGAGATCGTGGTGATTGAGTGAGCAAGGGGGGAGAGATCTTCGTGCACACCCCAATGTTCGAACCTTGAGGGTTTTGCCAGAACCCGAAATCCGACACTCAATACCTAGTTCAATCTCGTTATCGGCAAGTCGCTTTACTCGTTCCGTAATGCATCATCCCGCAACTAGCTCATTAGTCACATTGCTTGCAAGGCTTAGAGTGATGTGCACTACCGAGGGGGGCCCAGACATACATCTCCGATAATTGGAGTGAAAAATCCTAATCTCGATCTATGCCAACTCAACAAACAGCATCGAAGACACTTGCAGAGCATCTTTATAATCACCCAGTTACGTTGTGTCGTTTGATAGCACACTACGTGTTCCTCCGGTATTCGGGAGTTGCATTATCTCATAGTCATAGTAACATGTATAAGTCATGAAAAAGCAATACCAACAAACTAAACGATAATCGTGCTAAGCTAATGGATGGGTCAAATCAATCACATCATTCTATTAATGATGTGATCCCGTTAATCAAATGACAACTCATGTCTATGGCTAGGAAACTTACACTAGTGCAGAACCGGGCAATAGCAGCAGTTTGTAAGGCGCTTTAGTGCCGGTTCCACAACCGGCACTAAAGTGTGGTCACTAAAGGCCCCCCTTGAGTACCGGTTCGGCACGAACCGTTGCTAAAGGCCAACCACGTGGCACGAGGCAGCTCCGGGGGCAGGGAGCCCTTTAGTGCCGGTTGGTAACACCAACCGGTATTAAAATTTTGGGAGGTTTTGGGTTTATGATTTCTTTTTCATTTAATTTTGTGTTTTCCATTTAATTCTTTTTCGTTTGCTGGTATTTTACGATACTACACATTGTACACGTTATGCAATGCATATATATATAAATATAATTTCTAGTAGAACCGATCATATATATATATATATATATATATATATATATATATATATC
Source organism: Aegilops umbellulata (assembly GCA_032464435.1). Taxonomy (NCBI): domain Eukaryota; kingdom Viridiplantae; phylum Streptophyta; class Magnoliopsida; order Poales; family Poaceae; genus Aegilops; species Aegilops umbellulata. The sequence goes on along the minus strand of CP136059.1, from coordinate 144,679,763 downwards.
ATCAAATGTCTTAAACCACCATATTAATTAATTCAGACACATGTATATATATATATATATATATATATATATATATATATATATACAATTAGATAGCTATATACAATTTCTCCTACAATGTTGCCTTCGGAGCCAGTGGCATTAGCCTAATTGGTGCCTTCGGAGAACGATATGACAATTGGAAGTGTGGTTCATGGGGGCGGTAGCGGGTAATAGTATTCTCCCTTCGGATCTATGACCTGGTCGAGCAAAAATCTGCATATTTCCTCTTGAAGTGCTTGTACGCGCTCCGTTTCTATGAGCTTGTCCCGCACCTCTATGAAATGTTAAGAAGGAGATCAATATGCATTTGTATTAGTTGTGTGTCTAGATATCGATAATGGTGTAAAAATTGTGAATAGTGTTGTGACAAACGTACCCATTCCTGTCTTTGAGATATGCTCCTTTCGGACGCCATTATGCGAATGTTTTCGCAAATGCAGTATGCACACAGATCAGTCCCCTGCGCCTAGTGAAGGGCCTTTACGAGAATGGAATTTGATCAGATAATAATTAATCAAGCATGATAATTGAAGAGATGGCACATAGCTAGCTAGCTAGCTAGCTAGTACTACTTAATTACTTACCTTGGGTCGAAACCATTTCAGCTTTTCTTTCCATTCACCTGGAGTGACGCTGATGAACCTTCCCGAAGCCCTGCCCGCCGACAAAGAAAATGAATAAAGGGGTTATTAAATAGTTCATATCATGAAATGACGAACTAAATAGGTCGAGATATATATTTTAATAATGATTGAAATTACGTGTTGACTATCCCAAACAAATTGTTATAATCAGATTTTAGTTTGAGTAGTGAGTCCAGTATTTCAACTGTTCCGGCGTCAACTTTAATGATACACAAGATCCAGTGAAATCTGCATGCACACACGTTTGCATGTCTTAATTAAGCGGGCATATGTAAGCAAAAACATGTAGCTAGCTAGTAGGCAAAAACAGAGAATTTGTAGTACAAGACAGTGTGACTCTCTCGAAGTTGTAAGGAAGTAGTATATCTTCATGGTATTTGAGGCGCTTCAAGAACTCTAGCATGTCGTCCTCTACATGCTTTGCATGATATGCATCTATTTTCCATGTGTATTCATTAACGGTGTGTGGGTCAATGAACCCAATGCCATAGCGTCCACCTTTTTTCATTTCATACATCTTCATCCTGCATAATACCACAGAAAAGAATATAGTGAGGATAATTATAGGTAATGATTAATCAAAAGGATCACTACAACTAGCTTGAGACTTAAATTTCAGAAAGAAATCACTTACAAACAATAGCAACTGACGATAGATTTGTCGAGTGCGGCCTGATTGTATAACTGAAACAGTTCATTATACTCAACGGCCACAACTTTCTGATGGTAGTAATGATCCTTCTTGACTTCCACCATGAGGGACTCTCGATCGGAAATCTTGATAATGTTCATGTACCATTGATGCAATTCATACATTCTCGTTGGGAGCTTCTTGACCTCGTCTGGCTCGACCAAAGGTTGGCCCCGGACATATTTCCGTTTTATTTCCTCCTCTCTAAGCATAGGCATGGGCTCGATCTCGAGGAGTTGTCCCACAGTGATATTGAGAATTTCAGCCTGCATTATATGCTCCTCGGTTATTACCACATTGCCCACCTCGGGAACATAACTTTTTCCCACAAGAATATTGGGTGCGCGTACTCTCACGCGTTGTTGGCACAACAAGCGAGGGGATCGATTGCGCCGCCTGTTCTCCCAGCTGGGGAACGGTTTTCCCGCATTTTTTGACAGCTGCTTGTTGTTTGCTCGAGCTCGAGCTCGCCTCCCTCTGTAGACGTGCTCGATTTAACTTCCTGATGTGGCGCTCATAGTATGTGTCAACAGGCTTCGGAGCTGGTGGTTGAGCCATACGAATGAAGTGGTCAATCGTTTTCTCAGGCACTTTCTCCCTTGGCGGCGGTGGCGGTTTTGATGCAAAATGGGCTTCCACCTCGGCCTTCGATATGGCTGCGTTTTCCTCCTCGGACTTGTCATAAGGCCTCTGCGGAAGCGGCGCGAGGCTTGGACCATATTTATATCGCTTGCCTCCGCCCGTACTTCATGTACTACCTCGACTCGTACCGCTACACACCATAGCTGCGGGGTGTCTCTTCTGCGATTGCTTAGGCGGTGGAGACGGCTGACGTGGATGAGTTGGACGAGGAGGAGTGGCCTGAAGCTGTGCCGGACTTGGAGGAGGAGTGGCCTGAAGTTGTGCTGGACTTGGAGGAGGAGTGGACTTCTGACGCTGTGTCGGACTT